>OY754335.1:113966836-116466836 GCA_963573305.1 Pyrrhosoma nymphula | reverse complement strand
CAGTTTTGGCTCTCTATGTTAAATCAGAATCTTTCGTGGGCCGAAATTACCAAACGAGTTTGGGGAAGAATTGTAAGTGATCGAGAGTTTGACCGTCTTGTTACCACTAAAGTAAAGAGATTTCAGTTCCCCCGTGAAACTCCTAATGATTTCGTATGTTCTGTTCGTAACGCGATTCAAGTGTTGGCGTTAGAGTTCACCGAGTGCCAAACCGTTCGGTTAATTATTCAAGGGTTAAATCCTCTCACTAAATCCGCCATAATGTTTGCTCGCCAGCCCACGACCTTTGAGGAGTTAGACTCTGTCATAACCCAGGCGTCAAAGCAATTGATGGATTGTGCCGAGTACGCCAATACATTTCATAGTATTTCTCCTGATGTCTCCCCAGTTGCCGCAAGGCAAATAATTTGTTCGTATTGTCGTAAAATTGGGCATCATGCAAGGGAATGTCGGAAGAAAGCCCGTGAAACACGCCAACCAGCCGTGAGTTTCATGAGCGTACGTCAAAATTGTAACAGTAATTTGCCCCTTCTTCCGATAAAACTTCAGTCTGTTTCTTGCAATGCCCTCATTGATACTGGTTGTTCCGTTTCTATTTGCGACGAAAAGTTCTTCAAGACTCTTAAAATTCGCGGTGGCAAATCTCAAAAGTCTTCCGATTCTATCGAGCTATTAACAGTTTCTGGTCAACCGTTTCAATTAAGGATGTCGATCCAACTGAAGGTTCAAATCGACAAATTTTCCTGGCAGCATACATTTTATGTAGCCAATATTCCATTTCCAATTCTTCTAGGCCTTGATTTTATTCGGAAATCCAATATGATTGTTCATCCGAAAGCTGTCTCTTTTGAAACGTCTCCCGCTACTAAGTTAAATTTTATCGCTTATTCAGTTGACAATTGCGCATCGAGTGCGTATCCCGAAGTGCCAAGCAGAAGTCGGTCGACAGAGTCTTGCAGCAATCCTTTTCTCATTGAAAATGAATCGAAATCTTCGGATAATTTGATAAGTGAGTTAAAATATTTGTTGTCGCAATATCCCGATGTCATGACCCACGATTTGGGGACCACATCGCTTATGACTTACGAAATAGAATTAACTGACTGTAACCCGATTCGGAGTCATCCGTTCTCTTTATCTCCCGTTAAGGCACAGATCATGAAAAAACATGTGCAGTCGCTGCTCGACAAGGGAATTATTGAGAATTCTAACTCAAATTGGTCTTCTCCAGCCTTTTTAATTCCCAAGAAGGATGGTACGGAGAGGTTAGTTGTGGATTATCGTAAGCTTAATAAGCAGGTTCAAATAGACGGTTATCCCACTCCGTCGGTCGAACATGCATTTCAATATTTAGCTGACGCGAAATACTTTACCATACTTGATCTTAATTCTGCTTTTCACCAAATTCCTTTGTCTGAAAATTCGAAGAAATATACTGCTTTTGTCACACCGTTCGGGATATATCAATATACTCGTTTGCCATTTGGGTTTGCCAATTCTCCCCAAGTATTCACTCGCTTAATTAACGAGGTACTGGGAGATCTAAAGTATTCTTGTGTGTATCCTTATATCGATGATTTGTGTATCTATTCAAAAAATTCCAGGGATCATATTAATCACGTCGATGCTGTCCTTAAGAGACTTCGTTTGGCTGGACTTACTGTATGTGAGGAGAAGGTTAAACTTGGCACTACGTCTCTCACCTTCCTGGGCCACTTGATATCCCATGGAAAACTTCAAGTTGATCCTGATAGAGTTAAGCCAATCGAAAATTTCCCTGCTCCAAAGAGTTTGAAGGAAGTAGCGAGATTTCTGGGGTTATGTGGTTTCTATTCCAAGTTCATTCCAAGGTATTCTGAAATTTCTATTCCTTTAAATCGCCTTAAACGTAAGAATGTTCCCTTTCACTGGTCAACGGCAGAGAATGAAGCTTTTATTCAGTTAAAGCAAGCTTTGATTAAGCCCCCGGTGCTGTCTTTCCCTCGTTTCGAGGATGAATTTCACTTATTTGTTGATGCTAGTAGCCTCGCATTAGCTGCAGTGTTAAACCATAAAGTAAACGGTGATTTCATACCTGTGGCATTCGCTAGTAAAGCATTATTGGACCATGAAAGAAAGTTTTCGACTTACGAGCTGGAATGTATGGCTATATGCTGGGGTGTCGAGAAATTCAATGTGTACCTTCAAGTAAAACCTTTTCATTTGTATACTGATAATGGAGCATTGTCTTGGTTATTTTCACATCCCAAACAGCTGGGAAAGTTGGGTAGAATGGTTCTTAAACTCTCTTCTTATAAGTTCACCATCCATCATGTACGGGGAACTGCCAATAATGTAGCTGATTGCCTTTCTCGTGTCGTTCCTGTGTCTAGTGATAATGTTGCTAGTGATATTGATTCATCTAGAGTTGGTGATGATCTATTTCCACCAATGACTTGTGTATTGAATAATGTTCCTTTATCATTTGTTAATATTAGAGACCATCAAAGGTCAGATCCTACTTTGAGGGATATTCTCCAGAAATTGCAGAAAGATCCCTTGTCTTGTGCAAATTATTTTGTTAAGAACCAGCTGCTATGTTTTGGCAATTCAAAAACTCTTAGAGGGAAGGTTGTTTTACCTGTCGTGCTTCGACCAATGATATTCCAATATTTTCATTGCTCTAGTTTTGGCGCTCACCTGGGAATGTCCAAAACTTATGAGAAAATTAGCAGGGAATATTGGTGGAAGGATATGAAAAGGGAAATTCTTGACATGGTCAGAAATTGCCACTTATGTCAGACATGTAAACCTAGAAATTGTTCTTCGCCTGGCATGTTATCTTCTAACATCCCTTCTGATGTCTGGGAAAGAATTTATATCGATTTTGTCGGCCCGTTCCCATCCACAAAGGGTAGTAATCAGTATATTTTAACACTGATTGATGGGTTCTCTAAATTTTGTATATTGGAGCCTGTACGAAAGGCTACAGCTGGTGCTGTTGTGTCTGTTCTCACTCAAAGAGTTTTCTCAAAGTTTGGTTTTCCAAAATATCTGGTCTCTGATAATGCTTCAGTTTTTAAGTCACACCTGCTTAGGGAGATGTGTTTACAACTTGGTATAAAACAAGTTTTCACATCTCCATATTACCCTTGTGCTAACCAAGTCGAAAGACTTCATCGAAATTTAAAATCTGCCTTGACCATTTTATGTAACAATGTTCACTCTACATGGGACCTTTTCCTCTATGATCTAAACTTTGCTTTCAATACTGCTATACATGGTAGCACTGGCCAATCTCCTGCCAAAATAATGTTTGGTAGACAACTGCCACATCCTCTTACAAATCAGTGGTCAATTCCTATTGAGCTGTTCGAGGATAAAATTAAGGATGATCAGAGGAAAGCCTACTTGCAACAAGTGGTCGCCAATCTCAAAAAGGCAAGGGCTAAGTATGGGGAGGCTTTTAACAAACTCCACTCTCCAGTAAATTTTGCCCCTGGGGATTTAGTTCTTTGTAAAAATCATCCTATTAGCTCAAAGGCAGACAAGAGAACAGCCAAGCTAATGCCTCTTTGGGAAGGTCCTTTCATTATTAAAAAATTTGTGTCTCCTGTAACAGTTGTTCTTGAGCTATCACATGATAAAGAAAAAATATGCCATGTCTCTCAGTTAAAAATTTATCATCGTGACTCTGTGAATTCTCACTAGCTCAATATGGTGTGACTATTGCATTTTTCAAATTAACTCAATGAAATACTATGATTCTATTTAAACACACTGTTATTTGTTGCCTTTTAGTTGATCAATATGTACTATTCTATTAATATATTATTATACTAATACTTAATAATGTGAACACAGTGATCACCATACTTATAATGTTGTCTTCCTCTCAAAGTGTGCAAATTGTGAAATCAGTTGGAGGACAAATGGTCTGATTGGAATGGGATGTGGGGAGAACAGCCAGGAACATTCCCGAGGTGACTCGCTTCCAGATAAGTTGCGGAGGGTCAATGGCTGTTAAGATTCATGTGTGTGACATCGACAGTGATTATACCATTGTCCTACCAGGGTGATTAGTGCTTTCTTTATGGTGATTAACTGTGTAATTGCAAACATTATCATTTTCTGTCTCTACCTGGCTATCTAATTTCTGTAGTCAGGTTATGTATGTTGAATATTGGGTTGTTAGGTCATGTATCTGGCGTAGGGGGTGCGATCCCATCGCCCGGCAATTATAATGATTGTCGCAAACAGCACCCAGCTCTTGTATCATGCTTAGCTGGTCTGGGGTTCCAACCCCCAACAAATTTGGAATTGAATAATCCATGACGGTGGCCACTAAATTATTTTTCTATTTATTAGCTTTTTCTAACACGTTTGACTTAACCTGGCCCAAGAACTGATTGAATCTCTCATCTTACCCAAATTAATTTTCCATTTTTTGCTGTTTTTTCATGGAAAACAATTTCTTACATATGGGTAGTGACATTGGAGAGATATCAATCTAATTTGTCATTAAAATGACTCCAATCTTATCCTGAGTCATTTCTATCAACCCAAATTCCTTCATTGAGTTATCAATGCTTAACAGTACAACCCAATTGGTTGTGCGAAAAAATTTAATTAGTTTTAAGGTCCATGAAATTGATTGACCTCTCATTCTGAGTCGTTCTATCAACCCAACTTTTTCAATGACTGTGTTTATGCTTAACAGTGCAACCCAAGTGGTTGCATAAAACCATGTAATTAGTTTTTAAGGTTCATGAATATGGGGGATCCACTCACAAATTTTGTATAATCATTAATATTATTAATACTAGGGTGAACTTGGAATACAGACTGATATTGTTATACTTGAATTATCATTAATATTGTTAATACTAGGGTGAACTCGAAATACACAAAGATATTGTTATACTTTAATTATCTATAATATTATTAATACTAGGGTGAATTTTGAATATAAAATAATATTGGTATATTTGTATGATTATTATAATTTTCTAAAGTATATTTAACTGATGTCACACAATTGCATACTATTACTTTCAATGAATACAAGTCTACTTTCATTGAACAATTGTATAATCCTGCCTTCAAGAATATTTGCTTTGTTTTATGCAATATCCTCTTTCTAGTTAATTTATTACACCTGACGAGTCAGATGTTTCGTCTACTGGGTGTTGGTTTTTTGTTACTTAGATTTATTTCTCATATGTTGGATGTTGCCAGCTGGACATCCAAATTATTTATGATAATTGATATCAAAGATGCTATCATATCATTCTACTGATCCATGTTTGTGACAGTCAGAATATACTTTCATCATTTGTTTGAAGGCTGTTGAATACTTAAAATCTATTGTTTAATGTGTTTATCTGCAATCTTCACCTGTCGCCTGGAATCACAGCTGTGGTATACTGCTCTCATGTTTCCTGCACTTGGCAACTTTCGAGGAGTGTCTCTTCCTCTATGGTTGGCTATGGCTGTGTGAACCAGTGTCATACTGAAAGATTGTATGAATCTGAAATGTGACTAAACTGGGTTATTAACTTCAACATGTTTATTAGTGATTATCCTTCTACACTGAATGATCAGCTGTTCCACCTTTGTGGTCCAGAAAGGAGAGGAGGTTCTTGTCTGTGGGTGTGTGTGCTCAGTATCTTGGCAATATTGTTCAGTAAATTGCCTCTTAAGCCATAAACTGGCATTGTGAATTCAGTGAAAGTGTCCCTCTAGCAATTAAAAAGGTGTCATTGATTCAATCATCATTCCTCATCCGGGAGTCAATTCTGTGCCTGATTTCCCCCAGTGGATGTGGCATATTTTCCCCCCCGTTTTTTTGGGCAATTCTCCTCTTTGGACAGTTTCTCCTCTGCGGACTGTTTATCCTCCGGACTTAGCCGAAGGACTTGCCCGAACGACATGCGCGCTAACGACATGTGCGCCAACGACGGCCAAAATGCCTACGACTACAAAATGCAGCGACTACTGCCAGCGACTTCTGCCACACCTTTCGCCGCACCTTTCGCCGCACCTTTCCCTCACCAGGTCCTGCCCCGCTTTTATAGCCAGTAAAGTGAGGAAGGATACCAAAAATGCGGTCATCCTGACCAAGGCAAAAAGGCTGTGATCCTGTATTCTGCGGCCGACGCCAGAAAACAGTTCCTGGCGCTCCAATTAAAAACTGCCACCCTATCTATCACCCATCCCATTATTTCCTCCCCTCCAAGGCTACCAATCGCCAACCTCCTGACCTTACCCATTCCACCTTCGTCCTTGTCGACAGACCCCCTCCTCAGCTGACTCGTGTCTAAGCTCGCCCTCTATTGCTTCCGAGACGCCGACCGGGTAACACCGTTGTGTGAGCCTGCTGACTAAGTCACTTTTGTACTTAAGAGAGAAGTTCAACCTCTCGTACTTGTTAAACTTAAACTATTTTCCGACTGGTAACTTTAACTACGGTCGCCTGGCACTCGACCTATGGGTAAATTATTGTAATTGGTTTGGTTCTATTTTGTGATTTGTAAAATATATTGATAAGTTAAGTTTATGATTGATAATACTTGTGTTTCGTTCGTTTTCCTCATTTTTCTCACCCGAGCTTGGAAAGAGTTTGTGTTTTCAAGAGTGTTATCGGCGAGAAAATCTGCTCCTTCTCCCGATAGCGCTACAATATGATGCTTAAAAACAAGGGTTTTTAAAATAATATATTTTGAAACCGATACAATTGGGAACATGTTAAAACCTACCAAAGCAAAACAATTTGAAAAATTAAAAAAAAAATCCCAATAATACCCAATAGAGCAAAAAAAAACAATGGCATCCAGGCAGGGGCTACTGAAGATTGCTAAAGCCTAGGAGCTTAAGACGGGCACTCCAGAGGCCCTTTCCACATAGATATAATTCCACTATTCAGCCATGTTATTTGAACAGCTGGTAATCACAAAATTCTATTTCAATCCAGCTAATAACAGAAACTTGTTAAGATCTTTCAATGAATAGTAGGGCTTTATATCCTAATTTATTCAAGGCAAGATAAAATTATGAACACTGTGATAAAAGAAACAATAGTAATATTTGGGTGGGACCACATCATCATGGATAACTGAATTCAAAGGTAAAATATAACTCTCTCTAGCTCCCTCACCTAATTTTCTCTCTCAAAATTTGTAAATGTCAAGAAAATTTGTAATTTTCTTGACATTTCTATCACTCAAGATCATCTCAATTTCAGTTATTCTGAGGACATCATTTTATATCTTATGCACTACATGAAGACCTTGAATTAGAACCAAATCAATGTACCAAAAATTATACTTTTAACAGAGGGGCGTTTAATGTCCATTTATAATTAATATAATAATTAATTAACCATGAGTATAAAATTTATACGGCACGACCTTACTTTTGTAAATCCAAACAACATCTCGCCATAAGATATTTGCATTGTGGAGACTTAGATTCTCTGCTTTGGAGTACTGCATAGGCTCTACCAGGTTTCCCAGAACGGTAGTAGCATGTCGCTAACAAGAAGATGGTGTCATCCGAGTCCACTGTGATGAAGAGGTATTTGTTTCAGTTTTAGGAACACACGTATATTTTAATTAATATTCAACAATGACAAACGTTTTCAATTGTAATTACCTTCGGCAAACAGACGTTCCGCTAAAAAAACTGCATCTTCATATGCATAGTGATTCAAACAATGCCAAATGGCAGCCTTAAATGAAAACAAAAAAATCAAAACAGTAATAAGATAATTGTCAACGGAAACTAATATGTAACGTCACTGCAACCTGAATAACCAATGCGAAGCTACAACTGGACACCATAGAAATTTAACAGACTTTTGTACACAAAATTGTTAAGTTAACCTCTATTTGCCTTCAAAGAGGCCCATTTCCAATAAAAGAGGACAATTCAAAAGGCTGACAGCTTGCTTAGTTCTCAGCAAGGATTGCAAATAATGCACAATCAAAGGAGTTTAATGACTGCTCTTTAAAACAGAATTGCTAGTAGACGACATAGACAAGATAAACAATCAACCAAAGAACGACATTGGCGAGATAAATCACACGTAAAAGTAGAGTACTTCTGATGTTACAACAAAAAAATGAGCAAAACACTCGCTGATATCAATTCAAAGATTATATACCCCGCTTTCCATCTGAAAGGTTTAAATATTACAACATGAGGAAGTTATTTTTTCCTGAATCCGGAAATGGGCCCCGTAACTTTCACCCAAATAATGTCGAAGGTAAATAATTCCCAATCAACCCTTTAAAGATGAAAAAGTGTTTAAAAGGCGACAAAATATAAATAAATATATTTCCAAGCACTAATACCATTCCTGCGAGTAATCAAGAATGAAAATGAGTAAACTATCTTGTACAGAAATTGTAGTGATACCCCGAAAAAAGACGCATTACACATGCACTATGAGTCCCCCAATCGCAAGTACTTCTTGTATTTCGGAAAGCACTTGGTTACTAACAAACAATACAACTAATGGGTTTGTTTTTAATAACATTCAAATATACAAAGTGATTCTCAATGTCAAATGGTGGCAAATAATCGCCAATTTACCCACCTGTACAGGCTCCTGTACGATCATCCTCACTGACCAAACGGATGGATTACGTTAATTCGCAAATTAACAATATAATAATCATTAGACCCCAAGCACAGCCATAGGCTCAAAGGTGTCATTAATAACGACTGTTACCGTAACCCACCCTATTGAATTTGACGTTGAAATAGATGGCAGTAGAATTCGTAACGCTATTAGAGGCCCTCTATTAGCAGGCCTCTATAACGCTATCAACATGTTGACAAACGATAAGCGTAACGTAGAAAAGGGAGAAAATGTGACATAAATTGAATGGAATGGGAATTGTCTTCGATATGTTGTCAATTGGGGGAAGAGAAAAGGAGAACGGTAATGATACCTGTTAATCTCTGTTGTCATTTCCGATTAATACCCGAGTATTTGTACTGTAGCGTCCAGTCTGGGTGAAAATTTATTTCACCTGCTTCCCGATCACCTTATACCACCTATTTCACTTATATTGCTACGCTTAATATGCGCATTTATACTAACATCTCATATTCTTCATAAAACCTTTTCCTTTCATAAAATATTAACTTAAAACCGTGATGTGAATCTATTTCTGGACGCCATGTTGGAAATACTGACCTTTTCCTCCTAATTCCCCCAGATAGCGCAACGGTCGAGCAGTTTCTTCATTTTCCATATCTAAAACCCATGACTATTACCGCCAAGAACCCTATATAAGGACGGCTATCTTCCATCTCGAATTTGTTGCCAATACCCGCGAAAGAATTGAAGTTCCACTTTTGGCCACAGGCTGCGCTGCAGTCGAGGGCGAGGCATGTAGCAGACGGATACTTGCCCAACTATACGTGTTTTTAAGTTTCCAATTTCTCTTCCTATACGCAAGTATGATGAGCAATACTGCTAGTAATAATTTAAGGCATTTTATAGTAGTTATATGTACTCAAGGTAACGAGCCATCGAATAGAAAACTCTCCAGAACATCGCGAAACAGAAATTATTTACACTAAGGGCCTACGGAATTAGGTGATGTGATCGGTGGGTTTTTATTCCATATTTCGCCCGAAAATTTCTAATTTATGATGTAAGACATTCACAAACAGTGCATTAAAATAATAATTAATCCAAATGATTTGAAAGCTAGTTCACTTGTCATTTTAAGTATTTCGATTACGCCGCTAGCGAAATCAGCTGATGTTATTGATGCCATGACAATCACAATGATTCCAAACCACTTCCCATTTGTTGGGCGTAATACAAAATTAAAATATATATATTGTAAGAACAAGTATACACTCAGAAGAGTAACTAAGCTCATTTTCGTGTTACGGCATCATAATATCCAGTTGTATGTACCAAGAGTACTCAAGATTATGCTTCCGGCCGGCCAGATATGAACACAAGGTTATTTGTGCCGAAAGTCGACATGACTTATGATAAATTAACCATTGATAAAGCAAGTTATTCATTGTGAATCCCTTTGCTCCATTAGCCTGATCTCTTACCTCTATGGGGAAGCGATCAAAATACTACTCTAGGCGTTGAAAAAAAAGTATCAGTCACTTCACTAGAATCTATGAACATTTAATCTATGTCTAAAATAAATTGGAACCCGTTATAAACAAACAATCAAATATGAAATGATTGTATAAAAGTAAATATATGAAAATATATGATAAAATATCAAATCAAATATGAAATTAATTCTAGAAGATGAAGGTCAAATGAAAATGCACAACTTTAGCTCAATAAAGTCCCTGACACTAGGGACTTTAATTTTAATTTTCTGAATCATATAATACGATACAAAGTTGCTATATTAGTTAAAAATAATGAGCAGGGAACCCTGTCAAAGTTATTTATCACTTCAAAATGAAAAATTTACCTTTGAAGTTTCATTGTAGGAAGGAAACATGTACCTATCTTGAATCTCTGTCCTATTCAAAGGCTGCGTGAAGCCTTTGAGTAACTAAGATTTTGGGTAATTAAGACGAATACCTCAGTAGCACTCAAATTGAACAACATGGATGTAGCCACGATAACAGAAACAGTAAAGATAGGCAGCAGGCAGATAATACGGCACACTTTCATGTACGCAATGTTGGAGGAATACGGAAATATAAACACACAATGCAGTTTCTCTCTGCAGTAAATGAAGGAATAAATACACTGAGAATGCCAAAGCAATGGAGGCACACTTTCATTAACGCAATGTTGGAGGCACACGGAAATATGAACACTGAATGCGGTCTCTCTCTCTCTCTGCAGAAAATGAAGGAATACATAAACTGAGAATGCCAAAGCATTGTAGGCACGCTTTCATGTACGTAATGTTGGAGGCACAATGAAATGTAAACACTGCACGCAGTATCTCTCTGCAGTAGATGAACGAATGAATACACCGGGAATGCTAAAGCAATGGAGGCACAAATTCATTAACGCAATGTTGGAGGCACACGGAAATATAAACACTGCAAGCAGTCTCTCTCTGGAGTAAATGAACGAATGAATACACCGGGAATGACAAAGCAATGGAGGCACACTTTCATTAACGCAATGTTGGAGGCACAATGAAATGTAAACACTGCACGCAGTCTCTCTCTGGAGTAAATGAAGGAATGCATACACTGAGAATGCCAAAGCAATGGAGGCACACTTTCATTAACGCAATGTTGGAGGCACAATGAAATGTAAACACTGCACGCAGTCTCTCTCTGGAGTAAATGAAGGAATGCATACACTGAGAATGCCAAAGCAATGGAGGCACACTTTCATTAACGCAATGTTGGAGGCACAATGAAATGTAAACACTGCACGCAGTCTCTCTCTGGAGTAAATGAAGGAATACATACACTGAGAATGCCAAAGCAATGGAGGCACACTTTCATTAACGCAATGTTGGAGGCACAATGAAATGTAAACACTGCACGCAGTCTCTCTCTGGAGTAAATGAAGGAATGCATACACTGAGAATGCCAAAGCAATGGAGGCACACTTTCATTAACGCAATGTTGGAGGCACAATGAAATGTAAACACTGCACGCAGTCTCTCTCTGCAGTAAATGAAGGAATGCATACACTGGGAATGCCAAAGCATTGGAGGCACACTTTCATGTACGCAATGTTGCAGGCACAATGAAATGTAAACACTGCACGCAGTCTCTCTCTGGAGTAAATGAACGAATGAATACACCGGGAATGCCAAAGCAATGGAGGCACACTTTAATGTACGCAATGTTGGAGGCACAAGGAAATGTAAACATTGAATGCAGTCTATCTCTGCAGCAAATGAAGGAATGCATATACTAAAACAAGCTTTTGTTCTTTATGCCGAGAACCTTGTTCCTCCAATTTGTATTCGTGTATCCTGTAGAGCATCCCGGCAAAAAAACAACTCCGAAAACCCATTTTGAAGCAAATTATCCTCGTTTAACTGCACAAGCACACACCAATCTCTATTCCCAGCAATGCAAAAGTGACCGTAAACATGCCTCGAGTTTCGCATCAGTGCCACCTATCGGCAAGCTCCGAAATCCTATTAAATTGCTACAGCAAATGTTAGCAAAAGACGGTCGAAAGCGCATCAAGAGAAATGTCCTTATATAGGGTTCTTGATTACCGCCTTCAACTTAAACTAGCCGCGCTCCTTAAAACAAATACACTATAACTTCGAAGAGACTACAACTACACCCCCCTACAATCATCAACCCTCTCGGGGGATATTTTTCTTTAAAAAAAAACGCTACAACTTTAAAGCTACTACAACTACACCCCCTACAATCATCAACCCTCTCGGGGGATATTTTCTTTAAAAAATACGCTACAACTTTGAAGAGACTACAACTGCACCCCCCTCGAGTCATCAATCCTCTCGGGGGATTTTTTTTCGTAAATGGCCATTTCTCTTAACTTCCTTTACCCCATTTTCCACCACTGAAAAATCTATTCCTCCGTATTCCCGTTTACTTAACATTGCATTTTTATTCTTTTTTTCACCTATAAATGCCTTTTTACCGTTCGGAAATGGCCATTTCCAGACCGCGTACCGTCCCACCCTAGCACCCCTGTTTCACTCCATAGGCCCGTAATCTTGTTGGGGGGGTTGGGATAAAGTATATTGTAGACGTGAAATTACTCGGTATCCTTCTAGCGGCACTTCCGAAAATCTCTGAATATGGCGTCAAAATATCACGAAATTACGCGCATTTGGTCATTTTCAAACTTTATTTTCTCCAAAAATAAGAAGCTCACGCCTTCTTTTCTAAAATGTAATAAAAGCGCATACCTTTCAATTTCCTTTCCCATTTCTCTTATAACCCTCACTCTTTTACGTTTCTCACAAAAAAAATTTTCTCCCAGACTGGACCCTAGTTCTTTTACCGAAATCATAAATTTTTACAGAGCTATTAACGACAGCTGGTTTTGTCTTTTTTAATCCCCCCATTCAGAAATCCTTTTAATGGCTGGTGCCATTTCAGCCCATCTCATGCCCTTATGGTGATTTAGGGGATAGTTATAATGAATGAGAAATTCACCACGGCAGTGATTCGCACAGGACCACTTTGCTTGGACCCCCAAATACTGGGTTTTCAAAATGGTAAATTTTAACTCGGCTGCTGCTCAGTGAGAATAATCGGGCAGAAAGAATGTGGGGTATCGTGCTGGTTTCATTCAGTAAAAATTGGTTAACTTAACACTAAATAATCCAGTTACAATTGTACAATGAGCGTAGAATGGCAGCATTTCGATGTAATGCTTTTAAGAAAATCCTTTGGATCAAAACCAGCATCAATTTACTCAGTTTTAATGTGTAAGAATGGTAGAGAAATAGGTCACAGATATTTACTTTCCTCATAAGTTTTCAATCAGATTTGGGATTGTACCTATCACATTTTAATCACATAAGTTAATAAGTTTATTTACAATTTATTTTACAATCAATATAAAGAAATACACTGCTATTCAGCAAAATTTAATTTGTTTGCTACAGCCTACATATTTCAAAAACCAAAATATGACCCTGTAGTTAAACATGAAATTTTTGAAATGACTGACGATCATTTACTGGGGAAGATGCTTAAGGAAAAGTGAACATGAGGTAAAACAATTAATTACTGGCGAGCAAAATGGAACATCAATAAATGTTCAGTGGGGCAGTTACATACGATATGTATTTATTAAAAGATATACTCATAGTGAAACAAAAATTGCACAGCAATGTGTCATTCCCGTTAAGAGTATTAAGATTTTCAAATTCCTTGGCACACAATAGACCACATCACACATGAATTCCAGAAAAACCTTCAATAAAAGGCTTGTATATGTAATGTTAGGTAAAAAGCAAAGAAAAAATTGATCTGTATTTAACAAGTGAATCTTGAAACAAACTACAAAAATATATTGCTGTCACCTCATGTCTATTTGCAAGCAACACATAAGACATACCCACAGTTATATTTTTAACAATGTAGATGGAAACACACAGTTGACTTTTAATTTCATTTTTATTACAGCAAGGAGATTTTCAATGAGGTCATAGATTCAGTTCAAATTCATCCAATCCATCACCTAGGTCTTCATCCAAAAAGAGATTTTCATCTATAGGGACTCCAACAGCCCCTGCAGCATTTTCTCCTGAATCACTATCCCCTTCACTATCACCATTACTATCTTCATCACTATCACCTTTTGCATTCCTATGACCGCCACTTATACTAGCACCACTGTCTGTTCCACTATCACTCTTCACACCATTTTGTAGAGAATCTGAAAATAGATGCAGAGGAAGGTATCAAAAATAGTACTGCTACTGGCAAGTTTTTAGTTTACGCCATTCTTACATTCCAATTCTATTACAAAAGTGGCCTGTGCATGCCAAAACCTTGCATACATTTGGGTATTTTAAGTTAAAAAAACTAATACATAATGGAAATTTTCAGTCATATTGAAGTTATGGAATTATATTCCACAAGTCAACATGAGACAAATACCGGGTTTTTAACTTGCATAAAAAGGTAATATAAATCATGGCAAAAGTCTCAAGGAGAGGCCATGTACGCACTCTTTAGGAGTACAGAAAGATTTTACGAAGTTGGAGGGACCAAAAAAGTGGCAGTATGTACAATCAAAGTGAGTAAAATTGAGGGCTGATAAAAATGCATGTTAATATTTTTCATGTCCCTTCATTGTACTTCAAATCAAGCGATGAGTCAAAAATTTGTTTTGTTGAATCATTGGAAACAAATTTAAGACTAAGCTTAATTTGAATAATTTTTAAGTAAGCTCATTTCATGGCTATGTGAGAACAAAGCAGGCATTTCCTTAAAAAGTATATCGCACAAAATATTATTTCTCCAGCTGCAAAAAAATACTATCTAAGATGACATAACACTTGACCAAGCCAATAACTAACCTTGTCTAAGGAACATTAGGTGTTTGAAGTATTGCTGGTGTCAATGCATTTTGGTTGTAACATCTTAAACGTCGACCCAATGCATAGCTAAGGTGAATGTGAATGCCATATATCAAATGCACATAGTTTAATAATGGCCTAACGTTGATGAAGTTTCATTAAGGTTTAATGACATTAGTTGTCCTTATCGATGCATTAATCACAAAAAGTGACATAACTAAATTACACACCATATATACTTGGTTGTTACGCAACATCTCCTCAGCATTTGCAGATGAATGCTGATCATCCGACATTCCATGGTCGGATCGGTGGATTACATATCAACAACCCTGCAACCAGCAAGATGCACCCCCTCCCCTGCTAGTCTTCCCCTTCCTTATTCTCGTACATCATTTCGGCGATTACTAGCAGTGCATTTTGTCCACTATGTAGCCATAACTAGAACCCAAAAATGTTATACGGGAAAAAAATACCCTATTTCTTCAAATGAGTATGCTGCATAATGGTGAGTCCTTGAAATCATTGTTCCGTGATGGCACAGCCGGAGAAATCGAGCTCACATCGCTTTCATGTTAGAGTTTATGCTTTATTGCACATACATTTACCATAACAATAACTGAATCAACCGAAAGAAAGCGTGCTGTTTAAAACAGTTCTAAAAAGCAAATGTGCATCCTTACAGGAGTTATTGGCTAATAGTGGTCAACTGGAGTATGTGTTATCATGTTGTACGACACAACGAAGAACCAAGCAAATTATACGTGCATAAGATTGGGTGGTGCAAATGGGACTAAAAAGCAGCTGATTACGCAGTAAATTAGAACATATTGGATAAACCAGATTCTAGCATCCAACTAGTGTATCCTCGTTTAACGTTTTTTCCCGATAATGTTGTCCAACAATTAAAACCCTTTATTGTTCAACGTCATCAGTGCTTCACGATAAAGTTGTTCAAATTTTGCGCAGCAAAAAAAATGAATAACGAATAGGACTTTAGCGCATCTGATGCGTAATTTCCATTCGGCGGAAAAGTTTGGCGTTAACTCCCCATAGCATGTGTAAAAGGTTCACCTGAGCAAATAATAATTGCGTTATTTGTTTCATAACTGTTATATTTGCTTATTATTTACTACGCTGTAATTGGGGGGCAATGCATCGGGTGATTTAAAACTCAAACCAATGTTAGTGTACCATCTTGAATGGCATGGTATTAATAATACCACGTCTGAATGGTAGATCCAAGGGCAGATATCTACGGGAAAAAATACCTGAAAATCCCATTCCACCATAAGGTAGAATTGGTGTTAGAAAAATTTGATTCACTGCTGTTTGAGGTGAATCGAAAACATGTTTTTTGTGTTGAATTAGTGTGTAAGAGGAAGTTTTATAAACCCTCCATCATGCAGTAAATCGTCGAGGGTGATACTGTTCCTAAAAAATTGTTACGAAATAACAAAAATTTTGAACACAGCACCGAGCTTCCCTACTTCACTCACTATTTTAATTGATTTCCTATGTCTTCGCGATCCCAATGAGCAAAATGTTTGCCCTTCACTGCATTCGCATGCGCACAACTCCGCAGTGAAGGACAAAAATTTCGATTTACTCAGAGGGAAACCGGTGCTAAGAGCACTAAATATCAGAAATATAGGAGGGAAAACTGGTGCTTATTGTTTTAAAAATGCCTTTTCAGTTTGTTTCATCTAAGATATGAAACTCTCTGACTAGTGGTGCCATCTTTTCGACTGCCCGCATACTTAAAATATGCCGTAAATCAGCAGAGGATGACGTGAAGTAGTCCATAAAAACATGAAATTTTAAGGAAATTGGCAATTTTTGTGCATTGATCCATTGATAACACCTTTCAACCAGATCCCCTGTATTTTTAAATATCAACAGAAAGTTCCTATCACCTGTAGTTTTCATGCCGCCAGGATAGAGAATAATTCCAAAATTTCTTTTGTGAGTGAAAATATTAAAGTTTCACCACTAAAATGTTTTAGAAAATTAGTTTGAATGCTTCATTCAATAATGCCATATATCCAACCTTTTATCGCTGTGCTGTGTGGAAATCATTATTGTTATGAAATGAAGAATTGTTAAGTTTTGAAACCGATTTTAATTTTTTACATTGTTTCTTATGGAAAATACTGCATCGTTTAACGTTGTTTTGCATAACGTCTACTTTTTCAGGAACTAGTTAACAACGTTAAACAAGGACACACTGTACTGCATTTCTTACTGACATGAGAAAGACTATGAGTTAAGTCTAGAGCTGAGGTTATTATCTTCGGCTTCGTCATTTAATATGTAATAAATGGAGGAGAGTGACCTTGATTTGTTTATCCGTGGGGAAAGTTTGAGTATGCAAGGAGGCTTTGGGTGACTGAAACTCGAAGGTTACCTTCAGGAAACACCTTCTGGGTACACCAGGCTTATGTCAGACTAAACTTCAGTATGGAAGGTTGGGGCTCAGTGAGTACGATCCTTTCTGATTTAACCTGCATTTTTAGCTTCGTATGAGAGACATGGCACCATTAACTTGGAGTTGTTTTTTTGGTCTGCATAAACTATGATTTCTAGCAATGTACACAACAGTACAATTATAAAGTTATTGCTAAGTTTATACCAATGTCAGTGAAAGTTATGACGTGATCGAGGAGACCTTTATAAAATTGAATTAAATACTTAATGATTAATTGATTTCAATGAACAAACAATAGATTTAGCCACCTAAGAATGTCCAGCGAAATAAGTAAACAATTAGTCAAATGATGGATAACAAATTAGTACTTAGCTGACTTCACAACTACGATCGAGAAGGTGATAACCATTGGAGAATCGAAAATGTAGTGATTATCCTTAAATGTCAAAATTCAAGTGTGGTCTTCCCCCAAAACATTGTTATTTAAAAAACAAAAAATGTTGGCAAAGATTTTAACACCAGGCAAAAAATGGACATTCATATTCACTATCATGCAAATGCATTACATAACTAAGGGCCCTCTTGCATTGGGATGATAAGTTACAATCTTAGTTTCATTTTTACAACTTTTGTTAAAAAATCAGAATAATTTTCAACATTCAAAAGTTATTCCAAGACAGGAATTTTTAAACGATGATATGAAAGGTCTAATGTGAACCATAAGTATGTACGTGTCTATAGCATATCACTGGCTACATACTTATGTTGTTCCAGGTTTTTCTTTTTACTTGCCTGGGAAACTACACAAGTAAAATTACAGGACTGACAAGATATAACAATTACTCCAGTCACAAATAGTATCCTACCTGACCCTCCAATTCCATTGGCTGCAGCATGTTCCGCAGCACTTGCTTTGAGCCTATCTTCAGCTGCCTTTGTGCCAGTTCCATCCGCCTCTTGGGCTTCAGAAACAATTGCGTCTAAAACAATTTCACGGTACTGGAAATAAAAATTATTTGTTATAAAGATATTTATTAGTGACAATTTGGGAAAAGGAACAATAAAAAATACAATGGATATTCCACCATTTTATGATTTACTAAAAATTATTTTTTGTTCACAAATACCAATGTAATGACCATGGATACTAGAACTTTAAGGATAACAGACTTCCAACTTCGGCGTGATACCTTTTTTGAAGCTGCCAATCGTGGCACCACTATTTGCCAGTGATGGAATCAGACAATCACAATGTAAACAAACGTGGTTTCAATTTTTTCCATTTCGAACTGAGGGAAATTACGGCTAGTTAGAAAGCAACTAATGGTTTTATCCGTCAGATATAACCATGTTAACTAAATCTTATATCAATATAATCACAGAAATCCCTTGCTATATGGTAACGTGAAGAATAAAACAGAGTACTTACATTAGCCTTAAACAAGCTGTCTGTTCTTCACACTTAACATTTTTTTTCTTTCTCACGGTTACGGAATACCCTTTGGAGCATCCAGGAACAAAGTAAGATCTCTTATCCATTTTTAGTTGAGTAATAAATCTTTTTCTATACCAACAATTGAAAATCCTCACAAGCTGCCATCCCGCCATGCATAAACAAAGTGACGATAGCAACAAAACGTAAACAAACTCTATCAGAAACCTCACTATTGCCACCTATTGAACGGCTTCGAAAAAATAACCAAAAAACAATGAAAGTGCAATAAAATTGGCGGGGCTGGAAATGACAGAGGAATTCAACCTTTTTTAAAATTTCATCCCTCATTTGTTTGAGGCAACCCACTTTTCCAATATAGTGCATATATTTTTTTATGCTCACACTATCCTAAATATCTCTAGATCTAATGGTGGCAGAGGATAGGAACTAAAACAAAAAAAAAACATTCCAAACAAATTGGAAAGAATTACCTGACATGCATCTTTTTAGCCTTCGTATTTCACATAATTTCTGAAACTGAACGAGTCAAATCCAATTCCTTTATAAGTTCCCTTCCTAGGAGGCAAATTCAATTTAAAAAAATTGATTATCAGCATAAAAATATTAAACCAAGAAGATATGTGTCTGATTTGAACTATTTCCTTTTCGAAGTTCTTGGTCGACCACAACTTTTTTTTCCTGAAGAAAAAAAAACGTACAAATTCTTTCCAATTTAATATTGGCCATTTTTCAACTGCATTTATTTTCTCTGCTAGGGGAGTTCTTAAGAATAAGTGGCTGATAGAATATACAGGTATGCAGAAGGGCAATACAAGTTAAAAACTTATTGTTTGTTTATTTGGAGTTTGATATATTTTTGAGTATAATGCCAATGCCTGGGGTCATCCAAGAATCTAAAAGACTTTATTGCAGGTCTACTTATTTTATTCCCATATCTCATAACTCTTCCCATGCCTCTCTAACAATTTCTTGGGTATGAATGTTAAAAAGCAAAGGCAACAGCAGTCAGCCTTGCTTTACCCAACAACCACTACACACCCTGATTTTCCATCAACTACCCTCACAAGTGACTTCTGGGTCATGTTTTGGTTTTGGAAGAGTCTCCTATCTCACCAATTAATTCCTATTTTCAGGAGTATCTTCATAGTTTTACCCAATGTACCACGTCAAATATTAAAGTCACATTCAACATCTGCAAAGCAAGCAGAAATATCCCGATTACACTCTAGGTTCCTATCTGCATACATATTTATTAGTGTTCTCACCACCTCAATTGAATCCCAAGATGCCCTTCACTTCCGGAACCCAAACTGGAATTCAAGTAAATCCAAGTAATGATTCACTCTACTCTCTAACCTTATATTAAGTATTCTAAGCAAAACTTTTGCTGAGTGTGAAATTTAACTACATATTGTACTATACTCCTTGCATTCTGATGCTTTCTTCTTCTTTGAGATAGGTATCAAGACTTTTCACGAAGTCCTCTGGCCATACTTCTTTGTCTTAGGTCTTACTGTTAAGTCCGAAAAAAGATTATCTTCCATGATTACTCAAATTATTCAATAACTACAAAGGCATGTTATCTTAGTTGTGTCCAAGATTCTCAGGTCTGACCTTTCAGACCATTATCCCATTGTTGCTACTTTTTCAGTGCCATCTACTCCGCGGGTTGAATATCGCTTAGGTCGCTCCTGGTCTGTCTCAAACTTCACCACAATGATCACTTCTCGCCTACTTTCATCAGATTACTTGAAAATGAGACTTGGACTGATGTTTACTCCTCCAATGATCTCAACTCCAGCTTCGATTTCTTCTACAAAAAATTCTAAGCTTTCTTTGATTTCTCTTTTCCTGTGACTAGAAGAAAGATTTAATCCGCTCCTTGTAATACTTGGATCACCAATGAAATTTGTTATTTTTCTGGCCTCCTGAGAGATACTGCACACTTGCAAACACTCCAATAACCCTGAACTCAAATCTCAGTACAATGATCTGAAAAAGCAATACAGAAAAATGATCTCAGAAGCTAAACATAACTTTAATAACCAACGAATTGCTTATGCTGACAATAAGTCCAAAGCCATTTGGAAAATTATAAACAGTTCCAAAATGAAGCAGAAACCCACTCACCTCCAGCTAAAGGATGAATCTGGTAATTTAATTAATGATTCTTCTCAAATACCTTCAGCATATAATGATAACTTCTCTCAACCCTCCGGTGTAACTCCCACCCCTGATGGTCCATCTCACCAACCACATCCCTCAACAGCTTCATTATTCCTTCACCCCTGCTTGGAATCTGAGTTAACCTCTATTATCCTCAAGTATGGCTCTAAATTTTGTGCAGGTACTGATGAAATTCCTTATCATTTAATATGCCTGTCTTATAAATATATTGAATCTCCTCTTCTTTTCCTTGTTAACACCTCATTACAACAAGGAGCCTTTCCTGAATCTCTAAAGGAGCCTAAAGCAATTCCCCTTTATAAGAAAAAGGGCTCTATCCATGATTTCAGCTCCTATTGACCAATTTCACTCATAAATCAGTTCGGTAAGGTTTTTGAATTAATTTTTTACAGAAGATTGACCTCTTAGCTAGAGTCAAACAACTTCTTATCACCTTTTCAATATGGCTTCCGCAAGCAAAGGTCTAGTAGCCTTGCTATTGCCCAGGTAGTCTACCAAATTTTGACTGCACTAGACTGCAAAACTGAAATACTCGGCTTGTTCTACGACTTGTCCAAGGCTTTCGACAGCGTCAACCACCAAATCTTGCTCAATAAGTTAACCTCTTTTGGCATAATAGGTATTCCCTATCTATGGGTAGAATCCTATCTCACCAATAGATCCCAAATTGTCTTTGTGGAGTCAAACGGTCAGAAATTCGTTTCTCCTCCTAAAGTTTTGACCCAAGGTGTCCCTCAAGGATCGATTCTTGGCCCAATTCTATTTTTATTACATATAAATGACCTCACCAACTTTGTCTCCGCAGCAGTTGGTATTCACCCAGTTCTATACGCTGATGATGCTAACTTTATTATAACCTCCTCTACTGCGAAAGGTTCACATACAGCAGCCAACTTTGTCTCACAGCAGGTATATAAATGGTGTAAATCTAATTGTTTTAATCTCAATGTAACTTTTTCTCAACTTTTTTACTTCTCTAATGTTAATAAATCATTGAGCTCGGTTAATGTTGACCTTAACGGAGCCTGTATTCCACAGGTTGACAACTCTATGTTTCTGGGCATGAATATTGATACTCATCTTTCCTGGGAAAAGCATGTGATAAATTTAACTGCTAAACTCAGCTCTTAAGTGTTTCCTAATTAGATCCATTAGGTCCACTGTGTCCATTAATGTTCTTCTAATTATTTCCTAGGGTGAATTCTACACCCATTTACTGTACAGCATCCTCCACTGGGGGTCCTCACCTCAAGCATTGAACATTTTTAGAATTCAAAAGAGAGCTATACATTTAATTGCAAATAAACCATGGAGAACCCCCTGTCGCCCTTTGTTTAAATGTCTTCGTGTGCTACCTGTTCCTTGTGTTTAAATATTTACTGTTTTACTTCATGTCAAGTCAAACTTTCGTAACTTTGTTCTGAACTCTGCAATTCATAACCAGGGTACTAGGCAGCAAGGTGACTTGCATGTCCCATTTGTACGCACCAAGAAAGCCACCTGTGGCTTTAGATCTATGAGCTTAAGGCTATATAACACGCTCCTATGAATATGATGGTATTCAAGAACAGGGTTAAAGACTTTTTTTTGTCCCAATGCTTTTACTCGATTGATGAATACTTAGCCACGTAATTTCTTATGCATCTACTTGTATTTTTTCTGACATGCTTTATATTTATTCACCTTAACAGTATGTTGTGCTATTATATATCTTGTAATTAATCTTTGTAATTTTTTTTCTTCTTGACGTGCCATGTACAATGTATGCATAATACTTGTCGTCTAGCAAATAAAATATATTATTGTTATTATTATCTACTCCCACAGCTTTCATTGCCTTCATCACTTGTAATGTAAACCTTATTTCGCTGTCAAATATCTCAGGTCCGAGGTTATCTTTAAAATAATTCTCTCTCTTTCTCTATATCTAAGTACACAGGCCTATTACCATTGTCACATACCTCTTCCATGTATTCTCTCCACTCATTCTAGATATCTTCCCATTTAATTTATATCCTCCTTTTTTTCCCCAACCTTTTGTATCGTTTGCCCTATATTTGAGCTTGAAAACATTTTCACTTTATAGTATAATATACCCACTTGCCCCTCTTTCGGTAACTTCTTCATTTCCTCGCATTGTCCTTTCCAACAGTTTTCCTACACAAAATTGGTTACTTGCCAGAGTTTATAATTGGATTCCTTTTACCTCCTCTTTACCAGGTGTTAGTGGACAGGAAGACAGGTGAACCAAAGGAAATAGGAAATAATGAGGAAAGATGTGAGAATATAAAATCAGGAATAGTAAAAGCAGCAGAAAAAAACAAGAGGATCAGAGGAAAAGGAAGGATTAAAAATCAATTGGTCTCAAAAGAAATTATTTGGAAAATAGAGGATAGAAGGAAGTGGAAAAAGGTCAACGCTGAACTAGGAAAGAGGAGGTAAAAGGAATCCAATTACATATAAACTCTGGCAAGTAACCAATTGAGAAAGTCGGACTGATTACCATTAAGTTGTATCATCTATTTGCCACCAGACAAGTAAGATATGATAAAATTTAAATCAGAATCTTGAAAGCCATAGGGTCCCAAAAATAGCAATAAATTAAAATTCTTTTAAGTCTCATTTCTCTGTCTCCAATGAGTTAAGACACTGTACTCTTTGATGATTATTGAAACTAAATATGCTATAATTATTTAACAATCATATTTTAATCCTTTTTCACAATTTTTAACATACTTAAACTATTATGACAGCTAAAAATACAGCATTAATTTCACTTCTCTGGAGTTGGTCAGTTAAAGAGGATTCTGAATTATAAATGTTTACTGTAATGAGAAACCATATAAGCCTGAAAATAGTGTGATTTTTTTATCTTAATCAGATACCTTTGGAAATCACACTCTCATTACACTTGAGTACTAGAAAATGTAAACATGTACGCATTTCTTGTCTTAGCAACTCTTTCAATGTGTCATTAATAATGAGATATTACATGCAAATTAGGTATTTATAGTATGATGCGACAATGTCCAAATACACTCAAAAAGCATTTTGAGAACATTAAAAATCAAGAAATTATAACACAAAAAGGGAGGAATCAGGCGAGATGTTGAGGAATATGAACATAATAAGAACTAAGATATTACAATTTTCCACAGATAAAGTTTTATTCAACCCGGGTTTCGGTGCACTGACCTGATGATGATGTAGTGCATCGAAACCCGGGTCGAATAAAACTTAATCTGTGGAAAATTGTAATATCTTAGTTCTTATTAAGAAATTATAAAGAAAAAATTAAGTTTTTTTTCTAACTTTCACTTCAAAAACTAGAGGAGGCCCAATACCAGGGTCGTATAATACTCAGACTACGGTAAATATGGGTCCACATACACAGTAAATAAATTGAATGGGAATATTTTAGGAACTTTTGAAATGAATTATCCTACAATGGAAGCATTTTTACTGAAAATGTGTAAAAAAAATGTCTTCTGTACTAAAATAGGAATACTTACCTCAATAGTTTCCTCACTCTCCTCATCAGGAAGATTGCCAGTATCAAATGCATCATCTCCTTCTTCATACTGGTCAGCAGCTGCCATTTCTGGGTTGAATGTAAACATTTCTCGCCCAGATAGCTAAAGAAATCATAAATAAGAATGGAAAATAAAAAGATGATGCACAAAACCATCTGATCAAATACAACTACATAATACTAGCACTAATTCCAGTTATTTAACCAGAGTTGCCTTTATATGTATACTAGCTGAAGGTTCCCGTTGAACTTCAACGGATGTGAAAAACATTGAACTTATTTTATAAGGAAACCACAAAACCTGAAGAATACTGTATGCGTGATCATTTGAGGTGTTCGTATCCCATCTTGTTTGCTGTGATCGTTGTAATTCGTTCGTTTTCCATTTTGTTCACGGAGAGTTGAGTGATTGTTTGTCCTCTTTAATACACGGGAAAACCCAATAATGGGCCATGAAGACTCATTACTACTTAATAAATAGCACCTAAGTTGATAGATGGTGACCTTATCTCTCAAGTTCTCTTGAGCCGTCTTCTGAGTGAATAACAGCTTGAGCACTTCCCTTGTGTACATAAACATATTTGCATTCAATGACTTAATTGAGTTCCGCCATTCAACGTTGATATGTGCATTGAGCATCTTAATCAGGATAGGAGAGTAGAGTACCGTATAAACGCGTGTAAGAGGCGCAACCGTGTAAGAGGCGCACCCCTCTTTTTAAGCGTCGAAGTTGAAGAAAAAATTTTGAGTTTTTTTTCTTCTATTGCGAGGTTTTGCGGGCCTAACTGCGAACTTTCGGCCATTTTCAAAGCCTTCCGCTTGCGATATTCTCTTATAATTTACGCGGCATTTTTCATAGGCATATATAGACCCCGGAGGTAAGTATTCACTTGGATCTGAGGTTTCCGCGACATTTCTCCATATTGGTAACGGCTTTCGGGCGTTCCACTACAAGACAACGCGGAGGAACGCCCGCGTGCCGCGTGACCAAACGCCGCGTCACCCTTTATGCCACTATTTACCGAGTCCAAATGACTCATGCACAGAGAAAAGACAACTGGTTTTCCCCCGCAGGTAATGCTTGTAGTAGACTCCCTCGCGCGCCTTACGGATAGCCTTCTGACTGGGCAACAGCGCGCGCCTCTCCCTTTCTCTTCCGTGCATGCTCCTGGCAGTTGAACGCGCCCTTTTTCCAAAATAAATGTTAATCGATATTGGTTAACCAACAAATTCCTTTAAGATTTTATAAGTGGATTCATGATGATGAACTCGAGAGCTTGAAGATGGTCTAAACGGCGGTTTTCAGGGATGCACGGAACGGAAAATAACGGATCCGTGCATTTGCATCTATAACTAAAATACTAATGCATTAAATAATATGAAACTTCGCATAGCTGTTAGGAAAGATCTTTGCTACAATATTTGTAAAGGAAATTTCGATATCTTGATCCGTGTTGTTATTACGAAGCCGTAAATGCGATGCATCCGTCCGGTACCCGGGAAAATGCGCTAAAATTCTGTTTTTAAGCACACACTGAAATCGATATAAACGGTAACATGTTTTGTACACCATCAATAAACACAGAAATAAACAAGCTTTAATTTGATGTACTTCATTTTAAAATCGATTGAGCCATCTCTGAGATATTAGTCTTCAAACTTGGGTGACGGAATTTTGCAACGGACAGATTCGTGTAAGAGGCGCACCCTCATTTTCAGCTGCGATTTCTGGGAAAAAAGGTGCGCCTCTTACACGAGTTTATACGGTATAATCCAGCGGTTGATAAAGTCAAAAGGAGCATTTTCAATAGCTTATGTTTATTTGTCCTATGAATCCTTCAATACCCAAACTATGCCTTTGGCATAAAGGGTGGCTATATTCATTGTTTCCTAAATCATAATCATTGGTTACAAAATTAAAAATCTATGGTGATCAGTCTTAGTGCACCTGCAAATTTTCATGCACCGATGACGTCCATTGTGCAGAATATCCGTTCTTCTTATGGGTAAGAAGCATGTAGTGACGCAATTTCTGCCATCTTAAAACAGATTGAAGTTTCGAAACAAATGGCTCAATATTTGAACCAAATTTTTAGCTGGTTACCCGTCAGCAGGTTTGGTTAGGATGAAATTTGTGTGGTTCTTAGCGTAATCCGAGAAACACCACAGGGAGATTATCATGAGATTGCTGGTAGGCATGTCTTTGAGCATCCAAGGCTAACCTTTGTCGTTTTTCATGCAAGGACTCATTTTCTCGCAAAGAAGACATGCTTTAGAAGATTTTTTCAAAAGGTTACCCTTTATTCTATTAGGCATGTTTATGGATATATTTTTAAGTCCAAGGAGGGGAAACACAGAGGCAAGTGAGAGACTCGAATAGGCAACTCAATGATTGAGTGAATGTAAGTAAACTGCATTTTAACACGTTTAAGTATATATAAATAACGCGTAAAGTTTATGTGGGAATTGGTCTAAAAAACAGTTCGCAATAGTAATGAGAGGCAGACAGTTCCACTATGTGTAATACATCTGAGTATTAAACTATAATAAACGACGCCATGTTTGTTGTAGCAACAGAGGCATTATTAACATTATTATTCGCTGCACGTAAATATTCTTCCACGTTTAATTCCTTTATGAGTATCGTTTTCTACATAAGTGTTCTCTCGTATGCAGTTCCCTTATGAGAGCTACTTTGAGAATAGACATTGAAGCGTATACTTGTAAATAAGCATTGAATTTATCGATTACCCCCGAAGCAATCTATCATGAGGCCTTTGGGACTCTGGGCCCTTCTTATACAAATTTTCTTTCTACGTGCTATCATGGACCGGCAGGAAAACTTAAATGCCAGATGCGTGAATATCCTTTGAAATTCAAATCTCTGGTTGTCAAGGAAATATGCTATTGTTGATTAAAGAGAAAAATGACAGATTTTTCAGCAAAAAATATGATATTCAGACAATTACGAAACTTAAAAGAAAATCGATTGAAAGAATTAGAAACTTCATTTATTCAGCCATTCGATTAAAATAAACCCAGCCCTTCATCTTGACTGTAAGTACTTTTAAAAAGCAAAAAATGAAACAACTGCACCGAACCCAATGCTTAGCATGGACCACCAGGGGGGGCCTTTGTGGGGCCTGAGGGCTTTTTTATATAGCCTATGTTCAACCCATGTACATTTTATCTCTACATGTAAAATTTCAGCTCAATCGGTTCAGCAGTTTTTGCGTGATTGAGCCACAGACAGACAGACAGACACCATTCAATTTTTATATATTAGTATGATGATAGTAGAGGTCATCTTGTATTACATCCTCCAACAAGAAGTGGACTTCGTTCAACTGAGGGGGCAGGATGTCCCCTTCTGAGGCATTTACAGTTTACCAAATTGTATGATACACGTGAATTCACACACTAGGATAAACATAGGCATGCTATAACGGAAGATTTCTCACACCAGTGGAAAGCATAATTTTTTCTGTATTATGCTTCAGTTCCATTGTTATCCACAAATGAGACAAAAAAGGAGAGAAAGTCCCAGGCTGATTGATAGAATAATAAAAATTGAGGAAAATTGAAAATCAATTGTCATTAACGATAAATTGTTTCAGTAAATAATTTTTGTAATTCCGTCTCACGGCCCCTTAATAAACCACCTGCACTACATGCTTGAGGCCTGTCCAGATTAGCAAGGAGTACTGTATACATTCTTGCTTGACTATGGACATGGCCAAGGTTACAGGACGTTCATAGTCCAGTATCATAACGAAATATGACATTTATAACAAATGCTGAAATTTTCTTTGAAATTATCGTATTATGAACAAAATAAACCCTTACTAATAACAAAGAACAAAACAATAATGACCCAACAAAAATCAAATGAATAAACCCTGGTTTTAAAATTCAAAATCATTGTCAACTATCAGATTAACACAAATGTGCAAAATTCACAGTACATTGTCGTGCTCGCATTCAAGAACTTGGCACCATACTCCAGGAGGATAAAGCCATTTTTTAACATGTGGGTGTTCACTTTAAATGTAACTCTAAGCAGTTAAAGTTTAGCTAGTGTCACTCTCTAGGAGATACAGAAAGTGTGAAAAATTCACAGTGACAGAAAAATCATTTGCCTGCATTGAGACTAGAACCCATACATCCAAAATTGGCAAGATCTTCATATTTATGTAAAAATAAAAAAAAAATACTCTGTATATACCACACAATAAAATTTAATCCACCGACCCAGGTTTCGCCTACTCCGTAGACATTTTCAGGGTAAAAAACAGCAAGTAGCAAGCCTTTATGGATGGAAAATTTGGAGGGGTGGTAAAGTAGGGGGTGTGGGGGGGGGGAGGGGAGGGTGTTAAGGGAATACTGGGAATAAGGTAAAAAAAACACCCTCCCCTCCCCCCCAACCACAAGCCCTCTTATACCACCCCTCAAAGATTTATGTGGAATAGGAGGATTTTTCCTCATGTTGATTCACGTATTTTACTTCACATAGATCCCTTTGAGGGCCGCTAATTCTACTAATGTTTACTTTTGCATGGCGCTTGAAATTTTCTTAAATTATAGAGGCTGCAAATTTAGTACTGTAAAAAAAGAGTTTTCCGCTGCATTCACATTTTAGGAATATGTATCTACAAAATGCTTTTCTGCTAAGGTACAGAATAATCAAGTTTCTGAACCATGAGGTAGATAGAAGTGATTTTTTCACAAAGTCAGCAGTTTTTTATACTCATTTTTTCTACTTCAAGGATGGTAGCTTTTTAGTAGGTAGTTTGTTGAATAAAAAATAACAAAAATGTTAATGGAATAATTTCAAAGAGCCACTAGGGTATTAAAAATATTCCAGTTAACATATGCACGAAATCTTGTACATTAGGGAACAATGAATACTTGCATTTAAAGTCATGCTCGAGGGTTTAATTCAATATCACTTAAGTGTCCATATATCAACAATGCAATGGGACTGTATAATACCAAAATCTATTTTGTACATGACACTCACGTCAGGATGAAGGCACACCCATATTAAAATTTTGACATTTTTACATAGGTCTAATAACAGAAGGGAGTTGAACTCACTAGAGAAACTGGAAATTTTAAAAGCATGGAATGACCCGAAGGTTTCTGTAATAAATGAAAAATTGTACCCTGCCTCTTCTCCTATCCTTGATGCAGTCGCTACTTCCGCCGTTAGTAATCTTCAGAAAATTATCTAAAAATTCATCCCCGCTCTCATTTTCCTCCAGAATTTCTAAAACCTTCCATTGTAACGCTCTTCTTGAAGGACATATGTATGTCCTTTGTGCATATTTTCATGCAAAATCAATGAAGATCTCAAAAGGGATGGTGGAGAATAAGCCAACAATAATCCAAGCCCAAAATAAAGCCTAAGTTACAAGGATGCCACCAAAAAAGTCCAAAATAAAGCCTTGGTCAATGTAAAAACAATTAACGTCTCAAAATGCCGTGAAATATGTCTAAGATGATGCGCAGGACAATAAATGAAAAGAACACTGTTCAGGTAATCCAGAGAACACCCTACCACCAATCAAAAGCAGAGACTGTTAAAAAGTCCAGAGTTAAATTCCCAAAACAAAGCAGGGGTCTATGCCGGAAGAGAAGTGCAGGAGAGCCCAGAGGTATTATCAATAAAATGCACAGTGGAATTATTTCCTAAGGCATGGTCCAAACATCATGAGACGGGTCAAAATATGAAGAAGAGGAAACGCCACAAGTCAAACTCAGAAGACTGAAGCATCGAGTATAAAGATGCATCCAGAAAAAAATAACGGTAAAGAAAGCCTTAGAGGCAATACTTATAGCAGCTGTGGGTAAAATGATTCTCCAGAAGCACAATCGCAAAGATAAGGGATAATTATGGACCCTTATTAGCTTAGGACGAGAAGGGGAAAATCTAAGGCCTTCGTTCTGAGAGAAGGAAATCTTAAAGCTCAGCAGTAAAAAAAAATGCAGACAAAAGAGAGGCCCATAAATACGAGCGACCGCCCTGTGACAGTCGAGGGAACTTCTAAGAATAATGTAGAACCCACAAGAGTTCATCAGAGCAATCAGTGACATAACACACCTCTCAAAACACAATGCAGTGAAGCGAAAACTTGCTGGGTGCATTTACTCGTCTTTTGCACAGTAGGCACGAAATCCACAGGGTACGTCGGGCATTGTGGGCACGTCAGCAAGAAAAAGGTTAAGGGTGTACACCAGGTGATGTATGGCAGGTCAGCCTTCAGGTGAGTGGCAAAATAATCATCTATAAGTACTCAACACAAGGAGTCATGGGGAATTAGCAGAAAAAAGGGTAGTGACCCTTCCTCACATGAGTGAATGTGGACACCATAATGGCCAGTAGAGCAACACTCAGTGGCGTACAGACGAGGGGGGGTTTAGGTGTAATACCCCCCCAAAACATGTTTACCTGCATTCGTTTTCGTTCGCTTACCTGAACTAGCATTTCGAATTTAGCTTATTGGGCTGAAAAATATGGTTGTCTTCACGAAAAGACAACGTTAATTTAATTATTGTTTCAGTGAATAATAATATAAATATCATTTTATGATGATGCACATCAATATTAATGAAACCCCCACCCCCCCACTCAAGAAGGAAATCCTGCGTACGCCACTGGCAACATTCACTTCACTACAGATGTTCTTTGTGATATGGACTATGAAAATAGAATGAATGAGGAGAACCACTCTTAGAATTTCAAATAAATTAATAGTAGCTACATATTTTTAAAAATTCATCCCTGAGGAATTTAAACATAGAAGGATATACAATTGGAATTACAAGTGGATTGATTGATAAATTAATAAAGAGGCACTGAGAAGATTATGAGATGATTGCAATTTCATAAGAACGCAAAAGAAAAGGAGGGACAACCTAATTCGACATATTTTAAGATACATGTGTCTAATGAAGACAGCCAAAAGCAGTGAGATCTTGGCTGAGATACACATGGAGCAAATAATGAATGATGAGGAAACAAAGAAATATGTAAAAGTGAAGAGGCTAGCTCAGAGAATCATAGAGTGGAAAGACATGTCAAACCAACCATAGGGTTGATGAACAGCAAGAATGATGATCACAAAAAGGGAGGAATCAGGCGAGATGTAGTGGAATATGAACATAATAAGAACTAAGACATTGCAATTTTCCTCAGATAAAGTTTTAATTGACCCGGGTTTCGATGCACTGCATCATCATCAAGTGGGCATCATCATCACCTGATGATGATGCAGTGCATCGAAACCTGGGTCGATTAAAACTTTATCTGTGGAAAATTGCAATATCTTATTTAGAATGATGATGACAAAGGCACAATTGTGATTTAACATGAAGTAGGTCAGTTCATATAAGAGTACATTCAGAATAGACATTTCACAAAGAATGAAACATATTCTGAGGCATGTACAAAAAGTACTTTAGTCCAACTAACTGTATTAATTTTAACTTTTTCAGGAAGTAAAAAATTCCATTCCATTTTAATAATTATAAAGTCCTGCATTTCCTGCGTACCTTAGCCTCTCAATGAAAACATTTATTTGCTGTGTGAAGTAAGGCTTTCAAAGGTAAAATCATATTTTCTCATACATTTGAGACATAATACTCCCACAAAAAGGGAAATAAGGGCACTCAATGGACCAGAGATTCTGTTGCTCATTCCTTTTGATTTTAATGACTCATGCTGGAGGTTATTATGACTTGGGAGTGGCTAGCAAGGAATTAACTGTACACACACAATCTGAGGACAAACAAATACTCCATTATCCTCAGCAGGAGTGTACAAAATGAGACCTGAAATTTAATTTTAGGTGCCTATAATTAATTGATAAGAGCACAAGCTTTAAACCAAAAAAGAGCTCTAGTGCCTCATTTAGGCAAGGTACTAAAAGCACTAAGACAACACACACAGGAAGTGCCTAAAATGGTTCTGCTCACTTATTGAAAACAAACAGATTTTGACTTGGGAAAGCAAATTTCCAGGTAAGTTCTCATTTTCCCTGACTTTTCCAGGTTTTCCAGAGCTATTTTCAATTCCCTCACTTTTCCAGGTCTGTAGCAACCCTGTATTTTCTCAGGTAGTTAGTTCACTGGCAGAGCATTCAAGAGACAGCTTCGTGCTCGAAACTGGATCAGCTGTTTATATATACGTCCAATTCTACATGAAAAACTTGTGTAGGAACCGGAGAGTGATAATTAAAGATTACCGTCGTGTACATGAGGCAACGTTATTCATTTCTGAGGAAGCCTCTTACCCACTGGAAAGGAATAGTTATGTAGAAAATCCTCCAGGTGGCAAGTAGTCACAACCAAGCGAGGCGTTTTGACAGTGATACCTTCACTCTTGGATGCGTCAGAAATTGCACTGGCAACACCAGGGCCTCGTCGCCCCAGATCTCAACATTGATATAATTATTCTAATTTAATTACTCTATCACATCATACACAGCTTTTAATGCAATTTGATACTTAAAATTATATTCATAATCCCTAATAGTTCAAACAGAGCCCTCCACAGCGATAATTTTCTAATTATGCATTAAAATCCAAACAAAATAAACATAAATAAAAAAATAATAAAAAAAAGTTATAAAGCCAGTGTACACTTTCGGTAGCGACTGGAACCAGGCATATTTGCAAACCTATATTCAGCTACCTAATAAATGATTATGTCAGCCTAAACACAATTAAAATCGTAGAGAGAACTTCGTCAAGGAATGACGTTCATGGTACCGTAACCCAGAGAGTCCAAGGGAAAAGGGGAAAACAACCGTGAAAGCTCATTTTCAACCTTTTCAACGTTTTCAGCGCTCCTCTCTCTCCCCCCATTCCCCTGTCTCCCTCTTCTTCCCTTCCTGACTGGGAAGTTGGGGCTGCAATCCCCTCCCATGTTTCCTCTCTCGCTCATAACCACGATTGTAGAGCAACAGTCGCTTGTAAGACGTTGCCGTATCTCCCCCGCGTAAGTACAGGTAGCGCTGACCGAAGGTCTGTGAGAAAAGGCTGAACTATTTGCGTCACCATCTGAGCATATCATCACTGAAAATCACGCTGTTTGCTTCTCGATAAGGACAAACTACAGAGCTTACCTATCAACCATGATGGCAGTTACTTAACATTCTGATAGAAGGAGGATTGTTGTATCACCATCTGTTTACTATTTTTCAATGCAGCCAGTGGTTTAGGTAAAAATATAGTTTACATATTAATGATTTCTTGGTGGTTTATTTACACACAGAGATAAAATTTTCATATTTGAGATACATGCTACCCTTGGCAAAGGTCTATTATTTAAATCCTGAAAATTTCAAGTTGATAACATATGTTTATAACCATTAATTGGGTCTGGTAATCATGACGAAATGTGGACGGTCGAGCAGGAGTGATGCTTCGCCTTAAGAGCAAGTTTTTACACTTGTTTTCAATACCTACTACCACCGACTTCCTTTCCCAAACATGCCGAGAATAACTTAATTTATGTTTTTACAACCCATTATGTTACTACCCATAATAGTTGAGTTTATTCATATATTGCTTTTAATATATATTCAGAGGCGTTCTTATAAATCCTCCATAAAATGGGTATTTATCGCACTTTTTCTCAATAGGAAATACCTCACGCATCATATAGCTAAAACTTAAATAAGATTTTGATCCAATGTATTAGTTTTGCTAAAATTATTTGATCTTTGAGTTAGTAAATATACCTTATCATAACTGCAATAATACCCGTGAAATAGTAAGCAAGAAACATTTAAAAAGCGACTTAGCAAGTCCTTTGAGTATCTTTCATCCGAGTAACTACCACTCAGGAAAACATATGCAGAATTTGAGATAATTACCACTGAAAATCGGAAGTTGAATTTGAATTATTAAGTATATATAAGTAGTCTGCTTTATAGTAGGTAGTCTTTAATTGACTATATGAACGCTTGAATGGTTTGAATGCTGCGATTTGTAAAGAGTAAAACAACAACAATCGCAAATACACACCCTGAAAATTGAGCGAATACATGTCCGTGTCATACACCGTATAACCACTGATTCATCCATTCATTCACGCAAATGTACATGAATCCGTTCACGCATGAATCCGTCATTGCCACCCACCAAGTTATTAAGTTCAATTTAGCATCATGCTAGGTATATTGGTAGTTCCAGGTGTAACTTGGTAGAACCGATTCATGTTGAATGAAAAACTTATACTTTGTGACTGTCCACCAAGTTCCACTGGAAACTACCAATTATATCAAGTGTGCCAGTTATGCAGTTAAGGCCAGCCTCTACAGAAGACTCTCCATCAAATACTGGATTGCACTTTAAACATTTTCTTCAACAGCCAGTGCATCTCCCTGAACATCATCCTGAAGTATATCAATCTCCAGCGGAAGAAAACTCGGTTGTTAGCACGTGTCTTTCCTGTCAACATGACCAAGAGAGCATGGCTCAGGAGGGAACTATTTATTGGAAGTTGGAAGCCCTTAACACTTTCAATACGGATGACTCACACGTGTGAGTCATGGCTGTGCGCTTTCCAGGGGCGGATGACCCACCATGTGAGTCAAGAGTAAATCATATTTTAAATGTAAGATGGCACACTTCGCCAGCAGCAGAGCTATTTTTTCTTATATACCGGCTTTACCTGTGACCTAAATATTTACCTAGTACAATTAGTTTGAAATTTAGCTCATTATCAGTTCTTCGTGGAGAAATAATTTCACATGCAAGTTCCGAATGTTTATCTTTTTTTACTAGTATATCGATAAGAGTTACCCTTTAATGTGCGTCCTTTTTACTCTTTAATATTTCAAGTTCCGTTCTCGAATTGTTAATGGTTGTTTTCATGGTGTATAAAATTTTTTTCACATTGATATTCACCATTGATTGGACCATAAGAACTAATTATTAAGAAGTTCCATTGACTCTCTTACGGTAAGTATTTGCTTGAAAATATTCGGGCCATTTTAAGTTGTGGAAGCTTTTAAGTTATTATGTATTTTAATTGGGAATGTTTAAAAATTTTGTGGATCTTCATGAATAGATAACTGATGGTCCCGAATTTTCCTCATCACGAGGTCGGACACAAGCTAGGAAAAGGAAATTGCTGTCAAATTGGAATTTAACTTCTGCAGCAGTAAGTAAAACTAAATGTAATTGGCTTTTTGAGCCATTAATTAACTAGTATAGTCACCTCAATATAAAGGAGAAAACTTAATGTTCTTTATCTTTATATCATGCAATATTTAGATAGATGATTCCATTGCATCGACATCACGCACTGGGCCAAAAAGTCACAACAGCGAATTGCGCGGAGATATGGAAGTGTGATGTTTGTCAGAAGACATTATCCGCGACATTGTCCTGGATACCGATGAAGAAGAATACATTATGTCACATAGTAGTGAGGAAGAGAGCTTTGATTCAGAAAATAGTTGGGCATAAGCAGGTAATGAAGTGATCATTCCTCACCCGGAAACATTCACAGTACAGAGAGTACTGTCGCGCAACTCACAATTAGTTTGGTCGGAAAACAGACAAAATGTTTCACGCATTCCCTTCACTGGGATCCCTGGACTAAAAGTAGAAAATTCAGATCAGAATCCATTTAGTTACTTCTCTTTGATAGCAAACAATGAGTTTTTTGATTTGATAATAAGAGAGACAAATGCCAATGTGCTGGAAATGCTTTCAAAAAGTCCATCACCTCGTGCAAGAATTTCTGAATGGAAGAATTTGACAAGAAATGAATTTGAGATATTTCTGGGTTTGCTTTACCTTATGGGGAATGTACGACTAAACAGCATCCCACACTATTGGAAAAGGTCAAATTTGTACGATTTTCCCGTATTCTACCAAAATATGTCACGGGATCGTTTTTTGGTTATACTCAGGGCAATGCATTTTTCCGGAATCCGAAGGAATTTGGACCAAAACCGTTCTGATCCACTCAAAAAAATTCGCCCTATTATTGACTTATTTGTAAGATACATGAGTGAAATTTATTATCCTGGGAAAAATTTGAGTTTAGACGAATCGATGGTTCTTTGGAGAGGACACCTAATTTTTAGGCAATATTTAAAAAATAAAAGGCATAAGTACGGATTGAAGTTGTATATGTTGACTGAACCTTCAGGATTAGTTCTAAATTTTTGTGTCTATACTGGGGTACAAGACAAGGGTCGTTGGGGTGGTCGTGGCCATTCAGAAAAAGTAGTGAAATTTTTGCTAGAAAAATATCTCAATACCGGGACCCCAGTCTATATGGACAATTTTTACAATTCAGTAGGCTTGTGTAAAGAACTTTTACAAATGAAAACTTACGTCACAGGGACACTTCAAGGAAATAGGAAAAATAACCCTCTTGACGTGGTTAATAAAAAACTGAAGAAAGGAGAATCATTCTTCATGAATTCTGAAGAGGGCATATGCATATTGAAATGGCGTGACCGTAGAGACATATTATTAATATCTTCAGAACATAATGCAGATTTTGTGACTGTCAAAACAAGAAGTGGTAAATTATGCCGAAAGCCTAAGATTGTAGATGTGTATAATCAATTCATGGGTGGAATTGATAGAACTGTCCAACTTTTGGCATACTACCCCCTAGAGCGAAAGTCCCTACGGTGGTATATTAAACTAGGTTTGCATGCCCATCAACTAGTAATGAATAACTCTTATTGCTTATTTAGAAAGTATGGCGGTAAATCAATGAATTTACTCAAATTCTGCAATAGTGTCATTGCATCCTTGATTTATAACAACAAGGCGCCAATAACACGTACTACACCAGAGTCTCTCAAGGGACAGAAGAGGACCCACCTGCCCTCCCAGACTCCCGATAAAAGAGTCCAATGCAAAAGATGTAGGGTTTGTTACCAAAAAGTGGTGAGGAAAAATGTTTCCACCTTCTGTCCTGACTGTCCAACACAACCTGGATTATGTCTGGAGCCCTGTTTTAGGGAATTTCATTCCAAATTGTAAAATAAAATGTAATAAACTCTTGGATTTTTAGCTACATGCCACCTCTATTTATTTTCCAAGCATATGTAACACTTCCTTTATGGTTATTCAGTGAAATGTTTTGAGATACTAATAGCATTACTAGCAGTAAAGAACAAACAGAAACATAAATGAAGTAATACTTAGCAGAGATGACAATTTATAGACTCATCCTAGTTGTTGACTCTATAATAGCCTCATACGAAATAATTCAATACATTAAAAAATGTAAAAAAATTCTTAGTATGAGGAATCAGAGAATGAAAGTGAATCCTGAAATTATTGCTGCTGACTCCAGATATTTTAGACGTAAATATGTAAGGTACCAATCCAATTACTTATATCCAAGCACGAAAGAAAACATCTTAAAATATGGATGTGCGGGTTGCCTATATCTAGGTATCTCCCGATAGGCAGATGACTCACGCGGTGAGTCACGCAATAAACATGCAATAAATCAAAATTAAAGAAGCAAAAATATTTCACGCTTATGCATATAATATTATGCGTATATACACATGTGAAACAGCTGAAAAAAAAATTCCGCCCCTGGTAACGAATTTATCCGTCAGCTCCCGCACTCAACGGAGATTATGACTCCTCGGGCCGAGAATTGAACTAAATCACCTGTCACTGTTGCTAATCTCAGTTTGGGCCAAAAATCGTAAATCTATCAAAGCACACATTTAAGACCAAAGAAATAATCCTGCCTGAAAAAGGCTTAAAATGCATACCAAAAATCCTGAAAACCCAAAAATTGCTGAAAAAGTCCACTAACATTTTTCTGTAGACTGAAGTAGCTCTCCAAAAAGAAAGGGCTCCTGTTAAACATATCATTACTCACAAACTGAAAATTCATCTGCAGCAAAATTTCAAGACTTACAAGGAGACATAGCGTGACAGATGTTTGGGATCCAAACAAGGCAATTATTTTCTGAAACTATTAAGAGAATGCGGGAAAAGTGTCACGGCTTTCTTCCACATTGGCCCGGGTTTGAGAGAAAAACGTTATTAAAGAATCTTCCTCCGTATAAATCCTTTGCAAGTGCACGCCTCGATCAACAGTCGTCGTAGCCCAGTGAGTTGAGGCACTGAATCGGTTAACCTCATATGGTGGTTGGGGTTCGATTCTAAGTGGCGGCACTTTTTTTCTTTCAAATATTTTACGGAATTACTGTAAATTGCCAACTCCCACACATTTACGGCAGTAGCAACAATTTTTTTTTTATTTTCAGCCTATTTGCTGGATTTTCAATCAATTCCCTTGGGTGACTTTCGAAGCTTATTTCGGTATTCTCGTTAGGCCGAAAAGAGACTACACATGCTGGCAGACCTAATATGTTTAGATTTTGACAATACAAAGATACTTCCGTGAATAGGATGGGCTTTGATTGGTCGTGGGTCATTCTCAAGGCCGTAAACAATGAATGGATTATTACTTTTTAATTAGCAATGATGTACTCGCTTAAAATTTCCCATGAGCCACGCTTGAGTAATGACATTTGTCATCCGAAAGTATGCAATTCCACACCATGAATGAAAAGTTAAATTCCTTCACTTGAAATAAACATGAGGTGGGAAAATAAATAGTGTTATCATGATGTTATATTTTTTTTGTGCTGGAATATCTTCCTCTCCCCCAAGATACAGGCTTCGCTTCAATATATGTTGCTCCGCAAAAAAGTCATAGCAAATATTTTTTACATAACCTCGGAAACAGTTACCATCTCTTTTTTTTACCAATATCATGTTCACTATTGAACAAGAAATGGAGTTACAGAAGTCATTCCTCGAACGCGGCTCCTATGAAATTTTAAGTGAGTACAACGTTGCTAATGAAAAAGTAATAATCCGTTCATTGTTTACGGCCTTGAGAAAGACCCACGACCAATCAAAGCCCATCCTATTCACGGAAGTGTCTTTGTCTTTACAAAATCTAAACCTACTAGGTCTGCCAGCATGTGAAGCCTCTTTTCGGCTGAACAAAAATCCCAAAATTAGATTCGATAGTCTCCCAAAAAGGTTGATTGAAAATCCAGCAAATAGGCTGAAAATTTAAAAAAAATGTTGCTACTGTCATATTGAATGGGAGTGGGCAATTTACAGTAATTCTGTAAAATATTCGAAAGAAAAAAAATGTCGCAACCTGGGATCGAACCCCAGCGACCATATGAGGATAACTGGCTCAGCGCCTAAACCCACTGGGCTGAGGTGTGAACTTTAAAGGATTTATACGGAGGAAGGTTCTTTGATAGCGTTTTTCTTTCGAACCCGGGCCTATGTGGAAGAAAGCCGTGACACTTTTCCCGCATTCTCTCAATAGTTTCGGAAAAATATTGCCTCATTTGGATCCAGAATATCAGTCACGCGATGTCTCCTTGTTAGGCTAGGTTCACCTGTATTGACTTCATGGACGGCGCAGTGCCGTGCATTCCTGAACCTGCACCATGGACAACACGACTTGTGCCGTTTATAGCATCACCTTTTTAAAAATTGCCACACTGTTCAATCTGTCAAGATGGATAACAAAACGAGGATGCTCTGTTTATACTAAATTTTGTTTGTAATTAGGGTTTAGCCTTATGCAAATTTCCCTCCATGCAGCTGTTTCCGTTTTGAATTTATTAGACTTCAAAGTTTTATCCCACAATACGGGTTGTTCTTCTACAAGTGTAATTAACACTTCGACGTCCAAATTGTAAATGTCTTCTTCTGGAACTGAATCCACCATTGCAATTAATATGCTATACCTCACAAATCCAGGAAAACACTGAAATAAATAACGTATGCGCATGTGCTAGACCGAGTCAGAACGGCCGCACGTCGACATGTATGAATGTGCCCATAAGCAACCATAGTGATCAAAGTACGACACGACGCCGTGTCATGGCTGGAAGAGGGTCGTGATGTCCACGGCCACCGTGGACTGTGGGGCACCGTGGTCGATACGTGTGAACAGATACATTTACGCTAATACAATTAAATAAACACGACGTCGTGCCATACACGACACATGGCGTAAAGTCGTATCGTGTGAACGAGGCCTACGAGATGTGTTCCAGAATTTGATATGATGAACTCTATGAAAAGCACCCTGTTTGAAAATCTAATTATTCAAGTTGCAGATAAAGGGAATGCAGTGGTTATTATAAATAAGCATGACTACAATGATAAATGTGAATAATTCTTTGAAGAGGATGCGATTAAAGAACTGCAATCAGACCCGATGGCCAAGTTTCAACTTCAGTGCATAAGATCATTAAGCGCATGTTCAGTGTTGTTTATTTGGTATGCAGTGAACATATATTAAAAGAAATGAACTTATCAGCATTCCAGTTTTTTGGATTTCCCAAAATACACAAACCTAGAGTCCCCATCAGACCAGTAGTCACAAAGGCGACTGCCCTCGACCACCTAACTGCTAAAAAACTCAACGTTTTAAGACAATACATGAAGTTTTCTGCAAAATAGTGTCAGTAATACCATTATTTCATCCACCATCTTTCCAAAGTGATCATTCCCAACAAGTGTTTTTTAGTGTCGTTCGATGTGTGCAACTTTTTCACCAGTGTCCCACCTAAGGAAGTGCCACATGTTGCAGAAACCATTCTGTTCTAGAAATCTGAGCCTGCCCCAATAATCTGTAAACTGTATGAACTATAGAAGACATGTGCTTCACAAAAGTATTTTCTGTCCAATGGTAAATATTTTGAACAACATTAGGCTTAGCCATGAGCTTTCCTTTGTCACCTCTCCAAGCAGATATTAACATTGACAAATTTGAAAAAGATCTCTTCTCCTAAACTAATGGACTAACCAAAAATATATTGTGATGGCATCGATATGTACACTAGAATGTGTTTTGCGAGTGGAGAGGTTCTGACAGACAACTCAAAATGTTTATATCTCATGAAAATTCACTGAATCATAATTTGAAATTCACTTATGAAATAGAAGAAAACAATACACTCCCCTTCCTGGATGTAAATATTTCAAAAATCAACAACCACCTAGAGTTTTCCATCTTTCGTAAAAATTGATACACTGACCAAGTGATTCATTGCAATCCAAGACATTGTTTTACTCTAAAGTAATCCACCTTTCATGCTATGACCCACAGATTGGTGAATATTCCAATGTCACAAACTAATTTCGAAAAGGATTTGCCTACCATAAAATTAATACCTAGAAACAATGGATACACAGAGCAGCTCATTGTAAGTTGTATCGTAATAAACTTAAAAAAAAACTGGCAGTCAAAGACATTTACAAATCTCAACTGCGGCAAAACTGTACAGCCAAATGGCATTATATCCTACATCTTGATAATATGCATGACACTGAAAATTTGCAAGAAGGGGTCGAAATATAAGATTAAATCAGCTCATTATAACAAGCTGAACCTTTGGAACCTACTTTCCCACACTTAGGACAAAATACCTATTTAACAGAAAAGTGTTGTATATAAACTATGGTTTGAGTGTGAAGCAGTGTATTTTGGGCAAACAGGCTGAAAATTTCAAGAACAGATGAAGGTTCAACAAACCTGAGTAAGAAACAAAAAACCAACATCATATTCTAATAAACATTTGTTAGATAACAACCACGCCAGTGACTTTGAATTTGAAGTTTTGCATGAGGAAAGGAGTAGGTTGACGTATTGGAGCAGTTGGAAATTTTTAATTCTGTACGCTCCAAGCAGAATGTCGTTCACGATTTCCTGTACACCTCCCCTATTAAACCTCCCATTCCCCCCCCACCAAAACCTCCAAATGCGACACTCCCTTCCACTTCCCCCACCCTCGACCTAAAAAATATGTAAAGGTTTGTTTATGTACAGCTTATAGCCCCAAACCCCTCCCTCAACATTCCCTCACCTCGAGAAGAGTGCTCCCTAAAGGGGTCCTCCCTCTTTCCCTCCAGCAAGCGATGCCTCCCTGACCCAACTCCAAACTCAGTCTCCACCCACCCTCCCTCCCCCATCTCATTTACAAGGTGTTCTTTAGAGCCTTCACCTCAAGATGACGTTGTACGTTGAAACCTGGGTCATTTTAATAAAAAAATAATGTGGAATCACCAAGTTTTTCATTCATCATGCTTGGTAGAAAGAAATATTCATACCCCTATCTGTCGGCCAGCCTTGTATTCTGTTCTCTTCTTCTCTTCATCTTTTCGAGCAGTTTCCTCTTTCTCCATTATTTTCCTTTTCTTCCATGCAATGAAGGTTTCCAGGGTTACCTTGGTTAGAATAGACCCCAAAGAAGACCTCTCGCGTTCTATGAGATCTTCTAGGGATATTTCATCCTTCTTGTCATCTTTTTTCTTATCCTGAAGTGTGGAAGAAAAACATATGATAGGATTAGTGAAAAGCAAATGGCTCAAACATGATGCATAATGCGCTCTGTCAGTCAATAACTTTTCTCTACAAGAGAGAAAATCTCGTCTACATTTTATCATAATTATGTCCAACCTTTTTCAACACGAATCCTGGTGGTAAAGCATGCCGATATATACATTTTCCTCCATTTGGACATTCCCAAAACCAACCGTACTTGCTCTTCTCCACGGCGTCTATGAAATATCTGCAGATCTGTAATTTTATAGCAAACATAACATTTAATCTTTACCTTGAAAGGAAACTAGTAAAAACAGCGGAAGACAGTCAACAAAGCAACCTACAATATCCGTAGTTGGTCTCTTCTCATCTTCGGCATGTTTTTTCTCCACGACTTCCTTCAACTTCTCCTCATCCCAATCTTCCATAGTTCCTCCTTCCTCTGAATCTCGCATGTCGCAATACATGCTCCTTTTCTCTGCCTTTCTTTCCAAAGTTAAGTCATGGGAAAACTTACATTTATCACCTTTGGCACATTGACCTTGCTTATAAAACGCGCATAGGACGGACTTTGGATCAGTACCTAAAAATATCATCAACTGTCGATTAGCGTATTCAACAAGGAATACAACCCAAATTCCAGTCTAAAGACTATAACGTATGGCCTGGACACATCTATACGGAATTCTTACACTTCAACAAGGACTTAACGGCCAATAAAACATAATAAAAAAGAATATTACCTTTTTCGACTTTTTGCGTCGCGACAGGCTTAAATAACATGTTTAATTCCTTGGCTTCCTTAAGCTTCGCATCCTTTTTGTCCCTTTCCTGTTTCTTCACATCCTCTAATTTTCTACTGCTAGGATTGCCACCAAACTTTACTTGTTTTTCAACTTGTTGAATGAACCTTTGTTGCTTGGCTCCTTTTTTGTTTTTTAATCCGAAAGTTTTATCCTTTAAGGCAAAGAAAGTCATGACGTGAAATACATTTATATTTATATGACAGTCCTACGTTTATTGAAACTGGCAACTTACTTCTATGACTTTTTCTTTCTTTTTTTGTTCAGTCTTTTTGTTGGGTGCGGGAACTTTCGCTTTCGGAGGCATTGTAAAAGTTAATACTTTTACCAACCTTTCCACACGATCACAAAATAACACGAGTCAATCGTCAATATTGCAAATCAAGTCCCGAATGAAAATAGAGGTCGGCCAATCTTTGGGTGGTTTGTGATTGGCTCTTGTCTTCTATTTTTTTCTGTGACACCGGATATGACAGTCAAAATTGTACCAATTTTAATCTAAATTAAAAGCAATTTCTGTGTTATCACCACTAATGAGAAAGAGAAAAAAATGATATGAAATTTTATTTAATTTCTTCACATACCGAAATATCCCACACTGGTTAAAACGGTAACATTCAGGAATTCCTGTTTCCAACGTGGTTGATATCCGTTGCCAACTGGTCGCCCGAAGAGCGGGAATACGAACTTTGTTTCAATCTGTACATGGTACTACAGTGCCATGTATGTGTATGCCTCAAAGAATGAATTAATAATAGATGCTTGACCCACGATCAAAAAACATATATTTTGTAAATTTAACTGAGGTTGACTTTGAACAGCATGTTCTCTCTCACTTAGGGAATCGCAGCGAAAAATGCTGGATGTCATAAACTATGTAATGAACTATCTTTTTTCAGGACTTTTATGTCTGGGTAGCTATTTGCATCAGCAATTTTAGCATGCCAACGTGATTTTATTTCCCCTTTCTATGATAAATTCAACAAGAAAATCTGATCAAGGAATTTAATCCCTTGCGCAATCATTTTTGGTATTAGGTGGGACTCGGTTAGTCCTAAATATGGCGGACCCAATCAGAAGTTGCCGGAAAATTTGCCTGACTCTTGATAAGAGCTCTCCATTCCGGGAGCCCTCTCAAGGCGCTTTCTCGTATTATAGTAAACATATGAGTAACGTTGTTCATCTAGTAGTCTTTGATGTCTTTCGCTTATGCCCCGTTTCCACTACTAGCGTAAGTACGCGCGTACGTACGCGTGTGACCAAAAAACGCCGTGGGAACGCACGTAAGTACCTTCGTAACTCGTAGTTCCGAACCATGCCATTTCTCACTGGTTAGGCGCTAGCGGCGGGCCCGAAACCGGAAAAGGAAGTGGCAAGTGAGCAACGAATCTTGCATTCAGACACATTTTGAAATGGAGCGAGGACACCAAAGTGTCTCTCGACACCCGAAATGTCTGGAGGAACTTATCCTCAGGCCGGGTAGGTACATCGCTTGGGAGCGGACGAAAGCCGACGCCCTTCTGGCAATTCTTTGGCGACGACGTTGAGCTATAGCCGATATCGCTCCCTCCAGTCGATCCAGCTGCAATAGCAATTGGACTCGCCTATTTCGCGCAAAAATGCATTGCTGGTACGCAGCTATTCTCGATAGAGGCTCAATTCTCGGGCCTCTTTTATTTCTCATATTGATAAATGACCTACTATCAAATATTTCTTGTAAATCGTTACTCTATGCTGACGAAACCACTTTCATCCATAATTCAAATATACTCTGCTCAACACCAGCACCGCATCAAAGTCGATTATGTCTGAAGCAACTAAATGGTTCTCTGCCAATGGGCTTGTTTTAAACAATGACAAAAACCATTCACTTGCTTTAACCTTATGTAATACAGCATGTTCAAATGATACTATCAAGCTGCTCGGTTTTGAACTGGCCCACAAATTAAGCTGGGAACATCATGTATTAGCCACGTTAGGTAAACTATCGAAGGCAGTGTACATGCTACGCAAAATTAAAGCACTGATCCCAAAAGAATACATTACCCCAGCATACTTTGCCTTATTTCACTGCCACATAAACTATAGCATCGAGCTATGGGGCCATTCTTCATCCTCCTTATGCCTATTTAAAATGCAATAAAAGGCAGTTAAGTGTAAGCCACTTCACCAAGCTCGGCATTTTGACCCTGTACTCTGGCAAATCTTAACTCCTTGTAGACAAGAGGAAATGTGCGCAACCATTTCACAAGAAACAGGGAAATCCTTAATGTTAATAATTGCCGACTATCCAAAACTTATAAATCATTTCACTTAACAAAGTTGCACCTGTTTAATAGTTTACCTGCCGAAGCCAAACTTGTTAGTCTTGCCAAATTGAAGAGTTGCGTATGCCTGGCTCATAGAAAAGGCCTTTTATTCCATTGAGGAATTCCTCGATAGTGACAAGGATGATATGATTTCTTTGTAATTTAACATTTTCTGCATTTGTATTAATAATATTTATAATAATATTTTCTGTATCCGTAATAATACTATTGTAATTGTGTATATTAACTTACGACGAAGACTAATGCAAATTGTATCTTGTTTTATGTATAATAAATATTATTATTATTGCTTGGAACAATTCCTCCATTTTGAGTGATCAATAGGCAATAAATCGTAAATATTTTAGCGGCCAACTTACGAGGTTGAAATCGTTAACTGTAGGGAACATTATGCAGTATATAAAGAACTCAAACATTAAAAATGTATGAACCAGCACGAAAGTACACATGCGGAATTGTGAATTTCGTTATTCACTTCTTTAACCCGATGCGATGGTCGCGGGCGTCGTGGGAACGCATCGCTGGTTGGTACGCGCGTACTTACGCTAGTAGTGGAAACGGGGCATTACCCTTCATGGGAAGTGTTCTTACGTTGTGTTTACGTGAAAAGAATCATAAAACGCACGTACTCTAATTAAGTGATACATATATATATGTGGTAAAAGTTTCGTCAGGGACAGCTCGCGGTGAAGACTTAGGAAATATCCAGTGGAAGGTTGTATTTGGGCGTGGAGGGTAGCGCTTCATTTTTTAACCCCGTATTTGTTTCGGATCAGAAATATTTTGTTATCCCGGCCTTGTCCTGTGAGAGAAAGGAGGTTTATGTATTATGAAAACACTTTTCTCGCCCGAGGGATTACATACCATTATTGAAAATGGACTTTAAAAATAAGGTAGCGTTAGTCACCGGAGGGGCTGCAGGTATTGGACGTGCCTATTGTGAGGAATTATTGAAAAATGGCGCTAAGGTTTGTTTATCTGGAAATTATATTTTATATCCTGGCTTTTAAATGTAATTTTAATGCCATCTGATGTTATTTTCATTTCTGTTTGCTTACATAGGTTTCCGTTTGCGATATTAACTCAGACGCCGGGGAAGAAGTTGTTCATCAGCTCTCGGGGAAATATGGAAAAGATAACGTAATATTTTGCTTATGTGATGTTACTGACTACCCACAGTATGAAGGTGATTATCAATTAAATGAGATATATGTACCATCGGTATTTAGTTTACTGATTGCCGTTCTTTTCTTTAATAGAATCTTTTCAAACAACCGTTAACGTGTTCGGAGGCCTCGATATAGTTATCAACAATGCTGGAATCATGAATGATAGGTTCTGGGAGTTGGAAGTAGACGTGAATTTGGTGAGTAACCCAACCCTATAACCCAGACAGCACAGCCGCTGGTATACAAATGGTAAATCTCTTGTACAGTTACGAATTGTATAATTTTTGGAAAAAAATTTGTAATACAAATGTATTCCAGCATCTTTCGAACAAATCATTGGTAATACTATTGTAATACGGCATCAAAATACCAGGAATATACAATTTGTAAACCCATTGTATTACAATTGTAAGGCCGAAAATAATACAAGGCTTCGTGCGCATTAGGTGTTTATGTACTTCTTTTGTCCAGCATAATGCGTACTGCGTATGATACGTATGTATTACCTTAATTGTTATGTGTAATCCAAGAATACTACTATAGGTATAATCTTTGCTGTGGACGCTTTATCACGAGCTACTATCGCCAAATCATGGTAAAATCAAGATATTTTGCCATTAATTGCCATTCAACTTCTAAACATTCATCGCATGCTAGCCTGTGGATCATCCTTCGACCGAAAATTTGGCATAAATGGGAAGCTTGCAAACAATTCGGAGATCGAGTAAACACTACATTGATAGCTTAGATATACCACGCAGGTAATACGAAAGAGATTCTGTTTTGTAAAACTATTGTAATTTGGCTCTGTATTACCACCATATTTCAGTTTGTAAAACGATTGTAATTAGGCTCTGTAATACAAAGTTATTACCGGAAATTTTACGATTGTAATACAATTGGATAACTTTCGTCTTCATTCAAATGTAAACAAACGTATGTTTTATGGAAATAATCTAGTTTGTTCTCATTAATATTGACTTTGTAGTCATCCTATGTGGCAACATAGGTTTCAAGTAATTAAAGCCTTGTAACGGTTATCGTATAATTGGATGGTATTTCCTCGAAATATAACGGCATTGACATTTAAAAATTAGTTCTCGAAGTCACTTTGACGCACGGAAATGGCCACATATATAAGACTTTCTGGGAATGTAATTTTCAATTGCGAGTAAACATCGATAGGCGTTATACATGTCGAGACATGCGAAGTTAGTTAGGTAGGCACTAGGTAGAAGTAATGCACATCGCATATTGTCAGTGAAATTCTGATAGTGCGGAAATATTAATTTAACTATATGATATTTTTATTTTGGTATCGAAAGAAAATTATTTCGATGGTTACAATTTTGCCTCCATAAATAAAAATTTCATTGCCAAAGACACAGGAATTTTCTAGATTGATGATCAACGTTTTGAAGTAGGGCCAAATTTTAACATACAGACCAGTTCCATTCCAGTTACAGAGCAAGAAATTTCCACGTGGGTAGTTACGAAAGAAATTCGTCATTTTGTAAAACTATTGTAATTTGGCTTTGTAATACCATCGTTATACAATTTGTAAAACAATTGTAATTTAGCTCTGTAATACTCCTAGTAATACAATTGTATTAGCGGACATTTGACACAGTATTACGATTGTAATACAATTGGAATACGAATACCCCATTTTTGTAATACGATTGTAAAATGACTGTAATACAGTAATATTTCCAAGTTTGTGCTGTCTGGGTGTCTATTAAGATTAAAATTTATCTAGCCTGGATTTCAGCTCTGATTAGAAAAAGGCAGCTTTCATTAGAAAGTATCTTGTTAAATCAACTGTCTAAGTTTTAAACCACATCAATGGAAGCAGTTTCTGATTGAGTGCTGTGTGAATTGAAAGTGATGTTTTAATTGACTACTAATGTTCAATTGAAGATTTATATTTGAAAAATGTCTCCAATATTGATAATAGCGTGTAGCATTCACTGGCAGAGAAGGTCTGAGTTTTATCATGATCCTAGTCACATCTTTTAAATTCAAACTCGAGAAATGATTCAGAAAAGTTTATTAAAAATACACATTTCCCTGCTAGTCACTGAAAGCATGTGACAGGGTTCTTAGATCACCAACCAGTAATGAGGAGGTTGAAATGGGGATAGGGCTGAAAGAGGGGATAAAATTTGCTTTTCGTTACATTAGTTGTGGTCTTTTCAAGATATCATGGTGAATCCTGCACAGAAAAAAATAATTACCTATCTTACATATCTGTACAACAGTTTTTCTATTTTGTTGCTTCTTGTCTGACCCAGAGGCGTTACGTGAGCCGAGAGTTACATCCAAACTCTCAGATTAATTTGTACACAGTTTGAAGTCATCTAGTGACTTCATATTCTGGTATTTCACCTTTGTCTTCATAACAGCTTCTTACCAAAGACATTAATTTGGTGTAAAGATGCACCATTAGGCATTTAATAAGTAAATACATGGCTTTTCTTTATATTTTTTCAATTACCAAATTAAATCCTTTGTACTGCATTGCAAATGCTTGTGGCATACTCAAGATCAAGCCTTGAGTGAATTAACATTTTTCCTTTCTTCTTCGACTGACAGCCTTCTTAGATTTGATTGATTAATTGAAAATTCAAGCGTTATGGATGGATAAGTATAAGCAAAATTTTATTTCACCCTTATAAAGTCACATCACCCCAAATTTCATATCAAGGCAACATGCATATAGGTGCCAAGTCAATGGTACTATAAAACAGCATTCAATTTTCCAATGTAGAGATTTACTCAGTTATTCTTTTCTCTTGCTTAAATATCTCCAACATATATTCAGATAAATTGGAGTAGAACATCATGCCCTGGACGCTTGAAATTTTTAACTACTTACTGAAGCAGTTATATCACTAATGTGAAACTGAGTCATTACATACAAACCAAAGAGGCTTTATGCATCAGATTGACTCACATTAAACACAGCCAATCAAATAGATGAAGTAGAAAAGAAGGAAATAAAAATAATTCAGAAAGTTGTTGGACCAAAATTGAGGGTGGAAAGCTGATTTTGAGAAGCAACGAACAATATGAAAAAGTAGAGAGAATAATGGACATCATGAGAAAAAGAAGAATAGCCCTCTATGTACACCGAAAGAGACTGGATAAGAAAATAATCACTGGCAGAGTATTTGACTTCTTGGACCAAAGAGTCAAATGATATGGACCATACTAATTGAGACATAATATATAAAGGAAGTGAACAAACCAGAGGAAGAAATAGTAGACCGAAAAAAAATTGGGAGCAAAATTTTTTATTTTCTGGGTTTTTCAGGAGAGAAGACAAAAATGAAAGACATAGACCAAAGAATGGAGAGAGTTAGAGAGAGAAAGAATGACAAATACTGAAAGGACAAGGAACAAAAACACTTCTTCTCCTGGAAAGTCTAGTGTGCTTGATTTTGAAAATCGAAATCCATTTGACTCACCGTTATATTCAAGCCTCCAAATTTATGGATGTTGGGATGCCTATCATTCCCACACCCTAGCTGTTCCCTGTGAACAACTGATAATTCTGCTGGGATGTGCCAAATTAAAGTTTTCTGGTGGGACCAGCAAGAAATAGTATTTGTGGTTCTCAACATTTGTTTTCCCATTGCAGGGATGTTACAAGTCAGGGAAATGTCAGAGAATTTGAAACCCGTCAGGGAAAAATTGGATAAGGGCAAAGGTCGATGAATTGGTCAGTGGCCGACTCACCCCAACTATGTATACGTTCATTCGTTGTTGCCGTAGTCGATGTTCCATCTTTTGATTTTTTCTTTGTTTCATAAATTTGTCATAAAATTTGATGAGTAAAAGTAACATTGGTGTGTTTTCTCAACTTTCGTTTGCACTTAAATTTTCACTGCTCTCTGAACGTGAAGGAAACGCTTGAGAAAAATGTCAGGGAAAATGACAATTTTTGTCATGGAATAGTCAGGGAAATGTCAGGGAATTTCATTTCCAGAATCTTGTAACAATCCTGCATTGTCATTAAATGTGGGTCAGAAGTCTGCAAATAAATTCAATGATGGGGAATGGAAGAGTTGGAAGTATTTATTTGCTAGGGACGATCATGGATGGCTAATGGTCCAGGTGACCACCTGGGGCACTGCCAGAAGTGGGGAAACAAAAAGTAAAGTCTGGTATAAAAACTATTGTTTTTTATAAATTAACATGAATAATGTATGTATTTATGAGTTATAAAAATATGTATGTACTTGGAAGTATTATTAAAAATTTGTTAAGGAGAAAGCCTCATAAGAGTTATGGCCTTCGAAGATGAGGGGGGAGGTAGAGAGCACAGCAAAGCAAATTCCCTTGGGTGAAAATTTTACTTGAGCTGGTGGCTGCAAACTTATTTTCTCTATAAATGAGGCCATTTGGTTCATCTGTTGAGGACTTCTGGGATGCCTTTACCTATAACTTCATGATATGCCTGAATACCTATATAATTTTTTAAATCTTAAATATGAGTGTATTGTGATAAATGTATAATATTGTCTACAGTTGCAGTCCTTTTAAAAAATAAAATATGTAAACTAATTAATTATTCAAATAAGTTAAGTTTCTTTTAAGTAGACTCCCTGTAAGGTATGCTGGGACCAGCAATTTTCACTTTGTTTAAAATGTTACTAGTATTCGATTAGTCCAATTTTGACTTTCAAAGAGTCTATGGAAGAAAGCATTGCAGTCTTTTTGTGCTAATGGGGTGCTACAATTTCTGTGTAAATTCTGCGGTTTTGAAGGCCTAAGGCTTGAGCAATGATTTCGGCCTGTCTGAAAAATGGCCGATGGACCTTCTTATATCCCTACTAGGGTTAAGCTGACTTGCTCCTGAGGAGCTCTGGAGTAGCTCCCTTTGCCGAATGCACCCATGACAAGAATAATGAGACTTTCAAATTTTGCAAGCTAAAATTCTTTACATTTCAAGGTTTTATGAATTCCTCTCGAACGTAAGCATGGTGTGTAGGAAATATGGACCTGTCTTGGTAAATGAGGATGATAGGTAGCCCTTCTTGATCCACATGGTAAATTATTCATCAAATTCTTGAACGTTTTTATCTTATGGTGTAATTGTGGTGAGGTTATATTTACATCCCATGGTAGTATTATGTATGTACATACTACTTAAATTCTAATCTTTATCGATGGAGATGCTTTTTTCCAGATCAAAGGCTTATTTACTGTGTAGAATTTTAAATGAGTGATTATTTTTCTGTCTTAGAATGGTGCCATCCGAGGGACATTGCTTGCGCTGAAGTTCCTGGGTAAAGACCGCAATGCTTCTGGTCGAGGGGGAATTGTAGTCAATACTGGATCCAATGTTGGAATCAGGCCATACGTTAGCATACCAATTTATACGGCCACTAAACATGCTCTAATAGGCCTGACACGCTCATTTGGGGTTTGTATTCTGGTGTTCCTTGATTAATAGTAGAAAATTCATAGTAGAATTTTGCATGTTAAACATTTTGAATTGATTGGTGGAAAACGTTCAGTCATGGACAATGAAGAAAAGTTTTATATATCTACTTGTAGTTAACATAGTTATTCCCTGTTGCTTTTAGTTGCAATGAACTTTGAAGGGATTGTAATTATAGTCTACAGAATAATAAAAGTAACTGTAATATCTGAAGGCATGTTAGTCAATTAGCCAATGCATGTGGGCATTAAGAATTTAGTAGTGCTAATGATATTGCTGGGAAAGTATTCCCCAAATTCTTTTTTGTACAATGCTTGTGCATATAAAATTCATAATTATTAGGATTTTATTATAATGACTTCTCAAAGTCACAATTTACCATATCTCTGGTGAGTGGGAAGAATAACTCATAAAGAAAGATAATTGATAAACAATCTTTTGTGTCCCATGAAGCTACCTTTTGAATAGACTTGCTTTCTGAAAATGGTGAATGAACCTTTCCTTTCTGGGAAATTTGTAGGAAGACTTTCAGTCATGAGTGTGGAAGTCAAATGCAGTACAATCTAATGTGGAATATTCAAGCTCAAAACGTTTTTCTGTACAGGATGCATATCATGTGAATCTGACTGGTGTGAAAGTTATTGCTCTATGCCCTGGTGCCACAGACACTGCTTTGGTTACTGACGTGAAAAAACAGTTGCTCTCATCAGAATATGAAAAGGCTTGGCAGAGGGACACAGCCTCATCTATAGTTCAAAAGTAAGGCTTAATTGTATAAATCGAAATTTCTTCCTCTATCAGTGGGTGAATGTAGGTTTTGTGCTTTTATTTTTTAATATTATACAGTTAATGTGCATGTTTCTTTGGGATACGTAATTTATTCCTTATTTTTGTTTGATTTACAGGCCAGAACATGTTGCCAAGGCTCTGATTCATGTGATGCAGAAGGCGACCAGTGGATCAGTTTGGGCTGTGGATAATGGCCAGCCTCCCAGGGAAGTTACCTTTCATTCTTCATAATTATCAAGCACTAACATACACACCTGCTGTAGGATTATGTGTTTGTGAATACCTGATACATATTTGCTTGTAAGCGTTAAGCCTGCTGGAACAAAATTGGCTAAGAAAACATATAATTAAAATGCTTAATGTTTTTGGATGTCGGTACAGATTGTGTCAGAGCTATAAATGATGACTACTACATAGTACTTAATGCATTCCATTAATGAGTATTGCAGTTCTCTGCCCAGCATTCTCACAAATTATTCTGTGCATTTTGTCAAGCAAATGTCACTTGCTGATGGAGGGAACAAGCAGCATTGTCTAAGGATTTTATTTGTCCTTGTTATTTGCCAACTTTTTGAATTGACTTTTAAATGCTGTTAATTCAACACAGAGTATTTTTCTCATTTACTCTCCTTTGAAATTTTATAAATCCTTGAAAATTAGAGTATACATGTGTTATTTGGGGCTTTAAAAAAATCTGTGGTTGATAGCTTTTTTAGATAGATGTTAAGTAATTATTTGTTGGTAGATGCATTGATTGTAGCTTGAAAAAAAGACCTGGTTGATGAGTGAGTTAAGTTTTAACTAAGCATTAACATTGTTTTGGTAGCTAAGATTTTGTTTATAAAATAAATTTTCTCCTATCTAGAAAATTTAATCTGGTTAGTAGAGAGTAGTATCTTTGAAATTGTAAGTGGAAGTGTGTGGTTTTGTGAAAGATTGTTATTTTATGTGTAAACTTGGACCTAGTTTAAAGTCACATTGTTGTATAATGTTTTTGTTAGATTTTATGCAGCATTATTTAATATTGTTTCTATCACTTTTGCCAAATTGTTATTTGTTGAGTTATTTATTCATGCAAATATTTTGCATGTATTGAAGACACAAGCATATTGCTTTATTTTGTGTAGTACTTTTACAATATTTAATAATGAAGTAATCAAAGTGTTAGTTTGAGTGTTGTGATATATTTCTAACTCACTTATTCCTCGTTGGAGAAGGTGGGTTTAACGTTAAGTTAGTGTGAAGTTTTGATGATTTTTAAGGACAGTCTCAAGGTACTGGTGAATGAAAATCTATAATAATCATTGTCCAGCACAATTTTCAACTAATACAAATGGATCAGTCTTGAGGGAGAATAATTGAATGCACAAGGTCCATGTTTCTGTGTGCATATAGTCATAATGTGGATGGTCCACCTGGATGATGTACTTGATAGTGATGGGTCGGTTCCAAAATTTTAGCTATTCTAATCTTGATGCCAATTATAAAATTTCAATTGGCAGTTAATCTGCCATTGCTTCTAATAAACTATCACTCAATTCATGTTAGTAAAAGCTCTGCTTAAAAAGGTACAAGTCTAGGGAGACACTACTTCACATTGATATTCGTAATGTGAATTTTGATAAGCTGAGCACGTTTTTATATAATGTAGGCTGGCACATGACTGAAAAGAGTGGTTTAGCATTTTTGACAGCAGAACACACTTGAAATATGCAGCAAATTTATTTTTTACTCGTGCAATGATAACTTATTTCAACTTTACATGGACAGCAGCAACTTTTTATTACATATCTCCAGCAATTGCAGTCTCACATCTATGGTACAATAGATTGATAGACTAGACTTGTTCTCTTTTTTAAAAGACTTTAAATTTTAACTATGGAAGAAGAGCTCTAATAATTTAGAGACCTGTTGAACTGTACAGAAAGAAGCATAGCTGGAACCAGAGTAGATAACTCCTGTTTTAAAGTGCTCAATCACGATTCCAATTCTTGGTTAAGATTTGAAGAATGAAGGAATCGAATCGACCCATCACTCGTACTTAAATAACCTCTTACGCTTGAAAATGTTTATATAATATAGACTGCAATTGTGCGATTGCCTTTTGTAAATGATATACAATGTGCAATTTGACATTATATTCATAATTGTATTCTACCTATGCAGCTATAATAATTAACAATGTCTCTGGTGCATGGTAGTGGTTTTTTGCATTGCTAAATAAGTATTGTGCATTCCTTTTGCTGAGCGCCATCATGTACCATTATTGAGGTTCATTCATTTCTATTCATCTGTTCATTTTATTCAGAGAGACATGCCAAAGACAAATTCCATTTGAACATAATCATTACAATTGATCTCTTAGTAAGTAGGATGAACTGAGAAGGCATATGTTTACTCCAAGCATTGCCACAAGAACAAATTTTCTAGTCTCTAATTTTTTAATGTTTATGAGAAGAATTTATTGATTCTGTCATATAGATTATTATAACAAGAGACCACTTTTCTATGCCATAAAGTTATTTCCAGTTTGTAATGGTAAGTCATATAAATGTTAAGGGTTCAATAAAGTGCCACTTGAAGAAAGAGTTTCATGCCTATTATTCCATTTTCCTTTCCTGTTCATCATGCAAATAGGGAGAGTATTGTTCTTTTGTTGACTGCCAACCACATTTGTCATCACAGAAGAGGAGTTTTTGGGGTAATATTGTGTGGAACTAAGTAATCATTTTTAAGAGCTAAACAGATGCTTGAAATTCATTCTCAAATTCAAATCATTATTGCTATTAAATTATAAGTTGTATTTGACAATTTTGAATTAGGATAATTAACCCTTAATCTGCGTGTGGGTCAATCTATCAGCCTTTGCTGTCTGTACAAAAACTGTAGCCTTAGGTGCCTGTGAGTAGCCATACTGTTCTAAGTTTATTTACTCTGGATAAGCGGTGGGGAGTTACTCTCCATGCCATCATGGTGTCTCCATAAATACAATACGTACATCACACCTTGATTAGAGCAATTTCAATGCTGCACTAATCAAACTTTCAGCAAGATTTTCTCCCACCATTTTCCTCTGGTAATGGTATTTTTTCCTTAATCCAGCAAGTATTGCACTTGCTTCATCTGCCAAAACTATACTGGTTACTGCAGCTATTTATTAACCTTTTTCAAACATTTTCTTTAATTTCCTTTAAGTTGTGTGTCCCTTAGATATACTAGCTGCATTAACTGCTGTGGATCACTACCCATTGAAATCACTTTAACAAATGCTTAGTTGGTTTTTCCTCAATCTTGAGTGCACTAATAACAGCACTTCTATTTTGCGCATTAATATGAACTTCCATTCTCTTTTTGTGATCATTCTGATATGTTTACAAATGACAAAATAAGATGGGTACCCTGCCAAACTGATGGGTACAAAAATCTTTTATTTCCACGTGCCATTGGTGATTAAAACGTAAACAGTGTGACACTAAAATAAGACTCCATTAACCTACAATTCACCTCTGTCTTCTCCTCCCTACTTTTCCCTATTCTCTCTCCTCTAATGGCTGGTGTCCTAACACCACATGCCTCTGCAGCGGCTCACCAGGAAGTGTGTAGGTGTAAGTTTTCCATTATCATATTGCATATCAAAATCTTGGGAACTTGAGCTCTATGGCCTCTTAATTTAGTAAGTTTTCAAAAATCTCAAATGGCCTTAGTAAATGGGCACCACTCGTCAAAAGTAAACGACAATTGCTGTGTTGGTCTGCGGGAAAAAAGGGGAAGTCTATGGCAGTGACCAACCACAATCTCTCAACCAGAACATCCTTCTGTGGTGGTTTACGGCAACGTTACTTCCTCATCAGTGACACAACCACACTCATCCTAAATTGGGATCCTTCACAAGGGCTGATGGGACCTCGCTAAGGATGCCTGGGTTATGATCACAAACACTCACTCAACACACTAAAACGGGCCCAACATTTGGGGCAATGTAGCTCAAAATGAGCGTAGTCAAATAACAACACAAAGACAGGAAAAGATGAGGGTGTTCGTTGGATACGCATATTTCGGCCACAACCAGGCCCTCTTCAGCAAACTGAAAGGAGTAGGCACTTGCAATGCAAGATTGTAAGTGAGTTGGCCACTGCCGTAGAATTGCCCTTTTTCCCTGCAAACCGACACAACAATTGTTGCGTACTTTTGATGACTGGTGCCAATTTAGTATGGCTATTGGAGATTTTTAAAAACTTGTTACATATTACTTATGTTTCAACTCCCTTTATTCTTGTATGTGATGTTGTAAGCCCATGAATTAATGGGGGCTTAGAGTGGCAAGGTAGGTGCCAAAGAAAATGATTCGAGCTGAAAAGAGAATATTTGAGAGGGAATGAGGTTATGAAAAAAAAATTTTAGTTTGACATGAGTTTTCAATGCGAATTAAGCTTGTCTACCTTCCTTGAAATCTTTGTAAACTGGGGAGACTCCTTGATATTTCGGAATCCATGAAAATTCTGGGAATTTTCTTTGATTTTCTCTTTGAATCTACTCAAAGCACAAAACAATGCTGAGGTAATTTTGCAAAATCTATGAACCTAGACCTGATTTAAGTTTCTGTAGGAGTCCCATCGCTTCACTTCAAATCATGACACTGCTACATACTTTGGTGGACATTAGATCACTTGTGGTTGGAAACTATTTATGCCATAATAATCGGGTTTTATTTTGCCTTATGCCTGCATCAAAAGCATCTCAGCTTCTTGTTAGAGTGAAATTATAAAATTTTAACGAAACATTTTCTACCTGTAGGCAGCCTAGCCACAACATTTTGAGTAGCTATGCCAAGAGTATTATAGAAAATACACACATTTTCTGAAGCATACATTTAAATGGTTCTTCCTTTCTTAGTTACTACATATTTTTTGCATGTTCCAATTCCGTTTCTGTCCTCTGATGCATTATATACTTGTGCAATTGTGTCCTGCACTTGTGCAATTCTTGTAGAACAATTTTGAACTGAAAAATAGGAATAGATACGAGTAAGTGTTAGGGGCACAGTAAATAAATTACATGAGTTGGTCTTGAATATAGCTTGATATATGCTCATGGCACGGTTGAATTTGTGGCCTATTGACATGGTTTTTTTTAAATTGTAAACAGCTTCTTGCATTCCCTGCAGTACTTCGAAATATTTCCGCATTCTGAACCCCTTTCGCATGCCCACCCTCCAGCCCGCATCACCCTTTCTCGTACTGCGCAAGGCTGCAACTATCTGTGACCACCAAGAGGTAACGAACGGTTATGAATTACCCAACGTTCGCGGCAGCTATCGCCCAAAAATCGCATCATCCTGTCGTGAAATCGCCCAAACTGCGACCGGCGGAGATTGTTGAAATTTGGTCGCATTTTGCATGCTTATATTTACTTGCCCTGTTTGTTTGTCTAGTTGGAATCTTGTTATTGTTATCTTGTTATGAATCTTGTCATGAATTTTAACACTACTAGGCTAATATCGCAATAAGGATATGCCAAAGGGATGCATTGTATGTCTGATTCACAACAAAATAATTAAGATTGTCAACTAATAAAATTCACAACTGAATGTTCCGCAAATTGATGGTGCTTATTCCTTGCATGTCAGAGACGGATTTAGTTTCCCGGTTTTAGTTGGTGAACTTTGTTTGTGAAATAAAGGGCGGTAAAGACTGGCCGATAAATTTAATCGTAGAAAAATAACGAGAATCTCCTATTCCAGTTTCTCCCTGAGTGAGAATTCCCTGACTTTTCCAGAAAATCAAAAGTCCCTGAGGATCGCCACCCTGTAATTATGCATCCAATACATTAATACAAAACTTAAACAGTACAATAAAATCAGTTTAGCCATATCTTAAACAAAAAAATGTTATTTAACTATTCATAAATAATAATTGCTGCAATGACTTCAGTTGGGTATTCTTATAACACACCAAGCGAAAATTCCAGTCTAACTCTTGAGAATAATACGAAGTTAATTTTGAAGTACAACTATTATGCCATCAGCCATGGCCCCCTCTGAGGGGGCCATGCATCAGCCTTTAAAACTGCTTGATCGCTCCCTATTGCTAGGTTAATTATCAACAAAAGCTGCCGTTACGTTGCTCGGGTGACTCAGTCCGTCTCCGACCTCCACGGTGATGATGTTTGTCTTCAGCAGTCAGTGTTGCCACAGTTATTTCACAGCGCTCGCGCCGGTAACATTTCTTTGCCGCGGAAAATTTCCCCATCGCGCCGGGCAGTCGCCTAGACCCCAGCCGGGCTTGACCACGACCTAGATATAAGGCCCGAGCGCTTGTTCGTGACGTCACGAGTCGCAGGCGGACGGTGAGGGCAAGCGAAGGCTGCCGTCGAGGCAGGGTGTGCCGATTCGCGGAGAGCTAAGAAAACCTAGTGATTACTTGCTGTTTTCCCCAGCTATGATTTTTGTAGCCAGCATAATAATGGACAAGATGTTAAAGAAGATAATACCTATTAAATAACTTAGCTATATTTCAGCGGAACTTAATCGTTTTGAATGGACAAATACCATCGCCGAAAAATTTTACTTGACAACATTTACCTTATTTTGAATCGTGAATCTAATAAAAGGCGTTATGGCGTCAGATAAAATACGGTAAATAAATTACATACTTTAAAAGGAAATGGTTAAACGAAGCTGGAAGGCGTGACCAAGTTTATAGGAATGGCCAAGAGTTATAAAACTGCTACTAAGAAGATTGACAGTGTGCCGGATAATGCATTCCAAACTTCGAGAATATTAAATAACTTACAACACTCAGCAAAAAATGATTGTTTTGAATGTATCTAGGGGGCCGTGGCTTGACGCCCCACGTGCATTTATTCCCTAGGTCGGGCAACGCTGGCCGGCCACATGGATTGGGAAGGAGGGGGAAACTGAGGTGGAAGGGGGAGCGCCTCTGATTGAGGATGAGAAAGATGAAACCAATGAAAAAAAACCGATCTCCGACAGTATGTATTCAAAAGTGACGTGAAAAGTATTTTAAGTAGGTATTTGGAAATACAAAATACTCAAAAATTTGTGTTTTCGATTCAAATACAAATTACGTCACCTAAAATGTATTTTCGATACAAAATACAAATGTATCGAAAATACGTGTTTAAAATGCATGTATTTCCGATACCTACTGCCCAACTCTTCCGTGCAATCTAAAAGTGTCCGAACTGCGCCGATACAAAAACCTTAACTCAATTTTATTCGCAATCCGCTCACATCTCCTTCGAAGAAATCCCCTTTTGACCTTGTACAACGATTGCTGCGCTTCTGTGTCGAATTCTCGGTGGTCTATTTTGTCGAAGGCTGCGTCTAAGATCTCCTGCGATTCCTTCTGAATGTCTTCCGCTGCGACAAAACGTCAACCCCCTCAGCTTCATCTTCATTTTTGGGAATTCCGCTTGCACAATGCATGTACCCGCTCGAGGCAATGCGCGAACTATTGGAAGAACAGATTTACAGAATGAGAATAAGGGCTATTTAATGGAAATGTGTTTGTACATTCACGCAAGTTCTTGTGTTTATACGCGATGAAATATTTCAGAATTTTCGGATTGATGACTGCTGATGAAGCTTCTTTAAAGAACTAGCGTGCATTTAAATGTACGCTGGGATGTGGGGACCTATGGCCGTGCGTACAATATATTGTACGCTGGATGTGGTATTTAACCCACATAGTTTCTACTGAGTGAGTGTTCAAAATTAAATCTGGCTGGAAGCGTCCGAAGCGGGAATTTTAATCCGTACGATAAAGGTCCATGCATCTAGAAATAGACTTACATGCAAGTATCGCGTGAACATGACAAGTTATTTAGTAGGGTGATCTCAAAAGGTAAGTGGTTTAATGGGGAAGTAAGAGAGCCAGACGCAGGAATCAAAAGGCCAATGGAATCCAAATCTAAGGATCTCACAATGACGCGGCCCCGGGAAACCCGTCCACCAGCATTTCAGTACATACGCGCGTCATTTCGAATTGATTATTAGCAAAATTCAAGGAACTTTCAAGAATTGGGAATGCCATAGAACGTACAGGGCTTGAAAATACCCTTAATGAACGGAAACAATATCCACAAAAATAGTCAAGTAATAAAAAAACAATTGTTTAAAGTGATCAAAATTATTTCATTATTTTCCAATCCAATAGTTTGGGTCACGATCATATGCGATGTCAGGTAATTTTCAAGAGATTTTATTTCGCCATGAATTATTTCTAAGGCTAATTTCATAGTTAACATGCCCATGAATGTTTTAAGTAACTTAATCGGTTTCGGTAAAATCAAGTGATAGGAAATTAAAGCTTCCTAACAAATAATAATCGATACTCGTCGGAAACATTATCGTTGTTCACATCAGACTATACTATCATTAAAGACAATGTCATCAGATAAAAATAAGGAACTTCCAAATTAATTATTTCTTTTGACGGATCATCAAGTTATCAACTACCTTATACATTAACGACGTTATTCCTCTGCTATATGTTCCCTGATACAGGCCCTTAGCTTACGGTTTTATAAGAATTCATGAGAATTCTCATAAAGCTGTATGCAGACTCGTCGGAGGTTCAACCGGGTAAAAGGTTTCTTAGTTTACAACATTTCGAGGTCCGTTGGGTTCCTCGTTATCAGGGATACTGATGCCACGATTGATCCTCATTCATTCATTACAGTAATCTACCGGTTAGAGGTAGGTTGTGATGAAAGTCAGAGAATATCCAGCGAACTCTTACACGTGCTGTGCCCTTTCTACCTCTTGTATGTCTTTCTTCATCTCAGCATAAGTCCTACCTTTCTTCATCCCATCCATAAAACCGATTATCTTCCTTACTCTTCCCCGCTTACCCAACATCCTTCCCTCTATCACGACCTTCAGCAAACCATCGTCCCTCATTACCCCTTCCAGCCACCTACCCTGTCTTCCCCTAATCTCATATATAAGTTTCCTCTCCTCGCCCACTATGTCAAGCACTTCCTCATTTGTCTTCCTTTCCGTCCACCGCACCTTCTCCATCCTCCTCCACACCCACATCTCAAAAGCCTTCAGCCTATTTTCGTCTTCCTTTCTCATGGTCCACGTTTCCGCCCCATACAACGCCATACTCCGTATCAAGCTCTTTACCAGCCTCTTTTTTACATCCTTACTTAAGGTCCCCGGCATCAGCTCCCTTCTATTATTGAACGCTTCCTTCGCTAGCGCTATTCTCCTCCTAATGTCTTTGCTACTATGTCCTCTTTCTTCTAGCGTACTACCCAAGTAATTTAATTGTTCTACTTGCTCCAGTTTGTGACTTCCTACTCTTATCACCAGCTTCGCTTTCTTTGTCCTACCGAATCTCATTACTTTTGTTTTCCTATTATTTATCTTCATTCCGTTTTCTCACACTGCTTTTCCAGTGCATCTACTAAAGTTTGCAGTCCTTTCGATGACCGACTGACCAACGCCTGGTCGTCTGCAAATCTAACAGACTTTATCCACTGGCCTCCTACTTTCATTCCCACATCTAGCTCATCCCATGCCTCTCTTACCATTTCCTCAGCATAGATGTTAAAAAGTAAAGGCGACAACGGGCATCCTTGCCGCACCCCGCGACCTACAACTGCCCACCCTGATTCACCGTCCGCTACCCTTACATAAGCCCTCTGCCCCATATATAAGTTTCGGATGAGTCTCCTATCACGCCAATCTATTCCTATTTTCCCCAGTATCTGCATTAGTTTCTCCCAGTTTACTCTGTCAAACGCCTTTTCGAAATCTACAAAACAAGCGAAAACATCCTGATTATGCTCTATGTTTCTATCTATTAGTGTCCTCATTACCGCAATCGCATCTCTGGTTCCCCTCCCCTTCCTAAACCCAAATTGGTCATCGCCTTAATAGCACTTTGCTCTGCTCTCCAACCTTCTATTTAGTTTTCTAAGCAACAATTTTGCTGCGTGCGAAATTAAACTGATTGTTCTATACTCCTCGCATTCTGACGCTTTCTTCTTCTTCGGGATAGGTATTAATACTGTTTTCACGAAATACTCTGGCCATACTCCTTCCTCGTAGATCCTGCGAATAAGTTCGAAAAACGATTTTCTCCCCCTACTACCTAGATTCTTCAGTAGCTCCGAAGGTAGGTTATCGGTTCCCACGGCTTTTCTACCCTTCATCTCTCTTAGTGCCCTCTCTATTTCACTCTCAAGTAACTCTGGTCCGAGGTTATCTTTATCTATTGTTCCTTCGTCCTCTAGATCTAGGCTAAGGGGTCTATTCTCGCTGTCATATAGCTCCTCTACGTATTCTCTCCACCTTTCTTGGATATCTTCCTGTTCGATTAATATCTTTCCTGTTTTGTCCTTAACCTTTGGTATCGCTTGACCTCTCTTACCACCCGATAACATTTTCACCTTGGCGTACAAAGCGCCCACTTCCCCCTCCTCCTGCATCTTTTCCATTTGCTCACATGGTCCCTTCCACCAGTTTTCTTTTGCCCGATTGGTCACTCGCCTGAGTTTATTATTCAATTCCTTGTACTTCCTCTTCCCTACGTTGGTGTTCACGTTTTTCCATATCCTTCTCTCCTCCATTTTCTTCATCATTTCTTTTGTAACCCACTGCTTCTTAACCCTCTTCTTTTCCACCGTTCCTATTGTTTTCTCTGCCGCTCTTGCGATGCCTGTTTTTATAACCTCCCATCTCTTCTCTATGGTTCCCATCCGCTTCTCTTCACCTATGTTCTTTTCTACTAGCTCTTGGTATTCCCTCCTTTTCAACCCTTTCAATGCTTCAAGGTTCCACCTCTTTATCTTCCTACCTTTACAAAGCCTTTTGAATCTAACTTCACACTTCATCATCACCAAGTTATGATCCGAGTCCGCATCCGCCCCTGGATAGCTACGAGAGTTTTTTACACTTCCTAAATCTCTGCCTCACCATTATATAATCAATTTGGTATCTCCCAGTGTCACCCGGCTTTTTCCATGTGTACCTACGCCTGGGGTGATGTTTAAACCAAGTGTTTGTCACTACTAATTTATTTCTTCTACAAAATTCAACTGCCTTTTCACCGCGATCATTTCTTCTTCCTAGCCCAAACCCTCCTACTTATAATCCGTCCCTCCCTTCTCCCACCACTGCATTCCAGTCACCCATCACTATCAGGTTTTTCTTCCCCACTTTGAATTTTCTAGATAATCACTGCGGTATCGCTGAAATTCCGCTACTAATTCCTATATTTTCGGCTTATCAACTGCATTACTGATCCATTCAATATGGCCGATTGCGCATTTTAATCGTTTCAATATTCTCCTGTGCTACCTTGCCGTATGGTTCCATTCATTCTCTTCTTTAATATATGGTTCGGAAAAATGAAAAGACTACACACAAGATAAACGTAATAATACAACGGCCCAAGTTTCCATTGTCTATTCTCAAAACAAAGATTAAGGAGTTTCTCAGATCCTAAGCCCCATGACCTGCATGAAAATGTTTACAAAGGGCATGTTTATTCATATCAACCTCTTTAATCTGCCCCATAAAAACCCACAAAATTGAGTTACTTGGCTACTGCTCTCTATGGATGAAACACAATATTACGCAGAGTTAGCCCCCGGAAACTTATTCCCTAGACCATAACAGAAAAGAAAAAAATATGTACATTATTCTCTGGAGTGAATTCAATCGAGGTCAAACAATTGGACGCGTCACAACTCCCAGGGTAGAAATAAGCAAAACACTCAGTTAATCAATTTTTTTAAGGCTGCCGATGCACTTTAGATTATGAAGAGCACTGATCGATGAGTGATCCTCATGCTTTTATGGGAAACCTCCGTATTGGTAACAATGTAAACAGAACACACTCCTCATAGCGTGGGAATTCACTAATCATTTCCGCGAGGGTAAATCAATGTTATTCCTTCCCTTCTTTTGCCTCTGCAATGAGCACGTCTTACGCTCCACGGTGTCTGCAATGATTAGATATTACTATTTGTATTAAGAATAATTATTATAAAATACAATTGCGATTTTCGCGCTTTAGGGACCATATAAGCAGGGACGTATGGAGGTAATAGTCACTTTTGAAAACCCCTCTCCTCCATATTAGACAGCGCAAGATTTATTGAACTCCAACCCATTCCCTTCCTTCCCTATCTTACGTAATAAGTTATATATTTCTGGAAGCATGATTATAGAAGAAATTTTCGCTTGCATTTATTGACTCGAATTATTTTCAATTTTTGTGAAATTTTGGCAACCCATGGGAATATTGAGGCACAAGATATTGGTTTGACGAGGTTTTTGTTTGAGCTGTGCGTCAAAGGAGCAAACATTTGTCGTCTACCGACTTGCAACAATTCGGCGGCCGAGAGTGAGCAGGCGACCTTAGAATTTTGTCGTAGTGACATGACGGTGTTATGAAATAAACCTAAAAATATCAAAATTCGTCAATTTTCAGTTTCAAGAATCTCAGTATGAGTCATGGTTTGCTGAGACTGTGCCAGCTATTTTTATTGGATAGATATTATTTGTGCTCACAACACAAAAGATTAAAAATTGCTTTATGGAGAAAACTATTGAGGCGGGAATCCACGTGGTTTGAATTTTGCAGCGCTACAAACATTAAGTTAGACGATAATTCAAGAATTGACTCAAATGCGATTTCAGAAGTGACTAAAATCTTGCATAAGATGATCTCAAACCCCACACGTCCCCCTGAATTAGACAATGTAAGATGTAAGAAGAGCCCATCCCCCCAAGAGCGTAATACGGAATGCTTAGATGGCCCCTTACCCTGGAAGCTATCACGGGCCTCTCTCCTGAGTCCGGTCCACGTCCGATGGCAATTTGCGTTGCCCGCCCGAGGCCGACCTCGTGGCAACCTTGAAGTTAGCAAAATCTAAAATGGGCGGAACCTGGCCAAGAGTAGGAGGGCCCTGGCCTGCTTTGCAAACTTGGAGCAAAAAGTTTCCGGCCCATGTCCCGGTCCATGCAGTCCTCTACCCTACCAACGGATTTTCGTAAAGCGTAAAGAGAGGAACCCAGCGTCGTCACTAGCCTACCGTTAACGAAAAACGCCAAGGAGTCAGGAGTTAAATATTTCATCCGACGGTCGGAGCACTGCTCCTGAAATGCGCTCCACATGTCACCCAAGTAGGGATCAGGATTCCATAGATAAATCTTCGGAATTGGAACGGATGAGGAATGGCAGTTGTTAGGTTTCACGTACTGGCGAAAGCTGACTAACTTTTGTCAGCGCCACAATTTTGTGAACTCGAGTTTAAGCGCCAAAATGTCAACAAAGGCTCTTTTCACGAAAAGCGCTTCAACGTAAAGGTATTTTCTCCGCTAAGCTTGGGTGAGCTTAAATTTTTAAAGCCAAGTTTCGGCATATTTTTGAAGTGAGATTAAAAAGTGACCCGTCTTTTAACGCTCAGTGGCCTCTAACGTAACTTTAATGACTCATACCAGCAATATGTTATGTTTATTGTCAAATTGAGTGTATTGACAAAGTTGAATAAAAAGTTCTTATAACTCTGCCTGCGAAATTTTTCATAATTATATTGGCTACTTTAGGGAGTGATGTTCATTTTATGAAACATTTTTCCACGGCAACTGAGAACGGATAAAAAAATAAATCCAGTCTTTCCAAATTTTCGTGGCTAATCAGATAATTTCATTGAAATGAAGAGCGCAGAAGTATATTTTAAAGAATTATATATCTATTAAAGAGGAAAGCCTTCCTAAATCTGGGATCTCGGCGCTTGAAGTGGTGCAGTGTAATCAGTGTGGTCGCAGGGGCTTGCTACCCAGAATTCGGGTGGTCGGCTGACTTATCAGTGGAAAGAGGATACTTCGAATCGGACGGACACGGATTTGACTATTCACTGTTTCCGAGCATTCATCAAATGCCCCGGCCAAAATAAAATAATAAATGTCCATAAAATTTTTTTATTGAGTGTGATGTAATATGGCGTTAATTTGAAGCTCTGATACGAGGATTACGCCTGCCACAGGCTACGAAAAATTGTAATTTTTCCGACCCCTATCTCTTTTTCAAACAGTGATTTCCAATAAACTCAACTTTCTATGATTAGTTTTCATCCGCGGAAGCTTAAAATCTTTACGTTGCTGATGAAGCTAGAATCGTGTCTTTCTTAAGATTTATGTGAAACGTTTCGCACCGTACTATATCACGGTAGGTATCACCAGGTAATTTCCAAGGCTTGACCTTGGTACAGTATTTTTCAACGTAGATAACTTTTTCATTTGGAAGTATAGGCATCAAAGAACACTTGTCTAACAAAAAATGGCAGTATACAAAAGTATTCTCCTTCCCACTTGATTTTATGGCAGCAAAACTTTGGCATACCACGACTGAGTTTGGCTAAATGCAGTGGGTATGGGATATCTGATGTGTTTGCGTTAAAAACAGAAGGGATAGGGTTAAAAATTGATAAAAGAAATGGAATGGATGTTTGTTATGGATATATGTGAAAGTAGCGTGCTTCGTTGGTTTGGCTACGTCGAGAGAATGTATGAGAATCGAATAACTAAGCAGATTTATGATAGAGGAATGAATGGTGTGAGAGAAAGGGGTAAATCGAGAAAGTCAAGGGTGAATGTGGTGGGTGACACTCTTTGGGGCCATTCAAGTATTGCGTAAGGCGATTTTGGCCGCTTTTTAGCAACTCCAATCCCCCATGTAAGGCAACGTAAGATTTCATGAACCCATCCCCTCCTCATCTTACATGTGTTATATATTATGTTATCATGTATTTTTAGAACCATACACATCGATATACTTATGGTCGATTCCCTTTCCAAGTGTGCAAAAATTCAACTCACTCCCTCCGATGCTTTTATTTTTTTACATAATAATAGATAAATATAGAAATATGACTTTTTAGAGAAAGTTGTTTTTAGAGAGTTGGACGGAAAGGAAGACAAATGAGGAAGTGTTTGACATGGTGGGTGAGGAGAGGAAACTTGTGGATGAGATTAGGGGAAGGCAGGGTAGGTGGCTGGAAGCAGTAATGAGGGGCGATGGTTTGCTGAAGGCCGTGATAGAGGGAAGGGTGTTGGGCAAGCGGGGAAGGGACAGAAAGAGAATAGGTTTTATGGACGGGATGAAGAAAGAAATACTAGAGGTAGATAGGGCACGGCACGTGTAAGAGTCTGTTGGGTATTCTATGACTTTCATAATAACCTACCTTTAACCGGTAGATTACTCTAATGATGATGATGATCGATATCGGTTTTCGATATTTCGCGATTCACAGCAAATGCAATCGGAAAGAAATGATTATACGTTTTTCTGTAATTTTGCGTCAATTTACTCGTACCGCCGCGCCGCCGCGGTAGTCCAACAAAGAAAGTTTTTTTGTCCGACAATAATGAAAAATATGATCGATCTCAGAAGTGACTATAACCTTACGTACGATTGACGAGGACCTCCTCGGGGCAAGGGCCTAGCCACGTTGAAACACCGGTTCCCATCAGAACACCGAAGTTTAGCAACGTTGGGCCCGGACGGTGGTTGGATGGGTGACCCTCCTCCGTACAGGCATGGATGGAGAAATGATACTCCCTCCAGAACTAAACCGGGAGGCCGGAGGGAGACGCAGACCGGGCCGGTTGGAGGGAGGACATCCTCCATACCTGGTACTGGGGTGAGGCAGGGGGAGGCAAATCCTCCATACCTCTACCGAGATGCTCTTGTCCCCTGTCTGCAAGTGGCATACAGGCATGGGGTTGGCACAATGGACCAAGAAAGGTCTAAGTGCCCGGGCTCCTGACGAAAGCCCCCCCAATAACAATATAATCTAATCTCGGACCTCCTCACTCCCTTACGTAAGACAACACAAAGAAAACTCAACCCCCTCTCCCCCCAAAAGCGTCTTACGTAATACTTGAATGACCCCTTCCGACAAGGGATATGAGGAGTCTTAAGAACAGGACGGCGTGCATTATGCAAGGCATCAGTGTAACTGAAGCAAAAGAGGTATGGAGGGATAGGGTAGTGTGAATGGTGTGGAGGAAACTATTAAAGCAGAGTCAAACTTAATCGTCTTATCACCGAGAATTCAAATTTTTCGTATGTGCCTATCTCGAAAGGGAACGGCGGGATGGGTATTCAAGAATAGTCATGGGCTTTAGGTGCTTCAACGGATTAGATTATATCGCCTTGTCTAACGTGAGACTTCAGCCCGAATGCAAACATAACAAACTCACTGCCCTTCGGGTTCAAATTTGACCTTTGGTTTGCGAGGTGGCGTGTTACTAGCCTTATAACGTGGTTGGGAAGAAGTTGAAACCATGTTCGGAAAAAGTTTTGTGGGCTGAGGTAAGTTTATTTATCACGTCAATATGTAAAACCACAAAGTGCCGTCTTATAATATGATGCTTACGATTGGAATTTTAAGTTTTAAAGAGAGAGACCGTCAACGAAATCCACCTTCGGGACTTAACTCCCTCTCACTGCTCAATTTCGCACCGTAGCTGAATGTATTAATTACTTCTGAACCTAAATACTTAATTTAGACTATCTGAAAAGAAAGGATGTGCGGACTTCAGAGAATCCATCACATCTATAGAATACGTGAACATGAGTTGAAAATAGGTGGTACATAAGAATGGAATGTTGCTGGGAGGATTTTATGACGAATATCAATATAGTTTAGTGTAAACACCATAAATTGTAGAAAACATTCACTTTCCCGAGGAAAAATAGGATAGTGCGTTAACATGCTTTGATTGATAAAAGCACTAGCTTTTTGATGAAAAATCTAGTTTTGGAAATCATCACTATGGGGTCGGTTGTCTCGGAACATCACCAGATTATACCGGAGACACTGGTATTAGTTGAGCCCTATTTTCAGAGCCGATTCACTTATTTCACTCATATCAATTCACTTGAACACCACAATTTGCTTGACGAATGCCATTCTTGGTCAAGTCGATTTATTGCAACGATATTAACTCCAAAAATACCAGTAACATTTGATTATTTTCTTGGATCTTGACGTCGTTTCATGATGCCTAGAGTAGGGGTTAAAAATTAATCTTAGAAAATGCACTATAAGTCTCATCTTAGGAAATAAATCACTTCAGCATTATACCTAAGATATGCGTGGAGTGAATTTAAATGCAGCGGATAAGGTCAAATAGCTGGGCATAAACATACCGTAAATCTATCGGGGAGGAAATACATTCGGAACACTTTAAGCGATTGGAATTCATAAACAGAATAGTTGGAAGGACGTCGGACGGAAAAGTAGAAGACAAGTTTTTCCTCTCATTAGGCCACATATTGAGTGCGCGGAAAGCATCTGGGATTCAGGGCAGAAAAGTTTGATCCACGAAATCAAAGAAATTCAAAGACAAGCCGTCTATTTAGTAAAATAAGAGACTGCCACGGAGGAATAGAAAGTGCGATAAAACTACTGGGTTGGGGCTTCAGACTGGATATGGACTACAAGGTTACATGCTGGGTCTAAGGTAACGCGACCAATTCATATAAACTAGCTTCAGATCGACACGGTGGATATCATTTCACCCCCACACTATATCTGTAAAACAGACGAGTGATAAGAAAGATAAAGATATACCCGCTGTCAAACAGGTTAAAGAATTGTATCTCCCCGCTCACCATTCAAGACTACTACTAGGGCAGATAGAGACTAATCATGTTAAAACACACCACGCTAATCATCGCTTTCCTCCCCCAATTCGGATTAATAATGCGAACCATAATAGAATATTCCCTTCCTTGAACTACGACCTTGATGTGGTGGAAGGGCTTGTGCGTTCCAATGACCCCTAGAGCTGGACTGGCAGGGACAAGTACTATTGCTCCTGGTAGGGCCACCCATGCCAGATAGGTCAAAGGGTAGGAGCCAGACGAAAGGTAGTTCCGTGATGGTGTCACGTTAAAAATACCGTTGAGTGGCGTGGGAATACCTCTCAACTATCACTTCCTAGAATATGAAAGTCATTCACAGGGAATTGATTCTTGGCAACTACGGGACGCCGCCCACTAGGGCGGGTGTCGTGCCCGGCAGCGGGGGAGGCAAGGCCTCCGCGGTCGTCATAACACGAAATCCTTGCACAGCATCATCATCGGCGGAAACAAGGGATAGGAGGGAGTATAAGAAGAAAAAGAGAAAGAGGAGGAGGAAAACAGTGGTAAAAATAGGAACTTGGAACGTAAGGACCATGATGAGGGCCGGGAAGCTTGAAAATATTAAGCAGGAAATGGAAAAAGGAAAAATAGATGCTTTGGGATTGTGTGAGGTGAGATGGAAGGATAGCGGGGACTATTGGAGTGATAGCTACAGGGTAATCTATAATGGGGGAGATGAGAGTCAACGTGGGGTAGGCATGGTACTGAACACAAAATTGGGGCTGAGGGTGGTAAGCATTGAACAGGTGAGCGACAGGATACTAGTGGTAGAAATAAAAGCACGCCCGACGATTTTCGTACTGGTCCAGCTATACATGCCTACGAGCAACCATAGAGAGGAAGAGGTGGAAGAGGTGTACGAACAAGTAGAAGAAATAATTAGGGAAGTGCCGGGAAAGAAAAACCTGATAGTGACGGGTGACTGGAATGCAGTGGTGGGGGAAGGTAGGGACGAATTAGAAGTGGGAGGGTTTGGGCTAGGAAGAAGAAATGATCGCGGTGAAAAGGAAGTTGAATTTAGTAGAAGAAATAAATAAGTAGTGACAAACACTTGGTTTAAACATCACCCCAGGCATAGGTACACATGGAAAATGCCGGGTGATACTGGGAGATACCAAATTGATTATATAATGGTAAGGCAGAGATTTAGGAACAGTGTAAAAAACTCGCGTAGTTATATAGGGGCGGATGCGAACTCCGATCATAACTTGGTGATGATGAAGTGTGAAGTTAGATTCAAAAAGGCTTTATAACGGTAGGAAGATAAGGAGGTGGAACCTTGAAGCATTGAAAGGGTTGAAAAGGAGGGAATACCAAGAGCTGGTAGAAAATAACATAGGCGAAGTAAAGCGGATGTGGACAATTGAGAGAAGATGGGAGATTATAAAAACCGGCATCGCAGGAAAGGCAGAGAAAACAATAGGAAGGGTGGAAAAGAAGAGGGTTAAGAAGCAGTGGGTTACGGAAGAAATTATAAATAAATTGAGGACAGAAGGATAAGGAAAAATGTCAACACCGACTTAGGCAAGAGGAAGTACAAAGAATTGAATAATAAACTCCGGCGAGTGACCAATCGGGCAAAAGAAAAGTGGTGGAAGGGACAATGCGAGGAAATGGAAAAGATGCAGAAGGAGGGGGAAGTGGGCGCTTTGTACGCCAAGGTGAAAAAGTTATCGGGTGGTAAGAGAGGTCAAACGATACCAAAGGTTAAGGACAAAACAGGGAAGATATTAATCGAACAGGAAGATATCCAAGAAAGATGGAGAGAATACATAGAGGAGCTATATGACAGCGAGAATAGACCCTTTAGCCTAGATCTAGAGAATGAAGGATCAATAGATAAGGATAACCTCGGACCAGAGTTACTTGACAGCGAAATAGAGAGGGCATTAAGAGAGATGAAGGGTAGAAAAGCCGTGGGAACCGATAACCTACCTTCGGAGCTACTTAAGAATCTAGGTAGTAAGGGGAGAAAATTGTTTTTCGAATTTATTCGCAGGATCTACGAGGAAGGAGTTTGGCCAGAGGATTCCGTGAAAACAGTATTAATACATATTCCGAAGAAGAAGAAAGCATCAATGCGAGGAGTATAGAACAATCAGTTTAATTTCGTACGCGGAAAAAGTTGTACTGAGAATTATAAATAGGAGGTTGGAGAGCAGAGCAAACTACTATCTAGGCGATGACCAATTTGGGTTCAGGAAGGGGAGGGCCACCAGAGACGCGATTGCGGTAATGAGGACACTTATAGGAAGAAACATAGAGTATAATCAGGATGTTTTCGCTTGCTTTGTGGATTTCGAAAAGGCGTTCGACAGAGTAAACTGGGAGAAACTAATGCAGATATTGGGGAAAATAGGAATAGATTGGCGTGATAGGAGGCTCATCCGAAACTTATTTATAAGTCAGAGGGCTCAGGTGAGGGTAGCTGAAGGTGAATCAGGGTGGGCAGTTATAGGTCGCGGGGTGCGGCAAGTGTGCCCGTTGTCGCCTTTGCTTTTTAACATCTATGCTGAGGAAATGGTAAGAGAGGCATGGGATGAGCTAGATGTGGGAATTAAATGTGGGAATTCAAAAATTAGGAGGACAGCGGATAGAGTCGGTTAGATTCGCAGACGACCAGGCGTAGGTCAGTTGGTCATCGAAGGAATTGCAAACTTTAGAAGATGCATTGGAAATGTGTGCGAGAAATACGGGATGAAGATTAATAATTAGAAAACAAAAGTAAAAAGATTGTTGGGTAGTCGGGGAAGGAGAAGATGGAGATTTGGTTTTATGGACGGGATGAAGAAAGATAGGACTTATGCTGAGATGAAGAAAGAAAGAGGTAGAAAGGGCACGGCACGTGCAAGAGTTCGTTGGATATTCTCTGACTTTCATCATAACCTACCTCTAACCGGTAGATTACTCTAATGAATGAAATGAATAGAATATTCTTAGAATATTCTCAAATATTCGCAACGGGGTTATTCTCATGCGAACCATAATATTCCTAGAATAATAATTACTAGAATATTCTCAATTATTCGCAATGGGGATATTCCCGTGCGAACCATAATAGAATATTCCAAGAATATTCTCAAATATTCGCTACGGGGATATTCTCATGCGAACCATAATAGAATATTCCTTGAATAATCTATTATTCCTTTCTCAGTGGCAGCTAGTGTTGTCTTTTATAGTTCTCGGGAAAAATGGCATTTTAAACCTGTCCGTTCAGACCTGTCCTTGCGTTGGCTAGCGTGATAATTCGTAGATTAAGACATGTACACCATTCGCTCTCCCTTCCCCCCTACAAGTATGTTCTATAGACGAAAAGACAAGCGCACGGAAAAATGGAAAACCAAAATGAACGGCAGCTGCGAGAACGTCTCGTCTACGTCTAGCCCGCCCAACGCACGTGGACGCCGTCCTAGAGCTAGGCGACTTCTCCCCCTTCTCCCCCATCTATTTATCTCCCTCCCTTCCCCTAGCTCTTCCCCCTTCCACGGGGCGGCACTAGTCAGAGATAGTCGAGCTATGCCCCACCCCCCGGTGTTGCCGAGGAGACGGCAGCTGGCCTGCCCGGCGCGGCGGGCGACGGGGTATACCTCGTGAACCAGCACGAGGCCGTAGAAGCGGCCAGGGCATACCTTCTAGCCTCTCATTCGCGCCTATCCCTCATAGCTTCATTTCTGTCATCGCGGGAAACTTCTTCTCGTCCTAGTCCATAAGTTTTCATTTTTTTATTTATCCACTAGCGGCGCCTGTTTAGGAATGAAGGCATGGAATACGGTTAGAGCTATATACGGAAAATAATTACGAAACACTCATAATACATGGGTTAGAATGTAATTTAACTTCTCTACTAACGTCTACTGTGGTTGATTCGATTTATACCATACTAAAGTACCCAAAATAATACGAGTAAGAGCGTGAAATAAAGTCAGTTATTTGCTAGTTAACTGGCAGTGACACAAGTGAATAATTAAATAGTAACTGATGCAAGTGGTGCATTTTCTGCTTCTGAACACATTCATACTAATAGGTATAATAGTTATTGAGGCTATTTTAATTTCTCCATACACTAATACATTACACTTAAAAGGTTAAGTCGAGTACGTAATATATTTGCTTACGGTAGCGGTGGTAGAGGGAATAGATGAAATTACCGGTCAATGTAAGAGGAGCCTGATTGAGTAATAGGTGCGTTCACGGATATCCTACAATAGAACAATTTAACTCTTAGGTGCGGACAAACAAAACCTCCTCCAAACCTTAATCGTATAATGTTATCGTCTCATCTAATTGTGGTCATTATTCAGTAAAACATCTGTTCACAACACGGCATCTGTAGGCCAAGGGAGAACATTACCCAAATGCTTTAGAGCAGCATAGCATGGTTCTCTAGTCGGCTGCTGTGAAGCCGAGTGTCACTCATGAGATAGGGAGCACGCGGCTACTGGCGGGCGGTGAGCTGATCTAGGAGACTATTCTAGGAAAGTAATGATCGAGGAACTGCACCGAACTACCTCCTGCTACCTTCTGCGCGCCGCACCAAGCTAGACACGTTTTCACTTGCAAAATACCATCATAGATCCTAGAAAAGTCACGATGAACATAGTAGACATGTCCTCGTTCCTTGTGGGATAGAAAAGGTCCTTCGATATGCATTCTCTATCGCCATAAGAGGACAAAACATGAGCCGTTTGGAAACTGCATTGACTTGGAAAATCTCTTCGCAGGACTTTCTGTCAATTTGAGTGCTTACTTCCTCACGTATGATATTAAACCCGGGTTTCATTAATACAACCGTCAGTACTTTCATGGACAACAATAGAATGGAAAACAAATACTATCAGTGATAAATTTAAAAAAATAGAGATCAATTCCGGTTATAAATAAGCCTGTTTTCTGTAAAACATTGAGACACGCACATTCCCGACTTTCGGCCAAAGGGATCTTTAAAATTTTTAATCTTAGTTGGGCTAACGATTTGACTATAACAAATTTTTAATAACAAATCAGAGTCAAGGCGTGTGATTTTTTTATTCAAAGAAATCCTCTTGGTAATGTTTACCTCACTAAGTTGTTCCACAAAAATTACTGCCGCGTTATTTCCAGAAGCTATAAATTTTGAATAATTCTCACATATTTATGTAAGAAGCATTTGCTCTTGATAAAAAAATCCATTTTCTCCATTTCATCATTAAAAACTCAGAGCCAAGGGACTATTATAACCTATATGTGTCTCTTATTCTCCGGATTCTAGCTTTACCAGAGGCTCACCGTCCAGCTCCATTAAACACTTTCAAAAATATACGCAGGGTTGTTCCAACGCATTGTCTGAATAAAATTGCAATTTTAAATATTAATTTCAATAGTATTGCAAAGTGAAGGACTTTGATAAGGGGAAATGATTTCCTGCCATCTGTTTTTTAACTTCTCTTCCCATCAAATACTAATTAATATTTGGTTTTCCACCAGTTTGGGTACATTTTTTAAAGATCATTACTATTCTATAATTGCACTTGTCAAGGTGCAATTACGATGCAATTACGATGCAATCGCCTACAATACTACTTCCTTTCTCCAATTAGCTCCTCCATTTCCCTTGTGCAACATAGCACCGTTCTATAGTTGGCTGCGGTGTAGCTGAGAGTATTTCCTGAGAGAGGGACCACTCGGCTACCGGTGGGCAATGATCTGGCCTAGGAGCCTAGCCGGCCTAGCCTATGAAAGCAGCGAAGGACGTAGCGTGCAGAGATCTAGTCGTTCTAGTTCTCTTGTCGGCTGCAGTGTTGCCGAGTCTTTCCTGAGAGAGGGACCACTCGGCTACCGATGAGCAATAAACTGGCCTAGGAGTTGCAGCAGCGATGGACGTTGCGCGCAGACAGCTTTGTTAGCCCATTGTTTTTAGTTAGAAAAAAGGTCCGAACCTCGAGGAAAATAAAGCTGATAATTTGGTACTTAGTAGAAAACGCAGAGTACAACAAAATATTAAATTTCCCTAAATATTCAAGTCCCAATTCATAGTTTATGGGGCCAAAATGACCCATGTCCCAAGAGCAGTAGGTAGGTACTTCAGGCACAAAATGTGGCGTGAGGAATTCGTTTAGAGTCCGATTAAGGTCCTCCGATGATTTTTATGATACTGTAAGAGAAAATAAAAGATACTTGAGCTCTTGAGACATCATATTATTGAGTGCCCTTCGATTTTTCAACCTGCTAAGAACTGAGCGTTTTCGTGACAAAATGACTTGCACCCAGAAAACCAAGCCCCGAAGGTTAAAATTATAAAAAAATGTTTTTCATATTGGTTTCCTCTTTCTATTGATGCATAATTTATCACTTCAGGGTTAAGCGTGAGTTAATTAACAATATAAACTAATTTTTAATTAAGACATACACCACTACACTACTTTACTTCAGAAGTGGTAGTAATTTAATTTCATGTGATTCGACGACTGAGATCATTTCGCACATTCTGTCTGCCACTTGCAGACAGGGGCAACCGCACTCGGACCAATCGAATAATCAACCCTCAAATTTCGAGCCGGGCCCAAGGATGCTTAACTTTGGTGAATGATCGGGAACCTGCGTTTCTATCATGGAAGGCCCTTGCGCACGTACTGATTTAGGCTTCACTTCGAGGAATAATTACAAATTATAATTAGAAACAAAAATGTGTGGAGAATCTACAGCGTTTTTGTTACTAATTACGGAGATTTACACGGCGTAAGGTAATTTTAATGGCTGGTGTCCTAACACCCCCTGCCACACGTCTCTGCGGCGGCTGGCAGGGTAGTATGTACCCTGCGAACCGTCGCAAGGGCGTGTGGCAGGAGGTGTTAAGGTGGTTGCAGCTATTTTTGTTCATGCACAGATTTGCGTGAAACATTCCACACACGTTCTTATGAGTGATATCTATAGATAAAAGTGGTTCCTTATTACCGACTTCGTTGTTTGGAAATCTATGCTATTTTAACACGTAGCCTTATGGCACATGAGATGTATTTAGTATTAATACGATTACATACGTGCAGATTTTCTTCTAAACGCAACATAGTGCATTACATGTTTTATAATGGTTGGTAACAAATATCAAGTTTTCACGCTAATTCACCTCTCACCGCGGCAAAAACTCAAGTCATACCATGCTTTAATAAAAGCAAAGTATGTAAAATATAATTCTTGTATCATTTCCATTACTTCATGTATGGTGAGTTCCACCGCAAAAGCAGACGAATTCAAATGAACTTTTTAGATTTTTTTACGACTTACTTGAAAAACATTACCCATAAAAATTTGAAAAAGGATCTAACACTAAAGGATCTTCTTTGGCGTTCCGAAAATTTTTGGGCTCGACTAACTAAAGAAGCCATTGAGATTCAGGATAACATTTTCAATCGCAATTCCGGTTATAACATCAACATTGCTTGAAATCCGATTTTGAAAATAAAATTAAGAACCCTAGAACTAAGCCTCCTCTATTAGCGGTCTCCGGAGTCAACAATCGGCTTCCGACAAATCAAAAAAGACCTCATTAATGCAAAGTTTTAAAGTAATTAAACTTCATAAGGTACGAGCAACCAGACATAGCATTAAAATGGGATTAACGACGGAAAGAAAAAAGATAAAATACTTTTAAAGGTAAAATTAATTAGGGCTTTACAAGGGTAAAGGATGCCCAAAAAATTTAAGATGAAAATGCCGAAAAGTTAAAAGCCGATCGCAATGGATCACAAACCGTGGGGACTTCCATAAATTTCGCTTTTCCAACGTTTGAGTGATTTTATCATTTCTCCCTACAGAGACAACCGACCAGAGAACGGTCAAAATGTGCCATATCAACAATTCAACAAATTGCGGACCGTAATCGAGCGCTTCTTAGTCAAAGATGAGCAAATAAAAGAATTTTTCAAAGGCTCAAAGTGATGAGTTACGCGATAAAATTAATCCAGTATCAGATCGAGAAAGATGGAAACCGAAGATGGAGAGAGGGACGGGCCAGACTAATGATTACGACTCTCTATATGGTGTTTTTGAACGCTGATGGGCAGTCCTGAAAAAAAAGATGAACGCAGCACTTTTGACATTAAACGTATTATAATTTGCTACACACGGCTGGCGGCGATGTAACAAAATTATGTGAATTAAAAGTTTCTTTATAAGGTCAAGTATAAGAGATACCCGATCGGCCCAGGGGCGCGATCATGGTTCTCCATAACGCGTGCGTTTGCGTTATCGCCATTTTTCGATTGCGCTCATGAGAGTGAAAACGCGATCGCCGTTCTTCAAATTTTGTAATGCGCTTTAAATCCTTTAAATCACAAGTTTTAATCGATGGAGAGCTTTATTGGGACATTATGTCTACGCATTGCTCATCTAGAGTGGTTTGAATCTTGAATAACTATAACGACAACGCGAAAGGAGGAACCGTGATGCTCCCAGGTGCCATTCGAAAGAAAATTGTTGAAAAGGTTAATGAAGCGGTCATTTTGGAATTGAAGGCGTCTTCATACAAAATGCGACGGGATCATCTTATGATCATCTTATATCCCCGCCATCGCCGCATAAAATTAGTGAAGCTCGTAAAAATAATGCGAGGAGCTTACAAGTGGGTTAATCTGAAAGTAGTTTAATTGTTCTATTAATCACGATTCAAACAGAATTCATAAATATTATTGAAATGTGAGATATTTAAGTTGTGAAATATTAAAATCTTCGTGAATTTCTGGAAAATGCTTAAATATCTCCAAAATTAGACAGTTAATGTCTACATACTGTATAGATATTACAAAATTAAAGAGAATTGAATCCTGAACCTAAGAATTGTTATAAATAATATATTAATATAAGAATTAATTTTATTAGATATAACAATTCCAGAATATCAGCCAGGGAAGTTTCCGGAAAATTCCAGGAGCGGCAGAAATTCAAAGCGAAAACCGAGTCAGCGACTACTATAAGCAATGAAAGCTGACGGTGAAGAGGTTTCATGCAATAAACCTACAGTTTCTCGGACACTATAGGTTAGTTTTTGTATGACATTACCGAAAAATTTTACGATCATAATTTATTGACGGACTGACGAGTGGCAGCTGCGGAGGGACAATACATGAAGAGACAATACAATCTTTGGCAGCACCTTGAAATTATTCGAAGAACAATCTAAGGTTTCCTGGAGAAAGAAAGGCTCTCGCAAATGTCAGCTGTGCCACAAAATGCTACGTTAATTCTGGGTAGGACTGCACAACGTAAGTGCAGCCGTGCAATCCATCATTAGGGCGTTTGGTCGGGGGTGTAAGGGCATCAGTCATGAAAAGAAGAGGGCATTAGAAAAAATATCATGGACACGGAAGGGACACAAGGGTATGTTTAAATAGATTTATGCACCACTATTTCTCCTGTAGTCATAAATCGTGCGCGAAAAGAGAAATTTCATACAATTTATCTGTTTGGCACTGCGTCTTTCTAACTTTGTCACTTTTTGTGCTTTGCAGATTCAGAGTATGAGAGAAATTAAACCTAATTTTCCCTAAATGTTTACCTTGATTATAACCATCCGAGTCTCTAGATCCCTAAAACAGTCCCTCCAATAGCTGTGTTCAAATTTCTTTCTCATTCGTTGCGATTTTTCAAAAAATAGGCAGCTTTCCTTCGCATTCTGTTTAGTTTGCATATAAATCTTTCTTCGATGAGTCTCCAATGCTTGCAGAGTACTTCGTTGGTTGAAGATTGGCTTGGTGGTAAAACTGACTAAAACACCTGACCGGCAACAAGTTCCGGGTTCGAATCCAGGTCAAGCCAAATTACTTTTTCATGGTGAATACCATCCCTTTGGTCAGTATCATACCTAAAAAGAATACTGATTCACCTCTGCAGCGCACGTCTTTTCCCATCAGATCTACGCCATATTTTTTCGGACGGCTAACTTCGACCACAAGTATGCCATCCCACCAAAAAATAATAGTGGAACACGTGCCAACTGGGTCTTCATAACATCTTTTACCCAACTGCTTTACGAGGAGGAAGAGGCTCTTTCCTTCTCAGTCAGTGCCTTACACCGGAGGCTCGAACTTTACCTAAGAAAATGCATGGTAATGCACTTCTAAATAAGGAAGCCACACCAACTTCACACCCATAGCGTGGGGGAAGTAGACATTAGTGAAGCAGAATGAACCTACCAATTTCAGACCTCTCCCAGTGGTATAGCACTGGGGATGCGTGAAGAGGGCGGTCCACTTTCCTTCGGAGTGATTTTTTTGGCATTTAAAATTTTCTTAACTTTTTTAATGATAAGAGGAGTAAACTTATCAAATATTCCACGGGTCAACAATCACAAAAATATTTATGGCTATGATTGAAAAATGTCATCCTAGATCCCTAATCCGGTTGAGCTGTTGCTGTCAATTGACAGACCGCCCCAGGTGGCTGCGATAACTGATAACTATGTCCTACCAATCCTGAGGAAAAGACCATGAGAACATTTGTGGCACAGAATTAGACTTTCTACTTGTGCTTATTGACTTACCATTGTCACTAACACCTCTCCCCTCTTCGGATGTCCCAAATGATTTTGTTTTCTGTATGAATTAGTATATCGTAGTCCTAATCCCTAATCCAGTTGAGTTAAATACTGCTGTTAGCTATGCCACAGACCAATGATTTTTTTTTATTTATAAATTAGTATATCGTACTCCTAATCTCTAATCCGGTTGAGCTAAATACTGCTGTTAGCTATGCCACTGACCAACCCTGAGGAAAAGACCAGAAAATTTCAGACTGGGGTTCATCGATTGAATAATTAAAAGGTTTCTGGACTAGAAGTAATAGAGGTGTTATCTCTCTCCTTGATCATTAGGCCTCATCTTGAGCATGCCGCAAGCATATTTGATGTAGTGCTGTGAGATTTACGAATTCTGCCGGACTCTACAAAATCAAAGGAAAGTCACACTGTTCAAAACTGCCATGAGTGAACAGAAAGTGTAACAGAACTATAAGAAGGAGTGTACTGAGGGCCGCTAATGACTCAAAGGTTACACACCAGCCTAGGGTTAGTAAAATAAAATTGTAACTTAGGTCAATGCGGTGGATATTATTTTATCCCCTGAAAAAATCTTTCCAGTCCAAGAAGAAATAATTTTGCACCGCATCCTACATTTTTGTGGCATATACTCAAGATTGTGTGAAGTGAAATAACATCTTTCCTTTATCTCTTCGACTGACACCTTCTCACAATTGTGAGGTAAAATAATGCTTAAAGCCCTTTGGATGAAAAAGTAAAAGAGATATGTCATCTCACTCTCATGATGTCACATCTAGAGTATAGAGAGAGAGGGAGGCATACCCACTGACAGTATGGCAAAACTATTATGAAGAGTTTAGGGGCCACTGGATAAGACTTCAATGCTACATATGCTACCATATGGTTACTAAAAAAGGCTGTGATCACAGGACTTTCTAGTTGACATGGTTGATATTATTTCACCTGCATACTACCCGTAGAACAGACAAAAGCAACCAAATATGTAATATAAGTCCACTGTTGAACCTTTCTTTCAAACCTTTCTTCCCATGCACCCTACATGACTATGAGAAGAGAAGATCAAGACAATACTCAAACACACCCCACGAACACATTATTTTCCTCCCCATTTCTTTTCCAATAAAACCCTCCCTTTTTATAGTTGGTGTCCTGACACCCCTTGCCAGACATCCTTGTGGGGGTTTGCAGGGTAGCATGTAGATACAGCTATTCCTTGTGTGCCTTATTCATAATTTTATATGGGTTGCGTAAGGCCTGGGGCACCTGGGCAATGTACTGCCATTGAAAGTGTCATATTAACCTCAAAAGCCATTTTGACATACGGGTACAGGCCCTATTTTCTCTCCCAGCAGCGTTTCGATGTATGGCGTACAGCCACTTGCATCATACATCAATTTAAATACCCACCGAGTAGTTAAATACTCAAATATTAAATCCCTGCTTGAGGGGTGAAGGGCTAATGGTAAAGAAAATAATAATTTTATTTAAATTTATCAGAAAATAGCACATTCATCAAAGAGAGTAATTTGACTCATAAGGTATTGATGCTGATAGATTTGTTTATAAAGAGCCTAATAAAAATTTAGGTTGGGAAGAAAATAGGGAAGAGGGTACCAAAAAAACCACTGCGCAGGTGAAAAATATTTCTTAGGCCAGTTTTGACAGTACCATTTACAATTTCTCAAATTTATATAATAATGAGGAAAATTTGAAAAGAAAGTGGAAGTTGACAAACTTAAACATCCACATGAAGGCCAGAGGATCTTTTCTTCTGTAAAACTCAAATGCTTAATCACAAACAATCACTCCAAAAAAAAATCTCTGCTAGTCAATGGCAATGTCCCTTAAGTACCAGGGCCGGCTCCACACCAGAGGTTCAGGGGGTCACCAGTGGCTCTTGGGGTATGGAATACTCCCCAGGAAAGGGGGGTTTGTGGGTCTCATTCTGGAATCTGTAACAAACTATGTGGAAAAATGGTTTTGGGGGGGGGGGGCAATTGCCCCTACTTTGCCCCCCCCCCCCTGGGACCGCTAATGTTATGTACACCCATAATCTCAACTCCATACCTTGATAGAGGTTCAGAAAATTACCATAAACATCGTCTTGATCAGAAATTTCACTATCGCATGATTTTCCACTAGCCAATTCCTTGATTAGAACAAATATGCATAATAATAAAACTTAGAAAAATAACAAAATATTTTTCCACACATTATCATTTTCCTCAAGTGCACATTTCTCAAAAGAAATGCCATGGCGACAATGAATGCTAGAATAAATGCATGATGCAGAACAAGAAATTTGCCCAAAAAGAAGCTTCAGGAAAGGAAATGTCCTTGCACAGAATTGCCTACATAACAGGGGCTATTTAATAAGTGTCAGCATAGATTGGTGATTCATTTTGTAGTATCCACATTCAGCAAAGCAAAATATATCAAACACTACATTTACACTTTGCATAATTTGCTTCACTCAAACCTTGGTCATTTGCCAGTAACATTAAAGAAGCTCCGTCAAAAGAGTGACCATGCATGTCGCATGAGACTTTAGGCAAAATAACATAATACACATACCCATTTTAAAATCATTCAGATTTTATAGAACTCCTGAGATATTATCAAGAAACTTCAAATGGAATGAGGGAAAGGGTGATTTTGCAGTTGAAAAATTAGATTGATAAATGTAAAAATAATACAAACTTCATCAAAAAAGCAGAAATTGTATGAGATGATCATTCCTGAGAGTAACATCACATTGAATCCTTTTTATTCAACTAAAAGCATAAATAAACAACCAAAAGAGAACCACTCACTACAGGCCATCAACAGCAGGGTAATGAGGTTTGCTCTCCATAGCAACGTTGTAAACAATAGAAAATAATTGTAGCATATTTTGGTGATGCAATTTGCTGTTCCCAGGTTGGTTTGCTCTATATCATTTGTCTTATAATCATTTACATGTCATCATGCTATATTGAAAATAAAATATTGCCATCTACTTTTAAATTGGCAGCAATAGAGGTATCTATCTACCTATTCAAATAATGAACCCAAGTGAAATGTATGCTTGATAATTGTTTTTAGTTCTTGGTAAAATAATTATCAGATAGAGAACTTTTAGCAGAAAGACTTCTGTAAAGTGAATGAATGATGCAGGCTTTAAAGCAATTAAGCTTCAGACTATTATCTCATCATGGGAATCTTGTGCAAGCTTGCATGAAACAGTCTCATTCAATTAGATACAAATCATTTCACACACCTTTGACAAAAAATGGATTCAACAGCCAAAAGAAAAGCCTGGGCAATGCCTCCTTTCTTAGAGGTAATTGAACATTCAATATATATACATTATAGTATACTTAAGCAAAAAAGAAGAACGCATTTGCTGATAACTTCTACTTATTGTAGCTCCAACACTTCTACCAAGCAATAACTCTTCATCAAGAACATATTCTATGTCATCTGAGTCATTGATGGATCCAAAATGTAAAGTTGCCATTGTTACTGGGGGAGCCGCTGGAACTGGCTACAGCATTAGTAAAAAACTTCTGTGCTATGGCATAAAGGTATTTTTTATGATATCAGTATACGTTTCCTGAAAAAATAACTAGCCATTGAGCTGTGGGTATAATACTTTTTATTGCAGGTTTTACTGGTAGATATTGATGGACCAGCTGGTCAAAAAGCTGCCCATATCCTTGGTGAACAATTTGGTCAAGGGAGTGTACTATTTTATCATGGTGATGTAGCCTCTGAAGGCCATATACATGGTGAGTAGGTTGTAGTAATCCAGAGACTGTACAAGTTAATTAGCCACCAACTTATTAAATTTATTTTGCTGGTTACCAACTGGTATAATTATTAAATCTGTAATTAAGTGCCAAGGAAGTATAAAGATCTTTGATGCACTTTCTTACAGTTATTTTCCATAAAAAAAGATGCTCATAAGAATCAATAAAAATACCTTTAATGCACGGTTTTTAATTCTTATATTTATCGAAGGCTTATTGAATATGAAAGATTATCAAATGGATGGAGCTCTTGAAGTTGCATAAAAAGCCTTATTTTATCATTTAAAAACTTTATTATGCTCTTTTTTTATCCAAATTTGAGACATTCCACTCATTTCATATGCACCTTTTTTACCTACAAACAATTTCAGCATGGTATTTCATGTTGAGGTGATGCTGAATGGCTTCTGGTGTTCCACCGGTGCTCACAACGTGGTGGAACACCGGAAGCCACTCAGTATCACCAGGGCCGTCCCTGGGGATTGAGGGGCCCTGTGCAAACGAAAGTCGGGGGCCCTCTTAACTTTGCATTTCCTTATTGATATAGTAAAATATTTCAAGCATATTTCATGGAAATCAAGAAATTAACCGACAAACTGGCTAATGATTTCAAGAAATTTACATTTGTGCTAAGTAGTAGGTAATTTTAGGTAATAGGCGGGTTTCCCCGTGCCGTCTGAAAGAGGCAAGCCTGGGCCCAATGCAGCAGCACCTGCCGCACTACCCTAGGGATGGCACTGATAATCACTTAATTGCAACACATCTGCAGCTTTTGCAGGAGGTTACCCTTTGATGCTGATGTACTCCAAATTTTACAAATATTTTGTAGTTCCATGGAAACAATTGGGGTGTCAACTTATATGTGCAGAGGTGTTATGATTTAAAATATTATAAACATTAAATCAGCATTCATAGACATAATTTTATAATTAATTCAGTTAGGCATAAGAGAAACTAGGTTATTTTTGCTATATGCTTGAAATGAAATGTTGACGTAAATGTTGATGTGGAAATAAAATTTTGAATTGAATGTATAACATTAATCAATCCAGATATTAATAAATTAAAAAATTCTTTTAGCTTTCTTTAGAAAATGTTTTGACCATTTTGGAGCTGTGAACATCCTTATAAATCATGCCAGTGTCATGGATGCTAGTAACTGGTGTGGGGAATGTGACATAAACTTTGTAAGTAGTTATCATAAGGTATCCAAGTAGGTAACTGTAACCAAAATGTTTTTTACAAATAAAAAGATATAAACATTAAGATGTAGGATACTCATTAAGATGTAGGCGTTACTTATTAAATTTGGAAAGGAGTGACTCTTGTAAGCTGGGTCATCGATGAAAATACTGATCCACTTCGTACAGCTTCATGTGGAATGATATCACAAAAAATTCACGTTTTTTTATTTAGTGCAACTGGTTTCAACACTATGACATCATCACCAGGTCCAATTTTGTTGCACCTCATAATGATGACTTAGGTTGAAATAAGTTGCATCAAAAAAGAATTTTTTTGAAAATTAAATACATATTGATCATGTTTTCATTGAGGGTCAATGATACTTAATGCCTATGAGGCGATGAACAAAAACCACAGCAACTGGAGTGAGTTACAAAAGCCTGAAAGTTTAGTTTTGAGATATAAAACTTAAAAATAAGGAGTGTATAAATGACATATGTGAGAGGAAGTGGGGTCAAACATATAATGTGTATGAAAATAAGAAATTGACTTTATAAAAAAAGTCATAATCTTCTACTGGTATTATAGCCTAGATTCATAGATATCACTCTGGGTGCTTTTATTTGGTGTACCCAGAGAGATATTAAAGGATCTTGGTTCAAATCTCAGTCCTGTAACTGTGAATTCATCATATTTGTGCTCTCTGCAGAGGAGTAATCCACTGGAGTTATTGATACCTGTGGGTATGGATTAACATTTTGAATTTTTTTTAAATTTCCAAATTCTTTGAATTTGCATACAGGTGTGATTAGATTTTGACAAATAATTGTGCTGATGTGTTAAATATTAAATCCCTCTGGCAGTAACTACACTATAAACCAAATGTACCTATGTGATTAGTATTAAAATCTCTCATTTTCACAACTATACTTACCTACATACATATACACCATATGAATACCATGCTTAAATACAAATGTCTGTTAAGTTTACCTTAAAATGTGTATTTTTCATTTATCAATAATGAAAAACATTCATTGACCAGTAACCTAAGTACAAAATCATTATTATACTCCAGTCAATTACGTACCTGAATAACGTGATGATATTTCATTAGGGAATAGCTGTATTTAAGCCATTAAAATGCTTAAAAACCAACAAAAATCAAAGCCTCTGCATCAACACCTCACAGCCCAAGTCTATGGTAGAACTCATATAACATATATATTGCCTATGACCTCGATATACTTTTTTCCTTCCATGTTAATGCACATAAGTCTTGGGTTGGGGAGGTGGCTAGAAGCTACCAGGTTTGAATCACGTTGGTGGCTGGAGTTTTTTCAAATCCCACTTGGATTCTTTTTAGAGAGCACTTCAAGTCTAGTTCTCCATCTGATGGATGGGATGATGAACTGTGGACCACTTGGTACCATTTGTTATAAGCAGGCTAATACTGAAGCTACATTTATCTCCAATTTTCCTCAACCCCCCAAACAATCCTCCTCTTACCAAGGTACTCTCCTGCTCCTCATGGCATGAATACCTCAGTTCCCTCCCATAATAAACTAACCAACAATTAATACAGATTACTGATATTCCATTCTGCTGGTTTTCTAGATACTGTACTATAAATAAATGAAATATCTTCATCAGGGTGCTGTTGCCAAATGCATGGAAATATCTTTTGATCACTTGACTTGTGATAAGGATGTTCCAGGTGGCTTCATTTTAAATATGTGTTCAACATTTGCTCTCAAACCATTTCCTGTACAACCTACATATTGTGGATCAAGACGAGCAGTACTTGGTTTGCACAAGAGCTATTCGGTACTGGATTTTTATAATTTTTATGGCTTTTAACTGAAGAAAATCTCTAAGCCATAAATAACAGTTTTTTAATCCATCCACAGGACCCTTTTTACTTCAGGCAAAGAAACATACGAATGGGTCTCCTCTGTACAGGCCCATCAAACACAGACAAAATAGAGAAAGGTAAATGCCATTTGCCTACCAGAGAATTGCAAGAAGAATATGACAGAGTGATGGCTTATGAATGCAAACAAAAGTAAGGCCATAAAATTGACATTTTTGGTTAAAGAAAATCTTTGAGCTATCTACTCATGTTCTAATGATTATCTTCCGAGCAGTCCAGATGCTGTTGGAGCAGCTGTTGCAAAAATGATATGCTATGCTCCTCATGGATCAATATGGGTAGTTGAGAATGGGGAGCTTTTCATGATAGATTATCCACCACACAAGAATTGCCGCATTGAATCAACTGTACGTAAACTATGTGATTAAGGGGAACTATTGAACCACATAATCTTTCCTTGCCCTGCGATAAACTGCGACAGAGAAGAAAGCCATGTTGATAAATATTTGGAAGTTTCACTAATTGGAAGGCATTCAATTTCTGTATAAGAAGTCATAGAGATATGTTTAATAACTTGTTTTTCGTTAATAATGCTAAATTATATCTAATAACTGCCCATGCTTCTATCAGGAACAATGGATAATAACTAACTTATAATGAGTAATACTTAAAGGATTAAGGAAACATATGTCTTACTTACTAATATATTGATGTGAAATTTAATTTAGCGTCTGAATAACTTTTGTCATTTGTGATTGTGCTGTGGATTAGTCAACTAATGAGTTAAAATTTGTCTAATAAATGCCTGTAAATGACTATGTAAAAGCAATCATTTCCTAAAGATCGTTAAAAGTGCACATGGGGTACATATATATGGATACTCATATTTATTAAGCCAAAGCAAGAAGTTTTCACTAGCAATCTTAGAATTTCAATTAATTACAATTGAAAAAAGAATACCTGAAATACATTTGTGATATATTGATATTTTTTGCTTGTGTGCATTACACACATATATTCTCATTCTACGCACAAGATATCCTAACCATTGCAAATGTAATACACAATTTCTTTTTCCTGTGGGCATAATGTAATTTTTTTCTCTTCTCTGTGCTGCTGATATCCTAACTTGCACTATTTAGCTCATGCTCAGTCTGTGAAATTTCTCCACTGCAAAGTTAATAATTTGACATGGAGTGTTGCATTGCATGGTGGAGAAACATGGCCTTCACCACTCAGGGAGAATGAGCAAAGATTGAAGGCTTTTGAGATGTAGGGAATAGAGAAGAATGGTGAGGATGATCTGTTTATCAATGAATGAAAATGGAAAATGCTAATTATAAGTGAAGAAAGAAATGCTGGGGGAAAGTGTGAGGAGACAAAGGACAAGGCAAAGGGCTGTTGGGGTAGGTAATAGTGAGGAGAGTATTTGGTGGACATGGAAGATGAAGGAAAATATTTGGAATATTGGATGAAATGATGAGAGGAAAAATGTATAATGAGCTTAAGAGGGTCCTCATGTTAGGTAACCATTATTTTATATAGGAAAGCTAGGGATGACATGGGAAACGAATTGTGTGAATTAAAAAATTGGATAAATATAAGGCCTGTTCATATTTAAATTGTGATGATGATGATAGATTAGTACATAGGAAGCTGTTAGAGACTTAAGTTACCACCAGTTCTACAAGCTGATTGGTAGGTCTTAGAAAGTCCTTATTCCAACTTTCTGAAAGCTGGAAAATGTTTTCCCCTTCCTGCATATAAATTGCTTGCCATCAAGTCTCTCTGATGTTCCCCATAGCCTCTGCTTCGTGTTATGTTGTCCAAGATTCAAATCCTCTTCCTTTCTCTTCTACGCTTCCTAAGTGTTCTCCCCTCTAGAACCCTCTTCAACATGCCCTCGCCTATCAGCACATTTTCCAATCACCTTTTCTGTTTTCTCTGAATCTCTGCCAATCTTTTTCTCCTTTCCTGTCCCACCACATCCAGCATTTCCCCGTTCGTCTTCCTCGCTACTGTGCTACTCCTCTCAATTATTAGAATGCAAAAAATTTAAAAAGCTTGTAAGTTCACACAAAAATGCTAATATATTTTTTCAGCAACTTCAAGTTCCTCGATTTCTCCGATTGGACAGCTTCCACATTTTCATCCCTTTCTCACTTTAGTCACAGGCTTAAACAGAAATTTATGTATGAAGGAAATCGGGATGAGGGAGGCGGTTGGTGAATGCATATCCTGGTCGAATGGGGTACAAGTTACCTGAAGGTCCTATTACCATTCTACGCTTCCTAGGGAAAGGGGAGAGGGAGATATTAATTTTACTTTGGATTTGTGCTGATCAAGTCGATAACGAGGGCGAGTAAATTATCTACCTCCCTGAAAATTAAAACATTTAAAGTTTTTCTTTAAAATGGGGAATCAAATAACCTCTCCCATCATTATTTCTGACCCCAATACGATTTATTTATATTTTTTCTCTGGTGTGAAAATTTACATGTTTTTTGAATTCATAGTGTCAGTTTAGACAGCACCCTTGAGATGGATACGTCTTTAAAATCAGTATAACAATGGGGTACCAGATAAGAAACGGTGATGCAACGTTCGGAGAGTGATCCAATCCGATACAATGATATCGTCACTAATATTTCGAGTGAAATAAGTGTTCTTTTTCGATTGGGTACATACATAAACATGATGCATGACCTTAAGTTAGTGCCGCGCATGCTCAAGACGCGGATGGGGGCTCATGGCACCTTGCAGCCATTTGGGCGTCGATCAAAATTTCCACGCAGTACATCTCGTGACTCTGACGAGTTAGTAAACCGCTAATTTTCATGCTAAATGAAATTTCGAAGAGTCAAGGAATTATAAAAAAAATAATTGGATCGTACAATATTTTTGTGAAAAATGAAATACAAGTAATGAAATTCCAAAGAAAATTACTTAGTCCGGCCCATATTCACTAAAATGTTCTGAGAAAATACAAAAGAATGAATCTCATAGGAAAGGGTGTGCGATCAGTAATCGATCAATACAACTATGTCTCAGGAGGAATGAGTGAGACGGCTTCATGGCGGAGGAAAGTCGGCGTGTCGGGCGCTAGAAACGACACATTGCCGGCCACTGATTATTACTCGCTAACGCAAACGTATCCACGTAAGACCTCCTCCTCCTTAACATAACCACATCCAACCTTTTCACTTTGATTAGGGAAAACAGTGTATTATCTAATTTTTAAACTATTAAAATTTTACAGAAACCACTGTAAAAGTTTAATTGTTTAAAAATTACAATGATATACCACAAAGTTACACTAGAACAAGTCAATTTTGTTCGTTTATTCTTTCTTCGCCAACCAACAAAATGGCATTAAATGGCATAAGGGTGTTCGAAAGCAAATGCATTAGCATTACCTGCCCTGAGTAGGCATCATGAGCCGGTGAATTGAGATTCCCTATTCCGCTTTCTCGTCAAACGTCTTGTTCAATCGTACCTATCATGTTCCTTATTCTATATAAAATTTATATTACATATAAAAATATAAATATAGTTCCATACCTATTGTATTTTTGTGAATTAGCGTATGCCGTTTATTGGTAAATAAATAAAAATAAATAAATAAATAAACACTTTCATCCCTCATGCTCGATATTCCATCCAGAAAATATCCATCAAGCGATCAGCGTATTCAGAATCTTCGTGCAATCTTCCTTTTCCCCGAACACAGCAATGTGCAACCATTCATCCCCTCACTACAGTCAATCGACGACGGAAATGACCACACCCTTCTGTGGCGCCAACCCCTGCCACTGCGCGTATGTCTCAGAGGTGCGGCTGCCTAGCCATGTGATGTAAGAACAAGAGAAGGGAAGGTCTAGAGTTCATAAACGAGGGATGAATAGGGGAAAAGGACGAGGATATGTGAAAGGATTGGAAGATAACTCAAGGAGAGAAAATGCAGACCGTGACAACGCAGATTATTCACCGCGGAAGAGGGGAGGTAGAGAAGACACAAGCAAAAATCAATCGTTAGCACTATTTAAATAATAAATAAAACCAATTTTGGTAAATATGATTTTAACGGCACTTTTATAATAGCGGTAGCATAAAAATGTACCCATTTTTTCAATGACGGACGATAAGAGAGGTTTTTCGTAATTAATATTCAGAGGTGCGATTCCGATATCACGAGTAGCTAACCTACAACGTGAGTTTTCAACATGATCACAGGCCACTAAGCTGGTCTTCAACCATACAGATTATTCCGAAATGAATAGCACGAAAGTAAATCTTTCCCGCGGGTGAGTATACCATTTAGTTTCCGCAAAATCGTCTCACCTCACCGTCAATTCATTTTACACTCATTAAAGTCCGGATACTTGACTTCATTACGCCTCTAAGCCAATGCTAAAGCGCAGATTCGCACTTGTTCACAGAGGAAGAAGTGCCGAACCCTCATCCACAGACATAGAATACTTCATTTTAGGCAGAAAATAATTGAAAACAACTTGGTCCGCCATGAAGTGAGGAATGATTCTCAAACTCTACTTGCCAGCTGGAATGAAGCGGTGGCCGGGTGGTAGATAAAAAGACACCGCATAATTACTCTATGCATGATTTACACGAAAAATGACTTAACAACAAGTTGATCTACTTAGGAGGGGCAAAGTTCTCCTATTTCATTGTCTTATTATTCAATAATTATATGTATATACACATGCAAAAAACGTAGATTGATTACTGTTGTTACAAGGTTGTTTATCGTTGTTAATTAAAACCTTAGTGATGGGAGTATCATGGAAACGACTTTATTTCAATGATTACAATTGCTCCAGGCCCGCCAGGCTCAATGAATTCATTTTTCGATGAGAAAGTTTTGCATGAGTGGCTTGTCCAATATTGAGTTGCCGTTTTCCGCGTTGAAACTGTAATTTAATAGCATATCAATCAATTAAAAAACAAGGTAAGTGTCCAATACAGTGCTGGTAATGTGCGTTTCAATAATAAAATCTACAAAGCTAAAGTGCTATTATAGTGAAAACATGCAATAGAGTGAATGTGATGTCGATGATTTCATAATTTCCTGGTTTTCGTAAGCGTACGTAGTTTAACCAGGCAGTATAGTAACTCATGTTATAGGGATGTTATTTTGAGAATTAAATTATATACATTCTTACGAATTATTTCAGTATAAAATATCACACATACTTACGAGTTGAACCCATGTTTGCTTAAATTTAGTTAGTTATGTGACAATTGCCATGCGAGTCATCTGGTAGTACTAGCAAATATGAGATCGCGATATATATAATAATTCACCGAGAAAGAACAAAATCTTATATTTAGATCGCGAGCTCACAAATTACAATTACTTTTTACATACATGCTCCCAATGACCATGTAGTAGTTTTAAAAATTGGTGATTAATTAGTACAGGAAGTAGTTCATGTACCTATAAGGAGTTAAAGACTGCGTGATATATAATGGCGGATGATTACTTGCGACTAATTTAAAACAGTTAATCTATCCTAAACTATCAAATTTTATTAGTGTAAACATTTTTGTCCCAATATTTCATATTCCAGGCAAGGTCTTAATTTGGAAAAATGACGACCAATTTGATCAGGAAAATACCTAAGGCAATAATGGCCATCAAGCACATCAGCAACATATCAAAACTACATCAGAGGGGCTTCAGCAAGTTACATAAGACGAGCAATGATTTTAGATGTGCATCTCCTGTAAACATAAAACCATATTTCCAACAAAATGGATCGTTTCAAAATTTGGCACGAATTTCCTCATTGCCTATGATGGACGTGAACCAAAGAGTAGATAATATTGGTGCTATGTCATTAGGAATGAGGAATCGCTTTCCTCCCAGTTTCTCCCTCGGTGAAACAAAATTTCCCTCTAAAATGCTATGTTCTTGCTGCCCTCCTTTAATGGACCCCAGAGGGAGAGTAGCTGTTGTCACGGGAGCAACTCGTGGCATTGGTCTTTCCATAGTGGAAGAACTTCTTTGCAATGGAGCAAAGGTAATTACCTTAACTTATATTAATAAGGCAACGGACACGTTACATAGTACTCTTGTGAGCTTTAGTTCTTGAAAAATAGGTACATTAAAAAACTCACATATTATTTCCACACTTTATTTAAGCTATGATTTAGGTTCAGTATATAACTGTCATTTTTAAGTCTTTAATGATAGTTAAAATCCACAGCTTCTGGCTCTACTTTGTAGAAACTTTTAATATTCATTAAAATAAAGTTTTGTACTTTTCTACACTTTTTATTTTTTAAAAACACTACGCGTTTCACCAATTTTATGGCATCGTCAGGTGCACACCTGACGATGCCATAGAATTGGTGAAACGCGTAGTGTTTAAAAAAATAAAAAATGTAGAAAAGTACAAAACTTTATTGTAATGAATTTTAATGACAGTTACTTGTCGGAACCTGTGACGGAGTATTGATGAAAAGCGTGGAAATTACTTCTTGACTTTGGGTTTTGAAATAATGAAGAAGAGAGAAATATGCCGATGTTATTCTCCATGGACCATTCTCTTCTTTAACACATTTTGATTTATCTTGAAATGAAGAAGAAAACACTCATAGTTCCTTCAACCTCCCTTTAGTGATCAATGGGTCAAAAGTTGAACGTATTCCAGGGATAGCAGCAGTTCCTTGAGCAGTTCATTAGCATATATCATCTTCCTCAAGTCTTGAAGTGAGTCTGAACGCTGAAGGAAAAATAAGAATTAAATATATAACCTGATGAAAATAGTGAACATCGATCAACTAACCCTATCAACTGCTTATTAACTGCTTTTACTTCTTCTTTAACTAAAGGCTTCGCCTTGTCGCTGCAACCAAATGGTCCTGTTTTCTGCAGATCTCTTGAACTGCCAATAGTTCTCAGTCCCCATCAGTTCTTTGGCCCTGTTCAGATACTGTATCCTTGGTCTTCCTCTTCCTTTCTTCCCGAGCACCTTCCCCTCCATCACATTTACAAAAGATCTATGGTTTTACTTGACTTCATATAAAATGCCTCTCTTATTAATTTAGGTGTTTATGATTGATTTGGAGAAAGAAGTTGGCGAATGTACGGCAACCCGCCTGGCAAGCATTTATGGATGGGAAAATATTCAATTCGCTGCAGGAGATGTCACGTGTTACGAATCATTCGAAGGTAACGTATGGATGGGATTACCTGGTTATATTAATTATTGGCAACTTCTGAACTATGTTATAATAAAATGGAATCAACTCTTTCGTACACAGCTTGCGTACACTTGGCGACATGTAAATTCCAAAGGCTGGATATCCTGGTGAATAATGCTGGTGTATTGACCGCTTGCCAACGCGATAAAATAATCGACATTAACTACGTAAGTTATACAAAAAATGGTGAAGCAGTTACCTTGGCCTTTACTTTTGATTTATTTGCAAAAAAAAGCGAAGTTTGCAAAAAATGCTTTCTTCGGGAATCTAACTTTTATGGGAAAATTTTACGCATAAAAGATTGACAAAATCTTTTACTCGCTAAATATTTTGTGAGCCCTAAATTACGGCATTAGGTCATAGGACAAACGATTGCATTAAGGGATTTTTTCTTGGGTACCTGAAAGTTATGAAACAATATGCGATTGAGAAAATACTCTAGATAATCTAGAAAATACTCTCTGCCGATTCGTTGGAATCGATTACAAGTACTGCCATAAAATTGTCCATGAATCTATTGCCACTGTTTAAAAGATTCTTTTGAATTTAGTAGAGGTTGTCAGCTGTCATTCCATACGCTTGTACGGCCGCATATAACAACGTCTGGAAAGAGGCAAATCAAAGAATGTGGCCTGAACTTTTAAAATTCAAGACTGGCCAAGTCGACGGTAGGAGATATATTAGAACTAAAACGTAAAACAGTTACGAGCATATAAGTTTACATCAAATGTTTTAAAAATAAGTTTAATTCTCAGATCAACATATTAAAATATGTTTATTTTTTCCTCATTTATTAAAATGAAGTAAATTAGGGAGTAGAATAATCCGGAAAGGAAATTTTCCACTAATCTGACTTTGAATTCCACAAATTTCATGGGAAAACCTAATTCCACGCCAGTTTAATTCAAAATTTACTCTATCGAGGTTGTAAAATAGGAGTTCAAAATTAGCAGTGGGGGAATGAACTTAATGCTTGAGAATGATTTTGTCAATCATGTAGAAACAAGTGATATAACTAATAAGTAAATATTATATAATTAGTAAACTATAATAAATAAGGGTTTGGAGTGAGGAGGTTCAACTATAAATATCGTCGGGAATGAAGGCTGAATATAATATTTTAAAATACTTTTGTTCTCAACACAGAAATCGTTGATATTTGGGACTCGTCTTGGGTTCAAATACATGGGAGCCGATCAAGGAAAAGACGGTGGCGTTGTCATCAACATGGGAAGTGTTGTTGGTTTAATCGGTCTCCCTGGAACGCCTGTATACTCCGCCACCAAGCATGCAGTAATCGGCGCAACAATGTCCTATGGAGTACGTAAATACTCATCCCTATTTATGTTTTCTCTCCTATTAGGTATTTAAAATTGTTTCCATACCATCAAAATTTAATGAGAAATAAGTACTCAATAGAAGTAAGCATAGGCGTGCGCTCAGTGGGTGCCATGGGTGCCGCGGGACCACCAAAAAACTTTGGAGCGGCGCAAAAATTTGGATGGAACAGAAAACGTGCGGGAAAGCGATTCCTGCTGAAAAGAACTGGAAAATCAATCAATCCAAAATTTTTGAAAGGTCTGATTTGCTGAAAATCTGTAATAAGACTACTCAAACTATCATTCAATGTGCTTCTTTGAAATAGAGTACGGAGCCCGATTGTGGGCGCGAAAAAACGAGAAGTAGAAGTACTAGTATATTAAAAACATCATTAGGTATGTTAAAGCTGAATACAAAAGTTTTTGTATTTTTTAATGGAATTTTCATCCCCATAGTTATTCTACTTTTATTTGATAAAAAGTAAATAACTGACTAGTTAAGATATTTTATGCGCTTTATTTAATTGCAGTTTTTAAAAGTATTTTTAAAGAAATATCTTATCCTAGCATCAACATTAAAGCAGGAATATAATATATAGATTTTTGTTTTACAAAAATATTGGAGCCTTCGAATTTTGTTGTGGGAGTTGCTTTATGGAACTGGCTTTCCTCCGAGCACTTGTGGTTAAGGCTTATGGTTACGGTCATGGGCAAGGGCAAAAGGCGGCATTTTTATCGTTGGCACCCCCAATAGCAAAATCCTGCGCACGCCTATGAAAGTAAGTCAATGATTAGCCTTTTCCCGCTAACATTGTATTCTTATCCCATACAAGCTACCTACTACTCATGATTCTTTCCAAGTAATTATTCCAGTTGGTCGCTGTATCGTCAACCATATATAGTTGAGCAAAAGTGTGTAAAATTCACAGTGAAAAAAATGACTCACTTTGACTGGTATTCGAACCCAGATGCTACGCGTTCGCGCTGCATGTTTCTTCCAATGAATCTACCAAGGAATTTCACTCACTCTAGAATTTCTTAGAGGCTTTAAGGTAACCAGAAGTGCTCACTAGTTACCGAGATAACATGATGCCAAGAAATACATTCGTGCTCATGGCGCCGCAAATTCAGAGGGTCTAAATGCGAACCCCAATCCAGGAAAATATTTTTCTTCACTGTGAATTTTACAGATTTGTGTGTATCTTATCAGCGGGTGACTAGTTTGTCTATTGGACCACTTTTATTGATAATAATCCTTACCAGAAATGCATGAATCTCACAGTTTCAGCATAGGAGAGTTTACTATTTTATAACTAATTCCCAACTCTCATACCGCTTTATAGCCGGAATTCACTTTAAGTTGCATTTACGGAACAACAAAAACTTTATGTAGGTTCATAGTATCATCCTTTGTCCCTTTGAGCATTTGCATTCAAATATCATTTCTGTGCTCTCGCAGAAAATGAATCGAAACACTTTAGTTGCCGGGAAAATTCAATGCGATACAATAATTAATAAATATATAATGATAACATTCATAAGGTAGTCTTTTCTTATGAGTTTGTTATTCTAATTATTATATTTACCTACTTTATTATTTAATAATTAATATCTATTAAACAACTGCCTATAGGTAGAACAACAAAGTTTTTCAACACGCGATTTTTCCATTCTACACTCTCCCCCAGTCCCGCAATTTTTATTGCTATTTTCGAAATAAAAAAATGATTATCGCGAGATCAAAAACCGCCAAAACTTAGGATGTAATTTCACGCGAAATAGAGAAATAAAAATACGAGATTTCCTAAATTTTCGGCTAATTTAGAGAAACATGGCTACCAGTTATTTTCCCTGGTTTGGAACTAAAAGTCATCATAAGCGATTTTATTCTCTAAGTATTTTTATGACATAGAGATAATATATGAGTTGCTTTTATTGTATCAAAGCATGTGGTAGTGGCTAAGGATAATAAGCCAATATTTCTCGGCTATTATTTTTCAGGACTGCTTAACCTACGATAAAACCTGCGTTCGTGTTTGCGCAGTTTGCCCTGGAGTTACGACAACCGCGATGACAACCTCGATTGATGATCTGCCAGTCGAGCACTTTAGAGATGGAACAGACGAGAGGACACTGCTAAAGGACTCGTTGAATTCCATGCCTCCCCAGCCGTAAGTTAACCCCTTTTATTCGCATTCTATCAATCAGGTTATGCTTCGATGGAATGTACTCTTCTTTCAAACGTCTCTTTCCCCAAACTATTTCTCCTACTCTAAGATAAGCATACTTCCTATTACTCTTCATCCCATCAAAATTGATATATTTCTTCACGCACACAAAAATTTACCCTCTAGTACTCTTTTGGGAGGTGACTGACACTAATTCTTCTGACACACTGACACATCATTTGCTTGTACCCTTACGGATGAAACTAACTGTTAAACACATGTCTCAAGTAGAACCATGGATTTTTGTCTCGCTATGTACAAAACAATCATTAAAAATACTAAACTTAATTTTAATTTAGAGAATTTCACATTTTTTTAAATCACGCTAACTATTTGAAAAAATAGTTTATTTAAAATTGGATTAAATTAGTTTCCTTTTAAAATAATTTAACCCGAAATTAAACAACAAAGCCAGGTAAAATCAAATTTAACCACAAAAGAAATGGGTCCATGATCAAAATTTAATTCTAGTCTTTATGTGAAAAGCTACAATTCTCGGGAGATTGGTGCGAGGTACAAAAAACAGACTACAGTGGGGAAACATTAAATATATCCACCAAATAAATATTTAAACTACTATCAATAACTGCCTAATAACATTTTATTTCCACAGTGCAATGAGGTTAGGACCAGCAACTGCTCATGTCATACGCTATGGTCAAAATGGGTCCATTTGGGTTACCGAAGATAGCGAAGTATACCAGGTTATGATCCCTGATTACCACGACATTGAATGCTGCAACTCCAGAATCAAGGACCTTGATTGTTGAACATTTTTTAAAGTGTCTTAATGGTGATTCATGCCAAGAAAAAACTAGAATATCTTAATAATTCGCTGGTTTTAAAATATTTCCCTGATTTCCAATTTCACTTTCTTTCTGGTGCTTAAGCAGGACTTTCGTGTAAGGTTATTGATTTGAAATATCTAGTATTTATTTCACGCTCCGTCTTGTGAAAGTAAGCTGTATCTTATTTTTGTTATTGCCAAGTTCGTTATAAAATGTTGTCACCCAAATTATGTGCTTGAATTAGTGTAAAATGAGGAACAATAAAGATAAAGTCAGTAATATCACTCCGTCATTTCAACAAGCTTATTGGATAGCCATATATAAATACCTGTAAATACCGATTTTAAAGTACAATTAATTACTAAGTGAAGTTGAGAGAAAAAAATAGGTACTTAATTTAGGAATAGTTTTAATTTTTTCACTTTCACGGTTTCCTTTCACGCTAGTAAAATCATTTATTCAGCCAGGTTTGAGAAGATGGCACACAAAAAACAAATTTTCGGAACGACGCACCAAATAGCCCTTTTGCCTTTTTTTTCGTGATGCAACCTTTTAATGCAAATGTGCTGCAATTAAATTGCATCGCATTAAACTTCAGAATATTCTGCTCAAGAGGATAGTACCTACGTTTATGGAACAAAATCCGACCCATGACTAATTCAGACGAAAAATTAAAGAACAGGAAAATTACATTCATGAAAATATCTGTGATGCTGTGAGAGTGGGATGAAAAAAAAGATAAATCATGGATATTGGTTCCAATTAATACCAGAATGTTCTTATGCTTTAGGCAAGTCAAGCACAATGAGTCTGTTTAGAAAAATTGGCAACGAAATAAAAAAATTAAGAAATAGCTGTTTATGCGAATATTTGCCTGTATGGATTGGGCAATAAACACTCGGCAATTTGTGGAAAAACTATCAGAAACCGAGTGGCTGGAAAGGTTTGTGGATTTTATGCTTTTTTGGCAAAGAAATTCATTACGCCTCTTCCTTGAACTACGACCTTGACGTGGTGGAAGGGCTTGTGCGTTCCAATGACCCCTAGAGCTGGACTGGCAGGAGCGAGTACATTGCTCCTGGTAGGGCCACCCATGCCAGATAGGTCGAAGGGTAGGAGCCAGACGAAAGGTAGTTCCGTGATGGTGTCAAGTTAAAAATACCGTTGAGTCGCGTGGGATACCTCTCAACTATCACCTCCCAGAACATGAAAGTCATCCAAAGAGATCTGATTCCTGGCAACTACGGGACGCCGCCCACTAGGGCGGGTGTCGTGCCCGGCAACGGGGGAGGCAATGCCTCCGGGGTCGTCATCACACGAAATCCATGCACAGAATCACAATCAGAAGATACAAGGGAAAGGAGGGAGAAGAAGAAGAAAAAGGGGAAGAGGAGGAGGAAAACAGTGGTAAAAATAGGAACTTGGAACGTAAGGACCATGATGAGGGCCGGGAAGCTTGAAAATATTAAGCAGGAAATGGAAAAAGGAAAAATAGATGCTTTGGGATTGTGCGAGGTTAGATGGAAGGATAGCGGGGACTATTGGAGTGATAACTACAGGGTGATCTATAGTGGGGGAGATGAGAGTCAACGGGGGGTAGGCATGGTACTGAACACAAAGTTGGGACTGAGGGTGGTAAACATTGAACAGGTGAACGACGGGATACTAGTGGTAGAAATAAAAGCTCGGCCGACGAATTTCGTACTGGTCCAGGTATACATGCCTACGAGCAACCATAGGGAGGAAGAGGTGGAATAGGTGTACGAGCAAGTAGAAGAAATAATTAGAGAAGTGCCGGGGAAGAAAAACCTGATAGTGATGGGTGACTGGAATGCAGTGGTGGGAGAAGGGAGGGACGGATTAGAAGTAGGGGGGTTTGGGCTAGGAAGAAGAAATGATCGCGGGGAAAAGGCAGTTGAATTTTATAGAAGAAATAAATTAGTAGTGACAAACACTTGGTTTAAACATCACCCCAGGCGTAGGTACACATGGAAAATGCCGGGTGATACTGGGAGATACCAAATTGATTATATAATGGTGAGGCAGAGATTTAGGAATAGTGTAAAAAACTCTCGTAGCTATCCAGGGGCGGATGCGGTCTCGGATCATAACTTGGTGATGATGAAGTGTGAAGTAAGATTCAAAAGGCTTTGTAAAGGTAGGAAGATAAAGAGGTGGAACCTTGAAGCATTGAAAGGGTGGAAAAGGAGGGAATACCAAGAGCTAGTAGAAAAGAACATAGGTGAAGAGAAGCGGATGGGAACCATAGAGAAGAGATGGGAGGTTATAAAAACAGGCATCGCAGGAGCGGCAGAGAAAACAATAGGAACGGTGGAAAAGAAGAGGGTTAAGAAGCAGTGGGTAACAGAAGAAATGATAAAGAAAATGGAGGAGAGAAGGATATGGAAAAACGTGAACACCGACGTAGGGAAGAGGAGGTACAAGGAATTGAATAATAAACTCAGGCGAGTGACCAATCGGGCAAAAGAAAACTGGTGGAAGGGACAATGTGAGGAAATGGAAAAGATGCAGGAGGAGGGGGAAGTGGGCGCTTTGTACGCCAAGGTGAAAATTTTATCGGGCGGTAAGAGAGGTCAAGCGATACCAAAGGTTAAGGACAAAATAGGGAAGATATTAATCGAACAGGAAGATATCCAAGAAAGATGGAGAGAATACGTAGAGGAGCTATATGACAGCGAGAATAGACCCCTTAGCCTAGATCTAGAGGATGAAGGAACAATAGATAAGGATAGCCTCGGACCAGAGTTACTTGAGAGTGAAATAGAGAGGGCATTAAGAGATATGAAGGGTAGAAAAGCCGTGGGAACCGATAACCTACCTTCGGAGCTACTGAAGAATCTAGGTAGTAAGGGGAGAAAATCGTTTTTCGAACTTATTCGCAGGATCTACGAGAAAGGAGTATGGCCAGAGGATTTCGTGAAAACAGTATTAATACCTATCCCGAAGAAGAAGAAAGCGTCAGAATGCGAGGAGTATAGAACAATCAGTTTAATTTCGCACGCAGCAAAAGTGTTGCTTAGAATACTAAATAGACGGTTGGGGAGCAGAGCAAAGTGCTATTTAGGCGATGACCAATTTGGGTTTAGGAAGGGGAGGGGAACCAGAGATGCGACAGCGGTAATGAGAACACTTATAGATAGAAACATAGAGCATAAGCAGGATGTTTTCGCTTGTTTTGTAGATTTCGAAAAGGCGTTTGACAGAGTAAACTGGGAGAAACTAATGCAGATACTGGGGAAAATAGGAATAGATTGGCGTGATAGGAGACTCATCCGAAACTTATATATGGGGCAGAGGGCTCAGGTAAGGGTAGCGGACGGTGAATCAGGGGGGGCAGTTATAGGTCGCGGGGTGCGGCAAGGATGCCCGTTGTCGCCTTTACTTTTTAACATGTATGCTGAGGAAATGGTAAGAGAGGCATGGGATGAGCTAGATGTGGGAATGAAAGTAGGAGGCCAGTGGATAAAGTCTGTTAGATTTGCAGACGACCAGGCGTTGGTCAGTCGGTCATCGAAAGGACTGCAAACTTTAGTAGATGCACTGGAAAAGCAGTGTGAGAAATACGGAATGAAGATAAATAATAGGAAAACAAAAGTAATGAGATTCGGTAGGACAAAGAAAGCGAAGCTGGTGATAAAAGTAGGAAGTTACAAACTGGAGCAAGTAGAACAATTAAATTACTTGGGTAGTACGCTAGAAGAAAGAGGACATAGTAGCAAAGACATTAGGAGGAGAATAGCGCTAGCGAAGGAAGCGTTCAATAATAGAAGGGAGCTGATGACGGGGACCTTAAGTAAGGATGTAAAAAAGAGGCTGGTAAAGAGCTTGATACGGAGTGTGGCGTTGTATGGGGCGGAAACGTGGACCTTGAGAAAGGAAGACGAAAATAGGCTGAAGGCTTTTGAGATATAGGTGTGGAGGAGGATGGAGAAGGTGCGGTGGACGGAAAGGAAGACAAATGAGGAAGTGCTTGACATAGTGGGCGAGGAGAGGAAACTTATAGATGAGATTAGGGGAAGACAGGGTAGGTGGCTGGAAGCAGTAATGAGGGACGATGGTTTGCTGAAGGCCGTGATAGAGGGAAGGATGTTGGGTAAGCCGGGAAGGGGAAGGAAGAGAATCGGTTTTATGGACGGGATGAAGAAAGGTAGGATTTATGCTGAGATGAAGAAAGAAATACAAGAGGTAGAAAGGGCACAGCACGTGTAAGAGTTCGTTGGATATTCTCTGACTTTCATCACAACCTACCTCTAACCGGTAGATTACTGTAATGATGATTCATTACGCCGAGGATAGATTATGAATTACGACTTATTTGTAAACGAGGGCCTTCCTTAATATCGAGTGACAAGGAAGGAACACATAAAATGTAATGTATTTTATGTGTTCCTTCCTTCCTCATGTGGTTGTGTTACAATGAAGGCTAGGAGCACTCATGCCTTCAAGATAAATAAAGAAAAATTATCCTGATGTTTTGGATACAGATATTTCACTATTTATTATTATTTCATATTATTTCGGTATTAATCCCTATCATTTAACCATTTATCATAATAATAGTTGATAAAGCTTCTGAAACAGGCTAAAATACTGGCGAAATAGCAAAAAAGTAATGAATAAAGTAAATAATTAAATATAAATTAATTTGCGAAATAATTATTAATAAATAAGAATTAAAAGAACTAAAAATCTACTCGGAATTTAACTTATTATTAACTAATTATTTAAAATGTATACATTTTTTGAAAAATGATACGTGCATATTGAAAAATGCATAAGCCCACGCCATGTGTCAGTTAGTTGAGAACGTGAATGGTAGCTCGCTTGACACCTATTGGCGCACAAATGAATCACTACGGCTAGCAACTGAATCAGACGTACGTACGCGTAATCTTTTATACAGTAGGTAAGTATAATTTAGTAATAATTTCACTGTAAATATCATAACTATTTAATTTATAAATGTTATTAATTATTCCCCGAAAATGTGTCGTTACGCTGAAAATGCTGTATTTCCTTGATTATATTCACAATACACATAGCATCGAAAAACTTGCGGGAAGACTGAAGATGAAGAAGAAAATCTCCAAGTCCTACAACGATCGCAACATTGCCCACGACCTCTCCAGAATGTCGTGTATATGGAAAAGTTTACAAATGCAATATCTCAAAGATGTTCCCGCAATCGTAAAAAATCAAAGATCATACTTATCACATTATTTCGATTACACTCTTAGGCAGCTGAATTTTTTTTCAACTGAAAAATCACAGATGAAGTGAAATTGGGAATCTCCAAGTCCTACAACGATCGCAACATTGCCCACGACCTCTCCAGAATGTCGTGTATATGGAAAAGTTTACAAATGCAATATCTCAAAGATGTTCCCGCAATCGTAAAAAATCAAAGATCATACTTATCACATTATTTCGATTGCACTCTTAGGCAGCTGAATTTTTTTTCAACTGAAAAATCACAGATGAAGTGAAATTGGGAATCCTCGAAAGCGGAGTCCTTAAAACGCAAGAAAGTAGAAAAAAAACTTATGCACAACTTACTTCGACTTCCATACTTTATTGATGTAAAACTCAGCAAATCAGCTATCGGGGTTCCAGAACAGTATTTAGCAATGAAATGTAGTACTCTCTGTGCCCATAAATGAACATTGGTAAGCGAGGAAATGCGTAAAATTACTTAAAAAGTGTTTATCCGATACGTATCGATCTTAGAATACCTTCGAAGTCGATATTTTAAAATATTCAGTATGTACTTGCATTTCTTAATTTACATTCTATTCACTCACATTGGGCGGAATAATTTTTAAAATATCTGCAATTCAACCTATTTTATCGGAGAGAATGCGAAGCATTCAGAATGTAGGTCACTTACGAAAATAAAATGGTGAAATAAAGTTTTCATTGATATTTATACATAAAATTCACTTACGCATGCATATTCCAACTTACCCATGTGTAAATTACATGACTCGCCTCGACTCCTTTGATAAATTATGACAGTAATAAAATCCACGATGCAACATCAGAGAAGATATTGCGCAAGTAGTTATCATTATACAACATACTTTCTTATATAATATTATCTATAACATTGTATGACTCTCGTATACTCTTCACGTCATCGATAGGAAGATGGGAATAAAGTGAACTTATTAAATCCCTATGACTATAATCAGTCATTTCAAATGACTTAGGACCAAAGAATTCCTGAACTTTCGTGAAAATAACATCACAGCAGATAGAAACAAATCATTTGAATTCGCAAGTTAGGAGCGCTGGTATTGTAGACGTGTAGAGATTGCAGAATCCTTGAGAAACCTTTGGATACAATACAAATAAGATAAGAGATTAGGCGAGCGGGCGGGGGCGGGTTGATGGATCTCTTTTGGTTATGATCAAGTTTCCTGTCTTGCCTGCTATCGTTGCAGTATTACACCCTTTCTAACACCTGTCTGTTCCTTAACTTTCCCATATAATTTATCAGATCTTATCTCTTTTTGAAATATCTCTCAAGAGTCGAATTGTTCTATCCTCCATGTTTCCCTTGCAATCTTTACTTTTCTTATAAATCTGTTGCTATGTTTCCTGTACATTCTCATGCCTAGGACGGTGTTTATGCTCTTCTAATTCCTTCTTCCTAGCATATCCTTCATCATCTCCCTTGTACTCCAAGGTTTTCTAATTTTAGTTGCACTTAATACTCCTACCACAACTTTTTTTCCCTTCCATAATTCCTTTCTTCAGACTTCTCCGTTCATTTTCTAAGAACGTTTTCTCGTACTTAACTCACTCCATAATGGGGACTCAGGATTTTATCAACCTGCTCATACTTCTTTATCGTCCTGGTCAATGCGTCTGTATTCCACTTACAGTGAATTTTATAACATTAATTTAAATGATTCTTATTTCTAAAAATTATAAGTGATTCTCGGATGACTATTAAATTGTTGTGAGTGACAGGTTTGGCTCTTCCAACCCAAAGTTGACCGACCTCTGGTTTCGAAAATTCAATATATATACATCAGACTCCAGCAACTAACGGCTGTTGAGACGAGCACGCTGACATGTGTAATTAAATGGAGAGAAGTTAAACTAGAACATGCATGCGGCTAAATTCACTGATGTTCGGGAGACGCCAGAGGCATTCTGGCATTAACTATACAATTTTTAAGAGATATTACGACGACACTGTTTATCCCAAGCGTTCACCCAGGCGCAAGGCAAGCGAATCCGGGCAACCAAGATCGCTGACGGCTATTTAGGCAGTAGGGGGCTCCCCTATGGTATACATTTTATTTTATAGCTGTCACCCACAAATTCCAATGGAATTAACAATGCCGTTCGCATGCTTCTAAATAAACGAGCGATATCCAAATTAAACTAGGGAGAGAGAAGAATATGAGGAGGGAATTATAAATGGAAACATTCGCTAACAGAAAGTAGTCGTAATCAAAGAATTGTATCGGTTGACTGCCTAGTCTGTTGCGACTCGAAAGTTCCACAACGTCAGGGACATTGGGAACATGGAAAAGAGGTTCTATTAACATCAAACTGACATTATTCGCAAAAGTCTTATATTCTTTGCGAAATATTAAGGAAGCAATCATTTTCCAAGTAAATATGAAAATGTTCGATGCAGGTAAATGTTTCTCAAGCTCCTTCCAGAGAGTTTATTGAGTCGCTCAGCGGAAAAATGAACGAATTATCTCAGAATCAGTGGCCTGAAGCAACAAGCTAATCATAATTTATACATAAAACTAATTTCACCAACAATCGTGCGAAATATTTTCAAGAATACTCCTCTCTCTTGATAACTCTCCAACGTGGCCACATGCTGCACACGGACAGATAAAATATCCGCGCCTCCCATTCCATGTGCATAACTTGCCTTTCTGTCCCCCTCTCCCTCTTTAATAATTTAATATTACTTTCCCAATGGTGATAATCAGACTAGGAAATAAAACCATTTTATTCGCTTCTATGCAATAGGAATAAATAACGTAGTTTTATATTAAGCTATGGAAGGTGACGCGCTTGCATGGTAGCCCAATAATCGTCAGTTCGAAGTTTACCTCGGACAAGTTGGTTGGGTTTTCTTTAGGATTAACATCTTAGTTAGGTGGTGTGGTGCATCTCAAACAGTTGGAGCTCCTAATATCAAAGTCTACTATTCTGTAAAATGTTAAGCGCCGTACATGGTGGCGGCTTAGTATGGACAGCTTCACTTTTCACATAAATCCATCCAAGATCGGAGAAGCAAAATATTGCATTTATATGATTTTCTTGGTTCTCATGGATCTTTTCGCGGCAATAGGTCTAAAAGCTGATTTCATGACGCGTGCATGTATTTTGAAGCGTTGATCACGAGAGTTTTATTTTTGCTAACTGTCATTCCACAGTTTTCTTACATTATCCAACAGGCATACATCCACTATCTCTTAAAGAATCTGATTCTTAAATTAAAATTAATAATAATTATCGAAAATGGTCTCTTTCAATGTAAATATTTTGATGTATATATAAAATTAAACTCACCTTTTCTAAAACTTTTTCTCTAAGAAAGATTCTCTAACTTACTCATTCTTCGAGTCTTGTTCAGAAAGCGGACGCCACTTGTTTTTTGTTGGAATTTTCTATATTTTAGTACTAGTAAGTACACAAAAACTTAAAACTACACTTCAGCGGTTTAAAAATTGTAATTCCGAGCATAATGTACTCGGATAAGTCCTAGGAGAATTTGGATAAGTATACTGGCTACTCTAAATGTACAGGAAATACACATTAATTTTATATTTAATTTTTCTGAACTCCAACCATGTACCATTTATTGACAACAAAAGTAAACAACAAATATTGGCCAAAAAGTTGTGAAAGATGCAAGTGGCGTCCGCTTTGTGAAAAATACTCCATTCTTCATCCACTTTCAAAACATATCGTGGCTAAGAACAAAGTTTTGAGGTATACTTGCCACATTTTAGGGACCCACTAGGATAGGATGTCAAAAATTCCTCATCTTTACGGGTAAAAATATGTAATGTAGAATTAAACCACTCCTTCTTTTAAAGGATATTTGACTTTCGGAAAAATATGAGTCTTACATCAGTTTTTCACAACGATGTCTTTTTTCTATGATATGAAATAGTTTTTATCCTATATGATGCCGATTCTTCGATTGTCACCTTAGTTAACTTCCAGTTTGATTGATAGGAAAAGCGGAAAGTAGTCCGGAAAGTCGGGATTCTGTTGAAGCTAGTATATAGCGAATTTGCTTGCTACAAGTAGCAAAGTTGAACAAAGATGATTTATTTTATTTCGATACAATCTCCTTGACCACCATCGAATGGCCTAGCCGTAGGAAATGTGAGGATTGTGAGGCCATACTCTAAAAGAAAGCTTTACGTCCATTTACGCATTCGATTGTGGAGATTCTGGCCTCGACTAACGACCAAAACGAAGAGAGTGCGTGAGAAATCTTTACACCGCCACTTTTTACACCGTAGGCTTTGGGCACTCCACCTCCAACAAAGGTATTAGTAGCTCATTTATACTTATGAATAATTATTTAAAACTAAACCAATGGTGAACTATCATTGAGATGTTCATTTGTTATCCTCTGAAGGCGGGCGCATGATTAATGCTCACCGGAAGGCTTAACCGGAGGTGGCGGAGATGTCTCATCGCTCAACGGAGGAACAAGAGGAGATCGGAATCTCACGTCTTTGACGAGTCCTAATGTGGGAAAGCTGGAAAAGGTTTCCGTTTATGGAAGCTTTTCAGACTGTGCGGACGAGTGAGGCGTCATACCCTTGCAGTGGCAGCCGAGAACTCCATTCCTCGTGGCTCCCGGCATATTAACGAGGTTGAATCATAAAAGTCAAGTGTTATCTTTTTTCACATTTATGGCCCTCGCTGCATTGTAAGTGTCCTTGTACCTCAAATTTTAACATTTGCATTCACGAAATTCTACCTTAGCCAGCACCAGTTTTCTTCTATAAACCAAACTACTGGGCAACAAGAAGGTCATGAAAAAAGCGCAATTTTTTTCTTCCGAGTCGATTGGCCATGTATAAGAGAAACTTAATTAAAATAGACATTTATCGAAAAAAGTTAAATGGTGATAAAATGAAGGAGTTAAAATCTTAATTTCGAGTTACTATCGAATTGCTGCCGTAATCGCAGACGGAATGCTTAAGAGGCATCGGGTAAATAACGTAATGCATGGCTTTCACTCAAAAGACGACTCTGCCGTAAACCTCACGGCCTGGGAAAGTTATGCATAAAAATAAACATTATTAAGATAATTTGAGCATGTATTGTCTTACTTTTTCTTTCCAACAGCTTAGTATGTTTTCGATGAAAGTCGAATTGTCTTCAATGGTAAAAATATGAAAGAGACATTTCCACTGGGTTGCAACCTACCCAGTCGAAAGTGTAAAAAGTCGAATGGCTTGATTCGGAGGAATAATATTAATTCAATGGGATCTAAACCAATAATTAATAGATCATAATATTAATACCAATAAAAAAAGAAAGGTTAAAAAATTCTCCAAACAAGCAGCAAGATGCTAACGCACAAATCACAGAGATATGGAAGGAAATGTTCCAAATATAATGAAAATGAATACTGCAGTGAATTAAGACATTTAAACAGACATTCATTTAAACTTGAATCAGCTCTGGAACAAATTTCGTTTTTCTCGTGTTGATATTTTTTTAAACAAAACGCTATTCTCATATTCTCTTTTATTTTTTCGTTCAAGCACCTTCCAGATACTCGTTTACTGAAACCCAATCTTTCCTTATTGCAGTGGCTTATGTATTTAATGCGACATAACCATTCCAGTGAGTCCACCATTTAAATTTATCTATGTATACTATCACTGGTAAATTCTTCTTGGGTTTCCCACCGGGTAAATGTCTCTATGATGGCCGACGTTTCGACAGGAGACTGTCCTGTCATCATCAGGCCTGTTCTGCTCCTTTCCTGTCATTCTCAGGACAACAGCCCTGAGGCTGACAGGAAAGTCTCCTGTTGAAATTTCGGCCATCATGGAGAAATAAACTCCGTGGGAAACCTGAGAAGAATTTACCAGAACCATTCGCCGGGAAAGTCTTTCATATATCATCACTGTTCCCCGAATTTTCATATCATCTTGCATTAAAAGAATACTTCATTACAGTCAGTAAATGAAAGATTAGGCTGCACTTGATGGAATTGAGCAACTTCCACTGTGATAGCATTTGTTACACGACCGGTCTCGCTTTTCGATCGGTGAACCTGAAGATGCTGTAAAAAGCGAAACCGGTCGTGTAATAAATGCTATCAAAGTGGAAGTTGCTCAATTTCACAATGTGCAGTTATGTTCCGTTTCCACTCCATCACGCCTGAAACATCAGATTATGAAAGATTAGGCATTCATATCTCATATACTTAATTCTAAGTATAGTCTCATATTCAATACGGGTGAACACTTCCGGGGATTTTAACTCCATTCCAATTTGAACGAGAGAAGTTTTTTTCTGCGCGAATTCCAGATCAACGGCTCAGCTTGTCCCTGGGGCGCCGAGGAATGAAAATGGGGCAAATTTATAGCCGCTCCACAGCGAGGACCAGCCCATTTTGGTAAAGAACACCCACGGGACAACGCAGAGACATGCCATAAAATCTCGTTGATTCTTCAAGGTCCGAATAGCAACATCCCATGCGCCACAAGACTTAAAAGGATTCCTCGATGATCTCCATCGGGAACTCCCAACGCTGGCACGCCGTTGTTCAACGCCCGCGAACGAAAATGGCAACCACATGAGAACGAAATTCACTTAGTTTTATATCCATTGGAATGGAATTGCAACGAGTAGGTACAGCACAGACTCAGTTTATAACCGCTTTGTAATACTAGTAGCAGCAGGAGACGAATTTTAGTGCCTCCATAGATGATGTGTTTGAGAATTATGAGGATTGGTAAAGTGGCTCTTATGTTACGGAAACAAACTCTTAATTAAGATCCATACGTTAACTACTAAGGCCTAATCCCTCCGTCATCTCTCTAAGGTCTAATCCCTCCGTCAAAGATATGACCTTCATCCTATTACAAACACATAATCTATTACCGAGACGGGTTCGATCCCATAACCTTTGGGTAGATTCATTCATAGCCATAGCAATGTCTCATTCAAGCCTTCCCTTTTACTGAAATTTAATACAATAGTAAGGATTTTTACTAAGTTTTGCCCTCTGAGATTTCTGTTCATTTCTTGCATTTAAGTTTTGGATAGATTTAAGTTTATGTTTCGGTGTCAATACATTTTCATTCAACTATTGATATTTCAATATTCTTTTCATAACAATTATTTACAATACAATTTTCATTTATCATCAATTATTTTTCCTTCTTTTCTCCCGTCGCTCACTTTCCCGTCCCCTTCTTCTCTTGGGAATTGGCTTATTCTTCTCTTGATTATTTACATTAAATTAGTGAATTTTACATTGGTTTACTCTGTTTTTTCGTGGGCGTTACCGACCTCACAACCGCGGATGGTTCACTAGCCTCATGAATGTGTCACAATAATTAGGCGAGGCTCAAAGTATATCGCCACGATGGCACTAGTTAGTTTAGCTTGTTTCGAACAAAAGATTGAGATCATTTCAATTTTGAGAGTGACACTAATGAAATCGCTGAATAATCGAAAACTAGAAAGAAACATTCACGCCTAGTCCAAATTCTTGTGAAAAATATTTTTCGTGACGCTTCAATTACATTGAAGAAGCTGGATACTTATTCATAAAAACGAGTTTTTCTGACAAAAATTCAAAGTATAAAAGAAAATAAGAGACCGTAAAAATGGAGTATTTTAAAATTTAAATCGATTTTCTGTTGACATATTTCGTATTTTTAATTAATTCCTTCCAGTGAAATGATGCTTTCAATCTATTGAGTGGTTCTGTGAACTGGTTATAATCACGGGACTTTCCATTGCTAATCATAAGTCACTATTAAAATGGATAATATGAAAAAAGACCAGCATTAAAAAAACAACTATATATCTTTTTTGAAACACCTATGTATATCAATCAAGTATAAAGAAGAATTGACATACATCTTTTATTGGACACATTGCTTCTATTAATTTCATTTTTCCATTTATATACGAGTGATATGAACGATAATTTTTTTCAAAAGCACATACAAATCATTCAGGTCCGTAATTCTTCTCCAATGGATCTGTACACTCCTACACCATTATTATTCAACGAACGAACGTGTTTAGCGCCATGTCGGACATGGCCCCCGGCGTAGGCTGGCGCCTCCTCAGGGGAGGCTTGCGCCTCGCTAGTAGCACACCCAGCCACCTCAACCGACAAGGACCGAACGCAGCAAGTGATGGACCGGGAAGGGGCAGAGCCAAACCCGCCGCAGGGAACCTAGACAATCCCGGAAAACGCCAAGCCAACAACCCGCCACCCGGCCCGACGAGGAAGAGCCAGGCGTCCAGGGGGAGATGCGCTTGAGCGCCGACCCTCAACACCCACGCCAGAGGAAGACCGCAACCCCAACCATCGCGCCCGACCCGAAGCCACGAGACTCCCTGGACTATTCGCATCGCCACCAAGAACACCGAATGGCAGCTCAAACATTATTACTCAGCAAAGATAGACCATTAATAGAATGGTTCGCTATAACCAAATTACCCCCACATTGATAGCAGACCCCAAGAATGTACGTCGCACAACGCAACTCGCTAAAATTTCCATAAGTATCCCTAGCACTTCGTCTGCAGATGAAGGAAGGGGTTGCAGGCATAGCAATTCAAAAAGTAAAAAAATATAAAAAATTTTCTAGGAATAGCTTCGCTGTTGGGTAAGCTCTACCCTCAACTATCCAAACCAACCTTCGGGTTGAATCACTGAATGAGTGAGTTGCTTTGCCACTCAATTTTCAACTGTTCCGATTGCGCCAACACTTTATACACATGATCATCGAGCAAAGACCAGTGAAGAAAGTATAAAGATTAAGATGGATCTGGTGCTTTCTCGCCGTATTACCTGGTTGAAGTTTAATCGGGTTTCCAAACGGGTGAGAGATTCCTTAGTTGCCGACGTTCCGAGGTATGACACGACGGCAACTATGGAATCTCAAGGTTGGAAACCCAAGAAAACTTCAACCATATACAGATTAACGCTGTATCCTGCCGGGCTGGAGTTAACTAATTTTCGCTGACATAAAATTAGCATATGTAGCCGTAATTTCAATAAAGACGTCCTTTTGAGGCGTATTTATTGAAATTAGAGAAATGCTTGAAATAAGAGAAAAATCACTGAGATACTCCGCAAAAGGGAAGTAACGGCCACCAGAAAATCTAGGAGGAAGATGTGTATGCAGACTACTTTGCCCAAAGAAGACTACTTTGAATGTTCAAAAATATTATTTTCGAGGTACAAATTCATGTATAAACCTTGCGTTTATTCTATAAATTTTACGACAAGAATGCAGGCTATAAATGCTCGAAATCTTTGCTAATTAAATTATAATGATATCCATAAAAGTAACCAGTTAACTAAGTTTCAGGTAATTAACCATATATGTATTTAACAAAAAAATACAATGGCAATATATCTCCAGAATAAACTCCGCGAAAGGATGTACTAGAGAAAAGTGCTATCGCTCCTTCAGAGGACTGTAGAAGCAAATAAGCCTCTAAAATCGACGGGTGACATGAAAATCACTGGACTTGAGCCACATTCATATTTTGTGGTCTCAAGACTGACATCATTATTCTATATATAGCTAAACCCTAGCATTTGAAAACACTCGTTTCCCCCAACAAGCATGTATACTATCTTGCTCAACTTAACTTTCAAGTATCACTTTCTATCTCCCTTGAAACCATCTAAATTTTCTATCCTTTCCATCGATTTAAATATTTCATTACGAATTAGCCGTAATAGCTGTACTTGGGCGTGATACATTTTTAACAGATTCACCCTCAAACGTTCAAGCCTCATCTCGACAAAGTAGAGATCTGCACGTTCAGGCTCACCAACTTACCTTTGATGTAACAGTAATAACCTAATTGATTGTTTTTTAATATATCACCCACAGCTCACACCAATAACGAACAACTTCATATATTTTGATCAACGCATAAGCCATGCCCTGGGTGGTGAAAATGCTATTCAGGAGGGATTCGAACCAGCGACCTCAGGTTTGTTGGTTCGGACTTAGCAACCACCGCGGTGGAGAGTGCCTTTTATATGTGGTGCACCGCTGAGAAAAGGATACCAAATATCAGTAATAATTGTTAAGTTTATAACTCCAAATATGAAACATGCTATGAAATGACTCCTAAGCAAGTAATAATTGTCTGACGCAAGTCGTGCGTCAAAACTTCCTCATTTTTCAAATGACATCCCCCTGGAGCTCATAGCCGCACCATGTCCCCATGGCAAATAGCTTCTATTTTTTTGTGGCAAATATCTCGAAAAGTAATGTAATAAGAGCTGTTATTTGGCGTTATTAGAAAGGAGAGATCTTTTTCTATAAAATGAGGCAACATTCATTTAAATATATGCGTAGGAAGCGATATCTCACAATAACTACCTTTAATCCGTTTTAAACTCTTCGCATCCATTGCCTCCCTTGCTACCTTGAAAGATTCCTGATATTATTTTCACACTCCCACACTCACCTCTATCACTTTTTTGAAAATGGATTCTCAAACACGTCCTCCAGCCAATTCGGCTACTTTCTTCTAATTCCTCCGATCATATTTCTATCCTCACCTATTTCATCATTTCCGCATCGTTACAGAGGTGATAGGCCTTCGTTGAGTAGGTAACGATTTAGGGCTATATGACCGAAATGGAGCGCCCGCCTGAAAAGATAGGGTGCAATTGGCAGGAAAAACTGGTTAGCTCGATAATCAATCGCTTTAGAGCGAGGAAAGGAAATTTAACGAACATGCGCGATGACAAATTGCAGTGGAATCGACGACGGATCGGGAAGACGCTGCACGAGGTAAAACAAGGGACGTGCCCAGGCGCTCGTAAGGGGACATTTTCTCCGAGGTCGAAGCACTCTCCGAGAGGGACCACGTGGCCACTCTCATAATTCGATGGGCCGTATGCGGCGGCATTCCTTCGGGCGGATGCCGGACGCCGCGGCGGGGTGCCTCGACTCCCGCGCAAACAGTAGAACAATGCGGCGTAGTAATGCAGGAAAATATTTCCAACTAAGGCCATCCAAAGACATCGCGCTGAACTTCAGAGGAGCCGGCGCAGTGGTAGCGAAACATGGTGGTAGTTGCATAGAAGTCCCTTCAGTGGGAGAGTCCATTAACTAAAAACTAGCTCCGCACGGGGGCGTAAGTTAGTCTCGGCGTTTAACTTCCAGAGTTTCCAACGTCGCAAACCATAGCAGCCAACTGCTCAATGCTCCATGTGATTTACACAAAAACTAAAATTATCTATATGACTCCTAATCCAATTTGGATTGTTCGATGGGCTGCGAACACTATCAGCGTATTTTTTATATTTATTTTGACATTGTTCACATACAGTAGTAGCGCCAATTTACAGGGAAACATTAAACAATAAACATGAAAAAGGACAAAAATACAATAACAACATAAAAAAACAACGCAGAGTCCAGCATGGAAAGGAGAATATTTAATTTGTCAACAGGTGGGAAATATTTTGATTCAATTTCGTTTTTTATCATACTCATTGTAGAGTAACGCGCTACTGACACTTTTCCTCCCTCTCAGTTATGTTGGCAGCGCTGCCTAGGGGCCATTCAAGTATTACGTAAGACGATTTTGGCCAGTTTTTACCCCCCCCTCCTTCCCCATGGAAGACAGCGTAATATTTCATGAATCCCCCCTCCCTCCCTATCTTACGTAATTTGTTATACGTTTTTGGAATCATGCACATAGATAAAAACATATGGGCGTGTCCAAATATAAGTGTGCAAAAATAACCCCAACCCCCTTCGGTCTTTTAATTTTTTTACATAACCATAAGCCCCATAGGGAAACCTGAATAATTTTTGCCCGAAAGTGATAAAAATACTGTCTAAGAAGTGACTAAAATCTCACGTAAGATTATTTCGGACCCCCTCACCCACCTACGTAAGGCAACGTAAGAAAAGCTCAACTCCACCCCAAACGTTTTACGTAATACTTGAATGGCCTCCTACCTATCCCCTCCGCTCATTTGCCGACTCCTTCCATGTGAGGTTTCCCTTTTGCGACGCCACGCTTCACCCAGGCAACTGCCATCAGGTTTTTCTACCACAATAATAGCGTCACTATTCGGTATTCTGACTGATTGGTACGTATTATGCAGTCACCTCGTCAACCACGCAATCTCAGAGTGGTCTTTATTCGTTCCTACGCATGAATATTTTCCCACCACTAAATATCTTTTAAGGTCATGTTGCTAGATGCGGGTGATATAGGTCAAATGGACGAAAAAATATCAGAAACGAGTAGGCATGTAGAGAGAACATGGGGAGAAAATCACGCGAAAACACACTCTAAGCCCGATACATATGCCACTATCTCAAGGCCGTTTTACACGGGGCATGGAATTGCACAACTTCAAACTGCATTTTTTTCTCAATCGGGCGTGCAATCATTTTCGCATTAGAGCAGGGGCTATTTTTCCATCTCGCGTTCATGCATTCGCGCATGCGTTCTTGCAATTCACGGCTTTATACGATGCAATTTGAAATGCACGTTCGTACGTACATCAGATTGTGCAATTACGTGCCCCGTGTAAAACGGGCTTAAGACATCATGAACTCCTTAGGAGTGTGACAGAAGGTAGTTAGACAGAAGAATTATCAGGGAACAAAGGAATTGCCTGGGGACATGGAAAATTGGAGTTCCTGACTGCCCATGCGTCGAAAAGACTAAATTCCGTTTTATACGAGGCACTTAATTGCGCAATTCGATGTACAAAGATTTCGAGAACGCGGGCACGGAATTAGAGACGGGGTTATTTTCCCATCTGTCGTTTATGCATTCGCGCATTCATTCTTGCAATTCACCGCTTTATACGACGCAATTTCAAATGCACATCCATACATGTATCAGACTGCGCGATTAAGTTCTACGTGTAAAACGACCTTAATAGGATTAAATGACTCATGCTGGTGATGAAGCTCCTCATACTTCCTACCCAGCCGCATGTCTTCCAAAATTCCTTTCTCATCCGCACTGGTCCAACTCTCTCTCCTCCATGACCGCCTTCAAAATTCCGTTTCCCTTAACTCTAACTCACTGTTGTACTTCACAAGACATTTTAGTTGGTTTCTGTCGTACCTCCACCACCTTTCTCCCTTCCATTCCTACCAATAACTGAAATCAATGGTCAAATTTAGGTTCCGATCCATCCCAATTATTGAAGCGAATAACTGGTATCATTGATGGTTTAGAGGAGTGCGTAAATGCATTTGAAACCACACTTTTACCATATCCTAGGACTGAGAACAGTAATCACTAAAGTATCTGTCGAATAACTTGCATCTTTAGGCCTTAGATATTACATTCCAATGACCAACATAAGATGTGCCATCAGTGAAGGAATAAGTATTTGAGTTTAACATATAAATACACATTGAACCAATTAGTGTGGGCATTGGGAAAATTTCTCATGAAATCGACTAATTTGGTCGCAAGAAAACTTCATCCAAAAGAGTAAATAACACAAGTCTGCATGCCAGAAACCCTTTCGTGAAAATATAGCAAAGCGTTTACTGTCTCAGGGCTGTGGCCCTTGGAAGAGGTCAGATGTAGAGAAAAAATGTTTTGATATGGAAATGTGAAATGATTGAACACGTGTTCGAAGAGACCACGTGGTCAATAAAAAAACCCACCCAAGATAACGAAAAGCAACGACTGTGGGAACCTGAGTCAAAAAGAAGAGCTCGGTATAATGAAAAAGTGGATAAATACAAATGAAAATTTTTCTTTTCTTACGAAAATGAAATTATTCTCCAAGCTTAAGCCTGAGACTATTTTTTTCTTTGATATATTTTAAAGTATGGTAATTTTACTCTCAAAATATTGTTGTTTTAAATATATATTAGCCCAATTTCAGAAACATCCAAGCCATAATTTGGCGTCCACTCCGAAAGTGGCGTCTCAGACTGTTTCCTGGATCGCCCCATAACCTTACGCTACTCTCGGAATACTTACTGGTACATGACTTCATTCCACCTGAATTGTATATCTGTTACCTCTCTATTTCCCCATCCCTCCAATTATTTCCTCCATAGTCACCTCGCCTATAATATACCCCTTCATTTTCTTTACTTTATCTTAATTTATTTTTTATCACTTTATAATCATCACTTATGTACCACTCTATTCCCTCGAGCAACTTCCCTCCTACCCTTACAACACCATGTATACTTCTTCGTACATTTTTTCTTTCAGTCCAGATTTTATTACGTGCTCTATAGCCTTCTCCAATGTCAAACGCCAAGGGTATGGATGAAAAATAGAGAAAAATGGCCATTGAGCCGTAACAAACCAATACAAGGACGGATAATTAATAGAATTTACATCGTCTACATACCATAATGGATTTTAGTATACGCGGCATTTTAATTTGGAAATCATACGAATACCACATCGAAATCGGGCGGTGATCATTCAATATACTTACTAGGGATGATACTAAGTACGCATTTTTTCATTAAAGCGATGATTTTTCGCTTCTCACTGGATTATTTCCTTCAGCGTGATAGATACGATGTTTAACCGAAAATTCCTACAGGGATTAGTGAATACCATGAAGAGTCACGATAATATTAAAAGAATGTGGCAAGAGGAGGGCAAAAATTCCTTCACTAATTGTAAGAGAGGAAAAACTTGAGGCATATGAGTGGGCGCTAAGAGGAGAAGTTAATGGAACAAGGAGATTCCTTCATGCACTCCGGAAGTGAGATAACAAGGGTTGGAAGAATCACAACGGCCATCAAGTACCAAGTATCCCGAATCTGCTCTGAAGACATGTTGCTTCTACACCAGGAGACAAAGAAATCGTTCTAGGAGCTGTAATGTATGTAAGGTAAAACGAAAGGAAATATAATGAGAGCAAGAGTAACTAGAATAATTAGTAAAGACACATAATTTCGAAAAGAATATCATAAAATATTATATGTACTGAATATAGCATAAGGTACAACGAGGATGAGCGCTTGGGTACTTTATGCTTGAGACTGATGAAGAGACGCAATAATTGCTGTCAATTATTGATTTTTAATTTATTTTCTTTATTTCCACATCCCCGAAAAAAGCACTAACGGCCTTTTACTTTGGGTGTTTTAACATGTAACAATGGATAAACACAAACACTCATGTCCTGAGTGGTGAAAAATCCACTCAGGCGGGACTCAAACCGGCGACCCTAAGTTTAGCAGGCGACGACTTTCCCCATCGCCACCGTGGCCGACGATGGAAAATAGTCATTCATTTGCGAAATGTATCTACATACTACTCTGATAGCCACCGTAGAAGCGTGTGGCAGGGGGTGTTACACCAGCCACGAGAGGGGAAGGAATAGAGAAAAGGTAGGGGAGAAGACAGAGGTAAATTGCATGTTCACGGTCGCAATGTTTTTGTGATAAACACTTATGGTGCGTGGAAAGAAGGGATATGATATCACCCAACCTAGTCTATTGACATGAGTTATGACTACGATGACACTAATAACAAAATGAAAGCAAAAACAAACTAATCCAACTCTCTATCTCCAAAGCATACTGAATTTCTCTATTTTTTCAAGTGTTGAGTTTGGTGTTTCCCCACCGGATTTTCAGTCGGTCTATGGAAAATCTTTCAATTTTTTTAAACAGGCTGATTATTACTATCGTAAGTTTGAACATCAACTGCATACTGCATGTTCATTCACTTTCACTAGCCAACAGACGAGAGCGTTTCTTAAAGGTCACTTTTTGAAGGCTTATAAAGTCTTGCTCAGCTTATGGAGAAACCGAATTTGCACAATGTCATATCAATGAATTCCCTCCTCTCGGAATAATCAGTTTCATGGGTCATGAACCACCATGGCATGAACTTTTATCAACTATGTTCATACTTGAGGCGCCAGCCAACGTTCGAATAAATACGGTGCGCAACTGCCTCGATTCTCAATGAAATTTTCGTCCTCGCTTGGCTAATTATCGCTTAAAGGTTCATAACTGCCGGGGAAAAGAATGTAAGGGCGCCATAACCCCAGCCTGCAGCATTACTGCTTAGCGCGCATATGCGAGCTAGAAACTTTTACCTGCTGAAATCCCCGTGCAGCTTTCCTTGACATCTCCCTTATTATCATTTGATAGATTCAAATTTTCAGATCATTATTAAAGTCACAGCCCACCAAACATCAATACCGTTAATAACTCAGTATTATTTGAAGAATATTTCATTATTATTTGGAAAAGTTTATTTGAAACTACTAAGGGAAAAATTCTTTATAGGAAACTACGTTTTATCGAATTGAGCTGGATATAAACAAAAGCTTTAACAAAAAATATTATTATAAATATTAAAATTTTACCTTGAATAATAGTCATACCAGGCAACTTCATTCTTAATTACTAACGTTTTCTCGAGTTTTACTTCGAAAGTTGAGGGTAGAGCAGGCTCACCTATTTATTCGGCATGCGTGTGAAATTTATAAATTCAAGAAAGTGGATTAAATTAGCTTTCCTGTATTCAACCTATTTTCCAACGGCTTCCAAGGTAGTTATGATGTTCTAGGAAGTTTAATCGTCTCGAATATTCGTGATAGTGGCCAAATATGCGTATATGTATGGTATGCATTTACTCATGTGTAAACTTTTTACCAAATCATTTTTGTGACAATCCTTAGAAATAATGTCAAGTATTGAAGGTTTAAGCAGTCAGCACTATTATTTGCAGACACTTATTTGATGACTGTGCTGGTGATGATTGGTTAGCTTCAGCTCTCCACTTCAACCTCTTTCAGCTAACCGCGTTATTCCTCCGTAAGCCTTCATTTTAACATCCCTCATAATCTGCCCCATCTATTTTTCCATCCTTGATCTTTATTTTTGATTCTTCTTATTCATTTATTCTACCATCATTGTTAGCAGCGTTATTATTATAGTCCAAATTTATTTGAGTCCGAGCTTTTGAGTCATTTTGGAAGGCGACCATTTACTTTGAAGGAGGAAAATACTACTTTCGCGGATCCACTCATACCTGCGTCAGTAACATGAAGTGGAACTTGGAGACTGAGACTCGAATTATTACGCCGAAGCTAGAACGAAACACGCAGTTAAACTCATGGACATGTATGCTGCCAACTTGGCGCAAAGAACGACTCTCGAGGCCTAAGAAGACGCAGGAAAACGTGGCCCCTGGAAAGTTTACTTTCATTAGTAATTTCAAGCCATTTATCTATTATGTTAATGCAATGTGAATAAATATTTCGGTAGTAAATAATAATAATAATTTATTAACATCAATGGGGTATAACATCCATGAGTTTCGTCAAAATTTTACAGCACAGTATTTACAAGCAGTTTGGCAGGCATAATACAAAGTTTGCCAATACACGAAAAAATGAAACCAAATACATATATATGAAATTAAGGAAAGGTGAGAACAAACATACATAAAATTAATGAAAATCATCAGATGGGTACTCACTTAAACTATAATAACTTTTATGAGTTAACATTTTTTTAATTTGGACTTGAAGCGTGATGATGAGGAAATGGAGCTAATTTCTATTGGAATTTTGTAGTAAATTGTGGAAATAGAGTGATATGGGCCTTTCAGACATAGACTGTAGGAATATAGTTGGCTATGTATGTCATTTATAGAGCGAGTCTAGTGATTATTGAAGCTAGAGTTAACAGGGAAAACATGGGGATAGTTTCTTACAAACATGGTACAGGTAAGTATATAGATAGAGGGGAGTGTTAAAATACCAAGAGATACAAACAGTTGTATACCTGGGGTTCGAATGGGGACTTTACTGATAGCTTTAATAGCTTTTTTCTGGAGTGAGAAAGCTTTCATGGAAAGAGATGTATTTCCCCAAAATATAATGCCGTAAGACACGTGAGAGTGTACGTTTGCATAGTAAAGAGCTGTGAGTGTGTTAGTAGACACTAAAGGGGCAAGCTTTCTGATCATGAAGAGACCAACAGAAAGCTTCTTGTTCAGTGCTAAAACATGTGAAGATCAGTCAAGAGTATCTGAAATGTGAATACCAAGACATTTCATTGATGAGGAAAAGTTGAGCAATGGATCAGAGGGTAATTCTTGGGCTTGTTGAGGGCCTTTAATGTGAAAACGAATGTAAGAGGTTTTGGTTTCGCTTAAGGCAATATTAATAACTTCTCTTAACATTAAAAACACATTATTTGTTCATAAACTCACTCTCTGAGGCAATAACAGACTTGTTGATCACGCTTTCACGCCTTGATGACAAAGGGTAATTAATCAATTGCTTGATTATGCTTATTCGTACTTCCGAAGAATAAAGGTGACACTAGTTGGAAAATATATGCTGGAGTAAGATTTAAGGGGTAAGTTGGGTTGAAAGGAAAACAAATTATGGAAGTGTTAGATGCGGCAGGAGAGGAAAGGAAGCTGTTAGAAAAATTCGAGTAAGGAAGCAAATGTGGCAGGGACGTATTGTTGGGCACCGAAATGATGTAGAGTGTGTTACAGGGGAGTGTGCTGGGAAAGCGAGGGTAAGGAAGAAAAGTAATAAGAATTGAGGACAATATTAGAGAAGGCAAAAAATATGCAGAGTTGAAAAAGGATTTAATAAATGAAAATTAAAAAGTTTTATGAAGAAAACACCAAAGAAAATTTCCCTGTAGTGCTGATATTGACTGGCAACAACCATTGGAAAAACCATTCATCTGGTAGAGTACTAAATATGGTCAGTGGACGGTAAATTGGATTGGATTGAAAAAGAATTTAATAAATGAAAATTAAATAGTTTTGTGAAGAAAACGCCAGAAAAAATTTCCCTGTAGTGATAATATTGACTGGCAACAACCATTGGAACAACCATTCATTTGGTAGAGTACTAAATATGATCAATGGAAGGAACATTATTTGATTTCCCATCTTATAGTGGCAACATTTCTAGTGGGTTTTGACTCGTGACTAATCCGGTCGCGAGCCAACTTAATTTAGCTGTGACGGTTCGATAAAATTGGTTTAAATTTCAGAAAAATGTTCATGAAAGTACGTATCACTGGCGTTGACTGTCTCAAGGACGTGGCCTGTAAATGAGGTCAGATGTATGGGAAAAAATTGAAGATGGTAATGCGGTCTTGTGATGCTCGTTAAGGTTAAGTTGCTCAAAAAACTATATGAAATATAATGGTACCACATGGCTATAAAAGATCGGCTCATTTATTCATTCCAATGTTATACCTATGAATAATGATATGTTCAAAGACTGCACCCGCCCTTCAGATTCCTCGGTCCATTCAAATCCAAATGTGTCACTAATTACCGCATTTGTCCAACATTACGCCCCTCTTAAACTCATCTAAAATTCCGACCAACATTTTCATGGGGAAATCATTAGTAAAAGGTTTAAAGTTTATGATGGGTAAATAACCAGTGAAATGACCAGGAGAAATTAACAGTGAAATCAAAGCATGGCTCCTTGTAACCTTGTTCGTCGTTATAATTTTTTTAGCGTGAACTGCGAACAACGTTCTGAGAGGCCATGACTTGATTTCACTGGTAATTTCCCTTTGGCACGAAGCTACTTTTAGTCATAGTTATTTTTTTTCCTTCAGAAAACTCTTTAAGCTCATTGCGGAGGCTAATTCAGCCGTTGACCAGATAATAATTTATCATGCTGGACAAGACGATAGAGTGGAAGAAGATAAAAACAACATGAGGAATACCTATACAACCCGAAAAATCCAAGGTCTGGAAAAAATTCCAATATTAACCAGCTATGAACTACATACATGAGTAATTGTGAATTGGATTTTGTGTTACGTTAGAGGAGGATTTTAGGTATACGAGGAAGGGGAAGCGTGAGAATAGGCTATGGATGAGATGGATGGAGATGTGAAGAATATCAAGAAGAAGAATAAGGTGTTAGCAAAAAGTCGTGGCTGCCATTGAATGGAGTTGATGAGCAGATATCAGTACTTTTCAATGTGTCCAAATTGACCTGAATCGGTGGATTACCTATAATGATAATAATGACTAGTGAATCCGGACAAACCTTTACCGAGTAAAATAGTAGAAACAATTCTTTTATTGTTTCAACCGACAACGTTTTTGTTTTTTATTAGGGAAGGCGACCGATAACTGAGATAATTTCTGCCATTAAGAATGGATAGGTAGTATGGTAGATCAAGAATTATTCGGGGAATGAACGAAGGGTGGAGAGAAACCCGTTGTCGGCATTAGCCTCTTCCTTGTCCATAAATCCCTATCCCAAGCTTTCTTTCCTACGTATTTTTCTGTTATGTTTTACATTTTTTAGCATATACATATTTTGTCAAAATTTCCATCTATTTGTTTGCTTGCCGACCAATGTAATAAGCCTTCGTGCCGTTTTTGGGGACTTTTCAAATAAATAAATTAACAAAAGGAGCGCGGGGATTTATTATCCTACGGAGTACTGCCCTTGAAGTGCAATCCATTTAGCACTCAAGTAAGGATTGGAATTACACTGAAAAATCTCTGCTTCTGCCAGGATATGAACCCGGCCCCTCGGATTGGGAAGCCAGCTCCAGCAATCACACCAACCTATTCCCCCACTCGCAATTCACCCTCCTGTGTAGAAGATAGGTAAGAAGGGGTCATCGACCGGGCGAAAAAATAATAACAGTTCAATATGCTTTGTTGATATCGAACAGCACGTGATTCCCTACCGCGAACGTCCACCGTGTGGTGTTAGCCAAAGCCTTCGGTCGCTTATCGTGGAGAACAATTACCGTCAGGGACAAGGCATTACGTGTATTACACCCACACAACGTGCTCACACCAATCAAGAGAGATTTTTGCCACCCCTACCCCTCGAACCCCTTGTCCACCTCGAGATACTAGATGATAAAAGGTCTTCTGTTTATCCACGGCGTCCAAACAGAAGAGCAGCGACTGCGAGCGAAAAAAGGCTCATAATTCGACAATAAACACGAGAGGAGACAGAAAAATAATATATTTTCGGTTCTCTAGTTTTTTTTCGGAAGGGTTAGCGAGGAGGAGAGGGTCCGTGACACATGAGTCGAAAAGGAGAAAGGCTAATAAGTCGAAAAGGAGAAAGGATATAAACAAACGTGCGAACTGCACGGCACAGCCTTTCCCTCCCCCATTTGGACCCTCTGACAGGGGAAGTACCCCGCACGACCAACCACCTCCGACATCTGGGTCATTAATGCGAAGGTCAACTAAGAATAAGGCGAGATAGCCGGAACGCATGTGTATATATATATAGGGGGCGAGTCGTCCGCGGTTCCTCCTTCCAGTCCCAGCCCTCCTCCGCGCCAGTTCGCTTCACTCTCTCTCATCGTCCAAGGGTTTCTCTTTCGCCTTTCGTCAAGTGAGCGACGCGTTCTCCCTGTTCGAGCAGACATGGATCCCACCGGAAAGGTCGCATTGGTCACCGGCGGTGCCGTGGGCATCGGCAAGATGTACTGCCGGGAACTTCTGAAGGCCGGAGCTAAGGTATGTACGGACGAAATGTGTAAAATCGGCGATGAAAAATATCGTTTGTCTGGCTAGGATATTGTACCTACATCCCCCGAATTTGCGTCGAGTGCTTTCAATATCTGTGTTCGAATCCCAGTCCAGGTGAATGATTTTTTTCATTGAGATCTTCAGATACTCCTTTATTTCTTCAGTGAGTTCCCGCAGTTTTAGTTAAAGTTCCATTGATTGCGCAGCGAAAGAGGAAAAACATACGTTTAGAAAAATATGAAGTTCTTCTGGAAATCATATTTGTCCCCCAATAAATTTTGTTTTTTTTTGACATCTAGGTTCGAATCCAAATCAAGGGGAATGATTTTTTTCATTGTTTATTTGGCATATTCTTGACCATAGTGAATGTTACAGCGTTCTAGAGAGAAGGTTCTTCTTCCTCTCCCAGGTTTTCACGAGAAAAATATCCTATAAATATGGGTGATTTGGATAAGTTCTTGCGTGTTGGAAGGGCGTGCACTTGTGGAGATTTATGGAGATGCGGCTTGTGTGTAGTATTGTTATGCTTAGGTTCGAATCTCAAAGATGGTGTGTTCAAGTCCCGCATCCATCATGGACGCTGTGATTGTCTTGTAATTAAGCATTAGGACTGAGTATTTGGTTAGAACTTCCGCCGGGAACTTCTCAGGACTGGAGCTTAAGTGCTACATGCCATTCTCCTTTCTCTCCCGGGTGGAGTGCCTGTGGTGACGTGAATGAGTTCCTTCCAGTTAGAAGATTACACTGGGTGCAATTGTCATTTTCACGAGCTTCGGCGTGTGGAACATTGTCGTGCAATAGGTTAATGACCGTTCTGAACAGCATAGTCAATTTATACAAGAAAATGATGACAAAGGGACCCGTGATTCGTGAATTTTTTGTTCGTGGATAAGCATTGGGTATAGACCAGTCGGACAATTCAAAGGTCGCAGGTTTGAATTCCCTCGAATTCCTCCTCGAGGATGGACGTTCTGCTAGCCTTTTTTCCGAAAACTTTTGTATACTGCCGTTGAAGAAAGAGGGAAATATTATCCTACTTTCTCTCCAGTTTCGACGGGTTGATGCTTGAGAGTAAATCTGTAAGTGCGACTACGTGGACAAGTTTTTTCACGTTGGAAAAATAATACAGCGCACACATGTCATTTTCAGGAGCTTCGAAGTTAGGAACATTGCTAGGCTCGGTTTCGTAACCATTACGTATTGTCACACTGTTAGTCCTTACGCAACTGCACCTCGATGAACTTAAAGAGTCACGTGGAATAAAAAAAACCTTAATATAATTCAAGCATTGAATTACTAGTTTATTTAAAATTGAAACCATTAGAGTGACAAAATAAAATTATGGTAATACTGCTACTTCAATTTTACTCAAACACCGAAGCCGAAAATTGGTTTGCAAGTTTTTAATGCGTTTTATTGCGGGTATTGCATTCTTCTTCACATTTCATCAAGCTGATTTTAAATTAAATGGCATGATCGTATAACAGATACATGCTTATATATTTTAACAGTAATGGATGCATTAAAACGCGAAACGATTCCTATAAATTCTTATTTTTCCATGCTGTGATTTTCGTAGCCTGCTAAATTTCATGAGTGTAAATTCATGAAATTAACATAATTTTTGGCATATACTCCAAAAGCAGAAAGAATTATATGAATTAAAAATAATATCACTAGTGAAATCCAGAGACTGGGTTGAGACAGAGGCTGGGTAGACTTGGCGAACAAGGAACCAAAATTCAGACTTTCGAATTAATCATGTTAGAGCACTCGATAAACTTGGTTCAAAAGAAAGAGGGTCCAAATAGGTTATTTTTTCCAACAGCATTATATAAAATGAAATGATAGGCTTCTGAATACGAACGCATACATGCCATAGGTAATGTTTTGACGCGTTATGATAATTTGTTGATGTTGAATCAGACGATAGTTTCCGTATACGTTCGGTCGTTTCGCAGATAGACTATAAACTACCAATACTTGCGTTACGAAAGCTATGCAAGTATACTGGAGATAGTATCAAATTCTACTGAAAGTGATCCGACTGCTGGAACTGGAAAGAGGAGTTGCGAACGAATAAAAATTATAGTCTCCTCAGTTCGATAGAATATTTACCCTTTGGTGAAGAAAATTATTGCTGATGACACAAATAAGCAAAAAAGGCTTGGGCGGCAGTGATCCAGATGAAGGAGTTTCCGAAAATGGCAAGCGTTTACTTTTCACGCAGCGGAGACCCACGTTCTAACATTATAGGGCGTGGCCCGCCTACTTGCGTTAGGCTACAGGTGGTCGCGCCGTGGCAGGCAACGAAAGGTTTTCAATTGCTTTCGGCGGAGCACCATTGGTGGGGGCCAGATCGCTCGTAGAGTGGCAAGCTAAGTTAGGTTTTTCATTGCATGGGGATTGAGAAGCGATGTGGATGGGTATGCGCTGGATTTCCACGATTCCAGGGTTCGATTATACCCTGGAGTCAATTTTTACAAATACTTCCACCCCCTCTGATCTTTTTACAAACGTAATATCGCTAGAGCAATGTAATGGAGATTGAAGCATGGATTCATGAACCCATGACTTCATTTGGGAAATTAAATGAACATGCATAACATAAGTGGCGTATATGTAGTGATATTTGAAACAGCAAATGAAAAAGATTACAACTTTTATTTAAATAACTTAATTACTCTTCTTAACGTGATAAGACGATTTGGCTTCGCATGTTTATAGTATGATGAAATATCAAGGCTGGAAAGAAGGCAACGGAAACAGGTAATGGCTGATGTGAATTGACTATCGAGTACATGGGCGAATCGAGAGTTTTTTTGGACAAGTCAAATCAATGTCGAGATATCAATGTTTCTTCAACCCTTATTAGAGCTTTCAAACTTGACATTTTTCCTCCCATCACTTATGACGCAGCTGACCTCAGCGGACGAAGACATCACACTATAATTACACAACTTGTGAAATTTCAATCACATTTTTATGACAGTTTATCTGATATACACAATATTTTCCATTGATTACACAATTTTGTTCAGAAGACAGCATGAGGGAATGAAATTATGCACGTGCGAATTGTCACGTCTAACAGAAGCCTTTCACTAGGTCCATTTTCTCTTATAGATGATGCTTTAATCGTTTCTCATATATGCATTTACTTTAATTAAAATATATTTGCGGCAAAATGAACGGCTATTTAACCTATACCGAGGTGTGGAGATTATAGCTTTAAAAAAAGAGACGCATTAAGCGTTGTTAACTTGGCTGCGATTTTGTTTTGACTGCCAACAGAATAGCACTCATATCACTCGCGATAAGACCATCTCCATGCACGTAGTCCTAACTTGCAGTCGAAGAGGCATGGGATTACTCTGCAATTTAGAGCTGGCTGTTCCACTTCCCCTCTCAGCAAAAAGACTTTTCTGTCACTTTCACGCGCCGGCCTGGCAGTCCATTGTCTCTGGTTTGAACCTCGCCTCGAGCATGGATGTTTCGCTCGTCTTAAGATCAAAGTTTAAATGCTATACAGTGTGATACTACTATGACTGTTGGAGAGACCAAAAACCAAAATTAACTACGGCTACTTTGTCTCCCAGGGAGAACTAATTTAGATTTATTTAGCGTCAGATTATCGTAAAAATAATTCAATTTGAGGCCCGTTATGCGCAGATACAGAATGGAATTTTCCTAGAATTTTTTGCGATTTCATCTCATTAAACACATTCCCTCAGTATCCGCAGTCCATCTGATCTAGCTGAGCATATACATTAAAATCCTTCGGAAAACAGACCGATGGGGCACACTAACTCACGATAACAATGGCCGAGGCTACAAAAAACAACTTTAACTGGTTTATGGGAAGATTCCTCGCTATATCACACTCGGCGAAGTGAATGGAATTATGTAGAAATTAATAATAAATTAACTTAGCCTATGGCAATTTTTCCGACTTAAGTCGTGTCCAAAATTACCACACAATCAGATAATTGATCACGGACTAATTCCTTTCAGTCTGGCATGAAACCGTTAACATCATAACTAAATGTGCGTAAAAATATTCGAGTGAAACAGTTACCTATATTTATCCAAAGATAGCAACAAGTACCCAAGTGTTTATCAATTTTAAAAATTCTGTTACTTTCATCTTACATCTTTCTTGAGACTGAGGTTTCGTGGCACGGAGTTCAAAATTGTGAAGCAGTCACTTCGACAGGAAGTCAACAGCTGAGGCCCATTTGCGTCATTCACGACACGTGCGTAGTTGGGGGAAGATGAGCATTATTCACATGAGGAAGGCTTGATGGCAATCTGGCACCATGATCATCCCGCGTACAAAGTAAGGCTCTATTCGTGGCATTCTGCCCGACAGACATTCATATCTACCGTCGAATACTCTAAACAACTCTTAACTATCTTGCATATGGGAAATTACATAATATGGGACCAAAAATAGCATCCGAGGAAAACTAGAGATGAGAGAAACATTTGAATTCAAATCGAATCTGATGGTACTCGATTCGAATTATAATCAAGATAGAATCTGAAGTATTCCATGTTTCGTGTTTAGGTTTCAGAATCAAGGAACAATGTAAAAAAACAACAAACTTTGGGCGCGATTTGGTTTTTTGGCCTGTCAGCCTACGTGGTGTAATCTGTCATCTTCGGGACCGAGAGAACACAATGCATAATTACGAAGAATCGTTTTAAAATTAAGAATGATTTCAAAGACGGTTTGATTAAGAATGGTTTTAAAACTGTTTATTGAATGGTTCTGCTTAATAATCCCTGTGAATTCAATGCATACTGAACGGCCGCGGTAGTCTCAGTTTGAAAACTCGCCAGCTCTTGAAAGCCAAATGTCATGTGCACGAATCCCACCATGGGCACGGCTGTTGTGTTTGCCTTGGCTTAAAGTCGCCGGTTAAATTGTGCATAGTAGCCATAGCCATTGCATTACCTAAAACCCGAGTGTGCTACCCCTCAAAATGTACTGATAAAATCAGAGACGTTCGTGTTATGTCATGATTTCATGTCACGTGGGGTGGGGGATGGTTTTTTTTTTAAATCAGGATTGTGCGTTTAGGTTATTAAGAGTGCAATTGCGAATGCAGCGTAACTGCTGATTTTTAAAGATTTTTGTTGCTCCAATTTCTGAAAGAATAGAATAAATACCCAGTTTTTTACGTTTGAGAAGTACGAACATATAAATTGAAAAAGTAGTCCAGAATAACGAATAAATTTAATCAAAATTCTTAGCAAAAAAAGTAACTTTTTCCTGTAGTTCACTTTATTTTTAAAAAATCAAAATTTCTATTGGGGGAGAGGGATAGGACCTCATCGTCTGGACCACATGGACCCCCACAGCTACGTCACTGGATTCAATGCAAATTGCTCCTATAATTCGACTCCAATTCGAAATTACAAATTTAAAAATTCGTATAATTTCAACTGCTTGTAACAGCACTTTGCGGAATAAAGTGATAAAAATAAATAATGTAAAAATAAATAACTTTGTTTCAAATATTTTATATTAAATAATAAAATAGGGTAATGAATAAAATTCGCGGATTATTACAAAGTTATTAATTAATTAATTAGAAAATTCATACCGGATTGGGAAATATGTCATATATTCCAATAGTATTCGAGCCTGAAAGGAAGAGTGGAGGAAAACACGAATGGAAATAATAACCAAGATAGACCAAGAATTGAATATTTCGGGAAAATTTTGAGGGACGTCAAAATGATGGAATGAAGTGGTTAAGTGTTAGGGAAATTGAGGGGAGGCTTCAGAAAATAATAATTTGGATTGATGATTGGATTCGGAAAATACATGGGAGATTCTATGGGAGAAAACTAAGGTTCGCACATCTCTTTGAAAAACAGAAGGAATTACAGCTGTCGAAAAAGCTGAATGGCAGAACGTTCAAGCACGAAGCCAGGCAGTTTATTGGAAGCGGTAGGTAGGAGGGGATGGTGAGAAGTAGAAGTGAAAAAGTATTTTCCTCTGGAAGTCCGGTTTCCCATGTAGGAAATATAGTACACTAGTAATTGCACTCAGGTGAACCAAAAGTAAACAAAGACAAACAGCTACTATCAACATCTACATCTAAGAGATACCTTGCCAGGGTATGTGGCAGGGGGTGATTCCTCACCATGCATGCACTAACCGTCAAACACAATATCATAATTCTATTCGCTGTTTTATTGCATATACTGTTAAGTGACATATACGTAAGGAGATTTCACAAGCAATATGGTGTTAAACTATTATTTTACTGCTGAATAAAAGCTACTCATACATCAAGGGGACCATTACTTCAATAATGCGTTAATGACTTCGATAATGTTCATAATTCAATTCGAGTTCAATAATGCTAACATTAAAAACGATTCCAAGATTACAAACTCGTAGATACAACATAGAATTCATTATCTCCCCATAGAGAAACTAAATTTGAACGAAAATAAGATAAAAAGAGTTGAAAAACACGCTACCTGTCGTAACTATCTACATAATTAGCGGCATTGATCATAGCTAACTGTGGTCCCTAATCGTACACGGGAAAATTCATATTTTAAACCTATCCTTCCTGCAATCAATCTCTCCAATTTTATGGATGTGATCGAACCTTCCACATTAGCACTGAGTTTTAAATATCCCACCGACCTGCATTGGATAGTTTTTAGAAAATGCACCCTACCAGTCCCAAAACCGTCCACAGCGCATCTGTCATCATCACAGGAGCCTTCTTTTTATACATAACAATGTAAAAAGCAAAGAATGTGAAAAAAATATTCTAAGGATTTTATGATAAGAAGCAATCACAATTAAGAAACAAGAAACTGCAATAAATTTTATTTAAATGTGCAAAGTACTACGACCGGGCAACTATCATTATTTGTAAATGGTATAAAAATATATAAAAAATTATAAATGAAATAATAGGTGTCAATAATTATGGATGTAAAAAAAGATTGAGTTTGTAAAGAAAAACTACACTATTTCTTAAAAAGAAATTCCTATAATATTTATGTACATTTATATACATAATTCAGGTCTGTAGGCAAGTGTTGTATGATTTTAACTGACCTGTGATAACAACTTTTCCTCTGTATTGTTGCTATGTACCAAATTATGAGTGAAATAAGAACATATATTATGACAATTGTTATGTGATACATCTTGTGATATGTAATTATTTTGGTACTTTTATACCAATATTTGTACGTATTAGTTCTTAAGAACTATAAATAAATTACTACTACTTTTGCGAGAGGCTTCGAGCCAGGCACCTCAGCTACAGAGGTTGATATCTCCATCATATGGTGACTCAATGCAATATGTTTACCTCAAGTCCCATGGCCGAGGACACTTTCCAGAGTTGGTAAGTTCAAGAACGGCATCTCGTTTTCAAGATCTCCAAGTTTACGGCCAGTCAGTATTCCGGCCTTCGCTGGAAGTGTTAACGAACGAACACGTGCACTTGAGTTTTTTTAGGGGGGTGAGGTGAGGGGGAGAAGTCAGGGCGGGAGGGGAAACACTGAAGGGAATTTGGCCGCGGGAGCCTCCCTAGGATTTGAATTCCAGCCAGCGGGGGCCTTCGTTCGTCAAACACGCGCACTACTCTACCTGTGGGTAGTACACAAACATCGAGCGTGCCTATGCAAATCGATATTACCCACTCGGAGGAATCTTCTCTCTCCCCACGGATCTCGCAAACAAACACCTTCACGCACGGACGATTCCGAAGGCCGACGAGGTAATTCGAAGCGGAGAAGAACGGAAAAGCCGTGCACAAATTGAAAGCAAACATTTTCCTTCGCATCAAAGAGTATAAAAACAAATGCTTCCACCTCCTATAAATTCAATAGCGACTAAGTTCGTCGAGGCAAAGTGGGAATTCCAATCTTTTCACGCATGGAGTTTAAAAAGTACAGCTTCCGCCAATAACATGCCTAAGCGATTGGAAATTAAAATTAGGTCACTAAGAAAGATCGATGGTTCGATGAATACTATTGCGTTCACCTATCCCTGTCACAGGAGTCGAATGCGGCTCCATTTCAACAGAGATGAGAATGACTATTAAAATTATTATACTACGGGTGTATGCCGTGTGTTGTTTCGGTTGGCCAGACGTTTCGTGACCTACAGCTGGTCATTTCTTCTTGGGAATGTGGGTTACTGCCACTGTTCGCTCTTTTATATCCATCCCCAGTAAGTTGGTTCAAGTGGGGATAGATACATAAGAGCAAACAGCGGCACCAACCATCATTCCCATGAAGAAGTGACCAGCAGTGGGTCACGAAACATCGAGCCAACCGAAACCACACGCGGCATACTCCCGTAGTATAATAACCATGAATATACTTGTATATTCATGATAATAACCTTATTAGTCATTTATGAGCCGCGGAAGCTTCAATGAAGAAATGAGATGAGAATGCTGTGCATAAGGGGTGGGGTAAAACATGAGTGGGAATTTTGTATGCAATGGAGTAGGGTAGAGGGCTTGAGGAGTTAAGGATGGAGATGATATAGGAGGCACGCAGGGATTCGTGACATAATTGTTTTAGAATCGAGAAAGGAGTGCGACGGTTGGGAGTTAGTTCCTTGAATCTACCAATTGGCGGAGCAAATAGAATAGCAGTATTCTGCTTCCAGTAACTATAATATTTCTTTCATGTCTCGGAAACTCAGATGACTTATTGCCATCATTATGCCACGATCTATTTGATTTCCTGAAAAAATGCGCTTCTATAGCCACTTTTTCGCAAAAATGACATTGGGATATGACATATTCCATATTTTTCTCGTGTGTTCAACCGTTTTGGCCTGTGAGCCCAAATTATTATTAGCTATAGTTTTTAGTTAGGGCGCATCGACGACTGTGGTCAATTTGCACCGCTCACAAATCAATTTTTGCTAATTAATGTAATTTAAAATTCAATTTGAGGAAGAATAGTGCGGTAAGGAAGAATTTCTTTGGCATTACCAGATTTTGGACACTTTTTTCTATGAGCAGAGTGAAAGGAAAAAAAAACGAATTAGGTACATGCATCAATCTCCTACGAGGAAAACGCTTGGACGAGGGATTTTTCCGGGTGCTGAACCGTTGGGGAGGGGAGGTTCAACTACGCCTTCGGTTGACGCCGCTCATTGGACGAGATGATTGGCTTTTCCTCAACCGTCTATAATTAGCGCTTCCATTCATTACAGATGCCCACTCTAAGAGGTATCAAACGCATGCCTTACGTAACGGGCTTGAGCTTTCGTCGGGGAAACAATTTCCGGTTGAAGATTGCATAATTGAGCCAGCCCTTCAACGCATTAAGGCAGACGGTTCGCCAAAATAAAAGGTCTGCCATTGTTTTGATTTCTGTGGTACTTGCATAAAAAGATTTCCCCTTGTATTTATGGCCGAAGATATTTCTCTTTCGGAGCCACTTATTCCAAGATAGGACTTGAAATTAAATAGGCTTCATGGTGAGAATGAAAGATTAAAAGGAAACATCTTTATGTAAAAAAACATTTGCCATTGTCGTGAAAACTGATATACGATGCCTTTTTTCCAACGGAATATTAAATAGTACTGAGACGAATACTCTAAATTCCTTAAGATTGTCGAATCATTTAGCTGAAAGCCTAACTTATTCATTATATATATGTATTACATTTAAGTGATCATTTGATCGATGAAATTAAATTCATAAGATACAATCACAATTTTTCCAAGGCAAAGTGAGGCACTGGTTATTTTGAATATAAAATCGTTTAAACCAGTGTGTTTAGAAGGAGACAACTCAGATCATTTACATATTTGTACGGAACTTTATGGCGAAGTTAACATTTTCTAGTCAATGGAACATGCGTAATCACCGATTGATTTGTAGCAATAATATTTATGACGGCTTATAGTCTTGTACAGAGACTATGAGTCGTCATAAATTGAGAGACACAACGTGGAATTTAAAACGCTCAATCCGAGTGGATACGAACTTGGACGCAGGAGGTCACGTAGGTTAGGTAAGCCACAGGAGGTTACATAATATCTCTTAGCATCCCAAGCTGAACACAAGATGCGTATTATCAGAGCATCGTAAAAGATAAAAGGGAACCCCAATTCTCTACTCATGAAAATTGAACACAATTCAGAAAAATCGCACACCAACCTCACATTGTCAACCTAAACGCTGCTATCTGCGAAGTACTTATTACGGCATGTGATCAGCTTAGTTAAGAATGGTGGTTAAATTACATTAAAAAGATATGACTTTTGTGAATGGAAGAAGCCTGGTTGAAGAAAAGAACCGTGACTGACCATCCATCAATAGAACGGCAGACTTGTGGTGGGGTGGTCGCATGGACAGGCGATGCGCGATGGACCGCAATGGCAATTTGCGCAATTAAGGCTGTAAAGGAAGGGATGCTACGGGGAATGCAAGGAGGAGAAAAACTCGGCGTCATCATTAGCCTTATCTTAACAAAAGGGGGTCTTAGTTTAACGAGCCGCGATTCGATCCCGGGCCCTCTGACCACCGTGGGAATTTTAATACAAAAGTCCCCCCCCCACTTGAGTCTCACGGCTGATATTGTAAACAGCTTTGTAGAGAAAAAAATAAATGACGGGGACAATATTATCGTAAGCTTCGAATATGCTTCTGGAAATTAAGTTTGATTTACGCCGAAATTATAAAAATGGCATGTATTAAATAAAACAGAAATGCTCACATGAGATTTTTCAAACTTCAACATATTAGATTAAGTCTATAGTTTATTTTATTTTGAAATATTTAGTTCGATGAAAGAAAGGAAAAAATATCCTGAAACAAAAATGTACACAAAATGAGGTATGGGGTTTTCGGAATGATCGGAAGTACCCAGAAGTTTACAAATACTACTGATTCTGATGTTTTTTGAAAGACACATCAAGCTGAAACTACACTTTTTCCACCAAATAAAACAAAATTAAAGCACAGTTCATACCCTCCTGAGCTAATTGTGTACGTTATATTCTAAATATTTTACTTATGCATAAAAGATCATGCGTCGCAACAAGAAGTTACCCATTATTTTTAAGTTACCCATTTAACAATATTTTACAAATTGTAGCATAAACATGTCAACAGAACATTTTGAAATGGAAGGGAAATGCTGGGCACATGTGAGTCGGCTGTGCGGTAATTTTTTTTCCGAGGAGTTGAGGAAATCCAATTAAGGACTAAATAAAGAGACCGGTATATCTGTACGGTGTGGGACTCAGAACAGAGTCGTTAGTAAGAATAATAGACTTTCTCTGGTAACTTTGTGGTATTCCATTTTTTAAAAATTTTTAATAAAATAAACTTATACAAACCACATAATAATGAGTTTTTATGTGGCTTGTTAAATTTTATTTTATTAAACAGTTTTATAGTAGTCAGTTTCCAACAGCGGAGTCGGTCGACTCTCTCCTACTGCCCACTAAAACCTCCATCTCCTTTCGCTTTCATCCCCGACCTCAAAGAGAAAGTTAGTTACCCTCTCTGTTACTTCTATCAACGATAGAGGTGACTCGTTGCCTATGATGCATCTCGATCCTCTATTTCATTCTCACAAACCAACAGTACTTCGCGTGTCTTTGTCCGTAGTACCTTCTCTATGAAGGTAGTGACAGCATTCCAATTATCTTCTTCCCCAACATCTTCTCCACTACAATGTCTGGGGTGACCTGGCCAATTTTTTCTTTCAATTCTTATTTTGCGGAGGACCTTTTTTCGCATGCGAAAAATGTCCGTCCCGCGTCGTCTTTTTCAAAGCCACAGTGGATGCATCTTCCGTCGCACGCCTTCATAATTCCGTGAAGGTAGGCGCGAAAGCAGCCGTGCTCAGTCATAAAATGGGTAAAGAAGTAGTTCACTTAGCCGTGCTGACTGTTTATCCAACTATCCAAGCTATGGATGTCAGATAATGTAGTATAACGAATTTATACTAATTTGCTTCGTATCGCCTAATTGTCGGGAAATATCCTGTGGTAAACCCGAAAGTACTTTACTTTTAACCCAGCTTGAGATTTAACCCCTAAAAAATGCATTGAACGACTGACCAATGGAAAGAAGGGTCGGCACACGCGGGAAGAACAAGAGGTTTTGGCACCAATCTTGGAAAAAAATATGCCCATTCATGGAACCTACCCTGAAAGAAAAAGGGGAGATGTAAACAATCAAGAACGAAGAGACTAAATATTGAATTAGGTAGAAGCCAAATCAATTAATACATTGGCACACAAAAATATTGGGTTCACTTAATTCCAGGTTATATTTTATCGTACAAATCAATGTGTAAATAAGATTTTGACTATCATTTATCAAAGGATTTTCCTGGAAAGTTAATTGGAGTCGGGCTTCAGTATTTGAAAGTCAAATATGAAGATAAAATTGAAGCCAAGTCAGGAATGTACTCAACAAAGGCCAGACTATACGATACTTTAAGAAAAAAACACACTGTATCCGTGTGATTCTACTTCTTTTTCTGCTTTTCTTTCGCAGGTTTTCATATTCGACCTCAACGATGCGGAAGGTGAAAAATGCCAGAAGGAGTTCGGGGAGGAATTTGGAGAGGACCACGTATTCTTCCTCAAGGGAGACGTGACGTGCAAAGAACAACTCGAGGGTAATATCTATAAGTGGACAATATTTTTTATACTGATTCTAACTGAATTCGACGTCGGCAGAACATAAATACTTTGAGTTTTAATTTCAAGATTGAAACAATGAAGAATGCGTAACGTATTGATAATGTTCATGAACATTTGAATTTTCATAATTTTTTATGGAAACGGTAAATTTTAAAAATTATCAAATAATAAAAACTTGATCGAATCGAATAAAAAAAATCGAAAAAACTCAATAATGGTGAAATTAGGGTAATTTATCTTGACTCCAAAAACGACAGGGATTAAAAAAACTGACCTGATATGACTCCATCAGAATAATTGATATATTTGTGCTATAAAATTCAGTCTTATAAAATGGATAAGAGCTCTAAATTAACATTCATATGAATTACTAATGCACATAGACGAGTAAAAAACATTGATATGGCTCTGCAGATCCTTCCTTGAGCTTTCCGGCAATTAACTAGATGGCTAAACGGTATGAGTATCTTCATTGTCTTATAAATGCCAATCTCGATTTATCCTGACCTTTTTCCAAAAGTCTAAAGATGAAAATCAGAACAAGGGATATTTTTAAATAAATTAATTAATTTCTGGCCAAGTTTAAAAATAGCACAAATGATTTATATTTTTCATTTAGCTAGAAACATCGGAGTAAACTTACCCCCACCTTCAGTATTTCGCTCACATTCTTACCTACATGCACGCAGACTCGTGGGCATGCTCAAGCATCCTTCGTTCTCCAGTCTAATAATTCGCATGCTGAGGAAGCGGGTTGTTAAGAGCTTAATAGTAACGAGGGGTCGGGATGATAAAAAACTCCTTCCCGATTAGTCGTGGCGGTAACCCCTTCACCCTTTTTCCCTTCTGCCACAGGAGCCTTCAAGCAGGCCGTGGACAAGTTCAAGGGTCTCGACATTGTGGTCAACAACGCTGGAGTGATGAACGACGGCCTGTGGGAGAAGGAAATCGCAATTAACGTGGTGAGTAGTATATGTATATGAATATATATGCGAAAGGGACTACGCATCAAGGTCTCCACGATGAATTAAAAGACAGTAAGCTTACAGTAAGCTTAGATTATTTGCTGACGACGCAGTGATGTATAGAGAAATTCGTAGCTTTAATGACAAGGAAGCGCTAACTAAGGACCTCGAGGCAATACAAGAGTGGTGTGATGCGTGGCAGCTAGAATTAAACCTAAAAAAATGCGTTGTTGTGAATTTTTGGAAACGGAAAAACGCTCCTTGTAACAGCTATTGCATTAACAACATAAAACTAGACACCGTAGAATCGGTTAAGTACCTCGGAGTGAAACTGACTAATGATCTATCGTGGAGTAAACATATTCGAGAAATTACCGGTCAAGCTAATCGTAAATTGGGATTTGTTAAAAGAGTACTTGGCAAGTGCGACGATAAAGTTAGGGAAATCAGCTACTTCTCCCTCGTTAGACCCCACTTAGAATATGCCGCCAGTATTTGGGATCCTTATGAGATAGGCTTGGAAACTGAGTTAGAACGCGTGCAGCGAAGATCGGCAAGATATGTTAAAGGCCGTTATGATAATCTCGTTAGTGTTACTGACCTTTTGCAGCAACTGGGATGGGAAAAGCTTTCAGACCGTCGATTAAAATTTAGACTAAATCTACTATGTAAGTTCCAAACCGGTCTATTCTCTGACGACGTTGATAATATTTTACGAAATCCGACATACTACGGTAGATCAGATCATGAGAGTAAAATTAGGGAACTAGACTGCAGAACGGATAGATTTAAGATGTCATTTTTCCCACGAACGATAAGGGACCATAATAGCTGCCATGAGACTTTTATCTAGGTTTGTCGTTAGGTAGTGTAGCTCTTAGTAGTGGTAGTACTCCTAATACTTGAATCCTTTTCTGTTACCTAGTACATACTAACAGCACGCCTAGCATGTTTTCTACATGGGTCTTGAGTCCCTGTCCATCTGTGTAGTTGTAGAATGCATGTATATTGAGGTCACTCTCCATTTTGATGACATCTGTATTGTAGTGTTGCATGCTTGTGAGGCTTCGCCTCGTGACAAGCATTAGCGATTTGTGCTGATGCATAATTAGTCGTAGTTACACTAACTTTAGGATATAGTGTAATTTATGTTGGTGATTACTCACCCCCTGCCACACACCCCTGAGGTGGCTTGCAGGGTATTTTGTAGATGTAGATGTAGATGTAAAAAAAAGCCCGCTTAGTTCTTGAGCTTTCATGAAAGGGAAATTAATACCTCTCTCTCCCTAGTTCTAAACGCCTTCTATTCCGAAGCTGTAGCGTTATGGAAAGTAATCTATAAAAGGAGAAAACCTTAACAACTTTGGTAAAACATTTCCGGATATGCAGTTCCAATCAATATGTGTGTTTAAAGATATAAAAATGAGGGGAGGGAACGTTTACACATGCCACAGGCAGGATTGAAAAATATGGTGCTTAAAAAACCATTAACTAGCTTTTAAAAAATTCAGGAGTTGAAAGTGGCACGGCTTCTTTCATTTAAACTAAATAATTACCACATTAAAATAAACCGATGGCGACTAAATAGATTAGTGTGAATTAATTAAATATTGTTATAGTTAGTGTTTATAATAGTGAAACTAGGACGAATTAATGAAATATTTTTAGTAACCTATGTGTACCAAAACAAAACAAGAGTCAAGGCCAGTGACAATTAAGAACATAAACTATACAATGAGCGCTAGGAGTTGAAGAAACTCAAGCCCAATGCCTAAAACTTCTTTTCTAATATATGTTTATTTGTCAATCAAACCAAGCTAGTTCTTAACAAATACTTTGTTCTCGTCCACTCCTCGAAGACCGCCGTCTGCCGAGGTACGATCCTGGCCATGCAGCACATGGGAAAGGACCAAGGAGGCAACGGAGGACTGGTGGTCAACATCGCGTCCATCCTGGGATTAAGGCAATTCGCCGGCTGCCCTGTGTACGCAGCAACCAAGCACGCAGTCATCGGACTCAGCAGATCTTATGCCGTGAGTACTCGGGCCCTGATCCATTCTACGTACGCTACTAAAACGAAGGTGATAACTTAGGTCAAAATTGCGGCAGTGAAATATTCAGAACCTGAGAAAATAATTCACCTGGGCCGTTAGGAGGCCTGGGTAACGAGATAGTCTGCACAGTGTGGCTGGGGCCGGTAGGGTCTGTGTGCAGTGCACACTGACCCTACCGGCCAAACTCAAATAGCCCTGTCCCTAGCCAATGACTCGTGGTTCGAATCCCGTTCCTGGTTGATTTTTTCTCATGACAATTCTTTCAAACCCCCGCTATTGTCTTTGAGTACAGATGAACCCCTATATCTTTACATAGTAGGTATTGAATAACTGCAGAATTTTAGCCTATATTAGGCGAGGAAAGAGAGTTGCTTGAGCAAATGCAGAGGCAAATTAGGTGGATGGAGCAACTATTAAAAGGAGATAGGATACTGAAGGCCCCTTTGGAAGGTAGAAGTGGACAGAGAGGGAAAAGGGAGGGAGGGCACTTGGGATGATATTACGAAGAGAAACAGTAAGTATGGTGAACTGAAGAGAGAGATCATGCGATAACGTAGAGCAACCCTACTGGGGGGTAGGAAAGTAACAATAATAACCCATCAAAAACCTACATTAACCGGTAGATAACCAATGAATAATAATCGTTATTCATTCTGCTTATCAAGATGCGACCCGGAAAAAGGAACGGAAAGAACGGAACACTGCTATCTGGTAACAATATTGCACTGAACGTCATTCCTATGAATGGCAGTATAATGGATTTGTCAGTGAAACTTGGTTGCGTGACGGGCTATAGAGACCTTAGAGCGAATTGGAGCAGTACTTCGGTTTCCTGGAGGCACGAAGCAAAATTTAGCAGATAATGTCTTACAGTCCAGCTACGGCATGCTTAGAATACCTTTTCTAGTAGGAAAATATCGCTTTGGGACCGATTTGAGACTAATGATTGAGTGGGAATACAGCTAAAACATGACAATCTCAATTTCAGAACGCGCAATATCCTCAGCATGGAACAAAAGATTCACTACGCGGTAATGCAGAGAGAAATACTATCTCGGGGAATGAAAAGGCATGGGTTGGAAAGAATATGGGGTGAATTTTTGGGGAGAATGGATGGTTTATTAAAATATATTAGGGTAGGTCCTTGCATTAAGTGAAGCTTGTAAAATGTCCACATCCTTGATTTTCTCGAGTCATCAGGGGTTCGTTGTCGTGGTTAGGGTTATTGCCTCACATCCTGTGGGCCCGGGTTCGATCCCTGGCAGTGGGAAAACGTTTCAGCGAGTCAACATCACGGTCCGTCCAGGTAAACTACGTGGAGAGCAATTCATGTGTCGCACTCCGTCCGTCGAATGGGACGTTAAACTGTGGATCGCTTGGACGCTCGCCGTTTCTAAAGAACACGCCGATTCCGACGCTGGTTTTCTCGACACTCTCTCTCCAATTCCTAAATAATCCTTTCCTTACATTTACCTACCTATCCTTATTGCTGGAAATTACCTTGGCCGCTTCCCTGATTAACCATACAACCCACTAACCAGGTAATAAAGACGCACGGTGTGAATCCACATATGAACCCGAAGAGAACTAGGTCCAAACGATTTTCAACATTTTCAAGACTTCGACATTGGTCAATAGGGAGAGCTGTATAAAGAGTCCCGTGACATTTAGATAACCACCCTTTGATTCCTCCAATAGGCAGTGTTAGTTTCATCCTCGCCCATGGATACCGCACAAGGCTTCTCATTTTCACCCAATTATCTTCCCCTAGGCGTAAACAATGTCATTATCATTTATCTGACAGACATTGGGAAAAGGAAGCCTAACTTCTTAGAACAAATATTCCAGCTGGGCGACAAAGAATGAAGCAAAAGTTTCAATCTTCTGAATTATGGCTAAAAAAAGGTTCAAAATATTGTTCTATGATTTTTAAAATATTTTCTTGAACTATCCATATTTTGTAAAAACAAAGTGGAGAAGGAAGCTTTAATGCTTACGACATTTGATCAACTAGTTCCCCTCCTTTAAATCAGTTCCCTCCTATTGCTGAACACCTCGTTCACTAGTGCACTCTCCTCCTAATGTCTTTGATACTACTCATTCTCCTCCAACGTACTACCCAAGCAGTTACCGAAAGTGCTCTTCCTGCTCTTTTTTGTGCCCTCCCTCGTTTATGGCCAGTCTCGCTGTCTTTGACCGAAATACTCTCATTGCTTTAGTTTTCTTATGGTTTATCTTATGTCCCGCATTGGTTTTCTAATGCCTATAATTCCTTGTATGATCGACTAATCAACACCTGGTCGTCAGCAAATCAAACCGACTGGTCAGCTCTCCTCCTACTTTTATTCCCATTTCTAGCTCCTCTCGTGCCTGCCTCTCTTACTTCTCCTCGGCATCAATGTTAAAAAGAAAAGGTGACAACGGTAAGCCTTGATTAAACTTTGACCTATAGCTGCTCATCGTTAATTCCCGGTCCCGGTCAGCCACCCTCATCTGCTCCGTCTGGACCATCTACAAATGTTGTATGAGGCTAATATCTCTCCAAACTGCTACTATTTACACTATCTTAAAAAAACTTTTTCCGATTCACTCCGTCAAAAGCCCTTTTGAAATCACGAAACAAACAAAAACATCCAAATTATAGTCCTTCCTGTTATGATACCTTTCTTTATGTGTTTTCATCACCGCAATAGCATCGCAAATTGCCTTCCACTTCATAACTCAAACTTTTTGCCCCCTAAGCAGTAATTTTTTCTTCTCTCCAACATTTTATTTATGATTCCGAGTACAACCTTTGCCTCTAGTGACTTTAAACTAATTGTTTTCTAGTCTTCGTATTCTGTGGCTTCCTTCTTTTTCGGCATTAGGATCAAGACTGTTTTCACGAAATCTCATATTCCCTTCTAATAGATTCTAATAATTCGTAGGAAATAAATTTTTCTCCCGTTATTTCATAAATTTTGAAGAGATATTATCTACAACCAATTTACAACTACCAAAGTTATTTTTAACACAACACCACCGCGTGAACTATCATTCGTCTGGCTCCTACCCTTCAACCTATCTGGCATGAGTGGCCCTATCAGGAGCAATCGTATATTTGGTTACATCTTTTAGCAAAACGAAAATGAATTTCGGATCAGAGAATCTTCCATCCAATTTGACGTTTTGTTCGATTACGTTTTATGCTAAGTGGATGGGAGTACTCTCTAAATTAGTCTACGGTCCAAAGAGTATTTATTTATAATCTTTTTGATCTCTTTCTCTGATTGGCCCAAATACTCACTGTGTACCTACTCTAAATGCGGCTATAGCATTGTAGAATAAAGTAATCTTTATAATATTCACCTTCTACCCATCGAATGAATCCAAATGTTGTTTCCAGGCGAACACGTCGCATATAACATTTTTTCGTGTTTTTCTCTTCCAGGAACCATTCCACTACAATGCGACTGGGGTTCGAGTGGTCACCATCTGCCCCGGAGTGACGGACACGGACCTTATCTCTGGTGCGGGAGGCAGACAGATGTCCAACAACATGGGAGACCACTGCGCGGGCGAGCTGAACGCACTACCCAAACAGCCGTGAGTTATTTTAGGGAGTCGTATACGTATGGGGACGCATACGGGTCGCGCAAATACGCATTACCCCGCATCGAAAACACGCCCCCGATTATCTACAGCGGTGTCACTCGCATTAATTAAACTGTGGCGTCGAAGACCGGAAGATAAATTTGGACCGACTGATTAGGACATTGACCGGAAATGATCCAGGGGGCGGTTCCAACATTGGATTCTTCACTTACGATACTTACTTCTGGCACTTATCCAATAAGAGTTCCCGAGTGCACTTAAATCGTTGATTGCGGTGAAAAACATTCGTATTTATATGAATTTCAAATAGGCAGCTAATCACCATACACGTCACTCAAAAAGAGTTAATTTATTTGTTTACGCATAGTCTATAAAAACATCGCACGCTGATTTTCGATCCGTTGTCATATGCATATGTAACTCTCCTCCGTCACAAAGAATTGACAAAACCACAACTAACTGTATGTAGGGACACAACTTATAACTAGCTACGAAAACAGTAAACGGAAGTATGACAAGTATAAATATTTGCGATACAAAGTTTTTACGAATTCGTAAAAATTGTCAACATTAGAACCATTCCCAGGGGCCGGCTCCAATGTTGCGTACTCGTCTTGCGATATTGATTCACGATACTGATCCAAGGAATGCATTTCATTATGCAAATTAGTATCCCTAGGTTTTGTATCCATTGGTTGCAATTCCAAATATTTGCTATTTTCTATGGGTACGATGTTCGACGACCCGGTGTCAAGTGTGTTACGCAGAAACAATTTAATCATTTATTTACAAAATATTCGCATGATAGGCGATCCGTCATAGCGCACATTTCATAATACACAGTTTTTAAGGAGGTGTATACATATTTAAACACTTACATTAGGTGTTTCACTACTCCACTCAGTATCTAAAAGTAGGTAATTGTTTAATTTAAGGCAATGTAAACTCTTGTATTTACCTCATGTTTACCACAGCAAACTAGTCTCCGATTTCCAATAAAAATGAAGAAAAGAGTCCTTTTCTTTGTTTTAGAGAGTGGTAGGGATGTGCGGTATATATCGATATACCAGTATATCCGGTATATTTTTGCCGATATACCGATATATACCGGCATATTTTTTATAAAGTCAATATTCCGGTATATTCGGTGTTATTTTCTAAATACCGGTATCCGATATATTGCTCAAAATGAAAATTTTCATACCGAAGTTCAGTAATTAAGTTAGGGAATTATTTTAGAGAGTGGGGTTGTTGCAAGTTCCCTATAGCAAAGGAAAATGTGAAGTAAAATTTATGGTTTTTACCGTACTACGATTTTTAAAAAGTATGATGAACTCTTTTTACCTTGGTTTTGAATTCTGTTAATGAAGTTTTTCTCCCATTCGGTGCTGCTACTACGTATTCTATGAAGCGCTGTGCCTTAAAAATAGACCATGATACGGCCTTGGTTGGTAACGGATGTAAATTAACTTTACAGAATTCAATCCGAATTTGGTGGAACAAAATTAATCTTCCCAAATCTAATAATTTTAAAAATTATCACAGTCATGGAAAAAATGTTACGCCCTGTTTTTCCCTGCGTGTACTAATTATATCTAGGATGATGACCTCCGTTTTATACCATCCATTAAACCGATCAGATGCATTCCGCACGCAACGCATTTGCAATGAAAAAAGATACTTAACCTATCTTGTATTTCTTCCAACATTAATTTATATAACACACTTATGAAACGTCAAAACTTAACCCATGGAATATTTGAAGAGACTGCATCCATGGAGGTTGCTATGGCTACCCTTTCAAGCTCCCACCATTGGGACCACGTGTCTAATCGAAAGTGATGCGGTTTTATGTATTGTCATAATGCAACAATAACTTTAATGTTAGTATACGCGAGGGTAAATTATTCTTTCTATTCAATTTTAATATATTATGTAGATTGATTTGATATCGTCGTTTTTTCTAATAGTTACTCTTGCTTTGATAAAATAATCACTTTTCACTAAAAAAATGATTGCCTTTTGCATCAATCTCAAAATGTTGATTTGCCGTGAACTAATTACTGCAAAAGCAACGCTTGGGGAGTTAATAGCCCACGTGTAAACGCAAGCAATGAACACAATTAAAACTTTTATATCGCGATTCTGGATATCGACAAGGCGCGATATTATTCAGCTTGCTTCCGTGGGGGAGCCTTATGAAGCCTTTCACGAGCAATCCTGTGTACGACTCTTTATATCACATTTATAGTTGATTATTTATCCTTATTTAGCATTTCACGAGCAGTCTTGTGTACGACTCATTATATAACTTAGATTTATCCTTGATTATTTATCATATATCAAATACCGGAATCATATTTCCTTTTCGTTCATTCGAGGCAAATGTATTCACAGATTAAATATATATTACATTTATTTTTCCATTCCTTCAGTTGTATCTAGCGCCACAGCTGACATAAGTATAGAAGGAAACGCTGACCTTCATCACTTTGGTCAAGTGTCATCACCCCCACAGGGTCTTCATGAAACCTCTACATCCATTTCGGTGAATCATTATGATATAGCTCGGGTACTAGGGCAAGAGAGCGAATATAGCACGTCACATTCGATGCCGAATGAGCTGCAATTATATCTCAGCCAGGCGTTATCACTCAGAGCAATGAACCCTCTGCAGTTTTGGCAGAAAAGTAGAGCCGCTTCCCCTGCTTTAGCCGGAGTGGCCGTTAAATACATGGTTGTTCTGGGATCCTCAGTACCATCTTAGAGCACCGTGTCATTGGTCAACTATGTTGCATCTGATGATCGGAGCAGATTGACTGGTGATCATATTAACCAGGTTGTGTTTTTTGATCAATTATACAAAATATTGGTTTCCATGATTGCCATTTGAGATCAATCGAATTTGCCTTGTCACAACATCATCAGCCAAGCTAAGAATGTGTTAAGCCTCCTTGAAATATTGCATCAATGCATGGCATATTTTAATTCTGAATACTTTGTTAAGACCTGTGTACTGTATGTCTTTACCTTGATAACATCTAATATATCATAATCTGTCATAATACGATGATGAATTTGTTTTAGAGTTGTTCCTTAGCCTATTTTTGTGTTTTTTATAGAATCTATCGCGCATGGAAAACTATACCCTAACTGAGAATGATGAAAATAGAATTTGGTAATTATCAGAGTATGTACTTTCTGCATAAAAATGCCTTAAAAAATTGCACTTATCTGATAAAAGCATGTTTATAACACATCAGTTGTGCATTTATTCCGCATGTTCTTTGACTGGAAACCACAATGAATCGAACAAATATATTGAACAATATTTCCTCGGAAATATTCTTTAATAAATATGTATTTTGATTAAAAAATAAATTACCTATTTATTGCTCGTTTCCTCAATATTCTTAATAGTTCACTCGATTCTATTTCGTTTTCTAGTATTCTGAGAACTAAAAACGTTTAGTGAAACATAGCAGGTAAGTAGGTAAAATTATATTGCAAATACCAGCAAAAATAGTAGCATAATTGTATCTTATATAAATGGTACAGATATACCGGTCCTCCGGTATATTTTTTACGATATACCTACTTATCGGCTGATCGGTATATTTTTATGTACCACACATCCCTACAGAGTGGACCAATGAAAGGCGAAACCTTCGAGTATGTAGATCGTACTTCATTGACGCAGAATTAAAATCTTTTGAAAATTAATCAATTCGGCTCTCACCCAGTAGATAAGTCTTATATGAAATAAGACCAAAGGTAAATTTCGTTTAGCAACTGGATCAAATTTTTTGGATGTGACAAAGATATGCATTAAGTACAGCCAACCCTCAGAAGTCGAACCCAATCCGTTCCAGAGCTGGTTTGACTTTCGATAAACATCAAATTTCTAGTAAAAATTTCTCATATGAAACAATGAAAATTAAATAAATCCGTTACGGATCCCCAAAGTTACTCATTATATTCAAAATTAAGAGTAAGTTTTGGTTAATTGAGCAAGTACAATTATACTAAATTGTAAACTGTATGCATTAAATTATGCGTGCTTGAGACAAAAAAAATTGACGTGCACTTTACCTTTGCTGACTGATAATGACGCAAAGTGAGAGGAGAGAAGGAAGGAAGGGCAAAGGTTTTTATTTATTCGCTGGATTCTCTTCTCCTCTCAATTCCGCTTGTTGAGGGCTGTGGCTCACCATCACCAGCATTACTGCGGGCAACTGATCTTTCTTAGGATTAGAATATTTCCAGAAGTTTGGATGTAGTGCCTAGCGAACTAAAATTAGTCCTATTTGACTGCCGTGTTTATGCGGTTTGAGTTTCGAAGTATTTTTTCGAGATTCAGAAATGATATTACAGCAATTGTTCGGTCGATATTTAAGTTGTTTGACCATAAAACCATTAGACTTTCGCGGGCCCACTGAATGCTGAACCGAAGAGAGAGAGATCGATTATGACGAAGTAGTGCAGCCCCAGCAAGGGCAACAGGGGAGTAGCAATGATTTATCACAAATCTACTAAAACTGGTAAATAAACCAAGTAAGAGTAAATGAAAAAATAATTCCCAAATCTGGGAATTACCAAAAATGTTGGGTAAACGTGGTAGTGGGAGGATAAGTAGGAATCCTGGGCGGTATGAAGGGAGGAAAAAATTGAAATAGTTGAAAAGGTTTTCAGGAATGTAAGATGGTTGTTTTACAGAGGAAACGTTGGACAAAACCCCTCAATGACGAGCATTTTTAATGAGGCCCATGGTACACATTTTGAAAACTGCATTATCATTGAAAAGTTTTCCAATGACATAAATTCTAAATTCACATTTTCCTTATTTAACATTTTAAAGTATCTACCAGAAAAATTATCCGAGTTTATTCTCTCACTGCCACGGTTAAAAAACCTTTAAACTTTAGATTGGACTGGTTTGGCCGTTGTAATTCACGAATTGAAATTTTCTGGGACGTTTAAATTCAGTTAATATTTTTTTCGACGCTGTCCCAAGGAGTCACACAGCACGTAGATGGGGACCAACTTGTATTCGGATTCTGACAGCCGGCAATTCTCGGGAATACATAGGTCTGGCGAGAAATCATCGTCGATAGGGTTAAATTACACAAACGAAACAAAATGTGGTTCCGGACAGGAGTAAACACGTCTAAATCCTTCCATATTCGTTCTCCTTATCGGACTTGTGCGCGTATCAAGACAGATCGTCAACACCGTGGATATAACGACATTTGGGTTATCTCGCGATGCTCCCTTGAACGCGGTCGCATCCAAATGGATACACACTTGTCACCCAACTGGAGTGAATCCGCCATCAGAGTTCCGCGTCGATAATTAAAACCGTCAAATTAAACATTAAGCTACGTATCCCAGCCCCGGCCATCGAAAATTCGAGCAGCAGTCATGTAACAAAGCCGTTATCGCTGCTTATTAAATTACACCCAATATTCAGAGATATCAATGTTTACCCGCGCAGAGATGACACCTCGTGTTAATCCCATCGTCCTTGGGCGGTTGCATGAGGTAATCCCCAGTTTTAATCGAATATATATCATCACCCATTATCTAAAACTTATAGACAATTACGTGGATTCAACGACGTCGCATGGATGCGAGTAAAGACGATGGTATATTAATTTTTAATTAAGTGATGTGGTGAAAAAATGCAGAATATTTACCCGGAATGGGATGCTGGCAGTCTAATCTTTAAGGGGGGTGAATACCACGCCTGAAAAATCCATTGCGAGGCTTTTACATCGCCATAAAAAGAGTTGTTTTAGGCTTGATGTCGTGGAATAACATAATAAATTAAAATGATATTGGCAATTTTCCACAACATAAACTTTAATTCGACCGGTTTCGATGCACTGCATTTTCATCAGGTAACAAATATGACACAGACTCCAGTATATATACTGGACTTTGTGTCATATTTGTTACCTGATGATGATGCAGTGCATCGAAACCGGTCGAATTAAAGTTTATTTTGTGGAAAATTGCCAATATCATTTTATTAAATTTTTTTACATCGCCATTTTGGCAAGCTAAGATAAAGATCTGTTTTCCCTGTTCGACACTCGAAAGATTTGGCTTGGACTTATTTGTTTTTGCTTTAGCTTGATGCTAACCAAATCGGAGAAAAAAATTTAAAAAACTTACCTAAACTTCGACCACTTTTGCTGCGACGGTACTCGGCTATAGGAAGCGATGCGAAAATTTACTACGTTTAAAAGGGGAGGGAGAAAGAATGACTTCAGAGAGACTTGATAGCGGGAAAGTGAGTTACGTTTTGGCAACGGTTTTAAAATGATCCCGAAATAGAGTAACTTAAAGTCTTCCCGAATGTGACGAACAGAAAGCAGTAATTTGCACACCCCACATATAGGGACGTAGGATTATTAGTCTGTAGCGATTTTGATGGGAGAAAGTTCATCGTGAACTAGAACCACTATGAAATAAATATAATACAGAGAGCTCACCTAATACGAGGAGAGATTTATATCCGAGCTACCTCCCACACTGTCCCGAAGCACCGCATTGGACCAAGGGGAGAAAATACGTCCACCATTGCTTTAGTTATGGACAAATTTACACGGTATGATTTAGACATTAATATCTTCTCCTTTGGATTATCAAATTAGTTTTGCCAGTAGATGACATGCGAAATAAACCGTCCAATTACAGCCCTTACGCCATCCAAATGAACAACATGTTCATGTCGATACGTTATTATATAGATACCCCCATGTATGGATTACATATTATATGAGTCCAAAGTAACAGCATCCCCAAGGAGTCCACTCCAAATAGCAGACAAGCAGGGATCACAACTTAACTGAAATATCTTTGCCACTGCCGGCACTTGAACCCGTAACTCCGAACTCAGGATGGGAAACAAGTACCTACTTCATCCACAATTCCGACCCAATTCAGAGTTATTTTTAAATTAAAAAAATTGATTAACTACGTTTTCCTCACTGATCAGGAGATATTTCCCAGGATTGAGTAAGGCCCGGGCTTAAAGAGATCGACAAGTCCCCGAGGCAATTAACAGAGACGGGCCCCACTTTTTGGTCATTTATCCATAAACAAACTTTATTTTTTATTTATTCAACGTTCTTTGACTTGAGAAAACAGACAAGCGGACTAAGAAGTTAAATAGACAAGTACTAAGAATATTTCTTTTTCAAAAGTGATATTATTATACGTGTCCTCGCGTGCTCAGTGTGTTCTATTTCGTTCCCTAGCCGAAGTTCCCTCCGAGGTTGGTGGCTTAGGCCGCTGCCTATTTTGCCTAGGCAGAATTTCGCCGCTGGTCCAGAAGGCTCCTCGTTAGTGGGATTGGGCAGAAGTGACGAGCGCGTGGTTCCGTCTCGCACGCGTGAAGAAGGCACGCTTTTTACGATCCCCTCTCGTCACGTTCCCGGCAAGACCTCCCGCTTCCGCCACCGCGCCGTACTACTCCAATTCGTGCCAATTGGGCAGAATTGGCGGGCAGACGGAGGAGTCGCTTGGGCGGTGGTGAAGGTCGCGAACGCATGGGTGGGGTGCTGTCGACGGAAAGGGGAGCGGGAAGGGAGAGGATGAAGAGGAGGAGGAAGAAGGCGGAGGAGTTGATGGCCTAAAAAGAGACATTGGTGACTCGGGTGAGGCCAGACGACGCCACGAGACCCGTTTTCAATGGGCACCCGTGTTCCTTCCTACGGCCTCAGGCGTGTGTGGGACTGGGCGAACGAGCGATATTGCTGTCACGTCGACGACCGCATTTCCTCGGACGGCATCCCTCGTCCGCAAGGAAGCGTATAAAAAGGGGAAGTTATTTTGGACCTACGCATTTTTTCGATAAAATTAGGCAGGACCATGGTGTGAGGACAATACGTTCGATAATGTAGGCATGAATTTGTATGGTTTGGAAAAAAAATAATTTCATGCTAGTATTTATTACTAGAGGCGACTTAAAGTTGAGGTAATTTTCATTATTTAGGATAGGTTGGGAAGGGTTGCAGGGGAAATATTTCTCAATTTGTACATTTGTGAAAAAATGAGGCCATGGCATTAGGAAATTAAGTCGTCTGTTGAGGGAAGGATGAAGGAATCAAGGAAGGGTGGGAAAAAACCCGGCGCGTATACTCTAGCATACTCTTGAAGAAAGACGCAAATAACCCACAGTTGGACCAGTGGAACACGTCACATACGAAGAAGACACTTATAGTGCTCTTCACATGTCACCAAAATAGGGATCCGAATTCCAACCAGTGCCGGGATGCCGGTCAATAGGGACTGTAAGCCAGCACTGCTTTTCATAATTATGAGACCTTATAGAGAAAATAATACGATTTGTATTTTGCCACCAGTACAACACCCAGATTTGGATTCCGAACCCACTCGCAAGCAGCGCAGATACTTTCCCTACCGAGTTGCCACCCCGCCCTGATATTCGTGAACCATGATTCACGGCAATTGAGGAATATATTTTCCTGGGGGACAGGGGACACTGTCTCTATTGCCTTCTCCTTCAAAAGCCAATTACTCTTGACAAAATCTTCCGGGCACCTGCTTCCTTGCACGTGTGGCTATGGATAGGGAGTGCTTAACTCTCCCCCAGAGACAAGAATTGAACAAATTAGTGTTCGTGCGGTGATCGTGAAACAGATCATTTTTCTGCTGCGAGAGGGGAAGACTTAAGTATACTGATCTGAAGAGATTGATCGTGCGAGGAATTACATAGCAAGAGTATTATAAGTATAGCAATGATTCAACAATTATACTAGTGTAAGTATGTAAGTGTATATAGTGTAAATATATTTAAGAATAGGTTGAAAAAGGATGTTTTTATCATTTAATTGTAAGGTATTGTTAACCAGGAAGATGATGTATATTGTTCGTACCTTGTTTATCTATGTTACCACCGGGCCAATTGTCCACTAGTAACATTATTAATATAATAATAATAATACCCTAACAAATAGGAAACAAAAATCAATTCAACAGTCATTGACATTTTTTAGTCATGAATATTACACTATTGGTGAATTGGTGTGTACATAGCAAGAGTTACTGATTACTGAGTAGGCTTTGTAAAATTAACTCAATACGTGGGAATGGAGTTGACTTTCCCACAGAATTTTGAGATGAGGTAATTATTCCCTTGATCCCTGAGAATCGGCCCATGTAGCACAGCTACTCCGATGCGACTCTCTTCTTTGATTTCAACGAGTGATCTTTGGAAAAGTCTGGAATGGCAGGATTTTCTTGAAGTCATCCGGTTTATGACCCTCTTTTCTACAAAAATAACCATGAACGAAAACGCATGACTTTAGAATCATTGTAAAAAGCATAAATTTCAAGAAGGGGAACCTATCGAACATGGTGTATCCACTCCGATGCGAGTGTGTGGGGAACCACAACGGGCGAGGAGGGGACCAATATGCTGGAGAAAGAGTTATCCGACTAGATGCAGGCGTTGGAGTCGGGCAAGGGAGTATGGAGGGGATTGAGATGGGTGGTCGCCGAGGCCCCTGGGGCGGAGATGCTGCGCGTCCTGAATGGAAATCAAAACAAATGACACGGGACGGCCGCTTGTTTGTGTCGCCCGCTGCGGTGGAGGGTCGCAATTCGCGTGCATACAAGCGTTTTGAGTTGAGTGCCTCCCCGGGGAAGGAAATTCGGCCGTTGAAAAAAAGACTCCCGCAAACAGACCAGGGAAACAACCGCCACTTTAAGTGTCTCCTTACGACTTTTTTTGTTGTCACATATCGTTAGGAAGGTGCTCGTGCAGACGCATGAACTCGCCGCGCCGGCAGCCGTCTCAAGGGCGCTACAGAGGTACTAGCGTCCAATGGGAACCGAAAAGAAAACCCGATAGAAGCAGGATTTTTTTCATTGCGGTGCTAAACAGTTTGTGTGCTGGATTTGTCCGAGCCAGGGGGTAGATACGGGGAAACAGTGATTGTTATGCCAAAAATATTCCGAAAAGAATGCCTCTTTCGATTAATAACACCCGTATAAGACCTTTTTCATCTGTGGTAAATATTATGCTCAAGTTTTGCTGTACCAGACTAAAGTATATTCCATACTCTCTACTAATGGAAGAAAACGGCATTTTTTCAATTTAAAGTAATTTATCCTCAATCATGCTGATGAAAAAACCGTCAATGGTTTGTCAGGATTTAAAAAATGTAAAAAACTGACAAATAAACTGGCCTTCGCCAAGTTATAATTTACGGGTTTGTGTCTCAAGGGCACTGACAAACTTTATTTGCGCGTTTGTCGTTGGTACTTGGATCACAATGTTTTTTTTGGAAGAAATGCATAAATTTTCTACGACAAGCTACAGAAATATTCCATGTATCTTCATCACACTGAATATTTGCAATAGGTACTTGTGGAATATGCACACATAAATGTATTTTGAAATAGAATTAGAATGAGCATAATGTAAGTAAAACGATATTTGTCATTAGGGTTCTTTCAGGTAAGGACACATTTTTAAAATGGCGATGCCCCTTAAACAAACGATGGCTATTATTGGTATTCATAATGAATCGCTCGGTTACCTCGTAAGCTATATGTACAGTTTAAATAGCGTTCCTTAATGGCAGACAATCGACGAAATATCTCGCGAGCCGGCTCCGAACGCGAGTCAATTTCTGGATTTCAATAGAAAATCATAATACCTGACAGGACTAAAATGCAATCAACTAATTTAAGCTTAAAACTCAATCGCATTTGGCCTTATTTTTCTTCTATACCCACTTTTCCAAACTAATTGTAAGTATATGATTCATCGTCTAGCCATACTTCATCTTTCATGACATCGATCGTACTTATATTTTTTCCCCAAACTAAGCTTCCAAACAATTTCCCCACTATAACTCCCTCAATATCCCATTGCTAGCTCCGTCACTTTTAATCTGCCAAGTTTGTGTCTTTTACTTCAGACTACCTTTCATCCTCTAAGATACGTAGCACCGTTCGTCTGACTCGGCGATGAATAGAGAAAGAGCTGTATCAATTCAACCAGTACTTATATAGAAAAATATAGTCAAAGAACAAATGATAAGGAATTATTTTTAAAATACATGCACTTGATATAAATACTAAGGGTTAAGGTAATAGATAAAAATGGAAGGTCATTAAAGGTAGAATAATAAACATACAGGATATATTTAATATAATTTGATGGTAAATCAAAGCCCTCTCACGGAGCGTGGCGTGGGAGAGCTCTAAGGAAATGGAGATGAAATGTCGTAGATGGACGTATGATCTAGTGCTTTCCCAGCGTAGTTGATGAATGAATTCTTATCAGGTTTCCAACAATTAGGGCTGTTGAGCTCAACACGATGCACGAGTCGGGCATCGATACGTCGGACATAATGGAGAGTCTAACCCGGTTGGGAACCCGAGAAGAATTCATTCGTAGACGGAGGCTTTTGAGAACCACGTCAGGAGATGGTCGGATAAAATTAGATGATCATAGAGGGAGGGAAAGATGAATAATAAGTCATGGCAGGGAAGCAAAAGAATCCTTGGGAGATATTTAAATAAGATAGGTGGGTATTGAGAAGATAGTTGAAGAGAAAGAGACGCGGTAGGCAGGAAAGGGTGAAAAGTGGAGACTCAGATGAGAAATAAAATAGATGATGGAGAGCGTTGAATGGCTGTAAGTCTTAGAGAATGTGTTATTTTCGGGGTTAAATATAAAAATCGAATATAATTGACATTATTATTATTATCAGCATAGGTGATATACCGATTAAGGTAGGTTAAAATGGGAGGGAGTCAAAATCTCCAAGACTTTTAACAAGCGCAGACCCTAATCTACCAGCTTGATTTCATTCTTCATGCCGGCATACGTCCCACCTCTTTTCATCTTCTTCTTACTGCAAGTCTTAGGCATTAAGCTGGTTTCGACCTTATTTAGTCCTGGTAATTTCATCCGTTGCGTGGACGTCCCTGGGATCTTCTGCCTCTTGCTCCTTTTAATGAATTTATATAATTTTAATTTAATTAATTTCCAAAGTAATGTTGGTATTCTCTCTTCATCTACTTGTGTAGTCTCGTTTTGTCGATACCTTTTACGTCGAGTTCTTGACTTTTATCCGTGTTTCGTTTTCTTTCTGTTCGTGTATAGTCCGCTGTTCTTCTTTAGAATTTCATTTAAGATGTTTGTAATCTTTGTTCATTTGCTTTTGTAAGTGTCCAGTTCTCGCTGCCGTATTTCCACATGGAAATGCCATTGTGTTATAAAATTTCATTAAGTTGTATTTTCTTACTTTATTTTATAAAGTTCGTTGTATTGTACCGTTAATGTAGTTGGATCTGGCAGTTTTCTTGTGAATGTCTATATCATTGCAGCATGGTAACGTTGTTCCGAGAAAGTTAAAGGATGCGACTTGTTATATAACTTATTTAAAATTATTTTTGATGCACTGTTTCATCGCCTTTGAATGTCATTACTTTGATTTTATCAGTTGAGATATCCTAAAGGTATATTCATGAGCCGTCTTGAGAAGTTCAAAAGCGGCTTTTTGGAGTGCGTCTTCACCATTGGCGATTAACACTTGATCGTCTGCAAAAAGTAGCATTAGCACACATTTTGGACTACAAAGGTTGTACGTGTAGTAATTTATTCTTCTCCTCCATTGCCGTTACTTGTCGTCAATGTATAGGTTAAAAAGTGTAGGCGACAGACTACATCCTTGTCTAAATCCTAAATTAACTAAAACCGTTTCCTTTTCATTGTCGGAAATGATTATTTGTGATTGGTTGCACATACGTTTTAATACTTCAATTAAATGTAATGGGAATCCTCTGTTTTAAAATTCTCCAAAGTAGATTTCTATCGACTTGCGAAAGCTTTTGTATGGTCTATGAATAAAATATGTTTCTATATGCAATCCTCGGTGTTTCTCAATGATTTGCTTGATTACAAATGTGTTGTCAGCGCAAGATCTACCTATTCTAATGCCAGTTTGTTCTTCTAATATTATACATTCTGCTATGCTGTTTGGTCTGTTTGTTATTATTCTGGAGTATATTTTGTAAGCAGACTTTAGCAAGGAGATATCTCTGCAGTTTTCGCAGTTGGATCTGCCGCCTTTGTTGAAAATTAGTCTAATATTGGCTCTATCATTCAGTCGTCCGGTAAGATTTTTTTCTAGCATATATATTAATTTTAAGAATCTGGATTTAGTTTGTTCATCTAAAAATTTTACTAGTTCATTATTAACGTAGTCATGTCCGGGAGTTCTCTTCATTCCATCCACAAAACCTACTCCCTTTCTTCACTTACCCAACATCATCCGCTCTATCACGGCCTTCAGCATCCCTCACATCTTATTACCGTTCCAACCACCTGCTATGCCTCCCCCTAGAGTCATTCAGAAGTTTCCTCTCCTCATCCACCATTCCAAGCACTTCCTCGTTCGCCTACCTTTCTGTCCACCACACTTCTCCATTCTCCTAAAAGCATATATTTTAAATGCCTGCTACCTATTCTCATCCTCTTTCAAGTATGATCAAATTATTAATTTAAATAAATATAAATAAACTAGGTTTTAAAAGGCGCCCGAGGCGCCCACTTATTCAAGGAAGATATTGACATTAAATGACACTTGATATCATGAGTTTATTCACAATACTAATATAATTACATTCTTTCCGTTTATTTCTCACATTGCGTGTGAATTGACGATTATCGTTGAGCAGTGGTCCTTGCTGAAGGTTGAGCTCGATAAACACTTTCACTTGGCGGGAATTTCTCGAGCGAGAGAGAGAGAGAGCAACGCATAGTTGTCCGTGTGAGAATACTGTTGTTTGTAGTTGAAGCCCCACGCGGCCAAATGACTGACCATGCGACTTGTTGATTGTAGTCACATATGCCGGAATCACTCGAAAGTGTCCTGGTCGCAAGATGAAAGGGAGCGTTGTCTCAGTCGGAGCCAAATCAGAAATGATTCTCGCTTGTATGAAATTTCTTGCAAGCAGTTGAATAACGGCATTTTAAAATTTAAGTGACTGTGGCTCCATCTAATAACGGTATTTTAAACTTTTAGTGACTATGGCTCCATCTAATAACGGCATTTAAAAATGTAAGTGACCGTGGCTCTATCTAATAACGGAATTTTAAAATGTAAGTGACGGTGGCTCCATCTTACAGCGTTCCTGAGTCAGCGAGTGAGTGACAAGGGATTTTCTTATATAGATGATAATAAAACCAACCAAAATAAGACAAGAAGCCACCATATCGAGAATAATCTTCCACTTTTACCGAGCGGAAGGAACAGCTATGAAATCCTCAGTGTGGGCGTACTTTGAACACCACAGAAAAACATAAGCCTACATCTTGAAAACGGCGGAGTCCCAACATCGATCGATCGAAGGGGAACGAGCGACTCTTTCCTGCTTTCAATTACAGTTTGCACGGGACAGCTGACAACTGGTCTGGACCCTAATTGGTCTTTGATTCTGCTCGACAGGCTGGGAGAAGGGAGCTGGAGTTCACATTAGCGAACTAACCGTGCCAACTCTTTTAAGTGGGTCGCAATTACCCACTACGCACGTCCGGTGATTTAGCCACGTGGAGAGACATTAAAGAAGGAGAATTGCCATCGGAGAGGAGAAGGGAGCATTGAAGAGCCCTGTCTCACCCCTATCCAAGCCCTTGACCGTGAGCGTGGATTAAGAACCATATGGCTCATGTTCAACAACGACGAGTACTCCGTATTTCACATTGTGTAGTTAGGCTATTCGCAATCCGGTGCCAGGATCTAGAAGCAGCCGCCAGAATCTAAATAGGAAAAGATCATGACAGTGGACTGCGGATTTCATTGATCATTATCAATCGTCCAGTAATTTTAGGTCTTAAACCTCGGAAAAAATCATTATAAAGTGATTCACTTGCGTACTAGATTAATGAACTAAAATTTTCTGAAAATCCGCGTGCCCGTTCAATGTCTTCTCAGGCCCAAATATGAAATACTTACTCCTCGTCCTAAGAACCGTAGCTACGGCTCAAAAAGTGACGCAGGGAAGCAGTTTTTTACCACTTTCTCTCAAAATGATATTTATGATAATATAAGGGAAAGTATGGTATGTTTGAGTACTTAAAATTTCACATAAAACGCGGCTTTGTTTTATTCAACCTTCTGTTCCATGGAAACTAAGAGTTAATACGAAAAAAAATTGTCGTAAGCCGAAGAATAAGCAGTAGAGGTGAAGCTTATGCGCAGTGATCGTCATGCGCCATGATCGTCATACGCAATACTTTAACCTTAAAATCATCGATGCATATCGCTGCATCGCTGGATGGCTAACAGTAAACGGAGCAATGGGTGATTGACTGCACGCCGAGTAGTGACTCCGCGGCGGGCCGACTCTTGGAAGGGGCGACTGAAGATCAGAGAGCCTTTGGAAGAAAATTTAGTCAAACAGCTCTCAGCAGTAAAATTTATGAGAATATAAGGACCCTAGTAAAATGATTATGTTGATCTACCGTAAGCTATTATTTAAACATCAGTTCGATAAATTAAAAGACAGAGCTTTTACGTTCTAATGATATGAAAAGAAATGATAAAACTCTACAGTGAGTATCAGTGTAACTGAAAAATATGAGACATGGAAGCATAGTGCATGTAATTACTAAAGCAGCGTCAACTTTACAGACCAATCAACGAGAGTTCAAGTTGATTGGTAAACGAGATTAAACTTGAATGTAGCTACCCCGAAAAGGAATGGCTAGATGGGTACGCACGTATGTACAATGCGTCACCTTACGAATTTTTGTGGGGTGATCAACTTACAGAAATGATCTTTGATAATTCCACAGAAATGAAAACTTTTCCAATGCAATTTATAAGTCGATTTCTTGGTAATGATCATGTGGTACAAAAAAGCGATAAATCTTATGGTAGTAAAAGATTTCTTTGACGAAAAATGCACCTAAGAGGTTAATCTCAGAGGTTAAATAGGTAAAAGGGAAAACTAAATAATCGGGGAAGTGTAACAAAGACCCAAGAAAACAGTAAGCATTCACTTATATATTAGGTTTTGAGGTAAAAGTTGATCGATAAGCAGGACAGTTATATAATTTTTGCATAGTAGATATCTGTGACTCATAATCGGAGGTTTCTTTGAGGAATTCTATATGAAACGCTATTATGTCGCTCAAAAGTTAAATAAAAATTGTGCGACTATAAGAGGTTTGGTTTCCTACCAAGTGAATAAAAATTAAAGAGCACATTTTTACGTTCTCATTATTTTTTTCCAGGGTTGACTTCGTCGCCAAGGCTTTCATCCATCTTGTGCGCGAGGGGCAGAATGGCGTCATTATCGTCCAGGAGGGCGGAGAACCCTTCTATGAAGTGACGATCCCACATTACTCCGAGCTCAAATCAAAATAAGTCATGGACTCGATCATCTCGCCGTCCTTCTCCAATTAAAATTATAAAAATTATCTGCGCAAATACTTATGAGGTCGATTTGCTTTTACACTGAGGCAATAGCTAATCAAATGCCTACCTCCTAAAGTTGGAATAAAATTATTACGCATAAATTTGTTTAAGCTAGAGTCAAATGTTTAGGAGTAACGTGTTCAATCTAAGCATTATAAAAATCATGAATAAAATGTTTGAAACCATCTGCATTTTTATTGACGACAAGCATCAACAATTTATGAAGTTCTCAGAGGATGATGCAACACAAATGCATCGAGATAAGTATCAAAATATCATTTTCGCATGAAAGTTTTGCAAAGAAAACATTTATTGAAGATGCATAGACGTCTGGTTTTTCTGTAAAATATTTTTTTTTATTTTTACTTTTTAAGTCATATTTATCTCTGTTGAATCCATGAGGAAAATACAGGCGCTTTTTTCAATTGATGTATACATATAAATAATTCTCATCTAATTGAGTCAAATTTATACTCTAAATAATCAATCTATAAAACTAAGGCTTCAGTTCTCACAATTTAAAGTAATTCAAAAAAGGTTTTGCAGAAGATTATGCCTAATATGCCTATGAAATTTGAAACTTGTGGTGCCATGAAGTATTAAATAATCAAGCGTTATTTTTTCAGTTAAGTGTACTTATTTCAATTAATAGTTTACTTTCAATGGTTCTTTTTTCAAAATTGTCTGTAATCTTTTTATACAAACTGAGGAAACCTTCTGAGATCTAAGAGATACTGCAATCATAAAAGCTCATTGAATCCCGAAGTAATCGTAAAATATTATTTCGGCGAGAGAAATGTAACTTCCTTGGTATTTTAAGAAACATACTATGATAACTAAGCTGAGGACATTGCCTAAAATGCCTATTTTTTCTTTTACTCAGGAAAGCAATTTTATGAAGTTATAAGTTCATTTAGGATCATTTAAGGCGAAATTAAGGCAATTTATTACTTCCTAAAAATGCCTATTTTACCTGTTTATGCCTTTTTCTGCTGATATCGCCTATTTAAGGGCCTAAAAAAGCAATATTCATCTCAACGTTACCAAACTTCTCTCCAGTGCGGAGCAAGTCTGTTATTTCAGTTTCTTTTTTAATCTATCAAGGTTGAAATAATGTCTTTAAACATGCATAAAGAAAAATCATCCAGAGTGTAAATATACAAAGAGTAGAAAAACATCAATGGTAATTTTACTTGATTCGTACATGCGATGGTTTCAATTGCCAAAAACTGGCTTTTTAAGGCACCACTCAGTATTGCTGAGTTTAAAGAGATAACGCCCGAAGTTGCTCTGCCTTCAAGGCCAGTATTGATATTATGGGGAACATGACTAAATACTGCATTATACCGGCAGATAAAGTTATTGAAATACGTGAGGTATGAGACAGAAAAAATGTGCGCCTCCGATACATCAGTTGGAACTCCTTTTTACCCACTTAAAGGCCACTATTGTAACCGATTTCGCTTATCTTTTATACTGTGCCAATTCTGTCTATAAGAAAATTAAGCCATCATGGCACATGAGTAGGTTTTTTGTAGGCAACAGAATATCTGGATGAAGAAAAAGCGAACTGCATTCTCGAATCCAAAGCAGCAGAGTTGAATCTTGATGCCGACGCAGATCCTACGTTTATCAGATGTAATATTGGTTAACTACCATTAATCATGTCCTCGCTGGAGGCAAGAGAACTACTCCTTGCAACGGCTACAGAGAAAATCTGAACTGTGGATGGTGACCTCTTTAATATACCAAGTGATGTGGGAAAATCCATTGCTCAAGAATTTAAGATGTTATACGGAGAAACCCTGGATGGGAATACATTAATAAGGTTGAAGACATTTTGTGAAGAAATTATATGAATCTAATACTAAAGAAGAGTCCATAAGAACTGTTATTGTTGCTGAAATATATTACCAAAAGTTTAACTAATCTTACTAGGGAAATAGGTACATTTTAACGAAGCTAGAAATCCATTCAGGGGTATTTATAACGAAAAAAATCAAGTTGTTACTGCATTTAAATGTCAATTTAATCGCTTTGTGCCTTTTTATGCTTATATTGCCGATGTGAATGTTTTAAATTGTAAAAATCGCATATCGTCCCGAATTTTTATTTCCGCGTCAACATAAGTTATTTTAATTTGTTAATTCGTCGCATTGTTGCCCGTTTTTCTTTCTGACCGGTGCAAAAGAGCTCTCAAATGTAATGTGTTTACTTCTAAATGAACAGTTAAATGAGGCTGAGGTTTAAGCGCCGGGCTCTTCAATTTCACCATGGGCCTCATCCCATTCTTGTACCTACCCCTCATTCGCACTACCCGGTACAACACGAATTTCAGTCACTAGTGCCTCGTTTCCAAATAATGGTAAGCTACAACAATATCCACCTTGTATGCCAAGTTTTGTTTGTATGGTCCCTGTAAAACCTGATTACAGGCTTAGCCTTTTGGGATTCCAGGACGGACAGAATCGTCCGAAATGCCAAACATATTTTAAGCGCCTATTTTAAGTGCCTATTTAGGCTGCCTATTTCTTCATTTTTAGTGCCTAAATGTCCTCAGCTTAATGATAACTGATTGGCAGTGGTGTACCACGGGTGTCTGGTGCCCTTAGCAAAACATAAGGGACGGTCCCCCCTATTTTATCTAGTTCTCTATATTTTCCTCATTGTGTTCTTACTTTATAATACCTACATATTCCTAATTGCATATGCGGATAAGATTGTTTACTTAGATGTTATCTTATCAATGGGGGAAAATTTTGCATGTTGCGCCGCCCCTGGCGGTGGCCAGCTCCGCCACCCGTTGGGTACTGCACAGCTTGTATATAAATTTGTTACATGCATGCAAAAAGCGAAAAGAGCCAAGCAGAGGGGAATATTTTGGTCAACAGGTAAGTCTTCAACCCGATGACCAGTATGATAGCTGTGGAGTTATTTCGTACCAAGGACTGATGCTATAAGTATACATTTTGACCCATCGTGTGGCTTCCGTCCAAGGTAGGTTTTATACAAAAAGCGTGGTTCACTAGATATAAGGTCTATAAAAATAGCTTAGCTTCAATAAATTAAGACTTTGTTAAAGGCATTTTATCGCATATTTCTTTATCTACTTATATTTTATGAATGCTCTCTATACCTGAGGAGGCTAATATTCTCAGATATCCTATTAAAAGGCTCTTAGCTCTAATTTAATATTAATTTCGCGATTTAAAAGCCTTCCTCTCGCATCATAACTGCTTGAAGGCGCAAATCTAATCTATTGTATCAACATGGCAATAAAGAGGATTCATCAGAAAGGTTTAAGACACTCACTAACTATTCTAAGTAAATTATTATAATATATTATATAGAGACTCACTAACTATGATGTGTGCATAATACCGGCGTTCCTGGTAAGAACACCAGATACAATACACTTTTTAAAATCAGAAATGTTTTCAACCCCGACCGTAAGACCTAACATGCTACCCTTGAGATAAAATACATTAAATAAATGTGGGACACATTTATGCCTAATGTGAAACCCAAGTTCGACTCAAATCACTTATAATTCTTCATGTGTATTCATAAATTGAAAAATATATGGATTAAAATTTTCCTAATGGATTTAACAGAAATAGGTTACTAACTTCATCAACCCCTTTGAGAAAGGGTATCCTTATAGCTGTCTCTATCTTTCTCTTTTCTTATGATAAGGCTTTAATCAAATTTTTAGTAAAATGTTCTTTTTTAATTTAATGCGTTATATAATTTTCCAAATGAAAAGTTATGGCCCACAAAATGAAATAATCAAGCCAAATTATTTTTCGTACTCGGCTATAAGAAACAGGATAACACAATACTGTGTAGACGCCAAGAAAACCCAGAATGAGAACTACCTTTTCAATTTTATCCTCAACATTACTTTAAAGATGATTTCCTTCACACTAATAACCAAATAACACAACAGTGAGTAATGCTCTTCAGCGTTTCAGCAATTTTACTCCTATACTAGTTTAACCGATGCCTTAATTGAAGTCCCCATGTGGTCCGGATCCCCTTCCTCCAAAATGAAATCCACAAAAGAAAGGACGGATCTGAGAATAATCGTTACTGTTTCAATGAAAAATATATATTTATTTTGTGGCAGCCAAAGGTAAGATTATTTTTAGAAGAAGACACCAATTCAATCATGGCCAGAGTCCTTATGAGATTAATGAAAATGGATACAGTGATAACGCCCTCACGATTTACTTTTGCTAAAAACTCACCCTATCTGCATTATAATCCAAAGATAATTTATCTGGATTAGAGGCGAAGATCATCACAGCGATTTGAATAACACCTAATATTATTAATAAATAATTTCTTCTATAGATATATAGACCTACATCTCTAGAGAAGAAAGTATAAATAAATATAATGTCGAGAACAGAAATCATCTGAATATTATTAAGTATCATACACGTCGATTACGCGCTTGACGTCACACTATCGACACCGTCACACTCAGCAGAATCAGTGCGTCTACACACTTCCGTGCAAGCCACTTTTGGGATGCATGGCAAGGGGACATCCACGAAAATGTGAGGAAATGAAAAAGGGATCAGGGTATGAATAGAAACATATACGTGTCATCAAATACGTTAATAATTTTTAATGCTTCTTCACCTCTAGTTCAGATAAATTATCTCTGGATTATAATGCAGAGATAGTGAGTTTTTAGCAAAAATAAATCGGGCGGGCGTTATCGCTATTTCCATTTTCAGTAATCTCTTAATAACTCTGACCGTGACTGAATTGGTGTCGAGGTGAGGAAACTCCTGAAGGACATTGGACGAGGTTCGGACGAGGCAGAGTAGGTGGTTGGAACAAATAATAAAGGGCTAAGGGATGCTGAAGGCCGTGATGGGGAAGAAAGGGAATAGACTTTGTGGACGGGATGAATAGAGAGGGAGTACTTATGCCGAGCTGAAGAAAGAAATCGTGTAAGGAGACAGTGGCTTGCGTCTGTAAAAGTATAGTGGATTTTTAATTTGCTCCATTTAAACCTACCCTAAAGAGATCATAGTAGATCATAGATCATACTAACACTAAGTAGAGTAGATCATAATAATAATTTTAATAATCAGGCCGTCAGAGCTCAATCTACCCTTATCATCTGAGATTGAAAAACTATAGAAAGATCGAATAAGATATGCCAGATATACATGATGATACAAGGGATGAAGAAGGGTAGTACGTATGTCGGACTGAAGAATGGAATCATGCAAGGAGGTAAGGGCCTGCAGCTTTAAAAGATAGTACAGTGTATCCTTTTTCCATTTAAACCTACCTTAACCGATAGATTACTCTTAATATCATAATTGTACGCAGGAAACATAATTTTGGCCGAGTTTAACGCAATAGCCACATAAATTGATAAAAAAGTAACCAACATCTAAAGACTTTTATAAAAATTATAATAATTAATTCTTTTGGATAAAGAGATTCCGAATGTATTCCGAAGATTTTGTTCAAAAGGCAACCTAAAAGTGATTTCCTTAATGGATAAGGAGCAACTTTCCAGAATCATATCTACATCAAAAGGCACTATACAGCTCCAATACAGTATGATATGCCGCAGAAAAAATTTCAGCTCGAGATGGGGCTTGACAGGACTATAGGTAGGAGTTGACGCAATTCAAAAGAGATTAATGAGATACCCCTTGCTGAATTGAGGATAGTTCAGATTCTATAAGAGAGGAACATAAAAGTGAACTGAGGAGGAAATGGAGCGATGTATTTTAGGCAGTATTGAGACAAAGAGAGCCGAATACCCGGGCAGAAAGATAAGCCACATGATACGGAGCAAAAAATTACAACCATCGACACGGACTGCCGAGGAAATACAGCGAGGAGGTAGAGACGTGATTTAGTGATCGTGAATGCATTAATTGGCCCTTGGCGATCGTGACGAATCGTCATGGTCGCTCAAAGGTCCCTCACCCGTATCGAAAATCGATAACAGGCATTGCACGTTCAAGTATCAGTAACCCTTTTGATCGAGCAATTGCAATGGAAAGGGAGGCATAAGCACATGTCTGAATTCAAGCTCTCGCATTGTTTTCATCACGCAATAACCCAAGAATTCCGAGTTCCAAAAGATAGACAGAGATCAAAGTTTCAGGTGTTACTTCCATCGATTAACGAAGCGTATGTATGAGAACCAAGAGGTACAACAGGATTGTGGAGGACATTTCACTACGCATTCTGCCGAACATTGATCAGTCACAAAGTCAAAACAACGAAAACAGCAGTATCATTGACAATGTCGCAATGAACAAGTGGAAAAAATTACCGAGGAAGACCAGAAAGGACATGACGCAAAAAATATAATGGGTGCTAACATAGGAATTTAGTGTGCTAATGAAGAGTTTAAATGTGGGCAGGTAGACAAGGGAAAGATTATTAGCGAAATTGAGAAGAGCAGAGAGAAACCCGCGGCGTCCGCATTAGCTTTCTCTAAACAAAAGGCTCCAAGGATTCCGCAGTTTTACGTAATATTTGATGGAAGGAGTACAGCACACTCGGAACTCTCTGCATACACAAGCAAGGATCGGTATTCAAATGAAAGGAATCTTCTTCACTGAAGGTCATCAAACCCAGGCACTTGGAATGGAAGGCTGGTACTTATGACAACACCCTAACCCGATCCTCAGGAATAGTGATTTTAGTTGATAAGAGATGGAAGTGGAGGGCCGCAAGAAACCGAATTTATGACTGATCTATCTCCGAATTTATGACTGATGAAGTGGGAATACCACGATAAACATACGGGAACCGAAAATAATAGGCAAAAAATAGTTTTATTCTGCATTACAACTTTCGCGAGGTAGACTTGCTGGGTGGATAATTAGTAAAAAAAACAATATTGACCTTTGTGCACCGAAAAGGCATAATTCATTAATTCTATTCTTAATGATTAAGTCAAAGGAATAAAGGTACAGGTGGTATAGTAATATAAAGCCATAGACTATTTTGATTAAAAATAATCTAATAACCAAGGACAGATGAGAATCATAGAAGTAATCGCAGAGGAAGAAATTATTTACGAGATCTCTATAAGGCGAGCTTGTCTCTAGGGATGCGCACCTAGCATTGAATTCGTATTACGATTTTGACTTTTTTTGACGTATAAAATAAAAATCTGTTGACCGAAAGGTACCCCACTCAAACCCACGGGAGCACAAATTACGGAGCACTGGCTGCGGATATTTATTCCACTGAATTTAAACAAAGAGAAAAAAATAGTGTTAGATGGGTAGTATTTGATGATAAATCTCCTCGTTTCAATAAAAAATATATATGAAATCATGAATTTCAGCAATGAAAACCTAGGGTTGTAAAGTGTGCAGTGGTTCCAGGGAATGAATGCAAAATTTCAATGTAACCCCATTTCCCTACCATAACGGCAAAAAGAGAATCAATTTATCGCTTTACACTACTGTATACCAGTCCAAACTGAATACATGCGTCAACTTGCCGTTGCAATTGCCAGCATCGATTCCGGGACTACCAAAGAAAATTAGTACCCAACCGGAAATCATTGGATTAGGAAGGAGGAGGTAGATTATGAGGTATCTACCTTGGATAAAATACATTCGGCAAACCGTTTGGGCAATGCTTCCACAGTACGAAAGTCGAACGACAGAAACAATGAGTAGAGGAATTACCGGGATGTGAGGAAATGTTGAAAAGGGTATTTGAGTCCCCTTCGACTTTTGGGTAAATGTAAGAGAGGAAGAAAAAGATGAAAAAAATAAAGCAATGATTTAGAAAGTAATATTGGACCGAATACGGAGAGGCAGATGATCAGTGCATTAAAGGGATACAAAAAAGAAGAAAATAACGCATTTTTACGAATGCAATGCTCGAGAAGAACTCACGACCCGAAAAATAATTGGTAAGGATTGTCAAGGGTCAACCAATCTATTGGAAGAGTGCTCAAGACGACGTTCATTCATAAGAGACAAAGTCAGCGAATGCTAAGCCTAAATCCTGAGCTGGTGAGTGAATTTTTTCTACCTATCCGCCAAATGAAAGGAAATACTATTCTGTAATTAATTTCATGACGAGAGTGAATTTATTATAAAAGAATCAGTGTTGAGAGAGAGCAAGTGATATTCTTTTACTGTTTACACAATAAAAGCATTAAAAAATAGCATACTTTCAGTATCACTAAACTTTTTGTGCATGCACCACTTATAAAATCGATGCAAAATGTGATTTAATACACAGGGCAGATATTCCAAAGCAGTGAAATTTCGAGGGATCGGGTTGGTTTGGTGGCTGGAGTACTGGATTTCCATCCCGGGGTCCGTGTTCGAATACCAGGAGCGGCGAAGTTTTTTCACTGGAACCTCCGTAAATACTAAGTTGCCAATGGCAGAACACTCAGTCGGATGGCACGTTAAACTGTGGACACCTTTGCGCCTTTCGTAATGCCGATGCTGGGTACCTCTCCACCCTTCCTCCACTTCCCGGCTATCCTTCTCCTACCAGCCCACCCAAATCCATAATAGTCCAAATAAAGTCAAGTTTTGGTCCCAAAATGAGTTCTTCCTCTGTAAAATTCCAACGTACTAGAATAAGGACATCTGCTCCACCAGACAGAGTAGCACGTAATTTTCGGGAGAAACTTCGGCTCAAAGGTCAGCCCGCATTCAACGCCTTAACGTGATCCGTCTCATTCTCGGCAGTCCAAAGATCACTCTGAAAAGAATAAATGTTTTCACCAACTCCGTCAGATAACTTATTTTTTCCACGGATTAACAACCGCGCCGCGCGCGGTGCGATGAAGGCCGGGGGACAAATCTCCAATCGCGTCGAACAGATATGCTGGCCGCCGCTTATCTTTGAACCGACGCATAACGCTTATGTGGTGGTGGGAGATAATGTGCGCCAATGGAATGGAGTAATGCGTATTATGCTGCCGAGATATGAGCTTTAGGTGAGTCGGAGAGGAGATAATTCCTGACCTTTATGACGAAGCTTTGCCGTCTGATGATGATGCTCTGCTGGGCAGGCAGTAGGTGGCTGGGAGAGAGACGCGAGAGACGAGACGCGCCGTCAGCTTCCGGGAGATGGACGTACGCGGTAAGGTGGCCCTGGTGACGGGCGGCGCCAGGGGCATCGGACTAGCCTGCACCAAGGAACTGCTCAAGAAAGGGTGCAGAGTGAGTACAGCATTGATCCACGGAATTGACATTTTTTGTGAGGCCATCACACTTGTGGTACCGGTTAGGCGACACCGCTATTCGTGGAATGAGTGAAAAGTGACGAAAATTGACCTTTAAATCAACGCCCACCGCGTTTAGGTGCAGGCATTTATTTAAGTTCATCTCTCCGAAAGAAAAGCGAAGAAATTGGCGAAGAGTTCGAATCCCAGTCAAGCACAGGAATTTTTGGGGAACGAGTTGGTGTGGTGGCTAAGAGAGCAGGCTTCCTATTCCAAGGGCCTGGGTTTGATACCCCAACAATAGCGAAGATGTTTTTCAGGGGAGCCCCGATCCCTCCCAGAGTGCCATGAGGAGAGAATTGCATTTGCTGTGCTTCATCCGTCCAATCGGACGGAAAGCCGTGGACCCCTTGTCGTCCATCGTTACGAATCGTCTAATTCCGGTGCAGAGGGCCTCTCCACCCTTCCACCGTTCTCCAACTAACGAAAGTTGCACAAATAATCGCAGTTGCCAGACTTATCCCCTAATAACAAACCAACCAACCAACCACGCCATTTTTTCCTGGTGTAAGTACAGACGAGTGCTTACCCAGGGATGTCATCCGGTACGGAACTATACGTTAGGGTCGGACATTAGTACAGAATTATATTTTACAAAATTTTCCTCCTCCTAAAAAATTATTCTTCAAGGTTAAGTTACAGATTGCATTGGTGAAGTGTTTTTTTCTTACCATTCCAGATCATTATAATTCACATAAAAGGCTTTCTACTTTAAATATTAAATCGGACTAATTAGATAAAAATTAGTTCTGTCGATAAAAATCCCAAATATCGACCATCCCCGAGTTTCTCCACGTGCTCTGGGCCCATGGTTCCTCATATATATTGTGCCCGCGCTCGTGACTGATTACCGTGTTCATTATTATTTTCTATTCTCAATGAATTTTGCTCAAAAAGTTAGTTTTTCAGAAGTGACCAAAGTTGGGTTTATCCCTTACCGACCGTAAATAATCGAGCATGAATACGTCTCCAAGGTGTAGTAGCATAGAAAGGTGTAATACACTGCATTAGCATAATTTGAAGGAACACAGTGCGCGTCGGCCCCCTCGGGAATTCGCGATGAACGAAGATGGTGGTGTAACTGGCTGATATACTTGACCAAAAAATAGGAGATCTGAGTGCGAATACCAGTCAAGTCAAATACTTTTTTCTTTGGTAAATCTCCATGCATAATAAATCCGAAGGAGGTAATGGAAGTGCGAAGAGAACCTATTAAAAGTTAATAGGATACTGAACCCTGCGACAGAAGGATGAATCTAGGATAAACGAACGAAAAGATAGAGAATTTTTGGACGACTTTAGGGACGGCATCAGTAGAGATGATTTATGAAGAGAATGACTATGTATGACCAATACAATGTGCCATCCGAGGAAAACCTAACGAAATAATTACAGTGGCGGCGTTTTTCTTTCACAACAGGTCACTACATTCACTTTTTATCAGTTAAAATGGCAAGATATAAAACCATAATCCAAAAATGAAAGGCTCAGCGATTAATACATGAGAAAAAAGGCAAAAAATGGCTTTTATTTGGCTCCAAAAATATTTACATCAATTCAAACAGGGCTGTATTTTGTAGGGCATGGCGTACCCAGTCCCATTGGGCCTACTTTCATTTGTCAAAATGTCTTTGCGAATAAATGGTCAAATATTATAATTTAATGTATTAAGACTGATTTGCATCTTACGGGTCGGAATTCCTTCTACATACAATATTATTCCCACTGACCGTGCCCGTAAGGTCCTTCATATTACCAGGTAAGATCATTGAAATGCACATATAGATAACTGGGGCAGATTGATAAACATACGAGATTTCGCAAATGATTTCACAATTCGCAATTCCGCATAAACCTTTAACCCCCAAGCGTTAGCTTAGTAGGAGACCTGGAGACCCAATGTGCATGAAGACAGATAGTGAATCGCACTTTCAGATTGAGAAGGGCAGAGTACAAACCCATACATTTCCTGGGATAGATTCTTCCGTTAAAAACAAGATAAAATCGCATTCTTTCCTTAGAAAAAGCAGTTCTCATTGGCTCAAAGATGTAATATATTCGTTCTGGAATGTCCTCATTGTTAAATTAATGCCTATATCGAGCACTTCGCAAGATATAACGATACGTAAAAGATATATCAAGTGATAGTGCAAGACGCGTATGCTTGTATCAGTAATTTTCAAGCTGTTCTATAAGATGTCGGGAGAACACTAATAGCAGGTGGTCTCCAGCTAAAAAAAAGAATAGTTCCCAAATATTAACGGAAACCCAAATATTGATTTACTTCTCTAGAGATTTTAATGAAGATAAGGTAGAGGCTCTGAATCCGAGATTTAACATGAAACTGAGCTTATTTACTCAGCCAATCACCATTTATCTATCTGAATTTCATCAAGAATATGACCTCAACTTTTCATGCAATATGCCTTCAATTATAATTGAATCCTTTGTGGACCGAGAATGACTTGTGTTATAGATGAACATATTGATTACTTAGAAAGACTGGTGAAATTTGTACTCCGTATTTCAGACACAAACACATATATCATGGTAATAGCACAGCGTGTCTGACTTGAAAATAGCACTTAAGTGCTGAAAACACACCTAATTTTTAAAACAAAGTGAGGAAAAGTTACCAGATTTTTCTGTTCCAATATAATTTATAAATGAAACATTTCCACCGTATGATATATATCTCAGCAATAAAAAGTAATCACGAAGTTAAAATAGCATAGTGTAGCTCTGCTCTGCTTTTTTTCAAATTAAGTAAATAGTAACATTGCTGTGTGAGTATATGAAAAAATCAAGATTTCAATATTTTTTTTTTAATAATTCTTATTCTTCTAAATTGATCTTTCTTTTCAACGCTCTTATGGGGGACCTCGGTTGGGGGTCGAATGCTCTAGCATTAATTAATAGTCTAATATATAATCACGAATTCGATATCTGGAGGAAAAAATTATCTTTTGGCAATGAGGAGTTTTATGGTTAGAACAGCAGCAGACGATTAAAACTAAAAAATAATTTAGAAGAGATACCATCCTCTATGTCGTCGATAGATTAGATGAATCATTCACATGATTCAAAGAGACGACGAACTCAATAGACCACTCAAGGTCTCACGAGCGTCATTAAGTAACAGACCAACTTCGTTACAAGGAGTGGGGACTATACTTTTTGAAGTATTAAAAAAATATTCTATTTTTGATTAGGCATATAGAATGGCTCAATATTTTCAAGATACAAGAAGGCACGCACTCATTACGCAAATTATGGCATAAAATTGTTGATTAACGCTCGTATGATAGGACAGCTCAGAAATTAAAAACCATCACTGGCAATATTACAGACATTAATTTATTATTTAGCAAAAACTAAAATATTTTAATCAATGCTATCAGGATATCAACAGTTTGCTAGCTTTTACGCTGATAATAGCATATACCTACTCAGCAAATGCACACGCAATCGCACGACCTCTTGGCTGTCACTCACATTTTCGCCAGTTTCATCCGAATTTACAGCAAAATTATTGAGGCTGATTGTGTAAGGGAAACATGGTTCCATGACATTCAAGTGAAAAACGATGGCAAAAGCTGTAAGTGAAAAAAGAGCTAGACATCTTTAAAGCGACGGTTGATTCCAAGTTTTCAGATAAAATATATTAGCAGTTAAAATAACTCTTTCTCTAGTCTGAAATAGGAAATTTATAAATAGAAATACTAAATTTACTATTGGACATGAATATTGAATACTTTGGATAGTACTAGCTGGGTATTGTCGGTTTGTCTACCTCAACACGAAAAAACCAGCATAAGACAGCTACGTTGGTATGGCTATGTTGACAGAACGTCAGAGTCAGATCGCCGGAAAGATATGCGATTTATGATGACCAGATATTAGATAGAGGCAGAATACTGAGGCAAGGAAGTTATCATGAGTGAATGAATGAAAGAGATTCTCAAGATATTTACGTATTTCTAGTAAAGTAAACTTCTGAATGAAAATTTAGAATGCTTAAAACAACGTATCTAACATGTTAGCAAATATTGCACAGTATATATATCAGAATATCAGAATAAAATCCAGTTGCTCATATTATAAAATTATTTTCAAATACACCTCCCCATAAAGCAATATTTCAGAAAACATGGACTAGAAACTTTTTAAAGGAAAGTGGCCGCCTGGACCGGTAATTGAGCCGATGACATGGTTTATCAGGTCATTGCGCAGATCACTACGCCACTCATACTCGCCACACTTTTTTCTCATAATGATGCATAAGTTTTGGGGATCCCTTCTCTGTTTATATGCCCTTTTTTCAAACATTAGATAATAAGCCAGCTGGCGAGCTCAAAACCTCTACGCCACCAAGGATAGTGGTAATCGACGCAAATGAGCATGCTTGGTGCGGTGTCAGCCCCTGCCGCATTATTTTGTGTTGTATCGTGGGAAACCAGGTCATATTTTCTGGCTATAACTAACAAGTTCCATTGATATGACTATATCTGGTCATCTTGAAGTCATCAGCAGTAGTCATCAATCCGATATTGGTTTGCAGCAGCTCTTCATTCCACTCTCCTCTCCGCCAACCACTTCATTCCCACATAATTATTTACTTTGAGGTCTTTCATGATTTGCCAAATGTATTCTATTACTGGTCTTCCACTGTATTTCTTCCCATTCATTACTCCTTACAATATTGTATTCATTCGGCTTTTGTATCGCAAAACATGTTCAATGAGTTTCCTTCTCCTTCTTCGCAGAGTTTTCATCGTACTTATTTCCTCTCCAACTGTTAGTAGGACTTCTTCGTTAGTTCTCTCCGTCCATTTGAGGCAATGTAAAAAACAAACTACGACCAAACAGCAGCACAATCCATCTGGATGATCATGACTAATTTCTGTGTCATTTACTGTCCAGGTGGCGATCTTGGACATCAATGCCATCGAGGGCGAAGTGGCCCACAAGACCCTAGCGGCGGAATTCGGGCCCGAACAAGTGATCTACATCCGGGGGGACGTCACCAAGGACGAACATTTCGAAGGTAAGAGGTGTCCAGATAGTTTAAATAAACGACAGCATAGTGAATTCCACTCAAGATGTTCTTCCAATCAACATGGCCAGGTTCAAGAACAGTTCCTTCCTAGCTCCCCAACTTCAGAATCATTGGTCCATTATAATTCAATTATGTCACGAATCACTGCACATGCCCAACATTATCCCCAACCTAGACACTCAGTACCTCCGACTCTCATCCACGGAGTCCAAAATCCCCACTCTTCTTCTACCCCTTCCTTCAGCCCCCCTTCACATTCTCCCCGCCATCACTCTCTTCAACAGCCCTCATTACACCCTCAAAAAACTTATTCTAAATCCTTCAAATTGATTCCAAGTTTTCAGATAAAATATATTAGCAGTTAAAATAGCTCTTTCTCCAGTCTGAAATAGGAAATTTATAAAAAGAAATACTAAATTTACTATGGGAAATGAATATTGAATACATTGGTTAGTACTAGCTGGTTATTGTCGGTTTGTCTACCTCAACACACTAAAGCCAGCATAAGACTGCTACGTTGGTATGGCTATGTTGACAGAATGTCAGATCAGATCGCCGGAAATATATGCGATTTATGGTGACCAGATATTAGATAGAGGCAGAATACTGAGGCAAGGAAGTTATCATGAGTGAATGAATGAAAGAGATTCCCATTTCCCTCCTCCACCATATTCAATATAACTTCGCCATTAAATTCAACGGATAATACTTCGTATATTCCACGGTTTATTTAAGCACTTCGACCGGTTTCGACGGTCCCCGCGTCATTATTAATAGGACTGAAAAGAAATTTCTGACGTCGTCTTTTAAACTCTTTCTCTCCTTTGGGAAGGGAAATAAAGAGCATATAAGGGATGAGGGGTTGTTTTTTTTTCAAGGAACGGGGGTTTTTGTATTTTTTTAATGACTCACGATAGGCGTTTGAGTAATTCCTTGATTGGGTAAGCAGAGCCAAGTTCACGGTCAGGGAAAGAAAAGAAGTGGGAGGAATGATAAGGAAGGGGGGTTCCTCTATACGCAGCTTATCCCCTCCATCCTTCCCAAAACACATATTACGAGTATGGGACCCTAAAAAATGAGCAATCGCCCATATTCATTGGATCAGTTAATACGCCGAAAACAGTAAGATTACTCAAGCAACTAGGTTCTGCTAACCATGATATTTAATCTAAACATACATTTACCGGCTATAATTTACAAAAAAACTTAGCAATTATTTAGCTTAGCCATTTGCACGAAGCTTCCATGTTAATTAGACCATTTACAACAAAAATCAGGCACCACTTTCGTGCACCGTAACAACTTATATAAAATTCTTTATTGCAAGGGACTCCATAATACCTGTTAATTATAGTAAATGAAAATGAGAAGAATGAGATTCTTTAAACAACATTCAATTGATCTACAATGCTCATTGTACTTCTACAACTTCATGAATCTTTTGACAAGGAAAAATATTCATATGACATGACAAAGTTTCGCCATTGACAAGACATTTTTATAAAAAAAACAATTCAAGGGGGTTATTGAATGAACAGGTAAAGGAGTCTCTTCGATTATGAAGGCTCCAAGCAAAATGTAGACTTCTAGAAAGGTATGGGATGACATTCGTACGCTTTAAATAACCATAATACACACTCTTCGTACCATTTTAGACCATTATAAGTACCCAAACAGATTAATACACTACAAAAACATTTTCATTAAACAATTATTCTAATTTAGAGATAGACAAAAATGACAGGTGCTAGAACATCCCTACCACACACCCTTATTTCCTACCTCAATGGGTATAACATAGGCAAAGATCCCGGAGTGATTTTACTGACTGATTTCTGACTATTAAACAAGGTGGTCAAAATATAATACATAAATATTAATGCCGTAAAATGCAGAAAGCCAAATTTACAGGGCTCTAGACTCAAACTCCAAGTGTTTGCATACCACAAACCAAAGAAAAACACTGAGATCGTTTGATGTAATATGGATTGATTTTTTTCCAGATGCCTTTACAAGGACGAAGCAAACTTTCCAAGGACTGGACATCTTGGTCAACAATGCGGGGATATTTGACGAGAGGCGGTATGAAAGAATGATCGCCGTTAATATGGTAAGTGAATGTTTGACGAATGACGTAAACATTTTATATACATTAGCGATAATCCACCTTCGTCTCTGCCTTCCTCCATAAGGGTCGAAACTCCAACCTAACAACATGCATAAATTATTGGATCATTTGTCAACAATGAATTATATTCATTGTGAGCAACAATTTTATTCTCAATGAGCAAAAGAAACTTTCTGCTACTTAATGTATGGAAACAAGTAGTCCTAATTTAATATAATTAAACATAAATGTGGGACGGGATAAATAAGAACAGGTGTAGCAATTCTGTTACTTGGGGAGCATTATTAATGAAAAAGAACGAAGTGTTAAGGACATTAAAATGAGAACAGCATAAGCAAAAGGGGAGGTAGGAAGGAGAGAGCCAATGATATGAACTCGGAATTATGACGTAATGAGAAGTTTAGAGAGGACCTTGTCATGGAGATAAAGTGTTAAAGGAAGAGAAATTCGGAACGTGGAAAAAAAGACCATAATAGACATGAGGCTTTCAAATTGCGGGTATGAGGGAGGTTAAAGAGAGTAGAATATACGGAAAGAAATATGAAAAAGTTCAATTAGGGATGAAAGGTTGCTTGAGAATTTCTTAAGGAGCCAATGTAGGTGGATGGAGCATCCAGGAGCAAAATTGGGAGGGGACACAGAAGGTTGTTCTATTGGGGGAGAATGCTGGGGAAGTAAGGGGGAGAAAGGAGAAGGATATGCACTTTTAATCTAATGAAGAGTGGTGGGCATTATGCCGTACTTAAGACATAAATAATGAGAGGGAATAGTGCGCCCGTATTAAGAGTAATAGTAGAGTAACAATGATCAATTGAAATTCTACCGCCGCCGTTTAATATCCAAATTATAGTGTATAACTTGCGTGATAAGAAGCGTTCCATTAAAATTCCTACATTACCGTAGGAGATACATGAAATATTGTAGATTTAACATTCTTACCCTGAATTCTTCCAATAATACCCCAAGTCACATTTTGTGCATAGTCAAGCGGTCAAGTTCATATACTTTTAACTCACGAACATGACCACCGGCCATCGTCCCGAAATCGCCCGTTCAAAGCGAATTCTAAAATTCTTATTCTTTCCGCTACTCAACATATCTTATAGCTCATAGCTAAAAAACAACTTATCAATCTCTTCAACACGCATTCCCCCTTAATGCGGCATCCTTCCACTTTTGCTGTCTTCATCGAATCTTAGCTTCCAACTTCCACTTCTTCCCCTTCCAACTCTTCACACTTCAATATCCCATTTCGCTCCCTGCTACCCAGCTCACTTTGTCCATTCTTCCCCACACACACACATCTCAAAAAAACCATAGTCGACGCATATCTTCTTTCCACAAGGACCAAAAAGTTTAACGCAGCGCTCCAAATTGAAGTTTCAATTAATGATTTCTTCAAGTAATTCCTTATACTCTTCCAAATTAATTGAGTGAACAAACCGATCAAAAAATACTATCGCTCGGACAGCGACTATTTAAGGTAGTTTGAGCGAGATAATACTTCTCATAAAATTCCATGAATTTGCCTCATTATAAAGAAAAATATCTCATTTTTCCAAGCATAACAAAATATCAGTCATTTACCGATTTCTTTTCGGTATATTTTCAAAAAAATAGGAACAGTTTTCCATGGTAAATGGTACTCCACTCCAGGGAGACTTTATTTTTAAAAATGAGGAATTTATAACGCATAGATCGCGTCAGAATATTAACAGTGTGCTTTTTATGATTTATTAAATATATTAATAATACTAATCAATTACTCTCGGCAGCAATTTTTACAGAATCGCAAAAAATCTTCTAGTGAGGGCGTTTTCACCGAACGGCGTGAAATAAATGAGGCAACTTAAAAACTTAAGTAATCACATTTAGTTGGTTACTGAGAATTTTGGCAATACATAACAATATTCTTGCGCTATTAATATTACAATATTTACTACATGCTTGTTAGGGCTGCTGAAATTAAAAAAATATAGATCGAATATGGTCTCAATTATGACTAGGAAATAATATCGCTCAAACCACCGAAATGGGAGCCCAACGGGTTGGGGGCAGGTCAAATTGGAATCCAAAGCGGGGGAATTGAGGTCTGAGTATCGGAACTGACCTTTTGCTCAAAGCAAATGTGAGAACAGAGTCGTACGGAGGGAGTTAGCATACGATCTTATCCCTTTATCCAAGAAAACAGCAAAGCGAAACATTCCATCCCCCCCCTTCTATACAATGCTTTACACTCCGCCTATTCACGGCGATGGATGGAACCGCGGCCTTTGGATTGCGGGGCCAATGCGTAGACCAACACCCTTCCCAGGCTTCCTCATTATCGTTGATATTTGTGGAGGATTGAAGGGGATAAATATTGGAGATGTTGCAAACACCTTGTTCCCTTGAATCTTCCAACAATTACTGAGAGAGTTAGAAAGGCTGGGTAGCATATTTATCTGTGTGTTTGCATGGTGAGCCAAAAGTCCATGGTTCGGTTCAGGTGAATTTTTCCTCCCCCTTATTTGGCTCTTAGCAAAGAACAAAATATAGAAAATTTTCTTCGTCTAGTAGCTATACACCAAAGACGGTGAAATACGCCATGAAAAAATCATTGAACTTGACCGGGATTCGAAACCGGATCTCCCCATTTCCGGTCAGGTCAAGTCAAATGATTTTTTTCATGGCGAATTTCACCGTCTTTGGTGTATATCTTCGCACCCGTGTGCGTGACTGCGCACCACATCATTTGTGCAATCGCAATGATTCGATAATCGTCTAGCGGCGTTTACTCGGCCATAATGCCTAATATAGTCAACATAGGTCACCCGTGGGCGTGGTGAGCTAAAGAATGGCCGATAGCATTGACGTTCGCTCCTTTCACATAAGTCATGCAAGCCATGAGGCTGGGCGATTATTATTTGTCCCGTCAAGATAAGATAGATTCCAAGTCGTCGGAGTGGAACTTACGTCACCGCGATAACCATCGTTACGGAATAATGCGTAAATATTCGGCGACATAATCGTGCGGACATCGACAGCACTCATTGCATCACCTTTTTAGAATTATTACTGAGAATGAAATGAGATTACGAGTGAGATGTTTGTGTTTATAATCGTCTCTCAGTAGCTTCCCATTGAAGCGAACATCTCAGGTGTACCTATACCATCACTAATAGTGGTACCTTATTGATGAAGATCGGTTGGAATGGGCGTATAAGAACTTTTACTTTCTTTGCTACACTTCCAGGCATTTACTTCTTCACAGAAATTCCTTCCTTAATTCGGAATATTTCCTACCTCTAATTGTCTCCACAAAAAAGCTCTTACTCTTTTCCAAAACTCAGCTGACCCCCCCCCCCCCTGTATCCTGTATCGTGGTCCCATCCCAAGCATCCCACTGCCCCCCGTTACTTGCTCAAACTACGAACTCTACATCTTCTTTTTCTCAAACATTTTTGTCAAACAATTTTCCCAAACATCTTCCTTTCCTCTTCTACCAGGCTGGGAGCCACTAGAGACTCGGAGGCTGCGCGCTAGGCTTAGATTACTTGAGCAATTAAGAATAGATATCTTTAAGAGTGACACGGGGAACATCATATTAGAACCCCACTATATTTCCAGGTCCGACAGAAACGATAAATTAAGAGAGATATTTTGCCGAGCGGATAGGTATGGGAATTCGTTTTTCCCCCGAACAATAAGGGACTTTAATAAATGCTAGGCGTGATTTCATTAGAGCGTTTCCTTTTTATATGTAAACGGCTGGTGTCCTAACACCCCCGGCCACACGCCTATTGAGGCGGCTTGCGGGGTAGTATGTAGATGTAGATATACCATGAGTAGCGTTCCTGCGTTTTTCGTCCATATCACCATCTACAATTTTTTCCGTGTTCCCAAGTTCACGAATTCATTTTAAAAACACAAAGAACTGCATAAGGATTTTAGGCACAAGAAGGCACAAAGTAAACGTTAAATAAATTATACGCTGGTAATTCAGATCATTTAACTCCAATTCTAATGCCTACTTGACATGTATTTTACCACGTTTATATTAGTTCGGTTGCCGTCATGTCTGTCTGTCTGGGTGGAATATTGCAACCGAGTTTAAACTAACTTTCCGATCAGCTAGAGACTTGAAATTTTAACCATAGCTCAAAAGTGGATGACAATGCAATATTGGCTATCTATTATAACAATTAATTGATTAACATATTTCCTGATGTGCTAGTAGAGGCTTGTAATTTTAACCATAGCTCAGAAGTGGATGACAATGCAATGTTAGCTACATATAACAATTATTTAACGATTAATTAATTATTTCAATTCCACACACTGTCAGCTGAACAGAATTTGAAATTCATCGGGAATTTCCTATGTGTCCCTGTCAGAGTCTCATCACTATGTATAAAATCGTTTGGAAACTTTCACCCGGGCATAAGACTAAAAAGCAGAAAATAATTAATTAAATATTTTTTTTTAAATATACGTTTTTAAAACGGACTAAAAAGTATAAAATAATTTTCCCTGGGCCCTTCTAACTTTTTGAGGGTGAACTTTTAGTGGCTATGGAGATATTTGTAAGATTTGAAGAGAAAAACGTGGGGCGCAGGCAGTAGATAATAGAAGTAGATAATCCGGATGAATTCACAACCAATTTCAGAGCATTGCGAATTGTATTTATTGTGGGAGTTTGCTCAACGACACCTGGTCCCTTTACTCCTCCTTAATTATCATGGGTTGCCTGCGCCCCACGTTTTTCTCTTCAAGTCTTACAAATATCTCCATAGCTATAAAAATTCACCCTCAAAAATTTAGAAGGGTCCAGGGAAAATTATTTTATACTTTTTAGTCCGTTTTAAAAACGTGGTGTATTTAAAAAATGTTTTACTTAATTAATTATTTTAAGATCGTTCAGCATAGTAAGGAAAAATACTCATTGTCACCACGTAACGGAGCGAAAAAAGTCGAGGTTATGGCCCTCGTACCTTCCCTCAAGGGCATCGATTTCATTTCGATAGCAAGGGTTCCGATAAAAGAGGCAATAATCAGCCTTAGCTGGGCGACCACTAATCCTTTCGATTGCACCTATTCCCGCTTCATACAACCCGCTGTTTCTCCCTGATAGCAACATTGTATCGTTACATCCAAGAAGAAAGAAAAAAACCGGAACAAATGTTTGTTCCTCATAACTCAAAACCGGAGCTCATGTATCCATAAGCAATCAGAGAATTCTACCGGTAAGGTACGTTAACTCTTACACTGTCAGCAGGGGCTGGGGCAGTAATGGTAGGATGTGCCAAGATTGTCAAGGCTGTTTTCCACTGTCAAGAAGTTTTTAAATTTGAGTTTAACATTTTCAAAAATAGTTACATTAATTTATTCTACTAAGGTTATATTTGGTTGATTGGTTATTTGGCGAGGGGCATTTAAAACTTTGGGGGAAGTCCTTTCGCTCACGAAGAAGATAGATCAATACATTTCTCGACAGCCACTTGAATTTGATAGTAACGGTTTGCGAAGAAAAGAGCAAAAGTTAAGCAGGATCAAAACCCGAACGGGCACAATCACGGATAATACGATAGTTGGGCAATTTATACTAACGTGCGCGTTGATAAAGATACATAAACGGAGAGACTTTTCTAAAATTCGTTCAAAATGTCTTCATCTTTAGAACAACGAGGCTTTGCAATCCAAGTTATAGTGCTTAACATATAACCAGTATGACAAGCTGTCGAATAAGGGATAATTTGGACCAGCTTATTAGACTTAAACATTGAGCATCGACCATCGAATTTGTAATGTAATTCCAACGTCGAGATTGAAACGGTTAACTGTTTGCTCCGAATTGAGACGAGGATAATACGAAATATCCCATTTATATACAGGTCCTAGTCACATTTTCACTGGTGCAGGGTTGTCCATCACATCAATAAAATTTGGTGAGTACTATGAGGAAATGGCTAGAGAAGGATGGGTAGGGATACAATTGCGAATGAAAGTAGGTGGCGAGCATTAAATCAGATGTTCGGATTCCCAATTAGCCATGGACTGCATCAAACGGTCAATATTTTAGAGGTAAGACGCTTAAGGTTATAAATGAGGATCAGTCATAGAAAGAAACGATAAATTATGAAGTAGAGGCGCGAGAGTATTGATATGAATGCGGGAGGAAATGAAAAAGAGCTAGGTAAATATTTCACTGTTCTAAAAGAGGGAATTTAACTAAGATGGGGGTAAACAGGGACGACATGAATCAAAGAATTGCATTTCCTTAGGACGCATAAATGAAGAGGAAGGAATGGATGATATGATGAGGATTGAGTGCAAAGACAGAAATAAATAGTTTTCTAAAACTTATTGGGAACGTCATGAGTTAAAAGAACAAAATCCTGTGAGGGAAAGTTGACCCTGTAAGAGATGACCCCCAGACTGGTGTGAATGCTGGTTGGGGGTGCCCAAAAATCTGCCTATATTGTTAGAATTTTGGCGATGTATTTTCACAGCAGCGATATTTGTCCACTAAGGTCACTTCTAAAAATAGGTCACCCAGGAATTCAACTGATTGAATGAAAGGGTTATGGACAACTCAGCCAATAATTTATCCAATTGTGAAGTATATCGTTTTAAATTTTTCCTTCACAAAAATGTTTTTTTCTGCGTAAACCTCTGCCTATGAAGTAAACTGCCTCTAAAATCTTCACTTATTTTCCTAACTTCAACCCCGACAAGATGCCTATTCTTCTCTTTCCCATTCCACGGTTACCCATCTTCGGCAAGTCGACACCCCACTATACGTCTTTCGCCCGACTTTTCAGCCGCCTTCAACCTCCTTCAATAGAGAATCTGAACCATAGACATATAAGTTCCTTATTAGGGCTTTAGCTACTCTTTTACAATCTAAAAATAGATAGGTTATTAAGAGCAGTCATCAATCCGAGGTTTGATTTGTTAGTTCTCCAATGTATTCTGTTTTCCACCAACTCCATTATTCCTTCACATTTTCACTCTATTTGTTTCTTCCCATTCGTATCCCATAGCTTCCTAAACAAACTTAAAATCAAATACTGTACTTATACTAAATGCGCTGCATATGGAGGGCTGCTAAAAAAAAATTTCTGATTTCTGAAAACAAAGTATATATTCTGACAGCCTGCTCAAATTTAACACCAATTTCTTTTATCATAATCTGCAGACATCGACCGGGAGGGGCACATCGCTGGCGATGAAGCACCTGGGAAAAGACAACGGAGGCAACGGCGGCGTGGTGGTCAACATTGCCTCCATCTTGGGAATGAAACCATATGCTGGTTGCCCAATGTACTGCAGCACAAAACACGCAATAATCGGACTTAGCCGCACATACGGGGTAAGGCACCTGGCGAACTACTTGCATAAGCTGTAATATACCAGCATCAAATTAACAAGGCTTAATTGATACGTCCTGTTGTTTGCATTTAATTTCAGCATCAGCGTATATTGCAGAAGAGGAAACATTTATATTAGTAATTATTTATGTTAGTTCAGTTCATTATATTTGAGTCCATCAATCAAATATTTCATAAAAATTATAATATGGAATCGATCTTATATGTGAACATCGTTTAGGGTTACGCCAAATAATCGAACTTATAGTGAAACTTGAGTACCCAATTCATTTTTTAACAGTGTATGAGTGAATTTCTGGTTGAACTTCGTCTAAACCCAATACAGCACCTTTCCAGATGAAGTCTGTGGTTGTTGCTCAAAGTAAAAAGCATTTACTCTACAAATGTACATTTAAAACATAACTCAAGTCGGTCCTTTCTACGGTACTTCATTTTTTAAGTAACTGGCCACACAAAAATAAAATACACACATTCTTTTACGACTTCGACCGGCGTAATATTACCCTTTACAATCCGTGTTTTCCAACCGTGAAAACTAATATTATTTGCATCAATGCAACTTCTTTAAGTGGGAAGAAATATATTTGTGATTCACAGATTATATTTTAGGCTAGATTACTTTCACTGTGGATTTGGTGCGGTATAAAGCTTCTCCTTTTTAGACGAAAATATTTTACCAAAAATACCTCCTTATCTCCTCTGCATTAAACCAATATTATAAGAGAATAGCTTTGAATTTAGACAGCACATTTTCATTTATGTATAGAACTATTCCTTCGAAAAAGCAAGCATTGACAAAAAATACATACCTAGCTATGAACACCAATTGAATGATGAAAAAACGTATTTGAATGAAAGATGAAAAATCCGAACGAAGGTGAAAATCTCGCGAAGTACCTACATTCGTGGGAAATACAACGGATTATTTTTTGTTAAACTGATTGAATCTTTTGTTTCCATTTCAAACTGTACAGGAGCCCATGTATTTCAACGCCTCCGGCGTGCGGGTGATCGCCGTCTGTCCTGGGATGACCGCCACGGACATGCTCCACTGCGACGCGGCGCTCGACATGTACAGTCGATACGGAATCTCCATCGAGGATGTCCCCAAACAACTGTGAGTCTCCCAGCTTACATCTATATCGGACATTCCCACCAACGACGCTTTCTATCGATAGATAGATAGATAAATAAATACCTTAATTATACGGGGCATGGTTGAGACTATTTTGAGTGTCCCCTTCAACCAAACCCTTTTCTCATGGTAGGATAATGTATACATAATCATGGGTCATTATTATTATTATCGTCTGACTTTTCTGCTTCAGCGGGTCATCTGATACAACTACTTCCAAATCCAACTTCTTCAACGGCAGAGTGATAAGATTAAGTGTAAGAGTACAAATACGCTGCCGACCATCATGACTGCAGCAGCAATCTTTGTAAAGCAACTGAACGTGAAAATGAAACAGGTGGTCCATCAAGATAACTAAAGTTGACTGCAATTACTAAATATCCCTACATACTCATGCCTTCTTTAAATGCGTTGAAATATTTCAAAGACCTATCATCATTTTGAAAACCATTACATTTTCCCAAACAACGTTTGTGACGCAAATAAAACCTGATTCATTCTCTACCATGGCCTCATCATTTACCAACGATCACTAATTAAATAAAAGTATTCGCAAAAATATTCTAAATTGTCAGCGATGCTACCTGATACATGATCAGCAAGATTTTTTTACACACTCCTAATAGCGGTACCTTAAAGTTATATTGCAAAATTTTCCTGTTGCAATGTTTCAATTTTAATGCTTCTCCTAGTTTATAACCACAAAATGCAAAATGCACAGTTATAAGTCCTCAGAGTTATTCCGTTCACAATATGTTTTTTTATAATTGTACGATTAATATTTTTAAAACTTTAATAGATGATGATTAAGTAGCTGCTCTTCCCAGAGGTAACAGCAAGTTTTCTTTGGTGGGAAATTTAAAATAACGTTTTTTAGCTAAAAATTAAAACATAATACCGATAATCCGGAAGTGATTTACAGAAAACATATCCTAACATTGTTGACATAAAAGTAAAAATAAATAATTTCACGAGGCTTCTCAACTTCGGAGTGGTGAGTAAAGTGTCGTGAGAATAAGTAATTACCCATGACTTTCAGGGGCATACATTGTTGTACCTTAATTGAAATGGTTCAATTTCCTTTCCAGGCCCCAGTGCGTTGGAGTTGCCGTCGTAAAGGTGATAGCTGACGCTCCCTCTGGCAGCGTGTGGATAGCAGAAGACGGAGAGCCGGTCTATGAGGCCGTAATTCCTGACTACACGACGCTTCGAAAACCTACTTGAAGACGCTATGGACGGTGGTGGAGTTGGAAGTTTGTGTTGACCCTAGAGACGTGTCCTTCCCTTGAGTTTCCACAGAGAGCCAAACACATCCTCATTTAAGAGAGATCGTGATGATAGATTCTCGAGGAACATTGTGGAAACATCAAAAAGAAGGTCTGCAGACAAGGACTCTTGCATAAAGAATATTATGCCATAGCTTTTGCATATTGCTCAATTACATTTTTCTGCTCTAAAACCAAGGTTTTATCAATCCAAAAGTCACCTGACCTGCGGGATTCACCAATTTTCTTTTACCCTTGTACACGAGACAAAGAAAAAAAGTGAAACTATATTTCCAAATCGTATGGAGTAATTTTACTCATGAAAATTGCTATGGCATGGTAGGTAAGATTACGCGATGTTACTTCTGGATTATAAACGGCTACAATCAACGTAAAAAGGTTTGCAATCAATCTTGGGTTTGTATCTCTATGTGACTATTTAGCGCAAATTCTACGTACGTACAACGACAAGACACTAAGAAAAATTTTCGTTGAAAGTTTCCAAACTTTCTAAAAATGCTGAAAGACTTTAAGAACATGCATTAGTTAATTCAAGCAATCAAAGTCATAGAAATTCTCACGTAAATCTATCATTGACTGAAATTAAATTCCAATTCTGATCTGCGATATTACCCAGTGAACTGTGCCAGTAAATTGGGAAACACAAAAACAGGCCTTAAAGGGCAAAAGAACAAATTATTCCATGGTAAATGAAGTCATTCAAGGAGTTTTACGAACCAAACATAATCATAAATGACTGTTACACAAATGTCTGGATTGAAACAGCTTTTTCTATAGTTTGCCAGCATGACTTTCAAAGATATTTGATTTCTTAAAAAGCTTCTTTCAGAGCCTATTAGCAATCTTTACCTGTTCTTGCTGCGATGGATCTAACGCACACCCTTAGGCTCCCATTGATTAAGTTTGTAACAGGCTGCCCTGTTTTACCCCAAAATTACGTTTCCGCTAGATTCATCAGCAAGCGTAGCTTAGGTGGTGCGATACCTTTTTTTATCGCCAAAATAGGATATTTTGCTAAACGATCTCGAGAAAAATCCTGAGCGGGTACAGTCAACCGCAGGTGCACGTTGGTGAAGAGCCAGATTCCGAGATTACGGAAGCGCAGCTGTCGCACCCAGGGAATCGAAGAGGGCACGGGTATCGCCCCACGGCGGAGAAATACTTAAGTAGGCGTGACCATTATGTCCACTCCTGAACAATTCCCATCTTTTCCTGCTACAAAACAACTGTAGATCTTCCGATACGGTTTCCCTTATCAGAGCAAAGCATAACTCCCTAAGCTAGTCCCGATCATTCGTCACCTCAATGTGAAACACGGCGGTCAAGTCACGAAACTCGATTACAACTTCAATATAACGGAACAATTATTGAATTGAAATATTTTCAACTGTACCTGTAATCAAACTGTACATTTTACCAATTTTTACAATTTAAAAGCGAGAGAGTTAAGATAATTTCCGCAAAATGCCATTCATATAGGGGTAATTTATTCACAATTGAAAGTGGGAATCAAAATCGCATTTCCCCATCCACAATTTTATGTTCAATACTCGTTGTAAATTTTGAATTAAAATGAAATTTTTAGAGTAAAAACTAAAATAACGAGTGTGTGAACACAATATTGCATACCGATATATTTCACCATGTGAATTCACTAAAAATATTTTCTCAATGAGGAGTCCACGCTGATGGCATCATCCTCCCCAGTCATACTTTTCAACTCAATGCGAAAACATATCCAAAATCAAAACTGAAAATGGATTACAGGCACCAGCAATATGAAAAAGGCAATAGTCATCAATAAAAACTCTATTTTTTCTCATGCGAATCAGTTATTGGTATAAATAACAAAATTATGAGAAACTAGACCATACAAGACATAGCGAAGGTTTCCAGTTTAGCTTTGTTGTGCTTATAGACGTCGTTCAACAAATGAATATTTTGTATTATCCAAATTATTGTATTCACAACCTTAATAATAACAGTTACTTTCGAAACCATGGTAGATTATAAAAGTGCGGAAATTAAGAAGTACTAATTTACTGTGTGACTTAAAGTCACTTCTTGAGTAATATTTATGTCTATTTTAGTTGAAACATTGAAAAATACAACTTCTAATGCAATGAATACAATATTATTTTAAGTAGATTGTACATTGCATGAACACCAAACGTTTCATACAGTAGAGCATGGAATAAATATTAATTAAAATTATCGTCCAAATACTTAGCAAAAAAATAATCGGAGGATATGTATGTCACATTCCTCAGGAATGTCCAAAATCACGTGTTCATTTGAAGACTCGCGATTTTAAAATCTCCTCTGATCATATCGGATGGCCGTTGAACATTTTCGGCCACCAACAGAACTCTAACTCGGACGCGAAGCTGTCTAGGGATTCCAATTCATGCGTGGAAGAATTTGTTTTTATTTTCAATGCGTGCCATTTTTCCATGTAACACCAATGTGATTCAAGTACATCCCGCACGAATTGTTGTTTCGGACCAGGAAGATTGGTATTAGGTCAGGAATGGATAGGTATCGGGATAAGGAGGAGATGAGGAAAGAATGGTATTGGTCTGTTTCTGGTAAGAGGCACCGTGGATACCAACGTCCTATCCGATGGAGTATTCTGCTTGAAGTGCACAAAATGGCACAAAGTAGGGATCGGAAGTCTAGTGAAACATTTCCATCTCCGCCGGGATTCGAAACTGAGTCTCTCGTACGGGAAAGCGCTCCAGCTCTCTGATGTCCGTGTGGAGGGCCCCAGTTCGTGTACCGGCGGTCATGGGATGATTTTCACTGGTTAAAAGATCCAAATTTGGATTCTGTATCATTCCTTATGGCCTTTTTTCCTTATTCCTTATGGCCTTCCACACATTCCTTATGGCCTTTTTTCACTCTATTCATATTTTATCAATTGATGGTTCATAATAAAGGGAGCATATGAAAGTAAATATACGATGAGTTTAAAAGGGACTAAATATATAGGGAAAAGGGATAGTTTTATGGAGGAAACTTTCGAAAAAATCCCCACGGTTGGGGAAATTATTGTCTGAAATGTCCATATGGACCTACCATTTATTTGATGGAACACATCGGATGACGATAATGTCAGGGTATCTTCACAAGGCTAGAAAATTATTCATAGACCTGTGCTTGCTCTCAACTGATGTCTACCACCTATTAGGGATAGGTGATTATAAAAAAATAATCGATATTTTGAAAATCGATTAATTACAGGTAGCCGATTAATCGCGCCCAATGAATGAATTTTATTAATCGATACATCGATTAATCTATTCGATTATGACAACATACAAACCACATCTTGCGAAGTTATGGCCCCTCCATAAATAAAGTAAAATAATTTCTTTTACATTTTTCTATGCTATTGTACACATATTGTCTATGCTATTGGTCTATCTTTCTCAGACAGAGACTGCCTGCAAAGCAGGCAGCAGGTCTGATAGTCTATTTTAAAGAGCTTATATGTGATAAAAAGGTATGAAGTGGTGTAAAAGAAAGGTATAAGGTACCAAGGAAGTCATGGGCGAATGTGTGAATTCGAACTGGCAATCAAAGCTTGAAACATTTAGAGTGATAAGGGACACGAGAGCACGCATGAAACAATTCATTCGTGCGTGGTAAGCACTAAAATCTAAATCCGGTGGTGGTAAACAAAGAAAGAAATACAAGGATTTATTCATTTAAGGCTCCGTTGAAATTAGATTAATGTCCTTGCAGAAATTTTCAATAAATACAATTAAAGACTTTAAAAACATTATCAAATTGTCTTTAAAGCAATACAGGTACCCTCATTAATATACATATAGGAAAAGTATTCTCAAACACGCAAAATACACCAATAGTTTGATAACTACAGCCTTAACTGGTGCATTGACTCATTAATATTTGTATAATTTAATAAAGGTGGTTGATGGGTTAATTATTACATATCGTTAACGATAACGATAAGGAAGTGTCAAAGTGGGAACCAAAAGCCAGCCGTTTTCTCAGGGATCTAAATAATACTAAAGGCTTCAATCACTCTAATCTACTCCAAAAATGAAAGGAGTAGAATGTGTCCATGGATTTATTTACTAACCAGGCCTAACTTCAAGGATCCTCGTTAAATCTTGGAACACAGTTTGCGAATCATTGTCTAGCGGGTAGATTTAAAGAGGCATTTGAAAGAGACTTTATGACCTGGCATGGCGGACAGGGGGCTTAACAATCTGTTTCCTCATGGCGTTAAAGAGGAGACCCACGGGAAGAGGATCCCACTCACAGCTGCCAGTCTCAGGGGAGAGCCTCCCATGCCTGGCAGTGAGCTGGCCCAGTGAGTGAATTCCTTGGTCCAAAATCTAGGAGAACTTATTTCAAATCCAAATGTTGCTAGCGGGAATCCGCAGGTAAACCCAAAGCTTGAGACTTTCTGGGCACTGCAGAAGGACGGACACGGCGAGCTGATTGGAGAGAAATATAAGTGAGATTATTTTTGTTATAACAGGGAGGAAAGGGGGATGATGCGAGAAATTTGAAGAATGCAGCTAGAGTAGACTGACAACAAACTGTGAGACAACGAGCCGTTGAAAAGAGTGAAAGAAAGGAAAACGTTGATTAAGCACGAAAGAGGGAGGAGAACGATAGAAATGTTGAACGGTATGGAGAGGCAAATGATAAGAACAGTATGAAGGGAAAGTAACATAGGATAAGTAGATAACTTTGTGAACGAAACGATACTGAAGACGTAACAGCTAAAGAAATCGTAAACAGGACAGTACAGAGAGCATCCTTAAATTCAACCAATCCACCACTGATAGAAGTGGGAAAGTTTTTGGGGAACCGCAAGCAGCACAGGAAAAGGAAAGGACCTTGCTGCACCGAATCCCAACAGCTAGTCAGGAGACAATCTTTCGTCCGTATATAATCACCGCCTTCAGCAATCACGAATTTACGTAAACATAAATGTAAACATAATCCATCAATAATGAAGTTAACATTATAGAATTACTGGATAAAATAACTATCCAGCAATTTGTAACACAATAACCAAATATATCAAAGTCGTTGCATTAAATTTTAAATTTGAAAAAGATTAGAGTTAACTATGCATGGTAATTAATTAGTAATGTACATCCATCTAATGGGCAGAGAACATTAAGATTGATGGAAATCAATGGCTGGTGAAACACCAACAGTTTATAAATTTATTCGTTCACTACAAAGCTCATTATAATCCAACAAACCATTGCAATGGATTAAATTTGACTGAATTCGGCTGCCATGGATGTGTCCAAAGCATCCTTCGCACCCATTCGCACAGAAACTATGGTTGATTAGCGATTACAAACACGCGGTTGAAGGTTATGCGACACACAAGCATCGTCTATCGGAGTCAATTTCGAGGCAGAACACTCCCCTCACCCACTGCGGTTTTCTGGTCCACGAGAAATAAGACAAGGTGGACACTCTTATGGCGACCGCAAAGCCGTCTCTCGTAACGGACACCCTTCGTCTCACCTCCAATGATGCTCGAAAGGAGACCGTGGTCACACGGTCCTCATATAAAAGTTGCCGTTATTTAACCACGCCGTACTAGACAGGTTAAAATTACTGTTTACCATCACATAAATCATGTTACTACACAACGGAAAGTAAAATATCTGTTGCTTTTGAAAGTAAAATAGCTTAAGTAATCGTTTCAGGATTAACTTTGTGGAAGTTGGTAACATCCATGATAGAAAACAAATTAGTTTTAATCCACACAATTTATTGAATACGACCCGGGTTTCAGCAACTTACATTTTGTGCTGACTTCATCTTCCTGAAGATGGCACGAAATGTAAGTTGCTGAAACCCGGGTCGTATTCAATAAATTGTGTGGATTAAAACTAAGTTGTTTTCTATCATGAAGTAAAATAGCTGTTAGGGAAAGCAACCAACATCTGAGGGCATTTTCGTCATTTCCGGGTAGATAGCATGGTAAGGTAGTATAATTACGGGGAACGGAGTAGGTATGTGTCAAGAGAAATTCGGTGTTAGTATGAGCCTACTCTACGAAAGACGCTAATTTGTTCACAGTTCCAACACAAACTTTCCATCCGACGGGCAGAGAATTACATTTTTAAGTGCTCCCTACGTAATTCCACAAAAAGAAACCATTCACTGTCGAGGTTTGAATCCGGATCTCTTGGAATGTGAAGCCAGAACTCAAATCACGACATCAACCCGACCCGATCCACAAGGTAATTGTCCACATTATTCCTATTACTCATGCCGGTTTGGATTGATGCTGAGCAGTTATTAAATCAATGGCTATGGAAACGTTATCCAAATTTTTCCTTTTTTTTAGGCCAAAACCTTGTGGTTTAAGTAACCTTCCAGTATTTTCGAATGAACCGATTGATTTTTAATTCTGAACGTAAAAACTTGAATTGGTTAATATGTAAAGTCAGAAAACAATACTATCATCATAAACTAAAAACTTATCGGTAATGAAATATCGAACGCAACAATTTTAGTTTTAATAAATTTATGTGATGTAGAGTTTGTTACACTTTCTTTAGTATAAAAAGAAAAATATCGAGTCATGAATGCTTCAGATGAAATAGATAAATTCATTATCACATTTTCCGAGCTAATATGTTTTTATGATCTAAGAACTGCGTAAGTAATTCTCGGGGATATTTGTAAATATGTAAGTACTTCTTCACTTTTTCAAGCAATGAAATCATTTGGTGAATTTAATAATTTTTCGGGCCATCTTCCGCGTCCGCTGGCCGGTTGGCGACAAGTTTCAACATCTGGTTAGAGACAAAAGGCTACGAACGAATTTCAATGACAACATTTTCCGACCGCAGACAAAATCTTCTGTCTTAAACACTAAAGCCATGTTTTAATATGCTGGAAGTCTGCTTATCGTACGTACAAAGTTCAGAGGAAGGTAATTTGCTTTGAAATGTTTACTTTGAGGAATAATAACTAAGGACATGCGTTATATCATTCATTGCTATTAGTTGACTGCATATGAGCATTACATAGACTTGTAGCAATTAGAAACGGGACTTTTATCTCCACCTATCTAATGTTTCGATGACTTAATTTTCCTTGGAAAATCTCTTCATTTAATAACAACATCTAAGCGTAAAGCTGCCAAATATTAACAAATTATTACTCAGAGAGAACTTACGTTATTCGAGAACCTTTTTCTCCACGATACATACCTTGGACGTAACTTGCAAACACGGTATAATTTTTACTACGCATTATTATGTACACCATAGAATTTTTTACAGAAATTCCAGAAAGCATTAAATTTTTGAAGGAGAGGTGTAGACAGCAAAGATCATGAATTAAAAATTTAGGGGAACTAATATAAAGTGAATTTCACAGTAGAAATCGTATCAGACCCAACGAAAATCTCCGGATTGTAAAGAGAATAGCATAATAATGAATAAATTAAGTTGTATAAGGGCAGATGTGGTGGAAATCCTAGTAATGACATTTCTTAGCAGTTTTCCACTATTTTTTTATTAAATATAGGTTTGTGCGACCAGTTTCGATGTATTAGATCATTATTAAGCACGCTATTTTATTTAATTTACCTGATTTTCCAGAAACGATTTATGATTTCCTGTTCTACTACCCGCACCACAATTTTCAGCGAAAACTGAGACGGTGTAAATAAATCGTTTATTGATTCAGGTAAAATGATCCATGTGCCTTGTTTTAACTTATTTTCAAGTTTAACAGTGAGAGCGACATTTATTATGACCATTTTGACACGTATGTACAAAAACAAAAAAGACTATATCGTCGCAACCGGTATAACTCCACCCTTCTACCGACCGAAAAATTGCAACAGCTGAATCACAAAGCAATAGAATATTTGCACAAATTTTGGGAACCATGGAAAATGTAACTTTGGTACACAAAAAGCCTAAATTCAAAATTTTACAGTTAAACTACCCCTGCTCTTTAAATAATAAAAGCGACTAAATATCACACTTTGAGCCTTGCGCACAAAACGGACCGCGCTCATACTGCGTCTGCTGTGACGTCATTACCCTCTTTATTCGTCAATCGTCGCAGGTTTGATTACATTCGTTCTCGGTTTAATTTTCTGCTTTGAACCATGGTTATTCAGTACAATGGGCTAAATAAACCCAAAATACGCCAAGAAGGTGACAGAATATATCAATGACAAAATTAGTGCGAAAAAGAAGGGCTAGGAATTGAAGAATCGTACGGAGATATAAATAATGTACACCCATACTGTTTGTTATACCGGCGAATTGCTTATACAATAGTATTGCTATCAATCCTGCAATGAGCCAAAAAACAGGATATCGGCGTGAAACAAACAATGAACCTGTGACTATCGAACAAATGGCAATGACATCATCCCGCCATCATCGACATTGCTGAAGATACCAGCAGACTGTGGCGTGCAGAAAACTCATTATATGATCAATAACAACTTGGTATTGTGCGTTTTTTTTTAGAAATTCATAACAACATCATGCGGGGATTTTATTCCTCTATTCTCACACTTCAAACAATTACAGCCTGGTTTTCCTCTTTCTCATGCCCTTCATGATTTTGTATGCACACGCATATCTTGGTCCTCCTCATGCGATCTCCCTATCTATTTTTCCTTTCGTTATTTTTCTGATAAATGAGCAGTTTATTTAAACCCTAACAAAAGACAAATAAGGGTGATGGTGTAAACGGAATCGCGCACTTCTCCGAGACCGAAGGCCTTGGACCAAGTTCAGGGATGTTGGGCGTCGCTGCACAACATGACCGACTCCCCACACCTCCTGGAGTTAAGTAACCGCGGGGCAATGCGGGAGGAAAAAGCGACTGAGGACGCGCGTCTCATTTGTCGCCCAGCCGGGTGCGAGAGCGCGACAGTCAGTCGACCATGGATTTGGAGGGAAAGGTCGCTTTCCTCACGGGAGGTGCTGGCGGTCTCGGGCGGTGCATAGCCCGGAAGCTGCTCGAGAGCGGAGTGACGGTAAGTCTTCGCTGGGGTGTAGCTCCATGTATCCCAGAACGAAAAATTAGTACCTATAACTACTATCATATGAGAAGCAGATTTATTATCACTTGACTAAATTTAGCCTCAGTGGAAAGAGGATGTGCGCAAATTCAGAGGCCTTCGATGTGTTGAGAATAACGGATAAGGTGAGCTGGCAAGCGAGAAGCCGACGAATTAGTGTTAGACGTGGTGAAGGATGAAGAAAATTGGCGGGGAAACTCGAAGGAGGATGCAAAGGTGTATGGAGCATGTATTGAGAGGTAATGGTGGCAGAGAGGAGAACGCTTGGTGATTGCAGAAGAGGGTAGGACTATTTAACGACATAAGGAGAGGTTGAGGATATGAGGAACCTATAGGAGAAGGGAAAAGATAACCCCTGAATGAGGAAATCATGGTAGAAGCTGTGATAAACCTACCGATCAGAAGGCAGAACACTCAAATCTACCAGAGGTTAAGTTATAATGGATCATTGTTACACTCCTATCACCATTTTTAAGATCGCATTACTTCCTCACACGATGTGTCTCTTCATTTAAGCATACTTCCCATCCATCTACATGGCATCTAAAATACCTATCCTTATTTCTACCTCTTCCGTGACATTCTTTCATTCTAAAACGACCCTCAGAATCACATCCTCCTTCATAAATTTCTTCATCCACCTAATTAGCTGGTAATCGTGTGAGTGCGGTGGCTAGAGTACTCAGGTTTCAATCCCGAGGGACCGGGTTCGAATTAGATTTTTTAGATGAGCCTCTACACCTACTTGGGTGTCATGTGGTGAGCACATTAAGTGAAGCACTCCGACCTTTTGATGGAAAAATTAAACTGAGGTCCCCTTCGCGCCTTTCGTTGAGAGTAGGCGAATGACTCACATCGGGTTTCCCTCCACTCTTCCACCACTTCCAAAATAATTCTTCCCTTACCAATAATCCTCTCCTCAATGGCGCCAGTGACCTCAGATGTCGGTCGTCTCCTACAAATAACCAACCTCATCTGCCTCCTCTTGATTTTCTCAAAGTTATACGAACTTGTTTTTTAGTTTTTCTCTGTTGTGGCCGCAAGTCGGTCTACAAACGTATCTCGCGACTGCGCAGAGCAAACTCGATGTCATGCTCACATCGTGTACCCGTTTGATAAAGACCACATTCATTTAAATCTTATGATTATTCACCAATTTATACGATCAGCATGGATTACCCTGCACACGTTACGTACCCTGCACACGCTTGCGTCCCAGCACTCCACTGCCAGATTGATTTTAAAGATGTATTCAAGTAAAAAATACTTGTTCTCTCGTCGTGATTCACCTTCGCCAAACGCTAATTTTGTTGTTCATAAATTCTTGGAATTAGGAAAATTTTCAATGATGTTCGTAATTTACAGAGAAGAATTCATTCACCTGGAGGGGGATACGAAGCGAGATCCCCCGAATTCGAGTGCGTTTACCAATTTACCCACTCTGCCGTCTTCTTCCAACGAGAAGTTCAGATTTGGGTGAATTTGGGAAATTGGGCGTATTCGCTGTATTCAATGTTTTCAATATTCATTGAGTGAATTTCACACATTCTTGCCCTCAGTCGTCGACTCCTTTTCGACAAATAACACTCTGAATGTCGTAGATTTTTCCTGGCGAAAAGAATTAGGAATGAATTAATAGAGGGGGCGAAATTTATGGCGTTGACTGAGGTGAATCATGATGAAAAACGAAATTATACACGAGGAATTTCAGTGTGAACAAAATAGTTTGACTTCATGAGGATTTTGGTATTTCCAAGAATCCGGTCAGATACGTGAACCAGTAACATGACGAAGCCATCATAATTCGCGACAAATTTCTGGAAATCCCAGGAAAGTGAAATAATTTTTCATGGAGGATTTCTTCACTTTTGCGTGCTATATCCTGCACCCTTGCACGTAACTTCTTACTCACTTTTCCATTTTTCCCACAAATATGTTTAATAGCAATAGTGAAAACAATGACCTATTCCTTAATTTCTAGATAAGATTACAAGTTTAGTGGGGGATTAAATAGTAGTGGTCAATATGTATCATTTCTCAAGTTAATTGAGTTTTCTTAAACACAAATTTCAGTCAAATTAGTTGAAAGGCGACGAAAACATTCTGTCCCAACACGATTAGCGTAAAATTTTACTTTGTTACGCGCACGTCCATCATGATTATACATAACAGGAGTTACAGGCATGATGACAATTGAAATGCATTTCGTTAGCGAGTAGGTGTCACGTAGGATAAATTTCGATAGCTTGGCTGTCCATGATGCGAGGAATAACACATTCTCTCCTCACGTTTGTCATTCCATATGAAATCTTGGAGATACTATCTCAGCGAGGTTACACAGACGTGGGACACCGCGACACTTGACGCGGCCATCGAGGACCGAGCGATGCGGAAGGAAATTGATCCGAAGAACGAGCATTTATTTTTCTCCTCAGGTTGTACGAAAACAAATAGGAAAACAGAAACGAAAGAAGGGTGAGAAACGAATAAAAAGTAGCAACAAACCGGAGGATTGCGTCATTGGGTGTAGTAGTGCCCAAGATTTCTCACATTATAATGAAAACAAAAGCTTGCTATAGAAAACCAGTGATTTTTGAGTAGATATATAAAAGTAAAATGGAAGCTTGCGTAAGTTTTTCAAGAATAGGCTATAGATTAGTTTGACAATGAGGAGGATTTGGAGCCGTTCATAATCGTGCCGTGGAGACGACTTGGAAAGAGGACGAGAATAGGCTGCAGACGTTTGAGATGTGGGTTTGGAGGAGAGCGGAGGAACTGCGATTAACGGAGAGTAAAACGAACGAGTGCTTGGTATGGTGATTCAGTAGAAACAACTGCTAGAGGAGATTAGGGGGAGGCAGAGCAGGTGGTTGGAACGGGTAATGAGGGGCGAGGAGATATTGAAGGCCGTGATTGGGGGAAGAGTGTTGGTTAAGCGGGGAAGAGGAAGTAAGAGATGGATTGGATGCATAGAAATACGATATGGATAGAGCTGAAGAAGGATAAGAAGGTAGGGTCCCGCGGTTTTTGAAAATTTTCAGATGAAATCTTTCTCAATCTAAAACTACCATAATAGGTAGACAAACTATATTAATAATATTTGCCGAGGGACGTATTTACAAATTCATCCTACGCATCTGAAGTGGGCTGATCACACCAAGGATAACAAATGTAAAATAATGCCTTCATCTACTAAGCAGGGTTTTGATAAATGGGAAATCATACCTACCTTTCAAAAAAGAGCATTGGAACAGGAATGGCCTTACCATATCGACGAACAAAAACAAAAACAACTCAAATGAGTCTCCATAAAAAATATTATCACAGGGAGAAAATTGTTGGGTGCAGCATGAATTATCTAATGCCCCGTTTACATTACAAGGGTTGAATGATGGTTAAAATGGCGGCTATTACTGTTATATTTATCTTTGCTCTTACTTACTAGCGTTCACACGATTTCCAGTTTACCGAAGTAGAAATGCTGTCGAAGAGCAAGGAATCACTAGAAAAACAACTGAAGCAACATGCAGTATACTGCTTTATTGTCCAGTAAAATTTTTATTTCATAATTTAATACCAACGGATTCTGTATTAGAGAAAATTCAGAGAAAATTGAACGCGGACGTTTTTTGCTAAATTTGTTCAATTTGAGCCGTCGTAAATGGTTAATACGCAAGAACTGAAACAAATGACAGGGGTTACCTCATGAAACAATCAATGGAGAATGACAATACGAAGTTTAAACTTCTAGTTTGAAAAAAAGCATTTTTTTCAAAGTTGGTTTGCTTCCTTCGATTTCAGCCCACTGTGCGGTGTTCCGAAAGATTAAATAAAAATACTAATTTGCACTGGTCTTAAAATTTTCCATTTCCATTAAATGAAAATCTCCTTCGAAACTTGACTAAAAAATATTTATCAAACTATATGAAAATGAAATTATTTTTTCGCTTTATAATTGAGTTATATTATTCTTCTATTGACTTAATAAACGCTTGATACACATATATTACTTCATGTATTTATTTTTACCTTAGTTCTCAGGAAGTTGAACCAAATAATGTTTTGAAAAATTCAGTCGTTTTGCACTCAGGAGCGACAAGTTTCCCAATGCTTCACCCGATAATTTAAAAAGCATGTGTAGAAAATTGCCTACGCCCCAGGGGAAACGAAATTTTCTAGGTTAAGCGAATGAGAAACCTGGTCAAAATAGAGAGCAATACAGGCCACCAAAATTGGCTGCTAGAAAAAGCACTGACACTGAAAACCTCAGCCCACTACCGTTAATACAGGGATATAATCTTCTAAAACTAGGCATTTCCAAAGTTCTGTGGAGAGGTAGCCATTTTCTTGCACTCAGCAATGATCGACGACGAAATTATTTTTATTCGCAGGCAAGATGACAGCTCTCTTCACAAAAGCATAATTTTTTTCTACAAACACCAGCCTATCGATACTATTTACAATATCAGTCAACGTCATTATGTCATTCCAATGAATCTTTGTCCTGAGAGACAAATAGTGTTGCTCTAGGGCAAACTTTGAGTTTTATGTTCACATGACGAAAAATATTTTGGTGAACAGCTCCTAAAACTGGAGCGTGCGAAATTTTTGTGTAAATACGATTCATAGTTTTTTTTTTTAACAACATCCTTAGGGTGTTTCATCTACTTGTTTCATTTTTTGGTAAATATATTTTATTTTGACCGTCAGTTTTCCAAAGTTATTCATGATTATAATTCACAGGTGGTGCTTTTTGACGTGAACAAAGAAAATGGGGAGGCTTTTCAGCAGCAACTAGAAGAGGAATATGGGAGCGGGAAGGTTCACTTCATCAGCGGCGATGTAACGAAGAAGGAAGACTTTGAAGGCGAGTTTCAATTTGACTATATTCCATCCGCACGTCACTTCACATTTATATCGTTCGTTCTAAGGAACAATGTGAAGAGAGGGATTATGTTTGACTCAATCTTAATTTTCTACCTAAATTTAAGAATGTAGGTACTATGAGCGTAAATGTTGAAGAACGGCAAAATAATACTGTCTTCATCTGAAATAAATAAGGGCAAAATTCTCCGCTATATTTGCGAAATATTGGTATTAACTTCGAGCCACGGCATAACATCTTGACTTTCGGTTATAATACACTTGAATAATGGACTAAAATAATGCATGTCTATGATTAGAATAGAATATTTCCTGGCCACTCACATACCTCATCGATTCTTTCGAAATGTTTTAATCATTATGTATCATGGTAAGAATATGAGCGGTCGATATGTCGATTCCGTCATAGTTCATCTTAATCTCCTCATCAATGCACTAGAGTCATTCGAACTGATTGAACACTTAAATACCAATGCATTCACAAATAAATACAAAGGCAGCATACCATATGCGACTCGACGCAGTATAGCAAATTATCACTTAGGAGGTTCCGGTTAAATTTCTCGTCTAAGGGGCCTGTAACTGCCTTGCTCAGTCACCGACAGGTTGACTCCTTAACGATAAAACGTGAAAAATAAACATGTGACAAGTGAAATTACTGTACAAAGTGAATGGAGAGAGATTTGTACCAATTCAGTACGTATCATAAGAATTGTCCTCACTAATTGTAAGTTTACCTTTTGAAAGATAGCGATTAATTATTAAATACGGGGGGGAATTCATATTTTGTGCAACATTTACAATTTTAGGGCAGAAAAAATTGTTTATGGAAAAATAAAGCGTAATGGTTTTTCTCCTTTGCATATAAATCTTCTAATGCGTGCGAACTGAATCCGATCCCGCGGCTTTTTCGCGATAAAATGGGACAATTGTGCGCAAATGGAACAGAATTTTCCATTCAACTGAAATAACAGAAGCATTCGGATATAAGACGTTAAATAAACAAAATGAGTTCAACGAGAACTGAATAGGAATCTGCAAAAAATGATACAAAACAACATTTCGAAGTAACAGAATATGTCAGAGAAAACTTGTGCTGGTTTTTGAAGATTTTATTGTTTTGAATACGAGAAAGGTTTAGAAAGAAATGGGTAAAGATACTTTGGAACAGAACCATTTAATATAGCTTTATGCATTAAAACAAGCGAAATGAGTATTTAGGCATACCTATGCATTATAGTTCCCAGAGGGAAAGTCCCCAGAGGAAGACCAAGAGACAAGTACTTGGGGCAAGTCAAGAGGGATACGAGGAAGAAGAAGTATAGGGAAGTGAAGGAACTGCCATGGCATGGGACAGTAGCGGATAAAGAAAAAACTCAAGGGGGGGGGGCGCAAGTTATCGCGACGACTGTAGCTTTCAAACTGACTGCCTGACAGCGACTCTGCTTCCCTTATATGTAGCTCGGTTGTTTCAAGAACATTCGGTGCCAGAATGTTCGCTTCCAGACTTTTAAGGAGTGTGAACAAATACAAACAGTAGAATATTCGCGACTTTTCTCAAACAAATGCCAGACAGAATAACGTAACGAGATTACTAGAATGGCCGCGACTTTTCTCGTAGGTTAGCTATCTATGCGCCAGACAGAAACGTATAAAAAACGATGACGCGGACGCGCGCGCGTGCTACATAAGAAAGTACAACTATTCTGTAACTCGACTCAGAGTCGACTGACGAAAGACACGAACGAATAGCGTGCGGGCTGACTGGCGGGGGCGGCGCGGGCGGCAGTGTGGGCGGCCCCTCAAGGGGGGGGGGCGCGCTCCCCCCGCGCCTCCCATATGTATCCGCCACTGGCATGGGATAGGGCGAAATGGAGGGCTGCAGTATACCAATTCTAGGATTGTAATACTATGATGATGATGCATTATAGGAGCAATTCGCAACTATAAGATACCACACTGTTCTCCCTAACTACACCATAATGTTAATACTATGCATCATTCAGTGTCGTATCTGTGTGTTTCGTTATTGAAATTCAGCGTCTAGTCCGAGTTTTAAAACAACTATAAAAGTTTAATGATCAAATGAAACTCGAAAATCCAGTTACTCTGCTGAATTCTACTCTTACAAGACATCTACAAAAGCTGGCAAAAAGTTTGCTACATTAATCCTTAATCTCACTATCATTAGATGGAATAATTTTAAGGAAGTGTATCTGCAGTAATTATGTATATTTTTATTCTCCTTTGGTGCGACTAACTTCTAAAACATTTCGTCATAGGTGCATTTAAAGAGGCTGTCAACAAATTCTCCAGAGTTGATATAATGATAAACAATGCTGGAATTATGAATGATGAGTGCTGGGAAGCTGAGATAGACATTAATTTGGTAAGTCACATGTTTTAAATCATATGCAAATTAGGTACCTGCATATATAAAGGAATTAGAATGGTAAAGGCCTATTCAGATATGTTCTGGAATATGTTGATTTTTTCTTGGCTCTGCAGAGCCCCAGTAATTTGAGCATGGTAATGCAGTAAAGTCATACGGGTGATGATTGACGTAATAATACAAGTTGTTCAAATAATTAAATAACAGCTAATTATATAATGTAAGGGCCACTCGGATTTTTGAATGAATATCCTTAGAATTTTGCCTTGAATAATGCAGAAGATGGAAGTGGCACAAATCCAATTGGGGATACAATTCATTAAAACCCTTAGATAGCTGAAATAGACATTTTATTAAGTATTAACTAAGCAAATTGTGTCAGACTTAACTTTGTGGAAGTTTTTCATTTTCGTGAGAAAAAAATAAATATCGCACATAGCACACTCACCGAAAAGGGTGCCTATAAGGTGCCTATCAGGCTCCTCCTAAAGGTGCCTAAGGCACCCGATTAAAGCTATTTGAAGGCACCTAATAGGCACCTTTTTGTTCCACCCTACATGCACCTTAATTGCGCCTAAAATAGGCACCTGCATAAGGCACATAACAGGCTCCTATTAGGGTGTCTATTTTTTTTCCTTTTAACCCAATCACAATTCAAGACCATAACTTAAACCAAACGAAGACTTAGCTGAATGCACTGCTTTTCTCTCTACATGGTTTAAAGTAAATGTGGACCAGGGATAGACATAATCCCTGGCAAGGAATGTCTGAGGAGCTGGATATTATTGAATAGTAAAATTCACTTTAGAAAAAATATGCAATAATCATGCAAAAAGAGCAAATAGATTAAATTATAATTCATCTATTCACTCTTTTTGCTAGCAATTCATTGATTTCGCCGCCACTTCCCTAGTGCTTGCTTCACCTCCTTTTCAATTATGGCACCGGATGCCTTAGGAAAGATTTTCTGGCAATCATTTGAAAGAATAATAACAAATACTGGTATGATGACAATGCCCTTTCAATTCCATTAACATTAGCAACAGAAATTTTTTCAATGAATATTGTAATGATGAACAGCTTACCAAAAATTACAACCATTGTCTCTGTCCCTTTTTAGCCACTTTTCTTGTCCGTGCCTTGCATATTAAACAATGCAGATAATTCAGGAGTAAATTTTTTTTAAATTCGGCGATCCATTTCACCTATAGTCTCTCCTTCGATGCCACTGCAGTAATCAACCTGAAAGAGTGACACATTGACTTTAAAATTACAGCCAAATTAACATTAGTAGCACATAATTCATTAAGGGATTTACAAGAAGATGGACCTTCTACATACAGCAAACACTCTATTTTCCTTATTCAAAAGTTATTCTTCCCACGCAAAAAAAACTAATTAGTAGTAGTGAAGGGCATCACTTCTGGCCATCCTGTTGGCATTTCAACCATATTTTTTGCCCTCAAGGAATACTGAAGGCTGTTGATGGCCTGAGAATTATCTTACAGGGTTCTCATAATGAACTTTTGATTCCTCAGAAGCTCTGAAAAAACCCCTTTTACACCTGAAAGGCAATGTTCAACATTCATTGCTTTGGTTTTCCTCCCATTCAAATTATGAATCATCAGCCCAATGAGACGATTTGGATATCCTTCTCTTATTACCCTCTGGCTGATAGTCTTCATACTTGAAAAACAAAAGTAAGGTTGCCATGAACTTTCATAGAAAGTGCAATACATGGAAACTAGTGCAAGATAAATAATGAAGGTTTAACTCACCAAAATAGACTATTCATTAATCCATACCCTACATAATACTGACAGACTATAGTTACCACCTCAAGCATATCAAGTGAAGAAATGATTGAACGATGGGATAAATACCCAAAACAAATAGTATATGCACAATTAACAGTTTATTTTCAATGAAGAAGTGGAAAAGCCACAAAGGTATCACTACTACAAGGTAGTAAAACACATTAATTAATTAGGTCCTTCATTTGAAAAATGGCCAGACTGTCTGACAGTTTATCGACTACAAAGATATCAAGCTCCCTTGAATCTATTGGATAATTGAACTATTTCCTCTGACATAGAAAAACTTGGGTGACAAGTTGCACCTCATCACTTTATGATGCTAAAATATTTTGCAGCAACCCTATTTTCACTTTTTTTTAATAGACACAGTTATTAGGGCATTTAATTGTCAGTGGGTACCCATTCATTTCTTATTTTTTGTATTGCCAAACTCCTGGAGTGGCTTCCACTGGAACTGGCCCTGCTTCATGTCTGCTCATTAAACCTCTTTCCCCCCATCTCACAGGAGAAAAAATCTGTATTTTGCTGAGGTGCCTTAAAGGCATCTAATACAAAAATGTGGATAAATACCATTTCTAAGGTGCTTATGGCAGTGAACTGCTGGTAAAAGGCACCTAAAAGATGCTTTTTTATGGAGACTGTACTATACATCCATACATTTTTATTAACCCGACCTAAGTTTCAATGGGTAACCATCATTTTCAAGGTTGAAAATGGCAATTACCCATTGAAATCTGGGTTCGCATAATACAAAAATGTGGATAAATACCATTTCTATTTTTATTTTATTTTGTGAAAACATAATTGATTTCTATTCCAATTCTTAAAACCCATCATCTTTATAATACTTGTACCAATGATGGTAGGTCTTTCCCCCAACCAAAATTGTCTTTATACACATACAACACTTCTTAGTCTTCCATCATCTTCCTCTTCACCTACTCATGCCTATGTCCTCCCCCAAAGCTCTACAAATTCCCCATTCTCTGTATCATCATCCCTTGTAACCCAAAAATTTCCTTTCCATTACAGTTTAACATGCCATTATCCCTAAGAAATCACTTCTCTTTGTTTTGCCTCTTTTCAATTTCAACATCTACGTAAAGTAGTCACTCCTTCTTCCTACATCTGTTGTTTCTTTTGTAGTCGCCCTCCCTACCCATCTCCTTCTCTCTATCAACCTCAATTCTCCGTCTATCTTTCAACCCTTTCAGCATGGAAGACTCACACGTGTGAGCCATGGATGTTTTCCAGGGGTAAAAGACTCAGAGTTTGAATCAAGAATCATAATTGACAGTTCCCTCTTTGTGTTACTCTACCAATTGAACAAATATCCTTGGGAAAATAACTCCTCCTTCAAAGGTTTAAAACAAATTATTCTTTCTTTTCCTCTTCGAAGAACATCTTTCCACTGTCACTGCTTCATTAGAGTTTAAATAGATTTTAGAATTTCACCAGAGGAGTTTTAGCCAACCCTTCATTTATACTTTTAGTTAAAGTTTTATCACAGTTTTATTTCACTTCAAAGAGTACACCATGAATTCAAAGACAGTATAACTTGAGAGTGATATTTTGAAACAGCATTTGATGTTTTTGGAGGAAAGGAATTGGTAACTATTATTGCACAGCTCTCAGTCTTTATTATTGCCATTCCTAATATGTAATAAGTCTTTGCAATGTCAGGCTAAATCTTCCCTACATCAATAGCAACAGTTATGAATTTTCACGACAGAGGCCAATGAAGAATTGGGAATGGGTTAGATATAATGAAATCACAACTATGAAGAGGTGAGATCCAAGGGCATTCCCAGGGTCTGAACTAGAGAGGAGCAACTCACATTAGACAGAGGTGTGGGAGGGGGGATAGGGAGAGACCAGCTTTCTTTATGTTTCTTTTTAATCTTCCAGAGGGGGCAGCTGCTCCTCCCTGGGTAAGGCCATGGTGAGATCAGTGGTGTACCTAACGAGTGTTAGGGGTGGTGTACCTAACAGGTGCCCCCACCACCAGCACTATCACAGAGGGGGCTGCATTGCGTGGTGAATTTATCCCCCAAATATAGAATACTATTGATATACAAACAATCTCATCCTTATATATCAAATTAGAAAAATGTAAAGAATATCACGTAAGAGCATAAAGGGGAATCTAGAAAATTATATAAACATTAGTTCTTTTAAGGTTGAATGAAGTGTAACAATGAAACTTTGTGTACCTACTGCGGCAATTTGACTGCTCCAGACTTGCACCACCCCTCCCCAGCTGTTATGCTAATGATGTTATCCTTGACTTTATAACAAGCATTGATTGATAATGACAAGCAAGTGCTTTTAGGTTAATGGCTTTTAAATCAAAAAGTGGGGGGCACCACCACTTCCGTTTTGCCAGAGGCACCATTTGTTATGATCTCTGGTGCCCCTGGCATTTGTTATGATGTTTTTAACATGCCATTCTCATTGGTATTGCAACAATACATATTGTGAAATGGTAAAATATGAATGAACGCTTTACTTAACTAAATATAAATAAACCCTCACCTGGTTTTCCTACTATATAACCTCCACATAGCAATGGTATTGATGCAAGATTTCAATATTTGGTGCACCTGACTTTTTTCGGATCACATCACACAGAAATTTAGGAGGAAGTACAAACAATACAAGCAGAGATATTTATTAAAATCTTATTAGTCTTTTGTGAGTAGATCAAATACTCTCCTTCCCATTGTTCCTCTTTTCATGCTCTTCTCTCATTTCAGAAAGCAGTGGTTAGAGGCACCAACGTAGCATTGAAACACATGAGCAAGGAGAATGGGGGCAGTGGTGGAATCATCGTTAACATGTCATCTGTTCTGGGACTCATCCCACTACAGCTGACTCCAGTTTACACTGCCACCAAGTTTGCTGTCATTGGTTTTACCAGAGCTCATGGAGTACGTAGGGTCAATTAAAAAAGAAATTAGGCCACAATGAATTTGGGTAATGTAATTAAACATTCATCTCATGCAGTCATTTGTAATATTTTATCACCAATCTCTGGTCCTGACTACTTCATTCAATAGATTTTCAACACATATTCACATAATTCATTTCAGTGTAACTGAAAAATCTCTCATCGCTTTGCATGCATTTTATTTGATTTTGTACTGAGTTTTTTAATAACTCTCCAACTGAATTATCTTTTTTACAATCTTTTCCATATTCATCATTTCATTCATCAAAGGTGAATTTCTAATGAAGAGAACATAAAAGAAATAGAGAATCTTCTCCAACTTGATTCCCCAACACTTTCCTGCAACACCCTTGTCCTTCATTATTGCTGTCTTCAATCATTAAGGCCCTTACAACCATAATGTTGCCAAACATCCTATCTTCCTTCCAAACCCACTCAGAGTTACCTACCTAATATTAAACCGCTGTCTCTAATGCTAGTGCCATAGTGAATTTCAACACTTATGAATATATCACTTCCAAATGTTTTTAAACATGAAGAAAAAATCATAATTATGTATGTCATTATCTTAAGATAAAGGCTTCTTGTTTCAGCATTACTCATACCATAAATGTATAGTGTTTTAATAAGCTAATGTTACATATTTCCCTAGTAATATGACTAACCTCAAACTATGCATGTGCATGGCCACTTAATTCCATCAAAAAAATAAAACTGCTTCTTCCCAAAAATCCCTAATAATATCATTAAAAGTGAATAAATGGCAACTATGGCAAAAAAAGACACCCAATAAATCGATTTCAGTATCTAGACAAAATATTTTTTAAAATTAATCATGTAAAAAGTTGTCATATTTGACACTAAATACCAAACATTTTGCATGTCCAAAATAATTCACTCCCTGACACAAAGTTTATCAATAGCATCACAATGCCAAAAAGGTGCACAATATGAATCCAACATGAATTAGAGGGCCGTTAAAAGGATTTTCATGAACACTGTGACAGGGTATCCTCCATCTAGGTACCTACCTACTTCATTAAGCTACATTATCAATTTTGAGTTCTTGCACATATCAATTGATGAAATGAAAGAGTCCCTTGTCAGAAGTTCATGAGTAGGGAAACAAAGATATTCCATTGAATTTCAGTTAATTCACAATACATATTTTCCATTGAACTCATGCTACAGGCAAATTTACATTCAAGGTTAATTTACCAAGCACCTTTATATCTCCAGACCTATAGAATCAAGATCATTAATAAAATATAATGGGTACAAAAATATTGCACCTTGCAGCCATTCATATTTAAATTATCATCACTGATGGTTTAATTCCTTTGTTATATGATAGTTGTCAGATAATCTGCCTTTAATCGCAATAGCATGAGGTAAAATTTTATTAATAGATATGATGCATATATATTTCAGATTTGGAGAAGATACTTTAAAAGGTTCCTCTATTTTCAGTATGAGAACCAGTACAACAAGACAGGTGTCAGAGTTGTCACCCTCTGTCCTGGCCACACAGAAACTGATCTTGTGACTAAAGGACCATTTGGTAAAGTGTTGCAGAAGTTCCTGTCACGACACCACAAAGGAGACAAGGAGCACCTGGCACAACAGTAAGTACCCACTGTTAGTTACTCTCAGATTCAACCACTCCAATGTATATGAAAGAAGCCAGAAGGTGGTTGGTACTACTCAAAGAGAATAACATTTTACCAATAAGCAGCTATGATGTTAATATATAGTAATTTCCAAGGATAGGGCCCGAGAATAGCTTAATTGAAGACAGAAATCTTGAAATGTCCCCGAAATGCACAAACGATAATCATGAAGCAGTAGTCATTGCAGTAGTTAACTGCCATAGTTTAAATAATAAGATTCCAGAATTTCACCACCTTATTCATAGCACGGAGTGTAACGTCATTATTGGGACAGAAAGTTGGCAGACACACGATACACGGTAAGTTACCATACACGGACGATACACGGACGGTAGTTGTAAAATACATATATATTAACAGTCCCTCTCCATTGTGATAATACCTGTAGTGTAGTAGTGCATGCTTGTGAGGCATCACCTCGTGACAAGCATTAGCGATTTATGCTAATGCATAATTAGTGGTAGTTACACTAACTTTAGGGTATAGTGTAATGCATGTTGGTGAATACTCACCCCCTGCCACACACCCCTGAGGTGGCTTGTAGGGTATTTTGTAGATGTGGATATGGTCATCCCAAGTCCATTACTGGTTAGGAAATACTTTGTCTAATCTAGTCAACCATGATTTATGATGGGCTTTACCATAGAGTAAGAACACATATATATGCTTATTCTATGGTGTTAATAGTACCCAGCCATCCAGAAATCACTTTAAAAAAGTGAAGGCAAGAGTGCTCAACTGTCTTGATGAGGTACCTGGAGCACTCGGCGGAGATATGTTTTACACAAACTAGAAAGATGATAAGAGACCAATTGATCATAACAGTTTTCTCAACAATCAGTGGCAGCCTATTTGGATTTTTAAGTGGTTTCAACTGCCAAGGTCAGGTATATTCTGCCAAATAATCTAAAACTGCAATCCTTAGATGGATTCCATTCATTCCCTAGGAACATCCATTCTCTAGGCAGGATTAAAACCCATGACTTTTATAGTGTCAGGAGTCAGTAATTTTTGAGGAGCTATTTTTTCTCGTTATTGTCTGGATTATTTTTTTTCACTTATTAATCATTCAAATTTTGAGGAATTTGACATATTTTTCTTTCTTTGAGCCCTTAGAGGTGATAGATTCAATAGTATAAGTTTTTCGGTTTGATTCTCAGACTAACATTTGTTTACACAGGTTTCGTCTCACACAATATTCCTACCATATTTTCAATCAGACCTGGAATGTACTCTTCTCATTCTAATACTTTTGTTTCCTTAACTAACACCTAATTATTAATTATTGAATGATAGGTCGAAAAAAATACTTGAGGACACAATCTTCACAGAATGAGTAAAATACCTTTTGCACTTACTCTCCACCATATCGTCTCCAATTTATGTCTAAATTATAAGTGAGTCTGTTTCCAGTTCCATGCAATAGTGAAGCAAGAGCCTACAAAGAAAAAGCACATTTTAGTATTTTTTCCTTATAAATCCTGAGAATGTTTAAAATGTTTAAAAAAGATTCACATTAGTCTTATAGATTTCTAACCCTACTTCACTAGTTCAAAATGGTTACATATCTTATTACAAGTGAATTACCTACTCTTTGGCCAAGAAATACATTACACCACCTTATATTTTATGATGGATAAACTAACACTTTAAGTACGGACCCACCCAGGGTGATAGAATACTAAGGTGGTCTCATTTCAATGTTTACGTTTCGGCGATGACGTCACAGTAGACACCTCGCGTAGCTGTCGGCCAGGGATGATATGGTTTTCCAGAGTATTGACCATTTTAACCAGTAATATACTATCCAATGGTACTGAATATGCAAAAGAGATGACTGTGGTAAATGGCAAAGGCCGAAGGAATTAGTTTTCACTCTATAAAAAGGTTTCACAATAACTATTAGCTAGCAATAATGGTGATAGACAACTACGCGGAACGCTTGTAAAAGTTGTGCTTCAAACATTCTTAGCCACTAAACATGCAAACAGCAGTGTGTTGTTAAAAATTGGACCAATATAGATCATATTTCAATATTTAATATGATACCGTGATTTTTACATCTCATAACTACCAGTTTTCCGAATACTCGCTCATTTGTTGACTTGATTCACCGAGAAAGCTGTTCGTTCGTCAACTATGTAGTATTTAAGAATAGACGCCTGTCACCTCTTTATCATTGATTATGATAATAAAATATTTATTTAAATGGAGGATTTTATGAATAGAGTAGCATTGCATGACTTTTAGTCACAAACTATCGCAAATGGTTCTCTTCTACCTTCAAAATCTTATGAAAATAGGTACCTATTACATAACACTAAATAAATTACAGGCAATAACTCTGATTAAAAATAATACAACTCTCTTGTTTAAAGTATTTGTACCTTCAATGCGGACTCTAATCACAACAGCAGTTATGCGAATACCAAAAAATTCTTTTGGCCTCATGTATCCAACCAAAGGATAGGTATATTAACATATTCCATATATTATGGAATGTGCATTCACTTCGAAGATTTAAGTTATGATTACCTGTCTGATATTGTATTCCGAGGATTACATCTGACATAAATGGTGCACTGGCAACTTATGATCATGATTTTGAACAGAACAATGATATAATTTCAGTAATTAAATTTTCCATTAACAATAATTATGGCAAAATTAATGTCTAGGTACATCAAAATCTGTTGGTCCTCATATTTTATCAATAATACTAACAACAAATGATGTTCCTCTATTATTTAAAAAAGTTGTTACCTAATGCTATTTTCCTTGAGTCTTCTAAAATTACCTATGTCCAGTCTCATACCCTGCATAGTGACCGTCAATAAGGCTTATCACATGGGCATTTAAAAATAAAATATATCTCACAGTAGGTATTCATGTTTTCTACAAGAAAGCCCTTGACAGGCAGTAAACGGTCTTCTAAAAGTGAGTTACATACGTATTTCTATTCGAAGTGTTGGGACGAAGGTTAGTAATGAAGGGTGATTAGTGCGTTAATGCCGAGGTCTAGCTCGAGGATAGTATTTAAGTGTCAATAAATATCCAAATCAAATTATGTCTTAAGTTATATACCAAGATGTCATATTTGTATGAGCGTAGTTATGGTAAATGATCTTAGAAGTTATAGGATTGAGTGTGAGGCACCGTTAAATGCTAAATTGGTGTAGAAAAAAGTATATAAAATGTATACAGATATAGGATATAATCCTTGTCAAATCTGTATTTTCAGAAAGGATAAAATCTAGATTATTCATAGATATTATATGAAAAGTAGAAGATATTTGATAAGTATTTTACAAGATTTAATCCAGATATTCTCTAGATTCCAAGTATACAAGAATCTGTGTTTTATTCAGATTTTATCCTTTTTGTGCTACTTGGGACATGTCATACACAAATATATTTGACTTAATTTATACTTAAAGATGTTATTCAGAAATTTTCTCTTTTCACTACGTATCTCTTTTGTCCAATTTTAATGGATGAATATGATTGTTTCACAGACCTGAGGCAGTGGGTTCTGCTGTGCCGATCATCCTGAAGAACGCTCCAACTGGATCCATGTGGGTAGTCGAGGGAGGTGCAGATCCTTATCAGATATCAATTCCTCACTACAGAGACTTCAAGATAGATGGGTGATGAGAAGACCAGACCATTCTGTAATAAATCATACACCATGGGATGAAGACAGGGTTGCCAAGAATACAAAACATTAATTACAGTTAAATACGATTAATTCAATGTCAAACTAACTTGAATCTTCAGTTAATTTCCCAATACCAGATCTGCTACTTATTAAATACTTTTCAGTAGTAAACCTGGAAACCGAGGGAAAATATTTCAACAAATTCTATTGAACTACCTAAGTGTGAACCTGAAGAACTAGCCTCCACTGGTTATGCAAGCACTATTTTGAGATACGTATTTTTAAATAAAGTACCTCGAGTGAACCTCACTTTGGATCATTGAAGTTCTGTATTAAAAAATTAAACTAAAGGGGAACATTTTCCAAAACTGACCTGATGATGATGCAGTGCATTGGAACCCAGGTCGATTAAAAATTTTTATCTGTGGTAAATTGCATCGTCTTAGTTCTTATTATTCCAAAACATCTTGAGGTGCAAATAAATTCAAGATACAATTTCCCCAATGAACATCGAAACTGTTAGTCCTGTTTCAAGCTGATATCTCAATATTCTTTTAGAATTGGCCCAGTGCCAAGGGGAAGTAAGCCTCCACAATAACTTAGCCCCACAGAAACTGACCCATTCATCCCCAACTTTGATCCTAAATACTTCCACAAAATTATATTATATCTAATTAAAAATTTAGTAGGTACACAGGCATTCAACTATCATGGGAAATGACTTGTTAATCGAAGTAATGCCTCCCCATGAACTACAGGTACCCGACTTACGACCAGGATACGTTCTGAAGACTTGGCCGTAAGTCGAATTGGTCGAAGGTCGAAAATGATACATAATAAGTCCCAGGGTATTAAGTTACAAAAAAACTAGTCTCAAACCGCAAATCTTCAGAGAGGTTCATTGTTTAAAAAAATACATGCCTATTTTACTCCAACCATTTTAACTAGGTACAAGTCAAAATAGCAATTAACAGTCAAAAATTAAAACATGATTACCTATTTACGTATATCGCTACTCCCCGCTGAAAGAACAATAGAGGTGCTAAATGACCTTATACGTCGAAGCACCTACGGAATTACACTTACTATTATAGATAGCCTTACACAATGAGTACGCACTAAGACATATTTTTATGATTCAATATCTCCAGTGTTTGTCACGTTAAATAATACTTACAATTAGTGAAGGAAGAAAGGAAGAGAAAGTATGTTCGTGCCTAAAAACGACCTGAAGAACGACTTAAATACATCGACTTCTGATCGCAACGAAAGTCTTGGTGGAAGTAATTTCGATTCAGTATTATCTGCGCAGATCAGCAGGCATGAGACTTGGCGATTAAGTATAGAAAATAGAATTAATTCTAATACCCTTGACCACGCGCACGGTTTGGTGTGAATGCTCTCAGGTTTTAAACTTCACCGGTTCACAGTTCTTAGTGTGTGGCTCAACAAAATTTCGTAGCGCCCGTATAACTGATTCTCAATAAATATTTGAAGTCGTAATAGAGATAATAATTAATAGTAGGTACATTAATTAGCGCGACAATATCCCCAGGTGTCTGTTAAGATACGTTTTCATGGACGCGTTTCAGACGAAGAGACGCGAAAATTGGATCTTCAGCCAATCAGAAGCCCGGATTTCTTCACGTGAGTGACCCCACTGAATAAAAAACTTTAAACACAAACATTTACATTATTGAAGCGAATTAAATAGTAGCGACTTCGAATTGCCGCGACGCTAGCTGTATAAATACATACCACATATTTCATTTTACAGGGTCATACTGCGTTGGGTGAAATATCTGTGCTTCAACGTAAAATGTTGCTTTTCTTGTCGCACATTGCATCAGACGTTAAACTTCGTTGGTATAATAATTATCGTGAGTATAACAGCTCTGTCCACAAAAGCACCGCTGCTACAAGTTAGGTACCTACCTATTACCATAGTACGGCGAGTACGGCGTTGTCTCACTTTGCGCACGCTATTCGTAATATTTCCAGAAGAAATTTTTGATGCAGGTAAAAACTCTTTATTTGAAAAATGTTGGTCGTAACTTCGGATGGTCGTAAGTCATACGGTCGTAAATCGGCGAATGCCTACAACCTTGGCCTGTTGGAAGGGCTAGTGTGTACCAATGACTGCTCTGGTTGGAGCCATTAGAATTGATTCTGATGGAGCCACCCAAGCAGGATGGATCGAAGGATGAGAAATTCACAAATGAAAAATAGCTTGGTTTCCTTCCACAGATTTATTTTCCTGGTACAAAATGTTTCGACACAGCGGTGTCATCATCAGGTGCAAAGTTTTAACAATTTCTAAGAGGAATGTATATATAATCTTAAGGGACTTGCTGAATGGTAGGAGAGGGAAGGAAAGGGGTGTTTGAGGAGGGGAAAATACCGGGGGAGAGGTAAGGGGTGGCGTAGGATTTCTAGAATGTTCTAGGATGTTGTACCAGGAAAATAAATCTGTGGAAGGAAACCGAGTTGCTTTTTCATTTTTGAAATTCAACTTCCACATAGTTGAGCCTGGAACCATGGAATGAGAAAGGCAGACTGAATCTGTGTGAGGAATGTAAAAAGGCATTTGACTACAGTGGAGTAGCTTCTTAAATGGAAGTGAATCGTTATAAGCATTAATGGGGAAGTCAATGGGAAGCCATGCTTCCAGCCTAAGAAAATAAAAACAATTCTGATGTATTTTAATAAGGTGCATTAATAGACTTGTTCGAGGGCTGGAAAATGTCATTTTTTGGTCGAATCGAGAACATGACTGACACGACTGGCTCTCACAGTACCATCGTACATTCCAGGCCGATTAATACGATCGTCCTAATCGATATCAATTTACGTCACACTCCTTCCCCCTTACAAAGAAACGCCATACCACACTATACAAAAATAAAACAATATCAACAACCCAATGTTATTCATGGTGATTAAAAAACGGGTGGTCTCCGTAATCTCTGAGGTCTAAGTGTTACACTTTGTGATGGAGACCGATATTCTACACTATACTTTAACATTTCATCCTCGATCAAAATTTCTTCGTGCAGCATTTGTTTCTCTCTCTTTCTAGTAACCTTGTACCCAGGCACTTCCCATGTTTCTCCTGTTTTTGGATGAGTCTCTGATACAAGTCACACATCAACGGAGTGTTTGCTTAAGGAAGTAACAAGTTCCGGCGTCTTATTTTTAAGTGACCGTTTGCATTCCTCAGCGACATGACCATTAACTTTTTATTTGTGTTATTCATCATATTTTAGGGTTGATTTCATCAGCATGCCCGTAATCGTAATCTGCGTCATCATCTGCTGAAACATTTGCATATGTTTTTATATAATGTCTTCAAGCATTTTGAGAACATTTAAAATTTGACTTCCGCTTGCAGTTTCTTTGAATTGAATTCCTTCTCTTAATTCCCACCCTTATCTCCATTGTCGCAATCGTCATTTGTCTGCACATCTGTATTTTGAGTACCACCCTATTTCCTGTCCCTTTGTCTAGGCACCACGCGTTTTATTTCGACGGTGGGGCCTGATGGGTATTATCCCAGCTATTTTTATTATTCATTGGTTCTTTTTTGTTTTGTTTCCCGGCTTTTCGATTTCTTTTCATGATCTCCTCTGCCCTTTCATATGCAATGCACTCGTTAAAGTTAGCTTCGAGTGGGCCTCAAAAGTTGCAGCATTTTGTCGGTCTTAGGCGGTTAATTCCCTCATAGCAGGGGCGAATCCAGGAATTTATTTTGGGGGGAGACGCTACCATTTTAATTATTTTATTTAAACTGCAAATTTCAGTCTTCCTAAAAAAATATATAAAACTACAGCAAAAATGTAATATACAAAGACGTAATTAGGACGATATCAAATTGTTAAAATTGATTCGTAAAACCCAATATTTTCGGGGGGGATGTATCCCCTTTATCCCCCCCCCCCCACTGGGTTCGCCCATCTCATGGTCACCAGAACACCAGATAGTATCGTGGTATCGCTTGGCAATATCGTGGTCCATGCCCATATCGATTGCATTGAGTAGGTAGCAATGCTGTTTTTTCACATAATCTATTATAGCAACTGGCTGGCTGCTAATATTTATTTTTTTCCAATATTCTTGGCGTTGGAGCAAAAGGCGCACCAGGCGAAAGCACCTGGTGGAGACAAGATTCCAAATGAGGTCATTAAAAGGAGCCCCGCAGAAGCAGGAGAATACAGTCTCAAAATAATTAATAAGTCAATAAAAACGGGAATCTTCTCCAAAAGATGGAAGAAATCTATGATTAAAAGCATCCCAAAAAAAGAGGAAAGTAATTAAAACATGACGACTTGAGACCATTATTCCTGCTTTTAAATCTAGGAAAACCTCTGGAAAGAGCTGTGGTACCTACCGTGCATTACATACAGTACGTGGAGATGAACTGAATTTTGTCGGAAGAACAATACGGCTTCCGAAGAGAACATTCGAATACCCGTCAAATACATCGGGTTGTCGATATTATCTCTGACGGGTACAACATAAAGGAGGCAACCATTGGAGTTCTCCCAGACATTTCGCAAGCGTTTGACAAAACATGGCACGATACACAGTGATCGGAAATCGAAAAAAGCCGGATAAAAGTCTAAAATTGCTTTTTTTTGAGAAAAAGACTTAAAACTTGGCACATATACTCACATATGATTGTTAATTATGGAGTGGCTAGTTATTTACTATATGTATTACCCGTTAATTAGATACGGAGGCTCAAACATGACCAAAATAAAATTTAAAAATTTTCTTCGAAAATCTTGAAAGCTAAGCCGATATTGGAGCTGTGAAAGGATTTTAATGAAATAAAAAAACATTACCATCCGTCATAATGGTGCTTTACCTGTCCTATGCATAATTTAAAGAGATTATTGTCGATCTTTGTGAGCTATTACGTCGCATAATGGAGGTCGCTTTTTTCTAGGCAAAATTCACATAAAGTAGTCGTTTTTGATTGGTTTCACGACAATATACACGGAGTTATTCACACAGAATATTAATTGAAAATGTCTTTATGTTATTCTGAAAATATCTTTGAAAAATGTCTGCGAAGCTGAATATACATCCGAGTTTTGGAACGCGCGTCACGGCCCGGCTCCGAGCAGCGGGACCTGGAAATACCGTGACTCCATTGGATTGCTCAAGTGGTGTGGACCTTTAATCCTCGAATTCGCGGTTTCCAACCTCTGCATGTTGCCACTGACTTTTAAAGATTCCATATTGAAGATACTCCGAAGATATTGGATCGATCGGATGAATCAGTGCACGTGTAACTGTGGCGAATTAGTTTTTCTTGGTATACTTCATGGAATCATACCGCAAATTATGAATGTCTATCAGGTCTTGAGAAAGTATGCGTGCTCCCAGGGTACCATGCATAGTTTCCCGAAAATGCATCATCTGGGATTATTTTTCTCCCCCCCCCCTCACCACCCAAACTGCACCCTCCACCTTTACTCCCCAAGGGGGGTCGCTCGTTTGATGACACTGCGCAGCCTTTTAACGGTATGAAACGAACCTTTTCTGCATGGAAAATTACAATTAAGTAAATAATAACCTTTAAAAATGAACTATAAATGCTAAGGCTTGTTATGTTTCTTCGCCTTGTTTGTGGGGGAGGGTTGCCGGGAACCCCCACAAAAGATTAAGAGGGTGCTCGAGCACCGTAACACCCTCGGAATCGGCGCCCCGGGTACCTATAGGTATACCAAAAACATAAATATTGACTAAAAATTAATGTTAATCGAAATACAAGGCATTATGTAGCCACCAGAAATATATTATTCTTACTTGATACTATTTTGCATTTAAGTCAGCAATAAAAAGTAACTTGCAGCAAAATAAACTTTATTTGCATAAAGTATAGGTATACCTGTACTTATTTGAAGAAATATTATGCTGGTATAAGTAAAAACAAAAACAACATGCATACTTCATTTGAAGATCTCAAATGCAAAGTCTTCCTTAGATCCAAAGTTTCATTGACAAAATAGACAATCTTAATTCACAAAACCTTTAAATGGAATGATTCCCAAAGTTTTTAAAATTGACCTAGCTAAAATTTAATTTACCCCTCCCGAGCTTCGTCATGATGAAGAAAAGTAACTGTAAGGAAAAAATAATCAGTACACTATCACACCATCTAGCACCTGTCCGCTAAACTATATAAAATAATTGGTGTACCTATTTAAGAAATTTCAATATATCACGCAATTGGATCGCAAGTACATTTTCTTTTGAATTAACTGGATAGATAAAATTGGTGTTCTAGCATTACGTTCACTTGATGTCACTTCGAATGTTATTACAAATTTTAGCGTCAGACTTTCTTCAACTCACACTTACGGAATGAAAGCACGTCTCGTCGAAATCTTAAATAAAACAATGACCGAAGAGTATACTGAATGAAAATAACTTCTATGCATTTAACTAAATACATGTACTACGAATGAAAGAACATTTATACATTTCTAGAACATTGCTAGAACAAGAAAAATGTATTTCTTTCCATTTTCATGGTAAATTAACGAGACAAAGGAAACAATAGACCAAGTTGAATAACTTCCGGAAGACAATAGTGGCGAAAAGGTAACGAATTAGCAACTTATTAGTTCTCTCGCGCATTACAAATATAAAAGAGATCTAAAAACAGTGTAGATGTATAAAGGACTGATCTTACCGTCACAGAGTGGACTTAGATATCCTTTCATGACTTCATTGCGAAGTTTTCTTTGAGTAGACATCAGGAACCTATCTCACGCATATGGTTCAACTAATGACCAACATTCAACGATGACATATGGTTCAACTAATCACACGAACAATTTCACATATGTTTAAGGTACATGTATGAGCCATTTATCTATATTTTCACCCACAATTTACGCACGAATAACAATTATGTAACGAAAAAACTGTTATCTTCCGTATTGTATACTTCAGATTCTACTACGAAGCTTCGCACTGTGTCAGCATAAGAGTGGCGACGGTGGCGACAGACGTCAAACGTATTTTTCTTGTTATTATATAATCTTGATCCATCAAAGATAGCAAAACCATTCCACGCACTTTCTTAGCACAAACAAATACAAAGAAAACAAAGCTTAACGTGCTCCTAATTTCCATGTGCAAAAAAATGAACATCGCGATGCGCCCCAAACTACCGCCAACATTCTGAAGAGCGGGATTCAAACTGAGGAGTGTGCCTCTAACCATTCAAATGCCTCACTTACAAATGGCTTATTATCTAAAACCCTGAGGGTAAGGACTGGATTCAATAATAAATTTAGTGGTGGAGCGTAAGCATAAGTGCGGAAAACCTATGCTCAAAGAAAAGAATGCTTAGGTGATGAAAATGAGATATTAATGTAGAAAACTTTAAAAGCTCATTGAGATATTATTTTTAATGCAAGTGTCATCGGCCCAATTTTATACTTGCAGTCCCAGTTTCGTCTCAGTTACCTAATGGATTACCAGTTAGATTTCACCAGTTACTGGCAAGGTCGAAATGAGAAGAAATTTCGACCCGGGCATTCAAGGGCCAACCCGGCCCACCATATAATACATATTGTATTGCCACCCCTCTCTACTTTTGGCTTAGCCCGGCGGTGGACGCGCGGGATGTCCCAGACACCCCAGCCTCGTATTCGTGCTTTTTTTCGTGCAGTTCTGATTTTAGTGATCTATAACTTTCTTTAGCTGAGTTTCTAGGCTTGCGGAGAGCACCTATTAAAAATTATAATCAAGTCACCGCGAGCTTTTATGCAAAATCACTTTCGTTGAAGCTCTGTAGTGTGGGATGCGCGAGACACCCCACGCGACCTTTCACGTCACGGTTTGTCTCCTAATATTTTCAGTGCCCGTACATGTTTTCCAGTCATTTTCTTAGATTTGATTGTTGCTCTTTGTATGATGAACTATATAATTTGTTTTTGATACATGTATCCATAAATATTTACATACGGGTAGACATTTATACGTCTAAAGTTGAAAAAATAAATAGAAAGTTCGTAATAATCAGTTGCTCAATACCTTCTTTGTAGTCACTTTTTGAAATTGTGAGTCCAGTTGAACTATAATTTCATTTTCAGCTTCGGAGAACTTTGCATCGATATTTTAAGCTTACCAGCATTCAGAATGTCATTTTTAGAATTTATTTAACGCAATTACACAGTAAGTAATTGACATCGATTCTTCTCTTGTGATTTGACCTACTCTGAAGAGAAAGACCGCTGTTGGACGATTGGGCAATGTTGTATTGGATCCGCAGAAGAACATAGCTGGCAGTCTCAATACTTTGTCACAAGCAAACTTCCGTAGAGAACGATACATTCTATAAGTATTGAATCCGGTTTGCTTTGTCTCGTTGAGTGGTCAAATTGTGAAGAGTGACGCGATATATTCAGAGTTGTGATAAATTTCACCGAGGATTCGTCTTTGAAGTAATTTCTTCTGAATAAAACCCGACTTCCGATCAAGTGATATTTTTAAGACTACCCTCGATAAGGAAAGCACAGTAATTATTAATGTAAATCATAGTTTACGTATTCCCATTTATTTACCATGAACGATAGGTTTTGTTATACTTACATCAAGTTTGTTCAATCTATAAAAGGTGTCAGCTGTCTCTTGTGAAAAAAAGAGCCGAGATACTTTGTCTTTTGAATGAATCTTCGGAGGAGGAAATACTTGATTCTAACAATATATCTGATGAGGAAGAAGATAAGTGTTTTATATCCGATAGTGAACAAGAATGCAGCGATGCTGAAATTATGGAAAAGGGATGGGATATTGTGTATTTTGGGAAGGATGAAATTACAAAGTGGAATACGTAAGGGCCAAGACCAAGTGTCAGAACATCAAAATGTAACATCGTAACTCAGAAGAGTGGACTTATTGGCGATAAAAACGAGTTGTTTTTGTACGATATTTGATGAGCAAGTGATTGACAACATTTTAAACTGCACCAATATCCACATAGAGGAAGTCGATGAGAATTATTCCCGTAAAAGAGATGCTAACCAAACAGACAGGGAAGAAATAGAACTCCTGATAGGAATTTTACTTTCTGTGGGGGTAAAAAAAATCTGGATGGCAGAATTCATTATATTTATGGGATCATAGTGGATCAGGAGTAGAAATATGCCATGTTTCATGATCAGCCATAGATTTCTCTTCCTCATTCGATGCCTTCTTTTTGACAATTTGACAATACTAGCTGAGAAAGAATAAATAGAGACAAATTAGCACCAATACGGGACATTCAAGATCTTTGTTAATAATATACAAAAACACTATAGGTTTGAATCATGCGCAACAGTGGATGAGCAATTGATTCATTTTCGGGGAAGATGTTGGTTTAGACAATATTTACCATCGAAGCCCGCCAAGTATGGCATCAAAAATTTTTCCCTTGTAGATTACAGTGTATTTTATACTTTAATCTTATAATTAGAGATCTACATCTACAAAATACCCTGCAAGCCACCTCATGGGTGCGTGGTAAGGGGTGAGTAGTCACCAACATGCATTACACTATACCCAAAAGTTAGCGTAACTACGACTAATTATGCATTAGCATTAGTGTTGCCGCGAGACTCGATACTTTCTCGTCTCGTCTCGTCTCGAAAACGAGACGAGACTCGAGACGAGACCGTTGGGTAGAATTCGAGACGAGACTCGAGACGAGACCACTTTTTGACGAGACGAGACGATACCACTTCCACGAGACTCTCGAAAGTCTCGAAATACAGTTACATGTCCTTAATTGGTATTTGGTATAGCTTTATCCCTAAAGCTATGTCCTTCTGTTAAGACGAAGTAAATTTTACGTTTCTCTTAAGTATTATATTTTAAATAAAATTCAATAATAACTTTTCGATAAATTATCTAACTATAAAAAAGAATTTTTGCCGAAAAATCAATTTCTGAATGCATGAGCGTGACTTCTGGAGCCAAGTAAGGGAGTGTTAATGGCTGACTACTTTTCCTTGTTTCCTGCGATAATAACCTTGGAAAATTTATCCAGCAAAAATTGGACTATTTTCTAAAGTGGTAATTTTTAGTGCTTACTTCTACGACAAAAATATCTTGGATTATACTCGCATATGTGTAAAGTATCGCCCAGCGGCACTTGCAATCCTGCTAATAGTTTGCATGCTAGGAGAAAATGATGGCGCCATTTCGAATTGCGCAGAGCACATCACCTCGGTAGAAAGACGAATGATAATTGAAATAACTATGTACCTCTTCCTGCATGATATAACTTCCGAGGTTAGTGAGGATATTTAGCATAATGTCGCTAAATTGTGTTGAGGATGTTACAATAAAAAAGGATAACTACAATTGGCTTCCCTTTGACTTTAATTTCTTTCATTTGCCTTTATTTTGCTAACCAAAAATCCATTTAATCAAAAAGTCCATTATTGGATCATCTGACTGGCATTTATTCATCAACCACTCATTCTAACTCCATTCATCATATTTTATCCAAAAACACCTGTTAGCGGCAGGTAATCTTATTTCAGCAGCATGCAGTCCATTCTAAAAGGGGCCAGAAACCTATCTATTTGCAGACTTGTGCGAAATTCCTGAGAGGAAAAATCATTCGCCCTGACCGGGATTCGAACCCGGATCCCTCGATTTGCGGCCGAGTTCTTTAGCTTAAATGACTAAAGCGCTAAGTTTTGATAGCACTTATCAGCATTTTAGATGTATAGCCCATGCACTAAACCTTGCAGTACAGGATCTATTAAGAACGTTGTCTCTGGAGGACGGGGTTTCAGAAGACCAGCTTTATTAATTGACAGTGACGATGAAGATTTTGATTTTGAAGAAGAAAATAAAACTTCAATTGCCAAAATAAGATCTCTAATTAAAAAAAGTGAGCTGTTACGAAATAAATTCCGGCGCCCTTGCGAAGCTGCAGGGGAACCATCACTGAACCTTGTAATAGACGTCCCAACTAGGTGGAATTCAACAGCATATATAATTGGAACAGCACTTAATGTGAAGAGAGGCATTTCAATCCTATGCTATAATATAAGTGACCTGAAGCGCCTCAAAATTACTGGATCAGAATGGACACTGCTTGAAAAAGTTCACAAGGTTTTAAAAAACTTAAAAGTTCTGACGAATAAATTACGAGGAAAAAATTGCGTCACCCTTCCACTCGTTACCGTTCCATTAAACTTTCTGTTGGATAAGCTAGAAAAAATGATGGAAATACTGGACAACAAGCCTGGAAGGAATGAAGGTGATGAAAAACTGTTGCTTGTCTATCAAGCTACTCGGAACAAGATGCTAAAGCACAACCGCCTGACAAACTGAATTTATTGCGCGAAATTAATATTAGATCCACGTCATAAATGTGAAACTTTCTCCATGACGCCATGGGGAAAAGAGATGCAGGAAAAGTCCCTATTGAAATTTGAGGAAATGTTCAAGTCTATTACGAAAGGTATCCCACTAAAATACAGTCCGCGCAGTCAATGGATCTAGAGAATCTTGAGAGGTCTGTTTTGGTAGAAAGTGACGAGGGAGACCTTCTAGATGTATATTCTCTCTATAAGCAGACAAGACCCAGTACTGGCAGTTATTTTCTCCTTTTCGACTAATTTCACTTGCCTTAACTATTTTGACCTAAGAGAGAAGTTCAATCAGTCTTTTCTTCTGAACTTCAGAACTTTTATTTGAATTTTTTTACTTTTAAATAGAAATTTAACCCTTTTTCTGTTAAGACCTAATGGTTTTCATATATTTGCTCCTAGTCTATCCCTCCCAGCATGAAAAATGGAGGAAAGAACTTGAAGACTATCTTCAACTGCCGAGATCCCCTAGTGATGTAAACATATTGACATGGTGGAAGGCAAATGAGGCAACTTTTCCAGTGCTATCAAAAATGGCGAGAGACTTCCTCAGTATTCCCACTACATCTGTTCCAGCGGAAAGGTTGTTCTCAAGAGCAGCCTTGACAATAAGGAAGCATAGAAACCGCTTGGGTCACGAATCAGCAAGGAGTTTACTCTGTGTGAACTCGTGGGCGACGTGCAATTTGGCCAGTCAAATAGCAAAACTGATGTTAATTAAACTTTTTTAAATCTGAAAATTATTTAAACTACTTTATTAAAGCGAAAATTATCTCTTATACCACTCACATTATTTTTGCGATTATTTTCTTAAACCTTCTGTGGATTTCTCTGCAGTAAATTTGTGTCTACATTCCCTTTTTAGAAATTTTTTGTTTTATGTTACTAGTTTATTCATTGAGTATCAATAAAATCAATGATTTTACTAGCAGTTTGATGAAATTGGTGTACATATCAATATATATTTAAAATTTATATTAATGGCTTTCCTATTTCGAGTGTACCGATTCAGCGATTAAGTACGCAAAGGAAACGGATTTTTATGGTGCTAAATTTATTTTGGGGGAAACGAGACGAGACGAGAGTCTCGTCCGAGACTCGAGACCGAGACGAGACTGGGGTTCACGAGACGAGACTCGAGACGATACCAGAGTTCAGAAAACGAGACTGAGACGAGACTGGCTCAAGTCTCGTCTCGTCTCGTCTCGCGGCAACACTAATTAGCATAAGTCGCTAATGCTGGTTACAAGTCGAAGCCTCACAAGCATGCACTACAATACAGATATGCTCATAATGGAGAGGGACCATTGGTATATATGTATATTGTAACACTTTAAGGTCTGCAAAAAAATCATTTAACAATAATAGAATTTTAAATGCCGACAATAAATCCAAAGAAATATGGAAAATCATTAAGGAATCCAAGCCTTGCATAAACCCTCTACATGATATCCAAATACATGATTCAAATGGTAATGCCAAATCTGACTACTTAAAGATGGCATCTGATTTTAATGAATTTTTCCTCTCACAGCAAGTACCTGTAAACTCAATCCCCTCGGACAATTATTATCAAATTCCTAACTCATGCTACTCATTATATTTGTATCCCTGTACTGACATAGAGCTGGCCAACATCACTAATAAATCTATCATTAAGATTAGCTCAGGATTAGATAGCATCCCTGGCATTGTCATAAAAAATTCTTTACATGTAATTAAAGATAATTTATTATTCCTAATTAATAAATCTTTAAGACTTGGAGTTTTCCCAGACCCCCTTAAGACTGCTAAACTTATACCCCTCTACAAAGGTAAAGGTAACAAACATGATATGAATTCTTATAGACCTATCTCTCTGCTGAATCAGCTAGGGAAAATCTTTGAAAAGGTCTTTTATAACCGGCTGTCAATGTACCTTGAATCCTACAATTCACTATCTAGATTTCAACACGGGTTTAGGAAATCCAGATCTACCACAACGGCTACCTACCATATGGTAGATAAAATTCTCTCAAATTTGGATAATAGAATTGAAACCATGGATTTATATTTTGACTTTTCTAAAGCCTTTGACTTGGTAAATCACCAGCTTCTCCTGTGGAAACTTAGACGATATGGTGTAAGAGGCATCCCCTACAAAGGGATTGAGTCATATCTAAGTGCACGGCATCAACATGTTGTACTACGTAAAAATGGTACAACATATACATCTCCTGATAAAGAAGTAACACTAGGTGTACCACAGGGCTCTGTTCTGGGCCCTCTGTTATTTTTTATTTATATCAATGATTTACCTGAAACATTAAATTCTGTACCTGAAGCTGACCCAATACTCTATGCTGATGATACAAATGTTATAATATCAGCGTCATCAGTGAATAATTTGACTCACAGAGCTGTAAGTGTTGCCCAGACTCTGAGTGATTGGTGCCAACACAATTTTCTTAAACTTAATATTGATAAGTCTAGTTTCATTTATTTCTGTCAAAAACAAATTGCCTTCTGATATATCAGTTGCCATAGATGGTAAATTTATGCCTCAAAAGTCTAGCACTAATTTCCTTGGAGTTGTTCTCAATAAATCTATATCTTGGGAAGAGCACATTTGCAAAACACGTGGTAAGCTAAGCTCCATATGTTTTTTCATTAGAAATATAAGAAATTCTGTAAATGTCTAGGTACTATTATCTATTTATTACAGTGAATGTTATTCTATTGTTATATTTAGTATTTTTTTGGGGTTCCTCTGCACATGCTGATTCTATTTTCAAAATACAAAAAAGGGCTGTTCGGCTTATGAGCAACGCTCCTTGTGATGCACCCTGTAAGCCTCTTTTCAAAAAACTGTCAATTTTACCAATTCCATGCATATATATTTATATTGCAATTATGTATGTTAGTAATAACATATCTGAATACGTGACAAATGACAATTGCCATTTTCACTACACGAGTGCTTGTAAATATCTGCATCAACCATTTGTCAGAACACAAAATGTTGCTCTTGGGCCCAAGTCAATGGGATTAAGGCTTTTTAATAGTTTACCAAAGGAAATTAAACATGAAGCATAGATATCTGTGTTCAAAAAAGTTATTAACTTTTCTGAAAACTGAAATGTTTTATTCTGTAAATGAGTTTTTGAAAGTGTGATTTTCTTGTTTTGACGTGTCCTATATTTGTATATGTCTATACCACAAATCTCTGGACAAATAAATGCATTATTATTGCAACTTCACAAATGGACAGAGACTCAAAACTTATGTAGAAAACACGCAAGGAGTGCTGTTAGTACTAGGTAACAGACAAGGATTCAAGTATTAGGGAGTACTACTTCTAAGTGCTGCCGAGCGCCGAACTCTGAAAATGGTCTATTATGGTTATTTTCAAGCCCATTTGTCCTATGGAATTATTTTATGGGGATCATCACCTGGATTTCGTAGAGTTTTCTCTATACAAAAAAGATATATAAGGTATATAGCAAAGATACCCCCTTGGAAATCTTGTAAACCCTATTTTAAGGAATTAAAACTCCTAACCTTACCTTCTATGTATATATATCACTTGTGTATGCATGTCAGAGATAATATAAAAGACCTTACTACTAATGGTCAAGTGCATGGACGTACCACTCGCCATAGTGGGGATGTACATATGTACTGCCACTCTACTGCCATGTACAATAAGAGCCCTTTTCACATGGCTACCAAGGTGTATAACGCTCTGCCACCAAGCTTAAAAAATGCTCCTACGAGGGCAAATTTCAAGTTAAATCTGAAACTAATTCTGTTAAACAAAGGCTATTATAGCACAAATCAGTTTCTGGAGGAATTTGCTTACCACAGAAGTGTATGATTTTGAATGTGTATGTATTTCTTGTTTTTGACTTGTCCTATATTTTACTATGTAAAGTCCTGGGATTAATAAAAATTATTATTATATATATTATATTATGAACCACTACACTTCTACTCTGGTAATACACAAAAAATTGAGAACTGAACGCAATAAATAAGTATAAAAAAAGTGGATACAAATGCAGATGTGAGGAACGGAGCGACCAAAAAGAGAAATCCTTTTTACTAGTAAAGTAAAACCCAAATCTATAGAATACTCTGCAAGCCACCTCAAGGGCGTGCGGCAGGGGGTGAGTAGTCACCAACATGCATTGCACTATACCCAAAAGTTAGTGTATTTACGAATAATTATGCATTAGCATAAATCGCTAATCCATGTCACGAGACGAATTCTCACAAGCATGCACTGCACTATAGATATGCTACCAATGTTAGAGGGACCGTTATTATTTATGTATTTTGCAACAACATAAACCCGTTAAGCTGAAGTCTAAATCTCCTGTACGTCCCCCAGGGCGTTACATATTCTACGCCAGTTGGGTTGGGTGTGAATGTTTGGAGATTTGTTCAGACCCACATTCGGAATGCGGTGTCCCGAGGGAAAGAATGACGGAGATGCTATTTTGGCCGGTCACACAGAATGCCGGCCAAATATGGTCGCACCCAATGCAGGGCTATAGACAGTAGCTGCACGTTCATCAGAGATTTAAATGCCATATGCTATGAAATTTAGGATAGAGTAATAATAAGTATGGTTAGATGTGACGGCTTTACTTAAGTTAGTAGCAAAGTTTCCGAGTAAGTCTGTAATCGTTGCCCAATCGTTACCTCTATTTCTTTGGTGTCCAAACATCTACATCTACAAAATACCCTGCAAGCCAAAATACTCAAGGGTGTGTGGCAGGGGGTGAGTAGTCACCAACATGCAACATCTATCATATGGCACGCTACTCGAGGTCCAGTATCATATTCCCATATACTTGAACACTTGTATTAAATTCACGCCGAATAGGATTTTAGTCCATGTGGACTTTGCTAACATTGCGTTTTCTAGTGCAGGAGTAGTCGGTAGCTTTTCTTAGCTCTAATAAATCGTGGCCAACCCAACAAATAGTACTTAAAGAGGTTATAAGGATGATTTCATGGAAAAAAATATGGTAACGCCAGGCAAAATATCACGTAGAACCAGCAACAGTTATTTTATTAATGACGCAGACGTAGGCTGAACTTCATTACAAAAGCCATTTGTTCAGCGGAATATAATCCCGACACCAAACCCGACTAACAAGCTCTGACTAAATCTAAATCTACGAAGTTCCGTGCAAGCCACCACTAGGGTGTGTGTCACGGGGTGATTCCACACCAGGTATGCAGCACTCATCCCAGCACAAATCAGAACCCCGCACGCTCCCCCGGCCGGTAGGCGCAAGCCAACAGCAGTCAGGAGAACAGTGCGCAGTCCAACCGGAAACTGGGAGAGTGATACGTAAATGAATATGCAAACATGCAGAACAATGCTATAGACACATCTAGCGGTTAATATTACTAATACTGTTAATTTATGAATGCTACGAGATGCTATGAGATCTACGCAGGGAGTCAACCATAGGGTCCATATGCAGTAGGTAATGGTCCAAAAAAGGTGGTAAACGAATAATTGCTCCTATAACCGGGAGCGGTAGGAACATCACTGTGGACAACTGGTTCACTAGTATTCCACTAGCAAATGAAATGTTAAGAGCAGCGGCCCAACAGACATTTGCCCGAATGCCCTTATGGCCAGTCCAGCCCAGGTTACTGGTGAACATTGACTAGAAAATGATGGTTTTCACCAGAAGCTGGAGGGAGTTTATCATAGTTACTGGCGGCCCTTGATCAGTAACTGATGACTTCCAAAACTACTTTTCTAAAGGGTTATGTAGTAAAGCTCAAGGCCCATACCTTTCCCAAGTAACCTTTTCGTTTAAATAAATTTGTGGAAGAGAGCTAAATATTCGATTCATCATGAAATGTTTATCAGATTCTCTCCGGGATTATTGCTGTGGTAAAGTTGATGGTCGGTGAGGTAACTTTGAGGAAGTTGATAAAATTCATGGTGATTAAAACACTTAGTACTCTTCCACATCTTTATTTCGTTTCACTACAACCGGTTCGAAGCTCTACACCATTTTCAAATTATACAATTGAAAACAATGCAACAAAAGGAACGTCGAAACCAACTGTAGTGGAACGAAATAAAAGTGTGGAAAAGTACGAAACGTTTTAATCACCATGAATTATTGTGAGAGAGATGACGGCAAAATTAATGTACTTAATAGTTCTATTCATACAGAAAAGAATCTGACTTCTCATTTCTCATCTTAGTGTTTTTTAAATTAAGTGGAAATTTCCCGTTTTGTCACTTAATAATTCATAGAATTTAGCTATTTTACGGAAATTGTTTGTTTTTAAAACAGTAAAATTTAAAAAAGTAGTCGTTTCGTGAGGTGGGCATGGGGAAGATCGCCATACACTTCGAGCATATTTTCCCTTAAGTGAGTTTAGGCGAGATTTTTCTTACATTACCAATAGAGATCATATTCCAATTTTTATTGGAAATAAATATCATGTACCTACGCGCAAAAGTTCTCGTCTTCATCAAATTTGGTCAAATTCCATCATTTTCACAAAGAAAGATGTATCAAATATTTTCCATTGTCGCACTATTTTAGACCGAAAGGTAATACGTAAGATTTTTTACGGGAAAAAATTCAATTTTGGTGTAGCATTTGTTGTTAAAATTTTCGGCATTAAGATCATAATTTGACAAAGTTCTTCCAGTATTTAACACCTCAAGAACAGAAAAATCTAGATTATTACGACAAGAGCCTGTTTAACTCTGATGGGACCATTTCATTAGTACGACTTCAGGGCCAGTTCAATATCGTACACCAAGTTCGTCATGAGATAATAGCTGAATTTGACCCGAATTATGACGTGGTTCTCCATACTACCGGCATTGTGATTTGAACAATGGCATTGGCGGTCCGAAGGCTTGATCGACAATAAGAAGTTCGGGGTCGGATTCACTTTGAAGTTCGGCGCCTCTTCCGAGGTGGTTTTACAACAATGCCCGTGGCAGAGAGATTATTGACTCCCGAGTTTCAGATTATCTTGGAGTAGCCATACAAACACAATTATCCTCACGTGGGACAACAGATCCATGCTCACTATCAGTACGAGGTCAAAAGGGCTCTGTTTTGTTGGGTAAACAGGGAAAATGGAAGAAAGGGATATGAGTTTTTAAATGGACGAGGAAAGGGAGCATGTGAAATTGAAGAAGGAGAAAGTTGAATAAACAAGTGATTCTTCATCTACATCTATACCCTGTGATGCACCAAACACGGCAGGGGGGTGCTAGACACCAACCGCGAAGAAGGGAAAAGGGAAAGAACGAAAATAGAGATATGTATAGACGGATTAGTGTCTCGATTTGCTTTCTTTGTAGTCATGGAAAGAAGAAATTCTTGTACCTATCTTGGACAATGCATATCTCGCGTGATATAATTTGTTCAAGTAATCCTAGCTTAGCGTATAATCTCCTTAGCGGCTTCAAACCCACTCCTTCCATCAGCTTGTGTTACTCTCACAGTTCGCACTTACAAGTTTTTAAATAATTATGCGGCTTACCTTGGTATTTTGTTCATTTCGTGTATTAAATATTTCACTAGCTAGCGAAACAAGAGTTGAGAACTTTTCCTGTTTCTAAAGCATCTTCAACAGAGTTGGCATCCACAATGAATTGATAACCTGACGGAAAGGACTGAGATAGGGAGAAGGCTCGTAAATGATTCATGTTACTTCGCTCTAGTTTAGTCACATCTCGAGTAAACAGCAAGAATTTGAAACCCTGCACAGAAATATTTGATGCGCGAAGTACACAAACTACCCATGAAAGGCGCACGCTTTGCAGCCTTCTTTCATCCTGCGTTGACTTGTGACTGTCATCCACGTCCTTATTTTCTCTATTAAATTTCTCTTTATGAAAGAAGATCAATCTAAAATGAAACTTAATTCCTGTTTTTTCTTTAAGCTGTTTCTTTGAAATGACAAGACGTCAGCTATTCTTACATATGGGACATTATAATTTTTTAAATGTCCATAAGGTTATTGTTTGTTATCTTTCGATCGGTATTTGTCGTACATATTTTCCTTTCGCCGTTTAGCGAGTTCCTCATAGTTTCCTTGAAGCCAGTCATCGATTTAAACCCCGCTTAGCAAGACTTTTTCGTGACGTATGCCCCTTACTACGTTCATCATCAGTCCTCCAATTACCTATTCTTCATCTTATTCGCCTCTTTTGTAGCAAAGGCCTTTGTAGCATAGACTTTTGTAGCATCCGTTCTCCATACATTTACAGTTTTAATATTCCTCTGTGTTGATCCTTCGTCTCTCGCAATCACGCTTTTGCATTTGGCCTGCGAATCTGTTTAAGCCTACTTTTTTGACCTTCTATTATTTGTTTAAATTTTCTCTTCTCCCTGAGGCAGCAAAAGAAAAGAGTTACCTAGATTATTGCGAAATGACACAGTTTTCAGCGAAAAGGTGAGAGAAAAGGTGCATGATTAAAACTCTGTGAAGTAGAAAAGGAACTTATTGGACAAATTCTGACACATAATAGCATCCTAGAAGGTTTAGGAAGATATATGATAGAGGTAACGAAGGATGAGAAGTATTACCAAAGGAATGGAAAGAAGGAAAAGAATTATGTAGGAACAAAGAGATAAACCTAATAGGGAATAGATTGAAGAGTTACAGCAACGCAAACTTCAGGCAGATCTGCTTGTGATGACCGACTGCTGTGATGATTGGACAGTCGCGAATATCCTACCAGACACTCCAACGAGAAAACAGCTTGAGACTTACTTCCAATCAAAATGAATGAACGAGAGATATTTACGTGTCTTATATACTAGAGTTACAATTGATATCACTCCGCACATTATCCCCATAGCTCGTTACGCCTCCTATTGGCCATCCCACGATATCTTGATAAAAAAACAACTGATTATGTACATAGTTGGCGTCAAAGTCCGCAGTGGTGGCGAAAGGCACTGCAGATGAATAGGAGTGCATCACTGCTCCGAGAAGAACCGTACGAATCGGTAGCGTTTCTTGGCGATGGACCTAAACGGCAAAGTGGCCATTATCACCGGCGGTGCAACTGGGATTGGTCTCTGCATCGCCAGGAGCCTGCTGGAAAACGGAGTGTCGGTACGTCCGGGCATTTTTTCTACGTCTATAGAGTCTGTAGTACAGTACAGTGGTACAGACAAGGGACTATGTAAGGACACGCCGTAAAGATGCGTAGCAAGGGGTGATGTGACACCAGGAACGAAAATAGGGAGATGACGGTATTAGGTAGTGGGAGTAATATAAAAGTGAGACGTGTTTCCGTAGATCTGCTCTGTTTATCATGCAGTCGAGAATTTTTCCAGTGAATTAGGAATTCATAGAAGAGGCTGCAGGCGTTTGAAGTGGGGGTGTAGAGGAGAATAGAGAATGTGCGGTGGACGGAAAGGACGACGAACAAGGAATTACTGAGTAGGGTTGCAGACGGGATGGAGAATTGGCATGTATGCTGAGATGAAGACTGAAATTGTTTATGGAGACAAGGCTATAAAAGATTAGTGTAGGTAATCCAACTTCTATCTAAATCTACCTTTGCCGGTTAATCACTTCTATTTATAATAGCTATAAGTACGACAGTGTTTCCATCTAATGTTGTCGCTATTGACGGTATTATGGTTTTAATAATAATAAGCAACTTTCTTTTTATGGCAAAATTAGGGCTATGCAGCCCCCTCTTACATTTAACCCGAACACATTAACAATCGTGCCCGGAATGTAAGAAAACCCGCTCAGACTCGGACCCTCGACTTTCTTACCCCGCCGCCACCGAGGCCAGCAAGTGCAGATATTCATGTGCAGAGGATTTAACGCAGGAGTGAAATAATATCCTTTTTGGCCAGAATGAAACACGTGAAATCAGAAATTTTCTAGCAACCGTAGCCTTTCGTGTAACTTCAGTCTCAAGTGGCTCCCAGCCCATCCCTTTTATTTGCTGAGTTACACATTCTGTTGGGTCGCACCTTTTTCTAACTGATCGCGCGGCTAACCTTTGTTTTTTATTCAGTGGGTGAATGCATTTTTTCTGTTCTGACAATGAGTACCAAATGTATGCAGCGTGCTCTAGATGAGGTCACACTAGAGTGAAACAGCAGGTATGTTTCATATTTCTCGCCTTAGGTTCTTCTCAGTAAGCGCTTGGTAAATTCTAGGATATGTTCTACACTGGCGCAAATGTTTTTTTGTTTTCTCCACAGAGGGTCCAAGTTATGGAAGCCATAGCCGTACGACTCTATCCATTAGGTACGTTTTCGATTACTTCTCAAACTTTGTATAGGTGGCGGTGATATGAATTTTGAGCGTACGTTTTCACAGTGTTCATGATTTTGGGTTTAGATACTTCCATTATCATATGCGAGGTCACCATTGTCGCCGATTGAATGATCGCGGCCTTTGCAGGGTGTCTATTAAGGAAAAATGTATTTTTTTTAAATTTATTCTTTGGGTATGTAAACAATCCTCCGCCCCCGTGATCCATGAATGATGGATGGCGGTCATACATTGATGCCAACAAAATTAAATACTTGTTGTCCTTTATCGTTGTCCTTTAATTTACTCGAATCCACAGTCCCATCTCACGAAACCTTGCCTTTGAAAGAACAAAGTACTTCCCTCATCGTCACGCCTTTATATTCCTCATTCTGAATTTTTGATATTTTCAAAGGGTTCTCGACGAAATGAAAGAAATTGTGGAATTACGACAAACTCTTCACCAAATCAGAGTTGGATTTCCTACTGATCAAAGCTTCAATGTTTTCTTTTAAGTTAAAACATGCGATTATTTCCACAATATGTTATCTATCATTTGATGTAATCAACCTGTTAACTCTTTCTTTGAACACCTCTGAGCTTAAGATAGTACAGTTTAAAAATAGTAAAACGAACTTTGATACTTCAACAATTCTTCCCAAGACGAGGAAGTGTGATCGGTTATCCGATCAGAGGGAGATCACTTCATCCTTGGATTGCAACCGAGTGGTTATCAAACTGACGGAAAATCCCTGGACCCAGCAACGAGAGCTCTCCAAAGGCCTCAACTTTGCCCCGGCACCAAAATCAATACCTGCACGGTGTAAAGGAAAGGTGGTCTCAGGCTCTCGCGACGAACCCCCGTGACGTCATGGAAGATACCAGCCATACTCGCTACGAATACAGTATTGAGATTTTAGTGTTTTTCAACGCGTGCTGTGCTCTAATTTTAATTGCTTTGGTTTAGGTATTGCTTTCGACTGAGTGCAAAAATGCATGAAATACGTTGTACGGTGGCTACTAGCGCAAATAGCTCTAAAAAGCGAAAATGGATGGAGTTCAAATATCCTTCCACAGGAAAGTAGGTGTTTATACTTTTTGTGATTATCTATAACGAGGCATGGTTCCTAAGAATTATGAATTTCACTCGTCAAGTAACTTTAAATAATAGAAATGCGATTATCTTGAATGGTTTTTCGAAGGACCCGAAAATAGGAAAGGTAGTGAAGTGCAGGAGAGAAGGTAAATGGAATCCCGATTCATGCCATGTTTGCTCCGAACACTACTCTCAAGACGAGTTTAAAACTCAAAAGATTCACTGTAAATGCACGAGCTCACGTGTAATTTCAACATTTCATCTGCTTATCGTGAAAAGAAGTAGCATTCTTATTTCTAACAGTGATCATGACTTTCATCCTCATGGAAAATCCTCTCATCCGGTGATATTCCTGAGTTAAGTGTTATGTATGTGCCAAGCTCAAATTTTGTGCTTAGTGAAATGTATAGAATTTATCTCAAAATATTAATCGGTTGATTTGTCCCACCTGGTCTTCTTATAATTGAAAAGAATGTTTTTACTTATTTTAGAAATTTTGATGGTCAATAAAAAGTAGTAAGTTGTGAACAAATTGGTCATTTTTACTCAAACCGTGGACATTTTATTCCTTTAAACGCCCATTTGCCTTGTTGATGGTCATTAAGGAGGGTACGAGACTGGTCTAGCATAGGTAGTTTTAGAAGAAGTTTAGGGAAAATAGCATTAGGTATGTAATAACTTTTAAAAATAATAGATGAAAATCAATTTCCTATTAGCATTCTTCATAAAATGTCAATATCAACAGATTTTGCTGTTCCAAAACATTAATTTAGCCAGAATATTGTTAATGGAAAATTTAATTCCTGAAATATCATTTTTCTGTTCAAAGTAATAGGTTGCCAGTGCATCATTGATGTCAGATGTATGCGTCAGAATAGTAATAAGGAATTTCAGACAGGTAATCATAACTTAAATTATCGAAGTGAATGTACATTCTATAGTAGACAGAACATTTTTTATTTATCCTTAGGTTGGAGACAAGAGACCGAAAGAATTTTGTATTCGCATAGATGCTGTGATGATGTGTGCTGATGCGAACCATTTGCGATAGTTTGTGACTTAAAGGCATACAATACTACTCTATTTGTAAAACACACCATTTAAATAAATAAATCCATTTAAATAAATATGTTATTATTATATTTACTAAGAACGAGGTGACACATGTCAATTCTTAAATACGAGTCGAAAAACGAACATCTGGCTCGGTGAATCAAGTCAAAAAACGAGCGAATATTCGGAAAACTGGTATCATGATACATAAATATCACGGCATAATATTAACACATTGAAACATGATCTAAATTGGTCCAAATTTTTCACAACACGCTGCTTTCTGCATAGTTCGAGGCTAAGAATGTTTTTAGCGCAAATTTTAAAAGCGTTCCACGTTATTGTCAACACCATTATTGCTAGCTAATAGTTATTATGAAACCTTTTTCTTGAGTGACAACTAATTCCTTCGACCTTTGGCAATGTCCACTGTCGTATCTTTCGCGTATTCAGCTCCATTGGATAGTATATTACCTACTGGTCGAAATGGGTAATATTCGGGCGAACCATATCATCTCTGGTCGACAGCTACGCGTCTTACCTGCCGTGACGTCATCGCCAAAATGTAAACATTGAAATGAGACGACCTTAGTATTCTATCACCTTGCTTTAAATGAACATCATTGGAGGTGTGGAGCAGGCCATTCAGAGGCTTCCGGTAGACGCAGTGGATGACGTCAAGAGCGAAGTCGTTATGGCCCTGAAAATGGCCGTTCCACCAAACCTCAACCTGACTAGAGTGGAAAGAGACGCACACTATGCCCCCAAACGCGTCCCAAGAATCATTGTTCTTCCCGATGACAGGGGAAATACTACAACCCTGATAAAAAACAAAAAAAATCCCATAGCAAGGCTCAATAGATAATCCAGGAGGCGGCCTACAGACCCCTAACAAGAGATAATAATATTTATTATACGGACAAATGTCCTTTTACAAACCCACAAATGCCATCGTGAGGAAGACTGCTGCACTCCAGGCTTGCCAGATTGGGATTATAATCGCGTATTAGGCGACTTGAGCTCATAATATGCGGCCGAATTTCAACAATCTAGCTATGGAATTATGGTGGGACTGGCACCCTATCCTTGACATTTTAATTGAGAGGAAACCACATGGAACGTTGGGACGTAAAGTCTGCAGAGAGCCTACCCACACCAACCTTTATCTAAACGGGAGTAGCCACCACCACCCATACCAAAGGCAAGGCTTCCTGACAACCCTGAAACATCGGGCGAAATCAGTAGCTGACACATGTCGTCTACCAATCCAATTCACGCACGCTAAGACGACGTTCAGAGCAGAATGGATACACCGACAAGGATTTTCACCTGGACCTAAAAAGGACCAACAAGCCGATGAAGAGACCGTAGTAAGATAGTGAACAACCATTAGGAAGAGTCTGCATCCCCTATGTTTCCACGGTTTCGCGTGAAATAGGAAGAATGTAGAAGAAACAAATCATCGAAACAATCCATAGGCCACCAGGGAAACTTCAGGATTGCCTCGTAAAAGTGAAGGATACCCTTGACCTCAGAGCACCTGGAGTCTATCACATCCATAGCGAGTGTGGCCAGGCCTTTACTGGAGAGACTTCCCGCACCATGGAGAAAAGAATAAAGGAACACCAGAGCCATATAAGGCTCTATCAACCCAATAAATCAGCTCTAGCGGAATATAGCCTCGATCAAGCTCACCACCTTAATTTTGACGACGCAGAAATACTTTGCCGTTCCATTGGATATTGGGATCTCCAGGTAAAGGAGGCTATCGAAATCAGTTTAGTGGAGAAAAACCTGAATAAGGACGCAGGATATACGATCAGCAAAATTTGGAGACCAGTAAAGGAAAAGATAAGAAGCGCACGAAAACGAATGAATAATCCCGAAAAATCATGAGCCACCTGAATTGATGAACTAATGAATAAAAACCTGGCCAAAATCCTAACACGGCAATAAGAATTTTACCTGAGGAAAATTAGCGAGTAGCTCAGCGAAACTTCGGCAATGGAAAGCCTTACCCGGTGATACATTTGAAGACTTCATTCATACCATAAACCGGGAAACCCTACGGTCTTTCATCTAAAAAGGGTAAAGTTAATAGGCAAGAATATCAGGCAGAAATACACTTCCAATTAGATTTCTGTGTGATGTAATTCATACAGTTCCCAGGAAAAGAAAAATGTTCAAGGGCATAAGGAAAGTTTGCCTGTTATGCTTGCATTTATGGATATAAATTTATATCATCTAAGGAAAATACATTTTACTCTTTTATATATCTTGAAAAGGTGTTCATTATTTCATATTTTCAGGTGGCGTTGTTGGACCGAGACAAGGAAACAGGAGAAAAAACTAAGAAGCAGTTACAAGAAAAATATGTAACTAACAAGGTGGAATTTTTCATTTGTGATGTGACCAATAAGGATCAGTTTCAAGGTTTGTTCCTCGCCAAAGCTTCCGCAATCCATGCATTACATATTCCAACAAAATCTAAAAAAATGTAAAATAAGCGCTTTAAAAAGTTAACTGATCGATAAAAGCTGTCATTCGAAGAATATTTTCAATATTTACGACAGTAACTGGAATGTAGAATATCCTGAGACTGTCGTGACTGGTAAAGAGTCATGATTACTAATTTTCCTGAGCTTAATCATCGTCAGTGCATGAAATACTGACATTCTGTTCTCATGGGTACAATAGCACTGTATTCCAAGTAGCTGGTACGGTATGATTTCAACTTAGATGTTGTACTTGAAATATTAATAAGGTATGGAGCACAAGGCTAGTGCATGACGATGACTAGGCCGGGGCCCAATCACAACATTTTGTATTGATTGGTCGATCCTTATGAGATTGCTTTAAGGAGCATTTCCACAAAGCATGATTACTTAACTACTTTTCTAAAGTAAAAGATATCTTGACAGTGGCAGGCTTCACTTCGTAGAAGTTAATTATATTAGTACTCATGATTAAAGGCAAACTTAGTACTTTTCTACAAAATATTTTATTGTACGACGCGTTTCACCGCTTCATCGTCAGGTGCCTGACGATGCCGTAAACCGGTGAAACGCGTCGTACAATAAAAGTTTTGTAGAAAAGTACTGAGTTTGCCTTTAATCATGAGTACTAATAAAAGATATCTCTTAATTATCTGGCTTATCTGTGAAACTGGGTTATTTTTAGCTTTTCCACCATTACCTCGTCAGCTTATCTTAAGCTAAGCACCGCAAAATTTTCAGGAACTCGCGACTTCATCCTCTACCATGGAAAATATCTTCTTTGAAAAAGAAAAAAATTACTTTCAGGATAAATTAAGACTATGTGCACTTAAAAGAAAAAATTGCTAAAAATCACATCAAGCATTGTTGGAGATTTTGAAATTATGGAAGACAGTTATCTGTATTAATATATATGCAATCCCTTTAATTTATTCAAAAGGGGCCTTAGGAAATAAAGAGGCTTGAATTATACGGAGAAGTAAGAAATAAAAGACGAAAAGGCCAAAATATGTGATATGTGCGCAGTATGCAATAAAGTTATATTATTCAGTTGAAAATATAACGGGAATAATATAATATTGTACGGTATATGACAATGCTTTTTAGCTATATCTTTTGCATTCCTTCTACCTATTGATTTTCAGCCAAACAAACATTAGCAACAAATGTTATGGACGTCACGAAATGGACTTCCATTGTCTTCTAATGAAATATCCGGTCCCGAACTAAGCGGAATACTGCCTGCCTGAAACTCGCCCTATGTGATCACCTACGCCCTATGTGATCACCTCTAGACCAAGTAGTTTAGACTTATTTGTTCCCTGAGGGTAAACTTTTTTTCCTAATTTACCGGTTGTGAAGTGACCCTATTCTACTATCACTGAATTACCTAGTATTAAGCTCAGGGCAATAATTATAAGTGGAGAGAAACTCCTGTCCACTCGGAGCTGCTTTACTGGCTGTTTCTGGTTAGTAAATGGAATGCATCTGGGGAAGGCCAATTTTGCAATCACCCTCTCCATTCCTTCCTAATCCTCAATTTTCCCCTCCTATTGAGACATACATGCCATTCCAGCTTAATCCAATATAGTCTCCACATTACGTTGCAATATATTGTGCCTTTCCTCACATTAAAATTCAGATCACGCGAGTTTCAGAGAGACAAGGAGGATATATTTTACCCCGAAGTATATCTAATCCGCAGATAGAAGAAAAATTTAGATCGATACACTACCGAACGGATAGGTATGTACAATAATTTCTTCATCCCATGGGCCATTTGTGACAAAACAAAACAGAGGGAGACTTTTTCCTCCTTTCTCTTCCAAATCCTTGTTTTTATTCCACATGTGCGTAAGCATGTCCCTTTAAGGCTTGTGTCTTAATACTTCACATACCTACAGTGGCTTCCGGCGTAATATGGAGATGTAAGTTTACGATCGTAGGTGGATTTAGACAAATTATCTTAAACCCATTTGTTCCCCGAGGGTAAAATGCTTTTTCATAATTTACGGGCTTTGAAGTGACCCTATTCTACTATCACTGAATTACCTAGTACTAAGCTCAGGGCTATTTATAAAGTACTCATAGTTCTTTTCAATATGAAGTATCTCGAGCAGGTCATCGTGAATGACGATGGCTTTACTTTTTCAGTGACTTGCTATGAAATGCTTGCCACTATTGCCACTGGGTGCCGCCGAGTAGAGGTCAGCAACATTTCATAATGTAGCGCGAAGACCAGCTACAAATATCCTCCATTTCAAGAAGTCTGTTCTTACCAAAGACCTCATCTTGTTTTTATTTTATTTTAACGTCATTTAACTACGTGGTAACCCAGTAGACCTGGATGTGGAATAAAAACAGAAACTGTTAATTATTGGTACTAAATTTTCAAGTACATCTGGAGGTATATCTAAAAATATATACAATACTAGGTCCACTTCCGTTTATTTTTTTCCGAATCTTACTTATCATGGAAACTTAAATCCTAAGGATGGTACCTAAAGTTGGAAGATGTAGCATAAATCTGAATATCAGTTCGCTGGGAAGTGCAAAAAAATTATCCATCGAAGGAAGGAGACAAATGTCACTTTTCGGTCGCATAGGTCAGTTATTAGACATCGGTTTCGACTCAAAATATTATAAGGATTATGAACTCAGAAAATGTGTAACTATTCCTTTGTATGTGTTTTAAATGTGTAACTATAACGAAGCACAGATTTAATTCTTGTTCTTAGTTTTCAAGCTTTAAAACGAGCGTTTCTAGATTAGATATAAATATCCCATTCAAAAGAAAAAAACGGATAAGATGCGTAACTAAAACTTCTACAACAAAATTTAAAGAGAAATATTTTAATCCTGAGATTTCCTGGCTTATGATAAAACGTTTGGTATTGCCTAGTTGGCCTTGATTCATTGATCTCCTTCATTCCCGAAGAGATTCTCCGATCAGTTAGTGCGGTACAATACATGATTCATCCCTGCGACAAAAATGCCTTATTTGGAAAATGACGCGATATAAATGAGTCGTCGAAAATATTAACAACATTATTTTCCCTCAATGCAGGAGCAGTCAAAAGGGCAGCGGATAAGTTTTCCCGGCTGGATATTTTCGTAAACAGCGCAGGAATCGTAGAGTCAAGTCGATGGGAAGATGTTATAGAAATAAACCTGGTAAGTGAAATCACATCAATACGTATTCAATTGCCACGCAGAGACATTGTCTACTCCTATCGCGATGAATTCCATTAATAAAGGAAAACCAAGCACCTTGAATTAATTTTTCAGTAAAACTGAGACCTATTTGTTGAAACCCCGATTAGGATTGAAACACATCCACTGAAAGTCCTGCATCGTGCAAAATAACCATAGTTGGGAAAGTTACCAAAAAATAACTGATTTAAGTTAATCTCTGTAAAAAGTAACCAGCTAAAGTTAAAAGTTACTTTCCTGAAAAGTAACTGATTTTAGTTAAAGTTTTAAAAATGTAACTTTTAAGTTAAAAGTTACTTTTTCAATTACTTTTAAGAAACTTTAAAAGCTATTTTTCGTAATTGGGATAAAATAAATAGATACAAACTTCAATTCAAGAAAAAATTATTTAACTTTTTCTTAAAAAGCCATTAAACATTAATAACATTCTCATTTTAAAATGTGTACCTTCGGATATCAGTCCTCTCCTGTCTGAAACAAGAAGAAAATTCTAAAAGGTTAACCCAAAAATTAACGAAACCCATTCCCCAAAAATTAACGAAAAAAAATAACTGAAGTTAGTTTTGTATCGGTTAATGTATAATTTTAACGACTGAAAGTTAAAAGTTAACTCTCCTGAAAAGTAACGGTTAAGTTAAATAGTTAACTACATTTTTAACGATTAATTTTAATCGTTAAAATTGTAGTTTTGTACTTTTCCACGCCATTTTACTTGGAAACTGAAGTGGCAAGCAAGACGCTTTGAATCGAATGACAGAAATTCGGAAAAGTACAGGTGTCCTCTTTCTTAGTATAGATATTAAGTACTTCTAAAAGTGACGCCTGCATTCGTAGAGTGGATAGGATGAATTGTTCGAATTAGATCGATTAATAGTTCTTTTGCTACAGATAGGTATTATCTTTGATTTATGTTCTTATGCTTCAGACCTTGGAAGATCATAATCATCAGCCATTAATCCGTGTAGTTTGCGACATCTCCTCCCCATTCTAATGGAAGCCAACTGCTTCGTTCCTTCATAATAACTATTTTAAGCCCTCATAATTTGGTTTGTGTGTACCATTCACGGTTCATTTTGTCATTCATTTATCTTCCATTATTATAATGTCCAGGGGTTTTTTTTTGTGTCAGAATGAATCAAATGCATTGGTTACTTCTACTTCGTAGTTTATAATAACTATATTTTATCATTAATTTGCATAAAATTATATCATTTTCTATACTCGGCGGTTTTTTAGGACTTCTTCAAAGGTGTCTTCTTCCGTTCGATGATCTTCCTTGTTCCGAATGAGGGATGACTAAGATCAAATGGACAGGAAGAATCCATTAAAGGTTATATTGGATATTTTTGGTCTGGTATGGTGGAATATAATTTTTTATCCTCAGATTGGTGTTATGAGGGGTGCCGAGGAGGCCGCGAAGTACATGAGCAAGGAGTTCGGTGGTAGTGGCGGAGTCATTGTTAACATCTCTTCCGTCATTGGTTTGGTACCATACTCCCTTGGGGCCCCGTACTCCGCTTCCAAACATGGCGTGATCGGGTTCACAAGATCTCTCGGAGTGAGTGTTTATTTCGAAGTGTTCATATGATTACAAGAAGTTAAGGTGGCTGGAGCGATTTTTGTATGTGTACAGATTTGCGTGAAACTTTGCAAACGTGTCCTTATTAGTAATATCTATCGATAAAAGTGAAAAAAAAACTGCATGCTACCGATTTGGTTTCCTGGCAATTCAATGATATTTTAACTAGTACTCTTATGGTACACGGCATATATTTTGAATTAATTCGATTACTTATGTACAGATTATCTCCTAAATGCGAAATAATACATTTAATATTATTATAATAGCTGCTTACAAATATCAAGGTATCATGCCGAGTAAGAAAAACGTATTTAGATATGATTTTCTCGTAAAATTCGAATTTCGCGCTGAAAATCCAAGTCAAAACAATGATTTAATTAAGGCAAAAATTTGAAATACAACTCTTGCATCAAATACATTACTGCATGGTTGGCGATTTTCAACGTATAAACAGGTGTACTTGAGTGAAATGTGGGCTAAGAATATTTTTTCGACTTCCTTGAAAAGTTATTAGAATGTGCCTTCAACGACTCACGATTACCGCTCCAGCCACCTTAATATGGAGATAAGATTACCTCAGCTAATCCTTGAAGTTACCCACCTCCTTGAGCGATTTCTTTATTTAAGGTAGTTTGAGCGAGATGTTTCCCAAGTCATAATAGAGACCATATTAAAATTATATTTTTAGTTAAGCGTCTGTAAGAAGCATGAAGTAAATATTATGATATCAATGGTGCAAAAATAAAGACAGACATAACAAAAATTCTCAGTAATTAAATAAATACAACCACGTAAGTCTCTAACTTGACTCATTTTTTCACGCCGTATGGTGAAATCGCCTTCACAGTAGGTTTTTTTTAGCGATTCTGTAAACATTACTGCCGTGAGTTATTGATTAGTTTTTATAAATAGTTGAGAAAACATACAAAATACAAACTGTTAGTTTTTTGGCGAAATCTAGGTGTTAGAAGTTCCGAATTTTTTCAATATTCTCCCTCTGGAACGCACAGCCGTCATCTATCCCATGTAAAACTGTTTATATTTTGAGACAAATTTCTCAAAAAGTAGTTTGGTAAGGGGTTAATGTATTTTGATATCATAAGAAATATGAGAGTTCTTTTCTTTAAAATGACGTCAAATGTATCAAATTCTAGGCGAATTGATTTATCGCTCAAACTACCTTAACTCTCCAAACGTCCTAGCTCTGTTCATCCATTCCATTAAGCCTATTCTATTTCTTCCTCTTCCCCATTTACCTACCACCCTCCATCACGGTCTTCAGCATCCCATCACCAATTGATGACCAGCTACAATCACATGCTGTAGTTTTCTAATTTCCTTTAGCAACCTCCTCCTCTCACCTAGACGTAACATCCTAGTCCTTCATCGTTTGTCTTTCCCTCCGTTCTTCGCACCTTTCTCAATCCTCCTCCACACGTACGTATCAAACACCTCCAAACTACTCTCGACTTCCCCCCTATATGTCCTGGTTTCTGCACTATATACAACTCTACGCTGCGTTTTGGGCTCCTCCCATGTCAGTTATCATCACTTTTGCACTGTCACCACATATTTTTTTGCATGTTCCTCTTTTGCTAACGGCATTCTACACTTAAGGTAGAAAGAGCGAGATATTACTTAAAATAAAATTAAATATATTGCGCGCATTATGATGAAAAAGAGTCCTTCTTTCCAATGATATAAAATAATCAGCTATCAATAATACAACTTGTTGAGACTTTCACCATAAACTGCAAGCCGTTTTCAATCCGTGCTCCAGAGAGACTATTTTTAAAAAATGATGAAGTTATGACGAATTGATTGCGTCATAAATTAAATGGTGGGTATTTTGTACGGAAAATCAGCTTTAAAAAAATAAATTTCTAGCTTACCCAAATAATGTTGACAAAATCACAAAAAACCTTCGATTTTGAAAGCGTTTTCAGCACACGCATTTAAGACTAATGAGTCAAGTGAAAGCCTTTTTTGTACATTGAGTAAATTACTAATAATGTCAGCTATGTGTATATTACAAAAAATATATACCTACTTACCACCTTTTACAGCAGCATTAATATTTAAATATAAAATTTGAATATGGTTCCTATTATGACTAGAGAAAAATCTCCCTCAAACTATCTTAATGCCTCTGTAGATAACGTAATTCTCATCTCAATATCCACACCATTTTGCCCACTTTCCCCCGACGTACAACCGATGTAAATAAATTATGCTACCATCTCAATTCTGTTTTTACGAACTAAACGAACTTCATTTTTTTCCACTGCATCATAGTGCCCGGAGGTATTTGAGGCGTCGGGGGTCCGTTACATCGCAGTGTGTCCGGGTTTAACCGACACGAACCTCGTCAAGAATTACACGGATGAGTACATTAAGATTATGGCAAAAGCGCTGAAGATTGACCACTTCAAGCAAAAGTAAGTACACCGGAACCTCTTCCTATTTCGTCCAATAATAACTGAAGAAAAAAAAATTATATTACTTCCTAAAACCTGATGATGACAGGAATTTAGAAGTAAATTTGCTCAATTTATTTTCATTTTGGTTAAGAAACATGTATGTTGACAGCATGAGCTACAATTTTTCCTCATTATATTAGCTAGAGTAAGTACCGGACATTTCGGCGGTCAAGCTGCCATCGTCAGCAACAAGAGATTAACTAGTGATCTGTTACCTCGGAGGAGGAGGGTGGACGGTGGAAAAGGAGAGGGGAAAGGGATTGGTGGGGGAGGAGGAGAAGTGGCTATTGGTCAGTGGGGCAAATTTAACCCGGGCGATTCAAATTCTCTTGTACTAATCCAAATAAATGCCATCTCACGAGTCCTCAATTCGATGTTAGAAGCTGATTCGGGGAGAGCTTCTAATATATATATAGAGAGAAACATTTTATGAAGGTTTTGCGATGGGAAGCGGTATGTTAAGGAATTGGATCAAGGAAGGGTGGACATTCGGTGGAGTGGCGGTGCCCATTTATTCGTTTGGAGACCACCCCGATAGACTCAACCTTGTTATCACATTCTTCCCTGGCTCCCATAAAATCAAAAACATCCTCAAAGATTTATAGTCAATTTTTAAGAATAATACTTCCACTGCCCTCCTATTACCCTCATGTCCCACAGTATCTTTTAAGCGTCCCGAAAACCTGCGTGATATCTTAAAATCCACGAAACCAACTTCAACCAACCGCCCCCTCTCCACCGCTCTCCTCAACTTGCAGCCGCCCTAGATGCAACTTACAACAGATCTTCCTTAGCAGCCAATTGAACTTCCACGAATATCGTCTACCGTCTCTCATGTAATTTCTGCCCAGCATTCTACATTGGCGAATTTACAGCCCCGGGTTAATATAATAACAGGTTTCAACATTAATTTCCCCTTTTGGTTTTCAGACCTGAAAACGTCGCCACCTGTGTCCTTGAAGCCGTGAAAAGTTCACCCACCGGGTCAATATGGGTCGCCGAAGACAATAAGCCGGGCTACGAAATATCCATCCCTTTCTACAAGACCATGAGGAAAACACCCGGATAGAAGAAAAACTCTCTGAATAATAAAAATGAAGGAAAGAGATCCATAAATTGGACAAAAAGCTTCGTCTCATTTAATTTGTGAGTTCCCACGATCTAAATAAAAATATACGGCATTCATTTTATTCGCACTTATTTACTTAGTATTCTACCAGCGACTGGTATATATATGGGCAGTGATTTATGCTACATTCCATTTTCGACAAATTCCCTTATCTTTATTACACATAAAAACTCACTTAAATTCTTTTTACCCTTTGCATTTCCTTATGTCGCCCAAAATACCTATCCACTTCGTTCGTCTTCCACGCTTGCCAATCATCCCACCGCAATTCCTCTCTTCAACATGCCCTCACGCCTCTATATGTCCTCCTTTTGTCGCGCATGGTAAATTTTCTTTTTAAAAATAAATATCTAAGTGGGATGCTTGAAAATTTTTGGCTGAGAAATAAGGGTGGAGGGGAATAGGGCAAAGAATATTCCTTCAATATGAAGGTAGAGAGGGTGTGGGAGATGCCATTATGTCAAATAAATGCGAGGAACAGGAGTGAAAGCAAAACTATTTTATCCAGTCAAGTCATTAAAACACCGTTGATAGTTGACGTCATCTTTCATCATAGTTTTCGACCACAGTAAAATCCATTGATAAAAACTGGTTATTGACGGTTTGGTCTACTTATTTCTGACCAAACCCTAAATAACCAGCTTTTATCAGTTGAGGTTACCCTCCAGGGATGATTTTGAAGTTCATAAAGCCCACTACGCTACCTCCCCAAGAAAGTCTTCCTGGAATTATTTATTTATTTATTTAAAACATTGTTCACATACAGCAGTAGCGCCAATTTACGATGAAAATTTAAAAATAAACATGATAGAGGACAAAAATACAATAACAACATAAAAATCGACAACGCTGAGCCCAACATGGAAAGGGGAAATATTTAATTTGTTGACAAGTGGGACATAGCTGGGGTGATGAAATGGTTACATGATAAATAAAAAGGATCGACAGTGAGAGGGGAAGGGAGAAGAGGCGAAATAATGGTGAGCGCTGGGTGAGTGATATCCTAGGAATAGGCAGGTGGAGTAGTGAATGCGTGCGGGTGGATCGAGTTGGTATCCTAAAGTTGAAGAGAGAAAGCAGTTCAGATTATGCATTCCTTTGACGAGAGTATCAGGCGAAGTAAGACTTCCAAGTTACTGGTCTGAGTCGGAAGCAGTGCCCGTCCCCAAACACGGAAAGGAAAGGTTAGATCCTACCGGTGATGGGAAGCCAGATCGTATGCTTTGGTTGGGGAGACGTACCCTCTCATATTTTGTGTGACTTTTCAGCAATGTCGATTGGCTATCAATCTTTCAGTCACGATCTATACGTTTTTACACAAAAAGCCTTTATTTTATGTCAACCCGTCGTCGTTTTCTATGACACACAGAAATTTTGTGATAGGCAATGGCCGAATAAAATTTCATGAACACCTAATTGGAGTTTTAAGGACAATTAAGAACATTTACAGAGCTACAAAATTTTAAGGAAAAGAGTTTGTTTTGAGTTCTTATGCCTTGAGAATTGGGACCAATGTCATACCAGCTTCTTGATGTTTAACCAAAATAAAGCATAATCGTGACAATTCATTCCCTGTATTAACAAATGATAAGTACAGTCCTCGCGAAAGCTTACGGCGTTGCGCAGTAGACGATTTGGGACTGGAGGGGTCTATTTTCTAAAAACCGGTTACCGCGGGTGGAAGGGTAGTACCGATGGGCTAATGTTTACGATTTTCGTTGCCAACTTTAAAATTTGTCATATACCTTCAATTAATTTGAATGCCCCCAGCTATTCACCGCAGTGGTTTATGGAGTGGGCACCGTCCCTTTGTACCTGAGCGCGCGCCAGGGGGTCACGGCCTGGGGATCTCAGGCCGATAACTCGGAAGTGGCCTTATAGTTGCAGCAAGTACTAACTTTTTCTACAATATTATACAAAACAAACATCACATTCGTATTTCTTGTGATTTTCTTTTTACATAAATTACGGAAATTATCCAAATTTATTTTTGCATAAAATAAATATGTTCTCTGTCTCCCTAGAATATATATTCTTCTATTTCCACTCTTTTATGTTCTCAATGTCCCATTTATCCACCGAATATGCATGTACATAGTGCCAATTTATGAAATTATCGCTTGAAGTACTTTTTATTTTTTTATTTCAGTGACTGAAATTTTAGCTAGTGGTATTCAAGGTCATATTCCATTCATTGCATTAGCTAAGTAAAAGAAGAATATAGAATGCACTATTACTTCGTAATTTTTTGTTGTATGTCTTAAATCTATGTTACAGAATTTCAAGCGGCTGAAAAATATAGCAACGTTATTGAAAATCAACGAAATTGCGCGAAGTTTGGTGTCTATTTATTCAGCGTTTCAGCGGAATCACGACTGTATTTTTTATTAATGTTGAATAAATTTTAATACATTTAAAGCAATGGAAATGCCCAGTTGTGAGTCATCTCGTAAGACACACCATTCCACAGACCCGGCCGCGGAACGGGGGAACGGGGAATGGTCGGCTACCTGCTCCATGCTCCACAACTAGTAGAATTGTCCAATGCAGCTCAAAATTACATTTCTACGCAGAGACACTATGTTGGACATTCTGCCTGCCACGCATTCACTTTCCCCTCCATTCCTTTCCCTTACCCCTCCCACACATTTCACCCCCTCTGTTCTGCGCATCTAAAGGCCGTAAGCTTTCGCGAGAACTGTAGGTGCAATCCATACCTAAAATCTATGTATTTCGGTTTCTCTATGACTTTAATTTTTACTCAGCACTCTTACTAAGTAATTCACTGAAGAAGGTGAGAAGTACCGCGTGATGACTGCACGCTTGGCACATTTCACCACATTCGTAAACATTGGACTCGCGCACAATATAACACCCGCACACACAACAACAAATCGACAGTCGATAATGCGAGCTCCCACATGGCGTGGCATGGCTGAGAGCTGAAGGCACGACGAGAAACTTTCGGAAGCTGCCGAGGAGATATGGAGACCACTGATTAAACGAATGAAAAAAGGCTTCATTTGTAAAATTTGCTTACGATTTAAAATGAACTGGTTCACATCTTACAAAATCAATTCACTCCCTCCATTATGATCTAGAGTGCTAACACTCCCAACCACATGCACTCCAGCGGCTTGCAGGCCTAGATATGTAGGGTAAGACTTGGTGCTTTCCTGGCGCACGATGTGAATGAATTCTTCACGGGACTCGGGGACACGGGGACAGAGTGACTCAACGCCCTGAGGACGATGGCAGAGTTAGCCATTGAAACGTCGGCTCTGGCTGAACATCTCACCTGGTGGGAATCCCGTGAAGAATTCATTCACTAGATATGTAGGTTTTGTTAGTCTAACTCGATCGTATAGGTGGTGGTAAAACTTAAGACCTAAATAGGGCCTAATTCCATCAAGGTACACGAGCAATGATTATGGGCTTTAAAGGTAGTATTGATATGTTTAATTTATTTAAGAAAAATGTTCGTTTTATTAAAGCCATACTATTTGATATTTTAAAATGCAGTAGTCAAATTGTGCCAGCCACGAGAAGTGTCGTCCGCAAGCTCACGTGGTACTGCCACCGAGCGTGTTTAAAGATCTCTTCCGATGCGATCAGAGGAAATGACATAGCAGGTGAGTAAGCAATTAAGCAGGATAGATACACGCTCACCGCTTAAAAGTTCTATATTTTTTGTCGGGCAGATGCGTATGCTTCTCTTCTGCTGTCAAATTTGGTTTCTACTTGGCTGTAAATATTTGCCGATGTTCGCTACGCTAGAGCGTCATTTCACCTTTATTGGCTGTCTGCCACTTGTAGACAGAGGAAACAGCCCTCAGAAAGAACTGGTGGATTACCCATACAATTACGAGCTGAGCCCGGTCAAAATTCTGGATTTTTTTATTTCTAATATTTTTTTTTCAAGTGGGAACCGGTGTTTTCGTCGAGACCGGCCATATAAATTGATGCTTCGTGGAATTTTGCAACGTTAAGCATGCGACAAGAAATCTAATAGTACCATTAAAAACTTGATTTATTATTTTCGGTACGTATAGGTTTATCAATACCAATGAACCGGAAATAAGGGGCTGCTATAATCGATTTTAGATTTACTAGACTCTATTAATTTATCCATTGGCTACAATATTGTGTTTAGAGGCAGTTCAATCAATTTCTGGGACTCGCCAATGTCACTACGAGAAGGGAAAAAAACAATTCTCAGCTGACCGAAATAGGACCTTTTCCGGCGAAACTATCACCACTGACTGTGAGTATCGAAATACTACCTTCACAGGCTAGCAGTTCTCAATTCCATGCACCATAGACTCTTGTCTACTTCTCAAAGTGACGCTGCCTTCAAAAAAGATTATTATTAGCTAGCATTAGCTACGCTAACATATTATTATTAGCATGCTTTTCGTCAGGCTTAACATATTCCTTATAAGTATTTTGCCTCCATTAATCATACCCAATAGCGAATGTCATGCAGTTTTTGCAACAGTTTAGTCCATTACTATCAATCACGTACAAATACATATATTGCGATGGGATCGAGGACAAGATGTAATGACAAGAGATTTTGAAGGATAGGAGATGCACAGTTAAATTTTCATAAACCTGGAAATTAAAGAGTATTAGTTCGCCTGCAGTCACCAACTGCCAAGCTTCCTCTATATCTGCATAGTATCCAGGAAGCCACCTCAAGAATGTATGGCAGAGGGTAAGTACTCACCAACATATCTAAATAAATTATAAAACATAATAAATCTTTATAAATATCAATCTACAGTTTCCTTTTAACGTGTTGAACTTTTTAATGGTTTAAAAATTTCTCATGTTTCATCACAAAAACATGAAAAAACAAATCTTAACTAATTATAAAGATTTCATCAATGCTACACGCCTTAAACCAGAAATATCGGCCAGTGGCACTTATCACAAAATAGTTGTAGCCAGGAATACACAATGACCACTATTATCCGTTGATCTAGTCGTGATAAAACATTCTTGAGTTTTACTGGAAGCATTCGAAAATATTTTTCAAAATATAAATTAAAATTAAATTAAGTGATGAATTTCAGGATTTAAGATCACGGGCTGTCACATACACAGGACCATTACGTTATTGAGCAAATATTAGTATATTTATTACGTATTCTTGTTCGCTTATTTCCATGCACTCATCTCCTGGAGTGATGATAATTCTGTGACAGAGATGACCAGGGGCGTATTTACGGGAGAGACGAACGGGACCGCCCCCCCCTCCCCCCATAACTAAAAATTAGTTTAGTACAACGTGTAAAAAGATTTATAGTCCATAATTACGTTGAAAATAAAAAATATTCAAAGTCTTAACCCCAACTGTAGGAACACACGTATCATTCTGCGTACATGTCTCGAATAATATTAGTTTTCCATATTAAGACAGTTATTGCTTTGAGCTGACGAACCTGTAACATGACTCCGCTTCGTACATACATGGACTGACCCAGTACCGTGGGCGCCACGCCACGATTTAGTCTTCTCATCTTCTGTCTTGTAGTTTTTTTCGTTCGGCGGGATGAGTTTAGTTGCTTAGTTAACTTGATTCGGTGCTGTGGAAAAGAAGCATAAAGCATCTTACCCGTTAAAACATGTTGGATTAGTGAACTTACGGGATTAGACTCTTTACGGGAAGATTTTCTACAATTTGTGCCTATATAAATGACTTGACTGTTAAAGCAATAAGTGATGTAATTATGGGAAAACTGAGAGAAATCGGTGTTAATACAGACTATATTTATGGGCATGGTTATGACGGGGCCTCTGCAATGAGCAGCGTATATACCTTTTCGCGTTCATAAATTCGTGAAAAACGAAGCTCCCAATACATTATATGTTCATTGTAGCAGCTGCACTCTCTCAACGCTGCAATATCTGATTATTGTTCTCCAACGATGATAATACCATGCATGGGCACTATAGGAAAATTTTACGATTTTTTTAACACGCCAAAGTACCAAATTGTTTAAACCAAATTCTCTGAAAACTGTTCCGAAAAACTTAAGCAGTTGAGTCCTACTTGCTGGATACGGCTGAAAGACGATCTTAACGTATGTTGTGAGCTGTAAAATGCTATATTAAGATCTCCTGAGGAAATCAGCTCTTGGTCTGATAATGATGGCGAAACTAACGTAAATTTGAGGCACTCCGCCATTTAACAATGTGATTTTCTCATTCTCTTATCTATTGTACATATACGTATTTTCATACACCTTGCCTTTAACAAAATATTTAGAGATAAAAATTGATTTGTCCAGTGCTACCACTTACGTTGAACATACTGCTCACGGAACCCAGAAAACCAGGGCACAACGCTGAGGCGGAATTATCAGAAATATTTGGGAGCATTCAAACTATATTTCTTAAGGATAATATCCTGATTAAAGTTCCTAGAATGTTTAACCACCAAACTGCACGGGAAAATTCATCTTACAACACTCCAGAAACATATTTTAGAAGAGCTGTTTTCATTTCGTTCGTAGATCATTTTATTACTCAATTAAATGAACGGTTCCTACCTCACAAAAAATCTCTCTTCATTTGAGATTTTTCTGAATGGAAATAAAGAATACTTTGATGATCAAGTTAAAAATTTGCACATTTAAAATGGAAATGCACCTGATGTCATGAACAGCTGCCAGTTAAATGGGAAGATGAAAATATGGCACCAAAGATTGAAGGTAGTAGAGTTTGAGAGAAGAATCGTTTCAGAAACAGAAGAAATCCATTTAAAAAATGCTATTGAAGCTTTGGGCTACATATGTATAATATATGTTTGATAAGATAATGTACCCTTCTGTGCAAAAATTAATACAAATAATGACAACTCTACCAGTGATCTCATGCAGCACTGAAAATCCTTCTCCACTCTTGAGATATTTAAGAACTATTTAAGAAACAGCAAGTGAAACCAGGATAAATGGGTTATCTTTGCTGTATGTAAATAAAGATAATTTAGTTTCGCCTGAAGAAATCCTTGATGAAATGGAAACAAACAAATCAAGGGGAATTGAACGTTAAACATTATTAGTTTAGGTTTTTTGTCGAAACAACTTAATATTGCAGTTTCACTTACTGGTATTCATTTTACGTAGAATATACTACCTACTTGTATCACTTTTGTATGTAATGTAGCTACAAATGCGCCGTCGCAGTTTTTCATGATTTCTAAAGAGTATAGTAAAGGCCTTGGTCGATATAATTCTTTGATAATTTATATACTGGGATGAGCTAATACTTGCGAAGTATCAATCATATGAAACTCCCACCCTCAATAGGTAAAGTAAAATTTTCACTTGTGCTTAATCAACAACACCATTACTAACACTTCACACCGGTTAATTAGTCCGGCATTATTTTATTTTGTTCTCTGCATGAAGTAGCATCTCGTCGCACTCATGAAGTAACAGTATTAGTAATATGAACCACTAGATGCGTGTATAGCATTGTTCTGCATGTTTGCAAGTTCATTTACGCATCACTCTCCCAGTTCTGCTCGGACTGTGCACTAGAGTTGGGTCGATCAGTCACGAGTCGTTTAAATGAACGAGTCACTGAGGTGAGTGTGATGACTCGAGTCAATAGGTCTTGGAGAATAAACTCTTCAGTGAACGTTTGTGCCGGCTGAGCCGCTGAGTGCAGCGCTGACTCATAAAGGAGAGAGTCGCAGAGTCCCCATGATTCCCGTGATTCTCAAAGATTCAAAGGACTACCTGACTCGAAAGACTCGCTGACTCGAAAGCCTTGCTGATTCGAAAGACTCACACACCCAAAGGACCACAAAGGACAAACTGACTCGGAGACGTGAGGGCGTGACTGACTGAATAGCTGACTCAAAAGACTCTTCCCCATTCATTGAATCCCAGTGACTCGTTGAGTGGCAAGACTGAATATTCATTAATGGATGTCAAAAAAAGTATTAACGTAAGATCAGCAACTTTGATAGTTTTGAGGAGTAAATTAAGTCCTTATTTCAGAATCACGTAAATGATATGATGGCCTTCAACTTAAATCGTTGGTTCATATAAAAGCTCTTAATTATTGCTGAAATCCACCGTTTAAGACACTGTATTAGCAGTTCGGAAAGTCTAATTTTACCCTCAGATGAATATTGTAGGCGGTTATTATTTTACAATTGACAATACTGATATAGGTGGTATCCGGTAAATGTATTTTGCATTTTTAACACATTTTACAAAATTAACACAGCTTACAAAGAGTTAACACATATCGGAATCATGATCAGTTAATTGGAGGTAGATGACCAATACTAAATGAAACAACAAATATTTTACATCGATAAAACTTGTATCTAATTATATTCAAATGCAGAAACTCTAAACTAAACTACTTTATAACAAATAAAATACATTTAACCTTCCCATTTATGATTGAAGAAAATCATCATTGATCGTTTGTTCGGGCCCAGTTTACTTCTTTTTTCAGTGAGAAACTGGCCTCCCTTCGAAAAAACCCGTTTACAAGACACTGAAGTGGCCATCACACATAATCTTCTTTTCATTAGTGTATATAGCCTAGGGAAAACCTGTTTCCTGCTCCTCCACCAAACAAGTGGGTCAGAGGTCCTCTCCAAGTATTCCTCCTGTAAGTACTTGTCCGTTTCCACAATTGCTGCAGATGTTGGAGTTCCTTTCTTCTGACTATCACCGGCGGAATCAAACTCCTCCCACATAGGAGAAGTTTGCAGGGGCCTCTTTCCTTCAGGTTCAGAGCGTTCAAAAATGGGTACTTGCCTGGCTTTATTGCATAAGGCATGGTAGGCTGCCTTATAACTTGTATCTTCGGAGAAAGCATATTCTTTGAAACATGGATCCAGTAAACATGCTTATCTCAGTATGGGATTAAACTCAACATCTTTAAATCTCTTCTGGAGTCTCTCCAGCATTTTCTCAGCCATTACATTTACTTCAGGTGACTCATCATTCAAAGAAGGGGGGGGCAAGGGTTTTGAGTTGGCAGAAGAGGGGTGGACTTAAGAAACAGCGGTTGCAGGGGTTAAGGGACAGGGTGGTGACGGATGCAAGGGTTATGTGAGGAGCCGGGTGGCAGGGGAGATAGGGGGGAGGTTTAAATATCAAGTGCATTGCCCACGACTTAGCTCTGGAGGAGGCATCTTTCATGCTTCCTGGCGCCAAACTGGTCGAGCGCTTAAAACAAGAGCGCTCTTGTTTAAAGCGTTCCACCAGTCTGGCCGATTTACACCGAAGTCCATCCCGGCGTTTTATACTCTAGCTTGTGCACGCCAGACTGTTCGAGAACTTCTTTCTGGTCTTTCTAGTACTTTTTAATGTATACATACTTTAATGCTCTCACTAGTGTGTTTCGGGGAGTATATATTTGCGTGTAATGCCTTAGTGTGAGAGAAGGATTTCTGGTGGGTTACTCTTCCAACCCCGCCGACAATCCGCTATCACAGGCTCTTTGAAAAAGCTAGCAATATAGTATATGTACTTACTGTTATTTAAAGGTACTGTTACTAGTTAAACTATTGGGATGGCTGTTTTAAATAATGTTATAGGCCCTTAGATTCAGAAAAGTGGACATATGGAGTTGGTATTATAGAAGCCACCTTTAATTTAAAAGGCAAAACCTTACGATTAGTGAATAACGACAAGAAGTTAATTAATGTTAGTGAAGTAAGTAATTCTGTACATTATACGATTTTGGCATTTATACTCTCGGCTTTATTATTTTGATTTGACTGCACTATTTGTACAATGCATGAAGTAGAGTCTGTCTTTCCTAAGAACGAACAACATAACCGCACATTTAGAGATATCAACGAGATTTTTGTTTTTTCCACTGTCATCGTGCATAAAAGTGACTTAAAGATCTGATTCTGGGTAGAGTGGCCTTGGTCACATTAACCAAAGCTAATTTTTTTCCCGTTTATTCTTGAAATATTTAATGGCATCATTACTAATTCACAATTCAGATTTACTGTTATATGTAAGCCTCGTCATTTATGTATCCCGCAGTACTCCAAAGTGATTCTAAAGACTCACTCAAGTGAATGAGTCATTGAAGTGACGTGATCCAAATGACTCGAGTCAATAAAAAGAATCATTTGGCCCACCTCTAATGCGCACTGTTCTCCTGACTGCATTTTGGCCTGCGCCTAGCGGCTGGGGGAGCGTGCGAGGTTCTGATTTGTGCTGGGACGAGTGCTGCATGCCTGGTGTGGAATCACCCCGTGCCACACACTCTAGTGGTGGCTTTCACGGTACTTCGTAGATGTAGATGTCGTAGATGAGCTCACAAAATCAAGTATTCAAACAGCATAACTGAGTAAAATTCAAATTAATAAGAGGCCAGAGATCGTCTTTAAAAATCTGTTCACGAGGTGTGTAGAATTTTACTAATTCAATTTTTAAATCCTGAATTGTTGCATAAAATTTTAATTCAGTTAACGTGGCTTACTAGCCAAAATTTAAAAAGCATACTTTTAACCTTATCACATCCACTGTTTTTTTACTGGGTGAACGGGTCTAAGAAAAACCTTATAGGGAGTTAGGAATAAGTACTAAGCTTAAACTATTAGCAGCAGCAGCATCAAAATAACTTTGCCATTCATATTATTTCAAAGCTGAAAGTTATTTAAACGTAAGTTGAAAAAGTCATTGTAGAAACGTAGAAATACGTTGAAATAGAGTTTTCAAGGTACAAAAACCTAGGTTTTCCCCAATGTGTTGTGGATACGACTTCGCCTACTTGTGGGTGTGTTCGTCCCCCCCCAAAGGCAATTCCTAGATACGCCACTGGGGATTACCAATATCAGCCTCTTCAGTGCATACAAATCACGATCCATGCACCACATATTATTTTCGTAAGCGTGGCCACCACTCGAGCACAATCAGACAGAACAACAGAGAAAATGTAATGATTAAGACTCTGAGAAGTAGAAAAGACAAACTTATTGGACACGTTCTGAGACATAACAGCCTCCTAGAAACAATGATAGATGGAGCACAGGATGAAAAGTATTACTAAGGAAGACCCAGGAAGAAATTCACCATGCGGGTTATTTAATCTAGGTTTGTCGATAGGTATTGTAGCACTGGGAGTTTTATGTTATTCCCACCGTCCAAGGACGAATTATTTTGTCAGTTATTTCTATTTTCTGTGTTCTTTCATAAAATTTGATATCTCTTGTTATAGGATTAGCACCCCCTTTTCCCCACTTAGTGTTATCTACAATTGACCCTTGGTTTCTTTAGTGCCTTTCGGAAACGAATAAATTGTAAAAGTGTTAATTCTGTGTTCGAGATTTACTTCTGAAATCGTGCTACCTCTCCGCCACATCGTCCCGCCCAAGGTAAAAAAAGGAGATCGTGAACCCGCGTCGTATTTCACCCACCCTCATAATCGTGGTCGCGCGCCCGTTGAGAATTTATCCCACCCCACATGCTCTGACGAGCTTAGCTGGCATCCTTACCTTCCCCATTTCCCCGTCCCTGAATTTCTCCTTCCCCCCCCCAGCTCTCCTCCCATCATTCCCCCCCGATTCTTTGTTAACCTTCGCACGAGTAAGTGAGGAGGTTACAGTAGTAGTAGTACTCCCTAATACATGAATCCTTATCTGTTACCTAGTACTAACAGCACGCCGTGCATGTTTTATATATAAGTTTTGAGTCTCTGTCCATTTGTGTAGTTGCAAAACATATATATTAACGGTCCTTCACCATTGTGATAATATCTGTAGTGTAGTGCATGCTTGTGAGGCTTCGCCTCGTAACAAGCATTAGCGATTGATGCTCATGCATAATTAGTCGTAGTTACACTAACTTTAGGGTATAGTGTAATGCATGTTGGAGAATACTCACCCCCTGCCACACACCCCTGAGGTGGCTTATACAGCATTTTGTAGATGTAGATGTAGATCCCCTTCTCTATATAAGAGATGCTGTGGAAAATAATTATGTAGGAACATAGAGGTCAACCAAAAAGAGAATGGATTAACGAGTTCAAGGAAAGGCAAATGGCTGCTTGTGATGATGGGACAGTAGCGAATATTCAACAGACACTCCAATGAAAATGAATACATGTTAGATATTTACGTATCTGATATACTAGAATGACAATTGATTCCACTTATCACACTATCGCGTCCGTCGCTCGTAACGCCTACTATTGGCCATCCCACGATATCTTGATGAAATAACAACTGATTGTGAGTACATAGTTGGCGTCAAAGTCCGCAGTGGCGGCGAAAGGCACTACGGATGAATAGGAGTGCATCACTACTCCGAGAAGAACCGTACGAATCGGTAGCGTTCCTTGGCGATGGACCTAAACGGCAAAGTGGCCATAGTCACCGGCGGTGCAACTGGTATTGGTCTCTGCATCGCCAGGAGCCTGTTGGAAAACGGAGTGTCGGTACGTGCGGGCATTTTTTCTACGTCTACAAAGTCTTCAGTACAGACTAACCTCAAAGGACACGCCGCGCCGTAAAGATACGTAGCAAGGGGTGATGTGATACCAGGTTTGAAATCAGGGAGTTGACGGCATTTGGGAGAGGGAGTGATATAACAGTGAGACGTGTTTCCGTAGATCTGCTCTGTTTATCCTGCAGTCGAAGATGTTGATAATGAATTAGGAATTCATAGATGAGGCTGCAGGCGTTTGTAGTGTGGTGGGTTAGTGGCGTAAATTTCTGGAGGAGATTATGAGGAGTCAGAGTAGGTGGTTTGAATAGATAATGAAGGGCGAGGGGATGCTAAGGACGTGACATTAGGGAATATGCTATGTCAGCGCGTAAGCTGGAAAAAGAGAATAAGCTTTATAGATGTGATGGAGATTTTGTATGTATTCCGAGATGAAGATTGATTTTTTTACGGAGACAGTGCAGTTAAAGATTTGTATTAGTTTTGAAACATCCACATAAATCTCCCTTCATTGGAAAATCATCTCTATTTATAATAGTTATAAGTACGATGTCTCTTCTCTTGGACTACAACCTTGTCGTGGTGGAAGGGCTTGCGTGCTCCGATGACCCCTAGAGCTGCACTGGCGGGAGCATTGCTCCTAGTAGGGTCACCCATGCCAGATTGGTCGAAGGTTAAGAGACAGACGAATGGTAGTCCGTGCAGCGTCTGTACCTCAGTGACGCGGCTGCAAAAGGCGTCTGACCCCAGTGGGGCGACCGCTGAAGTGATGGTGTCACGTAAATAACACTATTGGGATAGGCCACGGAATAATATCTCAGTTTCAACAAAAACCTTGAAATTATGGACAGTTCTCAATTGATAATGAATCCTGGCAACTACGGGACTCGGCCCAGAGGGCCGGGTTTCGTGCCCGGCAGCAGTGGGAGCAAGTAGGAGCAACCTGTGGTCGTCATCACACGAAATCCTTGCACAGACGTAGCAGCAGCAGAGGAAAAGAAGATAAAGAAGAGGAACGAAACAATCAGAATAGGCACGTGTAATGTTAGGACAATGCTGAGGGCGGGGAAGCTAGAGAATATAAAGCAAGAAATGGAGAGGGTGGGTGTAGACATGATGGGTCTGAGTGAAGTAAGATGGAAGGATGACGGGGATTACTAGAGCGACGATTATAGAGTAATTTATAGTGGAGGGAATGAAAGTCAGCGCGGGATTGCATTTGTAATGAATAGGAAACTAGGGAGAAAAGTAGTGTATGCAGAACAGGTGAGAGATAGGATTATAGCCGTGGAACTAAAGGCAGATCCAACGAATTTAGTTATAATCCAGGTTTATATGCCTACCTCTAATCATAAAGAGGAGGAGATAGATGGGGTATACGATCAGCTAGAGGAAATAATTGGTAGGATACCTGGAAGTAAGCACTTGATAGTAATGGGGGATTGGAACGCGGTGGTGGGCGAAGGAAGAGATGGGAGGGAGGTGAGCGATTACGGGCTAGGAAGGAGAAACGACCGTGGCGAGAAAGCTGTGGAGTTTTGCCGTAGAAATAACCTAGTAATTACAAATACATGGTTCAGACATCATCCTCGACGTAGGTACACTTGGAAGTAGCCGGGAGACACAGATAGGTTCCAGATAGATTATATAATCGTTCGTCACAGATACAGGAATAGTATTAAAAACTCGTATACTTACCCAGGAGCTGATGCAGACACAGACCACAACTTATTAGTCATGAACTGTCGGGTAAAACTGAAAAAGATAAGAATGGGAAGGAGGGTACGAAAGTGGAATACGGAGGCATTAACTGGGGCAATGAAGAAGTATCGAGAGAAGGTTGATGAGAGAATGGGTGAGGACCATGGAGTTAGATCAGTGGAAGATGAATGGGGAAGTTTGAAAAATGGAATTGTAGAAGCGGCGAAAGCAACGGTAGGCGTAGTGAGAGCAGCTAAAATTAGAAACATATAGAAGCGTATCAGGCTTGACATTGTGGAAATACGAAATGTCCATTTTAAATAAAACAATGATGGTAAATTTCCACACAGTATATTATCAACCACAGTATATTAACAAACACCGACCAAGGTTTCGGCACGTAATGCCATTCTCAAGGTCTTGCCTTGCGAATGCCTTGGTCTTGCCTTGCGAAGGTCTTGCCTTGCGAATGCCTTGAGAATGGCATTACGTGCCGAAACCTTGGTCGGTGTTTGTTAATATACTGTGGTTGATAATATACTGTGTGGAAATTTACCATCATTGTTTTATTTAAAATAAAATTAGAAAACCGTGGTTCACGAAGGAGATGATCAGGGAGATGGAGAAGAGAAGGAAATGGAAGAGCGTAAACTCAGAACTAGGTAAGAGAAAATACCGAGAATTTAATAACAGGCTTAGAAGAGAAACAAAGAAAGCAAGAGAGGCGTGGTGGAGAGAACAGATCGACGCGTTAGAGAAATACCAAAAAGAGGGAAGAGCAGATACATGATATAGGAAAGTAAAGGAACTGACTGGTGGTAATAAGGGAAGGGGAATTACGACGATAACAGACGAGACGGGAAAGGTAATCGTAGAACCGAAAGAGACCCAGGAGAGGTGGAAGGAGTATGTTGAAGAGCTGTATGGTAAAGAAATAAGGCCCAATAGGTTAGATATAGAAAGTGAAGACGATATCGACAGAGATGGTATCGGACCAAGTATCCTAGATTGCGAAATCGAAAGAGCTCTACGAGACATGAAAAGGAATAAGGCGGTGGGAATAGATGACATACCTGCAGAGTTTTTAAAGAGCATGGGGAAGAACGGAAGAGGAAAACTTTTTCGCTTATTCGTAGGACTTATGAGGATGGAGTGTGGCCGGAAGACTTCGCGAAGACTGTACTAATTCCTATACCAAAGAAGAGTAAGGCAAAAACGTGCGAAGACTATAGGACAATAAGCTTAATATCTCACGCGGCCAAAGTAGTTCTGAGAATTATAAACAGAAGGCTGGAGAAGAAGGCAAATGAATACCTGGGTGACGACCAGTTCGGGTTTAGGAGAGGAACGGAAACGCGAGACGCTATAGCGGTGATGAGGACGCTAGTAGAAAGAAACCTAGAGTATGGGCAGGATGTATTTGCATGCTTCGTAGACTTCGAGAAGGCGTTTGATCGGGTGGAATTGACGAGATTAATGGGAGTGTTGAAGAAATTAGGGGTCGATTGGAGTGACAGGCGTCTGATTCGGAATTTTTATATGAACCAGACGGCGCAGGTTAGGGTAGCCAATGGAGAATCGGGATGGGCCACAATAGGACGGGAAGTGCGGCAAGGGTGCCCACTATCGCCGTTGCTTTTTAACGTGTATTCAGAAGATATTGTAAGGGAGGCATGGGGGGAGGAGGAGGTAGGAATAAAGGTAGGAGGGGAGCTGATAAAATCAGTGAGATTTGCAGATGATCAAGCATTGGTTAGTCAGTCGGCCAAGGGGTTACAGTCAATGGAGAATGCATTAGAGGTGCAGTGCGAAAAGTATGGGATGAAGATCAATCACAAGAAAACGAAAGTAATAAGATTTTCTAGAAATAAGAAGGCGGGGCTGAATATAAGGGTGAGAGGACAGAAGATAGAGCAGGTCGAGCAATTTACGTATCGGGGTAGTATTTTGGAGGAGAATGGGTTTAGTGGTAAGGACATCAGATGCAGAATTGCGCTAGCTAAAGAAGCATTTTCGAAGAGATGGGAATTGTTGAGGGGGGGTCTGAGAAGAGACGTAAAGAAGAGGCTGGTGAAAACTTTAATATGGAGCGTGGCGCTATATGGGTCGGAAACGTGGTAATTGCGAAGGGAGGATGTGCGTAGACTTGAGGCGTTTGAAATGTGGGTTTGGAGAAGGATGGAGAAGGTTAGCTGGATGGCGAGAAAGACGAACGAGGAGGTATTGGATATGGTCGGAGAGGAGAGGAAGCTTGTGGCAGAGGTTCGGAGAAGGCAGAAGAGATGGATGGAGGAGGTTTTGAGAGGAGAGGGCATGTTGAAGAGAGTGATAGAGGGGAGAATACTGGAGAAGCATGGAAGAGGAAGGAAGAGGATAGGAAATCTGGACGAAATAAGAGGAGGTAGAAAATATGAAGAATTGAAGAGGGATCTAATAACGAGCCGTTAGGAGGGAAAGCGAGACAATGTTTATGAGGTTGGGATGCAGAATGGGGACTGTTCAAGAACCTACCAATCAGCTGGTAGAATACTTGAATGAATGAATAAGTACGACAGTGTTTCGATCTAATTTTGTCTTTTTCCCGTCCTTCGTATTTCGTGCAGGAGTGAAATGATATTATCGGAGTCAGAATGGAACTCTTGAAATCCGAATTATTCTAGCAATCTTTCAAGTAACCTCAAATGGCCCCCAGCCCTACCATTATATTTGCTGAGTTACACATTCTGCTGGTTCGCTTCATTTTATAACTGGTCACGCTGCTTACCTTGGTTTTATGTTCAGTTTGCGAATTATTTTTTTCTGCGCTGATTGCGAGTATCAAATGCATGTAGCGTGCTCTAAATGAAGTCACACTAGTGCGAAAAAACAGGTCTATTTAATATTTGTCGCCATTGGTTCTTCTCAGTAAGCGCTTGGTAAATCCTAGGATATATTTTGCACTGCCGCAAATATTTTTAAAGTTTTTCTCTAATAAGGATCCAAGTTATGGTAGCTATAGTCATTCAATCATATTCATTAAGCTTACGTATAATTCTCTTTTGGTTTATAGATGTGGCGATGATGTGAATTTAAGGGGCATGTTTTCGCAGTGTTCATGATATTGAATAAAAATATCTTTCATTAACAGTTGCAAGGTCACCATTTTCGCCGCTTGAGCTAGCGAGGTTGTTGCATGATGCCTATTAAGGAAAAGTTACGGAAAAAATAATTTTCTGGGTATATAAATAACGCATCCGACCTCACCATCCATGAATGACGAATGTTGGGTATACATGGGGATAAAAAATTAAATAATTTTATGTCCTTCAATTTACTGGAATCCACATTCGATCTCATGAAACCTTCTTTTGAAAGAACTAAGTACTTACACATTGTCACGCCTTGCTAATCCTCATTCTGAATTCTTGATATTTATACGGAACTGTCTATGGAATGAAAAAAAAGTTTGGAATTACGACAAACTTTTCACCAAATCAGAGTTGGATTTCCTACTGATCGACGCCACAACGCTTTCGTTTAGGTAAATAAAGCCAAGTATTTCCACAAACATTTTGTTATCAACTGATTTTATCAACCTGCACACTCTTTCTTTGAACATATTTACGCTAAAAGATAGCAAAAGGTACAGCTCAAGAAATAAGTACGTAAAACACTGGTGAGGCAGGAGGCAATCAATGGATCTGTTATTTGGATGATAAAGAACGCTAATCAGTAAAAAATATTTGAGATATTCGACACTTGACCACGAATGCCAGAGACACGAAGAGGAACAGAAGAAGAGAGATCCTAGGAGATCATAAGTATTATCAAAGGAGGTGAACCAGAAGATTTCAAGAAAACTCGGAGTAGACCCAGAGATACTTGTATTTAAGGGAAAAAGATTATTCGGGTACATAGAAGAAAAATTAGCAGACATCTGAAGATAAAGACCAAGGTCATAAGGCAAAGGAACGTAAGGAATACATAAAGCAAATTAAGAGAGATTCTTGAAATAATACTTGCCAGTTGGCAAGTGTTATTAGTAGGCCCTACGGCAGATGGATGCGCAGCACGTTACGTCATGTTGGAAGTTAGCCCAGTGGTAGGTAGGGAATTTGTCTGATTTTCCATTGAGTTAACACAGTAGGAGAATTGCTCGTTGGTTAGTTTAAAAAAACAAAGGCATACTATCCATTTATAATCAGGAATTGGTTAAAATAAGGATATTCCAGTCCCAAAATCGTCCTCTACGCATCTGCCATTAACTTTCGTGAGTTCTTTAATCAAACATACTTAAGAATTAAGCATACATTAGGGATGAAACAAATATGACCGACGACCAATTAGTCCATAAAAGCACTTTATCCACCATTTCACTTGAATACTCGACGTAGGCTAATGCACACATTACGTCTGGATTGCAAGAAAAATTGTAAAAATTCATATATACTGGCCTAAGAGTAGTCATAAGGAGAGTGCATAGTACATGGCATAAATATGAAAAATAAGCACATTTGAGGAAAAAAATTAGAAAAATACATAATTAATTCCGCAAATGGCGACGGCAAAAAACAACCAGTTTGCATTGAAAAGTAAGGCACAAGGACAACTCGCTAGGCCAATGACCAATGAAGATATGCCATAAAAATTCAAGATAACGTGACCCTTCAAATGTAAAAAGAACAGATTTAAGATAAGATAAGAATACCTGAAAATCATACTTAGATTTATTGGGATATAATTCTTACAGTTCCCAGAGAGAAAAAATAGGGGTTTCAAAGAAAAGAGGCAGGTTTAGCATGTTATGTCTGTATTAATGATTATTACCTAACTATAATCCACGGTGAATACTTTTTACTCTTTTATATCTCTTGAAAAATTGTTCATTATTTCATATTTTTAGTTGGCGTTGTTGGACCGAGACAAGGAAACGGGAGAAAAAACTAAGAAACAGTTACAGGAAAAATATGGAACTAACAAGGTGGAATTTTTCATATGTGATGTGACCAATAAGGATCAGTTTCAAGGTATGTTCCATGGCAAAGCTGCCGCAATTCATGGATTAAATATTCCTCAAAAATCACAGAGAAATGTATAATAAGAGCTTTAAAAAGTTAAGTGATCAATATAAGTAGACAGTCCAAGAATATTTTGCAATATTTACGACAGTAACTGGAATGTAGAATATCCTGAGATTATCGTGACTAGTAAAGTCATGATTTCAAATTTTCCTGAGCTTCATCATCGACAGTATGTGAAATACTGACATTCTGTTCATATGAGCACAACAGCACTGTTTTCCAAATATCCGGTACAGTATGATTTCACCTTAGATTTAGTACTTTAAATAATTATAAGGTATGGAGAACTAGTGCATGACGATGACTAGGCCGGAGCCCCATTACATCATTTTATGTTGATTGGTCGATCCTTATGAGATTGCTTTAAGAAGAATTACCACTAAGCATGGTTACTTATCTAATTTTATGAACTAAAAGATATCTCTTAATTATCTGGCTGAGCCGCGAAACTGGGGTACTATTAAGTTTTCCACGATTACCTCGTTAGCTTATCCTAAGATGAACATCGCGAAATTTTTAGGAACGCGCGACTTCATCCTCTAAAATGGAAAGAATCTTTTTTGAAAAATAAGAAATACTTTCATGCTACATTAATGCCACATTCAAATGAAAAAATGTCTAAAAATCATATAGAGCAACGTTGGAGATTTTAAAAGTTATGGAATACAGTCTCACTTAAGATATATCCAATCCATTCAACTAATTCAAAAGGGGCCTTAGGAAAAAAACCTTCTATTATATGGAGAAGTGGTAAATAAAAGACGAAAAGGCCGAAATATGTGCACAGTATGCAAAAGAGTATGTAATTCAGTTGAAAATATAACTTGTTGCACGGTACGTTACAATGCTCTTTACCTTTATCTTTTGCATTCCACCTACCTATTGATTTTCATCCAAACAAAGGTGGAAATCACATCCTATGGACGCAAAGAAATAGACTTCCATTGTCCTTTTATGAAATGTCCGGGCCCGAGCTAAGCGAAATACTGCCTGCCATTGGCATAGAAACTAGCCAAAATTACGCCCTGTCTCTAGTCCAAGCAGGCAACAATTATCAACACCGCGCGAAATTCAAAAATTAACTAAATGAGATGATATTTGCATGTTGGAAGACACCTAGATGTGTAATTAGCACTGAAGTTAACTGAAGAGCACTATGTAAATATTTTGCTGCCATTGGCAACATGACACCGCCGTCAAAATTGTACGGGAAGTATAGGTTACATTTGGGTATCTACTCGCAGCACAACGTGCTTAATGGTTGCACACAAAGCGGAGGACCCGCATACATGTACTCTACAACAACTTCTTTGTCATTATTTGATGTTGAGGAATAAAATCTTTATTATTATTATTATAGCAGCCATCCGCCACGATAAAAATGCCGAAGATAGAAGGAAATGAATTTATAATTATTCTCCCAACGCATCCTGTTGGAAAACAGCTAATTTGGTAATTCCTAGTTGGCATTGATTCATTGATCTCCATCACCTTTGAAGAGGTTCTACGATCAGTTAGCTCGGAACAATACATGATTTATCAATGCGACAAAATGACTCATTTGTAGAATGACGACAAATAGAGCAGTCGTCGAAAATATTAACGATATTATTTTCCCTCAATGCAGGAGCAGTCAAAGGGGCAGTGGATAGGTTTTCTCGGCTGGATATTTTCGTAAACAACGCAGGAATCACAAAGTCAAGTCGATGGGAGGATGTTATAGAAATAAACCTGGTAAGTGAAGCGACCTCATTCTTCATTCAATTTCCACCTCTTAAAAGTAGGGATGTTGAATCTAACCCTATCGCAATGAATTTACATTAATAACAGGAGACTAAGTACCTTGAGTTAATTCTTTCAGCGAAACTGACACCAATTAAATGAAACCCCGATCAGGATTGAGGCATACACACTGAAAGTCATGCATCATACAAAATAGCCACATCCTTGCAGGTGTACGTATTCTCCTCTCGAAATTTGGGACTGAAACAGTCTCTAAGAAAAAAGTTTTGACTTTTGATCAACATGTTATAAAAATTAAAGCAAGCATTCACACTTAGGAAGAGGACAATCGTACAGTCGCCGAATCAAGTCTGGCTCCATCGACAAGAGCGCTGAATAAGTGAAACTACGATTTTTTGTGGCTCCACTGATTAAAAAAAGAGGGGTGGGGAGGGGAGATACAGAGGAGGGGGGGTGGGAGGGAGGTGAGAAAGTGGCCAGAGTAGTCGTGAATCGGAACCGCGTCTTGGGGGCTAGTGAATTAAGGGGATTAAGTTGCCGATGTCGCCAGACTTCGTGCAGCGACTGTACTTTTCCACATTATTTTACTTGATACAGTGCGTTTCGTCAGCACGCGGAATTGGCAAGACGGAGAAAATCTTTGAATCGAGCAAAAAATATTGGGAATAGTACAAGTGTCCCCTTTCTAAGTATGGAGATTAAGTACGTCTACAAGTGTAGGTTGATATCATTTAGTGGATAGTAGGCATTGTTTGAATGAGAGCGATTTATAGCTATTTTCCTTCAGATAGTAGATCTTGGAAAATCATAATCATCAGCCACCAATCTGAAGTATGGTTAGCGGCAACTCTCCTCCCCATTTTAATGGAAGCCAAGGCTTCGTTCATTCGAAGTTACTTATTTAATCCCGCATAAATTGGTTTATATATACAATTCACGGTTACCATTGTCGTTCATTTTTCTTTCATAATTGTTCCCATGGGGTTGTTTTATGTCAGAATGAATCCAATACATTTGTTACTTCTACCTTGTAATTTACACTTATTACATTTTATCATTAATTTTTACAAAATGATATAATTTTTCCTGCAATGTTTAGGGTGTCTTCATCCTGCTGATGTTCTTCCTTCTTCCGAATCTAAGATCAAATGGATAGGATATTTTTGGTCTGGTATGATGGAATATAATTTTTTTATCTTCAGATTGGTGTTATGAGGGGTGCCGAGGAGGCCGCGAAGTACATGAGCAAGGAGTCCGGTGGTAATGGGGGAGTCATTGTGAACATCTCTTCCATCATTGGCCTGCTGCCGTACTCCAAGAAGGCTCCGTACGCCGCTTCCAAACACGGCGTGATCGGGTTCACGAGATCTCTCGGAGTGAGTTTTTATGTAGAGGTATTCAACCGATTACGGGAGTTTAACACGGAGATAAGAATACCTCAGCTAATCTTTGAAACCTACCTCCTTACGTGATTAATTTTTTCAGTCTCCAAATATGACGTTCAGGACAGAACGTCCTTTCATCCAATCCATTACTCCAATTCTCTTTCTTCCCCTTCCCCATTCACCTACCACCCTCTATCACGGTCTTCAGCACCCCTTCACCCCATGATGACCAGATATATGCGTCAGCTGTACTTTTCTTATTTCCGTTATTAATAGCAGCTACTTCTCCTCACCTACCACTCTAAATCCTTCCTCGTTTGTCTTTCCCTGCGTCAGCGACATTTACCAGCTACTTACAGTTCTACGTTTTGAGATATTTCCCAAACATAACTAGACGTTTTCAATGGGATGTGGTACGCTTAAGCGCTCCAGGAAGACATATTCTTGAAACATGATGGCGTTATGACGCATAAATTGTGTCATAAACTTGAGTGAGTAGTTACTAGAAACTAAACAGTGAGTAGTTCGCACGGTTTATCAGTTTCTTTAAAAATAAATTTACCACTCACTATAATACATTTGACAAAATTACAAAAATCCCTACTATTGTGAGTGCGTTTTTAATGCACAGCATAAAAGAAATGATTCAAGCTAAAGCCTTTAACGAGTTTACATGTAAATAAGGGTGTCTATGGATTTTTTTCATTTTCGACCCCAGAAAAAATAAAGTTAAATATTTAAATGGCACCGCTTTCAATCTTGTAATTTTGTGATATCATACTGTTAAATAGTAAGAAAAACGTCGTGCTCATCACTTTCCAGTGAACTTGATTGCGTCAAGCTAAAAAAATTTTGCCATTTATTGAAGTTCATCTCATTTGAAGGTCATATGTGCCTTTTTGGAGAATCTTGGAAATGGAGTGTTATGAAGAAAAGCAATGAAAACCACGGTTGTAGGAGGTCAAACGAGGCATCAAGTGATGGCCTTAAAGTTGACCTTGAGAGTAACCCTTAGGGTTATTTCAGGGTCAAGTAGACTTTTTAAATGGAAACCCATATTTTTGTATTTCAGAATTGGAAAGTGGGGAAAAATTCGCATCCAACAGTGAACTTTAAGCCTAATTTTACATTATCTACATCTATTTCTACAAAATACCCTGTAAGCCACCTGAAACGTCTGTGGCAGGCGGTGGGTAATCACCAATATGCATTTCACTATGCCCTATTAAAGTTAGTACAACTACGATTATTGATGCGTTAGTTTAAATCGCTAATGCTTGTCACGAGGTGAAGCCTCACAGGCATGCAACACACTATAGTTTGGCCACAAATGTTATAGCTGTTAGTATTAATATGAGCGTTAGTATTAATGTATTTTGCAGCTACATACATTGACACAGATACAAGAGTTGTACGGGAAACATGCACTGCGTGTTGTTAGTACAAGGTAGCGGATAAGGATACAAATATTAGGGAATAAATCAACTAACTAGCTACACTGCCTGATAAGCCTAGTTAAAAGTCTCGCATATTAATTTTACTTCATCAGGACTGTATTAGGGTTAATAATATATTTTATTCAAAATTTATAAATATCAATGGTTTACATATTACGGGTTATGTTGGATATCATCATTTCATTTTTAAAAATGTATTCATGTCTAAAAAATTACCTCAGAGTTATTTTCTTTTTACTTTATGTGATAATGATATTTTGTTGCTATTTATTTGTTTTTTTTTGTTGTCAATTTTATGTTCCTTCAAAAGAATGAGTTGTGCCATAACATATAAAATTATGATATATTTTACTTAGTTTTGCGATGTCTGTTTTTTAATTGCTGGTTGTTTCAAGTTTGGCAATGTTTGCCAATTATTAGAACCTAATGTACTTATCTAAAAGATTATATAAGAAAATTAGAACCTAAGTATTAAAATTTTTTTAAATTAAATGGTACTAGAAACAATGAAGTACAAAGAAAAGATTTAAAAAATTGGATATTGGCAATCAAAACATCCAACATTAGCAAAAAAGCAAACAAATAAATCACAGAAAACGGACATAAGTTTTGGAAATGTACCAGAAATATTGATAGTTCCGTTAAAATAATAAATAATTTCACAAAATAAAAAGTTAGCCACAAAAAAAACTTAATATATAATTTTAGCAATAAATTTTTACGTTTTAAGTATTGTGTCAATCGCACATCACATTCCACGTCGGCGTCAAAATTCTCATTCTCTTTCCCCGAGTCCACTTATCTGCTTCACACAACGGTACACTCCATATAATTATCCTCATTAGTCTTCTCATTATAACGGTAGATTTCTCTTAGAAAACGCCTCTTTAGGTAACGTAGTTCTCCTCTCAATATCCATATCATTTAGCCCACTTTCCTTTAACTTATCACCGTGGTAAATAAATTGTTCTACCATTTCCATTCTGCCTGTCATTGATGAAACCGATCCACTGCATATTAAACGATCTTTATTTTGTCCGCTGCATCATAGTGTCCAGAGATATTTGTGGCGTCCGAGATCCGCTACATCGCTGTGTGTCCGGGATTCACCGACACGAGTCTCGTCAAGAATTTCACGGAGGAGAACATAAAGATCATTGCAAAAGCACTGAAGATAAGCCACATCAAGCAAAAGTAAGTACACCGGCAGCTGTTCCTCATCCAAATTTCGTCCGAAAATTAAAAAAAATAAGCCATATGATATTTATTTCTAAAACCTAAAGATGAAAGTAAATCCAACCAGACCTTTCACCATTGCTGTACGCAGTGGTTATATAGTGTATCATGATCGCATGAGCTACAATTTTTCTTCATTATGTCAGCTGAAGTAGGTACCCAAAGTTCTGTCAACGCCTGAAATTAAAAATGGTGAAGATGAAAAGAAGAATGAAAAACTCACTATCTCTACCTAAATCTCGCCAGAGAAGAAACGAAAAGTAATTAAAAGGGCTATCTTAATACCTCTTACATCAGTTTACAAACATGTTTTATAATGCGGCGGGACGTGTCCTGGTTTTATTGATGCTTGTCACGAATGATATAATACTACTGAATACTACCATAGAGTAAATATAGTATATTAATATACTTACTCCATGATACTACGTATAGTTAGTGTTAATTATGCAACACACTGCAATACAATCATCACACCCACCCTTGTCTATTTTCGAACGCGGAAAAGAGGAACAGGCCACCAACTACAGGCAAAGGGAAAGAATTTGTGATGTAAGGTGAGTGTGGTAGTAGATAACAATATGTAGATAATCAGTAATCCTCAATGGTTTAAAAACCATAACATATAGAAATTCGTAATATAGTTCTATTCTCGAATAGTGACGAATTACAATGTGATTGGTAAGTACATTTTCAATGAATAGCCAAAGAAAATGTTAAGATAAATGGATATCCAAGTCTTACAGCTGAAGGTCTGTTTAGTAGGCGAAAAAAATGTCATTCATTTAGCTCAAGGTGAAAATAAAACTTGCTCTCTCACACAGTTCTGGTCCTGGACGAGTCCTGGTTTTAATGATGCTTGTCACGAATTATATAGTACTACTGAATACTACGTAGATTTAATGTTAATTATGCAACACCATGTAATACAATCATCACACCCACCCTTGTCTATTTTCCAACGCGGAAAAAAGGAACAGGCCACCAAATAGAGTCAAAGAGAAAGAATTTGTGATGGAAGGTGAGTGTGGTATAGATAGCAATATGTAGATAACCAGTAATCCTCAATGGTTCAAAAACCATACATTATACAAATTCGTAATATAGTTCTATTCTCGAATAGTGACGAATTACAATGTATTTGGTAAGTACATGCTAAATGAATAGCCAAATAAAATGTTAAGATAAATGGATACCCAAGTCTTACAGCTGAAGGTCTGTTTAGAAGGCGAAAAAAATGCCATTCACGACGCTCAAGGTGAAAATAAAACTTGCTAAGTTTTCCAATCAATATAAATATATTACAAAGGGGATTCGCCAACAATTGATCTCCTCTGGACTATATTCAAAGCTGACGAGGGAGATAGAGGCTGACTTACCACATTGGAAACGTTGTTGTAAAAACTTAAAGAGTGAATGATTGCATTCTGCACCCGGAGAGGAATCACGAACGAAATTATGGAGGTTTAGGAGTATCTTCGTCAATTTTGTTAATCAAACATTACTTCTTCGAAAACAATCAAAATCAACTCTAAAGCAGTGAATAACTGGGAGGTGATCCCAAACAAGGGTGATAACTCTAAAAATGGTGAAAACGTCATGAAAAATCATGCATTTCTAGTGTCGCAATTATTTTAAAAATTAACAAAAACAGGTGAAAACGTCGGTGTTGAGGCTGCCATCTACTACTACTATCTTACAATCCCGATGGAATAGTTCGAGTCAGTACTAGAGCCGCCACAGCAACTTCAGCAACTCAATTCCACTTCCCAGTTTAATTGAAAATGACTTCAAGGGGAATTTTTTATTTTCCAGACATGTACTTCTTAAGTTAGCGACTTCAGCTAAGATTAGTAACCATATAATATTATACTCCATATAAGTGTTCATAAGTATTTTCTTCGCGGTTCCACACTGAGTACAGCCGAAATTACATGTGTCAGCATTTGTTTCCCTATTTTTGTTTTCAGACCTGAAAACGTCGCTACCTGTGTTCTTGAAGCCGTGAAAAGCTCGCCCACCGGGTCAATATGGGTCGTCGAAGACAATGAGCCGGGCTACGAAATATCCATCCCTTTCTACAAGACCATGAGGAAAACAACCAAATAGAAGAAAAACTCTCCGAATGAAAAAACTCAAGGGATGGTTAATGGTGGGGGAATGGCAGGGAAGGGAGGTCCATTATATTGGGAAAATGCTTTGTTTCATATTAAATTTGTGAGCTCTCATAATCTTAATAAATATATACGTCGCTCATTTTATACGCACTCTTTGCTTGGTGTTCTACCAGCGACAGTAGTTAAATTCTATATCCTGGCGGGACCGTCTCCCCCAATTTTATATTTAATAGGACGAAAACCCGGTGCTGACGATTCTAAAAGTGTTTCTAATTGTAATACGTGAAGGCAAGGTCGCTATTCCCTTATAAGGGTATAGCGACCTTGCGTGTAGGTAGGTAGTAGTAGGTGCTTAACTAAAATACTCTGTAAAACGGTGGAAGATGACGCGAAAGAGTCCTAAAATTAAGTCCCAGTTTTAATGAAAAGGCCAATTTTTAAACACTCGTCCTTAGATTACGCTTCAATAACAAGTCCACTGAATGTTTAATGGATATAGTAAGTCGCTATCACTTATAGTCTCCGTAATCTCACTCAAATACTTGCATCCTCCGCCTCTCCTTGTGTCGTCCAAAATTCCTATCCTCATCCTTCCTCTTCTACGCTTGTCCCGGATGTCCTCGCATGGCGATATGTCCTCCTTTTGTCGCGCATCGTGCTTTTTCTAGTTTCAAATAAATATCTAAGTGTGAAGATTTTTGGCAAATAAATAAGGGACGAGGTGAATAGGCCAAATAATACTCCTTTAATGTGTATGTAGAGGGGATGTGGAAGATGTCATTATGCCAAAAAAATGCGAGGAACTGAATTGAAAGCTAAACAATTTTATCAAGTCATTATAAACAACATTGATATTTGGCGTTATACTTCAGGGATGATTTTGGAGAATATATTGCATACCTACGGTACCTCTCCAAGAAAGCCTTCCTGGAATTATACATTCCTTTGCACAAATTATCGAGTGAGGTATGTTTTCAATGCTACTTATCTGAGTCAGCAGCTGTGCCCGTCCCCTAACACGGAAGGAAAGGTTAATTAGATCCGATTGGTCGCGATGATGCGAATCCCGATCATATGGTGTGATTGGAAGGGTGGTGGGAAGTACCCTCTCATATTTTGTGTGACTTTTCAGCAATGTCGATTGGCTACTAATCTTTCAGTTACGATCTATACGTTTGCACACAAAAAGCCTTTATTTTATGGCAACCCATCGTCGTTTTCTATGACACAGAGAAATTTTATGATAGGCAATGGCCGAATAAAATTTCAAGAAAACATAATTGGAGTTTTTAGGACAATTAAGAACATGTACAGAGCTGAGCCCGGTCAAAATTCTGGATTTTTTTATTTCTAATATTTTTGTTCAAGTGGGAACCGGTGTTTTCGTCGAGACCGGCCATATTATATTGATGCTTCGTGGAATTTTGCAACGTTAAGTATGCAACAAGAAATCTAATAGTACAATTAAAAACTTGATTTATTATTTTCGATTCGTATAGTTTAATAAAAACCAGTGAACCGGAAGTAAGGGGCTGCTATAATCGATTTTAGATTTACTAGAATATTAATCTATTCATTGGCTACAATATTGTGTTTAGAGGCAGTTCAATCAATTTCTTGGACTCGCTAATGTCACTAATTGTAAGAGAAGGGAAAAAACAATTCTCAGCTGACCGAAATAGGACCTTTTCCGGCGAAACTATCACCACTGACTGTGAGTATCATAATTACTACCTTCACAGACTCATGTCTACTTCTCAAAGTGACGCTGACTTCAAAAAGGAATATTATTAGCTAGCATTAGCTACGCTAACAGATTATTATTAGCATGCTTTTCGTCAGGTTTAACATTTTCCTTATAAGTATTATGCCTCCATTAATCATACCCAATATCTAATGTCATGCAATGTTGGCAACAGATTAGTCCATTACTATCAATCATGTACATACAAATACATATATTGCTATGGAATCGAGGACAAGATGTAATGATAAGAGATTTTGAAGGATAGAAGATGCACAGTAAAACTTTCATAAACCTGGAAATTAAAGAGTAATATTTCGCCTGCAGTCACCAACTGTCAAGTTTCCTCTATATCTGCATAGTATCCAGCAAGCAACCTCAAGAATGTATGGCAGAGGGTAAGTATGCACCAACATACACTACACAATACCCTTTAACGTTATTTAAACTACAAAAGGTTTTGATTTTGATACATTGGAAAAAACCTGCAATTAACTACTTTATTATAACATTCTCGGTCTATGTTCGTCATGCACTATTCTTTTGGGATGACCCGCGCGGATCATACTCTCTAATCCTGACGCGCGTTTAGGAGGAATAGCGAAGGTTTGCGAAGGATAGGAGTTTACCAAGGAGATATGAATATAGCACAAATAGTAGGTAGTTATAATTGTTGACCTTTTTTCTCGTATCGTAGTGGAATAAATGTTGATCTATTGCCTTGAAAGGGAATTACGAATGACCAAAATGCTTTTGGGTTATCCCGTAACGGATCTACTAATGTTTTTCTTTTAAAATCCATGAATACATTCCGAAATGCTTCCTTTGTAGTGGCTTTAGACAATTTTTATTTTTCAATAATCAAATTTTGATCACAAGTGGACAAATCTCTACGGAGTTTTTTCTTCTTGGCGTGGAATACTCGCTGACGTCTTAATATTTTCTCACTTCTACATTGTCCCATCTTGGTTCTCTGCCCTGTTTTTTTACTTTACTTGGAATGTATTTTCTGATCCCTGAATGAACGATCGAATGAAAAGCTTTCCAACTACCCTCCGTGTCTAACTTTACACCTGATTCTTGGAAGTCGGGAAATCAATTTTTTAGATGACTCTTGAACGCATTGAAATCGGATTTTTTTAAAAATGTAGAAATTTATTCTTTGCTTAAAACTTTTGAAGATATTCAAAGAGAACTTTGCGGTAACTACTCTATGGTCATCATTGCCCTCAACAGTATTTACCTTAATTACTTGTTGCGGTATATTTGTTGCCAATAAATAAAGAATGTTGTCCCTTCTGTTAGGCGTCCTAGCTATCTGATGTAGGGCATTTGATGAGAACGTGTACAGCAGGGACTCGCATATACCTTTGGCTCTTCCCCCTGATATGTAACTGTAGGTCCTCCCAATCTATAGAGGGCGTATTGAAATCTCTACCTATGATTAAATTTCTTTCGGTGCTCCTGGATGTGATGTTCTTCATTTGTGTTTCGGGTTCAAAAATTGAGGTGATGTCGGTGTTAGGTGGCCTGTAGTATGCGCACACGAATATTTTGTTTTTTTATTTAGGGCATCTAATAGAGCACAATACAGATTCTAGGTTGGTATCTGGGACGATTTCCGCTTGGCTGACAATGGGTTTCTTTACAGCTATAAATACTCCGCCTCCGGTTCGGTTGGACATATCTTTTCTGTAAACGTTGAATGATTTAGGAAAATTATGCTATCAGAAATATCGTCCGTCAGTGAACTTTCTGTGCCAATAATGACGGTACACAAGAGAAGGGTTTTTCAAGGACGTCATGGATTCACCCATAGTATAGGAATAGTTGAAGAATATTAGGGGTTGATGGAGCATATGAGTGTGTACAATCATAGGTTAAGTATATACTTACTCTATGGTACAATGCAGTACGTAGATAAAAATGACTCGAGGAGTTCTGAATGGTTTGGTGGCCCGTGAATAGAAAGTGCAGGCTTTTCCGTCTGGCAGAATTCTGTATAATTGTGCACACGGCCCGATGGAAAGCAGATCAACATTTTACATAGCCATTGCAGTCAAAGAATTTCCATTACAATTTTCCAAAAGCTGATCAAAACGAAGGAAAAGAGGTAAAGTTCAGCGGGATCCTCTTGCAATGACTACCCATCTGGCGGATGCAGGTTCGAATCCTGGCAGAGACAGATTTATCCGGAGAAAGCCTTCAGTGCAATACTCAGAACGTTAGAAAGGACGCTTTTCTGTGGACCCCTTGGCACTATTCGTTAAGAATAGATGACTTCAGACGCGGGGTTTCCCTCCTGCCTGACATCCTGAGGAACACCTACCCTTACCAACTTATCTCGGATGTTACTTTATTATGAAAATGACCCTTAATTGACGGAACCTTCCAGATTATTGCAGTTGTCTTGAAAAACGTACGTAAACTAGGATCGATTTGGAATGTTGGGTTTAATACTGCCCTTCCATACCGAAGGCCTGAGTTCGAATATCGGCAGAGGCGTAGATTATACAAGGGAATCCTGATCCATTCACGGGTGTCACGCGAAGAGCATTTCAAGGACAGAGCTCAGTCTGTTGGTCCGTGGTTTGAAAAAATAGCATGAAGTTGTATGTTAAAAAGTTTGCTACCTTTAAAAAAAAAGACCAAAGGCGTTAATAAGTTTCTCTCCAGTCCAACATTCCCAATGCACTATCCTGTCTACTTGTCCTTAACGTCGCAGTTATTGGTCTCCTGCCCTTAATAATCAAACATACGAGATTATAGTGCAGCCATTTATAAATTATAACAAAAAAACCTCTTCATCCTCTACAATTAACGCACTTACAGCCATTTATTTTTATCGGAAACTGTCAGAACTTCCAAGAGTGATTTTAGAATAAAATATAAGCGTTATGCATATAACAAAAATAGAAATAAATCTCTATAAATATCAATATACAGTTGACTTTTAACATGTTGAACTTTTTAATGGTTTAAAAATTTCTCATGTTTCATCATGAAAAAAACATTAAAAAACAAATCTTAACTAATTATAAAGATTTCATCAATGCTACACGCCTTAAACCAGACATATCGGCCAGTGGCACTTATCACAAAATAGTTGTAGCCAGGAATACACAATGCCCAGTCTTATCGGTTGATCTGATCGTGATAAAGTATTCTTGAGTTTTACTGGAAGCATTCGAAACCATTTTTCAAAATATAAATAAAATTCATTTAAGTGATGAATTTCAGGATTTAACATCGCGGGCTGTCACATAGACAGGCCCAATGCCTTATTGAGCAAATGTTATTATATTTATTATGCATTCTTGTTCGCTTATTGCCTTGCACTTGTCTTCTGGAGTGATGATAATTCTGTGACAGAGATTACAAGGGGCGCATTTACGGGGGGGAAGAACGGGACCGGTCCCCCCCTCCCCCCATAACTAAAAATTAGTTTAGTACAACGTGTAAAAAGATTTATAGCCCATAATTACGTGGAAAATAAAAAAAATAGTCAGTCTTTCCACCAACTGTAGGAACAAATGTATCATTCTGAGTACACGTTTAAAATAATATTTGTTTTCAATGTTAAGACAGTTATTGCTGTGAGCTGACGAACCTGTATCATAACTCCGCTTCGTACATACATTGGACTGACCCTGTACAGTGAGCGCCACGCCACGATTAAGTCTTCTCATCTTCTGTCATGTAGTTTTTTTCGTTCGGCGGGATGAGAGTTTAGTTGCTTAGTTAACTTGATTCGGTGCTATGGAAAAGAAGTACAAAGCATCTTACCCGTTAATATATGTTGCATTAGTGACTTTATGGGATTAGACTCCTTACGGGAAGATTTTCTACAATTTGTGCCTATATAAATGACTTGAATGGTGAAGGAATAAGTGATGTGACTATCGGAAAACTGAGAGAAATCTGTGTTAGTAGAGACTATATTTATGGGCAAGGTTATGACGGGGCCTCTGCAATGTGCGGCGTATACGTCTATTCGCGTTCAGAAATTCGTGAAAAACGAAGTTCCCAATGCACTATATGTTCATTGCAGCAGTTGCCGCGGCGGTAGCTGCCGCGGCGGTAGATGCCGCGGCGGCAGCTCTCAACGCTGCAATTTCTGATTCTTGTTATCCAACGATGATAAGACATTGCATGGGCACTATAGGTACATTTTACGATTAATTTAACACGCCAAAGTACCATGCGGTTTTAACCAAATTCTCTGAAAACCTTTCTGAAAAACCTAAGCAGTTGAGTCCTACTCGATGGATACGGCTGAACGATGATCTTAACGTGTGTTGTGAGCTGTAAAATGCTATATTAAGATCTCTAGAGGAAATCAGCTCCTGGATTGATAATGATGCCGCACCTAACGTAAATTTGACGCACTCCACCATTTACAAATGTGATTTTCTTATTCCCTTACCTATTGTACATATACTTATTTTCATACACCTTGCCTCTAACTAAATATTTAGAGATAAAAATTGATTTGTCCAGTGGTACTACTTACATTGAACATACTGTTAATGGAATCCAGAAAACCAGGGCACAACGCTGAGGCAGAATTATCAGAAATATTTGGGAGCATTCAAACTATACGTCTTACGGATAATATCCCGATTAAAGTTCCTTGAATGTTTAACCACCAAACTGCACGGGAAAATTCAACTTACAACACTCCAAAAATATATTTTTGAGGAGCTGTTTTCATTCCGTTCGTAGATAATTTTATTAATAAATTAAATGAACGGTTCCTACCTCACAAAAAAATTCTCTTCATTTGAGATTGTTCTATATGAAATAAAGAAAACATTGATGATCATGTTAAAAGTTTGCACAATCAAAATGGAAATGCACCTGATGCCATGAACAGCTGCCAGTTAAATGGGAAGATGAAAATATGGCACCAAAGATTGAAGGTATTAGAGTTTGAGAGAAGAATCGTTTCAGAAGCAGACGAAATCCATTTCAAAAACTTAATGCTATTGTAGCTTTTAGCTACATATGTATGATATATGTATGATAAGATAATGTATCATTCTGTGCACAAATTAATACAAGTAATGCACATTTACTAACACATTTTACAAAATTAACACAGCTTACAAAGAGTTAACACATATCGGAATCATGATCAGTTAATTAGAGGTAGATGACCAATACTATGTGAAACAACAATTATTTTACATCGATAAAACTTGTAGCTAATTATTTTAAAATGCAGAAACTCTAAACTAAACTACTTTATAACAAAAACATACATTTAACCTTCCCAATTATGATTTCAGCAAATAATTATTGATAGTTTGTTTGGGCCCAGTCTACTTCTTTTTTCAGTGAGAAACTGGCCTCCTTCGAAAAAATACGCTCACAAGGCACTGAAGGGGAAATCACACACAATCTTCTTTTCATTAGTGTACAGAGCCTTGGGAACAAACGTATTACTCCTGTAAGTACTTGTCCACTTCTGCAATTGCTGCAGATGCTTGATTTCCTTTTTTCTGACTAGCAACGGTGGAATCAAACTCCTCCCACATAGGAGAATTTTGCAGATGCCACTTTTCTTCAGGTTCAGAGCGCTCAATAATGGTACTTGCCTGGCTTTATTTCACCAGGCATGGTAGGCTGCCTTATAACTTGTATCTTCGGAGAAAGCATATTCTTTGAAACATGGATCCAGTAAACATGCTTCTCACAGTATGGGATTAAACTCAACATCTTTAAATCTATTCTTGAGTCTCTCCAGCATTTTCTCAGCCATTGCATTTACTTCAGGTGATTCAACATTCGAAGAAGGGGGGGGCACCGGTTTTGAGTTGGCAGAAGAGGAAAAGACTTAAGAAACGGTGGTTGCAGGGGTTAAGGGACAGGGTGGTGACGGATGCAAGGGTTATGTGAGGACCCGGGTGGCGGGGGAGATAGGGGGGAGGTTTAAATATCAAGTGCATTGCCCACGCTCGGGCTCTGGAGGAGGCATCTTTCATGCTTCCTGGCGCCAAACTGGTCGAGCGCTTTAAACAAGAGCGCTCTTGTTTAAAGCGTTCCATGAGTCTGGCAGATTTACACCGAAGTACATCCCGGCGTTTTATACTCTAGCTTTCGCACGCCAGACTGTTCGAGAACTTCCTTCTGGTCTTTCTATTACTTTTTAATGTATACATACTTTAATGCTCTCAAGAGTGTGTTTCGGGGAGTATAATTTTGCGTGTAATGCCTTAGTGTGAGAGAAGGATTCTGGTGGGTTACTCTTCCCCCCCGCCGACAACCCGCTATCACAGGCTCTTTAAAAGAGCGAGCAATAAAGTATATGTAATTACTGTTATTTTAAGGTACTGTAACTAGTAAAACATATGGGATGGCTGTTTTAAATAATGTTATAGGCCCTTAGATTCATAAAAGTGGACATATAGAGTTGGTATTATAGAAGCCACCGTTAATTTAAAAGGCAAAACCTTACGATCAGTGAATAACGACAAGAAGTTAATTAGTGTTAAAGAAGTAAGTAATTCTGTACATTATATGATTTTGGCATTTATACTCACGGCTTTATTATTTTGATTTGACTGCACTATTTGTACAATGCATGAAGTAGAGTCTGTCTTTCCTAAGAACGAACAACATAACCGCACATTTAGAGATATCAACGAGATTTTTGTTTTTTCCACTGTCATCGTGCATAAAGGGACTTAAAGATCTGATTCTGGGTAGAGTGGCCTTGGTCACATTAACCAAAGCTAATTTTTTCCCGTTTATTCTTGAAATATTTAATGGCATCATTACTAATTCACAATTCAGATTTACTGTTATATGTAAGCCTCGTCATTTATGTATCCCGCAGTACTCCAAAGTGATTCTAAAGACTCACTCAAGTGAATGAGTCATTGAAGTGACGTGATCCAAATGACTCGAGTCAATAAAAAGAATCATTTGGCCCACCTTTAATGCGCACTGTTCTCCTGACTGCTTTTTGGCCTGCGCCTTGCGGCTGAGGGGAGCGTGCGAGGTTCTGATTTGTGCTGGGACGAGTGCTGCATGCCTGGTGTGGAATCACCCCGTGCCACACACTCTAGTGGTGGCTTTCACGGTACTTCGTAGATGTAGATGTCGTAGATGAGCTCACAAAATCAAGTATTCAAACATCATAACTGAGTAAAATTCAAATTAATAAGAGGCCAGAGATCGTCTTTAAAAATCTGTTCACGAGGTGTGTAGAATTTTACTAATTTAATTTTTAAATCCTGAATTGTTACATAAAATTTTAATTCAGTTAACGTGGCTTACTAGCCAAAATTTAAAAAGCATACTTTTAACCTTATCACATCCACTGTTTTTTTACTGGGTGAACGGGTCTAAGAAAAACCTTATAGGGAGTTAGGAATAAGCACTAAGCTTAAACTCTTAGCAGCAGCAGCATCAAAATAACTTTGCCATTCATATTATTTCAAAGCTGAAAGTTATTTAAACTTAAGTTGAAAAAGTCATTGTAGAAACGTAGAAATACGTTGAAATAGAGTTTTCAAGGTACAAAAACCTAGGTTTTCTCCAATGTGTTTTGAAAACGGTTTCCCTTACGTGTGGGTGTGTTCTCCCCCCCCCCCCCCAAGACAATTCCTAGATACGCCACTGGGGATTACCAATATCTGCCTCTTCAGTGCATACAAATCACGATCCATGCACCACATATTATTTTCGTAAGCGTGGCCACCACTCGAGCACAATCAGACAGAACAACAGAGAAAATGTAATGATTAAGACTCTGAGAAGTAGAAAAGACAAACTTATTGGACACGTTCTGAGACATAACAGCCTCCTAGAAACAATGATAGATGGAGCACAGAATGAAAAGTATTACTAAGGAAGACCCAGGAAGAAATTCACCATGCAGGTTATTTAATCTAGGTTTGTCGATAGGTATTGTAGCACTGGGAGTTTTATGTTATTCCCACCGTCCAAGGACGAATTATTTTGTCAGTTATTTCTATTTTCTGTGTTTTTTCATAAAATTTGATATCTCTTATTCTAGGATTAGCACCCGCTTTTCCCCCCTTAGTGTAATCTACAATTGATCATTGGTTTCTTTTGTGCCTTTCGGAAACGAATAAATTGTAAAAGTGTTAATTCTGTGTTCGAGATTTACTTCTGAAATCGTGCTACCTCTCCGCCACATCGTCCCGCCCAAGGTAAAAAAAGGAGATCGTGAACCCGCGTCGTATTTCACCCACCCTCATAATCGTGGTCGCGCGCCCGTTGAGAATTTACCCCACCCCACATGCTCCGACGAGCTTAGCTGGCATCCTTACCTTCCCCATTTCCCCGTCCCTGAATTTCTCCTTCCCCCCCCCCCCCCCCAGCTCTCCTCCCATCATTCCCCCTCGATTCTTTGTTAACCTTCGCACGAGTAAGTGAGGAGGTTACAGTAGTAGTAGTACTCCCTAATACATGTATCCTTATCTGTTACCTAGTACTAACAGCACGCCGTGCATGTTTTATATGTAAGTCTTGAGTCTCTGTCCATTTGTGTAGTTGCAAAACACATATATATTAACGGTCCTTCACCATTGTCATAATATCTGTAGTGTAGTGCATGCTTGTGAGGCTTCGCCTCGTAACAAGCATTAGCGATTGATGCTCATGCATAATTAGTCGTAGTTACACTAACTTTAGGGTATAGTGTAATGCATGTTGGTGAATACTCACCCCCTGCCACACACCCCTGAGGTGGCTTATAGAGCATTTTGTAGATGTAGATTTAGATCCCCTTCTCTATATAAGAGATGCTGTGGAAAATAATTATGTAGGAACATAGAGGTCAACCAAAAAGAGAATGGATTAACGAGTTCAAGGAAAGGCAAATGGCTGCTTGTGATGATGGGACAGTAGCGAATATTCAACAGACACTCCAATGAAAATGAATACATGTTAGATATTTACGTATCTGATATACTAGAATGACAATTGATTCCACTTATCACACTATCGCGTCCGTCGCTCGTAACGCCTCCTATTGGCCATCCCACGATATCGTGATGAAATAACAACTGATTGTGAGTACATAGTTGGCGTCAAAGTCCGCAGTGGTGGCGAAAGACACTGCGGATGAATAGGAGTGCATCACTACTCCGAGAAGAACCGTACGAATCGGTAGCGTTCCTTGGCGATGGACCTAAACGGCAAAGTGGGCATTATCACCGGCGGTGCAACTGGGATTGGTCTCTGCATCGCCAGGAGCCTGTTGGAAAACGGAGTGTCGGTACGTGCGGGCATTTTTTCTACGTCTACAAAGTCTCTACTACTCTATAAGGACACGCCGCGCCGTAAAGATGCGTAGCAAGGGTTGATGTGACACCAGGTATGAAATCAGGGAGTTGACGGCATTTGGGAGAGGGAGTAATATAAAAGTGAGACGTGTTTCCGTAGATCTGCTCTGTTTATCATGCAGTCGAAGTTGGTGCTAGTGAATTCATATAAGAGGTTGCAGGCGTTTGTAGTGTGAAGGGTTAGTGGCGTAAATTTCTGGAGGAGATTAGGAGGAGTCAGAGTAGGTGGTTTGAATAGATAATTAAGGGCGAGGGGATGCTAAGGACGTGACATAAGGGAAAATGCTATGCCAGCGCGTAAGCTGGAAAAAGAGAATAAGCTTTATAGATGTGATGGAGATTTTGTATGTATTCCGAGATGAAGATTGATTTTTTTACGGAGACAGTGCAGTTAAAGATTTGTATTAGTTTTGAAACATCCACATAAATCTCCCATCATTGGAAAATCATCTCTATTTATAATAGTTATAAGTACGATGTCTCTTCTCTTGGGCTACAACCTTGTCGTGGTGGAAGGTCTTGCGTGCTCCGATGACCCCTAGAGCTGCACTTGCGGGAGCATTGCTCCTGGTAGGGTCACCCATGCCAGATTGGTCGAAGGTTAAGAGACAGACGAATGGTAGTCCGTGCAGCGTCTGTACCTCAGTGACGCGGCTGCAAAAGGCGTCTGACCCCAGTGGAGCGGCCGCTGAAGTGATGGTGTCACGTAAATAACACTATTGGGATAGGCCACGGAATAATATCTCAATTTCAACAAAAATCTTGAAATTATGGACAGTTCTCAAATGATAATGAATCCTGGCAACTACGGGACTAGGCCCAGAGGGCCGGGTTTCGTGCCCGGCAGCAGTGGGAGCAAGTAGGAGCAACCTGTGGTCGTCATCAAACGAAATCCTTGCACAGACGTAGCAGCAGCAGAGGAAAAGAAGATAAAGAAGAGGAACGAAACAATCAGAATAGGCACGTGTAATGTTAGGACAATGCTGAGGGTGGGAAAGCTATAGAATATAAAGCAAGAAATGGAGAGGGTGGGTGTAGACATCATGGGTCTGAGTGAAGTAAGATGGAAGGATGACGGGGATTACTGGAGCGACGATTATAGAGTAATTTATAGTGGAGGGAATGAAAGTCAGCGCGGGGTTGCATTTGTAATGAATAGGAAACTAGGTAGAAAAGTAGTGTATGCAGAACAGGTGAGAGATAGGATTAAAGCCGTGGAACTAAAGGCAGATCCAACGAATTTAGTTATAATCCAGGTTTATATGCCTACCTCTAATCATAAAGAGGAGGAGGTAGATGGGGTGTACGATCAGCTAGAGGAGATAATTGGTAGGATACCAGGAAGTAAGCACTTGGTAGTAATGGGGGACCGACACGCGGTGGTGGGCGAAGGAAGAGATGGGAGGGAGGTGAGCGATTACGGTCTAGGAAGGATAAACGACCGGGGCGAGAATGCTGTGGATTTTTGCCGTAGAAATAACCTAGTAATTACAAATACATGGTTCAGACATCATCCTCGACGTAGGTACACTTGGAAGAAGCCGGGAGACACAGATAGGTTCCAGATAGATTATATAATGGTTCGTCACAGATACAGGAATAGTATTAAAAACTCGTATACTTATCCAGGAGCTGATGCAGACACAGACCACAACTTATTAGTCATGAACTGTCGGGTAAAACTGAAAAAGATAAGAATGGGAAGGAGGGTACGAAAGTGGAATACGGAGGCATTAACTGGGGCAATGAAGAAGTATCGAGAGAAGGTTGATGAGATAATGGGTGAGGAACACGGAACTAGATCAGTGGAAGATGAATGGGGAAGTTTGAAAAATGGAATTGTAGAAGCGGCGAAAGCAACGGTAGGCGTAGTGAGAGCAACTAAAATTAGAAAACCGTGGATCACGAAGGAGATGATCAGGGAGATGGAGAAGAGAAGGAAATGGAAGAGCGTAAACTCAGAACTACGTAAGAGAAAATACCGAGAATTTAATAACAGGCTTAGAAGAGAAACAAAGAAAGCGAGAGAGGCGTGGTGGAGAGAACAGATCGACGCGTTAGAGAAATACCAAAAAGAGGGAAGAGCAGATACATTATATAGGAAAGTAAAGGAACTGACTGGTGGTAATAATGGAAGGGGAATTACGACGATAACAGACGAGACGGGAAAGGTATTCGTGGAACCGAGAGAGATCCAGGAGAGGTGGAAGGAGTATGTTGAAGAGCTGTATGGTAAAGAAATAAGGCCCAATAGGTTAGATATAGAAAGTGAAGACGATATAATAATAATAATAATTTATTTACTCCCAAACATTTTTGTTACACAAATTGATAACAGCAAAGGAGCGGGAGCTTTAGGTGGTCTCCAAGGTCATAAGACCAGAATTGAGCCACCAGCAAATTACATAAATGTATGCCATACAGATAAATGCAGTAATTGTTACATAAATATAGTTACAATGAAAATACCATCAGAATAAATGTTCAACATTTTCTTGAGAAAAAAGCCAGTCTTTAGCAAGTTTTAACATTTTGTTTGAGAATTTAATTTTTTTAATTTCAGCAGGCAGTAAATTAAATATCTTTGGCCCCATATACAGAAAGCAACGTTTATATAAAGTTAATCTTGGTCTGTTTGATACAATGTTTGACTCATTCCTTAAATTATATTTACATTTATCAGATTAACTCGGCATATTGCCTCTTCTGGCATAAAACAATTTTAAGACTTTGAATAAATACAAATGCCTTAGTGGTAACAATTTGAGGGCCACGAACAACGGAAATGAGTGTTCATAAGAATGTTTGGACGATATTACACGAATTATTTTTTTTTGCAAGACGAGTGCACACTTAAATGTGTTCATGTATGCACTGCCCAAGCAGATTATACCATAAGAGATTTTGGAATGTACAAGAGCATGATAAATGGTTTTTTTGACCGGAAGTGGACATTTGTTTCTTAAGAAGTAAAATTTGGACAAGGCACTTCTAAGGTATTTGTTTACAGAAAGTAAATGTTTATCCCAACGTAGATAACTGTCCAAAGTTACTCCCAAATATTTCATTTCATTCACTCTCTCAATATCTGGACAGTTACAAGCACAATTTAAACAATTTGTAGTATGAAATATAAACTTAGAATTAAAAATACTTGTATTACAGATGTCATAACACATAAACTTCGTTTTTTCACTTAACTCTAACCCATTGAAATCAAACCATTTTTGTAAGAATCGTAGATCCTCTTTAACAAATGTTTCAGCACAATTCCAATTAGGTGCTGAGTAGCACAGCGCTATGTCATCAGCAAAAGCTGTGAGTTTACCATTGAATTTATTTTCACACAAATCGTTTACGTAAATCAAAAACAGAATAGTTCCTAGAACAGAGCCCTGTGGAACTCCCGTCTCAATAGTTACATATTCACTAAAACAATTATTTACTTTCACATATTGTGCTCTCGTTGACAAATAACTTTGGAACCACTTTAGTGATATTCCTCGTATTCCGGCTTGCTCAAGTTTCATCAATAATACTTTGTGCGAGATTGTATCAAATGCCTTAGTTATATCTAGATATAACACAATAGTCCGCATGCTTGAATTGACTGATTTGTATACTTCGGTCATATGCTTCTCTAGAGCATCTTCAGTTCCTAATCCATGTCTAAATCCAAACTGGTTTTCACTAAAAAATTTGGTTTTATCAAGGAATTTCAGTAGGCGGCTTTTAACAAGTTTCTCTAAAATTTTTGCAAACACTGACAAAAGAGATATCGGTCGATAATTCGTGATTTGCAGTTTGTCCCCTTTTTTGTGCAATGGTATGACAACAGCTTTCTTCAAAGGGCTCGGAAATACGCCATTGATAAAACTTAAGTTACAAACGTGAGCAAACACTGGAGCAACATCGTCAATGACTAATTTCAACATTTTAGTATCAATTCCATCATGCCCGGGGGACTTATTACTCGAAAGATATTTTACTAATTTTACAATTTCGATTGGCACCACTGGTTCTATGAAAAAGGAAGTCAACTCAATTTTTTTAGCACATGGGTTTTGAGTACGTGCTCTGTTCTCATCATTACATCTTACTTTTGCACATTCAAATATTTTGTTGAAGTAATTATTAAATTCAGAGGCTAAATGTTTTGAATCATTAATAACAATGCCATTTAATTCTAACTGCACCATCGAACGATCTATTTGTTTTTCACCAATTAATTCTTTAACCAAATTCCATTGCAATTTAATGTTTCTATTTGCCTTATGAAATTTTGACATGTAGTAATTACATGCGGCGTTCCGCAGGTTTTCGCGCAACTTGTTTCTACACGTAAGATATTCATTTTTTAGGCTAACGTTGTTTGGATGTTTTCCTTATTTTCTGAAAAGGTAATTTTTCCTCTCAATATGTCGTAGGAGATTTCTAGTAATCCACGGTTTTAATTTAGCGTCCTTTTTCGTGTGATTTACTTTATATTTTGCAGCTTCGAGACTAGTTTGGAGAGATACCAACAGAAGAAAAAATGCATTAGATGCATCGTTTTCACTAAAAACAGCATTCCAATTAACACTTGCTACGGAATTTTTAAATATGACATGATTTATTCTCGTGGTGCATGTATAATTTGTAGGATTATTTACACAAATACTTTTGCATTCATTAGCAGAGATAGTGAGCGATACCAAAGAATGATCGGTTATTCCTAAATGTAATACATCTGGTAATAGCGTATACTTATAAGAATTTGAAAATCTAACAAATACATGGTCTATACATGAAGCAGAAATATTCGTTATCCTAGTAGGTTGAGTAATCAGACAAATTAGACCAAATGAACTTAACAAGTTCAAATAGCTATCAGTATCATTATTTGTGACTAGGGTGTTTATATTCATGTCACCAATAAAAACAAGGTTACTACGACAATTTCTCAAAATACTTTCTATATCATTAAAAAACTGTGCCGTAGGAATATTTAGGTTTCTATAAACACTCAGTAGCTCAATATTACAAAAACGTAATTCTAAGGAAAGCAATATACAATCAGCAGAATTTAAAGATACAGGCTTAGAAAAGCACTTTAGATTATCTTTTACGTACACCACAATACCTTTTGCTCGGCTTTCATTGTTGCATTTTACAAAATATTTGTAGCCATTAATCTGATATTGACTTATTTCATAGTCTTTTATCCAAATTTCAGTAAGTACAATAATACATGGCTGATTTTTAAGGCACATAAATGAGATAAAAAACTGTCGAAGTTACTTCTCAGACTTCATATGTTTTGCTGCACAATAAGTACCTCGTTATTAGAATTAATTATGTTAATGAGCAATGAAGACATTGAAAAATTAAAGAAGGTTATTTACAGCTTACTTAAGTCCTCCATGGTAGTCAATAACAATGGCTCGCTCTTTTTCCGCCTTCCTCATAAATATTTTCCCACCGCGAATCCAGAGGTAGGCGTATCTTTTAGTTTTCTTGGCTTCTCTTGCAGCACTGAGAACTCTACGGCGGCCAGGACACAGGGATTCGTTAATATAGATAGGAACGTCTGATGGTGGAATGTTGTCCAAGGTTAATGACGCGTGGAAAAATTTCTTTTCAGCCTGCGTTTGCCAACAAAGCTTCCTTAACGTGCTGACTGTTGAACCTCACATGTATACCCCCAGGCTCGCCATTTTCTTGGGCTTCAAGCGATAGCAGTAATCAATATTACACTCACTTATCTCAAGGCGTAGCTCTGCTCCAATTTGACCTAAAACATCAGTAATGTTTTCACCATTAGTAAAGGGAAATTTTCGAAAGCATTCTTTGCTCCAAATCATCATAGTGTACTTGAACCTCTGATCATTTTGTTTTAAGGAGAACATTTTCACTTTCCAAAGTTACAATTTTCACGTAGCACTGGTCTATTTTCCTTGCCTGCGCTTCGATAATTTTGGCACTTTCGTCTAATCGATCGTACAGCCGATCAATAGAATTACCGAGATTTTTTTCAGTTGCCTTAAGTTCTTTTTTAATTTCAAAAAACATATTATAAATCTCCTGAAGAGATTTACTCTCGGGCGCACTTTCACTATACTCAGCAACGTCTGCGGAATGCCTCCTGCTGTGCATACGTGCTGCTTGACACTCCGAGCACCTCCATGGCTGTTTGCTGGCGGAAATTCCGTCAATTTCGTCTTTTGACAGAGGAATGTCGAGGCAGTGTCCATGGTAGCTCCTTTTGCACTCGGTACAGGAAATGAACACGGTGCTGCGAGTTGATCTTCGGCACACAAAACACGAAGACATTGCTGATTTCTTTGGTCCCAAACTTAATAAATCCTGGCCTCTTCTCAGAAATAACTTATTCCCATAAACACTTGGGGTTAGCCACTTGTTGAAAGTAACAAACTGAGAATACTGCCATTAGAACTGAACAACTCACAAATGGCGATACATATCCTTGAGAAAGCCTCGACGTGAGCATAGACGTCCGCACTCTTCGGAAGCTAGCGAGGAACTGACAGAGATGGTATCGGACCAAGTATCCTAGATTGGGAAATCGAAAGAGCTCTACGAGACATGAAAAGGAATAAGGCGGTGAAAATAGATGACATACCTGCAGAGTTTTTAAAGAGCATGGGGAAAATGGAAGAGGAAAACTTTTTCGCTTATTCGTAAGATTTATGAGGATGGAGTGTGGCCGGAAGACTTCGCGAAGACTGTACTAATTCCTATACCAAAGAAGAGTAAGGCAAAAACGTGCGAAGACTTAGGACAATAAGCTTAATATCTGACGCGGCCAAAGTAGTTCTGAGAATTATAAACAGAAGGCTGGAGAAGAAGGCAAATGAATACCTGGGTGACGACCAGTTCGGGTTTAGGAGAGGAACGGAAACGCGAGACGCTATAGCGATGATGAGGACGCTAATAGAAAGAAACCTAGAGTATGGGCAGGATGTTTTTGCATGCTTCGTAGACTTCGAGAAGGCGTTTGATCGGGTGGAATGGACGAGATTAATGGAAGTGTTGAAGAAATTAGGGGTCGATTGGAGTGACAGGCGTCTGATTCGGAATTTTTATATGAACCAGACGGCGCAGGTTAGGGTAGCCAATGGAGAATCGGGATGGGCCACAATAGGACGGGGAGTGCGGCAAGGGTGCCCACTATCGCCGTTGCTTTTTAACGTGTATTCAGAAGAAATTGTAAGGGAGGCATGGGGGGAGGAGGAGGTAGGAATAAAGGTAGGAGGGGAGCTGATAAAATCAGTGACATTTGCAGATGATCAAGCATTGGTTAGTCAGTCGGCCAAGGGGTTGCAGTCAATGGAGAATGCATTAGAGGTACAGTGCGAAAAGTATGGGATGAAGATCAATCACAAGAAAACGAAAGTAATAAGATTTTCTAGAAATAAGATGGCGGGGCTGAATATAAGGGTGGGAGGGCAGAAGATAGATCAGGTCGAGCAGTTTACGTATCAGGGTAGTATTTTGGAGGAGAATGGATTTAGTGGTAAGGACATCAGATGCAGAATTGCGCTAGCTAAAGAAGCATTTTCGAAGAGATGGGAATTGATGAGGGGAGGTCTGAGAAGAGACGTAAAGAAGAGGCTGGTGAAAACTTTAATATGGAGCGTGGCGCTATATGGGTCGGAAACGTGGTCATTGCGAAGGGAGGATGTGCGTAGGCTTGAAGCGTTTGAGATGTGGGTTTGGCAAAGGATGGAGAAGGTTAGCTGGATGGCGAGAAAGACGAACGAGGAGGTATTGGATATGGTCGGAGAGGAGAGGAAGCTTGTGGCAGAGGTTCGGAGAAGGCAGAAGAGATGGATGGAGGAGGTTTTGAGAGGAGAGGGCATGTTGAAGAGAGTGATAGAGGGGAGAATACTGGAGAAGCATGGAAGAGGAAGGAAGAGGATAGGACATCTGGACGAAATAAGAGGAGGTAGAAGATATGAAGAATTGAAGAGGGATCTAATAACGAGCCGTTAGGAGGGAAAGCGAGACAATGTTTATGAGGTTGGGATGCAGAATGGGGACTGTTCAAGAACTTACCAATCAGCTGGTAGAATACTTGGATGAATGAATAAGTACGACAGTGTTTCGATCTAATTTTGTCTTTTTCCCGTCCTTCGTATTTCGTGCAGGAGTGAAATGATATTATCGGAGTCAGAATGGAACTCTTGAAATCCGAATTATTCTAGTAACCATTCAAGTAACCTCAAATGGCCCCCAGCCCTACAATTATATTTGCTGAGTTACACATTCTGCTGGTTCGCTTCATTTTATAACTGGTCGCGCTGCTTACCTTTGTTTTATGTTCAGTTTGCGAATTATTTTTTTCTGCGCTGATTGCGAGTATCAAATGCATGTAGCGTGCTCTAAATGAAGTCACACTAGTGCGAAAAAACAGGTCTATTTAATATTTTTCGCAACTGGTTCTTCTCAGTAAGCGCTTGGTAAATCCTAGGATATATTTTGCACTGCCGTAAATATTTTTAAAGTTTTTCTCTAATAAGGATCCAAGTTATGGTAGCTATAGTCATTCAATCATATTCATTAAGCTTACGTATAATTCTCTTTTGGTTTATAGATGTGGTGATGATGTGAATTTAAGGGGCATGTTTTCGCAGTGTTCATGATATTGAATTCAAATATCTTTCATTAACAGTTGCAAGGTCAACATTTTCGCCGATTGAGCTAACGAGGTTGTTGCATGATGCCTATTAAGGAAAAGTTACGGAAAAATAATTTTCTGGGTATATAAATAACGCATCCGACCTCACCATCCATGAATGACGAATGATGGGCATACATGGGGATAAAAAATTAAATAAACTTATGTCCTTCAATTTACTGGAATCCACATTAGATCTCATGAAACCTTCTTTTGAAAGAACAAAGTACTTACACATTGTCACGCCTTGCTAATCCTCATTCTGAATTCGTGATATTTATACGGAACGGTCTATGGAATGAAAAAAAAGTTTGGAATTACGACAAAATTTTCATCAAATCAGAGTTGGATTTCCTACTGATCGACGCCACAACGCTTTCGTTTAGGTAAATAAAGCCAAGTATTTCCACAAACATTTTGTTATCAACTGATTTTATCAACCTGCACACTCTTTCTTTGAACACATTTACGCTAAAAGATAGCAAAAGGTACAGCTCAAGAAATAAGTACGTAAAACACTGGTGAGGCAGGAGGCAATAAATGGGTCTGTTATTTGGATGATAAAGAACGCTAATCAGTAAAAAATATTTGAGATATTCGACACTTGACCACGAATGCCAGAGACACGAAGAGGAACAGAAGAAGAGAGATCCTAGGAGATTATAAGTATTATAAAAGGAGGTGAACCAGAAGATTTCAAGAAAACTCGGAGTAGACCCAGAGATACTTGTATTTAAGGGAAAAAGATTATTCGGGTACATAGAAGAAAAATTAGCAGACATCTGAAGAGAAAGACCAAGGTCATAAGGCAAAGGAACGTAAGGAATACATAAAGCAAATTAAGAGAGATTCTTGAAATAATACTTGCCAGTTGGAATTCTTATTACACTTCTAACAAAAGCCTACGGCAGATGGATGCGCAGCACGTTACGTCATGTTGGAAGTTAGCCCAGTGGTAGGTAGGGAATTTGTCTGATTTTCCATTGAGTTAACACAATAGGAGAATTGCTCGTTGGTTAGTTTAAAAAAACAAAGGCATACTATCCATTTATAATCAGGAATTGGTTAAAATAAGGATATTCCAGTCCCAAAATCGTCCTCTACGCATCTGCCATTAACTTTCGCGAGTTCTTTAATCAAACATACTTAAGAATTAAGCATACATTAGGGATGAAACAAATATGACCGACGACCAATTAGTCCATAAAAGCACTTTATCCACCATTTCACTTGAATACTCGACGTAGGCTAATGTACACATTACGTCTGGATTGCAAGAAAAATTCTAAAAATTCATATATACTGGCCTAAGAGTAGTCATAAGGAGAGTGCATAGTACATGGCATAAATATGAAAAATAAGCACATTTGAGGAAAAAAATTAGAAAAATACATAATTAATTCCGCAAATGGCGACGGCAAAAAACAACCAGTTTGCATTGAAAAGTAAGGCACAAGGACAACTCGCTAGGCCAATGACCAATGAAGATATGCCATAAAAATTCAAGATAACGTGACCCTTCAAATGTAAAAAGAACAGATTTAAGATAAGAATACCTGAAAATCACACTTAGATTTATTGGGATATAATTCATACAGTTCCCAGAGAGAAAAAATAGGGGTTTCAAAGAAAAGAGGCAGGTTTAGCATGTTATGTCTGTATTAATGATTATTACCTAACTATAATCTACGGTGAATAGTTTTTACTCTTTTATATCTCTTGAAAAATTGTTCATTATTTCATATTTTTAGTTGGCGTTGTTGGACCGAGACAAGGAAACGGGAGAAAAAACTAAGAAACAGTTACAGGAAAAATATGGAACTAACAAGGTGGAATTTTTCATATGTGATGTGACCAATAAGGATCAGTTTCAAGGTATGTTCCATGGCAAAGCTGCCGCAATTCATGCATTAAATATTCCTCAAAAATCACAGAGAAATGTATAATAAGTGCTTTAAAAAGTTAAGTGATCAATATAAGTAGACAGTCCAAGAATATTTTGCAATATTTACGACAGTAACTGGAATGTAGAATATCCTGAGATTATCGTGACTAGTAAAGTCATGATTTCAAATTTTCCTGAGCTTCATCATCGACAGTATGTGAAATACTGACATTCTGTTCATATGAGCACAACAGCACTGTTCCAAATATCCGGTACAGTTTGATTTTACCTTAGATTTAGTACTTTAAATAATTATAAGGTATGGAGAACTAGTGCATGACGATGACTAGGCCGGAGCCCCATCACATCATTTTATGTTGATTGGTCGATCCTTATGAGATTGCTTTAAGAAGAATTACCACTAAGCATGGTTACTTATCTAATTTTATGAACTAAAAGATATCTCTTAATTATCTGGCTTAGCCGCGAAACTGGGGTAGTATTAAGTTTTCCACCATTACCTCGTTAGCTTATCCTAAGATGAACATCGCGAAATTTTTAGGAACGCGCGACTTCATCCTCTAAAATGGAAAGAATCTTATTTGAAAAATAAGAAATACTTTCATGCTACATTAATGCCACATTCAAATGAAAAAATGTCTAAAAATCATATAGAGCAACGTTGGAGATTTTAAAAGTTATGGAATACAGTCTCACTTAAGATATATCCAATCCATTCAACTAATTCAAAAGTGGCATAGGAAATAAAAAAAAACCTTCTATTATATGGAGAAGTGGTAAATAAAAGACGAAAAGGCCGAAATATGTGCACAGTATGCAAAAGAGTATGTAATTCAGTTGAAAATATAACTTGTTGCACGGTACGTTACAATGCTCTTTACCTTTATCTTTTGCATTCCACCTACCTATTGATTTTCATCCAAACAAAGGTGGAAATCACATCCTATGGACGCAAAGAAATGGACTTCCATTGTCCTTTTATGAAATGTCCGGGCCCGAGCTAAGCGAAATACTGCCTGCCATTGGCATAGAAACTAGCCAAAATTACGCCCTGTCTCTAGTCCAAGCAGGCAACAATTATCAACACCGCGCGAAATTCAAAAAGTAACTAAATGAAATTATATTTGCATGTTGGAAGACACCTAGATGTGTAATTAGCACTGAAGATAACTGAAGAGCAATATGTAAATATTTTGCTGCCATTGGCAACATGACACCGCCGTCAAAATTGTACGGGAAGTATAGGTTCCATTTTGGTATCTACTCGCAGCACAACGTGATTAATGGTTGCACACAAAGCGGAGGACCCGCATACATGTACTCTACAACAACTTCTTTGTCATTATTTGATGTTTAGGAATCAAATCTATATTATTATTATTATAGTAGCCATCCGCCACGATAAAAATGCCGAAGCTAGAAGGAAATGAATTTATAACTAGTCTCCCAACGCATCCTGTTGGAAAACAGCTAAATTGGTAATTCCTATTTGGCATTGATTCATTGATCTCCATCACCTTTGAAGAGGTTTTACGATCAGTTAGCGCGGAAAAATACATGATTTATCAATGCGACAAAATGACTCATTTGTAGAATGACGACCAATAGAGCAGTCGTCGAAAATATTAACGATATTATTTTCCCTCAATGCAGGAGCAGTCAAAGGGGCAGTGGATAGGTTTTCCCGGCTGGATATTTTCGTAAACAACGCAGGAATCACAAAGTCAAGTCGATGGGAGGATGTTATAGAAATAAACCTGGTAAGTGAAGCGACCTCATTCTTCATTCAATTTCCACCTCTTAAAAGTAGGGATGTTGAATCTAACCCTATCGCAATGAATTTACATTAATAACAGGAGACTAAGTACCTTGAGTTAATTCTTTCAGCGAAACTGACACCAATTAAATGAATCCCCGATCAGGATTGAGGCATACACACTGAAAGTCATGCATCATACAAAATAGCCACATCCTTGCAGGTGTACGTATTCTCCTCTCGAAATTTGGGACTGAAACAGTCTCTAAGAAAAAAGTTTTGACTTTTGATCAACATGTTATAAAAATTAAAGCAAGCATTCACACTTAGGAAGAGGACAATCGTACAGTCGCCGCATCAAGTCTGGCTCCATTGACAAGAGCGCTGAATAAGTGAAACTACGATTTTTTGTGGCTCCACTGATTAAAAAAAGAGGGGTGGGGAGGGGAGATACAGAGGAGGGGGGTGGGAGGGAGGTGAGAAAGTGGCCAGAGTAGTCGTGAATCGGAACCGCGTCTTGGGGGCTAGTGAATTAAGGGGATTAAGTTGCCGATGTCGCCAGACTTCGTGCAGCGACTGTACTTTTCCACATTATTTTACTTGATACAGTGCGTTTCGTCAGCACGCGGAATTGGCAAGACGGAGAAAAGCATTGAATCGAGCAAAAAATATTGGGAATAGTACAAGTGTCCCCTTTCTAAGTATGGAGATTAAGTACGTCTACAAGTGTAGGTTGATATCATTTAGTGGATAGTAGGCATTGTTTGAATGAGAGCGATTTATAGCTATTTTCCTTCAGATAGTAGATCTTGGAAAATCATAATCATCAGCCATCAATCTGAAGTATGGTTAGCGGCAACTCTCCTCCCCATTTTAATGGAAGCCAAGGCTTCGTTCATTCGAAGTTAATTATTTAATCCCTCATAATTTGGTTTATGTATACAATTCACGGTTACCATTGTCGTTCATTTTTCTTCCATAATTGTTCCCATGGGGTTGTTTTATGTCAGAATGAATCCAATACATTTGTTACTTCTACCATGTAATTTACACTAATTACATTTTATCATTAATTTTTACAAAATGATATAATTTTTCCTGCAATGTTTAGGGTGTCTTCATCCTGCTGATGTTCTTCCATCTTCCGAATCTAAGATCAAATGGACTTAAAGAATCAGTAAAAGGTTATACTGGATATTTTTGGTCTGGTATGATGGAATATAATTTTTTTATCTTCAGATTGGTGTTATGAGGGGTGCCGAGGAGGCCGTCAAGTACATGAGCAAGGAGTCCGGTGGTAATGGGGGAGTCATTGTGAACATCTCTTCCATCATTGGCCTGCTGCCGTACTCCATGGCGGCTCCATACGCCGCTTCCAAACACGGCGTGATCGGGTTCACGAGATCTCTCGGAGTGAGTTTTTATGTAGAGGTATTCAACCGATTACGGGAGTTTAACACGGAGATAAGAATACCTCAGCTAATCTTTGAAACCTACCTCCTTACGTGATTAATTTTTTCAGTCTCCAAATATGACGTTCAGGACAGAACGTCCTTTCATCCAATCCATTACTCCAATTCTCTTTCTTCCCCTTCCCCATTCACCTACCACCCTCTATCACGGTCTTCAGCACCCCTTATCCCCATGATGACCAGATATATGCGTCAGCTGTACTTTTCATATTTCCGTTATTAATAGCAGCTACTTCTCCTCACCTACCACTCTAAATCCTTCCTCGTTTGTCTTTCCCTGCGTCAGCGACATTTTCAGCTACTTACAGTTCTACGTTTTGAGATATTTCCCAAACATAACTAGACGTTTTCAATGGGATGTGGTACGCTTAAGCGCTCCAGGAAGACATATTTTTGAAACATGATGGCGTTATGACGCATAAATTGTGTCATAAACTTGAGTGAGTAGTTACTAGAAACTAAACAGTGAGTAGTTCGCACGGTTTATCAGTTTTTTTAAAAATAAATTTACCATTCACTATAATACATGTGACAAAATTAAAAAAAATCCCTACTATTGTGAGTGCGTTTTTAAAGCACAGCATAAAACAAATGATTCAAGCTAAAGCCTTTAATGAGTTTACATGTAAATTAGGGTGTCTATGGATTTTTTTCATTTTCGACCACAGAAAAAATAAAGTTAAATATTTAAATGGCACCGCTTTCAATCTTGTAATTTTGTGATATCATACTGTTAAATAGTAAGAAAAACGTCGTGCTCATCACTTTCCAGTGAACTTGATTGCGTCAAGCTAAAAAAAATGTTTGCCATTTATTGAATTTCATCTCATTTGAAGGTCATATGTGCCTTTTTGGAGAATCTTGGAAATGGAGTGTTATGAAGAAAAGCAATGAAAACCACGGTTGTAGGAGGTCAAACGAGGCATCAAGTGATGGCCTTAAAGTTGACCTTGAGAGTAACCCTTAGGGTTATTTCAGGGTCAAGTAGACTTTTTAAATGAAAACCCATATTTTTGTATTTCAGAATTGGAAAGTGGGGAAAAATTCGCATCCAACAGTGAACTTTAAGCCTAATTTTACATTATCTACATCTATTTCTACAAAATACCCTGTAAGCCATCTGAAAGGTCTGTGGCAGGCGGTGGGTAATCACCAATATGCATTTCACTATGCCCTATTAAAGTTAGTACAACTACGATTATTGATGCGTTAGTTTAAATCGCTAATGCTTGTCACGAGGTGAAGCCTCACAGGCATGCAACACACTATAGTTAGGCCACAAATGTTATAGCTGTTAGTATTAATATGAGCGTTAGTATTAATGTATTTTGCAGCTACATACATTGACACAGATACAAGAGTTGTACGGGAAACATGCACTGCGTGTTGTTAGTACAAGGTAGCGGATAAGGATACAAGTATTAGGGAATAAATCAACTAACTAGCTATACTACCTATCGATAAGCCTAGTTAAACGTCTCGCATATTAATTTTACTTCATCAGGGCTGTAGTAGGATTAATAATATATTTTAAACAACATCTATTTCTGTCCAATGTTTACATATTCGGGTTATGTTGGATATCATCATTTCATTTTTTTTTAATGTATTCATGTGGAAAACATTACTCAGAACTCTTTTCTTTTTACTTTTATGTGATAATGATATTTTCTTGCTATTTATTTGTTTTTTTTGGCAATTATATGTTCCTTCAAAAGAATGAGTTGTGCCATAACATATAAAATTATGATATATTTTACTTAGTTTTGCGATGTCTGTTTTTTAATTGCTGGTTGTTTGAAGTTTGGTAATGTTTGCCAATTATTAGAACCTAATGTACTTATCTAAAAGATTATATAAGAAAATTAGAACCTAACTATTAAAAAAATTTTTAATTAAATGGTACTAGAAATAATGAAGTACAAAGAAAAGATTTAAAAAATTGGATATTGGCAATCAAAACATCCAACATTAGCAAAAAACAAACAAATAAATCACAGAAAACGGACATAAGTTTTGGAAATGTACCAGAAATATTGATAGTTCCGTTAAAATAATAAATAATTTCACAAAATAAAAAGTTAGCCACAAAAAAAAACTTAATATATAATTTTAGGAATAAATTATAACGTTTTAAGTATTGTGTCAATCGCACATCACATTCCACGTCGGCGTCAAAGTTCTCATTCTCTTTCTCCGAGTCCACTTATCTGCTTCACACAACGATACACTCCATATAATTATCCTCATTAGTCTTCACATTATAACCGTAGATTTCTCTTAGAAAACGCCTCTTTAGGTAAGGTAGTTCTCTTCTCAATATCCATACCATTGGGTCCACTTTCCTTCAACGTATCACCGTGGTAACTAAATTATTCTACCATTTCCAGTCTGCCTGTCATTAATGAAGCCGATCCACTACATATTAAACTATCTTTATTTTGTCCGCTGCATCATAGTGTCCAGAGATATTTGAGGCGTCCGGGGTCCGCTACATCGCTGTGTGTCCGGGATTCACCGACACAAAACTCGCCAGGAATTACACGGAGGAGTATATTAAGATCATGGCAAAAGCACTGAAGATAAGCCACATCAAGCAAAAGTAAGTACACCGGCAGCTGTTCCTCATCCAAATTTCGTCCGAAAATTAAAAAAAATAAGCCATATGATATTAATTTCTAAAACCTAAAGATGAAAGGAAATCCAACCAGACCTTTCACCATTGCTGTACGTAGTGGTTATATAGTGTATCATGATCGCATGAGCTACAATTTTTCTTCATTTTGTCAGCTGAAGTAGGTACCCAAAGTTCTGTCAACGCCTGAAATTAAAAATGGTGAAGATGAAAAGAAGAATGAAAAACTCACTATCTCTACCTAAATCTCGCCAGAGAAGAAACGAAAAGTAATTAAAAGGGCTATCTTAATACCTCTTACATCAGTTTACAAACATGTTTTATAATGCGGCGGGACGTGTCCTGGTTTTATTGATGCTTGTCACGAATGATATAATACTACTGAATACTACCATAGAGTAAATATAGTATATTAATATACTTACTCTATGATACTACGTATAGTTAGTGTTAATTATGCAACACACTGCAATACAATCATCACACCCACCCTTGTCTATTTTCGAACGCGGAAAAGAGGAACAGGCCACCAACTACAGGCAAAGGGAAAGAATTTGTGATGAAAGGTGAGTGTGGTAGTAGATAACAATATGCAGATAATCAGTAATCCTCAATGGTTTAAAAACCATAAATTATAGAAATTCGTAATATAGTTCTATTCTCGAATAGTGACGAATTACAATGTGTTTGGTAAGTACATGTTCAATGAATAGCCAAAAAAAATGTTAAGATAAATGGATATCCAAGTCTTACAGCTGAAGGTCTGTTTAGTAGGCGAAAAAAATGTCATTCATTTAGCTCAAGGTGAAAATAAAACTTGCTCTCTCACACAGTTCTGGTCCTGGACGAGTCCTGGTTTTAATGATGCTTGTCACGAATTATATAGTACTACTGAATACTACGTAGATTTAATGTTAATTATGCAACACCATGTAATACAATCATCACACCCACCCTTGTTTATTTTCCAACGCGGAAAAAAGGAACAGGCCACCAAATAGAGTCAAAGAGAAAGAATTTGGGATGTAAGGTGAGTGTGGTATAGATAACAATATGTAGATAACCAGTAATCCTCAATGGTTCAAAAACCATACATTATACAAATTCGTAATATAGTTCTATTCTCGAATAGTGACGAATTACAATGTGTTTGGTTAAGTACATGTTCAATGAATAGCCAAAGAAAATGTTAAGATAAATGGATATCCAAGTCTTACAGCTGAAGGTCTGTTTAGTAGGCGAAAAAAATGTCATTCATTTAGCTCAAGGTGAAAATAAAACTTGCTAAGTTTTCCAATCAATATAAATATATTACAAAGGGGATTCGCCAACAATTGATCTCCTCCGGACTATATTCAAAGCTGACGAGGGAGATAGAGGCTGACTTACCACATTGGAAACGTTGTTGTAAAAACTTAAAGAGTGAATGATTGCATTCTGCACCCGGAGATGAATCACGAACGAAATTATGGAGGTTTAGGAGTATCTTCGTCAATTTTGTTAATCAAACATTACTTCTTCGAAAACAATCAAAATCAACTCTAAAGCAGTGAATAACAAGGAGCTGATCCCAACAAGGGTGATTACACTAAAAATGGTGAAAAAGTCATGAAAAATAATGCATTTCTAGTTTCGCAATTATTTTAAAAATTAACAAAAACAGGTGAAAACGTCGGTGTTGAGGCTGCCATCTACTACTACTATCTTACAATCCCGATGGAATAGTTCGAGTCAGTACTAGAGCCGCCACAGCAACTTCAGCAACTCAATTCCACTTCCCAGTTTAATTGAAAATGACTTCAAGGGGAATTTTTTATTTTCCAGACATGTACTTCTTAAGTTAGCGACTTCAGCTAAGATTAGTAACCATATAATATTATACTCCATATAAGTGTTCATAAGTATTTTCTTCGCGGTTCCACACTGAGTACAGCCGAAATTACATGTGTCAGCATTTGTTTCCCTATTTTTGTTTTCAGACCTGAAAACGTCGCTACCTGTGTTCTTCAAGCCGTGAAAAGCTCGCCCACCGGGTCAATATGGGTCGCCGAAGACAATGAGCCGGGCTACGAAATATCCATCCCTTTCTACAAGACCATGAGGAAAACAACCGAATAGAAGAAAAACTCTCCGAATGAAAAAACTCAAGGGATGGTCCATGGTAGGGGAATGGCAGGGAAGAGAGGTCCATGATATTGGGAAAATGCTTTGTTTCATATTAAATTTGTGAGCTCTCATAATCTTAATAAATATATACGTCGCTCATTTTATACGCACTCTTTGCTTGGTGTTCTACCAGCGACAGTGGTAAAATTCTATAATAGACGGACCTTGTAGCACGCAGCCTCACGGTGGAGCCACCGTGCGGCTGCGTGCTTAACTAAAATACTCTGTAAAACGGCGGAAGATGACGCGGAAGAGTCCTAAAATTAAGTCCCAGTTTTAATGAAAAGGCCAATTTTTAAACACTCGTCCTTAGATTACGCTTAAATAACAAGTCCACTGAATGTTTAATGGATATAGTAAGTCGCTATCACTTATAGTGTCCGTAATCTAACTCAAATACTTGCATCCTCCGCCTCTCCTTGTGTCGTCCAAAATTCCTATCCTCATCCTTCCTCTTCTACGCTTGTCCCGCATGTCCTCGCATGGCGATATGTCCTCCTTTTGTCGCGCATCGTGCTTTTTCTAGTTTCAAATAAATATCTAAGTGTGAAGATTTTTGGCAAATAAATAAGGGACGAGGTGAATAGGCCAAATAATACTCCTTTAATGTGTATGCAGAGAGGATGTGGAAGATGTCATTATGCCAAAAAAATGCGAGGAACTGAATTGAAAGCTAAACAATATTATCAAGTCATTATAAACAACATTGATATTTGGCGTTATACTTCAGGGATGATTTTGGAGAATATATCGCATACCTACGGTACCTCCCCAAGAAAGCCTTCCTGGAATTATAAATTCCTTTGCCCAAATTATCGAGTGAGGTATGTTTTCCATGCTACTTATCCGAGTCAGCAGCTGTGCCCGTCCCCAAACACGGAAGGAAAGCTTAATTAGATCCGATAGGTCGCGGTGATGCGAATCCAGATCATACGGTGTGATTGGAAGGGTGGTGGGAAGTACCCTCTCACATTTTGTGTGACTTTTCAGCAATGTCTATTGGCTATCAATCTTTCAGTTACGATCTATACGTTTGTACACAAAAAGCCTTTATTTTATGTCAACCCGTCGTCGTTTTCTATGACACAGAGAAATTTTATGATAGGCAATGACCGAATAAAATTTCAGGAAAACAGAATTGGAGTTTACCCGTACAATTACGAGCTGAGGCCGGTCAAAATTCTGGATATTTTTATTTCTAATATTTTTGTTCTTGTGGGAACCGGTGTGTTCTTCGAGACCGGCCATATTATATTGATGCTTCGTGGAATTTTGCAACGTTAAGCATGCAACAAGAAATCTAATAGTACAATTAAAAACTTGATTTATTATTTTCGGTTCGTATAGGTTAATAAATACCAGTGAACCGGAAGTAAGGGGCTGCTATAATCGATTTTAGATTTACTAGAATATTAATCTATTCATTGGCTACAATATTGTGTTTAGAGGCAGTTCAATCAATTTCTTGGACTCTCTAATGTCACTAATTGTAAGAGAAGGGAAAAAACAATTCTCAGCTGACCGAAATAGGACCTTTTCCGGCGAAACTATCACCACTGACTGTGAGTATCAGAATTACTACCTTCACAGGCTAGCAGTTCTCAATTCCATGCACCATAGACTCTTGTCCACTTCTCAAAGTGACTCTGCCTTCAAAAAAGATTATTATTAGCTAGCATTAGCTACGCTAACAGATTATTATTAGCATGTTTTTCGTCAGGTTTAACATTTTCCTTATAAGTATTTTGCCTCCATTAATCATACCCAATATCGAATGTCATGCAATGTTGGCAACAGTTTAGTCCATTACTATCAATCATGTACATACAAATACATATATTGCTATGGAATCGAGGACAAGATGTAATGATAAGAGATTTTGAAGGGTAGGAAATGCACAGTTAAATTTTCATAAACATGGAAATTAAAGGGTATTATTTCGCCTGCAGTCACCAGCTGTCAAGCTTCCTCTATACCTGCATAGTACCCAGCAAACCACCTCAAGAATGTATGGTAGAGGTTAAGTATTCACTAACATACACTACACAATACCCTTCAACGTTATTTAAACTACAAAAGGTTTTGATTTTGATACATTGGAAAAAACCTGCAATTAACTACTTTATTATAACATTCTCGGTCTATGTTCGTCATGCACTATTCTTTTGGGATGACCCGCGCGGATCATACTCTCAAATCCTGACGCGCGTCAGGATTTGAGAGTAAGGATAGGAGTTTACCAAGGAGATATGAATATAGCACAAATAGTAGGTAGTTATAATTGTTGACCTTTTTTTCTCGTATCGTAGTGGAATAAATGTTGATCTATTGCCTTGAAAGGGAATTACGAATGACCAAAATGCTTTTGGGTTATCCTGTAACGGATCTACTAATGTTTTTCTTTTAAAATCCATGAATGCATTCCGAAATGCTTCCTTTGTAGTGGCTTTAGACAATTTTTATTTTTCAATAATCAAATTTTGATCACAAGTGGACAAATCTCTACGGAGTTTTTTCTTCTTGGCGTGGAATACTCGCTGACGTCTTAATATTTTCTCACTTCTGCATTGTCCCATCTTGGTTCTCTGCCCTCTTTTTTTTACTTCACTTGGAATATATTTTTTGATCCCCGAATGTGCGATCGAATGAAAAGCTTTCCAACTACCTTCCGTGTCTAACTTTACACCTGATTCTTGGAAGTCGGGAAATCAATTTTTTAGATGACTCTTGAACGCATTGAAATCGGATTTTTTTAAAAATGTAGAAATTTCTTCTTTGCTTAAAACTTTTGAAGATATTCAAAGAGAACTTTGCGGTAACTACTCTATGGTCATCATTGCCCTCAACAGTATTTACCTTAATTACTTGTTGCGGTATATTTGTTGCCAATAAATAAAGAATGTTGTCCCTTCTGTTAGGCGTCCTAGCTATCTGATGTAGGGCATTTGATGAGAACGTGTACAGCAGGGACTCGCATATATCTTTGGCTCTTCCCCCTGATATGTAACTGTAGGTCCTCCCAATCTATAGAGGGCGTATTGAAATCTCTACCCATGATTAAATTTCTTTCGGTGCTCCTGGATGTGATGTTCTTCATTTGTGTTTCGGGTTCAAAAATTGAGGTGATGTCGGTGTTAGGTGGCCAGTAGTATGCGCACACGAATATTGTTTTTGATATAGGGCATCTAATAGAGCACCATGCAGATTCTAGGCTGGTATCTGGGACGATTTCCGCTTGGCTGACAATGGGTTTCTTTACAGCTATAAATACTCCGCCTCCGGTTCGGTTGGACCTATCTTTTCTGTAAATGTTGAATGATTTAGGAAAATTATGCTATCAGACATATCGTCCGTCAGTGAACTTTCTGTGCCAATAATGACGTTACACAAGAGAAGGGTTTGTCAAGGACGTCATGGATTCACGCATAGTATAGGAATAGTTCAAGAATATTAGGGGTTGATGGAGCATATGAGTGTGTACAATCATAGGTTAAGTATATACTTACTCTATGGTACAATGCAGTACGTAGATAAAAATGACTCGAGGAGTTCTGAATGGTTTGGTGGCCCGTGAATAGGAAGTACAGGCTTTTCCGTATGGCATGAATTCTGTATAATTGTGTACATGGCCCGATGGAAAGCAGATCAACATTTTACATGGCCATTGCAGTCATATAACATATATTGCAATTTTGCAAAAGCTGATCGAAACGATCCCATCTGGAGGATTCAGGTTCGAATCCTGGCGGAGGCAGATTTATCCGGAGAAAGCCTTCAGTGCAATACACAGAACGTTGGATAGGATGCTTTTCTGTGGACCCCTTGGCACTATTCGTTAAGAATAGGTGACTTCAGACGCCGGGTTTCCCTCCTACCTGACACCCTGAGGACCACCAACCCTTACCAACTTATCTCGGAAATTACTTTATTATGAAAATGACCCTTAATTGACGGAACCTTCCATTTTATTGCAGAGTATTTGAAAAACGTACGTAAACTAGGATCGATTTGAAATGTTGGGTTTAATACTGCCCTTCCATACCGAAGGCCTGAGTTCGAATATCAGCAGTGGCGTAGATTATACAAGGGAATCCTGATCCATTGACGGGTGTCACGCGAAGAGCATTTCAAGGACAGAGCTCAGTCTGTTAGTCCGTGGTTTGAAAAAATAGCATAAAGTTGTATGTTAAAAGGTTTGCTACCTTTAAAAAAAAAAAGACCAAATACGGTGACAAGTTTCTCTGCAGTCCAACATTCCCAATGCACCATCCTGTCCACTTGTCCTTAACGTCGCAATTATTGTTCAACTGCCCTTACTAATCAAACACACGAGATTATAGGGCAGCCATTTATAAATTATAACAAAAAAATCTCTTCCTCCTCTACAATTAACGCACTTACAGCCATTTATTTTTATTGGAAACTGTCAGAACTTCCGAGAGTGATTTTAGAATAAAATATAACCGTTATGTATTTAACAAAAATAGAAATAAATATCTATAAATATCAATCTACAGTTTACTTTTAACATGTTGAACTTTTTAATGGTTTAAAAATTTCTCATGTTTCATCATGAAAAAAACATGAAAAAACAAATCTTAACTAATTATAAAGATTTCATCAATGCTACACGCCCTAGTACCAGAAATATCAGCCAGTGGCACTTATCACAAAATAGTTGTAGCCAGGAATACACAATGCCCAGTCTTATCGGTTGATCTGGTCGTGATAAACAATTCACTTCTTGAGTTTTACTGGAAACATTCGAAACCATTTTTCAAAATATAAATAAAATTCATTTAAGTGATGACTTTCAGGATTTAACATCGCGGGCTGTCACATAGACAGGCCCGATGCCAAATTGAGCAAATATTATTATATTAATTATGCATTCTTGTTCGCTTTTTGCCATGCACTTGTCTTCTGGAGTGATGATTATTCTGTGACAGAGATTACAAGGGGCGCATTTACGGGGGGGAAGGAACGGACCGGTCCCCCCTCCCCCCATAACTAAAAATTAGTTTAGTACAACGTGTTAAAAGATTTATAGCCCATAATTACGTGGAAAATTAAAAAAAATAGTCAAAGTCATAACACCAACTGTAGGAACAAACGTATCATTCTGAGTAAACGTCAAAAATAATATTTGTTTTCAATGTTAAGACAGTTATTGCTGTGAGCTGACGAACCTGTAACCTAACTCCGCTTCTTACATACATTGGACTGACCCGGTACCGTGGACGCCACGCTACGATTAAGTCTTCTCATCTTCTGTCTTGTAGTTTTTTTCGATCGGCGGGGTGCGAGTTTAGTTGCTTAGTTAACTTGATTCGCTGCTATGGAAAAGAAGCATAAACCATCTTACCCGTTAATATATGTTGAATTAGAGACTTTATGGGATTAGACTCATTACGGGAAGATTTTCTACAATTTGTGCCTACAAATGATTTGAATGGTAAAGGATTAAGTGATGAGGCTATTGGAAAACTGAGAGAAATCGGTGTTAATACAGACTATATTTATGGGCAAGGTTATGACGGGGCCTCTGCAATGAGCGGCGTATACGCCTATTCGCGTTCAGAAATTCGTGAAAAACGAAGCTTCCAATGCACTATATGTTCATTGTAGCAGCTGCACTCTCTCAACGCTGAAATTTCTGATTATTGTTCTCCAACGATGATAATACCATGCATGGACACTATAGGAAAATTTTACAATTTTTTTAACTCGCCAAAGTACGAAGCGGTTTTAACCAAATTCTCAGAAAACTGTTCCGAAAAACTTAAGCAGTTGAGTCCTACTCGCTGGATACGGCTGAACAACGATCTTAACGTGTGTTGTGAGCTGTAAAATGCTATATTAAGATCTCTAGAGGAAATCAGCTCTTGGATTGATAATGATGCCGCAACTACCGTAAATTTGATGCACTCCAACATTTACAAATGTCATTTTCTCATTCCCTTACCTACTGTACATATACTTATTTTCATACACCTTGCCTCTCACTAAATATTTAGAGATAAAAATTGATTTGTCCAGTGCTACCACTTACGTTGAACATACTGTTAATGGAATCAAAAAATCCCGGGACAACGCTGAGGCAGAATTGTCAGAAATATTTGGCAGCATTCAAACTATACGTCTTAAGGATAATATCCCTATTTAAGTTACTAGAATGTTTAACCGCCAAACAGCACGGGAAAATTCACCTTACAACACTCGAGAAATTTATTTTAGAAGAGCTGTTTTCATTCCGTTCGTATATCATTTTATTACTCAATTAAATAAACGGATCCTACCTCACAAAAAAATCTCTCTTCATTCGAGATTGTTCTATATGAAATAAAGAATACTTTGATGATCAAGTTAAAAGTTTGCACAATCAAAATGGAAATGCACCTGATGCCATGAACAGCTGCCAGTTAAATGGAAAGATGAAAATATGGCACCTAATATTGAAGATAGTAGAGTTTGAGAGAAGAATCGTTTCAGAAGCAGAAGAAATCCATTTCAAAAACTTAATGCTATTGTAGCTATTAGCTACATATGTTTGATATATGTATGATAAGATAATTTACCATTCTGTGCACGAATTAATACAAGTAATGCACATTTATTAACACATTTTACAAAATGAACACAGCTTATAAAGAGTTAACACATATCGGAATCATGATCAGTTAATAAGAGGTAGATGACCAATACTATGTGAAAAAACAATTATTTTACATCGATAAAACATGTAGCTAATTATTTAAAAATGTAGAAACTCTAAACTAATCTACTTTATAAAAAAAAATACCTTTAACCCTCCCAATTATGATTTCAAAAAATAATCATTGATAGTTTGTTTGGGCCCAGTCTACTTCTTTTTTCAATGAGAAACTGGCCTCCCTTCGAAAAAATACGATCACAAGGCACTGAAGTGGCCATCACACACAACCTTCTTTTCATTAGTGTATAGAGCCTAGGGAACACCTGTTTCCTGCTCCTCCACCAAACAATTGGGTCATAGGTCCTCGCCAAGTATTACTCCTGTAAGTACTTGTCAACTTCCACTATTGCTGCAGATGCTGGAGTTCCTTTCAATTGACTAGCAACGGTGGAATCAAACTCATCCCACATAGGAGAAGTTTGCAGGGGCCACTTTTCTTCAGGTTCAGAGCGCTCAATAATGGGTACTTTCCTGGCTTTATTGCGTAAGGCATGGTAGGCTACCTTATAACTTGTATCTTCGGAGAAAGCATATTCTTTGAAACATGGATCCAGTAAACATGCTTATCTTAGTAAGGGATTAAACTCAACATCTTTAAATCTCTTCTGGAGTCTCTCCAGCATTTTCTCAGCCATTACATTTACTTCAGGTGACTCATCATTCAAAGAATGGGGGAGCAAGGGTTTTGAGTGGGCAGAAGAGGGGTGGACTTAAGAAACGGCGGTTGCAGGGGTTAAGGGATAGGGTGGTGACGGATGCAAGGGTTATGTGAGGACCCGGGTGGCGGGGGATAGAGGGGGGAGGTTTAAATATCAAGTGCATTCCCCACGCCTGAGCTCTGGAGGAGGCATATTTCATGCTTCCTTGCGCCAAACTGGTCGAGCGCTTAAAACAAGAGTGCTCTTGCTTAAAGCGTTCCACCAGTCTGGCCGATTTACACCGAAGTACATCCCCGCGGTACAGCTTGTGCACGCCAGACTTATCGAGAACTTCCTTCTGGTCTTTCTATTACTTTTTAATGTATACATACTTTAATGCTCTCACTAGTGTGTTTCGGGGAGTATATATATGCGTGTGCATTACACGCAAATATATACTTAGTGTGTGAGAAGGATTTCTGGTGGGTTACTCTTCCAACCCCGTCGACAACCCGCTATCACAGGCTCTTTGAAAGAGCGAGCAATAAAGTATATGTAATTACTGTTATTTAAAGGTACTGTTACTAGTAAAACATATGGGATGGATTTTTTTAAAAATGTTATAGGCCCTTTGATTCAGAAAAGTGGACATATAGAGTTGGTATTATAGAAGCCACCGTTAATTTAAAAGGCAAAACTTTTCGATCAGTGAATAACGACAAGAAGTTAATTAGTGTTAAAGAAGTAAGTAATTCTGTACATTATATGATTTTGGCATTGATACTCACGGCTTTATTATTTTGATTTGACTGCACTTTTTGTACAATGCTTGACGTAGAGTGTGTCTTTCCTAAGAACGTACAACATAACCGCACATTTAGAGATATCAACGAGATTATTGTTTTTTTTTCCTCTGTCATCGTACATAAAAGTGTTTTAAAGATATGATTACGGGACGAGTGGCCTTGGTCACATTGACCAAAGTTAGTTTTTTTCCTGTTTATTCTTAAAATCTTTAATGCCATCATTCCCTTCTCTTGGACTACAACCATGTCGTGGAAGGGCTTGCGTGCTCCGATGACCCCTAGAGCTGCACTGGCGGGAGCATTGCTCCTGGTAGGGTCACCAATGCCAGATTGGTCGAAGGTTAGGAGACAGACGAATGGTAGTCCGCGCAGCGTCTGTACCTCAGTGAGGCGGCTGCAAAAGGCGTCTGACCCCAGTGTGGCGGCCTCTGAAGTGATGGTGTCACGTAAAAAACACTATTGAGTAAGGCCAAGGAATACTACCTCAATTAAAACAAAAACCTTGAAATTATGGACAGTTCTCAATTGATAATGAATCTTGGCAACTACGGGACTCGGCCAAGAGGGCCGGGTGTCGTGCCCGGCAGCGGTGGGAGCAAGGCCCCTGCGGTCGTCATCACACGAAATCCTTGCTCAGACGAAGTAGCAGCAGAGGAAAAGAAGATAAAGAAGAGGAACGAAAATATTAGAATAGGCACGTGGAATGTTAGGACAATGCTGAGGGCGAGGAAACTAGAGAATATAAAGCAAGAAATGGAGAGGGTGGGTGTAGACATCATGGGTCTGGGTGAAGTACGATGGAAGGATGACGGGGATTACTGGAGCGGCGACTATAGAGTAATTTATAGTGGAGGGAATGAAAGTCAGCGCGGGGTTGCATTCGTAATAAATAGGAAATTTGGTAGAAAAGTAGTGTATGCAGAACAGGTGAGTGATAGGATAATAGTCGTGGAACTAAAAGCAGAACCAACGAATTTAGTTATAATCCAGGTTTATATGCCTACCTCTAATCATAAAGAGGAGGAGGTAGATGGGGTGTACGATCAGCTAGAGGAAATAATTGGTAGGATACCAGGAAGTAAGCACCTGGTAGTAATGGGGGATTGGAACGCGGTGGTGGGTGAAGAAAGAGATGGGCGGGAGGTGGGCGATTACGGGCTAGGAAGAAGAAATGACCGGGGCGAGAAAGCTGTGGAGTTTTGCCGCAGAAATAACTTAGTAATTACAAATACATGGTTCAGACATCATCCTCGACGTAGGTACACATGGAAGAATCCGGGAGACACAGACAGGTTCCAGATAGATTATATAATGGTACGTCACAGATACAGGAATAGTGTTAAAAACTCGCATACTTATCCAGGAGCTGATTCAGACACAGACCACAACTTATTAGTCATGAAATGTCGGGTAAAACTGAAAAAGATAAGAATGGGAAGGAGGGTACGTAAGTGGAATACGGAGGCATTAACTGGGGCAATGAAGAAGAAGTATCGGGAGAAGGTGGATGAGATAATGGGTGAGGATCATGGAGTTAGATCAGTCGAAGATGAATGGGGAAGTTTGAAAAATGGAATTATAGAAGCGGCGAAAGCAACGGTAGGCGTAGTGAGTGCAACTAAAATTAGAAAACCGTGGATCACGAAGGAGTTGATCAGGGAGATGGAGGAGAGAAGGAAATGGAAGAGTGTAAACTCAGAGCTAGGTAAGGGAAAATACCGAGAATTTAATAACAGGCTTAGAAGAGAAACAAAGTAAGCAAGAGAGGCGTGGTGGAGAGAACAGATCGACGCGTTAGAGAAATACCAAAAAGAGGGAAGAGCAGATGCATTATATCGGAAAGTAAAGGAACTGACGGGTGGTAATAAGGGAAGGGGAATTACAACGATAACAGACAAGACGGGAAAGGTAATCGTAGAACCGAGAGAGATCCAGGAGAGGTGGAAGGAGTATGTTGAAGAGATGTATGGTAAAGAAATAAGGCCCAATAGGTCAGATATAGAAAGGGAAGACGATATCGACAGAGATGGCATCGGACCAAGTATCCTAGATAGCGAAATCGAAAGAGCTCTACGAGACATGAAAAGGAATAAGGCAGTGGGAATAGATGACATACCTGCAGAGTTTTTAAAGAGCATGGGGGAAAATGGAAGAGGAAAACGTTTTGCGCTAATTCGTAGGATTTATGAGGATGGAGTGTGGCCGGAAGACTTCGCGAAGACTGTACTAATTCCTATACCGAAGAAGAGTAAGGCAGAAACTTGCGAAGACTATAGGACAATAAGCTTAATATCCCACGAGGCCAAAGTAGTTCTGAGGATTCTAAACAGAAGGCTAGAGAAGAAGGCAAATGAATACCTGGGTGACGACCAGTTCGGATTTAGGAGAGGGACGGGAACGCGAGACGCTATAGCGGTGATGAGGACGCTAGTAGAAAGAAACCTAGAGTATGGGCAGGATGTTTTTGCATGTTTCGTAGATTTCGAGAAGGCGTTTGATCGGGTGGAATGGACGAAATAAATGGGAGTGTTGAAGAAATTAGGGGTCGATTGGAGGGACAGGCGTCTGATTCGAAATTTGTGTATGAATCAGACTGCGCAGGTTAGCGTAGCCAATGGAGAATCGTGATGGGCCACGATAGGACGGGGAGTGAGGCAAGGGTGCCCACTATCGCCGTTGCTTTTTAATGTGTATTCAGAAGAAATGGTAAGGGAGGCTTGGGGGGAGGAGGAGGTTGGAATAAAGGTAGGAGGGGAGCTGATAAAATCAGTGAGATTTGCAGATGATCAAGCATTGGTTAGTCAGTCGGCCAAGGGGTTACAGTCAATGGTGAATGCATTAGAGGTGCAGTGCGAAAAGTATGGGATGAAGATCAATCACAAGAAAACGAAAGTAATGAGATTTTCTAGAAGTAAGAAGGCGGGGCTGAATATAAGGGTGGGAGGGCAGAAGATAGAGCAGGTCGAGCAGTTTACGTATCTGGGTAGTATTTTGGAGGCGAATGGGTTTAGTGGTAAGGACATCAGATGCAGAATTTCGCTAGCTAAAGAAGCATTTTCGAAGAGAAGGGAATTGATGAGGGGGGGGTCTGAGAAGAGACGTAAAGAAGAGGCTGGTGAAAACTTTAATATGGAGCGTGGCGCTATATGGGTCGGAAACTTGGTCATTGCGAAGGGAGGATGTGCGTAGGCTTGAGGCGTTTGAGATGTGGTTTTGGAGAAGGATGGAGAAGGTTAGCTGGATGGCGAGAAAGACGAACGAGGAGGTATTGGATATGGTCGGAGAGGAGAGGAAGCTTGTGGCAGAGGTTCGGAGAAGGCAGAAGAGATGGATGGAGGAGGTTTTGAGAGGAGAGGGCATGTTGAAGAGAGTGATAGAGGGGAGAACACTGAGGAAGCGTGGGAGAGGAAGGAAGAGGATAGGAATTCTGGACGAAATAAGAGGAGGTAGAAGATATGAAGAATTGAAGAGGGATCTAATAACGGGCCATCCTTAGGAGGGAATGCGAGACAATTTCTATTAGGTTGGGATTCAAAATGGGGACTGTCCAAGAACCTACCAATCAGCTGGTAGAATACTTGAATGAAGAATGCCATCATTACTAATTCACAATTCAGCTTTACTGTTATACGTAAGCCTCGTCATTTATGTACCCCGCAGTACTCCAAAGTGATTCTAAAGACTCACTCAAGTGAACGAGTCATTGAAGTAACGTGATCCATATGACTCGAGTCAATAAAAAGAATCATTTGGCCCACCTCTAATGCGCACTGTTCTCCTGACTGCATTTTGGCCTGCGCCTAGCGGCCGGGGGAGCGTGCGAGGTTCTGATTTGTACTGGGATGAGTGCTGCATGCCTGGTGTGAAATCACCCCGTGCCTCACACTCTAGTGGTGGCTTGCACGGTACTTCGTAGATGTAGATGTCGTAGATAAGCTCACAAAATCAAGAATTCAAACATCATAACTGAGTAAAATTCAAAATAATAAGAAACCAGAGATCGTATTGAAAAATCTGTTCACGAAGTGTATACAATTTTACTAATTTAATTTTCAAATCCTGAATTGTTACATAAAATTTTAATTCAGTTAACGTGGCTTACTAGCCAAAAGTTAAAAAGCATACTTTTATCCTTATCATATCCACTGCTTTTTACTGAGTGAACGGGCCAAAGAAAAACCATATAAGGAGTTAGGAATAAGCACTAAGCTTAAACTCTTAGCAGTAGCAGCATCAAAATAACTTTTCCATTCATATTATTTCAAAGCTGAAACTTATTTAAACGTAAGTTAAAAAAGCTATTGTAGACACGTAGAAACACGTTGAAATAGAGTTTTCAAGGTGCATAAACCTAGGTTTTCCCCAACGTGTTGTGAAAACGGTTTCCCCTACGTGTGGGTGTGTTCTCCCCCCCCCCCCTCCCCAAAGGCAATTCCTAGATACGCCACTGGGGATTACCAATATCTGTCTCCACAGTGCATACAAATAGCGATCTATGCACCACATATTATTCTCGTAAGCGTAGCCGCCACTCTAGCACAATCAGTAAGAAGAACAGAGAAAAGGTAATGATTAAAACTCTGAGAAGTAGAAAAGACAAACTTATTGGACACGTTCTGAGACATAAAAGCCTCCTAGAAACAATGATAGATGAAGCAAAGGATGAAAAGTATTACCAAGGAAGACCCAGGAATAAATGCATCATGCAGGTTTTTTAATTTAGGTTTGTCGATAGGTATTGTTGTACTTAGTAGTAGTAGTACTCCCTAATACTTGAATCCTTATCTGTTACTGTAACCCGTGTCCACACGAGTAAGGGGAAGGGGAAATGGGAGGAAAGGTGGGAGGAAAGGAATTCAGGGACGGGGGGGCGGGGAGGAAAGAGGGATGCCGACTAAGCTTTTGAGCAAATGGGTTGGGGTTCATCAACGATCGCGGGGTTTCGAAGTGACTTAATGCATAATGGCGAACGGATGGTTCCGCGAGGACAGGTTTGTGGGCAGAGACAGTAAAACATGGAAATATCCTTTTGCAATATCGAACTATTTAATTCAGAGAATAACACTAAATACTAATCTAAAACTAAATTTAAACAAAACAAATTATGATGCGTAATAATTGCAACAATACATGGCGAACATTCGCAAAATGTCAATCAAATGAAACAGTTTTACCCTTCAAGGTCCTTTTTCCCATTTCGAGAATCACTAGGGAAAAGTTACAATATTTTAACGGTTTGAACTTAACAATTTCTACAATCACGCACCCTCAATTGAAAACTAAACACATTCACACGGGACCAGGGGGGAAAAACACGGGAATAAATATGTCGACAGTACGAAACTTGGGGCACTTTCTTCTTGGGTTGGGGAATCTCTTCTTTGAACTATAATAGGACTATTCTTCTTGGATTGGGAATGGGGGGGCTCTTCTTTGGTCTAGGAATGGCCGTTTTAGGCGGGCGGGATATAAGTGGTACTTATCGTTATCGGGGATAACTGGTGCAACTGCGGCGGCGCTGGCAATGATCGCCCCGTGCTCTGCACGTAGCAGCTGATGATGTAGTTGGTTTTACTTGAGCGGAGACAGGCGACGGCGATGGCCACGGATTCCTTGGGACCGCTACTGGACACGACTTAAATTCAGCTTCCTTATGCGTCGGTCGTCTCTCCCTTTCCGTTCCTCGTCCGCACAATGCGTCTCTCTCGCTCTCCAACCAATGTTTCAGCCCTCCTAATTTTTGGGTGTCAGCCGCCACCACAAGAACCATCACATGTAAGTAAGCCCCGCCCCGACCATCCTCTGCCATTTATATGCGCTAGCGCGCGGGGTGAGAAGGGGGGGGGATAGGGGGATAAGGGGAGGTGGCTTCACTTGACGCAGGCCGCATTATATTTCGAAGCACAGTCACTTGCAAAGCATGAGCGGTGGATGGAGGGGGGGGGGGGAAAGGGAAGGTCGTCCGCCGAACGGCGGAGATACACTTAAGAAAGGGGGGGGGAGAACGTGGTGCAGGGAACTCACACACTCGAACACACATGAATCATTCACTCACACAGCGATGACCTTAAAATTAACACAATATACAGCACAAAACCGCCTCTTCCACAAACCCATTGCAACCGTCCAATCGGGAACGGTTACAACTGCCTCCCTCTCCCAGACAAAAAATTGCCGCTGGGAAAAGACACGGGAATTTATTTGTAAAAGAAAAAGAAAAACAAAAGAAAAACAACTCCAACCCTCACAAAATAAAGGGTGGTAAAATAAATCAAACTTTTAACGCGTCCCACGCGCTGAAATCTTAGTCAAACTCAAAAGGAAAACAAAAGACTATAATGTCTCGGAAAAATAAGGAATCAGGTTGTGGAAATTGTGGACGCCAATAACATCTCCCTCCTCACTTCCCAGCTCACACGCGTTTCGTGCGACCACCCTGCGAATAACATACGGGCCTTTAAAAATAGGGAAGAATTTATGAAATAGTTTTAACTTCGAGTCGGACTGCTTCGGAGCTTTCAAGAGAACCCTATCTCCTTCCCTGAATTCGTAAGTTTTCGCCTTCCTAGCGTTTTTCCGCTTCCTACCGGAACGTCGCAAATTTCTAAGAACCAATTGAGTAACCCTACCTGGCTCCGGCTCGTCCCCTTCTTCTTCTTCCGGGAGCATGGCATAGGGCCGTCTAGGCTTAACGCCGAAATGGGCTTCGTAAGGTGACATTCCGATAGATTCATGGGGGATTTCGTTAAGCCATTTATTGATGAGGGGAATCACCTCGGGCCAACTCGTATGCCGGTCCGCACAATACACACGAAAAAGCCGGGATATTTCCCGCATGATCCTCTCACTTGGATTCGACTGTGGGTGGCGAATAGAAGAATGGATTACTTTAATCCCTCGGTCACGTAACGTTCTACACCATACTTCACTGGTAAACTGCGTTCCATGATCAGTAAGAACCTTCTCGGGTCTACCACATTCAACAATGAATTTATTCATTAAGTGAGTTAAACAATTCCTACTGGTAGGTTTATTAATAGGATAGACTCGCACAAATTTGGAAAAGACATCCACAATTACAAGTACAAATTTATTGCCCGCCCGGGATTTCGGAAGGGGGCCATACAAGTCGAGGGCGTACAATTCCCGGGATTTAGAGGGTATGATATTCTGCATGGGGCCTGCAAATACTCTATTAGGGTATTTGGTTTTCTGACATAAGTCGCATTGGCGGATTATTTTTCTAATGTGACGTCCCATACCCTTCCAAAAGAACCTTTCCCTAAGGATCAAGGCGATCTTCTGACTTCCAAAATGTGCGAACTTAGTGTGAGCATGTTTAATTAATCGCTCTGCCTGTCCGGACGGGACCCATATTCGGAACTCGGGCCGATCCCTACCCACTCTTATATGAATAATTCCCAGTTGGTCTTTAAACCTATCCGATCGTCGACTAATATTACGGAAAGAAGGGTGGCACCGGGGTAATTCACCACTTAGGAATCGAATGACCGGACCTATCCTCGGATCGTCCGCCTGGGCTTGTCTCAGTTCTTCATCGTCTCGCCATGGCGTGACCTCGATCCCCAATTCAATATCAGCGATAACAAACTCCCTATCACCCTCGGTTGTTCCGCCCGTCTCACAGGGATTCCGGCTCAAAAAATCTGGACCAACGTTCTTCTTCCCTTCACAGTATTGAATATCGAACGAAAACTCCTGGATCCAGGTTGCCCATCGCAGCATCCTACTGTTTCTAAGATGACATTGATTCAAAAATGACAATGACTTGTGGTCCGTTATAATTGTGAATTCTCGGCCCAACAGGAAAACTCTGAGCTTCTGTAACGCCCATACAATCGCTAGCATCTCCTTTTCCGTTGTAGAGTATGTGAGCTCCGGACCCCTGAGGGTACGGCTAATTAGTGAAATAATACCATCTTCACCGTTTTCCCTTTTTTGGCTTAACACGGCTCCAAGACCGTAATCACTACTATCAGTGCTCAAAAACATGCGTTTCGAAAAGTCGGGATGGGAAATAACAACATTGTTGACGAATAACGCCTTGGTGGCGACAAACGCCTCCTCATGCTCCTGCGTCCACGCCCACTTCGCATCCTTTTTAAGGAGCCGCAGCATCGGATTTATGGTATTGGAATAGTTTCTACAGAAACGAGAGTAATAATTCCCGACGCCTAGAAATGCGCGCAAACCTCTGACGTTTTTAGGTCGTTCGTAATCCATAATAGCCTTAACCCTTCCAGGGTCAATCCTGATACCTGTAGTGTCTATGACATGCCCCAAGAAATTAATTTCCTTCCGGCAGAATCGCGACTTCGATAAATTCAGCCTTAAGTTTGCCTTTTGCAACTTATCAAACATTTCCCGTAAATGAATTATGTGGTCGTCAAAAGATCGAGAAAATATTACTAGGTCGTCAACATAGGTAATGGCGTGATCTGAATCTTCGTTCCTCAGTGCCTCGTCAACGCATCGAACTAAGGCTGCCCCACTGTTTTTTAGGCCAAACGGGACTCTACAAAATACGTATGTGCGCGATTTGAATAGGAACGCAGTGCATTTTTGGTCATCTTCATGTAATTTCAACTGCAAGAACGAAGCGGTGAAATCCATGGAAGAAAACCACTGTGTTCCATTAAACTTTCTGAGGACCTCTTCGATTTGGGGCGGTCGGTCGTTTTCCGCGATAGTTCTAGCATTTAGTTTCCGGGCATCGAGGCAAAGGCGCACCTGACCTGATTTCTTTCTAACCACCACAAGTGGATTCAAGAAAGGGCTCGTAGCTTTACGTATGATGCCCTGTTGTTCCATATTGTTGATTTCCGCGGCAACTTCGTCTTCATAGGCCTTGGGGATGGGGTATACTCTTTGTTTAAAGGGCGTCTCGTCATTTAATTTAATACGAAACTCGAAGTTTCTCGCTGGGACTAAAGAAGGCATAAATAAAGTATTATATGTTATTAACAGATCCCTTAGTTTTTTGTTTTCCGTCTCTGATAAAGTTTCTTGTGACTCGTATTCCTCCACAATCTGTAAATTAGAATTTGTCGCGTCGGTCCCCGTTCCAACTGAAGCGCAAATTCTCCCGTCACTACTCTCCTTAAAGTCCTGGACGACGGCGCTTTCCCCTGGGGAATTCAACGTAATAATATTCCTCCGTAAATCCACAACTGCTCGGAACTTCGTCAAAAAATCAACGCCCAAGATTACGGGGCGAATCAATTTCCTCACTACTAAGCATACTATTTCGAATTCATGTCCCCCTATCGTAAGCGGCATTAATACTTGCTCGCGGACAGGAGCTGATTTATGTTGATCGGCGCCGACGATATAAGTTTTACTAATAGGTAAAGTGGGTAGTTCTATTCCTTGCACACGGAGTGCCCTAATTTTATCCTCCGATACCGCCGACACTTGGCTTCCGGTGTCTATCAACGCTACTACCGGGTGGCCCATAACAAAAACTCTAATTTCAGGGCACTTTAGATACTCCCTGCTATTCTCATGGTAGGTATAATTTACCGGACACTTCTCCAATTTCCTCATAGACACAATAGGGACTTCCACAATTATCCTTGGTGAGTTTGAGCGGGGGAAGTCGATTGACCCAAACTCTGCATGTTTCCCATTTGCGTAGCATGAGGCAGTAAAGGCGGTGGTAGACTATAATCTCCCTCGCGTTGTATTCTCATCATCCGATCCCTTTCGTTCACCGCGTCAACACGGACCCGCTGCCAGCATTGTCTCTCGTTTCGCGAAGGTACCGTTCGATTACACCGTTGGTAGCCCCTCGCTTGAATACTGTTCAAATTAACTGGCCTTTCTTCCCGTCGTGCCTCTTCCATTTGGGATTGATCGTATCGCCCGAGCATGGTTATGAGTTTTTCAAAAGTAGTGACCTCGGCGCTTCGGAGTAAGTCCTGCGCGTATATAGGGAAATGTCTGATTAATAGTGCCACGGTCTCTTCCTCATCGACAGGCGGTTCACAAAGTCTAAGGGCCGCAATTTTCCGGGTCGCGTATTCCTGCATCGAACTGCCCGGAAACCTTTGGTATTTCCCCGACATTATCCGCATTTTGCAACTAATCCTATGCTCGTTACTCCAGTATCGCGCATAGAACAATTTTTGAAAATCTATCATATTTTCAGGAAAAGGGAATATGGCGTCGGCCCAGCCCTTAGCACCGTCCTCCAACATTTGATAGAACAACATGGGTCTTAACCGTTGGGGTATGGCGTGGAGGGAATAATAATTTTCCACACCGCGCATGAACGCCACGGGGTGTTCGGATGGCTTACCACGGAAAACCAGTTTCGGGGGTGGATTGGGGACATTTAAGGAAGAATTTACACCATTTATTTTTTTGTGCTGATTGCCCTCAATTTCGGACATAATCTCATCCATCTTCCTCTTCTGTTCGATTTTGACTTCCTCCAATACGTTCGCGTTTCTCGACACGTTCCGTAACACTACTTCGACTTGGCTTTTCACATTCCCAATCTCTACTTGGTCAGCTTGGGTTTGGGCGTTCAATCTTTCAATCCGACACTTTAGATCACTTTCAATGGCACCTATTTCCATCCTAACCTCCCCAACCTGTTCGCCTATTCTTTTCTCTACGTGCCCTGCAAGTTCAACTCGGACCTCATGGATTTCCTCCCGGAATTTTGCAATCTGACCCGAAATCCTCTCTTCCATTCTAGCATTATTCTCCTCCATTTTTTTATTATTCTCCTCCATTTTTTTATTATTCTCCTCCATTTTTTTATTAATGTTCTCTCCCATTTTATTTATATTCTCTCCCATTTTTTTATTATTTTCTCCCATTTTATTTATATTCTCTCCCATTTGTTTCATAAACATCATCATGTCTTGCATAGTACAGGGGCTTTCAACTGCCACTGGGCTAACATCACTCTGCTCGACTCCCGGCATATTCTGCGTGACAATGTCTTCCTCCCCACTAGACACTTCGATTATGCTCAACGGATTATCCTCAACCGACTCCGCCTCATCGTCCTTCGGGGGTTCCCTATAATTTTGGAAGCTACTGCCCGAGTAAGCCATGCCGCCGAAATTTAACACAGAAAAAGGAAAATACACGAGAGAAAATGAACATACGCTATATTTAAAGTGATTAAATGCCCGTACGTTAAATGCAAAGGGTAACACGCTTAACGAGGTCAAAATCTCGGCCAACGTTAAATTAAAATACAACGAATTGCGAGTGAATGCAATTAGTTCAAAATGTCCCACAATGTCAAATTCCAGCCACACGTTAAACCCATCGTCGAATGACAAGCCCCACGTTGGGCGCCATTTGTAACCCGTGTGCACACGAGTAAGGGGAAGGGGAAATGGGAGGAAAGGTGGGAGGAAAGGAATTCAGGGACGGGGGGGCGGGGAGGAAAGAGGGATGCCGACTAAGCTTTTGAGCAAATGGGTTGGGGTTCATCAACGATCGCGGGGTTTCGAAGTGACTTAATGCATAATGGCGAACGGATGGTTCCGCGAGGACAGGTTTGTGGGCAGAGACAGTAAAACATGGAAATATCCTTTTGCAATATCGAACTATTTAATTCAGAGAATAACACTAAATACTAATCTAAAACTAAATTTAAACAAAACAAATTATGATGCGTAATAATTGCAACAATACATGGCGAACATTCGCAAAATGTCAATCAAATGAAACAGTTTTACCCTTCAAGGTCCTTTTTCCCATTTCGAGAATCACTAGGGAAAAGTTACAATATTTTAACGGTTTGAACTTAACAATTTCTACAATCACGCACCCTCAATTGAAAACTAAACACATTCACACGGGACCAGGGGGGAAAAACACGGGAATAAATATGTCGACAGTACGAAACTTGGGGCACTTTCTTCTTGGGTTGGGGAATCTCTTCTTTGAACTATAATAGGACTATTCTTCTTGGATTGGGAATGGGGGGGCTCTTCTTTGGTCTAGGAATGGCCGTTTTAGGCGGGCGGGATATAAGTGGTACTTATCGTTATCGGGGATAACTGGTGCAACTGCGGCGGCGCTGGCAATGATCGCCCCGTGCTCTGCACGTAGCAGCTGATGATGTAGTTGGTTTTACTTGAGCGGAGACAGGCGACGGCGATGGCCACGGATTCCTTGGGACCGCTACTGGACACGACTTAAATTCAGCTTCCTTATGCGTCGGTCGTCTCTCCCTTTCCGTTCCTCGTCCGCACAATGCGTCTCTCTCGCTCTCCAACCAATGTTTCAGCCATCCTAATTTTTGGGTGTAAGCCGCCACCACAAGAACCATCACATGTAAGTAAGCCCCGCCCCGACCATCCTCTGCCATTTATATGCGCTAGCGCGCGGGGTGAGAAGGGGGGGGATAGGGGGATAAGGGGAGGTGGCTTCACTTGACGCAGGCCGCATTATATTTCGAAGCACAGTCACTTGCAAAGCATGAGCGGTGGATGGAGGGGGGGGGGGGGAAAAGGGAAGGTCGTCCGCCGAACGGCGGAGATACACTTAAGAAAGGGGGGGGGGAGAACGTGGTGCAGGGAACTCACACACTCGAACACACATGAATCATTCACTCACACAGCGATGACCTTAAAATTAACACAATATACAGCACAAAACCGCCTCTTCCACAAACCCATTGCAACCGTCCAATCGGGAACGGTTACAGTTACCTAGTACTAACAGCACGCCGCTCATGTTTTATACATAAATCTTGAGTCTCTGTCCATTTGTGTAGTTGCAAAATACATATATATTAACGGTCACTCACCATTGTGATAATATCTGTAGTGTAGTGCATGCTTGTGAGGCTTCGCCTCGTGACAAGCATTAGCGATTTATAGCGGAAATAATTATGTAGGAACAAAGAGGTCAACCGAAAAGAGAATGGATTCACGAGTTCAAGGAAAGGCAAATGGCTGCTTGTGATAAAGGGACAGTAGCATATATTGAACAGACACTCAAATTAAAATGAATGCATGTTAGATATTTACGTATCTGATATACTAGATTGACAATTGATTCCACTTATCACGCTATCTCGTCCTACGCTCGTAACGCCTCCTATTGGCCATCCCAAGATATCTTGATAAAAAAACAACTGAGTACATAGTTGGCGTCAAAGGCCGTAGTGGCGGCAATAGGCACTGAGGATGCATAGAAGTGCATCACTTCTCCGAGAAAAACCGTACGAATCGGAAGCGTTTCTTGGCGATGGACCTAAATGGCAAAGTGGCCATAGTCACCGGCGGTGCAACTGGGATTGGTCTCTGCATCGCCAGGAGCCTGTTGGAAAACGGAGTGTCGGTACGTGCGGGCATTTTTTCTACGTCTACAAGGTCTTCAGTACAGACTAACCTCAAAGGACACGCCGCGCCGTAAAGATACGTAGCAAGGGGTGATGTGACACCAGGTATGAAATCAGGGAGTTGACGGCATTTGGGAGAGGGAGTGATATAACAGTGAGGCGTGTTTCCGTAGATCTGCTCTGTTTATCCTGCAGTCGAAGATGTTGATAATGAATTAGGAATTCATAGAAGAGGCTGCATGCGTTTGTAGTGTGGTGGGTTAGTGGCGTAAATTTCTGGAGGAGATTAGGAGGAGTCAAGGTAGGTATTTTGAATAGATAATTAAGGGCGAGGGGATGCTAAGGACGTGACATAAGGGAAGATACTGTGTCAGCGCGGAAGCTGGAAAAAGAGAATATGCTTTATATATGTGATGGAGATTTTGTATGAATTCCGAGATGAAGATTGATTTTTTTAAGGAGACAATGCAGTTAAAGATTTGTATTAGTTTTGAAATATCCACATAAATCTCCCTTCATTGGAAAATCATCTCTATTTATAATAGTTATAAGTACGACAGTGTTTCGATCTAATTTTGTCTTTTTCTCGTCTTACGTATTTCGTGCAGGAGTGAAATGATATTCTCGGAGTCAGAATGGAACTCTTGAAATCCGAATTATTCTAGTAACCATTCAAGTAACCTCAAGTGGCCCCCAGCCCTACCCTTATATTTTCTGAGTAACACATTCTGCTGGTTCGCTTCATTTTATAACTGGTCGCACTGCTTACCTTGGGTTTTTGTTCAATTTGTGAATTATTTTTTTCTGTGCTGATTGCGAGGATCAAATGCATGTAGCGTGCACTAAATGAAGTCACACTAGTACGAAAAAACAGGTCTATTTAATATTTTTCGCCATTGGTTCTTCTCAGTAAGCGATCGGTAAATCCTAGGATATATAATGATGGGCATAAATGGGGATAAAAAATTAAATAAACATTTGTCCTTCAATTTACTGGAATCCACATTCGATCTCATGAAACCTTCTTTTGAAAGAACAAAGTACTTACACATTGTCACGCCTTTCTAATCCTCATTCTGAATTCTTGATATTTATACGGAACCGTCTATGGAATGGAAAACATTTTGGAACTACGACAAACTTTTCACCAAATCAGAGTTGGATTTCCTACTGATCGACGCTACAATGCTTTCATTTAAGTTAATACAGCCAAGTATTTCCACAAACCTTTTGTTATCAACTGATGTTATCAACCTGCACAATCTTTCTTTGAACACCTTTACGCTAAAAGATAGCAAAAGGTACAGGCTTGAGTAAAGAAAGAAGTAAGTAAAACACTGCTGAGGCAGGAGGCAATCAATGGATCTGTTATTTGGATCATAAAGAACACTGATCAGTAAAAAATATTTGAAATATTCGACACTTGACCACGAATGTCATAGACACGAAGAGGAACAGAAGAAGAGAGATCCTAGGAGATTATAAGTATTATCAAAGGAGGTGAGCCAGAAGATTTCAAGAAAACTCGGAGCAGACCCAGAGATACTTTTATTTAAGGGAAAAAGATTATTCGGGAACATAGAAGAAAAATTAGCAGACATCTGAAAAGAAAGACCAAGTTCATAAGGTAAAAGAGCGTAATGTATATATAAAGCAAATTAAGAGAGATTCCTGAAATAATACTTGCCTGATGGGAATCTTATTACACTTCTAACAAAAGCCTACGGCAGATGGATGCGCAGAACGTTGCGTCATGTTGGAAGTTAGCCCAGTGGCAGGGAATTTGTCTGATTTTCCATTGATGTAACACAGTAGGAGCATTGCTCGCTGGTTCGTTAAAGAAAAAAACGAAGGCATACAATCCATTTATAATCAGAAATTGGTTGAAATATGGATATTCCAGTCCCAAAATCGTCCTCTATGCATCTGCCATTAACTTTCACAAGTGCTTTAATCAAACATACTTAAGAATTAAGCATACATTAGGGATGAAACAAATATGACCGACGACTAATTGGTCCATGAAAGCACTTTATCCACCATTTCACTTGAATACTCGACGTAGGCTAATGTACACATTACGTCTGGATTGCAAGAAAAATTGTAAAAATTCATATATACTGGCCTAAGAGTAGTCATTAGGAGATTGCATAGTACATGGTATCAACATGAAAAATAAGCACATTTGAGGAAAAAAATTAGAAAAAAGTATAATTAATTCCGCAAATTAGCGAAAGCAAAAAACAACCAGTTTGCGTTGAAATGAAAGGCACAAGGACGAAACGCTAGGCCAATGACCAATGAAGATATGCCATAAAAATTCAAGATAACGTGACTCTTCAAATGTAAAAAGAACAGATTTAATATTTAAGTATGCCTGAAATCACACTTAGATTTATTGGGAAGAAATTCATACAGTTCCCAGAGAGAAAAAATGGTGTTCCAAGGAAAAGAGGCAGGTTTAGCATGTTAAGTCTGTATTAATGGTTATTACCTATCTATAATCTACGGTGAATACTTTTGACTCTTTTATATTTCTTGAAAAATTGTTCATTACTTCATATTTTTAGTTGGCGTTGTTGGACCGAGACAAGGAAACGGGAGAAAAAACTAAGAAGCAGTTACAGGAAAAATATGGAACTAACAAGGTGGAATTTTTCATATGTGATGTGACCAATAAGGATCAGTTTCAAGGTATGTTCCATGGCAAACCTGCCGCAATGCACGCTTTATATATTCCTAAAAAATCACAGAGAAATATATAATAAGTGCTTTAAAAAGTTAACTGATCGATAAAAGTTGCCAGCCAAAGAATATTTTGCAATATTTACGACAATAACTGGAATGTAGAATATCGTGAGATTATCGTGACTGGTAAAGAGTCATGATTTATAATTTTCCTGAGCTTCATCATCGTTAGTTTGTGAAATTTTGATATTTTTTTTCATATGAGTACAATAGCACTGTTTTCCAAATCTCCGGTACAGTATGATTTCACCTTAGATTTAGTGCTTTAAATAATTATAAGGTATGGAGAACTAGTGCATGGCGATGACTAGGCCGGAGCCCCATCACAACATTTTATGTTGATTGGTCGATCCTTATGAGATTGCTTTAAGGAGAATTACCACTAAGCATGGTTACTTATCTAATTTTCTGAATTAAAAGATCTCTTAATTATCTGGCTCATCCGCGAAACTGGAGTACTGTTAGGTTTTCCACCGTTACCTCGTTAGCTTATCCTAAGATGAGCATCGCGAAATTATCATGAACCCGCGACTTCATCCTCTAAAATGGAAAGAATCTTATTTGAAAAATTTCTAAAAATCATATCGCGCAACGTTGGAGATTTTAAAAGTTATGGAAGACAGTCCCACTTAAGATACATCCAACCCATTCAACTTATTCAAAAGGGGCCTTAGGAAAAAAAAAACCTTCTATTATATGGAGAAGTGGTAAATAAAAGACGAAAAGGCCGAAATATGTGCGCAGTATGCAAAAGATTATGTAATTCAGTTGAAAATATAACTTGTTGCACGGTACGTTACAATGCTCTTTACCTTTATCTTTTGCATTCCACCTACCTATTGATTTTCTGCCAAACAAACGTGGACTTCACATCCTATGGACGCAAAGAAATGGACTTCCATTGTCCTTTTATGAAATGTCCGGGCCTGAGCTAAGCGGAATACTGCCTGCCTAGCCAAAGTTACGCCCTGTCTCTAGCCCAAGCAGGCAACAATTATCAACACCGCGCGAAATTCAAAAAGTAACTAAATGAAATGACATTTGCATGTTGGAAGACGCATAGATTTGCAATTAGCACTGAAGATTACTGAAGAGCACTTTGTAAATATTTTGCTGCCATTGGCAACATTACACCGCCGTCAAAATTGTACGGGAAGTATAGGTTCCATTTGGGTATCTACTCGCAGCACAACGTGCTTAATGGTTGCACACAAAGCGGAGGACCTGCATATATGTACACTACAACGACTTCTTAGTAATTATTTGATATTAAGGAATAAAATCTCTATTATTATTATTATAGTTGCCATCCGCCTCGATAAAATTGCCGAAGATAGAAGGAAATGATTTATGAGTTAGTCTTCCAACACATCATGTTGGAAAACAGCTAGGAAGCACCGTGCTACACCAAGTGGAAAGGACACTGGTTTAGAAAATGAATTCATACGGAGAGGGTCGGTTTAGCAATCAACCTCCCCATTTCTTCCTATTCCTCAATTTTCCCCCTCCTATTGAGACATTCATGCCATTACAGCTTAATCCGATAGAATCTCCACATTACGTTGCAGTATATTCAGTGGCGAAGCGTGATGTTTTAGCCTAGTCATCGCAGACTAGAGATCGCAGACAGACGCGAGACATGGTCATTCCCCTTCCGAAAAACACACATCAAAGGCTATTTTTAGCCTTCAAAATACAGACTTAGTAAAAGTATTCCTACTTTGGACACTCATGCAAATAATTTGTTTAAATTATAATTAAATAAAAACTAAAATTTAAACGGAAAAATACACAGCTTAGTGGCCCTAGGACACAGGGCGGGGGGGAGGGGGGTTCGCCTGGCTACGCCTCTGGTCTTCTTTCGTACACAGAACAGCGCTGCGGCTAGTAAATTGTAGGACTCGCGTTATAACAGGGACAATGTGACAATTCGGTGAAAAAATAGTAATTGTTTATGTGCAGAGGCTATACATTAAAACACTACAATTAACTGGCGTAAAATTGAAATCATTATTAGCATAAAGAAATTAAAGTTACCAAATCTGCTAATTTTCGACACTATTACGCTTAATACTCACAATTAAATAACAATTTGGCTGAAAGGGGACATTTTTTAAATAACCCTTGGCAGTCAACCTGTCAAATTTATCGTATAAAATACATAGATATGAATCAAATATGCTAGTTTACAATAAAAAATGCCTAATCCCTGTATTATTGATATCCATATCGAATATAATTCGGCACAAACAATTATAAATGTAAAACAATAACACAACACGGACACTCAACCTCTGGCACTAAAACAAAGCCAAACGTGTTACAAGTTTCAAAACTCCATTCCCTGAATGCGTTTCTGGCGAGAGTTGCCGAGCGGAGCCGATAATAGCCGAACGAACAACCGATGCGACAGAGCTAGAGATGACATGCCGTGCTTTACACTATAGCCATCGCCAGTGGAGGGGATGGGCGCGGGAAGCGGTACTGCCGTCGAATCAGATTCTCTGAGCAGAGAGAATCTATTGCTCGAAGTTGGTGTTTTTACGAAAGTTCTTCGACAAATAAAGACACAAGTACCTTAAATATAACATTTTTCTACCAGAACACTACTATTCTACTGCTCTAGTTGTTATCTGTTTTTCTTTGAAAAACTTTAAAGTTCTTAGTTTTTACATTCTGGTGTAGTCAAATAGATGCATCCATAGATGACCACACCCCTCGCCACTGAGTATATTGTGTCTTTCCCCACTAAAAATTCAGACCACGCGAGTTTCAGAGAGACAGAGAGGGTATATATTTTTACCCCGAAGAATATCTCATCCGCAAGAAGAAGAAAAATTTAGATGTATACACTACCGAACTGATAATTATGTACCTACAAGAACTCCTGCTTCTCATGGGTCATTTGCGACAAAACAAAAAAAGAGCGAGACAAACTTTTTCGTCCTTTCCTCCTTCCAATTCCTTGTCTATATTCGCTATGTTTGTACGTATGACCTTTTAAGGCTTGTGTCTCATTACCACCTGCTACATACACCTACGGCGGCTTACGGGGTAATATGTAGGAGTAAGTTTCTGATCGTAAGTGGATATTGACAAATTATCCTAATCTCTTTCACTCCCTGTGGGTAAAATGATTTTCAGGGCTATAATAATGAAGAACTTTTAGATCTTTTACATATTGTACCAAGTATATAGAGGCAAGTTACCGTTATTTACAATGGTATAGCTTTTTCAGTGACTTGCTGCGAAATGCATGCCAATGGGTGCCACCGAGTAAAGGTCTGCAGTTTTTCATTAATGCGCGAAGACTAGCTACAAATATCCTACATTTCAAGAAGTCTGTTCGTGCCCAAGAGAACAACTATCCTTGCTTTTATTTTATTTTTTAAGGCTATTTAACAACGCAGTAAACAGTAAGCCTGGAGGTGGTACAGCAACCAAAATGACTAATCATTGCAGCTAAATGTTCAAGTATATCTAGAGAAAGCAAAACTGTGTCAACTTCCGTATATTTTTTTTCTAAATCTTACTCATCATGGAAATTTAAATCCTAGCTATGGCACCATAAATATCAGATCGCGGGGAAGTGCAAAAAAATTATCCAGGGTAGGAAGGATACAAATGCCAGTTTTCGACCGCATAGGTCAGTTTTAAGATAACAGTCATTTATTCAGTACAGTAATCTACCGGTTAGAGGAAGGTTGTGATGAAAGTCAGAGAATATCCAGCGAACTCTTACACGTGCCGTGCCCTTTCTACCTCTAGTATTTCTTTCTTCATCTCAACATAAGCCCTATCTTTCTTCATCCCGTCCATAAAACCGATTCTCTTTCTTCCCCTTCCCCGCTTGCCCAACATCCTTCCCTCTGTCACGGCCTTCAGCAAACCAATCTATTCCTATTTTCCCCAGTATCTGCATTAGTTTCTCCCAGTTTACTCTGTCAAACGCCTTTTCGAAATCCACAAAACAAGCGAAAACATCCTGATTATGCTATATGTTTTTATCTATAAGTGTCCTCTATACCGCGATCGCGTCTCTGGTTGCCCTCCCCTTCCTAAACCCAAATTGGTCATCGCCTACATAGCACTTTGCTCTGCTCTCCAACCTTCTATTTAGTATTCTAAGCAACACTTTTGCTGCGTGCGAAATTAAACTGATTGTTCTATACTCCTCGCATTCTGACGCTTTCTTCTTCTTCGGGATAGGTATTAATACTGTTTTCACGAAATCCTCTGGCCATACTCCTTCCTCGTAGATCCTGCGAATAAGTTCGAAAAACTATTTTCTCCCCTTACTACCTAGATTCTTCAGTAGCTCCGAAGGTAGGTTATCGGTTCTCACGGCTTTTCTACCCTTCATCCTTCTCAATGCCCTCTCTATTTCACTCTCAAGTAACTCTGGTCCGAGGTTATCCTTATCTATTGTTCCTACATCCTCTAGATCTAGGTTTAGGGGTCTATTCTCGCTGTCATTGAGCTCCTCTACGTATTCTCACCATCTTTCTTGGATAAAGGAAGATAACAGTATCGACTCAAGATTATTACTGTGATGATCAATTTCTGAAAATATGTCTAACCAAGCAAAGATGAAATTTTCTATTTTTTTTTTTTTTACATTTCGGTCTCGTTCGTTTGTTATAAAGAGAGTACGTTTTGAAAAAAAAAACGTTTCTTAATCAGTTTAAATACTACATTCTAAAGCAAAAATCGGATGAGATGCGTAACTAATGCTTCTACAACACACTTTAAGGAGCAAGCTTTTTATCCTGAGATTCCTTCACTTATAATGCATTTAACTATCAGGTCAAATGGCTAGAGTTTAGTCTTGGGGACGTAACATATTTGGTAATTCCTAGTTGGCATTGATTCATTGATCTCCATCACTCTTGAAGAGGTTCTCCGATCTTTAGCGCGGAACAATACATGATTTATCCATGCGAGAAAAAGACTCATTCGTAGAATGACGCCAAATAGAGGAGTCGTCCAAGATATTAACGATATTATTTTCCCTCAATGCAGGAGCAGTCAAAGGGGCAGTGGATAGGTTTTCCCGGCTGGATATTTTCGTAAACAACGCAGGAATCAGAAAGACAAGTCCATGGGAGGATGTTATAGAAATAAACCTGGTAAGTGAAGCGACCTCATTCTTCATTCAAATTCCACCGCTTAAACATAGGGATGTTGAATCTAGCCCTATCGCAATGAATTACAATAATAACAGGAGATTAACATAAGTACCTTGAGTTAATTCTTTCAGCGAAACTGACACCAATTAAATGAAACCCAGATTACGATTGAGACATACCCAATGAAAGTCCTGCATCATACATAATAGCCACATCCTTGCAGGAGTACATATTCTCCTCTCGAAAGTTGGGACTGAAACAATCTTTACGAAAAAAGTTTTGACTTTTGATCAACATGTTCTAAAAATTAAAGCAAACCTCACACTAATGAAGAGGACAATCGTACAGTCGCCGCATAAAGTATGGGAACATCGACAACAGCGCTGTATAAGCAAAACTACGATTTTGTGTGGCTCTACTGATTAAAAAGTGAGGGGAGGGGAGATAGAAAGGAGGGGGGTGGGAGGGAGGTGAGAAAGTGGCCAGAGTAGTCGTGAAACGGATCCGCGTCTTGGGGGCTAGTGAATCAAGTTGCCGATGTCGCCAGACTTTATGCGGCGACAGTACTTTTCCACATTATTTTACTTGGTACAGTGCGATTCGTCAGCACGCGGAATCGGCAAGACGGAGAAAAGCTTTGAATCGAGCAAAAAATATTTGGAATAGTACAAGTGTCTTCTTTCTTAGTATGGAGATTAAGTACGTCTACAAGTGAAGGTTGAAATCATTTAGTGGATAGTAGGCATTGTTTGAATGAGAGCGATTTAAAGCTATTTTCCTTCAGATAGTAGATCTTGGAAAATCATAATCATCAGCCATCAATCTGAAGTATGGTTAGCGGACATTCTCTCCTTTCCATTTTAATGGAAGCCAACTGCTTCGTTCATTCATAGTTACTTATTTAATCCCTCATAATTTGGTTTATGCATCCGATTCACGGTTACCTTTGTCGTTCATTTTTCTTCGATAATTGTTCCCATAGGGTTGTTTTATGTCAGAATGTATCCAATACATTTGTTACTTCTACCTTGTAATTTACACTAATTACATTTTATCATTAATTTTTACAAAATGATATAATTTTTCCTGTAATGTTTAGGGTATATTCATCCTGCTGATGTTCTTCCTTCTTCCGAATTATTAATGACTAAGATCAAATGGACATAAAGAATCAGTAAAAGGTTATATTGGATATTTTTGGTCTGGTAATAATGGAATATAATTTTTTACCTTCAGATTGGTGTTATGAGGGGTGCCGAGGAGGCCGCGAAGTACATGAGCAAGGAGTCCGGTGGTAATGGGGGAGTCATTGTGAACATCTCTTCCACCATGGGCCTGCTGCCATTCTCCCGGTCGGTTACTTACGCCGCTGCAAAACACGGCGTCATCGGGTTCACGAGATCTCTCGGAGTGAGTGTTTATGTTGAGGTATTCAACCCATTACGGGAGTTTAACACGGAGATAGAATTACCTCAGCTAATCTTTGAAACCTACCTCCTTACGTGATTAATTTTTTCAGTCTCCAAATATGACGTTCAGGACAGAACCTCCTTTCATCCAATCCATTACGCCAATTATCTTTTTTCCTCTTCCCCATTCACCTACCACCCTCTACCACGGTCTTCAGCATCCCTTCACCCCATGATGACCAGATACATGCACCACCTGTAATTTTCTTATTTCCGTTATTAATAGCAGCCACTCCTCCTCACCTACCACCCTAAGTGCTTCCTCGTTTGTCTTTCCATGCGTCAGCGAAATTTTCAGCTACTAACAGTAATATGTTTTGAGATAATTCCCAAAAGTAACTAGCCGTTTACAATGGAATGTGGTACGGTTATACGCTCCAGGAAGACATATTTTGAAACATGATGACGTTATGAAGCATACATTGCGTCATAAACTTAACAGTGAGTAGTTCGTACGGTTTATCAGTAATTTTAAAAATAAATTTATCACTCACTATAATACTTTTGACAAAATTACAAAAATCCCTTCGATTGTGAATGCGTTTTCAATGCACAGCATAAAACAAATGATTCAAGCTAAAGTCTTTAACGAGTTAATATGTAAATTAGGGTTTCTATGGATTTTTTTTAATTTTTGACCCCAGAAAAAATAAAATAAAATATTTCAATGGCAAAGCTTTCAATCTTGTAATTTTGTGATTCCATACTGTTAAATAGTAAGAAAAACGTTGTGCTCATCACTTTCCAGTGAACTTCATTGCATCAAGCTATATAACTTTTTTGTCAAGAATGAATTTCATCTCATTTGAAGGTCTTATGAGCCTTTTTGGATAATCTTGGAAATTGAGTGTTATGAAGAAAAACAATGAAAACCACAGTTGTAGGAGTTCAAACGAGGCATCAAATGATAGCCTTAAAGTTGACCTTGAGAGTAACCCTTAGGGTTATTTCAGGGTCAAGTAGACTTTTTAAATGGAAACCCATATTTTTGTATTTCAGAATTGGAAAGTGTGGGAAAATTCGCATCCAACAGTGAACTTTAAGCCTACCTTTACATTATCTACATCTATTTCTATAAAATACCCTGTAATCCACCTGAAACGTCTGTGGCAGGCGGTGGGTAATCACCAATATGCATTACACTATGCCCTATTAAAGTTAATGCAACTACGATTATTGATGCGTTCGTATAAATCGCTAATGCTTGTCACGAGGTGAAGCCTCACAGGCATGCAACACACTATAGTTATGCCACAAATGTTATAGTTGTTAGTATTAATGTGACCGTTAGTATTAATGTATTTTGCAGCTACATACATTGGCACACATACATGAGTTGTACGGGAAACATGCACGGCGGTACAAGGTAGCGGATAAGGATACAAGTATTAGGGAATAAATCAACTAACTAGCTACACTACCTATCGATAAACCTAGTTGAAAGTCTCGCATATTAATTTTACTTCATCAGGGCTGTATTAAGATTAATAATATATTTTATTCAAAATTAATTAATATCAAATGTTTACATATTACGGGATATGTTGGATATCATCATTTCATTTGTAAAAATGTATTCATGTCTAAAACATTACCTCAGAGTTATTTTCTTTTTACTTTTATGTGATAATGATATTTGTTGCTATTTATTTGCTGGCAATTTTATGTTCCTTCAAAAGAATGAGTTGTGCCATAACATATAATATTATGATATATTTTACTTAGTTTTGCGATGTCTGTTTTTTAATTGCTGGTTGTTTCATGTTTGGTAAAGTGTACCAATTATTAGAACCTAATGTACATATCTTAAAGATTATATAAGAAAATTAGAACCTAACTATTAAAAAGTGTTTTTCAGTAAATGGTACAAGAAATAATGAAGTACAATGAAAAAATTAAAAAAATTGGATATTGGAAATCCAAGCATCCAACACTAGCAAAAATGCAAACCAATAAATAACAGAAAACGGACATAAGTTTTGGAAATGTACCAGAAATATTGATAGGTTCGTTAAAATAATAATTAATTTCACAAAATAAAAATGTAGCCACTAGAAGAAAAACTTAAGATATAATTTTGGCAATAAATATTTACGTTTTAAGTATTTTGTTACTCGCACATCACATTACAATACGTCAAAAGTCTCATTCTCTTCCCCTGAGTCCACTTATCTGCTTCATACAACGATGCACTCCATATAATTATCCTCATTAGTCTTCACATTATAACGGTAGATTTCTCTTAGAAAACGCCTCTTTAGGTAACGCAGTTCTCCTCTCAATATCCATACCATTGGGTCCACTTTCCTTCAACGTATCACCGTGGTAACTAAATTGTTCTACCATTTCCAATTTGCCTGCCATTGATGAAACCGATCCACTACATATTAAACGATCTTTATTTTGTCCGCTGCATCATAGTGTCCAGAGATATTTGAGGTGTCCGGAGTCCGCTACATCGCTGTGTGTCCGGGTTTCACCGACACGAATCTCGCCAGTACTTACACGGAGGAGAGCATAAAGATCATTGCAAAAGCACTGAAGATAAGCCACATCAAGCAAAAGTAAGTACACCGGCAGCTGTCCCTCATCCACATTTCGTCCGACAACTAAAGAAAATCAGCCATATGATATTAATTTCTAAAACCTAAAGATGAAAGGAATTCCAACCAGATCTTTCACTATTGCTGTACGTAGTGGTTATATAGTGTATCATAATCGCATGAGCTACAATTTTTCCTCATTATATCAGCTGAAGCAAGTACCCAAAGTTCTGTCAACGCCTGAAATTGAAAATGGTGAAGATGAAAAGAAGAATGAAAAACTCACTATCTCCACCTAAATCACGCGATAGAAGAAACGAAAAGTAACTGAAAGTGCCATCTTAATACCTCTTAAATTAGTTTACAAACATATTTTATAATGCGGCGGGACGAGTCCTGGTTTTATTGATGCTTGTCACGAATGATATAGTACTACTGAATACTACGTATAGCTAGTGTTAATTATCCAACATACTGCAATACAATCATCACACCCACCCATGTCTATTTTCGAACGCGGAAAAAGAAACAGGCCACCAACTAGTGTCAAAGAGAAAGAATTTGTTATGTAAGATGAGTGTGGTATGGATAACAATATGTAGATAACCGGTATTCCTCAATGTTTTAAAAACCATAAATAATACAAATTCGTAATGTTGTTCTGTTCTCGAAGAGTGACGAATTACAATGTATTTGGTAAATACATGCTTAATGAATAGATGATAAAATGTTAAGATAAATGGATATCCAAGTCTTACAGCTGAAGGTCTGTTTAGCAGGCGAAAAAATGTCATTCATGGCGCTCAAGGTGAAAATAAAACTCGCTAAGTTTTCCAATCAATATTACAAAAATGGGATTCGCCAACAAGTGATCTCCTCCGGACTATATTCAAAGCTGACGAGGGAGATAGAAGGTGACTTTCCATATTGGAAACGTTGTTGTAAAAACTTAAAGAGTGAATGATTGCATTCTGCACCCGGAAAGGAATCACGAACGAAATTATGGAGGTTTAGGAGTATCTTCGTCAATTTTGTTAATCCAACACTACTTCGTCGAAAACAATCAAAATCAACGCTAAATCAGTGAATAACTGGGAGGTGATCCCAAACAAGGGTGATAACTCTAAAAATGGTGAAAACGTCATGAAAAATCATGCATTTCTAGTTTCGCAATTATTTTAATAATTAACAAAAACAGGTGAAAACGTCGGTGTTGAGGCTGCCATCTACTACTACTATCTTACAATCCCGATGGAATAGTTCGAGTCAGTACTAGAGCCTCCACAGCAACTTCAGCAACTTCAGCAACTCAATTCCACTTCCCAGTTTAATTGAAAATGACTTCAAGGGGAATTTTTTATTTTCCAGACATGTACTTCTTAAGTTAGCGACTTGAGCTAAAATTAGTAACCATATAATACTATACTCCATAAAAGTGTTCACAAGTATTTTCTTCGCGGTTCCACACTGATAACAGCCGAAATTACACGTGTCAGCATTAATTTCCCTATTTTTGTTTTCAGACCTGAAAATGTCGCTACCTGTGTCCTTGAAGCTGTGAAAAGCTCGCCCACCGGGTCAATATTGGTCGTCGAAGGCAACGAGCCGGGCTACGAAATATCCATCCCTTTCTACAAGACCATGAGGAAAACAAGCGAATAGAAGAAAAACTCTCCGAATGAAAAAACTTAAGGAAAGAGGTCCATGATATTGGGAAAAATGCTTTGTTTCATATTAAATTTGTGAGCTCTCATAATCTTAATAAATATATACGTCGCTCATTTGATACGCACTCTTTGCTTGGTGTTCTACCAGTGACTGTGGTAAAACTCTATATCCTAGCGGGACTGTCTCCACCTATTTCAGATTAAATAGGACGGAAACCCGGTGCTTACAATTCTAAAAGTGTTTCCGTTTTGTATAATTTTCTAATTGTAATACGTGAAGGCAAGTTCGCTATACCCTCATAAGGGTATAGCGACCTTGCGTGAAGATATATGAGCGTGGAGCCACCGTGCGGCTGCGTGCTTAACTAAAAGACTCCGTAAAACGTCGGAAGATTACGCGAAATAGTCCTAAAATTATGTCCCAGTTTTAATGAAAAGGCCAATTTTTAAACACTCGTCCTTAGATTACGCTTTAATAACAAGTCCACTGACTGTTTAATGAATATAGTAAGTCGCTATCACTTATAGTCTCCGTGCCGCAATTATTGAGTATGATTCCATAAAATCTCACTAAAAATACTTGTATCCTCTGTCTCTCCTTGTGTCGTCCAAAATTCCTATCCTCATCCTTTCTCTTCCACGCTTGTCCCTGCCTCCCACCTCTGTCCCTATTTTCAGCATGTCCTCGCATGTCGATATGTCATCCTTCTGTCGCGCATCATGCTTTTTCTAGTTTCAAATAAATATCTAAGTAGGGTGTGTGAAGATTTTTGGCAGAGAAATAAGGGACGAGGTGAATAGGGAAAAGAATACTCCTTCAATGTGATTGTAGAGAGGATGTGGGAGATGTCATTATGCCAAATAAATGAGAGGAACAGAAGTGAAACAATTTTATCAAGTCATTAAAAACAGCGTTGATAGTTGACGTTATACTTCAGGGATGATTTTGGAGTATATATCGCATGCATATTGAAAAATCACTTGGTAAATTCCGCACTTCATTTACGAAAAAACCGACCCAGGTTTCGGCAACTCAGTGCCATTTTCAAGGTTGTGCCATGATGCCGCACGATTCGGGAACTTAGTGCCATTTTCAACCTTGAAAATGGCACTGAGTTTCCGAAACCTGGGTCGGTTTTTTCGTAAATAAAGTTTGGAATTGACCAAGTGATTTTTCCATATGCATATTAAACATTTCCACAAAGTTACGCCGGAAACGTTTTCTAATATATCGCATACCTACGGTACCTCCCCTTCCTGGAATTAGGCATTCCTTTGCCGAAATTATCGAGTGAGGAATGTTTTCCATGCTACTAATCTGAGTCGGCAGCCTTGCCCGTCCCCAAACACGGAAGGAAAGGTTAATTAGATCCGACCGGCCGCGGTGATGCGAATCCAGATCATATGGTGTGATTGGAAGGGTGGGACGTACCCTCATACATTTTTCGTGACTTTCTGGGATGTCGATTGGATTTCATTCTTTCAGTCGCGAGCTATACGTTTGTTCACAGCAAGCCTTTCTTTTCTGTCAACCCGTCATCGATGTTTTCTTTGAAACAAAGAAAGCTTGTGATAGACTATGACTGAATAAAATTTCAAGGGCATTGTAGAGCGGGAACTTTTAGGGAAAATAGAAACATTTACAGAAATAAAAATGTTTATGGAAAGGAGTTTGTTCTGAGTTCCTATACCTTGAGAATCGGGACTCATTCGATACCAATTTCTTTCTGTTCAAGCAAAATAAAGCATAAACGTGACAAGATATTCCCTCTGTTAAATAAAAAAGTAGTCGCAATCCATACCTTATATCCTGTTTCTGTAACACATTGATTTTTAAGCACTCTAACTAGGTAAATCACTGGCTGAGGCTGAGAAGCACCGCGATGACTGAAGGTTTGGCACATTTCACCACATACATAAATATTGGACTCGCACACAATATAACACCCGCACACACAACAGAAAATCGACTGTCGATAATGCTAGCTCCCACATGGCTTGGCACGGATAGGTGCCGCAGGCACGACGAGAAACTTTCGATTCGTAAATCGACTGCCAAGGAGATATTGAGGCCACTGGTTAAACGAATGAAAAAAGGGTTCATTTGAAAATTTTGCTTATGATTTAAAATGAACTGGTTCACAACTTACACAAGTATTCAATTTTATATAAAACGTACACTTTGTATGGTCCATTAATCCTGAAGTAATACTTGTTCCAATAGGAACGTAGCACTCACACAACGACACTATTCTTCCACTGCTCATCGTGCGACGGGGTAGGGCAAAGAATACTCCTCGTGACAAAGAAGGTATTTCTAGAAAGCCTGAGAATATGCTCAAGTCTCCAATGGGAGGAACACCGAACAGCCCCTTGCTTTCTCAGTCAGTGAACTGACTAGGGCTTCGATTGCTTTAGAATACATTCGACTCTCCGGTGTCGAGCACTACGTCTCGGTGGTCAACAGTCACATTGAGAGCATCAAAACAGTTGGACGATTCAATCTGACGAACTGAACCATCTCTCAACAAGGAGAGCCATACTCTTCGTAAGAAACTCATACATCCGAGAAAAGCGAGACAATAGGAAACTCCGTCAAAACACATTGAACCTTTTCCCTATTCACACTTCCAATAAATTTTTTAGTGTCCTGACACTCCCTGCCATATGCCCACGCGGTGATATGTAGGCCAACGTGTGTAGATGTTAATCAACCCTCAAGTTCTTACATTAACTCTATAGTATAGGTGGTGGTATAATTTAAGAACTTAAGATGGCTTCATTTTCAAGGCACAAGAGCAATGATTACGGCCTTTAAAAGGTGGTATTGATATGTTTAGTTGAAATATTAATTTGATTCATTTTTTTAAAGCTATACTTTTTGATATCTAAAAAAAGCAGTCGCCAAATTGTTCCAGCCACGAGAAGTGTCATCCGCAACCTCGTGTTACAGCAACCGAGCGAGATTAAAGTCTCTTCCGATGCATTCAGAGCAAATGAGATTGCAGGTGAGCAGGCAAGTTAAGCAGGATAGAGTACACCCTCAACGCTTAAAATTTCTATATTGTTTCGGGAAGAAGTGTATTACAAGAAAGACTCGTCCGTTTTGCAGTCAAATTTGGCTTTTATTTATCTGTAAATGTTTGCCGAAGATCGTTACGCTTAATCATTGTCATTTCGCGTTCATTGACTGCCTGCCACTTGCAGACAGAGGAAACAGCTCTCAGGACAAACTGGTTGATTACCCACCCGATTACGAGCCGAGCCCGAATATACTTATGGATATAGTTTTTTAATATTTGCTGTTCCAGTGGGTTTCCGACGAGACAGGCCGTAGACTTCGAGTTCATAATGAAATAAATAAACGTGGTATATTTCACGCAAATATTTAATGGTGTAAACCCCGACCGGATTCAACATTTTAGGTATATAGGAGAATGATACAATGGTACCAAATCATTTAAGAAATCGTAACCAAAATGCTCAGCGTGTGTCATTATTTCAAAGTTCTCAATAAAATCCAGCATAGTCCCTTTGTGAGAAACATGTAAAACTTGACTTGGTACCATTGTATCATTCTCCTCTTTACCAAGTTCCTCTTCCCCCTCCCAGAAAATATCCGAGTACTGCTCTCGCGAAAGCTTATGGCTTTCGGATGTGCAGAAGAAGACGTCTTAGAGGGGTAAAGTTTGGTGGATGGGGTAGGGAAAAGGGACGAAGGGGATAGGGAAGGCATGGCATTTGTGCCATGCATGATTGCATTTCAAAAAATGGAATTTGTATGACGTGGACAACACAAACGCCGCGCATCCGAACGCCATAAGCTTTCGCGAGAGCTGTACGTCCACCTCTAGCCCGATGCTTCTCCCTTAACCGCCTTACCTTACTCATCCTTCCCTCATCCCCCCCCTCTTCTCCCCCTCCCACCTCGTCTGACACAAAATATATAAACGCACTCCCCACAGGAAAGAATTGTATTATCCCTTGAAAATGACATGAAAGTGTTGAAACCGGTCGGGGTTTATACCATTAAATATTAGTGTGGAATATACAAATTTTATTTATTTCATTAAGGACGTTAAGGATTATTTATGCCAGTGGACCGGAAGCAATGGGGCAGCTATACTCGTCGTTAGATTTACTAAACTCTATCAATCCATCCTATATCTATTGTGTTTGGACGCAGTTCAATCTATTTTCTGGACTTGCCAATTTAACCACTAGAAGGAAAAAATTGACTCTCAATTGACTGAAACTCAACTCTCAATTGACTGAAAAAGCACTTTTTCTGGCGAAATTATCTTCACTGACTACTAGCATTATGACCTTCTTAAGTTACCAATTCTATATTCCATGGTTCATAGAGTCATCCATACTTCTCTAAGTGACACTGACTTAAAAAAAAAATATTTGAGTGCGATGGTAACTATTACGAAAAACAGTGACTACAGTGAACATTTGATTCAAAAACTTTCTCGCGAAAGAGTGAGACAAAGAGTGATTAAAAGTTTGATTAGCACTTAGATGATTCGACGAGAAAAAGCAAAAGTGTGGTGCAAGCTACATTTCCTTGGACAAATTTCCTAAATTCCAATCAAGCATATCATAAATGACAAATATAACGTGTGTTTTTAATCTCCGATTTCAATATGAAAAGTGCATTTTAAGTGGACATTCCAGATCAAAGTGGGGTGTTTATGCTTAAATGTACCGAGAGTGGAGGTTTTTTTATGATACTAACGGAAAGAAAATTCTAAACCATAACAAACGAGCACAGAAGAAGCTTGACACATAAATATGCTAATCGTTTTTTTTTGACAGGCACAAAGGAAACTGGACACAAGCGCGACCGCAAAGCTATCATATTTCATTTTCAAGTCAAAAGTTGTTAACTCAACTCAAGTCTAAATTTTTTAGAAATGTTCGAAAAAAAACTAGACAATCAGTTGCATCATAAGCGCAAATTAAATGTTTTGACGGATGTTTTATGTTCGCCATTGTTTTTTATCTGATTTAGATTCTGTCATCTTCCCACTACCCCATCACCCAAACCCCATTACACTCGTGCCTTCCACAGACGTCACCATTTGACCTTGAAATTGCTTATCTTTAAATTTCCTTCCCTCCATTCTGCTTGTTCACTTATTCAAAGAAAAACTCCCTCCCCACCCCTAACTCCCCTCCCTCAGGCCTCCTCCATTGTTATCAAGGAACTTGAAAAGCTGTTTGTTTTTCAATGCTACCTTGACAATGATGAAAAACACGTCGATCGGTATAACACTATAGAGCCGAAGTAGAATTCTATAAAGTGATTTCTTTGTGTCATGTTTTACGTATTCCTTTTATTTTGCCTCTAATGATCATGCCCAATCACGAATATCATGCAATTATGGCATCATTGTATAGTATAAATTTATCAATCATGGACAATGGCAAGCAAGCAAGGGCAAATGAAGCAAGGGCAAGGTGCAGGCGAGTAATGATGAGTGAGAATGAAGGATTGGAGATGCCCAGTTCAATTTTTATAAACATGGAAATCATCGCGTGAATTTTCGCCTGTAGTCACCAACCGTCAAGATTCATCTACATCTGTATAGTACTCAGCAAGGATGTGTGGCAGAGGGAAATTTTTCATTAATATGCACTACACGATATCCTGCACAGTTACTTAAACAACTATAATTGATGCATTAGAATGAATCTACAAGTACCTGCAAGGAGGCGAATTTTAACCAATATGCACTACACTAATTTCTATCAATTTTATAGAAACTACCATCGCTAGGTTTTGCTTATGCAACTTCAGCAATGCATAGAGTAATTGAGGAAGCATACGATAAACTTTTAGTTCTACTAATTAAGTCAAAAGTATAATAGAAAAAATGAAATAATTAACTACATTACCTATCGAAAAGCTTTGTTACAAAGTATCAGTAGCAAAATTGAATGGTTTGAGGCGTAACTTTGTGAAATTGCTTCATATCGGAATGAAAAAAACTTTGTAAATTTCACATGAGTAAGTTTAATACGACCAGTTTCATCGCTTGAGCGACATCTTCAGGACCTGAAGATGTCGCTCAAGCGATGAAACTGGTCGTATTAAACTTACTCATGTGAAATTTACAAAGTTTTTTTCATTCCGGTATCAGTAGCAGTTATTATGCTATCTTTTCGTTCGCGGTAAAAATGACATTTTAAAACTGTTCGTTCTGCAATCTATTTCTCTAATTTTATGCTCAAAAGTGGTTTTCCGTGTTTGATAAAATGTTTTTGACGTCATCAGAAAAACCTTCGCAAGCATTAAAAATGTGACTCACACCACAGAGTACGACAGAGGTGGCGGAACGCGTTTTGAGTAAAGCCGGTGAACAGCACTTCCACCATACTGAGTGTGACACAGTAGTTTCCATAAGACCTGGTATAAATTCAAAGGAATACGCTTTCATATCTCCGAGGATAAAACTATAATTCGAGGTAAGTTTCTGAATCACGTATACATTTTGTGGTTTCGTGAATGTGATTATTAGCCGTTTTGTTGAAAACGGGTTTTTCATCACTCAATATCATCTGGTATTCGAACTAATTGATTGTTAGGCCTCCGAACAACCCATATCTATATTCTTGAAGGTCGGCGGGGACCTCTTACTATGACCTCACATCTAGAGGATATAAGTTCAAATTTATTTTTAGATTTATACGGAGAGCACCTTAAGTGAAGTACTCCGTGCGTCGGATGGGACGCTTAACTGAGGACCCCTTGGTGCCTTTCTTTAGAAGTAGGCGATTGCCGAATCCGCGGTCGGCTATATTTGAGTCCGGTAAAGTGAATAACGTAGCACCGTTTAAGAATATCTTGTCACACTGACTTTTGACGACAGGAAGAGACGATTTGGCACTTTATAAATAGTGTACATGTTTCAAAAATGAGAAAATTACTTAATTTTAAGCAGGAAATATATCTCTAACGAGTTGTGATTGGATTACGATTCCGAGCGCGAGAAAAAGATTTTTAAGTAGTGGGGCTGATCCCCCAGATATATGAATATCGAAACTGCAAATTCAACTTTTTGAAAAAAAAACTCCTGGTTCCCCTCCTCCCTCAGTCCCCAAGGAAGAACGCCTAACCTTATCTAACTTTCCCACGAAGAACGCAAATGACCCTTAATTGTCAGTCAATTATTACTGTAGTTGACTTGAAGAACGTACGTGAACGAGGATCGATTTGGAATGTTAGGTTTAATACTGCCCTTCCATCCCGAAGGCCTGAGTTCGAATATCAGCAGTGGCGTAGATTATGCAGGGGAATCCTGATCCATTCACGAGTGTCATACGGAGAGCATTTCAAGGACAGAGCTCCAACTGTTGGTCTGTGGTTTCAAAAAATAGCATAATAGTGTATGTTAAAAGGTTTGCTGCCTTTTAAAAAGAAAACCCAAGGACGGTGACAAGTATATCACCAGTCAAACATTCCCAATGCACAACCTATCTACCTCATAGTTGGGAAAGTTACCAAAAAAAGTTAACTGATTAAAGTTAAAGTTAATCCCTTTAAAAAGTAACTAGTTAAAGTTTAAAGTTACTTTTCAAAAAAGGTAACTGATTAAAGTTAAAGTTAAAAAATGTAACTTTTACGTTAAAAGTTACTTTTTCAGTTACTTTTAAGAAACATTTAAAAAGTAATTTTTAAAAGCTATTTTAAATAAATACAAAATTCAAATTCAAGAAAAATTTATTTAACTTTTTCTTAAAAAGACATTTAACTTTAATATCATTCTCATTTCAAAATTTGTATCGGATATCCGTCCTCTCGTGAATGAAAAAAGAAGAAAAGATAATTCGAACAGGTCGACATTCACCAAAAATTAACGGAAGTTAGTTTTGTATCAGTTAATGTATAATATTAACGATTAAAAGTTAACGCTTCTAAAAAGTAATGGTTAAGCTAAATAGTTAACAACATTTTTAACGATTAATTTAAATCGTTAATTTTTTAAATCTTTTATCCCAAATATGGTCTACCTGTCCTTAATGTCTCAGTTATTGAGTTATTGGTTCGCCTGCCCTTACTAATCAAATACACGAGATGATAGGGCCGCCATTTATAAATTATGGCAAAAAATCTCTTCATCCTCTACAATTAACGCACTTAGAGCCATTTATTTTCAGCGGATACTATGAGAACTGCCTTGAGTGATCTGCGAATAAAATATTTGCCCTATGAGAATAACAAAAATAAGAAGTATTATTTATAATATCAATCTGTAGTTTAATTTTAACGCATTGAATATGTTTAATCGTTAAAAATGTTCTCGTTTTTCATCACAAAAACAAGAACAAACAAATGTTATTAGTTAAAAATATTTCACCAATGCTACTTGCATGAGTGCACGACATAGCGGTTGGTGGCACTCACCACTTTGAGAAGCTGAAATATCAGGTCGTGGTACTATGAGGGTCAAATAAGTGTTTTTTTTACATTTTGATCAACGAAACGGAAATACTTGTCTGGTATTTGAGGAGAAATGCATGCCCGACTCACCTTTTGCTTTGCTGGGTTGCTGCATGATGTAGTTTCCTTGCCCAATTCATGGACCTAGCTCCATAGACGGTCCCAAGTGGCCACAACTCAAGTTGGATTCCAGCAACAATCCGCATGGAGTCGGCTCGTCTCCGGAAATAATGGAACGTGACAAGTTCCTGTGTCTCAAAATTTCGAACAGAATGACCTCCAGTTCACTCGAGCATAGCGAGCTATAGAGACGCCCTCTAAATGAAAGTTCTTCATCCCCCCCTCTCTCTCTTTCTCTCTCACCCTACGCCTCACCCTTCAAAAATAAATACCTCCGGCAGAATCGACCGCCAGAGGTCTTGAAAGACAATTCATTCGATTTCACTATTCCGAGCGCAGCACCGACAGATATCGGCAGCGCTTCTGGGCAATGGATCTGAAAGAGAAGTCGGCCATAGTCACCGGAGGGGCAGTCGGGATTGGATTCAGCATCGCCAGGAGCCTGCTGGAGAACGGAGTCTCGGTACGTATGTGCAAAAACTACTCAATTTCCTGTTAACGATTGCAATATAGTTCGTGACTAGCAATAAAAGTTAATTTTCTCTCCAAATAGGATCCATTTCTCTGGTGTAAGCCTTTAATCAAGTTAACAATAACTATGGATTCATTTTGAAAAGAAAGTTAGTTTTTTCAAGTGTTTTCATTATAAATCAAATAATTCGTCTTGAAATAAGTAACTCGGTTTGATTCCGTACTTTTTTAATATCACGTCTAACCGGTCCAGGTTTAGGCGTATTATGCCATTTTCACGGTCGAGTCAAATGAGTCAGAGTTTATGTTACCATTGCATAATATATCAATATATACATCATGACTTTCAGAGTCCCACATTTCCGCAATATGTCCTCAAATGCTATTCTGTCTTCTCTTTCCATATCTAATCTCCAAAACCACAGACTTAAAACTGATTTAAAACTCCTCCACAACACCCTTAACTCGACCATTGACTGCCCTAAACTGCTTTCTCTCTTCAACTTTAGGATACCAGCTCGATCCACCCGTACGCATTCATTTCTCCACCTCCCTATTCCTAGGATATCACCCACCCAGCGCTCACCTTTATTTCGCCTCTCCTCCCTTCTTAGTTCACTCCCTCACACTGTCGATCCTTTTTATTTATCATGTAACCATTTCACCACCCAAGCTATGTCCCACCTGTCAACAAATTAAATATTTCCCCTTTCCATCTTGGGCTCAGCGTTGTCGATTTTTATGTTGTTATTGTATTTTTGTCCTCTGTCATATTTATTGTTAAATGTTTCACTTTAAATTGACACTACTACTGTATGTGAACAATATTTTAAATAAATAAAATAAAAATAAAGTAAATGTTTTTCCTGCACAATTTACATTTTTGCAGTAACAGCCCCGTTCCAGGCTAGTGCGCCTCTTCAGGGTATGATAAGTCATATCGAGTTACTTCTTTCAATAGGAAGAATATCAAAGATTTCTATAGTGTCGCGCCGGAGGCAGTATCTTATATAAATCGAATAATGTAGAATACTTTTCGTGCAATTCGGACAAACATCGTTTACACCATGCCAGACCCGGCTGCATCCACTATACCACCTTACAGTTTTATCAGCATCAATCATTATCAACACATTGTCACATATCCGAAGATTTTCTTTCTGCAGTACTTTACTTCATTATATTTTTAAGTTCACTTCGTTTAATTTTAACATCCCTCATATTTTGCTTGATATATTTCATCCTTGGCCTTTCAAGGTTATCATTACCATTCCTTCTTCTTTTTTGGACTTCCCAATTCATCCTTCGTGTTCATTATTTCCTGCCATTATTGTTCTCAGTAGGCTGTGACGTCTCAGAAGTCCAAAAAGCAACTTTAACAGAGTCCAACTCTATGGACGCAACTGTGCATAGTTCGTATTTTGAAAAAAAATTCACCTGTTACAATTTATAGACTTCTTTATTATCAATAAATTATTTTTTCTTGGGTATAAGATAGGTCTTTAGAAATCAATAGATCGTTGTAACCCCATCGCCCACGCTTTGAAATTATATATTTGCTTATTTAGGGCTATGATGAATCCACAGAATTAGCAAAAATGGTAAAATGATAAAAAATAGTTCTCATTTGATAAAATGTTTCATCACATCACATGCAGAAAATATATTTACCTTTGAGTATATTTTTGGTACGTGAGTATGATAATTTTTTCTTAGGTTTCCATATAATATGTATATGGGGAGTATTTTTTTGTTCAACTTTAAATAAAAAATATTTATTAATGAAAACATCATTCGCCTGTACAATGTAGATTGCAAGTTTTCCAAAACCACGCCGTTGCTTTAAACCAAAAGATTATCCACTGGGAATTTCGTAGAGGTTTTGAAGAACTATTCAGGAGAACTGGATTCGAATACCACACTGCACGGATACTTTTTTATTGTATTTATAAATTCAGGCGCAATTCTGTGTAATTTTCTGCGCACGAAAATGCAAATACTGGAAAAGAAATTAAAATGAGAATTGCGCGGCGGTCAGCAATAGGACGGAGCTGATGACGGGGACCTTTTGTAAGAATTTAAAGAAAAGTAGTGTGGCGTTGTGCAGAACAGAAGCGTGAATTCTGAGGAAAGAGGATGGCAATAGGCAGCAAGTGACCGTAATGTGGGCGTGGGGGAAATGGAGAAAGTTCGGTGGGTGGAAAGGAATGTGAACGAATTCAGTGCTTGGCGTATTGGTTAGGAGAGGAAAGTTCTTGAGAAAATTACGAGAAAGCAGAGTAGGTGGTTGGAATAGGTAATGAGGGGTGAAGGTTTCCTGAAGGCCGTGATAGAGGGGAGAATGTTGGGTAAGCGGGGAAGGGAAGGGAGAGAATAGGCTTTATTATCGGGATGAATATAAGTACATAAGTCGTATCCTCAGGTGAAAAATGGAATCGTTTAAGGAAACCGGGGCATGTGCCTGTAACAATCTAGAGGGTGTTTACTTTCTTCAATCAAACCTACCTTTACCAATAGATTACCTTCATAATATTTTAAATGGGGGCATTAATTTTGTTGTTCCACAGAAAACCGGGGTAGAGAGAACCTCCCATCTCCACTCATACACTATAAGTTAACGCGCCCCCAGAAGAATAACCTCTTACCTCAATCCTGGTGACTATATATTATATATTCCTATATTTACCGTAGAAATCCACCTGATAGTGGCGTTAAACGTCAAAAACTAGGGCGTGTTCATCATAAATTTGAAGAGTAACAACAAAATTACTGCTTTCATTTCAATATACTTACGTTGCGTCTACCGTATATTTGAGTACTTTCTCAGTAGATGACATCGTTATGGTCACAGCCTATATCTATCTACATATTACACATAAGAGTCACCGGAGGGGGGAGTGGCAGGGGGTGTTTAGACGTCAACCATGGAATAGGGAGGGGAAAGGAATTGAAAGAGGAAAGAACGAAAAGTGAAAATTGCGCTGACGTGGTGCCTTAGTATCTCGGTCTGTCTTGTTTTTTTTCTGCCGCGGCTTATCCCCCAGAACTATGAATATATCCACACACACACACATCTATACATGTCCAAAATGTTTGTCACTTCTACCTCGCTGAGCTTTCTATAAACATATCTACATATACGTCTACAAAATACCCTGCAAGCCACCTCAAGGGTGTGTGGCAGGGGGTGAGTAGTCAACTACATGCATGATATACATGCATACATGCATGCCCTACGACTATTGATGCATGCATGCAACTACGACTATTGATACATTAGCATAAATCGCTAATACTTGTAAGGAGGCGAAGTCTCAAGAGCATACACTACACTTTAGGCATGCTATGTAAGAGGGACCGTTAGTATTTTGCAGGCACAAGAATTATTCTGAAAGCACGCACGGCGTGCTCTTAGTACTAGGTAGCAGATAAGCATGCTAGGATTAGGGAGTAAATCAACTAACTAGCTACACTACCTATCGGCAAATCTAGTTTAAAGTCTCATTGGCAGCTGTTATGATCTCTAATCTTTCGCGGTAAAAATAACATTTTAAATCAGTCCGTTCTGCGGTCTAGTCCCCAAATTTTATTCTCATGATTTGATCTACCAGATTTTGTAAAAATTTTATTATCATCGTCAGAAATAAGTTGGTTTGAAACTTACATAATAGATTAAGTCTAAATTTTAATCGACGGTCTGAATACGGTTCCCATCCCAGTTGCTATGAAAGGTCAGTAACGCTAGCGAGATTTCATAACATACATCTACATCTACGAAGTACCGTGCAAGCCACCTCTAGGGTGTGTGAAACGGGGTGATTCTACACCAGGCATGCAGCATTCGTCTCAGCACAAATCAGAACCCCGCACGCTCTCCCGGCCGCTAAGCGAGAACCAAAAAGCAGTCAGGAGAACAGTGCGCAGTCCAACCAGAAACTGGGAGAGTGATACGCAAATGAACATGCAAACATGCAGAACAATACTATACACACATCTAGTTGTAAATATTACTAACACTGTTCATGAATGCTACGAGATACTACTTCATGCAGAGAACAAAATAAAATAATGCCGGACAAATCAACCGGTGTGAAGTGTTAGTAATGATGTTGTGTTATTAAGCACAAGTGAAAATTCTACTCTACCTATTGAGGGTGGGAGTTTCATATGATTGATCTATTGCAACTATTGTGATCCCTTATTGTACGTGGGAAAAATTACATTTTAAATCTATCGGTTCTGCAGTCAATTTCCTTTATCTTATTCCTGTGATCACTTCTACCGTAGTACGTTGGCTCTAGCAGTATATGTTGAACCTCCGGAAAAAAACTGTCTGCTCAGAACTTGCGCAAAAAAATTAATCTGTATTTCTCCCTTCGATCAGTTAGAGATTTCCACACAAATTCCTTCAACACTTCGGTAACACTGCTAAGGTTATCGTAACAACTTTTCACAAATCTTGCTGCTCTCCGCTGTATTCGATCTGTTTAAGAGATTATTCCTATTTCGTAAGGGTCCCATATGCTAGTGGCAAACTCCAAGTGAGTTCTCACGAGTGGAAATTAACATCGCTCTTGAATATTCTCGTCGCATTTTCCCAATATTCTTTTGATAAATCTCAATTTTCGACTAGCCTGTCCGCAGATTTCCCAGACGTGTTTCCCCCAAGACAGGTCCTTAGTATGGGTCACACCTAAGTATTTAACTTACTCTACATTTGATAAGTCTGTTTGATTAATTGTGTACGTTTCGCTGACCAAGTTATTCTTTTTCTAAAACTTCATAACAACGCACTTTTTAAAATTCAATTCTAACTGTTAAGTATTGCAACTTCATTTATAGCATCTAGGTCTTTTTGTAACGCAATCTTGTCAGACTCATTGCCTAGATCCCCGTACAGCACTGCGTCATCTGCGAAGAGGCGAATTTTGCTCGTAACAACGGTAGTGATGTCATTAATATACAAAAGGAACAATAAGGGACCGATGACACTTCCCTGGGATACACCTGATGTAACTTTCACTACATCTGAACTAACGCCATCTAGAACTACCCTCTGTTCGCGGTCGGCTTAGATCTCTCTTATCCAACATATTACATCGTGGTGTATTCCGTAAGCTTCCCACTTAACGAGTAACTTCGAATGAGGGACCTTATCGAAAGCTTTTTTGAAATCTAGAAATATTGCGTCTACTTGGACAAGCTTTTCTCCCGAGGAAAGAATGTCGTGAAGGAAGAGGGCCAACTGGGTTTCGTAAGACCTGCCTTTCCGGAATCCGAGCTGATTTTGTTCCAATATCTTGCACGAGATAGACGTAAGGGAAATCAGTCTATAGTTACTAGGCTCTTCCTTATCACCGCTTTTAAATATTGGTGTAACGTTCGCGATTTTCCAATCGTAAGGAATACGATGCTGTGTTAGAGATTTTTTAAATATTATTTGCAGGTTGAGGAAATATACTATTTCTGATGCTAATTCTTTATAAACTCGGGCAGGAATTTGATCGGGACAGGGTGATATTTGTAATTAATGGATTTCAGATGACTTTCTATTCCACGACTAGTGAAATTAATAGACTGCATTGGGTGCTTATATAGCCTAGGCGTTGTAGCGGTGTCATTTGGAGAGTTTCTAGTTAACATAGTTACTTCCTAGATCCATCAGTGATTCCCTCCGCTCTTTTATTCTCCACTATCCTATGACACCGCAGTCACTCAGCTTCCAATCTTCATTTTCCTGTGGCTGTAGTCGTCCTTAATCCCGGTGGAAATCCCGTTCAAATGAAAATAATGTTTTAAATGGAAAAATAAAAGCCTAAAAATTATTGATTAATTATTTATGAAAATTAATTATGCCTGCTTGGTATCTGCATTTGATTTGTAACACCAAGTAAAGATTCAATGTTCATAGCATTCAATTAAAATGTATTCTTCACTCAATGGCAGTACCTTTGACGAACGAAAGTGTTTCAATAAATTTTTCGCATATAATTTAGTAACTAGCTAATAATCATCTACGCTAAGCCAATCTGAGCATAATTACCAAAACGCACACCGGGACTTAAGCCTTCTTCTTTTCAGGTCGCGATACTAGACTGCAACAAGGAAAAGGGTGAGGCATCGACGAAGCTGCTTCAAGAAGAATTTGGGGCGACCAAAGTGGTTTTTTATAGCTGTGACGTGGCCGTGAAGGATGAGTTGCAAGGTTTTTTAATAGCTATATGAGTTTTTGTTTTCTTAAAAACTTTTATGAGATGATAAAAATTAATTGTGTTCCCAATAACGCTATGTGGTTGTTTATTCGGCATATATAAATATCGAACCCTTCAGAAAAAAGTTTTTTAGACCTCATCTTTTTTTCTAAGAAGGGCTATTTAAAATATGTTTATATCCATTAATACAGCCGTCGTACACTTTGGTGGTATTATTGAAGGTAATAGTAAAATAAATATTACGGCAAAAAATAGACAAAACTTCTTCCCCACTTTCAATCCCCTTTTATCGCGAATGGTCCAAACGTACAGGATTTTCCAAAGCGAATTATCTACCATTTTTGACGTGCCCTGACATTGATAAATCTTGTCAGTCCTGCCATTGTCTAAGTCAGCAACCACGAATCCGCCTTCGCTTAACCTAAGGAGTTTTAACGAACAACATCATCTCCGCGTGAAAAATTAAAGATGTACGTAATACTAGAATCCAAATCGAATCCAGGCCTAAAAGTGTTCAGGTTTGCTTAAAATGAAGACTTGATACAGTAAATAAACAAAAAAGCTACCAAAAAGCGACTTGAATCTTTAAAAAAAATGTTACCCACCCATCGAGTATTCCTTCACTATTTCTGAATTCATTTTGTGTCCATAATAGCCTTAGACTTTGGACAGGAATAGAGCCTAAGTGGATGAAACGTCTTCTCTCAAATTAAATCCAAATACACCTTGTACGGCATTTCTCTTTGGTTGCCCATGTAATTTTCTGTAGCAGCTAAATCCAAACATCCTGCGAGACGATGTGCGAAGTATGGCGAATTCCACCAAGTCCCAAAATTGTTGAGGCGATTGGCAATTAATTATAATAGATTAGCATTTCCAGCGATGATCCCCTGTGCATCTAGTTCCTTCCAAGCGTTAGCCATATGTACCCCACTTGCTCCGACTTAGCCACTCTTGCCCCACCAAAGAGAAAGGGAAATCAGCGGCAATTCCTCAGATGAAGAACTACAACTACATCTACGAAGTATCGTGCAAGCCACCTCTATGGTTTTAGGCACGGGGTGATTCCACACCAGGCATACAGCACTCGTCCTAGTTCAAATCATGACCTCGCACGTTCCCCCGGCCGCTAGGCGCAGACCAAAAAGCAGTCATAAGAACAGTGCGAAGTCAAACTAGAAACTGGGAGAGTGCTACGTAGTTGAACAATGGTTAAGATGCAACAATTGATAAGCATTTACACTGTTAATTTATGAATACTACAAGATACTAATTCATCGGAAAATAAAATCATGCCGGACATTTCAAGGGGGGTGAGGTGTTCGTAAAGGTGATATGGTATAAAACACACGTAAACGTACTACCAAGTGAGGGTGAGAGTTCCATAGAAATGATCTATCGCAGAGAACCCTCCAAACAGATGTTATCGGAAATTGAATCCCTTGGATAAGACCATAGAGTAATTTTACTCTCTGATAAGACTTATGCCCCCTTTACATTACTAGCTTTCTACGCTAGTAACTCGAATGCTAATTACCATCATTCAACCCTAGTAAGTCTTGCGTGGTAAAAAAGTTTACTAGGACTGGCGCTAACTTGCGTTTACACGTGGTACATTTTACTGGCTTACGAGTTAATAGGGTAGAAAGCTAGTAATGTAAACGGGACATTATAAGTCCTTTCCTTAGAGAGTGTTTGGCCATTTCTGGGAGTCATTTTTTATATACCTGCGCCACGGTCTCTACTTCTTTCGGAGATTATTCTATTCTGACTTTAAAAAAAGCTGTTACTGTTCCCATTATTCACGGAAACCCCTTTAATTAACAACCCTCTACATGACCTAATTATGCATTTCTCTCAATTTTATTGTGGCCAATAAAAAAAAGTATTACCCCAACAAAAATGCGACAAGTGCGTCAAATAAAATCTTTAATAAAGGTCAAAGTTGAGATACAAACAATATGGATGGCTATTTATGCACATATTTACTTCCGAAGTAAATTTGACGAGAGAGGGAATCAATAAAACGGCAAAAAAGGAAAACAAATCATGAAAAAAAGAGACTTTCAAAGATATTCAATAGAAAAGAGACACAACTCGTTCCTTGGCATTCGAATCTGATAAAGTCTGATAAGAATCCCAACCAAGGCGGTTCTTATCTAGAATATTCAACGATTGCGCGTCACACTTATTCGAATTTCGCTCCACACAAAAAAAGCTAACTTGAAGCGAGATAAGAGTTTCTTCGTCCAAGCCAGCTATGGTATTGAGCAGATTCATCCATGTAAAGTCAAAAACGTACTGGCTCAACGTGGACAGTTCTCTAATGATTACATTCAAATTCAAAGTTACGAATATGAAATTCGATTTCATTCGAAGTCTGAAGATATTCCTGGATTTCGACTCTGATCGTTGAAAGAAATGCCCGATTCGCACAACTCAAGTATTGCTTTACCCTCCTGTCCAAACAAATTCAAACGGTGATAATGAAACGTGACTATCGTTCATATTAATGACTTGTGACGGACATGTCTCGCGTCACAGAATACAGTCCCAATGTGTGCCATGTATGTTGCATTGCCAACTAATTGTTGAACGATGGAGCTTTTACAGATTTGGTGAAATTACTGTTCACAATGTTGGGATACATATTTTGGAAGCTATTTATGGTATAAAAACAAAAAATATCACTATATTCCACTTCCACAGCACGTATTTCGCCTTACCAAGCCGTTATCAGGTGTGACCAAACTTTCCGAATGCGGACTTATATTTGAACAGACTACTCGAATTATAATTATGATAAGAAAGTACATAATTATACTCTAGATATGATGGATGGAATGTTTACATAATGATACTGGTAATTAATGATATACTTGGCGTCATAGGTAAAATTGTAGGAAAACATTTCATCCAACTTTCACATCAACAGATGTGAAAAAGTGACTTTTCCGATGAATAGAAAAAGCTATTGCTTTTTCCGTAAAACCTTCAAACAAAGGTTCTGCGTATTAAATAACCTACAAAAGAGCCTAACCGTATCAAAATCCGTCTCATTGTTGATCCGATACTTAAAAATAAAAATGATTTTTTATGATGATCTTATGATTTTTTTAAATTAAGTATAACAATGCAGAAACATATTACACTATACACATTCATCATACCTAAACAATATGACTTTAGTAGAACAAAACTGTAGTAGAATAAAGTCCCCAAAATCCAAGATAATATATTCAATAGTTTTTACACAAATTAATTTGTTTATCCCGTTTTCAGTTTTTTACTATGTCATTTCTCAAGCTTTGGGCGGTTCTATATCAAGTTGCACATGAGCACGTTGAATTTCAAGGTTAATATTTACTAGTAATTTAAAAAAGAACGGAATGAACTATTTGGATTAAATTTTTTAAATGCAACATTTAAAAAACAGTCATGTTTTGCATTATAAACTAATAGCTTAATCTATTTGTTCTATGAAAACCCCGATCAATACCCGTGATAGCATTTTTACACAAATTTATAAAAATACTCAAGTCCGAACGGTCAATAGAGGTTTTTTTTAATCTTATCTTAGGCATACGTAATCTTAGTTTACCTACAAATCTGAGTATTCGAGTATTTATAAAATAGTTATAATAATGGAAAAGAGGGAATAAAACGCTAAAATTATACGCATAGTCACAAATATTTTTAACATAATTTAGAGATCACTGCGTAAAAATCGGACGCTAGAAATGGGATTAAAAGGGAGAAACGAAATATTTTCTTGCAAATCAATTTTCTTTCGCTCATAAAAATATTTAAAAAAATACACCTACAACGGCGAGATTTGGACTGAAATATGCCTAAAAGGTTATATTTTTATTTTATTGCGCCAGATTATTACGTAGTGATCTCTAAATTGCGAAAAATAGACCACCCAAGGCTTGAGAAATGACATTGACAGGGCATGAGCTTAGCATTGCATCCTTGATCCTTGGTCGGTGATTTGGGATAGGCGATCGACAATTGACTTCATTTGGACCTTTGAAGATAGGGGGTAGTTCGGAAAGAGAAAGGTTGTTATAAGTAGTTTGAGCGAGATATAACTTAACAAAAAATTCGATGAATTTGTCTTCATTATCAAGATAAAGATATATTTCCAATACGAATAAAATCCAGTCACTTGCCATAGTACTTTTCGAGTTATTTGCCAAAAAAAATGCATGACAGCCATATTCCATTAGAAATGGTACGGGTATGCACTCCAAAGAGACTTCATTTAAAAAAAGAAGAATTTTTAACGAATAGACATCGTCAGAAATTTAACAGTGCTTCGTTTTTATGGATTCTCAACTATTAAAAAAAATAAATCAACTACTCGCCGCAGTAATTGTTACAGAATCATATAAGAATCTTCAGTTGTTTAGGCGTTTTCGGCGTTCGGTGTGAAAAAATTAGTGAAGTTAATACCTCATACATGTATATTTAGTTAATTACTAAGTACATACATGTATATTTAGTTAAAAAATGTTTGCATTATTAATGTTACAATATTTACATCATGCCTCTTACATTTTCTTACATTTAAAAATAAGATTTGCACATGGTCTCTATTATGACTAGGGAAAAATCTCGCTCTAACTACCTTACAGGAATGGAGGAAGGGTGAATAGAAACCCTGCGTAGGCATTAGCCTACTAGAAGCCATGGGGACAACAGTTTGTCCCATCCGACGGACGGAGTACTACATTTGAGTGGTTTTCCATGTGACACCCAAGTTGTGATCGTGATTCCACTGGAAAATCCCCACGACAGCTGGGATTCGAACCCGGGCTCTCGGGATGGGAATCTCTACTAAGAGCACGACACTAATAAAAAACAAGTATAAAAAAATGATTAAAAGTCTTCAATTGCATTTCAATATTTTCTCTTCACTCAGGTGCAGTCAAAGAGGCCGTTAATAAATTTTCCAGGCTGGATATTTTTGTAAACAACGCGGGAATTTCAACGTGCAATCCTCGATGGGAATATGTTATAGAGGTAAACCTGGTAAGTAACACGAAATTGAGGTTCGCTAAGTTTTGCATGGATAAATCTTGGGTTTTTGTCCATTACCAATCACGACGACACTCCACAAATTCGGGTCTGAATTTGGTCCCATAATTTATTTTTCTTTCCCCGACTCCTTTGAGAATGTTGCACTGCACACTTTGAATTCTTGTTAGACTGATGGAATATTCTATGTTCCCTCAGTTGGGGGTGATGAGAGGTGCGGAGGAGGCCGTCAAGTACATGAGCAAGGAGTCCGGTGGCTGTGGCGGGGTCGTCGTGAACATGGCATCCGTCCTTGGGCTGATGCCTTTTGCCGAGATGGCTCCGTATGCTGCTTCTAAACACGCCATCATAGGGTTCACAAGATCTCTCGGAGTGAGTACATTTTTTTTTCTTCTAGAATCCAGGAAATGGCGATGCCAACTAGCGGTCGAATTCGCAAGCACAGATGCAGGGATACTTTAGCAGGAGCACGTTGAGAGTCAGTAGCTGTGTATATAATCTTCGGTCAGTAGCGTGGAGCTAATGTTTGCGCGTTTATTTTTATATTTACAATTATTTAATATTTTTTACACACTTCGTTTTAATTTATATAGTACTCTTTATTATTAAGTAGTTTTAGGCGTATTTGCATTCCATGTTGCTTATTTTTTGATGGGTTTTCATTGCTGGTTGTAGCGTGGTTTGGGCTTACAAATGAAGGCCTGAGAGTCAAAGTAATACAAGTAGCAAAAACACGAAAAATTATATAAGTACATATGTTCTAAGTTGGTACCGTCGGGTACCATCAGGTAGCTACAGGATAAGTAATACAAGTGTTCGACCGTAGCATACTGCGATCTAGCCGCCGAACAATTACGCTACCTTGCTTTTTTGTAATTTCTTACCGGAGTAAAGTGATACAGGTGACACTGGACGGTGTTTGTTACTTATATTACTTTGACTCTTAATAGTAGTAACATACAAAATACGTATTCCACATTAGTTGTCAATATTTTAACTTTTCTTCGGTGTTCTTAGGCATTGCTTTTTAATTATTAGGGTAGTAATATTTAAGTGTAATGATTTTGAAGTAATAACCTTGTCTGAAATCTTATGGGCCCTGAATGCACTGAACGGCAGAGAATGGAGGGGGAGATTACTGCTAGGGGAGGGGTAAACTTGGAGGCGAAGCTCACGCTTGTGAATATATTAATGTAATATAAACATTTAAATGCAAGTTTTCATTCACATTTACATGCTCACTAACATTTCACTTACATGTGATGGCAGCCCTTCGAAATCATTTCCGACTTGCGGGCCATACTTAAAATATTATTAGTTTTGCACGCCATATAATTCCTAAATTACTTCTTCGACGGCCAAATGTGAATGAAAAGCATTGACGAAATCAATTTAAACATACTCGATGTAATTGTGTATGTATTCAGTACGTATTGCGTAGACGGTAAATATTCATTCAAGAATGGATGTGAACAAATGATAGCAACTTTTAATGCTCCGTGAATATTTGCTTTTTTTCATACAAATGATTTTTTCAGTTTCGCCTTTTTCCAAACAACGTAGCTGAAGCGTAAATAAAAGTATCGGACGGCATTAAGCGATTACATTTTTTTCAATTGTTTTGCGGGGCGAATGGAGTTCTGAAATGGGATGGATTGTCCCGCGAGCCAGATACCTATTGGTCCAAATTGACAAGCATTGGTCAAAAAAGGACCGCGCAGGGGACTGAGGCTTTCAGACATGCTCTAAATGGTCGTCAGTGAACTTCTTAAATTCGTTCTTTCTGACCTTCATTTCATTTCTAATGAAAGAATGCTTCATCTTCAATCAAGGGACGATGAGTCCGGGAGAATAGACACTAATTCACTTATTACTATTATCATTGTTCATTTTCCTGCCGTTCAGACTTAAGTACTGAACAGATACTTCCTTCCACTTCCCTATTTCACTTTCAAAAGTCTTCTACAAACAATTTATAGAATTCTTCTCTTCAGTATGCCATTTTCCCTACCTCATTTAATTATAATAATGCTAGAGTCCTGGCATTCTGAGAACCTTGGTCCAATTATCGGCAGTGGGGGAGATTTTTCAGAAGTTATTCGTTCCCTACGTGCATGTTGTGTGGAGAGAACTACAAGTGCAGTACTCTGTCCGCCGGATGGAACGTCACAAACTGTGGTCGTCTGGGTGCCTTTAATTAAAGAGTAGGCTAATGCCGATGCCAGATTTCTCTCCTCTCTCTCATATTCCCATATAACCCTTTCCTCACCCACCCATCCTCAACGGTGCAAATGACCCGATCCCTTCCCCTAATAAGCTAATCCTAATTTTACAGTGAAAGTAATAGAGTGATGGGGGAAATTTAAGCTGGTTGTGGGAGAAAAATTGATCCGGCTGCCGTAAGCCACCGATCCGAATACATTTTATTTCGTCCACAAAACGGAAATATTAGGTAACTATAATATTCACCTACATCTCGAACATCACGCCGAAAACTATCGATAGCTCCAGTCATAGCATGCTTTAATTTAGACAAAAATGTAAAATATAATTCTTGTATCATTTCTATTACATTGTACTTATGGTGAGTTCCGCCGCATAAACAGATATACTTGAATAAAATGTGGTCCTAGTTTTTTAGACCCACTTGAAAAATCACTAAAATATGCACGAATTCCCACGATTATCACTCCTCCCAGCCACCTTAACACCGCGGAAAACATGGCAGCACTTTTTCCATCATTCGCATGGCAATTAAAAGTTCCTTCCCATACCGCGCGCCCTTACGTCAATTTGCAAAGTAATTTGTAAATATAGATCATTTCTCTTATCGATAGCCTACCTATCTATCTCCTCGTGATAAGGCCTTTGAATTCTACTTAAAGTATAAGCGGACGGCTGCAAACTCTGCATTCTAAAATGAGCCCTAAGATTCAATCCTCACGTCCGATTGACGAAATAATTTACGGTGTGGATAATGATTAAATTATGACTTTTTTACAGTGTCCGGAGGTGTATGAGGCTTCCGGAATCCGCCACATCGCCATCTGTCCGGGTTTCACCGCCACAGAACTCACAATGGCAGTCCCAGAAGAGTGCGTAAATGCCCTAGCACAATCGCTGAATATACCTCCCAACATGCAAAGGTAAGTGATGCAAGAGCTATTTATTCCGGCAGTAACAAAATATTTTAATAATTGTTTAAAATCATCAAATTATCAATATTCATAGAAACAGCAAGTGGCGTTTGCGTACTTTGCAATCACTGTGTGTACTCCTGCGATTGCACCATTGTGTGGACTCCTGCGATTGCACCATTGTGTGGACTTCTGCGATTGTGGTCAGGCAATAGACATGACGGTTAGATATATCAATTCGTCATTCTGGAATCTTAATATTAGCGAAATTTCTTGTCCACAAAGGTATTGTATTAAAGGGGTCATTGTAAATGTATTAAAGGGGTCATTATTACCTGAGATCATTCAATTTTAGCTTAACTTGCTTTTTCAATGAAGAGCGTGCAAGGTACCGAAATGGCTTTCTCACAATCATATTTCAAACGAATGAAAAAGAACACTTTGTTTTATTCCACCAATTTATAACTAATGTAAAATTGGTGGAATAGCACAAAGAACTCTATTTCATTCTTTAAAATGAACTTCCACAAATTTAAGCTGGAAACCGTTGAGCACGTCATATTGTAGTTTTAACTCCTCCATTCCGTTTACTTTTTATGTTTCATTAAATTTATAGACTGTTCAAAGCTCTATAAACTACATTTATTTGCTTCCAAAAAGAGCTGAAATGTTTTCCTCCTTTGAAAAAGTAGCAATGGCTTTCAATAGGAATTCAACCATGTCATAATGTATTAGGAATATGACGTTCTATGAGTTAGACTCAAGTTTCCAACTCAAAAAATTAAAGTTTGTAAGATCATACCTACTTTTTGAAAATGAGTACGTACACAGTAACCTTTTTTCAGAACCGATTAGACGGATTGATATTATTAAATTGCCGTATTTTAACTTTATCGAGGAAAGTGAAAATAAACACTTAATTCTGTTTTGAAACTTCCATTGGTCAGTGGGTGGCTTTTTAATTAGTATTCTCCAAATAAAGATTCAATCAGGATAATTTAAACCTGGAGATTACATCTGTGTGATGAAACCAGTCGTGCCAAATAAAAACATCCGTTGAATCAGCCAACATATTTATATTTTATTTTCCAAAATAATATTTAACGCCGAGAGGAAAAATTGAACTCATAAGCCAAGGAATTTTCCCGATTACTGACGACATCTCTCAGTGCTCACACCATGCTACACAGTTTCCTCAATAATTTTCTTCTTCGGTCACATTTAACTGCATCTTTGAGATCAAGTGTTCAATTTTCCAAAATGGCGAACATCAATGCAGCGCAAAATCAAACAATAGATCGTTAATTAAAATATGGAATTGGATGAAAATTACGGCATCCACGAATCAATTGAGGCTGTCTGTTGTGTACTTATTTTATCCAGAAAATTTGTTCCTTTCCTCATCTGTGTCATGATTTACAATTGTGTTTTTGGCTTTCTGACGTTCTTCACATTTCTACATACTTTTTTTTACATATTAAATTGCACTTAAATAGGTTAGTATGAAAATATGCACCCGCGTTAATTTTCTAATCTCCGTGCCATAATCTGCAGCCTCCCCATTTTTTCCGAACAATTTAAACTCGAATGAAAGAAACAGTGTTACGCAAAGGTTCACAATTAATTGTTTTTGTCTACTCACTTCTACTTTCTTCACAGGCCTGAGAACGTTGCCGCCTGCGTCCTTGAAGCCATAAAAGGAGCGCCCTCCGGGTCATTGTGGCTCGTTGAGGACGACGTTCCGGGCTACGAGATAGCCATCCCTTACTACAAGTCCATCAGAAAAACACCAGTATAAAAAGCCCACTTCAGCCAAATCAAAGGCAGCAGGTTCTTATAAGTGAGCAAAAATTCGCAAGGCATGCATTATGGAGAATACTACCACTTCCTATCATGATGAATGCACATAACAGGAAGATCCATCGAGAAAAATGATTAGTTTCATCATCTATTCTGTAAGAACGAAACTATTGAAGAACCAATTCCCCTCAAGGAAAAACAACTATATATGTTTTCTAAATTAATGTCTATGTTCATTTTTTCATAAATGGCCATTTTCTTACACAAAATGGTTGCCGAAGCAATTCTAAGTGTTCAATCAACCTCAATGGCCATGAAAATTTTAACTTCAATGTAGGTGGTACGTCATTAAATCGATAAAATTTCTATATATTTTTTAAATGTTTGCTATTTTTAATAATTTCAATATTAATTATATGCAGTTAAATTTCACAATTAAAATATATAGATTCTATATTTTGATGAGCTTCATTATACTTTTCACAAAGTTCTGAGGCAAATAATTTAGCAAGCAGTCCAAAAGAAATAGAATTTATATTCTAAAGAGCCCACAATGAATAAGGGGAAAAAATCAAAGTGTTTTCAACGATAGTATATTCGCCATGAAAATATTGTAAGGGTGGCAATAAACGGTGTCATTTATGATATTGAGTATTTTAATGGTCAATCTCAGAATGTGTCTCTTAACCCTTTCTACCGTCAACAAAACACTGATCACATTTTCTTCATAAAATCGAAAAACTTCTCCTGTGCCTTCCCCACTTGCTGAACTCCACCAAGACATTGGAAGCAAAGTTTTAATTATTTAGACTATAGTCCTATTTCATTACCTCGAATTACTTGCTCCATTCACCAACTCATCCTTCTTCTCAATGTATCCACCAACTTCCTAGCCTATCACACTTTTTCGAGTATTTTGTTTTCTTTCCTTCCAGCCACTGTACTTTCTCCGACCTTCTCCAGACCCACATCTTAAACGCATTCTGTGTATTCTTTTTCTTTACCTATTAATGCCCATGTTTCCGAGCCATACGACGCCGTGCTCATGAAAGTCTCCCAATGTGCTGCCGTCGCATATTCTTAGGACGTCGTCAGTTTTCTTCAACACAAAGATAAACTGAATTAACGACTTTCATATGCAAAGAGAAGACAAGCGAAGTGAAAGTGTGCTGGACCCAAAACTCCAAGGTCCGTGGATAGAAATCACGCTCTGCAGAAACAATTTTTAGCCGGCAGTGTTAGTTCGCCTTCTAACCTGGGGCGAGCCTGAATATTTTCCGCCCGACGAAAAACGTTAAGACCTTTAACGATGCGGTGAGTCTATAAATCTCATTTAATCGGCAGTCGAAAGTTTCGATGTCATCGACTTTTATTGCTTGATATGAGTGCAGAACGTCAATAACCTAAGATAATTTGCTCGCTTATTTCATATATTTTGCATAACCGCTCACTCTTTGTTAGTTAATACCATTAGTAGTCGACGTCGTCCAAAGCTGTCGAACGTCGAGAAAGATAGGGTTTATAGATTTGCTATTGCCATTTAAGGTCCCAGAGCCTGAATCACACGATCATTTGTCATGCGGAGGTTCAGGGATAGCGGCGAAGACATCTCAAATGATGGCTTCGTGAGGTCAACTTTTTCAGGGATAGCGAAAATTATAGGGATCCCAATGTATTTTTCCATCAGTAGTGACCGTCCTGTTTTCTGTCCCTGAACACGTGCGTGAATTGAACTGCAACCAATCAGAGCGCCCGGCACAAAGTAGGGAATACGGTGCCACAAGTGAGTTTTGATAAAATTATTCACCCCATCACTCACTGATGTCAATAACGTTAATTGTAAAAGCTACACCCGTTAAAAACTTCTGCAAGCTTACTCTACTCAAAAGAAAGACAAAATTTGAGAGGGGACCATAGAGGTTGTTGCCATATTTCCCGCTGTTGATGACCTCGATTTTACCAATGTTCGCAAAATTGTTAATTTTCATCGTAGAACGACGATTAAAAGATGTACTTACTCGTACAATTATCGGGAGTACGATGAAAATATTCATTTGTCGTTATATGACGTAGTTGTTAAAGTTTAAATTGTAGTGAGCACGGTAGGTTTGGGCGAGGGAGCCTCCCGCTGTGTGGGTCGAGGAGAGAGGCCGGCGTTGGGTCTCCGAGCTGGGTAAAGGGCTGCGGATTAGGACCCTCGCGAGCTAGGGCCCCACCCAACTTGCGACAACCTGAAACTCGGCCCCAGAAAATTGAGTTTAACCACAAACTTTTCGGCTGTCCCACTCGTGAGCATGTGAAAATCATGGATTTTCCAGGTTTAATCCACATCATGGATTTTCTAGGTTTAATCCACACATTTGAAGCGATTGCGCTTTGCCTTGTTGATTTTCATTGAGAATGCAAGGCGAACGGGGAACTCTAGTCGTTTGAAATCAAATGGAATTTCGGTGGGAATGATGGGAATACGTGGAAGAAGCACATCTTCTCCTTTTAAATAGCCATTCCGAATTGTCGCTTCGATAACATTTGGCATCATTTGTTTGACAGTGAGTCTGGTTTATTGCAAAATCGTGACGCATTAACGTTGCGCAAAAGAATTATTGGTGCACCGAGTTTGAGTGACAATTTGTGCGGTGGTATACCAGAAAGATCCAATGAATTTAAAAAACTCAATAGGATAATAAAAAATCTCGTCCGCATTCATGACGCTGTCGATCGATTTGTAGGTGACAGACTCGCCCGAAAGTTGTTCGTGGATGGCGTAGTTGATTACATTGACGTCGGTGGTTAATGGTGCCAAAATAACACGTTCTCAAAGCCATTGATGATTTTTGTAATTGGGGACAATTTGCGGAAAAACTTTCTGAATATATTGTTCGATCGATGACGCAAAAGTTCAATGGAATTGAAATATATTTTGTGTCGGCATCAACTGGTACTTTTACATTACCAATGTCCAGTAGCTGTTTTGAAAATATGGTTGACACATTGCGCTGCAGATTTACGCTCATATTGGTCGTTAACGTGTGTTTCTGCACATGTCTCCAAAGATGCGACGCTTGGAGGCAAGCGTTGAGTTCAACAGCTGGTGTTGAATTTGGTATTACTGATCTGTCCCTCTCGTAATCATGCAACAGATAATTGACCGTGTGAAAAGCATGGATTTTCCTGATTTAATCCACACACTTGAAGCGATTGACCTTTTACCTTTTTGATGGTCATTGAGAAGGCAATGCGACCGAGGAACTGCAGTCGTTTGACTACAACTATCAAATTCAGTATCAGAACCTGGGCTTTAAATGCGGCAGGCGTGAATAACCATTCATTTAATTGCTATTAAATGGATATCCACGCCTGGTTGTCAAGGAAACTTTGTATTGTTGAAAAGGAAGAAAAATAGAAGAATTTTGAGATAAAAACTCAATATTTGGACGAAAACGAAGCGTATAAGAAAAATGAACGAAAGAATTAAAAACTGCATTCTTTTGTGCGTTGTATAATACAAATTTCCATCCAATATCTTGAGTGCAAGTAATTTAAAAAATCAAATCAAGAAACACCTGCACCGAAGATAATGATTTTCTTATGGGAGTACGTATATTTTAACAATATTGTGGTAAAAACAACCCCAAAAAATGCCCATTTTTATAATTCAGAAACCTTAATGGGCACGCGCGCAACAACTCACCAAAGTTTCATTGCAATCGGATGAATGGTACTCGTATTGGCGTGCATAAAACACGAGCAAAGCAAACATTCAATTTTATATATAAGATTTGTTATTTTTGTCTTTGGTCTGTTATTTACAAAATTTTATTTCTTATGCACTTCTCTTCCTTCTTGCTTTGCATTAGTTCGCATCCTCATCTTTCCTGGTCCCGTGGTCCTAGTTCCGGTCTCCATGCCGCCTTCTTCGCTCTACCTTTCTTCTTGAGCAGTTGTCTTAGATATCTTAAGTGAAACATTTACAGTTGAACAATGCCAAAATAGTTCTCACCTTCAATTTTTTAACATCCATAACTATAATGACATTGAAAGATCATAAGTCTTTTGCGAAACCCAAATTGGGTTGAATGGTGAAGGGAGTCTCCAACAAATTCGTCGATTTTGCCCTTGATTACTCTTTCCACAGCTAGAGTTATGTAAGTACTAGGTAGCAGATAAGGATACAAGTATTAGGGAGAACTACAACTACTAAGATTTTCACTACCTTCCGACAAACCTAGTTCAAAGTCTCATTGGCAGCTGTTATGGTCTCTTATCGTTCGCGGGAAATATGACATTTTAAATCTTTCCGTTCTGCTGTCTAATTCCCTAACTTTATTCTCATTATGTTCATATGCTCTTCTTTTCTCCAAAACTATTTACGAGATTTCTTCAGTATTAATGTTCGCTGCTCATAAGATAGATGCTCAGTAATAGTAATGCTGATCAATGGTAGTATGTTATAGGTATAGCGAAGCTTAGTGCCACACACCATTGGAGAATTAGAGGTCATTCAGGGTTAATCAAGCGTTGATGAGCGGGAGAAGGCTAAGAAGGACTGCCGAAGGGACCTCTGGAGGAAGACTCGGTCACTTTCTCTCGCCTCTCCTGTGTACTTTCCTCTCCCTTGCATCATTATCCTCTCCTTTTATCTCCAAAGTGAGTGGAATCAAGTTATGATACCCCTAAAACCTGTGTACTGCATGTTAGCACGTTTGTCAATGCAGCACTCCCTTGTTTTCTGTTTTGGTCTTGCATTGTTCTCCTGACTGCTTTTGGTCATCGCCTAGGGACCAGGGGAGCACGCGGGGTTCGATTTTGAAGTGGGACGAGCGTTCATGCATGCCTGGTGTGAAAACATCCCGTGCCACACACCCTGGAGGTGGCTTGCACGGTATTCCGTAGATGCAGATTATTAGACTCCTGTCTGCAATGTGTCAGGTATTGTGTGCGTGCGATATCATCTTAGCCGAAGAAGCACGTTCAACCAAAGTGCATACCTACTTCACGTATCATCCAACCGCTACCCTCATTTGTGCCACCTTCGCCGTTCTCAAGTTTCCCATGAGATGTCTTACGACAATTTCACCCGGAAGTTACGCATAGCATGAATAAACCTTACCCACCCAACTCTCCGAAACGCTCGATTCTGCCGAAGGTCACTCGAGACCCATCGTTCTCACACAACCCTCCGCTCTCTTGACAACAACTACCCTCTCCAATTTCCTCAGTGAATGGTAAATATGTATCAACTTTCCGATAACGCACACGTGCTGCATTTAGAAGGTCCCCTTCCAACCCTCTCCCCCCCCTTCCCCGGAAACCTCCCGAAAACACACCGGATTCCCTTTCATTCCAGTCCGCTTCAAATCGTGTCGTGTCGCTCATTCTTCCTCTGCGCTAAATACGGTCTTCTTCTTAACTGGAACACATAAGCATTTCCCGCCTCCAGTCCCACGACTTCACAATCGCTTCTTCCTTCGTCTCTTGTTTCCTCAGTTAAGTCATTGAATTCCGAAACTTTATTCCTCATAAAGTGATTTCTTTCTGATTTACGACACTGGAGCAAAAAATCGCTGGTCTTCCTTTTTTTCATCGTTTCTTCACTTCTAATTCTAGATAATAACGTTACGGCGTTTCCAAAGTTTTTCGGGTGCTTGCATATACCTAGATCCCAGGTACCACTTCGGAACGACTTAAACCCAAGTGTTCCAGGGTGCGATTTTTTCCCCAGGGCTGTGCATCGTCGCCAACAATTTTTTCACCAGCAAACCATCTAGAGATTTCAACAGCGCATGAGGTAAGTAGGTCGCTGATATTGCCGCAGGTATTCTACCAATATTGGTAGGATCTATGTCAGTACCTACCTCGCTCCCCAACCCATAACTTCAGTCTATTCCAATTCAATAACGAATCACTACATATTGTCCCGACATCATGTAATTTACCTTTGCACTCTCCCCCTTCCTTTTCCCTATCCCCTATCCTTTACATGGCTGGTGTCCCAACACTCCTTGCCACACGTTCCTACGGCGCACAGTGAGGAAAAATCCGTTTTGGCCGGCCAAATCTCCAAATTTCCAAATAGCCGGAAAGAGTTCAATTTTTTTTATTACTAGCATAACGCCAGGAGCAATGAAATCTGACGGGATATATTTATTCCTATCATATACTCAGCGACAGCAGACCCACAAACATGGGCTTTCGATATGCCCTTCTAACGCGCGCGGATTAAGCATTTATTTCGGAGCTTCTTCGCCGCAAATGAAACATTGTAGCAAAAGATGATTTCACCTCGAGGTAAAGGGGTGTTTTAAGGCTATAATGGTAAAATATCAGGCTCCAGTACTACTAAAAAAAAGTCTTATTGAGGTCCTGTGTTAGATATGTTACGGATTTTATAACTTTACTGTTTATTGCTTGGCATACAAAAGATGTATAATGAGCTGAGATTTTACGATCTTGGACATCTACACATTACTAATATGTAGATGTATACATATATTATTAATATGTAGATGTCCTACTTGGACCCCTTCCTAAACTCATTATACCTACAACCCGCCTTTACGGTGTCCAGAATCTCCACCCACATATTCCCCTCTTACCCAGCATTACTCCCATCATCCTCTTCAATAAGCCATTACCCTCTATTACATAACCTCCAACCACTTTCTCTGCCTCCTTTTTAATTTTTTTGAATTTAATTAAATTACCTCCTTTCTTCCTCCACAATGCTCAATATATTTTCGATCGGGAGAAAAATAATCCACCTGGATCGGGAATAGGACCACCGACCTTAATCTTGTCTGGCCAATCCGCAATATCGAGTCCCCTGAAGTTAGTTTGAGCGAGATAGAACTTCACATGAAACTCAATCAATTTTGGGTCATTACAATAAAAAAGCGATGGTACCAAAATATCAGCCACTAATTGCGTTACTTTTCGAGATATTAGGCAAAAAATCGAAGCTCCTGGAGCATGGTACTGTACACTGAGTCGAATAAAAAATTAAATTGAGGAATTTCTTAAGCTTGGATCTTGTCAGAAATGTAACAGCATTAGCATGTTTTCTCTTTTGCTATAAATTTATAACTCACTGTGATGATTTAAGATAAACCACATAAAAAATTTGGTTGTGAAGGCGTTTTCAGCGGGGGACTTAAAACAAATAAGCCAATGTAAAGCCTAACGCATGCATATTTAGATAATTACTGAGTGGTTCAGTCGTATAAAGCGAAGCTTTTGTGTCTAAAATGTTACTTGCTTCATGCTTCTTACAAATGTGTAAATCGTGAAATGAAATTTGAATTTTGTTTCAATTATAACTAGGGAAATATCTCTTCCAAACTACCTTAAATCCTGCTGAAATTGATAGAGAACCACAAGAATTAATAAGTCTAGGTGTTGTGATCTGCGCATTGGCCCAAGAGGCGCAGTGGCGCGATTCCTGACCCTGGCCTCTTTTTCTCGTGGCAGTTTTTTCGTATTTATTCGCCGTAATATGCGGCAGAAGAAACAATGTCAACATCATCGCTCGTCTTTTACTCTGTCTTTCCAACCATCTCCATCCTTCTCCAGACACGTACTTCGAAAGCCTCCTCCTAAGCTCATCATTCTTTTTTATGGACCAAGTTCTGGAGACATAGAACAAGGGTGTACATCAAATGAAATATCTTCATTTTTTTTCTTCTCAGTTTTACATACAGTATCTTTCATAGATTCGCTTCTCTTCGGCCGGGTTTCTAATGTCTTGTTAAATGTTTCCTCGGTGTGAAAACCGAAATTGATACGTTCTCCCTCCCTCCCGATACGCTCACATCAAATAACCGACGCGACGGTCTGCGGTCATGGCACTACTAACACAGGGTAGGACGTTCCCTTGAGCTATCGCTTCTATCTACACCCTGCAAGCCACCTCAAGGGTGTGTGGCAGGGGGTGAGTAGTCACCAACATGCATTACACTAAACCCTAAAGATAGTGTAACTACGACTATTGATGCATCAGCATAAATCGCCAATGCTTGTCAGAAGGCAAAGCCTCACAAGCATTCACAACACTATAGCACTTTTTCTATTGTGTTGATGTAAACTACGTTACAGCGTTCGACCCAAAAGGTTCACAACGACCTACCTTGTACGCATTAGCAGTACCATGGTCTGAGGTAATATATAAAAACCAAAAATTTTAGAAACATCAAGTTAGCTAGAAGAACATGATGTCTTGCAGTTAGCAGGCATAATAAAAGCGGCCCTTATTGACACTTCTTCTCTTAGTGCTATTCTCTGGCATTAGAGTAATTTCCCGTAAACCATACTGTGTTCTTGAGACCCGAGAGAGTTACTCACGGGAATGAAATATTAGGATCGTCTTTGCTGCAGAATTTCTCTTCACGTCTTATTCTCTTCAATAACAGTTGTTTGTGAGTATGGGTGTGTAATACCATAGAGTAAGCATATAATATATTTACTCTATGGTAATACACACCCATACTCACAAACAACTGTTCAGGTATACACACTGTGTATACTTGAACCGTGAGTGTTGTTTACCGAACAGTTCATTACTTTATTGCTTTCATCTCTGAGGAGGCGGAAGACCATTAGCCAAAACAAAAGTAAGCATGGAAAGAAGTAAGCAACTAAGCGTTTATGTTTTTACATTGCGGTGGGTGTTTAAAAAAATAAATTCTCCTTGATATAGTTTCGATAGGCATAGGCCAAAAGAAAAGTTTAGATAGCGTATGTACATCGAGTTTGACTTCCAGCTAAATTTTTAGCGTTCTCTTCCTCCATGTATTCTTAGTTTTTAAATAGTGCCTACTCATGGGTATTTTACGTAGCCCATAACTTTTATTATTTTTCAAGCAAAAATGTAAATTGTTCGTGCTGATCTTTACTATCTGGTTATCATTGGATATCCTTGTTGGTTCAAGGTCATTGGAATATTCCACCTAATGAGAAGAGAGAAAGAAAACTCGTGAAAAGTTGCACACAAAAAAATCCAGGAAATTTTGGGGAAGTTCCCTTCCGGAAAAGATTGCATCGCACTTAATGCTCTGGTAAACACAGCGGGGCTGAGGGATGGAGTGAACATATAACCCTCCACTTCCATTTCACCATTTATTTTCAGAAAGTTCATCTCAGAGATGGCTCGCCTGGGTCTTGGTGTAAGGCCCCTTCATTACGCAGAGGACCGGGCCCTCCATTCTCTTTGACAGGCTCTCCTTTGGAGGGGACGGGCAAGGAAGGGAAAGCTACAGAAATTGGATAAATCTCATAGACGACAGCGTTCGGCAGTGTATGTACAAGAATCGGCAATAAATTCTGAAACCTTTGTGCCAATTTATTTCTAATGGACTAAAAGTGTTTTGAGCTTATATTCTAAAGCATAATAAGTTTCGTAATTTTAATACTCACACATTACTTCTCCTTTCCATACGCTCTACGTAATAAAATATGTTTCAAAGCGTTTAGAACGCCTTTCCCCTATTTTTTTTTTTCAAATTTTAGAATTTTTAACGTTCGAACGTAAAATAAACTTGATTTATTCACAGAGACTGAAATTTAAAAGGTTTTATGCGGCAATTAAACTAATTATGAAGACTTAGTGTGGAAATAAATCTTAATAAAACGAAAAATGTGAGTAAAAAACAGAGTGGAAGTCAAAATTTGCTTTTACAATTGTGCATTTTTCTAGGGTTTATTGTAGTGAAAGTGAAAAAAATATTCCATGAATCATCTATGACAAGTACTAAAATTCTTTGTTTGTGTATTTCAATTCTTCAAAACTTGATTAAGGCATTCAAAAAAACTTCCATAGTTGCAAGCGTTCAAAGGGAGTCTAAATTTCGATTTTCGAGGCGATTCCCCCTAACTGATCCGTGAAGCCGTCCAGTAGGTAATCTTCCTCTGCCATCGGAAGAAGAACTCAGGAAATGACTTACATGCGTGCATTGCATTAGAGCCTCCCGGTCAGAAAGGCTTCCCATTCGTAAACCCATCGCCCCCGCCCCCTCCCCTCCCCCACTTCCCTCAGTCCCTTCCCCTCACCGCCAGTTCCCTCTCTCCAGCTGAGCAAGTCGGACGGCCACTGCTGAAAAAGTTCCACAACGCGTGAGTTTCATTTTTATTTCTATTTTGACTTTCAATAATCTGTAATATATCTGTATAAATCTTTATACTAAGCCCTTATACTGATCTAAAATATTGTTCATATGCAGCAGGGCCGCAAATTTAGAGTGCGCTAATTACAAGCAGATATGAACATGCAAACATCATTATAAGTACTGTACCAAGTGGATGATAGGCTCATGGACAGATCTACCCATGATATCCCCGACTAAGGGGATAAAGTTTCTTGCAAAAAACTATATATCTTTCGAGTTCCCAATTATTGCGGTAGCACAAATGATGTGGTACGCAGTCACGCGCACAGGTGCAAAGATATGCACTAAAGTTGGTAAATTTCGTCATGAAAAAATCATTTGACTTGACTGGGATTTTTCCGTTTAGTCAAATGATTTTTTTTCATTACGCATTTACTTTGGTGTATACTTATCTTTCAATATCAAATCCCTTTTAAACTCTTTGTATCCTTTTCCTCCTTTCATATCGTATAAGATTCCAACCCTTTTTTCTTCCCCTCCCACGCTTTTCCAGCATTTTCTCCTCCATCAGCCTCTTTAGTATGACGTTACCCAACAGTACACAAATCATACTCATTGGGTGCTTTCCAATTACCGACGGAAATCGACGTGAGTCGTCTCCGAGCGACTTTTCTGCTTTCCGATTGTTCCGTGTCGCTGGGAGTCGCTGACGCGAGCTGACTAAAAGCCACTCGCTGGAAAAGAAGAAAACACCCGTATTGTCATGGAGGTCATGGTACTAGCACTGTAGATTCCGGTCATTTGGAACACATTGGGCCAGGATACTTCGCCCCAATCAAACGTTTTCACCAGTTAAGCGAAGTATAATGTGAATATAAATGTATGCGTGCTAATTTTAACTAAGAAAAACCTAGTTTGGTTTCCCTGCACATAAACATTTATTCAAATATATATCGGAAAATACATTGGCGAAAGTAATGAATAAGCAAACTGTCTTAAAATGGCTAACAGAAGTCTAGCACTTCTAAAGGATGAATTACTATTATCTCTGTAATAATGCGTTATATCTTGGTGACCATTACGTATATATTTAAAAATTAATGCGGCAACCTTCAATTATTATTTATGAATCCACTGGTGAAGTTTATGTTTAAAGTTGAGACTCCTTTCAAAATAAAACTAAGTGATTAGCTTTTTCTTATACTTGATTGACCCGTTTCAAACAATTGCGACTGCGCATGGATGTTCTTTCCAATTAGTCGACGTGAACGTCGACACAAGTGTCCTAAAAGTGACGCATGAGTCGCTGCGAGTCACTCAATTGGAAAGCACCGAATACTGCAACCACTTTCGATGCCTCTTCATTTTTCCCTCCAGCTTCGTTTCCTCTCTCACCGTAGCAGACACCTCCCCATTTGCACCCAGCTTACACTCTCCATCATTCTCCACACCCGTATCACAAAAGCCTCCAGTATACCCTCATCACGTTTCCGGGTCTCACAACGCAACCCTCCATATTAGGATTATAACTAATAATTTCTTCATTATATATTACCTGAATTACCCCTCATCATATCATCAATGTCCTGACTTCTAAACCAATTCTCATCCAGAATACTCCCCAGATACATAAATTATAACACCTATTCTAGCTTCTGTCTTCCGATATTAATATTTACCGGCTAATAACCGGTCAAAAAAGACGGGCAGGTCAATCAATACTAGATCATTCAAATCTTATTAGTACAGAGTTCATTTGCATATGCTTTTTGCAGGTTATTTCACTGTTAATAGTCTAATATCTGGGGATCGATATTAAAGTTAAAAAATATAAACATCCGTGCTAAAGTGCAACGTTGTTAACGGTAGCTTGATATGTGAATTTGGTAGGTTGATATGTGAAATTAACATGGAGCTTATGAGTTTGAGTTAAGGCGTGTTTATTTATCCAATTTATTACTTATCTGGATCTAAAATGGAAATACGGGGATTATCCAGATAAATGTCATGCTATACAAAAATAATGACACCAAAACCAACAAAATTAGTTCAGCTGTTTTTTTCATCATTAGCATCGCCCCCCCCCCCCCAAATGAGCATTGGTTTTTCTTATTATTGATTCTAATCTAAATACTTCGGTAGAATATCAACACCTTTGTCATTTAATGGCTACCCTTCCTACCAAACCTCTTTTGCTTGCACATCATTGACTCCAATTCCTTGGCTGACTGGCAAACCAATGACTTAACATCCAAAAATCTGACTCATTATCTTTCGAACGCAAGTAGGAATCAGATTTACACTACTGAAATCCACTTAATTGCCGAAATTCGAGCCCGGACCCTCGGTATGGGAAGCAAGTATTCTAGCCACAACAACACTCTGGTACCCTCCATATTTTTCTCCCATACGCTCAACTATCACAGCTATCAAAACCCGTTTCCTTCATATTGCTTCCTCCATCCATGTATTATGCCTTTAACAATATCTTTTAGTCGAAATAAATCATAAGTTTTTCTAAAATCATTAAAATATAGTCTATCGTTCAGTCCGAAGCAACTACATTGCCAACACCTTCACCTTGTTTTTTTGTATCTTCAGTTTTGTGTTTCTATATTACATAACTGATACAAAGGCACCTAAGGTGCTTCCCTTATCGGCAAAAGGCCTTTGGCCCGCCTGAAAACCAAATATGCGTTACATTTCCTCACAATGACATGCGCTCACAGCAAATTTGATTGCATCTTTGTATTCGCGGGTGACTACGTTAATATCACCCAAGGTTCTTAGAGTATTACTCTACTCTAGAGTAGTAGGGTATTAATCTATACTCTATGAACCTTGAGTATCACCGAAGGGTCATTAAGCTATCCGTACTTGGCACGTCGGTATAACTATGCTGAACATTTTCTTCGCAGTCCAACCGTGTAATATTATTTATCAGGAAAGGCTCTAGTTTGACTTACCGGGAAAACGAGAATGCTAGGCAAGCTATACTGTCACTACGATTCAGAGATATTCGCAGGCGATGGATTAGGATGCTGTTTAATGGATAAAGAATGGATCAACTATTGGCCAGGCTCGTGAAAATGTAGTTTGGAAATTTTTAATTTTTGAAAGCGCTTTCTTAAAAAGGACGTTTATTTACCGACCAAGTTTTCCAATGGAATCCGGGAGAGAAAAATGAATAGAAAAAAACAACAGATTATGACTTTTCTATTCATAGCCGATTAGAAGACGAAATACGGTAGGATCGGAGAATAATTGTCCATGTGATTACAAATGTTCAAAATTAATATTAGCATAGCATTGAGTGACCTGAGGGAGGTTTAGCAGCTGATCATTAGCCAGTCTTTTAGAGATAAAGGCTCTACTTGGGCTCTGTTCATAATCTCTGGTTAAATATTTTCTCGACGTGAAAACCAAAGTTAATACGTTCGATAACACGATCGATATCGATCGACATCGATAACACTCACGTCAAGTAACCAACAGTTTGATGATATGTACAAAACCCGAACTCTCAGTTAATGTCAAGTTAACGTAAAGGTGATGTCAACCTCCGATTAACATTAACCAGACCTAATTAAACCAGGTATTACAGTCTCTATGGGAAAGAACGACCATTTTTTAGCCACACATATATTTAATAACACTGTGTTCCACTGTTACATTCAATGTCCAATAGGTAATGAGGGTAGGAAGTTTGCGCTTCAATTGTGCAACAATTTAAATGGACATGTTGAGACCTCAGTAGTCGTCTGTCAGCCGTCTATCAGATGTTGTCTGTAGGCGGCATTTTCATCTGCGTATTTCGAGATTGAGGATAGCAAAATTTATCCTCTGAAATATCCCAAGTCTCCATTCAGGGAAGATTATATATGGTGTTATTGTACCATGAGATTGTAAGCCATACGTATTCTCAATGTATTCTTTGAATGAAGGCTGAAAAGTTTTTTCTGGGAATTTATTGAAGGGACGTTGAAATAAGCTCAGAATAATTATAAAGACATGCCTGGGGGGACAAAAATTGTTTAAAAGTTTGAGGATGATAACCTCAAGTTTTACAAGTGAAAAAAAGTCCAACGGAGATTATAAAATGTTTTATGGCAGGGTGATCAAGAGAGATTTCCAGATATCAACGCACAAAGTAATCTGAAAAGGTGAGGAGCAATCATGCCGTCGTGAGATAATTATTGAGACTGCAACGGGAGTCAACTGGCATTTGTTACTTTATGTCAAACTTTGCCAATGAGTACGTGTTTCATTTTTTCATGTTCATGTCATGACTCGTTATTTAATATATTTTCAACTCCGTCTAAGGTCTACCAGCTAACTGCTGTAGAGACACATACAAGATCTACAAGATACGTTGCAGGCCGTTATGATAATCTCGTTAGTGTTACTGACCTTTTGCAACAACTGGGATGAAAATCGCTTTCAGACCGTAGATTAAAATTTAGACTTAACTTGTTATGTAAGTTCCAAACAAATTTATTTACTGACGACGTTAATAACATTTTACGAAATCTGACATCCTACGGGAGATCAGATCAAAAGAATAAAATTAGGGAACTAGTAGACTGCAGAACGGACAGATTTAAGATGTCATTTTTCTCTCGAACGATAAGAGACCATATCAGCGGCCAATGAGACTTTTAACTAGGTTTGTCAATATGTAGTGTAGCTAGTTAGTTGAACTACTCCCTAATACTCAAATCCTTATCTGTTACTTACATTAGTACGAACTAATGTAAGTAACGCTGTGCGTTTTTTTAGTATAACTCTTGAATCTCTGTCCATTTATGTAGTTGCAAAATACATCAATGGTAACGATCCCTCTAATATTATAATGTAGCATACCTATAGAGTAGTGCATGCTTGTAAGGCTTCGCCTCCTGACAAGCATTAGCGATTTATGCTAATTCATCAATAGTCGTAGTTACATTAACTTTAATTATGTAAGGCATATTGGTGACTACTCACCACACACCCTGCCACACACCCTTGAAATGGCTTGCAAAATATTTTTTAAATGTAGATGAAAGATTCAGTGCTAGAGTAAAATAATGTCCTCCATATCACCCAGAAGTTCTCGTAATCAGAATGTTTCTAGTAATCTTAGCCTCGCGTGAAAATCTCAAGCCTCTAGCGAATCCCTACCTAGCCTTTTGCAATAGTTGTGTTAAACCTTTCATTCACTCCTAAAAAAAGAAACTTGGGGGTTTGGAGAAAGGAATAAACTGTCGCAAACTCCCCTATGAACTTGATGATTCGCGCCAGCCATTTAGTGAAGGACCCCGTGATTTCGCGCCGAGTCACCCAATCACGAATCTCATCAGCATGCCGAACGCTAAAAGAAATTTGGCGAGTGTGAGGGCGATAATCAGTTTAACAGTTCAGTTCATCTAAAGAAATCAACAGTTCAGTAGGGTCGCGTGAATGGGCTCAAATGGGTAGAGTTAACGGCAAGACAAGACGCTCTCCTGAATGAAAACAAACAAAATTGCCACGCCAAAAGAAAACGAGAATTAATGGAGGATGACGAAGCGGTGGAGCTATTAAACGATGGAACGTGATAATGAATTCATGAAGAAAATTATGAGGGGCGTTTAATGAAGAATTACGAAGGTGTAAAGCTGAGAACAGGAGGGAGTGAAGGGAAAATCTGCAACAAATCGACCTTCGGATTGATGCATGAGGATGATGAGATGATAAAATTAGTTTGAAACCTTTCAGGTAAATTTTTCGGCGGTCGCATTTGTACAAGAGCGCAGAGGAAATAAGGACACGCAAGGGTGATGGAGCTAAAAGGAAAGACGGCGTTGGTCACTGGAGGAGCTGCGGGGATTGGAGAGTGCATTGCTCGGGCGCTGCTCGAAAATGGAGCATCGGTAAGCGCATTGCATTTTTTATAACCCATGGACAGAGAGTTTTGCAAATATTTTAAGTATTACCGGTCATAATTTCAATGTGATCATGGTTTAAAATTAGCTCATAGATGGCTGGATTGACACGCATAAATATGAACTTTGCAAACGATTTTGATATTATTTGGGTGATTTTTTTATTAAATTAATTAATTTATTACTGAAATGTAGTTTACTACAGTAACAATGCCTGTAAAAACTCGGCGAGAGTGGAATGAATACCACTTTCGGCGGGATAATTAGTATCGGTAAAAAATTAATTCCTCTAACAATAAGGAATCCCCATAGTACGTGCGTTCAACATAACTTTGATTTGGCGGAGTTATGTGGCGTAAATAAGGAAAACATTTGATTACACGGCTAGGCTACCGGCACAGTAACAGTGATAATGTTAAACTCTACGGCCTACTCCGGAAGTTAAAAGTATTCCTGTTTCACGTAACAAGCAGGGGCAAGGTCATAAGACGTTAATATAGAGTTAAATTTAAAAAAAGTTTATGATGAAATTTTCAATCTAATCTAATCCAAATCAATCGATTTAATTTTAATCTATGACTGCAAACAATTTTTATTTTAAATTAGATGATTTGCAGGAAAAAAACTCGCAAGAACTATTTATACCAAATAGCTTGCTAAAACACCGATCACCAATCCAAATTACCAAGGATCGGTATTATTTCGCTTAAATGATAGTATTCCATCGTCATAATTTGTTCCAAAAAACATCTCTAATCACACACAATAGCGATTCATCTGCGATTGCATCAGACAGAAAAAACGCTAGAGCATTTGAATTTCCTTAAATAAACAATGCATTAACGGTAGAATAATTTTTTGTCGATAATTACTGCAAAATATACTTTATTCTCAACGCTTGTCTTCAAAGGTTTTAATGATAATTGTGGAGTACTAGAAAATACCTTGGCATCTAGAATTAAATCGTAGTGCAGCGTAACTGCAGATTGGTTTCCTACAGCTCCCCACTTCACTCTCCTATCAGCTAATTAAAGAATTATTTCAATTCCACACACTGTCAGCTGAACAGAATCTGAAATATATCTGGAATTTCCTATATGTCCCTGTCAGAGTCTCATCAAGATGTATAAAATCGATTGGAAACTTTCACCCGGGCATAAGACTTAAAATCAGAAAATAATTAATTAAATACATTTTTTTTACTATACCACGTTTTTAAAACGGACTAAAAAGTATAAAATAATTTTCCCTGGGCCCTTCTAAATTTTTGAGGGTGAATTTTTAGTGGCTATGGAAATATTTGTAAGACTTGAAGAGAAAAACGTGGGGCGTAGGCAACCCATGATAATTAAGGAGGAGTAAAGGGACCAGGTGTCGTTGAGCAAACTCCCACAGTTAATACCATTTGCAATGCACTGAAATTGGTTGTGAATTCATCCATATTATCTACTCCTATTATCTACTACCTGCGCCCCACGTTTTTCTCTTCAAGTCTTACAAATATCTCCATAGCCTCTAAAACTTCACCCTCAAAAATTTAGAAGGGCCCAGGAAATATTATTTTATACTTTTTAGTCCGTTTTAAAAACGTGGTGTACTAAAAAAATTTATTTAATTAAATATTTCTCCAACTCTTAGTATGGCTCCTTCCTTGGTATTTCTCTCCCTCCATTCCTTCCTTCATAATTTTTCGAAAACACCACATATCCATTACTCCAAATCTTCCTTGCTCTGCATTCAAAATTGCCCAAGCTTTACTGCCATGAGTATCCACGCATATGTTTTAATGATGTACCTCTTTACTTCCTTGCTAGTATTATTGGCTGTAAATAGATTTCTTCTAATGGAATGTCTTCTTTTCTAGGACTATTCTGCTCACAATAACTTTCTTGCTTCTTACATCACTGGTAGTCCTAATTCTCAAACAACAAAATTCTTCGACTAGCTCAAGTTCATTATGTCTAAGTTTGATGGTGACTGTCTTTTTCATTTATTTCCATGAACCACATTTTTTTTTGCTTAGATAAACCTTTAAGTTTTATATCCTTAATGTTTTGCCCACAGAGTTCAGCATTCTCGCAAGACTGCTCCACTACCAGAATTGCCTTGTAGCCAGAAAAACTATGCATCCTGCTTTTTTCATTGTTCATTGGTTTTCATTTTAATGGCCGCTCTTTGTGTAATCTATATCACGGTTTTTATTGTTCCCAGGTAGTAATATTTGACTTGAATAAAGCATCTGGAGAGGAATTACAACATGAATTAGGGGCACAGCATGGAAAAGATAGAGTTCATTTTGTCGCCGGCGATGTCACCAAGAAAGAGGATTTAGAGAGTGAGTAATATATTTAGGATACACTTATGTTTCAATGCTGACTACATAAATGGGCTCACGTTCTTTCGCAATGGATTTTTGTAATAAAGATAAAACCTATTCGACTTATGTTAATCATAAGAAATGAAAAATAGTTAAATTTGCCAACTTTTCGTGTGTAGGTACTATTAAAACATTCCTTGAGTATTCAGTGTACAATGGATAAGTGTAAATAAAATTGGAGATCTACCAACTTCGATAAATTTGGATGCACAAGAGTATACTTTTTTGCAAGTGATTAGTATGCTTTTGGTTTACTCCACAGGCAAGAACCTCTCACCAAGAAACACTTACCATTTCCGTCATCATATGCCAAGCAAAATAATTGAAAAAATATATAAACATTGATTTAAAAAACCTGAATAAAATTTAATTCATTGGACGATAACTGAAAATGTCTCATAAGATACAAATACCTGCTACATCTTAACTAGATTCCATTTTGTTCTCTCGCATGTCAACGCCGGATGGTTCATCCAGGAGCATTCAAAGAGACCTTGGGGAAGTTTTCTTACTTGGACATTTTACTGAACAACGCCGGGGTTGGAGATGAAAACCAATGGGAAGATATGATCAACATTAATTGGGTGAGTAAAACATGAGAATATAGTTAGTGAGTTAGTAGCGGTAGACTTGGGTTTTATATCACTCAAACTATGACGGTAATACCACAGATTAAGCATATACTCTACGTTGATACTCACTGTCTAACTTAATACCGAAATACAAACAACGGAAAACAACGGAAATACGAAGCAGAACACGAGCCCGCGACCTTCGGATTGCCAGGCCGTTAGGTTACCAACGGCGATCGTCCAAGGGCTGTCGGTGTTATTGAGTTTCAACGGAAATAAACTCCTGTAAAGCTACGGGTAATCTATGGGGTAATCATAATGGGGTAATCTATTTCTCCAGTTTATCGGCGGGACTCTATGATCAATCAAATGCATAAAGAAAGAATGAATGTTTCTAAATCACGAATATATTTGTTTTACCACGAGTATGAAATCTATTTAAGCTATTGGCTTGAAGACAATTTCTAAAATATTAGAAATAAAGCTGTTTTGGTGCACAAGAAGCTGACTTAATATCTTTTGAATATACGCCCCTGTCTTTGCTGACGGTCAATTTTTTTGGTGCTCAGCTACATTTATTTAAAGGTTCAAATTATATTGTTATTTCATATTTATACTATTATTTAACGTTTCTTTGAAACATAATTAATCGTTTGATAATTTCAAATTTTAATAAACGTTAAGGCTACGGATTGACCGAAGCTCAGAGAATGAATGGCCTTTCGGAACTCTTTCAGGGTACCGACCTATATTGATGAAAGCTTCAGAAATCGTCGTCGTCAGAAATGCTAACTTATGGCCGGAGATAGTTAATGCTCTCAGTCATACGTTTGTCGACCACGATTTTCAGAAACAGTAAGAGGGAGAAATAAAAAGCCGAACCCAAGGGATGAACGAACCACTTGCTGACTATATTACAGGAATTTGCACCCTCCTTCAACAACTGAGTCGGGCGCCGCGCCGCAAGGAAAGCAGTGGAGTTATTCTGGATTAATAGGACTTTTCGGTCCAAGTGCTAAATATATATTAGTCATAGTTGCTTCAAAACTCCTGGAGAATTGATAAAAAAGGGGAAACGATCACATAAATAAAGGAAAATTGACGCCCTCCTCCTAACCCGACGCTATCATCATTTCCGGAAGGGGCTGGCCGCGTCATTCTAGATTCGCGCGATAGAAAGGTCTCGTGAAACACGAGAGAAAAGTGGGCAATGGTGGGTATGTCAGCCAGTTAGAAATTAATAAAAACAATTACTATGATATTCCAGTCAAAAATGTTGTCTAATAACGATTTGCATTAGATTTAGAACTAACATCAGGGTAGCCATCAGCGGAAACTCCAGTATGTATAGTGCTTTATCAAATTTTCCTTACTAGCGCAAGTATGTGGCGTACTAATTCTATAATAAGAGGAATACTTGAATTCAAGAGTAATACTTGATTCGTCCACTCCCAAGTCTTAATAAAATGGGGAACTGTTTATATGCACGATGGAATATATCCACTAAATAAACCACAAGTTGTGTTAGCGGTGATAATGTATACCTGAGTTCCAACCTCCAGACCCAAAATTTGTCGTCACCAATGGTTTAAGGATCGTTTGGCAATGGTATTCAAATAATCACTTTTATTTGAGTCAATGTAGTTATATTCCGAAAAAGTAGTTAATCGGCTGAAACTGTTTCGGTTTACACCAATAAAACTAATGGATAATCAATATCAATCGCAATTATATTAATTGAAACAGTCGATAACCCGTTACGCCGGCGTCTCATGCATCTTACATTATTGATCTATTCTTCTGAAAAGTCTCCAAATTACTGGTGCATAAAACGGCCTGCTACAAGTATTCTTATTTATTTACGTCCTTTGTCTCGGAAAATGCCCTGGTCACCCCGTAACATAAAAATAAATCTGAACCTCGCAGTCATATTTCAGCAATAATCATTTAAATGGTTATTAAACCATACATGTAGTTGTTTACTTAATAGAGTTATTAACATAGATTTTGAAATTTTTACCTCATACATTTGAAATTATCTTCGAAAAAACTCGAAGCATGGACTCATGCATGCAGGAGGAATGAGGTATGAAAAATTAAGGCACGATTTATTCACAAAATGACCTGATGCATCACCAACTCGTCAAGGGTAGACTGTTTAATGCAATGGAATTTAGCGTAGGGTTCAGTAGAAAGAATGAAAATTTTGTGTGAGAATAATAAGCAGCAAAAAGTAATTTAGTCGTCGTCATTTTGTGTTTTGGGCAATGTGTGTTGATTCCAGCTTTGGTTATAGCACTATGAAAAGAATCAGGTGCATTACTTTGATTTTTAAGACGTAAACAGCGATTTCCTTTGCGCCAGTTCACCTGATTCCAGTGATTATTTGGAAGTTAACATATGACACGTTCAAAATTATAATAATAAGTAGCTGGCTAAATTTGGGTGAGATTAGGTATTTAAATTCCCTTCTGCCATCTAAATCCTCGTTAATCTACACATGAAATGTTTAAGGTTACATAGAAAATTATTGATAAAGCTCGAGATATACAATGTAGAACTAAATTTCACAAATAAAACAGTATCACTGAATAGGGTAAAAAAGAAACATAAATTTATGCGAAACACGTAAGGATTATAAGGCTTAGATTCTTCTCCAGAATTCACTGCAGGAAAATACCCGCTCAAGAAATGGTGGGTGTGATAAACCTGCGAAAATATATTGTTATCTGTTAACCCATAAAACGGTTGATCGGATACTCGCTTCCAAGTACGCGTTCTAGCATTTAAGGTCCCAATATCTCCCGAGAAACTCATGCCCAAAACTGGGGCTTAATATCTAAGCAATTTTCTTTGCAATTGGGCGATCAATGTTCGACGCCTGAATTAATCGAATTCTTTTTCATTGTGAATTCCCTTACTTTTGTGTAATATAAATATTTGGACCCCACTGAACCAAAATGAAATATCAACTTCTGTCCGGGTTTCGTAAAGAATAAGCTAAAATATCCCTCGGAATATTTAGTCCCATACTGTCTTTCAACCACATTAATTGATAATTTTGTACTAAAATAACTAACGTTCTGTTTCCAGGTGGCGGTGGTTAGAGGGACACAAGAGGCATTGAAGATCATGAGCAAGGAGGCCGGAGGGAAGGGAGGCGTGATCGTCAACACGGCTTCTGTCGCCGGTTTGATCGCTTACTCAGCGGGACCCATTTACGCGGGGACCAAAAGTGCCGTCATTGCATTCACTAGATCTCATGGGGTGCGTATGGTTTGCCCACTTCATTGAACTTGCGCCCCAATCTCTTCATTCGGAGTTCTATTAATGGGTTGCTCAATAGACAGGGCATACCTTGGTCGTTGCTAACATCTTCTGGCCATAATTACTATTTGTCATGCATAGGACTGGTTGAGTATGAATCCTGGTTTATTCATCCAGCAAAAAAATGCAATTAAAGGGTTTAAAAAAGTAAAAATATCCAATTGCCAAATTCACTTGGTTTACCACCAATTGAATGGCAAGTTATCTGTCATCACTCCAGAAAAAATAGTGCGCCCTGAATTAACTATCTCTTAAGCTAATTTTTGCTTTCAAAATTGTTTAAACTAATTCGTGTGCTGTTTTTAGTATTTTTTCTTCAAAAAATTTAACTTTCATGTCAATTAGATAACATTCTAGCAAAAATCAACCATTTCTATTGATATACTAAAACACCCACCAATATCTATTGAAAAAACGTACCCCATTAAAGGTGTTAAGCCTCCCAAACTTACTTTTCTGAACTGACGGTAAATTTGAAGGGGAATACAGATAGGCGTCTGAGAATAAATGATAAAGAAATGTTTGATTTTCCAGTTCCTAGTCATTTTACTCTTTCAAAACAATTCCAATTCACGCACCTCCTGTTTAGATCGCCAAACCCGAAAAATGTTACTGAAAGGAAGGGTGGATGAACAACAAAGGGCGTATTTTTACTAAGAGATATACGAGTACAACCCATTTTGATTCATCAGTCAAAATAATCAATCCTTGGAGTAACATTTGCATCTTAATGGAGGCTGATCATTGCTACCTAGTGCCATCAACTTCAGCACGGAATTATATGCAAAATTCAAAGCATTGATTCTCAAATATTTCTCCGAGCCAAATTCTTCATCTGACACTTTCTCTTACACGCCTGTCCACACATAATTCTCCTTCATCATCCTCTTCACCATCCCTCCACTCTATTTTTCTGCCAATTAAAGCTCTAGATCAGAAAAGTACGGACGATTGTCCCAGACCGATTCTGACAACCGAAGCAATTGGGGAAGATATGCCGCATTATGAAATGGTATTATTATTTAAAACATCACAATTTATTGAGTTAGATGGCTTCAAAATCGCTTAAATGCGTGGCAATAATTCTTTTTCCCGTAGAAACATATTTACTCACTATCTTCCCCATGTACTGGATACGTCTGTTTTGGTTGCGTTGCCCGTACTTTCCCATTCTAGAGATTTACTGCTAACTGCTCGCATTCGCATTATATATATATATATCTCCTTCCTTACCGCAACACTTCTTCGTTTGCGTCCCTCTTCACCCAACTCACTCTCGCCATTCTCCACCTACACCTACATCTCGAAAGCTCTGAGCCTATGCAAATTTTCCTGCGCAAGGAATTCCTGAAACCACTAGATCAGTGATTCGTAGCCCTTTTACATTTGCGGTACCCTTCAGACTGAGGCTAAAATGTTACCCTTCTTAAATTTTTTCAAATTTTATAACTATTAATTTATGAGTGTAATATACATCAGGAAAATTTCAACTTCTTATTTAAATAATTACTTCCGCAATTTTATTTTATTTATTAAAGTATGGTAATAATAAAATTACCAACCAACATATAATATGGTAATGTTTAGGTAAAGTACTTATATAGTTCTTCGATTACTGTCATCACCTGTCGGGTGTGAGAGTAATCAATTCATAAGTTGGTCATACCACGTTTTAATAAACATTTTTCGTTTTCCCGCATATAATCTCGCGGCACCCCTAGCTGTTTTCCCGGCACCCTAAAGTGCCGCAGCACACCGGTTGAGCACCACTGCTCTTTACCAAATAAATAATAAAATATAATCAGTTCTCAAGATAATTAATCAGTTTATTTCTAACCAAGCATTGCCTTACAATAGCTCAACAATCTAGGCGGCCTAAAGCCGCCTCCTGACACACTGTGCACCGGTTGGGAACCACTGAACTAGATAGACGCGTGAATTTCCCTTATTTCGTCGCTTCTGTCTGTCCCACAACTGTTGAGAGTGTATAATAGGATTTCCGTCGTGTTGACCCGAAACTAGCGGTATATAATTTTCTAGTTGACGGACTAACAAGCTATTTTTACCCCGTCTTAAGGTAGTTAGAGTGAGATATTTTTCCGAGTCATAATAAAAACAACATTCAAATTTTATTTTATAATTACATTTAAGCAACTGTAAGAAGGATTAAGTAAATGTTATAACATTAATGACGCAAATACATTGTTTTAAATCACTGAAATTCTCAGTAATTAACTAAACATATGCATGATTAAGGTTTTAACTTGACTCATTTTTTTCACACCGTATGCTGAAAACGCCTTCACAAACGAAGATTTTTTGCGATTCCGTATTAGTTACTGCGGTGAGTAATTGATTTATTATTTAAAATAGTTGAGAAAGCATGCGAACTAAGTACTGTTAATTTTTTGACGCAATCTATGTTAAATAAATGCCTCATTTTTTAAAAATCAAGTCTCTCTTGAGTGCATACCCGTACCTACCATTCCACATGGAAAATGGGTGATATTTCTTGGCAAATATCTCAAAAAGTACAATGGTGAGTGGCAGATATTTTGCTAACATTGGAAATATGAGATCTTTTTATTTATAATAAGGTCAAATTCATCGAATTTTTTGTGGAGTGATAACTCGTTCAAACTACTTTTATTGTTTTTTCGTTGACATCTCAAGTTTTTTTCCAACTACCGAACCCTACAATCACCCTTTACTACCTATTTTTATCCATTTCGGATTTATTCTATTTTCCTCGAGCATCAACCTGTCGTACGCGTCTTCTGAAGCCGTGAAGAGTAAAAAATCTTAAGAATTTATTTTCATCCACTATCATCTGGCCATCGTTCTTCGCACTCTAATCTTCATTACGTTTAGCATATACCAATTGACCAATAGAATCCACGGTATTGAAGAACAGCGAAAATGTTGCAGTTGAAAGAAAAATAATAAAATTAAACATTGCCTTTTCCGGTTGAATACTCAAGCTTATATAATAAAAGTAACTTTTCAGACTTTCTGTAGGATAACTGATTCATTTTAAATAGCCCCGGAAGATCGCGTCGACCGTCGATCTTTCCTTTCTAAAGCCGTTATCTTCTTCTCTAACTGACTCTTCTATCATTTTTTTTATCATCTGGTGAAATATTTTCATGCATAAGTTCAGGCGGTGGCAAAATAGTGCTTTCCACTGAACTTTTTACTCCACAGTTTGTACCCTTTTTTAGATTGTCACTGATGTTCCCATTCTCCAATACTCCGGCATTTCCTTTCCCTTACAGGCCACTGGTAGGTATAACCCTATACGCCTTTTGTATTCCAACTAATCATGCTGCTTTGATCATTTCAACTGTCAACACGTCCACTACAGTTGCATCACCATAGGCATTCTATCTAATAACTGGTAGATCAATGCAATGTCCTGCATAAGATTTCCTCGACCTCGACGAAAGTCTTCTCAAACTGTTATCTCACATGGTTATTTTCCAGCATTGAATCGCTTGAGCCCGTTTCACACGATACTCGATCCAGCTCAAGACCTAGTACGCTAGCTGGTACTTGATGTTGAGGATGGAACCCAGTATGATAGAAACCGTGATAGAAAGTTTCACACGATCATTGAACTTGTGCTTGCGATGAAGCGGTACTGTTGTTTACTGTTGCGAACTGTTAAAATAAATCTCCATGAAAGAAGGCGACTTTTGGCTTCTGCAGCAACAGTAGGGATTTTGGAGACATTTTCACCGCACCTTTTTACCGTAACACCCGCGATAAAGTGAGACACTGATTTAAAAAAGTGAAGATCGCACTGCGACTGTAAAAGCTAATGTGATCGGTCAAAGGCTACTAGGTCCTACTGGGAGCTAGCAACAAACTAGTACCGCATCAATTACGAAATCAAGTAGCCAGCGAGTATAATAGTTATCATGCTTGTTAGCCAGCATGCTGGTTCTATATCACACGGTACTGGAAAGCTATATACTAGCGAGTATCCTCGACCTTGTATTGGATCAAGTATCGTGTGAAACGGGCTTTATATTAAGCTCTTAGCAGATTTTGCCTACCTTCATATCGTCCAAGATTTACTCTTCTCCTCCATTTCTCACGCTTGCCCAACATTCTGCCCTGTTATTATCCTCTCCAGGAAGTCATTACCCCTCTACCTCTATCCAAACAGTTTTCCTTCTTCCCTCTTCATATTCATGCCGAGAAAAAATATATTTGAAATATTATTTCAGGGCTCAGAAGAATACGAGAAGACTGGTGTTCGCTTTACAACCGTTTGTCCAGGAATAACTGACACGAATTTATTCAAAGGGCCTTGTGCCGCAAATCTTAAAATATTACTTAAGAAGGTGGAGGAGCACAACGGCACCAAGTTCATACTTCAAAAGTGAGTACAAAGTAAACTTTCATTTTGTCGGCTAAAATTTGTGCCAAAACTTCTCAAATTGGATTAAAAAAGAAAAATGATTCCCTACTGCATGTTACCTGGTTTATATTGTTGATATGACATTGGATCACAATATTAACCCATTAGCGCCCAGCGTCCTATAATTAGGACACTTACTTTTTATTTTTTTGCATTTTTCTAATGGCATATAATTCTTTTGAAATTATTATTTATGAAAGAAGAATATTTATTTATGAGTGTTTTATTTATATTTTTATTTTACGCAACTTTTTAAGAGGTCTAGGCCGATATGATTTTGAAGAATTTTTTCATGTCCGTTACTCAGCCTAATTTTTGTATTTTGTGCAATGAACATATATTTCAAATGTGAAATATTGATCAGATTATATTTATTATGCATCACAGGGTGTATATTCGTAGGTGGGAGCGTCGTATTTTCTTTAGTATTTTCGTGGCACCTCTGAGAAATGTACCGTCCTATTTATAGGACGCTGGGACATAAAGGCATCAGTTTCCTTCGTCACTGGCCCCGTTAGTAGACCGCCGTGTTTTCCGTTGTGTGATGACTCATGCCTCGTTTCTCAGAACCTTATCATCTACATCTACATCTACATATTACCCTGCGAGCCACCTCTAGGGTGTTTGGCGTGGTCAGGTGACTGAAAGGGTTGGTTTTGCCCGGGATAATTTTTCGGCATCAGGTACAAAGTTTGGTCAAAACATACAAGGTTTGGTCAAATTATACAAAGTTTTGTCAACATACAGATATATATATATACCCAGGCAGAGAAGCGGAGGAGGGAGGGGGTGGTAGGCAGGTGTTACCAGTATGAGTATGACGTAGACGTAGAGGGGGTGGGCGAATATGACTGTGTTTTCGTGGAAGAAAAGGCAGATGGCGTTTCGAATAAAACAGACATTTAGTCTCTTAGGGATTCATTTGTAGTACTGCCTTGTGCGAGTAGAAAGTTCGACTTTTCTGCTACGTATTTTTGCTGTAATTCGGAGTCATGTTTCGGAAAGGTGTTACTATCAGTGAAATAGAACAAATACTTTTTGAAGAGGATATTGACAATTCAGCAGATGTGAGTGTAGTTGTCTTGCCACCGGAGAATGAGGTTGTCAGTGATGAAGAAATTTTTGAAGAAGACCAAGTGAACCAAGTTGAGGTTGCAGACGTTCCTGGTGAACTATTGCTGCAGATAGTACCGCGGAATGAAAGCCAGATCACAACTTCTGCGGAAGATGACGAGGAGTATCCACAAGCGAAAAGATCACGAGGTGTGGGGAAGAAACGTTCGCTGACAAAATGCGAACCAATTTGGAGAAAAGTCGTCCCGACCTACACAAAATTGCCAGAAGAAGGTACGTCACAGAATCTATGGCAGAGACTATGCAAGGTGAGCTGGGAGAAAATTCTCCTCTTGAAATAATTGAGATGCTCTTTGATGACGCGATAATGAGCATGATAAATTCTGAGTCTGTAAAGTATGCCACAGAAGTAAAAAATGAAACAAATTTCATTTTGTCGATCGATGAACTCAAAACATTTTTTGGAATACTTTTGCTGTCCGGATATCACAAAGTGCCCAGTGAAAGGCACTATTGGAGTGAAGATAGTGATTTAGGAATCAATATTGTAAGAAATGCAATGCCAAGAAACAAGTACCTCAAACTAAAAAGCATGCTGCACTTCAATGACAACAGCAAGGTTCAAGAGAATAAAGACGATAGAGGGTTCAAAGTGCGCCCTCTAATAGTCGCTCTGAATAAGAATTTCAGAAGATGGGGCATATTTGACAAACACCTTGCAGTCGATGAAATGATAGCCAAATATTATGGTCACCACGGATTGAAGCAGTTTATCAGAGGGAAGCCGATCCGTTTTGGATACAAATTTTGGGCACTGTGTGGATCAAGTGGCTATTGTTTCCACTTCGACTTATACTGTGGTAAGGAAGTAGCTCAGAATGAGAGACATGATTTGGCATTAGGGTCCCGCGTTGTTCTAAATATGTTGGACCCTGTCCAAGAGCCGGCAAGTCACTGGGTGTTTTTCGACAATCTCTTTACCAGCAGAGATTTGCTTATTCATTTGAGAGATGTTGGTTTTAGAGCTTCTGGTACACTGAGGCAGAACCGCCTGTGCAAATGCCCTTTGAAAGATTCCAAGGAATTGTCTAAGGAGCCCAGGGGCACTTTTGATTCTGCGTTTGATTCAGAAGGAGAAGTTCTGTTCATGAAGTGGAACGACAACAACTGTGTCGCTATTGGGACAAATTTTGACACTGTTCATCCTCTGAGTCATGCATCACGTTGGAGCAGGACGTCAAGGCAGAAGTTGTCTGTTCCACAACCGAATGCCATCAAATCATACAACAAGTACATGGGTGGAGTAGACCACCATGATTGGTTAGTGGGAAAGTACGATGTGTCCATTCGTGGTAAAAAGTGGTATTGGTGTTTATTCACAAGAATGCTTGACATGGCAATTGTAAATGCCTGGATTGTGTACAATAGGGTTTCTCATTCTACCATGGACCTCCTTGAATTCAGAAGAAATGTCGCCATTGCTTATTTGAAAAGAAACACTTCAAAGCAAGGGAGAGCAGCCAACACATCCTCTTCAACATCCATCCCAGACATTAGATACGATGGAAAAGATCACCTTGTATCAAGACGAGACAAACAAAGGAGATGCCAGGGAGAAAACTGCAATGCAAAACCTCTCACCTTTTGTAAAAAAATGTGAAGTAACTTTGTGCAAGAACTGTTTCACTACTTATCACACCAAGAAATGATAAATTCATATTTCTTTTTTCTCATTTTCAATATGTTTTTGTAGTTGTTATTGCATACAAATGTAAAAACAAACGTAATAATAATATTTTTCATTCAAATTCGTTCTTATATATAATTTTTCTAATTTGTGAAATGTTACCTTATAGTCCCAGCGTCCTATTTTTAGGACAGTCCACCATTTGCAACCGTTAAGAGATATTTTTCTAAAAATCATCCATATTGCTTCTAAATACCCTTCTAAACAATTAATTAACAAATTTTCAATAAAAAGTTTATTTAAAAAAGTATGGGCGTTAATGGGTTAAAGGTATATACATCAAGGAGCTATGTCCACATAATTGAATATCTGCATCATCATCATCATAGTATTACAAACCTAGGATTGGTATATTGCAGCCCTCCATTTCGCCCTATCCCATGCGATCCTTCACTTCCCTATGATTCTTCTTCCCCGTATCACTCTTGACTTGCCCCAAGTACTTGTCTCTTGGTCTTCCTATGGGGACTTTCCCTTCAATTCTTTCCTCCATTATGCATCATATTTAATCGTTGTGTCACATAACATGGCCAACCCACCGTCTTCTTCTTTGGCATATGGTGCTCCACAGTGTCCTTTCTTCTCCAATTCTTCTATATACGTCCTCGTTTCTCACCCTATCCGTCCATTTCCGCATCCGCACCCGCATACCCATCCGCACCATGTCTCGAAGGCTTCTATTCTTTTCTGGTCAGTTTTTTCAATGGTCCATGCTTCTGATCCGTAGAGTACCACTGCCCACACGAATGTTTTCACGTACTGTTTCCTTGTCTCCAGTCTTATGCTCTTCGAGCAGAGTAGCGGCCTTTTGGCCATGAATGCTGTCTTATCTTTGGCTATTCGACGCTTGATGTCTGTCATGCTACTTCCATCCCAGGTAATAGTGCTCCCGAGGTAGGTGAATGATTCCACTTGCTCCAATCTTTCTCCTTTGAGGCAGACGTCGGCCACTACTTTCTCTCTTCCGCACACAAGTATCTCGGTTTTCTTCTTATTGACTTTCATGTTGTATTCCTGGAACACGTTTTCAATTGTGTTCAGTGAGTTGTGTAGGTCTTAATCGTTTTCTGCTACGATCGCGATATCATCAGCGAAGCGTAGAATGTTGATTTCTTCTCCATTCACTTTGATCCCTTTGATTCCTTGTTCCTCTATTTCTTTTATTGCTTCCTCCATGTACATTGTACATATTGAAGAGTGCTGGTGACAGGTTACATCCTTGTCGGACCCCTTTGTTAATTTTTGTCTCCATATTTCTTCCATCTTGCGTGCGTATTGTGGTTACCTGGTCCTTGTAGAGCTGGTAAATGATTCTTATGTCATTGTAGTCCAAGCCAAGTTTTTCCATAGTATTGAACATCTTACTCCATTCGACATTATCGAATACCTTCTTCAAGTCCACGAAGGCTTGGCGATGTACAATGGCTTGCTCACGTGAATCATTTTCTCTACCAATAGTCTCAGGCATAGTATTGCCTCCCTTGTCCCGCTATTCTTCCTAAATCCAAATTGGTTTTATGACAGGTTTTCTTCAATTCTTCCTTCAATTCTTCTGCCTACTATCCGAGTAAGGATTTTGGAGGCATGTGACACTAGACTCAAGGTTCGGTGCTTCTCGCATTTCTCAGCCCTTGCTCTCTTCGGTATGGTCACCATTGAGCTCATCTTGAAGTCTTCTGGCAGCTTTCCGGATTCGTAGCAATCTTTGATTATTCCATATAGTGTGTCTCGTGCTTTTTCACCAAGTGCTTTGATTACCTCTCCGCTGATTTTATCTTCTCCGGGCGCCTTTCCACTCTTCAGGTCTCTAACTTCTCTCTCAAATTCGCTTCTTAGCATCCCTGGTCCACGGTTCTGAAGAAAGAGTTCATCTGAAAGAGTTCATCGAAACGTCGGCAGAAATGGAGAGTTCGACCCGGTCGGAAACCCGAAGAACCACCAATATCCTCATTCGTCATACGCCGTTAAATTTCTTGGCACATGTGATATGCAGTGTGAATAAACATTTATTTTTGAAAATAAATCCCTTTGTCTTCATGAGTGAAAAAATCTGCCAGTTTGAATCTCAGGCGACAGGCGAGAAATTATGTGAAAGTGGTGTTTTTTCCATTGAATTTACTAACCAACTTGGGAAATTTCACTCACCTTTTTCCATTTATTTCACGATCGTTAACTATTTAAATTCTACTTCTACCGCTACGGGAAAACATAGATAATAGGCATGATATGCATGAGTAATGTTTCACACCTCTGAGCTTTCCACTATTAGTTGACAGTACGGGCCCTGTGGAGATCGCAGTCACTGAACTCCGTCTGCCCCACCTGTTACACTGAATAGCATTATGTTAATTTTCCTGCTGCGATTGGTAACATCGCTTCTCTGGCCTTATAAATATTGGCACAGGAAACGAATCTCCATAAGCTAGCCCATACTCTCAACTAAAGGTTGAACACTATTATGTATTATGACAATGAAATGAAATGAAATGAAAGACAGCTAACATAATCTACATTGATATTTTCAGGGCGCAAATCTTTGAACCGCTAAAAAGCTTAAATGCTAACTTCTAATGCTTCTAATTCCCGTGTTCTTTCCTCTTTCAAAATGGCGGATAACCCTGCTATTTTGTTTACCGGGCTTTAGTTGAAATATTCGAAATTTTAGCTATTTCTTCCTTCCACTGAAATAATAGAGGCGTCAGTCTAAAAGGAATTTACAAAAATCTCAAAATGTAACGTGATCATTGAGATTTGTAATGGAAGTAAAGTATGGGTTCAGTGATGAGCCATTGGCTCACGCATATGGACTGATTCAAGATGTCTGTCCCAGGATGATGAGTTCTGAACGCTTCAGATCAAGGTATTCCAATCAAAATATTTTAAATTTGTAACTAATTACTTATTCTCTTTTCTAAAATGTCTCGTTCTCGGATTCTCTCTGACTGAACTGAACTACCAAGGCCAGAATTCGTCGCCGATGCCATAATGGACCTCATTAAAAATGCTCCCAATGGCTCCACATGGGTCGTCCGGCATTCGGAGCCAGCTTATCAAGTCAGCATGCAAGACCACATGGAATTGGAATTCATCACATCGTAATGCCAGATGCCTTGCCCAAAATCCAAGATTCGTTCACATTACTGGCCTACGGATATAGAGTTAATAAACTATGAGCATTCAGCTATAATAACCAGGGAAAGTGTCGTTCGACATCGAATGGGTTAAGCGATGTATAAGAATATTTCCTTCTAAGATGGAATAAAAAATATTGTAAAATTACGCGATTCAATTAAGCTTGTGTCCTGATTTTAAAAATAATATATTAATCCAAAAAATAAATAAAAGCTTTGAAATGCTCAGTAGAGATGCCCAGAAGTTACTTTCAAGTTTCAAGCATTCTTTTATTTTTCAGCCAATCTTCATACTTTGAATAATACGAAATATACTCGTATTTTTATAAAAAAATATTGAATTTAAGAAATGAGATAATTAAAAAAACAAGAATTTCTAAAATCATTGAACTAGTAAGTACGTCAAAGAGTGGACACCCAACCAAGGTGATTTGCAACCGAAAATCGAAACTCAAACATCATTCAATGATATTCGCAAGACCCTATTCCAGTAGATCTATTTATTTTCTCTCTGACCTTCAGAAGGGATGGGAGATTACGATACCGATTAATCGAATAATCGATCATTTTTGTCGGTAAATCAAAAATCTGGAATCGATTAATTCAACAGCCGATATCGATTATGTATACCCGATTAATTTGACCGATTATAGATTATTATATAGGCACTTTGGCGCGAGAACGGGTGGATATTAGGGTTGAAGTTGAGATGACTTAGGAAATTCTGAACGTTAAAACTTCGTATGAACGGTCTACATTATCCGGTTTTGATCATATCCTAATATTAACTGGCTATTTCTAATACACTAATGTTTCATTTTAAACATTTGTAATAAATATATCTCAAATTTGTAGTTCGTTTTATACTCTGCTACTTTCGTTATCCAAGGGAATTACTAATTATCGTTCGATGATCTTTAACGTAATTTGAGTTGTAAATATCTATATGGATACAGCTTATAGTAACAGCAGAATCAACGCACAATATGTAGTTAGTCTCAATTACAGCTATATTTCTCTAGTCAGCCCAAACCTAGAAATTGAATGAAGTACTTGAGGTACAGAGAACATTTTCTGAAGTAATAGGCCCTTCTATTTTCAGAAATACAATTTATTTGAATTTTTTACTAATAATGTCATATACGACCACCTGATCAATATTACTTCTGTTGATTCTATAGTGCCGTATAATGATAGAAATTTCTACTTTCATCACGTCACGCCAGAAGCTCTGCGAAAGGTACTCATTGGGGCGAAATCAAATTCAGTTGGAATAGACGAAATCTCTGTTAGATACTTGAAAGCTGTATTAAATTCTGTGACTCCTGCTCTACTTGAAATATTCAATTCTTCGCTGATGTCCAGCATTTACCCTACACTTTGGAAATCGTCCCTAATTCGCCCTATTAAGAAAGTTAGAAATCCTTCTTCTCCTGGTGATTACCGTCCTATATCTATACTTTGTGCCACTTCTAAATGTCTAGAAAAGATAGTTTTTCAACAAACTCTAGATTATCTCACTGCAAATAAATTATTTGACCCTTTTCAGTCAGGCTTTCGCAAAAACTTTTCTACCCAATCGGCCTTAATTAAGGTTTCCGATGATATAAGATATGCCATCGACAAAAGGTTGTTGACTATACTGGTGTTGTTTGATTTTAGCAAAGCCTTTGACTGTGTAAACCATTCATTGCTCTTACAAAAAATGAGAAACCTTAATTTCTCCTGTTCCTCATTAAACTGGTTTTATTCATACTTAAATGGACGACGCCAATCTGTAAAAGACCCTAATGGCAACTTGTCTGAGTGGGCTCCTATCTCTTGTGGTGTACCTCAAGGGTCAGTCCTTGGGCCATTGCTATTTTCGTTGTATGTGGGAGACATTTCAGCATGTATTACCAGGTGTAAATATATGATGTACGCTGATGATCTCCAAATTTATATGCACTGTCACCCGTGCGATTTCCCTGAGACCATTAGACAAGTAAACGATGACGTATCTGCCATCGTCTCATGGGCACGAGACAACTTTCTAAAAATAAATAGTGATAAAACCAAATCCATGATAATTGGTCACTCCAGGGTCATGTCAAGACTTAATATGGCTGAACTGCCTATGGTTGAGGTCCAGGGAAATTATATACCTTACTCCAAGACGGCCAAAAACTTAGGGGTCATCTTCAGCAATACTCTATCTTGGAAAGAACATATTTTTTATGTTTCAAATAAAGTTAATGGTACCTTACATCAACTGAAAATTCATAAAAAATTGCTGCCTATCCATGTAAGAAAGCAACTTATCTCCACCTTAATTTTTCCTAATTTTGATTACTGCTGTCTTGTATTCTATGATGTCACAGCAGAACTTAATACTAAGCTTCAGCGCCTAATGAATTCCTCTGTCAGATTCATTTATGACTTGCGGAAAGATGAGCACATAACCCCATATTTTAACAAGCTTTCCTGGATGGACATAAAAACAAGAAGGAAATTCAAATTAGCATGTTTCATGTATTCCCTACTCAAACACGATGACCCACAGTACATAATTGACTTTTATCCCAAGAGAACCATATTGCCAAATATAGTTACTAGAGCCGACCCTAACTACCTACATGTCTCACATTATCGGTCCTCCACATTTCATAAATCATTTACCGTTGCCGCCTCTCAAACTTGGAACTACCTACCTAAATCAATCAAAGATTCCTCATCGCTGCCCCAATTTAAAAAGAAATTATATTCGTACCTAACATGCCCCCCATAAGCCGTATTTACTCATTTCAATGCTTTATAATCATGTATATTGTGGTATATTTTCCATTGTTATTTATTTAAAAATTACTATATCAAAATATTTAATCCTGTTGATATTTAAATCATTGTGTGAACTTGCTTTTTATTCCATATTTTCTAATGTGTTTTGTTTCTGAGATTCATTCTATTCATATGGCATGTTGGTTTTTTGTTGTTCACTTCATGGTAACACTTTTTTTTTCTTAAATTCGTGCTTTGCGCACCAAATTTATATGTATTTTTGAGCTCAAATGTGATTAATGCAAATTGCTCTGATCGGATGTAAATCTGAGAACAATAAAACTATATTATTATTATTATTATTATACGTAAATTGAAACATTAATATTAGAAGTAGCCAGTTAATATTAGGCTATGATCATAACCGGATGACGTCGATGGTTCATTCGAAGTTTAAACGTTCAGAATATCCTACGTTATCTTAGCGTCAACCCTAATATCCACCCGTTCTCACGCCAAAGAGTCTCGCGCCAAGGTGTCCCGTGCCAATGTGGGCCAGTGCCCAAGTTTCTCGCGCCAAGGTGGCCGCGCCCAAATGTCCCATTCCCCAATCAGACACCCATCACCTCACCCCGTAATGTATTTCCACGAATACGACAGCTGACAAGTGCAGTTGCCGGAAGTGCAGTACGATACTCATTAGACAGTACGACACTCATATTCAGAGTCCATAGCTGCCTTCCACTGATTGTGAGCAGCATTTGCTCCACTCAGTGCCTCATCGACCGTCAATTCCCTACTTTCCTCCACAATAGCCTGATACAGTATGCGTAACCAGGATATTATTAAGGATGAGGTTCCTTCCTTGGATACTTTAGTTCATCATCAGCAGAATCAGGGGACAAGGGTACCTGTCTCAGGGTCTGGCAGCTGCTCTTTCTCTTTCACCAAAGATGGTTCTCTACCAAGCTCCAAAGGTTGAATTTCGGTTGGCTGCATAGGCTGCTCACATCCTAGCTCCACATGCTGCTCCTCACTGGTCTTCACAGGCAACTCTCTTTGGTGTTGCTCCAAAAGTTGCCTGTGAGCATCCAGTTCCATGGGCTACTCAGCTGATGGCTCAGGTGAAGAAGCCATCATGCTACTTGGTAGAAGCTCTAGGGAGTGAGCCTTCTCAAGTAGATCAAGACTAATTTCTCACTGGGATACACAGGAACTCATCCTCAAGGAAAACCGCATCCCTCGATCTCACTACATTCCTGGGATTCATCGGATCGATCAATCTGAATCCTTTGGTGTCCTTACAGTATCCAACAAAGATGAGCTCTTTGGTCTTTGGGTCCAACTTTCTACGACACTCCTTGGGGACATGAGCATAGGCTGTGCATCCAAATATTTTCAAATGCGATAAATCCAATTTTCTGCCACTCCACTTTTCCTCAAGTGTGCTCTCATACAAGGCTTTTCAGGGAGACCGATGTTTTAGGTAAATGGCAGTTATTATTGCTTCAGCCCAGTAACGACTACTCAATACAGCATCACTGAGCATGGAGCATGCCATTTCCACAAGTGTCCTGCTTGCCCTTTTGAACACACCATTCTGCTGAGGAGTGTACGGGGTGGTTTTCTGATGCCGGATTCCACAATCCAACAAGAAGCTCTTGAATTTATAGTTGACAAATTCTGTACCATTATCAGTCCTTATCACTTTAATCCTCAGCCCCGTTTCCAATTTTCCACCAATGATTCCAATTGCTTGAAACATTCAAAAACTTCATCCTTCGATGTCATGAAGTATCCGAAGATCTTTCAAGTATAGCCATCGATGAAATTGAGAACATATCTCGCACCACCATGGGATGCCTCTTGGAATAGGCCACATACGTCTGAATGAATCAGACCAAGTCTCTTTTTCAAGATTCATTTTTTTGCAAAATTCACTCCAGTGACCCTGCAAAAAATATTCATTGTTGGTGATGGTCACTTCCCTTTGCACAACATCACAGTCATAATTTGTGAGACAGTCTCTACTATTAGTCATGTGAGTGGTAGTGGTACCAGAGTCCACATACCAATTATTTTCCTGCAGCTTCGCCGACAGAGCCTTTAACAGAAAGGAAGTCCTATTATTCTCAACATGGCACGCCTTATTCCTTGCATTGTGTCCGGTTCTCCCCTTTGGAGTCTGCTCTTTAACATTGTTTTTCTGCCGTGAGGGACAGTCTTTAGAAAAATGACCAACCTGGGCACTTAAAACACTTGAAAGACGTTTTGTTTCCTCTTGCAACTTTTGTTGAAAGGAAAGCCGATTCATCTTGAGGCGTAAATCCTTCACATTCCCGTTGAAAGTTCTCCTGAAGGAGTTTCGACTTCACGGGTTCACTTGAAATTTGCACCGCTGTACTTTCGAGGGCCATAACCATCGGGATAAATCATGATGGAAGGACACTATGTTTTGGTCATCCAACACCAAAATTTGACCTTAGACCAAATTAAAACCATTATTACGTCTTTAAACATTCTTCCCGACGTCAGTGTTCTACATGGGTTCAGGATGAAAAAGTGAGGACCCTGAATGAACCATATATATTGATAAGTAATATTTATTCAATTGAGAAAAGAGAAACTGCCTTGAAAAAGAAGATAATCATACCTATCCTGATGAAGAATAGAGCTGAGAATTGCGTAGACTTTAAGTAGGTAGGTAGGTAGGTATATCGACCGAGGAAAATAATTTGGTAATTTGGATTGAAAAAAATGCTAACTATACTGAAGAGCATTTTAATGTTACTTTATGGCATAAGAGCAGTATGAGGGCAACATGAAGAAGAGTTGGCAGTTATTAAATGTGTCAGTAATTCGGACGAACCAGAAGTGGGGAAAAGAGTACGACTAGGATTCGCGTTTTCTCGACCATGACCTTAAAAGTCATACATTGAAGAAGCAATGAAAATAATAAATTAAAATTAAAAATTGGAATACAACTGCATTGAAAATAAAGAATGCTAAGCATTCTTGGAGAGAATTCTGAACTTTGTGGATTAAACTATAAATAAATTCAACCCCAACAATTATATCAAGAGAGTCAAGCTAATGGTTGGCGGAAGAAATCAAGATGATAGAATCATTGTTAAACTTGGACATAAAAAAACTTTCGCGAATAAAAGAATTTAGATATCTTGGAAGCAGCATCACCAGCGATAGAAGAAGCAAGAAAGACATTGTAGAGCAAATAAACCACGCAGAAAGGCTATATAACTGTAAGTGGAGTTTTCTGTCAACTAGTAACACAAGCTGAGGAAATAAGGAATTTACATGTGGTGCTGTAGTAGAATTATGGAGATTAAATGAACGGAGAGGGAGGAGGTAAAAAAAACTAAGAAGTTCTCCGAATAATTGGCGAAAAATGGAGTTTAATTCAATCTCTGCATAGGAGAAGAGACAGAACTATTGGACACATTTTGCGATACCTAATGAGTAGAATATTAGAAGGAGAAATGGATGGGAAAAACCATACAAGAAGGGTGAGGTTGGAATACAACTAGGAAACTATTTAGGACTTCTAAATAATTATATAGGAATGAAGCGGAGAGTGAAGTGAACAGCTGCTGCAAATAAATCTTCGGATTCATGACCACTGGCGATGAATCAAAAACGAGGAATTCACTATTTGTTTTCACTCAAGTCATGCCTACTGCTGGAACTCATATTTAATCAGTCACTCAATATTTTAATACCTGTTTCAATGTCTGTTTTGTATAATAAAGTAATAAAAACAACTCAATAATTTATTAGAAGCGATGCTGGATAAATTATTTCATAAGGTAACAGATTAGACGATTATAACGTCCAACATGGTCATTGATACATTTTACAGTAACCTCTGAATGGAACCATACTGTCAACTTGGAATTGAATGGCTCGGGGACATCACGGAAAAGCTACATCTCTCAGCCGATGATGACAATAAAAAAGAAAACGTTCACAAATTGGTGGAAATATTTTTAGGAAAGATCAGAACTGGCATCAATTTTGGCGAAGTACGTAAGGCCACGACTTGTTTCGGAGAAAATGTAATTCGATAAAGAAAATATATAACGAAAAATCTTCAAAATATGCCTATTCATTCTTTTTATCTGCCTGTATCTAAACTAGTGCCTCCCATTTCATATTAAATTTTATGCATACTCATGAGATTTACGCGCAACAATGGAGATAGGAGCTATGAGATGTGCGGTAACCGTTACTAAGGTAACCTTTTCTGAATCTAGAAAAGATAACCCTGTAAACTGTCTGCCTGTAAGATTGTGAGTCTGAAAGATTGTGAGTTGGGAGACCCTGAGACCCTGTCTGAAAGATTGTGAGTTGGGACGGAAGTTATTTGCTGTAAAAGCTGGGGAAACTACCCACAACATGGGAAATTTAATATGTAAGTAACAAAATAAGTATATTCAATTGCATTTGAGGTTTATAGGCTTAACAATCACTTTTATTTTCCGTAAAAACTGTGAATTTCTCATTGATTCTTGAAAGGCTAGCGACCAAGAGCATAGCCATTCTACTACTAAAACTAATCCTACATATTTCATCCGATGAGCAGAGCTATTAATTGATTTATGATAATTTTGTCTGATGCATTCTTGTTGACATCACCTTGCTATGAAATCGCATGCACGCTATTGAAATTGTTTATTTCAAGAATTATTTTGTAAGAGTTCTTCGCGACTAAATTAACACGTTGAGTCAAAAAATATTAGCAGGAGGAGAGTTTTCGTGGCATTGGAATTCTGCTGGCTCGATATAAAATCCAAAATAAGACAAATTTAAAGTTATATGACCATCTTTTAACACAGCTTACACACTGACTGGTAATTCGGAGGATAATAATCAACAATTAGGTACGACAGTACATTTTAATTATGTGTTTTCGCGTAGCTGAATAATTCCCCCCTACATTTTACGCATGTTTGGCCCCTTCTACATTTGACGCTTTCATTTTGCCATTTCACATTTCTGCTGCCAGAGGTCATTTGTCCTTAGTTCTTCAGTTGATCACGAATTTATAGTAGATCAGTTGCGACTTCGGAGCAAAAATCACTAAGAAAAGTAAGTTACCTCATTTTTGTATCCAAATATGAGCAAGGCACTCAGTTCCCGCGTGCTAGGAATTTTAGTTTTTGATTTAACATCCCGTTCGGTGGCCGTGAACGGCTCCTAAGCGTCGGTAGTGATCCTTAATTCATGGAGAGTGCTCATGGTTTTACCGACAGCTTTGAATTACGCTGTGGCATTTTTTTTATTTACAGCAAAGAATTTATCGGCCGTGGAAATTCATCGCCAGTGATTAAGAAAGTGATTAAAGTGAATATCCCCCCTTCGAATCCTCGCCATCCTTTGAGAAACCCCTTCGTGAATCCTTTTTCTTTTCGAAGTCCCCCTCCACCTCTCCGCGTTACTTCACTTTCTCACGAATACACACCATACCGCCGCTTATGCCCCTACACACCCCTGAATACATACAACCCCTTGCGAATCGCTCCTACGCTCCCGCAAATCACCCCAACATCCAAATGTAAAGCTTACGATGTATTTCCGTGGCCGATTCACATTTTGCAGTAAATAAACGAATGGCAATGCTTATTTAAAATCTTGCGGCAAAACTGAAGTGGTCTCTCCATGACTATGTATTCGCTACCGATGCTTTAGAGACGTTCACGACCACCGAACGGGATGTGAGCGCTGCCCACTAAGCCAATAACTAGAATTCCATGAACGCGGGAACTTCCTGCGTCCGCTTGTATGTACTTGGATGTAAAGATGAGGGAAACTTGGATACCTAGAGCAGTCGAAAGCTCTCCTTGCTCTGAAGTAATTTCATCTTGTCGCGACGAAGGGGTTAGACTGATTTCACGGAACAATTCTTTCCTCGACTCAGGTTGTCGACGGTGCAGGAAAGCGGATGTCACCTCGATGGACGAAGAAGAAGAGAGCGTTGTGCAGGAAGTGAGAGGAGAAGAGGGCGTGGGTGGGGTGGGTAGGGGGGGTTGGGGGGGGAAGGGTTCGGGGTAACGGAGGAGGAAATGGTTCGTGTGTTGATGGTGCCGGGTATTAGAGGAAGACGGAGGAGACTGGGGAGGCGAAGCCGGGAGAGAAGAAGAAGGGAAAGAGGGTATAACAGGGAATGGTATAGGTTATGGGTGTGGGAAAGGAGATGGGAAGATGTGTTGGTTAGGTATTGGGAAAGGGGGGGCAGGGTGGGGTTGGGGGATGGATTTAGGGAGATTGGGGCGGGGGAGGGGCGGCGGGGAGACCTCCACTACGCTGTGGGAGAGATTTTTGGCGAGTGATGGGGGGTCTCCCCGCAGGAGTGAGGTGTGGACCCCGCCACGGAAGAGAGGTAAGCTGGCCTAAGCATTCTTTCCGAACAACCTACGGTAAACTCTCGATTGGTAATGAATACAAGATGAGGCACGGATAAAGGACACGCACGCAAAATGAGGCGGTGATATAAATGGATTACTCAATTCAGTTCGTATGAACAGAAGTATTTTTGAATAAAAAGAATAAAAAATGAATGGTCAAATACAGTGCTGCAAGAATATATATATATAAACATATTGAAGTTTCGGTGCATTTATTATTGCCTTTGCCTCGGGTATATCGAAATATTTGGGTGAAGGAAGGAGAGAGATCCACGGATAAACCGCAAACCGGTTAATTTGTACATATGGATAATCGAGAATTTACTATGTGATACAATTAGTCTCCATATTACTTGTTGTGATTTTTCTGTATAAGTTTTCCTTGATTCCCATTTTTTAGCAAAATATGTCTCCGAATAATGATGGAATATAAACGGTCTTCTCTGATTTTGTAACGACATTAATAGTCTTCATTTAGAGATATTGATTTGATGGGAAAATACGCAATGGCTCAATTGAGTTTTATTAATCTTAACTAATAAATTCAACTCACAGACTCTGATTCATATAATAAGTGATATAATTTGAATCACAAACACATCTTGTTCGTGTCTGGTTTCTTGTGAGAATTCCCATTTGTTGGGAAACAAACTTGCCCTTCGTGACAACTATAATTCTTTTCAAATATTAAAATTAACATTAGCTCGTAGGCTTCCGCGGATATAGTGTTGACTGTTTATTCTTTCGGGATTCATTCCGCGATGTTTAAAATTGCAAAAAACAATATTTCGCTGGTCCTCCTGCCAGCTTCATCAGGTTAACTGAACTGATTCTTTAGTCTCGCTCGTCTTTATATATACTAATGAAAGCCTAAACTACAGTCGTACTTCTGAAAGCCAAAGACCCACTTCCCCGGAACCTCTACGGAGGAATATATGAATATTTGTGCAGCTGTGGACATCCATATGTAGGCCAGACATGCAGAGCCCTAACAATACGCCTCCAAGAGTTTCAACGGGCAATTAAAAATAATAATTACCGCATTTCTGCAGTAGCCGAACACCATCTCAGCGGCCCCACTCATAATTTCAACTTTGATGAGACAAAATTAATATCAAGGGAGGTACGCTATTACCCAAGATTAATCAGGGAGGCTATAGAAATTGCGAAGAGACCGGAGAACGTCAACTGAGAAAACGGTTACACGTTAAGTAGAAAGCTCGAACGAATTTTTCAAATTTAAATTCCGGCAACAATGGGAGTCCTCACTTATATATAAAGACGAGCGAGAGTAAAGAATCAGTTCGATTACCGAATGATACGCAATTTGCTTACGTCTTCTGGTCAGAATACTGAAAATAAAGGCAAGCTATTGTTATAGCTTAGTCCGTAGTTGTTTTAACAACTACGGACAAAAATCTTCGTCCACCATAACCGCTCCAAGGGATGCGGGACAAGCGACCTCCACGCACAAACAACTCCGGGCCACTCCATCATCCAACATCGACCTACGGGCGGCAATGCGCCGCCATCTTCAGCCAGATGCAACAACCTGCTACTGCTGCTGCTGCTCCGACATCGTCAACAATTTTGCCACCTTCTGAAACGGTCCTTCCAAGGACCACAAACATGTCAGAAATGTCGCAAGCTTTTGATATCCCTTCATACATGCAGAGAATCCACAACATGTCCGAGGAGGACAGAAAAGCGTATTTAAACTCTCTCATGGAGACATATGGCAACGAAATCAGAGCCTGCCGCGTTTCCGCTTCAACCGACACCACTTCAGAAATCATGCAGACCACCGCCCCTGCTGTGGTAAGCATAAATCCTCCCCTCTCCGGTTCATCCCCTTGTCAGCCATCTGTATCTAGCCTGGGTGATCCCACATGGCAAACGTGCTCCAAACACCGTAAGGTCCTTCAACAGCCATCAGCTTCTTCCTCCACAATTGCCTTAAGCAACCGTTATTCTGCTCTGTCGGAACCCTCTGCTGCCCAAACCACGCCTTCAGCACCGACAGCGCCTCCTAGTGATACGCCGCAACCTAACTGTTCCCCCGCACCTCCAATACCCGGTAGAATTCCCCTCATCAAGGTGGAAGATACCGGGAATTGGTCTGACCTCCACCGCGCTCTCCTGCAAACTTGCACTTTTCCTCCTCATTGCACATCCACTGGTCCCCGTAAAGCTAATATTAAATGTGCAAATGTCACTGATTACATCAATACACGCCGTATGATGTCTGACAGGTCCATCCTCTTCACCACCTACTCGCTTCACGAGAATAAACGGAGAGAATTTGCTCTCCGTGGAACCTTCCCCGCGATTCCCGAGGAAGACATCTTAAATGAATTAAAGTCGCGTCACTTCCCAGTAATCTCAGTAAAGCGCATTTTTAGCACCAAACCCTCTGACGAAGAGCTTACATCGGGCCTCACCCGTGTCGCACCATACCCTACAAGAACCTGTCAGGTTTCGTGCGAGCCATCAATTGATACCGCGGCATTTTTTAATGCGTCCGGTGTCCAAGGCCTCTCCGTCAAAATTAGTATTTTTCAAAAACCTATTGAACCCCTCCAATGTCACAAGTGTCAAAATTTCCACCACACGAAAAATAATTGCTTTCTCCGCCCGAACTGCGTGCGATGTGGCGAGGACCACATTTCATCTGCTTGCCCCGTCCCCATTGGTTCCCCGTCAAAATGTTTTCACTGCAACGGCGAACACCCCTCCAGTTTTCGAGGCTGCCCAAAGTTTAAGGAGCAGAAACGTCTGCTCCTTGAAAAACGTAAACCCGCGGAACCTTCAGTTCAAGCTCCTCCACCCTTAACACGTAATTATTCCGCAGCCGCTTCTTCTTCTGAATTCCCTCGCCTTCCCGAACAACCTCTTCCTTCAACCTCTTCACCTTCAACTTCCGAAGCCCAAGAACTCAGTTCTTGGGTCCAGGATCTTTTTCCGAAACTCCGCTCCCTTACCACTGTCATTCAGAAGAAAGAATTTATTCTCCAACAGCTCTTCCTCCTCTACACGTAAATTCTTTCAAAGTCTTCAACTAAAAAATCATGCCAGGCTAGAGGACAAGTAAATTCTTATCAAGTTATTTTTATTTTTTTTGTGACCCGCCTTCAGCACAACTCCACTGCCACACACCAACATTTCAAAGTAATTTGCATTCTTTAGTTATCCCTGCTTTTTTGTTAATGAACCGGTTAGGGTGGACTCTTGTCCACCGGTACGGTGCAATTGTGCGCGCCTCCGGCGCTGAGATAAAGCGAAGTCTTAAAGAATCAGTTCAGTTAACCTGATGAAGCTAGCAGGAGGACCAGCGAAATATTGTTTATTGCAATTTTAAACATCGCTGAATGAATCCCGAAAGATTAAACAGTCATTAACATTAACATTTTGTCCACTAACTTAGGGTGCTTTCCAATTGGCATCTGCGTTGATCTGATTTAATCTGATTAGCGCTAAGCGTGTTCCAATTGCATACGTGACGTCATCAGCGCTAAGTAGATGGAAACACATCCCGCACCGTAGTTCGTCTGCGCACTTATCTGCGCTATAGCAGACGAAATTTGTAATGGCGGGGAAGTGTGTGGCAGAAGGAAAAGGAATTCCTCAACGTCAAAGACAACTATGATAATAACTTGAGAAAAACAAATAATCTGGTTTATTATCATTCTGAAAGGCAATATTAACCACTTTTGAAAGGAAATGGAAAAAGGCGAATTATGAACGCTCCAAATGAAATTAATTTTTAACTCGGATCATTGACATAAATAAGCCTCAGTTCTGAGATCTATTTAAGAATATTTCCACTTCTAACTGTTGGATAATTAACGTTAATCATACAAGATTGCCTTGAAGGGCTCATAGACGGAAATTAAACAAAGAAAGGTAGCTAGGAGAGGTAATTAATTTCCGTGAACCAACTTGAAGCCATCTTCCTCATCCACAAAATCCGAAATGGAGCAAGAGAGCGAAATCATAATGTTATATCCTGTTGATTCAAAATGGATTTAATTTATTTACTTTTATGGATACCCCGTTGGAAATATTCTATTAATAAATTCAATTGAACGCCATATGCATCCCATTAAATATAATTGATTAATGCCAAATTTCAAAAGAATTTGCCGATAATTTTCATAGGTGTAGATACTTATAAATATTTGTGCTAGTTCACATATCGACAGTAAAGAAAAATAATGAAGCAGAGAGACCCACCAAGGGGCAGATTGGGCTTCTTTTTAGATGTGGTAGAAAAATATGCGATTCCTGGCAAGAAATGATTCGTCTATGAAATGGAACTAGATGAGCGAAAATGTATGAATTCATAATCATTCATTTAGAGCTCTGAAAAAACTGATCTGAAAGCTCAAATAACAGCAAAAAGCACTAGGCAGGCACCAAGCACCAATGCACGAGTTGATTCAGTGGAGCGGTCGTCCCAATAACAATAATAATAACGACGGAGAGCGGGAGTCGCTGCTCTTCTCTGTTTAAATAAATACGTACTGCTACTGGTTATTCCATTACTTACTTTCTATCAACTATCGCAAGGGTCTCCAAACTACGACCCGCGGGCCGGATGCGGCCCGCGAGGCCCTCTCACCCGGCCCGAGGAGACCTTTTTGTCCACGAAAAAAAATACGAAAATTTACTTGCATCCTGCCAACATTACGTGGACGTTATGTTTTTACCGAATTATAAAATAGAGGCGAGCAGTAGTGCGTTATGTTTTCCAACCGATCACTACATTGCAAAACCTTATTCACTACTTACTTTTTCTACTTCCGTTCACAGTCAATGAGACAACATCTAGTGGAGGAGTTTTTAAATGGTTTGCTGCTTGTTCAAGGCTTGATTATTTTGATCACAGTTTGCCAGTTACAGTTGACTGCTGCGATGAGGAGGTGTTGGTGTCAGTAGGCGTCTGATTTCGAAACATGTTGCACTCTATTTTATTTCCCAACCCCCAACCCCCCCTTCTTTATTATATAAGGCTAGCAATAGCAATTTTACCTTCTGTTTTGTCTTGTAAATGACTCTTTAGTCGTCGAAACCGGTCGACAGCAATAAAAATAATTAGTGGAATTTTATACCGTGTTTTTGTGACAATGAAGTCCAGGGTCTTCAAGATCTAATTGGTAGATAAATCCCTCCATTGTGGCAGTTGCCTGAACTTGACCATTGAAATTCCATCGAAACCCCATCTTCATGAAATATTCCGCAGGCTTCACTTGAAAATAATACAAAATGGCCCTTTTCCACCATTTTTCTAACGGAAAGTAAATTAGCTGACAGATTAGGCGCATGAAAGGCATTGGAAATAGCTGTCAGAGCACCATTTTGACCGCGTAACGGAAGTAACACATCCCCGGTTCCTGCAATGAGTAATATTTCTTTGTTGGTGATGGTCACTTCCCTTAGCACAACATCACAGTCATAATTTGTGAGACAGTCTCTACTATTAGTCATGTGAGTGGTAGTGGTACCAGAGTCCACATACCAATTATTTTCCTGCAGCTTCGCCGACAGAGCCTTTAACAGAAAGGAAGTCCTATTATTCTCAACATGGCATGCCTTATTCCTTGCATTGTGTCCGGTTCTCCCCTTTGGAGTCTGCTCTTTAACGTTGTTTTTCTGCCGTGCGGGACAGTCTTTAGAAAAATGACCAACCTGATGGTACGTAAAACACTTGAAAGACGTTTTGTTTCCTTTTGCAGCATTTGTTGAAAGGAAAGCCGATTCATCTTGAGGCGTAAATCCTTCACACTCTCGTTGAAGGTTCTCCTGAGGGAGTTTCGACTTCACGGGTTCGCTTGAAATTTTCACCGCTGTACTTTCGTGGGCCATAACCATCGGGATAAATCATGATGGAAGGACACTATTTTTTGGTCATCCAACACCAAAATTTGACCTTAGGCCAAATTAAAACCATTATTACGTCTTTAAGCATTCTTCCCGACGTTAGTGTTCTACTTGGGTTCAGGATGAAAAAGTGAGGACCCTGAATGAACTATACATATTGATAAGTAATATTTATTCAATTGAGAAAAGAGAAACTGCCTTGAAAAAGAAGATAATCATACCTATCCTGATGAAGAATAGAGCTGAGAATTGCGTAGACTTTAAGTAGGTAGGTAGGTAGGTATATCGACCGAGGAAAATAATTTGGTAATTTGGATTGAAAAGACTGCTAACTATACTGAAGAGCATTTTAATGTTACTTTATGGCATAAGAGCAGTATGAGGGCAACATGAAGAAGAGTTGGCAGTTATTAAATGTGTCAGTAATTCGGATGAACCAGAAGTGGGGAAAAGAGTACGACAAAGATTCGCGTTTTCTCGACCATGACCTTAAAAATCATACATTGAAGAAGCAATAAATATAATAAGTTAAAATTAAAAACGGGAATACAACTGCATTGAAAATAAAGAATGCTAAACATTCTTGGAGAGAATTCTGAACATTGTGGATTAAACTATAAATAAATTCAACCCCAACAATTATATCAAGAGAGTCAAGCTAATGGTTGGCGGAAGAAATCAAGATGATAGAATCTTTGTTAAACTTGGACATAAAAAAACTTTCGCGAATAAAAGAATTTATATATCTTGGAAGCAGCATCACCAGCGATAGAAGAAGCAAGAAAGACATTGTAGAGCAAATAAACCACGCAGAAAGGCTATATAACTGTAAGTGGAGTTTTCTGTCAACTAGTAACACAAGCTGAGGAAATAAGGAATTTACATGTGGTGCTGTAGTAGAATTATGGAGATTAAATGAACGGAGAGGGAGGAGGTAAAAAAACTAAGAAGTTCTCCGAATAATTGGCGAAAAATGGAGTTTAATTCAATCTCTGCATAGGAGAAGAGACAGAACTATTGGACACATTTTGCGATACCTAATGAGTAGAATATTAGAAGGAGAAATGGATGGGAAAAACCATACAAGAAGGGTGAGGGTGGAATACAACTAGGAAACTATTTAGGACTTCTAAATAATTATATAGGAATGAAGCGGAGAGTGAAGTGAACAGCTGCTGCAAAAAAATCTTCGGATTGATGACCACTGACGATGAAACAAAAACGAGGAATTCACTATTTATTTTCACTCAAGTCATTACTACTGCTGGAAATCATATTTAATAAGTCACTCAAAGTTTTAATACCTGTTTCAATGTCTGTTTTTAATAAAAAAGTAATAAAAACAACTCAATAATTTATTAGAAGCGATGCTGGATAAATTATTTCATAAGGTAACAGATTAGACGATTATAACGTCCAAAATGGCCATTGATACATTTTACAGCAACCTCTGAATGGAACCATGCTGTCAAATTGGAAATGAATGGCTCGGGGACATCACGGAAAAGCTACATCTCTCAGCCGATGATGACAATAAAAAAGAAAACGTTCACAAATTGGTGGAAATATTTTTAGGAAAGATCAGAACTGGCATCAATTTTGGCGAAGTACGTAAGGCCACGACTTGTTTCGGAGAAAATGTAATTCGATAATGAAAATATATAACGAAAAATCTTCAAAATATGCCTATTCATTCTTTTTATCTGCCTGTATCTAAACTAGTGCCTCCCATTTCATATTAAATTTTATGCATACTCATAAGATTTACGCGCAACAATGGAGATAGGAGCTATGAGATGTGCAGTAACCGTTACTAAGGTAACCTTTTCTGAATCTAGAAAAGATAACCCTGTAAACTGTCTGTCTGTAAGATTGTGAGTCTGAAAGATTGTGAGTTGGGAGACCCTGAGACCCTGTCTGAAAGATTGTGAGTTGGGACGGAAGTTATTTGCTGTAAAAGCTGGGGAAACTACCCACAAAATGGGAAATTTAATATGTAAGTAACAAAATAAGTATATTCAATTGCATTTGTGGTTTATAGGCTGAATAATCATTTTTATTTTCCGCAAAAACTGTTAATTTCTCATTAATTCTTGAAAGGCTAGCGACCAAGAGCATAGCCATTCTACTACTAAAACTAATCCTACATATTTCATCCGATGAGCAGAGCTTATCCGATGAGCAGAGCTTTAGATTTATGATAATTTTGTCTGATGCATTCTTGTTGACATCACCTTGCTATGAAATCGCATGGACGCTATTGAAATTGTTTCTTTCAAGAATTATTTTGTAAGAGTTCTTCGCGACTAAATTAACACGCTGAGTCAAAAAATATTAGCAGGAGGAGAGTTTTCGTGGCATTGGAATTCTGCTGGCTCGATATCAAATCCATAATAAGACAACATTAAAGTAATATGCCCATCTTTTAACACAGCTTACACACTGACTGGTAATTCGGAGGATAATAATCAGCAATTAGGTACGACAGTACATTTTAATTATGTGTTTTCGCGTAGCTGAATAATTCCCCCCTACATTTTACGCATGTTTGGCCCCTTCTACATTTGACGCTTTCATTTTGCCATTTCACATTTCTGCTGCCAGAGGTCATTTGTCCTTAGTTCTTCAGTTGATCACGAATTTATAGTAGATCAGTTGCGACTTCGGAGCAAAAATCACTAAGAAAAGTAAGTTACCTCATTTTTGTATCCAAATATGAGCAAGGCACTCAGTTCCCGCGTGCTAGGAATTTTAGTTTTTGATTTAACATCCCGTTCGGTGGCCGTGAACGGCTCCTAAGCGTCGGTAGTGATCCTTAATTCATGGAGAGTGCTCACGGTTTTACCGACAGCTTTGAATTACGCAGTGGCATTTTTTTTATTTACAGCAAAGAATTTATCGGCCGTGGAAATTCATCGCAAGTGATTAAGAAAGTGATTAAGGTGAATATCCCCCCTTCGAATCCTCGCCTTCCTTTGAGAAACCCCTTCGTGAATCCTTTTTCTTTTCGAAGTCCCCCTCCACCTCTCCGCGTTACTTCACTTTCTCACGAATACACACCATACCGCCGCTTATGCCCCTACACACCCCTGAATACATACAACCCCTTGCGAATCGCTCCTAGCTCCCGCAAATCACCCCAACATCCAAATGTAAAGCTTACGATGTATTTCCGTGGCCGATTCACATTTTGCAGTAAATAAACGAATGGCAATGCTTATTTAAAATCTTTCGGCAAAACTGAAGTGGTCTCTCCATGACTATGTATTCGCTACCGATGCTTTAGAGACGTTCACGACCACCGAACGGGATGTGAGCGCTGCCCACTAAGCCAATAACTAGAATTCCATGAACGCGGGAACTTCCTGCGTCCGCTTGTATGTACTTGGATGTAAAGATGAGGGAAACTTGGATACCTAGAGCAGTCGAAAGCTCTCCTTGCTCTGAAGTAATTTCATCTTGTCGCGACGAAGGGGTTAGACTGATTTCACGGAACAATTCTTTCCTCGACTCAGGTTGTCGACGGTGCAGGAAAGCGGAGGTCACCTCGATGGACGAAGAAGAAGAGAGCGTTGTGCAGGAAGTGAGAGGAGAAGAGGGCGTGGGTGGGGTGGGTAGGGGGGGTTGGGGGGGGAAGGGTTCGGGGTAACGGAGGAGGAAATGGTTCGTGTGTTGATGGTGCCGGGTATTAGAGGAAGACGGAGGAGACTGGGGAGGCGAAGCCGGGAGAGAAGAAGAAGGGAAAGAGGGTATAACAGGGAATGGTATAGGTTATGGGTGTGGGAAAGGAGATGGGAAGATGTGTTGGTTAGGTATTGAGAAAGGGGGGGCAGGGTGGGGTTGGGGGATGGATTTAGGGAGGTGGGGGCTGGGGAGGGGCGGCGGGGAGACCTCCATTACGCTGTGGGAGAGATTTTTGGCGAGTGGTGGGGGGTCTCCCCGCAGGAGTGAGGTGTGGACCCCGCCCCGGAAGAGAGGTAAGCTGACCTAAGCATTCTTTCCGAACAACCTACGGTAAACTCTCGATTGGTAATGAATACAAGATGAGGCACGGATAAAGGATACACACGCAAAATGAAGTGGTGATATAAATGGATTACTCAATTCAGTTCGTTTGAACAGAAGTATTTTTGAATAAAAAGAATAAAAAATGAATGGTCAAATACAGTGCTGCAAGAATATATATATATAAACATATTGAAGTTTCGGTGCATTTATTATTGCCTTTGCCTCGGGTATATCGAAATTTTTGGGTGAAGGAAGGAGAGAGATCCACGGATAAACCGCAAACCGGTTAATTTGTGGATGGATAATCGAGAATTTACTATGCTACAATTAGTCTCCATATTACTTGCTGTGATTTTTATGTATAAGTTTTCCTTGTTCCCCATTTTTTAGCAAAATATGTCTCCGAATAATTATGGAATATCAACGGTCTTCTCTGCTTTTATAACGACATCAATAGACTTCATTTAGAGACGTTGATTTGATGGGAAAATATGCAATGGCTCAATTGAGTTTTATTAATCTTAACTAATAAATTTAACTCACAGACACTGATTCATATAATAAGTGATATAATTTGAATCACAAGCACATCTTGTTAGTGTCTGGTTTCTTGTGAGAATTCCCATTTGTTAGGAAACAAACTTGCCCTATGTGAAAACTATAATTCTTTTCAAATATTAACATTAACATTCTGTACACTAACTTAGGGTGCTTTCCAATTGGCATCTGCGTTGATCTGATTTAATCTGATTAGCGCAAAGCGTGTTCCAATTGCATATGTGACGTCATCTGCGCTAAGTAGATGGAAACACATCCCGCACCGTAGTTCGTCTGCGCACTTATCTGCGCTAGCAGACGAAATTTGTAATGGCGGGGAAGTGTGTGGCAGAAGGAAAAGGAATTCCTCAACGTCAAAGACAACTATGATAATAACTTGAGAAAAACAAATAATCTGGTTTATTATCATTCTGAAAGGCAATATTAACCACTTTTGAAAGGAAATGGAAAAAGGCGAATTATGAACGCTCCAAATGAAATTAATTTTTAACTCGGATCATTGACATAAATAAGCCTCAGTTCTGAGATCTATTTAAGAATATTTCCACTTCTAACTGTTGGATAATTAACGTTAATCATACAAGATTGCCTTGAAGGGCTCATAGACGGAAATTAAACAAAGAAAGGTAGCTAGGAGAGGTAATTAATTTCCGTGAACCAACTTGAAGCCATCTTCCTCATCCACAAAATCCGAAATGGAGCAAGAGAGCGAAATCATAATGTTATATCCTGTTGATTCAAAATGGATTTAATTTATTTACTTTTATGGATACCCCGTTGGAAATATTCTATTAATAAATTCAATTGAACGCCATATGCATCCCATTAAATATAATTGATTAATGCCAAATTTCAAAAGAATTTGCCGATAATTTTCATAGGTGTAGATACTTATAAATATTTGTGCTAGTTCACATATCGACAGTAAAGAAAAATAATGAAGCAGAGAGACCCACCAAGGGGCAGATTGGGCTTCTTTTTAGATGTGGTAGAAAAATATGCGATTCCTGGCAAGAAATGATTCGTCTATGAAATGGAACTAGATGTGCGAAAATGTATGAATTCATAATCATTCATTTAGAGCTCTGAAAAAACTGTTATGGAAGCTCAAATAACAGCAAAAAGCACTAGGCAGGAACCAAGCACCAATGCACGAGTTGATCCAGTGGAGCGGTCGTCCCAATAACAATAATAATAACGACGGAGAGCGGGACTCGCTGCTCTTCTCGGTTTAAATAAATACGTACTGCTACTGGTTATTCCATTACCTACTTTCTATCAACTATCGCAGGGGTCTCCAAACTACGACCCGCGGGCCGGATGCGGCCCGCGAGGCCCTCTCACCCGGCCCGAGGCAGTGTCGGATACAGAAAAAACTCAAGGGGGGGCGCAAGTTATCGCGACGATTGTAGCTTTCGCGACTCTGCTTCCCTCATATATGTAGCTCGGTTGTTTCGAGAACATTCGGTGCCAGGATGTTCGCTTCCAGACTTATAAGGAGTGTGAACAAATACAAACAGTAGAATATTCGCGACTTTTCTCGAACAAATGCCAGACAGAATAACGTATCGAGATCACTAGAATGACCGCGACTTTTCGCGTAAGTAAGCTATCTATATGTGCCAGACAGAAACGTAAAAAATACGATGACGCGGACGCGCGCGCGTGCTACATAAGAAAGTACAACTACTCGAAAACTCGACTCATAGTCGAATGACGAAAGACACGAACAAATAGCGTGCGGGCTGACTGGCGGGGGCGCACAGTGGTCCGGATCGCGAAAAAGAGGGACAAAAATCAGATTTTTGTCAGATTACTTTGAAAATTGTCATTTATCTGTTTTAAGACGTGATTAGTTCATTTCTGCTGTTATTTTTAACAAAAAATAATTATTTTATAAGATATTGGGAATTTTAATGCTAAATTAACCGATAATGAGGAGACTGCATAGAAAACGCCTGTTATTATTAAATATGCAAATATATAAAAAGTATTTGCATAATATGACTTCTAGACCTTTAAATTAGTAAATAATTTTAAAAAATGGGTAAAGGTAAGGCAGTTAGGGGAATTGATTCTTTCGTTGAAGTGAATGCGATTATCAGCTAGCAGAGGTCGTGCCGCTGAAACTAAAAAATAAGTAATTATAAAATAAATATTATAACGGTTTTAAGTGCAAATTAACTCATTTATGTTAATAAAAACATACTTAGTCTCTTATTAACTTTACAATTTATAAAAATTACAAATCAGATTCTCCTGAATTCCACTCCTATTCCTCTCATTCACTCGCTGAGTCAGGATATTCTTGCAAGAGCTCACGGACCTCTTTAGGCAGATCTTTTAGGCCAATGTATTTATTTAATTCAGCAACTTATGTACCTACTGACTAATGGATCAGAGGTCAGGGTCAGTTTCCGGAAAACGTCCTCAGTCGTGTGGAATCTTGAAATGTTTCTTGCGTGATGCGATAAGTTCTTATATCTTTATTCCGCGATTCCTGAGCCTCCTCCGAAAGCTCTCCAATTGGAAGAAGAGCTGACTCAATCACATCTGCACCATGCAGCAGAACTTTATCCTCTGTGGGTGGCATGTAGAACCACTCATAATATTTATCATAACATTTTGCCGTGTCCATAAAATATTCTTTAAATTTTGGGGGATCAATTAGAAGGCCGCATGACGAAGCTCTCAAAATATTTGAATTTTAATGATAAGTTCTTTTTCTACGACTGAAAATCAATTTTATATTTTATTTCATGTTAAAATTGTGGAAGTAAAAGAAGATTTTTGTAATATAAATGGATCCTTACCAGTAATTTCAGCTGATAGGCGGGCATTTTTGAAGAAGCGCCTAGCTGTGTTGCCATCATTCGATGTGCCATATTTTGGCTTTGGTAGATCAACTAATAGACCCATTCTACTTTTAAATTTCTCCTAAAGTACCTTCTTTCTTTTCCCTCTTCCACTTTTTCAATATTCGTTTTGCCCGTATTAACTAGAGTCGCTTCTGCGCGCCATGTCCTCTCTCTTTTAGATTCATGGGTGTAGCAGAAGACAGTTCTGCAGGGAAAGTATTTTCTCTAAGGAATTTAGTTTTCCTTCTTTTTGATCGGATAGTGACATCCGAAAATTGTTTGTTTGGCCTACCCTTTCTTTTATTAGATGTGCTTGATAAAAAAAGGCTTATTACTTAGACAATAGCCCAAGGGATGCCATATCACAATTAAAACACAGGGAATATACGAACCTGAGGTGCCTGGAAAGTTACGATACACAACATCAGTGAAATCAACGATTTGATCCAACCAAGTCGCATACCCAATACAAAAAAGGAGTTCTTTCGAGAGCAAGCTCGCCCTCTTTTCTCATAACCAACAAAAAAATTTACTTTCAAAAACTTTTTGAGCTCATTTTTTGCGTGCTCATCACCGTGTAAAATGTAGGCAATCCTCAAGAAATCCCGTCAAATTACTTTCCCGGTCGTCCATTGACTCTCCTTTTTTCTCCTGCATTTTACCGTGAAGTTGCTTCCGCGTAAATGTTAACGACATAGCTGTGAGTTAAAAATTAGAATCATTGATTCGTTAAATGCTGAACAATATTCTTCATTCTAGAAAGTTAGGAATTTCAACGGAAGCAAAAACAATGCAAAATTTAATGTGGTACCCCGCACTAGATCAACTTCAAAAACGGAAATAAAAGAGAAATAGCATACCTGTTTAATTATCCTTATCGCTGTGGTGGTCAGGAAAAAAAAATCATTGAATTACAACACTATTCCGAATTATCACAACACTAACACATACTTCAGAGATCACTTCAAACCACGATAACTATTGCCAATCGAGTACCCAACGACTAAGAACTCGCATGTGTACACATCGATGGAAAAGGACCAACTGAAGAGCACCAAAATGTTTCGACTGAAGCATGGAGGAGGTTAAGAAGAGAAGTTACCACCACCCCCAAGAACCTGGGTCTACCCCCGAGGATAACCAGGAGAGTTTTTGGTGGACCGCATAAAGAGAAATGTGCAATGCCTGAATTTTGTGCGAAAATTCCTACCTGCGGCAGCCCTCCAATAAAACCCATCTGGAAAGATGCACCTGGAGGGTAAATACCACATCTGTTAACAAGTGCAATTTCACTTGCAGGTCAAAGAAACCGCCTTTAGGCAATAAACACAAGTTGGGTGGTGCGCTAAGTAGGGATAGTAAAATATCCCGACTAAGGGCCTTACCCACTACCCTTGGGTCTGGCACGTGTGCGGGTCTCCTGTCACTTAGGCTTTGAGGAAAGAGACAGCCAGAGGTGGGTTTTCCCAGCAGCAGTGCATACAACCAGTCTTACATACTTCCAACGATTAACAAAATTCGATGGGAATCGTACTGAGAAGGGATCGAAGAAAATATTTTCCTCCTCTTCCAGCGTCACAATTTCGCTTAGTATCGCAGTCTGAAATTGATTCTCTCGCTCTTTCTAGAGTAAATTCGGCCAAGAACAGAATATAATAGATAAAAACATAGTAAACTTCTTCATTATTAAAATTCTAATCAATGAAACATTGGAAAAGACGTATTTTCCAATGTGTCTCCACTGTAACGAAGCTCGCGTGTCTAGTCCCGACGTTCACGGCCGCGGCAGAGAGTTATATAAGTCGTTGTCATTCACTTATTTGCAAATATTTGCAGCTAAATCATTTACTAATATCTTTATAATATAACCCACTCTTCCCACTATAAGAATCTCCGTGTCACTCGGTGTCACTCTTTTTATAATCCAACGTTTATGAGAAATTTGCGAGAAAAAATGATTCCTCTTGAAGAACTCCTTCAGCGATCATCACAACCACTACAAGATTGAAACCTAGTTTTTCTCATGGTAAAGTGTCCATATAATTATAGACCACACTCATTTTACCAATTTTTAATACGAAATAGAGCAATTAAATTGTCAAAAATGTGTATTTTTTCGAAAAAATGAAAAGAGCGCGGTTTAGCTAAAATTAGCTCAACTTTGAAGCAATTTACTAAACTTAACAAAACTTTTTATGCAAAACTAAGTGTGCGGTAGGATTCCCCAGACATTTTGCTACAAGAACTGCATATTTAAAGTGAAGTTCAAGAAAGTCGAAAAAATGACTTTTGTCCGCCTTTTTTCGGATCCGGACCAGTGGGGCGGCAATGCGGGAGGCCCCGCAAGGGGGGGCGCGCGCCCCCCGCGCCCCCCATATGTATCCGCCACTGGCCCGAGGAGACCTTTTTGTCCACGGAAAAAAATACGGAAATTTACTTGCATCCTGCCAAGATTACGTGGACGTTATGTTTTTACCGAATTATAAAATGGAGGCGCGCAGTAGTGCGTTATGTTCTCCAACCGATCACTACATTGCAAAACCTTATTTGCTGCTTACTTTTTCTACTTCCGTTCACAGTCAATGAGACAACATCTAGTGGAGGAGTTTTTAAATGGTTTGCTGCTTGTTCAAGGCTTGATTATTTTGATCACAGTTTGCCAGTTGCAGTTGACTGCTGCGATGAGGTGTTGGTGTCAGTTGGCGTCTGATTTCGAAACATGTTGCACTCTATTTTATTTAGTGATAATTTCCTTCACGTAATTACTTATCAGTGTGTTTTAAATATTGGGAATGTCGTTAATTTAGTAAGAATTTTTCGAATATTCTGAACAGGAAACATTAAAAGCAACAATATCTCTACCATAAGTGGATATATTTGCACGCTATATTCAGGGAAGTTTGACTTAAGAAATCATAAGAATTTTTAAAAATTGTTTCGGGTCATTTGCAGTTATGATTGCGACGAAATTAGTTCGCATAATCAGATTTTTTGAGCGATATTGTGTGCAAGATACTTTCAGTTTCACTATTTTTTCATGTTGAATTCACTTTATTTTAGTTCCCAGCGATGGCTGTTAAGAGAAAAAGAAAATTAAACGTTGATTGTCGGCAATTTCAAGAAAAATGGAGTTTGAAATACTTCTTCATCAAATCCGGCGAGAAAGCATTGCGTGTGATTTGCAACGAAACCGTGGCTGTGATGAAAAAATGCAACCTGCGCCATCCCAACCCAATTAAAGCATATGTGGCCAGTTGCCCAGATGAACTGCAGCTGGAGGTCATTGAGTTGCAAGCAAATGACCTCTTTAGGGACAAGTTCAAAGAAGGACTGGTGGGTTTTTACAATTTTTTGCCCAAAGAAGACTTTCCTAATGTCAAAACTTTCGCAACAAGGTATCTTTTAATCACTGGAACAACATACTTGTGTGAACAAACATTTTCGAGAAAAAAATACGTGAAGAACAATTGGAGAACAAACTTGTCCGATGATAATCTCAAGTCACTATTGATGTTAGGGACATCAAATCTAAAGCCATAAATGTCTGCTATTTTGGCATCCAGGAAACAATTTCACCGTTCCCACTAATATAGGTGTTCATATGCAGTTTATCAATGTGTTATTAAATAATAACTGAATAAAATAATATTAAAATAATAATTTAAAACAACATCCATGCTTTGATTATTTTTTATTTGGACCTCGAGTGTGTAGTCGGCCCCCGAACTGCTGTTTGATAGTTAATGCGGCCCTTGGGCTGAAAAGTATGGAGACCACCCCTAAACTGTCGTAAGAACGTGTAGTAAATAAGAGAAATTCTTTTATAAAATAAATTATGGACGGACTCTGAGGTGAGATAAGCCTTCCTTTTCATGAAATATTTTCACAAATTGTATGTTCCTGCTGCATTAAAGTAGGTCAAATTTCATTCATGAAATTTCCATGGTAACAGGTCTTGTGCCAATAATTATTACCCCTGTACATATTTCACGTATCGTATGCGGAAGCAAAAGTCTTTTTTAATTCAAATTTTGCCGCCTGTCGCTTCGCCATTTGCAAACAGTTCAGCGCAGACCCATTCCAAACGTCTGCTTCAATATGCGCTCGTGTGTTTCCATCTGTTGCGATGTGAGCTAATCTGCGCAGGGCGATTGGAAAGCACCCTTAGTACTTCAACACTTTCCCTTGCAGATTTAAATTAATAACTCTTTAAAACCGATTTCTTAACGTCTTTCAAAACCTAGACCATTTAAGAACCCAATGCATGTGCAATATTTATGATAGACCCAACTTATCACACAAAATCTTCAAACGAGTCCTTGGTAATGGTTTCGTCAATATCTCCGCAACTTGCATTTCGGTTGAAACTTGTTGGATGCCCAGCTTGCCTTCTGCTATCTTTGCCTCTTTTTTCCCTGATTCTTAAGTAATTCACCATAGTATTTTAATCCTAGGATTTGTATACTGCAGCCCTCCATTTCGCCCTATCCCATGCCAGTTCCTTCACTTCCCTATGGTTCTTCTTCCCCGTATCCCTCTTGACTTGCCCCAAGTACTTGTCTCTCGGTCTTCCTCTGGGGACTTTACCTTCAATTTTCCCCTCCATTATGCTTCCTATGTAATTGTTGTGTCTCATAACATGGCCAACCCACCGTGTTCTTCTTTGGAATATGGTGCTCCACAGTGTTCTTTCTTCTGAAATTCTTTTGTATACCTCCTCTTTTATCTGCATCCTATCCGTCCACTTGATTTTAAGCATCCTTCTCCCGCACCATGTCTCGAAGGCTTCTTTTCTGGTAAGTTTTTCCAATGGTCCATGCTTCTGATCCGTAGAGTACCACTGCCCACGCGAATGTTTTCAGGTACTGATTCCTTGTCTCCAGTCTTATGCTCTTCGAGCAGAGTAGCGGCCTTTTGGCCATGAATGCCGTCTTAGCTTGGGCTATTCGACGCTCGATGTCTGTCGTGCTTCTTCCATCCCAGGTAATGGTGCTCCCGAGGTAGGGGAATGATTCCACTTGCTCCAATCTTTCTCCTTTGAGGCGGACGTCGGCCTTTACTTTCTCTCTTCTGCACACAAGTATCTTGGTTTTCTTCTTATTGACTTTATTATTTGTATTCCTGGAACACTTTTTCAATTTTTTTCAGTGAGTTGTGTAGGTCTTCCTCGTTTTCTGCTACGATCGCGATATCATCAGCGAAGCGTAGCATGTTGATTTCTTTTCCACTCACTTTGATTCCTTGTATTTCTTTTATTGCTTCCTCCATGTACATATTGAAGAGTGCTGGTGACAGGTTACATCCTTGTCGGACCCCTTTGTTAATTTTTGCCTCCATATTTCTTCCACCTTGCGTGCGTATTGTGGTTACCTGGTCCTTGTAGAGCTGGTAGATGACTCTTCTGTCATTTTAGTCCAAGCCAAGTTTTTCCATAGTATTGAACATCTTATTCATTCGACATTATCGAATATCTTCTCCAAGCCCACGAAGGTTATATACAATGGCTTGCTCACGTGAATCATTTTCTCTACCAGTAGTCTCAGGCATAGTATTGCCTCCCTTGTCCCGCTATTCTTTCTAAATCCAAATTGGTTTTATGACAGGTTTTCTTCAATTTTTCCTTCAATTCTTCTGTCTACTATCTGAGTAAGGATTTTGGAGGCATGTGACACTAGACTCAAGGTTCGGTGCTCCTCGCATTTCTCAGCCCTTGCTCTCTTCGGCATGGTCACCATTGAGCTCCTCTTGAAGTCTTCTGGCAGCTTTCCGGATTCGTAGCAATCTTGGATTATTCCATATAGTGCGTCTCGTGCTTTTTCACCAAGTGCTTTGATTACTTCTCCAATGATTTTATCTTCTCCGGGCGCCTTTCCATTCTTCAGGTCTCTAACTGCTCTCTCAAATTCGCTTCTTAGTATCCCTTGTCCACGGTTATCTTCCCCCATTTGGTTCTGGTCATCTGTGAATGCTTCTCCTAGGGGGATTGGGCCTCGGTATTGCTCTTCAATGTACTGTGGCCATCTATTGCCGATTTCTCCATCTTCCATTAGCACATTTCCCATCCAAATGTCTGATGTTTTTGCATCTTGGCTTCCTTTCTCCGAAGTGCCTCTTGATTAGGTTGTATGCCGTTTCAGAGTTCCCCTTCATCATATTTCTGTTAATGTTCTTGCAGCAGCTTTCAATCCATTTCTCTTTGGCCTTTTTCGATTCTCTGATAACTTGATTCCTTAACTTCTTATACAGTACTTCTTCTGTTTCATTTCTTGCATTCTTATACTTTATTCTTTCTTCAATGAGGGCTATGATGTGCTCTGTCATCCATTGCTTCTTAATTTCGACTGGCTTGCTTGCTAGTTGTACCTCTGCTACTTCTGTGATGGTCTTCTTGAGGCTATTTCATCTCTCTACCACACTTTGGTTGGATTCCTTTGCTATTTCCACCTTCTCATCAATGGCGGTAGCAATTTTTCTTCTTATTTTCTTCTCTTACAGTGGCCTTACGTTCCATCTTTGTTCTCGTTTCGTCCTCCTTATCTTCTTGTATCTCAGTTGACTTTCCATTACCACTAGATTGTGGTCACTGCTGATATTCACCCCGGGGTAAGTCTTGCAATGCTTCACTTGGTTCTTGTACCTTCGCCTTACCAGAATGTAGTCAATCTGGTATCTGACTCTGTCTCCTGGAATCTTCCATGTGTATCTTCTCCGTCGGTGTTGCATGAAGAGGGTGTTTGCCATCATCAAGTTCTTCGCATTGCAGAATTCCACAAGTCTTTCTCCTCTCTCGTTCCGTTTCCCCAGCCTGAACTTACCTACTGAGTTCCCATCCTTTTCCTCTCCAACCACTGCATTCCAATCTTCCATTACTATTAGATTCTCCTTCCCTTTCACTATGCTCTGGACCTCTTCTAGTTGCTCGTACATTTTTTTCGATTTCTTCTTCCGAATGGTTGGACGTTGGCATGTACACCTGCATTATTACTATGTCTGTCGGTTCTCCTTCTATCTTGATTAGCATTATCCTTTTTTTGTACTGCCAATATGCCTTTACTTTTCTTCCCCATTCTTTCTTCCAAATAAATCCAACTCCCGCAATTTTCTGGTTGTTGCCGGAGTATATGACTCTATACCCGTCACTCCAGAAGTCGTCCACTCCCGTCCACTTGATCTCGCTCACTCCTACGATGTCTAACTCCAGTCTGGCCATCTCCATCTTCAAGTTTTCCAATTTCCCGCACACCCACAATGATCTCACGTTCCATGTCCCTATCCTGCATCTGACACCTTTGACTGGTGTACCCTTCCCAGTAGTCCCCACCCGGAGGTCCGATTGGGGGACTATTTTACCTCCGGAATATTTTACCGGGAAGGATGCCATCACGTCATACTTGAATGCAAGGCTGCATTTTCTAGGGAGGTTAATGTGGTGGTATCCCGTTGTCTTCCACTTCGCGGTACTCCGACCGATTCCGTGAACTTCACTCTCGGCCGAAGCTGTACCAGTTGATACCGGACCGATCCTCTGGATCTTCGCCATCAATGCCTTCTGGTGAAACTGTAGCCTCTCACCAGTGGAGCCGAGTAGTTGAGGATAGCTTGTCGTTGACTCCCAAAATTTCCAGAAAATAACTTTTATTTTTTTTTATTTCAAAATTTGAAGATTTAGAGGCACCAGGATTTGAACCTGTGACCTTCGGATTGGGATTCGAGTACGTTAACCACTAAACCACCGCAACTGAAGTCAAAAAGACACTTCAAAATTGGTGTGGATATCGGCTTACATTCAGCAAAGTTGAATCTCTCCAACACTTTCATCGCCTGCGCTTTCTGATTGACCTTTATACAAATTTCTTCTTGATGTATCTGAAGTCCCAAGAAATACTCAGCCTTCTTTAATGTGATCTTGAATTCTTCTTTTAATTCAGTCAGAAAACTGCTAAAATCTTATTTTGATCCTTTGGGCAAAATCGTTAACTCCCACGTCTGATTCTTCTTGAGTGATGCCATTCCACTGTCTATGGCTTTTCCCCATTGAATCCTATCGGTTCTGTTTAACGCTTCTTCTACAATTTCTGGATCTAAATTTTCGTTGACGAATGCTTCAGCAATCATGATACACTCACTGTATGTTATTGGTTTCTTCAATGTCAAACGATTCCTAAATATCCCCAGAATTGACTGTGACTCTGCATCTTAACTTAGGTTGTTGTTCATTGAAGCATTTTCCAAATCTTGTTCTTCCTCGCTGTCTCGGTCCTGTTGCTGTTCTTTGGCTTGTTCTTGAACTTGCTCTTGTTCAATCCTTTTTTCATCCATCTTGATGTCTTTAAGTGGCAGCTTCACTCTCTCTGCACACTCAGTAAACTTCTCTTGAAACTTGACATCTCTCGAAAGGATAATGTCTTTCTCTTCAGGTACGTAGACTCTGTACCTCTCTTCTCCGTCGTAACCAACAAGGTAACCCTTTACAGCTTTCACATCCATCTTCTTTCTCTTCTGAATGGGAATGTGAGTAAAACACGTCGATCCGATGATGCGAAGGTGTTTTATCCTTGGCTTCTCTCCAATCCACATCTCGTATGGACTGCAACTTTTAACTGAAGATTTACCAGTCCTTTTAAGTACATAAACCGCAGTACTTACAAGTTAAGCCCATATTGCTGCTGGAAACTGAACTTATGGATTGGAATGTTTGAAAGCCCTCGCCATCTCCACTATTGTTCTGTTTTCACGTTCGCTGTTACCGTTTTGGTTCCGTCGTTTACGGTACCGTCAGCCTCTGCGTGATCCCGTGCTCTTGAAGAATTTTCCTGACATCTGCGTAGTCCAACTCTCTTCCGTTGTCGCTCAAAAATTCCTTGATGTTATGTCCTTTATTTTTTGCATGCAAATTAATCGTTTTCAGCACTTCTTTTACATCTGACTTCTCCTTCATGATGTATCCATAACGATACTTAGTGTAGCTGTCCTTGAAGACGACTAAATATCGTCCTTTCTGGAACGAAAAATCAAATGGACCACAAACATCACCTGACATCAACTCTCCTGGTTCTGATGTTTTCTTCCTCATTCCAACGGTAGCCTAGAAGCTTTGCCGTAGATGCAAGGCTCGCATAGCTCCATAGTCATCGACACTTTGATGCCCAACTCTCTCTCAAGCATCTCCTTGACGTGTCTCTTGTCTTGATGACCCCATCTCTCATGGTACAGCTGCAAAACTGAACTATCAGCCACCGCTATATTTACTCCTTGCTCATTCTCTGGAAGTATCGCTGTGATGTCTGCCTTGTAAATCTGTGCCTCCGACCGCACGACTTCCATAAATGACGGTTTGATTTTTGACTTGGGACCAACAATTCGTTACTTTGAGTAGAACTGGCTTTCCTCATTTTTGTCATGAGCTGCAAGAACAGAAAATAAATTCCTTGAAATATCTGGAACATACCAAACGTCTTGTAGTTCCAGCTGCAGAGTTTTGTCATTAACTTTAGACAAAATCCTAATTGTCCCTTTTCCAACTGCAACAAGCTTCTTATTGCCCGCAGCCTTGATGAAACTTGGACACCTTAAATCCTGAAATTCGGTAAAATAGGTATGCAAAGGAATTGGTTACATGCTTTGTTGCTCCATTGTCAATCCACCACTCCGATGAATGCTTTTCTTCTGCATACGTTTCACTGCATTCCAAACTCAGAACCCGAACGGTGTCGACTTCATTTCTGTGTGCAACATTTGCAGCACTCTTCTTCGTTGGTTTTCCATCTGCAATCCATTTTCTGAAATCTTTCAACCAATGGCCTCTTTTCTTGCAATAATTACATACGTATCCTTTCCTTGAAGTTTTAGCACCCGAATTTAAGGAACTTTCCCTTTTCTGCTTGTCGGGTTTGACTAAGAGGGCCTCTTGAGCGAATTGCTCACTATCCGCATTCTTCCGGAAGTTCCTCTCGAACATACAAAGCTGCGCAATCAATTCGTCAAAAGTCTTCACCTCATCCTTGGCCAGCTTGGCCACATCCAACTTGGTTTGAACGTCTCAAAAGTGCTCGGTGAAGTATGTAAAACTTTACATGTTAAAATTAAATCAGGCATCTCATTCTCACCCTTGGCTTTGAGAACCATGTTCATTTCGTTCCACAAGCTCTTCAATTTGGCAACGTGCGTGGAGACATCTTCTCCTGCATTCCAATTAAAAACAAAGAAATCAGTGTAAAGCTTAAACAACTGATCCTTACTTTTTGCTTCGAAGAGGAGCTTCAGTGCTTCCCAGGCCTCGTAAGTGGTTTCCTTTTCCATTGTCTTCTGGTACACTGAATCTGTCACAGAACTTGCGATCAAGGACTTGGCGTAACTATTTGCCTTGCGAAATAAATCGCTATTCGCCTTGTGCGCCGTAATTTGTGCTTCTGAAGCTCCATCATTTAATGCGGCTGATTTGACTAACCTCTTATTAATGACGTCTAGAGCACCTTCATGGTAATCAAGTAAATAACGAATTTTTCTTTTCCACAACGACCAATCTGCTTCACCGGTGAGAGGTTTAATGTGCTTTGCCAGATCCATCTTGTCTTTATCCTTGGAAATTCTCAATTGGACGCTTCCCCACTAATTATTAGGTGTGTGGCATAACCTATTGAGTTTTATTAATCTTAACTAATAAATTCAACTCACAGATACTGATTCATATAATAAGTGATGTGATTCGAATCACAAACACATCTTGTTAGTAAAATTATCTTAAACAGTCAACATCTTGTTAGTGTCTGGTTTCTTGTGAGAATTCCCAATTGTTAGTAAACAAACTTGCCCTCCATGACAACTAATTCTTTTCAAATATTAATTTACATTAACATTTTGTACATTAACTTAGTATTTCAACAGGCTCTTATCGCTAAAACGTCACTTTATATAATGTATCCCCGATTCATTCCCAGGGAAATTCAATTCTATCTCATATAACATAAATTTGAAATGGATTTTTCAGTTTAGTAATTTCCAATTGCTACGTGATTTCAATAATTTGGGTTAAAGCTTGCGTTTATCAGTGGCTTCTACTTTAAATTAATTTTATTAGAGTTTTTGATGCAGAGGACGACCTATCAACAGTGCCGGTATCTGTGACGTGTTTGTATTGGAAAAGCTTCATCTAATTTCCTGAAGTCGAGTATCTTCTAGTGTCATGTTTCAATATCTCAACTAATTATTCAAATGAATTGAACTGGAACACTTTTCCATGTTTATTGCGGTGTATCAATTAATTTGCATGGTTTTTCGACTGATTAATGAGCAAAACACAAAATATCTCCCATTTACTCTCACGGATAACATCAAATTCTTTTTCGTCTTGCTTTAGATTGGATTGAGACGTTTTAGCAATAAATCAATATTTTGTTCATCCCAAAAATATACCAATATAAATGACCCTTTTGATGGAGAACTGATTATTATCTTAAACAGAATAATCCTGCATAGAAATGTTTGTATATAAAAAATGGTGACAGTTTCTTATTCACTAACCTAATTTGGGTTCTGTATGAGATGACTATCATTTTCATGATGAAATATATTTTTAATTTCATAGTAAAACTATGGACTTCTAACCAATGCAGGTTTGATTGGAGAATATTCATGTCTCTCCAAAATCGTTGCTCACCTAACGGTTCATGAATTTATAGCAAAAGGTCTTGCGACCATTTACTTTCACGGTGACACAGAGAGAACTCAAAAGTAAAAAAAAACAAAAGGTAGGGTGTTGGTGAACATATCCAGAGTGTACTCCATGATTTGAAGCAATTTCTTGCAAATGACGATCAAATGATGTATCTATAACTTGCAATCATTCATTATAAAATTATTAACCTTCTCTCACGGCTATAGGAAATCACACCTTCATATTGGGAGGAGGTTGATAATCACAGCTAATCTGAAAAAAATGTTGGTTATTCTTAATCTCAATGAAGTGCTAAATTTACTGCGCTCTCAATTCAAAATTTACATATGAGGGCCAAACATATGCATGTAGATGCTGCTAGCGTATTGGACTATGGACATTAACTCAACTTTGAATTGCAAGCACCTTCAGTGTTTTGAAATGCAGTGACTCCAGCAACTTTGCTAAATGATTATCACAGTCACGGAAATGGATTTCACGACAATGTCAGTAATCTATGAACTCATGAAAGTCATTTGCTTGGGTTGGGCATAGTATTAATGGGTTTTAAATCGACTTATTTTATGCACAAAACTAATATTTACTTTATTCATCAGATCAGAGTCTCAGATGGGAATTTAAAAGGTTAAAAAATATCCAGATTAAATCATTAGTTAGCTCTAAAAAGACTGAGGTCACCCTCTACCCTCCTCTACTCTTCTCTAAAATTCTACCCTCTCCTCACACTCATGCACTGCTTAATACACGTTCTCATATTCTTAAAAGACTCCTTATGTTCCTTCACTTAATAATATCTTCCACCACTGTATTCACCCATGACTTCCTCGACCTACCCATTCCCCTCACACCATTTACTCCTCCATCATTGCCCTTTTGTATTTATTCGACTCTCGTCCATTCTCTCAACATGTCTAAGCCAACGAATCATGATCCTTTCTTATGAGCCCATTGCCATCCGAGCATCCATTCCACATTATTTCATCACGTATTCATTCCTGAATATTTTGTCCCATTTTTACAGCTGATACCCTTGTACAGTGTGCAGCACATTGTTGTCACACTGTCCATCACGCTTTAAAGGGAGCGGAGTGTGTGTACACTGTGACTAATACCCTTGTACAAGTGTTAAGCGGGTCCTCCGCGCAGAGCACCACCCCTCCCATGGCCCGCGAGCGTCAGCTCATCGCCGAGGGTATGGAAGGGCTGCGGGAATAGGTAGGAAACAAGGATGGGTGAGAAGGGTAGGGGAAAGGAGAGCTTTCGACCCCAGAGCCATGAATAGGTTAAGGGGCAAAAACGAAACGCGAAACAACATTTCTTCTAGGGTGTTTGATACATCGAGTCCTATTAATGAGGAAATTACGGAGTCGTAACCGGTCGTCCAGGGCCCGGTCCACCCGGAAATACCCTTGTACAGTGTGCAGTACACTGTTGTCACACAGTCCATCACGTTTTAAAGCAGGGGTGGCCAACTTGAGGTCCGCGGGCTGCATGCGGCCCGCCAGGAGTCATGTTGCGGCCCGCGGAGCTAGTTGAAATATCTCTCATTTATATAAAAATTCATTGGTTTTGAGCTATATTAAATAAGCCGCATTTTCGGGAAAAATCGTAGATTTTATGTATTTCAAATATCCCGCTATTTGACACTCAAGGTTACATAGTTTTTTTGTCCGACGCTAGGTGTTGATAAAATTTAATATGAGACTTCAAATTCCGATTTATATGTTTGTGATCTTCGGGAAGCTAGCAACGCTATCAGGCTCATACTCATAATTACTTTTATTCCAGCTTGACAAAGTTCCGTGTTATTCTGTAGTTTCGTTCTATAATCGCCACTGCGTCTGTAGAGATTTTGCGATTGACGTTCAACTACATATTTATCATGTATATAATAAGAGTTGAACCTACTTTAACCAGGCATCCTGTTACCCATATCGATTCAATGGGTAAGTAAGCCCTGAAACGTGTTATGTAATTTTAATTAATTAATTATTATTAATTAATATTAACCGTGGTTTCATTTATTCAATTAAAAACAAAGACCTATAATGGCGTCAACTAGTGAAGACGTTGGACCAAAGAAGGGAAGAATCACAGAAGAATTAACAAGTTTTCAAGACAGGTGGACTATAAACTATTTTTTCCTGGAAATTAAAACAGAGCCCATATGCAAAATATGCAACGAATCTGTTTCTGTTATGAAAGAGCATAACATTTAAGGGCACTACGAGACTAAACATGCGAATAAGTTTGATAAGTACACAGGGCAATTTAGACATGACCAAGTAAATGACTTTTTTAAAAACTTTCTGCTCAACAAAAGATGTTTACTAGAGCGGGTTCAGAGTCAACATGCTATGTAAAATGGCAAACAAACAGATTAAGTGAAAATAAGCATGGTAAAATATGAAATGAAGCTGTTTACAGAAGAGTAGAAGAACATATGGAACACTAGACAGAAAAGAAGAACCAGATGGATTGGACACTCCCTGAGTGAGGCACGATGGGTTTGTGAAGAATACAATTTAAGGAGAGAAAGAGGTGAAAGACCCGAGAGGAAGGCCGAGAACTAAATACATGGACCAAATAAAGAAAAAGGTAGACAAAAAAATTACCAGGGAGTAAGGGAACTATGCACAACTCATGTTGTCATGTGCAACCATCTAGCGGACCAGGCTGGACGACTGGTTGCCGTTCCGATGTTTTCTTACAAATAGAACTCATCACAGCAAACGCTGGAGATTATAGGTATATTGTTTCGCGTTCCGTTTTCACCCCTTAGCCTATATATGACTCTGGGGCCGGAAGCTCCCCCTTTCCATTACCCTTTTTCACCTATCCTTTTTTTCCCTCCTATTCCCCGGTCATGAGCGAAAGCTCACATACCGGGTGGAGGGTGGTGCCCTGCGCGGAAGACCCGCTAATACACTGTCATGTGCAACTAATAACCTACTTATACATAAAAAATACGTCACAGGCGTAAGAAGAGCAAACATTCTAGACACAAAAAGAAAGAAACCCACTGGTAAATTTGAAGTTTCTGCAGCACAACCACAACTGCCTACATCGGAAACAGAAAAGATAGAACTTTTTAAAAATATTTAAAAAATTAAGCATGCTTTTCTAAAAAAAATTAAATTTTATTAAAAAATCCATAAAAAAATAAATACTTATCTTATCATCGTACTGAAAAAGAAAAATATTGTTTTTTCAAGCAAATGAAAGTTTAGCCTAGTATTGGATTAATTAAATGCAATTCAAGGCAATTAGCCACACAAGGAACAACCTATGAACATAAATAGAAAAAATTATGTTTTCAACTATATAGCATGTTTAAAGCTTTCTATTTATGCAAGACCACAACTAAAATCATGGGCCGCTCTTTCATATTCGATATCAACATAAATTCATTAATTATGAAGATTTTGGTATTCAATGGAATAGAGAGGTTATAGAGCTTCAATGTACTTACAATTCTAGAAAACCTTTAAATGAACTAACGTTAATGTGCGAAATGCAAATAAGGTCGCGCCCCATGCTTTCCGTTGCGATCTTGCATAAATAGACAACTTAAAACATGTAATATTTTGAAAATATACTTTCTATTTATGTTCATAGGTAATCCGTTGTGTGGCTAATTTCGTTGAATTGAATTTTTTTTATTTCAAGTACTAGGCTAAACTTTAATTCACTTGCGGAAATATTGTTTTTTAATTTGTTAGTAAGATATTCCTTTTTTTAGATATTATTTAAATTTTATTTTTTTAAGAAAAGCATGCCTAATTTTTTCATTTTTTATTTTTTACTTTTTAATCCTAGTTAATAAAATGTTTATAAAACAACACCAGTTGACGTGGACTTCATGCGACGACTCTCAAATTGTTCATCGGGACGAGAGTCGGATGCTTTACCACTATTCCACCTCGAATCATCTTAGAGGGAGGGTATTTCATTGCATTGTTATTATTCCGTAATAAATTAAGTGGTAACCATGGATCCATGGAAAAGCGAGCTAAAGAAAAGTATGTAAAAAACCAGGGTACCCGTCACCCTCCGGGCCCGCACAACGTCGCCAAAGCTTCTTTATAGGTGGCGTCGGCTCACAATACCTCGCGTCACTTCACTAGAAAATACTACAATCGAATTCAAGCTTATCGAGAAAAAACAAAATAAATTTATTGACACACTAAATATCATGGACTTCAGTGAACGAGAGGTCGACTAACAGACCTCAAGACTTTTTGACTATAAACAACGACTTTACAATAACAACAATAAAATTATGGTGAATTGGTGATTGGGCAATAATGTTAGACAATAATATAAGAAAATGAATTATAACTGATAGCTGCAGAAATTCTTAAATCGATAGAATGCGCTTTTATCACAGTATAGGGACACCTCCACTTGAAATGATGTTCTTTGGCAATTTATCGGGATCACATGCTTTTCAAATAAATAACACCTTGCATATCATGAAAGCTGAAAAAATTAAATTCAGCAATGAAAACATCGATTGATTGGCGGCATTAGCGCCAGTGTGGCCTTGGCATTTGTGGTCCAAAGTAGGTACTACAGTTGTAATTTTAAGATTTTGTACAGCGACTTCATATACTCGTATTTCAAAAATGCATTTTTTTCTCAGAGCCAAAAAAGAGGACATTCGTAACTATTCTAAAAATCCGCCCGGAAATTTCTTCGACCGGAAAAAAGGGACATGTCCGAGAAAAAGAGGGCGTATGGTGGCCCAATAATAAACAAGTGAGCCACATTTGGTGAAAAAAATATTAACGCATGCACCAATTTATACCGTAAAACACGTTTTGACTTATAGTAATAAATGACAAAATGGAAGCAAATGAAGCAGGTTTGGTGAAATGTTGTTAATTCAGTAGAATGTCCGTCTATTGCAGCTCTTCGTTAAACTATTATTTGAATAGTTTCAGAGTCTAGTTCAAAGGGAACACGGATCTTATCTGCTGAAAGAGGACAGCCTAACTTTTTCATCGCTATCCTAGTGCCTGTAGGCGTGCCTGGGGTCTGCCTGGAGTGATTTTTAAAATTTGACATATAATGTTAAGTGTTTCAATATTCAAATTAACAAGTCACCCTTGTATTTTATCAATTTACAGATTCACAAGGCTGTGTGCGTGGTTTAGGATCTTGTTATATACAATAAACTCCTGTTCGAATCAGTGTTGATAAAACTCATAACGTTGCAAGTTACACAATGAACTCTTTGTTTGCCATGAAATGATGTCATAAGACGTTATGAACCATTTTGTTGTTTTTCATTGGGAGCTTATTTTCATATTTTGACACTCGTTAGCGAGTATTGTCTAATGAAAATCATATGGATCTGGTATCTCCATGTTTTCCGGGTAAAGCTCTATTTGTCTCGGGTAAAGATCTATTTATTCCCATTTTATCCTCGCCTACACAGGACCAAGAGTGCGCTAAAAAGAATAAAAAAGAGCGTGAAAGAAACGTTGATGAACAATCCTGTGTATTTGGAATTCAAGGGAATCGGATCGTTTAAAAATGAGGTGATGTGTCTGCCGAAAAATATATTTATTCTGAAGTTCTAAACAGTCCAATTCTTTATCTTCGGTGTTTGAATCTTCTAGGTTATTTTCGCCATATTTGAGCATGGTGAACTACTAAAACGAGTGAAAAATATTCACTTTAACGTACTTGAGGCACTGATAGATGAAGGCTTTGATGTGACCGATGACTTTTCTCCTCATTTGACCATGATGAAGACAACTCTCTGCAACTCGACGCGACAACAGTTCTGTTCGAGCGAGTCCCCGTCGTGTGGCGGGACTCGAAAACGGACTTATGGGTCCTTGCCCTTGGCTGCCGAGAAACGAATAGTCACCCAGGGGTATTGAGGGAATGTGAATCAATTCGTTTAAAATCAAGTACTTGAGAGGAAAATGATTTAATTTATTTCAAGTCTAGCGAAGGCAAGAATAAAACATTATACAAGAACCAACATGTGCGTCAGAATAGCCTAACAAGTATATTACCACGACTCGGGAAGGAGAGAAGCTCTGGATATGGCACGGATAGGTGGCGCGGCCGCTGCAAGTGCACGGGCCGCATGGACCGCGCCTTGACTCCCGTTTCGGCTACATGGCTGACCGACAACTGACTGATGAATGAAAGTCCGACGAATGACCAATGGCCAAATGACTGACCAAAATGACCATTTGCGTATCTCTCCGTGCCATTATATAGGAGCAGCCGAGACATGAATGCTTTCGACAAGGTGGCAATAGATTTGGGGGGAGGGGGAACAGGAAGGTATGGACGTCAGGAAAAGTGAAAAGTCACACTCCCGAGAGGCATAGTTTCACTTGGCTATTCTGAGCTGTTCTAACTGTGCAGAAATTCACAAGTAATACCAATCTAATGCATTCAAGTGAACATTGGAAAATAACAGTCACATTTAAAATACATATATAGAATCTCGCCTACCGATTTCCAGGTCACAACTAATTTCCTCGACCACAGTGAAACCGTAATAGGTTTCTCCTCTGATGCTCCTTTACCAATAATATCAATTTCTCCAATAATAAATCCCTTTATAACCCTTCGTATCTTTTGCCACCCTTCTTGTTCCTATTTTGCCTTTCCTCCCCGATACCTACTTAGCAGTGTCCCCTCGTCAGCATTCTGTAACCTCCGAGTGCCTATAAATATAACTGCTTCAGGCTGGACCGGGTGGAAGTTATCGACATTCATGATGAATGAAACGCATTGTACTCTTCCACAAATTTACTTAGCTGGCACGACGCCTTTCAAGTTGCCAGTACTGCAGAGCGATTAATTCAATTCATGAAAATTTACTTACAATCGGAAGTAGTGGAAGAGTGGTAGTAATATGTAGACGCATGATGACATCGGAACTACTGAGTCCTTCAACTTCGCCGAGATTAATGGTTAAGATCATGGTTACAGACGTTTCGATCGATGACCCATATTCTCGTACACGGTGCATTGAAACGCTGCCGTAGGAGTCACGTGTATTTTGATTGATCGATACCTAATAGATACTTTAGCGACCGATACTTGGCGCCTGTATTTTTCCACCGTTTTCCAAAAATAGTGCGTACCCTGACCCTCTATTGAAATTTTTATTTCCGAGCTTGATCTCGATGGCTTCTTTGATTATTCGCTTCCAATACCTCGAGTAACAGCAGGATATGAAGCATTTGATGTGTTCCCGGCTAGTCTCCAAGATATTCCTATGCAACTTTCCATCAGATTAGGCTCTTCATTTCGTCCCAAAGCATCAATGATCGACTCCCATCTGATGAAGCCATAAAGATGATGGGAGAGTCTCTCATCGAAACCTCGGCGGAAATGAGAAGCCTAACCCGGTGAGAAGCCCGGGAGGAATTTTCCGTGACGGCAGAATAGTTTTGGGCCTTGCCAAAATCGATGTCACGGAAGCGAATGATGCTTTTTTCAGGGATGGCGGACTTCACTGACTGCCCCAACCATGGTACGCGCATCAACATCGTTAGTCAGGTTAGTCAGATCGGTTGACTGCAGCCCTCCATTCTAACTTGTCCCCTAATAAATTCCTCTATGTCTTCGTAGCTCTTCTATTTCATATCCCACTTTATTTGGCCTATGTTATTTAAGATGTTCTTCGATCGTGCCGCGACTATAGTCCCACGCCGAATTCTGAGGGAACTTTCAATTAGTATACGCCTGGCGAGTTAGTACCACAGGGCTCAGACAACTAGTTCTTAGCCAGGGGCTGGTGTATAGTGTGGACTTTGTGTTTCTTTGATATACCAACTATTTCCCCGGAATATTTGTAAATTATTTCGTAACCCTTACAAGTGGGGAAAGTAAATCTCCTCGTAAGGCATCTCTAAACAAGTCTCACCTTGAGTCTCGTGCCTTTTGGTTTCACATTACACAACCGATAAGACCCCTACCTGTTTTCTTTTCCTTATCGTTGGTGGGCCTTTGGCCCGTCAGATAAAAAAACTTTGAATCTTTTCTGTAGATAATACTATACAAATATGTAAGGCATCTGATGCAGTTCATTAAGATTACGTGCCGAGAAAAAAGAGCAATTAAAATTTGAAATTTCAGCATTTAAACTTTAGCGAATGTTCCCCTATGAGAATAGACACAAACAATTTTGCGTAAAGAACAATCCAAGCAGTGAAAAGAGAATAAAAAAGTGAAAGAACGCCATGAAATAAGAAGTTTTTAAATTTAGGTGAGCATAATTAGCATGGAAGGGGGTGGGATTTGTTATTCCCTTCATTTGACTTCGTCAATCATACCAGGGCGGCCTGCTTCTTTCTCTCATCCGCCTTTCTCTCACAAACACCTGTAACAAATTTAAAAAATAATAATTAACAAAGTCCGGGTGAAGCTAGACGTGCCTTAAAGTGTCCTCTTCCCTTTTCATCCCGGGAACTCTCAAAAAGTGAAATGAGCCGCTAATCAACTGACTACTACGCCGCCATTAGCACAACAATATATGATTAAAAAATAAATAATGAGAAAACACGTGACTGGTGGATATTTGTATTTTTGTGAAAATATACAGTTTTATGATGATTTGATACCTCAAAAAAAATTAATTCCCAAAAGAGTGCAATACCCCATAGAATAGATGGGAGATATAAACCTTGAAATTTGCTTATAAAGACTATGCATCAGTATCACAATCAGTATTTCAATCATATAATGGAACTGGTCGGCTAAAGAAAGAGCTAATGCAAGCTAAAACACAAAGTGCGTAAGGGTTGCCTAGGTCACGAATTAGAATGAAGCATCATTCAATGCAAGGATGATTCTGGCCCAAACTATCCGCAACACAATTGCACCCTTTTAGATTTTGTGGCTTTGACACCGTGAATTGTTTTCAACACTGGTAATAAACATAGAGAACACTAAAGTTCTTTACCTACTTTTGATTTTTGTACTGTAAGAAGCAGCTTCATCCGGGTTCGTCCACCGGGTGGCTGTGATGATATTCGTTAATAAGCATAAATGTATATATGATGTATGATCAGATATAGCTAATCATAAACAAATCACATATATTGCTTAGCAAACGGTCAATAGACAAACATTTTACGGTCCCTGGAAGATTTGTTGTACGTAATGTGTACATTAGTAGTTACACTACAAGCCTGCAGCATTTTCGCGCCCAAAATATCTGTGATGCATCACTATCACTGACTTCCTTAAATTATTTTAAGTAACAAAATACCCCTGTATCCGCACTTGTACGGGGAAAAGCAGAGGACTATTTATGAGACAACGGGTAAGGAGACATAAATTATTTTCACAGAGAAAAGAATGAAAATTTTATGAGATGGTACTCGAATATTTTCACCCAATGAAAGGCACAAAGTACTTTCTGGATCACGCGATACAGTGAGATAGCATATATATTGGAATAGATGTTTCTTATTAGGTACATAATATTTCTCTCCAAATGGTTAAAATAACAAATAAAATGAAGAATCTTACCGTCATACTATCATGGTTCAAACATTGTTATCAACCAAAAGGAATCATATTTTGTAATCGTGGCTTTAACTACCTCATACAGATTCGATGCCATTATCTTTGGACTCGGCGGTCACTGCTCCTCAGGTGATCATAAAACTCGTCCGAGCAAAAACACATACCTTTGAGTTGACGTGAACGCTACTAAATCGAGGGACGAGATCGAGATAAACCTAACAACATCACGCGGTGACGAAAAATTTACGGTGAAAGGAAACCCATATTGCGAAGAATATTCTTTTTAAACGTAGCAGAGATGCTTATGACGAAAAGAGGGCATCAAAATACGCCGAAAGTTATTTCCGTGTGAAGTTTTGTCGCAGCATAGGCTGCAAGTCACCCGTTACAAACTTGCTTCCGTAAGAGGCATGATCCTTCCCTTATGCCACCAGTGGTTTCCCAGGCACCGCTTGTACCCAGAAAATCACACCTCTTGCCTAGAGCTGAACGTCTCCGGGGGTTTTATCCGGATTTTTTTAGCCCAAGACCTCCGGTCAGTAGCCCGACGATCTACCTATTGGGCCACCATGTCGGGAGGTATATAATTACTATGTTTATCTATCGGGAAGGGTAGGTCTTTCGTGCACCATTCCTTACCTCCTATTATTTCCTCACATGATCTCTCTCTCTCTTTAGTTGAACGTACTTCCTCCTCCTATACATGACATCAAAAATTCCTTCCCTCCTGCCTCTTTTTCTCTTTCCCAAATTCCACCTTGTTCCATTCGCCTTCTCGTCCATCTCTTTATTCCCTCAAGCAACTTTCTCTCTTCCCCCACCATTCCAGGAACTTCCTCCATGTCTTTCTTTCAGTCCATCGTACTTTCTCCAATTTCCCGAATGCCTCCCATCAATTTTCGTCCACTCTCTCCGGGGTCCAAATCTCGCAACGATGTAACGCAATTTCCGGCGTTTTCCGGCTCATTTCCATTTCCGGCCCCTCGCCAATCTTTCGGAAAAAGACGTAAACGGACAGTCAAACGATAAGCATTCACATTTGAATTTTTACCTCGGTGGGTTACTCCGGTCGAACAATGGAAGTAAAAAACTGAAGAGACAACTTTAACCACAGCGTGATCATTAACGTTGATTTGTCAACACCCAGGCAGCCGGAATTTCGTCACAGCTCCTCGTCGTCGTCGAAAGTTCGGCGCCTGCACGTGCCTCGGGGGAAGGTGGCGGCGATGTTTGATTCAAGAGGATGAGGAGGACACAGGATGAATGACAACGAGGGCGGCGAGATACCAATTGAGATAAGAGCTGTTCACTCCGAAAGCCGGCGAGCACAGTGCGAAGCAAAAAGGTGAGGAGCGCTCATGTCCCGTGGTGTGGTAATTATTCAGCCGGGCGTAAAGCTAGCGGCCTATTCACAGAGATCTATCGTTCGCATAGGAGACGAGTATCATTATGAAGAACTTTGGATGTTCAACGTTTGTTTTTAGTGTTATCTTAACTCATGTGCCCAACTCGGAACTACCCAAGAATTCCTAGTGATAGGGGGTTCCAACTCATCATCATCAGTAGCAGCAGCAGCATTCATCAGTCAACCCTCAGATTGGTCTGCCTCAGCTCTCCACTCCACTCTCTCATCAGCTTAACGTTTCATCTATCCCCTGGGTCTTCATTTCAACGTCCCAATTACGCTGCCTGATGTATTCCCTCCTTGGTCTTCCTCTGTAATTCTTCCCATTCGCTCGACCATCCGTCATTGTTTTCTGCGTCATCTTACATCACAGAATGTAACCAATAATTCACGAGCTCTTCCACCCTGCTGATTTCCCATCAATCATCTTGTGTGACAATGAAAATATCGCTTCGCAATTCCACAATTCAATAACATGTTTAGTAATAGACTCAGTTACTCTGTTTTGAAACCGTTCGTTATTAAATAAACCAGAGTGGAATTGCAAAATTATATTTTTCTTGCTACATAATGAAACAATTCCATAAGGTAGAGGCTGAGAGAGGTTAATTACATGAATCATCTTTTCGCTCCAACTCTCGCAAGGCTTCTTCTTCTTCATTGATGATTCTCATCGCCCTTTGATCTTCATCATTCTTCAATTACGCCACATATCCAGTGCTACCAATATCCTTTGCTCTGCAACTGTTATCGTCCAAGCTTCACTGCCATATAATAGTGTGTGTTTTATTTTTTAAACTTCCGTTTCTAGCTCTTAGAAGAATCTTCTTCAGACAGAAAACCTTTGCTTCGGCTAGTCCGCTTACCACATCTTTCTTCCAACTAGTCCATGCCATTCTACTCGTGAAATCCAGTAAATTACTGTGCCAATAGGTCTTTCTGTGCTTTGCCTCAAAATGATTCTCATAGATAACGGATTGTGTGACTTTGGTGCCTATCTGAAATCCGAGCGAGGATTTCCGATCACCAATATATCAGAAAAGTCACAAATGACTAGTTTTCTGGCACCTACCCCATAAGTAGAACATAAAACAGCGACAGGAAAACATTAAAAGTAGTAAAAAGTAAGAGATTTGAAGCTCTGGTGATTTCACGAGGGTAAAAAACAAACTGGTAAAACTGCCAGAAAAAAGAATGATGATATATGGGGAAGGGCCTTGGGGTTGAGCGATAAAAGGCGACAGCTGGTGATAAATGCAAGGCATAAACATTTTTCAGGCACGATTTTCGGCAGTCTCATTTGAAAGTCAGCCCGGCACAACTAAGGACTCACGCCGAACATGGAGCTGAACGGAAAGACAGCACTTCTCACCGGGGGAGTTGGAGGCATCGGACAGTGCATTGCCCGCGCTCTCCTCGAAAACGGAGCATCGGTAAGTGCGACTTATAATATAATATAATAATTATATTTATTACTCAACAGAAATAGACATACATTAATCTTTACGACATGAGTAATATCAGGTAGCCTAAAAGATGAACCTGTATTAAGACTACCATAATTTGGTCATTAGTTATGCAAGTTTTTACACAATTGAACATGGGAAATAGGTACACAAAATTACATGAAGTTATCAGTACATTAAGCAGGATTAACAAGTTTATCACATACAATTAAAACAAGGTATCCTCCATTCTTTCTTGAGTAAATAGTCAAGAATTTATATTTTTCAATATTGTATTAAGAGATTTATATTTAACACATGAAGTAGGCAATAGATTGTCCACTTTAAGTCCAACATACAAAAACATCGTTTAATTAATGTTAGGTTTTTTTTGGGAAAGGGTACACGAGTTTATCGCAGGTTGAAGGGAAAAGGTATATACAATAGTAATCCAGCATTTCCACGTTATTTTCCGTTTCCACGTTCCGTTATTTTCTGTTTTTTATATTTTTTCTGACCTAACCGGTCTCGATGGTCTCACATCATTATCAAAGGTACGCTTTGATGATTATGTGAAACCATCGAATCTGGTCGAAACGAAAAGTGTGGAAAATTGCGAAGTAGTATTTTTTATCCTAGTTATGCACAAATTCCACGAAGTTACGTCGCCGTAAACTGCTATCAGTGAAAAAGATCGACAAGTGCAATGTGTTGTGACGGAGTGTCTTGCATTTCTTATGTTGAGCGTATTAATGGGAAGAGAGAAATGAGTTCTTATCTGTTCGGCGAGTATATCTCTCTAAATTTGGTTTTTCCATCGGTTCTAGAGATTTAGAGTTAAGTTAAATTAATATTCTCCACGTCACACTGAACATACCGCCATCTGATTGCTTTAACAACGCTAATGCTGACCCGAGAATTTCTCTATCCCACCTCCACCACCAAGAATAATAATTTTGCTCTTTTATCCAACCCGATTATATGAAGTAAATGACCTTAGTTGTCGATCGCTTTCCCAAACAACTACCGCTGCCGGCTATGGAGGTTAGTTCGCGAGTGCGCCCGTCAAAATAAATACTACTTTTTATTTTACATAAAAACAGCTGACCCTGATGACATGAATGAACTACCCGAAGGAAAGGTAGCAGGATTATTCCCATCGGCCTAATCATTTTGCCGGCAATAAATGCCACTCTCAGCTCATGACTCAAAACCAGGGATGTGATCCGACACTTAACTTAACATTTAGTTTCGGACCGGAACTCCGAGCCTCCGCGGAGGCACGGAATGATCCGTTTAGGTTAAGTGCCGGAGGCACGAAATTACCCGTTTAGGTTAAAGAGTTTCGGATTGAAGATGTGCAAATTCAAAAATAGTGATTCGGACCGGTGCGAAACGCAACTCAAGATAGTGTTATTCCGGTTTTTAGTTCTAACGTCAATTTATGTTATTTTCTTCCATCCCTTTTCGGGACTTAAAAATACCGCTTAGGTTCTGAAATGCTTTCGCAATTTTATTTTCAAAAGCTTACAGTGGCCTGTTAATGTTCATCAACAGTGCCGGTAGTTAACAAGGATCGATGGATGATATGACCATCCCTCTTCGTGGGTAATAAAACGCGGACCTTCTGAGTTTTCCCGACGTATGAACCGAACTATTAACCCAAATTTCAGGGACCTTATCGAAAAGGGTTTGAAGGGTCAATAACGGCATCCAACAGCAATACAGCAATTCTTTTGAATGTACACTCCACTTAGAGTTTGATGGGGTTAAAACAGGGATTTCAACCTTTCTTCGCAGACCAATTAAATACTATTATCTGGACTCCCGCTTATAAAGGAGGGCTAAAGGTAGTTTCGTGGGGCCCCCCCAATACCTCAGGTATACGAGACCCAAGGAAGGTGTAATTAGTGCGGTCCTCGCTCGAAGAAGACCCCTTTCCGAACCCTTCCTCGAGCTCCGAGAGATAATCCGGGACGTCGGACACAGCGTGAGGTTACCCCGGCAGACATGACCATCCGTAGTACATTTTTTACTTTAATAATTCGGATGCTTAGAGATTAATAAATAAAGTAATGTTACTCCTGACGGCGGAGCGATTAAGTACGTCTTTTGATCGAGGTTCTACGATGAGAAATAACGATTTTACAAAAGTTGATGTGATTTTAACCGATTGCCTCCAGAAAATTGGCAACGCCGAAGCTATGGGAGGGGAGGGGGGAAAGCAAGAGGCGCTTTTTTCTCCCCCGACTCCTATTTTAAGCTAACCCACGTGGGATGTCCTGCAAGGGTGTTTGGAGGAGGGTGTGTTTTCACCTACTTTCACTATTTTATCTATTCCTGTATTTGCAGAGTATTGTATAAACGTTAAAAGAAAGGCAAGAGGTGCATTTTTCTCCTCCCACTCCGCTTTTAAGCTTACAGTATTTTATCTAATCCTCTAATAGCAGAGGGATGGATAAAAGTAACCGAGCTAATCGTAGATCAACCATACGCAGTGAGTTGTTCGGCTTAAAAAGTAGTTAGTCGAATTTTGAACATGATAGAATTACAGAAAAAAACAAAACAAGAGTACCGGATATAATTTTCTGGGACGATCAAATCTCCTTAGTAAAGAACACTAATACATTAGTAGTACTAGTCAATTAGCGTAACGTAAGGAATTAAATCGCATGTTTACATCATCTTGTTGATATCACAGGAGCAGGTGCCATAACTGGAACACAATACTGGCTCACCGACGATATCTAGGCCAGTGAAGTATTCTAAACAGGTTTTAATATACATACAGGACATGACTAATTGATCTGGAGGAGGAGTGTTCATATCGGTAAAGAACACGAATGCAGACCGTAAGATGCCCGGAAACAAATATTGAGTCAGTGTGTCGCTCTTTCAAATGTTATAAATAAAAAAATACGTGTGCTCGTTCTACAGACCGCCTGACAGTTATAAAAACTCAATCATTGAACTCGAGATACAAATAATGAATGTAAATCCCAACGATTCGGGACGAAGCTTCATTATAGGCGGAGATTTCAATGTCCCTTTAGTAGATTGGAGAAAATACAGCTACATTTCAGGGAGGAGAGAAAAAGGCAGCTGCGAGGCGCTTTTAGCTATGTTTACGTCGTACAACTTAGAACAGATACACCAAACAGAGGAGACGATATTCTTGATTTTCTGGCGACAAATTTACCAGATAAAGGGGTAAATGTTGAAACTATAAATGGTATTAGCGACCTTAGAGTAGTTACAGCTCAATTCTGATTTGACCAGTATTAGAATCATAATAAGAGGAGAAAAATATTGGTTCATAGGAAAGCTGATGTCATCGCACTTGGACTTTATCTACAGGAATCCCTTGTTGACTTTCGAAAGGAAAGTGGAAAAGATACAGAGGCGACTCAGAAATGTTAGTATATATCGTACGTTTTGGGATTGAAAAATACATTCTATTCAAATATAAAAGGGAGGGAACAAGCTGAAATGGTATAATTGGTGTATATTTGGAGGTGAGGGAAGCGCTAAGGCAGAATAGAGTTTTCCATGCTAAAAGGGAGCAAATTCTAGCAACTACCAACAATATAGGTAGTGATTCAGCAGTCAAAAAGTAAATGGCATCTAACACGGCTTTCAAGGAAGCATTAAATAATTCCTTCGTGGAGTTTAAGAGAGAAACTCTCGACAATCAGCTCAGAACTAAATAATAATTTATAGTTCGTAGCGGTAGGGTGACTGTAATATCAAACTATTGTTCTCAAACCATTACACGTTGATGTTTTATTAAATTTCAGTTTATTTTTCTTGGAATTGATTTGAACATGAGAAACAAATTCGAGAATTTTACTGTTCTGTGCGTGAGCATTATATTGAAAACCGAACTGAAATGGCCATGGATTTTAAGAATGTGTTCCTGGCCACTGGAAAATTAAATTTTTCCATGAAATTATTGTATGCTCTCAAATCTACCACTAATATCAATTTGAATGGCCATTCAAATTAAAGCCAATCAAACCAATACTTATGGTAGCCCTGAAAAGGGCATTGTCAATCAACAATGATGTCAGCAGCTGGAAGCGTTGTCATTAATACTAGCGGCTAAAAACCTTGTCGGTTAAGCCTTTTTCTATTTATTCGGGTAGAGGCATGTCATTGCTCTAAATAAATCGGCGTATAATTCTCCTTTTCTGTGGTGCCTGCTCCTCCAGACATATTCCACTAAATATGTCTCAAAGGACTCCACGCAAATTCTGCCAATTCTTCTCCGCATATCCCTCTTCACTGTCGACCACAAACGCTCGATATTCTGAGTATGCGTCTGCTTATCGCCTGGCTTCACGAAGTTAACGGAGTGATTAACGACGTCGTGGTGGTATCCCAATTCGGCTAGCCCACTATATCTCCTCCACATATCGGTCTTAAGGACTGACCCCTTTTTAACGTATTTTTTGATCGCCTCGTTGAGAGTGGCAGCGTCTCGTCTTTCAACGAAACACAGAAACGTTTCCCGAGTTTCCCTGTCAATCCCTAATCCCAATACCCACTTGCTCCTGGTAACCCTGCCGCGATTGTACTTCCGACGACCAAAGGCGCTCTCATCAATCTTCCACTCCGGCGACCTTGGCGCCGCTCCTTTGCTCTCATGCGTCACCGACCGCCGACCGCCCCCAGGGTCTTCGCGAATTATTTGGGGCTCGCGAATGTTCCTTCACTCGAACCCGCCATGTTTCCTGCGTCGTCCGTCCACCATTCATCAAGCATCTGGAAGTTCTACACCACCGTCAGGTTCCTTAGACTTGTGCAAAACCCAACGACGACGGCACCGCGACCTGTTGTGACCATTCTTACAGTGTAAACGCTGAGCAGAAACATGGTGCAACCTACGCTGGAGTTTATTCGACGATACATCTTCTTCCGATTGGAGAGGTTAACTGAGCCTGGGGGAGGCGATCAAAATGAAATGTTGCCTGGAAAAACACCATCCCAAGAGAGCAGCGAAGGCGAGGATGAATTGGAATCCCTGCTAAGCAGGCAGGAAGCCGAAATCAGCGTTGGGTATCAAAGAAGGCAGCGGTCAATGGGTGTCACTCATACTATGTATGAGTTCTCCAAAACTCCGGGAGCTAAACTTACGGAATATTTCAGTGTTTTGAGCTTCTAGGAAGAGCGGAAACAGTCCCACCCACAACTATCGACGTTGGATTCCACAGTGTTCGCGGTCCCGATGACACAAATCAGTGTCGAGCGCCTTTTTTCGCATTGGCAACAGACGTTGCCGATTTTACGATACAATTTAAACGCCAAACTCATTTATGAAATTTAACTGGTGAAGTGCAACAGATTGTTTGGTGCTCGTTAATCTTCCTTATTGTTATCGTGATTAATTTTTGATAATGTTACGTTTTGGTAGATAATTTATTGTTAATATCTGTCGGAGGAGATGACGGAATTTATGCACAGGGGATCTGTTTTTTAAGATATATTGTTTCAGGCAGGATGTGATGGAACTTTTAAATGGAAAATGAAGACATTGTAGATTTTCCACTTCAAGGATTTATTCACACGACGCGTTTCGTTGCATACACACTTGAAAACATATATGACCCTTCGAAACGTGTATGACACTTAAAAAAGTTGTGTATACAACGAAGCACGTCGTGTAATCAAATCCTTTAAGTGGTACATCTTTAATGTCTTCCTTCAAAATGTTTTTTTTCTTCGTCAATCAAAGCATTTTATGCCGGCCAAAATTATTTTTGTATTTTTTTTCAACTGATTAGTATTTTAAAGAAATTCTTATTCTGTCAAAAGTATTTTACTAAACTGAATATATTTTGGCAATTTTGATAGGCTTAACTTCGATTTCATTTAAGGTGACATTGCTTGTTTTACGCTTTCTCTTTTGTTCTATTCTTGTCAAAACATTTTCACTCAACCAGGAGGGAATTTTTCTTTGTTAATAGGTTTTGTGAAGGTGACGAATAAATCATTTACAATTATTTTTAAGAAAATAGTACACATGCAGCAAAATGTTGTGGTAAAATTTTATGCTTTTTCTCCTTTGTTCTTTTCTTGTCGAAGATTCTGTACTCAATTATCAGGGTCAACTTGAGATCTCCTCTCAGGTTCCCCTGTAATCCTACTTCGGCGGGTGCATTTCCATCTATGTGCATTTCCAACCCCTTTTACGGTTCCCCACGTCCAAACTCCCATTGCCCTGTATCTACCTCCCTCACGCATACTATCTCACCAACTCGGCAAAAATCCTCGTCTCTCACCCTTTCCCCCTACTTTTGTTTTATGGTCAGAGGTAGTGAGCTAGCTTTTCTGTCTGAGATGACTATTCTGGTTTCTCTCACGCCGCCCTCCGCGATGTACATTCCAAGAAGTCCCCTATGTCTTTCGGTTCGCCTCAAGTATTGCCTCCCCATCCCTTTCCTCGCACCCTTTTTAAGTGGCCCGTGTGCTTGTATACTGACCCCCTTCGAATGATCATTTTCTTGTCCTCGCCGGTTCAGATGACGTCGACCCGACCGTGGTCATTTGCATGGTATTTTTCCGGAAGAAAATAAAATAATCCTAAGGGTTTGAGAGCATGGATAGGGTGGATCGTTCGGCGTTTTCCGTCTTCAAGAAAATGAACGCCAATAATTCCCTTTCTTGCCCACCCTCCCCACTTGCGACCATTGTACACCCGGCCGGGTTTCCTCGGCCCCACCAAACCGCCCCTCAAAACGCCACCCACAATTGAGATAATACCATGCACCTAACAGCACTGATTCCAGTTTCCCGGCTTCGAGGGGTGAGGTCCGAAACCAGACACATTTTAGTGCCGATAATAGTGCCTTTTCGGATCGTCTACCATTTTGTGTTGTGCCTTTGCGGACCGAATGCGGTTCCGGACTTCTCATTTCAAGCCTTTCCGGTTACGTACATACCTTTTAGTGCATGCGGTTCGAAACCTTTGAATTACGAACTTTAAAGTGTCTTTTTATGCCGGATCAAATCCCTGCTCGAAACACTAATAGTTTTGGCACATTCCATTATGCTACAATTACATAACACCAAAAAATGCGAATCCCGAGTCAATTTTACACCAAAATGGCATTTTCGCACGATAAAAATTACCTAGATAATATATTAATTTTCAGCCTCAAATATATTTTTTTTATTGTGAGTCAACGGCGAAGAAGGGCGGAGAGATAGGATTCTGTAGTCCTAAGTAAATAGGGGATACTTTTTTACAATTACACCAGATAGGGATTAGAATATTTGCATTACCTACTCTCATATTACCTACAATGAAACTTATATAATTTAAGAGTTTTATCTGCAATTATTCACGAAATGCGACCAATTCCAATTCTTGAATTTGAAATTTTTAAATAGTGACAGAGGAATGGCTGCCATAAGCTTTAATGTCACGTCCAATAACTTAATAATATATTTTATTGTTTAATCTTTCCCAGGTAACACTCTTTGATTTGAACAAAGAGAAGGGGGAAGCATTTAAACAGCAATTGGAAGCACAGCATGGGAAAGGTAGAGTACATTTTGTCGCCGGCAATGTCACCAAGAAAGAAGACTTAGAAAGTGAGTACATAATAAGTTTTTGTGACAAACATAACAACGATTCTGGCTATATTACGTGCCTAGTGTTCCATTTCCATTCATTGACAGAATTAGCATGCAAGTTGAGTCCACTTAAGTCCATCAGCCAAAATAAAGATTACTTAATTTGTATTGAGCATAAGTAAATGAATAATTTTAGATACCATAAACATAAATTTCTGTCGAGATATTTACAATATCTTGAGATATAAATATATTTGCTGCAGATAAACTGTATTTCAAGTTTTCCTTACACATATTAATTCCCGGTGGTGCATCCAGGAGCATTCAAAGAGGCCTTGGAAAAGTTTTCATACTTGGACATTATGCTGAACAACGCAGGAATTGGGCTTGAAGAACGATGGGAAGACATGATAAACATTAATTGGGTGAGTAATAAGCAATTAAAACATGTTTGAGTTTGTGAGTTCCAACGGAAATAAAACTTCTCTCCTTGATGATTTGCCTATCTGCTCTTCCATGACGCGAATATTTTACCGATCCATTGCAATGACTCTCAGGAAGTAATCAAAGTCAAATATGATTGGACATGCGATAATCTCGTTCTTAGTCCAAAATTGTCTCAAATTCACACTATCAGGACAGGGGGACTTGCTACTTTCTTTTTTTTAACGAAGAACTGCAGAGCTGAAATTAGGACAGCTTGGATTTCAGCGGATATTGAGACACATGTTTCACACGATTTTAATTCCGGGACACTCCGGAGGTCGATCACACAATATTGTGTGTAGCTATACCACTACTTTTAATAGCTGGTAACAAATCAGTGCAATGAGGGTGAATATCAGTTTAAAGATACATCCGTCGTGATGTATTACTGCAGATGCGTTAAATCTTTGTAAACCCAATGCAATGCCATTCTATGCCGCAGTTTTTACAGTTCTTTTGTCTAGTTTCCTTGAATATAAGGAGGAAATATTTATCTACACCAATTCTTGATTTTTAGCCACATACTGTCATTTCATTTATTCATAGTATTTTTGGAGTACATTTTAGCAAAATGTCGGCACCATTAAAGAATATAAAAAACTTGGCAAGTATAATACTTGTAGACAAATATTTACGTGAAAATATGGTAATTTATTCACTCTATAATCGTTAGGATTAAAGTAACTGAATCATTTAGCTACTAGAAATGTGAAATAATGAAATATGAAGTGAAATTGAATGAAAAATAAAATTAAAATAAATGGGGAACTTTGTCTACACATGTATAATGGGGAATAAATCCACAAAACTGTTTAGGCAAGATGTATGTAGATAAAATGTAGAGATCAAAGCCCTAATTCCACTCCCAAATATGAATGGTGTATTCGTTCCTCCGAACACATTCCATTGTTTTTCCCGTTCCCGTTTCAAGTTCCGTCCCTACAATCCTGTTAAAACGTGATCGTAACACCAAGGGTTGAGGATGAAAAATCATCCCTCAACCAAAATGAAATCTTCGCACTTGGTCTCGAACAGGAAAGCTGCTTTATAATGCAGTAATTTTCTTTGTTTCTCTTTCTCTCTGCAATTTTAATTAGAGGCATTTAACCAAACAAGGCAGACTTCTTTGGATACATTAAGTTCGACCATTAGCTCATCTGCTTCTTTTAAAGAAGGCTTCTTTTTAATTCTATATTCTATCTGTTTCTCCAGCTCGATATACCTCCTACATCCCTTAATCCAATCCATAAAGCATGTTCTCTTTCTTCCCCTTCCCCACTTGTCCTACATCCTCCCCTTTGTCACTGACTTCAGCATCCCTACGCCCCACATCACTTGCTCCATCCATCCTGCCTCCTCCGCATTTAATTCAGCAGTTTCCTTGCCCGCCATGCGTAGTACTCTCTCAGTGACAAGTCGTTGATCTAATAATTATTTCGTTTCCAGATGGCGCTAGTGAGGGGCTCGAATGAGGCACTGAAGATCATGAGCAAAGCAGGCGGAGGCAAGGGAGGCGTGATCGTCAACACGGCTTCCGTCGCAGGTTTGATGGCTTACAAGCAGGGACCCGTGTACGCCGGCACCAAAAGTGCCGTAGTGGGATTCACCAGATCTCACGGGGTATGTATCCAAGTGCCCACATCATTCACCTTACACAAACCAAACCCTCTATGGAGAGTGCTTAGATAAAGAAACGCCGCGTCTACACTGACCACTTAAGTATGCATTTAGGTGTATTTTTCACTTAAGTACACCGTGTAGACGCCCTTTCACCACTTAAGTAACAGGTCCAATTAAGTGGACCCAGAGACCCCCTTTTAAGTGGACTTGGATGATATCGATAGTGTACCGTCGAGGTGGTCGAAGACTCGTATTTGATAGGTCGAGGAGCTTCGATAATCATCCATGTGTTATATCATTTATATGAGGAGTTAAGTAATTGTCGAAATGTTATCCTTCTTTTACATTTGTTTATAGGGTTATACGAGTCTAGAAAATATCTAATGTTACTTCTCGGGCACATCATTTTTGCGCGATGCAAATTGCTTTCCATCATCACTAGGTAGATATAATATCTGTGTGTAGACTCTCCCCTGCATTTAAATGCTGCACTTAATTACACTCAACTTAAGTACACTTGTAGAGTTGACGAAGCTTTAGGATACTGAACTGTAGCCATCCGTGGCTCTATTCCAAGCATCCCACGCCCGGATTTTTGTATCTATTCTCGTATAAGCGATAGCTTAAGTCCTCCAGATCATCTCCGGTTTTCTACTCAGACCTCAAGTATCCTCGCACAACTAATCCTTCCATTTATTATTTTTTTTACTACCACGGAGATTACGAAGGGCTGTTTAAATATTGGCTGTTACTACAGATAAATAAGATTAAACTGTAAAAAATGAGATCGTCAAGAGTTACAGAAAATCACACATGAAGCAAGCACAAAAATCAAACGTTCAAAAATAGTCGCTGAAGAAAAATACTAAGCCAAGTTTGTTTCACGAAGAGGAAATGGAAAACGATCGGGATTCCGTGAAGAAGAAAGGGTAAAGAAAGCCGGTACATGAACGCGGTTCAACAACAAACTTATATATTACCCTGTATATTCTGATATACGCAGTATTATCATCCTCATTTTTCTAAATTCTCAGCAGTTGTCATGGGGAAATACGCAGTGAAAAGAGCGAAGGAAGATCATCATTTAGGAAGGCCCCACTTCAAATATCACTCAGCAATTTTGTCTTCATTTAGAGCCAATCAACGAGGAAAATAAATAGCCCATCATGTTACATTCTAGAACACCATTCTGAAAAGAAAAACATGGTGGAAGGGGCTTACCTTTGGACAAAGCGAATCCGTAAGAAATTCACTGGAGAGAAAAATAGAAAGAAAGAAGAAGTGTGGAAGATCAGTGTGGAAGATCAAGGCATGGAAGAAGGAGGAGATAGATCCTTCTTCCATGATCAAGGGACGGGCACATAGACCAAATTTGAAAAATGGATGCTGACATGCTTCAGACTCATCACTTTATCAAATCCAAAGGTATTTCTTCTTTCGCCTTAAAGCCGATATTTTTATATTTTAAGGAGTATATAAATGGAAAAAGAAAGTAAATGGACAACCAATAAAGTAACGATATAAGAACTAATTCCCCATCATATACTACAAGGGCCTAATGAAGATGGACATGAGAAGCCAACACCACCAGAGAATAAGAGTGTCAATGTTGGCTTAAAATTTATTGAACATATTTCCATGACCACTCCTAGTCCATCAAGTCCACAACTCATTCAACAACAACAAATTTCCAGGGAGAAGGTTAACATCATTTCACCGGGAAGATGCTGGTCGAAAATTTTCAAATCAATGCCACAGCTTCGAATTGCATCCAAACATTTTAATTGAAGATTTAAAATCAAAATTATTCAATTGATTACTGTTGATGATATTCCACCGATCAAAGGTAGGTTTTGATTACGCATTTTAACTTTGTTTTCTAACTACAATTCTCCGCACGTTTCCCCGTGAAATACAACTTCCTCGCTAACACAATATTTTCCTTCTACTCCTTTTGATTATTCCACCTCTACCCATTTAATACTCGTATCCTTTTATAACATCTTCCTATCTGATCTATGATACTCTTTCGTTCTAATAAGGCCTTCATTATTGCCTCCATTTGCAAGATCCATTTTTCCACTCTGCCTTCTAATTTCCTCGAAAAAATTCCTCTCCTTCACCACTTAGCCTAACTTATCATAATTATGCCTTCTCTTTTTTTCGTCATGTCGCGAATTTTCTCCCTTATTTGTGTCGTACTACCTATACTCATAGCTAGACCCGCATTTCAAATCCTTCGATGTACTTTCATAATTTACTAAAAGCTTTCATCGAATGGTTTCCCAACGGAATAAGCTAGAAATAGAACAAAAATCATATTGCCGCGTCATACTTATTATCGCTTACCTACCCTAACATTATTTCTTGCTGAGGTACTTTTCGGGAACACGGTTATGACGTCCCTTACATGTCTCGTCTCAAGTCAAACGAATCATTCCAGAACTCATTAGGAACACTCGTGAAGTATCCCCCGCCGATTTCGTTCAAATTTGAATAATGGTAGTGTACCGCAATAAAAATATGATCAAAATTGCCCGTGCCGCGATTTCCAGTGAGCGGAGATACTTACTTCCAAAGTTCCACTTTTTCCACCCATTTTCGCTTACAGCACTTTCTAAATAAAAATCTAAAAACGTAAAAACAAACATTAAACAAAACGAAAGTAAACTCATTTTATACGTAAAGGTAGTTTTATTTTGTGTAAAATTTAAAAAATCCAAAATATTGTATAGAAAATTTTCAATGAAGATAAGAACATTCATGTTTTTGACGCGAAAGTTACGGCAGCCAAAATCACACTGACATGCTGTACTTTGACAGGTCGTACACATTATCCTGGCGTATTCTATGCTCCGTGCAATATACTATCTTGAAGAGCACATAATCAATAATATTTATCATCTATTTTCGGCCACTTTACGCGAACTTCATTTTTCGACTTATGGTCAGCTTTTTTTTATATGGTCCCACTGTGCGTCGCGTCGCCCTGGGCTAGGTGACTCCTAGGGTTTCAATGTGGCTCGGTTGACTACGAGCTGACGGCCGACGCGGTTTCTGTTGACGAGAGGGATTTTTTTAAGTGGAGGCATATGCTTCCATACGAAGAGAACCAAAACACAAAACCATTGTCCGAGACAGGATTAGAGTGATAAAATATATTTCCAACTTTTTTCCAATGACGGACATCCATGATCAACCAATAAACTCCCCATGTTGACGAAAATTATCCAGAATATTGACTTCGTTGCAGGGCCCTGAAGAATACGAGAAGACAGGAGTTCGCTTCACGGCCATCTGTCCGGGTCTCACCGACACTGACTTGCTGGCCGGACCAGCAGGTTTAGGCCTCGGGGAGATACTGAAGAAGCTGCAGGCACAAGGCGGTACCCAGTTCATCCCCCAAAAGTGAGTTAAAACTAATCTATTGTTTCGTCTGAGTCATTAACTAACATTAAAGCCCCTATACCTACATGAGTGGAATAATATATCAATTTGAAGATTAAACTTGAGCATCGCGAACAGTGAAATGAATTGGATATGTTTTCTTTTAATTTTTATTTCTCATTAATGGATAGGGAAAACTTCGCCAACCTGTATTGATTGATTTTTCGGCGGTAAACAATTGAAATTCTTTATTCACCGTAATTGAATGGCATTGTGGATTAGTATTATATAAGAGAAGTGATACTCAGTATCAGCAAGGGATAACATTAATATATGATGATAAATGTGAATTCGTAACTGCAGCTCAATCAACTCCACATAAATTCAGTGGATTTATCTTTGAACCACTCATAAGTTTGAATGCTAACTTCCAATTCCCGCGTTCTTTTGGGATTTAAAATGGTGGATTGTCCTTATTTATCTATTGGGTTCTACTTATTATTTATAATTATTGTGATTGCCTTTTGTTGTTATCCCTTCCAATTCGGCATTATAAGGGATACTTTTAAATAGTATTACTAAAATGAATGATACACTATTTAACGTAGGCAACATTTGAAAAAATATCTTGAACATTAAACATATTAGACAAATTAAAGCTGTTTGAAATCATATTTGCAAATTTCAGCGAGGTATACATGGCTCGAAACGCGAAAGTTGCCCCATGTAGGCTCGACAGAAAGAAAGTGAACCTTCTCTTTGAGACGACAATCACAAAAATAAATAAATAAAATTTTTACATCGAAATTGGATAGGTTACAAATCCTGTTCCTGATTTTAGTATATCAGTCAAAAAATGATTGTTTTCGTATATAAAAAAGTTAAGGATTTTCAATCAAGCTATTCCAAAAGGAAATATTTGTAATGCATTGCTTTTTTAATGTTTTTATAATACTAATAATTTCGTTCTCTTTTCCGAATCGACTTATCACCGGGAAATCATTCAAATTGGAATGCCAAGACCGGAAAATGTTGCCACTGCCATTATCCACTTGATCAAAAAGGCTCCAACTGGCTCAATATGGGTAGTGGAACATGGCAACCCAGCCTACCAGCTAAACATCCCACACCACAAGGAAATGAAGATGATGGACGAATAATACAAGAAGTCATTGATCAGTCCGAGAATACGGATGGACTAGGATATGAAAATTCAAACAAGAATCTTGTGGGAGAATTTTTCAATGTCCTTGTTTGACTTATGTTGTGTGCCTTTGAAGGAAAATCAAAAGACTGTCAAAATGTAAACCTGCGTGCAATAAACAAATGTTTCAGTTACCTCAAAAGATAATGGGATGCGTACATGACTACTAAGTACAGCTCATCTCCCTACGGCTAAATTTAATCCTGCCGACACATTTATCGGCCATATAACTTACAACGTCACTGTTTTTAAGTCTCCCGACCAGCTATTGTACGCTCTTGTGGTTTGTCAGCAAGCCAAACGTATCTGCAGGAGAATAATCCGCCACAATGTCGGGAGATAAAAACACCCTACTTAAGTATAATGAAGTATGATATATCACGTTCGTTATTTGAAAAGAGTTAAACCATTCAGTACGATTCCAGCCGGGAGAGAATGTCTTCGTTTTAGATACAATGCATTCAAGTCTTCCCACGATTTTAGCCTGGACCGCCTGGACCATGATGGAGTCAGATTATGAAGACCGTCGAAGACAATTGCAGTCACAGTATTGAGGATGACTTCCAGCACGAAAATTTTATTACTCATGTTGGTAAGGTACCATCGTAAAATGGAGCCTTTTTTGTACTAATTCTACCTTCCCACACAATTGGTTTCAAAACTGAACTAAAGATAGAATGAGCCCTATGGCGTGAATAGATGAAACAAGGGGAGATATAATTTTTCTGCTGAAAACAAATGTAATTTTTTTAAAGAATATACCGATATAACAGGCGACTTCTCCCGGGAAATAAAATGATGTTAAAATAAAGGCACCGATCACTCTAAGTTTAAAAGTTAAGTGCAAATTACCGCAGTTATTCAAGGCAAAATACGTTAGTTAAATGAAAATGTCGCTGCAGGTGGCTACTATAGCTGGAAGAGTGTTAATTCAAAAACATTCGCTGACACATCTGCATTAATAGCATCTGGATATAAAATTTCAATATTTTAAATAAGCTATTAGCCAGTTTAGTACCTTTCTTTATGAAAAATAAATCAAATAAGTAAATTCTTATTTGTTACTAGTGGGGTCGCGATGGAGTCTACGTAACTAACAAAGGGATAACACAATGGTATATGGGCTGGATCATTATCACACACCATATCACGGAAACCAAAAAAAATGAGGAAGAAAATTGAGTAACTTTGTAAATTGGGAAGGAGAGTAGTCAGCGTTGAGCAAGTGAGAGACAAGATACAAATATTTGAAATAAAAGCGCATCCAACGTATTTCGTTGCTTTCCAAGTATAGGTAACACCCCTACAAGCAGGGGAGTACACAACGGGGGGGTGCAGGGGGGCATTGCCCCCCCCCCCCCCAGAAATCAGAGGTTGTGGTTCAGTTTTTAATGGACACTGCCCGATTTGCAAAATCTCTCCCCCCCCCCACTCCGCCCCCCCCGCTTAGCTAGCTTATACCTACATATTTTTCAAGGAGTTTGCACCCCCCACGATTCGGGGGGTTGTTGCACCGCTGCCTACAAGTAATCACTGGGAGGAAGCGGTGGATGGCGCGTTCGAGCAATTAGAGGAGATACTTAGAAAAGTCCCGGGTAAGAAAAACCTAATATTGATGGGTGATTCGAATACAGTAGTAGGGGAGGGTAGGGATGGTAGTAATTGGGAGAATATGGGTTAGGGAAAAGAAATTACCGCGGTGAGAAGGCAGTAGAACTTAGTCGGAGAAAAAAAAATTATAAATAACAAACACTTGGTTTAAACGCCACCTCAGGCGTAGGTACACATGAAAAATTCCTGATGACATCAGGAGATATCAAATTTACTTCATCATGGTAAGGCAGAGGTTTTGGAACAGTGACAAAAACTCCAGCAGCTTTCCGGGAGCGGATGCGGACTCAGATCATACTTTAGTGCTTATGAAAGGGCTTATTAGAAGCAGGAGAATAAAGAGGCGTGATGCCGGAGCATTGAAAGAGATGTGCGAAATAAAATTAGGAGGACAGCTGATGAACTTAGTTAGAATCGTGGACGACCAGGCGTCAGCCACACAAGGGAGCTGTTCTGGAAATACGGAATAAAGATAAATCGTAAGAAAACAAAAGTAATGAGATTTTCTTGGACAAAGATAGCGAAGAAGGTCATAAAAGAAGGAGGGCACAAACTGGATCAAGTAGATCAATGATGGTATCTCTGCTGCGCGTAGGAGGAAAATGGCTATAGTAGCAAAGGCATCACAAGGAGAAGTCCTCTAACGTCCAGCAAAAATAGAGAGCTGTTGACGGGGATCTTAGGTTAAGATGTAAAGAAGAGACTAGCGAAGAGTTAAATACGGAAATATCGTTGCATAAGGCAGAAAATTGGACTCTGCGAAAGGGGTACGAGTATAGGCAGCACGCGTTTGAGGTGTGGAGGGGAATGGAGTAAGTGCGGTGAACGGAAAGGAAGACGAACGGAGAAGTGCTAGGCAAGGTGGGAGAGGAGAGGAAACTTCTGGAGAAGATGAAGAGGAGGCATAGTGGGTAATTGGAACAGGTAATGAGGGACGAAGGGATGCTGAAGACCGTGATAGAGGGGAGGATGTTGGGTGAGCGGGGAAGGGGAAGAAAAAGAATAGGCGTTATGGACGGGATGAAGAGAGGTAGGACACACGTATACTGAAGTGAGGAAAGAAATTTTGTTGATAGATAGGAGTCGGTGCCAGTGAAAATTAGAGGACTTTTGCCCTCCTCCATTTTTAACTAACTTAACCGGCAGATTAACCGAATGATGATATATTGTTGCTGAGAAACTCTCAGAGGAAATAGTGCCGTGCCCTTTGGCAGGCAACGAATACAATGGATAGGAGCGCACGAACCTGCGGCAATTGCTTCGGCCAAGGGGCTGGAGCGATTGACTTGAGAATCATGCTCACAACTGAGCCGTATCATGAGAGCTAAGAAGCGCGCTTATATGCGACGTCAGAACGCTAGCAAAACGGTTCGACGTGCTTTGAATAAGAATTGGAACGCTGCCAATACGGAGCCCATAGGGCTAGTGCTCCCGTAAAAGCATTCCAATAGCACAGTTCTATGATGATGTCACCCATGAGACTGCATTGTTCTAATTTAGAACATGGTGCAGAAAGGAGGTTGAAAATGACGCTGAGTGGGGGGAGCAGTTATATGTGTATGATGTCCATAATGCAGGGCAATGAGCAGCTGAAGGAGGGAATTATTTTGGGCAAGAAGGAAAAGCTACCTACTACTACCTACATACTAGCCTATGAGCCGATGCATAGGCGAGTGGAAGGGGTTGTTAGGACATGGAAGGGGAGGGAATAGTTAAAAAGGAGGGGGGAGAGGACAGAATTGATTGATATCTTAACGGTGTGTCTTATGTTAGTGTCACGCTGTTTTTGTTATAATCAACAATGGTGCGTGGAAATAAGGAACTTTTGTACCTATCAGTTCGGCAGTGTATCTTTCTTATTATATCGCTTCCATCAGTTTTCGAGAAATAGCTTGGGGTTAAAATAATATCCCTCGTGTCGTACTAAAACTCGCCTGATCCACCTGATCTGAGTTTTTCAAATAAATTAAGCATAGCGTGTAGCCTCCGAGTCTCTTAACGGTTTCCAACCTAAAACTTCAATAAGCTGTGTGACACTTTCCGTTCGCTCGCAGCAGTTTTAACGAAGTGTGCGGCTTTCCTTAGTACTTTATTTACTCTTTAAGTTAAATATTTCTCTGTAGGGTCCCAAATGATCGCGTCGTATTCGATGTATAGCCTAATCAGAGCAAAGCAACATCACTCTTTCACATTTTCATCGGAGAAACTTCCTACTATTCGCTTCATAAACCCTAGTTCCTCAAATGCAGTTTCGTAATTGTTTAGTATGTTTCCCCCACGTTAGGTCCGAAGTCAAAGCGATTTCCAGGTATTTGACTTCATCATATTTACCCCTCCCACAATATAGGTGGCGTTTTTCTTTGGAAAAAGAGTGTACTACAGTGCTAAGTTACTAAGGTTATGTTCGAGCCCCCACACAAGGCACCACAAGTTGATAAGAGAACTTCTAAGTCAGCATTTGTCGCTACTTCTCGGTAGATGAAATCATCATAAAAATCATATATCATCACCTACTTTAGAGTAAGTAGCAAATAATATAATTTTGCTACTTTCTAAAGTTACTGTCGTTTATAAAAATTAAGAAAAAGAGGGAGCCGATCACACTTCCTTGAGGGACGTCGGATGTCACTCTAACCATATTGGGACCAATATCGTCGATACGCGTCTATGACTACTTTTTGTATGCGGTCAGTTTAAAAATTACTTATCCAATTCACTATTTTTTTGCTTACCCCACATTAATATTTCCATTTGAATAAGTTTTGTGTGAGGAACCTTGTCAAACGCTTTCTTGAGATCCAGGAATAAAGCGTCGATTTGCTTTTCCGCTTCACCTGATTTATAATATCATGGAGGAAGAGCCCAATTTCGAGCTCGCTTCGCCCTTCTGTATCTCCTAAACGGCTCATTTCATTCAAGTATTCTACCAGCTGATTGGTAGGTTCTTGGACAGTCCCCATTTTGTATCCCAACCTAATAGAAATTGTCTCGCATTCCCTCCTAAGGATGGCCCGTTATTAGATCCCTCTTCAATTCTTCATATCTTCTACCTCCTCTTATTTCGTCCAGAATTCCTATCCTCTTCCTTCCTCTCCCACGCTTCCCCAGTGTTCTCCCCTCTATCACTCTCTTCAACATGCCCTCTCCTCTCAAAACCTCCTCCATCCATCTCTTCTGCCTTCTCCGAACCTCTGCCACAAGCTTCCTCTCCTCTCCGACCATATCCAATACCTCCTCGTTCGTCTTTCTCGCCATCCAGCTAACCTTCTCCATCCTTCTCCAAACCCACATCTCAAACGCCTCAAGCCTACGTACATCCTCCCTCCGCAATGACCAAGTTTCCGACCCATATAGCGCCACGCTCCATATTAAAGTTTTCACCAGCCTCTTCTTTACGTCTCTTCTCAGACCCCCCCTCATCAATTCCCTTCTCTTCGAAAATGCTTCTTTAGCTAGCGAAATTCTGCATCTGATGTCCTTACCACTAAACCCATTCGCTTCCAAAATACTACCCAGATACGTAAACTGCTCGACCTGCTCTATCTTCTGCCCTCCCACCCTTATATTCAGCCCCGCCTTTTTACTTCTAGAAAATCTCATTACTTTCGTTTTCTTGTGATTGATCTTCATCCCATACTTTTCGCACTGCACCTCTAATGCATTCACCATTGACTGTAACCCCTTGGCCGACTGACTAACCAATGCTTGATCATCTGCAAATCTCACTGATTTTATCAGCTCCCCTCCTACCTTTATTCCTACATCCTCCTCCCCCCAAGCCTCCCTTACCATTTCTTCTGAATACACATTAAAAAGCAACGGCGATAGTGGGCACCCTTGCCTCACTCCCCGTCGTATCGTGGCCCATCCCGATTCTCCATTGGCTACCCTAACCTGCGCAGTCTGATTCATATACAAATTTCGAATCAGGCGCCTGTCCCTCCAATCGACCCCTAATTTATTCAACACTCCCATTAATTTTGTCCATTCCACCCGATCAAACGCCTTCTCGAAATCTACGAAGCATGCAAAAACATCCTGTCCATACTCTAGGTTTCTTTCTACTAGAGTCCTCATCACCGCTATAGCGTCTCGCGTTCCCGTCCCTCTCCTAAATCCGAACTGGTCGTCACCCAGGTATTCATTCGCCTTCTTCTCTAGCCTTCTGTTTAGAATCCTCAGAACTACTTTGGCCGCGTGGGATATTAAGCTTATTGTCCTATAGTCTTCGCACGTTTTTGCCTTACTCTTCTTCGGTATAGGAATTAGTACAGTCTTCGCGAAGTCTTCCGGCCACACTCCATCCTCATAAATCCTACGAATTAGCGCAAAAAGTTTTCCTCTTCCGTTCTTCCCCATGCTCTTTAAAAACTCTGCAGGTATGTCATCTATTCCCACCGCCTTATTCCTTTTCATGTCTCGTAGAGCTCTTCCAATTTCGCTATCTAGGATACTTGGTCCGATGCCATCTCTGTCGATATCGTCTTCCCTTGCTAAAGATAGGTAAAAAAAATAATGAAATTTTAGCCCTAAAGGGTCGTAAAATCATAGATTTACTCTAAAAGCTGTTATTATGAAGCGACATTTCCATTTTTTGAGTGGGGTATTTCAGACCCCATGCGGCACGTGTTAACGATATCGCAACTCAACAAAAATTTCACATGTGTTTTCTCATCAAAATGAATGTTTTGACGGGTGGAACTTTTAGCTTTTCCGATTTTCGAAAAATAAGCCGCACCCTAATGTACATACCATCAAAAATGTTGGACAAAATATGTCACGAATGTTCTTCGATCTGACAATCAGAGATATGATGAAAATCATCCGCACGAGGAGATGAGTATTTCGTCAATGACATCAGCAGTCGAATTCATCAATATTCTGGAAGAAAAATTTTCAGGTCAAATTTTTGCAATGGATGCTCTTGAAGAAACATAAGACTATCTGTGCTTCCAATAATATATAGGAATCGTCCATGTCATAGTCAGGAACATTATCACTACACACGTCAACATGACTCTATCCACTATAAAAGAAATAAACTTTGTCTCATAGACCACAGTCAACATCCTCCCCACCCCTACGCCTTTGTTTTGGAAAACTTTCTCCCCCCCCCCCCCTCCCCTCACAGGCAGCTGCGCTCTCTCAGCCCCTCGCTGCTCACCACGCTGCAAGTTCCGACCTGCACCTTGCCGTTCAACCTTACCTTTTGCAGCCGTGTAGCCTGCAAAATTCCGGAATTGACGATAAAAGTACGGTCTGGGAATGTACGGGTGTTTCGCAATTCTAAACGGGCAAGTGAGGATTGTAATTATGTACTTAAAAAACAATATCATTTGAGTGTACACATTGTTATTTTAAGGGGGTCGCGGCTAAAACGTATGGGCTAAAATGGGTCGCGGAAAGAATAAGTTTGGGAACCGCTGCTATAAGGAAATCACTTCAAATCACGTTAAACCCTGGTCGCCTTCCGTTTAGAGCAGGCTAATTCCGACGCCGGGTTTCTCTCCAACTAACCCATCTTCCTTTAGTTATCTTACAAACATAACATCAATGGCGTCAATGACCGCCGAAATTGGTCGCCCCTAAATAACCTATCAACCCTGATACATTCTTCATAGCATGGAGCTGGCGAAGGGAGCAGAAGTATTCGAGGTGCTGTTAAGCTACCGATCTTTTGTCTTTTTCACACTTGCCAATGAGAGCCCATTCAAACTCAGATGTGGGATGAAATGAAACATCCTCATGCAGTCAATAACCGCCTTCTCTGCTAATTCTTCCTCAGATATTACAAAATTTCCCATTTCTCTCTTATCAAACTTATATTATTGACTCGGCCCTCTTCATTTGGTAAGAGCAAACAAAAAATCCAAAGTAGGAACCACTCACTATCTGAAAGGTAGTGATGTAGCTAATTAGCTAGATAAGAGTAGCATTAAAGCATTGAAACCAATTAACTAGAATAGGGGGACTTGCTTTAACCCGCCATTGGTCGTGCTGAGATTTTCTCTCACACCATATTTAACACTGCACTCGCTTTTTAATCATGAGTTAGAATAGTCAATAATAATAATAGAATCATGAGTTACAATAGTTCTAGCAGACTTTTCATCTCTTCCTAACGACCGACTGTCGCAAAAAGTATAAATGAAGCATCCGCAGCTGTGTAATGACGTCTGATACAGTCGGTTACGAAGTGTGAGACTTTTTTTCATCGCGCGACCACTGACAATGTTTTTGTATCACTCAGCTGTGTCACTCTCTCGCAGCATGTGGGCAAAGTTGATTCATTTCATGGAGAACAGCTAGATAAGTCAAGTTTGAAGGACACTTATTCACCACAATGAGCCGAGGGATGAAAGTGGTTGACTTAGCACTTATACAGAAAGCAGGTAGGCTTTTTCATGTTTTCGTTCCTTGACTACTTTTCCTATCAATACTGATATTTTTATAATTCTGCAAAACCAAATTTACCTGCCTAAATGATAAACAGGCAGTCTTATAAGAATGAACTCCTTAGTTCTAGAAAATTCATCACAGCTGAGGTATTCCCATGCTCCTAGATACTTTGATAACCGAGACGACAACAAAGTCTGTGATGAAGTGATAGTGACAATGAGCGAGCATAGTGATCATTGCACATATACGGAAGTCTGGTTCAAGCGATCCCAAGAATGAATATTCCTGGATGGAAAATGGTGACTTATCTCGACAGGGACAAACAAACACAGTGGTCAGCGATCCCTCATCGTAATAACGTCCGAACTAGGAAACACAACATTGTATTACCTCCCAGGAGTCCGAGCTGTGACTAGATTCAAAGACATGAGTAGAATGCTGGAAATTGTTTTTCCCTGACAAAGTAATACAAGACATTGTGAGTCACACGAATCTGTATTTAGCTAAAATCCACCAAAATTACGACCGCGATAGAGATTGAAATGATACAAACTTTTACGAGCCAAGTGCATTGCTGGGCCTGATTTATTTGGCTGGTGTAAAAAAAGCATGGTGCAAAATGCATAAGAGCTATGGAGTGCTGACGGAACTGCACCAGAATGTTTCAGGGCTACCATGTCCATTAGTACATTTTGTTTGCTACTGCGTGCGCTGAGATTTGATGATATGAATAGCAGGGAAACAAAATCTGACAGATAATTTGGCACCAATAAGAACATTATTTGGATTCATGGCACAATGCTTAGCTAATTACTGTACCAGGTATGCTACAGTTGAAAGGTTTCAGAGATAGATGCAGGTTCCAACAATACATCGCAAACAAACCTGCGAAGTATGGCATGAAAGTGTATGCTCTTGTAGATACCTGCCCTGTCTACACCAGCAATTTATAAATATATGCTGGCCAGCAACCCAGTGGCCCATATGAAGTTAATAATAGCGCTTTCAGTTTCGTCAAGCATATTGTCACTCCAATTATAAATACCAGAAGGAATGCCACCATGGACAATTACTTCAAAATACCGCTGGGAAAATATCTGATGGAGAATAGAACGACCATTAAGTACACTACTGAAAAATAAGCAAGAGATCCCTCCCAAATTTTATCAATGCAAAAGGAAGGTCAGAAACTAGCAATGTGTTTGCATCTTCATCCCATGGCGTGCTACTACTGTGTTCCTCGAAAAAACAAAAATGTGCTACTTGTCTACAATGCATTCCTATTACAAAATAGATGAAAGTCCAGGAAACTTAAAAAAAAAAAAACGAGATATAATATTTTACATGAGAAAATGAGGTGTAGATGTGGTGGAAGAGCTAAAATCTATACTCTGCAGCTAAAATCAGTAACAGGTGGCTTCTGACAGTATTATTTCTATGATGAACATTGGGGGTATGAATGGATTATCTACAGGGAGAACACCCACGACAAAGTAGAAAGACAAGTATTTTTGAAGACACTGGGGCCAAATCTCACAAAACCACAACTATTCGTTCTTCAATACCACACCAACCAACAAGAAATACAGCTTTCTATTGTTAGTGGGGCAGGAATTAAAGCTAAACTAAATGAGAGAAATGAGAATGCTATTTCTGGGTTTTGCTCTACCTGTCCCCGAAGGAAAATCAGGAAGATGAAGTAAGTTTGAAACACCTGTGACAAAGCAATTTGCCCCGAGTGCACAATATATTTGTCCAGAATGCAATGTGATTGAGTAATTTTGTAAGAAATTTCGGGAAGAGGTGATTTCTCCTGTTTATGCTAAAAGCAGATATTTTAATGCAAATGTATTAGTCTTAAAAATGTATGCCCTTAAAATACGTCATAAGAATGGTAATTTTCATTTATACCCTATGATATCACCAGTAAAATTAGTAATCATTACATAATTTTATCAGTAATTGTGTATCTGTGGATAACTGTTTCGAATGAACATTGAAGAAATAAATTAAATATAAATAAAGTGTAGTATATTGCCAATGAACGCTATGATAAATAATCAAGGATACATCTTGAGCGTGAGAAGTCACACGTGACCACTCGCATGATAGCCTAGGGACCACTCCTGGGTAAAATGGAAATTCATCAAACAAATTTTAAACTGTGATACGCTCTATTATTCCTCTTGATGTTTACAAATATGCTTAAGGCCCCATAATTATTAAATTAAGTCCGGTACAACAATGTAATTTCATAACTGGGAAGCTCAACTCATGAAATTCAAACCTAGCTAGAGGTGAGATAAAGGAGAGGAAATATGTATTATCAAAGTTACTTATCACCAGTGAAAACATTTTTTTACGTATTCACCTTCAATGATTAAGCATTTTTTCAATTAAACTAATAGATATCAAGTACATGTACCACGACCATGTCATTTAGAAAAAAATTCTCCACATTGTTAGCAGGTGTTCTGTGCTTTAACTCAGGCTGCCAATTATGTTAACAGCAAACTAATCAACCACCTTTCCTTGCTTATTCATCACGATGAGATTTGAACACACAGCCAATCATCTTGCCTTTTCCTCCAAAAAGGCACCTGTCAACTACTTTTCCACTAAATATCACAGAAAACTCAATTCTCAGTGAAGGAAAGCTAATAAGTCTTCATCCCAGACTTCTCACTTCTCTTGTGGAATAAAGTGTTCTACTATGTACTGCAGATCAAAAAATCTTTTATAATGTTAGCATAAATATGGCATTTTTCTAACTTTAAACTTTCCTAAGAATCCATTTAACCCCAATATATATTAACATTGAAATAAAATGTTTTAACAACCTTAAATTGTTTTGTATTAAATTTGACAAAGCTTTTTAGCTTTGCTTTAGTTTTTCCATTTGTGTCATAATAAAACTAATTTAAATTCTTCAGAAGGTTAATAAGCGTTGCCCACTAATGAATGGAGTAATGTACATACATAGAAAAAATTAGTTTTATCTAGCTAAAAATGGATAATAAAAAACCAAATTCTTTGTATTCAATTTTAATACACAATAAACCCACTCAAGCTTAACAGCATGAAGAAAATACCATTAAATAATTTGAATGTCAAAAGTCTATATGTACATGGCCACTTCTGCTTCCCCTGGACAGCACTAGGAAAAAATATCAATCGCATATATTGCCCCTTGTGATCTGCATAAAATCCTGATTTAAACAAGTATCCACTTTGAAAAAAATTAAATATTAAAGCCTCAGTTTTTACAAGAAATGCTGCTACTTGACCACTTCCAAAGGTTGGTGATCAAGCAGTTACTTAGACCATTCATAAATCTCGTCGTATATATGTATTAAGATCGACAGAAACAAATAAAGAGAAAGTAATTTGATGAAAATGCTATTTTTTAATCTTTTGAGGCAATCAAATTGCCTACTTTTAATGTACAAAAATTGATCCACAATTACTTGCACTGCCAGTACATTACATTCCTCTTTCATATCCCACATTCAATTGCTGTGATAATGAATTTGCATCTTTCTTTCACCAATTTAAATAATAAAAATGAAATTCCTACAACAGGTACTTTTGTGCTGCAATAAAAGAAACTATACACCAAAAATGCTTGCATTCCAAACATCTTTGGATAGACATGGAATGAGGGCACATTGCAGCCTATTGCCATGCATCTTATTCCTCTTTTTTCATGTATCCCACTTCAGATGCATGCAAAATCAGGCAGTGAGCTTGGGAAGTACTCTTTAATACTCTTTCTATATTCTTCACATTAAGAATTCATGTTCCAAGCCTTTCTTCAATACTCTTGCTAACTTTTACAAAAAAGTCCGAGCCATACTTTTCTAAAAGTGACATTTAGCAGAAACAATACAAAAATAGAAAATTAATCTGAAATGTCCACTCTATGCCCTTCCAGTTTCTTAACCGAGAATACCTTCATTTGGTTCATTCCTAAAACTGAACCACCTTGACTTCTAACTGAAAATTAAACATCAAGATTTCTCATATAATCATACCATATCCTGCCTGTAAATATACTAACAGTCACTCGATATTAGTCTGGATAATCATTAAGAACAGTGAAATCCATAAGGAATTGTAACCATTGTAAATGGCATAACGTCGATTCAATGTCTTTCCTAAAAGAAACTCCAGTAATGGCATCTTAATGTGCGCGTGAACTAGTCCACTGCAAGAGTAAATTTACCCTCTAAAGAAAAGGTGCACATGAAAATCTATTTCTGAAATGAAATTAAAGTTCAATTTCTTGCCGGCTTAATGAATAGATTCGCTTTAAGAACAAAATGCACCAATGCCATTGCAAATATCAAATGCTCCAGTTACTCCGGAGACATCTACAATGAAAAATACTTACACCACCAGAAAGGGGACACCACAATTCTGCCACAAATTTAACACCCACCATTGGTCGCTTTGAACACACCTCTAACGGCACACTCTTAAACCTTCAAAAACTATTAACACTGGCAAAAATCAAACCCAAAACATAAATAAACTTGCTCTCCTGTAAAATACATCACTTAAAACTTGTCTTCATGATTTGCTATGAAATCACCAAATGTTCATCGTTCCTTGTGCATCAACCACCCTCAAGTGGAGCTCATTTCCTCAAATCCTCATTTGAATGAATGAAAAATAAACCCTTTTAACTCTTGTGTGCACTGTTACTTGCACAAAAGGGGAAATCAAAGAAATTGCATCCCAAGAGAGCACTCTTGCTTTGTTCTTCAGAATTCTTCAACATTAACAATTTTTTCGATTTTTTTTCCAGGCTACTTCGAAACATTCCCTATAAAGGAGAATTCATCATATTAAAAAATGATATTCTCTTCAAACTCAAAAGATAGAAAAAGTCCATTACGACCAACCAGTAGCAGCTGCATTGCTTGATACAGCCTGCTGAGACTGCCCCCAGCCTCCGTAGCCACTTCGTCCCCGATTATTCTGGCCACCACCTCTATAACCTCGATAGCCACCACGACCATACATGTTCCCCATTCCACGATTGCCATAATATCCCCGGCCCCTGTAGCCACCTCGTCTAGCTGATGCAACACCAAATGTTTCTGAGTTCAGCTTCCTCTCCTGTCTCCAGTCTGTTCTCTGGGAATGACTGCAAGAATAAAAGTTTAGAAGAATTAATAAAATCCTCAAAATAAAAATTAACAGGAAGAAATAACTCATTCACAACTTTTTCAACACTTCTAAAATATAAGGAAACTTTTGACCAAAAACAAGATTTATGTTTCATCTTTTCAAGAAAATGGAATGATTATGCAGATGCTAACCTTCCAATTCATACAATCAATCCTACATAATTACAAAATAAGAAATTAAACACATCATAGCTTTCCTTTTAAATTGCACAAAAACATTTAAATGTCTACAACTACACCTCAATGAATGCTAAAATTGGCATAATGTTGCCGTCAAAACTTTCGGCTAGAGCTCTTAGGATCCATTTTTATCGTATCAATTGGACCTTACATTAATGCTCACACAAATCATAGTTTTGTAGTTTAACAGTAGCACCCAAAGGCTTTAATTTTAGCTGCACGCAGGACCGGGTGGTAGCTCAATCTTTTTTACTTTATAGTGCATTTTATAATACAAAGCCTTTTTCCTTAAAAAGTTGGGTTTTTACTATTTTTCCTTTGCAACTCGCACTTAAGTCTCCACAGTTAGCTTCGACTAACTAATGGCAATTAACTTTTCTAAACACTCAGGAAGTGGTTTTAAGGTAGTTTGAGAGAGTTTTTTATCTACTGTCGGCACAGAAAGTATAAGACCCGGAGTTTGAGACTTCATATCTCTAAAATGCCTTGGCCAATTTTGATGAAATTGGCATCAATATTTAGCTTGTTTCAATTTACATTAAGTGATTACAAGAATACTTTTCAAAAACTATAATAAAAGTTTGTTTCTGGGGAGAAAAGGAAAAAGAGCCCATTTTTTGGCCCGTGACAGGCAATGTCCAACTTTCGGGGATTACTACCCCAATACCGTTGATTCGATGGCAGGCATGCAGAGAGATTTCCGTAACACCATTGGCTTTGTCGTGAGTTCTGCATTACGATACACATATATACAGTAAGTCCTCGATTTACCTCGTTTCGATTTACCTCATCTCGATTTACCTCATTTCGATTTACCTCATTTCGATTTACCTCATTTCGATTTACCTCGTTCCGATTTAAGTCATTCTGATTTATGTCTGATTCGATGTTACGTCCATGCCAGCAAGAGCAGTCGCAAAATTTTTCCCAGTGAAATTGAAAAAAAAAAGTATTGCTTATTTTAAAACATACAATTAAGCACAAAAAAATGCTTCGTTAATGTCATCATCACATCTTAAGTAGCATGAAAATAATTAAATACTTTCGTTATTTTATTTATAAAGGTTAATTCAGCTACAAGATAAGAAGGAAGAGTCATCCAAAAGTTTTTTAAAATCCCCCTTGGAAAAATTTACACGTTCCACATTGCTTCCTTTCGAGCGAGCGACATGCGGCCTTCTGTTTGTCAACTAAGCCAATGTACCAGTGGCTCTTTTCTGTAAGCTACATAGCTTAAAGTGGCGACAGAAAATACATAGTATGGCCTTGAGAAGTAATATTGAGATAGTGATATTCGAGCCAACAAACATCCCATGTGCTCCTCTCCCTACTTGGTCTGCAAGAAAAGGATCCATCATCATAAAATAACAACAATAAGCATTTTGTTGGTCATCGTTCCGTAGCTACTACTGAATATTTTCTTGAGGCAATTGAGTCAGTCTGGTTTCTCTCTGAATCCTTTTGTTTGCTACATGAAATTCTGCGTCCTCGTAGCAAAGTTGAGTTGAGACATACAATGTGATTTTTATATCCATTAGATTAACGGCTATCCATAAATATGGAAAATAAACCCACAGGAAGTGTGAAAACAAAGAGTCCTCGCAAAGAAATAAATTTATGCAAAATTGGAGGTTCTCCAACGCTCTGAAATCTGAGAACAAGGTGTCGGTATTGTGCACACGTTGAATTTTCCACCTACCACTGGGCAAAAAATTCATGCAACTTCACAACATATGAAAATCTCTGCAGAAAGTGTAATACGAAGGAGTTCCGCCTAAATAATGAAGAGATGGGATAAAATTATGGAGGAAATGCAGGCCTTTCTCATGATACAGATCGAAGACAAAAACCATCGATCTATTCCAATAAGTCTAATGGTGATTCAGAAAAAGGAAAATTCAATATGGAAGGACTTAACCCCTTCCCTGACATTTTTTTGAGGAAATGGTTCCAAAAAGGATCATATTTTTTAATTGCATTTTTTAATTATTTATATGTTATAATGACGGGAAAACAAGTTTATTTTGAGCATTGAGCTTTTATTTATTAATAATTTCAATTTAAACCCTTATTGTTATCAATTGTCTAAAGTGAGCGAGATTCACTTCTACCTCAGCTAGAACAAGTATTTAAGCCAAAATATCTAATTTTTATTGAAAATTCTACAACCCTAACATATATCCAAATCGATTAGTACAAATTTTAATTATTTTCAGATTTTTGAGTGATAAGTCCTAAAACATGGTGAGAGACAGCGTTACAACCACAGAGTTACATCGCAATCTGGACAAAAATATCTGCTTTCCCTTCGAATAATTTTCCCGTGCACATCTCGATTTCTAGTACATTCAGAGCACTTGCGTGTTTTGGGCTTGCGTTCTTATTAGTGCCTAGGATCAGCTCAGGAAAGTACATTTGTAAGGGGCGGAGAGGGTGAGGTGTTGTGGGTGGCCTACCCACTTCAGGAGCAAAAAAATTGGGGATGTACTCGTCAATAATTTTTTTCGATTAGGTCAAGTCTATTATTCAAATATAACTTCCTTCCACCTGTTCAACATTTGGTAGATTTTTCAAATCTTATTCGGTTTTGGATTAGTACATATTTCTGCGACATATTCCTCATTTTTTACAAGTGTAAATATTACAGATTATTTTGCTAATCGGCGATATGACATCGTTTCCCAAAAAAATGGCGTACACAGAATCCACCGTGTGGTCCAAAAATGCTCTTTGTCAGGCTTTTTCACAATGCTCTGCAGCATTATTAGCACCAAGAAAACTCTTATTTCGGGAGCACTCGCTTCACGCCATTGTTCTCTGGAACCAGAGCGTTTTTCACGAAGACTGATTAGCATACCTATTTGTCTCATCAGTAATTAGTTATATAATTTCATTGCCGAAGAACAGTTGAAAAAACTGGAGTACACCACCATCTTGAACTTCCAAATTGAGTGATGAAGCACTTTCAAAATTGAACCTTGCGGGTGCAGGAGGGGGAGCTTCGCTACTTTTCATTTCTCTCCATTGGTCGTCTTCAATAGGCTCACCTTCGCACTCGGCATCTGATATGGTGTGCTCGGAGAAGCTCTAAATTTCCGAAGTTTCTAAATTTCCTTTATCCACCTCAACACCCTTTCACTCTCTCTTTCTGTTGCAGAATGAATAAAGAAAAACAGTAAAAAAAACTGAGGTAACCAAAAATTGCTCTCGACATCTAATCACATAAAAACGGATTTCTGTAAAACGCTGATAGAGAAGGAACACTAGACGTGAATGCTCAGGAGGAGAGTGAAGAACTAACGTATGTCTTCGTTGAAAATTTAGGATAAATTGAAATGATTTTATGTCGACACCCTTTGATAAAGGTAAAAGAATTTCAGGGGTACATTAGGAATATCCACGGAGATATTGACATAAGCTTGTATACAGTACCTTCCCAAAGAGGATGAGACAAATCGGTGAGATTTAGATAGAAGGGAGGGTTACCAAGAAAGATGGAAATCAGGGGGAATAATAACAAAGGCGGAGTCTTCCTGCTCAAAGTCTTGCTAAATGCACGTCTGAGGGAAAATAGGCCTTTTCCTTATGTGCATATTCTTTTGCTTTCAAAGATTACCGCAAAACAAGCACATGAGGTCGTAAAGCAATGAGGATGAAGGCATTTTTTCCACAGAAGATCTTTCCCATTCATAAGGGTCCCACTTGAGTGAAGAAATTATGGCCCTATTATGACAGGCATCAAGCAGGGTCGAAAAGCGACCGCACGCCCAACCATTTTCCTGGGGCTTCCCAGACAGACAATGCACTCTTGGCGGCACCCCTTATGTATTGTCCTTTTTTTCTCAGGTGACCTTGGAAGAAAGAGGGCTGCAGCGTAGTACATGAGCGCAAGAGGAAACCTGAACGTAATGTAATGAACGGGAGAGCAGGCCACTGCCACTTTCCTGAACATTTTTTGAACTACCAGTAATGCTGTAATCGAGTGATTTCTTCCGATTTTTCCCGAAAAATGACATTTACGGGGGTTGGATATAAGATGACTATCATCGTCTAAATCTCAACCTCTAAAAGACTTTTGTTGCATAAGTGGAAGCCACTAGAGACTGAAAGGTTACTTACGAGTCTGAGAAATCACGAGTTTCACGTCAACACGGCAGATTTTATTTTACTACAACACCGCATTCGAAGGACAGGAAAGGAAGGCTAAGTATTTGAGAAATTTGCTGTAATAGGTATGCATAAGTTCAACAATTCTTTCTACTCCCACACAATGTATTACTAGAGCATGAACATATCTAGACTAATCATGCGAAAACACGCTTCACTAGTCATAGCTGTATCCGAATATTCCTTTATCCTGCATTCGCTTTTTATATGGCTGGTTGCATAACACCCCCTGCCACATGTCCGTGGTGCAGTTTACGGGTAGGTAGGTACGTAATGTATTGTTTAGAAGCGATTGTAAGGGATTATTTTTATTTTTCCTAATACATAGTATCACCGTTACGAGTGTATATCGCACGACTGTTATTTTTGCATCCGGCCAGTCGCCATGAATGTCGGAATCAATTATATTTTGCGTTATGAACCCAAAAATAAAAAACAAATGCAATATTTATGCATATGTATTAACATTTGAATGCGGTATACATGCATTGATATTACGTCTAAATGTATGAATTCGATACCAGATAAATTTATCTAAAACAAGAGCAGATACTGTGCTAAATCTCACGTGTAATTGTCCAAATACCAAGGTAAAAATTACGAAAATTATGACGCAATCCATACGCTAATGCAACGAAATAAGTATCAAAAACTGGTTGAAAATGAGCCAGTGTGTCCGCAAACGCCAACTGCTGCCTAGAGATAGAATTTCTACGAAGGGGACGAGATTATTCGTCTTCGGAGGCTAGGAAGTCGAAAGAGCGGCCTTGGACGAGTTAACTCGTCCCTGACGCGATTTGACACACCTGGTTAGGACGAGTTAACTCGTCCTTGTCAGGGAAGGGGTTTAATTCCATAGACAGTTATGATTTCTTTCAAAGTTTGATTATTTCAGGTTTTGATGTCGTTACGCCTTATCGTTCATTTTTGACGCAGCTGACGCTTAGGTATTATGCATTTAACGTGTTTGCATTCCCGCTCGTCATAGTTTACAGCAAAATATAATTTGTATAAGTTAACCACAATTTAAAAGGTGACTTACGGTGACTACGACTTGTGCATTAGGAAAACGGTGGGGAAAAACGGATTTAAAAATCAGAGCTAGGTGCGACTGTCCGCACTCACCAACTAAACACGAATTGTAGCAAGGTCGGCTTTGTTTTGTTTTAATGAATATCAATTACTCCACTCATTCCAAAGGACAATAAACAATGTAAGCATTGTTGGGCTAAGGCTACAAGTGAATACTTACCTCCAAGGTCCATATATGCCTATGAAAAATGCCGCGTAAATTATAAGAGAATATCACTAGCGGCTTTGATAATGGCCGAAAATTCGGAGTTAGGCCCACAAAACCTCGCAATAGGAGAAAAAAAGCTACAAAATTTTTTCTTCAACTTCAACGCATAAAAAGAGGGGTGCACCTCTTACACGTGTTTATACGGTATTAAGCGTATTTCGAATTATCAGTACCATCAAGTACGCAATTTCCTATTCCGTTTGCCGGGGACTGCTCACAACTTTGAATAAATCGATATTTTGAATTAATGGGGGTTTACTGTATTGGGAATGTCGTTATTTTAGTAAGAATTTTTCGAATATTCTGAAGAGGAAACATTAAAAGCAAAAATCTCTCTACCACAAGTGGATATATTTACACACTACATTCAGGTAAATTTAACTTAAGAAACCATAAGAATTTTAAAAAATTTTTTGGTGTCATTTTCAGCTATAATTGTGACGAAATTAGTTTGCATAATCCGGTTTTTTGAGTGATATTGTGTGCAGGATACTTTCAGTTTCACTATTTATTCATGCTCAATTTGCTTTATTTTAGTGCCCAGCGATGGCCGAGAAGAGGAAAAGAAAAAAAAAACCACGAGTGTCTGCAATTTATTTACTCTCAGTACTTCATACCCTGTTGACCATGGAAAGGTTTACAATGTTGTTGAGGAAATTCTAAATGAAAGCAGTGACGAGTTTTACTTGATAAAGAATACTCGAAGTAGTACTAGTGACAAAGGTGGATTCTCTGATAGGAGTCTAAACAAACTGAACCTGTCACCGGTCCTAGTAAACCTACAAAACAGAAGAATCGTTTGTTTCCGCAGAAGGAGCTGGGAAAAAGTGACAGTGATAGTGACATCCAAGTTGCACCAGGCAAATGTAGGAAAGAGGTATGTACTATAAATCATGATTCTATCTCGCAGCAGGGAGTGCAGTCAGTTTTAATCACGGTATTCATGATCAACAAGTTCCTGCTAGATGTAAGTACGGCAGAAGATAACATGTGTATCGTGATGGAATTTATTCAGGAACTTACAAACCTTGACTTTCTGCCTCGCCCTCGAAACTCACAGCAAATCACATATATGTACCATGGAATACCTAAAAAATAGTGAGCCATAAAAATGTTGATGTGCCCTGCCACCTGACGGCTGCAACGTGCACTATCGCTTGAAAAATAAAGTGTTTCGCGGGAGCCGATACCGTATTCGCTACTGGTAAAAAGTTTCACATCTTATCCAAATGCAGTCGATCCATGAAAGTCCGTTGTGTTCCTGCTCCATGCTTACAACTGTCATATGTGGACTGACTTGTAAATATTAGGTTTCCATAAATTAAAGTGATCATTTCACACAATTATTGCAATAATAACACAAACGAGAGTATACTGTTAAGGGCTAATCGTAAATGCTGGTGATATTGGGCTCTATGATTCTGAAAAGCCAAAGTCAGCTGTTTTCTGAGGCGATCTTACAGACATTGAAGTCCTCTCCTATATTTCCACTATTTAACTGGAGAAGATAGCAGCCCGGTGCTTGCGTGGAACAAAATCCCCCAAGTTATATCTTGGTCATTTAGTTATCTAGCATTTTTGCAAATTTCAATTAACAGAATTTTCTCAGAACAATATATGTTCTATACACATTTATGAGAGGTAGAAGGCATGAAATTTTTTCTTGTTTCCGAAGCGTTTGCAGTTTATAGTCCGTTGCATTGCTATTACTTGCAGCCACGACATATTTGTTGCACCCAAAACATTGGGGCAATGCACAGTACAGTACACGCGTCCTGAAGTGTCAAAATTCGACGTTTAATATTCCAGTGTATGACATGGAATTTGATGTAATCGAAAGTGAATACGATCATAAGTAATCAAAGTGTTATAAAATATGACTTTTAATAGCTATCTCAATAGAATGTTTTCGCCACTCACCAAATATTCCCACAATAATAACTAAATTAGCATTACCTACAGTTGTAGGAATTGGCTGTGGAGTGATTATTAATTATCTTTGGTATTAACGAGAGTTCCATTTAGTGAGTGATTTTTCAGATCCCGAGAGCTCTCGCTGTATGGGGCTTCTGTGTAACGGTGAATAAGTGTATAAAATAAAATAATCATAAGATACGAAAGGAGCTTCAGGGATAGATACATAATAAGGCTTTTGTTTTCCATGGCTGCCACCAGCAGTCTTGAGGGAGGGATGTGGGTGCATCCTAACTTTGCATTATCTCCATTTCCTTCTCCCTCACACACAAGAAAAGGAACCCTACCCCTCCCCTTTGAAAATAATCCCTTTCGCAGGCCAAACTTTTCCTTCCATGGGTCTTTCCTCTTCCCCAGCTATGGAGAGAAAGGGTCCATGTTCCGCTTAGAGAGTTTATTACTCCCTCAATCAGAGGGGCTAGTGATACGATCTTTTTAACAGAACTGTACAATTTTTTACATGCTGATATGTTCGTTAAGTTTTCTTTTTCTGTACCATTAGTGGTGCTACATTTGATGCTACACCACGGTCATTGTGACTTTCTTTGTTTAACTAGGGTTTATAGGACATATTCCCACTGATTCTCTTACTAAGCTTGTTCAAAAACCTGATTAAATAAAACTTAAAAGAGGAATATTATCTTCAATTAACCATAAGAATGCTTTATGCACATGCCTCATTGTCTCCACTACAGCATTATTTCCCTCACAGAGAAGTCTGCCGTCAGTTTCGTTTTCTGTTCCGGGAATAATGACCTATGAGTCCACCATGCTTGGTGAAAGCATATTTTTTAGTGATGTTAGCAGGATTTAATCATATATATCTTTAACTGGATTGTGCAGGTGGCATATGCGCAACTGTTAATCGTGGTAAAATCTCACCTCAATTTTAGCATTTTTATATAGTTAGGCTATTAAAGTGTTGATTTGTGTGAAAATTCATTGTCATAAACATGTACATCGGCAGTGATTACATGATTATAAATCACAAAAAGTTTCATTGAAAATTCAGCGCATGCACACACCACCAAGGAGAAAAATAAAAAATGCCATACCAAGTGGGTGAAACCATATTATGTATCACTTCACGAAAATAATAGGTATATTGCAGTATATTTTTACTTAAGAGCTCTAATTATACAACTGAAATCATAACTTACTAGGATTGCCCATTTAATAAGTTCAGTGACATTCAATTGTTTGGCAACTGATGAAACAATCTCTCTGTAATTTCTTTAACCTAACTTGTTTCAGCATTTAACCACCCACATACAGCATGTTGGATTTATAATGAGATTCCCCAATGTTCTTTCTTCATTTGAAAATCATGTATATGCTATACCTTTCTAGTGGAAGCTCCCCTAATCCTTGGCACGGATGCTAGAGAGAAATAACTGGTTGGCTTAAGTAAACAGCCCCTAAAAAATACTCTTTCTATTGAGTTTTCTTAACCTTTCCGAGAGATGGACTACCTGAGGCTTTACCATATGCTGCTGTCACATTCCTTACTCCCCTAAGTTCAGATATAATCAGATGAATAGAGGTAAGATGAATAGAGTGGAGAATAAACGGCAGAGCCTAAGGAGACTGAAGACATTCAGAACCAGAAAAGAAGCACCTCATGCCATTGGGGAGGGAAAGAGAATCATACACAAGTATCCCATTTCTGATTTCATAACCTGATTTATCACGCAATCGGTTTGGCATTTAATTATAAGTACTAAATTTTCCCATCTAGAAATAACTTGCAGAGATGCCAGTGACTTACCTGGTGCGAAAGAGGTGGGGAGGATGTTCACGGAGTGTAGTGATAGAGCAAAGGGAGATAATATGTAATGCATCTCAGGATGCATTGCACGTTATCTTCCTCTGTCCTCTGCTCATAAACATGCTTCTCTGCAATCACGTTAGATAAATATAACTTTTCATTTGAGCATTTAATACCAAAAGGACTATTACATGTAATCGAAGAGAAACACTTGCCTGCTTGGAAATCTTAATGACATCCAGTAATGCATGCAGGTTCACTTTACACTAAAATTCACTACATAAATGGTCCTTAGATTAATTTTGTCTAGTGGGAATTAGAGCCCTGCAAAACGGCCTCCGTACTCTGCTATAATCTGTCTGCTGGTAATGAGTCACCACATCCGCTACATTTTTGACGGAAAAACAGTTGGGGAGCCGGCACCCTGGCTGAGTATTCTGAAATCTGAGCCAGAGTTTGGCTATACTCAAATTCGCTGTGTGCATTCATATTTGGCCAGCCGCCGCTTACAATCGCTCCTTGCCTTTGCAACCAGTAAGTCGCTCGCAGCATTAGATTCTGACTCGGCTCGCTCCGGTGACTTTCGCAGGCATGGGTACTCAGTCGTGTACAATATGCAAAAAAAGATATTATTGATAAAATAGCGGACGGAAGGTGTGTGCTACAATCAAAAGCTGGGTCAAGTAGTAGCCAAGTTGCCTAGATGCATGATTTTTACAACTGCCTAACTTTCCAAGCAATATTTCATAGATATTCAAAACACCTTCCAGATTATAGTCATACTATCAGAGGACTCAACAGACTTATGGCTATATCAGCAAGTTGCTGACTATATTTATCGGAATGTATATTTTTTCCCAGCGAAGGGGCTCAAAACGATATCTTCAGAATACTTGCCCTTTTCGATTTCCCTCTATTTCGACAATTTTATTTTTCCCACAGGCAGATGAATCGATGGAATGTATCCAAACATTTAGAGCCTATTAATCAGTTCAAAATTTCTTACAGGAGGAATTTTTATTCCAAATCGGTGAACTATGGAATGTTTAGAGAAGAAGTTTCTTAATGGATAAATACGAATGGTAATATAATTTATAAATTATGAAATAAACATATTGCACCATATATGGTGCATTTTTTGTCATGCAGGAGGTTATATGACTGACACCAAACTACGAATCCGAGTCATTGCACTTCGGCTAGCCTTTGCAGAAATCCAAGCTACCGTTGAGTGTGTTTATACTCGTTGGTGTTCGTAGACTCAGGGCGATTGATGGGTCAAGTAACTCCAGACTCTGTTGACTCTGCACTCAAGTGTGTGCATTCGATTCAGCAGGCAACAGAGTGAACGTGGGCGAGTATGGAGGCCGTTTTGCAGGGCTCTAGTGGGAATCCACAGAATACATAAGGTTTATTTGAATGAAAATTAAGTTATTCAAATCTTTACAGTGTGTAGTAGGACAACAACCTAATCCCCCATTTCCTACGCATGTAATGGTTTCCCAAACGTGAGATTTTTCATGAACATTACCACTGCAGCTGATGACAGATACCTATGAGGAATGACAAACATTGGAATTATGTTTCACTACGTACCCTTTACTTCTTTCCACAGCCTCACAACTGATGTTGTCAAAAAATGACTTAGTCCTGTCGTAGAATATAACCTCACTGTCCTCCTCTGGCTCCCCTTCTCCAATTCCAGTTTCATTGCCCGAGTCATCCTTCTTATCTTCACCATTGACTTTTGGAGAGACTACAACTGTAAAAAATTACAAACCAAAATTATTTCAAAGCAATGTACAGTGGTAAATTAAGTTCAAACAACACCCACTTCCTTGGTACAAACATTAATACTGTTAAAAAAGAAATAGATAATGATTCAAACTCATTTATGATAAAGTTATTTTTTCACATTACAACATGAGTTAAGGGACAACTGCAAAGCTATAATATCCCCAGCCAAATTACATAACTTTACTATACCAATAACATTCTTTACACACTACCATTCACAAGAGTTGTCTATTTAAAGAAAATGTTTTGCTTAATATTAGCATTTTCAGACAGGAGTCATTGAATTAATGGACTCTCTTAATGCAACTACCATGCTCTGATGAAAATTGTCTTCTTTCCCATTACACTAAAGTGTGGAAATTTACTAAGTAGATGACCTGATCAAGGATAAAATCCCATATACAACAATACAGGAACACCAAGCTGCCTAACAAAATTTGCCGTGAACTATCATAGCTTGTACCACTCATGAGTAGTTACTATAGTTCCACTTTTGAAGAGTTTTTTCTGGAGGAAAATCACTTATTCAGACTTTTAAACAATACTCAACATCCTAAAAACAGATCTTTAAAAAATAAATAAAATAATAATACTGGTATTTCCCCTTGCATAGTAACCAGACTCCATTAAGATGATGGAAAAATGACACATTGCAAACTTAGTAATCCATGTAAATCTTTGCAACATGTCTACCAGGATGGTCCTACTTTAATTTTTTTATGGTAGAAATTTATGATAACTCAACCCAGAAGAATAGGCAATAACCATCAGGGAATCAAAGATGTAGTGATTATCAATTAAACTAATTTTCAAGTCTTTCACACAGAGCACGAGATCACTGCACTATTCCACTACTACCTATTTCTAAAGCCTAACCCTGAGGTCATTTTTAATAACACTAAAGATGAATAAATTGCTGAGTCACTTCTCTTCAAGTAATGTACAGAATATGAAAAAGTATTACATCAAATGAATCCGTGGTCTTTCAAATGTAACACCTCAACTACTAGGCAAGTGATTACAGATTGTGTCTGGTGGTACAATTTGTTTTTTATTACCCTACTTTGCTCATTCCCTAATTCCTTCAATATTTTGAGGGTAACAGCCAAACTCTGGACCTACAATGTTATTACAATGGCATAGCTTGAAATACTGCAAACAAACAGCTATCAAATCATTTGAGTTTTAATGTCCCCATGAAGTGATAAGATCGACTATGTTACTGTGCTGACACCCACTCAGCTATGTAGCAAAGAAAGGCCATGTCCTTCAATGGATTCTCTTGAGAGACAACATTTAGTTCCAAAATTGACTGCCAGTGCTGCCAAATCATTCTGTAATCTACGTGCAGTACTGCGCAGTGACCAATGACGTTGGTCAATTGATGAAGTTTCCTACTGTTCTATTCTATGGAAATCATTACAAACAACTTGTGGAAAAATCAAATCTCAAGGTAAATATAAAACCTGAAGACTTTTGTGCAACTGCTTCCCACATTTCAATGTTTATATTGGCGAGAGTGAAAAGTCTGGATGCACTTAATTAGCTAACAGAACCTAAAGAGAGTATATTAGTCAGTAGAACATTTATTTGTCAAGTAGGTTAAGTTGATGAAGTACCAGCTAATCATACAGGTGAATGTTTCACTAGAATAAAAGCGTCTATGAAATGATGGGGGAGTGAAGAACATCAGAAGTGATATAAGTTGAAAAACAATTATATTCCACAAATGAAATAGTCTTGTAAAATAACCAAAAATTGATTTAGTGCCATGATGAATGTGGTGCATGTAATTATCCATGTCTCTTACTAGTGGTTAATTAGCACAGTACCGGCATGTATCATAATTGCCAGGAAACTAAATTTGCTGCATAAACCTAATTGCTAGTCAAAATATTCTGCGATGCAACCCTCAACAACCCATGTCCTCAATCCAGTTTTTGGTATCACTCATGGAAACGCCTCATACAACTAGCCATGGAAAAAATCAGGGCTTTACAAATATGTTTGTAGACTTGTTTATAAGCCCAAGATTGAAAATTCTTATTTTAAATTCGATCATGTAATTTATAATGGAGATTTGCTGACTAAAACAGGGTTTTTTCCATGTTCGTGGAGCTGACACATATGTTATTCTCACCAGAGAAGGTAACGAATTTATTTACGTAGCATGAAAGCAAGAAAATGAAAATTAGCATTTAATTAGAAACCTTGTTATCAATGCAATTTTGAATGACATTAAGATTTAACGTATAGAAAATACTTAGAACTCACTTATCAAAATATATCACCAAGCAATTAGGTCATATTGAATTTCACGTGAGCAGTAAGCCACTACAGACCATTCTGAAATTACATGCTACTGCAGCAGCAGCAGTACTGGTAGTGAATTTTGGAACGTGCCCACAGTAATGTATTTCATGCAGATGGCAGGAAAATTCAGTAATTTGATAAGCCTATTCATGAGTTGAGTTTGCTGTCTTTTTAAAGAGTTAGATCAACATATGTTGAAGACAGGGCTTTGGAGCTTGAGCCAGAGCTGGCTGGGGTCGTATTCTGTAACTCATTATCACCAGTGATGAGCAACTACCACCACCAGTGATATATCACCCATCACTGCCTATCCGATTCTGTAAGACGACAAGGTAATACTTCTTCACCCAAAACAGGCTGATACGACATCACTGACCAGATAGCTGGTAATATCCCAACACCTAAAAATATGGCGTTGATATTTTCATTAGATGATGGCTACTCCCCAATACATAAATAATGATTTCTGCAGTCAGTACACTATTTAGTGTATACACCTACTATATGTGTAATAATAACTGACTAATGGAGCAGAGACTCCAGAGTGAAAACCCCACCATCTGTGCCCCCTTCCACTCAGTTTTCTCCTCGTTCAAGGTCCCCTCCCCCAACCGCAAATCTTATAAAGGCGAACACACAAGAAGAAAGAGGACAAAAAAGACTGAACTGAGCGTGATCACCACGCGGAAGCACTGCCAGAGTTTGGCGAGACAATGTAGATTGCTGGAGGCCTGGAGTACTTGAAGTGTACTTTGTCCTGAGATTGGACCATTACACCCTAAGATATCCTCAGCTTTGATGGAGACAACATAATATGACATGATGAGCCAGGCGTCCACTGGAATCATTGCAGGAGCAAGTTTGGATGACCAAGTGCCTGGACCAGTTACTACCCCATACCAAGGATCCTTGTATGCAGTCATGTAAGGTCGTCAACCTCGACAAACCCCCTCCCCCCATTATTGCCTCAAAGCAATTCTATCTGTGAAAAGCCTAAAATGCCAGCGGCAGTGCATTTCTTGTGGCGAGTGATTTATACCAAAAATAGAAAATTGTACAAAAGATTGATAAGGGAAGGAATAATTACCCCCCTCACTCTAATTATTGTTGAATTGTAGATATTCAAATATTCGCCTGTGTGCAAGAGATAAGCCCTTTTCAGTGGCTCTGAGTGAAGTGCATTTAATGCTTAATATTTAATCTTTCATTCATCACCTCATCCCATTCATTCACTTATCAAAGGGTATATTTTTGCATTAAAATGCCTCATCCCTCAATCATCATAATTCATTAGCATGTGGAAGGGTATTTGTGTGTAAATTTCCATGAACCAATTATTGAATAATATGGATGTTTTGTTAAATGTGAACGAACCTTTGGTATATCATTCCTACTTAGCGAGCCGAATCCCCTCCAGTCCAAGTGGTAAAGCCAGGGAAACACTAACAAAATGCGGTCAGGAACCTACTCGCAGTGGCCTCAAATTAATCAATTTTTGTTTCATAGGTGATTGAGTTTTTGCCCCGTGTGTCTCAGGCGGGAGGGTATGCATGGGTGTAAGTGCAAACATGTCCCAGTAACATATCCGTACATTACTGAACTTACAGGGAAAAGATTACTAAGTTTGGACAAAATAGCAACAAGTTATTGTTACAGTAAAACCCCCATACAACGAATTTGTTGGGACCGGAAAAATCATGACTTCGATGTAGGGGGTTTTCGATGTATGGAGGTGGTGTGCGGGTTGTGTCTCCACAGGGGCATCTAAGTGTTCCGCGTGCTTTACGATGCAAGTCGAGTAAATATCTCAATCTTGCTTTATTCACCATTAAAACCTTTCCTAGAGTGATGATAAACAATTTTTATTATTTACCATCAAATACCGTGGCTATCACCGCGTTATTTTCAATCTGCGTATTTATAATTGAAATTGTTTTTCTCGTCGATTCTGCTCTACGCCGCATCGCTTACTTTAGTTACCGTCTGAAATTAAAGGAGCGCCAAAATTAATGCCTAAGGATTACGTATTTTAAAGTGCTCCATAATTTTTCCGAGTTTCTAGAAGATATTATTCTTAGAGTGCAATAATTTAAGTCAATATCAATTGGCAGTTTTATGCAGCAATTTTGCTTGAAAGAGCACATGTTGCCATTTAGACTTCCGAAATAAAACGCACTGTTGGAATCCCATTGAAATACCGGTAAATATCTATGTTCGTGACCAGAATATACTAGATATTGACGATGGAAGTTAGGTCACAAGTAAAAACGTGGCCGTCGGCAATGCACTGAGGTCAGTGGCGGATGCATATGGGGGGTGCGCGCCCCCCCTTGCGGGGCCGCCCACATTGCCGCCTCCACCAGTCAGCCCGCACGCTATTCGTTCGTGTCTTTCGTCAGTCGACTCTAAGACGAGTTATCGAGTAGTTGTACTTTCTTATGTAGCACGCGCTCGCGTCCGCGTCATCGTATTTTATGTTTCTGTCTGGCACATACATAGCTAACATACGAGAAAAGTCGCGGCCATTCTAATGATCTCGATACGTTATTCTGTCTGGCATTTGTTAGAGAAAAGTCGCGAATATTCTACTGTTTGTATTTGTTCACACTCCTTAAAAGTCTGGAAGCGAACATTCTGGCACCGAATGTTCTCGAAACAACCGAGCTACATATATAAGGGAAGCAGAGTCGCTGCCAGGCAGTCAGTTAGAAAGCTACAATCGTCGCGATAACTTGCGCCCCCCCATTGAGTTTTTTTTCCGTATCCGCCACTGACTGAGGTCACAATGGCAATCTCAGATAATAATGCATTGACGATGCCGCTAACGCGTGTAAGAGGCGCACCCCTCCTTATATGCGTCGAAGTAGAAGAAAAAATTTTGGGGCTTTTTTTCTCCTATTGCAGGTGTTCACTTCAAATTTTTGGCCATTATCAAAGCCGCTTGCGATATTCTCTTATAATTTACGCAGCATTTTTTTTTAAAGAAGTCATAAATGTCAATGGAATTTAAAATATTTATTATTTCAATATGGTCCAACAAAAATCTTCAACGAATGACAAAATAACAAAATTTCATGATTTACATAAAAACGGCTGACTTACTAGTGAGACGGGCATCGCAGTACGGCGCCACGTGCGCGCATGTCCAGAAGGTCTTGCAAATGAAGGAATAAATGAAGTTTGCATGGTGAAAGAATGGGGAAACGAAGAAATAACATTGACTTCGCGGGAAAGAAAAAAAATAAGCCCTATGGTATTCGCGAAAAAAAATATTTCCACTCGTTAAAAAAAACTTTGAATAGAAAAGTAAAAATTAGATGTTAACATAGAATTCCATGAAGGAAAAACAAAGAAAATAAACGTGAAAACATTTGTCGCCGACAGGAATGAACATGGTCCTTACAGGCAGGTGGACGGTCTTACGATAACCGTCCACCTGCCTCTCCCAAAATAAAATCCGATACCGAAAGGTAATTTGAAACCATTTTAGAGGAAAAAATGTAGCTCCTCCCATTCACAGGGTCCCGGGAATGTAATCCAATACGGAAAAGTAATCTGATACAATTTAAAAAGGGAAAATTGAGCTCCATCCTCACCACCTGCACCTTCTCAAATGAGGTGGGGTGGATGAGTGAGTGGGGTGGATGAGTAATGCACCAAGAGGGGAGGGGGGAATACCAGTCAGTGCCAGCCGAAACCCAATACAGAAAGATACTCTGAGAAGATCAGATCAGGGGGGCTATTCTCTATCTCGAAGCTACCGATGCAGTAGCTTCGAATAAGCTACCATAATTGGCTACCCACCGTATTCTCTAACTTGCGGGAGCTTTCTCAAGAACGTAATAGGAAGTGGAGAGAGGTTTGGCGAAAGGCCGGTATGAGAACATTTTTAAACCAAATCCGCGAAAACTTCATTTCTGGTGACATCATTCTTAGAACCAATGGGAAAGCTCGTCTCAATGTTTTTCTGTGGATAAAACGTGAAACCTGAAAAGGCTGTTTTAGACGGTGAAGATGTTCGTGCACCGTGTTTAGCAAAACATTCCACGCATTAAAAATCATGCGAGCAAAATTCTAAAATGTTTTATTTTTGCTCACATAATCTCGTGAACAATCTCGTGAATACGAACGCACGACGTCCATCTTGGCTGTTTTGATCAATTGAAATAAGATTGTTCGTAAATATATTCGGGAATTATGGTTCATGTCCATGATATGATTCAATATTATTCGTGCTATTTGCTTTCGTCAATTACTAGTTGCTTCAAATCATTTAAACAATATACGAAGATGAAGCTTTCAAAAGAAATGCGAAAGTGATACACGCTACCACGGCCCAATAACTATCCCATTATGGGTTGGAATCACGTTACTTACCGAAGGTAAATATGGCTTACCGTCACTTCAGTTAATATATTTTTTGTGAAAAATCGCACAAATGGCGAAAATGACAAAGTAACCCAGTGAAAGTGCAAGGAATCCACATTTAGTAAATGTAAGAAACATACCCGTGTGTTGGATAATTATAGATGAGCGTTATAAAATGACCAATATTTAAGCAGGGTATTCGGAGGCCGCGCTTCGTGAGGCTACCGTGAGAGCTTATTGGTGCTACGGAAGTAGCTTCATGATATATACAGAATACGGGTGGGAGCCTAATAAGCAACCGGTAGCTTCTGCTTGCACTTTCTCCGGTAGCTTCCATGATAGAGAATACCGATGGGAGCAAGTAGCTTATTGAAGCATCTTTCCACCAGAAAGCTCCGATGCTTCGAGTTAGAGAATAGGCCCTCAGAAATCTCAGATTACCTTTCTGTATTAGGTTACGGCTGGCCACCTGGCACTGATATTCCCCCCTCCCCTCTTGGTGCATTACTCATCCACCCAACTATCACCCGGCTCAGCTAACACGGAGCGGAGCTTTGGCTTCCCTTGCACGTTTCTTACTGTGAGAACCGTCAGAGTTGACGGTTCCCACCATAAGAAACGTCTAAACGAGCCTTCAGGGAGCCAGATCGTCAAGTTTCTTCCATGCCCTCTGCTCTGTAGGTCTCGGATGGGAACATTTTCGAAGCCCGGAGCAGAAGGGTTAAGATGCGGTTCTACTTCCTGCTTATTACGTAAATATATATGGAAAAATTACCTGTAAATGAAGAATGCTACGTTTTTTCTCTCAATAATTCGTTCTAGAGGGGCACTTTTCATGTTTTGGGCCCAAGCGCAGACTTCGATGTACGGAGTTTTCGTAGTTAGAGAGGTTCGTTATGGGAGGTTTTTTTGCGTGCATTGTCCATTGGAAGTGTCTGGGACCGGGCCAATGACCGAAATAGGGAGTTTTCCTTAAAATTTCGCTGTATGTGTGTTCGTTGTATGGGGGTTTTACTGTACAATCCTGGAGATGGTCCCAGAAAAACCACCTTGAAAAAAGAGAAATATTTCTCCACACACTGGCCGTGATTCTTTGACAAAACTGACACTCTGCTCACCATGTAGTACAATATACCTTTTTAAAGAGGTAAAGAAAGAAAAATCGCGACATATTATCGTATTATGAATCTTAGTCACTTAATTATACAGTCATGCCAGATGTTCCAAAAATGGAACACTAGGCATAAATGGGTTTAGGTTATTGTAAATTCAAATCATTTCCCAAGTGTCTACTTCCAGATAAATGATTAACAGATCATCACTTGGTAATCTTAAAAATGACAGGCAGGTCTAGGGACAGTTTGGCTTGAAACTGCCCTGACCCCCGGGTGATCGCTAGCAATTGAATTACAAAAATATTTTTATCATTATGAAATCCTTTCACCCTTAGTATTTTTACTCCATTACACCTATCTAGGATTATTCTTCTCCCACTTCCACACAAACCCAATATTTTCCCACCTAAAACAATCAACAACGTCAGTGGTATAGTGAAGTAACCTGGATTAATTTCTCAACAGATTATCCAAAATTAACTGTTTCGTGATCATTTGATAAGTTAATCAGACACCTCAGTTAATTATATGAGGTCAGAATGTACCTTCAAGAGGCTATGTTTCTTCACATGTAAAAAAACCATGAGAAAAAAACTTTCCGACATATTTCTAAGTACTAATGCACCATGGGTTCAGTCAGGAGAGAAAAATATAGTACATAGAATCAGCCTACTCAAAATTCAGACAAAAAATGTGTGGAGGTCCCACATGCCATTATTTGAAAGTCTGCAGGTGGCCCATCCGATAACATTATGGATGGATCCTACACTATAAAAAGCAAGCTTCCTTACCTGTAGTTACAGGAATAGGTGCCGATGGAGTAGAGGATGATTCAACAGTGGACGGTGGTGGTGCTGGTGCTCCTGCTGGATTTATCTTCAACTTCCCTAACTGACTCCTCAGCTCAGCAAACTCTTCATTAGCCTGCTCAAAGTCATAGTCCCCTTCAAATTTGAGCACATTCTTGTTCTTGGACTGTTGCTGATGGTTCCTGTTGGCAAACCCTTGCCCAGAACCACCTCCCCTGCCTCGGCCCCTCCTCACACCAGGCCCCGTGCCGGCACCACCACCACCTGTACCCCCACCTCCTCCTCCACCCCCTCCCTGAGACTGCCCATTTTTCCACCCTCCACCCTGTCCACCAGACCTCTGCTGCATCCTTTGCTGCTGGGGTGCTGAGAATTGCTGGTGCTGCTGGTTCCAATTGCCTTGCCTCCTAGAAAAATTAACACTGATCTTACAAATCATTTTAAGTTCTTAAAATATAAGGACCTGAAAAAAAATCCATAAAAATGGATCACTAATTAGGCAAACCAAACTATCACCACCACTGAATAAGTTTTAATTAAACAGGACTTACGTACATAATAATTTTGCAATAAAAACGAGGCAATCAAGGACAATGCAAAGGGCATAAGAAGAATTGTGTAAGCAAAAGGGGCGTTCATCATTAGGGGAGAGCCATTACAAAAAAACAGAGCGATTGAAAAGGTTACTGAGGAGCCTGATGAGGAATGAGGTACAACATTGTTGCATAGCTAATCTAATGGGAAGGGGACAAGATGAGACTGGGGGCATTCAAAATGTGGGTGGAAGAGGATGGAAGAAATACTAAGTACATGACAGTGTGGAGGGAAGAAAGTTGCTCAAGAAAATGAGGTAGCAAAGCGGATGGAGCAATTAATAGAGAATTGGATGCTAAAAACTTTTAAGAAAGTAGAATTTTGGGAAAGAGACAAAGAGGGAGAAGGATTGGTATTTAGGTTATAAGAATTTTGAAAAAATATCCTGAGGGAGTAGTCCAACCTCAGTGATGACATAAGGAGAGAAGTGATAGTCCACCAAAAACCCAACTCAAACTGGTGGATCAACATAATCATAGTTACAAACCCATTCTCTAAATTCAATGCATAATTTATAAACATTACAGTAATCCACACATCAAGATATTAAGATTTCCAAAAAACTTAGCAAAAACTGCAATAACTGTCAGCAGACCACAAAAATACTTGCCAAAGTCAAAACTAAAACAGTTACTGCAGAGATTTATCAAGTCAAAACCAATGTCAGCATCTAGCAATAATTGATGTTTTGACACACGATCATTCGAGAAATATTAAGTTTAACCTTCAATGGCTTCTCCTATTCTCATTCAAATGCTTCCTATTCCAAGACTAAGGATAATGCAACAGCTAGTCTTGGCTGAGACTCTGTATTATAAGCTAGTGTGTGAAGCAAAAGGCTGCTTATTCATTTTCTTCAAAATGAGACAAAAAGTCAATTAGGAAGCGTTACTGAAGATCGCAGAAAAAATGAGGGTTTCTCAGGGAGGATTGAGTGATAGTATTAAATGAACTTCAACACTGATGTTAGCTGTGACGTTAGCCCAGTAGTGTAATGAATCCACAATAAAATCCAAGGCAGATAAGAAAACTTCCAGTGTAGAGGGTTTCGTAGCCAATGAAAATAAATTTTTATAGTTTATAGACTATAGTAATTAATTTTTTCTGTTTAATCAAGGAAATTTAAAGCAGATGAGTATTTATCACTCCCAAAATATTTTTATTTTTACCCACATCAGGTGTGAAGAGACAAAAAATGAGAGGGGCTAGAGTAAAATTATGCTATCACTGACTTTTCAATACACACTAAATGTTTTACATATCAATAATAGCTGCTTTATTTTAAGTCCTTTATGAGAGAAAATGGACAATCAACTATAATAAAACCCCTAAAAGAACATTTTTTCATCTAGCTTGGAAAGGAACTCATTCAGTTCCATTAGCGGAGAAATTTTTCCAACATGTATTCTTACAACATAGCTTAACTGTGGAGCATAACCCCTATCCAGTGAAGTTTCACTGTTTATAGGGTGTATTTGATGAGAAAATTTTCCTTTCTATCAAATGACACCTTAGCCACCAAGAAGCCAGAAATGTCAATGCATGATCAAAGCTTTCTCTCTTAACTTTTAGCATAGAACCATTAAAAACAAGTAACCCACCAAAAAATTATATTATTCATAAATTATTGCAATCATTGAAAAAAATATAATAAAAAATATGCACTAAGGCATTAAGTAAATAATTATAAAAATGTTTACCACTAAACAGCAGCCCATACAACCACACAAGTAGCAACAATGAGCGATGGAAATGCCAGCATCAAACAGCACATGTATTCGATAAAAAGCCAAGTTCAACAACCAGTATCACAAAAGGAATATGTATTCATAAATCAAAATTGGCATAGCCCAGCCAGAGAATTATGATTTCATCAAGCAAATTATGAACACAACAAAAAACCGATACAGTGACCTCTTCACAATGAACTTCCATACAAAAATCTCCATATGCAGATAGGGTTGATTGTTGAGGGTGCATTGATGGTGAAGGTCACTTCAAACCACTCGCACTTTATTAATGATGATGTCCATGATAAATAAAATGCACTCATTATACAACAAAAACAAAACAAAATAGTAATATTATCATGTGTTAACCAACTAACAAGATATTGAATGAATTTTAAGGCCTTGTTTCTCTTAAAAACAAAAGCACTCTACTGTGGCAATCAGGGTTGTGCCTTAGTACTTGTTTTAATCTCCCCTGATGCCCAACATACTGCACACATCCCACTATTTCCTGCATTCCATCAGGTGTCGTCTCGCACAGAGGTGAGTCTTAGCCAACCCAGCATAGTGGTACACCTCTTTTGTGAAGAGGTGTCAGGTGCATGCACTCCATCTTCAAATGTATGATGGTAACTTCTTCTTTCCTACACTTCTTAGGACACCACTGAGTTACAAAGTAATTTCCTAATCCTGGGACTCTGCACACTCAATGCAAGAAAAAATATTTCCCGTAAACAAACCTCAATTGAAACCAGATCTGGGTCTAAACCTTAACATGAACATCATCTAAATAAATATGAAAGAAAGAAACCAGTTTTATTTCTATATAATTGTTGATATATCCATGTCACCAAGTAGCATTGTTACCCAACTATAAACAGCTAACTCTCGTTAGGACGTTCCTTGATAGTATGTTTTCCTCATTTGGACGTTTATTTCCTCAGGTCGTCACAGTCGATGTACATAACTATGGTTAGCATGTTTTGGTTACTTCTATAACACATCTGGAGGAGGACCAAACCAAATATGTCCTAGAGGGACCACCACCTCATAGGTTAATCAGATGATGTATAAATCTAAAGAGGTTTACTTCTCATTAGAAAAGATCGACATTGCTTACAATAATATTTTGATAGGCATATTATGGTTTTAAAAATGTTTATGAAGTAAGAAAAAAGCAATCTCAAACATTAGAAACACCTACTCAACGCTAGACAAGGTCCCCACAAGCAGTGCATTTTATTGCGATACTAGTTTGTTTCATTGTTGACAGTTGCCTCATACTGTGTGAGCCCCCTCCTATGAAATCAAAACTGTGTGAGCAACAGTGCATGAGATCTATATACTTAGTGATCAAGGTGATATTAAAGGTAAGAATCTAGTGCTTGAACTAGTGCTTAGAATCAGCCATGGAAAAGTGTGGTGAAAAGACAAATATCGATGATTGAAAAGCTCAACCTTCTCACAGAAATAGACAGAAATCCACAAATGAAGCGTGTCAAAATAGTGGAAAAATGAAAGTTACACCATTGACAATACACTCCATTATTAAAAATAGGAGAAAAATTGACAATGCAGATCAAGAAGGTATGAGTCAGAAGAGAAAAGAGTTTGAGGAGGAAATTTTTGTAAGTTGGAGGATGTCCTGCTGAAGTCGCTCAAACAAGCACACATATCCAATGTACTATCGTTTCCACAAGTCTGAGTGCATCCACTTTAACCCATTCTACAGTTTGTAGAATGGGGCATGACAGGAAAAATTTTGAAATTTGGCACTACCTGCTGACTGCATCTTTTGCTGAGCTAGCTTCACTTGTCGTGAGACGACTGTGGGGTATGAGTTACCGACGAAAGGATCGACGGGGACGGAGTAAAACACGAGAGAGGAAAGCCCCATCGGAATGCACCGAAGGTTATTCGCCCTCTTGCAGTTGCAACGCAAAAATGGAAGCCTCCGACTTGTGTGATTTTCGCTCTCAAAATTCATATTTGTGCTCACCAGTGACCCACTATAAAAACGGCACGGTAGCCACGTGGTTTAGACTGCCATGAAAGGCGGATTTGAAACATACCCAGGTTCGATGCTCAGTAAATAAATAAAGCATAAATATTTTTGCAGATCATGTTAATTTCACTAATAACATCCACTCATTTCCGAATAAACTAACAAGGGGAATACACTACCATCGGGTGGCCAATCGAGCTCAAATTTGCTAATTCGGTAGTTAATGATTATTAATTCAATATGCAGAAGTGAGACGACGCACCTCCTGTAAATTTTCGAGAAAAAAGCAATTAAAAATCTTAAAAAATCATGTTGAGATATATAAACCCTGGAAAAGTGTATTCTACATGGCTGCGATAGCCCAGTGGTTAAGGCGGTCAACTGCTGATGCAGTCAACCGATGGTGCAGTACACCGTCCGTCGGATGGGACGTTAAACTGTGGTCCCCTTGGCGCCATTCGTTAAGAGTAGGCTAATGCCGACGCCGGGTTTCTATCCACCCTTCATCCTCTGTTCCAAATCCCTAGCTGATCCATTCCCGATTCCCAATGGAAGCATAATCAATCTTTAGGGTGGATTATAACCCACAATTACTTATTTAAATGCCATTATTCTGTCCCAACCCCCATATATGACAATTATGTTCGCAATATCCTAATATACCTTTAGAGAGAAAAAATAAATCCGCACTTAGAAAGGTTATTTTACCCCTTGCTCCACTCCCTACCCTGTTAAACAATTATTAATATTTAAAACAATTGCATTATAAATATTTTTAATTGAGGGAACGATGATAATAAACATTCTTTTAAAATATTAACAATAAAAACCTTGAAAAATAAAGTTAAAAAAAGTTCCTACACTTGGGATCGAACTCGAGACCTTTGCATCAGCAGTTGACCGCCTTAACCACTGGGCTATCGCCGCCATGTTGAATACACTATTTTCCAGGGTTTATATATCTCAACATGATTTTTTAAGATTTTTAATTGCTTTTTTCTCGAAAATTTACAGGAGGTGCGTCGTCTCACTTCTGCATATTGAATTAATAATCATTAACTACCGAATTAGCAAATTTGAGCTCGATTGGCCACCCGACGGTCGTGTATTCCCCTTGTAAGAAAATTTGAACTATGAAAGTTCCAGGTGGTCTGTTTATTAATAAATAGTGTCAACAACAGGAAAGAAGCAAGGATTGATTAACGATTCCCTTTTTAAATTATCTTATTCTTTCCCCGCCCAGAAATTCATACCTCCCAGAAAGTACCAGAGAAGGGGTTAACAGAGAAAGGTGACTCCGGTTTTCGAAAAACTATGCGGCATCCAATGGAGATTGAGACAGTGCGACAGTTTGTCACCAGTCACGAAGTAATGAAAATGTGACGAATGCTTGAATGAAAATGTGATGAATGCTTAAGTAAAAATGGACTCCACTATCAAAGAATTAGGGGTCAAAATGAAAAAAACAAAGCCAATACATTTGGCATTGTATGTAAATGATTTACAATTAAATAAATTCAAACATTTCATCAGTTTTGCTGATGACACTAATTTCATTTTTGTCAAAATCCAAGACGTGGGTGTCACGGTAAGTTGAACTGACATGGAATGACCCTAAATTGAAAAAAAAACATCATGCATATCCACACTGTTCCTCAAACATTTCATTAAATATTCTAAAAAATCGTCATAAATGTCACTTGCATCCTGAACATAGAAACAGCCACAATCTGCTAATACTCAAACACATAACCACTCCATTCTAACAACATCATTTTGGCAGCATGATTACTACGCAATAAACACTCAAGAGGAATATAATTAGTGTCTACCACTAAGACAAATATTTTAGATTTTAGGTGAAAATGCAACCTCATCAAAAACAGACAAGATACTTATCCTAATACAAATATGGTTCCTAATTGCAAGCAGCATTACCTGCAAGTCAAACATACATTTTCTTTGCATCAAGGTTTTGGATACATTAATTCAATATCTTAGAATTTCAAATGCTTTTAACTCTCAGTCATACATAGCCCGAAAAATATATGTGGTTTGTATTTATGAATCAAAAATCTAATTAATCTAAGACAAACTAGGGATGTGACTGACCCATCCTACACAGAGACTAAGAATTTAATTGGAGAAGTCGCACATCATTGTTTTCACCATTACATTCCAACCGAAAATTACATTAAAAATTTTAACTCAAAACTCTGGAAATATAAGTCATCGCAGTCTAACTGAAGTATCCATTAAATAAGTTTATATTATGTACAGTCACTGCATCAAGTCTGGTGACATCAGCAACTTAATCCCCTTAATTCACTAGCCCCCAAGACAAGGTTCCGATTCACGACTACTCTGGCCACTTTCTCACCTCCCTCCCACCCCCCTCCTCTCTATCTCCCCTCCCCACCAGACTTTTGAATCAGTGGAGCCACACAAAATCGTGGTTTCGCTTATTCGCCGCTTTTGTTGATGTCTCCAGACTACGCAGCGACTATACATCAAACCCTAATTATTTGCTGGCTCTAAACTAAGTTAAGCAAGAATTTCTTAAATTAGGCAATTTGCAGCCTTCTAATTTTCTTTTAATCAAGAGATCTGATGGATTCGAGACCTATGAGGATTTGGAATCAAGAAAATATTGAATTTGTCCCCCCTCTAGCTTAAGCTAACTATGAAATGAATCTATCACAAAAATCATCTTACCCTTCCCACCCTGATTGCTGATGGTTCTGTTGGTGTTGGTGTTGCTGCTGCCACTGTTGGCTCTTCTTCTGTTGCTGCTGTGGCTGGCCATCAGTGTCCTTGCGAGATGAACTCACTTGCACACCTTGATCTATAGTGGGAGACTTTCGTGTCACACCTGGCACAGGTGTGGCCGTTGATGATCTGGATCCTCCAATCAGGTCTAAAACAGAAGCTGAGACTGGACTCATAACGTCAAGTAAACTTACTTACTAGAAGCCAGGAACCATCCTACCACCACAGAAGCCACAACAGGGATGCCACCATGCAAGTACTATACAAGCAATACAAAAAAGACGTGCACCAAAATGACAAGACCCTCATGTGATCATTTGTATCCATCTTGTTGTAAGGAAGCGAAAGAAAAGCTTATCATATAGTAAGCAGCCCAAAAAGAAGACATTCTTCAAGGTGTCACTTATGTCATTTCTAAGAGCTACATATTTAAAGCTATTTACTACACTTGGGTTTACATTGAAAACAAACTTGAATGCAAACAATTTACACCTTTCTGGTTTCTAAATCAACAATATTCCAACATATGAGATGGGAAAGGAACATAAGAAATGACAATAAGGATAAAGGGAAAACAAACAATTACCTTGTTGCTAACTATTATTGTTGCCCAGCAAATTAATTCAAAGTATAATATTAATTTTCAGAATGAAAAACTAATAGGAACACAGAACTACAACTAAATTCAAGAGGAAAATTTGAACTTATATCATCAGGTAAAATATTTGTTAAGAAGGAATAAATTAACTATCAAAATTTTCATAGTTTATCTTTTTTCAATATTGTATTAAAAACTGAATTTGTTATTAAGGAAAATTAACTAACTAGGAAATTATGTATAAAAACAATCCTCAGGTTATTTTGAGAGAATATTTCATGTAACACTAGCTTCCTCTTTACATGGTCAAAGAAAAGACTTGAGGAAAAGATGAACTATTGATCTGTTCCCAGAGTTTCTAGAAATCAAATAAGGTAAAAGAATTGATTCCCCTATCAAACCTATAAAGAACAAAGAAACAATCGACAATACTAAATGCAGATAAAAAATCACTTAGGTGAATGTCATTGAATATTGTTGGCAGCAAATTTATCAGAAAGCAACAAAAACTGGCAGTAATTTGCCTTAATGCTAAAATGATGTATTTTAGACCAGCTTCAAAAATAGCAAGGACAGCAATATACATACTATGGCTGTGTTCAGCGAAGCAAGCACCTATTAGCAGAGTAGGAAGCACTAATGATTTTATGCCTATCAAAGAGCTTTTCACTATCAAGGCACTTGCTTGGCTAAATGCACACAATGGATAGCTAGTATTAGGTATATATAGATGCTGGAAAATGGATTCACTCAGTACAACCATAGAGTAAGCATATACTAGAGGGCTAACGGTATGGGTGGATATGGTATCAAAGGTTTTAATTCTCAAACCGCAGATAGATTGCCCCGGAGTCGCGCGAGACAGACGAGTCTCTCCTCGCTTCAAGGTCGTCGCTGCTTATCTCGCTTCTCCCCTCTCCTTCCCGCCCTCTCCACTTCCCCTCTTCGTAACTCTCCGTTTTTATTCTCCAGCTTCTCTAAATCAGTTCTCTGGGTCTGATGCCGAGAGGCTCGCATGAGTCGCTTGAATGGAAAGCACCCAGCGGTTGCTTTCCATTCAAGCGACTCATGCGTCGTCTTGAGTTAACTCGCGGAAACTAGAGTCGACTTGTTTCTTCTCGAATGGAAAGCAAGTTTCAGATGCGCAGTAGCTGATGCGCTAAGGACTTTCACGGTGACTCGTGATTGGTACGTTTTTGTGGAAAGGAAATTAAATCCACAGATGTTTCTTTCTCCGTATGTTCTATTAATTATGTGTATTATTTGGTACAATTTAGCTAATGTCATTTGATTGTCCTCATAATACGCTTCGTCGTCGAAGATGAATAGGTATATGCGTACATGTATGGAAGAATAATTTTGTATAAATGTCAACATACTCCTCTGACGTAAACAAGCTGTTTTGTTTTTAAACATATTTAATCAAATGTTATTGTAGTATGCTTTTTCATTGATGAGTAATGGAACCTCGTGATTCATGGGTGATTTAAGAACGAAAGAGAATTCCTAGTATTAGTATATACACTTCCGTTGGGGTCTTAGGATATTAATTTATGCAGTTGGTACATCTATGGTAGGTACCAAGAGCACAACTTGTTGGAGGAAAAACAAGTGATCGAATTTTTAACGGATGGGGCTATGAACAGCAGCACCGACGAGGATTCCAGCTGTAGCAGTGGATATTTAGAAAGTGAGGATGAATTAGAAGAGCATTTGAACGAGGTGGATGATGAAAAACGAGAGGAAGAACTTATGTTCCCTCTCTTCCCTATGTTATAAAGTTTGTGTAAGCCCTTTTTACCTCTACTGCAACAGAAATGATAGTGTCCAATCAATGTTCACTTAGTGTTCCAGTGAATTCCTTTTATGTTCATTCAATTATCACAATTTTTTTCATTTCTTAGTTTCTTCTTTTAATGTCCATCCAATGTTTTTTACTGCTCACTCTGGTGAACAGTATAATATCTTTGAAAATGTTCTCTTCTTATGTTCACAGCGAACATTTCTTTGTCCTTTATAATGAACAATCTTGAACACCAAAATAACATATTTCATCATAAAGAGAACATTGCGTGTCCTAATTATTGTTCACACAAAAACAAGAATTCCACAGCCGATTGAACATTAAAATAACATCCTATCGCACTTTTAAGAGTTCACTGAAATAAATATAGATTGAATAAATGTTGAATACGAAAAGTATATATCAAACTTATAAATTAATAAAAATTTTAAACGTAAATTGGCAGTGGAACACCAAATGAAAAGATTTAAAAAGAACATTGATTGACCACTATCCTTCCTGAAACTGCTATAACTGCTCGCAGATATTTAAATTTTTAAATAGGCATTTAACAAATTAATTAAGGAATGTCCTCGTCCAAGCTTGATTCTGACGATATCTCAGCTGAACCTCAATTGTCCTGTCCCCAATTGATATCAGATGATTGGTCCTTTACCTCCACATGATCTTGTTTACCATTCCCACTATCATAATTTACGTAATAATCTTCATCAAAACTGTCAGCAGCTAACAATTCACAAATTAACGCTTTGTTACACAAAAGCGGACGCCTCGGAGCTCTCATGACGGGAATGCTACACCTGAAGCCCAAGTAACTTAGTACGAAATACCACAATCACATTTTCCCTCAAACCTGCAAACGCAGACTGACGTGCACGGTGCAGCTAAAGGATTAGCTTGAAAGTACTGAATCCCGCACCAAAACCTTCCGGCGCATTAAAAAAAAACTGCAACAAAATCAAAAGCGCTGGACTACACAGTTGAGTTGATGGTTAGTTTCCAGTTATTCATCTAGTCTGCGATACCGGCTGAAAAAGGAGAGATGGTGAGGTATACTTCGGCGTCTACTGTCGGCGCAGAAATTATTTGCACTCGAGTTTGGGTGCAAATAGCAAAACAATTAAAAGGCCTACAGAAAAAATAATCACACCGTAATTTTTCTTATTCAATTCTTTATTTGAAACTAAATTTAAAGTTTAGAAACGCATTTCAACATTTTTACAACGGGTGTAACGTAAAAAGAACCGGTTTTGGACGGTGTTAGAACAAAGCGCGGAATTTAATAATTCTTAACTCTTAAGCAAGTTTTTCCATTAGAACCAAAGTTCAATAGTTAGACAGACATTTTTTCTATACATACTACAATTTTCTGGTTTGCATTTTAAAAAAGCGTTGTTACTTATTTTATAAAAAGATAGCATTTCTAAACTGGAGCATCATAAAACTTCGTTCTTGGTCGCGTTGTCATTCTCATTTCCTGACCTTTTTCAGCATGTAATTGTCCAATATTTCAACAAATGCGTTTAATTTATATCGAATGATATCTATGCAGAACCGCGCGACCAAAGGGGTGCAGTGTCGTTCACCCACTCCGGGCCGCCAGCGCTCGGCTCTGGCTCTAGCCGGCCGGGACAGCGGCCCTGGATAACAATATAGTAGTAGAGTTGAAATTATATTTATGATCATTGTTAAAAGAGGGTATTATTGTACACAAGAATACATTATACAGCTGGATTTCTGTAACTTTCGTCATCAAGATGATACAACTCGGAAGTTCAACTGCTTCCCGTGACGGCTGGCAGACTTCGACAATAAATCGAGTCTTACATACCAAAATAATTTCCCAAAGATTTTCAAATGAGTTTAACCTTGTTTATATGCGATCATGAAAGCGAATGACTTGGACTTGAAGCGTACGTATATTTTTTTATATTAAATATCTTACTTCGTGATGCATCACTATTAATTTATGCCAACATATTTAGGTATATGTTCATTTTTGACTATGCAATACACAGATTTTGAACATAGGACGAGGTCTCTGGAGTTACTCGGTGGAACTCCATTATAATTAAAAAAGGCACTTGGTTATGATTCCACACTTCATTTTATGCAACACGACCTACGTTTCAGCATCTCATGCCATCATCAAGTGATGCCTGATGATGGTATGAGATCCTGAAACGTGGGTCGTGTTGTTTAAAGTAAAGTGTGGAATTGTAACTAAGTGCCTGTTTTTATTAAAAACACTGGTATTTGGTCACGTACATATCTTCTCAAAAGCTAAGCATTTTTATGTTATCATTCCCTTCTTTTTCAATCATCTTTTCCTGGTATACTTTCACATTAATTTTTACCTCGGCAGTTTTTAATACGACCTTCCACGTATGGATTCATGATATTCCGTGCATGCATTTAACGCTTAATATAATTTCAGTTATTTTTATCAGTAAAGTGAAGTGATGTATTGAGAATGTTTCCTTGTTTTTTCTCTTAGATAATTCTGGAGCGTGGGCTTCAGTGAAATATCCTCATATCTTGAAATATCATCTAAGTAAATATCAATTGCATTAATTGCACCAAGGTAATAAGGAAATAAAATGCACCCAGGACTAATATATTGCATATAGTCCTTAGTATTCCGAACCACAGAGTAAGTTGCATATAGTTCATCAGCTATGACAACTCCAGATTTTGCATCATTACGAATCCTGCTTTTTAGTCATCCCGGTGCTACTTCGATCGCGGAATCTTTTTTAATTTTGTAAATAAATATACATATTATGTTTTTTGGGTGCGTACCTATGACAATAAGGTAAAATTTCTAAGAAAGTTAGAACAAGATAAAAAATAATCGCAACCTCTACAGGATGTGAAACAGGGTGGCATTTCCTTTTAGATTTTTATACAGTCAGCAATAATGCAAGTTTTTATCGTATAGAAGATGTTACCATCTCGAAAACAAATGGCCTTATCATTCGCTGTACAACATAAAAAGCGTTGTTGGCGTAAAAGTCTCATCCAACGGACGAAGTGTTGTAATTGGAAAGCTCTCCACAAAGTTACCGAAAAGGGACCGAGCTTTAAATACTGAAGAATCTAACATCGCTACCAACCCGTGCTCTCCAGGTGAGAAGCCTCTCTGCAACATAGGACTAGAGACCTTTATAAAGGATTGGATTTTATCAAAAGAAAATAACAAAATCATGTGACCAAATTCACACAGAAATCACGTCAAATTAATAAGTACAAAGAGAGAAAGAGAAAAACGTCGACTGCTTATAGCACGCATTTTTTTTGATTTTACAATGATCCGTTTCACTCAAAAGTAATTTACAATGTATATTCAACAAATTATGCTTGATAATGCATTTAGATTGCAAGCAATTTTCACACTTTACGCTTTAGTGAGATACAGAGTCACACATCATCAAAAACTAATTCCCCAACGATGATGACGCTTATTGAGATACGTATGTACTACAATAACCTGCTGAGGGATTTGGTCCAACTAAACTTTTATCTTTATACAGTTACTGGTGAGGGATGTAGTATGTAATGCCTAAGTATTTTATTGGCATGGCCCACAATGGGCTGGTACGTAGATCATGGGTCACACTACGGGGAACTTTCAAATTTACAACAGGATGGAAAACATTTGCGCAAAATTTGAAATCGGTTTCAGGAAAACATGTTTCTGAACATGATGTCTCCAAGCATTTACCGTTGGACTAGTAACTAGAAATGCTGGGCTTAGTTACTATCCCCATATTCAAAATGCAAGCAATAAATGCTTTCATTTCTTGTCACAGTCGCCGGCTTCCAAAGTCTTGCTCTTGAATTCGGGGAGAGGATCTTGTGTGAGTGGAGATACTGCTCTGAATATCTATTTATTTCAGTGACCATTATCCTCAGGAGAGTATTGGTGAAAAAAAGACGAAATTACACTATTGGCGCATAATCATGGAGTGGAGCGTGCTTCGAACCTAGAACTTCGGCATACTGCTAACGCGGTGCAGTCTTCCCCATCTCTTTTACTCTCGTCGGTTTCCGATGATGAAGTTTCAGAATCACTAATGTCTTCTTCCTCCACTGATTCACTACAATCAGAGATGAACTTATTAGGAAATCACTGTCACTTGATATTTTACAGATCAAATCGTAGATATTTTTCTTTCTTTTCCGCACTTTATTCATCATAGAAAAAAAAAACTTTCGTTGTTTTAAAAAAAAACTTTCGTTCACATCACAAGGAAATAAAAAATGGTAAAGATGAGTTTTCGTCTACCCAGTGATTTTTTTATGAAAAATCTACGTATATGGAGAAATTGACTATGATACCTAATGGTTGACGAAAGAATTTGCATTTGTAAAATGTAAGAGGTTTGCAAAATATGTGAGGTGCTTTTGATGTCGATACATCTGTTGAAAGTGGGTGAAAATTGCGTTTTCACTGGCGAGACGAAAGCTCACCTTTACCAATATTTGTCGACTTTTTCTTTCTTTACCGCACTTCACTCATCATAAAGAAAATAAACTATCGTCGTAAATAAAAAACTTTCGTTCGTATCACATGCAAATTTCGGTAGGAAATAAGAAACCTAGTTAGCTTGCGTCTCTTGCTCTTTCTGAAATGCAACTGCTTTCTACAGCATCCTCCACTTTTCCTGTCACCGAAAGAGCTTTCATTGTAGTTGTTAACCCAAACGCATGACTTAGACCAGATGGCCGTGCTCAGACACTCAAAGTCATAAATAAATCTCCCAAACGGAACCCTCCACTTTGCCCGTCACATGTGATTGTCGACCAAAAGGCATGACTAAGACCCTCAGAGTCATAAAAAAGTAGCCGCTGGCCTAATCTCTTTGGGTCAGGCCGGTGGCAACTTTGTTTACGCCTGCAGTGACTCTCATTGTCAGAATCTTTTGCGCTGTAAAAGATTCAAGAGTGGCAGCATCTCAGTCATACGAAGGCGGGGAAGAAAGCATTCGTCTCAACAACACTACGTATCCAGGACTGATTACCTATCTATTTTTTCCCAGTACCCGTAAAATAATGTTGCGGAGATACTTTTAGAAGATAATACAAAAAGAAAAAGATATTGACACGCAATATTCGTGAACTATGAGGATTATCCCATGAAAAAATCCAAAGAAAAACACTAAGCAAATAAGAGGGCGGTGGAAGAGCCACTGAACTTGAGACCACAGTATTTAAAAGAGATTTAAATAGCCAATTGTTTTATAAAAGTGAATTTGAGTAGTATTATGTTTATGAAGCTTAAATGTAAAAAAAAATACTGCGAATAATTGTGTTCACGATGAATAAAAAAACTCTAAACTTAGCGTCGCTATAGGTGACACTGGCACTTTTGGGAGAGTTTTCGAGTGTCGCCTATAGCGACGCTGGCACAGGGTTAACGAGACAACGATTATCACAATTTTGATACAAGGTAAGGTCTCAAGAGAAGACAAAGTCATACATTAGGTGATCTCGGCCCCCATACGTAAGACAATTTAAGATGAGCCGGAAGAACCCAACTCCCTCCTTGCGACGTAATAACTGAATGGGACATTACTCATTCCGCTCTCAAGCAAACAAATCAAGGTCACCGACCACCCCTAATCCCAAAAATATGATGCTGCTCACCTCTTGTGTTCGTTTGCAGCGGCGCGCTTAAGAATTGATTACAAAATACTTTTACAGCTTCTGTTACCACCTGCAGTAAAGTGGCTATGACCGTTAGCAAAAGGCAAACAATGCTTAGTTTTTCAGTTTAGAGGTCCAATCGCGCATTCCTATTTTAATGTAATTTTCCAGTGCAGGATTAGCTTATCACTACGTCAACAACTTCGTATTAAAACTTAACGTTGTAAATAACATTTGCAATTCACCAACGTGAGGTAATTCCCAATAAAATATTCCTTACTAAAGTTTAATTGTCCGAAGTAGGCTACGCGAAATTATTTAATTCGATATGTTGATTGTTCGTCGAAGCGATGGACGTCAAGTACGATTTATATAGTCTTTTGAAGCGAAAAATTCTTCCGTCAAGGAAAATCTTTTCCTCGTCAAAACAATAGCCTCACCTCGCCAACCTATCTAATGGCAAAACGACCTTCTTGGGAGGTGGGAGCCTTCAGCGCAGAACAGCCAGTAAGGAAAGCCTAAAAAACTCTTAACTCCCCTTGTAATCAAGATAAAGTTACAATTCTTTCGCCAAAAATAAATTTATAGTTTTATCCAAATTTCATACGCCGCATATATGGACTGATACTACAGTTAGTAGAAGACTGCTTCCCACCTTACAAAAATCGGAAGTTTAGGCCCAAAGATACTTAACTAAATATAACAACGTCTAAACTCAGCTAAAAACATACAAAGGTTTACCGGTATGGGAAGTAAGGCATTAAAAACTTTCCCTGCAAGTTTTAGGCTGTTGTTGAGAACTGTTAGCCGACAGTTGAATAAAGAAGATAGCCACGGAAAACTCCCACGAAATAGCAAGCGGCTGAAATAATGGCGCGGTAAAATAAATTGAGAAAATCAAAAATTTGTAACTCCTTTCGTATTCGAGATAGTCACAATTATTTCACCAAAAATGCATTTATAGTTTTCACCAAATTTCATACACAGCATATATGGACCTATATAGTAAGATACGAAAGTTAGCAGGCGATCGCTTTTTACCTTGCAAAATTCCAGATTTTTCGTCCAAAAGTTATATAAACAAATATAACAACGTTAAAACTTAGTTGAGCACAAATTAAAGTTCACCAGTATGGAAAACAATGTACAATAAACGTTTCCTGCAAGTTTCCACGTAATACTGAGAACAGTCTGCCAGCAACAGGATTAGGAATATAAACTCGGAAAAGCCAAGTTACTACCCGAAATTCAAGGAAATATTTTTTATAACACTTGTTATTAAGAAAATTGACTAACTATTGTCACCACTAAATGTGGCGACCCTTTCTGCTTCAGGATATATTTTCAGGCTTGTGGATCAAGCAAATTCATAATTTGTCAGAATTTCTTCCAACGCCATCTGCGCCATCTACGATATCCCTCTCGAACTACATAAAAAATATATACGAATTTTACGCGTGCGGTGATCCCTCTATATATATTTACTCTATGGTACAACTTAATGAAATAATGCTTCATAGTTTGCATTCCACACACATGAAACTGATACAAGCCGATACTTCTGCTCATTAGCACAGTGATAAAGTGTAAGGAATATTAGAGTTGTTTTTTAAAGTAATAATAGAACTACCCAACATTATGTTTAAAGGATTTACAATTATTGCTTCAATTGTCGAGATTATACTGATCCCTTATCCATAGATGGAATAAATTCAATTAATCTGTCAATTAATAGTGAGTATAGTTCGTATCCTTGATTAATTGAAATACTTAGAACTTTTCTACAAAATTTTATTTGTACGACGAGTTTCACAAATGGATAGCATCACCAGCAGGTCGATTCTGTAAATGTCATAGGCGTCTTAAGGGTCATAGTTATTGCGGGGAAGTTATGATGGCTACGGCGTGTCATCAATCAAAAGCGATTCTGTAAGCCCCCGTCATAAGATTTAAGCCTGAGGACTCGTTCACGCCGTGCGAGCCGTTCGTGAACGAGAAGAACCAATGACCGCCGACACATCTTTTTCCAATTCAAAAAATTGACTAGCGGAAATCACACAGCGTGTGTTTCAAGCATGAAAACGAAGTTCGTAGAGTTTATTTAATCTTATGTTATAACAGATGCAAAATAATATACTATCTTATGAGTAATTATGATAAAGTGCCCATATTTTGAGCAATATCACTAATAAGGGCAAATTTGTCCAACATTCGCTACCTATATGCACTGAAGAATCCCAGAGACTTCTCGTGATGAATAGTAGGTCAATATTTGTAGTACTATTTTGAACAAAAGTAGACGAGTAATCTGTATTTGTGCACGAAGTTGTTTATTTGAAAATTGTGCCTTATTTGAAAGTGTTAAGTGTCAAATAATGTGATAGAACGAATATAGTTCGTGGGAGTAGTAATAACCCGTGCTCATTTACATACCTATTGAGTTGTCGTTCACAAGTTTTTTAAATAATCGTCCATGTGAAATGTGCTAAGTAGTACGTGAAACTGAACCTCATACACCAATACGCGAGGAACATCGATGAAATAACGTGAATTCCATAATCAACGAAGTGAGAAATTCCTCAAATTACTAATATGCGAGGAACAGCAATGAAATAAAGTGCATTCCATACTCTTCAACGAAGTGCGAAATCCCTCACATAATTACAGATATGCTAGGAACATCGATGAAATAAAGTGAATTCCATACTCTTCAACAAAGTGAGAAATCCCTCATATTTTTGCCAATATGCCCGAGGAACAGCTATGAAATAAAGTGAATACCATTCTATATTCAGCGAAATGAGAAATCCCTCTTATATTATTACCAAACCAATTATAGTATTGAAATAGGTATGCACTTAATAATAGCAATAGTGTCAGAATTATGTGTTTAAAAACTATTTGCATACACGACGTTATTTGGTGATACCTCCGAGCATGAACATATGTAAACATACCACCGAGCAAGTTAGCGCAAATACAAACGATCATCCTTTATTCCATTTGTGAATAATGAAAGTAATGTACGATATGTAAATTGTACCATTTATTGAAGCTGCACTCTCTGTAAATACAAACTAAATTGAGTCCCGTTACCTTGGCCCACAGCCCAAATGTCGACTGATGGTGCGACTCAGTGATGGGCACTAATATTGTAATATATAGGTACATACATTAATGCATAGTATCATTATAATGATTAATTATTATATTTCATGGTATTATTTACTCGGACAAAAGTGAAAGAGGCTAAAAAGGTATTAATAATACGAAACTAATTTTAAGTATACGCGGTAAATTTGGCCTACATAAATGTTTTATGTTTAAAGTTATGGATATATATAGAAGATTGTACATAGTTAAACATTTATTTAAGCAAAATTTACCGCTTTTAGTTAAAATTAGTTTTGTATTATGAATACCGTTTTAGCCTCTTTTACTTTTGTCTGAGTAAATATGTTTTTTATATACAATAAATGGAAAATTGACTGTGATAACAAATAAAAATCTTAAGTAATGAACAAAAATACTCCTATTCAGTGCCCTAATGACGGCTAACACTGGGTCTCCCGTAAGTGTTAAGTTATGACGGAAAAAAAGCACTTAAGATGGCTATGACATTTACAGAATCGCTCCTCGGACGGATCAGTCACAGCTAAGGCAAATCCGCCATAATTCACGAGTTATGACGCCTATGACATTTACAGAATCGAGCTGCAGGTACAGTGTTTCTTTAATATGTCAATTGTTTGTGTTACAGGGGAAGAGAAGAAAAATAAATATTCGGGAAGGGTAAAGAAAGACACTTAGATCAAGGGCTGGTGAGGTGGGAAAGGTTAATTTTTAGAGAGTGAGGAAGGATGCACAAATAATAATACAAACGTTATTGGATTGTCTGGCTAATTTCTATTTGTTCAAGTTCATCCATTTTCAGGCCTTTGGAAAGAACATGTAAAATTTAGGGTATAAAATTGATCATATAATTGTTTTCAAGTAGGTGATTAGCAAAAGGTAAGGTGGAATCTATATTTCTGTCACTTCTGGCATTTTCTTTTATGTATGTGATAAAATTTCTATCAGTCTAGCAGATTTATGCTTTATTGCAGCCATTGCATTTAAATTTGTAAATACCAGAGTTTAGGAGTCTATCCTGTCTGTCTTTGCCGTTGACTAAAAGTTTAGAAAAGGTTAGGAGAGTGCAAAATTCTGCTTTAAGGGAGCATGGCAGGCGGTTTGATATTCTATAAGAAATATTACCTAGGAATGGGAGAGAGCACCTCTTGAAATTTGTTCTTTTTGTTTGCGAGGGGGAAATTTGTTTTAAAGCTAAGGAATTTTGTTTTTTCCGAAAGAATTGTGTTAACTAAATTAGGTTGTAACCTTATTAGCAGCTATGGACATGATAGTCAATAGTTCAGCTTTGAAATTTGTGAGTGTAAGGGGGATGTGTAGTAGGCGGACCATAGAATCAAAATCAGCATGTTTTTGGGAAAAATGGTGAACCGAATCATTTGGTACGATGTGATCGGTGTAAAAAGGATTCCTGTATATTGAAAATTCATGTTTTTGCCCTGTAATGGAAATTAACAAATCTAGGAAATTCAGAGTGCTGTTGACATTTGTTCCACTGTGACAGAAATGTTTTAATGGAGGGAGTTCAGATGGTTGAGGAAAGACTGCAATTGACAGTTCCAGTCCAAAGGCAGAGGATGTCATCCACCTATCTACACCAGTATTTTACATAACTATTGTGTTGGTTGCCAGAATTTAATAACTTTTCCCCCAGAAGAGTTGAGGAAAAGTTCTGCTATAAGGGGGGAACTCAAGCTAGGCCATCTGTTTGTTGATCCCTCCCCACTCCTTTTCAATAAAATTGACCTTTCCCTTCTCACTAGCCCTTGATCAAGTTTTCTCAACCCTGCTTGAATATTTGTATTTTTCTCCTTATCCCCCATAACTACAAAACATTTAAAATAAACTACATGTACCTGATGATGTCATAAATTTGTGAAACGCCTCATACAAATAAAATGTTGTAGAAAAGTACTAAATATTTCAATTAATCATGAATACAAGCATGCTTCTAAGAAGTGAAGCCTCCCACTGTCAATTTTATTAGAGCATCTAGTGTTATAGTCATGTTCAGTGATAACTAACCCACTTATAGCTCCCCTCAAAGACTTCATAGCCATTCTGTACTTCAACTCAAAAGTGTCACCAAGTGTACCGAGAACAGAGTGGGACCAGTAGTGAAAGCATTTCTGTTACAGCAGTATAAATTTTATAATAATTTTACACCTTTAAATAGAAAATTTTAATGCTTCTTGCACCACCCCTTTAATGGGCAAAAAGTTACCAAATGAATCTAAACCTAATACCAACATTTCCTTTTCCCAAAATGTTTGGCATTTACACTTATTCAACCAATCTGTTACAGTATAACAAATTGCATAGTGTTGGCCACTCAAAAATTCCCTATACAGGATTTAGTAAGGTATGCAAGATTTGATTTGCATGGACAATTGAGTGTGATTACAGGGGAGACAAAAAACAAGTTCAATGGCTAAGTTAGACACTGAGCATCTTATATTGCACCAGAGAAGCTAACCCAACGTGAAATCAGATATCTTATTCATAGACCTATAAGTACTAACTAGGAAAAAGATCTTGTAAATAGTCATCACTTTTTCTAATAGGGTCAAGGCTGCACTGGGTTATTTCCACAAAAAGTTAACATGAATGAAGGCAACTTGGAATTCACAGAAATCCATAGTTTCTGCTCTTCATCCGAGTTTATTTAAAATGCTAATTTTCTTGAAAAATACAGGCAGGCACAAGATAAATTAAGCAGTCAAAATGGTGAAAAATTTAAAACTCAACTAATGAAAATCTACCTGCTAGGCAGCACTCAATTTATAGAATCAGTTTTGACAAAAACATTGCAGCGATTGAATACAGCACAATCAGTCCCTCTATTAGTGCAAAGAAAATTGTTGGCATAATCATAAAATGCTAAGCAAATCGCAACTTCTATCACGTACCACCCTCACAGCCACTTATATGAACATTTTGGTTTCCACGTGTACTTCAATTTGAATTTTGCAAATACATGCCCATACACAGTTATCAGTTTCACTAATAATTTAATAATCAATTTTTAACAACTTGGACTCTTCCATTACAGGTCAAATGGTAGAATTTGTAATTAAAATAAATGAACAGAAGTGCCGGTCCTTGAAGTGGAAAATTAAGGGAAAATTTTCATGATTAAAAAAACTGTAGCAGATGGAACTTAATGTACAGTCCTGTTCATTAAAAATTTACCACCTCAGAGCCCTGTTCATATAACTGATAAATCAGGAGTAGGTGGAATTACAACACACAATGAGCTACAAGAATTGTCTAAATTCATTACAAAAAAACTCACCTGGATGGGATTTGAAACTGGATCACTCTATTACGCTCTGTAGTAACCGATAATGTCAGGCTCGAATTTCAGCGCACAACTGTCCTCGCAATATATATATGCACAAAGAACTGTTTCATTTTAAAATTATAAGCTTTGATTTTCACGATCTTTAAGCAAATATTTTCATGATAATTAGAGGCTCAAGAGCGGGACGTGCGTATTGAAAAATGCACCTTTCGTACTCATCCCATGCTTTTGGTGAATTCGGTCGTTTTGCTGCTATCAATGCAGAACTTCACATACGAGAGTGGAAATTAAGCATTCACAAATCGCATCATATCGTATGCGTATGACTAGACTGACATCAGATCAATGACTGTATCAGGTTCAAGTTAGCCCCCCTCTTGCTTCACCACCATTAATGCGTTTTTTCATTTGTCATAGGCCAGAATTTTCTCATGCGAGATCTTAAGGAAAAGCATTCGTGATGGCACTTCCTACAATGCGTTTTGTGACTTTTTTCCTAACTTCATTCCATAAGCAGGAAATATTTTATGACAAAGTAAATAAAATTGAACTTATGTCCTGTAAAAAGCACATAATCATGAAGTTTTGAAAGTAACAGGGATTTTGATACCGTAAGGAATTCCAGACCAAGAAAATATAAATGATACATTAGGGGTCAACATATCAATTGTTAATAACACTAATTAATATGAGCAGGAAACTAATAAAAAATAAAACATTCTGTGGGGATGTAAACCAAAGAAGTGCGCATTGCGTTTCCACACTTTCTAGCAGCTGTGAACGAGAGATCATCTATTCCCATGCATAGGCCGCTTCCACACATCCACATAATGTACAGAAACAGTTCGACCAACCACAACACCGCTTATTCACTCCCAGTTGAATAAGAAGCCGCTGCCCCCTTCCATTGTCACTTTTTGGCAGCATATGCCCTTTCCTCGAGCGAGGGTGATGGAAGGAGCTTCCTGTGGTTCGGAATGTTTATTGCTCTCCTGGGAAAGATTTGAGGGCCAAAGTGGTGTTGCCTCTATGCCAAGATCCTCACTAATAGAGAACTCACAAACTGACTAGATTGAAAGAGGTATTTAAGAGACTGGAAAAGGAAAAATATTGGCATCGGGTTATTTTTATGGCAACAAAGAAATGTATTCTAACTTCCACCACGAAAAAATAATTGAGAACTGGCTGAAGTTTATGATTGAGTAGATCGAAAGTATTTTCTTTATAACTCCAATATTGGAATGAAATAGCATCGAGCTACTTCAATCTAAAGATATTTGAGTGAATACAATTCATTGTTCATCAACAAACAAAATTTAAAATCAAAGAAGAAGTTGTATAGTTAAAAGTATGTCGTAAGAACTTAATATGATATTGGATACTCCGGAAAGCTCACTATCTAAAAATGAAACCATTAATTAGTTACGATTTGCGCATCAATACATCGTTCCTGAAAAATTCTATTCCTGAATACTTTGCTATGATAGGTGCACTAAAATTCGAGCTTGACATTGTGTTACTACAGAGTGAAATAGAGTGATCTACTTTTAAATTTCATCCAGACGAGCGTTTTATTCATTGTGAATATCACACATTATTGTAGCTAATTGCGTACAGTAATTCCATCTACACCAGATATATCTACGCACCTAATTACATCAAAGAAAAACTTCTAAGGTAGTAAGTTCTTTGCCGCTGTTACTCTGTTAAATTCATGTGAAATATAGTGCAATCCATATTGTTTTGAGTTTTTAAAAATGATAGTCTATCAAAATAAAATATACGTGTAAATTAATTTTCACTGTATATGATACCCATATGAATGACTTTCATATTCGGAGTTATGGATAGTTGAAGGTAGGTTCCCACGGCTTTTCTACCCTACATCTCCCTTAATGCCCCCTCTATTTCGCTGTCAAGTAACCAGAGTTACTACAGAGTGGAAGGGAGCATTAAGGGAGATGAAGGGTAGAGGCGCTGCGGGAACAGATAACCTAACTTCGGAGCTACTGAAGAATCTGGGTAGTAAGGGGAGAGAATCCTTTTTCGAACTTATTCGCAGGATCTACGAGGAAGGAGTAAGGCCAGAGGATTTCGTGATAACAGTATTAATACCTATACCCGAAAAAGAAGAAAGCATCAGAATGTGTGGAGTATAGAACAATCAGTTTAATTTTGCACACAGCAAAAGCTTTGCTTAGGATATAAATTAGGAGGCTAGAGAGTAGACCAAATTACTATTTAGGCGATGACCAGTTTGGGTTCAGGAAAGGGAGAGCAACTCGAGACGCGATTGCAGTGACGAGGGCACTTAACGATAGAAACAGAGTATAATCAGGATGATTTAGCTTGCTTTGTGGATTTTGAAAAGGTGTTTGACAGAGTAAACTGGGAGAAACTAATGCAGATACTGGGGAAAATAAATAGATTGGCGTGATATGAGACTCATCCGAAACTTATACATGGGGCATAGGGCTCAGGTGAGGGTAGTTGACAGTGAATCAGGGGGGGCAGTTGTAGGTCGCGGGGTGCGGCAAGGGTGCCCGTCGTCGCCTTTGCTTTTTAACATCTATGCTGAGGAAATGGTAAGAGAGGCATGGGATGAGCTAGATGTGGGAATCAAAGTAGGAGGCCAGTAGTCTGTTAGATTCGCGGACGACCAGGCATTGGTCAGTCTGTCATCGAAAGGATTGCAAATCCTAGTAGATGCATTGGTAAAGCAGTGCGAGAAATACAGTATTAAGATCAATCATAAGAAAACGAAAGTAATGAGATTATCTAGGACAAAGAAAGTGAGGCTGGTCATAAGAGTAAGAAGTCACAAACTGGAGCAAGTAGAACAATATAATTACTTGAGCAATATGCTAGAAGAAACAGGACATAGTAGCAAAGTCATTAGGAGGAAAATAGCACTAGCGAAGGAAGCATACAAAATAGAGGGGAGCTAATGATGGGAACCTCAAGTAAGGATGTAAAAATGGGGCTGGTGAAGATCTTGATATGGAGTGTGGCGTTGTATGGAGCAGAAACGTGGAACTTGAGAAAGAAAGACTAAAATAGGCTGAAGGCGTTCGAGATGTAGGTGTGGGGGAGGATGGAGATGCGTTGGACGGAAAGGAAGACAAATGAAGTTCTTGACCTAGTTGGTGAGAAGATGAAGCTTGTAGATGAGATTAGGGGAATGTAGGGTAGGTGGCTGGAAGCGGTAATGAGGGGTGATGGTTTTCTGAAGACCGTAATAGAGGGAAGGATGTTGGATAAGCGGGGAAGGGGTGAAAAGAGAAGAGATTTTATGGACGGGATGAAGAAGGGTAGGACTTAGATGAAGAAAGAAATACTAGATAGGGTAGACACTGTGTAGGAATCCATTGGATTTTCTATGACTTTCATCGCAACCTTCCTCTAACCAGCAGATTACTCTAATGAATGAATGATCCCCATAACATATGGCAATGGGGAATAAATGTAAGTCTTGCACCTACATAAGCATTGTTAGAAGTTTTCACTGAATTAGATATAAACAAGTGACATCACTTTAAAAAATCTGGAACTAAGTTTTACTCAAATAACTAAATATTGCAAGCATAATGCACCTAAATGTGGAAACTACCAGCTCTTTGAAGAGAGCACTACACATTGCACAGAAAGTCAAGTTCTTCCCAAATCCGAGCACTAGACCACCTCCAAGTTAGATATAAAATAAGATGACATGACATTACTTTGCATTGACGATCAATATAATTTGCAATGCTAAGCCAACTCCAGACTATAATCGCAGCGAACAATAAGATGAGTAAATATTACAATGGATTTCCCTAATTAATGTAATAGAAAACCATCACCCATAACCTTAATAAGAAATAGATACTAAAACAAACAAAAAAGACGTTAACTAGATCTTAGAAGTCAGTGGGAAACATCAAAGAAAAATATCTTAAACAAATCAGATTTCTCTGATGGTATCACTGAGTACAGTACACTGACCAACACTGGATAAGAAAAACGTATCATGCAACTCAACTACAAGACAGAACTAGGAAATAAACTGGAGCATACACCATGCATTACGATAGAAGTGGAGGCATCATGCATAACACCCGGAGTTAAAGAGGAGCAGTAACTAATACCCACGCCAAAACAGCGTAAGAACAGCAGTGACCCTTGAAGAATGACGATAAAGGTCAAGCCTGACAAGCAAATTGTGCACTAATATTAAACGTTCAGCCCAAGGCAGGCTGCATAAAAATCTCCCGAACCTTGGTCCTTCGGAGGCACCGGCACCTGTGACGGCTTTTGCGGCATCTGCAACGTGGGGCTCAACTCACTTAGCTGCCCTTGAGACTGCTGTTTCGGAACTGCTGTCACGGCATTACCACGAGGAACCCCTAATCCTGGTGCAAGATTAGTCCCAGGGGGAATGCCTCCCAAGTTGCTCATCGAAGCGTACGCCGCGGCGGCAGCTGCTGCTGGTCCTGGATACTGACCCAACCCTCCTGGTCCGAGATGGCCCAGGACTGCATGGGAGAAGCCTGGGTTCTGGTAGGCAGACTGTGCCATAGAAGGTGGCACCGACAGCTGAATGTAACCAGAGATTTTTGGTGGCAAACACTAAGAAGCTAATGTCAACCGTTAACCCTCCCACGGCTGTCCTTATAAATACATGGGTCGGAGCATACCAGCAAATAATTTGAAAAAGCACATCTTATGCTCACTTTACGATGACAGAGGTAAAAATTTCACCGGTCACAAAAATTGACCCATTGGAACAACCGTGTAGAGCGATAAAGTTTGACAGCTATGATGTCAATGAACTTGGACACACCAATCCAATGCATCAATTGAAACAAAATCTCAGTGGCTGAATAATGGGGTAACGCTCTAAAAGCAAAAACTGTTATCACTGAAAATAAAAAAATGCATGCGTTTTACCTGTTATTGAACTTTACCTGAACGATAGCTGGGTCATTGGGGAGAGAGCCGACATTATTAACAACTCTGATATCCTTAATGTCGGATGCTCGGAATAGAATGTAGTCATAGACTTGATTTTGAGGAGCAACGGGGAAAGTAGTCTCCCGCGTTTCCGTACCAAACGACCTCACTTAAAGAAAAAAATACCATGATTGCAATACAAACCATAACACAATTTGGTAGCACAAACGACAAATGTCAAATTGGGCACATAATAACCCACAAAAACTTAACGCATAAGAAAAATGAAACGGAAATTGATTAACAGCCACAAATTATGGGCGCACTGTGATTTAGACACTAATGCACAAGCATTTCTTCAAGAAATTACGCTAAGTATCAATTACGGTAAAATATACTCACCATTGGCCAACGCAATTGTGCATTCCTCCGGGTCCACAGTAAATAATCGGCCTTCATATCTAATATCTGCTTTAGATATTAAACTTATTTTACTACCTAACTCTGGCATTCCCGCACTCATGATGAATCGTCGTTATGAAGCACAAGATGACTAGGATGTTACTGGATTTCCTACTCCATCGAACTAATTCCGAACTCGGCTAATGGCGTTTCCTCTTGCTATTTCGTGACGTCACACTACTAATTGAGTCACTTGAAAAGCCATTCCCATTAAATATCTAACTAGTCTTCAACTTTCAAGACGGATAAAATTTCAATTTCTGACTTTTCATTTTTTTCATCTCAGCAAATGTGCATAAATTCAATTTAAACCTAATCATAAGTAGGCTATTGGTATTTCTGGGTTTTGCAGACTTCTCTGCCCAACATGGCTGCTGCTGTGGCAAGGTTTTGCGGAACCGGACTTTTGAAAGTAAATAATGGATCATTATTACAACGGGTAGGTCAAGAGTTAAGTTCAGATGTCGAGTCCTTATGACTCTATACTTATGTTCATTTCAAATTACATCAAAATATATTATATCATTATTATTCTTGTGTGTTCGGGCAAAATGTTGGTTGTAAAACCTCTCTATTTGTTCCAGAAGAGTTGTTAAATTCTCCTTTTAGAGTACAGATTTATGTGTCGTGGTAGTTATATAACAAATCCGTTACCGTTAAAGTTTCAGTTCGTCTACATCCGTATTTTGTGCAGCATATAGGTCAGTTGGGTCACGCATTCTTCTTATGGTGTAAATCCTTTTCCTTACAGGCTAAATTTTCTTCCTCGCGAGCGTGGTCCAGAAGCCGTAAAACAGTGAGTATAAACGTTTCAAAGCTTTGCAATTTATATGCATCAATCTGATGATCACCTATTCCACCATATTTTGCAATCCAGTTCCTCGTCTCGATCGGAGTTCTAGCAGGAGGTGGGGCAGGGTTGGCTATTGCCCTAGAGCAGTCAGTTAAAGCTTCAGATTTGGAGCTTCACGCTCCCCAACATCCTTGGAATCATAAGGGATGGTTTGCTGCGTTAGACCATGCTAGGTAATTATTAATTTTTATCCGTTATTCCATTTCGGTAAAACCTATGGAAGATGCATGATGTATCTATGTATCGCAAGTTCATACAGCATCTTTGTTTAATTCTTACTGATCATTAGGTGTGGTATATTTGTACTATTCTCTAATTTTAGAAACCCAAGACTTGGCATGTTTGTTTTTGCATCACATAGCTCTGATTATATAACAAAACAATTTCCTATTTCTTATGGTAACTTTTGTTTTCCAATGTTAGCATTCGAAGGGGCTATGAAGTGTACAAACAAGTGTGTGCTGCCTGCCATAGTATTCAGTATTTGGCTTACCGAAATTTGATCGGAGTTTCTCATACTGAAGCAGAGGCGAAAGCCGAAGCAGAAGAAATTCAGGTGAGGAAAAGTAGCTGATAAACGCTGTGGTATCATAGGATATTTATGTGCTATATGCTATTCGTGAAAGTTGGGAATGCTAAATAATTTTCATATCACCTGTGAGCAGCTTCTAATCCTCTACTTCGCTGTTCATTTTACTGTGTAATTTTAATTGGCCAAAAGTAATTCGTAATTGTAACTAAAGGTTTTATAAGCACTCCTAGTTATGGTGCTTCTACAATGATGATTGAAATTTGTCGTCTGCAATATACATCACTTTCTGGTTGCACCCCACCGATTCTTATCCTTTAATGAGCTTATTAGAAAGCTATTCAAGTCACCTAGTGTACATTTATCATTGCTTGTGCTCGTTCAGTATTTGCATTCATTTTAAATTTACATTCCTAGAAATGGCCTATTTGAAAGCATTACTTTGTGGTGGTAAATGTTTGATAAGTCAAGGAAAAACAGTTTTTGATGTCTAGTTCATTAATCAGTTATTTTCATTCACTGCTCGGGCAGTATTTGTCTACATTTAGTGAAATTTGAAATACTTGTGTGATCAATAAAACTGTTTCAGGCTGGGCATGGTGGAAGCTGTATATATAATGTTCATGACGAATAAAACACTTTGTACTCTCTGCACATGATTATGCCACAGAGTGGTGAAATTTTGTCATGCCATATAAATCAATCTGTTGAAGATTACAAAGTGTATTATTCGTCATGAATAGTGGTAACAACTACATTTTGGTTTCCTTTTTCTATTTTCCTGCGTCTCATTTTCTTCCAATGTTGGTCATCTTGGATTATGGAATTTTTGTGATTAGGGAGCTTGCCGCTCAACCATCAGCTCAGCATAAAATCGAGAACCGTGATGAGCTCCCAAGCTGAAAGTGCTGAAACTAGGGCCAGTTGTTTGGGAGGTTAGAACCGGAGTAGGCTCTTTCCGGTTCTTTCATGTCCAGACTTTTGGACCATGATGGAAGAAATATGTCTAGGATATGCACAATGAAAATCAGAGGAACCAGCATTGCCAATCAATGCAAATATTCTTCTCTGGTGTTTTGGCTAAGTACATTCTTCTGAATGACAATCTCAGTGTAACTCATCAATGCAATGTTTTCTCATCTGCAGTAATACACAGTAAAGAATGCTATGAAAATTATGGGGGGATAAAGTTTCCTGGGTAGGGAATTGAACCCAGGACCTATCAGACAAATGTGCAGACCAGGGAATTGCCTTCAGATTACTGGGCAGGATAGTTCTCTTTGCATTGGTGTGGATGGCCAAAGGTGTATATGGTTCCATTCCTGGGGAGTTGTGTTTGAACCACTCGAGATAATTTAGATCACATAAGTAAGGAGTCAACGAGACATAATAATGAACGGTTCAAGATGTTGGTCTTTGAAACATTCAGATGGATAACTTAAGCGTCTGATATGTTGAGTATTGTGACTCTAATCTAGATATTTGACTCCATCAACGATATCTCTGTGAAAACCCAATTGGAATGGCTGCGTGAGATTTTTACAAACTGTTTAAATTCATGAACCCTTCATTATTGTACCACATGACTCCTTAGTTAGGTGATTGGAACTATCTCGAGCATTTCAAACTTAACCCTCTTGATCTAGGAAACTTTTTCTGCTGGTATTGTTCCACATAATTTCCCTGTATGAGAAACTTGGGTGCCATGTAAGAGAGGACAGTAAGTAAGATTGCTCAGCTGTTTAAGCTCTCACATTGAAGACCTGAACTGGAAGACTTGGAGTTGATATTTTCCTTTCCTTTAAGGCCTTTCAGCCTTAATTTTGTTTATTGTCAAGAGAAAAGAGAGGGGGGAAAACTCTGCTATTCCACATAAAATATTTTATTTAGCAACCCAGGTTTTGTTGCTGTGCAGCATCTTCAGCACTTGAAGATGCTGGATAGCAGCAAATCCTGGGTTTTGAAATAAAATATTTTATGTGGAATAGTAGTTTTTCCCCTCTCTTTTCAATATGGAAAGCTTCCACCAAGTGAAGCCTGAGACAGTCTCCTATTGTCAAGAGCTTTTCAGGGCAATACTAGGTTTAGGTTGCTTGTCCAATTCTTGTACTAACCTTTACCTAAGGTGAAGAATGTTGTCTGTTAGTGAATGTGCTGAGGGAAGGTGCTTACTTGGCCTATCCTTCCCGTAATAAGTTTTGCCCCACTTCCGTGTAATTGTAGGAAAATTACCAATCACAAGTCGTATTCTCTGTTTGCATATTCCTGATAGGTCCAAGATGGTCCTGATGAGAATGGAAATATGTTTATGAGGCCAGGAAAGTTGTCAGATTACTTCCAGAAGCCATATCCAAATGAAGAAGCTGCCCGAGCTGCAAACAATGGTGCTTATCCTCCAGACTTGAGCTTCATCACGTTAGCCAGGCATGGAGGAGAGGTGGGTATTAATTTATATGTATTAAACCCTCTTCAATTTGCTGTCTTTAGTATGTGGAGGACATGTACAGTTGGGTAGTGGAATGGATTGTTATAAATATTGATGTTCATGTATTAGAGATAGGTAATGTGCATTGTGGCAGATTAAGTGCTTTATCACAATTTTATTTAAATTTAATTTAAAATGTATTTTGTATTCTGCAGAAAGAGTGGGTACTATATGTTTCAGTACATCTCAAGAAGTTAGGTTTCTCAATCTCTTACAAATCAACCATCAGATTCTTGTCAATACATTATTGCAACATGAGTGTCATAGTCATGATGGACTAAAAATGCATCTACGTCATACACCACGAGGGTGGGTAGCATGGGGTATAAAGGCTGCCTAGACTGTTGAAGCTGCATGTCTTGGCTTATTTTCGGATGCTATATTTTCGTCAAAGTTGTCTCAAGAACTTACAATGTTTTCTGGATTTGGGAGGGAAGTTAATTTACTTTTAAGATCATTTTCTTTTCCTGAAAATTGTCAAGGTCACACAGATGTGTGAAAATTTTCACACTTCTTCGCGTGACCTTGACATCCTACAATCTCAGTTTCAAGTATTGCTGTGTACATAGCAACTTCCTTTGAGGTAAATTTCCATCAATTTCATGGTTAGAACTCAGCAGCCATATTCCATTCGAGGACCAAATGTGGTTGGTGGTGCTATTGTCTGTTAAATTTATCTTGGTTGGTGAAGGTGGGATTAAATGTTCAAAGTTTTCTTCTATCACATTCAATTCAGGAGATACTGCTATGCTCAGAAGCAAAGTAGCCCCTCTTGGAGAGAGGAATCTTGGTTTTGCAACTTAGTACTTGAGGAGCCGATGTATTATGTATGTAGGGAATGAAGCTCATGGATATGGTAGCCCCCTCCTGACATCTGAACGGTTCCTCTCTCCCATTCCACGAACCTCTCACTCTCAAAGATAAATTTAGCCAATTATGGTACTTGGTATGTAAAAAAAGGTGATACATTGCAGTATTAAAAAAGGAGCAGATTCGAGTGTTAACATTTTTCCTAAATAAAAATCTGTCTTCAATTATTTCTAGAGGACTACGTAATCTGTTTCACAGGCATGTTGAAAGAAGAAGGGCGAGCAGTTTAATTGTGCCTTTAATGAATTGGATAGTGTAGTTGAGATGAGGCATCGCTCTTTAGTAACAGAATGATAGATGAATTTTGAAATCATTCAGTTGTGCTGCTCTTCTTAAAGACTGGTTGCAGCAGCTTGTGTATCAGATCATTGTGTAGTAATTTTCAGCCATTTCATTATGCAATCAATCCTGGTAAAGATTTTAGAATTTAAAAATTTCCTTGCCACCACATTTTTTCTTTCTTGCCTTTCATTGCAAAAATTTCCACTTGTACATAATTGTATGGTTAGTGGATCACCTTGATTATGGCAAATTTATTGATTAGTAAATATAGTTTTGTTTGTGTCTTCCTGCAACAAGTAACTGAAGTTCAGGGTTTGCTATAATCATCAATTGAATGATGAGCCAAAAGTTCCTTTGAAGGTAAGGTATCGGTGGATGTTATCTTGCCGTATAAAACTAGTTAGGCTGCAGTTGTGCATGTCTGTGAAGTATTAATTCCCTTCTTAGATATTAAGTATTTTTACTATTAATGCCAATTAAATATGTTAAGCAGATGTCTTTGTTTCCTCCTAAAGAAAAAATAATTAGCTCTACTGACCTATCTTCAGAAATGTTTTTGATGCTATTTAAATTTGCTGTTATGCATTTAAAAATAATTTTTAATTGAAAGGTCTAAGAGTGGCATCTAAACTATAGTTATCTTTGTTCTTCACAGGACTATGTGTTTGCCTTGCTGACTGGATACTGTGATGCTCCAGCTGGAATTAATTTAAGGGAAGGTCAATATTTCAACCCATATTTCCCAGGAGGTGCTATCAGTATGGCCCAAGCGTTGTATAATGAGGTGAAGTTATATTTATTTTATCTACTGCTTTTTCTTATGTGACATTGAGTTTGCATAATTTATTGATTTCCATTCTGTAATTCTCAAGATATTGGAGTATGAGGATGGAACACCTGCCACAGCAAGTCAGCTAGCAAAAGATGTGTGTACCTTCCTTAAGTGGGCTGCAGAGCCTGAGCATGATGATCGCAAGAAGATGACTATTAAGGTACAATATTGTGTTGCTATTTTTTGGTTCGATATTAAGTGGTTGGCCTTCTGTGTCCATCTGTCATCATTGAATTGTGCTAATGAATTTAATTCTAAGTTTGCTTCTTCTTCTTTCAGGCTCTCATGATATTTTCACTTTTGTTGGGAATAACTTATTACGTTAAGAGGCACAAGTGGTCAATTCTGAAGAGCCGCAAGATAGCCTTTAAACCATCATCCAAGTAGAGAAGTGAAAATTTTAGTTTTGCGTGGATGTTGAAACCTGTAGTAGATTGTGAGGTTAAAAAACTGCCTTTGCTCTGTGGAGGTGCATGAGCATTATGTTGCAGACCACATCTGGTGTAAATAAAAGTGACATTGTTGAAAAGCAGTATGTTAGGTACCAATTAAGTTTAATTTTATAATATTATTGCATTTCCTCAATGCATGAAACTGCTCAGCCTTTTAATATCCCTGTTGAATCAGGTATGAGGAATTGTAAATTATGTACAGGATATCTTGGAAACTTAATTTTGTTTATCACCTTTCAGACACTTAAGTGATATGAAACATCAATACAACATTGCTAATGTTGAAGGTTTAATAAAATGGATTGAGCTAACATAAGGGTTTCAATTCAAAATGGAATGTAGAATATCCTGGAAATCCCTTGTCACTTGAATTAAAAGCCATACGTAAAACTTTGTGTTTTGAGAATAAGTCAGAAAACAGTCATCTTGTTAGAAGTGCAGAAATCGTTCCCAAATTAACTGTTTTCTATTGTATGCTTTTATTCTAAGAAATGGCTATTTGTACTCAGAATTCTCCTGCTGCAGATGAGTCAAAATAAAGTTGAGATTAAAATAACACTCAAAATAGTTTAGAGTAAAACTTTTTGATGGAGGATGATTTTAAAGAAAATCATTATTATTACTTTAAACGCGAGTTTCACAAGGCTTTAGAGCTTAATAATAGAACCTTAGTACTGGTCATCTCTGCCAGTAATGAAATAAGATCGCTACCTTTTACCCTCTATTCATTCCAGTTAGTGTTTTTTTCTTGATTATTTTATAAATGAGCATGCTCATTATGAGCTTTATGACCTTGAACATTTTTTTTTGTTATTGTCTGACTTCCTATAACCCCAAAAACCTGTCCTCTTTGAGTAGTTATTTCCATGAAAAGAATAAAATAGATATTACTTTCTTTTATTGAGCTCAACCAATAGTATGTACATATGTAGTTTCCTTGAGAACCTGAGAAAAGTTTTAAAAAATTTGCTCCTAATATATTCATGTAAGTATGTACCATTTTACATAGTTGCAGTATGAGGACTGTAATTGAATAGAAGAAATGCAACCAAGCTATGTAATGAAAGAATAGCCAGGTATAATTTTCAGGCATTAAGTAACGTGTGTGTGCAATTTTAGAATTGTCTCTTTGGCCCCTTCCAAGGTCATCCTACCCACACATCTTATTCTGCCTGCTGGCTCCAATTCAATCTGCCAAAGTTCATTAATTTTTTTAGTAAAATTACAATTTGAATATCACCTCTATGGACTAATGATTATAATTGGAATGCCTTGGGTATTCTGATGAATGCTAAAGGTGGACCAGTGAGCTAGATGGGTTGATGAAGAGGAACCGAACCAAAGGTATTCTAGATTGCATCTTATCCCCAGAAAGGCATACAAGAAGATATGATCACATGAAGAGATGGGAAAATTAGGTACCGTAATTTTCATCGGAGGTAAATTACTTGGTAAATTATGGTAATTTTCTAATATTATCGTCATTTTCCAGTTTTTATTAGTTTTAAGAATTTAACAGGAAATGTGTGGTTAAATGAGAAAGCCAAAAGCAATAGGAAGGAAATGACTATGTTTATACCATACCTAATACACCATTAATCTATTAGAAATTTTAAAAATTGTAAAAAGAAATACAGCAGCAACATGCAATCTGAATTTATTTTGTCATAGTATGAGAAATTTTCAAGAAGAATATTCTTATGTTTTCATACATAACTCTAAAACGTTATTTAAGTAAAATATTCCTAAAATGAGTTGTGCATGTCTCAATTTATAATTAAACATGAAAGAACATTAAACATGACTTGGCTTAAAAGAATGTGTTGGGAATTTATCTGTATGAAAAATTATGTATCTCCAACATATGTTAAGTTCCTAGAAAGTTACCGAAAATTATCGTAATTTTCTAGGGGCACTGTACATTACGAAAAAAATACCACGGTAATAATTTTCAGAATGGCCCATCTCTAATCACATGAGACAGAACTATCAACCTTTAAAAGCCAGAATTTAAATCAGAAATGTTTTAAACAAATTATTTTTTTTATTTAATTTAGTTCAGACAATTTTAATTTTCATAGTCTTAATAAGTGGAGGTTCAACCACTACTGAGAGTCAAAACAAATATTCAAATTCCCCCTAATCATTTGTGCTGTAAAAAAATACTGCTTTCACTGATAACAAGCTTTAGCTATTAGATATCAAAATAAATATTCCTAATAAAGTCATTTGATTAATATATATTTAATTAATACTTTTTACAGCCATCAGAGCTGACTGAAGTGCATTTTTATCAAACTAATGCATCTCTAATTCATTTTCTGAAATAATATGTACTTAAAAAATTATGGATTGGTGCCTAAATTTTATTAGTTCTATTCTCTGGGATAATTCAATTCTATATAACAGGTATTCATGAAAATGACACTTTAAACAGAAAGTTAACTATTTTGCCAATGTTTCACCCATTCTTGAATTAAACACAATTATTTCAAGTTCATTTTGCAAAGTACCTAGGTAAAATTTTGTTTTTCATGTCAAGCACGTCTATACCAGGCCAAAATGTGAATTTAACTATATCGAAGTCATTTTATGGTGAAACTGGACGTGGGTGTCAAATAATTTTTTTGTCGGCGGTGGCGTAATCGGCGTGGACCGAATAATCTCCACTTATGGATTTCTGTTTTTTTCATAGCAGCTTAATGTATGCGTTTGGGCATCATGAAGAGACAGAATTCAATGATAGAGGCAATTGACAGAATGGCAAAACGCTTGCATTTTGGCGTGATTATAACAAGATGTGCGAGAGAGCCAGAGATATGGGCATATTTCGACCGAGTGACAACCACGTATTTGGAAACATTGCTCAAAATGAATAAGAAAGCACAGTATGAATGTTATCTCTTAAAAAAATATGACCACATAAAATTTTTTAGCAGGGAAAGGAATACACTTAATATGATAATCATAATTATTTATTTATTATCTCACACAACCAAAAATGGCACAATGGCTAATTACGTTGGTCGATGTAACAAAATAAATAAATATAGAACAAAAATAAAGAAAAACATAAAGAATGAAATTTAAAAAATTACCACTAACACTAAATTAACTCAAATTTGGGGTGTCATTACCCAAGTGCCGTTTGATGAATGATTTGAATATGTTGGGTGAGGAGAAGAGGTCAAGGGAAGGATGCACTAATGACAATATGTTAAATTTAGAGGTGATTCGGTAAAACAGGGAACACTGTGATAGGGAAAGCTGGAATATCAGGATGTGTAGGATAATGAAGTTTCGTGTGGGGCGAGGAGGGACACAAATTGGAAAGAGAGAGAGAAGGTCGCAGGAACGAAGCTGTCCATTCATTATACTGTGTAAGAATTTCAGGTCAGATAGTGCACAGCGATGGGAGAGGTATTCCCAGGAAGGACAAAATGGATTCACAGGTTGAATCCTTGAGGGAGGGAATGCGATGACGGGCAATGGCCAGGAAAAAATTGACGGGACGATTTAGAATTTTCAAAGTGGATGGGCAAGCAGTTGACCAAATTGGTAGCAGGATTCTAAGATTGGGAGGACACAACCAAATAATGCTGTTCTAAGGGCAAGGGGATCTTGAATGTCTGTGTGGTGGTACAGTAGGCCATCCATCGCCTTGCCCACAACTCTTTTTATGTGGCCTTGGAAATGTAGCCTATCGTCAAATATGACACTTAGGTCGCAGTGGGATCTCACTGCTGGAATAAGGTTATTTTGGAGTGTGTAAGAATGATTGGCAGGTTTACGTCTTAAGGAGGTTCGGTGGTTTCACTCAACTTAAGAAAATTCGACGAAACTTGCTGGAAGCATTACTTTTGCTGTCCTAAATCTACCTGATTTTTTTCAGAATTATTTACCGCAGATTACTTAAGACATTTGATCGAGAATTGGACAAAAAATTACATGGTTTCTTATGGGAACACAAGGTACGAGTAGCTTAATTCATCAAAAATAACCTTTTTCTTGTTAAGTATAAGAAAAACAAAAATAACAAAAATAAATTTTATCAAATGATTTTCATACATTATTCTATTGATGATTTAAATTATTTTTGTTTTTCTTATTCTTAACTAGAAAACGGTCTTTTCGATGAATGAAGCTAGTCGCACCTCGCGTTCCCATAGAAACCCATGTAATTTCATGCCCACTTCCACATCAAAAATATCATAATAAATCTGCGGTAAATAATTTTGAAAAAATTGAGGTAGCTTTAGGAAAACATAATTAATGCTTCCAGCAAGTTTCGTCGAATTCCCTTAAGTTGAGTGAAACCACCGAACGTCCTTAAGGAAAAGATCATGACAGCTAACTTAGTAGGGTAAGTAGCGCAGCTGCCACTGGGCACACCACGAGTTCAAAAGGTCCAGTGCAGATTGAAGGGCTAGGTGGTTGGAAGGAACGTCAACTTGTTTGAAGATTTTACAGTCCTCTGTGTATAGTAAAATGTTGCATCCTTTGGAGATGATAGAGTCAACAATGTCATCTACATACAGAGAGAAGAGTAGGGGACCAAGAATGCTTCCCTGTGGTACCCCAGATGACACAGGCAGGAGTTTAGAGGAAATGCCATCAATTAACACCCGCTGATTACGTGAAGTAAGGAAGTTCTTAATAATAGAAAGGAAATTTCCATAGATGCTATAGCGAGATTTTAGCTTGTGGACCAGAAGAGAGTGGTTGACAGAATCAAATGCTTTGGAAAATTCAATATAGCAGGCCACGAGTTGAGAATTCAATTCAAAAGATTTTATTATGTGATGGTGTAGGACCACAAGATTGGAGAGACAGGAGCCATCACGGAGAAAACCATGCTGGAGGGGGGAGATACATGGTAGAGGAAACTTTAGGAGTCTGTCATGAATAATGCACTCGAAAATAATGGAAAGTACTAATGGAACTAAAGGAATAATGGTAAGATAGATATAGGACGGTATTATTTCTCGACTTTTGTTTTTAAGCCCGATTTTAGGATTGGAGTAACATTTGACTGTTAATAGATTGCTTACCATCTTCGGTAGCATTAAAATAACCGCAGTCAATGTCATAGTTAGGAACTACATCATTCAGAGGGAAGCGTCCATGCCTTCTGGCTGCTGCCAACAAAGTAAGCAGACACTACTAACTGTCACAGCCAAGGAGGTGAAAGGGTTTTGGTCTCGGCTGATTGACTAACAATGATTGCAATTGTACCGGCCATGAGTTAGGCGGCACCGTCCAAAACATTGGGCCCTTGGCGTGGCGCAGCGGCGCCTACGTCTAGGTGGAACCACCTTTATTATAAGAATATTTTTAAAAAATTACTCTTAGCAATAAGGGAGCAGTGGGAGCCCAATTGTTCAGCTTTGGGTCAAAGAATCCCTGGAGCAAATTCAAGTTTATCTTTACCTCAATCCTCGAAAAATTCTTACAGGGCAACAGGTACCACAGGGATGAGATGCCATCCTTCCCTCACATCCCTATCAACTCAGTATATAACACCTGGGCTACCCAGGTGGTGCATTTGGGTATTGTTTTATTCTCAGTATTTTCATGGGACAGTCACCCTACCCTTGCAGCAATGAGCATGTAGAGTCCCTCGCTGTAAGCCCTTGGTAAGGGACCTTCCTGGTGGTCTTCCCCCACCCCATCAAGAAGAGGTAATTATTCTGCTTGTACTCTCTGTTATATTAATTAGTTTTCAGGTTATTCGTGAAATAAAGTTAATATGTCAGAGAGTTTGCATTGGATGCTTATAATGCTTCAATCACTGACATCCTCACACAGCACATACTTTTACAACCTGCTTACGGAAATACTGGAAGCGCGTACACTTTAGGGGGGCCAACTCATGTAGAGAGCACAGGGGTACCAACCACAGGAGAGTACACAACAACACACACTGTTTAAAGCTATAAATACAATGGCATCACAATTGTTGCTCTTTCCCTGACCTCATACTGATCTTTGCAAGGAAAGTTGATTGAATTGATTTTTGATGCAATAAAGAGGGAGGAAGTATGCTGAACTGAAATCCCTTGTGATGCAGTAGTGCTACTCTTGCATTGTTTACAGGAGCGTCGCAATGATCTATCAAAAACATACTTACTTGGAGATTAACAATGGGTAATTATCAATAAATAATGTAGAAATTGGAGGGGGTACCTGAAGTCAGTTTGAATAAAGCCCAATTTATGGTTAAGGTGTAGTTTGAACGATAAATCAATTCACCTAGAATTTGATGTCATTTTAAAGAAAAAAAATCCCATATTTCTTATGATATCAAAATATTAATCCCATGCCGAACTACCTACTTTTCAGCAATTTCCCTAAAAGTATAAGCTATTTTACATGGGCTAGATTAGAGCTGTGCACTTGAGAGGGAAAAAATTAGGGACTTCTAACACCTAGATTTCATCAAAAACTAACTGTGTGTAGTTTTTATGTAATCTCAACTTTTTATAAAAATTTATCAATTACTCACCGCAGTAATTTTTACAGAATCGAAAAAAACCTATTGTGAAGGCGATTTCACTGTATGGCGTGAAAAAATGAGTCTGAGACTTACGTGGTTATATTTATTTAATTACTTCGAATTTTTGTCACACATAACTATATTTTTGCCTCATTAATATCACAATATTTACTTCATACTTCCTACAGATGCTGAAAGTAAGAAATTAAATTCGAATGTAGTCTCTATTACTAGGGAACTATCATATATATTATTATAGAAAGGTCTTTTTCTGTCATTCCGTATATGCTCCGTTAATACTGCACCTAAGTACTGTGATAAATGAGGTATCATTTTAAACGTTGAATCACCGGCTTCTGACGAAAAATACAATCTCAAATTTCACTATTTACCCATTAATTTGACTTAAAAGTTTTGATAAACTCTCTTGTCTGTATTATATTCATATGTTTTGTATATTTTTTCAAGAAAACAAGTATAAAGAAAGTACTTTATGATAAACCTTCTTCTCTATTTAAAACCCAACTACACAGTTTCCTTAACATACTTATTCCCTGATAGCGTGAAAGTGAAATTTTTTCACGGGTTACCTAGTCTCCTTTAAACTACCTTAAGGGATCGAAAAGGAGAGGGAAGGTGACAATATCTTCATAGAGGGCTAAAAGAGCCAGAGAGGAAAAATGCAGAGTACCAATAGTTATACCGAAGTTCTCCGAATATAAGCCGCACTTGAATATAAGACGCACCCTGTTTTTGGGGTCTTAAACAGGGAAAAAGTTAATACGCAAATTTAAGCCACACCCTTTTTAGTTCATCCCGTACTACCTACAGTATTAGGCTTTAGAATTTTATATCTGTTTTTACATTTGCTATGTAACTGTGAAACAATGTTACCTATATTATTCTTTTATATATGAATAAATTGTGCACCAATTGGACCTTTTTCAGCGTTATTTCTTACTTTGCCCGTGGCTTAGGAGAGTTTAGCTGGCGTCCGCGTGAATCCGAATGGCTGGTTTGCTCAAAGGGGTCATTTTTATGATTTTTTAAGAAAGTTTTTTAATTTAAGCCGCACCTCAAATATAAGCTGCCCGATTTTGAGGCCCCAAAATCGGGGAAAAAAGTACGGCTTATGTTCGGAGAATTACGGTATTTAAAAAATATAATTAGGAAGCTGTGTCTTAAGTGAGTGAAGACTATATAATTGTAGGAAAGGAGGAAATTCCATAATGCTAACATTGATTTCTGGGGAAGCATGGAAAAAACTGACAGAATAGTAATATTTAAAGAATTTTAGTTCCATCTTTCAGTTGAGAAAATTTAGTACTACAGTAAAATTCCAATTATCCGAACTCCAACTATCTGAATTGCCAAATATCCAGATCGCTTTTAGAAGAAAAATCCTTGAAAATCGGCTTTTTACAGTCACGGAAATAGGCTATTCGAAACATGTATTGTATCTTTTATACCGTTGATTTTCTTTTACAGTTATTGGTTACAGCACATGTTTCTTTAACGGTCTTAGATCAATCCGAAGTGAATACGTTAAGAAGTTTCCAATGAAATTACCTTTTTGTGAGTTATCCATTTATTCTTGCCCCCCCCGACCCCATCTGGATATTTGATTATCCAGATGGGGTCCAGTCCCAATTGATCCGGATACAGCTGACTCTCGTTAGGACGTTCCTTGAAAGCACGTTTTCCTCATTTGGACATTTATTTCCTCAGGTCCGTGTCACAGTGCACGTGAAAAACTATGGTTAGCATGTTTTGGTTACCTCTTTAGCACGGTTAGAGGAGGAACAAACCAAATTTGTCCTAGGGAAATAACTGCCTCGTAGGTTAATCAGATGATGTGTAAATCTCAAGGGGTTTACTTCTCACATTAAAAAAGATCGTTATCGCTTACAATACTATTTTGATAGTCATATAGTAAAAAAATGTTAATGAGTAAGAAAAAAGCAATCTCAAGCATTGGAATCACCTATTCAACGCATGACAAGGTCCCCACAAGCAGTGCATTTTATTGTGATATTCATTATTGCTGTCACCATAATTTCCTATGCACTCAAAACTGCGTGAGTAACAGTGCAAGTGATACTCATCTACGCCATCATCAAAAACTAGAGCCCGAATAACTTTTTTAATGCCGATGAGACAGGCTTATTTTTTAATTTGCTTCCTGATAAAACACTGGCATTTAGAGGAAATAAGTGTCATGGAGGTAAAATGAGTAAGGAGAGGCTGACTGTCCTATGTTGCAATGAAATTGGATCGGAAAAACTGATTCTGTTAGTAATTGAGGAAATAAAAACGTAATGCCTGGATGACTACAACAATGTTTGAAAAGCTGCTGCGAGCACTGGAAGCCAAGATGGGTGGACAAAATCGTAAAATTTTCTTGCTAATTGATAACTGCGCAGCACATCCAATAGACCAGCATTTTTAAGAAATGTTAAAGTTGTGTTTTTCCCTCCTAATTGCACGAATGTTCTTCAACCCCTCGATCAAGGCATCATACGATGTATGAAGCATAAGTACCGGAAACTACTTGACAGTGAGAGGTTGGCCCACCTTCATGAGTCAAGAAGAAAAGTAAATATCCTGAAAGCGATGCATTTAGTGAAGTATGCCTGCAACTCCATAAAAGCCAAGAACATAAGAAATTGCTTTTGGACCTCTGGATTTCATCGCAACACAAACAAGGACGATTCCGAATTGCTGAGTGACAAGGCAGCACATGAGCACAACTTTGAGAGCTGGGATCAGCTGTTCGGAGAAGGGGAGGGTATGACCTTCGACGAGTACATTGCCTGTGATGCCGATATCGAAGTCTGCAGGTTGGTTATTGGAACTTGTGACTACTAAAAATGAACGGATGCACAGTAAAAACGAAGTTTTTGGACAGGGAGCTCAATTTTTTCATGTTTTAAAAGAATTCTGACAATCCTTATAATACTATAATATTAGTTCATGAAAATGTTCATCACGGTAAACAAAAATATAGCATTTTCCGTGCAATCATTGTTATTTACTACAAGCAATTTTATTTTTGTATCCATGATTTCCATGAACATGAAGTGCAATTGAGTGAGAAGTGGGCATTCGTGCCACGGATTCATCTGTCCTCCAACCTAATTATTTCATTGGAAGTACAAAGAGAAAAATATCGCTACGTGGCTTCGCTAACTTTGCCACTGAACTTAATGAAAGCAGCATCTGTAAACTAAACATGCTGTTTGGTCATTGTCATCATCATTAATAATTGAGTACTCATCAACGTTTGGTATCGTATGTATTTCCATAGGAGGTGGAATAAATAGAAAATAAACTATTTTTACAATAAATGATCACTAGTTATCTACAGCATGAGCTAAAATGAGCAGCAGGATAACATTCCCCTGAAAGTTATGCAACCAACTAGTACAAATTTGTTTTTCCATGGAAGGCCTACCCTGTTTTGCACGTTTTCCTGGTTACCACATTCAGAATCCCAGGTCCCTTCAAGATTATGCTAACAAGAGTCCGCTGTAATTGGAGTTCTACTGTATTTAGTCCTTTCCTATGGGCCTATTATGTGACTCATAACTCCAGAGTTATGGAGAGTAGGGAGTTATAATGGCCACCATAGCTCCTTTGGCTATTACAGAACTGAGAATAACTACAATCGGAGTTATGAACTGGAGTTATCTCAGAAGTTTGATAACGCCAACCCTAGACCCACCCTTATAACTGCAATTTGTAACTCCGATTGGAGTTATTTTCAGTTTTGCCATTTTGTCAAGCCTAAGAAGCTATGGCGGCCAAACTCCTAACCATGCCAAGGATGGAGAAAAACTCACCCCAGCAGGACTCAAATCTGCGACCTCTGTATTAGCAGGCAAGGATAATACCCCACCGAAAGAATAAAGATAAATTTTAGAGCATAGTGGCAAGAGCAATTCAGTGAAATGGAAAATAAAATCGATGGTCGGCAAGTTTACTTGGTGGAATTTAGACATGGTAATGATTTATTGAATGAAATGGTTGATGCCAAACTTACACTCCACATGCTCTCACCTAGGCCTGTGCGATTATTCGAATCGTCGATTCAATTATTTTTACAATTGATCGATTATTTCAGCACATTGATGTTGATTGCAGTAATCGACTCAATTTTCATATTTTTCAAGTTTCAATTGTTATTCAATTCACAATTATTGTCCGGTAATCGATTAATTGACGATTATTGATGGTGGTGACGGCCACCACCTACCCCTCACTCCAGAAGTTAGCAAGAAGATGTCTAGCTATCCCGGCAACTAGCACTGCATCTGAGAGGTTGTTCAGTCTTGGTGGGAACATTGCCAACGACATACCCCAGTGTCTGTTGGATGAACACGCTGAGGATCTCATCTGCATGTCTTCAAATAGCGACATATTCCTTTAATTCACTAATAAAAGCTAACTGATTGAATTATTATGTTGTTTTACAAATTAGTTCTTTCATTTTTCTCATTGCCAAAGGAAGACCTTTGAAAAGCACGAACCAATTGAGTCCTGTCAATTAATTGGTTGATGTCAATTTATTGAGCAATGACAATTAATTGACACCCATTTTGATGTCAATTAATTGAATGACTTCAATTATTTGGCTTTTCTTCAATTCCCAACAATTGAATCGACCACATTTCCAATTATTCTTATAATTGATCGATATCGATTTTTTTCGATAATCGCATAGACCTACTCACCTCCCAGCCACGTGGGCAACCCCTTTCAACATTGTGCCAAAAGTAATAAAGTTACTCAAGGGAATAAAATTCAATATATATATTTGAAAATTTTATATATATTGAATTAATTATTTGAAATATATATAATTATTAAAAAAGAGGTCATTAAGAAGAATCATCGGGAATAAAACTTGTATATTGGATGACTCTTATAGGTATGCATTGTATAGTGAAACACAGGACCTATGCTACACTGCAAGCAAAGGTAAAAACATTTCTTTAAATAATTTAAATTGCTTCAAATGAAAGTGCTGTAAGAGAAAAATGAGTATCTGTGACTGCGATATTATAGTTTTTAACCAAACACTTGCATTTAGGCAAAACATAATCATAAGTGTAAGCACCTAATGTACCAACAGTTCAAACATAATGATGAACAGATTTAATATATATATCTTGTTAGAAAACTAGAAACTATATTTGATGGCTGAAATAATGTGGTTTTTAATTATGCATTGCATTTGATCTTCCTATATGCTTTGCTTTTTCCTCAAAATTGTGTTTTTGGCTCCAAAAGCATCCATTTTTTCACCATTAGAAATGAATTTCCATAGCAACTGCAGAATTGAATTTAAATGGCAATCTCTGCCGGAGGCTAATGTTAAATTGTCGATTTAATAATTGCAGCGAGATTTTAGCTTGATTGTTTTTCACCCCATCCTTACCAAGCATAGTTACCGATTCCTACATGGTGCACGAATTCTGCACACCACGTAGGGATTCTTATAATCCTCTATGCAACAATTTAAAATGTTTCTTCTTTCCATAGAATTTCAGTGTTAACTATTGTCTAGACATTAATAAATTTCATAAAAATATCATTACTATCACCAATGTTCTGTCATTTTCAATTTTTGGCACCCTAAAAGATGACCTGAATTTTTAGAACAAGTGCAAACACACATTTGCTAGATGTAAGCGCCATGAATTTGGGTTGAAATACAGTGGACCCCTTGTTGCCGATGGATTCACTTTACAATCTGCATGCTAGGAATTTTAAAGGGTGCTGTTTATGCACACACCTTTGAAAACAATCCCCATTTCGACGATCTTTTGCACCACAAATTTGTTATTCATTCAGCATTCTAAGCCTCATTTGTTAACGGACTGCATTTTTTATCAAGGCAACATTTACATACTTAATGATACATGTAATTAATTATGAGCAGTTTGCGCGATTAGAGCAAATCAAGAAAATTCTGTGGTGATTAGCGCTGCCACCAATCAGTGCCAACGAGATAATGCAACATTCCTTAGGTAGTCAGGATCACATCTATAATAATTCATATTAAGGCTTTCAGCAAACCAGTTAGTTCGTGTACCAACTTGTAAAAATAGAATAACTTCTGCCGAACAGTAACTTATTGTTAGAGCGCATTACCGACCAACAAAGTGTATGATTCCTTGATGGATACAGCTGGTGCAAGATAATATATCACATCAATGAAAAAAGCTGAATTTTTTCGAAACATTTCCCGGTGAATGATTGGGACAAACTGTAATCGCTCATCTAAATTCATGCCCCTTATGACTTTGCACCGAGATACTGAGAGAATCTACATTGCACTGCCATCTAGGTCACTGATGCACTCTACTATTGTGTGAATATCTGATTGATAAAATTTCTGAAAATGTTCAACTTCTGAACTAAACTGGATTGAAAGTTTCACTCATGACTCGAATCTGTTTCCATAGCTTGCGCCATGGGAACAATAACAGTGTTTGAGCCCATTATTTCCTCAAAGAAACTTAATTGCTTGCCTGTGTTATTTGCTATTCATCTTGAAGTAAAACCCCAGTGGCACACAAAAATTTGGCCTGTCCCTGTGGTTATGCAACCTGCAACAATATCCACATTGCGAACATCTGTGCAACAAACACCCCATTTTTTTGTCCCAGCCACTTCTTTACGTGGATGTTTTAATATAAGTCGGAAATACTTTCCTTATCAAACTGTTATCTTAATCATGCAGTTGCATTTCTGCTAGTTTAATTTTAAAATTAATAACTAAAACAGACAACCACCGTACATCCAGCATCAATGCATCTGACATGGCATAATCTGTGATTCCTTAGCAAACAGCAACCAGGTGGTATTTATGAACAACACAAGACACCCCAGTAAAGATGCCCTGATGATCACAGAGCAACTAATACATTACTTTTATTTGTCTGAATTAAATATACCAGTCTTCAGGTTTTCATAATTTACATCTAATTCAAATAAAAAGATATAAATGTCCTATTATCATTGTTCCTCTTTAAAACTATCACTAACAAACTTGTGCAAAAATTATACATATCATAATTTTATGAGTGGATTTGGTAAAATATGTTACAATATACACTGTACAAAATATTAAAAGACAAGTGCAAAGTTATAACTTTGTACTTTTATAACAGAGACTGAATATTCATTGGCAATGATAAATGTAGCTATAATATGTAATAATATAACTCCAAAAATCACATTAAGTGCCTCTCAAAACAATGTTTTTTAAGGGTCAGTATGCTTGTTGGTTAATTTAAAAAAATGCTGAACTATTAGTAGCAAATGTCAGAAGGAATGACACATTATACACAAGTTAAGCTCTTTAAGTTATTTTTTTCAATCCACCAAAAAAACTAGAGAAATAAAATTAATTGCTCAACTTGAGTAATAATGATTTTCCATCATTACAGTCTAATCTTTCCTGACTGCAATGAGTATCTTATATTCTTTCATGTAAAGGCGATATTTCTGTACAATTTACATGACATTTAAGCTATTATTTTTTAAAAATATTCACAGTCAAAAGAGTTCAGTAGCCATTGAGGTGATTCAAAAATCAAAATTCATTTACCAGCAGTGATCGTTGAATACTGAACAGGATTCACTTTCCAAACACATATTGCTGGCATAAGACTTTTCCCACCTCATTTACGTAGGAAAATGTTTGTCCACTTAAAATGCTCTGATAAAAAGAGCTTCCTCAATTGTAAACAACTCCACTTTGTAGTTGCAAATAATTTTACTTGATACTGAAATAAGACTCCCAAAGCAACAGGGAGAAGTTGGATAAATGTAATTTCTACCATGCAGTACATAACAGTGGCTAATATATCTACAGAGGGACTTATGAAAGTTATCTCACTGATGATGCTTGTGAATACCTAAACTCTTTTGTATGGGGAAGGAACATATTTTGTAAGGTAAAAAGGCAGCAATATACAGTACAAGTTCAGTTTTGAGAGTTCAAAGAGATCAATGTATCGATAACAGTTACAGAGGATGGGATGGGTGTATCCTCCTCACGGGCAGAGTACGAGTTCAGAGGTTCGGGGAGGATTATCACTTGGCACAGGGGTTGAAGAGTTTCACTCAGTCACTTCACTTATTGGTCCACAAGCAGCAATTATCACACATCTATCACATCGTCATAAGCAAACTCGGTCGTCAGGGAATGGCTTCCCTGTTCCGGGAATGGAACTGAATGGGTGAAGCGATTGTCTTCTTCTGTTTTCTTCTTGACTTCTCTCTTTGGCATTAGTGGCACATGCTGCCCTTCAACCGAGCTCACTCTCTGCTCCAGTGGCTAAATCATGTAAAATTTCCATTAGTATAAGAAATTGATTATAAGGAACACCAAGAAATTTCTATTATTTTTTGCAAAGTTAATTGTTAATCACACTATTTTACCCTGTATACTTCAATTAAAACGTGGTTACGATAAAACTGATTTTCCTTTTTCTCATACAACACATAATATTTGGATATAACTGGATGCTAAATCTTCTGTAGCATTTTATTGGTGTAAAATAATAATGATACATATATAAATTTAAAAAGCCACCAAATACGTATGTATATAGTCAACCAGTGTGTCAGGGGTTCTAATTTCAACACCATGGAAGACATATTTACGAGGTGTGATATACAAATAATGGGAGTTTTTAAATTTCACGGGCTTTATAATTCCGATTTTCAATAATTGTATTTATTTGCCATATGGTTGAACGGTCAATAAGGAATACTACCTGGAAGTTATGCGCCGTTTGCATGAAGCAATCGGACGAAAACGCCCAGAACTGTGGCAAAACAACTCATGGAAATTGCACCATGATAATACTCCCACTTACACCTCACTGCTTATTCGTGATGTTATGGTAAAAACACAAACTGTTATTTTGCCTCAGCCACCGTATTAGCCGGACATGGCCCCCAGTGACGTCTTTCTATTCCCGAGGCTGAAGAGAACCATGAAAGGATGATGTTTTGCTACCATTGAAGAGATAAAAACAGAATCGCTGAAGGAGCTGAACTCTATACCAAAAAGTGAGTTCCAGAAGTACTTCCAAGATTGAAAAACCGCTGGCACATGTGTATTACATATATCTAAGGGGGATTACTTTGAACAAACAAAATTCATATTGATTAATAAATAAATACTCTTTAAGAAAAACTTAAATTCCCATTATTTTTTTATCACACCTCGTATATTTAGGTCATTGGTGAAACTAATGAAAATGTGTTATGTATGTACTTGCTCAGCAGATAACAAGGGAGAAATGATTTTCTCTCCGTGTGAAGGCTTCCGCGGCTTCATGAATTTTCTAACCAACAGAACAATAAAGCTATGTATTATTATTGTTATAACAGAGAACAAATTACAAATGTTTTCTTATAGCAGATATTTATAAATTTAATATTTGCCTTCACTGATCGGGAATATTACATAGTATATAATTACTTAACAGATGATTGCCATATACAAACCACCACTTTTACTAAGGAGGGCCTCCTACCTCATGGAAAGTAAATGAAAGTCATATTGGTGATAGAGGGTACCCAAAAAAATTATGTCCCTCATGAGAAATCCCTGGATATTCCAGACTTTAGTTAACCTGGACAACATCTTGTCCCATACATTCCAGATTAGTGAGAGTCTACTGTATATTCTCAAACAGGATAAAATAACCAGTACATATGTGGATAGATGAAAAAGAAAAGATGTGATTAGATATGAGGAGCACCTGAGAATACATATCTGAAAATCCCATACACATTTTAGGGAGGTACAAACAGGGTAAACATGAGCGTAATAATAATGAAAGTACAATATATTTAGGGCCAGAAAACCAGCAACAGTAAATGAAGAACTTTATTCAATGGTAATATTGATTCAGCCGAACACCTCTTTCAGATGGAATGAGTAATTACCATGCCAAAATCCACTAAAAGCCCTTGTCATCCTCCAAAATGAATCAGTAAATATTTGCACTTTTTGCCAAGGAGAAAAACCACACACCCAAACAGTAACATTTAGATTAAACAAGGTACCGTAGAGTGGGGTGAGTTCGAACGCATTTTGGTGTATAATCATCAAATACTCGGAAGTAGTTCAATCTATGTATCTCTTGTTTGAAATCAACAACCTCCTTACTCTATTTCATATTGTAAGTAGAAAGAAAAACACGTAGAATAAGTTGTTTATCTAAAAATTGCTAACTTTTAACGTTCGAACTCGCCCCGCCGGGCGGGGCGAGTTCGAACACGCATTTCATTTTTGATACTCCGCAACTGAAGTCGCTCTGGAGAAGAGTTCTGAATCATGAATTCGATTTATTAGGTTATACCGTCAACAATAGCCATCATATTTGTTAATTATTTTGCTGGTAGTGAGATTTGAGATTTCAATTACGTATTTGTTAACAGGAAAACTATCACCTTGACGCGAAAAGTATTTTGAATGCCCAACGGAGAAATCTATACAACCATTCAGTAAATTTTCTTTATCGTGATGGAATTAAATGTTTGAGAAGGTGTTACTTTGAATATAATAAAGAGCTACACGGTGATGGAGAAAAGATTTCTATTTTTAGCAGCTTGTACAAAACATAATGGACCAGTAATCACACTCAATAAACGCAACACTTCTTGATTCCAAGTGATGAAATATAATCAAATTTAAGAGCTCACATTTTTTAAACACAAACATAAGTAAAACAGGATAAATTATAAAACTAATCAATTTCTTTTATGATTTCTAAATCCCTGAAAACTAAGCGGCCCCGTCGTAAGTTCTTGGGTTGGTCAAGCTGACGGATAATTTGCGTGCGGAGCACTAAGCACTCGTCCACAACATCAGGAAAAGTAAAAAAAGTCTCTTTCATGGAAACTTTCTTTCGAAGGCAAAGCCCGAAGAGTCATCCTTCCACTCTTGACTGCCTCAACAGCTTTTTCCAGACGATCTGCGTCGTACTTGCGCGAGCGCCGGCCTCAGGTGACTCTCACGTAATTTCGCGCCATGTCGATCTCGCCCGGCGGAACTACACAAAATTACATTATGCGTTATATTGACTGACATAATCGCCACACATCAATGATATTTTCCGAAATTAATAATAATAAATAGATCTGTTGATGGAATGAACTCCTAATCTATTCACATTTACTTACCCAATAGCACAGTAGTTTCTTTCCGGCGATAAAATCCTTCGTACAACTGCCGCGTCGCAAACAGACCACCAGAACTCCGGCAAAAAGGCACGAACACATCGTATTTATAGCGAATGCAATACATTGTATCATTTTTCAGGCCTGGCACGAGATTAAATTGTAGCACAATAAGAAATTGAGAAGTTATTACAATGTAAACCCCAGCGGTCGTATTCGTTCGAACTCGCCCCATGCGTTCGAACTCGCCCCACTCTACGGTACTACGGACTTGGTTCAAGAAGTGGATGTTTTAGCTGGTTTGGGTGAATTTTTCCTTATTCTAAACTAGGGATAAGTCGATTCCACTTTTTTTCGTTTCCGATCCTGATTCTGATTCTTTCAAATCGATTCAGATTCCATCGATTCTTATTCCTAATAACAGGTGGGATACAGATATACCAGTATCGTATGACTATTATTTAAATTCAAGTACTGGCTGGAATAAAATAACAAAGACAATTAAGTCGCTCAAAAATTGTATTTAATGACAAATAGCAAATATATCCTCAGCTTATAGTCTAAGATTAAAATACAGTAAAACCTTGATTTTACACAGTTGGAGGGACCAAAATAAGGGCACTGTGTAAAACCAAAGTGTGTAAAATCAAGACTTTATGAAGAGGTGACAGCAATGCAAGGTGTCTAGTTATTTAGGATGTCTCTTATATATTATCTTTAATAAACCTTGCCATGTATATTATTTTAAGCTATGAATAAGGAATTAATATTTAAACAGAATTTTTGAATATTTATGAAATCACTCATTTTGGGTGAAAGTAGTCACTTATTTTAGTTTGTTTCATCCCGTCATCAAAAATTTGATGTACAACTGTCTCTAAATCATTCAGATTTTCAACGTAGCCCTCTGTAACCTATGGGTGTGCATAGCAAAAATTGTACAAATTTCTGAAAGCTTCTCTCATATCACTACGAGCAGGATGAACAGGCACTGCTTCACTATCATCTATCATGTCACTGTCTCCCTCAAATAAATCAGAAGCTGGCAGGTTGGTACATTCTGCACTCACTGTTTCTTCATTTGTAGCCAACTCTTCATCTATCTGATTGTAGGTGAGTGGTGAAATAGCTGGCATTATTGGGCAAACCTGATTGAGTTACCCAAGTGCATTAGCAAGCAGATCCTGCAGTTTCAGGGGCCTAGATGAGGTCTCTTCAGCCACATAAACTTCTGTTTCGCCATAGCCTGTTGATTTCCAATTTTTTATGATTTCCTCTGAAACATTGTTCCATGCTCGAGCAATGCTTCTGACAGCATGGAGGAGAGTCCAAGGAGCAGCTTCTGTGAGACTTTTGCCATGACGTAAACAAAAGGCATTGAAAACTCAAGCAGACCTCACTGAAAATGTGTTTGCAGACCGTCGGCATTTACACTGCTACGATGGATTGTTGGCAGATAAAAACTACTGTTTTCACGATTTGATATAGTAAAGATAGGGCTATATCGGAAGTTATTTCAAACATACGTGATTTTAACCATATTGAAGAGATAAATGCGTGTATTAAGCCTAAATAAACCATTTTACTGGGCCATGAGATGGACTGTATGAGCCAAAAAAGTGTATGACCTGAAATGATCCTTTCTCTTTAAATTCTGATCTTTCTCATAAGACTATTTTTACAATACAATAAAAAATATTTTAATATTTTCGATACAATTGAAGCAATCGTGTAAAGCATGAACCATGTCATGCTTATTTATTGGAGCTTTGCTGCGATGGCAGTGCCATGGTCAACTTGGACCTCCGATTCAGCTAATTTCTTCATCTTCACCGCGTAGCTCACTTTCCCCCAACACCTGCCAACACCAGATACTTATTTTGGGTTCGCTTCGAGAGGACGGTGTTACATCATTCCATGATGAGAAGAGTCTGGCAGTATCTTCCCCCTCTCTCCGCTCTTATGACAGCTTGGGTGATTCCTTGACACAACAGGCCGGCCATTTTCGATACAATTTTAGCTGTCATGTAAAGCGTAAACCATATTTTGCTTCTTCATTGGTGATTTGCTGCGATGGCAGCGCTTAGGGCAACCTGTATCTCCAATTCAGCCGACTTATTTGTCTTCACCTCATAGCTCACTCTCTCCCCACCCCTGCCGACACTGGATACTTTTTATGGGTTTGCTTTGCAAGGACGGTGGTAAATTTTTCCATGATGAGAAGAGGCTGACAGTTTCTTCCCCCTCTCTCGGCTCGTATTATGGCTTAGACTCAGTGAAAAAGCGAATAGAGTAACCTGAGAAGATCTCTCCTTCGCCTTATCTGTGTTTATCTATCCTCGCCCATTTTCTCTTCGACCCAGGTGGCTTCCACTCTTAGGGGGACGTAATGGGTCTCCTTTTAGGGTGACTCCGCAGGCAACACTGGGTTGATGCAGCTGATGCTCGAACAAAACGAAAATTGGTCGATTTAAATCGTAATCTTACCCTTGTGGTAGGGATGAGGTAGATTTCGATCTTCCTCGTGATTTTTCCACAACCTGAAACTATGTTTCGTAGCACCCGAGAGAACTTTGAAACGCATCGTTGCATCAATAGAACTAGCAATGTAGTGCATCGGTGCATGCGAAGAGAGAATCGGAACTCTGACCTCTTTTTACTTCCTTTTTTACGATACATTCACTAAATTGTGAATTTTTTATACTTCGGATCTAGATCCAATTTTTTGGAATGAATTAGGATCCAATATCAGTATCCGGTAATAAGTAATATCCGTAATAAGTAAGTATCTCTGGATCCAACATATCCAATCCGACCATTCCTAGTTGAAATGCCGAAAATGCTATTTAAAATCAAGATTATTTTGCTTTTAGGGACTGAAGTTATACAGCGTAAAATAAAAAAAACTCAGTAAAATAAAAAAACTAGGTAAAACGAAGCAACTGCGTGAAACCAAGAAACTACATAAAATCAAGTTTATACTAATGAAATTCCCTATGCTCCTGGCCGGACTTGCATATCGCTGCGTAAAAACAAGAACGACGTAAAATCAAAATGCGCAAAATCGACGTTTTACGGTATTTATCTATCAGAAATCGATGGAATCGGAATCGACTTTAGGCAATCAATTCTTGATACCGATTCTAAGCCTGAGAATCGGTGGAATCGAGAATCGAAATTTGGAATCAACTCATTATTATTCCAAACCATGAAGTTCATAGATGCTAGAGGAACCTTTTGGGACACAAATGACGAATTTACCTATGCTGCTTCTTTCCACATCATGAGATACATTAACCTAAAAACATTAGTTATCAATTTCAAACTAATTTAAAATGACTGGAGCAACACCAAAAATTTTCCCTGACTCACATTTTCACTTCCATTTAAGAATGAGAAAATTTTCAGGCTCCACCGCACCATCATTTTTAATCACTAAATCATTTTGCTGCGGTCAACCTGCAGAGACTTCCTAGACCCTGTGCAGTTAAAAAGTGAATGGTGGGTATGAAAGACCTTGCCAATAGAATGTAGGAGCTACATTCACAGCAGTCCACCGGGTGAACATAGCTCCTATGTTCACAGCAGCAGAAATGGTTCAGGGGCTCTCTAGTGCAACCAATAAAGGTGATGCAGATCCATTTAATTTTCAGCATCAGACTCACGTTGTGATAGATGCTGGAAGTTTTATTTGAATAATTTGAAAAGAAGTTCAAACTTTGCCTAGATACATCCATGGATCTTCTATGGTTTCTAAGAGAAGATAAATTACATCAAACATGACGAATTTTTACTTTTTTTTGACGTCTATCACTGTGACACAAAATCATAATTGGAAAATTCAATCAGGGATAGCAAAATATAATCTTTAGTAGAGAGCTTGGAACAGTAGGCTTAGATGGCCGTGGACTCTACCACCACCAACACCACTGAGCATCTGTTTTTGGCCATGTCTGCGGGGCCTGCCGCCTTGGAATTGGGTAAATGATGTCACAATGTGTAGGTATTTCACTCTGCTGTCATTTTCAGTATTTTAGCAATTTTTTTTGTAATGCTACAACATCACTATGCATTTGAAACTACATAAATGTATACATATATTTCATAATCCTAATTCATTTCTCTAAACGATGGTAGGGTTTTTTCAAGAAAAAAATGTTTGATGCACACACTGCATTAGTATTGCAAAACTTAAAAAATTAGGAAAATTTGACTGTAGGGACCTAATTATAACTGCAAGCAAGAATTAAAGCAAAAAACTACATAAAATCAAGAAATTGCATAAAATCAAGAATTTACCATTGAAATACCCTATGCTTCCTGGCTGGACCTTAATGTTGCCACGCTATGGGTAACGTAAAATCAAGGTGTGTAAAATAGAGGTTTTTAGCATAAATAAATTCACAAAATGAACTTCTTGATAATGGAAAATGTTTGCCAAAACCAAGGTTGGTTGAATAGACTTAGAGTGGAAATTTACAGTGTTTTTTTCTTGTGATAATGTTATCCGTCAATAATTTCCACAAATTGACACCTGATACTTTAAAATTTGACAAAGCAGAAAATTACATAACAACACTGTTTGATCAATCCACTTCATTGTGATGTAGATGATAAATTATAACCCTGAAATGATCGGCATGAAAGTTACAGAGTAATCACTGACAACTAGTGAAAATTATTTTTTTTCACTCCAACACAGAATTCTTTTATAAATACACATTAGGTAGCCGATGTACCTGGGTAGGTATTTAGGTTTAATTCTCAAAATGGAAAGACCAACCAGAAATATTGTATTATTTAACATCAGCTATTGAATTGAGTGAGCATAAACTCAGATTTAGGAACAGGAATCACTCACACCATCTGACAGAGGATAATATTCCTTGAACCATGTACATACTACAGCCAAATAACTATTAATATAGATTGCCAGAAAAGAGAGAAGGTACACCACCCCTTCCAAAGAACAAATAGCAAATCGGTAGGAAAAAAAAGTTCTCCTTAATTTACCTCTAAATTGACAGGAGAGGATGGTTTTCCAAATGGGATGCTAGACACCATTGCTGAACCTAATGCTAATGATGGACTGAGTTCTAATTTTGAAGAAAGATCTATGGAAAAAAGTGCAAAATTAAGTGAAAAAAAAGAAAGGCCAAGCACAACAGGAAAAGGAAATGAAGGAACCATGCACAATAAACACAAATACAAAAGTAAAACACAAAAATAATAAAAAGGAAAGGGAAAATTGAAAACAATCCTTAAATAATTCTTCTTGTTGATAAAAGTCTGATTTATGAAATATTTACTCAAATGATGCAAATACCAATTTTTATCTCCACTAAAACCATGCCCATCCCCATCTAAAAGTATCCAGATCTAGAAAACCCATATAAAAGCAGCAACAAAAGCCTAAAAACTAAGCCATTTCTGCAAAGATTTTAGGAAGAACAAACCTCAATCAACACAAAATAAATCTGCATCTATGCACTCCCCAAGGACATTGTTTAATTTTACTCAAACAATTCTGCTAGTTAGTATCATCCAATACATCTGTTCACAAAATGACATATAGATGATGTGACGATAAAATAGCCATTGAAACAAGACATGCCAAGATAAACACTGTTCAATGATGCACAAAATGCATTTTTATGATCTGAAATTAATCCATGTAACGATGATTTCCCTAATTTTTCATAATGGTGCTACACGCTCAAAATTGCAAAAAAGTGGTGTCTTGGTCTTCGTGAGCTTCATTTATTCCTCCAATTTTTAACAACAGTTCCAGCTAACAATTTTTTTTCCATTTCATGCATCATAAATAATTTAGTGGAGCAATTATAGAAATACAAGGTAGGTGCAGAAAGTGAGTTCCGTTTCTTGCTGTGGCAGCACCTCAATTGCAGTTTGGCGCATGCCCGGTAGTTGCTCTGAGTTAAGGAGAAGGAGATGACGCCATTTTGAGATCGCTGTTTGTTGTTTACACTTTATTGTGCTTGGTTAGAATGGCAAAGTTATTTTAAAATCCCACCGCTTGTGAGATTAGATCTGTAATTCGTTTTCTGAATGCGAAGGACACTTAACCTATTGACATTCACTGACAGATTTGCAAGGTTTATGGAGAAAATGCGATGAGTGATTCAATGGTAAGGAGATGGGTCCGACAGTTCAATGAAGGACGTGATCAAATGCACAATGACGAACGAAGTGGGTGTTCATCAGACAGTATTGTTTTGATTCATGACAATGTCCGACCTCACACTGTAAACAAGACATGACAACTCTTACAGGACTTTGGCTGGAGCCAGTTTGATCACCCTCCGGACAGCCCTGACCTCACCCCTAGCGACTTCCATCACTCCTTTTGCACCAGAAAAAATTCCTTGGTGGTCAAAAATTCAACAACGATGAAGAGCTCAAAGAACGTGTTACCACATGTTTGGCAACACAGGCAGCAACATTTTATGAAGGCATAGAAAAACTTGTGCCACGCTATGACAAGTGCCTACAAAATGGTGGGATCTATGTAGAAAGATAGTTTAAGACATGCTGTTTTTTTGAAATAAATAGTTTTTCTGTATCTGTACTCGTTTTGTTTTCATTACCAAACCGAACTTACTTTCTGGACATACCTTGTAGTATAATTGTAGCAAAAACCACATAAAGTGCAATGAAACTTAGCAAAACGAAAATGATAACTTTGACAAATATTTTGTGATGGGGGAATCTTTGACCACCTTATTCGACTAGCCTTTTAGACTTACAAGCATGGGAATGAACCCAGTTATGTCTGTCAATAAATAAGAGGAGAGTCCCATGAAAAAGCTTATAGCAGCACACACTACTGCATTTGATCTCAAGGTGAGTCTCTCAAGTCAGAAAGCTAAACAATAAGGAAGGAAATTGCAGCAAAGCTTATTAAAAAGTATTTTTTCAAGGGTATATCAGCACATTTAAGGAACTAGCACAAAATAAAATTGGGTAAAATTGCACCCTATTGTCGCACATACTATGACAATAGTCATCAGAAGTTATCATAAATGAGAAGCAATTTGAATTCCATAACAGAAATGAGGACTCGGGCATATATTTATTTACACATCTTTCTTCACATATTTCATTTCTAATACACCATGCAGTTCTAGTACTTCATTAACACGCATATAATACATGTAGGGTGTTTCAGGAGGAAATTGTGTAACGTCTGGAGATGGCAGGGGAGGTGATTCTTAAGCATTTGTTTCCGGCAATAATGTGGCCACGACTTCTTCATTACTGAGCTATGGCATGCAAACATTTTATTGATCCCATTTTATAGTTCCATGAAAAGTGGTGGAAAAAACGGTCTTAGTTATTCTTGAGATTTGTATCCTTTTTTTCCTGTTGTGGTTCTTGCTCACTGCTTCCAATTTTAAAATAGTAACAAAACAAAAATAGGCAAAAGTTTTATTTTTTAAAGAATTACTTATTATTTCTAGAGATACAAAAAATTGAATGAGTCAAATAATAAGAAAATTTAATTTTCTTTTCCCTCAAGGAAAAATTATTTTCCAATCTAATTTTTAGAGGAGATATTGAATCTTAAGGGGCTGTGGTACATAGGCCTGTGTGATTATCGAAACTAATGGATATCAATCAATTATAAGAATAATTGAAAATATGGTTGATTCAATTGTCAGGAATTGAAGACATGACAATTAATTGAAGCCGTTCAATTAATTGACAATGGTCAATTAATTGACATCGAAATGGGTGTCAATTAATTGTCATTGCTCAATTAATTGACATCAACCAATTAATTGACATGACTCAATTGGATTGTTCTTTTCAAAAGCAGCGATTACACACAGGAGTTGACTACTATCTGATCAATTTATATCGAGTCGACTCCATTTGGAACCACAACTAGGATGACGGCTACTCCGTCCAAGTATCGAATTCCACCACTATCGATGGTGAACTCCTATAGGAGTAGGTATGATACACGTCCAAGTTTCACTTTCCAAGTGGACTCGTATAGGAGTCAACTCCTGTGTGTAATCGCCGCTAAAGGCCTTCCTTTGCCAATGGGAAGAATGAAAGAATTAATTTCAAAAACAGCAAAGCAATAGCAATAGCTTTTATTCACTAATTAAAGGAATAGATCGCTATTTGAAGACAGGCACATGAGATCCTCAGCGTGTTCATCCGACATACACTGGCATTTGCCGATGATAATGTTCCCGCCGAGACTGAACCTCTTGGATGCAGTACTAGCTGCCGGGATAGCTAACTAACTTCTGGAGGGAGGGAGGGGTAATATGGTGGTTGTCACCACCGTCAATAATCATCAATTAATCAATTTCCAGACAATTTTTATGAATTGAAAAACAATTGACAATTTAACAATAATTGACACTTGAAAAAATTTGACAATCGAGTTGATTACCACAATTGACATCCATGTGCTGAAATTATCGATCAATCGTAAAAATAATTTTTATATTATATTTAATTTTTAATAAAGCTTAAGGGTTAACTGGAGAAGATAGCAGCTCGGTGCTAGCGTGGAACAAAATCCCCGTAGGTTATATCTTGGTCATTAAGTTATCTAACATTTTTGCAAATTTCAATTAATAGAACTCTCGGAACCATATATCCATTTTAATACACTTTCTAGAGAGGTAGGAGGCATGAATTTTTTCCTCGTTTCCGAAGTGTTTGCCGTTTATAGTCCGTTGCATTGCTATTACTTGCAGCCGCATCATATTTGGTGCACCCAAAACATCAGGGCAATAACAATACAGCAATGCGCAGTACAGTACACGTGTCCTGAAGTGTCAAAATTCGACATTTAATATTCCAGTGTATGACATCTAACATGGAATTTGATGTCTCTGAATGTGAATAAGATCATAAGTCACTGAAGTGTTCGAAAATATGATTTTTAATAGCTATCTCAATAGAATGTTTTTGCCACTCACCAAATATTCCCACAATAATGGCTATATTAGCGTTACAACTGTAGGAATTGGCTGTGGAGCGATTATTAATCATTTTCGGTATTAAAGAGAGTTCTATTTAGCGAGTGATTTTTCAGATCCCAAGAGCTCTCGCTAAATAGGGCTTCTACTGTAACTGCAAAATAGGTCTAATAAAACTACTGCGTAGCCAAAACTCAGTGGCTAAGAAGTTGTGACCACATTTTCATTAGAAAAAAATGCTTAAAATCACCTCCCCTACCACCTACAGAAGTTACATAGATTCCTCCTGAAACACCCTGTATGTACGTAATTAATGCTACACTGTCAATTTATCAATAAAACAGCTATATTATGAGTTGACAGCCAAGCTTCTCTGAGATGGCCAGCATAAAGGATACCAGCCAAAAATATTGCACACTAAGTTTAATGTATGATGACATCTATTCCATGCAATGTTGGCTATTGATCACTTCATACATTATTATATTAAAAATGTGATGAAATTCAAAATGAAATGTATCAACAAGAGGTTTCACAGAACATTTAGTTAAGATCAACTAAAATATATACAAATTACACCCTCATAATCGTCCCAAGCAGATGATTCATGCACAAAAGCAATGTACAACAGCCCTCTTTCTGTATGAAAATCTCATTTTGCCATGGCCAAGTTTCCAAATCATGATTAATGAATAAATAAATTGAGTTACAAGATCTTTAAGTAAAACAAAAAAATCTTATGTAGATTAAGATTTTTAAAAACGTGTGCAACTTCCACAATTTGAATTATCTGATCGTACATTGTTCTGACTTCATTCAAATTGCCAGGAAAGAGCAACTGTTATTTCTCCAATGTAGCTCTCATTTACTCCCACACACTCAGACTCAACATTTCACTATACATGCATTTTTTGAAAATTTTATGTGATTTTTTTCCTATCTTTGAAGTACATGGAGGGGAATTTTATACAATTATGACTATTAGTATCACCAATATGGGAAAATTGTATTACTTTAAAAAAATCAATCAACCATCTCAACAAAAAAAGGGAATGCATTCACCAATATTGAACACACAACAAAGACAATTAAAGGTGCAAACATTACAAATGTACTATAAAACATAATGGTGATGGAAATGTGAATTCCACAGATGAAGGGTTCATGGGTGTGGGTTTCCAGCATGTCCTGTATTCCACTGCTCCATACTAACCTGCCCCTCCAAGTTGTCCCTTGCTGAGGCAAGCCGCAAGCTCCCTCACCGATTTCTTCTCTCCTCCGGCACCCGAGCCCAAGCTCAGTTCATGGGAGCTGGCCACACCTGAATCGGTTGACTCATCCAAGGCATCGCCCGAGGAATCTGGTGTGTTAGCTGCAGAGGTGTTTGTGCTCGATCCATCACTGGGGAGGGAAAACTCACCTGAAAATTGGAAATGAGTCCAATTAACGGAATTGGTGGCAATGATGTGACCTATATTGAAAAGAATATATGTTGTTGCTTCCACAGTATTTATTGCTCCAATGGCAAGATGTGTGTTTCACTAATGCGGAATTATTAATGAATATTGGAACAAAGAATTTTTGGTATGATGGCCGAGCTGTTAAAAGAGGAATTCAAATGTGTATGTTAATGATGGTGCACTCAGGTGGGTGTTACCTCAAAAACAAAAGAAGGACGTATGTTGCTGTTGCGGTCCGAGGTTGGTCGGTTGGCGTGTGTGACGTGTTCACCTTTGAATGTAATAACTGTAATTGTGACTTAACTCAATATATTGGTTGCACTCAAAAGAATGTTACTGTTGTTCTCTTGCCCACTGCAAAGCAAAGATGATAACAAGAATAACTAGGAACTGAAACATATTGGAACAATATATAATGCGGAATCAACAAAGATTGTCCTTTTCACTGCCAATGTATATTAACTACACTAAAATTTCTGATTAACACATGTGGGTGTGATATGAAATTTCTTCCAAGCGGAACCAGTTTTTTTTATATTTAAATATATAGCCAGCCGCACAGCGTGGCTATAACCCCCACCACCGCCATTCCAGAACAGCACCTGCATTGAATGTGTTGAATAAATCAAGATTCCCAGCAACTGTATGATCCTGCTTTCACAACTATGGATGCATCCAACTTGCAGAACTAGAAATTGGTAGAAACTAGACCATAAGTAAGGAAGTTGTATTTGGTGAGGCTCAGTCAAACTTATCAGTGTTTACAGGGCCACACTGGTTCAACTTGAAAATATGAATGTAAATATGTATATTAAATGGAGACATGGCTAGATAAACATAATTTCATTAACACTAGGATGCCCAAGCTTAAATTACCCCTTGAACACCTGTGGGGCATAGTTTCACCTTCACCTAATAGAATATTATTTTTCAATGATAAAACAATCTGATCTGACTTCATTGGCATAGCTAACATGTGGCAGGGTGGGCCCCTGCCAGGGGTGCCATCACAGAGGTGGTGGTCGTGTGGAATGGAAATCTCCCACCCCCTCCCCCAATATGTAGAGAAAATGTAGAGAATATAAAGTAAGAACAAAAAGAGGAAAATTGAGAATTAGATAAAAGTGGGGGGGGGGAGGGTGCCACCCCTTCCATTTTGCCCTGGGTGCCAGAAACCCTGGTACACTACTGCCTGACTTCAAGTAACTTTTGGGGAGCTGTGTTTGATTCCTATGGTATAAAACACTTTTACCAGCCAATGAAGACAACATATTACTGTGCATTAAATCAGAATATATCAAACTGTAATGTAAATCATTACCACTAAACTATACCTCAACAAAATAGAATAGTTTTTATGCCAAATGGTGAGTCTTTTCTATCATATGGTCACTTGAAGAAAGCACCTAAAAATTTGTAAGTGCCTTGAGCTGAATGCTGCACTGCTGGGTACCAGACAGTGGAATATTAAATAAACATTGGCTCCATGTAAGATTTTAATAACATCAAGTAAGCTCAACCAATAGACAGCATCTTTCTTGAAGATTATCACAAATTATGGGTAATTTGTCTGTCTGTGATAGGCCTGGCAGGCAAAAAATCTATAGGTCTACTCATGGTCAAGGAGAGCTTGAACAGAAGTAGCCTATAAATTAGGCTACAAAAGTATTTACTATTTGTGTGGCCAGGATTTGAACAAATCTTATAGAATTGATGGATTCAATATTCGATGGAATCCTTCCAAAAAAGATTAGAACCCAGTTGTGTGGGTGGCATATGTGTCATGTCGTGGTAAACTGTAAATATGTAGCAGCAAAATCTCACCTTGGAATTTTAGCACTTCAATGTAGTTTTACTACATCAGTGTTGATAATTTGTGTTAAAATTTATTTCATCATAAATATGTACATAAGGGGAGATTTTATGGCCATTAATCACGGAAATTTTCATTTAAAATTTGGTGCACACAGCCCTCATAACCTTCCAATGCCTCATTTTAAAAGCCGATATGCGTGCTGCAGACCATTATACTTGCCATTTTTAGTACCTGTTCGACCAAATGACCAAGCATTTTCTTTATTGTACATATTTGAAAAACGAAGTTTTGAGCTACAGAAAAAGATACACCACCCTTGAACACCTTGTCAAACCACTTTTTTCACGCCGCAAAAGATGCAACATTTTCACCTAACCATTTTTGTGGCTCTGTCATGCCATGGTTCTGCACCGCAAATATAAGGCCATGCATTTTAAGCAGAGTCCTGCATCATGACTTTTCCGTAAAATTAAGTCTGGTCCTTTCAATGCATTAATAAAGTAGACATGTACTTGGTTCTAAACATGGATTAAATAAAAAATAGGCAAAATTAAACTGCACTAAAATACATGAATAGATATTTATTACGCAACCAAATTTTAAAAGAAAAGTGAGGTTGTTGTTTCCTTACCACGTCATTACATTTTAAATTCGGCCTTTAGTTTGAATTGGAGTTGCATTTTTAAACTGCTTGCCATTTTGAGCTAAATTCAGATGTGCATTCAAATCGCCTTATCATTTACATTTATGAATATTAAGAGTTAATATTTTACTCTTCCTTTGTGCCAAAAATTGTCAGAATTGAAGCCAGTAGGCCATGGCCATGAGTCAGGCCCTACTGGCTTTCTGGTGTAAGGCCATTTGTGTAGCATCGCCCACTAGTGAACTCAGGTATTACTTTTCACAGTAAAATGCCCATGAAAGTGTCGTGATTTTTGTCTCTTTTGACATTTTTATTTTTCCCAAGGAGTCATCTCTAAAGCAACTAATGCAATATGGAAGCAAGTAAAAAAAACTATCAATTCCAGTCTGTGAAGCAGCGAAAGCCTGAAATTTGAAACAAAAAATATAACGGAAATGCTTTGAAATGCCCTGTCGATTTCTGTAACAATAATGCCTGTTCGCTCTCAGTTTGAAGCCTGTTGAGTACCTGTTGGAGATTTAGTGAACAGAGTATGAACAGCCTACGAACAATCTTGCGCCACACACAAATGGAAACATCTTGGAAACAGCCTTCCAACAGTTTGTACTCTGTTTGCAGCTTGTTCCTTAACCGGCAGGTAACAAGCATTTCGGGGACGATAGTGAACAGACTCTTAACAGGCAGGGGCCGGTTGGTTGTATGTTTCACCGTACAAGGAAGGAACAGACAACAGTGAACAGCCACTCAACAGATGGGGGCCGGTTTATCGTCTGTTTCACACAACAGGGAATGAACAGAAAACAGTGAACAGGTTCTCAACAGGCAGGGGCAGGTTGGTTGTGCACTTCGCCAAACAAGGAACGAACATACAACAGTGAACAGACTCTCAACAGGCAGGGACTGGTTGGTTGTCCGCTTCTCCCAACCAGAAACGAACAGACAGCAGTGAACAGGCTGTCAACAGGCAGGGGCAGGTTGATTGTGTGCTTCGCCAAACAAGGAACGAACAGACAACAGTGAACAGACTCTCAACAGGCAGGGACTGGTTGGTTGTCCCCTTCTCCCAACCGGGAACGAACAGACAACAGTGAACAGGCTCTCAACAGGCAGGGACTGGTTGGTTGTCCCCTTCTCCCAACCGGGAACGAACAGACAACAGTGAACAGGCTCTCAACAGGCAGGGGCAGTTTGGTTGTGCGCATGGCGGCGACACGCAATCTGGCTTTCTTTTGTTAGAATATGAGAAATTTTCAAGAAGAACATTCTAAAACATTACTCTATATATATGTTATAATGTAAATAAAATATTCCAAAAATGAGTTGTACATGCCTCAATTTATAATTAAACACGTAGGAATTGTGGACTTGGCTTAAAAGAACATGTTGGGAATTTATCTGTATGAAAAATTATCTCTAACTTAGGTGAATTATCTAGAAAATTACCAAAAATTAATTTTCAGGGGGCGCGGTAAATTACGAAAAATACTTACCATGGTAATTTACGAAAAGTATCACGGTAATTTTCTCTCTCAAAAGTTATCATTATACTTTTTATTATTGTAAACAGCCATCTTTCTTCCCAAAATGCACTGGGAAAAATCCCAGGATCTCCCCAGTATGCACCGCGCGCAGACTCTTGCCCTCGTGCTCCATGACTGTCTGTGACGCCATTACCGCCAGGGAATAGTACCGCTATTACGCTTTAGTCGCAGCAATCCATTTGTGCCAGCCGGGTCGTTTGTATACAATATTTAGCATTTCGTCGAAGATGGCAGAACTTTCGCATAAATCATGGTACGCAACTTTGAAGTACAAGGACGGGAAAGTGGAAGATGTGTCAGTTTTGGACAAAGTAACATGGATGCTAACCGAGGGTGTGCAAGAACCCCATTTCAGCCAAAATGTTGTACTGATTTCGAAGTCGGACAGTGGTACAGAGGAAGAACGGCTACGGGCAGTGCGGACGGCCGAAAGCATTTGCACTTCGCAAGAGTTGGGAGGATAGCAGGTACGTACATAAATAACCTTATCCATTGGCTACTTCGTCCCCCCGCTCCTATCCTGTGTGCAGTGAGTTGTTTTCTTAATGTGGAAGCAGATTCTTTACACGGGGCACGAAATTGCTCAACTTCAAACTGCATGTTATTCTCGATCGGGCGTTCAATCATTTTCGAATTAGAGCATGAGCTATTTTGCCATCTCGCGTTCATGCATTCGTGTATGCGTTCTTGCAATTCACGGCTTTACGCATTGCAATTTGAAATGCACGTTCGCACGTACATCAGATTGTGCAGTTAATGAAAAAATGGCTTGTGGGTTAGTGAAAGTTATTCAGAGTAAACCTGAACATGATTTGATTTCGCAAAGAATTCACAAGATAGTGAGTTGTGAAATAATATCTTACAGTGAATGAGAGTTGGATTCGTGTATTTCATTTTTCTCATAATTGCTTTCAGTCTCTAAAGAAGAACTTAAAATCCCAAAACGTTTAAACTGGCCTGTTATGAGAACTAAAGTTGTTGGAGACCCCTTGACATCAGTTGTTGCTGGCTCCTGTCTGAGTGCCCTGCCCAGCAGTCCATTGGACGAGGGCGAGCCGGATAGCTGCCTCCAAATATGGGAGAGTTCCAGGAACTATTCTCCGATAAGGTCCCCTGTCCCAACATCACCGACATGTGGCATTACTTCCTCATAATCTTATTAAATATTTATTGAATTTATGTATTGAATACCTCAGAATCCAAGATTGTCTTCTAAATAAAAAATTGTTGCTAATAAACCTACTTCTATTTTATCATTTATTTGATTTGTCTTCGACAATTACCATAGTCTAATATTAATATGTCTGTGAGGTAAAAATACGGATTGGTCATCAGGATTCAGTTTTGGAAGCAGTACTACATGGCTATTAGCTCTGCTCATTTAGTAAGCTTCAACACTGCAAATTACGTTGTATTTTAGGAGAAGAAAACATTACATCCTGGAATCCTGTGAGTATAAGCATTATCTCTGGTGGCTTGAATATATTCTGGTGGCTTGAATTGAGTCACATGGCCTAAATGAAAACTTTAATAGCTTTTATAATATTTTTAGACAATGCTTTAATATTGCATTTCCTCTTGAACCAGTGAGATACAGAGGAACTAGTAAAAAAAACTGGCTAACGCCAGAGATTGTAAGCATGTCTAACTATTTAAGAAATATGTCAAATATTATTTTGAATTCAAATGAACCCCAGATACATGATCAGTACTTGGATTTAAGAAGACATTACAGGTACTGTATAAAAAGAGCAAAAAGGGAGTACAATGATCAACGAATAAAAAATGCTTCTAACTATGCCAAAGTGGCATGGAAAATTATTAAACAGAGTTCGTCCTCAAATTCAGTGGAAACTCTTGACCACATCATAGATGATGTTGGAAATGTCATTAGAGATCCTGTTATGATATCTAATGCTTTCAATGAAGCATTCTTACAGATGCCTGTTTCTTTGTTGGCTGCCCCCACTGTTCCATATAATCCAAATTCAGTGAATTGCAAATCATTTTATTTAAAACCTTGTGATAAAAAAGAACTACAACAACATTTGACTAAGGTAGGGGGTAAAAATGCAGTGGATATTGATGGTTTGTCCGGTAAATTACTTTGTCAGTGTATGGACCCTATTCTTGATCATCTCCTATCTTTAGTTAATCAGTCTTTGTTGGAAGGTGTTTATCCTGATGCACTTAAGGTAGCCAAGGTGGTTCCTGTGTATAAAAATAAAGGAAACAGAAGTAACTTGAATAGTTATCGACCAATATCCATTATTCCCATGTTTGGTAAAGTTCTAGAACGAGTGTATTCAAAAAGACTAGTGGACTACCTGGATAGTCAGAACTTGCTATCTGCACAACAATTTGGTTACAGAAAAGCTAGGTCTACTGAAAAAGCCCTTTTTAATACCATTGACCACATACTGGATCAGATTAATGAGAAATGTAAAGTTCTAGGCATTTTTTTTGATCTTAGTAAAGCATTTGATACAGTCAATCATGATAGACTACTCTATAAATGCCAGGCATTAGGCATTAGAGGGGTCGCATTAAATTGGTTGAAAACATATCTAGATCATAGATACCAGAAAGTAGCCTATCAGCAAGAAGGTAACATTTACATGTCCACTCCACTGGAAGTAGTTAAAGGTGTTCCTCAGGGATCTGTTCTGGGGCCCATTCTCTTTTTAATTTTTATAAATGACCTGCCAATGAACCTAACAGTGAATTCACACAATTGTGTAATATATGCGGATGACGTGAGCATAGTAACATCTAGTAAATCTTTAAAAAATTTAATTACCGATGGTGAACTTTTATTACAACAAATGATTAACTGGTGCAATAACAATGAACTTGTACTGAATAGTAACAAAACTCAAGCAATGTTTTTTTCAGCAAAATACAATCAGTTTGTAAATAATGGTACTCTGTGTCAAAAGAAAAATTTTCATGTTGTGAATAATTTAAGGTTTCTTGGAGTATATATTGAACAAAATCTAAAGTGGGATGTTCATGTGGCAGATTTATGTAAAAAACTGTACTCAGTATTTTATTTATTGTCTGTTATAAAACATACTGTAAGCCTTGATGTTCTCAAAACATTGTACTATGGTCTTTTCTTCTCCAGAATTTCATATGGCATCATATTGCGGGGAACTCCATCCGCATTGAATGGTGTATTTTTAATACAAAAGAAGTTATTGCGAATGATGTGCCGTAAACCTTTTCGTGCTCACTGTCGGCCTCTTTTTAAGGAACTGAAGATTTTAACTGTGCCTTCGTTATATATTTATTATTCTATACTCTATGTAAGAAAACATGAATCTGATTTTACCCCAAATAATAATTATCATACCTACGAAACAAAAAGATGTAACGACATGCATGTGCTCTCATCAACTCTTGCCATAACTTCGAAGGGACCTCGTCATATGTGCATAAAATTGTATAATCACCTTCCACAATTTATAAAAAAAGAAATAAGAATGACTATATTTAAGAATTTAGTTTATGACTATCTTTTGTTTCATTGTTGTTATACTGTAAATGATTACTTAAACTGTCATCAATGATTGTATAATCTTTTTGTTAGTATTGATATATTTTTGTTTAATCATGTATTTTGACGTGCCTTATATACTTGCAGCTTGTTCTACAATGTATCCTATGGGCAAATAAATTATTATTATTATTATTATTATTGAAGAGGCATTTAAGTAGATGATTTGTACCAGTTTTTGTGTCAATCTGTCTTGAAGTATTGCATATTTTAGTGATGCAACAATTTATATTTTTGTTAAGGTTGAAAAAATTTGACAAGTGGATTGATAAGTGCTAACTAGTCCAAGTTATAATAATCTAATAGATAGTGGTCAGTAGTTTCATTTTTGCATATTTTGGCTAACAGGCAAAGAACGGCCAGCTAGAGTAGACCAACGAACTAATTAAACAGACAACTCACAGCCAGAGCACCGTTATGTAACGCCTTGAGAACAGGCTGTAAACAGGATATACACCAACAGTTAGCAAAGAGGCAACAATATAACCAGTGAAGAGCCGTCTGGAAACAAATTAGCAACAGCGAACGGGCAGTGCACAGTTCACTGGCTGTGGTCCAACAGGTAAGGAACAGAATATGCCGCTACCCACAACAGGGAGAGAACAGACAAGTAACCATCTTCTCACACACAAGTTGTTCCAATTTACATTCTACCAACCATCGCCTGACTGTTGTCACTCGGACAAGGAACAGGGAACTAACAGCCTAATAAATAGGCAGCGAACTGACAGCGCACTGTCCCCTGCCTGTTCACTGGCTGTAATCCAACAAGTAAGGAACAGAGAATGCCACTACTTACAACAGGGAGATAACAGACAAGCAACCCTCTTCTCACAGACATGAAACAGACAAGGTGTTCCATTTTACATTCTACCAACAGTCGTCTGCCTGTTGTCTCTCGGACAAGGAACAGGGAACCAACAGCCTACCGAACAGACAACGAACAAGCATTATTGTTACAGAAATCGACAGGGTGCCTTATCAGGAAAAAGATTTGGACTGCACTAGTATCAGCGTTTTTAAAGAGAGCCTTCACTACTACCCGCAATTTGGTTAATAAAAACAAGAAACAGATTAGAATATAAAAGACTAAGAATTCACCATTTCATAAGCAAAAATTAATAAGTTACTTGTGGTTAACTAAGCTTTTTTTAGCATTCTTAATTTAAGAATTACCTAATATAAATGCCATTGTGAAACAAACTGAGGCTCAATTTTATTTCACTTTTGTATCTAAATTATTAGATTTGTGCTTGAGTGAAAACATCAAGCTACTTATGGGTACCTATAGTAATTTAAAAGAAAATTCAAAATGGATTAGGATTTGTTTTATACATATGTACATGTATTGCAAATGAAAAGGAACTGGGATTCATAATTTGGTGAAAAGATTCGGATTTGATTCGGTAATTGAGATTGCATAAAAAAAAGAGATTCAGATTCAGGTTTCGGATTCGACCCATCACTCCATAGAGAATTAAACATAAAATTTCCAAAAAATGAAACAAAAATATTATGTATATGGCCATTTGGAACTTTCTCCTTACTTTGTTCATTTCACTTAATCTTGAAGTTAGCTACAGGTGCAAACAGCTTTTGATTTCCGCAATGGATCCTAAATTTTGATAACTGTTCCTGAATGTAGGAGATTGCAGTTACATTTTGGGAGCCAGTTCTGTATTTTGACACCATTTTAACTTTTGGCAACCAGCCAGATACATTGTTCAACCACCTCTGAAATGTGGAAACCATCGTTTGAGACCAATAGTTTGATGGGTTATTGCCAGACAAAATTCAGCTCAGAATAACCTTTCTCATAGTGGTTTCTATTGGATTCATGCTGAGCTCTTGTCTTGGACAGTAGCCATCTGAACATCGTAGCTAATGATTACCTATACGATACATAATTACTCAGCATGAACAATATGGATAACTTAGCATTTTTGGAGCAGAATGGAATTTTTCTCAGGACAAACAACAAAATAATAAATTTCCACACAGTTTAAAAAATATGATGTATAGCTAAAAGAAAAAAAGCCAGCTTGCCTTCACTTCATATTATGGAGTAATGAGAGAAAACTGTAATGAATGCATGGTTACCGAGTTGATGAGGCCTCTCAAAGATATGAGGGTTCAGAGACATTTTTTATTATTACCACATATATGTTCACACAATCGTTGCATGCAATAATTTTGAAGTAGGAATACTTCCTGAAAACCAAAAGACATGAAAAGGTATCACCTGATAAGAGAATGTTCACCTGAGAGTACAATCACGTGCTGTATGTAAGAATCGGAATATGTAACTCGGTATCACTTTTGTACAATAGGTTACCTACAAACTTGAAATGTATGTCCTCTGTGTCTTCTTTTAAATTAAAACTCAAAGAACTACTTCTTCATAAATGTTATTATAGTACTGATGAGTTTTTTCAGACAATATTGTAAAGCTATTGTGAAAGGTTATTTATTTATATATGTTTCTGAATATGTTCTATGTCAACAGACCAAAAGAACAATAAATCTATGTATAATTATTATTATTATCTCTTGAGAAAAGACAGTGATTGGGAATGGTTGGCATCAGATTGCAATATTTTTCAAAACGACTATGAAGGATTGGGGAAAGTGCCACCTCACTACAAAACAGTTGAGGCGACAGACATTTTTAGGTAGATTTAGAAGAAAGACTACCTATTTTAGTCGTTTCGGTGACTTCCAGAAAATTTCTACATAGTTTTTCGTTTCATGGTCAGTACAATTCAAAACCATCACCAACTCAAACATTTATATGTATATATATCCCTTTTTATAGTCATGATAACTGCTGTAATTTGGCACAAATTACTTGCAGACTCATACATAAAATATGAAGTCGGAAAATCTCAGTCAAGTTCGTTAATGGGAAAAATTGGACCAAGGAGGTGGAAATGGGAAAGATTTTTGAAAAACTGAAAAAAATCCCTGTAACTCCCTTAAGGGAATATTAATTAATATGAAATATATTGCATTCATTTAAATTTATTATACTTCCTAAGACCACTGCCAAAAACTTTTGTTGGAAAGATTTTTAGATAACACCAACCATTAGCTCAAGGAGAGGAAAAAACAGGCTTTTTCAGACAAAAAATTTGTAACTTCATTAGTAAGCACAATATCAAATTCGTTCAAAGTTATTGTAGGTCATCTTTTATATTATCTAAAACTTTCTATTAAACAATTTTTGATACGACGAACCCTTACCACAAGGGGTAGGCAAAATGAGCTTTTATATAAAAAATACTTTGAAATCTACCTGTGCCTCTAGGGCTGGGCCTAAGGGATTTCAATATTTTATATTATAATGCAGTCACAATATTTGTAACAACAAAAACCAAAGTATCAAATTTAATCAGTGTTTATCACATGAAATCGTCTGTTACCTGTCCCACACTATTCTGGATTCTTTTTTCTTTAACGAGAGAGAGACAGAGAATTTCTCTGCATGGACAATAAAAATAACAATTATTCATTCAAAACACACAAGCAGGAGAAAGTCATGCACTAAAATTTTGTCTCAATTAAAACTTTATATTCAACATAAAAAAATATTGGGCCCAATTTACATATACCTAATGCATGTATATCTCACTTAGATTAAAGAATTCATATAACATTTATTTTAATTTCATGTAACCCTGAGCAAAGAAACTTTGTCCACTTATCGGTCTCCTCTTATTTCTATCTCAATCAATGTGCAGCTGGCCGTTTTTCCTTCTCGCTCCTCTTTGCAGTTGCCAAATCTCCGGAAAATTTCTTTTCCTTTTCACTACCACCTCCTACTTCGTGCGATCTCCAATCTGCTCCCAAGATCCACCCAACTTCAACCTTTATCTCACGTCCACTCAGCGCTCGAACGCTGACGAAATTTATGACTTTTCCCCTATTCACGCGACTTTTCATCCGCTCCCAACAGGATGCAAATTACGACGCCTTCCTTTGCTTCTTTTATTGTTTTTTTCAGCGTCCTTAGTCCCTTGCTTTGTTGGACTCTGTTTAATTCAAATACACATCGCTAGTGACGGCTCTCGAACTTGCGACCTTGTTTCTAACGCCACGTTGACCTTGAGAATACCGTTACACGTCTGATATTTGGATTGCATTCAGCCAACTCTAGCTCCAGGCGAAAGAAAGGGAAATCAGTGGCAATTCCTAGCCTGAAACACCATGAACTTATGAACAAAATTTTGATACGCCCCATCAAAATGTAGAAAAGCCATCAAAAAGAAGCTGTAGTGATTTTCAACAAATATAGCAATCCAAAAGACACAAGCCGCCATCTCCATGAATACTTCGTTCTGAAGTTACTTCAACCCAGTGGGGTAGCAAGAAAACAACAAAAAGGAGACTTTGAAGACTAACTCATGAAAAAAGATATACCAAATGACTAATCATGTAAAAGGAGACTTACAGAGAGTAAATTAACTTTTTTTGAAATTGAAGTGTTGCATGTAGAAAAAAAGGATACAAATTACACGCATTGGAGTAGTAAGAAATTTTAAATTGTGTATGCTCCAAGCAGAATATTGTTAACGACTTTTTGTACAACTCCCACTCACACCTCCTAAATCTCCAATTCCCCCCTCCCAAACCTCCTATTCATCCTAAAAACCCAGATAGAAAAAACCCCTCCCCTTCACTCCACTCTCCACCTTGACAGCCAAACATGTATAGGGTATGATGGTTTGTTTTGCTATTGTTTGTTTTGTTATGGTTTATTTTATATAGTTTGTTTTGTATGACTAAGTACCTCTCCCTCCACATTCCTTCACCTCAGAAGATTGCTCCCTACAGGGATTCTCTTCCCACCCCCCCCCATTTTTCTCAAGCATGTGATACCTCCCTGATCCAATCCCAAACTCCTTCCCCCACCCTACCTTCCTTCCCTCCAACCCTTCCCCCCCCCCTACCTGAGGGCAGTATATAACCACGAGTATTTTGTAGAGTCTTCACCTGAAGATGAAGTTATAGTACATCGAAACCCGGGTCGTGCAAATAAAATTATCATTGTGGAACCACAAAGTTTAAGTTTTTCATTTATATAACCATTTAAAGTTAAATGTTACTTTTCTGAAAAAGTTACTGATTAAAGTTAAAGTAAAAAAGAGTAACTTTTACTATAAAAGTTACTTTTTCAGTTGCTTTTAAGAAACTTTTAAAAAGTTACTTTTAAAAGCTATTTTTCGCATTTGAGATAAAATAAATACAAACTTCAAATTCAAGAAAAATTATTGAAATTTTACTTAAAAAGTCATAAAACTTAAGTAACATTCTCATTTCAAAATTTGTATCAGACATCTGTCCCTGTAGATAAATTTTTACGGTCACTCCACTCAGCCCTGCTGATGACAGAATGTCGCTGAGTAAGTTATGCGTAAACTGGCGCATTTTACAGATATGTTTGAATGAACCCATCCCCCTCATTACCCATCATAGATTTTTTGGTGACACCCCCTTTCTCGTGTTCAACTATGTAGTATTGATGACACGACGTCGCAGAGTAAGGCATTCATGCCCTCGGGGACATGGTCTTCGAGTGGTCTCGTATTTTCTCGTCTGAGTGTGCGTTCCTAAACTTTGGTGGTCACTCCACTCAATTCCGCTTTTGTTTGGATGTATTCCTCTGTGCCTATTCATTGAATATTTGCACAACTACCCAGCTATATTGCATTCTTAGATACCGTGTTATTTTCCCCTTTGTCTGTTGGGCAAGCTTTGTGCCCAAATTCGAACAGGTCGACATTCGCCAAAAATTAACGAAAAAAATTAACTGAAGTTAGTTTTGTATCAGTTAATGTATAATTTTAATGATTAAAAGTTAACTCTTCTAAAAAGTAACGGTTAAGTTAAATAGTTAACTACATTTTTAAAAATAACGATTAATTTTAATCATTATTTTTAAAATCATGAATCCCTGCTATGATCAGCACTAAACAAAGAGTTGCAAAGCATGCAATGAGAGCTCATTTGTACATACCTGACTTGCGATCTGAGCCAGCAACTGACCATGGTCTGGGTTTCGGAGCAATTGGAGGGGGTTTAGTTTTGCTGGCAGAGGAAGCCTGTGACCCACCAGAACTTGCTGCTTGCTTCTCAGCAGCACAGGTTTTTGCTACACTTTTGAGAACTGGTGACAAGGGAGGCAAACCATCTTTCTGAATGCCGTTGGTTGGAGATGAAAGACCAGTTGACCGCAGTCTTACCCCAATGGCAACAGGAGAACCAACTCCATCCTTGCTTGTGCCACTTTCTGAGTCTTCTGATGACTGCAAAATAAAAGCTCCAATCAACCCAATGGCAACTGAATTATAAGATTATTCTAAAAACTGAAGTATATTATAAAAACTAATGTGATTGGCAAGCATATTCTCTATGTTTCAATTCCATGCAAGAATGGCAGCTTGCAATCAGCTTCTTATGACTGAGCAATGAAATTCATCCTTTGCCTCCCACAGCATTAGCCTTGTTTTAACCCAAAAAGCTTGCGCTTAGTTTTTGAAATTTTCAACATTTTTCATATTTTTTGCAAGTCTGTTTCACATTGGACACCAAAATGTTTACTAGATATTGATAATATAATGCAAATTAAAAAATACAAGAGATAATGCAATAATGTTATAAAACATTTTGTGTGAGTGCGAAATTATGTGAGCCCATAAATTGGTACGGAGTGCTTAAGGTGATGTGAGGAAGTTCGTATATCAGACCCTTGAGCATCTTAGGGTTAATAAAGACAAGCAAGCTAACAATCAAGTTTAATTTTTTCTTCACCTCACATAAGTAACTTCAACGAAACTATTTTATTAGACATACATAGATTATGATTTGTCTCACATTAGTAACCTAGCATAATTAGTTTTTTAATAAGACTCAAATTTGTTTGCAATTAATTAATGCAAGATTTATATTAATACCACCTATGCATTAAGTCTCAAATCATTCATTACATTTTCATTTATTCTATAAATGACAACAAAACACTGAAAATCTTCTTATTTCACAATAACTTGATTTTAGCTATCAGTAGACCCCATGCTTTATGATGACTACACATCACAATGCAGTCACTTGACAATCTACCTGACAAAGCTGATCATTACAATTCGAAACTTGTATTGAGATTGCCCTTCCCTTCTTTCATCGCCAACAATAAAAAAAAACAGATAAAAATACAAGTTTGCTTGGTTCATACGACCAATTACTTCTACACACATCAATTGTAAAGTATGACTAGTGCTGGCCGCATGCATAAACAAAGGGAAAAAATACTCCTGCACCCATATATATTTGTATCGGAAAAGGGTGTACCTTTCTCCCCTTTCACTCCAACCCAGTGATTGAAAAAATATCCTTAAAGAGAGCTCAGCTGCATTCCTGTAGATTGATAAAGAATCTGCCTGAATGGATCGGAAATTAAGAAAATTCAAAATGGAAATGCCAGCACGTTTCAATATTCTTTTTCCTCTACCCGGAAATCCCCACCAGGAAAATTCACCCAGCTTTCCATCTCCGTCGTTCCAAAACCTCCGCTTACTCTCCTCCATCAACTTCTTCCTCACTTCAGGCGAACCTATCAAACGCTTCCCTTCTCTCCCATACTGGTCATATTTACCCCTCAAGTGACCCTCTGTGTCCCACCTCCCCACTTGGGAGGGGGGACAGACGGGAGGGTGGGCACGAGCCATCACCTTTGATCTGAAGCCTCCGTTCCGGGCCTCCAGGAGATCAGGTCCCTTTGAGTGCCTTCTCCATCCCACCCCCTCAAAACTAGGTCAGGATGCAATGTCCCACGCTGAATCTGCCGGCCCCCCATGCTAACTCTTGGGCCCTTTAAGGAATTGCCCCCACTCTCCTAAGGCATGTCCTCCCTCTCAGTTGATGCAGCCGGTTGAGGTAGGGGAGGAGGAAGATAAGATGCGACTATTCGGCGTAAACCGATGATTCATTCGATGTTTATTCTTCGCGCACATCCCTTGGCCTTGACTACCAGGTTGATTAACCTCACTTGGGCTTGGGCTTGACCTGGAGCTGCAATTTCGGATGAAAATCTCCTTGCTTGATCGAAAGCAGAGGGAAAACAATAACCAAAAATACCAAAAATTTTAGTTCAATATCGAATCTTTAAATGAATCCTGAGATTTAATAAATGAAGAGTAGTCGATCTAATCTGAATAGAGCCACAAATGAAGCTTTCGCATAGTACAGTGGAAAAAGAAAATTATTGATTTGCAGTGATAGCATCGTTAGTAGCCGATAAAGTGTAAAAGGACTTTATCGCCTTCACTGTTGAAGTGTGTGGCTTGTATGTACAATCTACTTTTGAAAGGAGGTACCTATTTAGCTGGACTCTTCAATAAGCTCTTTTATCTGCTCCATCATGTTGGAAATAACCACACACAAATAAGATGAATCCAAGGGAGAATAACGATTGTTATTTCGCGAGATTAGTGGTCATATCAGTATTTGTACAAAATACATAACATGCATCCAGCACCTAGCATCCGCGAGAGAATTTTATTTTCACTGTCTACAATATCCGGTGCAAATGATCGCACAAGTCGCACACTTCCTTAGTGTATGCATAAATTAATATTATTGATGATTATGCATCGCTCACGCTAAAGTTATGAGTTCTCCAGTTATGAGTTAGGAAATAATATAAAAACATCCACTAAGAAGCTTGATAGGCTTAGTCCAAACTACACGAAAATTGAGCGAAGATACTTTATTGCCTAATCATTCATTGGAGAAAAGAACACGTAAGTTGCCGTGATATAAATTTCCCACGGGGCTTGGATGGAGGTTGATTCTTCTGATTTTCGGGATTTCCCCCAGGAAAAGCTGGAACAACGTGGTGGAAATCCCGAAAATTGGAAGAATCAAACTCTGAAAAATTAGTTGTATTCAACTGTGTGCACTCTGTGGGCATGAATACACATTTAAATATACTTTCATGAATTATAACTTCGTAAATCATGCAAGTACGTCGCAAGAGTACATCTTAATTTAAGGAAACAGAAAAAGAGCTTCATGGCAATGTTTTTGAAAGATACTCGTTCATACGAAATTTGATATTACGAAGTGCAGATTTTTCCAGTCCCGTCGACTTAGTAATTTCAAGTTTCTAATGTATTACAAAAATGTATATGGTAAATGATCAAGCTTTTCATTTAGCTATGGATGGAAGATTAGGGCTGAAAAATTGAACAAATTTTGGTAATGACAGCACTACTGCTACTCAGCACCAGGAAGATTACTCTGAACACAAATACTTATTCATGTTTGATATTGTCAGCATTACATCTAAGATACTTTACATAGAGGCCAAGCTGAAAAACATGTTTGGTTTCATAAAGTATATAATTAAATACATACAACCCACCCCAAAGAAAACTACTGTGGTCATCAGGTAGTTAGTTTCTCTTTTAAGATGAAATTCACTAAAAATCAGTTCAGGACAATGTATTTAACCCATAAAGTGGGGTCACATGTACACTTCAGCACTTCAGAAGAAAACACCAAAGCCTGCTCACATATCAAAGCTTTTTCCCCAGCATGTGGCCTGAGCCATAAGCACACAGCAAGCTACAAAGCAGGCTTGGAAGCAATCTTTCCAGCAAGCCTTCTGGGCATCACAGCCAAGCACGCTTAGAAGAAGCATGCTTGACAATTCTAAAATGGCTTCTACCTTGCCACACAATTGGAATTCCCATGTTGGCTAAATCATCATCTGCCACTTCTCCACTAAATTCCCAGGATTCTGAGGGGGGAAATCATTCATAAACAGCATGTAAACTTTTAATTAAGAGTCTATTCTGTAAAGTAAAAGTTTAAGTACTTAATTTATGATAATTGTGGGATGAAAAATAAAATTTAAACACTTAAATTAAGCGGCAATCATACATTCAAAAAACCTACAACAATTTCTGGTTCTGGTTCAAGCTATAACAATTAACTCTTATGAATTTCAAAATTACAGTCGGACCACGATATTGAGTGTGGTCCTCACACTTTAGAACATGGTATTAGTAATACCATGCTTTAGAAGAGCACTTAACAAATGAAGTTAAACTTAAAACTAACAAAGTGTTAAAGAAATTTAACCTGTTTAGGAAGAACAGAAGCCCTTTTCTCTTGGCGTGCTTTTATTTCAGCCAGAACTTCACTACCAACACCAACAGCTATCTTTGGAAGTGAGGGTGATAACCGTTTGATGCCATCCACTGACTCTGAGTTTGCTGTGTTTCCACTGCTTGTGGCCTCTTCATTACTATGTGCCCCACCTAGAAATCACATACAGAACAACATGAGAGAGATAACTATGAATAAAATTGACTCAAACAGATTAAACCCCATGCAGAGGACCTGCTGGCAAAATGGGACACAAATTATACAACTGAGTATTTTATTTTACCAGCGAGTATTTTAAGTAAGATTATGACAATATTAAGTGTTCCTTCCTGACTTGAGATAGAAGAGAGCAAACCTCGTCGAGTAAGCGCTGAGGCAGAGAGAGGGAACTCTCCAGTCGTCCGGCGACCAGAGAGGGGAGAGCTCTTCTCGAGGCAGTCACTGGAGCGTGATCTCGTGGCTCCGACTGGTGTATGATGCTGCACAGGCCGATGCGGGGGTAGTCCAGTGGGAGGGAGCGAGGATCCCTGCTTAGGATGTTCCTCAGACACGCTGCTGAGGACAGACACACCTCTAACGAGACGAGGAGAACTGAAAACATGAGTACAAATAGGGAAAATGTACAGAATTCATTGATGTTTTTTGGGTACTTACATGACAGAAAATTTTATAATGAACATAAACATACATGTAATGCAATCATCAACAGCAGACACTAACCCTTTCACTGCAATTATATTCCAGGCAGGGTGAGCAAAGACTGTGAAGGCCATTTTCACTTAGTGTTGCTTATATCAGTTTCTAAATGTTTAAAAACCAATTACATTTCACCATTCCACTGAGATTAAATTTTAAATGTTATGTATAAATTTGGGAATTGAATGGTAAAAAATAATTATATGTATTTTTAGATTGCACTTTAAAGGTAATAAAAATTCACAAATCAATATGTCTAAAAATGCCAGCCAATATATCCATCAGTGACAGTTTTTGCACATTCACCTAATGCTGAGAGATCATCTATCATGTGGAAGAAAGGGTTAATAATTGCCTTCAAGAAGTGCATATGTATTTTAAAGAGTAACTTGATCCAAAATAGCATCTCAATGGCTGAATTCACCGTATGATATTGCTTCTCTTCTCAATTATGTATTTTAACATGAGGGACCATATCATAACAGTTCTTTGTTTCCCATGTAGAAAATTAAAAACTGTTAATTTTGTCTAATACAGATAAACCAATATTTTCATAAAGCAATGTTATTAATATTAAAATTTTTCATCCAGCATGTTAAAGAATGTGGATAAAATCTTTAACTGTTAAAAAATTGGCCATGAATACTTCTACAGAGCCCTTTGACATGACTGTCAGCACTCGTGATTGGACAGCTATGTCATCATCATCATTTTGATTGAGGGCATCATCATCTTCCGCACCATCCGCCATGACTACCACACCCGTGATGTTGACAGCACTACAGTTGGTAGAGCAAGAAGGAACATTATAGGTCAGCGACGAAAGATGTGATGAACACTTGTGGTGTAAAATGTTGCCATGAAATGAAGTATGAATTTCAGAGAGTGATTTTGTGTACGCTGAGATATCCTAACATCTGCCGAAGAGGATAAAGAAAGTGGAGTTAGACAAGAAGAATACCGTATAAACTTGTGTAAGAGGCGCACCTTTTTTCCCAGAAATCGCAGCCGAAAATGAGGGTGTGCCTCTTACACGAATTTTTTATCTGCCTGCCTTAAGCCTAGTCACGATATGAGCAGTAGGGGGCGAGTGGCAGAGCAGTATCGCGGCAGGACGGTAGTGGCCACTAAACGAGCGGTGATTCGACCTAAGATTAGTTCAGAATCAGAAATGGCAGTACATACTGTCATAAGAGAAAACGTTCTCTGCCGACATTTTACCACAGAATGAGTTGAACGGCAGAGCGGCACAAGAAAGATTTCGTGTCTGGGATTGGCGGCGAGCGGCACTTATGCTGCTCACGTCTATCTCCCTATTACGTTTTCCCTATGCCACACACCCAAGGTGGCTTGAAGGGTATTTTGTTGATGTAGATATCATGGCTGGGTTCGAGCGTTTTCCATGTCAAACATTAGGAACATGAAACTCAGCATTGCCGTCCTGTCGCTCGCCACCGCCGCCTGCCGCTCGTATCGTGGCTGAGGCCTTACTCTCAAGTCCCTGGAGAGCTGAGTGACCTTGGTGCTCAGCGTGAGTCATCAGGGGGGAGGGGATCTTTCGCTCGCTTGTTTACAGGGGACGCAGTCGCCTAAAAACATGTAAACTTGTTGTATGACAAGGCGAGTGTGTGGGGTGCAATTGGGGGACAGCGATTGGCCGCGCAACAAGTGCAAGCACCGGAATTTTCACCCCCCAAACTTTCTCATTTTCTGTCATCGGACAACTTTGAGTGACTCAACTGTATGCACCTGCCCTAAGCACAACTGAGAGAATTCTGTGAATATTAACATTTGTGTATATGCCACCATAGGTCAGTGTTGCCCAAAATGAATAAGGGCAAAAAGTATCCGCAGATTTGGTAGGGCTCTCTCCTCTAGGGTACGTGGTAGGGCTCTCTCTAGGGTACGTGGTAGGGCTCTCTCCTCCCCTAGAGACACATCCAGTTGAATGTCCCTTGGGCCTGCTTCCTGGTCCCCAGCTGCTTCTGGTGGGTTCAGCAACTGTGTGGCAGCCTTCCTCTCTAGCTCATCTCGCTCTCCCAGCTGCAATTGCTCCAGTGGCTGCACCTGCTCTCCCGGCTGCAACTGCTCTTCCAGCTGCAACTGCTCTTCCAGCTGCAACTGCTCTAGTGGCTGCACCTGCTCTTCCAGCTGCAACTGCATCTCCTCATCCCAGGCCAGTTCTACTACTCTTGGCCTTGGATCTTGAATGCAAGCATCCGCTGCCTTGTAGGGGAAAACATGCTCCCTGAATCTGACATCTCTGCTCACAATTATCTTCCCTCTCTCGATGTCCCAAAGGCGGTAGCCCTTGACGCCCATCTCATACCCCAAAAATACACATCTTCTAGCCCAAGGACCAAACTTTCCATCACGTAAACTCTCGGCTGACCATGCCCACGCTTCACAGCCGAAAGTTCTTAGGTAATCGAGGTCCATCCTCTCCAGTTCTTTCCCCTCCCATACCTCTAAGGGTGTCCTGAAGTTCAAAGAGGTTGATGGGCACCTATTCAGGGTATGACATGCTGTGAGAACAGCCTCCCCCCAAAAATAGCTTGGCATTCCAGATTCGATCAGCATGCACCTGGTAACGTTTTGCAGTTTTTGGTTGTATCGTTCAGCGAGGCCATTTTGCTGTGGAGTCCTGGGGACAGACTTACGGTGAAGTATGCCTCGCTCCTGCAGGTGATTTTCAAATGCTCCTCCTGTGTATTCACCTCCTTGATCACTCTGAAACTCTTTGATCTTTCTCTCTTTCTGCAGCTCAACTTTCACATGGTATTTACGGAACTCCTGTAGCACATCACTTTTGAGTCTGATGGGTACTGCAACAGTAAACCTCGAACATTCATCAATAAAGGTGACAATGAACCTACACATCCCCAAGGAAATTGGAGTGATGGGTCCCATGACATCTGAATGAACCCTTTCCAGTAACTGGGTAGCCTTCCTCCCATCACCTTTTGGAAATCTGTCTCTCTTCATCTTGCCCTGGATACAAGGAAGGCAACCCTCTTTCTTCCAGTCATCTTCTACCTCGAGCTCTTGAAGAGGTCCAATTTTCTTCATTGCTTGTTCGTTCAGGTGCCCTAGTCGACCATGCCAGGTGGTAAATGACACTCTTGATGCCTTTTTGCTCCGTTTTTCAAACTCGTTCCGTATCTCTTCCACACTGACTCCTCCCACAGTGGATACATAATATAGGCGAGAAGCTCTGAGGGCCTTAAACACTGATTTTTCTCCTAAATAAGCGTTGGCTGTTCCTTGGTATGCTTCAAGTCTGCATCCCTTTTCTTCTATTTGCCCAAGTGATATTAAATATTCTTGGAGTGCAGGTACATAGAGGACTTCCTTCAGTTCTACATCTTTACCTCCGCATTCTTCAGAAACATGCAGGATTACATTCCCTCGTCCTTCTATTCTTAATGGAGCACCATCACCTACCTCCACTTCTCCACGCATCAGGGCGAATGAAGAAAACAAATCTCTTCTGGGAGTCATGTGGTCTGACGCCCCACAATCTAAAATCCATACTCCCTGACTATTGGGTACGTCACGCTTAGCACAGAGAGAAACAAATTCTCTCGACACGATTGATGCCGTAGCCTTTTTCTGTTCCCGTTGACTTTACAGTTTTTTCTGCTACCTTCTTCTTTGGGCAATTACGTGAAATGTGGCCTTCTTCTCCACAGGCGTAACACCAAAATCGTCGTTGGTTGGTGGTTGATTTAACTGAGTTTTCCGCATAATTCTCCCTCGGATTACTTCTGTCCCTCCTACCTTCATTAGAAGCCTTTCCTTTGTTGTTTGAAGTCTGGGCTCGAAAGGCTACATGTTTTTCACCATCCCCTTGGAGTCGGAGTTTCTTTTCTGCCGCCAACAATTTAGATTTCAAGAGAGTCGTTGTGAGGTTAGAACTCTCTATCTCCCATGACTTCACATACCCTTGGTACGTCTCCGGTAGATTACCGAGAATTATGCCGGCTACCTGCTTGTCCGTCATCTCGAATCCTCCCTTGGCCGCCCTCTTCTGGAGAGTTTGCATCTTGGAAAAATATTCTTGGATGGATATACCTTCCATTTTGACACAGTGTGTTAGTTCTTTCAAAACCATCTAGTTCACTAGGTCTTCGCAGTTGCACAGCTGGTCTAGAATTTGCCATGCCTGTTTCGCCGAAGCACATTCTCCAAGAAATTCTCCCCATATCTCCAAGAAATTCGTCCCCAACAGTTTTGTATATCACGGACAATGCGATTGTGTTACATTTTGCACGACGCCGAACTTCACCCTGGGATAATACAGCACCTTCCGCGTCGGTATAACCTTCAATAGCCTCCCACGCATCCCGGAGTAGCAAATCTGCTTTCACTCGCAATGCCCAAGCGAAGTGATTGTTTGAGTTCAAACTTGGTATACGGCTCGCGGAGTCTTCGTTCGTGGGCGCCATGATGATTCAAAATTGCGCCAACCGCCAACAGCATCAATGACCATTTCCTAACTCGCTTTTCCCCTTTCTTATATCGCAAATCTCTCCTTTTGCAAACACCCTTTCACAGTGGAACCCGTTGTGCCTGGGCCCATAACCTATCAGCAGATTTGAGGTGTTGCTCGACTTGCTCGACCCATTAAGAAAGAAAAACCGACCACACTGTTTAACTGCCAAACATGAACTGCTTTTATTTTAGAAGAACTCACCAGATGGCGACACCTTACACAAAATAACGGCAACCTATGGTGCCAGTGTTGCCACACACTCTGAATAAATACAATTTTGAATACCGTTCCAAAACATATATTAACAAAAAGTTGCGGTCTTTCACGGCAGCTGAAAAACTTAGTCATCAAAGACGCTGAGGAAGTAGGAAACCGCACTGCAGGACGAAAGCATGATGTGCCGGAATCATTCATTAGAAGATGGAGGAAGGATAAGGCTGCACTATTCCTAACCTTTAGGGACAGAAGTTCTTTTCGGGGAAAATCTGCGAGCTGTGACAGGACATGCGCGTGTGTGCCACCGTACTGAGACGCCCGTCTCACTAATAAGTCAGCCGTTTTTATGTAAATCATGCAATTTTTTTATTCTGTGATTCATTTAATATTTTTTTGGGCCATTTTGAAAAAATAAATGCTTTAAATTCCATAGACAGTTATGATTTCTTTCACAGTTTGATTTTTTTCAGGTTTTGATGTCGTATCTATGCCTTATCGTTCGTTTTTTACGTGGCTGATGCTTGGGTATTTTGCATTTAACGTGTTCGCATTCCCGCTCGTCATCATTTACAGCAAAATATAATTTGTAAAAGTTAACCACATTTAAAAGGCGACTCACAGCACTTACCAACTAAACACGAATTGTAGCGAGGTCGGATTTGTTTTGTTTTAATGAATATCAATTACTCCACTTATTCCAAAGGGCAATAAACGATGTAAGCATTGTAGGGCTAAGGCTACAAGTGAATACTTACCTCCGAGGTCCATATATGCCTATGAAAAATTCCGCGTAAATTATAAGAGAATATCGCAAGCGCAAGCTTTGCACTTACAATATTCTCTGCTATATTGCGCCCTCGAGTCCAAGAATAGCGCAAGGCTTTGGTAATGGCCATAAGTTCGAAGTTAGGCCCGCAAAACCTCGCAATAGGAGGGAAAAAAGCCCCAAAATTTTTTCTTCAACTTCGACACATAAAAAGAGGGGTGCGCCTCTTACACTATAGAGTATAGAGTAGTTACAGCTCAATTCTGATTTGACCAGTATTAGAATCATAATAAGAGGAGAAAAATATTGGTTCATAGGTAAGCTGATGTCATCGCACTTGGACTTTATCTACAGGAATCCCTTGTTGACTTTCGAAAGGAAAGTGGAAAAGATACAGAGGCGACTCAGAAATGTTAGTATATATCGTACGTTTTGGGATTGAAAAATACATTCTATTCAAATATAAAAGGGAGGGAACAAGCTGAAATGGTATAATTGGTGTATATTTGGAGGTGAGGGAAGCGCTAAGGCAGAATAGAGTTTTCCATGCTAAAAGGGAGCAAATTCTAGCAACTACCAACAATATAGGTAGTGATTCAGCAGTCAAAAAGTAAAGGGCATCTAACACGGCTTTCAAGGAAGCATTAAATAATTCCTTCATGGAGTTTAAGAGAGAAACTCTCGACAATCAGCTCAGAACTAAATAATAATTTATAGTTCGTAGCGGTAGGGTGACTGTAATATGAAACGATTGTTCTCAAACCATTACACTTTGATGTTTTATTAAATTTCCGTTTATTTTTCTTGGAATTGATTTGAACATGAGAAACAAATTCGAGAATTTTACTGTTCTGTGCGTGAGCATTATATTGAAAACCGAACTGAAATGGCCATGGATTTTAAGAATGTGTTCCTGGCCACTGGAAAATTAAATTTTTCCATGAAATTGTTGTATGCTCTCAAATCTACCACTAATATAAATTTGAATGGCCATTCAAATTAAAGCCAATCAAACCAATACTTATGGTAGCCCTGAAAAGGGCATTGTCAATCAACAATGATGTCAGCAGCTGGAAGCGTTGTCATTAATACTAGCGGCTAAAAACCTTGTTTGTTAAGCCTTTTTCTATTTATTCGGGTAGAGGCATGTCATTGCTCTAAAGAAATCGGCGTATAATTCTCCTTTTCTGTGGTGCCTGCTCCTCCAGACATATTCCACTAAATATGTCTCAAAGGACTCCACGCAAATTCTGCCAATTCTTCTCCGCATATCCCTCTTCACTGTCGACCACAAACGCTCGATATTCTGAGTATGCGTCTGCTTATCGCCTGGCTTCACGAAGTTAACGGAGTGATTAACGACGTCGTGGTGGTATCCCAATTCGGCTAGCCCACTATATCCACTCCACATATCGGTCTTAAGGACTGACCCCTTTTTAACGTATTTTTTGATCGCCTCGTTGAGAGTGGCAGCGTCTCGTCTTTCAACGAAACACAGAAACGTTTCCCGAGTTTCCCTGTCAATCCCTAATCCCAATACCCACTTGCTCCTGGTAACCCTGCCGCGATTGTACTTCTGACGACCAAAGGCGCTCTCATCAATCTCCACTATGTGCCCGGGGCCCCCTATCTGCCGGCTCTCCTCCTGTAGCCATACAAGAATGAGCTCCCTCAAGCTGGAAACTATTCTAGCTACAGTATGACGTTCCAGCCGCACTTCCTTTGAAATGACATCGGCTGGATAGCGATTCAGCCAGCCGACAGCCACCGCCATAAAGTTCTCGACTCCAGTTTTGAAGTTGGCGAAGAAGGTCTCTGTCGTTATGGTGTTCGACTGCAGGCACGTCGAATTTTTGCAACGGTAAGCAGGAAGCCTACCCTTGCCTTTGGACTTCACTGCCCGCATATTCCCACATCTACATCTCTTCCTTTTGGGAATGATGCCCAAAGTTAGGAGGAATTTGACAATTCCAACGAGAGCGATATGGTCCCGGAACGAGGAGATGCTCGTCATGAATTCCATGTCTGCCTGAATGACAAAAATTGAGAAGTGACATTTACAACAACACGCTAGCAGTGAAAGTCAGTTACCACCCGCTGTCAGCCCATTAGCCCATCCTCTTAAGGATAGTCACTAGACCTTAGTTTTTTCTGTCCTGTCGTCTCCGATGGAGACAAATTCCTGCAGCTAATTGGACATTGAACATCGATTATGCCTTTGCCATCTTCTAGAACTCCGCCTGGCCATTCTATGCCCGTTGAAGATCCGCTCCAATTCTTATAACAGACGTGATCCTTAATTTCAGCAGTACCATCCTTCGAACGCCCATGCGCACATATACAGCAGTATTTGTTTCGCACTCCAATGAAGAGTACTTTTTTGGAGCGATAGCCGACAATGCACGCCTGCGTAGAGCGCAAGAGTCATTGTGTTAAATTATGGCGATTAATTTCGTCATTTAAACACAATTTCAAATATATGTTAAAGCGACAGTGTTTAATATGCACCACTCCAGACAGGGAATTGTAATTTGTTCGATAAGATCTCTTTGCCCATGATCCATCGCAGACAAAAGTTATCATAGGAATTCCATCTTTGTCTATTTCTCCCTTTTCAATGGCTATATCTGCTATGCAAATTTTATTTGCTCCCATGCAACATCGTGGATGGTAGATGCTACTTTCTCCTGATGACGCACAAAAGTATAATTGCCATGGAAGGTATATCCAATAAGGAACACATCTCATTCATATGAAATACATAACAGTGTATTTGTCAGTGGTAGGTCCTAATATGAAACTTAAAACGTAAATATAATGCATTTCTTGGTGAATATTCTTTGTGGCTTAGCAGTAATAGAGATACATATGGGATTACACGGCCGATACCCATAAACATTGACCCCAAAAGTCAGCTTAATTAGTGACTCGAGTGTAAATTGATGTTAGGTATTCATCAACCAAGAAAAGGAAGAAATTTCTCGACTTATACTCGAGTCATACAGTAACCCTAGAGTAGTCATGTGGAGGAAAATAGTCATCCATGGTGGTATAACTGTTCTCAAATAATGTTACTTACAATTGCAGAACTGAGGTCCCTAGCACTTATGTACTTAAGTAATAGAGAACTTAATTATATTTACCACCAAAATAGTAATTATCATTATTTGAGAGTATTTATACCACCATGGATGACTATTGTCCTCCACATGACTACTCAAGGGTTAAAAAGGAAAGGATAAAAATGTATAATGTTCAACTTCGGAGATAATATAAATGATTAGGGACCATCTCAGTAAATACTAGAAGAGATCTCAGAAAACATTTATCAATAAGATACTTTCTTAGTTCCCAAGTGCACAATAGAAAAAAGGGCAATCTTAAATAATCACAATATTTCAGTGACATAGGCTTAAACCAATATGCTATCCAAACCCCTCCATCACAAAGGACCTGAAACTTAAGTCAACACATGAAAAATCACCTGCTTGAAAAAAATATTTTAAGGATTTTTAATATTATATAGATCCACCTATATAAACCTATATAAGCCTGTCCTGAAGCATTAAAATGAGCTCACCTGGAAGTTAGGATAAATCACTTTAAGCTAGAATAACATCCATCAGAGACACCAAACCAAAATATTCCTTTCATTCATCACTTTGCAGAGGCAGAACTAATTTAAACACAATGCCTAAAGCACAAACCAATGCATAAATTACTGTGCAGTAGTCAGAACAATAAGTTGAGCCAGATAACAAAAATAGATAGCCATGCCCATGTTTGCTCCATAAAACATGCACTTGTTGCATTATCACCACAAAATTGGGAAAAATGTCATATGCAATACATACAATTTTAATATTGTATGATACCAATGAGTGATGGGATTTCTGCTGCTACACCCTTCAAAGTTATAAAAACAAAACGGTAGACTTCTTGTTGCACCCTATAGCACAAAGTGCATGCTTCCCAGTCCAGTGAAAGCCAGACCCACCTTAATATCATTCTCAGCCTCATTGATATCCTACCTCTAATTGTGCCATCTAAATGACTTAACTTTTCATTCCTTCTCTTTTTCTTCTTTATCAAGAATCACAATCACAATTGGCTATATATACAGAGAACTCCCGATTATCCATGCGTGATTTTTTACTCTTCGTACATGTTTTCTGCGGTAAATATAAAAAAATTCAATCAAAAAACACATTTGGATTTTAGCAATCTAATACAAGCAAGACTTACGCAAGGCCATTTTTTGCCGCTCAAATCAACCATACAAAACTTAATTGTTTTCCTTACTTACTCACAATGAGCATGTTATGTTTACCTCATTGTTCATCGTCAGTATCTTTCCAACTTTTGAGCCATGAATACGCACTCTCCAGAGCTTTCTCGCTGGCATATTTACAATAATTAATGGTTTCATCCATGATAAACTTCATGAGATCTAATGAAAAAAACAATTAATGGCAAAATCTAGTATTGCACAATCTTCGCTAGCACTTGCCTTGCATCTAGAATCTTGGGGATCGCATCCATGAATTCCCGGATTCAGATCTGTAGAGTGCCATATGAATTCTGGGAATTTCTTCTTCGAATGTGGCGGTAAATTGTGAAGATATAGGTCTTCCGTGTTTTACTCTGCGTTGGTCCATAATCTTCCGACGACGGTTTCGCCAGCGTTGTAGTCGTGAAGCGGTCGACTCTACACCGACTTTCGATTTCGGCAGTCGTGAAGTGGTTGACTCAACGCCGAATTTCGACTGCAATGCCGGCAAAACATTTTGTCCGCAGAAGATGGACCAACGCGTAGTAAAACCTGGAAGACCTGTATCATCACATCCATCAACCCGCGGAAGCCTACACAAGGCAGTAAATCGTCTTCATTTGAGCTATCTTCAGATTCCCAAGGTGAACTTAGAAATTATTTTTCTCTAGCAGAGGCTCCCACCCAACGTAGATGGTTTAGCAGATTGAGCTCCAGAAGCATCTTCCTCTTCCTCCTCAGAGTAATCTTCGGAAAAATTGTCAAAAACTTCATCACCACACTCATTTTCTTCCAGAATTTCTTAAAAATCTTCCATTGGAATACTCCTCTAGAAAATTTCATATGTTCTTCATGCATTTTTGGGCATAGAATGAATGAATGTCTCAAAAGGGACGGTGGAGAATAAGCCAAAGATAATCCAAGTGCAAAATAAAGGCTAAGTTACAGGGATGCCACAAGACAGCTAAAATAAAGCACTTGTACATGTAAAAATAATCAGTCCGAAAATGCTAAGAGAAATGTCCAAGATGATGCGCAGGACTATAAACGAACAAAACACTGTTGAGGTTGGCTCAGGTAATCCAAAGAACGCCTTGCTACCAATCAAACGCAGAGGTCGGTAAAAAGTCCAGAGATGAATGACCAAACAAAGCAGGGGTCAATACCAGAAGAGAAATCTAGGAGAGTCCAGAGAGAATAACAATAAATGCACTGTGGACTTATTTCCGAAGACCAAGTCCAAACAGTATGCGATGGGTCAAAAAATGAGCGAGATAAAACGCTGGAAATCAAACTCAAAAGGCTAGCACAGTAGAAGAAAATCATCAAGTAGAAGGATGCATCGAGTAGAAGGACGTATCGAGAAAAAAATAACGGTAAAGAAGTACGAACAGGCAATCAATCTAGCAGCTGTGGGTAATACAATACTCCAGAAGCACTATCGCAAAGCTAAGGGATAACCATGGGCCCTCATCAACTCCCAAGGCCAACATGCCAGGGAGAGGGAAATCCTCAAGCTCACAAGCTGTCAGCAGGAAAAAGATAACAGACAAAAGAAAGACCATAAATACGAGCGAGCGTACTGCGACGGTCAAGATAACTTCTAAGAACCATGTAGAACCCACAAGAGTTCGTCAGAGCCATTTGCGACTTAACAAGCCTCTCAAAACACAGTGCAGCGAAGCGAAGTTTATTTTACCCCAGAACGTCACTTCCATACTTCAGCCAATGGATCACGGCGTCATCGCGTCAATGAAAAGGAATTAATGAGTTTGTCTTCTCAGGACGCTAGCCAATGAAGATGATAATTTATTGAAATTTTGGAAGAAAATGGCAAAATTGGATGCAATTTACGGTGTGTCACAGTCCTGGTCCTCAGTGAAACCTGTTACACTAGTTCGTTCTTGGAGGAAACTACTGTTTAACCTCAACGGGGATTTTTGGGGATTATCAGACATTGAAGTGCATGACTCCAAGTTAGGGGGTTTAGTGAAAACCATGAAAGGATTCGAAAATGTTGATGCGGAGAACTTAGAAGAATGGCTAACGATAGACGAAAGTGTCCCGGGCTTCCAGCATGTGACTGACAGCGATATTGTTTCCACCGCTATCGGACAAGGGGGAGAGGAAGGGAGTGGGGAGAGATGAAGTAGCGGAGATGAAGACAAGGGGGGGCAGCGAACACATAAATCACAGCCAGGCACTCAACTTCGTAGATGGTTTGCTGCAGTATACGGAGCAGTGGGAATACGACTACAATGGCATTATCACTGCTAAAAAGATATGCGGTGGGGTGAAGAAAACTCACAAGTAGTCCATGAAACAATCTAAAATAACGGACTATGTGCGCAAATGATATTACATCAGTTTTTTACGTATAATATGAAAATAAGAAGAAATAAAAGTGAAAGTTCGGATTATCCGCGTATTCTGATTATCCCTGTATTCTGATTATCCGTGCGTCCTCTCCCCATCATTACACCGGATAATCGAGAGTTCACTGTAGCTCTTTTTTTTCAAATTTAAAGCTATAAATATTTAACAACACATTAACCCGATAGCAAAAAAAAAGAGAAACACAAAGGTTCATAGTTGCTCTGATGAAATGATTGGGCCAATTACAGAAATGAATATGTAATAATGATATTAAATTAATGTGACAACAAGTGTGCAAACATATTCATAAACATATGTACAGGCAGTCCCTGAGTTAAGTATTAGATGCGTTCCGACACTAGCAGTGTAAGTTGAAATTTACTTTATTATTTAAGTTGAAATTTACGGAAGTCAAAAATTACTCAATAACTGTGTCCGTGCTCTCAAGATTACAGTCGATTCGGAGATATACGGGAAAGGCCAGCTCTTACTAACACTACGGCACATGCGCTCCCTGTAAGTAGGCAACTATCCTTCCAAATCCGTAACTTTCTTATTTCTCGTCTTTTTTTTTGGTAAGGTTGCCACGTACTTAAGTACGGATTTACATAAGTCGAGGCTTACGTAACTCGGGGACTGCCTGTATAGGAACAAAATATTTCAAAATATCAATATTATCCAGAAGAACTCTCAAAAGAAAACCAATGATGATATTCTTCAACTTTAACACATCATTTAAGGTGTATTTTCTGATAATTAATGCAACTTGAGAGACAGATCAACTCTGCCATTTTTCTCGTCCCTGGTTCAATTCCTTGGATTTTAAAATACACATGTCCTGATTCACAACATTTACCAGTAAGATGTTGACATAGGTACCAATCACAAAGACAACTCTTGTGAATTAGCATCAATATTAATGTTCACAAAGAAGCTATCATCAGTGAATCAAATTGTCCAAATATTTGCAAGTCTTGAGAAGTTTTTACTTTCGGAATATGTACTTTGTAGATACATATTATGACAAAATATGTTTTATCAGAAGTTCCAAAAAAACGATATTTCTGAATTGCTGTTAACTGATACTCATCGAAATACAGAATTACGAAACCCAGTTTGCGCTGGTGAGTACAACTCCTCAGCACCATTTGGCCTTGCATTGCTAATTCTAGTCCTCATCACCCGGAATATATATCTCATTATTTCTCATCACATGCAAAATTTTCATGATCCGCATGATTTTCATTTTGATCATCTTAAAAAAATACATTAAATGATATGTACACCTATCTAAAAGATTTATATAGAACCCAAAAACTATGTGTCCAGTGCACTCCATGCAGGTGACATCACATTTCCTAAGAGAAAACATTTAAATGCATGCAGATAAGTGTAACTGGAGCCATTTCTTCCACAACACAAGCACATGAATGATTTTAACTCCCTTTACAATCTTCTCTCCCAAATCTTGGCCAGAAAAACACAGACTTTTCCAACCACCACCCCATGACATTGACATTCAAACACACCTGCCGGGTTTATCCTCACTCTTTCTCCCAAGAAGTGATTTTTCCCCGGCCTCTCCTTCACTCGCACCACCAGGATTTTTCACCGCACCTCCGTCCTCGTTCGCCTTGGAACTAGCCTCCCCCTGCGCCCCTCCTGCCTTGACACCCACGTCAACCTCATTGCTACCATTCCCCGTTGACCCAGTGGTTGTTGTTGGGGGTGCCGACGCGGGTGAAGCTGTTGAAAACAATTGCGAACTGGAAACAAAACAAGCCACTTTCTTTTTGTTGTGTGTTTCAATGCGGGATGCCTCTCTCATTCAACTGAGGAAAAAGTAACGTTAAACAAAAGGAAACAAAAGAAAAACACAAAAAGAGAAAAATCAAACAATAAAATTAAAAGGTCAGCCCAATCGGGTGAACTTAAAAGCAGTTTGTACAAGCTGTGAAGAACTTCCACCATTGCAATGTCAGGCTTCAGTATCAGCGGGCTACTTGAGGCAAACTAAGGAAGATTAAAGGAAAATATTCCCAAAATGGCTGCAGATTTGGGGTGAGTCCAAAAGCAAAGCAGATACCCAAACAATTAAGTTTAGCAAGCTGTTCAGAGCAGACACACCATTCTGCTGAGAAGCACTTTACAGATGTAGGTACATATGCCATTATATGGATTGGAAACACAAATGAGAAAGCAAAGATGGAATTGGAGATTTTAAAACTCACACAACTGCTTAGCATAGGTAGTATTAAACTGGAATGTTGAAGTAATAAGTAGGATGAATTTAAACAATGAATAAATCCTTGACTTAGTGCATGGTTTTTTGAAATTCATAATAAGACGTGCACCATTTTATAAAATGCATCTCTGAGGAATTCAAATTAACTCACAATTCTGATGGATTATTTGCAAGACTTCCAGGAAATAACTTAATCAGTAAAAACTAAATTTGTAGATTTAATAATTCATTTTTTTCAAGCTAAGCATGAATAACTTCACATTTTTCCTATACATATTTTCAAGGGAAAATAAAGGTGTAAAAGGCTACTATTAGGTATATTAATATTGAGCTTCTACAGAGAAGGGAATGATGCATTTTCTACATTATCAACTGTTGAAAATATCAGTAAAAAATTGGTTGGGTTGAACATAAAAAATTTACATAGTCTTTCAATGATACCAATCACAGTTGCCACCATGCTTTCAACTTACACCGTGGCAAAACACGCACATTCATTTTTTATTTATTCACTCTTTACGAACACCTTTTAGGGTTTGGAATCTATCCCCAACAATAAATAAAACACAATACCCACTGAATGAACTTTTCCAGCCAAAAAGCTGAAATGACACTATGACCTTCTATTTACTGGAAAGAACAATTTGTTAACAAAATATTCTTTAACATGAAGAAGCAAAAACTATCACTCTTGCTTGATCGATCGATGCAAATGAATAAACTGCATAAAAATCGCTGCAATGTTTTCAGTGACGGGAAATGTCCATGCAATATTCACAAGAATATTGTCACTATTACTTTTGATCTTCTCAGTTTCATTACTTGTAAGAGGGTGCTGCCTACGCTGAGACAATAGGACACTGTGGTACATCAAATTTTGCCAGGGTATCAAACACATTCCATGAAATTTTAACAGTGCTCCAAATAAGACAAAGTGATGATTGAGAGCTATGATCTGCTTGATTAGTGAATAGAATCAGCTAACAAAAAGTACAAGTAAATACCAATGCAAATATATCAGCAAACATACATTCAAAATCAAGGTTAGATACACAAAATATCAAATGACAAAGGCTTTTCACTTCATCCAAAACTCTCACCTTTTTTTCTCACACAGTCACCAAGCATTCAATAACAGCAAAACCAATGCATAAAAAAACTCATCATACCCAGAGGTTATTGTAAAAGAGGTTTAGTATCTCATGGAAGAGTGATAGGATCTTGGGCAGACAAATACATAGCATTCAACAATTATAACTAGAACAAAGTTGTTAGTCAAACCAAAACTACGGCAATTTTTCTACAGTCTGATGCCCAGGGCCACACTTCCACCTACTCCAAGGGCTACTACAAAACTATGAGGAACTGAGCCCATAGCAATGGAAATGGCACCTCACAGGTCTATCCCATACATAGTCAAAATAATATAGGAATAACAAAGTTGTATCCATTAACAGCATCATAATTAAAATTTACATTCCTCACATGGTTCACACATTTATGACCATTAAGTGGTCCATAAGCCCAACATTTTAGGGCTGGGCAAAATCCCAATGTCACCAGTTGCAAAAGTTTGTCCAATAAATTTTACTGAGGCTGCAGGATTTCTTCATGTTTAATACATTTTCAACCTCACACATGAAAGCAAAAACTGTCAAAATTCATAAAAATTTTGTTTCAGGAAACATCTAATGGGGAGCACCTTGGTGATAGCCAAAAAAGAAGGAAGTCTATGAGAGCTTCAAAAGACTTTCAAAATTTGATGACATGTATGAAATAAATACCTCATCAGTCTGTAAGATGCCACCAAGTAAGGTCAAGGAAACAATACCAGCATGAAGAGGGTGAAGAAAGAGGTTAGCAATAAAAAAACATGCTTATGAATCAAGTAATTTTATCACAAATTTCTTCTTACATAACTTGCTCTGACAGTTACATAGTCGTTCAGGATTTTAATGCTACACCAGCTCATGTAACAAAAAACTGGCGCTGCTTCCAAGAGGCCAAATTTGAAATTTTTTGTCAATCTCCACCAGTCAGTCTCACTGCTTGCTACCACCCAACGGACAGTAACACCATATTTTGTTAGTTGTTTTTAGTTACAAGTATAGGAATGCAGATAAGCAATATTTTCCACTACAACCAGTGCTAACAGACACCATTGTTAAGAGGAATGGTTAGGAAAGATCAAAGGGTCAAAAACTTTACAGTTCTGAGGAATTATTCTCTCACCCATTGTCATCCGATGAGGGGGAAACGAGAGGAGTGGTTGGGGTCACAGATCCTGGGCGGAAGAACGTCTCCAACCCCTCACCAAGGTCTTGCATCACCTGAAGGTCGGTCGATGACGCGGGAGAGGCAGACGCCGATGACGAGGCAGGGGTGGGGGAAAACCTGTTCAAGTGGGAGTCACCTCTGTGGGGAAGCATGGGTCGGGATGGGGCACGCGTCTTCGCCCTCCGTGGTCGTCCCTTGGCTAGATGCTGGAGTCGTCTTACTCCACCCGCACCCACCAAACCAGCTTCCGATGGCAGCTCAGACACAGAGTCCATTGATTCTGTAATTGATATTGAGAGCAGTATTTTACTTTAGAGCAGATCCTGTATCATCATACTCTTCCTACAAATGGTGCATTCCCATTTATGCATAATCCGCTTCCATAAGCCACTGCATTATTGGCCATTCTGTTTCTCTTCAGTGCATTTGCAGTAGATGGTGTGATACTATATTACAGCAATTAAGCAACTAAAGTACATATAAAAAAACGAGGAATATTAATTAAATAGGAGGATATTCAAGGATTTTAGATAAAGTATTGCAAATATTAATGACAGAATTTAGCTTTCAAAATGCAACGAATTTGTTTTTGGAGATAACACCATAGACATTGATGAAAAATCAAAAGTAATTTTCTTTACACTGTAAATTATACGATGAAAAGAAGATATTTGTAGTGAAGCAGTCTCCATTTTTTCATTCAGATCATCAACAAATATCTTCATGACTTCAAACTGAATTCCATCAGAAAAACTACCAAATGTTGCCACAACATCAACTGCACTAGCTTTTCAGAGAAGTAGGAACTATTATGGCTATGAAGGGACCCCTTTTGAGCGTCAACGAAGCAATATATGTAATATATGAAATAGAATGACGAGGAATACATTGATGCCATTTTTGTGTGAAATGGAATCCACCCTAAATGAATCGTTGATTCATGGAAAATCCTGCCAGTAATTTCCCCAACCTCAAGGAGTCCTCTCTGGGGATAAAGTTGAGGTGGTTGTCAGAGTAGTGGCTTCCCATCCTAAGGGCCTGAGTTCTAATCCAGGCAGTGGGGGAGATTTTTCAGAATTATCTAAATCCTCACACAGGGGCCATGAGGAGAGTATTTAAAGTACATTTGCTGGATGAGATGATAACCTGTGGACCCCTTAGCACCTTTCGTTATGGCTAGTTAAATGCTCATTCTAGGTTTATTTCAACCCTTCCTCTATTCCTCAAATAATCTTTCCTTTTTTAAAACATCCACCTCTCAGTAATTGTGAAAATAACCTCAGTAGTCAAATCACCTTCCCAAATAACAAAACAACAAGGTATCTTCCCTTAAGTTTCCTTCACAGAACTACATATGTATGTATTTTTTCAATATCAAATCTCTTTTACGCTCATTGCACCTTTCATCTCTTAAGGGTCAGAGTGATTAGGCCAGATTATTGTGAAAGATATTAGAACACATGAATTTATTGATATAAAAGAAAAAATTGGAATGAAGGACAGACACATGTGCAACATATCAAAGAATGGGAAGAAGGAAATAAATGAGAAAATCATGGTTGTACATGGATTGAGCTTCCAACTGTCTTCCACTGAAAAGGAGAACATTTGAATAAAATAATGAGGACTTTTGAGGACACTTGAATCAATTTTATACTCCCTTGTGGTTTTTTTACAGTTTGGGGTACCCTTTTCCCAACAGCTGTAGATTTTAATTTTAAGTGCTCTGTCCACTAAGGTTATACATCAATAACACATTCGAGTATTGGCATTACATACTACATCTACTCCTGCAGACTGGCCTACTACAGTGTTTTTAAAAATATTTGCAACCAAATATAAAAGGGAGAGAAGTAGTTCATATCTCATTCCAAAATTGTTCTTCTTTCTACATTAGATTAGATTAAAGTTTGCGGCAGGACCCCTAAAAATGGAGTCCTGAGGCACTTAGACCTGTCGGTCCATTGTGCCATCCGCAAGACTTGACATCACCCATAGAGTCCTATGGCCTTACTGAAGGCCAAAATATCTCTGATGGGAATGTCCCTGATTTCCTTGGGGTCCATGTGTGCAGCCCCAAGGTGTCTCATGCGAGTCCTAGAGATTACAGGGCAATCGCAGAGAATATGAGATGTAGTTTCATCCTCTTCTTCGCACCATCGACATCTAGGTGACTTAATCAGTCCCAGGAGATTGAGGTGCCTGTTAACACGATAGTGGCCTGTCAACAGTCCGACTATTGTTCTAAGTTGGCTTCTATCCAGGGATAGAAGTTTTCTCGTCATGCTAAGCTTAGGCCCCAAAATGTGGAGCCTGGCTTGTCTTAGTCCCTGTATGGAGTACCAGATCTCCAAGTGCTGGCCAGATGTCCATTCTATGATATCAGCTCTCCCAATAGCAGGGGTGATTGGTAGAACTGGTTCGGGGCCAGTTGGGTTGTAACTCGCACCGGCTTTGGCGAGCTCGTCTGCCTTTTCATTTCCGGGTATGCCTTTGTGTCCAGGTACCCAGAAAAGCCTGATTCTACAATGCCTAGCTATCTCCAATAGTGCCTCTCGACACTCTTGTAGTAAGCGTGATGTACACCAAGGTGAGTTAAGCGTCTTAACACATTTAATGAGGGCCCGATTTTCATGAAAGTCGTCAAAATCGGCTCAAAAAAAGTGAAAGCACTTCGGAAGGGAAGTAACACATTCAATGCGGAGCATGTCTATTGACGATGGACGAAGTGTGGATTGGTCCTTTAGTGAGGGCTCAATCCTTAATAATTTAGGCACAGGTCAGAATTACAAAGATTTCAGCCTGGAACACTGTGGTGTACTTCCCTGAGGAGAAGTGGTACGATCTTGAAGGGCTGCCTCCGTAGATGCCTGCCCCTGCTTTATTGTCTTTTCTGGAGCCATCTCTCACCACACAGAGGCACCGATGTGGAGATATTTCCCCCTCTCTCCCACTGTTCCCTAGAGGGGATAACCATTTTGAAAGGAGGATCCTTAAAATAGAACCTTGCCGACATGTGGTCGCTGCCCATCTGAAAGATTGGGCTGGACCTGCACATCTCGGTCCATATCTGGCCAGAGAGGTTTCCCTTGCCATTCCATTGGCCTGTGTAATTTAGGTAATAAGCTGTGGCCCTAGCTTGACCCTCAACCACCACATGAAGGGGAGGGAGGTCAAGAAGAGTTTCCAGGGCCAGAGTTGGAGCAGTTTGCATGGCTCCCGTGATGCCTTAACAAGCCACTCTGAATGTGGTTGAGTTCGTTTATAGCACTGGATTGCCGGGCTCTCTTCCACCACACTATTGAGCAGTATGTAAAACTGGGTCTGACTACTGCTGTATAGAGCCAGTGTAACACCTTGGGTTTGAGTCCCCAAATATTTCCAAAGGCTCGACAGCATGTCCAAAGGGTTGTACATGCTTTTTTTGTTCTCGAATCTAAGTGTTCCTTCCAGATTAGCTTCGAGTCCAAGATTGTTCCCAGATATTTCACTGATGATGAGAGCCTAAGGGTATTTCCATGCAAAGAGGGAAGGGTAAGCCCCTCCCTCTTCCTCTTTTTTGTGAAAAGTACCAGAACAGTCTTATCCAGATTCCCCGTAAGCCCTGTGCTCCAGCACCAGTCCTGAGTCATGTCCAGGGCCTTCTGCATGAGTCCAGAAACGGTGTCTAGATACTTCCCACTAATGAATATAGCTATGTAGATCATCAGCATATCCTTGTGTGTAGAGGCCAACATTATTCAGCTGTGTGATGAGGGTGTTGACCACCAAGTTCCATAAAAGAGGAGATAGAACCCCTCCCTGAGGGCAGCCCTTAGACACTGCCACCCTCATTGAGCACCCCCTGAGGCTGGAAGTGATAGTGCGCTGAGCCAGCATGCACCTAACCCATCTCACCATGTGAGTGTGGACTCCATGACTCTCAGCTGCCCAGCAGATCTGGTCGAAGGTGGTATTGTTGAATGCCCCTTCTACATATATCCAAATATGCTCCCATACTATATAGCCCATGGTCAAGCGCACTCTCGATCCGGGATACCAGACCATGGAGAGCGGAGTCCACTGACTTGCCCTTTTGGTAAGCGTGTTGGTTCAGATGCAAAGGATACTTCTTAAGAGGTCCATCTCTGATGTATCTGTCGATTATCTTCTCTTAAGTCTTTAAGAAAAAGGACATTAGGCTAATTCCTCTGAGGAATTAGCCTAATGTCGGATAAGGAAGGATCAAAATGTTTGTAACAGAGGAAGCAGTAGTTGTTCCCTTCCCTCTTGAAGGAGGACAGGAAACACCCCATCCTCCCCTGTAGATTTGTATGGAGCAAAGCTGGACATGGCCCAGTCAGTTGCTTCGTAAGTAATGATGCTGGAGGCCAGTCTCCAGTCCATCCTTTTCTTCTGCATAGTATGTTTCACATTAACTTTAAACCTTTGAGCATTATTTGTAAATATTGCTCATTTTTGTCAAAATTCTGGACATAAATAAGACCCTCCACAATGGTGCATGTTGAATGCGAATGTATTAGGGAAAATGAGGATGGTTGGTAGCCCTACACATGGTGGTTGAGACAAGTAGGAAAAGGTATATGTATCAGGAATTTCAGAAAAAGAGCCCTAGTGAAGCAATGAATGATCATTATGGCATGATAAAGAAGGAAGAAATATTCTTTTCAAGGTTGTGACTCTTAATTAATTCGATAACCAAATAAAAACTTACCCTCAGCAGATTTAGGTAGTGATGAAGGCAGAAGGTCAGGGATGTCGTCAGCAGAAAGACCATCAACACTGTCAACCACAGACTTTGGACGAAGCTTTCGGCCGTGAAGACTTTTACGTTTCGTAGATAAGTGTGGTGTGGCCTGTTAAAATACATTTAAGACCATCAATACCGTCTCACAGGATGGGGATTATTTGAAGAGCATAAAGCACATTACAAAAATCAATCCATTCAACTAAAAAATATGCATGCTTAAAATCAAGGGATTAATTTATCAAATTGCTATAAAATATGTATTAGATTGATAAAAAATATGTAAATGACCTAATAAATGTGTATCTTCATCAGAACAACATAAACAAAAAATTCTGACACTTACACTGAAGGTGTAATGTATTGAGTATCGTTTTAGAAAGTAAACTAAAAAGGGGGCCATCCATATGCTGCAAGTTATCAATGCAACAAAAAAATAAAATATGCTATTGAATACATAGTGATCCAATCACACTCATAATTTAGAAATAAATTTGAAAATGAGCAATAAAATCTAAACATTAATGAATATATAAAACATAATTTAGAAGGATAGTCTCAAAATAAATATTTCTTAAACTATATGTTTTGCACTAATTCCAACAAATCTCGTACAAAAAACCTCGTTAAGATTTTATTTCTCAATTAATACAGGGAATAATCTCTGAGGAAGGATTGATGCCCACTAATTGACAGATGAATTTAAATATGACTGAGAAAATTTTTAAATATATTAAAATTCAATTACTTCTAAATTCATTATGGAAGAATAATTCTAGATGTGATTTTCTTTTAGGTCTATTATCACTAAAAAAAAGATTCAAAAAGAAAAGAAGTGACAACTACCTACACATTCACGAAAACAATTTGTGGGTGCAACTTACGATATGATGATATAAATACCACCAATCAAAGGTGAAAGGTAAAGATAGCTATGTGTGCAAATAAGCATCAAATTTAAGAGATACAAACTTCTTTTCATTATAGCCCTGGAAATAAACCATCTAACTTTCGGGCAAAACAGTGAGATGTGCTAATGACATAAAGAATAGCACATACATTTGCACAGTTCACTTTAACATCAAGATGACAAAGAGTTTAAAATTTAAAAATAAACTCTCTTAGTTGATAATAACACACAACAATAACTAACTAATGAGTAGATGCATGATTAATGCCTCCACCAACTCAAAAAACCTGATTTGAGCAAAGACTTTCATTCTTTTAGGCAAGTTAAAGGTGTATTAAACTACATACATTCTTAGAGCAGTCCAGCATTCATAATTAGTTGAGAAAAATATTAAGGGACACTAAGCATGGGAAAATAAAAATTTGTAATTGTAATACACAAACTCAAAAGCAGTACAATTGTAGTGGTATTCCTTAAAATCAGTTCAGTCCAAAAACACATGAATCATAGGAATGATTATTATAACACTTAATTGATTGTTAGTAATTTATCTTTGCTGACATCATATTCCGGGCAGTGTGCCTAAGACTAAAGGCAATTTCATAAGGTTTTATGATTAAAAAATCATTATACATATTTATTTGCTCCACTCACATCAATTTTTCAAGGATGAGGAATAAATTTAGGAATTGAATGGTGAAAAATAACACCCTTAGATTGCATTTTGAGGATAAAGAAAACTTAGAAATTTATATGCATAAAATGCAGGCCAATATTTTGCCAAGTGGCAGTTTCATGGGAACCAAAGGCAAAGGCTGAAAAGGGTTTGGATGTGAAAGAGCTAATAGAGATCAACTTTATACCCTGTTTTCATGATGGTCGCAGAGAATTCAGAAGGAAAATCTTATTGCAGCACAGGGAACATATATTTCTGAAATGATCAACATATGCACATGATGGAGTAATCACTGGGTACCACATCTATGATGGTTTGCTGTTTCATGAATAATTTTGGACTGAAATGGTTTTCCCAAATTAGTGCTTCAAATAAAACTATAACGCTCATTGATGATACAGGCTAGATGTATAAATAGTATTTACTCACTCAAACAATGAGAACAAAGAGAAAGCTACTTATTCTAACTAAAAATTAAATAAAAAATATGGCTATTAAAAATAATAAGTTTCATACAGTATACTGAAGCCTTGCAAAAATAAGCCTCAGCAACAGCTCGTGCTTATCTTTGACACAAATTAACCTGCATGCACACAGCAACTTCCTTTGCGATTGTTGCGGAACGAAACATGCTTGTTATTGTTAGTCTTCTTGATTACTTTCTGCAAAATTCCTATATTGAATTGTACTTACTAGATTCAAATATTCCAATTTCTAGGAAGACATGACGGCATAAGAAAAAATTGTCATTAATACATTCAAATGACACACTCTGCACCAGCTGAAAGTAAAGATCACAATCACACAGAAATGAAAATTCCTGAAAAATTACAACTGGGAAAAAAATGCACGTAACTTCTCTGGCAGTGCAAACCCTCGAAAAAACTTAGCTCTTGAAAAATCTCACATCCTATCACAACAAATTTCCGAGTTTTACTGTGCACATGTTAACGACTTTGCAACAAATAACATTGTTTAAAGAGTATACCAATTCAATGGAATCGATTCTGACATTGTTATGCATCATGTAATGAATCTAACCAGATTAAGAATAAGAACGAGGTACACAAAAAAATCAGCAGATGAACTTGGAATTAAGTCGATCAAAGAGCACAACATCTGGCATCAAAATAAGAACCATTGCTCAGAATTTTTATTCTGAGGAAAGGAGAGAGATGCAGAAGCATGTTCAGTTTGAAGAGTACTATAATGTATTTTTTGGGGGACAATGACATTTAAAATAAAAGTCCTGACAGAATAAACTCAAACTATGTACTTACTTCAATTCATATAAAAGAGTATCTAGTTTTTTTAATACAGCAGAAAGAATATGGCAGACCCTAAGCTGCAATACCCTATGTATTTCATTTAATACATCAGTTAGCCAGGGTAAGTATTCAAGGGGTTTTAAGTTCTGGATGAAGGAAGTAAACTAATATAGAGATATTTTACGTTTGGATTCATCTAATTTGAGCAAGGTTTATGGATATTTGAATGAACACAAGGCTGCACCTCAGAATACCAACTCTTTTCAGCACTAACAGACTATCTTCACTTAAGATAACATTCATATAAGGCCAATGATTCAAAAGGCACAAAATGGTAAAAACTGACACCTTTGCTCTTTCTCTATTTGAAACTCAGATGAGAGGGTTGCCCGTGATATATCCTGCAATAATCAATTGTTTTGATATTTGAGGGTTGTGATATTCACATCTACAATGCTTTAAGAACAGATCTCGAAACTTTATCTTGGATTTGGAACTATTCACAAGATATGTTTACATGTTGATACCATGAAAACATTCATATGGCCATAATTTTCAAATTTAATTTTAGTAATTATTCATTCAACCCCATAATTATTTCGTGAAACACAAGGGTTCTGCAGAAAAGAGTTTAGGAACTACTAGTTCTAGAAGACTGAAAGTTCCTTCATTATTGGTGAGCAGAATACATGGCTAAATTTCACTATATTTGCATTCGTCACATTAACAAATAATTAATTAAAAGTTTGTGCAAACTTGATATGAAAGCAATAAATTAACTAAATAAAATATCCTCAAAAAATAAAAAGTCTGATAAGATTTGCAAGGTAGAAGTTAAAAATTCACCAGCAGTGTCAGACACATTTATACCTTATGTGTAAATTATTTTAATTTTAAAGATCATTTTTTGCCGAGTAGAAGTAGCACTATCACTGAAATCACATTAAATTTTCCTCCTCAGCTTATGTCCATTCTACTATTACCAATTCCTTGAACCACTATCACCAGCATTACCGATTCCTTGAACATCTACCAAATCTAATCTATGCCTAATACCCTTTAAACAAATCACAGTCAGAAGTTTCCACCAAAGCATCCAAAGCATCAAAAATGCTGAAGTTCATAAGCTGACCACATCCTTAAAATATATACATACATAGCAGAACCTTGCATTAAGCTATAGATTAAAAGTTAGAAATGAGTCTTACTATACCTACATATTATTCCATTTTTTTGGAGATAAGGTTAATATTTGAGCAATTAGAGATTGTTATCACCTATTCTTTTCATTAATATCACTCCACTGCAATAACAACACGTAGTTTAACACACAGAGTTAAATTCAGTAGTAAAATTAAAGAGGTAAAATTTAAAATATCAAAAATGAAGTGCCGATGATGTGATGACTCACATATGTCTAAATTTCTCCTGAATAACTATCTTTTAATGCATTTTAAAATGACATCAAAGTATTCCACCAAAAAAAAGTTTGTAACAACATTGTGTGAACCATGAAAACTCATAGCTTATCAAATGAACTGCTTACATTTTCAAAAAAATGGTTACTCATTAGCTAACTACTTCTAGAAAACAAAAAAAAATAATCATGAGATGATACTATTATTATGTACTCCTACATGTTATGAACTCCTGATTTGTACATATAAAAATTAAAAAGAACCATGATAAACCTTACACCCTATGGGCTCAATATGAAAGTTAAATTTTTTTTATCTCTTGTAAGAATAGATAATAAGAAAAAAGATTAAATGATCACATAAAACCTTTCTCACTTCATTGATTTTACGTTATCAGATTCTACTCTACAATATAGTCATCTGTAGCTTAGAAAATGTTATATAATTTGAATTCCTATATGAAACCCACTAATACTTGATAGCAATTTTAAATTAAATTTAAATAAATAGTAAATTAAAAATATATTAAAAGATAAAAGTAGATAATTTACCATCCTAAATTGTTTTTCCATAGTGTATCTCTTAGTCACCTCAATGCAACGTAGAATCAAGGCAACCTCATAATTACCATACTAACCATTGGAGATTGATCTGACTTCTGACTGACGTCATCTCCTGTATTGGAGTAATCTGATGTTCCCACGATTGTGCCTCCACCTCCTCCTCCCCCACTCCCTTGCTCTGTCTTGGAGGAGGAGGATGAGGACTCAGAGGAACCAACTCTTGATCGAGTTCGAAGAACATCAGGGGTAGAGGAACGCTTCTTAGAAGTATCACCAATCTAAGGAGAGCATTCATAAACACAGTAATTATAAAATTATAAGGTAGCAAAAAAAATGATGATGCAGTTTCCATACTGATAAGGATAGCCTAGTTTCAATCCACATCAAGTACTACTAGCTGTACTAAATTTTCCTCAGTTTGCGGAAGTGACGCCATGTTTCAAGCTTTCGGACTAACTCCATGACCACCAGACTGCTAGTACAACTAGCACGAGGATATGCTTACTAAGATTAAGGTGTACTATTTTGCAGAGCCATACTAAACAAACAAGGTGTCAAAGGGTGCAATGAATGAGTGGTCATGTGAGTATACAAGTAAATCATAAAATATATTTCTATCAACTTATGTGGATTTATTCTTCAAGTGTAGTTAGTAAATATCATGCACTTATTAGAAGCTTATACATATCACATTAGGGAGCGTGGTGGCCTAGTGGGTAGAGCGCTTGGCTCCTGATCTAAGGGTCCCGGGTTCAAATCCGGGTGAAGCCTTTGAACGCCCCCGAACAAAAATCCTTGGAGTGCGAGGAGGCGAGGGAAAGGAACTTGCCCCCCTACCCTGAATGTGTGAAATTCACACGCCTGTCCGAGTTGAGCTCTACCCTCAACTATCCAAACCAACCTTTGGGTTGAATCACTGAGTGACATATCACATTGCAAACTTATTTGTGAGCCACGTGTTAACAAGTTAAGGCGAAAACTGTACCACGTGTTTGATTGGTTCTGTGCATTTCTTTATTGTCTTTACTTTATACTATCATTTTAACGACGATTCAGCCCCTTCTTACATTTGTTTGATAGACATTTTATATATATGAATATAACTGGAAGCCCAGTGAAATGTTTACATTGTGAACGTTATCCATTGAGAAATTGCTGTCATGCCTGATGCTGATCTTCCCCACTATACGATGCTCACCAATATATTTTTGTTTTTAATTCGTCGGAGGCCGCATATATGTGCGAGCACTAGCTGTCCGTTCCAATTCTCTAGCACACCCAAAGTGTAGACTAGCCCATAGTACATGGCACATACTAGAGCTATACTTGGATTTGAACAAGGCCAATGTTACACCATCAAACAATTAAAAAGCTATTTTTTTGGATAGAGAAATTTATAGAAAAACATGTCCTTTCATCTGATGATATCAAAGAAATCTATTCTTTGACATTTTTTCACATATTAAACTTGAAGTTAAATCTTCTTTCAGTAAAGATTGGTCAAAGCAAAGTGAAAAATCAGTATTTTTTTCTATCATACACAAATGACATTTTTGGGAAACACTGATGTATAAGAAGCAAATATTTCCTACAAATTCAAAGGCTGAGTGCACCAACCCATCTAGGTTTCTGAGTTTTAAACAAATAATTGCAGTCATTAAACACAAGATGTACTATTGTGATAGAAATGGGACTGCAGTTGGCTCCTAGTGCTGGAAGAATCACTGATTGATAAATTAATTTGTGACTGATTTTGCATACAGGCAGTCCCCGAGTTACGTAATAGATTTGTTCCGACACTTGCAGCGTACGTCCAAATTTACGTAAGTCGAAAATTACTCCAGAGCTGACAAAGTGCTCCAGAGAAAACAGCCAGTGCGGAGAAATGGGGGGAATAATTTTTGGCCAAATTTATACTATTCACTGCGATATTCAAGAACCATTTATGCATTTTCTTAATTTAATTTTGACCAAAATGTTCAGATCGCATGAAAGTTGCAACACATGAATTTATCTAAATGCATAACTTCACAACCAGGAATTAAACAATTACCCAGATGTACAAAACCATGGTATCTTGATGTTAATTTAAGACTATTAACCAGGCCAACTTTCCGATCTTCACCCTCTCGGATCGGCCAGCTTTTACCAACATACCCTCCTTGAACATAGGCAACCATTCTTCACATTCCGTAACTTCCACAATTCTCATCTGTTTTGCTGTGGTGGCAACTTACTTAAGTATGGATTTACTTAATTCGAGGCTTACATAACTAGGGGAATGCCAGTATTTAGAATCTAACTTTCTGGCACCAATGGAAACTGTCATCACTGGGTATCATAACTGCTGATTGGTAGGTAGGTTTTTGGACAGTCCTTAACCCAACTTTCCCTTTTTTGGGACATATTTTCACTTTCCCTCACATAATTTGCTCATCAACCGGTCTCTCTAGAGCCCTCACACACTGCCTCTCCTTTTGTCATCCAAAATTCCTGTCCTCCTCCTTCCTCTTCCAACCTTCCCCAACATTCTCCACTCTATTACTCTCTTCAATATGCCCTCACCTCTCAAGACACCCTCCATCCACCTTTTCTTTCTTCTCCACCATGAACTTCCTTTCCTCTCCCACCATCACCAATACCTCCACATTCATCATCCTCACCACCCAGCTACTTCTCTCCATTCTTCTCCAAACCCACATCTCAAATACCTCCAGTCTACATACATCCTCACTCCAAAATCAGCAATTTTCTGACTCATACAATACCATGATCTATATTATAGTTTTTACCCATCTTTTACTTAATCTGTGGCCTCCTCAAATAGCAAACAGCCAAAGAGAAGATGGGATTTTTCACCTTATCAGCTCACATAGTTTCCATGGAACTTCCACAACAGCTACCCATTAATCAATGATTGATTATGCTATTTTACAACTCGTTTTGGCCAGGTCAAACCCAGGACATAGAAAATGCTAAAGTCACTTTTTCAACATTACTATTGATGTTTTTTCTTCAAATGCATTTTACTAGGAAGGCTCAGCCACTAAGAAAAATATGTCAAATATTTTTTTCAAAAGCACAAGTTGACTCAATTCTGAGACATATAACTAATCACAACAAAAACATATAACTAATCACATGGCCAATACAAATTCATCCAAGTGATCATTAAAATCAGATGAGAATGACTTGGTAAAATGGTTCATATCAAGTGCTTCAATATTTCAAAGCCTCACACTGGAGTGTAGGATGCAACTAAATTACTAAGTCTCCTATGTATCAACAAAAAAGATGTGCACTCAACATTTTACTAAAAGAGACAACTATGTATGTGCAGAGTAATGTAATATGAAATTACCAGAGACTTGTAGCACCTAGAAAGCGATTCTATCACCTCATCAGTAATTCTATCAGATACATGAGCAGCAACAGCAAGGTTCAGTTCACTGAAAAAAATATATAGTTTTTATTAGTGAAGATTAAAAATAAACCATGATGCAGTAATATTCTAGTAAGACAGTCCCTTGTGACAGGAAAGTGATACAGAATTAATGGCAGTCATTATCTTTCAATGAGGCAACCCTCCACCAGATTAATCTAGTTATGAATGTATATACGTCCAAAAATAATTTTGTTTCTTTGACTTACTTGACTTTGTTCATAATCTCAGTACCAGTTTGCTCCATTACACACATTTGTACAAAGTCAGCAGGCATTGCACTCTTCGTCAAGCATGTCCTTTGTATTTCACCCTGGACTCTCTCATCAGAAAGAACATGGGGACATTGATCTTCAGCACACTTCATCATGTTTTCCAAAGTACCCTACAGAGTTAAAAAATAAAAGGTTAATTTTTAGGCATTTTATGCGTCAAAAAACTTGAGTAACGATTAAAAAGATGCTTGACATAGGATGCTTCTAATCTCCAATTAGGTGAGCTTCAGTACAACATGCGAGGATATTATATAAACCCTGTGCTGTGTCTCTATAACAGACGAGAGTGACAAAATAAGAGAGATGCACTGACAAACTGACAGGTACAAAAACGACAACTCATACTTGTGATACACAGTGGTACGGTTTAGGTACCATATTAATTATAGGTGTATCCAGGGGGGGTTTTGGGTGTTGTAACTCCCTCCCCCCCTCCCCCATTGATAAAAAAAACGTAAAAATGAAGTGTTTAATATATGCTAATAGCACACCTATAGATCACCTTCCATAACATCATAGAACACCTTCAAAACATCATTTTAAGATGTATATTTTTCAAAATTCCCGGAATCCCTGTTTTCATGGGGGATATTCCATAGCCCCCATACCCCTACAATGCACAGGTTTCTTTTGAGGCATCTGAAGGATGGTGACCCCCTCCCCCCCTTCAGACGCTTCTAGATACACCTACGATATTAATACATGGTTCAGATGGATGAATGATAACTTTACCATCACCTATTTAAAGACTTTATACCTGAAAAATGACGGGCTTGCTATGCCACTAAGAAAGATTTAAAGGCTGGATGATAAAGGTTAACAGATTTTCTACTCCCTCATGTTTAACTGAGAGGAAGATGCCCATTATGAAATTAAATGAACACATTACTTTTCCACACAACTTACACTACAATTAAATCATAGTTTCAATGTCATTACATTGATATACTCTGTTGTCTCAGGTGTGACTTGGTGGAATTTGCATAACATTGTAAATGTAAATACTTTTCTACTAGGTGATGACGAGCTGATGATGACGAGCTTTGTCGAAACCTAGGTCGTACTGTGTTAATAAATCTATGTGGAATAACTAAGTTATACTTTTCATTTAAAATGTCATTACATCGCATAATGCCAGGTTTCAGGCTAGAAGATAGCAATTAAAGTCTAGTCCCCAAAGGAAATTCAGGAGAAAAACATACTTGAAGGTAACTCGTGATGACACCATGAAGCTCGTCAGACATCTGCTTTAATTTGATGTCAACTGGATTGCCTGCTTCTTCTCTCCTCTGCACAACTTCTTGCAAGCGAGGTAATAGCTGAAAATAAAAACATGAGAGCAATTTAGTCTCCTTCTCCTCCGCTTCATGCATTAGGCTAGAGCCTGTTGTGAACGGTAAAAATCTTTTATGAGGTCTTCCTCTGCTTCTCATTCCAGTGCACTTACAATTTAAAGCTTGCACTGGTAATCTTTCCTTACTAAGTGAACTTTGCAGTAAAATCTTATTTACTCAAATTAATGCAAGAAAATCCATAGGAAAATTCTTTCATTAGAAAATATTCTTCCGCTTACTGTATTTTCTGGCACCAAAGAATATTTTTTTTCCTAAATAAGTTCATGGAATATAGTCCTTCATCTTATATGATCAAATATTTTCTCAAGAGGCTCCTGGGACAGAGTTTTTTTGGGATGCAGTACCGCTGGTACTAGATGGAGGACAAATACATATATGTAAATAAATAGGCACATAAGCACAAATTTGATTCCCAATTCTCCCACGACATCCCCAATCATGTTCTACCAATACTGGAGTCTGCCTCAAAAGCTTGTGTATCCAGTAAGCCAGAAAATACAGAACATCCAGTTTAGGGTTTCTGAAAAACAGTTATTTTTTAAAAACAACTGTTTACTGTTTTCAATTTTCAAAAAAACAGCTTTCAACAGAAATTTTTTCCAAATTTTCACTCATTTTATAGTCAATAGCTTATTTTTGTGATGAACACCATTTTATTATATCTTTCGTGATAAGTTCTAAATCAATACATTTTTCTTCTTATAATGACATTTTAAAAATATAAGTGCATTAAGCAACTGGTTTGAGAGATGGGATCTTTTTTGTACATTAATTCGTGTGGACAGAAAAAACTCTTATAACGTCCGTTGTTGACAGTTTAATGGATAGAATTGCACTGTACACTTTCTGGAGATTTTCAGTGCACTGGCCAGAGATCCTGAAGAGCATGAATTCGGACTTGAGCCATTTGAAACTGTCTTGCCTTCCTACTGCAATTAATAATCCATCTTTGAGAAGCAACAAATTCAATTCATCTTGAGGAGACAAGTTCACACTCTCAGCATCTTTGATGACTGTTTGACTATATCTTCTACATAGGTGACTACAATTAAACGAGACACTTTCCTGCAAAATTTAGCGTAGTTTTTGACAGGAAACAGATGGCTCTTTGAGACTGTGTAGAAGGTTCATGACATCATGTTCATGACCACTAGTTAGTAGGTACTGCCATAAACTACTTCTTGTTGGTATGGGTGTAAACTGGGTTGTGTTGCCATTTCATCGGCATGAAATCAGCATAAATTTAATATTCCGTGTATTTTTGTTTAAAAATTTCCGTTAGAAACAGTATAAGTTTTTAAAAACAGCTATTTACTTTTTTATTTTGGATGAAAAACAGCTGTCTTGCTGTTACTGTTAAACAGTCATCAGAAACCCTAATCCAGTTACTATTTCTTGTGAGGGTAAAAAAAATTAATAAAATAATAATAAAAAGAGGTAATGAAAAGGAATCATCTAAAAAAAATTAAGAGAGAGAGGTACATATAATCATGCACTTTACATAAATTAAAATTGAAAACTATGCCAGTTGAAATATTGGCTCTTGATGCCTTCATCAAACTTCGGAGAAATAATTTCAGTATGCCAATACCTGCTTAGAGTTATCTGCATCCTTGGTTAGTCCGAGGGCATGCTCAATATCCACACCTTGAGCAGCAGCTGCTTCTCGGGAGAGAGTGCGAATTGTGTCCTGAGTCTGTACAACGAGCCTGTCAACCATTTGCTGGGTTGAACTCAAGAGGAAGCCCTGTAGCATTTAAGTAAATTATAACAATTCATTTTTCCTCAAATTAAAAGAGAAATTTTCTTATTATTGACAAGGATTCTCAGAATTTTATAGTCAATGGGCAGTACAGTTCATTCGCGATAACTTGGCCAACACTCAGTTGCCTACTGTGCAGGTGGGCCTAGTCCAACTCAGAAAATAAGGGAAGCACCGCTTACTGACAAGGGAGCCATGCGCGAACAGTTCTCCCACGGTGTAAAGGGAGGGGGAAAGTAGGGAAGGACGGTTACCCTTCAAATCTGAAGTCAAATGGGCTGACTTGTTTACCCCCGCATGTTATCCGGGTCAGCCAAGGCAAGAACACTTTCAGAGAAGAGGTTAACAACATGAGGCTTGAAAACCCTACCCCTTGATGGGCGAAATTGTAAGAACTTGGACTAGTCCAAACCAAAATCACTTACTGCGCACGACGTATGGCGGGCAGATACCCCTCCAATGTTCCCCCTCTCCTCCACTTATTTCCCCTCTCGTGAGTTGTCATCGGCCAGGTTAACGCAAATGGACTGTACACATTGTATCAACAGGGTGAATGTTACTTGGATTTTCAAATACATATTAAAAGTATGCATATTCTTGTCCAAGTAAGAAACATAGATATTAATGGAATTAATGTATACTGAATGAATTATAAGAAGGTATAAGAATAAATAGCCTGTAAATAATTATACACATACAAAGGCTTGAAGCATGAAATAGCATTTCTCTCTCATCATACGAGGAACAGTTGCATGTTTTTTTTAAGAACCCAGAGAGCATTCTTAAAAAGGCAAGTTATAAAAGATTTCTAATGCATTGGAATGATGACAGACAGAGAAATAATGACATAGACAATGAGCATTATTGTAGTATAGTTTTTATAGTCAATGTGGGTTTTAACTTCTGTGTTATAAAAGACTTCCTCAAGTATGTACATTGTCTGTCGTGAAACCAATTGCACTTTAGAAACCTAGATAGGTAAATAAATTATAAAATTTACATTACCATTCAATATCTAATTGATCAAAAGTTGAGCAGGAAAACCAAGACTAGTTAAATCATAACGTCGTAAAAATGATGACACCAACCTGCTGAAGTCTGAATGCCTGCCCATTGCTGTATTTCTTAGGTGATACATTTCTGTGCAGGAGGTCTTGTATCCGTCTCATGATTATTTCAGTTCTCTCAGCTGATACCTTCATGCATGGCATGATGTCAAACACAGGAAAAGGCATGTACCTCAATGTGAAGTTACTATGCAAAAAAAGAGAAATTTAGAAAAGCTATCAGTTTCATACCAAAAATATAGAATTAAATATCCTCCCCAGAGAGAACTAAACACATAGATGTACTTGCTTATTTTTACATATGATCATAAAAATGCCAACAAAGCAAGGCCACATTAGCGTTTATGGTACACACATCAGAATCTTGGTATGCCACGAGAATATTTGGCCATTACCAGTCACCTAGTGAAAACCAAATAAAATAGCCATCATAATACATACCAAGATGAACAGATTTTCCATATTTGTTAGTGTGATGGTACCTTGAACTTATAAGAGTCCACCATATCTCTATCAACGGCTCTCACAGAAAGTTAAGACAAACATTAAATATTATAAGGCAGTTTTTAGTCAATATACTTTATAGGATTGACTGATAACATAGTGAAACCTTGACAGTTGGTCATTCTCCATAAGAATAAAGTGGATAGCTGAAATGTAATCTGATGTAAACAGACCAAATGCTAAGTTTCATTTCAATATGATTAGAGTTCAGGGAAGTAGAAACACGGGTGTAAGTTATCCCTAAGATCAAATTTTATTCACCTACCTATAAGTCTTTTCTACATTTGGGATGGAATCCCTTATGTCTTAAAAAAAAGAATGGGTAAAAATGAAAAACAAGCAATCAGCAAGCCATATAAATATGTAACTGCTTACTTGAATTATTAAAAATCTACAGTGAGAAGTCAATGACATAATAACAGTTTCATTTTCGTAAGCTATAGCTAAAAAATATAAGAATGAGACAATACAGTTTTACGAGCATAGTACAATATTATGCAGTATAAAGTACAACAATAAACCTGAAAGAGAATTTTAATAAGTAAAACTAGACAAGGGAAAAAAATTAAGCATAATTACCTTTCCATGGCATATGCTAAATCAGCATATCCCTGCAAAGTTATGTTGTTGCGATCATAAATGATATTGCGGAGGCGAGAGTTGATTTGAAGAGCTTTAGCCAGCAATTTAGCACCACCATCCCCCATTAAATTACCACTGTAGAAAAGATACAAAATGAGCACTCTGGAATCGGTATGATAAGTAACAAACAAGTGAAAATATGTATAAAATCAAAATCAAAGCTAACATGGTGGCATGTCATTTTCAGTGCAGCATCAAAATATGTCCTTCTGAATCAGAGCTAACTAGAAGTTTTAAATATTACCACTGACTGTCATAATCTCTTTTGAGATGAACTTTTGATTGGGAAAATAAAAAAATTAGCACTCAAGCCTATTGTCTTCCGCTTAGTAGGGTCGAGGAAAACAAAACCGAAGCCTTTATGCAACGCTAACTCAAATACTGATTTTCCCGGCCCATAGGAAGCATCTGAGCACTGAGACTTTTTGGGTTGGATTTCAGAAGAAAAAAACGTTATCAACATCCGTTAATGTTAAAATTTCATAGAAAGCTAATGGTATTATTAACTTCCAAAAATAGAGACTGTATTTAAGGAGAGTGCCCCTTTATCTTTTTTTATCATTTTATTTTGCATTTATTTAATATATTCAAATTTTTCTGTGAGAATAAAAATAGATATTTATCATTAAGTAAAGCATATTTTTTAAATATGTTTTAATACAAGATGGAAATAAAAATACTTTTCAACACATTAACTACATAGAAAACAAAGAAACTACCTATTATGATAAAATAAAAACTAAGTATGTATCACTAATATTCATTTTACTTTCACCTAAAAATATATTTTAAAATATCAATCATAAAATTAAATATATAAAGTAAAAAATATTTTATTTTTATGTCTATTAAAATGAAATGCCAATAAGTAATATAAAAAAGGGGAAAATCACCACCCCCTGCATTATGGCGCCCCTGGCAGGAGCCAGCCCCGTCACCCACTATGTACACCACTGCTTGGACACGCAACTCAAATCAATTAGACATTTTTTCCACCTATTTGGCATGAGGCCAATAACTTTTAATGTCTTATTTAAAAAATAGAGAACAGTATTTTGAACATTTGACTAAAACTGATATTAAGAAAACTGCCATCTTGAACAACTCACCTTATATCTATACTCTGAAGGCATTGATTACTTCCTAAGGCATTAATAAGGTTATACAAATCTGACTTCAATTTGGAGTCAGGTATAGACAAAGACTGAAGAACACAATCTTCTTCCTGGAATGACAAACATTCATATTATTCTTAATTAGATAATGATAATACCATAATTTATGTAACTATAGACAGGTATTGGAAATTGGTGGCAACAAAAGCCAGAAAATAAAACCATAAACAAATAATATTAGCCATCAGGAAACAGATGCATGGAAATAATGAATGATTAACTTCTTTTATTTAACCATAACCAGCTACAGGGCATTCTAGGTTTACATTCTAAACATTATAGGTAATTTTTCAAAGACTATTCCCATTAATTTAATTAAAATTCATCTATTACAATACAAGGTATCCACATTTTTAACAATGTTTTTGTAATTATTACAGGCTTGATCAGGGGCGGATCCAAGATTTTTCTTTGGGGGGGGCACAAGGGTCTGTTGGGTAAACGGTCTTCTCATATTTGGGATTAAAAAACAGCATACAACAATTAATGTACGAAATATATTTTTTATTTTAATATAGAGATTACTAATATGAAAATATTAATTAGTTACATATATAATAACGGCAGTTTTCTTATATGTTTCCTGCTGAAGAGTTCCAGTCCTGTCCAATATTTAAGCGTCTGGGGGGGGCACGTGCCCCCGTGCCCCCCCCTAAATCCGCCTATGGGCTTGATTAATTCTTTGATAAAAATATGTTTCATAAGTCCAGTAGACATTCATTATACCTATTTTCACAGAAAAATATTGGTATTGGCAGGAACTATTATATAATAGTTCCTGCCAATACCAATTATTTAAGGGGTTCTCTTACTACACTGTAAGAGACTGGTTAATAAGAGACTTTAATGTAGTGTCCTCTGAAATCAATATTTTCAATACATATCCCTTTCATCCCAAAAACAAATACTAACAAGGTTGTCCTATAATAGCAATAACAAAACGAAATTCAAGCCCAAAACTTGATCACCATAATTTAATATTTTTAATTCTAATTATTGTTTTGATTCAACTGAAGTATGTGCTATTTTTAATTCAAAGGTATTAATTTTACTACTAAAATAAACTTGTAACACAATCTAAATGAGCAGTTAATTGCATGAATGTAATTTTAGAAAGTTTACTTTATTTGCATGAAAATATTGTAAATACACATAAGAGAGATGATATCCCGTTAATATATAATATAATACTTTTAATTTAATTCAAAATAAATATCAGATGTGGAAAAACAATGCAAGGATTAAGAAAACTCATTGTCCTAGCTACATCAAATTGAAATGCATCAGCTGAGATCCCCATTCATATTATGTATTTAACAACACACATTATATCAATAAATAAAATACTGAGAGTTACAGGGATTTTTAAATATCAATAATTGAAGTAAGAACTAGAAGATCCATGGATTAATAAAAGGATATACCTGAATCATTTGCACCACAGCATCCATCACACAGGCTATATGTTTTGCCTTCATATTAATCAAATTTCTTCCCAAATTCAAATGTTTAATTGACTTGTTTTTACTAACTGCAGTCACAACAGAAGCCAATTCAACATCCATATCTGCAAAATTTGAAAACATGATGATTTAGTAAAACAACCATAGTGAAAATATATATAAGATATTTGTGAGAATTTAGTCAGAAACGCATAAGAAACTGTGATTTTGTGAGAAATGTCAGAGAAAGGTGTGAGGTATTTCCTAAAACTATCATGGCATTGGCATTTTAAAATTATGTAGTTCTCACAGTTACATAGATGCACAGGAGTGGCCAGGTATATGAGACTTCCTTGAAACGAATCATTTGATTTCAGTTACGAGTATAAGCATAACTTAGGTAGACACATGAGATATAATATGTACTATGCGGTCAGGTAGATAGTTGATAGGATGATTCAAAAAGTTATATTACATTGCATTTCTGTAGCAGTGGCATTCAGAATATAAGTAATTAAAATTTTTATTTTGAGAACCAACCAAGGAAATTATTTAGATGGTCAAAAAAGGATCTAACACTTTCCTGGCGAATAATATGAGTAAACTTTTCTCAGGCTCTCCACCAGTTTAAACTGTACATCATTGCCGACGTTTCGAGAGACGACTTGTCACTCACTTCTTCAGAACTTCTTTGGCATTCAGAAAATTTTTGGGATCGACTAACTTAAGAAGCCATTGAGATTCAGATGGAGGATAAAAATTTCAATTGCAATTCCGGCTATAGCATCAGCAATGCTTGGGATCCGATTTTCAAAATAATAAAGAACGCAAGAACTAAGTCTCCGCTGATTAACAGTATTCGGAGTCAACAATCGGCTTCCAACCAATCAAAAAAGACCTAGCCTTAGTATATAACTAGGGACATGCAAAACTCGCAAATGCAATAACCCGAATTTTTACTAGAAGTCTGGGGTTTTTCCGTGAAAACGCGATTTTCGTATATTATTGCAAATTTCAACATTTCAATCGTGAATTTCAACATTTCCAATGTGAATTTCCTCATTTTGGCGGTCTCTGTCATTTAAATTGCGAATGTAAACATTCAGTTAAGCATAAAACTGATGATCTCAGGCCTGACCTTGTGGAAATTATGGATATCCATGATAAGAAAACCAACTTTGTTAATTCCACAAACTTTCTTACGCTGGCACGACGCGCGTTTCACCACACTGTGGCATACTCATGTGCCACACAGGCACATGAGTATGCCACAGTGTGGCGAAACGCGCGTCGTGCCAGCATAAGAAAGTTTGTGGAATTAACACAGATGGTTTTCTTATCATGGATTTAGTTAAGCAATACATATTTGGAAATGGCCTTTTGGGTACAACTTTATTTAGAAATGTTACTAGGATGTAATATTCTTCAATCAAGTTTTGTGAATTTGAACAAAAGGAGTGAAAAATGCAAGCCAAAATTTTGTTAAACAGGCAGTCCCCGAGTTATGTAAGCCTTGACTTACGTTAATACATATGTACTTAACGTAAGTGGGAACGTTACCCAAAACGATGAAAATTACGGTAGTTATGGAATACGAAGAATGATTGCCTAATTTCAAGGGGCGCGTGTCACGGCATCAACATAGTGATTTACTTTTGTGACAGTTGTATCACATTCACCAAAACTTATAATGCCGAAGTTGACGGTGATGGAAAATCAGCTTGAGGCAGAATTTCGACAACATAGATTATATTGTGCTGATAAAAATACAATTCTTTGTCGTTTTGCAACACAAATATCTTTTGGAAAAGGAAGGACAGCTGCACGAAACACATATTGAGTGAAAAAAATATGGCTAATATGTGTTGAAAAAATTTCTGCCGGTGGGAGTGGAATAAAACGGCAATCATCCATAGTAATATTCAGAGTGGTATTTCTTTTAGAAAACTATTTATTACTTGCAAGTTATGACAACTTCTAAAGCAGAAGCTGTAAAGTCGATACTAGTGCAGATGGCATCAAAGGCATCAATAAAACTTTGTTCTCTTATAGTAGAAGACCCATTAGAGTTAGATTTGAAAATAGTTTTTGACCCTTAATTAGTTCTCACAACGGAGGTGAGCCCTGACTTAATCACGAAATTGAAAAAAAGTTCATAGCCTTGTTTCAATTGAGACGGAAAAGTTAATGTTGGGGTTTGGGGAATTACGTCGAATATTACAGCAACAGAATTTCCAGGGTTCAGTGGATATAATGAAACCAATTCAGGTACTAAAATTGTTTGAACCATCATTTGCATTGAAGTGCCTTGGAGTGATTTGGACCCCCTGTGCAAATGTGGACTTGGAGAGATTTCTTTCCTCCTACAACACTGTGCTAACAAATAGGAGAACAAATCTAAAAAAAGAAATTTTGGCCACACTGGCCATTTTTACATTGGAAAATACGGACATTTAACTGTAATTTGACTCTATATGTAAATTGGTTAGATATGTGAATGTACAAAAATATAAAATGTGAACACAGCATTGTCTTACTTGTTTAAATTTTCCCTAATCAATGGTATTCAACATTTATTGCAAACAGGTGGGCCTGCTGGGAAGAGGGCACTTAATTCACACCAAATATTTTGTCGTGAAAATAACACCGATTTCAGGATAAATATAACACCGCCTTTGCAAAAAATAACACCACTTTTGGCTATAAATTAATCCCACCTTTTGCAGGTCTCTATATATAACTGGCTGAAATTTAAGATTTGCAACATTCTTGCCTTGAGAATGAGTGACGAGTCGTATCTTGAAACATCGGCAATGATGAACAGTGTTAACCGGTGGAGAGCCCGAGAAGAGTTTGCTCATATTTAGATAGTCGCTATTTTGACCCGTAAATAAAAATTTTACTACCAAAGATACAAGGATTTTCTGGATTGATAATCAAAGTTTTGGGGTGGGGCTGTTTCAGTTAGGGTGGCAGTCTTCAACTGTCTTGGTTGGCTGTCTCTCCACTGGTTTGGCTCAAAGTGTCTCACACATGTCTCAGACATTTCTCATTAAGTTCTCACCAATTTCTTAGTTTGACCTGAAGTGTCTCATGACATTCTGAGGGTAATGCCACTAATTGGTGAAGGAGATTTATGAGGCATTTGTGAGAAAAGTGTCCCATTGCTCACATTTTTCTCATAAAATGTGCCTCAATGTTCTCAGGTGTAGCCCATGGAAAAATCTTTACAAGGGAATGAATGAAACCATCAGCATCACTCACTAACAACCCACAAAAGTTTCAATAATATTCCCTTGAGTTCAAGATCACTCAATATCCAACACCCATCATTTACATCTGATTATCAGATTATGTAAAACAATCATCAACATCGTAAAAAAATTTAGTTCAATGCAAACTTGAAAAAATTTTTATTAGTTGATGAAGTAATTAAAGACAATAGATTCATAGCATTCTAACAACTGCACACCTCATACACCTGTCACAAAATGATTTTATCAAGGCTAATAAAGTGGCAGAAAATGTGAGATTTCTATTTTGGCTCACAATTTGTACCCTAAGGCTAATCTAACAAGTCCAAGAAATAATTTTTCTTCAGGGACAACTGAAATGATACATATGCAACTTAAAATATCAATTCCAAGGATAATTTTAGTAAATTATAAGAAAAGAGGATGAGTGAAGGTAGGAGTCTTCCAAGGTGTGAGTTTGGAGAAGGATAGACAGAAAGGCATACGAGGTGTGATAAAAAACAATGGGGATTTTTAAATTTCGCGAGCAATATGATTCCAATTTTCAATAATTGTATTTATTTGCCATATGGTCATACGAACAATAAGTAATACTACCTGGAAGTTATGCGCCATTTAAGTGAAGCAATCCGACGAAAACACCCATAATTGTGGCAAAACAACTAGTGGAAATTGCACCATGATAACGCTCCCGCTCACACCTCACTGCTTATTCGTGATATATTGGTAAAAAAACGAACCCTTATTTTGCCTCAGCCACCCTATTAGCCGGACATGGCCCCCTGTGACTTCCTTCTATTCCCGAGGCTGAAGAGAACCATGAAAGGACGACCTTTTGCCACCATTAATGAGATGAAAATAGAATCGCTGAAGGAGCTGAACTCTATACCGGAAAGTGAGTTCTAGAAGTGCTTCCAAGATTGGAAAAACAGCTGGCACAAGTGTATTATATTTAAGGGGGATTATTTTGAAGGGGACAAAATTGATATAGATTAATGAATAAATTTTCTTTAAGAAAAATGAAAATTCCCGTTATTTTCTTATCACACCTCGTATGTAGTGGAGTTCAATATGGAGGAGGGAATGGGGAATTTTGAAGGAGATAGAGGAATTGGCAGGAGGGTATGATGAAAGACTAGTGATAAAAGGGAGAGTTTTGGGAAAGAGGGCAAAAGAAAAATGGGGATTTTAGACACACTGAAGGAGAGTGGGAGATATGATGAGTTTAGGATGGGCATAATGTATGATGCAGGAAGTGATTCTTAGCACAAATGGATTTGAATTGATCAAGGAATCTAAAGGTGGGGAAAAGAAACAGCTGTTGAGCCTACCGACCATTAAAGACAATTTGATGATGAACTAATGATGAACCTTGATGATATCACCAATAAAAGGTGCAAACTTACATCTAAGTAGATTACTATGATCATTGATACTCACTGTTATCACTAATATCTAAACTTCCTACACTTCTCACTCCATGAATACAAGATTCAAGCACATGGGCTCCTTGAGCACTTAAATTATTGCTGCTCAGATCAAGCTCTATGTCAGTAGTAGACTCATTACAAGCCAATCCAAGCAGGAGATTTCTGCAAATATAAAATAATGATTACTTATAAAATAATTATAATTCACCCAAAACATATTTGAAAAATGGAGCCATATACTTACTTCAGAGCTTCCAATGGTAATTTACAATGTGACATATTCACATGTTTAAGACTGAGAGTGCTGGTAAAGAACTGTTTAAATGAGGGTGGAACTTCTTTGCCCTTTTTTGTGTTGAAAATGTTGCGGGAAACATTTAAATGTGCTAAAGTTGTAGTGCAACCCCTCAAAAGAGCACCAAAAACCTGAGAAAATGGGATATTAGAGCACTGATTAAACTTAAAATTCCAAAGAACCAAAATTTAAATACCACCTATTTAATTAATTACTTAAGGCAAGTTAAAATTTGAATATTTCACTTTCTCCCCTCAATTTTTCTCCCTCCAAATATGCAAAATTTCAAAACATATTAAACAATAAACCCTAGCTAATCCAGAATACATGGGGTTAGGGGTTGTCCCAATTAAGCTAAGTCTGGATAATCTGGGATTTTCTCAAATGGAATTATTTGGTATCTTATTTTTGTAAGTCTTCCATCACCAGTTACATATTTCTAATCATGTAATATTTATTAGGTAGGAGACCCTACTGAGTAAAAATGGCAACTGAAAATCACAATCATGAGCAGGCCTGTGCTGGGTACCTTGAGAGGGTGGGGGACAGGGAGTGATGAGGGCACCAGCCAGGGCGTACCCAGGAAATTTTGTTTGGAAGGAATACTACTGGGGGTTAAGGAATACCTGGAGCCCGGGAAATTTTTTAAAATTTAGGCTCATAAAAATGCATTTTGAAGGCATTTAGAGGCTCAGCAATGTCTTAAAAATCTAGTATGTTAATAAGGAAACATTTTGGCTAGAACATTTAAAGATATTCAAATCGTGATTATTGTTAAGTACAGGCCCATGAACTTGAAATGAAGAAAAAAGTGAATGATCATGAATTAAAAAACCACTCTGTGCCAACTGTATTTAAAAACCATATATAATAAAGGTAAAAGCGTATTTTTAAGTAAGTAAAAACACCATAAAGCGATATACCAATTTCTTATGAAAATGACGACAACAAAATTAACTCAAAACATATAATGCACTAGGCTGTCTTCCAAAACACTTGGAAAAACCAAACAGAAAAAAAATGTCCATGCCCACTTTAGATCAATTAAAGTTATTGTCTTACTCTTAAATAAGAAAATATGTCTTGTTTCAGTCATCTTGATTATCGTAAAAATCGTCCTTAACTTAACATTAGTAACAAAAACCTACTCTAATTTCAATCACAACATAAATTAAGAATTAAAATCTTATAAGAAGGAAAATTTCTGGATTATACAATGTCTACAAACTCATCTACTAGTCTTAAGTGTTGTACACACAAATGGACTATAGATAAAGTAGACTATAAAAAATATTTACTGGTAAATCAAAGAGCAATCATAATAATACAGCATGAACAATAAAAAAAGTAAACAAGGGTAAAAATCAACCCTTTTAAACCAAGCAAGTCTTACATTAGGATGAACTTATAAGAAACAATTTGCCTTGTAAGTAACTACAAGATTTTGTAAATTAATCTATAGCACATAGTCATTAACAAAAACTAAATTTGAGTTACTACTGTAAAACATATTAATACATTCGGAGAGGTGAAACTATCTGAAACAAGCTGAGAAGTCTGTATCTTCTTCATCTTTGACCTCTTCAACTGTAAATGCATTGCCTTCAATTACTTTGTCATCCTTTTCATATAGATGGGTTTCAAAACTTTCAAACGTATCAGTGGTGTAGTCTTACTCTAATGACTTCCTACTTATACTGGGCCAAACATTTATGAAGAACATAATTTCTTCGCTTAGTTTGTCATTGTCAAATGAAGCAATCTACTTACAAATGTTGTCCAATGCATTTGTTGGAAGTTTCTCTTTGATGTCAGTAAATCTTTTGGGGTCGAACAAAGCCAAGTCCAAGTAGGGAAAAAATTTTTTGTTTCACAAATCGGTTTTTCATTGTTTGAGTGGCTGTATATACAATGCAGTAAAATATATTTACTCTAAAGGAATATTCAGAGGAAGATCGAATTTTTTCATCATAACTCTCTTCTCCTGCCATATTCTTGACTTTCCTTAAACATTTTGCGTGGAAATCAGTTTCAATTGGCATAACTTCAAGGGAATCTCTTTCTGAAGATGATTCAATCTTTTCTGCAAATGTTAAAACAAATGTTTCGTCAAATCTCTTTGGGACAGCTTTCAGTCTTGAGACAGTAGACTCTTCTAACAACCATGCCTGAGCATAGTTAAGGTTTTTGGTTTGGAGATAGTCAGACAATGGTGTTGTGACCTTAAAGATTTGGAGAAAATTCATAGCTGTAACTATTGTTTCAAAACTGAGAAGTTTACGAAGAAGTCCTGAGGTGACATACCTTACTTAGGTGTTAATTTCTTTTGACAAAGAAATCTTATACAATGCCACAATCAGCTCGTAAAACACGTATTTTGCTGGCCGAGACTGGTCCTCCTGCGACTCTGATATCCAGTTGTAAATTCTTTCAAAGATTTTAACACAAGCATCACTTCGACTGCACCAACGTGTAGCTCCAATTGCTCCCAGCTTGTAAGCTGGGCTTTCTTCTGTATACTTCTGTTGCCTCTTTAATGATTTGTTAAAAAAAACTGTGTTTCTTGAAGCAAACCAAAATATGATGTAGTTGATGGCAGGACCTGAGCTATATCAGAGAGTACAAGTTTAATACATGTGCATAGCACCGTGTGTGGATGTGATTTGGTGCGTCTGATAGTTTGGCAGTAAGAACATTGTAGGCTCCACTCATGTTTGATGCCCCATTGAAGGTATTTGCCACGTATTTTTCTATAGGAATTATCACCTTTTTCAGTCTTTCAACTACTTCACATCCTTGCACAAATCGGACCACAAACGCACACTGATCATTGCCTGAAATGTCTATTGTTGTGTCCATTAATATAGAGTACTTAACTGCTTTCTTTACACTTGTTGATATCCTTTCTTTTATATCGTCTCGAAATGATTTTGACTATTTTCATAGCAGTGCTATTACTAAGAAATGTAACAAAAATTCCTCTTCCCTTTACTATGCTTTTCTTTCCAGTTTCCTTCTGTTTAAGTTTTCTTGCCTCATGGGATTGTACATTATTTCTATAGTAATTTCATCCAAATGGTTTTTTTAAAGTGGAATTATATTTGCTGAGCAGAAATATTATTTCTAAAAAATACCATGATTTATGGATTCATCATTGAATGAGTGTGCTTGTTCTGTAGATGCTCTTAAAGCAAGACCTTGTTTGCCTATTAATTTCAAAACATCGAAGATGAATTGTAAAATATGTCTCCTTTGCAATACCTCTTGCTTTCCCTTTTGCAATTGGTCATGAAGAAGTAGATTATGAGTAGATTTTTCCTGCTTTGCTGTCATGAATAAAGAGATGGACTCCAAATGTGCTTTAGAGACTTCATGTTGTTCGATTCTTTGATGTACAATCGTCCTCTGCGTCCAATCTTCAAATTCTGTGCAAAAACTTGAACTCACCCCGCTATAGATGAGGCAAATGAAACAATACAGTCGTTTATTTGTTTCATTGTAGGACAGCCACCTTCTACGGAAACATATGTCTTCACTTTCTTTGATGGAAAATATTGTTTTCTTTTCTATAAAAGGCCATTAACTGAAAAATTTAGGCTTGATAAATACCAAGAATGGTATCAATAATTTTTTGGAATGCAAGAATCACCAATGTTCGCCAAAATACCCCATTAAAAATTATTCGGAACTTTCGAGGTGAGGGATTTCCATTTCGATGATAGAAATATATTTTGTTCATTTCTACCATAATACGCCTCAAACAGCCTACAAAAACCTTTTTCAATTTAACCCTTTCGCGACGGGGACAGGGAAAATTTCTTTGCTTTGCCAGTACGGAGCTTTCACTATGCTAGGATCTTCACAGGTACCTATTTCCCTAACTTGGGTCGGGGGCCAGAGGGGTGTTAAACCTTTTTCTCAGCCACCAGGCTGAGATAATCTCCGCCCTTTTCCGCTTGGCGTGCCCATTATGGCATGCGGTCGCGGTCAACTATTTTTTATGCGATGGTTTTGCTAAAAACATTGTTGCTACAGCCTCGATATTTATTTAATTGGAAATGAATTATTCTTGTTTTACAATGACTTTACAGCTTTTAAACAAAATTCTATCGTTAATATTAAGCTATCTAGCACCAAAAATCGTATCAATGGTAAAATAAATAATTTTGTCATTGTATTTCGCACTCGGAAATGGTTTTGATGAGTATTCAAAGATAAAAATTAATATAAATTTAAAATGTCCTTATTCAGGATATTGGCATCATCAGAGCGCGAATCAAAGAATCAGTACTTAAAAATTTTCACCATGTTATTTCATGAGATGTACGGTCTATGGAACTCTTGTTTTTGGAAAATTATGCACAGATTACATTCATCACGAACGAATATGTTGATTATGTAAAAATTTCCCAGCATTCTTTTTTATTATCCTTTTTCATACTTTTCTTATTCCTAAAATCACCTGATTTGATTAGTATGAATTTCTCCAAAGCAAATGTTATAACTTCAACATTTGTGTATAATTGAAAGAATAATGGTTCATTTGACAGTCCTAAGAGCGTGTTGATCAATCCCGTTGAGGGTGTCCGCATTTTGGGGGTTCCAAATATGGTTACCCTAGGTAGGCATCATAAGAATTCTGTACTTCAAGCACAATATTTTAGGGTTATCATTAAATATTTCTACAATACTCTTTGTATTCTATGATTATACTTACTGTTTCTAAAACAGAATCTGTCCCTGAGATATCAAGGTGACTTATTGTATTTGGCTGCGCAAGGAAGTTGTACAGATTCTGGAATGAAGAAGTGCCGTATTATATTATGTAATAAATTTCAGGTGACAGTCATGTTTTATGTATTTACAATTAAATACCTAGAGTAAATAATAGAAAATAGATCAAATAAAATTAATTTTGGTTTTAAGGAACTGAAGCAGAATATCAAAGGAATGAAACTACGTATACATTTCAACATGCGTAGCATACTTTCACTTCACATCTCATTTTGCCAAAAATTGATCAGTTTTTAGTGACATTTTGGTGAAAAAAATACTTTAACTCTCACATGAATTACAACCCTAAAATCACATCAGAGTAAACCTACATCATATTTTAAAGATTTTTCTGTTAACAATCAATGCAGTTAAAGATTGATCCAGTGAAACATGAATTTGGTATCATAAATAGGTACAATGATTTTTCTCAAACCTGAAAAGGCTATTTTACTAAAGGCAGGAATACTCACATTGACTTCGTCTCTCAGGCAATTCCCTGCCAGATTGAGATAAGTGAGCGTATTTGGCATATACTTGTTCAGTGAGAGTGCATGAGCAATCTGGTTAACACCCTTGGAAGACAGATAGCAATGTGAAAGGTTGAGGTGCACCAAACCTTTGGAGACTTTAGCAATTGGATTACTAAGATGGGAGGCACCTGAAGATTAATGATAAAACATCATTAGCTTATGTACATATTTTTAAAAACCCTCAAAGAAATTGACCTTAAAATATAAATATGAAAATTTTCCATTGGTGCATTATTATCATGTGTACTTAAGGGAGAAAAAGTGATTGAAGCAAGTACACATTTGAACATGAAACTTTAAAGTAAAGTTAGGTAACTGACTTAAAAATCTCAAGTCATGGAGTATAGTCAATCTTGTTTCACAAGATTATGCTAACAAAGTTTATCTCACTAACCATCACCCATGCACATTCATAGACATTTTAATGCATAATACTACAAGATCCAGGCACTGCTGAGAGTAAATGAATGACTTTTACTGTAAAACAACACAAGTGTACAGAAAGTAGAGAAAATAATTAACTCTGAATGAAAAATTGAGCTCAGGTTAAAAATACCATTGAGATATGGATAGCAGAGATGTATTGTAGTCCAAATGCCTCCCAGACTCGACCCAACTTACCTCCACCCTGAGTTGATGAAATTTAACTAGCAAGTCAACTAGACTCGGCAGAATTACCGCCTGATTCTGCAGACTTACTGCCTGACCATGGAAAACACATGTATCTGACAGACCTTCACTAATCATCCATTTGTCTTTTTTAGGGAATATTGAATAAACCTTCACACTGACTGAAATTAATTGTTTGTCCAGTACCACAAAATTCTGCCAACGTACACATACATATAAACAAACAAGAAAAAAAGCTCCTTTTCAAAGGAGAAAGTTATTGCTTGATAAAGCAAAGAAGCATTAGTTTCCTATTATTACATGCCCTCCTGACAACTTTCAATAATTAATTTTTTCTTTGTCATTGTGCCTCGAATGTTTCAAGCCTTTTGAAATCCAGGTCCTATGCCAAAATCAGAATGCAGACAGGTCTGAGTGCAGTATACTTCGAGGAATGTACTTAAGCAAGTCAAGGCAATATTCAAGAGGCAACTGTGCACAACCAACCACAGCAGCACTAGATCCACTACAGGAAAGATTGCACAACCCAATGTAAAGAATGCTTTGCAGCGACTGAAAACTGAAAATACAAACTCTGGGTAAGTCTGGGAGGCATACTGCAGAACTTTATTGTGATCTACTCTCACGAAATTTAAATACTTCAATTTTCCTCAACTTGTTTCTGAGATAAGTAATCGTTTCAGGCTTAACTTTGTGGAAGTTGGTAACATCCATGATAGATTCTATCATGGTTGTTTCTGAGATAACTCATATTTGGGCATGCAGTTACAATACGCCTACTCTAACATTAAGCCACTACACATTCAATGATAAGAATCACATGCATGTAAATGAGTAAATGAATGCTCCCCAAGGACAAGACAAAAAAAATTAAAATCACACCTTGAATAATTTTGGCAATAATTCCACACAAACTAGATGCACCTAAAAAAAGAAAATTTTTAAGCATTTTCATTTCAAGGGAACAATAATATGTAGTTACAAAATTAATGCACTGTATGTTAAAAAAATATAAAATCATAGATCAAATCATTTTTAATGCCTACCCAAGTGGAAAATATTATGTCTCATTGGATTTTGATAAGAAAAGTTCCACGAAACTTAATTCGATAATTGCAAGGAATGGCGAATGAAACTTATCCAAAAACGTTAAAAAATGGGGTTTAACGGAAAAATTATGATGTTTTTCCAAGAAAGGTCAGAGAAATTCAGGTATTACTACAATATGAGTAAGAGGAATTTCATGCACAAAAAATGAAATTTTGAATGAATAAATTGAAAAAATTAAATTTTCCAAATATGAATGATTACTACTTTTCACAAACATTTATTCCGACTTTCATAAGTATGAATTGCCGCAATTCTCATATCCTGACATCAACTTTGTACATAACCTATTTTTCACATATGTATGTAGGTACTTAAAAACACCATTCTGCACATAAATGCCTATTCTCATATGGTAGATATATGTAAAGTCATTTTCATTAAAATAATTTCTTTTCACAACCATTTACATTCAAAGTCGTCAAGTCCTTTGTGAGTGGTTAAATATTAATTTTAGGATGCATATCTTCCGGCTAGATAAGTTTTCAGACAATTAAGACTTGAATATGCCTACAAATAAGGCTGGTCCTATACATGTTGACTGATTGATCCCAATACTGCCAATAATTCACTGAATAGGAAATCAAATAATTATAATCCACTGATTTCCAGTCTGCTAAGTGCTAACATGTGATACCCCTGAATTACTTTTTGAGCTATTGACGCGAATAAATCCAGCCTTTTAAAAACACACTCTGCTGATTGGTGTACATATTTCATTCATGATACTCATCAGAAAAAAAACAAGCTAATGAAATACATACCTTGGGCGAAAACATGCATGTATTTGCCAATTCTAAAACTTCTGATTACAAGCCAAAGTACTAGGCGCTACCCAAAAGTTCCCAAAATTTGTACGCTGTTTGTGAACAAGTGCTAATACAACAAAACGCCTCTTGTTACCCCTTTATACATCCTTTGTGTACTTAGTAGGCCTAGTGGCTTCATTCTTGATGAGTGTGTTTATTATTTGTGAGAGATTTTTCATTGTTGCACATTGCTTCCATTGTGATTTTGCAATTATGATGGAAACACATCTGTGTAAAGTTTGGCTTCAAACTATGGAAAACCACAGCCGAAACACATCAATGCCAAGTAAAGCATTCAGAGACAACGCTTAAGGCCAGTCCCACACCTATGAGTGGTATAAGCGTTTTAAACATGGTCGAAGATCAGTTGAAAATTATAAACATTCAGGACGGCCATCATCCAGCATTACGCCTTAAAATGTCACTGCTGTCAGGTCGGCGGTCATAGAATATCTCAGGTGGACTGTCTATCAAGTGTGTAATATCATTGGACTATCATGCCTCACATCACAGAGGATTAAGTCTGACGAACTCAAAATGAGATGGAATGCTGTTAATTTTGTGCCACGGTTGCTGAGTGATGGAAAGAAAGTCTACATGGACCTGATGAAAAAACAAGAGTACAGTTCCTCATCCTCAATACTCATGCAATACAGCCCCCTGCTACTTCTTTTTGTTCCCTCATAAGAAATTCAAGCCAAAAGGCCGAAGATTTGAGACAATTGAGGAAATTGAAGAGGAATCGCTGGTGACGCTAAACACACTCACAAAAAAGGACTTCCAGACGGCATCCAAAAATTGGAAGAAGCCCAGAGAGCAGTACATACATTCCAGAGGGGAGTACTTTGAAGGTGATGGCAGTGAGTTAGGTTCAGATGTGGTGTAACTTGACCTATTGATAAATTTCGGGAACTTTTGGGTAGCACTTCATAATTTAGATCCAGGCCTGATTGGCAAACTTGAGCATTCTACAGGTTTTGGTGCACATTACTCTTGAAAAATAAAAAAGATGACACTAATATCCATCAAAAACCTATTATCTACAATACAATAGCAATGCTGGTGACAGAAAGAAATATAAAACTTTCAGCAAATAGTAAAATATTCTAACACATGTCACATTCCAACTTTCTCTAACTACTATCTGGAATTCCTTTTACCAACTATTCCTACTAATCTAACAGCAACTAATACAGAACATAATCGTTTGAACAAATATTTTTCTTAACTCTTCAACCAAAATCTACATTAGAAAATACATATTACATGTTAAAATTATTGCATACAGATAATTATGCAAATGGTATGGTGACAGCATAAGTTATTGCCTCACACATTTTTGCATTGGTTGTCCAAAAGATTATGCTGTATGTACACAATACTGCCATAAGTTACATCATCAGTCAACACTCAATTAAGAAGGGTGATGGAGGAAAAACAATGCATATTAAGGAGTACAGGCACAACTCAAGGCCAAAAATAGGATAATCAAAATGAAGTATACACAAACTGATTTTATGTGAATTCTTAAAGTTAAAATTGAATTTAGGAAAGCTTTATAGAATCTATCGAGCAGTAAATACAAAAGCAGAATAGTAGAATACCTTGTTTACGTAAACCAGCCACTCAACTTTTTTTTCAATAAGATCTTGTTTAAATATATAATTAACTTGTTTTGATTAATTTGTTCAGAAATGGCTAGATTCCCATATAATTGAGAGTTCACAGTCAAACTAATAAAATAATTTCACTACTCATGCTCCAGAAAAAGTTAAAACATTGAAAAAGCAGGCATTACATACAGTCAGTTATTACCTTTATCCTCTATCATATTGTTTGACAGGTCTATCGTGTGTAAAGGAGTATTTGTGTTGGCTATCAAAGACAAAGACAGCTTATGAGCAAAGTCCCTGAAAAGAGATGAGAATAGAATACATCAGATTTGAAAGAATCAACATGATAAAAATACACAGGGAAATGTTTCAATTGAAAATTTTATTTGTCATTTAACAGGAAATATTCATGGGCTGGAAGTGAAAAGAAATATTTTCACCCAAGCAGTGAGGAATTCTGGTTTGTAAATTTCAACAACCTTACAAAAACAGCTCACTGGTATTAGAAATTTTGGTTCAAGTCCTAGTCAAAATGAATGGTTTTTTAAATCAACAAGCTTAGACTTACATTGGGTCTTCATCACTAGTATGTATTCACTAAATTGAACATGAATCACTGAGAACTTGAGAAAATATATGGGAATGTAGGAACACCAAATTGCTCATCTTCCACTGCGTATCAAGTATATATTTCACACTTCAAGCCATTGGAGTTATATGTGTGTAACAATTTCTTTTCGACTGTATCAATTAAAATTGCCACAGAATTAAATCACGTTGTGCAGAGAGTACGAGGCTGATGGCAAAAAAATGTTTCACAGCAAAGAGAATACTTGTGCAACTAAATTATTGGTTTTCAATTCATTTTATAAATTCAATAGCCTACAAATATTAGTAAAACTGAAAATATTAAACTATATTACCATCTCACACCAAGATTGTCCAGATGAAGCTCTTCAATACTAAGCGATTTCTTCATTACATGGAGAATTCTATCCAGTGCTTCGTGGGATAATTTAATGTTACTGGCACGCAATTTGGTAAACCACGTGTTATGCTCCAATGCACTAATGATGGGAACCAGGTCTCTGAAAAATTTAAATGAACAATATTGACCACTGTAATGTAATGTGTCATGTAAATACGTCGAGGGTCTAAATCCATACCTTTCAGATATAATTCAAAACATGCTGTACACCACCTCACAAATGCATAATTAATTTTAGCATTAGCATTTTTCAAAAATTATCACCCCTCAGTAAAAATGAATTTGAAAACTTTATTTTTTCATCAGGGTGAGTGATCTGAGAACATTGTAACAGCCAAGATGAGAGAAGAATTATAGGTACTTATTGGATATAAATCATTTAACAGTACTCATAAGGCTTCATGAATCTGTTGAAAAATAAAATATTTACATACTTTTGGTCTAGATGATCAAAATCCTTAAGGCTTAACTCTCTTGTGTCATGGGATAAATAAATTGTATCGACGTCCTAAAACAAAAGAAAATTAGCTAATTTTATGCAAGCAATGAAAACATTTATCATAATTTTTTTAAAGAATGGGCAAGAGTAATAAGTGTCAAAATACCTCCACAAGAGTTTTAACAAGAATTGAATGAAAACATGTTCAGCATACATAACTTCTAAAGTAGTAATTTTCCTGAACCACTAATTGGAATATAAATAACATCAACACTAACGGCAAAATTAATCTGCATAAATATTCATAAACGGCAAAACTAATAATTCATCCCACAAACATAAGGAAGATTATTAATTTAGGATTATTCCATTCGTAAAACAGTTGAGAAATCAGGTTTTCACCTATATACTTCAGGACACAAGACATAGCTCAACATACCCACGCAACTTCTTCCCTATAGGGCATATTGTGGTAATCACACATGCAAGCATACTGGGTAGAAAACCCCCCACATGGTCCGACTCCACTTGAGCTGGGCGCACTTCCTCCAGCGCCCCCATTCCGTGCATCACCTTTGCTGTAGCGACCACCCAACACAGTCTCTCCCCCGTGAATAGCAGCCAGCAGTCTTCTTGCACCCTCATTGGGACCCAAATCTACTTTCCTTATTATGTGCCTGTGGAGACAAGATAAAAAAAGGAAATTAATTGAAGAAAAAGCATGAGAATCAAGTTCGGTAAAGCAATTCATAGGTATTCAACTTAATAAATGGTAAATCCATTAAAACATTTTCCGGGCTACACTGAGTCTTCTCCACTGTTTCTTTCAAAAAACTATGCATACATACACGTACATATGGTACATGGGGTTTGGGCCCCCCCAAAATTTTGAATTAATTTTTTAAAAAGGGCACTATAGGGGAAAGTTATATTTACTTTTTAACAAAGAATGTTGATTTTATTTGTTATTTACATTAAACAACTTTTTCCATTAATACATTGGTAATTTTCAAACATAAAAACTGTGAGTATTGTATTCTTACAGATACATGCACAACAAGAATCTTGAAAAATCAGCCGTTACAATGCAGTCACAACTGCACTCTTAATTGCCTAAGCACACAATTTTGTTCCTGGTTTTGAAAATTTGGCTTAACACAGTACAATATTTCTCTTCTTCTCCTCCCTTTCCCATGCTTACTCAACATTCTCCCCTTTAACACCCTCCCCATCATGTCATCAACCCTCAATATATTCTCCAGTCACTTTTTCTGCCTCCTTCGAATTATTCTTATTATCAGCTTATTTTCCTTCCTCACTCAATCTAACCCTTCCTGATTTGTTTTCGCCTCCACCCTGCTTACTCTTGTCCATTCCACTCCCCCTAAATCTCAAAAGCCTTCATTTTATGCCCTTCTTCTTTCTACAACAACCAAGTTTATAAACTATACAATGCTCTGCCCCATGTTAGAGTTTTGATTAATCGTTCCCTGGCAAATTCGCTCAAATTTCCCCAAACCAAAGCCCTCGTTTTTGTAATTGTTTCCTTCTCGAGTGAAATTCTTCACTTTATCCTCTATCAGCAATGCAATTAGGAAAATGAAAATTGAATAGCTACGGTATGAGGAAGAGAAAGTATTTCATCAACAGTTAGGCTTGACCTCAGAGTATGTATAACTATAGCACTTCCTCATCCTCATCCATTCATATACCTCCCTTTCCAAAAATGGAAAGTTAGGATAGGGACTGTCCGAGAATCTACCCATCAGCTTGTAGTGTACCCAATGATGAGTAATAATGATAGCTATGTTCATAACTTCCATTAGGAAAATGTCACTTAATAAGGAAAGACAAATCAGATAACATGGAAGAACACTCATCAATATAAATGAACATGATTGGTTGGTAAGTAATTTGGGGAGACAACTGACGAATGATGGCATTTGATTCATTAAGGATAGGTGGTTGGATGGGTTGTGGTAGGGTAATTGAAGGATTGAAAGAGAGTGGAGAGAAAATCCAAGCATTAGCCTATGCTTAACGAAAGGCACCGTGGGGTCGACAGCTCAATGTCCCATCTGACAGTGAGGTATGAACTGCATTTTGAAGTGCTCTCCTCATCGCACTAACTGATTTGAGTGTCCACTGACAAATACTATCGCTGCCTTGATTTGAGCCTAAGCCCTTGAGATGAGAAGGAAGAACTTGAGCCACAAACCAACCCAATCTACACAATAATATGAATCTCACACGTAAGCAAAATTAGCCCAAGGGAAAAAGAATCGGGAGGTATCCTCAAAAAAATGATGAAAAAGACTAGAAAACTTACTCAAGAGGCACAGTGGGGAAGATGCTCTTGAGGGCAGAGGCAAGAGTTAGCACCATAGTTTCCACATCAGCCGAGGGAGACCCTGCAGTGCTGCATGGGCTGCCACCTTCCTCAGGAACGGTCGGAGGGGCAACCGTTTGGAATGAGTACACCTTGTCTCCAACGGTGAAACTCAGCTGAAATGAAAATGATTCCATTTAGCAACCTATTTTTAGCAACTGTAAATTTGTTCTAGATGATACATGCTGCTCTATGATAGAAACATTGATGTAGCAAAAAAAATCAGACAACCTAAAACCACAGCCATCACATCAACTAATGCTGATGAAGAATGATAGGAAAGGTACTCTCTTGATTACTTCTTTTTCCGGGATTCATTCCCTGTTTCTTTTTCTTTTGTAAAACAATATTTCACTGGTCCTCCTGCCAGCTTCATCAGGTTATCTGAATCTGGTTCAGATAACCTGATGAAACTGGCTGGAGGACCAGCGAAATATTGTTTTACAAAAGAAAAACAAATGCGGAATGATGCCGGAAAAAGAAATAATCAATATTGCATCTGCGCAAGCCTACGAGTTAAGGTATTCTCTTCATTCACATTCCTATCAATATGACAAATCAAGGCAATATATTCCTATTGATTATAATTATTATATTCACATTATATTGTTCATATTTTCACAGAATACTCCAGGGTAAGGATGTATTGAACTTCCTTTTCCAAATTATATATTAAGGGCTTGAGTGTGATAGGATTATCAGTTTACTGGTAAGGATTGTAAGCAAATGAGAAGTTGGATATAAGTGAAGTACTCAGAACCACTTCAATAAAGAAAAGAGACCTGATTTAAATAAGTTGCTGGGAAATTAAATTGCACCAGAAAATACACATGGTAGATTTTCTAGATTAACACATAAAATGCAAGAAAACTTTTGCTGTAGTTCCCCAGTTTCTCAAGTCTTCAATATAGAAATTATAACTATGTAATGCTGTCAAACATGTGAAACACACAACAGTCGCTAGTGCTGGGTATATTACTCATAAGTGACACCCAAGCTCAATGTGTTAAGGGTTGAATTTAAATTTATTTTCCATATGAAAACAAAAAACTGGATAATTTTAGACAGTAAAATTGCTCCTCAGGCAATTTATAGTCAAGTTAGGTTATTATTGCACATTTTAAAACTATTTTTAACTATATATATGTGAAACTATACTGTGCAGTGATATGCTAATACTAACTTAGATAGAATAGACTTTTCAGAGAAATTTCATTTTCAAGACAAATTTCTATGAACTTCATATTTCACTTTCATGCGCATCCAGGTTACTTATAAAAACAACATCACGAATGCCTAAGGTCTGACTTGCCTGATTAGGTCTCTTGCTCTCAACAGCTTGGATCTCCAGATAGTGAAAGTGGAAATCAATCTGAAAATAAAAAAAATGTTTATACTAAATTGATTTTTGGAAAAAAAAAATTCTCTGATAAAATTTAAAAAAATTATTAACAGGTGAGAAAAAATAAATTTACTTTTACATACATATTTTTACAACATGAAAAAAAATTAGAACTTTCATTGATCTATCAAAAATATGTACCTCTGATCACCTGAGGACCCTGACCTGATTGTAGACATAATCATTGCATTCTTGAAATATCATCGCTATCAGTCTAAAATTGCAATAACTGAGGAACAAGTAATTCTTCACGGAACCTTTAGTGCGTGATGTGAGCCACTTTATTTTTATCAGGGAAATTGCCATATGATCTGGGTACTGGCCGACAATTTTGTGAACTACAGCTGTTCTCATTTTCAAGTTACATGAAGGAGTAAAGAGCAACAGGCTACTCAGGTACATCAGGCAACATCACGTAATAATATACCAGGGAAAATAAAATATTATGGAAATGCAGCAGGAAGTACGACATAAGAGCAACCTATTAATTGCATTAGGTAGACAAAAACTGAGTCAAATTGAAAGTAATAATAAACTATGCATAATTTTAACCTCAACTTAAACCTAGTATTACAGATGAGTTTTCAAGAGAAGATCACTTTGGGTTCAGGGAAGGGAAACTGGCGATTCATACAAACATCAGTAGAAGGAAAAATATACTATACAGGGATGAACTGGCCGGCTTTGTTGAATTTGGGAAGGCATTAGATCAAGTAGGCAGCAAAAATCAAAGGATGGTACAGCTGAATAGGAGAGTAGATTGGATAAGTAAATTCTGATTCAAAACTTAGACGGCTTGGAAAACTCGAGAGTAGCAGAGGGTGCATCCAGGTGAGCAGTAATAATTCTTAGAGTAAGACATGATTGCCTATGGTTTAAATTGCTCTTCAAAATAAATGAGGAGAAAATAACATGAAAATGGCAGATGGCAAATTTTAAGGATACCGGGACTAGCCACGATTTAACCTTTACAAATTCACCTGCAATTGCATGTAAGTGCAAAAATTCCACAACTGTGACTCTAGCAAAAGTGAAAGTAATATAAAACTATACATTATTTTAACCTCAACTTCAACCTAGTATAATGGACGAGTTTTCATGAGAAGATCACTTTATGTTCAGGTAAGGGAAACTGGTGATTCATATGAACATCAGTAGAAGGAAAATAGACCATACAGGCATGAATTGGCTGGCTTTGTTGATTTTGGGAAGGCATTAGATCTGAACAGCCAAGGAAAGTAAGTCACAGGGAATAAAATCATTCTCCTTGACTGTGACTCGAATCTGGATCCCTCAATATTGTGCGGAGTGCTTTAGTCAGTAAATCTACCTACCAGTGGATTTTTTGTGGGAATTAATCAAACAAGATGTTCAAGACTGGTGGACAGCCTTGAAAATCTTGTTTATTTAAAGCCCACAATATATGCAAGGGAGGGTGCCTTGGTAGCTTAACCAGATAAAGCAATGATACCACAGGATCCAGGTTCGAGTCCCAGTCAAGGCAAATGATTTTTCCTCTGATAAGGCAACTAGGGTTTCCATCTTCATGAAAAAACAATGTAATTTTCTACAGTTTATTTCTATGACTGGTTTCACCAAGATAAGACACCTTTACAAGTGTCAACCAGTCTACGTATGCAGACAGGAATTTGTGGGGTGGGTAGTTAGAGGTGGGAGAAGGGAACAGAAGTAGGAGAATTAAGGAGAGTTTTATGAACATTCAGGGCAGGGAAAGCTGCATGAAAAAGAGCATTGTTAGAAAACAGAAGGATTAGGTGAGGGAAGTTTTTGATGTAGGATCAAGATTAGCAGTACAGTGACCCAAGCCGTAATACCCGAGGGAGGGGAAGGAAGGAGGAGAAATTGGCGATGGACAGTTAAGACAAGTAGGAGGCCACAAAGATCTGTATTATTTAAGGAGCACAGGGAAGGATTGGCTTAAATTCCACCAAAGCATCTCTGATCTATGAGTTAATACAGCAGGAAAGAGGACATGTAACCTTCAATGATTTGTTATTCAAATGGACATTCATCACTTCCACAAAGTCACATCTGATGCTGTCAAATTTATTTAGCTGCTAGGGTTGATGATAATCAAGTGTTAACTAGTCAGTCAGTTCCTGGTTTTGTTAGATGTTAAAAATAATTTCTCTCTTGATTTTTTTTCATTCATGATTTTTAGAGTTTTATTTAGTGGTCTGTAGCTTAAAATTGTCCATATATTGTTTTTTTTATTTTTTCATTTATTTTACTGTATTTTAAAACTTGTAGAGCAACATTCTCATTCATTTGTAACCATTCCCCTTACTTAGTGACTACTTTTATATATTTTCACATGTAATTTGTGAGTGGCAATATTTTCACTTATAATACACAATAAAGAAATAAATAGATAAAAATAAATAAATAATGCAAGTAAAGCAAGACATCTGGGAAGAATATGAATCACATGACAACTAAAGTAGGAAGATATTCATGGAAAGGTCATCTAAGCCACACAGTAAGGTGGTCAGGCAGATTCCATAACATGTAGAGTGATCTAGTTCTTAGGGTAGCATTTTAGACAAAAATGGATAGTTTTCTGATAATACTATGGGGAGATAAGCATAAGCTAATGAAGAACCTGTTGAGAATGCTTATCACATGTACCTTCAGAAAACCGTGATGGAAAGGTGAGCAGTTAGATATGGAGTGAGGTGTTGTATAGAAGCAAAAAAGGGCCTCGGGGAGAGAGGATGAGATCAGGTTGCAGGCATTTGGGATAGGGTGTGGAGAAGGATAGAAGAAGTCCAATGGATGAAAAGAAAGACATATGAAGAACTATTTGGTACAGCAGGGAAGGGAAAAAATTGGCAGAGGAGATAAAGAGAAGTTCGTAGATGGAGTAAATAATCAAAGGTGAGGGGATTTTAAAGAACATTATTGAAGGTTGAATGCTAGGAATGGGAAGGAAAAGAACAAGAATCCTAGACAGAATGCAGAAAGATAGGAAGGATGCTGAGTTTGAGAGAGAAAGTGTGCATCAAAATATACAATAACTTGTACAGTACTAATAATATGTACATGGTTCTAAAGACATGTCCAAACAAAAAAAAGGAAAATGAAGGCACTGATGAAGCAATGTAATAAATGAATGTATTCTTTAATGATTTCTTTTATTAGTCTATGGACTAATCTATATTGGAAGCCACCATTGAAAAAGGGGTATCCTGTACTAAATTGAACTGAATTGAATTATGGACCATCATCTTTCCAGGCTTATGCTCAGACCACAACTCTACCCAACAATCCAGTATTGCCTTTCTTTGCTGCTCATTGTAGTAGATGATAATTCTTCAAATTGGAACTTATATCAGGCATTGTGAGTTTATGGGATCTATTCTCATGGACAGTGTCTCCTGTGAAGTACAGCTTGGCCTTCCAAGTAATGCCTTGGAGGGACCACAATGACACATGACAACTGGTTCCTAAATATCCTCCAAATATTTCCTTAGGGACTAAGAATCCTTGAAGGCATAGTGGCTTGCGCATTGGCCCAGAAAGCCAAAGGCAAACCCTTTTCCTGGTCCAAGAAAACCCTTTCTACTATGGAAATTACAAGCAAATTTTGCAGTAAGTCGTGGAAGGTGATAATGTTTAGCACTGAACCTATCCATATTTTGTAAAAAAGAATCAATAACTGGTAAATATTTAATTAACATGGATATACGTTTTTAACATTTTATTACCATGAAAAATACACATCTTTTTCAGTTTTTTAATTTTTTTAAATAGGCAACTGCTTTGGCATGTCAATAGGTTTTTTTTTTCTCTTTTGTCTCCACTCCAATCCATAAGCATACAAAAATAGAAGATGAAAGGTCAAATTCAATAGGCGTGAATCAGGAACACAGGATTTTCCCCTTGTGGGAGTTTCATATTCACTTGAGTTTCACTCTCGATTATCTGCCAAATAGTGGAAGTGTACACACACTTTGCAATGAAAGAAAAATGTACATTTTGTGGGGAAACATGTACAAAATGCACATGTTTCCCAACTTTAAAACTTCCTGATATTTTTTATTCATATACCTACCTACCAAATCTTTCCAAGGGATATAAGGGAGTTTTGTGCCCCAAAGACATTTACAATTGAACTCATCCCACATTTCTTCACCCCAAATGTAAGCAGATAGAGGAAAATTTACTCAAAAAGTATCAGAAAAATGAAGATTAAAATATTTTGTTTCCCAATTCCAACTCCTTAATAGCTGTCACTTAATTGTCTCCAGCTGGGTAATTCTCTTTATCCATATTCCGAATGCCACAAGCAGGGATTTAGTCAACGAAGTTAAAAATAAGTATGGTGTAATTGAATGTGACAAGGAAGTGAGCTCTTACAGCTAATAAATATAACAAAGTAAATAACCCCAATGACCGTAAACAACGTAAATTTCTTAAGGAAGGGAGGCTAGAGGGGGAGATTGACAATTATCAACCGGCTTGAAGTTTTTTGACTGCGGCCGCGACCCCTGTTCAATAAAATCCCTGAAAAAAGTCAGGAACACCCAAGTAAGTGGTGTAGGTGCAGTATACCATGCCAGGGACCAACTTGTGACAAGTATACTCCACTCCACTGAGTCATGAGTGAAGAAGGACCACTCCCAACGACCACCTGAAGGGCCACATACACTCAATGCTTACACACAAAAGAGGAATTAAAGCTAAGTCAGTGGTAAGAAAAACCACTAGTCACAATCATTCAACCCACTTAAAAACAGGAGCCGTGAGTTGAAGAGAGTTAGAGAGGATATCAATGGGAGAAAGGGAAATTCCTACGAGATGAAGAAGCTGATTTTCTAGACTTTTTCAGCTTGCAGTTTAATATGAATGGATATAGATACTGGTCCACCACTTCTTTCATTCATCTGAGTAATGTAATCTTCTCGATGCCCTTTGCTATTCTTCCACAGCAACATATATCTTCCAATAATGATTCTTGAATCGGGACAATTGTTAGTTTGCTAACGCTCTTCGCAGAAGCTTTTTAAGTGTGGTTCTTAAGATTAGAGTAAAAATTATTTTTTAATAGAAGAGAATGCTTCGACATATGTCATGACACAATTTGCTTGTGAATTTCAAATACCTCTAGAAGGGAGTATTTTACACAGTTGTGAAATTCTTGACTGATAATATATCAGTCGTAAGGTGGATGAGTTGAGTCACTTTCGCTCAATTTTAAAATAAGATTACAACTGTCTATGATGTTTGAATCGACTTTATTGGATTCCATTGGAATCGATATCATTACGGATATTTTACTATAACCATGAAGATTTATCAAAAGATAATTGGAATTGGAAACACAACACTCATGATTCTTCTTCATTGTGTATAGATCAATGACTAGCCCAAGAGGGGTAAATTCCAGAGAAAAATGTGCTTAAAATACTCACCCGAGTTGGGACTTTGGCAGTAAGAATGAAGAGACGGCATGGAGAGTAAACCTGTAAAACAAGAACATAAAGAGTTAGATATCTAGTACAACAATTTTACTCCATTATCTTAGATAGAAACAAGGAATAACAAAGAATGAGAACAACTACCAACAATAATAACCAAAATACAAATTTTAACACTTGTAACATGGTGGAATTCCCAAGAAGAATTTACGCTAAGCTAAATATAAGGTTTACAGTGAAGAGGGATCCATGACCAGAGAATCTAAAATTGAATAGACCATTGGCAGGCAACAAAATGCTGTTTGTCTCTCACCGACGAGGAGAGATATTAATTTCGATAAAAATGGAATTTATACCTCCGTTAATAGAAAAGGGCTTATTCCTGGTGAAAACGATGTACTCGTACGGATAGGATGTATTAAATGAATTATTTAATAGATTAAACTATTTATTTTGCATATCTCGTAATTGCTGGGAGAAACATTGGCAGGCAAAGAAAAAAATGCATAGAAAATCTAACACCATCGTATTCATAAAATTAATAGAATTACCAGTAGTCCGATTTTCGTAAGTAATTAGCAGTAAAACAGGTCACATTACCGATGGAAGCAGGACCAAAACAACACTTTACAGGGTCGATCAACTGGTTAAACCACCTTCTCGCAAATTTTCACAGTTCATTACTGCGCATCAGTGCCTTTCGGGGGATTGGTACTCACGGTGAGGGGCAAACGGAAATGTAACGTGAATTTTTTACTTAGGAAAAAAAATGCACGAAAAAAAACGCCGCTTCCGTTCCAAAACGCGAGCACGCGGGAAGTAACGCGAAAAAATTCTTGCATAACCCAGGAGAATTGGCAACCCAGCCCTCCTAGCGCGTCTTGAGGTTGGGCATACCCACAAGGGGCTCCACGGGCAAACTTGGTCGAGCGCAAACGGGAACTTTTTTTATATATTTTTTTTCAGAGACCAGCTGATACTCTTCCGCCACTTCCCATCCCCTCTGCCCGAGAAAGTCGCTGCCGCTGATTCATCGCGCCAGAGGATCGAGATGTTCGACGGAGCGGCGAAGCAAGAACCTCGGCCGCCGTCTGTGCCTCATGGGAGACGAGGCCGACCACCTCCCGCCCGCTTGCTGATTCATCGAGGCATCGGCCGCTCCTCTCACACGGAAAACGTTCCCGCTCGCGATGACGCGGCGATCTGTGCACAAGATTCTGCACCCCAGGGGATTTCCCAAGTCTTCCCGAGGCATCGGCGATAATTTACAGGCGTGCGAATACCTGTGTTGGGACATTAGGCATTCTGGCAATTTTAACCCTTCAGGTGTGCCGAATTCGGAACCTAACTTTAGCGTCATCTCAGCTCATTCACCAATGCGCAATGTGCCGACTTCGGTACAGTAACGACTTTTCAACACATTTAAATGACTACTTTGAAGATTTTTAATACTTTTCCTGTTACCACCATTATTCAATGATGAGGAGGAAAAAATCTTTTCTCGATTATTAAATGTTTTGGCCCAGAAAGAGTAAAGGTAGCTTGAGCGAGATTTTTCTATTGCCATAATTGGGAGTATATTCGAGTTTAAAAAAAATTTAAGTATGTGTAAGAAGCATGAAGAAAACAGTAATACTGACTATGTAAAATCATTGCTTAAATTTCATCCATTCATTTCATTAATTCATTCGTACAACCATTGCTTAAATGACAACCACTGATTAATTAACTAAATATAAATATTTGATACTTAAGATTGACTTATTTCACGCCGTGAGCTGAAAATACCTTCCCAAACAAGTTTTTAAAAAACATTATATAAAAATGATTGAGATAATAAATTTATTTTGAAAATAATCGAAAAAGTATTCTAATTAAACATGCAGTTTATTTCTTTTGACTGTGGCCGTGTCACGGAAAACAGATTTTATTTTTCGGGAAAATATCTCGAAAAGTAGGGCGGTAAGTGGCTGGAGTTATAGTATCATTAGAAAGAGATATGTTTATTTACAATGAGGTTAAATTAACTGAATTTAACGAGCAGTGACATCTCGCTCAATGTACCTTAACTCATAATTAGTAGTTGTTTGTTGGGCTATTTAGGGAGGCGACCAGTAGCTAAGGTCCTTTACGTCATGAAGGATAGGTGGGTAGGTTCATAAGGTGGGTACGTAGGGTTTCGTTCATACTCTTTAACGAAAGACGCCAAGAGACCCAGGGTTGAAAGTCCCATCCGACAGACTGAGAATCACACTTGAAGTGCTCTCCACGATGAATCCAAGAAGGGATCGGGATCCCAATGAAAATTTCCAACACCGTCGGGATTCGAACCCGCGTCCTCGCGAAAGAAAGCCAATACATTAACCACGAAACCAACCCGATCCCATCATCATCAGTCATCAATCCGAAGATTCGGTATCTGCAGCTCTACGCCGAATTCTCTTTTCAGATATCCGCTTTCTCCCTTCGTAATTCCCTCATTTTAACATATCTTTATATCTCCCTCACGCAAACCTCGGTCTGCCTCAGTCATTATTCTCATTCATTTGTCCTTCCATTGATAACTGTTTCCACGCGGCTGTTATACCTCAGATTTTACCCAATAAGTTTGTCTTTTTAACTTCGCTGAGTTTTCATTGATTAATTGTTCCACCGAGCCCAATAATTTCCCTTTCGACCAGCTAAATAATTAAAAATAATGACTAGATTAAAAACAGAAGCAATATTGATGATGACCAGATATTGTTTGGAGCCTTCCATTTCACAAACCACTGGTATTATTTCCCCAAATGAGATCTTATTGTTAGTACTACCCTCCTTCATCATGGCCAATACCTCCTTCCCATCTATTTCTTTCCGACCTCTTACACGCTTACCCAACATTCTGCCACAGGTTTCAACAGCCCATAACCACTAAATAAGTGTTCACTGCTCAGTCAATTTTTCTTTCTCCTAAGTTAAAAGTTTAAGAGTATAACTAATGTAAGCTTGTCCAGCTTAAGTGCAGCACGTGTATCTTACATTGTGATTCTGAAGATAACAGCTCGAGCATTCTCGTCGAACAGTAACCTTACTTGGAAAATTTATTGAAGAAAAATTTCCTGGACCGAAATAAAACCACCTTCGGCATATCCCAAAGTTATCAGTTCGATTTCCGGCCCAGGAAACTTTTTCCTTAGGCAATTTTCAACGCATTAATTGCCATTAGTCCCGAAAATGGATAAAATCTTATTTACTGTTGCGATGGTTTGTAACACTAAAACTGCAAGTATCAATTCCTCTGCCTGCAATCGCAAACGTGTTTCGTTGACGCGCTCGGACCTTCAATTACTCACAGTAGGTACCGTCAGTCTCGGCCAACACGGGCGCGGCCTTTACGCTTGGATGTGCCTCGAGAGCGTGAACGGTACTCCCTTAAAAACTTCGTGTCACACAAGGCACGACGACGACCCTCCTGCCCTAGGATGGCAAGACTCCGTAGAAGGTAACCAACGCTCCCATGCTCCGTTGCGCTCGGTCAAACGGACCGATACAGTTCGTCAGAGCCCTATGCAAGAAGGTCGTCGGGAAACTGGCATGTGACACACGAACGTGCCCTACAATACGATGAATCCGTGCCGAAAAAAATAGCTCGTCTCCTCTTCTCTGTCGTCTAGCTAGGCGTAGATTCGGTGGAAGCTGAAAGCGCCGCACCATTCAATCGACCCGAATCCTATTCAATCGGATAGGACGACCCTTTGATCGTGACAAGTTTAAATAAGTAGCTGGTTTGAAATCAAATTATTTCGACGAATTTCATCATCATTGAGAAATCCTCTTTGTTACCATCAGCAGTCATCAACTAGAGATGTGGTTCGATTTAACTCTAACATCCATTCTCCTCTCAGCTAATCGCTTTGCGTAGAGTCATAGGGGAAAGATCAAATGGTTGGTTGGTTATTTCGGGAGGTTACCGACAACTTAGGTAATTTGCACCATTGAGGAAGGGTGAGTATAAGGGTAAGGGAAGGATTACGCGGTAAATGGAGGAAGGGTAGAGAGAAACCCGGCGAGGGCATTCGTCTCCAATTGACGAAATATGTCAAAGGGCCCACAGTTAAACGTCCCTTCCGACGGCCGGAATACTACACTCGAAGTGTTCTCTACAAAGTACTCAATTGTGGATCGGGATTTCCTCTGAAAAATCTTCGCCACTGTTGGGATTCGCATCCGGGCCGGGGATGGGAGGCCAGCACTCTAGTCACAGCGCCAAATAAGAAAATCAAGTGGACAGGGAATTGCCAATGACGAAGTCCGACCAAGGATTGGGTAAAAATGTGAATAGAAATAGAAGATACAAACTCCTCGGACAAATTCAGACATTACAGCCATATGATAACGACAATGGAAGAGAAAATTCATGGGAAGAATTCCCGAAGAAGATCAAGGATGGAATATATCAAGGAAATCATATTAGAGAAGTCGAAATGATGAATTAGAAAAGGAAAAAGCGGCTAGCCGAACATAGAAAGGGGTGTAGAGCCGCAGCAAACCAGTCATAATATTGAATGCTAATGACGAACCTGAGTGATTTCACTAATATACTTTACCCTCGCGAGGTTTTTTATGTCGAAAGAAATTCTTGGCGGCTTCTTTTGACGTAACGGCCCATTTGACGCAAGATGGGTGTGCGAGGAGAGGACATTCCCCCCTCCAATACGTAGTCACCCGTCGTATATCCACCAATAATACACCTTCCGGCTAACCAAGTCACGTACGACCTATTCACCCACAACCGCGACGACCTGTGAAGCAAACCATTCGGAAGGGAGAGCAAAACATTTATAGAGAGGTGATCGCCCCGTTTATTTTCGTGTGGACGGGCAGCCGGGTCGAAGGGATTCCTCACGAATGGAGAGGAAAAAATAACCCACATGACGCCTATGATACAATAAGGAGGGACAATAACGTATATTAATTACGAGAATAAATTTAACCGTACGACACGACAAAATGGTGGAATATTGAAGCCATTCAAGTGCACAAAGTGCCATTCAAGTGCACAAGTGCCATTAATGGCTAGGGTTAGTGGATCTCAGATACGCAGTTAAAGTATTTTAAGAGATATGTAACATATAAGAGCTCATTACATTCAAGGAATTTGATCTTATTGTTGAGAAAAACATCCCATCCTTCTATTGATACCAAAATGTCAGCCGCTTATTACACTGATTTTCGATATTTTTGCCAAAGAAAAACTACTTGCTTAAAGCCGTAAGCTTTTTACCACACAGTAAAACCCGTTTCACACGATACTTTATCAAGCACTAGTTTGAGGATATAGACTAGTATGATAGCTTTCCAGAATTGTGTGGCACAGACCAAGAATTCTGGCAAACATGCATGGTCGCTATCATACTCAAAGAGTTACTTGATTTCATAATTCATGCTAATTTACTACTCGCTCCAGGTAGGAATTGGTTGCCGTCGAAAAATCACGTTAGCCTTCACAGTCGCTGTGTGATCTTCACTATCTAACATCATCGCCATCTATACCTCCTCTACCTACTAGTTATTTTCTGGCCATGACATCAACAATAAACAAAAATGTCCCGGCAGTTTTTAGGTCACATTCTGCCAAAGGTAGTACATGTGCGCTAGGACATGAATTAAAATACCGCTTCGTGGGCATTACAAGCTCAATTATGATGTGGAAACCTTCTAGGACGATTGAAATCATACAGGATTCCGTCCTGAATATCAAGTGCCAGCTAGCGTACTAGGTCTTGCGGTGAATCAAGTATAGTGTGACACGGGTTTAAGTAAAAATTGTACATTATCCATATTTGACACATTTACTGAAAATCAACACAAAAACAATCGCGGGTGGGATATTCGGAGTTATTTTCCTCTAAAGCGCACATCAACTCTGCCCCTCTCTGTTTTGAAGCGCACTGCTTAATGCGCAGCACAGTGGTCTGAAATCGGAAAAAGCCGGACAAAAGTCAAAAATTGCGTTTTTTGAGGTAGAGACTTGAAACTTGGCGTATATGCTAAAAAATAATTGATGATTATGGAACAATAAGTCATTTTTCCTAGATCTCATCCATTACTGAGATACAGAGGACCAAACATGAACAAATTTCCAAAAACACGCCCGATCTCGTTTTTCTTCGAAAAACTTAGGAGTTAATCTGCTGGTAGAGTCTTGGAAGGATTTTAACGAAGTAAAAAACATTATATTCCGGTAATATGGTACTTTATCTACATTTTTCATTATTTTTGAACATTTTGGTTAATATTGGTGTGGTGTAATGTAGCAAAATGGCGGACCCTTTTTTCTGGCAAAATTTGACATAAAGTAGACAGTATCTTTCGTTTGAGAAATAACTGCTCTCCAATTTTTCATCAAAGTATTTACTAGAGATATGTTAAGAGTATAAAGCAAAAATCTTGGAAAAAAGTTTGCGGCTGCAAAAATGAGCGCAAGTTTTTGATCGCGCTTCACGTCCCGGCTCCGCGACGCGGGGGCCTAGACACCGTTGGATATATCACGTCGTTTGGAACTAAATTATTTAAAATCGTCATTTTAAGCACACTGCAGTCTCTATTGACCCGAAATACTTAATTGAAGATATTACTAGTATATTGGATCGATCTACTTGGTTACTGAACGCGTAACTCTGGTAAGCATGCTTTGGTTTCGAAGCTTAACGGAATCATGTCGCTTGTTAGGAACACCCTTTGGGTAGAATTTAAGTTTTCTCTCGAAGCTTGCCTTGCACAGCTACCAAGAAAGGCAACAGCCGGGATTCTTTTACTAATTCTTTCCCTTTTCACCCTCGCCGAGGAGGAGCGTGCGAAAAGGGACATTTTATGACACCGCGCACCCTTTGACGGTATTTAACGGGTATTTGCGAAGGGGTTTTTCTTTCCCCTCCAGAAACGCATCTTAGCTTGCAGTTCTATTTTGAATTTTGTGAAGGAGTGTTGTGCCTATAGAGATCTAGTGAACTGGTAAAATCTTGTGTGTGTCCAGTGAGTTTGCTCGTACATCGTTGAATTAGTTGCGCTATTTACTTCCGTGTTTGGTCAGCGGTGTTTCTTGTTGTTCTTCTCAACAGTTTCTTTTTTCAAGGTGAGTCTTTTATTTTTCTCTCCCCTTACTAATTTTTCGTATTTCATTCCGAGGCTTATAATATTCCTCTTGACTAACTTGTCGGTGTTTTTTTTTCGCTGCTCTTATATTCTGGCATTATAATTATAAATGGATAAATGGTGGTCATCGTGTAACTTTCGTTACTCATTTTTAAATGTCGGATCCTTGCTCAGGTTTTTCGTGTTGTCCAGCGCTGAAATGACATCATAACAGATCACACGTTTGGAGATACACAAAAAGATAATTGAGATGAAGGGAAAGTCATTGCTTGATAAAAAAATATTCCTTCTGGATTTTTTATCCCGAAGTTTGAATTTGGAGAATCATATCGATGCCCGTGATAGTCTCAATGAATTTATAAAGTTGTTCTTGCTACAATATCAGAAAAGGTGGGAAGAATTTTATCGAAAAAATGAGCGATTTTTAGCTCGCAATAATGCATGGCTCACTGAGCCCATTATTTTCCCGGAAGCGGTCCGTCAGTATCTACCAGGTACTTCTTCAACGACCGGTATGTATTTCCCGATTTAATTTTTTGCACTATATTATGGACAAAAGTTTTTGCTTGGAATTTGTATCTTTAAATTACTTATTGTTTCATCAGGTTCATTGGGGCGACCGAAAAAAGATTTTAGGACTTCCTCAGATAGGTCAAAAAGAAGAAAAGTGCAAAATATTAAAAGTTCATCCTCTGCTGCTGAGCTCGCATTGGCAGCATCTCTAAGTCTAAAAGAGAAAAGGGATAGTGCTTCCGCTCAACTTATCACGGAAATAACGACAACCACTCCCACAAGAGCAAAAAGAGTTCTGACTAGGTGGAGGAAAAGAGAAGAGATGCATTCGGAGATGTCACCTGAGGAGGCTCTATCTAGGTTTTTCGAGTGTGTATTACACATATCGTATAGACTGGAGTTCAAACAGTGGCAGGTGGGAAACAATCAAAACAGGCTGAAAAATGTGTTTTAGTAAAATTTATTTCTGATTGCTAAATAAATAATAATAAATACTTTTCCAGGCCCGCGGCAATCTTAAAATACAGCTTCAAAAGAAAAAGATTAGTATTCAGAAGGCGTTTAGAGAAAGAATGGGGCTGATTGTGGATGTGCCAAGGCCTGGCTCAGGAAACTCAAACGATGGTAACACGGCAAGACGTTTTTTCGATACTCCAGAGCTGGCCGCTGATTTAACAGGTAATTGTATTAATTTAACATCACTTCAGAGTAATAGCCATGCGTAGGAGAAGTTACGTACGTGTATACGCACGAACTGTAATAAAAATATCAATTTTTTTATGTTTTTCGAATGTGCAATCGAGGTTAATGCGAAGTTATTCATGTTTTCATTACAGGAGTTAATATTGACCTTATAACAAAATTTTCAATCATTCTAGGGGCAATATCCAGTGGAATAAATCTTAATCATACAGCATTCTCGCAATACTGCCAGAGAACAGCGGAACTGTACGTGGAGCTGTACCCATGGTATTATATGCCAACCACGGTCCATAAAGTCCTGATGCATGGAGGGGAAATTGCGAAGGAGGCAATTCTCCCACTGGGGCAACTTTCCGAAGAGGCATTAGAAGCCAGAAATAAGGACACCCGAAAATTTCGTCAAAGGTTCACCAGGAAACACTCAAGAGTAGCCACAAACTACGACCTCTTTGAAAGACTGTGAATTACGTCGGATCCATTTACTTCGTCTACCTTAACTTAAAAACCGAAAATATTAAGGAAGATGCGTAAGGAATTGAGGGAACTTCTGGTTTTAGATGAAAGTGAAGGAGAAGAATCAGATGGTGGTGATGATCAAGATTCTTCGGAGGACTGAAGTATTGAATTTATTGAAATTTCAAACTATAATCATGGACACTAAAAACCTGAGCGGTATTAGGTAACTTCAAAAGTGTACATTTTCTTAGTCCTACGTTCTTCAAATTCATCACGTTCCATTTGTCAGAGTTATAGTTAATATGTTTCGCTTATTTCATTAGAATCATTTAATTTAAGATTTCAAATTATTCCGTTAAGGAGTGTAAATCCACCTTTTTCTTCATATTGTTGGCCCTCTTTTTATCATTCTCTCTTTTGATTTAGCAATAAATAAGGCACATTCTCTAAATAATATATATATACTGATGGGATGTTCAATGGTAAAACTTGCAATAGCTAACTTAAATTACCATGTCATAATTTCCATTTCAATATAAAATACGAAAGATATATCTTTTAAAAAAGCTATTCGATCATTTAATTATCCCTTCATTATTAAATTTTCCTCACGATAATATAGTTCGGTTACAAAGGAAAGGGAGCGGAAAACCCCTTCGCAAATACCCGTTAAATACCGTCAAAGGGTGCGCGGTGTCATAAAATGTCCCTTTTCGCACGCTCCTCCTCGGCGAGGGTGAAAAGGGAAAGAATTAGTAAAAGAATCCCGGCTGTTGCCTTTCTTGGTAGCTGTGCAAGGCAAGCTTCGAGAGAAAACTTAAATTCTACCCAAAGGGTGTTCCTAACAAGCGACATGATTCCGTTAAGCTTCGAAACCAAAGCATGCTTACCAGAGTTACGCGTTCAGTAACCAAGTAGATCGATCCAATATACTAGTAATATCTTCAATTAAGTATTTCGGGTCAATAGAGACTGCAGTGTGCTTAAAATGACGATTTTAAATAATTTAGTTCCAAACGACGTGATATATCCAACGGTGTCTAGGCCCCCGCGTCGCGGAGCCGGGACGTGAAGCGCGATCAAAAACTTGCGCTCATTTTTGCAGCCGCAAACTTTTTTCCAAGATTTTTGCTTTATACTCTTAACATATCTCTAGTAAATACTTTGATGAAAAATTGGAGAGCAGTTATTTCTCAAACGAAAGATACTGTCTACTTTATGTCAAATTTTGCCAGAAAAAAGGGTCCGCCATTTTGCTACATTACACCACACCAATATTAACCAAAATGTTCAAAAATAATGAAAAATGTAGATAAAGTACCATATTACCGGAATATAATGTTTTTTACTTCGTTAAAATCCTTCCAAGACTCTACCAGCAGATTAACTCCTAAGTTTTTCGAAGAAAAACGAGATCGGGCGTGTTTTTGGAAATTTGTTCATGTTTGGTCCTCTGTATCTCAGTAATGGATGAGATCTAGGAAAAATGACTTATTGTTCCATAATCATCAATTATTTTTTAGCATATACGCCAAGTTTCAAGTCTCTACCTCAAAAAACGCAATTTTTGACTTTTGTCCGGCTTTTTCCGATTTCAGACCACTGTGCGCAGGGTCTGAAACGAATGGAAGGCAAGTGCGCTGTTGTATCGCGAAGTTAGCAGCGAACTTGAGCGAATGGAAAGCACCCATTAATCCGGATGCCTGGACGGAAAATTAAACCGAAACCATAGTTTGAAAAATATTAAAAACTTTGCACAATTCCACTGGAGAAATGTTTGTTGAGTCAACACGTTTCACTGCACTGCAGCATCATCAGGACTCAAACAGGATCAGGACTCAGGAGTGAAACATGTTGACTCAATAAACAAATTTCTACAGTGGAATTGTGCAAAGTATCGGCCGTCACCAATAACTTCAGAAACCATAGTATTACATTAAGCGTTACCGTAAAAAGAACGTGCGACAGCCATGTTGGGGGAAACGACACAGTAGGTTAGTCAATTTATCAATTTCGTGCGCCAAGACGACATTTTATTATACTTTTTTTATGCATGGGGAGAAACAATGTGGTGGAAGATGCCTTTATTGATGAGGGTTACGTCACAGCGCCCAGTACACAAACCCCTATTCTCTCCCTCGCGCGGGATTCCTACACGTCTCGGCCGTTTGAGTCAGCCCGCAGGCTCGCGCGCACATATGCGCCGTTAGGGGGAGGAGGGGCAGCGTGTCGTGGGTGACTTATGCACCGTCCCACGCGCAGTGGGGCGTCTGGGCGACAATGGTGACGATTCACTCGACACACACATATGTACACACTCGCGCGCACGACAAAAAAAACAATCCCACTCCGTCTGCTGTCGCCGTCACCACCGCGCTGCCCGGAGCCTGGACGAGCAGCGCCATCGGTGACGGAATGAGCAAGGTGGACGCTTCTGCATTAACGAGAAGAGCGACGCTCATCCACTCACTGGCGAGTTCAAGGGGGGATATCGGGGATATTTAACCCCCGTTGAACTTCCATCACCAATCATCCTTTGGTAGCCGACCAATTTATTTGAAAGTTTACGGACGGGTCCTATCTTCTTTCTTTTGCTTACTCGTGTTATTTATTTACGTCAACTTTATTTTTCCAATTTACCTATTTTTTATTTTACTTTTGGGTAATTCCATGTGAATTAAACGCACTACTCACCCCAACCCTCTCCGATTTCTTACAAATTTGGTGCATTATATTAATTATTATAAAATTATTCTAGTTACAATTACAGTTGGCTTATCACTTCGTTCACTTTTTATTTCTTCCACTTATTCTATCTAAAACTATTACCAGTTAATAACATGTACATAACTTTTTGATAATTTTTTTCTCTCTCTCTCCCGATCGAAATGTATAATGCTCATTGAGTACATATGTATATATCAGCTTGGATTCAGTACGTTTCGCAGGTTTTCCACATCCCACTTGCTGTGCGGGTTTTTTCCCTTAAGGTTGCCACCCTGCCATCCAAACGTTTTTCCCACAAAGGTGCGCATCCATCACACACTTCATGTTTTACATATGCATTTATGGTAGGTAATATTTTATTAAGCACCGCATTTTATATAAGATAATATAAAACTATTTCACATGGATTTAACTTTGATGAGGGGTTGTGTGGAAGAAGGGACTACCAACTAAAAAAGTAGTGTAGTGACAATATCGCCTCAATAAAGCCTTTTATCTAGCCTGACTTCCCCAACGCTGGATTATTTTTAAACGTTCCCACGCGTGACTCAATTTTTCCCGTCATCTAGTTTCTCTTTAAATATTCATTTCCCTCACTTTCTTCTCATTATCCTCATTCCCTATCCACCTTCTTCCTTACCTGGGCCTACCCATCTTTCTCCTCTTATTCCACAACAGGATATGAAATACTTTGGAACAAAATTAATGATTAAACAAAAATTTACCACCATGCAGCAGCCCATTCAACCTCACAAGTAGCAACAATGACAAATGAAATTTGAAAGCACTAAACAACACAAGGAGTCAATGCCATACGCACTTCATGACGTAATGACATGGTATTTGTGAGTAAAAGTTAACATTACCCAGTCCAAGAGTTTTGTGATTCCCTCTGCCTCTCCTTATATCATCAAAATACCGACCACCTTTTCTTCCGCGCTTAAGGAGATTCCGCTGTTTCTACGCGATGCTAAACATAGGTATACTGAATACCATCTTTAGGTTGGTATTGTTTTCAAAAACACTTCTTACACTGATGACATACCTAAGCCATTATAACACAAAGCTAAGGTTGAAAGTACGCATATTATTTTATTTTTATTTTAAAGAAAGATAACCACATACAGCAGAGTGCCATTTTATAGTGGCCAGTTAACAATACATACATTTGAGGACATTTATTAGTCGGCAAATATATTTTGAATAAAAACTTTTTCCAGCCATACGAGCTGACTGTAGCGCCTTTTCTATTGAATTAACGCATTTTAACTTCAATTATTGCAGTAATTGTCTAATCACTCAAAAGATGATACGGGCATATACCTCAATTTTATAACCATTCCATTCCGTAAGAAAATTCACTTTCATTTAACATCTTTGATGAAAATGGTGTTTATATTGGAAAAAAATACCTACTATTTTCTAACAAAAAGAGTTGTTTCAGGCTTGATGTCGTGGAATAACATAGTAAAATAATATTGGCAATTTTCCACAAAATAAACTTTAATTCGACCGGTTTCGATGCACTGCATCATCATCAGGTGTTGATGATGCAGTGCATCGAAACCGGTCGAACTAAAGTTTATATAGTGGAAAATTGCCAATATTATTTTACTATTTTCTAACGTTTAGCTAATTATTGCTTTTAAAAACGAGTGATTTCTAGTTAAATTTGTCAACATATCGTTCCCCCACAACGTCTTGTCTCCACTTCTGTCTCCTTTCTCGTACTTCCACCAATAATCTTCTCCCTTCGCCTAACATTTATAACATTTCTTCGTTTACCTTCCTCGCCACCCAGCTCACCTTCATTCTTCTCCAAAACATTTTTAAAGCCTTCAGTCAACGTATATCCTCTTTCCACAATGAAAAAGTATCCGAACCATGCAAAGCCGAGTTTCCTGTTCTTTCTCCCCCATTAATAATTCTCTACGTAGTGCTATTCCACTGATAAGTAGTAAGCTCACTGCCCTGCACTTTATGCTATTTAATTATAACGCCCAACCAACAGTTGTCTGGCAGCTTAGCGAAGAAAAAAGTTATTTTAATGATCGTATAGGTTAATCTTAAAGTGATCTCGTACATGAAATTCACTATGCACTGACTTACTTCCCTTCGCTCTGCTGTGCGTGGTGACCGATCCGCTAGGTACAAGCAGAAATAATCCAAACGGGTTCCTAATAAATGAAGGGTTATGAGGGTTTCGTTCTCGGAACACCGGGCACCGAGACGTGGGTCTCATCGCGATGGCGCAATTGACCGCGTTCGTCTCGCGAGATCTGACACGCGAAGTGAAGGACGCATGCAGAAAACTGCAAGAGGAAGAGTCCGCTGAGACCCCGAACCGAGCCCGATAGGCGCGAATTAATCGCAAAGAAAAATCCACGAGAGACGCAACGGAAAATGTTTAACCCACTCTTTAAAGAAAAAATTAATGGAATCATACGGCAACGTAGCTCAGGATTTCCACTCTCCATAAAATAACACTCCATCCAATGCGGAATATGGCCATATTGAATGGAAAATAGAAACAGCTAAAATAGAGGTATAGCAGTAAGAAATTACGCGGCACCATGATATTTATCCTAACACACGCACATTGAACACCCTCAACAAAAATGATAGCGTCTTCTACGACGCTACTAAACAACTTTCGCACGATCGACATGTTGGATGGATGCTAAAATAATGAAGGCAAAACTTTCGTGGATTGAGACGCTGCCAGTTTGCTACTAAAGCATATAGGCCTTCTAAAAGACTGACGGCTAGCGGTCATCTCATATCAACCTTCCTCCTCCTAAGAACATATCGTGTACAGATGTAGTGAAGCACTGGAAAACGCTAATGCAACGCGATATTTCGCATAAAAGTTTTATTTATTCAACTGAAACGTATAAGACGACGAACATCTATAATTTCTTTCCAGAAACTGGGAGATTTCTGCATTTCGGAGTGATTACATAATATTCCAAACCAGGGGCGGCGTGGCCAGGGCGGGAAGGCGGGGATTTCCGCCCTGGCTCCGATTTTAACGTAAATAAAATAAGACGTTTATCGCATCTAAAGTTTTTATGTCGTATATATATTATTTGCAAACCTTTTCCCCTTAACGACCTGAAACGCGTTTTTAACGCACAATTTTTCAAAAGGGGGGGGGGGGTCACAAAAACCGGGCCCCTGAGCACCCACGCCGCCCCTGTTCCAAACCAAGAAATGACATCGCTAACCAGGGTAGGATATAACGCCGCTCAACACAGCTAACAGTTGACCACTTTCTTGAGCCAATCACAAACAGGCCACTGGCTTCCGACCGCTTTTCCGCCCACTCGAACTAAGAGTGGGAGTTGTGTGACTCACAGTTCAGTTCGGATGGATAAACCCATTGTTTTTCTTGGCTATAACTTGCCCGTCCTATTGAGGTACGTGCTTCGTAATCATTCATTGTATTCTCCTTCATTGATTCGGGAAACAGGATAAAAAGTAAACATACCTGCCGTCTTCTTCCTCGCTGACTTGCTTATATGGTTTCAAAACATTTCCCATTTAATTTCTTTCATTATGTACCTAATATTTTCCTAATTTTCTAAGCCGAAAACCACTAAATGGGAGAATCAAGAAGTGTATCCAGGGCCGAGGATAAGGAAAGGGGAAAATAATGAGAGGGACGGACATAAACCAAATATATCCAGAAAGAAAGAAACTGACACATAAACATTTATTTTTTAAATTTCTGCGCGATAGATAAGGATTCAATGAAGTACACCTTTGATAGCTGACCTATCTTATTAGTTCATTATTATCTGGCTACCCGTTGAAATGCAGGGTCTGCGCACAGAAAGCAACCTCCCCTGACCGATACCTACACATTTCTACCTTCATTCAAAGTATTTTACCGATCAATATAGAACCTCACAGAATAGGAGTCAGTATTAGGAGGTTTCTTTCAGTATGTAGGCTTCGCACTTCAACTATCGTTCAGGAAATGATGGAAAAGCAAGCCAGGTCGATTACCGAAGGTGTGCATTCAAGGAATCACTTTTACGCGTCAATTTCTGACGGAAATTTTGAATAGTCGATTCTTCCATAAACTCCAGTACACATTTTGCCAACTCAAACATACTGTGGTCAATTAGTCGTAAACATGAATCTAGGAAATTAGACTTCCGAACGTCCAGGTTTAAAATATTCTTCCATGCCGCAATAACCGCCATTTACACTGAATAAATAGCCAAGTGAGTTGCATCACCTTATTAAATATTTTCACCATGATAAACCCTATTAACAGCACATCTCGCATACCCGCTTTGATTCTCAACATTTAAATATCTCTGAATGTATATGTACGTCTTAACGTAAAGATAAACTACAAAATAGTTCCAACATATTCATAGCACGTAACGTAGAGAAAGTACGTGATAATTCACCGCTCGCCACACACTCTTGAGGTGTCTTTCAGGGCGCTAAGTAGATTTAGTAGTGCCTGCAACACGCTGAATCAGCCAGAAGCTTTCACAAAGAGGAAGACGGTTCATCACGAGCGTAGAGGTAATCCTATTTCAGACCGGAGAAGAATATCATATATCTCGGATATATCCCGTAGCTCAGGCATGGGGAGTGAGAAGGGTCCGAGGAAGGTTCAGAACAAACTGTTGGCTCGCGGCGGATGTTAGGGTCAGTCCCTGACTCTTGCTCCGCCTTCCGACCCTTTCCTGATTTACGCGTAAGGTTTTGGGGCAGGGTTTGGAGAAGGGCAAATGGATGCTACCGTAATTTGTTGCGTGAACTCATCATCTATCCTGACACTTTACGGGCCTACGATGGTGATTTCCAAAATATGCTACCCACTATTTCTAAAAGTCTGTCATTCCATTTTCCACTTACTTTAGACTCGTAGATGGGATGCTGAAAACCGTGATAGTAACGTTGGGTAAGCGGAGAAGGGGAACAAAGTGAATAGGCTATAATGGATGGGATGCAGAGAGGTAGGACGCATGTTGAGGTGAACATTGAAATTGTGTGATGAGGTAGGTTCCTGTAGGCAATTGTATAAGAGTAGGAGGAAGTAACCTATTCTTCATACAAAACAACCTTAATTGGCAGACCACCTTTAATAATAAAAGCAAATATATACGAGCATATTAGTCCACGAAGGTATTCTAAACCATTCATTAAATATTGTGCATGATGTGCGGCACTGAGTGTCCACATATCTTCGTTGTCCACAGGGAGGCAGTGGATAAATTTTCATCACTAGGAGCGCACGAGACTTATCGCATGATTCACTTGAAATTTCGGAATTTTCTGTCAACTTGCATGAGATAACAAAAAAATCGACTTGTCATTCTATGTGGCCAACTTTTAATCTAATTTAAGATAGAAAGCATGGCTCCGTAACGGCGATAATTAGAAATAAGATAATAATGAAGAAAGTAATATTGTCGAAGTATGACCGCAGGTTTTCCCGGCGAATGATATGAATGAAGAGCTCTAGGGTTTCGCACCGGGTCAGGTTCTCTATAGCTTCCGACGTTTCGACGAGTGACTCGCCCGTTGTCTTCAGGGATCCAAGAATCTAAGGACGAGTCGCTCGTCGAAGCGTCGGAAGCTATGGAGAACCTGACCCGGTGCGAAACCCGAGAGCTCCTCATTAACAATTTTCAATGGTAAATTAAATTAAAGTAAAATTATGAGCGTATTTAAGGAATACCCTTCAAAGGAGTATCCGATACTACCGTCATTATATGCATATATAAAAGGAGAAAATAATTCCAGGAAGGAAATTCCAAACACACAACGAGAAAACTGTCGAAAACTCAGGTATTTGAAAAATGTATTAACAAATTTTGAAAACTTAAAATGGAATTTCTCCAAATATAACCAACACTAGGTCGCTCCTCGAGGTGAACATGATACTTCATCATGTGTAGTCGATAAAATTGAGGGCACATAATTTGTACCAGAGAAGACATTGGGCATTTCAAAGTTGATTTTAGAAACATAACATTAAAAAGACTCGTTATACTCCGTCCTCGGCACTCAACCACTCACAAAGGGTTCGTTCTGATGTTGGTTCGAATACCAAGGACTCGATTAGTCAAACTGGGTGAAATGCATATGAGAGAAAGACTCGTAGAGAGAATAATGGTGCTATTTTAGAGAAGAGGTAATGAGTTCTTTAGCACAGGAGATTTGTGGAGAAAATGATTGTGCTATGATAAGAAAGCATTAATGAGTTCTGTTGCTCAGAGGTAGCCGTATGCGACAGAGGAATTATCATGCACCATTGCCCAAACTTTATCAAATCGACGTAGCAAGCTCGTTTCAATTTCATAAGTATTTTCCGAAGTTACGATGCATTTACTGTTTATTTTCCCTCACACTCGTTTACGAATGGGGAAATAGTCACTGCTTGATCCACCCCGCGTGACACCCCTCCGCGGCGTAAAAACGTCACGTTTCGGTCCGCCAATTGCGAGTCTTTGTTTTACTGTCCACTTGCCGTATCCTGGACTAAGTCCGACAAAGCGGCTCACCTTTAAAAAAAAAATACGCTTATTCATCATTAGGTACTTCCGCTGCACACCCACGCATGACTTTTCTACACTAATCTGAAGCCGAAACAAATTTCTATTACCGAACTCTGTTCAGGCGATTCACTATCAAAATAAACTTATTTTAATTCACCACGGTGTACTGGGTACGAGGCACCGGTTCATGATAATACTCGAGGAGGTTAACGTTCTCTAAATATAAAAAAAACTGTTCAAATAGCGGAATTACGTTCCATATTTCCTTTCCTAATTACTTGGCATATAGTAGCATGGTAGTAAAACGAACTCTGTTACTTCCACAATTTATTTTAGAATTCACAACCGGTTTCGGCATGCTCTCAATAACGCAACAAACAGGTACGGTTTTTCTCAAACTCATTCCACTATTCATAGATTGAAGAGTCTACCATTTTCCAGCAACACAAGCTTGGAAGTACGGACATACTTTATTACAACATACCAATGGAACATGCGACTACATGATTGGGAAGATTTCGACAGTAAGAGCAGCAGAACAAAGGAGATTGGAAGCCATGGCAATGTGTGTAACATAAGAATTAAGAAGATCAAATGGGCGGAGAGAATCACCAATGAAGAAGTCCTGCGAAGAGTTTGAGAGAAAAAATGTTCAATCAAAACTCCAAGAAGAAGAGTAGACAAACTTATTGAACACATTCTGAGACATTAAAGCTTCCTAAAAACGATAATTGAAGGTGCTACGAATGACATTAATTACTGAGGGAAACCATGAGTGGAATACATCGGTAAAACTATGAATTAGGTACGTAAAAATAAAGATTTATAAAAGAAGTAGACAGTTAGATGCATTAATAATGGAGTGGAAAGGTTTAGCAAACCATTTCAAGGATTGATAACAGTTCATGATGATGATGCCGGAATGCAAATTTCAATGGGTTGAACATTCCCCTTTTCTATCGCGGCCAACGCTTCTCTCTATACTCCTCTTCAATTTACATCCCGACTAATAGAACGCCCTATAATGTGGATTGAAGATGACGGCCGATGATGGTGGCCTTACACCAGCGCAGGAAGTAAGGCTCTACCAAACCCGGCCAACACAATAGACTTGCGGGCCGCACAACTCATTCCCTTAATGGGAAGGCATCGAACGGGAGCACAGCACCACGCGCACCAGCCAAGGGAAGAGCACCAAGAGTGCACACGAAGAAGAAGGAATCCACAAGAGAGCGGCGAATTTCGATTACTCCGCCCCGCGAAGCTATTCTTCGATAGAGAGGAGTGAAATAGGAATCGAATAAAAAACCAAGCACGAAACTCCCTTCGGATGTTGAACACAATGGTGCCCCCTCTCTTCCTCCCGCTCCCCCCACACAGAGCCACTCCCTAGCGCTCACGATTCATGCCTCGGTGACCCTGCATTGTCCCCCAGCCTCCGGTCGTGAACCGCCTTCTCTCCGCATGCATACGTACACCCTGCACTTCCGTCATTTGCTCGGACGACCCCCACGCCACGAGCCCAGTACGGTAAGCCCCAGCTGCCGGGACGAGAACTCGAGCCATTTAAGTTAGCTGCTCGGTGCTTAGAAATTTTTAAACCAAAAGAAATAAATCAAATTAATCGATTGTGGCGATACTTGGTGGAAATTGAGGATAGAATTCATTGTGACAAAAACACAGTACATATTCCACTATTTATTTTAATGCTGTCGACCAGTTTCGACGTCTAGCTTTCGTTTCGACGACAATTGCTTTGTTACAAGCCCACCCCTCCCTAGCATTTTACTACCACCGACCTTACTCCCGACCCCCCCCCCCCACCCTGCCCCACTTAGTCTTCTCCCCGACCCGTCCTCCTTTCAACTAACCGTCAATACCTGACCTCCCCTCAATTCTTCATGTTCCCACCCCCTTATTTATTATATAAGGCTAGCAGCAGTAATATTTCATTCTGTTTGTCTTGTAAATGACGCTTTAGACGTCGAAACCAGTCAACAGCATTAAAATAAATAGTGGAATTTGTACTGTGTTTTTGTCATAATGAATTCCAACAGAAATGAATTCTTGAACTACAAAAGTAGTCTACGGTAACGTTGATACTTTTTAGACCAGATTTAAGGCAGGTCAAAATCCAAAGCGTGGTTTAGGTTCTGACTGGTGTTAGTCTCGGAAATTTCTGCCAGCTGAGAGTGATTACACAACATATAATACGGCAATAAATATGGAATAAATAATACATTCGTAAAATAATTTAACCTATTCCGACATAAAAGTCAAGGCAGAGCTTTCCCACGAATAAATATCACTCGATTTTGATTTTTGCGTCCTTCACTGGCCCTTCTACTATAAGGGGTTCCATACAAAAGACGGTTTTCCAAAATTTTCCGGAGAAATTTGGTTTTTATAATTTCATTCACATGAGGTTTCTGCATGGTGGATTAGATTTTCCTTTTGGACATTTACTAAAAGGAGAGTATTTATGGGTTTTCAATGGCAAATAGCTAAAAAAGTTAGCAAAGTAAATTTTTTTAAACAATTCCACGAGCGATTACTTAATTTGTTGAGACTGGACTTGAAACTGCAGCCACTCCAAAGCTTTGGAAAATTTGACTATTACAACCCACAAAATGTGCAAAGAATATTTCTTGGGAGGAAAAATACATTAACACCGCATAAAAAAATAATTTACACCATCAGGCATAATGTGTAAAAATAATTCTACATTAAAAAAAAATAAAATCACTAATCAATGCCATTCTTGTATAATTGTTTACAACACCATCATTAGGAGCAAGGTTTCCCCAATATCAAACGAAATATCAAATTGTAACTATTTCAATCATTATGTAAACCTATTTTTCACCGTTCTTCGGATTTCGCATCGGTGAGTTCTGAATTCAGGCCGATATTCATATTTAGAAGTCTCTCGGCATTTTTATGGTAAACATCGGCTATTCTATTACGTTTCCATTTTGTAGATTAATCATAATTTCTTCAGATTTTTCAATTTAGCGGCAACCATGCACGTTACTTTGTTTTTCTCCCCGATCTGGGATACGCATTTGATCAAAAATTTTTCCCCCAAACGCTTAGTCCGAAATACTTCATTTTGTAGTACGTTTCCGTTCATACGAACAGAAAAAAGTTATAATACAAACGGTTTCAGTTCTCGCCACGAAGTGTCGTTGCGACGTCCCTCCAATAAACGAGCGTAAGTACATCACTTGGTAATTGGAAATGGAAGCCTTTCAGAGAAAGATATTATCTGGTGCGATAAAAATATCTCATCCGATCTTATCTCTTACGTTTTCGTTTTTGAAGAAGAGAAATCAACACAGTCACGGTTAACACACCTTAGAGGGAGCAAGCGGCCAACAAAAACAGAAAGCCATTAAAAACTTCCCAAAGCGCAGGGAAGTAGCTTCCCAGAAGTTAGGAAGTGTTATATCATCGAATGATGGCATCTAGTTTGCAACTAAAGGTATATAGGTTACAGGTACACTATTATGCACGTTATATCCACCAGATTGTGGTTTAAAGGTGCTCCCTCGACAGTATCTGTCTATATACAAAGTTCTAAGAATGTTCTTTATGAGAAATTTTATCAAATCTGTAATATAAAACAAACCGTAAATCGAGGGGGCCAAAGAAGAATGCTGTTTCCTTCATAAAAGGTAAACACATAGTTCTGTTTTCAGATGATGAACAATACCTGCACGTTGGCCCAAAATGGCACTATGACTTACCCCAAGTCTTAGATCACCAAAATGTATCTGCATTCCAACGAAAAGAAGGCTTGGCTTATTCCTTTTGAGAGCCTTGATTTTTTCTACACGTGAATTTATTTTTTTAAACATAGGATTATTTAAAATATTCATTGTACGAGTTTTTAATGCCTTGGAATATCATTTTTCACGCAATTGCACATCGTGATTATTTTACTTTACCGCCACTTTTTACTTATTATAATTATTAAATATTTTGAACTGGTGTAATGACGATAGCATTCAGGAATTCCTTTGGAGCTGCAAAACGTTCACACAGTGTAATTTTGTTTACTTCTACTGCATTTTATAACCACATACGAGCAATAAAAGTATCTAATAAAAACTATCTGTCAACAAATTGTTTTGAGTTTCCAGATAGAAAGACTCCCGCAACACTTCGTGGAAACCATGTAAAGTGAAGATAGCAACGATAATGATTTACCATGGAAATAATTAGTCCAAGACCTGACCGTCCACGAAACAATTTTACGGGAGATACAAATTTGAAAATCAAAACACATAATATTAAACACCAAATTTATAATGAAAGCTCAGAATACGGGGCTGAAGAGGAATTATTTCGTAGTCCGTCCGAAGTTTTGGATCTAAGGATTCTTTCCACTAATCGAAGTAGTTAAAAGGTATATCCCTTAACTTTTAAGTTTGTTATCGTCATTGGTGTAAACTACCCCAGCGAATACTGGCGGATGTTTAGAAGTACTAAAGGTACGGGCGCCAGGAAAGCAGAACGTTAATAGTTCCTAGGTTTACGATTTTGGGTCTTCCAAAAATACTACGGATACCACAGTATGTCTATTACAGCAATACTTCAAATATATTTTGTCGAATAAAACAGCCTTCTTATTCCCTAACTGTTCAAGCACCCTTATGCAGATCAAATATATCTTCTTCCCATTGCCCGCTAATTATCATTAAACTACAAATATCCCCCCCATTTGATTTCTATTACCCCAATACCAACTCATTTTACAATTATTCTCTTGTCTTGCCCTGTCCGAACAATTACTTTAATTTTTATTCGCCATAAGTTTAAAATGTTCCCCCAAGGTCAAATAACTGACACATTCAATGCTAGACGCTATGTCCATTTCTCTGCAATTCTTATCTTCCCACCGCTTTCCTTGGGTGGTGCTCTGCTAATCAACATCATCCTCCTATCTGCTTATTTTCCTAGCGCAATTACTCAACTGATAATGCTACCACTTCTCGTTTTCGTTCGATCGAAACACGTGGTATTGCGAGGATATTTATCACCTGCTCTCTTGATACTACAAATGCTTGAAAAGAGAAGTGTACTCCTCCCCATATTATTGTATGAGATCATAACTTAGATAGGCCAAGTTAAGCATAGATATGGAGTACCACAGGAGGAGACTAGGAGATGAATAACTGAGTTACGAACGAGCATGGATAAGATTTTCCGGTAATCGACAAATATGAACTGGATCGGGATGATTTTCCAGCTACTGCCTTCCCATTTCAAGGATTTGGCAGGGTTCGAACCCTGGCAGCGGGGGAAATTATTCAGTCAAGAGTTGGAAATTATTTAGTGAAATCTCAAACCCTAATTGGATGTGACGTGAAAAGTACTTTAAGTGAAGAACGTCATCCGTCGGATGGGACGTAAAAATATGGACACCAGAGCGCTTTTCCTTAAAAGTAGGCTAATCACGACGCCGGGTTTTCCTCCAAACTCCCTCTATTCCTTCAGCTATCCCACCCACACCTGTCTATTAACCTGTCCATAATACTCCTAAATAATAATGCCGGCCTCAGTGGTAGTGGGGTACTCGCTGTGTAACCCGGATGCCGCGGGTTCAAGTCCCACCTGGGTGGTTTCTCACCATCCAGGGATTGGTTACGTGTGTTCGTATGATTATATTAAATTGGTGGCGAAAATATGTTACCAGTAAAACAATTATTATTAATGGCGCAAATGGCCTCAGTTTCGTTCGCCTACTCAAATAACAAACCAATCAACCAGACCACAAGTATGAAATATGAGTTTTTCGATGGTTTGGTCGTTATTAGAGAATTTATTGCAGAACATACCAGAGGAAGTCGATTCAACAAATAAGCACGCGACATAAAAGCGAAGAACAAAGTACTGAAAACTGAAATGAGTCCAGATTCATCAGCTCAACTTCAGCATACATTTTATCCCGACCCTTTTTATTCCCGAAACCAGCAAAAAAACTACTAAAAATTTTCGCACAACTGTCGGATTATTTACACTTCCACCATGGATGATAAGATCCGAATACGGGAATGGGGAAAGCACGATTAAGTATAACATACCGATAAGATACAACGAAAGCGAATAATTGCTGATTTCCGTCAGTCTCGCCCTTTATCGCCCAAGAACACACTCACTGACACAGGATCTGCGAAACCACACAAGGAACACTCGCAACCTGGTCCCCGCCGGTTTCGTTCAAATTTGTCAAGATGGTAGTATAGCGCAATAAATGCGGTTGTAAGTGCTCTTTGATTTCATTGAATGCACATTTACATTAAAAAGAAAGGCAATAAAAGACACCAACCCAAGCATAGAGTGAATTTTTCAATTTTATCATGACCACTTAAAAAGAAATTCGCTTTCATCTATTAATTCCCTTAGAGCATTGTAACATTTTTCGTATCTCTGGGTCATAATGTCTCTAATGAGAACTATGGCGATGCAAATCCACAACATCTCGCCTGATTCCTCCCTTTTTGTCATAATGTCTCCGGGAACATATACAGACATACATAAAAATTTTAATATTCAAGCAAAGAGGGCCAGTAGAAACGAATATGACACGATGATACTAGAAGTTAAAATATTCTACGGTTACACACATCAATGTAAACTCGCATAAGCTTAGTAAGTTCCACTTCCAGAAAAAAATTGCTTGAAAGGATAAAATAAAATTGAAAATGACGCTATCAATTGATTTTTCATAACACCCTAAATTGAAAAAAAGTGCTGTTAGCTCCATCCCCAAGAAGGAGAATCGTTCAAGTCCCGCATAATTTTTCTGAGCATTAATAAAACTGAGAGCGGCTATTGATAGGGCAACATAAACTAGACATAGCTCATGTCCAATATGCGGGACGAGGTAGGTTATTCAGAATAGGCGAATGCACCAACTCCTTTGGGAGAGATTTCATTCAAAAGATTAGTCGAGTCATAGACGTACCACTTCATGAGGAAGCAAGTGGCTCGAGTCCAAATACGTCCCATACTCAGACATGCTTCAAGGTCTTATGCGATTGATACATTGCCAGGCACATATAGAAACAGATGAGGAAAAGAAGACTGGGAATCACTCGATCCATTTTCAGATTCGATGTCTATTCAGTCAAGCTCAATTGAAATGCATACCGACCCTTCAAATGTGACTTCCACGTGAATCACTAAACGACTCAGTTCATAGGGAAACACTGCCATGATCTCTCATTCACCACTGAGATATTGCCCATAAGGGACATAACGCATTCAAAAATAAGTCTTCCCACAGAGGTAAATGATTTAGGAACATAAGGCCGAGTAGTGGGGGCAAATGGTACGCCATTATTGTACCAAAGGAGGCTTAAAAAGATTACAGAATAACATTGAATTTCGTAAAGGTAGAAATTATCTCATCTAGATATGAAATAACAATTATTCATAAAACATTTCAGAATTAATAGGGATCGAGTTGGTGCAATCTTAGAAAATTCATTCACTTAGCATACGACGATCTCACGATTAACACACCAAATTATTTCAGTATTCATTGTAACGATTATTGACTCTCAACAGACTTCCGAAGAAATCAACATTTTGTCCTTTAATTTCCAGAATCAATAGTTCCTATAATTAATTACTTTGTTAAAGACGCGGTGTTCAAGGGTGCATTAATATAGCTTTAAAAATGGAAAAGACAGTCATAAGGCTTCAGAGTCTATGGCGGACAAAATTCCTTACATGAAAGTAAGACAGTGTCATACGTCACGATAATTGATAAAATGTCAACAAAGACTGCAAATATGCCGATAGCACTGACTTAGTGTAACAATCACGGGTCAGGAGATGTAATACCCTTACTAACATCAGTAAAATCTAAGCATGTTTTCCACAAGCGAACCATATGACGTGGATGAATAACATCTCAGACAAGTTCTATCTTTCATTCTCAACGTACATTAAAATGACAATGTCATTAACTACCACAAATACAGGGTTCACCCAGAACACCATCATTCAACCACACATCTGCAGATTTCGAAACTCAATTGAACTGACCTCTACCCTATGTTGCGATCCTGCAGCGCAGAAATCCAGTACCACACAATGACAAGTGTCTACTCATTGTGGGTGGAAGAAGCAAGCGCGCATCTGTGCAGCGAAAATTGCTCAACGTAAGAAAGTTGCCGCTATGGGGTTTCTGACAAATAGCTAAAGACGCTAGAGTAACCGCAAAGCGCATCTTGGTCAAATCGATTGGAGGTCACATTCGCTGTCACTGAAAGACGACTGCGGCTGGCATTTCTCGCTCGGTGACTGAAGAAGACTTCCGTTAGACGAGTAATCCATGCCATATCGTCCTCACCCTGCCCCTTACACACGTGCAGCAACGGCAACACCACAACAAATCCACAACAATCAACAAAATAAACGTAAAAACTGTAAAACAATCAAGAAGGATGAAAGCATATGTATAATGACCTATTTACCCTTTTAATTGAAATGCTAGCCTCTTCGTTCTCACTGCACTTTGAAATAAAAACCTGAATAAATTTCCATCTCTTGAAATCTTAGTTTAAGAAGAAATCGTTCACTACTGTACTGAGTTTAAGCTGATATTTGACTCAAAACATTTTGAGAGGAAAAGTATCGTCTAATACTACACTTGTTACTTGTACTAAAGCATTTGGCTCTGTAGACCACAACGGCAAATCTACACGTACTCAGGAAATGGTTAATCATTTACTAGGTGGAAGTGATTGGATACCAACATAATTTGCGCAATAGATAACTTATAATAAGCAGGAAAAAATATATATTTAAAAAAATAACCAACGATCCATTTACGTAATTCGAATTCATAAACATTTGCAGTCCACAAACAGCTTGCGATCACAGAAATCGCACAATTTACTTATTCTCATTACCCGTCATAGCCTTGTTTATATTTTGTTGGTGACAAATTAGAATCGTTTCTGATTAGCATTGTAAATACCCAACTCATTGCGACGTTCAAAAAACATAAGCTGCATTGCGGTCATCAAATCAAGGATATAAACCTTATTTCCAGATGACATCCATCAAAAACTAATATTTAAGAGTAACAAATTCATCACTTAATATCTAAACGTCTAATCTAAAAGTGGTGTAACTTAAATAAAAAATGACATGAAGTTACAATTGCGGCTTAAATGCCAACAGACACGAGAATTTGAAGTAAGCTCAAGTAAGGCGTATTGAATGCTGTTTCCTGAAAGCTCCTCACATAGGATAAAAACCATTTAGACACACATCACACCGTCGTCATGACATGCTAAATTACAGGAGACGGGTAGATATAATCGAAAAGGTGGTATCAACGTTCTCGCAATGTAAAAAGCAAGAATGTCCAGAGACAGATTTTTTTGCCATGAGAACCATCTTTCTTTTTATGCTATTCACGGAGAAAGGAAAAAAAACCTTGATTTATCAAGAGAAATGAGGACATGTTTTTTCCAAGACGGTCCTATTCCAGAAGCTTTTATCCCAAGGAAAAACAGAAAAAGGACCATTTTTCCTAATTCTCAATATCGGCTGTAAGAAATATCACAACCCACGGATCCCCAAAATGACCGCGATGGCAAACATTTACCACAACAGAAACGGGCACGGTGCCAAAGAAATCTGGAATATTTTTTGAATTCAGCGACGCATATTCAACTGGGACATTTTGAAATTATATAAACACGCCACAAATAACTCGGGGTGTAAGCATGGAAAAAATATTTGAAAATGTTTGGGGGACCTTCCAGCCTGTAAGAGATAAATCTTTTTTTAATGGCACCTCAAAATAAAAATACGGGGAATAATAAACACCAGTAATGGAGAGGGTTTTGAAATTATTTGAGAAAATTTAACTTTAAATATCCATAGGAATATTTTGTACTCCATGGAATAATTGAGTACAAGTCACTAGGTTAAGCGCCATAAAGCGGTGAAGAGGCGACGCAACTGACGGAACCGGAATACGTAAATTGTCCATATACTATAAATTAAAAAAAAAAGTCCTCGCTTTTTATTTATTCCCACGATCTTTCATTTATGCGACGATGCATTCTGTCACAAATACATTCCAACCCCGCTAATTTTCCTCCAATTCAGTCGTTTTTCCACTAATTGACAACAGCAGCACTGATTTTTCCTGAAGCGCATCTCATGCAAATTGATTCGCATCCAATGCCTCCAGGGAATCGGTATAATACGAACTCGGCGATATATGCACTCCTGTTTCCACCTTGATGATTGCATTATCTATATGCTAGAGCCTCCGGTCGTGACCGCAAAGGCATTTAATCAAACATTATACCCTGAGCAGAAGGCGAACAATTGCGCAGAATGAAACCCTGCACCAACTCTAATCCTGACCATCCGTCCTTGAAATTATGCATTTGTTGACTCATCCACATAAATCAATTTTTCCGACCCTAAAACAGTCCCGAGTCACTAAAAACTATAGAAACGATGAGCAACAGCAGAGGGGCGTGGAGCGAAATCCTTTAAGTATAACTACTGTCGTATTCCAATTCAATAATAAAAAAGTACTTAGCTCAGCGAATTAACATGTCCTTATTTTATTAAAATCTAAAACTAAGGGGTATGTAAAGGGGGGAGGGAGGGCCCCTACCGAAATGAGCCGAACTGTATAATTCAAATTAGAATGGTAAAACTATAAGTTCTGGATAATAGATCTTTATGGCATTTGCACCAGCAACATAAAATCCCACATACAGTCCTGTGAGGCGAATGATTTTTTCATAGTACATTTCGCACATTTATATGCAGCTCATCACCGGGTGGTTCCCGTTAACATTCAACGCTTTGAACAGCACCGAATTTTCCTGAGAAGCATCCCGTGCAAATTTATTCACACCCAATCTCACCCGGCAATCGCTCTTATTTAAACGGCGTGAAATGTACTCCTGTTCCGGCTTTGATTTTGATTTTATTTGTTTACCTGGAGACTCCACTACGGTATTTAATCAAACATTTCCCGGGAGGAGAGAGCGGAGTTTCCTCCCCCGATGCCTTCCTACACGTGGCAACGGTCTTGTGGCGACAGCTGAGCATCAAAGCAATTTGACACAGAATTGCTGTCCTCTCTCGGATTCCCAACTATTGCTAGTGAGCGCTTTGCGAACTTAAGAGGGGGGTACGATGCCACGAGGGAAACTGGGTCAAAAGCACTCGCCGTGCAACAGATATAAAGCGCTGCTCGGCTTCCCCTCTTCAGACCGTAATGCGCCGTGTGCTGTGGCATTACCGAGAGGCTTGCGGAGGCTGGGAGAGTAAAGCACTGCTCTCCGGATTCCAACAAATGCCAGTCCTTTTTTTTAAATCCGAAATCGATACTGAATTGATGGGACTGCTTTAAAATCGTTGCACGTGCATTCCACGAAACACAATGAGGGAAACGCTTCAGTGACGTATCGAACGACAGGGTCCCAATCGATGAGACCCGGCGGTGAGCGGTAATTAGGTGAGGCGACCGACGGCCTGAGGTCACATGTGCCATTGGCATTTGAAAATTGATACGATAATGGAGGCAGGGGGGTAGTTCCTATCCTTTTGTCACCTGTAGTGCCCTGTACTCCAGGCATCTAAAAATTAACTAAATATAGGGGTGTTTTGAACGAAATCGAGAAGAAAGGGTCACTGTCGTACTTAAGAGCATGCGACAGAAAAAATGGCACAAATAGAAGAAATTTACCAACTGGAAAGTCGTATCACCAGTGACGCAAGAACGATACAATTGGAAGAGTAGCGCAAACAAAGAAGGCACTGTATCAGAGGATTACACTAACAGCCAGCAACACATGCTTCAAAGTAAGGAAGCATTTTCATTAAAACATATGTCTGAAACATTCTCTAATTTGGACGATAACAGCAGCAGAACAAAGGAGATTGGAAGCTATGGCAATGCAGCGTTATATAAGTGATTCAGATCAATTGGACGGAGATAATCACTAATGAAGAAGTCCTACGAAGATCTGGGGAGCTAGGATTTTAAATGAAAACTCAGAATTAGACGAGACAAACCTATTGGAAAACATTCTGAGACCTAACAGTCTCCTGCAGACAATATTGGATGATACAAAGGATCTAAAGAACTACTGAGGAAGACCAAGGATTAAATATATAACACCCAGGACCCTCCATCCGGTTCCACGTTCCGGGAACTTTCCACCCATTGAGCTGCTCAAGTTTCAAACATGTGAGGCCGTTATCATCTATCCACCAATGCATGGAGATGATATCTGAACAATCCCTGCCTGAAATAATCCCCTCCCAATCTTCCGAGTCATCAATAGTAATGGTTCCCTTTCACTTTAGTGTTGTGCACCCCTTGGCAGTGCACTTCCCAGTTTCGTGCCCCTAACAACCGGACTCTATGACGTGAGTATTCTCAGCATACTTTACCCACTAATCAACTTTTCTCGCCTACCCCTGGAACACCGAAAATGTATCACTGAGGGTGCAGCGCACTAGTTTGAGAACCCCTGATCCATGGGCTCGATGAAGGACAGAGGGAATTCGATGGACAAGAAGAAAAAATGAAGAGAAAGATCTAATGATGATAGGGGAGAGGAAATTAAAAAGCTGAAGGATATTAGGAGGTGGAGTATTACGAGGTTTGAGAAAGCAACAACAGTCAATGGAATATTGATGAACGAGGTTGAAGGAAGAAGCCAACTGCGGCAGCCAGGTAGGTAACGCGTAGGGAGGGCAACCCTAAGGTCCACTGCTCGAATTCCACCACGAGTACATGGGTATTGACGAAATATTTGACTATGTGGGTATCATTTTATCATCACACTTTATCTGTGAGACAAATAATAGCAAAAAATATAATAAATTCACCGTCAAACAGGCTCAATAATTCTTTCTTCCCGCACATTATTCACGACCACAAAAAGAGATGATCTAGACACCAATTCGACTAGAACATTCAAGAAGAGAGCAATCTACCAAAAAAAATTAAATAAAAGATTAATCCACATTGTCAATTAAAAACCAGAAAATTAATTCTGCTTATAAATTGAAAATTTAGATTGATCTTTCACTTAAACCGACCAGAACACACATTACGCTTTTCTACATTTTTCCTATGCCCCTCCTTTATATGGCTGGAGTCCCAATAACTTTGCCACACTTCCTTACGGTGGCTCGCGGGTTGGAGAATGCATGCCGATTCAGGATAAAGATATTAAGTAAGAGAAGCCATACACCCGCAGCAGTTGGAGCAACTTCACACCGCAGTCTGCCACACTAAAATTTAATTCAAATTTATGGGTTAGGCTTCATGATAAGTCTCGTTTTAATTTCAAAATTTTCGGAACACCTTCGCAGTACTTGTATTTGCACGTTCTTTTGAATTTTGCGTTAGGGATCTTATAATTATCATATATTTCCACTCAATGTATCGAAACTTGCACTCATCCGCCAAACTTATGCATCAAACGTACAACGCGTTTCGGCTATCATCAGGACCAGATTGTGACTTCCTTCCTTCTACTATCACCATTCATTTTACATTAATATATCCCTGCTTTTTCTTTTGAAATATTTTGTGCCTGCATTGTAGCGTTTGCTGTTTCCTCGTACTATTTGTGGGACTGATGCTGAATTATTTATTTTGTACGTTTTATATCAGCTATGCCACCCATTATTGTCAATGGTCGTACACTATGCACCTACTGTACGGCCAGTCTTCTTTCTACTTCCATTTCTTGTGAAGTCAATTCGCATGTCATGAGGTCAATATTTGGCATCAAGCGCTCCAAAACGCTATGAGGACGAGAACGGTGGCGCGAAAACGTTGATTAAGAGCCTCGCATGGGAGTAGGGCGAGGGATGAAGACATCCGATGAAAAGTGGAGGCCCGGCCCTAAAATCAATACCGAGATTTAGGTCAGCAATGCGAAAAGTTCGACTTAGAGGAGTTGACTCTGAATACCATTTACAGCCAAAATTTGCGCAGCGTGTGAGAGAAATGGAGTTCATCTCCCGGAGGCGAACGTGATTCAAATTACAGTCGGACGAAATTAGGATCGCGTCGCCATACTTCGTTTGATTCCGATTCCTAAGGAGAGGTGACAATACGATAAAATGTAGATACTCATCAACGCTGAAAAACTGTAATTTTTATTGTAAAAGCTACTGGGAAAGGCAATGAACAACTGAAGTCATGTTGAGCCGTTCTGAGGGTAGGATTGCATGGGGAAGCGGAAAGAGGGTGGAGTGAAACCCAGCGTCCGCAACTTGGGCACGCAGAGACCGAGATTCAGGGAAACACTCTATGTACGCAAATGCCTGTGTTCGCACCAGGGCCCTCAGAATGAGAAGCCAGCCGTAAAGTCAATGCTCCAACCCGTTGCTCACCATTAAATTTCCATTTACCCACAGCATATCCGTTCCATATGACTAATCCGTTCCATATGACTAATCCATTCCATATGAATAATCTGTTTCGTTCGTTTTATACTCGTAGTCTTACTTTCAACACAGGTTAATTAGTACTTCAACCGATTTTAAATTAGTATGTTCAGAATTTTTTTGTCAGAATGGGTAGTAACCCAAGCGTTACCTTTCATTTTTTCAATACATTTTCACGCTCATGGCATTCGAGTAGATATTTAAATTACGAGATGTAATAAAATATTAATGAAATGAAAAAAAAATGAAGAAAGAAGGGTTTCAAAATGTGGGTCACGCGGTGTCCATGTCTGCTAACTAAGCCTTCCTCGGGTTATCAAGACAGATGCGGGGGCAAGTGTGTTTACTGACACCACACAGCGAAGGTCAAGGTATCACTCCTGGACATATTAAGACATCTCCGGGGTAATTCTGTCCCCACCGCTGCAGCGATGAGTGAAGGACGTTTCAAGTGAAGTACGAGGAAGAGGAAAGTTGACCTAAAGATCCGCTGGCGCTTTTTGCGAGGTTATTGGATAATTAGCGACATTAAGATTCTCCCCACGAAACTCGCATTCCAAATTAAATCAAAAGAGGAAAAAAACTTTGGCAGCCTTAGTTTTTAATACCACCATCATTTCATTTTCTTTAAATGTAATCTTAGCGCGTTCGGATGATCCCTACAATTAAACTTCAAGGCAAATAGCTAAGACATTGACGAAATATTACTTAAAATCAAACTTGGAGCAGAGTAACATGGTTCGTAACCTTGGTCGATGCGGAAAAAAAGACCGTACACTGGGACCTTTTGCAATGAGGTTGTGGAGAAGGACGAATGAGGTAATAGGGGTGAAATGGAAGACAAATGAAGAATAATTGCACATGGTTGGGGAGGAAAAAAGTAGAAAGGTATAAAAAAATATGCGAAGAATTTAAGGGAGGCAGAAAATTGGTTAGATAGTTTCTGAAGGAAACTTCATGCTACGGGAGATTCATAGGCAGGGCTGTCAAGGGTTCTAGCATTCAATCGGTAGAATATTTTTAATGTTAAATAAAATGAAATATTTTCCTTTTAAGAAAATGTAGCGGTTTTTCACCAGAAATTAAATTAAAATTCTCAACGTAGAGGCAGTATACCCAAGAGCTTCAATTGCATCAACTTAGCCACTTAGCTGAGAGGGTATCCATTTTGGGAATCCCCTACTTTCCCAAGGCCGAGGTCGTTTCGTACAAATTACGTAACCACACATCAAGACATCCTTAGCTGCGGTGGTGTACAAACACTCAAAACCTTGGGAATGGACAGCCAGGCAGTTCTTCGTCACACCACTCGATTACCAACACATAAATATACATTGACTTTGCGAGCAAAACCCATCCCTCCCACAGCGAAATACGGAATAAGGACTGTGTGTGCCAGCTTTGTTATCATCCGTTCTATAAATACTAACTCATCTCGACATCCTGCCATTTTACGAGTAACACAACTTTAGGTGATTCAAGGTTGGCAATTAAATAGCACCACTCATGCATGACATCAGCCTTGTGGTTTATAGAAAACTAAATCAAGCTAGAAATTGTACTTTTTCGTATTTGGCTACCACGACAGATTGTTTCAGTTTCTAGAGAAAATTAATCATTTGACGATAGCACGGTACTGAGAGTACGCCCTTTAAACCATCAATGAATGAAGAAATGGAATGAATAACCACAAAATTTTCCATCCGCCTCTGTCAAAAAACCAGTTAGTTAAAACCATGTGAGAACATTTAAAGCTGCACACAACCTATCGGACCTATACTGTTTTAAAATATTTAGATAATTATGTTATCATGGAGTGCAACAAGACTTGATAATAATCTCGTAATAAATACACTAGAGTGCCAAAAAACCGAAAGGCATGAGGTACTTCTTTGGGAAATCCTCCATGTATCGTAGTCCATTAGTGATGACAGTTTCTAAAGCCATCCTGGAGGTGTTATCTAGAGAGAAAGGATGATACAGGTTTCACGTCCGCATGATAACGGATGGTTGAATCATTACGTGCCCCTGATTGGCTGAATGATGAGCAAAGATTCCCGCGTTGGATTCATTCCTTGAATAAACTTTCCAAGGTGTTGGAGAGAGTGTATCCGTCCTCCCTGTTTTGATTCACCGGACGTTTTACAAAATATGTATAGCCTATCAAATGATCAGGGGAAAGGAACGACTCGACCATCCATATATATAATACGGACGAGCAACCTCCACCACCAATTCTCACCTGACGACGCCAGCAGGATGGCTGAAGAAACTGTTGCCACTAATGGACAGCGCAACGAGCAGGAAGTCCCGAAAGCACAGCATCATACATCAAGGCACCGCGGTAACCTGAGAACCTATTTCAACGAAACGACTAAAAGACACCCAGATTCGATTCAAAATTGAATTGCGGCATAAGTCCACGATGCGGGGGATAAGCCGACAATGAGCCCCGCGCGACCGTGAAATTGAGTCACCATGGAAGTGGGAGGTGTAAGGGGTGGGAGGACTTGAGAGGATCTTCGCACCCATCCATGGCTCCGTGGAAGCCGGAGGAGGCCACCACGCTGCATAACCGTAGAGAGGAAGAGAAAGAGAGAGACTGCGGTCTGCTCGCTCAACTCGGCGCTAGTTCGCACGGAGAGTTTTCCTTCTCGCCCGCGCGAAATGTCAATATTTAAGCGGCGCAAATAAGAGTAATTTCTGAGGGGAGAGGGAAGGGAAACAGTGAGAGGATAAGTTGCCTTTGGGGAGGGCGGAATGAGAAAGACAGGCAGGGCGCTCACGCTTGCAGCGATCCTTGTCGGAGAAAGGTTAAGCGATACTCAACTATCAATATCGATCATTGATGCAATAACATTTTCCAGTTAGCCACGGTATATAACGAGAAAATACTTCATCATGAGCAACTATCAATCCAAGGATTGGTTAGCTGCATCTCTTTACCCATTTTTCTTTGGAGTAAACCGAAATTTCCTTAATGATACAATATTTTGTTGACTTGCTTCATATATCCCATCCTTGGTGATTTTCAAATTTCATTTCTTCTTCCATAATTGTTTTCAGGAGGCTAATATACCACAGAATGCGATTAGGAGGCCAACAGAAGAAAATTACGAAATTCAGATCAATATCGGACGTAATCGGGCATAACGACTGTTAAAGCGACGTCAATAATGCATATTCTCGCCCATATTATCACATCGATGCTAAAGTTCATATCGTCAATGCTATCCACACATAAATTTTCCACGATATCGTAAAATCTACGGTACTTTTTAACTAATAGCGACAAATAGATTTATCACCCAAATCAACACATTGAGAATAATTGCTATCCGTTTCGATTTATATAATCTTCGTTAATTAGTAAATCGATATTATCTAGGTATCAATAAAAACATCGATCGGCTCGAAGTTAATACATCGATGTATTGCACAGCCCCATGACGGCGCCCCTTCCGAGAACCGCAGATGTGGCGGTGGATAAGAGTGGCGTGGTAGGTGTGTTGTATTGGGGGGCGTTCCCCCATTCACCTTACACCAGTCACTCCCTTGCCCCCACCTGCCCCTCCCCCTGGGGGGGGGAGACTTTTAACCCAGACTCAACTGAACCCGCCCGCCCCAACTACTGCCCTTCACCCCCCAAAGCGAAGCTAAAAACAGAAAAATGAAAAACAAGGCGTTAAACTCGGTGAACACGAGAGAGAAAAATAACTTTCCCGACTTCCAGAGAGGCAAGAACTTGCCTGGAGTCAGTGGTGAAAATTCTCTTTTTCATTTTTCGCCAACACCGCCGCTCGAAGTTTTTCATCGAACGGTCGCCAGCGGGAATTGAGTCTCCTTGCCACCGGAGACACACGATTGCCGCTCGAAATATCCCGCGAGTGAGGAATAGATACGAGACAAAGCATATGACACACCATGCTAACAAAACTGCCAAGCATACATGGGCACGGCTCCTGATGAAAACATAAGATTAGATTCGACCACAGGTCGTAGAAAATAAAAAATCAAAGAAACAAACTTATTGGACACATTCAGAGACAGAATATCTTTTTGAAAACAAAAATAGAGAAGGAAATGTAAGGGGAAAATCACATAAGAATATCAACCAAGATTGGAGATCCTCATGTAGGAACAAAAGGGTTAGCTGCAGGGTGAGATGAGTGGAGAGCTGCAGCAAACTAATATTCGGACTGATGATGGCTAATGAAGACCTAAGCCGTTTGTTCCATCGAACACTAGCAACAACTTAAATCCATGTCCTTCAGCGCGAGGCAAACTCATAAATCATTTCCGATAACGTCGATTAAGCTTTTTAAAATGGTGTGCAAAACCTTTTTGAAACAAAAAGTGAATTGACATTTGTATCAGGATTTCAAACGACGAGGTTTCAAACGACCAATAATTAACTCCGGACTTTCATCAGATATCAACCGAAAAAATTAACAACGATCTTATAAACAGGTCTGGTGAATGTATATCCTTGCTTAAGGCCACTTAGTGACGCCGTAGTTCGTTAATTTCCCGCTAGGTGTGCTTATATCTTTATACTGAAATTAGCATTGAGGCAGGTCGGTAAACAGCGATAGTGAGAAATTTCCTACAATAAATTAGAGGAAACTTTGTCCTGGCATCCACTTTCCTTAAGGTTGCAATGATTGCCTGAGCGTCGCAGTAGTACTGTGACGAAGATTAGTTCAAAATTTCAGAAAAAGTACATTTCACTTCGGTGTACGAGTTGATACTACACACATATAAAATTGAAACTGTTTGAATGCTATAGATTTCTACGCCCCTCGACCGATTCGAACGAAATTTTGCAACCGCACTCTGTAGGACCAAAGGCTATATGAGAAAGGCCTCAGTTCCCTATGGGGCCTCGAGGTGATTGTAGATTGCCGCTAAACCCGAATTTTCTAAGATCATATTTTAAAATCGAGATTTCAACCATTGAAATTGCTCCAATAATAAGTTTGGAGTTATATCAATTCATGAGTTTTGAACACAAAATATCGTTCCCGTAAGGGTAAATACTCGAGTTTGCAACTCATAATAACATGCATATAGGTTTCATCTATACATCACTACTTTAAACAGCCCAAGCTCATTATGTTCTAAGGCGAAAACGATGCCGAGCTCATAAACGTTCTACATTATGAAATCAAATATAAAGCGTAAGGTTTTCTAAAAGAGATGACTACAACACATGAAGTAAAATTACGCTTTAATTTCCTCTAGCGTAAATATTAATATTTATCCACGATGATCTTCCACGGCGTAGATGCCAGTTTGAAAACGCGAGAGAAATAACCCGAAGACTTCATTTATAAGATTGAGTAATTTTGAAAGTAGTAAAAGGCATACTTATCTGATCAGTGATAAAATAATTTCACAGATACTAGAAATATAGAGTTACAGGAATTCTACAATCTTGCACAGATATAGGAAAAGAAGGAAACCGGCGCATTAACGACCCTCGGCAAATGGTGTTTTTTACTGCTCTTTCTTCCGTACCGTGGGACATAAATCACCGGTCCCCCAGCAAGCCGGCCGACGTGTTGACACGAAACCATGACCCCAACTAACGGTGAACGAAACTCCCCCCTCCGCGGGAAACAGCATAACGTGCAAAAATCACGCAGGGGCTCCTCTCACTTCTCCACCGTGATTGGCTCAGACAACGCATAGGTTCACGAAAGGAGTGGCTCCAAAATTTTGTTGAATTTGAATGGAATTAACACTATCTCTTGAGTTATCATATTACTGCTTTTTCCGGTAGCTGTTTCTACGGCATACACGTTGCGCCTTTGAAATCCATTTTGCCAAATTTATTTTCCTCTTTTCCACACGCGTTGTCTCAGGTAAAGTCACCATCGCTAATAATCCAAAACTGATTGATAGAAAAGAACGCACAAATTGGGAAACAAAACTTAGAGATCCACGCATTTAGAAGCCAAAGGTTTTATTTCGTAGAGAACTTATAGATAACATTAAAAAAGAACTGTATGGACGATTTTCAAATTTCGTCAATGTTCTGCTACCAAATTCCGCATGCTGGCATTTATGGCCAGGAAATGTCAGAATTGGGCTCTAACACATACTAGCCCTAAAACCCGACTTACGCAGCAAAATGGGGTCATAAATTAATTTCCCGTGTTTTGGATTAACAAAAGAGTGTATTCCACACTAAATTAATTTGGAACTAATCGATTTCACAGGGTTAACGTCGGAATGAAAGGTGAATTTATAACACTTCTATTTCCATTGGCTTTTTTATTGTACACGATCACGGTTTCGAAAACATGCCGCGAAAAATGGAAAAGCTAGAGGAACTTGTAGTGTTATGAATTCACCTTTCATTCCTACGATGAAAGATTTACATATAAAAACGTCTGAGACTGTCCACTATCTGGGTTAACATGGTGTAAATCGTACGTGGGAACATCTGAGCCCTCTTTCTAATCACATCCACTCGTGATGACATGGAATTGAAGCAAGGATTCGCACCCACGCGGGACACTTACTCGAATCGGCGCCATCTGAAAAATTCGACGCTCAACAGGGCAAACTGAACCTCCGCTCGAACTCCGGAAAATAAAGTGGTCGCGTGCGCAAAAAAAATCAGAGATCGCATGCATTTGACATTCACCGACGAGGGAAAGTTAATTATGCAAATTTTCTCCGCGGACGCGCCCTCCGACGCCAGTGGCGGTGAAAGGAATTAGAGAGAGAGAGAGAGAAGGAAGGGTTTTTAATCCGCGGAGGCATCCACCAAAATGTGATGTGCAGTAGGGAAGAGACTACATAGAGCTCCTCGAGGACGCTTATCGTCACACAACTCCTTTCCCTCCCTCGTGGATTTAATGTCTTTTTAAACACGCGCGCTCGTAAAAGAGCTCACGCTCGGAGATAACATTGAAATGTGGACAGACTCAACATCCTCAGCCGACGTTCCATTCTCTCGCGGGTTAAGAGACAAGATTGCCTCCAGGGAGCTCTTTTTTTCATAACGCGTCGTCAGCGCAGCGACAAGTCGACAGAGAGAACAGGAGCAACTTCGAACCCCTCCACCGACTTCTCATTCTGCGGCCGCTCCCCACCCCTATCCCTCTTCGTTCATTTTCTCTCGTCTTCTTTTTTCGACGAACGTCCGGTATCATCTTTCCCTCCCGCGCCGCCGGCCTTATGAATTTGCGTCGTCTCATTAAAAGGGAGGGGTTTTGAAAAGGGCCCTACCCGATGTCACCGATGGGGTGAACTTTCCCCCGTACTTGGTCCTTCCTTCCTTCCCTGCCTCCCTTTCCCAGCTTCTCTCTCCTCTCTCTCCCTTTGAGTGCATGCCAGTCTCGCGCGAGGAATAACTAACGTCTCCTGGAGATCTTCTCATTTTTTCGAACCTCCCTTTTCAAACCGTCATCTCGCGCAAATGATTCCTAGGATTTTAAGCAGGCTGGCTCGCCACTGCTTGAGCCATAACCAGCGATAGTGGTATGAAAAAAACGTACTTTGACAGGATTTTCCATGTCGAAAGTCACGACATTATTCTAAAAAGTTATTAACTTTTTCAAATGCTAAGGAATACATCAATGAAGTTAAAACAATCCACAGTTCCACAATTGACTCATAACCTCCATAATGTGCGAACTGCACCCACGTCGATCAGCGCCGCGCCACTACTAATTTATCACACAAACAAACAAATATTAACGCTCAAACAAACATGTCCGCACAAAACAAATACTAAAACATTCCAACCAAATTGTTAGGTAAATTAGGACAGTGATATTTCCAAGAATGGTTTCATATTGTTAGAACCTTTAGCGTTAATTCTAATACGAGTATGTATTGAATGTAAACACGCATATTGTCGTAGTATTCCCCTAGTTTATGGTCTAGCCGCGCATTCTCCTAATTGCATTTTTATAGAGGGAGGGAGAGTTCGGGAGGGAGGGAGAGTTCGGGAGTCCGACTTAGAACAGGGACGAATTTGGCACGCCTGGAGTGGAATCACCCCATGCAACACACCCTGGAAATGAATTGTACGATATTTCGCATACGGAGATTAACAACATGCATGAGCTCAGAAAAATCGCCAATCAATAGATTGTCTCCATCTACTCCAGTCTTCCACTGCCGCGACAAACTTTTCCAGCTTCCCCACGCTAACATAAAACCTATATTATTGAATGTGAAAAAATTATTAAATTTTCCGTCTATGAACATAATAGCAGAAAAAAATTACTTACTTAAAATTCGATCAGAGCTGTGAGGAATAAATCGAGACCCCACGAGGTGGATATCGAACTTCATAATAAGATAGAGCTGAATAGTTTTTATTATTTTAAGCATCAGTTGTAACACTAGCTTAAAATATTTAACATAAACTATATTATTCATTTGGAGTGTATTTGCTTGACAAGTCACAAAAAACTATATACAGTAACTGAAAATCATTTTTATTGATTTTCAACCGGTTTGGGATCTTATCTATGGGAGGCCTTTAAGGGGATGAAGTTAAAGAAAACATAGACAGAGGCTTCTGGATTCTATCACAAAAACAATCGTTAAGCCTGTGCGAAATTGTCGCATACGCCGGTTGACAGTCAAGAGAAAACAAGCACAGATCATTCTCTAGTCGCGCGCGCCACATTACACGGCTTCCGACAACGCTTGCGGGAGTTATCACAGTTGTTTCAATATGCGCTCGATAGTTGAAGGCGATAAAACAATCGCAAGAGCGTGTCACTGCCATTGTGAAGCGCTGAAGAAACAACAACGGGTGTGAGTCTCTCCGCCCCAACCTTTCCATACAAGGAACTAGATGAGCAGCTAGGATAAAGAAGTACAACGAAAGTCCTTCTCGAGAAATCATAACTCGTGTTCAAGTAAATTAAATTCTTCCTACATTTTTCCTCATTCCATATAGTTCACAATTCTCATTTTTCTCCCTCCTATTCCACGCTTACTATACATGCTCCCCTCTACCACCCCCTTGAGCAAGTCATTACTCCTCAAAAGGTCCTCCTGCCAATTACGCTGTCTCGTTCTAAGAACTCTTACCAGTTGCCTTTCATCGCCAGCCATATTTCTTCCTTTTCATCTTCTCTTTTGCTATTCTCTTCAGCCAGCTTATTCTTTCTATCATTCTTTACACCCACATCCCAAAAGCCCCCGGCCTACGCTCAATCTACTTTCGCAGCGACCAAGTTTCTGAATCATTTAACGCAACCTATACGCTTGTATCGGTGTTTTAACTAATGCGTTCTTAATATCTTTGCTCAAGTTTCGCCGAAAAAGCCACCGCGGCTTTTAGCCAATGGTTCCTTGGATAATGCAACCCTTTGCTCAATGCACCTAATACTAAACTTTTTTAATCAAGTTTCTCCCCGAGTATATGAACTGTGAACTCTAAGAAAGATGACTAGTTTGCGCAAACATCGATCAGTGTTTGTGATAAAATGCGCCACACGTATACAGCCCTTGAAATACACGATCCTCCATAGATCAGCCCTTTCATCAACATGAAAAGACCACGTTATAACTGATCCCATATGATTTACCGTTTTTTCCCTCGGCTCGAAATGAGCTAGAATCTTTGAGGATGTATTTGCAACGAAGTGTACAGCCAAGAATCACAGGCATAATTAATATAACTTATGGAGGATTGTCCGGCCTACACATTTAAAGGGATACATTTATGACCACAAGATATATATTGCGTGGAAGGAATAGACTGCCTTGCAAGTGGCAAATGCGTCAGCTAAAAACATACGACGCGTTGTTGACGCCACAGCCAGCTATTACAAAGTTCACTGCATCATAACATATACTTATGCACGGGGAGAAAATAAAAAAAAATCTTCGGTGAATAGCGCATGCAAGTAAATGTATAAAATAAACACAGCAACTGGGAAATTTTATGCTATGCATTACTCACCCCCGTCACAAGCTTTTTGTGCGGCTAGCTGGAATGTCATAGATATGCAAATAATTTGTTGGCTAAATTAATATACCGACGAAAAATAATACAAGTTGTTTTGCACACAAATTGCCTTTCGACGGGATATCGACTGAAATCTGACTTCCGCGCCAAATGTAACTAAAAAACAGAAAGGAATACGAAAAATGAATGACGTCCTCTAGGAAATAATAGCTTCGAGGGGTATTCTGCGAGTTGAGGCCCTGGAAAAAAACACTGACACGAATTTTTACCATAAATTTGCAAGCAATTTCAATCACCTTAAATTTCATACGCGATCTAAAGGGTTAGGAATAGGTCAAAACCAGATATTACATATTCAGTATGATGAATTCGATAGGAAAATTGGAATTGTACGGAAGGAAATAAAAGAAACCGTGATTTTCTCTACAAAAATAGATATGGGCTTCATGATAATGGAGTAAAAGTAAAATTAAGATAAAAAACAATAGGGTAGATTAAAGTGAAATTAATACCCTAAAGAATAACTTAGATTTCGGGACTATTGTACGATCTGATCATCCAATTAAAGAAAACAAAATCTAATCATTAAAAATAATTAAAAAGTGGCCTGTTTGAGAGGTGTGGAAAAAGATAGTTGACTGATGCTATGGGCAAAAGATGGAGACAAAATGGACGGAGAGAATTTTCAGCTGTATTATCTCACGTAAAGTATGGGAGACAAGAAATTAAATTAAACACTAAGAAGAGGCAAACCCACTTTGCAAACTGAGATATCACAGCCTCCTTCATGGAATCATGGGATGATAAGGAGAGGAAAAAATAACCAATGAAGACCAAGAATAGAATGCGCCAAACAAAATTAGAGATACTAAAAAAATAAGTTGTGTCTATAGAAATGATAGGGTTAGTAAAGAAGAGGACGAGAGAGAAGATTTATAGCAAAGAAATTGATGAATGATGACGATTAACTAAGAAGTGTATAACAACGGCCACAGAAAAATTAATTTAAAAAACCATTTCTCAAGATTGCTATTATATAATATTAGGATTCATAGATGTTCAAAACTCAGCAAAGGGACAAAACCTTTTGGACATATTCTGATACACAACATCCTTTTGAAAATAGAAATGGAAACAGGAGCGTGGAAAGAATTATCAAGGAAAGCTAACGATGGTATACATGAAGAACATTATGAAGGACGTTAAAATGAAAACTTATGTACGAATACAACAGCTAAGAGGGGAGAGGAGTGGAGAGCTGCAGCAAACCGATCTCCGGGTTGATGACAACTGATGATGGACACTTTATTTAAGATTTTGCTCCTTTTCTGGTTACTTAGGGGGGCGACCGAAAATTACGACACTGGGAAAGGTGGAAAAGGGAAGGATTATTTGTGTTATTCTTTGGTCTTAGGTTTAATATATTCAAATGACAAATTGATCTTAATATATAATTTATTTCCTAACTCTCTTCATGTAATCTTATTACATCTCTCCTTTCGAATCGAAACAGATCAATGATTCATCCGAAGGGATGGAGTATTTACTACATTTGAAATGCTCTCCACAAAGCACCCAAGTAGGGTTCGGGATTCCGCTGTAATGTCTGCCACTCCTGAAATTCCTCTGTCAACAACCTCCCATTCTTGCACTCTGGCTGCTGCAACACTATTTTGGGAATGGAGGAAGGGTAGAGGGAAACTTAGCGTCGGCATTAGTCTAATATTAACGAAGGGCGCCAAAGGGCTCACAGATCAATGTTTCATCCGGAGGTATGGAGTATTTACTGCATTTGAAATGCTCTCCACGAAGCACCCAAGTAGGGTTCGGGATTCCGCTGAAATGTATGCCACTCCTGAAATTCGAACCGGGGCCCTTCCGATTCACGTATCTCCTGTTCGGGACAAATGAGTACTAGCCACCACTCCAACCCAAACCCCCAATTTTTTTCCCTTCTGTGATTGAAAAATTTCAAGATGAAAACCTCATGCACGATGGGAAGAAGTCCCCAGTCAGGCGCGTCGGCCTCTTGCCTGGGACGGCCGATCGTTTTGCGGCCCCAGCACACCTATTGTTCCCCATTCACAAACACCCTCATGAGAGAGGGAGATGAGACACGAAAGGCGCACACAATTCAATCGTCGAGATCCGTAAATTATATCGACACCGAACCGGGGACTGGAATGAAACGAAAAGCGTTCAACTTAACTGATGGGGAAAAAATGAAGAAAAAAAAGACACACAATCCCATTCCCTCTAGCTACGCAACCGTCCCACACGAATAAATTCGAACCGTATTAAAACTCATGGCGGAGCGATCCATCATATCCGAAGAGGACTACTTTTTTCCTCATTTTTAAAAATAACTGTGGGACAGCCGTGACAAAAGAGCTTCCCCCGATCCAAAAGCCTCCGAAAAAGCTCTCACTCCGAAGCCTCGAACAGAGCGGAAGGAGAGGGAAGAGGATAGGTGAAAAATAAAACCTTTGCTTTTCCCTTTTTCTCCCGATCCCTTCCTTCACCTCCAGTCCTTCCGAACGATTCAATCACACCGGCAGAGGGAAGGGAATAAAGACGGGGGAGCCGAGGAGAAAGAATGGTCAGGCGAGAAAGGGAGGGGGGGGGAGGAAAAAAAAGGTGTAGAATATCGACAGGGGCAACTTGTTGTCCCCCACCCTACCCCCCTGTCACTCACCGTCCCTTTCCCTTCCTTCCCACTCCCCCCACTTCCCCCTCGCATTTCCCACACCACCCTAACTTAAAGCAGCCACCCCCGGCTGAATATTATCACGCCCGTGGCGACAACCCCCGTGAGCGTGTCCGTACGATATAACGATGTATCGACTACGATATACGAGCGGTATCACTCCGTGACGTATATCAGGCAAGGGAAGCGATAGGAACGCAACGCCACGGTGAAGAAAGGGGTTGTGCGGCATTAAATTCCACAACACATCGATCTTCTGCATAGGATTTATCTAGACTGCAGCTAACAGTAACTTTAAAAAGAACTATTACACTGGCACTTTCGGTAGCACACATAGCTATTCATTTCCACGGATAAAAATGATGAAAATTAAACACTTAGTCCGATTTCACTCCAGCTCATATAGGCCCGATCAATTTCGATGACTATAGAGTCATTAAGGTAACTTTTATTCCATTGATTTAATTTCCTCGGATAATTTTCATTCACAATGCATAAAAATTGAGTTTGATTTCAACGATGGAAGGGCTGGGCTGGAAGCTACAAAAGAATCTACGGGTATACCAGTTATACTCTGTATTTTCGTTACTAGAAAATTTCAAATTTCCCGGATTTGAGGCTTAAACGGAGGACTAGTGCACAAAGCTATATGGTTAGATCGGTCATAACGACAGAATAAGATGGATTGTCGAAGAGATATGTTCAAGAATTCTTTTTCCCATACAGCGTGTGTATGACCAAAACAAAATAGAATGATACACTTGCATAAGAATTAGAAAATTCTTCCTTTAAGACCCTTTTCCTAACAATTGCCTTTCTCGTCCATTTTTCTTGCTGTTTATTTAACATTCCGTGTCATACACAGATTCGGCGGCTAAAAGGATTATGCATTGTTGTAGTGGAAAATGTACTTTGAAACACCACAAAGTAATCTTCACGAGCAACTTTGAGGCACCGAAGATTGTGCAATTACATTTACCAATAAAAAAAATTAGTTATTTTTAAAAAGCACAGTTACTTTCACCAAAATTGGATTTATGTTTGAATGCTACAGCTGAGGACGACACCACCATTATTATTCCAGTTTTAGTATGTGAAAACAATTACTCGAAGAAATAAATAGTACAAGGTTATTTTAGCAACATTGCATTAATTCCTGAAACAGGAACAAACTAGTTTCTGAATTGTTTCAGACATCGAGGCGAGGTGGTAACAGATTGGTTACAGGAATCAAGAATTATTGATTTCTAATCACAAGACGTCCAATTAAAGCCGAGCGTCGCTAAGGTAGAGAACCGCATATCTAAATTCCAAAGAAAGCTCCTAAACATCTTAGAACCCTAGCACTAATAATAAAAGAAATAGATGTTGCGATGCAAATAAGATCAAGTCCATACGTATTGCAAGGTCGAATTATCAATACTACCGAAATATCCATCTTAAATCGCAAGGCCCTACCAATAGTCGGGGTTCATGAGCTCCCCTTTCACGAAAATTTCAATAGCCTTATCTAAACCAAGGTACTTCAGGAGTGAGACTAATAAAATGGAAATGGTTACATGGAAATGATTAAACGCTAACTCAGCGATAATGTTCCACGCAAGTCAACGATAATGCTCCACGCTTTGGCCAGGCAATCTATTTTCATCATCTCAACGAGGTTTACGTGAAAAGGCAAGATGACTGAAGTCAGGGCGCATAGCGCTCTAAGGTAGTTGCGAGTGCACCAACGGATAAGTTGAGGGTTTACCTGTCAAACGCCGTTCATCGGATATTGATTAATCGGGTTCAAAGAGCACCGCGCGGAGTTAACCAGCTGGCTACTTCACACCCGTTTGAAAATGGGTCAGAGTGTTGGAAGTAGCACAGTAATGATGACCCAATAATGACCCAATGATAATACGATGACCCAAATCATTCCAGAGAAAAAGAGCCCGTTTAAAAACGTAAAGCCATAGAGTGGAGTCCGCAACATGTCGAAATAATCCCGATTAGTAATCATTTAGTTCGATTTTATGGATGAAATCGACGTTAAATTCATCGAAATAATTAGTAACAGAGAACCGAAATCATTCGTAGAAAATAATAGCGGGTTCATGCCGATAAACAAGAGAATTGTGGGCACCATACGTAAGAATGTAAAGAAAATGTAGACGAAGAGTTGAATTTCGAGTGTAGCGTTTAGAGATGCAGAGACACGGAATCTTAGGAAAGAGGATGAGAATAGGCCGCAGGCGTTTGAAATGTGGGTGTGGAGGAGAAAGGAGAAGTTAGATGGAAGGAAAAGAAGACCAATGAGTAAGTGCTTAGTGTGGTGGGTGAGGAGAGGAAACTTCTGGAGGAGATTAGAGGGAGGTAGAGTGGGTGGTCGGAACAGGTGATGAGGGGCGAAGGGATGCTGACGACCGTGATAAAGGCGAGGATGTTGACTAAGCCGGGAAGGGAAAGAAGGCTTTATGGATGGAATTAAGGACAAATGCTGAGCTAAAGAATGAAATCATGCAAGGAGGCAAGGGCCTACGGCTGTAAAAGATATTATGCATATTTCTATTTCCATTTAAACTTACCTAAACCGGTATATCACCTCTAATAATAATAATGCACAAATAACCAAAGAGTTGTCTGAAAATCTTCAAAACAGTTCCAATAAGAAGTAATTTGATTTTACATGTGAAACACTGGGTGTTTATTGACACCAACTGAATTTCTGCCGATAAAAGGTATCAGTTATATTCCCAAACCAACTCTCAAAACCTCCAGAGGGAATGCCTACTTGGAATCCCGCCGAATCATATCCCATCTCAATTATTATTGATGTACATCGCTCTCGAATATACGAATACGACCTCCCAGGAGTGATATTCTTAACACCACCGTCGAGAACTGCAATAGATGAAATAGCCCCCGATAAAGGCAGGAACTCATGAGGGGATGTACTCATCGAAATAAACTACAATTTGTTCTAAATATATTTGCATTTTCTATTCTGGGAACATATTACCAGAGGATATTCCGAATTAGCAATTTGCAAAAAGAATTTTGATAATCGGAATTTTTCGGATTTCGGAATCGGAGAATTATCACATTCAAGGATATATAAAATCTTGTATAATGCAGTATGGAGGACATTTTAAGCAGAGTCAGCTTTAAAGGCCGAGATTAAATTTTTTTTTGCTGGACCTACCCCGAAAGGGAACGGCGATGGGTATGTATACATGCATAAATATTATCTTAAACATGACATTGTTCACATAGTACCTTCTTCTTGTTCTTAGACATTATAACTTTTGTGTTAGTGAAATCCCTTCCAACAGAAAAAAACATCCATTTGAGCTGGAAATCACGATGATTTTTCCAATTCGCAGCGAGAAGCAAAAGCGAAAGTGGCCAAATCTGCTGCTGGCAGGTTCACGGAGAGAAGTTTCAGCCTCGAAGACTCTTGAAATATCCGTAAAACATTTCACCGTAGGATTCCGCTCGCCGAACTAAGTAAGAACAGAATCTCAGCGGGAAAAGTAGTCGATAGTACTAGGTGAATGACACGCAAGCAGTAGGAGCACCAAAAAACCGGAATATTCCACCACTCTAATATACACCTAAGTTTACATGTAAAGGGGACACCAACCACGAAGAATGGAGGGAATAGGGAAAAGGGATTGGAAATATATAACAGTAGGCGTTAGCGTGGCATCTAAAAACGATGCCTTCCACATACACTCCTCTTCTAGGCCTCGCAACATGTTTACTTTTCCCAGGGTGCCCGTCAAAATAAAGCCAGCTTCGGACAGGGGGAGTTGAGCTCATCGAACGCCGGGTGCGACCGTCCCGTCGAGCAGGCGGTTGGGGCGACCACATCCATACAGCTCGTCATCGAGTGGGGAGGCATGGGTAGCGGCCGCAAGTGGGGGCTGGTGGTGGCGGTGGCAGCGAGAGGTCCTCTCCCTTGTAATTCGGGTATCGGGAATGCAAGCGGGGTACGGTGGTGGGGGAGGAGACGGTTGCTCGATTGGCGAGGGGGATGAGAAAGGGGAGGGGGTGTCTGGGGGGGGGGGGGGGGAGCGGGAGAGAGAAAGTAAAGAGGGAATAGGTGGGGGAGGGGACGTAGAAATCCTGCCACGCCCTCCTTCCCTTATTGACCGAGTAGCTGAGAATGGAACCGTCTTTAAGTGTCTCTCGCGAACCTCCAGGGCTTTTAACGCGGGCACAGAGCAAGGAAAAAAATAGTGATGATAATGGCAACCCTACATCACGTTCAAACTCACGATATATGAATCGAGACAACCACGTGAAGGTTACTTTATCCGAGACTCTCATCATAAGCAAGTAGAATATCAAACTAAAATTCTGTATGTTCTATAATTAAATTTACCGCGAAATGGACGAATGAAGCAGCAAAAATATCTTGGTGATTATTTCCATGCTTAGTGTATATCTAAACCTACGTGATATCCCGCAACCGCTATAAGGGCGTGTGGTAGGGGGTTTTAGGACACCACCCATAAAAAATCAGTGGAATAGGGGTGTGAATAGGAGGAGGTACAGGACGAGGGGTGAGATATGTTTTGACCGATAAGTGTATTCCTCTTTTTCTATTATAGTCACAAATGGTGCGGGCGAAGAAAGAATTCTTAAATAAATCTGTTCGTGGGTTTCTTTTTTTGTACCTTTTGCCCGTCCTACAGAAATAGTGCGGGGGTTAAATATGGAGTCACTGAAACCTGGAAATTACTGAGAGAGGATGAAAGTAGAGTACCGGAACTTGAGATATGGGTTTGGAGAATGGAGAGAGTAAGTTTCCTAAGGTAACCAGGGAGATTAAGAGGGAACATGACGTAAAGGGTTGCTGTAATAGAGGGGATAATGTTGGCAAGCAGGGACTGGGAATTGAAACGGATCGAGACTTCAAACTGGATGAAAAAAGGTAGAAAATGTAGAGAAATAAAAGAAATAAATGGGTGTGTGCCGATGACATGGCGCGTTCGGAATGGTTTAGTTTGAGGAAGCTTTCCATTCGCTCTAGTGCTCTAATCACTTTGCACCACAACAGCGTACTTGCCTTACATTCGCTATAGTCCCAGCGCATTAGGTAGCGTACTTCAAAACAGATCGGGAGCACAGTCGATGTGCGCTAAACAACGAAAGAAAGCCGATAAATCGCATCTGCGATAGATGTTTTGAGTTTATTTTCCGTTAAGGCGACAAAAATGGATGTTGTAAAGTTTTTAATTGCTCTATCGTAAAAAGCTTACGTTGTTAAACACTTATTGTGAACGTATTCGACTACTATACACAAAAAATTCGGCCGCGACTATAGTGCACCCAGAAAATGGCAGATGGCTATCGGCAGATTAGCGATCGTTTCTCCAGAGCACGTCGTTCAATTCATCGTCGTTCATGTGCGCTTAAGTGCGCTGATGTGGTCCAATGTGCGCTAATCCCAACACCTTGAATGGAAAGCTCCCGAAATATCCATGTAAAACCATGATAGCCGCAGGATACCATGAATTAATGTGACTGTAGATCCAAGGATTGAGTAAAAGAGCGGCGAGTCGGGAACTTTGATATATGTGTCTTTGGCGAAGAGGGTCCGCTTTGATAAAGGGAGCTCAGTTTCAACAGATGTACAACCGTGAAACACAAAATACATCATACCCATAGTTAAAATTCACCACAATTGTTGAATTTTTTACTGCGAATACACGGCTATTCCGTGATCACTGAAACATATCTGGAAGTAAAGTATGTATATAGGACGGCAGTAACATTGCCTTCTAGTTTAGATCATCCCCCAATTGAGCAACAGGAGATCGATTTAAAAATAGCTTTTGATAATTGAACTAATAGCAAACGCATTCCATTGTGAGAATAATCAACCTATTATTTAAACCCTTAAAATGACCGTTTCATGTCCTGAACAGTAAAATCTACAAACTCACTATTTAGAAGAAGTCCTTAGCTTTTTCATTTTGAACTGAGTCTCATTACACTCATTACTAACCGACGTTGTGTATTTGACTAGCGATTTCCCGCCTCATTCTCACCCTTATTTTTTCATTCTGCTATTTTCATCCAAGACTCAAACAGTACGTTTCAAACTTTGTCCGATTAAATTTTAGTAGTTTTCCAGCCGCATTTATCTTAATCTATACTTGACAGAAATTTCATCAACCTTTCTTGGCTTCTCCGTTCGGACATCGTAAGCATCAAATTCTTTTACTAGTCCCCTCGATACCAGCAACACAGCTGTCAATCAAATCCAATTCAAGCAATTAGCGGGACGGTTAATCCGGTTGTAACAGACCCGCATTCTAGCCCATCTGTCGACCATACTTTGGCCAGGGGTTCAGCTCTGTCATGCCGTGGAACTTTCAGTACTAATTTAACAGCACTACTTGTCTTCACACGTCAGAGGTCCCAAAACCTAATTACTAATGCTACTCAAAGCGTCAGGTCATTTTCCGTTCGTTCAATCTGGAGAGAACGCTGGCGAGAAGGATTCAATACACAAAGTGCATTCGGCTGACCGTATTCATGATAAATTCTATCGTACAACATGAATTTGCTGGGAGTTGTCACATTTATGCTTTGCTCTGGGAGACCAATTTTATAACGCCCAACTGGGAAACAATCGAATACTACGGCTTGCGTAATAGTATGTCGATGTAGATGAAACAGGAACAATGATGTTTAACAAAGAGGAATAATTTCATGTATTTACATAAAAAAATAAAAAATAATGAAAAATAGAAGTTTAAAATAACAATCCATCACAATCACGCTTCTAACAAAACAAATTGCCGACAACATAACTTTTTGAAATACAATTATCACGAAGACAAAAAATACTTGATAATTTTCAACACTATTTATTTTTGCTGAGCTGACCGGTTTTTATGGTTCCCTATTTTGATATATTCCAATACTTCCAATTAAGACATTTCATATACATACAAATTCTGCCCTCCAATGTTTCGCAAGGGCAAGTGGCAGGGACATAAGACACGAAAACGGGAGAAATAAGAAGGAATGGGAGAGGGAAGTGATGAAAAGTGAGGAGTTTCGGCGGAACGGTATACCTACCGCTCTGTTTTAACAATGATCTTCAACCACGCGTCGGAAGAAGGATATCTAATACAAATCTGCTCGAAAGCACATCCCTCTTATTTTGCAGCTTATTTCTTCTAGGGATGTAGTCCGGCGTTACATAATATCCCTCGCGTCAAACTAACACAATCCAACACATTTAGTGTTACCACATTTTGTCACGTGATTGAAGAAAATAAGAGATACTGAAGGAAATAATGCTGGTAAAAAGGAGTGTTTTTTGATACGAAAAGCAATACCTACATGTCCTCGAAAATAGAAAAATAAAATTTAAAGGCAGGGATTGTCCACAGACCTTGCCTCATTGGTTAAGGACCCACTATGATCGATTCCATCAAATTTCCCGGTCTCTCTTATTGTCAAACATAAAAATAATTAGGACAGCGGGGAGGAGAATACAGTCGAAAAAATTGAATTCTTATAATGAAATCCAACAGACGGATCGCGCTTCCGAGGAGGTATTATAACAATAAGGTAAGTCTTTCGTGATGACTTATTATGCGCATTGTGATGCATGGGCAGAGGTGCAGTCAAAACTACGTTGCGCAAAGCAGGGAATCGCCCAGGTGACCGTGCAAATGCAGAATGACTACAATGTGTACATCCTTCGCAATTTCGAATACTTGTACAACTCATTCGTCTACTCAAATCTGCAGTTCCTATACGATTTGCTACTAAAATGTACCACAGTTGTGATAGCCTCGTCTCCTCATCGACACTAAATGTCTGTTTTACGAGGTCAACAACCCTTCGCACGTATAGCCTAATCCGCAAAAAATTTGCATTTACGTAAATAATCTACGCATTAAATGCTATAAAATATCCTGTTTCACATCCACGATACGTAGTTGTTCGCGTTCATTCCTGCATTTTATCATTTCACCCTTGAATGCACGAGGTGATGCCGCTTCGACGTGCGCAATAAAATGCCTCGTGTAAAATCCCTTTAAGGGAAAGAAATGAATCGATTATCCGGAAATAATCTGAGATGCGGAATAAGGAGACCCCCCCCATATCTTGCATCAAACGTGATTGAAACATCAGTTCATCTCGAATAAAACTAATAAGTAAAATTCCACATAAAATAGCAAAATTGTAACGTGGTTTCCTCACTTCGTGGCATCTACAAAGATGACACATAGTGTCGAACCCATGGTCGATTGTTGATTAATTAGTCAAATTTTTCTGCGTCATTTTATTAGAAATTGAAACAAGTAAATTTCAATAATTTAAGTTACTCCAAATTCACTTCCATTAAACATGAGGGTGGCCTCGTCAAGATAGATGGGAAAACATTTCGTACATCATTAAAAAACAAACAAAAATTATCAAAAACTCCCGCTTTCCACGAACACTCGCCGACCTCACCTAAAATTGTTATTATGTTCGGGCGTTCAGAACACAACAACGTAGCTCCTAAATTTATTTTTCAACAAATAGATGCGCGCGGGCAAAATTGAATTTAAGACGATGCGTGTTCTTCACGGCCGCATCAGGTGTCCTTTCATTAGCGTGTGGCCGAGCAGAAAATGAATCTGCCGAGCTTCGTTTGAGGGCACACGCTTCGGGGGCCTGGCGTGAAAATTTTGTCCGCCAGTCAAAATCAATAATCAAATTCGGCATTCGGTGACGATCTGGCAGTGTATAAATTATAGGAGTGCAGGTTTCCAGTATGATGTTATGAGAATCTACAAACGAAATACCAGCTGATTAAAGAAGCGGAGAAAAGAGAGGAGGGATAGGCGAAGGCAGACGAGGCAGCACAGAGGGCTCGATTTATCAATCTCTACATGGCTCTGAAAGCCGCCACAAGCGCGTATGGCAGGACGTGGTAGGTCACCTGACATAATTAAAGGGTGTGGTGGAAAGGTGGTAACAAAATTGGTGGAAAGACTCGGGAAAGAAAGAGGATAGAAAGGAGAATGGGCATTAGTACATTGCTTCGATTTATTTCAATTATCTTTCGAGGTGTTAGGTAAATATTCGAGAGCTTCACCTATTCTGGGAATACTGCCAGCCGATCCAGCGCATTGATGGTATTGATTTTTCAAAGTTGTCAGTAAAATTACTCCAGGTATTTCTCAGTGAAAATATGGCAATGCATTGAGATATAGCTTTCTCTGGGATTCCAAACCCAGATTTTCGCGTGGGTAATTGCGTGACTATGCGTTATTTCGCAAAAGTATTTTTTTACAATCAGGCCGGCTATCTGGATATTCTCCAGTTTATGAATTTGTCCCATTACACTCGGAAACTATCCCCATATGCGGTCAGGTGTCCATCCACTGAGATTCTTAAAAAAATATTGCCTTCGATGTGGGGTAAAGCTATTTATGAATGGCATTTACATTTTTTATAAATTCAATTGCCTCTATTTCTACTTTGTGAAAATTCATGGTCACTAATTAGATAAACTATGCCTACATATATTTCCTTTCATTATTCTTGTTTTCTCCTTCCATGCGCTTCAAAATTCTAACTTCTTCCACTCAGCACCTCAGACATTTCAACGTCAAGTCAGATGTGATAGAAGCAAAAGACCAAGTATTCTGCTACAGAGCTCTCAAGGGCATTAAAGCGCAGAAAAAACTCCCTCCATACGTCTATGATGCAATAATTAAGGTAATATTCAGAAAGAAGACAGCGAATTATTTGGTAATTTTCAGAAACTAGAACTTGACAGAGACACCGGGATCATAAGCGGTTAGATATATAAGCTGTCTCATAAACATTGAATATCAGAGTTTTTGAGCTAATAATTAATTAAAGCTCATCATAAATTAGCCAAAAACTAAAAATTAAAGGCAATCCTGATAAACCTGGAATTATTTATGACATCGAAGGATGCTGTTATGAATGGTCAACAAACACACGACTGCCAGGCTAAGGTGCTCGAAACTTTATTTTTCGACGAGGATATAAATGTTGGTATTATTTCCAAACTGACCAGATGTTTAATAATCGGTTCTGATGTCAATCTTAGGAATTAATACTTATATAAGCTAATGTCCGGGGGAGGGGGCGATACTAATGATAGACAAAACGGCAAAACCGATTTAGTTGGCTTTGGTGTCATTTTTTTCGTATAGCATCTCACATATCTGGAAAAATCCCCGAATTTACATTTTGAACCCAGATAAATTTGAAACTGAAAAAATAAACACGCCTTAACTCAAACTTATCAGCCCCGTGTTAATAGTTCATGACGGTAGCAACCACGTAGTTATCGTCAACAACTTTGCACTATAGCACAGTGTTTATATTTTGTAAACACTAGTAACTAACCTTATGGCATTATACTATTAACAGTGAAATAGCCTACACAAAATGTACATAAATAAAATCTATACTACTAAGATTTGCATGACTGAGTATTTTGCGTCACTTTTGACGGATTACCAGCACGTACATTACAATCCCTATCACTCCATTTGCAACAAAATGGAACAGGAGACGATCACACGTCGTAAATTGGACTTTCTAACAAATAAAGCCCAGGTGTTAAATAGGCTAAATATCTCGACGGCCAAATCTCCGCGACCACTGTGCGCCTCTCTACTTCGCCAAGCAAGGTGGCAAAGGCACAGCACACGGCAACCGACAATACCCTCGATCGATAAGTCGGAAAACACGCTCATCGGCAGTCAATGGCTGCTGCTCTGTCGCCCGATTCCCCGTCTGTATTGCCTTACTCGCTCGCCACCCGCCTCGACCCGAAATTCGCATCGGAATCTTCGCGGAGAATGTTTCGAACTGTTGAATTACTGACAGCAATAACTCATGCGATGCTATGAGCTGAAAATTGGTAGGGCAGCTCATATAAACAATGATGCCTCCCGTATTCGATAAGAAGGCTCAATCAGTTACAAATGACTCACTTATCTAACATCCTTTTCACACTAAAGATGACTCGAACTTGTGAATCAAAACAAATAACGATTTTCACCTTTTCGCTATTCTTATTTTTTTAAATCAGTTACTGCTCTAATTGATGGCATGCAAAACTAACTAAAATGCAAAATAGAGACACTAAAATGCAGATTAGTCGAAGATTATATTCATGAACGAATAACTTATCCACCCCGAGGAGGTGAATGCAGCACTATTTCTAACGATTTGACGTATCTTGCACACAGTAACTACAATAATTTGCCAAAACCTACTCCAAAACTATGATGGGTTGGTCATTCGATTTCCACTTCATTTCCAAGTAATACTCTCCAGTGGATAAGTCACTTATACTAAGTGAAATCCATTGTTCAGTTTAGCATGGCGACTTTATTTCCCTAAGCTGCCTGCCTCTTCCCAATCAGAGAGATCCCGTGCCCAAAACTATCACCAAGCTTGGGTTTAGCGGGACGCACCCAAAGACGTCTCCAACGGATTTGAACCCAGAACCTCTAGTCTACTCTGCCCATAGAACAAAAATACCAGCGAAACTTTGTCATCAAATCAATAACAATACAAGGCACAATGTTCGCCTACATACAATTCAGCGTTTTAACGACATTGTTTCCACAATGGTTTATCATGAAGCTGACTCATAAAAAAAAGAGTGACAACGTGCATGTATGAAAAAGCGTATCGATAACGACTAAAAAGGATTCGAGCGAGAGAAAAAAAAACGAATGAGATTACCAATTATGCCTCTAGTTGCGATAATGGTCTAACCTCCAATGAAACGAGATCGCAATATCAATGCATTTCAAAGGGAAAGATAAACGACCGAGTCAGAGCTGGAACATATCACCAGAGAAAAAGTGAGAAAAACGAGAGAGAGAAAAGAGAAATAAAAATATCTAATTGTTAAAAATATGTACGCATAAGATGCACGACAAGCTGAAAGCAGAACAAACATCCTAGATTGGCAAACTCCTCTATAGCAACGCGACTAAGAATGGAATCAAACAGGAAGTGTAAAAGATATTTCCCAAGGATGATAACACTACAATCTGGCGTTCAGCAAAAAAAGCACCGCATTCATTCACAAAATTATGGAATGATTTGAAGCCAGTAACTCACAAAACCCACAAGGAGAAAAATATATTTTTTACGTAGGACACTGAAAAATGTTATGGAATAAGACATTCTATATTGTTGATTATGACCAGGTGAATTCGCTCATTTGTCTAAAGCTTCAAAAATATTAAATGTCATCCGAATGTGAAGCAAAAATGTCAAATTCCCGCCGTTAAAATTTCCAGATAAAATATAAAGGAAAATATGTGAATTATATTATGGTCATTACTTGAGAAATGATACTAGTTGCTTCTTCCGCAAGGGAAAAACGGGATAGGGTTAATGGGAATAACAAATCTAGCCTTAAGTCAAGGTATAGGTAAAGCAAGACAAGGAGTCACAGCTAAAATATATGAAACGACGTTACACTCAAAACCTTTCTGCAGGAATACTGAATAGGAAAACTGCTTCCACATTCCTCAGAGAAAAACTAAAACTCCACTATTTGTTTCATCATCAAGCGTAAAACTAATGAATAAATGCTTATAAATTGAGCTATAAATAATCGATAAATATTACGTGCTGAAGGTGTACATAAAAACCTGCCGAATTACAGCACATTAAAGAGCTTCCGAAAAAAAATAAAGGGAAAGAGGTATAAACGCCGAAAGCTTATATCACGCAGTACGCAAACTATGACATTATTCTTTCGCTGCATATAATCATTTAAACTATTTGTTTAATCCATTATTTAGAAGGCATTGTGAAGTAAACAGATTTGATAAACTGAATTTTAAAAGCCATCCCATGTTAAAAATGGTGGAAAAAACATAAAATTGCCAAATGATGTGATAATAGCACTTTTTTAAATGGTTTCGCAAGAGATGAACAGCAAATCAATGGGCAGCTGTGAGTTTATTGGTTCACCCTGTATGTACGATTGGATATCACTTTTACTGTAGTTCTGAATCCCATGTTTTGAACTTTGTAAACCTACGGATCGATAATATAATTGCTTTAAAAAAATATTTCGAAGTTTTCCCACAGAGAGGGAATAACGACAAATTCGACATTTCATCGGCGTGATGAGAGTATGAGAGAAACGATGGCTACTTGGCTCATATACTATCTCTATAATAAGGAGTAAGCATAGGTTATAAATCACTTCGTTTATTTGATAAGAAGTAGTTAATGCAATTCCTATACGTTTAATGGGATATCAAGACTGGAAAACATTTACGGAGCGGCAGTTACTTTCAGAGATAAGGAGACTATTAGTCGTTAAAAGTCGTTAACACCAATAAGGAAGTGAAGGAGATTCTCTATTGAGTCGTCAACGCGAGTATAAATAGTTTCTAAAACCCGTTTTACACGGGGCACGTAATTGCACAATCTGATGCACATACATACGTACGAACGTGCATTTCAAATTGCACCGTGTAAAGCCGAGAATTGCAAGAACGCATGCGCGAATGCATGAACGCGAGATGGCAAAATAGCCCCTGCTTTAATTCGAAAATGATTACACGCCCGATTGAGAAAAAAATGCAGCTTGAAGTTGTGCAATTTCGTGCCCCGTGTAAAACGGCCTTAAGAGGCGTTGTGCACGTCGCCTGTGGCAAAAAGTTTTGATCGACGACAATGGCCTTCAGACATACTTCGCGTTAAACCAAACGTAAGTAACGAAGGCAACATAAAATCAGCAGAACAGAGAGGGGAATCGCGTGACTATAAATGCACAGAATTGGGTCGACTTAGCAAAACGAAATACACCAAAGTGATGTCCTTACGACGGAGGTGCTGGAGGCTCGTGGCTCTCACCAAGCAGATCTGTACGTTATCAACCCTTTCAATGCTTAACGCACACATTTTCCCCCAGCGAATTTCTCTGTTGTAAATAATTGATGCACACAGCAGAAACAAAAACTCACGGAAAATATACTAATGTTATTTCACGCATACGAAGGATAAAGATAATTCTTGAAAGGGTTAACCAAGTGTTATAAAAATTGACAGATATTTTTATATCATGCGGTCGAGTTGTGTCGTGCAAACTGACGTCATTTTACCTAACTTCACTGCGTGTGAGACACAATCAACACGAATAAATTAACGCGAAGCATTTATAAATGAAAAAATAAGCAAGCAAGCCGGTAAGTAAGCCGCCAAACACAAATCCAAAGTAATATTATCAAATTATTTGTCATCATATTGTAACTACCCGCTGATATCATTATATTTATAAAAAATTATAATACAATCCAAATCACGTTTTACCTTTCGAAACATATTGTCTTAATGTTTTCCCTTGTCTATATCGTCACATTGCCGACAGTATATTCAATCTATACAGCCTCACTTTCCCTTCCGCTTTACCGTTTATCTAGCATTCTCCCTTCCATTGCAATATAAGGCTTCCCACAGTCGCAGTAGTAGTTTCGCCACTGAGTTGACCGAAAAATGAGATCATTTAAGCCAGTAAAGACAGGTGGGTAAGGGGATAAGAGAAGAGTTATTTGTAAAATAGTAGGCATAAGGATAGAAACCCAGGGTCGGGTTTAACTGCAGTTAACAAAAAGGGCTTATGGACCCACAATGATTTTACGCAGCCAATGGACAGAGTACTGTATGAAATGTGCTCTCCACATGGCACCCATGAAAGGGTCGTAATTCCAATGATCAAAAACGCCACCACCACTGGGATTCGAACCAAAGCCCACGGGTTTGGAACAGTGCTATAGCCAACATACCATCCCGATCCCCTAAGTATGTATTACGTCTACATTAAACTAATTCAAATATTTGTAGTTTATTCACAGACTTTCCTGAGAGCTCAAGCATATAAAAATGACGTATGAGTTGAAAAGTTGTGGTAATTACTGGATGCAACCAAAAACTCAAGTAATTTACGCCATTAAAGCCATGGGGTGGGCAGGTATTGGCTGTATCAATTAGGGTAATGAGTAAGAGTGAAGTGGGTGGAGAGAAACCAGACAATTGACGAAATTCCCAGAGGGGTCCGGAGTTTAACGTACCATCTGTCTGACGGAATGCTGTAAAATAGTGCTCAACTCATGAACCCCCCAAGTAAGTATAGGAATTCTCGGAACGAAATCTCTGCTACAGCCTGGATTTGAATCCATTACCTCGCGATGGACAGTCATCACTCTATCCACCTCACCAACTCTATCCCCTTCACATCTACTTCTCTTAACACAAACCCAGAAGGCTTAGAATTTATTCCCAGCTCCTTCTCTCAGAGCTTAGGGCTTGCAAAGTCTACCGAAGACGGACGTGTATGTCATATTGAAGGAAATGCTGAAAGAACTACTAAGGCCAATCCAAGCTGGTGTGAGTCCTTATTGGGCGAATGGAAATGTGCGAAACCACACCATCTTCGGCGGCGGAGATGAGGAGCATCCTCGAAAGAGAGAGAAATTTCGCCGCACGCGTTTCCGTCCGCCCACTCTCGTATGAGACGAAGGTTATCCGACAACGTTCCAAACGACTCCGGTCGGAGGAGGAGAGTAAAGGGGGAGGAGAGGGAGGAGAAAGAGGAAAAAGCTTTTAAAAGAAGACCCGTGCGCCCTTGATGTGTCTGACAATCGGAAAAAAGCGTGGGAAGACTAGGGATGGGATGACGCGGCCAGGAGGAACCCCTTACTCGTTGAACTGCTGCGGCTGTTAACAGGGGTTGTACCCGGGAGACGCACAACATATATTCTTATTCCGCAAGCTCACCAGAATTTCGGCTCTATCGTGAGGAAAACATTCAAAATAATTTTTACAAGAATAATGGAAAAAATTGGCAGTATTCCATATACAATTTTAACCTCACGACTAGTTTCGACGGTTGGACAACATTTAAAAGGGGAGCTTAGGTATCTGTGGATAGCAGTTGATGAATGTGACTAATACTTTGAGTAATTTCATGGTCGAAAAGAAAAATGACCAATGACCTCCTAAAAATCCACCGTTCTGAATATATTTATTTCGACTATATTCGTTACAGAGTGGCATCTTCAGGAATAAGTCAAGTAAGGGTCAGGTACTAAAAAACGCATTCAAAATTTCAATGTGCACAACCCCAACCTTGTTGAGGTATACAATCCCAACCATGAGTGCTGCGCTTACTGATTCAGAAACTTACGTCTCAGCGAAAAAGGATGTGCGTAAACTGGAGTCTTTTTGAACGTGGGTGGGGAGAATAATGGAGATGGTGAGCTGGGTAGCGAGGATAACAAAAGAAAAAATGTTGGCCATGGCCGGGGAGACAAATAAATTGGGGTCTGAGATTCGGAGAAGCCAATAGAAGTGGATGGTGGGCGTACTGAGCGGGCACCAAATGTTGCAGGGGATGATACAAGAGAGAATGTTGAGTGAACAAGGAAGAGGAAGAATGAGAATAGGAATTTTAGGCGACATAACGGGAGGCAGAAGGTATGAGGAGCTTCCCAGAGACCTGATGAAAGATTTCTGGTTATATTTGTTTTAAAATTGTAGAGCTTACGTGGAAAAAATATTCCTACGCGCCATGCACGACTACAACAGGAACAATTGGTTGGTTATTTCGGAAGGCAACCGACAACTGAGGTCACTTGCGCCATTATGGACAGGTCAGTAACACAAGGATTAATTGGGTAATAGAAGGGTGGAGAGAAACCTAACGTTGGCATTGGTCTGCTCTTAACGAAAGGCGCCAAGGGGTCCACAGTTTAACGTCCCTTACGGCTGACTGAGAACCTCAGTTGGAGTGCTCTCCACGAAGCTCTCCACTCATGTAGGGATCGGCAACCAATTAAAAACTCAACGCCACAACCGAGGCTTGAACCTAGGCCCTTCGGGATGGGAAGCCAGTACCTACTCTAGCCACCACAAAAACTCGATCCTGGATAAGAACAGATGAGGGAAATAATCCACCGAAATTCATTTACTACCTCTTCTAATCCTTTTACCTATTCTCTCGCTTGTGCAACTTGTGTCCAAACACCCTCTGCCAAGCGCCTGTACAGCGAGTCGCAGGGTAGTACCCAGGTGTATGTAGACCTCTCCCAATTCCTACTGCCTCCCTTCCAGCCCCCACCACACTATCCCACACGCAAACGCGAGGGGAAGAGAAAAAAACAAAGCCGTTGCAACTTTCACTTTGACTGCTGCACTGCGACAAGACTTCTCCTCTCCCCTCCCAACAGGCTCTTCCTTACACACGCTCCGACGGGCAAAAAGCTTTTATCTCTCGATAAACAGCCCTCCGGACCTGTGGTTCCCATTTATACCTCTCGTCGCAACCCTTCCGTACGCAGCATAATACGCGGCAGAAGATAAAATTAAAGAGAAGACTTACCGGAGATCGGCGCGGAGCCTGAGACCATTTTGCTGACGATGCTCAGAAAATAAATAATGTGAGAGGTTTTACCCCAAAAACGACTCAGCAAAGAATATTCATTAATATGTACTTGCCAAACACACCGCTCCTTTCGTGGTTAACATTAAAGAAAGTGTACCCATAAAGAAATATTTTGATGGATAAGAGTTACTACCATCTACTCATCATAATCTACATATATCTACATGTATATACTACCCTGAGATCCACCGCAAAGCGTGTGGCAGGGGGTGTAAGGTAACCAACCATGAAAGCGGAGGGAATAGAGAAAATGAGGATGAACTGTATGTTAACGATGCGCTTCATGTCAGTGTCACGCCGTTTTTGTTTTATCTCTAATGGTGCGTGGAAAGAAGGAATTTTTGTACCTACCTATGAGTATGGCAGTGTATCTCTCCCATGTTGTCGCTTCTATCAACTGTAGAATATCTCGGGGTTTAAATGATATCTTCTTTATCGGACTAAGTACCTAATCTAAACCTAGCGTGCAACCTTCGAGAATCTAACGGCTCCCATACTAGTCCTGTTATCAGCTTAGTGACACTTTCTTTTCGCTTGTCGCAGTTTTTAACGAAGCTTAGGGCTTTCTTTGTTTTTATTTACTTCGCGAATCAAATCTTTCTTCGCATGGTGCCAAATGCTCGCGGAGTATTCGAGATGTGGCCTAACCAGAGCAAAGTAGCATCTCTCACTTTTTCATCGGAGAACCGTGTTATTATTAGCTTGATAAATCCTAGTTCCACCAACCTCCTCTCTTCATTACCTTCAATATTGCCTTTTATCATCCGCCCCATCCAATTACTCTGCCTCCTCATAATTTCATGCTTCCTCTCCTCACCCACCATGCCGAGTACTTCACACTGTGTGCTAGACCCGGGAGATACCACAAAAATTGACCACAAAAACTACCTTGTTGTTACTTAATGCTTCCACAGCGCCCTAACCTCGTATACTTCTTTTGTTTAGATAGCATTTGTTCACTGCTTCATACTAGTCCTCTCCTGAAGTATTCCTTTTTTAGTCTCCTACACCGCATTTAACCACTTTCGGCCTAAACCTTCATTTCAGCTTAGTTTTCTTTATATATATATAATTATTCTTCATACATGCAAGAGATGAAAAAATACCATCGCAACAAAATTAATGAGTGAGAAGGGATAACTTACCAATAAAATAAGATATACTCAAGGAAATAAAACGATACTTTAACCTTCAAGTCTCTGGATATAGATATGCAACACCGTACATACGTGCATACCGACCACGCTGTCCATTTTGAAGTAGGCACAGCTTAAAAATAATATGCCAGTGATGTACTCTGCATTATATTCATTCTGATAGTTATTGGTGGTAGGCTATCGACTCTATTTTACTAATTATATCTACAGTGCTCAATCCCTCCGTACCTCTATCTCTTCGTCACACGCATTTCTTTTAGCACCCTCACTTCTTATTAAGACTCCTGATGTTCCCGCTCATAAGAACCAACAACTCCAAGCTCAGAAAGCCCTCGGTATACTCTTCCCTCTCATACCATTTATTCTTCTCTCATATGCAGACATATGCTTCATCATTCGACTCAAATTCTTTCTCTCAAGATGGCTTCATCGATGAAGTGCGCTACTTTCAATCTCGTCCATCAGTGGTACATCCTCTCATGACGCACTCATTCACTTAATAAACATAGCTTTGCTCATTTTCCTCACACTTCTCCAGTATCACTTACCCAAAGCATCAAGTTGGCACTACTGTTAACTCTGGCACACTCGAGTTTCACTTTCTTTAATTATTGCCAGCAATATCATCGAAATTGTAAAAGGAAAAATATTCGGCGAATATCGGCGCTCATGGGCGATGCTGTTGGAGCATAAGGGTGTGTCGCCGATGACGTGATACTCTCTTTACTCCCCTTTAACTTTCAAAGAAAAAAACTTAAACCTCCTGAATGCGAGAAGTTTTGCATCTCTAGCTAATTGCCGAATTGTATACCACTAGTAAATTTAAAAATTAGAGGAAAACGTATCCCTTCAACTAAGAGAAAAAATTAACACGGCATTCTCAAGGAAATACAAAAATTCTGTTGTTAAGCAGATTGGTACTTATGAAATTTCACGCACAAAAATATGCCAAGAAGGAATAAATTAACATGGAGCACCAAATTTTTAAATCATCATACAATCCAACAATCATTACTTCTAATGGCACAATAAATTACTTTCGGATGCCAGGTGCCAAACTCGCAGGGGAATTGGAAAAAACGACATGGATGCAAGCCGACGAGAAGAGCAATACTGAAGAGCAATCGAGGCACGGGAAACCATTTAGGGTTCGGCACTCCCTCCACCCACAGCAATCCATCAGATTCTGACTCACGGCTCGACAACAGCATTCATTCACCCCCATCGGAACCGAATCACTCCTACCTCACTCCACAACACACAGCCACCCTCACTCATTTCATTCGACTGCCCCGAAACGCTGGTGAGCGGTTGACGCAGAACTAGGGAAGACGACATGTCCCACTAAACCATCTCTAAAAGCATGTAGATGGTTCAATACTGGGTATACTGAAGTGAAAGCAAAGGAAATGACGTTAACACTAATTAAACCACACGACTTATCTCATTTTAGTCTTAAGATTGTGTTTTGTTTCAGAGTTTTAGGCTCGTGAATTTTTGTAGAGTAAGTCCAGACCGCACGCAAGAATGTGTTAATTTCACTCGGCGATACCGCTCAACATCAACTTAGATAAATTTCACTCACTGGTTATTTTCCATAAGCATTTTATTTCACAGAAAGTGGTTTTAGCAAAAAGCGCGTAAAGCAAGTAAAATAATTCAGGACATTACTTGGCGATTGTAATACAACCATACGCATAGTCATCGGAAATTTAAACTCTCACACAGGCGATCACACACCCAACTGATCATGTACCACACCCAACTGGCGACTACCTGCAACATGGTCCCAGATAACTACCTTTAACCGGCGTTTCTACTAAACCAGTATCAATAGCGTAGTTCCATCGATGAATGACGACGCACAGTGGGCGGAAATCGAAAAAAGCTGACCTAAATCCTCCGTAGCCGTATTCATTAGTAAATGCTTACAAATTTTTAGGATTATCTATGTTTAAAACGTCATGAAACCTATTAAGGATGATTTGGAGCATAAGATCATAATGGAAGGCAATGAGAGGTAAAAAATGTGGGAAAAGATATGCGGGTCACATCTGTCTAGGGGCACGCTAAAGTTTTACTGTGTTAATATTAGTGGAATGAAACGATTATTTATATTTATGAGCACTTTAACTGTCAAGAATAAGTTAAAATAGTTAATTACAATTTTTAAAGTCTTAAGAAGTCTCTAAACATGAAAGGAGCAGGGAGTAGCCGCCATAGACAAAGGGCTCATGGGGAGCCCGAGTACCGTTAGGTTTATTGCCGTCTGAGTGGCTCGCGGCATGGACTTAGCTCCTGAGATTAGAGTGAAGTGTTAAAACATTGGGGGAGGGTACATCCCGTAAAGGACATGGAAAGAATGAGTTGGAAACGAAATGCGCACGGACGTTGGAGAATTTCCGATTTCCCGAACAGAAACGGAAAGATCCCTATTGTCCTACCAAAAGTAAAAGAGAGGTGCTATTTCGCACTCGTCCGGCCACACCTTGAATATGCAGCGAGCATATGGGATCCGAGGCAGAAAGACTTAATCCGGGAACTTAATAAATTACAAAGGAAAGATGCGCGATTCATCAAAAACAGCTACAGGCGTACATACAGCGTTACACAGATGTTAAACGAATTAGGCTGGGAGCCGCTAGAGACTCGGAGGCTGCGAGCTGGGCTTAGATTGCTTGAACAATTGAGAATAGATATCTTTCAGAGCGACACGGAGAACATCATATTAGAACCCCACTATATTTCCAGGTCCGACAGAAACGATAAATTAAGAGAGATCTTTTGCCGAACGAATAGGTATGGGAATTCGTTTTTCCCCCGAACAATAAGGGACTTCAATAAATGCTAGGCGTAATTTCATTAGAGCGTTTCCTATTTATATGTAAACGGCTGGTGTCCTAACACCCCCCGCCACACGCCTATTGAGGCGGCTTGCGGGGTAGTGTGTAGATGTAGATGAAGTGTGTCATGCTAAGCGTAGTCGAGAACCACCCCACTTTGTTTTACGTTATCGAGCAGAAAAAGAAAGGGAGCAAGTAGGGGCAAGATTTTTCTTTTTTATCAAATAAAATGGACTTCAACCTCACAACTGGTGTAAATATCACAGGAGCGGCAAAGGGCGGTAAGTGATTTTACTACTACAATACCTAAACATTTAGCGAAAAATAATAATATCTTAAATAAAACATAGAATCACTAAATTAAGATAATTTACTATCACATATAGCTCATATTCATCTACGAGGATGAAACTACAAAGAAATACACTTAAAATATTTACTTATGGACTGCATTCCATCACCAGTCGAATAAACTTGGAAATACTTCGATAAATCGCTTATTCCAGGTCTCATATATTTTTATTAATTTTTGACGAGCTGTATAAACTTACTGAACTACTATAATGAAATATAACCTTCAGTTTTATATCACATGGGTATTCTAAAATATGAATTTCTCATTCCCGGCTCGAAATAAAAATGTCGAACATTGAGGTTTGGCCAGCTTTTTTTATTTCAGCCCACTGCGCGACGTTCCCGGCAGATGTAGTCAGGAGAAAATAGAGTCTTTGGCAAAAACTTTTTAATTTTAAACTCATAGCGAAGGCAAAATCAACTCTAAGAATACCTATTCGATTCCTCACTTAGTTCCACCAGGACAATGTAAAACGTCTTTAACTTGGGTTAAATTTGAAATCTTTAAATGCTTTAAATTACACTTGAAGAAAGCCTATGGATTAACACTTAACTTAAGACAGTCAATAATATTCAACGGACTCTCTTGCTCCCAGAAACCTGATGCTCAAGATGAAGCTTAGATTCAAGAATATGAAGCTCAAAATGCTGGTTCACTAAGGGGCAAATCAGCTGGGCATTGAACTCCTAACCGTGCAGCCAGGGAAAACGGGTGTCCCAGGCAGATCTGCCATTGATTAGATGGAGCAACTGTCGACTTGGAACCGAAGGGCTCCCAGCATTCCCACCGGGCCAGCTTGAACTACGCACACCATCAGGCAAAAGACCCGAGTATGTGCGTCACGATTACTCTGACCTAGAACTCGCAGTAGATTTCGCACAGTAAGTGTCCCGCTAACCTGATAAGGGTCTACATCCAATCGATGACGCAGGATAGAGATCGGCGCCGAAATAAAGGGAAGCGCTGATAAAAGCAGAACTAGTTTCGCTAGAATAAATCTGCAGATAGAATAAATTTTCATCGAATTCTAGCAAAAACTGTACATCAGCCCTAATTCTACTTTTTAATATAATTAGATGTATTACTCATTATTCTATTTCAATCAATGGTGCGCGATATTTTCAATTCTTAACCAAGCTTGATAATAAGAAAAAACTTTTTACCATATATTCAGCTGTGATATGTAGCAATGCTCAACAGTTCACCTTTCCATCTTTTAAAGGAGAACAGCATGCTGATAAACATACAAAATTCACTACACACAAATAAACGAGATTTGAAACCGAAAATTGGATGTGATTCTTATGACGATCCAAAGACAAAAGCCTAGCTTTCCATTCATTTGGTCTGTATTCATGATTAAGTAAAATACTTAGTACTTTTATACAAAATGTTAGTTGTAGAAATGTACTAAGCATTATACTTAATCAAGAATAAAAACATATATAACTTCATGAAGATGAATGTTTTGCATGAAATGCGGTAATCGCTAGAAAATCTATTTACTATCATGAGAGGTGAGGATAACTGGGCCATGACTTAGTTTGCACCAACCTGAGCGTATTTTAACTAGCTCCGGTAGATACTACTGCATTGAAAGATTCAGTGATGACAATATTTGTAAGTTAAACTACCCAAACATTAAGGTGGAAAATAAATTATGTTCTATTTTCTCCACATCACTATAAACTTCATGCAAATCAGACACTATTTTCATCATTTGCAAGGAATTATCAAGTTAATAAAAATAATTCATGCATAGAATCGAAAAAAATACCTTCTACGTCCTAATTTTACTTGTATTCCACTCCTTCCAGGAAAAGTTGCACACCAAAGTAACTGATTGCTTCCAGTTGGAAATAATTCCAATTAAACTCTATGCTTTCGTCAACAATTCATAAATATGGTGAAACTATGCGCATCCAATGAACAATAAATGAGGTAACAATTTCTGAACAACAGCCCAAAACTAAAAATCTGATCCATTAGGGAACCATTAAGAAACCCTTGAGGAGAAGATATTAAGATAAAAATGGTAATCTCTATTTCTCGTACAACTGTCTTAATCCGTTGCGTGCATCAAAATGAAATCTTCATTATAAGAAATCTGTTCCTAAAAATGTAGAAAGGACGACTGGTTCTTCTCCGAGGGTTATCCCCTGAAGATTAAATAGAAAATCAAAATTTTTGGTGGTATATGCATGGCATAATTCATCTATTTACCAGATTCTGAACATATGATGGCTTTTTCAGCGATAAATACCCCGTCGTAGCAGATTGATTTGATCCTTCCGACTTTCAACGCTTCCAGACATTAAAAAAATATTACTAATATTATCATACCACAGATCACATGCTGGGCTTATCACAAGATAATATATAGTCCAAAAGAAGCTCTTTCCCTGAACTTTTAACAAATTAAACTGCGATTACGGTTCATTAATCGTAGAGAATATAGGCTCAGGTTACGAGAACCACGGCGTCATTTCCGAGATGGAGATTGTCTGAATAATACTGAAAATTAGTTGTTCCCAACCAACTTGACGTAAACAGCGCCGAAGTCAACCAAATCACATTTTTCATTGGTACCTCGAAATCAATGCCATCGCATGATTGAAGTGAATTTTCTACACTAGCCTTGTTAGATAGTAAGTACCCTAAAGAAAGACCCAACATATGTATATACTATATTATTACATAAGAATCAAACAATTTCTTCATTCGAATAATTAAAAAATGCCTGGTGTACGTACTAGCACCACATATTAACAACAAAATACACTTGGAAGTGAGGTAACACTTGATTAAAAAACGCTCTAATGCGGTAGGGAAAATTGGACGATGACAGCAGCAGCAGAACAATGAAGGTTCGAAACAATGCAAATGTGGAGCTATTGAAGAATGTGGAAGACCAAATAGATGGAGAAAATCACCAATGAAGTAGCCCTAAGAAGAGTTAGGAATAAAAATATTCGATGAACACTTTTGAAGTAGAAGAGGAAAACTCATTTTTATTTATATTACATTCGGAGACAAAATGGCTTCCTGAAAAAAATGGAAGGATCAACGAATGGATAGGATCAATGCTTTTGAGATGTGGGTGTGGAGGAGGCTAGAGGGAGTGAAATGGGTGGATAGAGTAAGAAATGAAGAGGTGCTGGGAAGAGTTAGGGAGGAAAGAACACCGCTGAAAACAATATAGAAGAGAAAGGGAAACTGGATGGGACATATTTTAAGAGGGAAGGGAATTTTAAATACATCAGTCAAATTAGCAATGGAGGGAGAAAAGAGAAGAGGAAGAAGAAGGCAGAAAATGACAGGCGAAGTAAAGGTAAGAAGACGGTACAAGGAAACCAAGGAAGAGGCCCGGGACAGGACGAAATGGAGACAGCTTTGGTGTTTGGGACCTGCCAGTAGGCAGAATACCGGTTGATGATCAACGAATGGGAGCACCTAGGAAGAACGAGGATGGAATATATCAGAAAAGTTTCCGAGAGATGCTAAAATGAAGACTATTGAACAAATAAAGCGTTCAGTGGAAAGGAGAGATTCAGCAAACCATTATTCGTAATGTTGACGAATGCTGAGGATCCTTACACCCCCTTCTGGTGAGCACCACGTCGACGTGGATTCAGATGAAACTCAAACGGTTTCAGCGACACTCCCTCCTTTACTTTGGGTTATTGGCCCTTGGGGACCTTGCTCGTGGATTTGGCCTCAGCCCTCAACGTAATGAACGCTATCCAAGCGTTTTCCACCCGCTTAAATCAGAGATGAAAGTTCGACGGACGACGCAAAAGTGAAAACTGAACTTGAAGGGAATCCTTGTCCCCCCTCGACCCTTCGACTCGAAATCCGATTAGTAGAACAAAACGCCTCCAGGCAGCGGAAACACTCCCCGCGAGCAACCGGCGACATAAATGTGCGCGTAACTTTCTGAACGGACGATTAGTTGGTGGTCACGCAATGATATTATGGGTTGTCACGTGATGCTATTAGCGATCGAAGGAAGGTTTGGATGCGTTCGTAGCACCGCTCATTAAACCCGAGTTCCATCTGCGAACTTCGGGGGCCTCCGCTTTTTGAAAAATTAAATAAAATCTTAATATAATAGGGGTGGAGGGGTCGTGCAGTGGGTAAAACGATGGACCATTGATCAGAATTCCTGGGTTGAAAACAGTGAAAGGACTCTGTCCGGTTATTGACAACTAACAACCGGGGGTAAACCGGGGGGGGGGGGGGGGTAACGTGCTCGCTTGCTAACCCTAAAGTCGCGGGTTCGAATCCCGCCTGGGAGGATTTTTTACTTCCCAGGGCATGGTTGTTTGTGCTTGTCCATTGTTGAATGTTAATACCCCGATATAAAGGCCAACGAGAGCTGTTTTCGGTGGTAAATAAATAAATATATAAATAAAAACCCGAGCTGTGTGATCATTCTGTGTAATGGATCTGTCTGGGAATCTAAAAGCGTATAATGAGAAGGAACTGCTCCCCACCTCCCCCAAACCCCGATGGTTTAATTATCGCCTGGTTTTAGCTCACATCGGCATAAAAATACACAATTTAGGTTTCTCTGAACCTCCCCAAGTTCGGATTCATCCGGATTTGAACCCGTTCCCGGTCAGTAACCAAGCATTGAACACACTTAACTACAGCTTCTTTGTTAACTTAATATTCCTCACTTAATCATAAATACGATCTTAGAATACATCATAACCAAAAAAATACCACTGTTACGCATTGTCGCCAGTCAAAAATACGAATATGATACTGGGTTAAATAGTGATGCAAATTGCTCTCCAGGCTTTAGAATGGGTGAGGTCTTTCATGGCGGCCGACGTTTGGATGACTTCACCCGGTGTGAAGCCCGAGAGCAATTTACATCAGCCATTCGCCGGGAAAGCAACAAATCTTTCAGGGTTAGATAGTTAAACAAGAAGAGTAAAGTTAATTAGCAGTCATTACAAGAGGAGAAAGGAAACTGTGAGAATAATTTTATCTACACAATTTAAAAATTTTGCAGTATCCATTGTAAAACAAACACTCATTACTTTTCCAAACTCACATTTAAATACCAACCGTGGCTTCAAGAGCTAATTGAAATTTTCAAGGCACCGTTCTGAACGAGAGGGAGCTCGAGAAACTATGGTTGGCATTTAAGTGCAAGTGTGGAATTTTACTTTGCCATGATTCGTTTCCACAAAGTTTTATTAACTGTTCTAAATAACTATTCGTAACAGAGAGGAACGTAAAAAGCTGAAGCTGAAGGTGTTAACCAAAAACTCCACAAAATACACTGGGCGAAGTAGAAAATGTTATTATGGTACGACTATTTCAGGGTGCGGAATAGTAATGAGGAGAAACTAAGCCTCGGCAATCGTCCCATCCAAAAAGGAGATCACGACGTTGCAGTGGCTTCTCGTTGCGCGAGAGAAATGGGCTTCAATATCGCCGATGACGGATCTCCCGACTGCATTCCGACACGTGCCCACCTGGATGCCGTGCAATGGGCACTTGGGTTGAAATATTCTCCCGATGGAAGGGAGACTCTAGCATGCGCTCCCTTGGCGCTTCTCCAAATTATCAGGAACGAGACGGAGGTGAACTGCACGGCGGAACAAATGGACCACACATATTCATCCACGTCAGGTAAACGTTGGCGTAGGAACACCGAGCTTTCCATACTTGTTCTACGCAGCACGGACGTCGACGCGATAAATCTTTTTTCATACTTGAACCTAAAATTGTTAGAGAGAAAAAAAAATTCATGCCTAGCATATCCACTCCATGATCATGCTTTTCATACCATTGGAACAAATATTCCAATAAAGAGTGGAATATTGAGAATGATTTCTGATTCACACGTCACTACCTATGTTTATATTTTAAAAGTATGGATTTCTCCCACGCTGGAGAATCATATGCTTAACTGTATTAATAGTTCAGATATAATATCGCACCGCAAGCTTTCAAACCCATCCATAAATATAAGAGATTTCCCAAACGCATTCGCCAAATTTTAAAACGCACATTCTTCATTGAGCCCCCAGCATTCTCCAAATATCGCAGACGTCCTAACAAACTCTAAGTCACAAATTTTCACGGAACACGTTTTATGCTATTGACTTAGTGCAGTGAGAATTCAGATTTAAAACTAAGTGAAGACCGCCCATTTTGACTTCCAGCTTAATTCAACTCAATGATCACTTAACTTGAATTCATTTTCAAGCGCAATATCCGGGTGATGGACGGAAAATGGAGGGGGCATGTAAGATGGATGAAGGAAGATAAGTAGCTGAGGGAACCAAGATAAGAGAAAGATGCCGGAATATGTATGTGCATGTCGATACATGGCACCTATAAAAAATATAATTATGTACATATAATCATTCATTCACTCAGGCCACTCAGAAGCGTATATATATAAACATTCCGTTCAGTCAGAAGAAGAAAGAAAAATTGGGTGATGATGAATAGTAATAATAATAGTGTACCTATTGATAACATCCGAAGTCAATTACTCCCTATGTGATGATACATAGATTAACACATACAACCATTCCCTGGGAGGTGAAAATCCTTCCCAGGCGGGATTCGAACCCGCGTCCTATGGTTCGTCAGGCGAGGACTTTTGCCCACTGCCAATGGGGCCGACAAATGTATGAATAACGCGAAAAAATAGCGAAAGAAGAGGCAAACACAATTTTCCCCAGCGACGCTCGCATGAATCAGTTAGATTCTGGCAATATTCGACGAAACAAGATTGTTGAATCAATACATATGATAAACACTTAACCAACTACAACTCAATTTATTGCTTGGATGCTCCGACATTCGAGAAATTTCAACGAAAGCAAATAACAAATTGTTTCCATAAAAATACAGTCAACAGGAATAAATTCCAGAGTCACGGAATGAGCGTGAGGTACAAAACCGAGCTTTAATGATCCGGCGGATGAGAAAATTCCTCCGCAAGAGAGGCAATTAGACAAATCTCAGAGCCGGAGCTAGAGAAATTCCGATGGGCGATACGCCACGGGAACCGGAAACAGACTGACGGACCGCTACGGGCAATTACGCGCCCAAAAATAACGGAGCGATCCGCGCATTTACCTTCTCCGCGTTCCCACTTCGCCTTAAAGCCACCGAAAAACGACCCCCCAGAAAAAGATTCGCGATAGAGGGAACATTAAATGCTTCATGGTGCTCGAGCGCTTGTCAAAAACTCGTACGACGTCGGGTGCGCCGGTGGTAAACGGGTAAGGACGAATCCGTGGTAAGTAAAAATACGTTGACAATCCTCTCTGGAGAAGTCTTCGGCAGCTCCTATCACTTATGATTATCAACATCAATTAGTCTAACGAACGTCTTGTATTGCGGAGCAGAATACGCCGACCTTATACGAATAAAACACTCGTAAATAGTAATTTATCATTGTTTTTAGGCAATCTACCGGTTAACGTTGGTTTAAATGGGAGTAAAAATGCTCAATATTTTTACATGTGCAGGGCTCTATCTACCAAAATACAGTTTATTTCTTCATCTCAGCGTATGTCTTACCCTTCTTCATCCCATCCATCCCAACCTTACCCAAAATCCTCCCCTCTATCACGGCCTTAAGCAACCCTTCACCCCTCATTACCTCCTCCAACCACCTACTTTGCCTCTTCCTAATCTCATCCACAAGTTTCCTCTCCTCACCCAACATGTCAAGCACTTCCCTCATTTGTCTTCCTTTCTGCCCCATCCACCTTCTCCATCCTTCTCCACACCCACATCCCGAACGCCAGCAGCATATTCTCTTCTTCTTTTCTCAGAGTCCACGTTTCTGTCCCAAACAACGCAACACTCCATATCAAACTCTTCATCAGCCTCTTCTTTATACCCTTATCTAAGGTCCCCGTTATCAGCTCCCTTCTATTACTGAACACTTCATTCGTTTATTCCATAAATATAGAATACTGGATGGGAATCAATGGCCCGGATCTGTTGTCGAAAATTCCGCAGGCTAGGCTACCGCGACTGAGGCGATGGCAGCGCTGAAACAAACGGGCACTGGTAGAACTATTGGCGAAGGTTTAAACTGGCCACAGAGCGAGTATTTTTTACATTATTTCTGAGGGTAAGGGTTATGTTCATGATTAATCGGGTAAATTAATTAGTATCGCTTCAGGAAGTAAATAATGATTACATTTAAATTGGATTAAATGCCGATGCTTGGAACTAATAACGTTTATTCATTTAAAAAAAAGCCTTAAATTCACAAATTCATTTGAATAAAAAACCGCTGTAGAAATCCGGGAAATCCATTATGGTCAGGGTTGTTTCCTTTGCAAAAATTGCAATTACAAATTATCTACTTATTTTCCTACTGATCCCGCAAGAAGAAAGGTAAGGGTATTGAACTGCCGGCTGGACAAGTGGAAACCTATGTTCTTCATGTCAATGTTTATCTATCAATAATAATCGGAGTCTGAGGTAATTTCACAATTTCTCTGGAGTCGAACGGAAGACAAGCCCGGTTGTCTAAACATATTCCCAAGTAACATGTCATTGCCTATTGTCCTCGCAAATATTATTGTTTCATCTTACGTATTAAGTGAGATATTCGTGGTTCTTTTAACCTATATCAGCCATTCATTTACATGGAAAATTTGAATTCCCACTGCGATCTGGATTCAATATGGCGGATTACATTAGTTAACTAGGGTGCGGAATTTGCCGATTACAACGCTTACGGGGGATTTAGACGGGACAAGATGGCGGATTTCCATCCAGTATCTATATCCATGGTCTATTCTCCGTCATATGTCTTTGCTACTACACCCATTTCCTTCTAGCGTACAACCCAAGCAATTCAATTGCTCTACTTGCTCCAGTTTGAGCCCTCCTACTTTTATGACAAGACTTGCTTTCTTTGTCCCAGAGAATCTCAATAGGAGACATCAATTTCCCTTTAATATTACTTCCCGACCGCGCTCTCGACGGCTAAACAGCCACTTTTTAGTTTTTTCCGGCAAGATGAACGATTCCAAAAAGTTAAGCTGAACTCAATTGCTTTCAATAGCATAAGTAGAGCTGAAGCCTCGTTTTCTATAAAATAGTGGTGATATTTCGCTTAAATTTAACGGAGATACATTCACGTAAAATCCTAATAGATATTCGGGGTTTGTTTCCATTTCTTTCATTTCACAACCAAGCATGGCACATATGTCAATATCTTATCAAATAGACTTCCAATATAGCAACATCGCCGAATAATTACTTGAGCAGAGATCACATTAGTCAGAGGCGGAGACGAAACACGGCACCACAATGGACTTTACTTTATGGAGTATTGCCTACTTCAACTTAATCTAATCAACTACATCTACCGAAAAAACGTAGATCCATTCAGATTAGTAATCTTGACAGTGCCTGATACACAATGCGGCCAGATGGCAGAGGTTGTCAGGAAAGCAGGAGGAAACAGTAACTGAGAATTCCATTAGATTAGGATAAAACCGGTAAAGGAGATGAATGTTACATTCGGAAAAACATATTGGGAAACTTTCTACTCCAAACCATAGATTCTTAATGTAAGCTCTGGCATACGGGAAAGCGGATATATGACTCACAGATAAGAAAACTGCGACATAGGCAGTTAACATGAAATTCATATAATTCTTTAATACATATATTTCACAGATTATGTATGAATATGGTTCAAACAATGCTACCGATGGAAAAACAACAGTTGTGTTCGAAGAAAATAGTTTTTCCAAAAAGGAAGGAATACGTTTAAACTCGTGTGGAGTGTTGCGCTGTAAGGCTAAGAGACATGGACGATTTGAAAGCTGGAACAGAAGAGAATAGGCTTTCGAAACCTGGTGCTGGAGGAGAACACCATATGGTGCACTATCAGCAAGACAATATTTTCCTGTTATTTAACCGTCTTCCAGACACATCCAGGACAAGTTGTTCTGTTCCAATTTAACTGAATGTGAATCGGAGATATTTACACAAAATAAAAGGACTATGTTAATCTCTAATGCACATATGAGCAGATATCCTCATACCGATGACTTCGAAACTTTGCATGTTGCTGCGAAATGGAGGACAGCATCTGTGAGGAAAGCTGCGAAGAAATTTCATCTTTAAAAGCAACTGAGATGCTTCGATGCATTTCTCTCTCTGCTCTCAAAACATTTATATAGTACAAAATTATTCATTTTGCACATTTACCCTGGGAGTATATCCCATGCCATTATAAAATCCGGGAAAATAATGGAAATATAGACAAATTAGGTATATCAAAATCATGGAAAAATCCAGGATTTTTCAATGAGGTAGCAATTTCAATAAGCTTTCTCGGCTTTCAATGATTTTAAGAAAGGATTGATGATGAACCAAACAGAACCAGTGTGTCGGGCGAGAAGTGGTGGAACTGCCAGCTGACCTTAAAAAAATATCTAAACGAAAGTTGGCACTGTCCACCAATGTATTTATTTTAAATTAAGCCACCGAATTGGAAGAACCAATGAGTACAAAACCATTTATGAATAGTAGCATCTTTCTTTTCATTGTTTTTTTACGAAATACAAAACCAAACCAAACAGTATTGTGCACAGACATAAACGAATCCAATTCCTTTTTCGGAAGTCAGGCAAATTAATTCTTCCGCAAATGCTCATTTCAATATGATAACGCGACCGTAGCGTATCATTCTGAGCGTCACGGTGACTATAATTTTTGCGATCCCTCATCCGAAAAAAAGGATGACCTCACCTCCTCGGTCGCAGAGATGTGGCAACGCAAATATCGGCATCGAGACGAAGAGGAAACCCCCGAGTTTTAACGGGGGGTCCGTGTTAAGCCTGGCGCGTCGAAGAGCGTATACACGTGGCAAATTAGCCACTGGACGGACAGGGATACCGCGACGCGAGCACGCCTAGGGAGGAAACTGGTCGTTCCTCCACTTCCTCCGACATGTATTTTTTTCATTCCTTCCACATTTTTATCTTCGCCCGCGGCGGAGCGTGCATAACGGACGGGCCGCAGGCCACCGCAAGATGAGGCGAGGTGAGGCGGGGAGGCGGTGAGGCCGTCGAAACATCGGGGGGAGGAGGTGGAGAAGCCACGACACGGGAGGAAGGCATGCAGTTTGGGACAGGTCGAGGCGGTGACCAGAAACGATGTGAAAAGGGGCGGGGCCGTCTTCTTTGAGGCAGGGCAGTGGCGGCGTACAAGAGCGGGACGATCGTTCAAGGGAGGGACGAGTCGTAAGCGATGCGATGAGCTCACGACGAGACGAAGAGGGACTGCGTATTACCATCACTGAGAATTTACCTATAAGTGTAGTTCTACCGTAAAATTACTTCAATTTGTCATTTAATTTACAATCTGGATATTTAAAGAAAAACGCGTCCTCTGTTTCATGTGGACAACTAAATCCTACCTCTCCGCGCTATTGTTTCGCAAATAACATTTAAAATAATACAGCGCCAAATGCCAGAGTTGTAAACTTGATTGTTTCTGGCGTATCTTTGTCGAATTCTTTCATGTTAGTAAATTGCTTTGTGTATCTGCATGAAATATTAATCCACGACCTCAGTTTCGTTGCTGTACTACATAATCTCCAACATGATGACGTAGAACAACATAACCTAGGTCGTGAATAAATTTTTATGTGTATACACTAAGCTATTCATTGTTTATTAGCATGTGAGAATGGGTGATAGGTGGGGGAAAATAGTATTTTTCTATATATTATATACACCATTTTTGGGAAAAACTGTTCATTAAAAGCGATTTCTGCCTGAGAATTGAATAGTAGTAAAATGTAGACAAATTTCGACCATACATTTAGAGTTATTACTAAATTACTATAGTAATTGAAAGAAAAGTGCGTCAATTCAATGGAAAATGCGCTGAAGTCTGCCCCTTTGCCTGGAGAAAGTGATCCTTTAATCATACTCGTCGACTTATCTGCATACTTTGCTCCTTCATTTTTTAATGATGAAGAGGGAGGTTAATAACGGGTATTATAGATTCCATGAAGAATAAATGGAAAACTACTAAAGAAAGAAATTTGACATTATAGCTAAAAACGGTGCTAATGCACGTAAGTGTTGTCCACTTAAATATACTTCAAATGCGAGAATACTAAAAATAAACGCCAGCCTTACTTGGTGAGTTTAAAACCCCAAAGTGTCAACTTCCTGAAAATAAATAATCACATATCCTAGACAATAGAAAGCATAAACGCAGACGTTTAACCTCAATTCAATCCGAGCGATGAGCGTCTCGGCAACCCATTACGCGTCAGACGTGAGTGGATGAGTGAGTGAATGTAGAGAACATAAAAACTGACTTCTCCACATGAACCTCACGGCGTTAATAGCACTATTTCTCCCGACAAAGCGCAGCTTTTGAAGTAAAATGTCCCCTTCGGCCACGACTTCTAAGTGATGATCCCTTGCTTTAGAAAGTATTCCCATGGCGTTCTCGACACCCCTATGCTCACAACTCAAGAAAAAAGATTCGCATTAACGCTACCAAAGGATGTTTCCGGTTTCGCTCAAACAGAATAGCTACCAAGTGTATCAATAAAAATCCTACGCACTCGTGCTGTAACCGCTCCTTGGTCCGAAAACCTCGCTGCGATGCACGGGAAGAAACGCAATGGGAGCAGTCACGGAGGAGGAATCCGTTATGAAGAGGAAGTAATAGACAGCGCACTACCGTCGAAATGACTCCCTTTTATTCCATCCGTATACGCTTCGTATTTCATACCCTACCGAATGCCGCAATTCAAAAGAAAGCCTGACTCTAGGAGTCCAAGGTTAGCTTTCCTATACAATGCGTTCTTCGTTATCCACCTTAAATCGTTCCCAAAAACGCCAAAATGTACCGGTTTATATGATACATCGCTGGATTAACACCGAAAAAAAAATTCCTTCCAGCCGGTGTGAGCTTCGTAGCGGTATCCTCGTCGGGTGTCATAAAGTTCTTGTCTTGAATACAGTTTAGGTCACAGTGGTTCCCAAGCCTTTTGTGTTGAGGTGAACGATTTCATTGGTGTCTGCCAGAGGCGGAACAAGGCTTCAGGAGGTCTTCTACGCTCCAAGAAACTACAATCCTTAGTTGACCACATCGAATAAATGCTACATAATTACTATGCTTCCAAGTCTTCCTATTCGGCTATTCAGGGGCCCGGCAGGTTTAAGATGATTGTAGGGCATTGACACTCCCCTCGGTTTTCAAAGATTATCAGGATTTATGGTGTGAAATGGCCTCGGTCTAGAGAACGCCTAAAAATCCACAAGAATCTGGTGAAATTCGCTAAAGAAATGACTTATCATCAAAAAGACTAAAACGGGAGCACCATAAAGAGAGTTTTGCATGGGTGACATTCAGGGAGGACAAGGTACGGTAATCTAATTACCTCGCCACCTTCCTCCTAGTAAAATATTTTGCATAATTAGGTATTAACAAGGAGTTATAATTAGTAAACATTCGAGAAACACACCAATGATATTATAATTAAACCTCAATATAATCGTACGAAAACGAGTTTTTCCGGGTGAAATTTTCTGTTCGGAAATAATCTAGAAATTACTGGATCTTCCCCGACCCAATAAAGAACTTAAATAAGACTTCAGGAGTCAAGCTAAGAGCTTTGAAAAGTCCTTTGTACAACGGTTTTTACCACAAACAAACCTTAATGGCGTAAAGAATGCCAGTTATGATTTCACGCTACGTTGGTTCCACATGACCTTTAACTGGTAAAAACGGCATTCCTAAGCAAAACTAACATAAAGGATATAAGTAAAAAAATTAAGAAAATACAAAAAATATCAGAGTAAACGAGAAAAGATGCACAGTTAAATAAAAATATTTATAATATGCCGAACATGGCACACCCAAAGAATAATATAAACTAGGTTAGATGGGTAAGTTTCCAAGAGTTTTATGCCCCACAAATGACTCACTTTGGTTATCGTAGTACTTCAAAGACCTAGCCCCGGATAAATGAAGACATTCTTCTCCTTTTGTAAAATCTTGGATTCTATCAAAACCCAGGCCAGCTATCAGAATAGCTGACACGAAGCAGAAACTGAAATGACGTCTCAAGGTCTACACTAAAAAATTGCTGGGAAATCACGCCGTAATCATGTAAATACATTATGTACTTTTGCTTTTTATACCGTTCTGGTTTTTACATCTGACCAAACCACTGAGATTACATTGATTTACAAAGACTATTAGACTATTTATTACTTTCAAATAATAGGGGCAATATCCCCCTTTTATTTAAGATGCATTACAACTTGAAGCTTAGCTTCGGATTTTTCTACGGTGGAATGTACAAATATTGGTGTTCCCTCCTTTTGAGATTCCCTCCCCCATAGCGTCAAAGCACCTATTTTCACAGCAATAGTTACAAGATACATGACCTAGATATTATTTCCCAATTATATTGAAATAACCCAATGGTACAAAGCAACGTAAATGGAAAAAATAACGGTATCAGGCAAAACGATGTGGAATCGATCCACAAGGAGGGAAATGAGCACAAACTAGTATCCACAAATTTAGAGGAATCTACACAGTTGGTGCTCACTAGTGAAAAGACGCATCATTGTGTAAAATGTTTCGTAGAGTATGCAAAAGAAAAAAAACAGCCTTGTTTGATAAGTTCCATAAGAAATAATGCCCTACTAACGAATCTTAGGCTTCGCCTATGTTTATACCTCGAAAGATCTGGCTCCCGGTTAATGAAGACAGTCGCGGTTCTCCTTTGCCTTCGACCCCTTCCTCGCAAAATCTTGACTCCTACAATCACCTACGCCGGATTCGCGGAGTGAGGATTACGACGAAGTGAAGCGAGCACCGCCCTCATTTCGGGACGGAGAGAGCACCGCACCAAGGATGACAAGAGCAGCAACAACAACTCGAGAGATTTGGGTGCAGCGGAAGGAGAACGGGAATCGTCGTCTCCTGCTCACTCCCCTTTCTACGTAAATCGCGAGACACGGACAGCCACCGCGACACAAGATGACACGAGTGCGCGGTTTCCGCTCTCGGCTCCTCGAAACGCGGAAAAGGAACGCTCTTTGCCCGCGAGAGGATTCAGGAGAGAGAGATGAAAGAGGAAATGACATTCAAGGAAGCTCGGGCATCGGCGGAAGTAAATGTAGGCGAGGGGGAGGATATGCACATCCTCGGGAAAACACAAACTAAGCTACGAAACACTGCGTGGCCAGTCAGAAGCGAGAGCTTCAACGCAGGTTGCGTCGCCCTTGGAGTTGCCCATCTTTCAACTTTAGACGCAGCATGCACTGCAGGAGCTCCGGCTGGTAGAGAGAACCGAAGCTTTCCGCCTGCATTTGTTGAAAGACTTGATGCTTTCCCGGCGAATTACGGATGTGAACTCTTCTCGGGATTCCCACCGCGTGATGTTCTCTATGTCAACCGAAGTTTCGAAAAGATACTTTCTTTTCGTCACCAGAGCTGTTGATCATTAGCCCTGATGACGAAATGGTTACGTGATTCGTTCCCGTCGAATTTTGGGTCACCTTATGATTTTAGTCAACTTTATGATGAATTTAGACGGAAGCGTGGATTCAAAATTGTTCAACAAATACAACCTCCGCAGGCCCCAGTTTCCAATAATACTCGTAATCATTAATATTTTCCAACAAATACACATTTAACTGACATCACGGTTCGCAATTCGCAAGTAAGAACACCTCACGGTTTACCACCGTCATATTTTTTATCCGTTGTTGCCGCAGCTATGAAAATAAGATCTGCGAGTGACGCACAATGCTACGGCAAAAACGTAAGCATGACAATGTAGCTTAATGAACCCGCTGCGATTCTTATTTTCTCCATGGAGGACAGGAGGGTAGGTTGGTAAAAGGAGGATTATTTGGGGAATGGAGGAGGAGTTGAGAGAAACATGGTGTGGGTATCCCCCTACTCTGAAAGAAAGGTGCCAAGGAGTACATTGTTTATCGATCCATTTTACGACCGGAATAGCTCACTTTACGTGCTCTACACGTGGCATCGAAAGAAATAATTAAGTATCTTCATCACAGCTTGGACTCTAACCCTGATGCTGGCGATAGGAAGTCATTTTTCTAACCACCACACCTGGCCTAAACAAAATACCTACGTGAATTCTGTGACAATTTTTCGAAAATAGCCAAATAGCCTTTTTCCTCAGAAAAATATTAGATTGGTACACTGTGTATGGTTTATTACCATTTATATTATTTTCACGAACACCAGGACAGTATTAGTAATCAATATTTGCGTGAAAATTTAAGAAACAGGTCTACAAAATGATTTATGTGAATCCTGATTTACTTGGTTTCTAAATCCAATTACTTCGATTGGTAAAGTTATATTCTCGCTTGATATGGATTAGCTGCTTAGGCCAAGGAACTACTATTAAACTAATCATGCCTAAGCGGTACATACATAGTCACTATAATAACAAACTTTTCACGGCAGCAAGAACCCTTTCTTTAAATACACAAAGCGTCAGCCAAAGCAAATCTCTCAGATCGCAAACAAATTTTCTCTTCTCAGTATTTAACTCCTGGCACTTTTTAGCACAATATCCACTCCATTATACGCTGTAGATGCGTGTTTTCGACGGCATGAGATACGCCACATAACGAAAAAAACACCCCCGGATGAAGAACTCCACCACACGTTGAGGCTGTACAAATAAGGGGACGATGAAGAGGATAAAGGGCTAGATGAGAAATTTCAAGGGGCAGGCAAGGGCAGGGGACACTCCAGGAAATCCATCGGGCTTCGCACTGTTGATCTTTCTCAAGGATAACTACAGAGCCAGACAATGTACGTACGTCACAGAGCAAAAACCAACACGGACAATTTCCATTTTTTGTCACACATGCAAATAACCACCGAAAATCTTACTCGTTCGCTTTTCATCGCAGTCACACAAAACCCGACCGTTGACATAGTCGAAAACCTTCTGACCCAGTGGATTGTGTACGTAGCAATCGATGAAAATGGAAGCCCCGCGGAAATCTTCTGGCAAACGACATTTAGCTAAATAATATACAGAGATTTTTGTGATAAACCGGGCTTCCAAACGGGAATAATTCTGAAGGCTGATTGGGCATTCACTGCGCAGTTAGAAGCAGCATCAGTTTGCGCAGTCTAAGGAGACACTATGTATACTTGAGCGAATGCAAACAGCCCTACAAGGAGCCAGTGGAAAAACATTTTTCAGCATTTAATCCGAGGAAAGTCAACGCCACGAGCAAGTCATTCGTTTAAACAGATGAAAAAAGTGATGGGTAGCGTTATCAAGTGAAACAGGCGAATCAATATCGAAGGATATACGTATGCAAATGAGTCGACAGCTACATCTGCCGCAGTAGAAGAAGATGCAATGTCCTTAAGGGCTGCAGACATAATTGCGAGATCTAGGCAGAGGTAATCGATTCAGCCGCGAAATTTTAGGATAGAGGATGAATGCACTTAATTAGAGCTGGGACTATTCCCGTGCAGTCATTCACGAATGCGCGTAGTCATTCAAGCAATTCTCTGCTTTTGCAGGAAGCAATTTCGACTGCAAATCCATGCATGCGACTGCGTAAAGTAATACCTCGTGTAAAACTGCCTCGATAACGTAGGCATGAAACGAAATTTGGATTTTAACACTGGAATAAATTCATTTTTAATTATCCATCAGCTAAACTCGAATGACATTGCAACGAAATTCATCCAATTATCAACACATACGAGAGCTTCTCCACAACTCAAGCCAAGTTCGAAACTCAGCGCTCAAACAGCTCGCCATACTAATCAGTTGATGGGTTCTCGTTTAAAAAGAGAGTAGCGAATTCAAAAGGTTTCGATGAAAACACTAGTAACTTCTAAATTTGTCATTTAAATTTCCCAATAAATAAATCCCTGTGGCATAAAACCATTAAAATAACAGATAAAAGATTATTTTCGTTTCGCACTTCTTCACAAGGTTTTATGAGAACGTTGTTCCATGATAAATCTGAATTTCCCGAACGAATTCCACTGAAATCGGTTTTCTACATTTTTTAAACAGAATAATTCATACATATTTTGATTGTCGAAATGGAGGTATACCTCACAGGATATGAAATAAAATATGACCGCGCTAGAATAATGCCGACACTACTCGAAATAGCTTCAAAAATAAAATACTCAGGTTCACCATAAGCAATAAAAGATGACTACTCCATCAGTAGTTTTCAATCCCAAAAAAATCAGGTGTGAAAATAATGTAATATTCTCTAGATCAAACGTGACAAAAAACGAGATAGTCTGCTTAACTGATATTTACTCGAATCATTTACTCCCAAGCAGCATTCGAGACTGAAACAAAAACAGATATAGACCATTATCCACCAAAACACACCTCACCATTCGTCCATTTCCCAATTTCTTGTTTCAATTGCCACCATTTTCACGTCTGGTACCCAAAAAGCCCCTGCCACACGCCTTAGCGGCGGCTCGCAGGGTAGCACGTAGATCTAGACCATTCTTCGAAGACCAGACATCCGAAAAGGCAGAGCGGGCGTGGGACAAGACGGGCAATGGGTAATTCGAGCCAGTGGTTTGGAACAGCCGCAATTTCTTTTCGGTAAAACGATCACTACGGTGGCCTTTGCGAGTCCCCGTGACATTGGCGAAGAGGAGGACAGAAAAGGGGAAGCAGGGGGGTTTCAAACCCACTCGTTTTGCGGCACATTTGCCGGGAAACCAACGGGAGTGTTTTTTTTTTACCCTGAAGGCACGAGTAGTGGGAGGCCCGGGGAAAAAAATTATTCTTGAGCGAGGAGGATGATACTACGTTTTCGCCGCGAAATAATTACGGTGGAAAGGAGGAGAGTCCATCGCGATCGTCGAACGTACTCTGCATGCTCGATATGTACGGTAATAACTGTCATCGAACTGGTTCTTGTCTTCGCGTGTGCACGGAAAAAGACTGCGGGGCCTGAAAATTAAAGCACGATGGAGACGGAAGACGCGTCTTCGTCGATTCCCACCGCACGTAATTGAAGCTAAAGCACGTGCTTTGTCATTTAAAAAATTTCTTAACCTCCTTTTGTTTATGCTTTGTCATAAAAATAATTTTCTTAACCTACTTTTGCTGAAACCTAATCGTTGAGCTTCATTAAAAAGACTACACCAGTATTACGGACATTCACAAGGTAGGAAAACATACTGAATTAGCAATTAGCATACATGCGAAGCAAAGGTAAGAAATATTTGTAGCAAAACACTATCACGGTTTTATAATCATCACAAGCTAAATGCCATAGCTTGAATGGAATTCACTAGTAAGGTAAGAATAGACATAATTCTTTCAGTAAGTTCGAAGCAGATCATTTTTCTGGCGACGTCGAATACATTTTCTGAACCCCCACAAACTGCGGTCGATCAGATCATGTGCATAAAATTACGGAATCATACAACCGAATGTAACCGTTCAACATGTCATTTTTTTGCAAGCATTAAGAGATCGCATTAGCAGTCATTAGGATTGGTTAGATTAGTTATTCGACAGACAAGCTGGTTATTTACTAATGTGTTTGAAGCTTTTTTAGCATATTAATCTTTACAATCAGCACGTTTCGATTTCCATTTTACTTTTTAAGATTCAAATATCCCGGAATCAGCATTTATATGTTTTATCCTTAAATACATATTAACTACCATACATAGGAAAGAGATGTCAAAATCCAAATCCTAAATGGTAAATATGGAAAGATAAAGATAAATATGTCTTTCGATATTTATCTAAGGATTTTAACTCCTTCATTCACAGCCAATCCAAGAGCTAATAATTAATTTAATTAATTATGACGAAAACTATTTTAAAACTCCAACCGACACATTAAAAAATTCAGGGATGAAATGCTATCAAAATTTCGGAAATGATTCAAAAGTTTTAATGAAATAAAATAAAATAGATATTAAATTGGTGGTGAAAGATATCAAACGATTATTAAAGTCATTAAGTTTGATTGTACTGATGTATTGAGATAAGCTTTTGGTAAAATACGCAGATTGTTTACAACTAATTACGAGAGAGACTCGAAGAGACCGCAGTTAATTACCTTAAAACAACTCTAAGGATATTTGTTCTGTAAGACGGTAGAAGCTCCTGCTAAGCAGCGAACCTTAATATTGGCAGGAAGCAATTATTTCAACATTTCGGGCGCTATCACTTTTTAAAGGGCAATAAAACGTCTAAAATTATACACATGCCACGAAGCCCTAAACTCATCGCGCAACTCTACACAAGGTGTCAAAATGAAAATAAAAGAAATTATAACGAAGACAAGGCTCCATTAAAAAAACAAAAACTTAAATCCAGTCGGAGCCAACAGATACCCACTCTAATAAGGAAGAATTCAAACAATCATATATAGGAATTATCTGATGCTTTCCCTGAGTATTATGTTGTTGAAGTTTATTCGGGTTCTCCACCGGGTCACTCTGTGCATCTCTGCCGACGTTTCGATGTACGAGCCGTCCATCGTCGTATATGCCCTGATGACGATGGACGACTCGTACATCGAAACGTCGCGTCGGCAGAAATGCAGTGTTGCCCGGTGGAGAACCCGAATATACTTCACTAAATCAAAGATAACTTTGCTTTCAAAATATTCTCATTCACTCACTTTACTGCTCGTTAATTTTACTCGACCACCCACCAAACTGTTCGTCACTTCCCTAGTGGTGGTTACATCCGCTTCAGCGGCTAAAATCCTCCACTTCCACTTTTCATTACCATGCGGAAGTTGACAATTTTTGCAGCGAATGCAGTCCCGAAAGAGTCGCTATGCTTAGGTACATTACGATCAAATTCTGACGGAAACCTCCAAGCCTTGCATAGCCTCTAAGGCGATTGCTACATTCGTAACTTACGACATTGAACTAGACATGTATCAGAGGATTGTCTTCCACTATGAACATAAGTCGTGGGGATTGGGTTGGTGAGGCGGCTAGAGTACTGTATTACAAACCCGAGTATCCGAGTTCGAATACCGATAGTGGCGGAGATTTCACAATCAAGTCCCAATCCCTACTTGAGGTGCCATACGGAGAGCACCTCTGGGTATAATTCGTCCGGATGGGATGTCAAACCGAGGTCCCCTTGCAGCCTATCGTTAATAGAAGCTTTACCCGACGCCGTGTTCCACTCCACCCTTCCACTAATCCCAAAAATAATCTTTTTCTTACCAACCTACCCACCAATCCTAAATGACGCACATGAATTCAGTTAAACAACCAATAAACAACCAATATTTTTCGTCGTTGGTTTCGCATTGGTTCAATATTAAAACATTCGCAATTTTCTGCACATTGACTGAAGTCTTTTGTAACGCATGAAACTGAATAATCACGACACCGACACGAATTACATCTTAGATAGGGCGACAGAAAATGAGACGACAACAAGCGAACATTTATCACCAAAAAACAAAGTCAAGGTAATTAAGATCAGAATTTTGGAACGATTGCAAGGAATAAACCTATGAATTCTCCGAAAGATGTGAGTTATCTTTTAACAACTGATGCATATATGAAACAGATGCCATCCTGGATTTCTATGGCAAAGATATAACTGTATCCGTTCGGGCCACTAGCCCGTCTTTGTAAAAGGTGCCTAAAAAAGACACCAAGCTATGCTATTTCATTAATCCAGCATAAAATTGAATCAATTAGCATAGAATTAAAATTAAGTTTCCGAGATGCTTAGGGCAGGATGCCCCGTCGGCCATTCACCACAAATGTCGAATTGTGCATCGAAGTGAGAGGATTTTGTTTTGACCATATTTTAGTTCCTGCTATAATAGCATCATAGTTATAAAGTTAATTTATATAAACTCAACAAAACGCATTTTTAACCGAATTCAATTGTGGATGATTCAATGAACTTGTTCAAATGCTAGTATTTTTGAAATTTTATATCAACCCACTGATTCGTCAGTTTCTGAATGTTGTAACGAATTCGACTTGTTTTCGCCAAGTATTGTGGCTTTAAGAAAATGTTGCCCACCACTAATCGGGTGGAATATTATAAATGCTTTTTTGTCGCACCCCTCATCTTTACAATCGTCTGTGATATCCCCCAAAGTGCTATTCGGAAGCGCTTTGAAAGCAATCCCGAGCCACTTGAGATGGCCGTGCTAGGCGGACTTCCACTTAGCAATTAATTAGAGGGCCATATGCTCCGTCGCCACCTCCCTCTACCGGCTAACTCTTCTCCTCCCCATCTTCATAAGGGCACTCCGCCCCCATCTAAAGACCCAGGGGAGAGCAGGACAAAGACCCGCCCGCTCTATTGTACTCGAAATGTCAACATCGCGATCGGCAAAAAAAAATAAACTGGAGAGGAAAGTTATTTTTCGATTAAAATAAAGCAAATAAACGAGGGAAATGGGTCAATATCTTCGCGGGCGAGGTCAAGAGTCCCGTCTCGACGTTCGAAAATTACAGCCGAACGCGCAAATCGCGCGATATGAAGATTCAGGGTCAACTCTCAATGGGCGATTGATCAATCTGACCTTTTTAGCGCCGCAACGAGGAAGGAAATTGGCGAGTGAATTGGGAGTAATGTTCGGAGACATGAACCAAATGGTCGACTAACGCTGCTCGACACGTAACGAAGAGAGCGGCTTTGAGAAAATTACTGGACTGGGCGATACTCAGTACGTTAATGAAGAAAGAAAAGGAGAAATACTAGTGGATCTTGGAACAAAAACAAAGTCATTGATTAAAAAATATCAACTCAATTGACACACACTGATAAAGAACGTGCTTCGTTTCGCAGATGATACCGTATAGCAAGCAAAATGATGGGAAGATCTCAAGTCCTTTTTGAATGCATTGAAGAACGGTTCCAATAACATTATATGAAAATAAACAGGATAAAAGCCATAATCCTCATTCATGGGACAGAAAATAAAGGCTCCGAGACGCACCATAAAGGGGAGAAGCTACGGCAAGTGGGATCGTTCACCTACCTCGGAAGCAGCATAGAAGGGACTACCTTCATCTATACATATCTAACGTTTACTTATGCCTTGATCACTGCTTAGTATTTTAAAGGAAAATTTAAGTGAAAAAGAATTCTTGTTAACTAGTAAAATTGCTCTTTAAAAATAGGTATTTTAAAATTGCATGAAAACGTGAAAATTCCAGAGGGCTTTCCCACAACTTTAAGTCATTGGGAATGTTCTGAGAGACTTCCGAAAATATCACAATAAGATTTAAAGAGAACAATTAAGAAATCAGTGAAATTAAAAAAAATAGATTCTGCCACTTCTGCATTGTTGAGCCACCTAACAGGGCATAACTTCTTAGAGAATGTAAAACTCTCATTATAATATTTGTAGTCGCTCCTCCCCGCGGGCATATCTTTGAACAATCACGCACGCAGCAAGCTCTAAGAAAGGGTACCACATTCCATCCAGTGGCTTTTTCTCCAGTTTTAAAAGCATTATGTACAGTATGAAGCTCACATGAGCCCATAGAGACAAGCAAGGGACCATCAACATCATGCATGGATTGAAGGTGTGCCTGCAGATCTGTCACAAATTTGAAATTGACATTGGGCCCATCCATTGAGACTTGGAGGAGATTCTTTAAGTTCAGACCAGAAAGTTCTTTAAAAAAAACCTTGCAGCAGATCTGTAGCTGTACTGTGACCTAAGAAAGAGGAGCTGAAATAGCGAGTAGAAACTTTATTTTTTGCTTTACTCCAAAAACGCAGACGAATTAAATGGGAAGACTGCATTATTTATGCTTGATACGCGATCTTAGTAAATCGCATATATGCTAATTTCAACCACTTGACAAATCTTTATATAAATCACAGGATTATAAAAATGAGGCGGATAAGGTTGAAACTTTAAGAAATTTCCAGGTCGCATTAAAACATTCCCTGACTTTTCCAGATTTTCCATGACCATTTTTAAATTCCCTCACTTTTCCCGGTTCTCCAGGTTTTCCAGGTCTGTGGCAACCCTGCGGAGGCGTGGAGCATTGGAAATGCAACAGAACATAAGATTAGCATTCGACACCTGGTTTTGAAGGCGAATGGTAAACATCTAATGGACGGACTAGGTGAGAAACGATGATGTACAGTGGTAGCGAAATTTTAAGGCAGTCGCCTGTGCGAAGCGTGAACGCGCGAGTTGATGGGGTAGGCAACGAAACGGAGAGGAGAGTAAAGCACACAGGTAACATCAACATGGGAAACATCATTGCACCTAATCTGAGTAGGAAGGTATGTGGTCAGTAGTGCGTTATACGACAATGTATACGATCCAAACAAAGCTGCATCAAAATACGCTGATGGTTTTCGTAACCTATCCGAAAAGCCTACCTTGACAATTGGACTGAAGAGTCATAAAAATCATTTAGTTGATGCGAATTACATATTAATCATTTTTAAGTTGGTAACGAAAGTATGGACCCTTGGGAACTCTAGTAGTCAAACAAGGAGACTGCCTTACTCCCCCGAGCATAGTTAGTTTGTACGCAATGAACCCTTGCAACTGAAAAGGTTCTTCATCGCAACTGCCTCCATGATTCGCTACCACTGTAAATAGAGGAGTCGAAAAAGAAAGGACTCTATAAACTAACATACGCAAAAGAAAGAAAAGGTGGACGGGGCACACATAAGAGACAATGAATTCGTTGGAAGCTAACAAAAGGGGAAAAAAGGAAGTTCCACGAAGAAGACAGACGAGGGGACAAACTAGAGGGCCCTGAGAAATAAGACAGGGAAGTGAAGAAGTTAGCAAGGGACAGGAAAGAATGGTGGGTTGCAGTCAACTAGGTGGAAAGGCTGAGTATGATAATGATGGTTTTATCTCATCACCATAAGCAGAAGATTACTGTGCTGCAGCTACCCAACTCATTCTATTTTCTGCTAACCGTTTATTTCCCACGTAATTCCTTATTCTACATCTCTCATGATTTTCTTGATGCATTACATACTTTGTCTTCCTCGGCGATTTTTTCCCATTCAACTGCGACGCTACACTCATCGAAAGAGTCACGATTTCCCGCCGAGATCGAAATTAATTTCAATAAACACCCATTCCACAGTAAATAATTGCTCACTTTGTAATTCCCACATTTCTTTATCATCACCGAACAAGGTTTTAGCATGACATGTCACTATCAAGATACAGATAAATCCAGAATTGCCTTTATACACTCCAGTTCCAATTCAATTTAACTTGATGAGAGTTGGCTATTGACCACTATTTTATATTAGGATCTTTTATGGAGAATTGGTCATGAATTAATTGTCACATTACTTCTCTTGCCAACGCTTCGAAACTGTATAGTTTCATCATCAGGGCTACAGTAACATAAAATACAAGTATTAACAATTGTTAATTAGCGTAAAAACAATTGTTAATACTTGTATTTTATGTTACTGTAGCCCTGATGACGAAACAAAGTTTCGCAACGTTAGCAAGAGAAGTAATGTGACAAATAATGCATGACCAATTCTCCATAAAAGATCCTAATATTCAATTTAACAACAATAAAAATAAATTTTATTCCAACTTTAATAAAATAAACTTTTTTTAAATTTTTATTTCTATTTTATTTATTTACCACAAAGTTACAACCGAGCAAGTTTTATTTTTCAACAAGCATTTACTGATGTGACTCACTTCCACAGTGTTAAGCCTGAAACTGAATTTAATAATCATTCCTCATCAGAATCTGTTAACAATACACGTTAATTTATAATCTGAAACGTATATTCGCGAGGTATCTGCATAGTCAGCATCCCCACGATCACTCGAGAGGCCAATCATAGAGTTAACTCAATTAAGTCGCACGATATCGTCGAGGGACCACCTTTAATTATCCCTCTGCGACAAAGCCGTTCGGAATACCATTAAAGGGCACGTGCAGAAAGCATCGTGCACAGATTCGTCCCATCAATTAAAAACAGAACGGTTCGTTTAGTGCATTCACTGCCGCGATTCGTGCTCGCAAATAGGATATTTAATCCAGCGGATAGAGCGGCTTGCCTGGGGACACTCCACGCTCACTAATCACTACGGTGTGGTGAAGGTGCGGAGTCTAACCTGGGATCCACTCGCCGAGGAAAAACGAACATGCCCGTGCATAAAATACGTGGAGTGGCACGGAGCGAGGGGGGACAGAGTGTTTGGAGTGGCCGTAATAAACCGTCACGAAGTCACAGTTATAAACAACGCATGCATTATTCAGAGGCGCTCGCGTCGTCGACGGGAAAGGTCACAGTCACCGGAAGAAGGCTCCGAGTGGTGCGAACAAAACGAACAAGGACCCGAGATTGCTCTGAAGCACGTCACACGGCAGCGTCTCTTCAAACAAAATACATTAATGTCAAGATTTATCAAAAAAAAAGAGAGGGTCATTCCATGCAAACACGAGGTAAAACATTCTTGTCAGAAAAATGTTCAACTTATAACTCTGTATCGTGTTCAACGCAGGAAAATAAGAGCAAGAACTGATGAGTATTCTTGAACCAAATTTTCGATCACTAGAAACCTAATTTCAAGAGGGCTTTTCTCATTCCACCTCCAAACGTTACTTTCAACAGCAAGACACTACATAGATTCAAGGCATGAAAGACGTAACTATTCCGTTTGCGAAAAAAACAAACAAAAAACGAGAAAACATCAAATGGCAATGACATATAGGGAAAATGGGAAGGAGAGGTGAAACATATTACAGGACAAATAATAAATAGGGATATAACATGGAGATGATAAATGGATAGGCATTAGTGAGAAACTGGAGAGCAGCTTTCGAATAGATACATTGTAAATGAAATCATTAATATTCCACGATTTTTCACGTACATGTCCCTAGGTATTCATGCACATATTTTTCATGTATACATGCTCCACCACAGCGAATGTTCCACATTCACATCCATGCTCCGCAGCATCTGGTTACAGTTTATCGACCTGAAATCTACTTTCGATCACACTGCAGCATCTTTGGTATTATAACTGAAGATGTACAGGGTAGCGCACCACGTAGGTACATTTTTAAAAACAATATACCATGGAACGCTTATGTTTTCATTTCTAAGCTCTTCAAATAAGAAAGGATTTCCAAGAGGTCTCGGCTTCAGCAATCACCCGTCAAAATTTTTCTATTCTAAGAGGATGTTGACAAATTGGAACTCCGCATTGACAAAATTATTATCAGGTTCCGCGTGAGATCCTTGCTCTGTTGCAGAACACTGATTGTGAGCGCTTTCAGCCTAAGCTGCTCACGACAGCCCAAAAATATGAAAAAAGCAGCTCGATTTTGGGATTAGGCCGTTCCTTCCTAACACCGATTCTTCAGACGTTTTTAAAAATCAGATTCTTCAGTTGATGCCACCGAGCATTGATAATTGATTACAGGTACTCCTAGTATCAATTCAGAAAACTGAATCACTCCACGTATGCTAGGAGACAATCATCTGGTTGTGCCTGACCCATGGACTCCTTAATTTCCTTCCCTTAGCAAGGAATGAACGGATACACCCACGGAACATTTCCAACATTTTAGCCTGTGAACTCTCGTCATCTTGGGAATATGAAGCAGTTAATGCGCAACTTCTCATGCATATTGATGCAAAATCAATTGTTAAATTTAATTCTACCAACTACTGGGAAGTGATGGAACCCTGGGTTAAACTTGCGCGGGGAAGTAAAAACAAAATGCCATGCGGCACTTCATTCGGCACGCGCGGGATATAGGAGAAATAAAAGAGGAAGGAAAAGGTTGGTGGGAGATGGGATCCGGGCAAATGAAATCATAAATAAATAAACAAACAAACGAAGAATGGAATCGCGAAAGTTGTTTGGATCGACCGAAAGCTCCCACGCCTCATTTTCGCCGGGCCAACCCACTTCAGCTGCGCAAGCACTTTCCGCACTCCAAGTACACTTCGAGAACAGCCGTTGAGCAAAGCAACGCCCCAGAGAGTGAAACAAACTCCTGATAAAGAACTCTTCAATAAAAATCAAGACTAACGATATAACCATTTCCATCTTACCTATTATTGGTTTCAAGAAATGCACACTGTACCATGGATTTTCCTCATCAAACCATACTAAGTGAAAGATAATGATATTTTCCAGGAGTAGGAAGGATACAGGCAATAGGAAGATGAGAAGGCCAAAAATAAAGCAGGTATTTGGGAGTGCAAGGCTTTATTCGCATGTACATAATGCGCTGAACAGAAATAGCTCTGGAAGCTTTTAAGAAGAGATGGAAATTCGTGATGGAGGCTCAGAGTAAAAAGAGAAAACGAGATTAATTGAAACTGTAACACTAAACAAAGCGTTATAAGGTTCGAGTACTAAGTTCATGCATAGACTGGAGACTTTTTTGGCCTGGATGAGGAGGAAAATGGATAGGCTAAGCTAAAGTAAAATAAGATTTTGAATGACATGAAGGGATTAAAAAGTCACACATGAATGGTGTAACATATACTAAATGGCGGGCAAGTAGATAGTTGTACGTTGGAAAGTTTAAAGATGAACGCAAAATAAGGGAATTAGCGCTGGAACGGCTGATAACCCTATCAATTAATTAATAGAATAAAACAATATAATTACTTCCAAAGGGTATTAGGCGTCCGGATGTGCAACGATGGATTCAGAGCTGCCTATCATACAAAATTCCGCAGTAGATAAATTAGCCACCCGAACAGGATTTTAACGCAGAATCGACAGCTTAAATCGAGCATCCTTAATAGGCTGGGATGATCTTCATCAATGAACGACTCTCAGATTCCATTAGGAGTCACGCAATGGTTTGATTTAGTTTTACCAGCCACCAAAAACAAAGAGGGTTTTCCAGCCGTCACAACGCCGCTCACCGCAGAGTTATAATTCATTGGACCGATCACAATCCAATAGCTTCACCTATACAAATGATACCAAGTATTTTTGGACGCTCAGAACCTCCCATTTGCTCACTATCATACTCAGTCGCCCATTCGGGGACCACCGCCAAATGAAGTCAGGCTGACCCCATAAAACACATCTCTCATTGATTTTGTAGAAATTACTTGCCAGGCGGGATGGCTAAACTTCATTTGGATCAACTTCAGGTTGTCATGGTGATCGTTATGCTATATTTGTACTACGCCATGTGACGAAAGATTAACAGAAAATGTTTACATCTTAAAACCTAGGTAATAATATTGGTAATTATTCGCAACCGACTTATTACCCTGAACCTATTGTAACACCTTCAACGTTAGACCTTAGTTTGATGTGGGAGAGAGCAGGTGGTTCTTCGAATTTATACGTATGTTTGTGCTCGGGTTGGTGAGGTCACCAGAGTACATATATCTGAAGTCGAGGGTCCAGGTTTTAATCCTGGCAATGAGAGCGATTTTTCCGAGGAATACCCACCTATAATTGAGTACCACGCGAAAAACTCTTCAGTACACCGTCCGTCAGATGGGACGTAATATTGTGCCCCCCCTGGCACCAGACGCTGTACTTCCCTCCACCCGTCTTCCATTCCCCAAAGTATTCTTGCTCTTCAAATTACCCACCATCCTCAATGGCGCCAATGATATGTTTTCGTTCGCCTCTCAGAATAAAAAAAACAACCAACCGACGAATGATATGCATCATTTCCACATCCGTCCATATTTTCAGATACCACGACATTCATCACTTTCCAGAATTACAGTAACTTGAATAATACCGGAGGCTTAAAACTGCTTCCGGTAAAGAGGTCTTTGGTACTTCGGGGAAACTTCTCGTGGAAAGTGTTTCAAATCACGGATTTGCAACTACGTCAGATGAGGAAACAGTGAAGTGCGATTTGAATCAGCTGCGGGAGAGTCGACCAACCGACCGAATTAAAAACCCACCGATGATGCTCCCCTGACTTGGAGAAAGCATCCTGTGTCATTCCCAAAATGCACGCGATAGCACTTTAACTTTTGACTGACGGGAAAATGTTACGGGAAAGTTGAATGAAAACATTATTTCGGTCCTGCGCAAAAAATACGAATCTCAGTTCAATACAACTCACATACAAGTTGTAAACCTTGGTTTTATTTCTTACATTTCATTGACAAATACAGGTTACAAAAAGCCCCAAAACTTCACAAAAACAGCACCAATGACACTGCACGGCGATACTTGTAGTACCACATTAAAACTAGAAACACACTTAATTCAGCTAAATGATATAACGTACATTATCTCACAAATGGTTTCACAATTCTAATGTTTAACATTCTTTAGCAATGCGATGACTTGTTCAGTACTGGTCTTTTAGTGAAAAAATATTCCAATCACAAGCAAATAACAAGCTTAATGAACTCTTACATTCTTGCGAAAATTCATAATGAATATTAGCGACAAATTTCAACTAAACAATGCCGGTGCTTTCGATTTTACTTGCAAGTATAAGTTGGTAATCTAGTTAGAACAACTTTGTTTATAGATAAGTTAAGTATGCCCACTTGAAGAGTCAGTAATGCAAATCGAGGCAGAAATGTTAGGTATTGCATGACAACAGACCTGTCTCTCATCCGAAGGTCGATCTGATAATTCAAGGCAGAGAGTATGCAAGCCTTCAAAAGGCATGTAAATTTGTAGTTTCAGAAAGTGGCTACATTCAAACTGAGATGTCGTGGGAAGACTTAGCGGCTAGAATTCACAATTAATACCATTAATCTGCAGTTATCTGGAAAAAATCCCCGCCTTGACCACAAGATTTCCCAATCTGTAACCAAAGGCAAGATCTATCTAGGCTACTAGGGTAGGAAGAAGAAAAGTAAGTGATTAAAAGAAAACTTCATCATCTGATGGGAATTTGATCATTAAATTGATCAAATTTTATCATCACATATTTCCTACAAAAATATTAGTCTTTAGAAAGTCTTTGCATGAAATCCCACCAATAGTCAAGTCATATCCTTACAATCACACAAACGATGCTCCACATAAAATTCTTCTTAAGCAAGCCATACTTTTACCGCATACAAAGAATACTCCTCACTAATCAACTTTCCATCATCGTTATATTTAACCCTTTCAATACTAAAGGTACACATTTGTCCCAGCGAATGTCTCTGGCGCAAATGACTGATGCGCACTGAAGGAACGAAAATTCACAAAAAATATACTTACGCTATTTCAAATATACAAAGAAAGGGTTAAGATCAATATTTTGCTTATAATAGTTTGCTTATAATAGTTTGCTTTATAATAGTACAATAGTTTGCTTTCCTACCCATCCTCTTACTTTTCGAAACACTTTTCATTCCTTTCCATTCTCACGTCCACAAAACCTCCAACTTAAAATCATCGTTTTTCTCCATCAAAACGTTTACCACGACAGCAAAAAACGCAGGCTAGTATTCTTCATATCCATTCCCAGAGAGCTAGTGCAGGCATTAAATTCCAGCGAAACAACCAAAGTAAAATCTACTTCGGAGAGTACAGTAATTAAAACGACGAAGCGTCCATTATGCTGACTAAGAAGGCCAAACACCCAAATACTAAGCTCAGCTGAAACACCCCGAGAGGATTTATCGACCTAAGCGGAAGAGATCATCGGGATGGATATTAACCGACGCGAAAAACCTCCGTCGAGTCTACGGACCTTACTCATTTTTATTTCAGTTTTGAAAAATCCGTGTACTTCCCGTTGGAAAAAGCGAGAACCCTGTATTCCTACCAGTTAGTTGCGCGCGTTGAAGTTGACAAGATTCAAGGAAAAAAACAAAAAACAATTGCGACAGTCGTCGAAAAAAACTTCAATCCAGGGAACTATGCTGAGGTGGAAAACTTTGAGGGGATGGCTAGGAAAATCCACCGGGTCCTACCAACGAATTTCATGGTAGGACATACATTCCTAAAACCGTTCGTGCCAGCCTCGTCAACTCCATACTCCCTTTCAGCATCGCACTGCGAAATAAAGTTTTTAACCGAAAACGACGCGATGTATCTCATGATTTTGTATGACGTAGGATTAATTTGTAACATTACCTCAAAGTGATAAACTTAACCTCTGACTTTTCCATAAATATACCCCTTTTTTGGTGGCATTTTAAAATATTATTAAGGTTCTTAGTGGAGTGCAATGAATAAGAAGTTCATCACAAGTGAGCGAGAACTTCATCACATCATCTTCAAGTGAACTCAAGAGGGTGTTGACCCCATTAAAATAACTGAAATGCCAACTTAAATATCGCATGCATAGTTTAATCCAGGCACATTCAATTATATTCCCAAAAATCACACTACGTTGAAAAAGCAAATTTGATATCTCACCAGGCATTCAAAGTGCACGTATTTTTTATACTCTTAACACATATATTTCTAAATATTCTTTAAGGCATAATACCTGACACAAAATATAATCTGAGATAACAAGGAGTCACATATCGCGTAATATTTCATGGGGGAATTGCCAAAGGTTATATCTAAATGCTTTAGCTCATGAGTATTACACTTCACAGTCGATGCATCCCATTACCGCATTTTTCCCCGGGGAAGAAGAAAAAATTAACGGACCAACGTCGACATTTCGAACGAGACCAACGAGACGCTTCAAAACAAAAGAGGACCCATGCGGGCGACAAAAAATACCTCGCGAGCCGCGGGGAAATCCCGAGGGGTCTGCTCATCCCACCGGAAAAGCGCATCAATGCGGGGAACGAAGACTCGGAGGGCAAAACAACGAGGGCGCTAAACGAATCGTCGACTGATGCACGGAGCCACCCGAGAGGTAGACTCTCTGTAAACAACTTGGCGCTTACTGTGACGCTTTCCAGTTCGCAAGGTTCTCTCTGCCCGGTCGACGCGAAACCCCACGGCCTGCTAATGAGGAAATCGTACTCTGAGCACTCACTCGATTCCGACTCCTAAAAACTAAGGGGACACTTCTACATTTATCAATGGCCTTGCATGCCGGAGGCAAGGACGTACGGCAAAGGGTGTTGGGCCACCAGACATAAAACGGTGAGAGTGGAAGCAAATGGAATCACGATGGAGGATGAATAGGGACATGTATCGAGATGATTCACTGGTAGCACTTCGCCCTTTTTCCAATTACTAGCAGACGTTATTGATGGCGTGTGAGCCCAATCGAGAGAGCGTTGAGCAACTGCGGAACATCAAACTTAACCCGAGATCCTAAATATGTGTGATTTCTCTGAGTACCAGATCGTTCGGGGAAACCCAAACCCTGGGTTGACGGGCCCCTACACCATGAAGCATCGATTTCACACGGGGCCAAGCATTTAATGAACAGTACCTTTACAAATAAAACCTACATTTGAATTAAGGATTATTAGTTGTCACGGGGGAGGCGCCCGACTACTGAAGTGATTTGCGCCATTTGAAATGGGAATTTTGGTCGGTACACACGGAGATTGGAGGAAGGAATGAGAGAAATCCAGAATCGGCAAGCCAAGACTCTTACCGAAAAACGCGAAGGGGTCCACAGTTTAAATCTTATCCGACACACGAAGTACTAAACTTAAACATTCCTTCACTAAGTATACACCCCAGTAGGGATCGGGAATCTATTGAAAAATCTCCATCGCCGCCATTAACCCTCCCTAGCCATCAGGGCCCTAACGAAAAGCCAGAGATGATTTTAGTCCACGAGCTGCAGGCAACAATGTAGGTAATCTTCAGACGTCACTAATACAACGCACCAAGAGGCAATGATTCGGTGCATTTTTGACGAGCCCAGGTTAGGTTAAAAATTACCTCCACGTCTCGTACCGCACGCGCAGAGATTACCGAAGAAAATATTCTGCATACAGTCATGCTTTCGCAGGCTGTGAGTTGTGAGACTCAATGGCCGATTGCCAAAAACTGAAGCCCAAAGGCAGCGATGAAGAAAGTAAGCAGACCGATATTTGAACAATTTCAGCAGGAAAATATCTGTGGTCGATGAAAATGCGTACGTTAACCGATCACTTCCGTAGCAATAATGAACAGTGAAAAGGGTATATCCATTGTTGTTCTTAAAAGCCCGACGAAGCCGGCAGTATAGCATGGCGAAAATGTTGCATAATATTAAATCATTTAATCGCAGAACCAAAAGCCTGAATACCATTAAGGGTATATCCTTTCCTTATTTGCATAACAGGACAAGACATTTACAAGACAAGATTTTATTTGATATATTTAATTAAAGGACATGAAATTATAATTGGATTTAATTTAAAAGAATTTACTAGCAATAAATTCCCTCCGAAATCGATTTTGGACGAGGAACAGTTCACGAACATAAGGAGGACCTACTTTGGATGATAATGTGTTCAGCATGATAACATGGCGTGGAGGGTTGCGTCAGCCAGCACGCAAATGAGGAAATTGGTGAGAAGAAAGTCGAGCAAAGGCCTCAAGCAGAGAGTATTGAAAACTTTAACATTGTGCACAGCGCTGCGCAGTTCAGAAACTTGATCGCTGCGAAAGGGTGAGCTTGAACTAGATGCTCTTAGATGTGGGTATTCAGAAGAATGGAGAGGCAGATGCGGGTGAGAGGAAGACAGAGGAGGAAGTTTTAGATATGGGTGTCTTTGTAAAGGTCTGTTGGTTCGGCCCCTAGGAAACCTGATGACAAGCTATGAGTGGTTTATTCGGAGCGCACGGGCCACCGTGCTTCCGGACCACCAAAATCGTCCAGAGTAGAAAAAAACAAGGAAGGAAAGAAGCCTGGTGAGACGAATTCGAAGGAAACATCATAAGTTACTGGAGGACATCCTGAAAGGCGTTGACGTGCTGAAGAAAGGTGATAGAGGAGAAGATGCTGGGTGAAAGCATGGAAGAGGAGGTAGAACATAGGAATTTTAGAGGAAGAAGCAGGTATGAAGATCAGAAAAAGGAATTTAACAGAGGATTCAACCAAATGATTGTTTAGCTCTTGGACAGTACTTCCTCTTATTTTCCCGGAGCAGGGCCTTACAAAACGTTTCTTTTCCAAAATTATCTCAAGGGAAGTAAAATAACACCGAAGAAGAAATCCTACATAAAGAACCACAAGCAGGAAACAGGAAATGGAATCCCTAGGGGGCATGGGAAATGGTCTCACTTAATGCTTAAAGAACTATGGATTTTAAACAATGAATCACTCAAGAGAAATACTTTTATGGAATTAGGAAACGTATGATGCGGAGGAAACTCAACATGCAGATTGAAAGTTTTTCAAGGGCATCAAGTAGGAACCGAATCAAACACAAGCACTTGGATAATTCACGGTAATAACCAAGTGCTTGTCTTATTTAGCATGAAACAAATACAAATATCGCCCAATTCAGAATTAGGAAATTCCACCGAGGTAAGCCTGAAACCACATGCTACAACTATAAAATAACCACTTGTCCAGGTCGTATTTGCGATAAAAGGACTAAGAATTTCTCTTGGGGCGGAGAAAATTACAATGGCTCTGACAACAGGCAACAGAGCTCATGTCAGCAGGTTAACAAGAAGCGACTGGGTTCAGTGAACCAAGGCATTCTCGCTTGGATCGTTTGCGCCACGATAAAATCATCTCTTTCTCCCCACGCCTCAACTGATAAACAACGAACGCTCTCAAACCCACGCATAAACACGCAAACCAATTCATTCACTGATTATTTCTCTGGGAGCTCTCGAGGACACAAAAGCTCCAATTAAAAAAATTCTTGAAGAGAACACCAGGAGCATTTATTCCATTATTTACATAGAAACGAGAATTTTACCAATAGCGTGAGCTACAGTGTAGTTTAATTTTTACTTCACATTCACGAACTTATTTATAATTAAAAATATTGTCCCGAAAAGAAACTTCTTTTTTTCTGTGAAAAAATATATCAGTGACAACTAAATAAAGTGACTAAAAGAGAACGGCCGGACATTTGGTATATATTCATTGTTGTTCTTAGATTGTTTCGAAATACTTATGAGAAATGTCTTAAGTGAGCAACCACTTGAATAACTACGCAGGAATAGTATGATAATCCGGTACCGCGCAGGATTCGTTTCCTCTAGACTCTACTATGCCGTAAAAACTACCCATCATCATCCCAAAATTCGATAACGGCGAAAGAACTGATAGTGAGTGAGCAATATCGTTTCTTAGTTCTACAGCGAGTGAAATAAATAGGGAAGGCTTGACCATACCCAATTTCTACATCCACTGAATTCTGGAGTTATCTAGGAGCTCACGTACGAAAAATAAACGCTCAATGAGGTACACAGACACAGTAAATGGCAATATTCAAAAATGACGAGTTCCAGGTACTGAAAAGATGGTGGGCTGAATTCTGAGGAATCCAAAGAGAATCTGGATTAATTTTTACTGGCAACTATTGAGCTTATTTGGCACAAGGATATAAGGCGTCAAGTTCATACCGTGAATTGTGAATGAAAAAGTAATGCTTTGAATCTGTAACTGAAGATGACGCAAAGTCGAAACCATGGCCGTACTATATTAAATTTACGTGGAAAAACAAATCATTACTTTTTCATTCACAAAGACCAGTAAATTCCACTAAGTCACGCCGGAAGCCACCAAATTCATACCGTGAAGATTGGAAACCCGCATCCGTTACTATATAGCAACGCCTTCCGTATTCGAGATAGTTATGTCCGTAAAAAAACACCCGCGTTAGGACTAACGAAATCGGAATCTGAATTTTCACTTGTGCTTAATAACATTAAATCATTACTAACACTTCTCACCACTTGATATGTCCGGCATTATTCTATTTTGTTCTCTGCATGAAGTAGCATCTTGTAGCATTCATAAATTAACAGTATTAGTAATATTAACCACATGATGTGTCTATAGCATTGTTCTGCATGTTTGCATGTTCACTTACGTATCACTCTCCCAGTTTCAGGTTGGACTGCGCACTGTTCTCCTGACTGCTTTTTGGCCTGCGCCTAGCGGCCGGGGAAACGTGCGAGGTTCTGATTTGTGTTGGGACGAGTGCTGCATGCCTGGTGTGGAATCACCCCGTGCCATACACCCTAGTGGTGGCTTGCACGGTACTTCGTAGATGTAGACTACTGAGGTATATTCTAATCAGGGGCCAGGTTTTAACGAGTCGTTCCTTTTGCTTGAAAATGCATTAATTCTTTTCAAATTTCCCACAGCTCGTAATAAGACCCTACCGTATGGATTCGCCAAAATATGACACCATCCTCTCTTTCCCTTGACCGCCTTCCAGCATAAAGTTATGATTCCTAAACCATGGCGTTGTTCCAACAAGTCTGTTTTACATTTGGCCCCTCATAACGGATGGATAAGTATAAAGATATGAATTGAAGGTGAGACATTTGAGCTCCAAAGGTTTTACCAGGAATTGAGCCAGGTACAGAACCCCACAATTAGCTGCCCAGAGCCTCATTTCCTTCAGTTAGGCCATGATTACCAAGATCAATGTTTGGATAATTTGTCAAAAAATCTACCATTTTTAATTTATTTAAAATGCTTTTTTTATCACCAGATATCTTATTTTGGTTCTTTAAATAAGATACATATATTTTTTGTCACCATTCATCCTATATTTAACTTATTAGTACTGAAACCTTTTAAAAAATAGCCAGTCTTTTGTAAAAAGGCGGAAAATTTTCCAAAAATGTTCATCGAAAAACTGCATTTTTACCATATACAGACATTTTATCATGTAAGGCAAACCTTAAATCGTTTCAACTATTGGTAAAAAGCTTGAAAACGCTGTCCAGTAGTAAAAGGAGATTTTACCCACATGCAGGATAGCACATATTCAGATAGCGCAATGATGAATGCGAGCAAACGTATGAAACGCTCGGGACGAGTGAAAGGTCTGGTGAAAATCGCTTAGGTAGAGCTAACCGAGAGCTGCAACATTTGTCTGGGACGACCCCCCCCCCTTTTGGCCCGCGAAACTTCCGAGGACTCCATTCAATTTCCCAGACTCGGGGAATTTCCAATTGAAAAGTCTTTCTTCCGTCGCGCCTATTATTTCAACCCGATCCCCCAAAACGCCTCGACTCATAACGCCATCAATCATAAGCGGGCGCGAACCGTTTCTATTGATTCCCCATCTGGATCGCGCGCAGAAGTTGCGGGAAATTGGAGGGCAGCAAGGGGAGAGAGAAAGTACGAGGGGATGAGAAGGAGGAGGTTTTAAGCCCAGAACGAAAAGCACAAGCCCGTGGCTTACGTTATTTCGGGACGCGGGAGGAATGGCTAATAAACGAACGTACCCGAACGGCATTCATCAAATGTGCAAGGCTGGGAGGGACGGAGGAGGGGTCTCTCGTTTGATATTCCGCTCATGCAGCCTTAAATCAACTCCCGGTGGCGCTGGGTAAAGGGAGGGAGAGGGTGAAAGGGAAGGGCGCTTTAGGCCCTTTCGCGCGAGCATCACTTAAGAACGCAACTTAAGACAGTTGAAAGATCTAAGGCTTTCCCGGCGAATAATATTAGTAAAATCTTCTCGGGTTTGCCACCGGGTAAGGCTTTTAAAGGCCAACGTTTCGACGAGTGACTCCCTCATGACGATCCACCATGCTAGCCACCGCAACAACGTGATCCCACAAAAAAAGTTATTCAAGCCGAAGTCGCTTCTTCTTTAAATGATTTACGAGATACCACATCTGTGCAACAAAATGGATGGCGATTTTCAAAATTTGAACCTTTCAATCTCAATGGACATTTTAATAGAAAAAATCCCATTGGTAAGGAAAGAGAGAAGCAACATCATTTGCCTGAAGGAATATTTTCACAACGAGAGCGACTCAGCCTTAAGTTAACGTTACGTTGTGTTCTTAAGTTGAGTCATTCTGTTCCATGTAGACCAGACTCAAGAGGGAGGAGGCGTATATGGCATTCAGATAGCGTGTTAAAAACAATTCTTGCGTCCATCTGCGGTTGCGGCAACTTCCCCAAAAATCACGATTAGAATAAGAATGCCTAGAGTGGGGGACTGCGACAGCTCATTTGCAGATAAAACGAGAGCTTTCTAGGAATTTTGGGGCGGTTAGGTTGGGAAAACTTGAGAAGAGGCGACAGGGTGACTCAAACAATCACGAGGATGCCGTGTTGGTGCATGTTTGTTTAAGTGTGTTTGTGTAAGTGCACACAAAAAGCTATCGCTGCGACGTTCGCGGAAGTCAGAGTCAGCACTTCGTCATCCTCTTACTTCCCTTCGACTTCGAAACTTCCCGTCTGGTCTTCATTGAGCCACTCGCCGCACGCTCGAAGGAAAAAGAAATGCACAGGCCGTAAAAGATGCCTCCACACTAACCCTTTGGATGTTTCACCGGCAAGTAATTCGCGCGTCATCTCTTTCACATTCGGGCAACTTATGGAAAAACGTGTCCTCTTATCTGATTACGTCTACAAAATGCTACCTTTCCTCATATTTTCCTTAATTTTTTTCGCAAAATAAACTTGAAGGAAAGTTGTAGGTGGCATGTGGAGCATACCATGGAATGAATATTTGTCTCACGAAGCAAAAATTGCATCAAGCACAAAAGTGTACTATTCCTTACCTACTTTATTGTATGGCACTGAAACTTGCGTGTGTCAGGATAAGCATAAATATTGGCTAAATGCAATGGGTATGGGTTATCTGCGAAAAGTTTGCGATAAAAGTAGTGGGGAATAGGTTGGGAATTAAAAGATCATGAAGTAACGTCAAATAGATGCTCTGTTAACGGACATGTATGAAAGCAGTGAGCTTCGTTGGTTTGGCCATGTCGAGAGAATGGATGACTCTATTACCTATGATGATGAGTCAATGGTGTGAGAGGAAGAGTAGACGGAGAAAGTCATGGGTGAATGTGGCAGGAGAGAGAGAGAGAGAGAGGGGGGAGGGATATTAGGATCTTAGGAACAAGAGAGAGTGTATGAAGCAATGTATGAATGTGGCAGAAGCGAAGAAGGTTTGCAAGGATAGGGCAGTAGAGAGGAAATTGTTGAAACAGAGCCAGTTTTATAGGCCTAACGTCGAGAATGAAGCTCTCTTTGCTATCTCTATCCTGAAACGGAACGGCTTGCTGAGTATATAAATTTACTTGAAGTAAAGTGGTTGAAGGAAAGAATTGGCAAAGTAAGGGTAAGCGTAATATTACCGTTTCTACCATCAAAAGATGGCAATTTCGTGTAAAGCTGATAAAAGACTAGGATATTTTCAGAAAATTAAGTCATAATGAAATAGAAACGAAAAAAAACCATCTTAGTAATTTAGCTATTAGCAAATTACTGGAGTCATTGCCATCAAAAACTGCTACTGGAAAATAATCCGTGTCGGTTCCTTGGTATTTAGTATCTTACTTTAGCTTAACAGTAGCTACTGTATGTCATCAATGAAAACTTTATACTTTTCATGACAAAAACGACTACTTTTTTCACCTGCTATGATACGGTAGTCACTGAATGTTGTCCATCAATGTAGGATTGACAACCCATAATTATTTGAATCACATTTTCTGTAAAAAAAACCGCTGCATATCAACACCAGGAATACTCCCCACATTAGTTATCACTGTTTCCCGAGATTTACGGTCGTATTCCACCAGATTGGCGAAACGTGTAACGTCAACCTACTGGAGCCTAAGAAAAAAAACTTTCGACTTGAGGGAGAGGGGGATTTTATAGCAGAGTGTCGCGGATGGTGACCAAATTTTTTCCGACAAATCAACATTTACATGTCAAACTTAAAACATATGAAACAAATGACTGATAAAATCAGCAAGGAAATTTCAAACAAAATATGGACCCTGGCGGGTGAAAGAGCCAACCAAGAGAAAAAATAAGAGAGGTAACATTTAAGGACAACTTCTAATAACTTTCGATATATCGTAGTCGCGCCTTGAGCAAACACCATGATATTATCAGAGGAGTGCTTTCCGACGGTGAAGGACATACAAAGCATTAATTCATAGTCTATTGTGAAATCAGCCAAATTCTATTGGCAATGCCATTCTATTGGCAAGATACGAATAACCCAACTTACAATTAGACTCAACTTGCGACATGTCTAGCTCATGAAATAATTACGCCAACAAAGCACAGCATTCATAAATTACTCGATTCCGTGGACATTTTCAATTAAATCGTTTTACTTACTATTTCTTTCAGCATTATAACGGGATTTTCAGGTACAGACTCTTATGAGTGATATTTGTCAAGCATAATGCAAGAAATGTTCCAATTTTACCAGGAGATATTTTCTGGATTTTCAGGTACAGGCTCTTTTATGAGTGATGTTTGTCAACCGTAATGCAAGAACTGTTCCTAATATCAGGAGATATTTATGAGACTTTATTATGAATACACCTTCACAACTGGCGGTCATAGCAGTCGGATAGACAGAAAATATAAATGGACTTGGAATGGACGAGAAACAATGAGCATCGGACTAGGAACTAGAAAAGGATTAGGAACGATCAATAGTTGACGGTGTCGTGGAAATAGCATCAGACTCGAGTAGTTTACTACGGCACGACTCCTTCATCGTCATGCGCGCCGGTTGGGCAGTAAACTGCGACTTTTAAACCTTAATGTGCCCTCCTTAATTAATTAACCTCTACGGAGTAACAACCCCGTCGTGGGGGCAAATGAGGAAATTTTCGGAGAGCGGTGAGACTACTATTAAGAGATCGCAAAGGAGAGTTCGCACGGGTGTCGAATGAGAATTTTTCGCCGGGTTAGCAAAAAAAAGTCACATCGTTAATATAACATGCGTCTAATTGATTTAAATATTAAAATTACCCACGTGATTCACCTCGGGGTATTCTCATTATTAGAACTTCTGCGAAACTAGGAAATTGGAACAGATGGGGAAACCATGGTCATAAACTACTTTCAGGAGGCTAGCGAACCAAATCGCCTGTTCGACTTATGAACAAAATGATAAAAGACACACCACCGAAACATAGGAATGAATTATATCATACAGGTGTTAAAATGGGTCTAGTACCAAAAACTAAATAAAAGTATTACTTTGACATACTTGGTATTTTTACCCGTCGAGAATTTACATAACCGTGGATTTAGATAAAACAATCAATATCAACCTTCCTAAATACAATGGATTTTCACATTTCATTTTATTTTTACGGATCTCAATTATTATATTTTACATATTAAACACATGGCGTAGTACTTCAATTCATAATTACAAAATCCAAGAGATAATGCAGCATAGAACATTATCATTTTACATAGTATTGACTTGTAGAATGGCGTTTCGAGGTACATTTCAGAAAGGAGGTACAAGGGTTAATGTTTCCTGGAAAAACGGAGAGAGGGAAACCCGGAATAAGGCGTAAAGAATGTGTCAGAAGTAAAATGGAGGAATCTGGTGCGATCCCAACGGAGTCCGTAGACATGAGCAAATGGAAGTGTCAAAGCTACGAAACAGTTTATATATATCATTATAAAACGTTGTAAATCGTATACGTTGAAGGCATAATATCGTTAAAAGCTATTGAAACACGCTCCGAGAAGGTTAAATTCTCTTAAATGCAGCCTTTATACCCAGTTAATAAGATACTGCAAGACTCGGGAACAATGGAAAAATTGCCTGGCAACGAAAAGGAAAAAAGATCAAAATTTGCAATAATTTTGCGTTTAAACTTCATATATTTCAGTTTATCGATCGATAGAGAAAAATCGGTTGCAATAATTAAACTCTTTGATGTATTGGCCTCATTTCAGTCAAAGAATGAAACGTGTATCTCAATTATTTCATATTTTAATGAATGAAAGAAAATTACTCTACACGTAAATTATTCGTTTTTCCCATTTAAACCCGTTAAAAAACAAAATCCTATCTGGACTCGAAACCAATGAAAAATATTAGGATTTTCGATTTTTTCCTGACTCGACACCAAATTCAAACCCTCTCCCCATTCAAGGCATCGGTCCCTTACTTTTATCAGTTTTCCCCAGTTCCCAAGCGTCGGCGCTGACACTTGCAACTTCCTTCCGCGTCTTAGTCTTGCTCTAGGCACACGTGGATGAGTTTCGTTCTTTGCTGGATGTGTTTTCGTTTTATATAAATAAAAGAAAAAAACCCTTCAGCGTGGGAATAAATGTCATGTCAACAGGTCAGCATTGACTGGGTTAAAAATTTCAACCTTCTAGCTCGATTAGAAATGCCCAGGAATTCGTATCAATGAGTGAGTCAGTCAGTGAGTCAGTTTTGAGGCTTTATATATACTAATACAGAACATATTCGCTAGAGAATTCAACACCATATCTGCTCTTTTATTTATAATTATTATTATTCGAAACGGAAAATCAAATTCTGAAAAGCATAAGTCATTACGCCTAAAAAAATAAAGTCTCATCAATATAGACCATCACATGATAATAATTCAACACCATACCCACACCATAAACCAGACAAAAATCAGGATATTACACACTCGATTAAAGGGACATACTAGATCAATTGGTAACTATCTCGTAGATTGCTAGGATAATAAAACTGATCAGTGTTTTCAACGGAACTATTTTTACACGTTTTTTTCTGGCTCTAAACAATACTTGAACGTGACTTAAATAATGGGCACATATTGAGAACATCTTCCATGAAGAAACATTGCGGTCAGTCTTTTAAAGGAATCGCATTCTCATGAAGTACCAAAATTCTATTTTTGACGTAACTATCAGAAATAATGAAGGCTAAACTAATCACTCTTTTTCGCTGTGAGAGTGGACAATATCTAAGCCAATAATGAGAATAGAATTTTGAGAACTCTTAAGAACTAGTGAAGAAGTTTGAGGAAGAGTCAGGAAGAAAATACACTTAATGAAAGCTCAGCGAAGCAGAAGAGGCAAACTTACTGGACACCATTACGGACACATCTATCTCTTGAAAGCAATTATAGTATGTACGAAAAACGGGAAAATGGGAAACATTGCAGGAGAGTAACAAGGACGGAATAGATAAAGCAAATGATGAGGTATGTAAAAAAAAGAATTTTTATGAAATAAATCGGTAAGCTGAATAGAAAGGAGAGTAGGAGAGTAACAGAACCAATCTTAGAATTTATGACTGCCGTTGACGATTCTAGTCTTCTCTTACCCAAACAACTCCTCCGTACATCCTCCTTTGCATCTGCGTCTAAACCGTCACAAGAGGAAAAAACCGGCAGTGCCCACCGCAATAAAGCCATTCGACCTGCCCGTCACATGTCACAGTGCTCCACATGCTCTTCCAACTCTAAAGGGATTACACCCGGTCAGGACGGCTTCGCTCGTGAAATAAAATTATTCAATCTAATTACCCATCTCGAATGCTCGATGCAGCCGGTGGCCGTGATCATTCCACGATACAGACTTGGCATGCCACGTGACGTAACGATGTTTTTATTCACAAATCTCTCAGGGGGACGCGTGCGAGTTTATATGGGTCACGAACTGCATCACAGCCTGAGAGTTCGAATTAAATCGAATGCGGAAATATGTTTGAAATTGAATGAAAGGCAACATGTTACCACTGTCAAAAAAGAATTCACCCACGACTTAGCCGATAATGATACATGGCTCCGTTCCACTAGTCATTAGTGACATTGACGAATTATTTCAGCATATTTTACTGTATTTAATATCTATGTGAATTATTACTTTTTTACAATAAACCACTACAAAAAACTTTGTTTTCAGTTCAAGTTAGTCTTGCAAAGAATATACACTTCTTTGGACGCTGCAATCTTAAAGTATATGTGCAGGCGTTCACCGTAGAGACAATTAACTCTAAACGGATTTATTGTCTCGAAGGAAGAAAAAGTATTCCTGAAATATATTCAAAGAAACTGAATAACAACGGGGATTGACAGGCAGAGCTGCCAAGCATGAATATTGTTATTATAGGAACTAAGGTCTTATGGCGCCACGTAATCTTAGCTATAAAAATCAGAGTTTACAACAACTATGTAATAAGAATCCAAAGAGAAATAACTACGCCATGCGAGACGTAGTCGAGTAGAACGTTAAAAACAAAAAAATAATTGAACGAAGTGTGAATGAAAGATTTTTGTTTAAACCAACGTGTTTAGAAACTTGCGTGTTAAAATCAGTCACACATAAATATCTCTTTACACGCAAACCTAGCCAAAAAGGGAGGTCATTTAAATATTTACGAGGCGCCCAATGAAGATACAAATACTTGGCTGTCATGCAACTGATGAGTCTTCGTAAGAATGAAAACCTAGAGTGACGGTGCTCTTCGGGCGACAAAGAGATAGGGCCAAACGGAGGAAGCATGGGCAAAACGATTCCAGGAATATAAATGAAGGATGTCATTTCGTATATTCACCCAGGGCCATGTTTCGTTTCATCCTTTCCCAACCACTATGACCAGTGTCCGCCTTGCGCATGTCGTCGTGATACTTTTCGAAAGACCAAACTTCTACAGGCTCCCTTATAACTTGACGTACGGTAGGCGAGAGAAGATCATGGCGAATGAATTGGAGCGTCTGCTCAAAACTAAGCAGTTCCATTGGTTTGAATGTGCGGGAGAATAGGACAGGAACGTTAGATATTAACCCGGGATACGTAACCCGTAGGAAAAAAAATATGAATAGATGCAGCCTCAAACTAGCACTGTCTAAAATCCGAAACCAGACATGGATAAAATAATTGATAAATAATCACGCCAGTCACTTTTGTCGCGTAACAAGGTCCCTTTCTGCATCACAGGTCTTACTAAATGATCGCGAGTCGCAAAAAAACAATTAAGTATCAATAACGTATAAGAATGGAGGATGGATATGAAACTGAACCAACAGTATACGTTCTCCAATGCGATTAGCGTGTATCTCTGATAGTAATGGAATGATATCCGTTTCCTCGAATGCAACAACTAGTGGATTCGGTTCAGTAGCTGAAATTTCAAGTCGAGAAGGGTGGAAGGTACATTTCCAATTTTTCATAAATGCTACACATTTTAATCCATTCAAGACATATCTTAACGTGTGCACACACTCCACGTTTGCAAGAAGTGATACTTTTATTTCCTCCTTTTTGTATTTCCTTACTGAATCAAAACTAGTAGTCTGCAGAAAGGACTTATTTACAATGTTATTTTCCCCGCGAACGATAAGGGACCATAACAGCTGCCAATGAGACTTTTTGCTAGGTTTGTCGATAGATAGTGTAGCTCATAGTAGTAGTAGTACTCACTAATACTTGAATCCTTATCTATTACCTAGTACTAACAGCAAGCCGTGCATGTTTTCAATGTCCATTTGTGTAGTTGCAAAATACGTATAAGTATGTATACTAACGGTCCCTCTCCATTGGGAGCATATCTCTAGTGCAGTGCACGCTTGTGAGGCTTCGCCTTGTGACAAGCATTAACGATTTATGCTAATGCATAATTAGTCCTAGTTACACTGACTTCAGGGTATAGTGTAATGTATGCTGGTGACTACTCACCCCCTGCCACACACCCCTGAGGTGGCTTGCAGGTTATTTTGTAGATGTAGATGTAGCACGCGTGAGAAGCGGTAAGTTCACGGAAAGAATTCTTTAAGGCTTTGAAATAGCAATACGGTTAATACGACATTATTACTAAATTAATACGAATGAAACTTAACATTTTACTATCTACAAGAAGGAGAAGGCTGTTGTGGCAGCGCAACTTGCACCCTGTGGGGATAGGACGAGAAGTAATGGGCGGGGGGCGTTCAAGACAAGGTACGAAAGAAAGCACGATGAACGGAAACTAAGACAAACGAAGCAAGAGCCGGAAAGGCAGGTAAGGATACAATATTGCATGAGGAAGTCGAGAAGTGGCAGAGTAGGAGGATGGAGCAAATATTGAAGGGGGATTATATACTGAACGCCATTTTGGAAGGGAGAATGCTGTGATGGATATATGTATTTAAAATTTTACAACTGAAATAAATAAAATTTTAGAATTAAAATAAAATGTTGTCGGCATGACCAGAATATGAGAAATCTCCAGAGCTTAAAGTTTAGATTCCAATAAAATAAATGATGGACATCACGACAAATTCCACAAGATGGGTAAGCTTCGGACACACTTTTCACGCCCAAGGCGCATGAGTTTCCCCGGCCGAACGACACACCCATGCACGCGGCATAGGTCAAGGAGGGTAGTGAATCACTTGGCAGCTCGCTTCCCGTGATTCACGCCGTTTACGAGGGAGGAATGAAAGCAATTGAACTGTTTTGAATGCTGGGAGAGTCGGGAGGCAAAATGGACGACTTCACGTTAAATCAAGAAGCCGTTAACTAGCAATGAATATTAATCGTTATTTTCATCAACGCTTGTGAATATTTCACATACCTATGGTTCCAAAGATTAGCACGTCGTCTAAAAACACGAAAAATATAAAAGTTATGCATGACATAAAAAATGCTACAGGCCGCGGTAGCAGGATGGTAACGCGGTAATTACCACTGTTGCTATTTCGGTTACTTGGCGTAAAAGCAAATCATGAAAGGGCGACTTGGCACTTCAACAATACGCTTTAAGTGAGGTTACATCGACCATGCTATAAAATGAGCTCTTTTAATTAAGAGACATGTATTGAAGGCATTTCAGCTGTGTCTGGATTAATATTGAGATAATTTAGTGCGTGAAAAGAAAGACAAATCAAGAGTTAAGAGGTTGGAGCAAGCAATTAGAGACAGCAGAGTAATGAAGGCAGGTTATTGATGGAAGAATACAGGGCATGAGCTAGAGAGAAAGAGGAAAATAATAGACATGTTAGACGGGATGTAGAGAGGCTTTTAGCACGCAAAACTGACGAGAGTAATCACGGCAGAAAAAAAGTTGTTTCAGGTTGGCAACGCAAGCAAAAACGACCAACACAACCGACCCCAACCCAAGGAAAACTATAAATAAAAAGTACGACAACCTGACTTAACCGATAGCAGCTCGAATAACTGATTGTCATTTCATAACGAGTTCCTTGGTGATGAGTAATCAAGATTCCCTTAAGAGAACTCCGTTCGCCACCTTTGTTCTAGTCGCTTCTCTTCTTAATTGAATGAGACACCCGAGGAGGACACTTGCCCGTGGAAGGAATGCGTCGGGGAAGGTCACCGACACTGGCTGAATGCGCGGAACATTGTGGTCGGTCATATAATCCAGATTGAGCGAGAAACGGGGATCGCTTTATCCTCAGGAATCTACATCTACGAAGTACCGTGCAAGCCACCACTAGGGTGTGTGGCACGGAGTGATTCCACACCAGGCATGCAGCACTCGTCCTAGCACAAATCAGAACCTCGCACTCTTCCCCTGCCTCTAGGCGCAGGCCAAAAAGCAGTCAGGAGAACAGTGCGCAGTCCAACCGGAAACTGAGAGAGTGATACGTAAATGAACATGCAAACATGCAGAACAATGCTATAGACACATCTAGTGGTTAATATTACTGATACTGTTAATTTATGAATGCTACGAGATGCTACTTCATAAAATAAAGTCATCTGAAATCCATTAATTCCAAAAAATCACCCGGTCCCGATCAAATTTCCGCCAGAGTTTATAAAGAATTAGCATCAGAAATAGCACCGTACCTGAAAATAATATTTGAAAAATCTCTAACACAACATTGTGTTCCTTACGATTGGAAAATCGCGAACGTTACACCAATATTTAAAAGCGGTGATAAGGAAGAGCCCAGTAACTATAGACCGATTTCCCTAACGTCTATCTCGTGCATGATATTGGAACATCTAATTCTCAGTTCGATTATGGGGTACTTGGATAGTCAAAACTTGTTAACGCAAAATCAGCACGGATTCCGGAAAGGCAGGTCTTGCGAAACCCAGTTGGCCCTCTTCCTTCACGACATTCTTTCCTCGGGAGAAAAGCTTGTCCAAGTACACGCAATATTTCTAGATTTCAAAAAAGCTTTCAATAAGGTCCCTCATTCGAAGTTACCCGTAAAGTTAGAAGCTTACGGAATACACCACGACGTAATATGTTGGATAAGAGAGTTCTTCGCCGACCTCGAACAGAGGGTAGTTCTAGATGGCGTTAGTTCAGATGTAGTGAAAGTAAAATCAGGTGTACTCCAGGGAAGTGTCATCGGTCCCTTATTGTTCCTTTTGTATATTAATGCATCACTACCGTTGTTACGAGCAAAATTCGTCTCTTCGCAGATGACCCAGTGTTGTACAGGGATCTAGGCAATGAGTCTGACAAGTTTGCGTTACAAAAAGACCTAGATGCTATAAATGAATGGTGCAATACTTAACAGTTAGAATTGAATTTTAAAAAGTGCGTTTTTATGAATTTTTGGAAAAAGAATAACTCGATCAACGATACGTACACAATTAATCAAACAGACTTATCAAATGTATAGTCAGTTAAATACTTAGGTGTGACCACTACTCAGGACCTGTCTTGGGGGAAACACGTCCGGGAAATTTGCGGACAGGCTAATCGCAAATTGGGATTTATTAAAATAATATTAGGAAAATGCGACGAGAATGTTCAAGAGCAATGTTATTTTTCACTCATGAGACCTCACTTGGAATTAGCCGCTTACATATGGGACCCTTACGAAGTAGGACTAATCTCTGAAATAGATCGAATACAACGGAGAACAACAAGATTTGTGAAAAGTTGTTACGATAAAATTAGCAGCGTTACCGAATTGTTGAAGGAATTGGGGTGGGAATCTCTAACTGATCGAAGGGAGAAATACAGGTTAAATCTTTTGCGCAAGTTCGGAGCAGACAGTTCTTTGCCGGACGTTCAACATATATTGCTAGAGCCAACGTACTACGGTAGAAGCGATCACAGGAATAAGATAAAGGAAATTGACAGCAGAACCAATAGATTTAGAATGTAATTTTTCCCGGTACAATAAGGGATCATAATAGTTGCGATAGATCAATCATATGAAACTCCCACCCTCAATAGGTAGAGTAGAATTTTCACTTGTGCTTAATAACACAAAATCATTACTAACACTTCACACCGCTTAATGTGTCCAGCATTATTCTATTTTGTTCTCTGCATGAAGTAGCATCACGTATCATTCATAAATTAACAGTATTAGTAACATTAACCACTAGGTGTGTGTATAGCATTGTTCTGCATGTTCATTTACGTATCACTCTCCCAGTTTCTGGTTGGACTACGCACTGTTCTCCTGACTGCTTTTTGGCCTGCGCCTAGCGGCCGGGGGAGTGTGCGAGGTTCTGATTTGTGCTGGGACGAGTGCTGCATGTATGGAATCGCCCTGTGCCACACGCCCTAGGTGGCGGCTTGCACGGTACTTCGTAGATGTAAATGAGATGTAGATCATAGCCAGTATTTGACTCTGACTCACAAATATATAAAGTTTTCTCTCCAATACTGTTTCCAATTGCGCCCGGCTGATTTTACTGAGTAATTTTGATCTTTTTTCAAATTTTCTCTTATTTATAAACAAAGTATGTTAATACAGCGAGGTATCTTCTTTTGCCGGACTCGCGGCTTCATACCACCCAGCTGGCAAAATATTATGCCAATATGAACTTAACCTGCGCTCAACGTCCGCTTTTTTAAACGCGATATTCACGCAGTTTTTTTAGGCCAGTCAACAGAACTCGACCATCTTTTAAATCTGAGTTAAAACTTACTACTGAACTCAAATGGATCTTATTCCTGGGAAATCTTTCTTCCAACCAAAATCGGGTGAGGAGACAATATTCAATGAAGAAAAAACGCAGGTTAAGCTCATATTAATCAAATATTCTATAGAGAATACTCCTCGAAGAATGATTGATTTTAAACGAAGCAATGAATCCATGATGAGAAAACCACCTTTGTTATTTCCACGAAATTTATTACGCTGGCACGACGCGCGTTTCACCACATTGTGGTATACTCTGCCACAGTGTGGTGAAACGCGCGTCGTGCCAGCGTAATAAGTTTTGTGGAAATAACAAAGGTGATTTTCTCATCATGGATATCCATAATATCCTCGAGGTCAAGCCTGATATCATCAGTTTTAGAAGCAATGAATGTTTGCGGAAAGGATTTTTTTTACAGCGATCGTTGTTTCAGATCAGTGATTTTTAAAAAATTCCGAGGAGGCTTTGAATTACATTAAGCCATTAAAAACTCGTATCCATCCACAATCAAACATTCCAACCGAATAAAAAATACTCATTGATTAACTTTCTGGCTCATCAACTTCCCGAGAAAAAGTCACTTATCCAATGAAAACGAGGATGTGTATATAAGAAGATGTGAATGAGGCACAGCATATAAAAATACGTACATTTGCGTAATTAACATGAGGTGTTACAATTTTCGCATGCAACGGCGAAACATACGAGAACCAGTAATTAAAATCAAGTGGTCAAGTCATCATATGATTTATACATCAATTTACACGCGGATCTTGACTAGACTAACGAGTCTCGCAATGTCCGTTTGGAAAGGAAAAATGCTCAATGCAGGGAAATAAAACAGCTTTATTACTCGAATATGAAATATCACGCTAATGAAACGACATAAATATCGCAATGAAAAGATGGGAACTTTTTAAATAGATAGTTAAAACTTTCAACTGAACTCAAAGCGGCTCTCATTCCTGGGATAAATGAATATGCACAATACATCTCACAGCTCAAACTAACGAAAAAATACGGTATGACAAACCTAAGATAAAGTTCAAACCACATGAGTAAAATAATTGGAATAAATAAAACCTAATAATATTTAAGGGGAGCGTGGTGGCCTAGTGGGTAGAGCGCTTGGCTACTGATCGAAGGGCCCCGGGTTCAAATCCGGGTGAAGTCTTTGAACGCCCCGAACAAAAATCCTCGGAGTGCGAGGTGGGGAAAGGAACTGGCCCCCCTACCCTGAATGTGTGAAATTCACACGCATGTGGCTTAGTCCGGGTTGAGCTCTACCCTCAACTATCCAAACCAACCTTCGGGTTGAATCACTGAGTGAGAGTGAATAATATTTACACCATGAGAGTAAGATACTACTCTCAATTCGTTATCGCAGACGCCGTGATGAAACTATAACACTATGCGAATGAATTTGCAGGGGCTTCAAGAAGCAAAGGGGTTCATTCTTCAGTAACATTCATGCTAATATGAGGTGAACATTTTAAAATTTGACGACGATATATTACTAGGTGGGGATTAGTGTTAAGTATAGTCTTAATTATAATAAATCCCTCATATTTCCACGAAAGAACCATGAGCCAGAGTACAAGTGAACTTAAATGAACTAAACCCTAGGCAGGGGAAATCATGGGGAAGGCTGTGAAATCGCATCTAAAACGGGAAGTTGGATGCATCAGGCAGATACGTGAGACGATTTTTTTGGGAGATAACCGCAGTAAAACCGGACGTTCGCGGACAGCCTGAGCCGATAGTCATTTAAAGCCTAGCATTTCCAAAAGCGCACTATCTGTCATTCATCGAGAAAGAGGGACATCGTTCTCGCCGCACCGACGGCATGCCCGTAGTCTTAATTTAAAAAAACTCAAATCTCTGATAGGTTTCCTGCGCTCTATTTCACCGGTGATTAAGATCATCGTTACTACGAGGGAAGTCTCTCCCCGCGTCTGGGCATAAATCCTCCACGAGATGAGATGACGCACGAATCGAGCTTCGGTTGCATTTGTACGAAAAAGGAAAAGGCTTCGCTATCATTCGCTATCCCATGTTACGAGCGAACCCCGGCCATTTGGGACCAACGATGACGACAGTCGATTTGCAGGACTGGATTGAATGCAAACAGTTGCAGTAGGGTTAGCAGGTCTGTAGAGAGTAATTCAAGACTCCTACATCTACAAAATACCCTGCAAGCCACCTAAGGGGTGTGTGGCAGGGGGTGAGTATTCACCAACATGCATTACACTATACCCTAAAGTTAGTGTAACTACGACATATTATGCATTAGCATAACTCGCTAATGCTTGTCACGAGACGAAGCCTCACAAGCATGCACTACACTACAGATATTATCACAATGGAGAGGGACTGTTAATATATATATGTATTTTGCAACTACATAAATGGACAGACTCAAGACTTATGTAGAAAACATGCACGGCGTGCTGTTAGTACTAGGTAACAGATAAGGATTTAAGTATTAGGGAGTACTACTACTACTAAGAGATACACTACTTAACTACAAACCTACATAAAAGCAAACTCAATCACCAATTTCCGAATAGGTACACGATTCCGATTTCACATGATTATAAGCATAGAATTTCTGAATTCAATCCGTTCTGGCGTAACTTAGTGGAAGTCCATTTTCAAATAATGACAAGGCCAACTATGTTTAAATGCACATAGTATTTTATTGGTACAACTAGTTTCAACGCTACGGCGGAGGTACGTGATGATGACGTCGTAGCGTTGAAACTAGTTGTACCAATAAAATACTCTGTGGATTTAAACATAGTTGGCCTTGTCATTATTTGAAAATAGAATTTTTTATGTGCTGCTGAAAGGGCGGATTGAGACGAGGGAATGGCGGGTCACAGGTATCACATTGAACCTGAGGTGTCAGTGGAGTAAGAAAAGCAACATGACGTAATGATTCCACACTTTATTAGAACCAACACGACCTAGGTTTCAGTATCTCATGCCATCATCAGGTCCATTTTTTTCATTAATAATGAAGGCATTCCACCGAGTAACGCCAAAGAGTATAAGACATAATGCGTTCATTGAATTCCACTGATGCACTGTTTATACCTTCCTTTGCCACATTTAAAGAGTTTCTTCATTACCCTATTTTTCTCTTCATCCCAATTCACTTCCTATCTCCCTCCATTACATCCAAACTGCCCAACCTTTTCTTCTCTAGACTCTGGTTCCATAGCGTTTACCACCAACAACAGTCTTCAACATCCCTCACCTGGGTTAATGATTTAATAGTGTCCTCTACCAGTTTACGACAACAGAATGATACACGTCTGCTATTTTTCCAATTTCTCATGCAATAAAAGACGAAGGCTTCAAGGCAATAACAGTTGTAACGAAAGAAAAAGCTATTATTGCAACGATCGTGTCCTGCGTTTGTTGTAAAATAACTGCTTGAAAGATGTACTTTCACAGTATTGAAGTGGTAAGAAAATGAAGGCATCACCTCATCTTCAAACAAATTACTGCAATAGTTGTACGAAAAATCGGAACTTCGACAGCTGGAGTTCGCAACTTGGGCTAAAAAAAATGATTGCTGGGAAATAAAGTCGTTGAGAAATGGGAATCTCTTGTGTCTCACTTGAACTTTTGAATGCGTTAGGACTTTTTAGTCAAATAAGTATCTATTAAAAACTGTTTACATAAAAAGGTGAATTTTCTTATCTGTCTCGACGGACGCAGACGCGAGCCAATCACCACAACACACAAACGGCAAAAGGAAGTGGTCCCCTTGCCTTTCAACTTGATAATGGGATAAAAAGAACTTTTTCAGGCGAGTTATTGAGGAGAAGCGTCACGACTAAAACAAAGCAATAAGCCATGGAAGATCCAAGATTAGGGACAATTGACCTCTACAGCAACCCCGCCTACGTATACTCACGTCTGATTTACCAGTAAGTAGATCCCAAAGATACACCAACAAGCTTCTTACAGCTGGAGTCTGTGGCCAGACTATAGTAGTAAAAATCTCACTAGCAGAAAAGTCTTCAATGGTCGAAAGAAATTTCTTCATCACGTCTTGGCAAGAGCGGGTCTGACATACTTTTAAAAACGCCGTAATCTTTGAGTTCCATAGTAAGAACAGCATTGAGGGTGGAAAGATATATAGATTGTACACCATTTCTGTTAAGAAACATGAGATAGTCGTATTGAAAAAGATGCAAAGTAGCGCGTGATAGGTGTTAAAAGGTATATATATAATATATTCATAGATTCATACTAAGTCCAAAATATTTGTACTTAAAGGTATTCTGGTAATGATTAAAATACAACCATGAATGTCATTCATAAAAATTTGACAAATAAATATTACGAAGAAAGTAAAAGCACCGTCATACGTACACTGCTTAATACAGCACTGGATAAAATAGTATCGTAAGAAAAATGTACGAGACCAAAAGCAATTATAAACAGATAAACAATAAAAATATTCTCACAGTTAAAGTACCGTTATAATCAAATGGTTCGTTGGCATGGCCAAAAACGGGAGGAAAGAGAAGCATAGTACAGAACAATAACCATTGTGATAACAATTTTAACTGAAATAAGCAGTATTTTTGCAGGTAGTAAATACTGATATTTTGGAAAGATAAATTTCGTTTGTTTTGCGCTGTGTGCGCCAGGTGAGCCGAGAAAATGCTGTTTATTATTTTTGGCTATTTTTTTACCTGCAATACCAGTAAAGAATCAGAACTACTTGTTATTGCGCTCAAAAATCACATGAAAGATATCTTAGTAATGAATTTAACATAAAACTGAATTTTTCAATCGTCCTCTTGAGGCTTCCATTTCAAGATCCCGCAGCAATTTTCTACACCATTGCGCAATGCAGTTGTGATCCTCAAGTCTAATTGAAACATAATTCGGATTCTTTGACTTTATTCATCAGCAATAGCTGAGAGCTCTGATTGATCAAGTAACCTTTTCCTACTAAATAAGACGTAACCTATTCACTAAATAATAATGTCAACGCTAATATAGTTGCTCTAAAACCGGTGTTACATCGCAATCAAAATGAGAGAAAAAACACACAGAAGTCTCCCCTTGCAATTTTTTCGAAGGTCACCAACAACGATGCTCATTGTTAGGAGTAGAGCTGGGAGCGGAAGCACTGGTGAGGCATTAAGGATAAGACGGTAAATGAAAACCTCGGGAGCCGTAATCAGATTACTCTCGGTGAGTAACGTCTTTCATACATCTTAAATTTCTTCCTCGCATACAGCAATTGTATTGGAAACATTGAACGATCTTTCTACAGACAAAGGACGAAACGAATACGCAGAAACATATCCGAAAACTCAAATACAGAACAAACTCAGGAACTTCTACTGCAAGATCTAAAACAAAAGATCGAGTGATATTACAGAAAACCTACAGGGCATATTTCGGCAAGAAAATTAAGTCCCTTATCAATAGAATTCGAATAGTAACAGTACAAGGGCTTTTTTCAAGACGTGTTAATATGCCATACATAAAAAGGAAAGGTAAAGGAAAAATTAATTCGGAGAGGGAGGAGATTATGTGTGAAAATATTTTGGTAACATACATTTCTCGATTTTTATCGCAATAGTCGTGCATTGTGCTTGGGATGAAACGATTCCCATATTTATCTGTTCACAGTGTACCTAGTTTTTGTTTATGTCACTTTTGTCTCACTACGCACATGTAATGTGGCGGTTAAAAAATCACCGTGTCCATCCGATACTCGTGAAATCTGATTTGTTCCAGTTATTTGGTCCTAGCGTGTAACCTTGACCGGTTTTTTACTGTCTTTTCCGGCTCCAGCCAACTGTTAATTGTCCCTCGTAACAGCTTTTAACAAAACGCGCAGTTTTCTTTTGTATTTTGTAATTTTAGCGGGTATATAGTTATGAAAACTGAACAGCATATATAGGTAATATAACAAACAGGGGTTATTTTATCCATCACTTTATGGCGAGGAAAATATAAATAGGACAACAAAAATAGGGAGGGGTGTATTGAATAAATTAATAATGAGATACCGAAACTCATCTATACGTAGCCCCAGAAACTCAAATTTGGAACCAAATAAAATTTCAATGCACTAGCTTCCGGCGATTATATCAAACGTAAGATTCTAAAGGAAAAAAACCTCGACTACGTATTTATTTTGTATTCTGTAGTTTTAGCGGGTATATAGTTATAAAAACTGGACGGCATACACCTATAGGAAATATAACAAATAGCGTTTATTTTTTTTATCACTTTACGGCAAGGAAAATATAAATAGGACAACAAAAAAGGGAGGGACGTATTGAATAAATTAATAATGAGATACCGAAACTCATTTATATGTAGCCCCAGAAACTCAAACTTGGAACCAAATAAAATTTCAATGCACTAGCTTCCGGCGATTATATCAAAAGTAAGATTCTCAAGGAAAAAACCTGGACTATGTAATGTAACGGAGCCGTTTCACGTCTACCACTGCATTTAAGGGCAAATTGGAACGTTGCAACAAGGCCAAAGAGAGAGATATGAAGAGAGAGAGATTCCTTGGCCCGCATCCCAGCGGTCAAATGTTAGCTCAGTAGATTAATGGGTGAGCGGGCAATCGCGAGAATTACGGAGTCACCATTTCCGCAGCAGCGTTACGTAGCAGGCGCAAAATCAATGAAGGCGTACCCGTACGAGTCGCAGCACCACACTTCCACACTAAATGCCGTTTTAAACGTAGTTTATTTACATTCCATAAATATATATACCATGGGTTATGCGAGATATTCATGCTCAATACCCCGCGATTCAACTCCCAAACTTTCAATCTAAGGATTTCGGCGCACAAACAAACGCTTTCAATTGGTGTTTTCGTTAAGACTATTGTTTTGGGGTTTGCACGAATCTCACGAATCAGTAGAAGGAAATGACTGTGGCATAGCTGTGGAGGTCCGGTATTTCTTTATTATGGAAGGAAACCATAATTTGTCTGATTGAAAAATATCGCGTCCGGGAAATGCTTAGGAGAAATTTATGACAGGATCCGCCATAATTAAACGCGACGTAACCATTGCCAGCTGCAGGCGGGGAGAGTGTAGGCTGAATAAACAGGAAACCAAAATGCGTGTGATTTCAAGTTTTCGAGCATTTTGAGCCGGCACTGAAACATTCGTGGTCCCATGTTCCCCATCACGATGTTTCTAATAGGCGTATGTAACTCAATTCTCATTTTAAGAGTATTTGTTAAACGAAAAGCGTGCCTTTCCCTTATATTTTGTCCAACTCACGAATTACACCGTACTCGCACTAGCATGAAAAGGAGGATCACCCCTCCGAATTCTAGCGAAACCCAACGATGCTTAACTTCGATGACTACTTGTAATGAAGCGGGAACCGCCTACTAATAAGGGGGAACCAGTTTTGTCATCAAAGCAGGCCTTTGGCTTTTGATACCTACTACATAAAAATCCAACTTTCAACAAGTCAAATTGTTCTTCAGTTCCTGTGGTGAAGACTGCACTACGCAACCCTGATAATCATCCTTTTTCTGCTTTAAAACTGAAAATCTATACAAGCTATTTGTTTCGGATAGGATTCCACCTATTAAGCCATACGGTGTTTAATCATTCCGATTTCAGCACAGACTTCAGACCTATTTATAAAATAATGGTGAGAAACGGCCGGGCTGAATCCCTGTTGCCTAAAATCGGCTGGGCGGAGGCTCCATGGGTGGGGGAGGAGTAGGAGGTGGAAGAAGAAATTCGTGGAAATTCGAATCGTTTTATTTCACTCCCTTTCGCCGAGTCGGGAGATTGCAAGTGGGTTGATTTGGCGAGGGTCTGGCTCGCCCCTCGGGTTTTTCGGACAGGATTCGACGAACCCACTACGGACAAGGTGGGAGAGGGAAGGATAGACTGGGTGAGTCGGAAACCGCCCACGGTCCGATTCACCGAAGAAATAAAAAAATTAAACCGGCCGGACGCTACTGCACATCCCTTCTCCACAAACTGCCTGGGCTCGAAAGAATGGACCATCCACCAACCTCCCTCTAGCCCAGTACACACTACCGACCACCTTCCGCGCCATCGTAAATTTTAATTCCTAAAATTGCCGACTTGGCAAGATAAGCGCTAGAATCACGGTGGAAAACGAAAAGAAATCAAGCACAGTAATCAATTCAGGCATGCAAAACGGACATGGGTAATTAGTTAATGCTGCTGAATTAGGAAGAGAATTAATGTGTAATTTAAAATAAAAAAGACAATCTCAAAATTACAACATATCACGGAGATGCGGGATTTCTGCTTCCGTTTGAGAAAAATTGTGTGCTTCATACGTGCTAACATAACTAATCGACACATTCTAATGCCACCCAATTCAGGAATCGCACGCTACTGATCTCAAATGAATGTAGAAACTCCTTATCCCAATTATAGGTTGCAGTTGATGTCATGTTATTCGGTGCATATGACTACTCCATCAACTTCTTCATCGAAGAACATCCTTCTCATCCTTACTTTCGCCTGAATTGACCATTGTGCTTTACTATACCCTATTACTTCCGCTATTATACACTTTACCTTTGAATAGGCAGTCTTCGGAACTGAAAGTTACGATGACACGAACGCGCGATCGCACGGAGTTATCCACCTACGACGTTACGTGCAACGTTCGGTACGTCAGTTAGGTGAACGAGGCATTTCTAACTAGGTCTCTCTTCTCTCCAAAACCTACTTCCCGCCCTCCATCCCATCCCACAAAACCTTAACGCCATGTCCCACGCGCGGTGTGGGGGAGACCCGCCATCTTTTTTAATGAGGAAGCGAAAAACTCAACGCGCGTGCAAGGAAACACACTCACACATACAAGACCGCGGACCCGTGGACATGACCGGCACGCAAACCCAGGAAGACCAATCCGAAAGTCAAGCGGGAACGAACGGATGGACCGAGAGCCGAGCGGCGAATCTTCATCAAAAATATCCTTCCTGTAGGCCGAACATTGGGAAAAAAGAAATCAAAGCCACTACGTCAGGGCACACTGAGCATATATAAGTCGAATCCTCAGTAAAGACCATTGGCAGCATATATGTAGTGCAGAGCACGCTTGTGAGGCTTCGCCTCGTGACAAGAATTAACGATTTATGCTAATGCATAATTAGTCGTAGTTACACTAACTTTAGGGTATAGTGTAATGCATGTTGGTGACTACTCACCCCCTGCCACACACCCTTGAGGTGGCTGGCAGGGTAATTTGTAGATATAAAGGTGGGCGCCGCAGCGCCAAGCTACCGTCGATGGCCAATCTTCGCACACCACCTTGCATATATCTTCGTCGGCGCGGAATCGGCGCGTGAACTGTCGATTTATTTTTTTGGTCTTCAGATTTTTGCTCACCTTTATGAAGTCCAAAAATAGCTTTTCTCTTCTCCCATCTACCTATCCCACCAAATGTTCTCATAAACAAAATATTTAACATCCCATCACAACTTCATCGATATTTTTCTACCTCTTTCGAATTCCGTTCTGAACTACCATATCCAGCATTGATTCGTATATTTCTATCCTCCATCTACCTTATATTTCCCATCCTGTAGCACCAAATCTCAAAATCATACAATATAACTTCATCCACTATCTTCCAGTGAAGTTTCAGGACCATGGAACGAGCGCTAAGTTTAAAAGTTTTAACTAACCTTTTGACATGATTTACAACAGGTTTACCGACATTGAATTCCCAATAAAAAGTAAAAACATTTCTTATTGACATAGTTTTCTTCTTAAGTCTCACTAAAATTCATTTTCACCATGAGGTAAAAACACTTGAGGCGTCCGATTACCTTTTTAACTGAAGACATAATTTCTAGGGAAGTCGCTTATCTCATTGAATTTCCGGCAGTGAAAAAATGAACTGGGATATTTTTTCTTTTGTTTCCAAAATTCTCCAAACAATCCTAGGTTTCCTCCAATATAGCATCTGCAATATTAATTTACGACGAGGAAGTTAATAGAACGCCATTATTACATAACTAATGAAAAGATGTAATTAAAGAATTCCCAAGCATAAGCTAATATTAGCTAATTGCATACAGAGCAAAAAATGGCAACAATACAATATTTTTGACTCAAAGTCTAACCAATGCTTGCGTTGAAAGAATATTAACGATTTTTTCACCAATATTCCGCCAGAAAAAAATATAAAGCTTCAAACGTTTTGTTGACCTTCAGGAAATTTCGTTCGCTTTTATTATTGCGCGGATTTCATTAACATATAGGATGCTAACAAATTGTATATCTGTATTTTTTTTCAAGATAAATAGACCGTATCTGGTCCAAGGTGGAACGGTAAATGCAAACTTCGATGTACTTCAATGCATGTACTGCAATGCATGCACTGCAATAGACAAGGTGGCAAGAGTGTTTTTCAATGCTCCGTCGGACTGAATATTATCGCAATATAACTCAATTCGTTACTCAATTACTCGTTTGAAATACACTCCGCATCAAAATAACACGTAAGAATGAATCATGAAAAATTAGCTGAAAAATTACTATTGATAAATAAATATAGCACAAGACAGTTCATTAAATCGAAAAAAAAATTAATACCTTCAGTAATCAATTAGCAGCATACGTAGAGAGGTGAAAATGCTTCATCAATCTCCTAAAGTCTTCGATTTCAAAAACAATTGCATACCCTTCATCAACTAAGACTTTACCAGCCACCTATAATCATATAAATTAATTCCACATCGAAAAATCTCAGAATGAGTACAGCATATTATTCACCAACCATTCTCGGATAAATTTCACCACCATGAATTAAAGAAAATTTAATTGTTACAGAAACATTTCTGCTTAAGATGGGAAGACAGTTACATACCACAATAATAGGGCATTCTTTCCTGAGCAGACAGTTTTATATGAGCTCACAAGCAATATGTTCGCTCTAGGAGTAGCGATTAATTAATCACGAAAAAAGTATACGCTTATATTTCCAGTCGAAGGGATGACTGGAAAAATAGGTTAAAATAAATCAAGCTACGGGTTTCGGCTCCATAAGAGACATTATTTCCTAAACGTCGCATTTTACAGTGCGTAACCACACGGGGCATAACTTCATAGAAGACCTTGCCTCTGTGTACAGCTTCCCAGCTGACTCCACGGATGTATTCGATTAAGGATTCTTGACAGTGACACTGAAAAATCACGCGCCACGCTTTCCTCCGGTGGACTCTTCATACTCCGCCATGGGTAAGTGCAAATTTACAATCCGTAAGTCTAAGGAATTTGAGACATTCGGCGACACGACAGCCACTTATAAATGATTTGGACAGGCGAAATGAATGGGAAGAAATATCGAGGAATATCAAGGACGGAATACGTTATGCAACTTATGAGGGATGTAAAAAATGAAGAATTATGAAGGAGTTAAACGATTAGGTGTGAAAGAGTGGAGTGGAGGTCTGCATCAAAACTATCTTTAATTTTCTGACTGGTGATGGAGATTATGTCGAATAACATCGTACAGCTTTAACAATAAAATCAGCATTACTAGTTGGCGTCAATGACCTGAGAAGCGCTTACGTATATCATTTTTCAGTAATCGTGCTTCAACATCGTGTATGGTAATACTTTTTTAATTTTTTTCCTTCCTGCGGTTTGGATTCGAGGCTTTTTAGGGGCAGAATGGCTCTTTTCCCGCAGTATGGATGCAACAAAAGAAGACCACAGAGCTTAGGGATTCAAGTTTGGATGAAGTAACCCCTCACGCTATCGCCACGTGGGGAAGGTAAATACGTACTCAACATTCCCCCAAAAAACCGCCTCCGCTACTTGATAGGTCGGACCAAGCTGAATTCTCTTAACGGAAGCGGAAAAAGAATTCACAGTCAAAATACATACAAATAATCGGGGCTGAGACAACACACCCATTGAGTAACGATTTTTCTTCGACGCTTCAGCATATTACGCATGTAACTAATTAATTTAAATGTAACTTTCATGACTTTTTCACTCAATGCGATTAAACTTTCTGATGAAATAGGTGTACAAGCCCAAACTTTCGTCAAAGTGTCGCGAGTCTACCCAAAATGTCGCCACTTCCTCAACTGTACAGAATGAAATCATTTTATAAGTAGGCAGGGAGCATCACCACGTACATATCTCACATAATCATCACATAATTATATCTCATTGTACTTCCCAGACATTCATTAACCGAAAGAAACATTTGGACTGGAGCCCTTTCCAGGTTTTAGATTTACCATGGGTTTATGACAGTTTCTTTCACAAAGAAACTGTCGTAAGTGAGCGTAGGGTATATCGAACGCCGCGCTGCCGATTATACGATAATTATGAATCATCGTAGCATAATAATTTATAGAGAATTTATGAATTCCTCTATTCAACATAAAGCGCAGAATTTTCATGAAAATTACGAATAAAGCAAGAAAATAATTTCGGGGCAGAACTGCGTCATCGGTATATCCACAAACAGATTTCTCTTCGTAGGATTCCTCTTCGTAATGAAAGTTATTATTCTAAGCTATCAATTTTTAGAAGAAAAACTATATATCCCCTTACTAAAAACATAATCACTTGCATTTTCTTCCACCCGATTCGCATATCAAAAAAGATTCGATCAACGTGAATCCTCGCCAGGGTCTCCCAACAATTTGAGAGAGCGAATTTCCCCTTTTTAATGGAAAGCCCGCATTCCTTTGTCGTATTTAATCGAGCAGAAAAAGGAATTGAAAAAGGAATGAGAAGAGGGGGGAAGAGGAAAAGGGGGAAATCGGATATCGAGCAGGAGGTCTACAATTATTTAAAAGGGGAGAGCTTCGAATCTACTCGGAGAGGAGGACTTCGAAAGACGCCGAGGGTTGCGAACGAGTAAGCCAACGTCACCAACTTCTCAATTCTTCCTCAGAATATGGACTCTAAGAATACAGATGTAAATAATAATCGTTACATGGTTCCCTTCCATTGTAAATCACTATAATTCGAAAATTTAGAAATGATTTCACTTTATAATATTCCACAAAAAGTTTCATTTCTTCCGACCCAGGGTTTCGACAATTACACAGTCATTATCGAGGTGACAATGGTTCACCAAGAGCCCCTTTTGTACAGAGAACCATTGTCACCTTGACAATGACTGTGTAATAGTCGAAACCCTGGGTCGGAAGAAATAAAAACTTCTTGTGGAATATTACAAAGTGAAATCATTTCTAAATTATCGCAATGTGGTTTCACCAGGTTAAGCCTGAAAATCTGATATATATTCACAATAATTCCACATTAAGCTCGATTCGCAACTCAAAGAAACTATATGGTGATCGACAAGGTGATTTTTAGTCAAAACTCCGTACATCCTCCGTACAGTGAGAATGGTTCAACTAGCTTTAGGCCGTACTCCACTGCACTTCTCTCCATTTCAATCCCCACTAATGGGCGTGTAGTGGATTTAAGGCAGTTGGATTGAATTGAGAACTGTATTTATTGCCTCAAGCGGATTGTTGACTTAAAGATTGGATGTCTTAGCCACTCATGCTTCAAACTAGGTTTTGGGTCAGAATTTGCTCTCGGTTACCAGCACTTTTATTGTTTCTCGAAAAAGTTCCAAAATATTCCGCTTCAATCTGAGGGGTTACAATTCAGTAGTGAAATACGGCAATCGTTGAAAATACGATTGAAAATCAGGAATCCAACGCATTGCATTGTGATAGCGGATTTTTTACCGTCACACTCAGTTCAAGCATGGGGCATTTACATATAAAATTAATTTCAAGGATTCAACGACAAAATACACGAAAACGGATATGGATCAATCAATGCATGGATGTTTGAAATTGAGGTCCTATTTCAACCCTCTAGCATTACATTATTGGGTCAATTCCATTTTACCTTCGATAAAAAATAGCACATTAGTACAGACATTATCAACTCACTTTTGTAAAATCCAGAGTACTGTTCACAGAAAAGTTCAATAACCAAAATTCGCAAATGGTGAATTACGTCAATTCTAGTTAATCATGTCCAAATAATAATCCCCTCTTACTTAAACGACCTCACACTACGTCGGTCCATAAAAAGCGCTTTCAGCAAGCAACTACGGCATGGTTAAACGCAAATAAAAAATGGAAGAACAGAATGAGAACGCTTCGTGGGTTGCAACCAATAGCTTGCTTGTATGACAGAGTATTCAAATAACTCCTTTTTTACGCTATGGATATGTAGGCCTTTTGTGCGAGCGCTGTCGGTCTTACCATAAGCACTTCCCTCATAATGATGAGGACAGTTTCCTATCGTAAGAAAGAGGGCTAAGAATTATTTCGAGGGCTTGAGAAGTGGAAGGGAAGATAAATGGAAGCCATTCTTCCCATGAATATGGAAAAGTTCAATGACTCGCCTTAAGACAACATCGGGGACAAAAGAAATCCTAAAAGCGGCCTCACCCATCGATCCATAAGTCCTCCACGAGCTTGGAAAGTTGCGATCACTTTAAAACCAAACTAAAGCTCATCGCGTGCGCCTGCAACTGCACACACATAACATCGACGTCTGCGTGGTGCCCTGCCAGCCACCTTAAGAGTGTGTGGCAAAGAATGATTCCACTTCAGGCATGAGCTATCCGTTAAACAGAATATCATAATGTAGTTATCTATTTTACAAGTAAACAAGTACTTAAGTAAAGAACGTAACAATAGAAAGTAACCAGGATTCTGCTTCTCACGCGCGTGCACAGTGGACTTTACAACTCATCTGAATGAGTCCGTACTTCAATACAACACATAGCAATAAGAACCATTAAAATACAGGAGTTTTTAGAATTTAGAAAAAATTATTATCAATAATTATAAAAAAACCAAACTTTCAATATTTGAAATTTGCCTTCTACTATTCATAAAACAGTCCAAAATATTTTACAAGTTATTCCTGCGACCGAGAGTGGAAACTATAGTGAAAATTTAATTACATGAGAAACCGATCAAACATTTTACATTCATTAAAACCGTATCATATTCCTCCTGAATACTTTAGGGCATTTTAAACTTAATTTCTACTCATTTGCGTGGCATTACAACTGCATCTACTTTTCTCCTAGACAAAGTCAGTCTCAGCTAATTCTCTAAGAAAGTTAATCAGATGTTTCCAATAGAAATAGCTATAAACTAACTACGAAATATTTTGAGAGACAATTTAAAACAAAATACTGGAACTTCCAGACTGATTTTCTGGTATTTCAACTTAACTAAAGCTAGCGTACTGTCTCAAAGTATTGTTATTTTTCTGCCAAACACAGACTATTGTCTACCAATTTCCATTAATACGTTCCATTCCACCATAGTCATGCAAACTCATATTGTCATTGAGGTGTATACCAGTTCCAAGCTTTGATGAACAGGTTTTCACGAGTTTCCCTAATTTCAGTTTAATTTTCACGGAGTGTACATATGAATTTTCCAGGATTTAAAAATTCCTTCTGATATACATAATTTTCCAGTTAGTTTCCCACCAGTTTTATACTATCCGTTTCGATATATACCTACATAAGATATGTTTGCAGATTATTAAGAAACCATTATCTAAGAAAATTACTATTCCAGATAGAGGAAGCTTCGGCAAGCTTTTGAAGTCTCTTTTGAGTTTGAACCCATTTCCTTTGGGGGCTGCTTTCAATTTCCAACCGAGGCGCAACTCAGCGATCATCCCTTCAGTATCTGATAGCTCTTTCTGGAGTTTATAATTGCAGAATAAAGGTCAGGATGGTGTTTTCCCACAGCCGCCCGAAATCTATTCTGCCAACCTTCACTGCAATTATTGGTCATGTGTCTCCGTCGATTGCAGCGGAATATTGATTCCATGCACGCAGAGAAGTAGGTGGTTTCCTGAGCTCACAAGCTGGTAACCACTACCAAGTCAGAAGGTTGATTTTTGTTTTACCAAGAAGATAGTAACGATTACCATCTCAATTGGTTACCTTGCGTGGGTTGCCGTCACCGCGTCGTACTGGTAACCAGAACCAAAAGGCGGTTTATGCCTCAACCAGACCCATAGTTGTGATAGACATCTCTCATTGTCTGAGTTATTCAGTAAAATGGTCTCGTTACCAAGCTCTAGTGGAAGGATGTGTTGAAACCATCTTGAAATGGCTGCCTTGAATCTCTCTTGAAGTTGTGTTGAGAATGTACTTCGGGAAGGTGGATTCGGTAAAATGGGCGGAAACCGGTAGGGATGGAAGTTTACCCAGATTAGGAAGAATTCTGGGAATGCTTAAAATCGTCGAAAATTAGACACATCCAAGAGAGGGATGTATGAAATGAAGAGTGGTGTTTGGCCCGCATGGCACACAACCCCCACATGCTCAAGTATCTCAGTACGCATAAGCCTAGCAACGAGGGGCACCCATATCGCTGAATTATGCCTGCACCATAAACAATCGCACGGCTTAGAGATACGAAGTTACGGTATTAGCTATCAGTACGCCACGGTAAATTACCAGCAAATGCGGATGAAATAACGACATAAAATTTTTGGCGGCGCAGAAGCCGTGAAAATAAAGTACCGAAAGTTACTACAACAGTTGTCGAAAGAAAATGCCTATGAACTAGTTTATCGGCATACATATCGCTACAAGCCAGAACGCAAACAACTAAGCTTTATCATCATCAACAGTAATCAATTCGAATATTGGTTTTCTGAAGCTCTCCACTCCACTCTCCTAGCTGCTAGCCGCCTTACTCCGCCGTAAGTATTCACTGAGACCTATGAGGACTAAATTTATTAACTTGTCATTGAAAGGAAGTGTTACGTATTCCCTAGTGTATTTCCGCTAATTATAAGCATATTAAAACATTTTCAGACACTAACAGATAGATAACATAGTATGGTGCGAAATAGGGTCCTCGGGTTTTTGTTCCTTACGTTTCTCTCCATCTAACTGTGAGGATACGCTAACTTGATCCAGGGGGCATCACTGAATTGCATACTCCGGACCAGTCATGCCAACGGCAAAAAAATAAAATAATCCAACTGTTAGGCAGTAAATAACTCATGGCATAATATCACACCTTATCTGCTTTATCAGAAAACCTGGTAAATTAGCAAGTTAGGGCTGACTGGTGGTGACGGTCATAAGTAATCTGAATTCATGAAATGTCAGTAAAACATCCAGAACTATGCGTCAACCACACGGCACCTCCAATTAAAAGGGTTTTTGAGAATGCAATTAAGATTCAAACCAAACAAACTCAAACAGACTATAATGTGAAGGAGAATTTTTAAGCCAGGAAATCCAAATAAAATATAAATCTAAAACCTGAGATAGAGCAATGCTCAGTAAGGAGGAAACTTAGAAGTCACACAACGAAATACAAATCTAATCTACAAAAAAAGGTATTCCTTTGAGTTTTCCATCGATTGCTCTACAAATACTATGCATAGAGAAAATCATTACCATGAATGTTATAGAGTCAAAATAAGTGTATTTAAGGACAGGGCATTGAGGAGGATACAAGTGAAAGCGTATTAAGGAGTATTTTTTTCCTAAATCCGAAAGAAAACATCATTAAGGGTTTACACGAATACACATTTGTGCATTTAAAATTACTATGAAATTTTCAAAACCACACATTAATTCAGACAGGTTATAAACAAGTTTGTTGACAGCGCACGGAAAGGCGTTTTAAAGCAGTATTTTCAGGAGGGCTACCATGATGTCAAATCAACATCAGCATCTCAACTAATTAGCTAAAAAATAGAAAATCCATCTGTTTTCAACGGAAATTAAATTAGGTAATTATTTTCCTTGAACGGAAATTGTACGGACCAATACCAAACTCTTCAGGGTGACTGTTGTAGCTATATTCAACCGAGCAGTAAAGCTAATGTGTTTACGGTTTATTCTTTTAAATTAACGGCAGAGAGAAAGAAACTCGACCAAGCACGTCTTTTGCAAACTAACCCAGTCGCAAACTAACTTTCCAGAGTCTGCTTTTAGACTGACTCACGGAAGAGCAGTAAAAGAATACCAAATGTGGGCCTCGGAGGATACGAGAAGGAAAATGATTTTTAAAAACTTAAACCAATGTTCTCCTCTCTTCCTGGTTGGCTTAAGTTTTTACATACTTGTATTTCCTGGCTATTTTTTTCAAATTTATGTGGGTGGATTGGTTCAATTATAAAAGTTTGTTTTAGTTCATGGAATACTGGAACACAGCTTTAGTAAATAACTAAATAACTTTTGTTTTCTCATAAAAACGTTTGCCTCATTTAGCAATTTCAACTTATTTTCATAGAGACTTTTAGACGAACACAATTTTGAAGTCCCTAAGAGTTAGATTTTACTCTCGCGAATTTGTCAGAACATCGACAAGTCAAGAAGGTAGGACATTTATTTGATTACCTGTATACCCTATAAATAGTTTTAGTTCGTGAAATGATAAAACGTAATTCATAATGTATGTCAAGTACGAGGTGATCTCACTCTTATTTCTACGTAAAGTTTTACTTTCACTAAACTTATCAATATTATTCTCCTAGCAATAATTTTATTGCTAAGTCCTCTTTGTAATTGTCATTTTTTTTCTATTTGAAGTAATAGAATTTCAAGGGGTCACAATGACTTTTATGCAATCGACCTCACTAACTTCTTCAGGTTTTTCCTTCCTCTAGGCAACCCAGCGACTCTTGCTCTTTCCGGGGAGAAATAAAAGAAAAACAGAAATAATCGACGGGGAAGGAGCGACGCTTGTTAAAGCCATTGAGGTATCTACCTCAATGGTTGAAGCGACGTGACGTCGAGGCGCGAGAAATCTCATCCAGCTAAGTGCTCATAAAAGGAAGTATCACCTCTGCGGACTGATTAAAATACGACTCACTAACCCGATCCACGTCGGGGATGAGACTGGACGAGGGACCTAGGAAGCGTACAATGTTAGGTGTTAGGCATGGCTAGGACAAACGAAATTTTTCATGGGAAAGGCAATGGAATACTTCGTGCGAACGGTCCTCTATTTCCACATTTGACCCCGCGAGCCGCCGCAAGGGCGCGTGGCAGGAGGTTCGAGAATACCAGCCGAAATGAAAGAGAGAAAGTGGGATGTGTTTCGGCGGATTTTTTCAACATAAACAGTGCGTGGGAAGAAGGAACGTTTATGCCAAGAAATCTGTTAAACTGAGTTTTCTCTTATTGTCGCTTCTGTCACTTCTAAAAATGCAGTGCTGTGTTAAAATAATATCTTGCGGATCACTGACAAACCCACGTGATCAGATTCATTTCCATGTAATCTTAGTCTCTAAAGTAAGCCAAAGAAAGGAAAGCCTACCCACTTCATGGGGAAACTTGTAGTGTCCTTCGAACGAATAGGCTTAAAAAACTAAAACAATGCGAAAGAATGCTTCTAATGAATCACATTTGTTATTGTGTGAACCCCTCAGTCAATCTCCCAATCCCAGCGCCATGTCAGCGCCGACAAGGTGTCGAAAGATTAAGCATGAAGGCCACACAATTGTTACGTTATATGTGCCCATCACCGTACACAATATGTGCGTGGGCGGAAAAACTATATTCAGGAAATCTCATCTCAAGGTGAAGGTCGTAAAATTTTAGAGATCTCAAACGGCGCAGCGATTATGTTTCAAGTATACGAACGTCATTAAATTTCGAGACGACCAAAAAAAAATATCCACCGAAAAGAGAAGACAGGTGTGGCAACCCACAAGTCCCGAAAGCAAGAGATATTTATGGATAGGGATAAGGGAAAAAGATCCTTCACGACCAAATCTCGACGATTTTCACGCAGTAGTGCAAACATAAATTCGGCGAGATAGCCCTGTCCGACAGTGTCCATTGCCGAAGGTCCCAGGGTTTTGCTGGGGATACTTTCAGGGCGCTCGTAGCTTACATCCTGACATTCTACTTCCTGGACACTAGAATTTTTCACGGTACTCTTAGGCAGTGGGTAAAATCAAACGCATCCCATATCCTGTAGAGATAAAACTCTCACTACGGTGTCTCAAGAACCAAACGAACTTCAACTTTGCCTATCAAACTAATCTTCAGTTAGGTCACAGCAATAGTAGGATATAAATTTAGCTGAGCTCTATTTTTCAGTCTAAATCGCACAATACTACTAACGGGGTACTTTATTACGGATCTGCATTATTCGCAACAATATTTTCACCGTAATATTTGGTCCCCAATCATTTGTTTCTAAGCCTACCTATTTAAAATTAGGAAACAAGGATCACAAAGAGCCTTTGAAATTTTTAAAAGTATAATTATGCAAAATAAAGGAGCATACATTAATCGGGAGTTCGCAAAAATACAGAAAAACACCATCTTGATAAAAAACTATGACTACCTATCAGAGATTTATTTGTGAAGAACGAAACAGTAAAAGGATAAGCCAATTCGTAAACCGAACTCTTAAGCACTGCAGCAATCAGGCACTCTTCTTCCACTAATCGCTCATGTAAAATAAGATTTAGATTTCATTTTAATAAGAAACAACATAGTTTCCATGTTAACAACTAGAATTTCTTCAACAAAAAAGGGCAAAAACAATACAATCAACATCAAAGCATTGCTCAAATGCAACACTTCATAAAATCCTTCTATTACTATCACCGGAAAACTATCATTGTAATGTACTTGAAAATCACAGCTTACTAAGAGAAAAAAACGCAAAACCTGGCAAAGTTTCTCCTTTAATGCTTATCAAATGAACATTACAGATTAGTTACGGAGGTTACACAAATAGAGGATTAAAGAAGTAAGAACTAAAAAAGATGTGGGGAATATAACTTGAATTCAGACACGGGCATCGCTCTTTTCTGCACGTAATATCTTTTCATCGAGCAACAAAGAGTCGAAAATTTTACTGAATACCACAATACCACACCAGAGCTTATGTTATTCGTCTATAACACAAGCTACAACGAGAAGAGCTTATCTACCTAATCTCCCTCTCCACCAAGCAATGATGAAATGCTTGTGCCTCGCCTCAGAATACCAAAGGGGACACAGGGACGACTGAATTTGCTTTAACAGCCGAAACTGACAACCAAGCACTAAACCGGATGGACAAAAACTGCTATCCACGCCTCGAAAATTGATTCCAAGAAACCACTCCTACCGACTACTTCACACATATTTCTGGGCCTAAACCAGCAAGGCCACTGCACGAGGTAGTAACGTCCTAGAGCCCGGGAACCGTGAAAACGGGATTCGGCCAAATATCATTTTTTGCTCGCTCCCGTTGAACTCCCACAGCCACGCATGACTGCATGCAAAGTTACACTCCGTAATTTGGGGTACGTTAGAGGATTACCGGAAAAAAATGTATATAATGTTTGAGGAAAGTTTAAAGCTGTATAACGCTGAAATAATTAGGCAATCAGATTCTACGAAGAACACATCTTGCAAGCGTACTAGCCAAAACGTTATGATACGCGCATGGGTAGTTAGCTAAGACCGATTTATAAATCTTCAATACTCTTCACAATACCCTTCAGTGCGGTCGATAAGATAACAACAACCATTAGGGAAATAGACTGCCAAACGGATAGGTTCAAAGTTTCATTTTTATGGCGAATAATTATGGATTGTTATACTACTTAGTCATCATGACTGAATAAAATTTCGTTTGATAATTACACCAGTTCACTAATTCTCTGCACGGTCTTTTCCTCAATAAGCTAACTAACTCAATAAGCTACTAACGGTAATTTCCGCATTCCTTCTTAACTTTTCATAATTCTAAAAGTAATGTAACTTCAGGGAAGAAATTATTAAGAGAACCAATTTTCTAGACCTAACAGCAATAAACTATTTCTTTGACCTAGCCTACCGCGAAAGGGAATGGCGTGATGGTTATATATGTCTATAATTTAATAATAATAACTAACATGCATGTGCTTTACCATGTGCTTTGCATTTAATAATAATAACTAACATGCATGTGCTTTACCATCAAAGGCAAAGCCAACGTTATAATACTAGTATACAGTTCCTAAAAAAATTCACAGTATGTAAGTAGTGCACATTTGGAGAAAATTCGACCCCTGTCCCGAGCTGAATCGTAGGTCACAACCTACATAATGGAACTTAGAGCATTCCTACAGCTGAGCAATCCCTTGCCGTACGGTTCGGTGGCCAGCGTAAGAAAAGTAGATTTGTAGGCCTATGAATCCCTTTGATCTTTCCCTTACACAGAGGCGCCAATCAGAACCAGCTCAGTCTCGCACTCAATCCCTCGATAGGAAAACTCGACAATCGATATCGAACTGCGGGGATGTATCACTTGAAAGCAGGTCCATCGACGATGTTTTTCGGAACCCCGCACGCGCAAACGAAAGCCATCAAACATCCCTGGGGAAATAGAGACAGAAATGTGAAGGGCGAAAAATGGTGGAGATGCGGCCACGTCCACGCGCTTGCTTGAGGACCTCGACTTGCATTTTTCGCTACGAGACGAATATGTGGTGTCTTTACAAAGCATTAAAAAGATCTCGCTAGCACCATCGCGAATTTCGGCCGCGACGAAATGTAAAAGCGATTCTTCCACTACATTCGTCATCTTGAGCTAAACTACATTCCTTGAGTCCATCACGGTACTCGTGCAGCGATCTCTGCGGAGACTATGATAGCAAGTGGAGCCGCGAACGAAAAAAGTAGGCAGTAGGTACTGCAACCATCCTGCGCGAATAGAAAGCGGAGTTTGTTACACGGTGAGCGAGATAGAGAGAGAGGGAGGGGGGAGAGAAAAGAAATTATTTCTGGAGTCTTTTCCGTGCGGGGATGAAAAAGCGAGGATGCACGCATGGTCGAAATGGATGGTGAAGAGAGAGGGAGATATCTTGTGTACTGGCAAAGAAGACCCGTGGAGGCAATGCTGAATATAAAAGGCGGGGAGCGCACTTGAGCCGCGTTGTTACTCATGATCGATCCACACAGCTCCGCAAGCCACGTGAGGAGGACGAAAGACGAAGCGGGAGGGCAGAGCGAAGGGCGGGGTGCGCGCAGGAGAAGGGCGAGGGGAGGGGAGGGATAGGGAGCGAGCCCATAGGACGAGTGGGAAGGGTGTAGGGAGAGAGAAAGGGGGCCGAGGAGGACGTAAGGATCTCCGACAGAGGAGCAGCTTGGAGAGTGAGAGAGAGATGAGGGAAGAGTATATGAGAAGGTACCTCGCAGAAGTGGGCAGATATTGTTTCCTCTCCACACGGAGATTATATTTTTTTTCAACAGGGGGGGTATATTTTTTTGGGAGAAAGAGTGCGAACAGACATGGCTGGTTTGGGGAGGATATGACAGAGAGAGAAAGAGATGGGTGGGGACGGACGGGAGAGTTGGTGGGGGGAAGAGTTAAGTGTGAGGTCACTCCGTGAAAATTTTAAAGGAGAAAGTACATTAAAAAATGTGAAGCCGAAAAGTCGCGGAGGACGGAGAGGTGGGGTGTGTGTACGGGAGTCGTGCTGACCCGCGTCCGTATTATTTTTACCCGAAACGATGTAAACGAATGCAATTTGGTCGCGTAAAATTGCCTAGGGCTCCAAGGAAATTTTTACACGGGAAGAAAATTGGGAATACTAGTCAAAGGATGAATAAATTCCACCCAATATCCACACACAGAAATAAAAAAACTGGAGTTTTCAGTTGCTTGAAAACGCCAGTATTACCACCGAACGCCACTAAAATTTGACTGGGATTGCAATCCCAATCCAAATCAAACTGTTGTATTTATAGTGAGATCTAAAACCCAGAATTTCCTATAATCAGAAAACCAGCCTCACTTTTTTGGAAATGCAAATGATGTAAATGCGGGACACAAAAATATCGGTACGTTTTTCCTCCGAGACTGGACCAAAACAAGGTCAACCAGAAAATATAAATCTCTCTATGCCTTCCTCGTCCTCAAAAATGTTCTCGGAGGAAACAAGAAACTTTCTCGATGTACATACACTCTGTCGCCAGTTTAATAGTTCAAAATCACTTCTCAGGGCTTGAGGGAAATATCGACTGAATTTATGAAAATCACGATGAAGGTATTTGTAACACACGAATTACGCATAACAGCAGGGGTTTACTCACGACATTGAGCTCACAGATGATAATAATTAGAGAATAATGACTTACCAAAACTCGGTTTTCAGTCTTGTCACCTTTTGTTTCCAGTTTAACAACAATCTTGAGCAATGTCTTGACATGTTTACCAAGTAATGTTTTTATACTCTCTGCGGAAAGAAATGTCATATGAATTTATAACACAAGATATGAGCAAAATTAAATCAATCTGTGTTTGAAGAACATAAAATTTCATATAATTTAGCTATACGGACTGGATTTCGGTTTGTACACGAATAAAATAAGTGCTTTAAGAATTTCGCACACATCAGAGCCAAGGGCCTACGCCTACTTTCCCAGTCGTCGCAGTGAACATTCCACCACCTGACAGTTCAACTGCTCGATCCATAACTTAAATTGTGACACACCTTACGTACACAGTCTTAAAATTTAATCAAGCTAGTAATTAAAGAACATATCCCAAAACAAAATTAATAATACATAATGCAGTCAACTGTTTTAAGTTTCGACAAGGTAAACAATCTCCTTACCGTTAAGATCTTTCGTCAATTGCGATCTCGTGGACATTATAACACAATTTTAACTTCCCTCATATACACTACCGACTTAAGCGGATTTTAAACTTTGTACACACTCATTCCAAAAACGCTAGGACACAAAACACCACATGTTACACGACAGAAACGAGCACTGCAGACACATCTCAGCCATTCCTTCGACTCATTCCGGTATCCGGGTGAGCTCTGCTGCAGCGTTGCCAACTTTACTACTTTGGAACTACCAGTAGCCATGAGGCGGGAATATGAACCTGTGCGATGGAGGTACATAAATATATAATTCGTTTTCATTTTATCCTGCAGGATCAAAATTTATATCACATCAGTAGCTTTGAGCTTATTCCTAAATGGAATTAAAGTGCTTTTACATTTCCACTTCGTATATGCATCAATGCCGTAACATTCATCACTTGTTTTTTTAATTATTTTGTAATAACCTTAATGTGGCATGGGTAATTTGAAAAAAGGAATACTCTCCCGTGATAAATAAATTCATAGCGGCTGTGAAGACCAACCACATTCTCTTCATGGTTTTAAAGGTGACCAATCCATACACATTGTCAGGAATTTTCTTAAATACTATATGCATTAGAAAAATATCAGGAGAAAGCATACCTTTTAATCTGTTAAATATTGCGTCATTAGAATATGTAAACTTTATATTACATTTTGATCATTAATGAATATTGGAAGTTTTGACCTCCAGATATACAATACCTTATGATAATCTCTAAATACCTAAATCAATACCTAAAAAAATCTGGAGTTTTTTTAGCTATTGATGTTTGAAATTTAAATAATATTATTTTTTCGGTAAAAAATGATCTCATTACATAATTTTTTATTTCTAAATGAATGACTATTGGCAAAACTGCTTGGCTAACTGTCCAGAGTTGTGAGCTAATCTCTCATACAAATGATCCGTTCACAAAATCGTTCACGCGAGAGCTTCTGCTATATTTTGTCTGCTACGTTGTGAAATACTTTGCACGCGTCGCACCAAGGGTAAACGAAACAATAGCATCATTGGCTAATTTCCATGCCAATGGCTGTCAATGAAATTATTATTATTTTAACAAGCATTAATTGCAGGAAGCAAACACCTTTTACGCTAGGTAACAAGTATTGAACAAAAACTTGCGTGATTCATTTGTCTTTTTGTTGAGCTTTTGTTTTAATCGGTTTTGAAGTTCATGAATGGATGATGTTGCTCTTTCGACAACTGCTGAGGTATAAACGACCGTGCTGCTGAGTATTGAGTAAGCGAATTAGTGGGGGGAAAGTAAATGTTAATCAGGTATTTTTCACTCAAAAAATCAAGAATTGCCAACAATCGCTTTATTTTCTCTGCTGAAATGTCATCTTGGATTTCTTAAATTTTTTTCAAAACAAATAATTTGTATAATAGCATCTGCGAAGTGGTGTAGTTGAATCATTGGGATTTCCGGCAATGTTTTCCTCGTTGGTTAACCATAAATTCATCTTCTACGATGACAGTTTCGCCGGCGTTGCTGCTGGCAATTCTTCAAGTAGGAAAATATACTATGGAATACGACACGCCTGCTGCAACGACTGCGAAACTGTCGTCGTTGATGAACCAACGCGGATACCTAATAACGTGAACATCCCACTGCTTTAAGGAAACCGTATATCACTCTCCTCATCTACCTCTCACGCGTCATATTCGTGATGGAGTTTTCAGCTCCGGCTGAAACGAACATATGGACGCAAAGAAGATAGAAAAACTGATAAAATACCAATACCTGCTGTTTAAGCTGAGGTAGGTGTATCCCGGACGTTCTGTAAAACTAGCAGTCCTAATCGTAAACTTACGTTCCCACGACAAAAAATTTACCGTGGTAGCGAATTACCTGGTTTGCAAAACCCTATATGTGGCACGGACGTAGATTTATACCCTATTGTCAGGATGATCTATTATGGCAGGCGTTTTCGAGCGTTTCTATTGTTAGTTTTACGCGGGTAGAGAGTTGATATTAGACACCATATATTAAGAATGTTAGTAGGTAGTGGAAACGAGGCATATTATGCTAGGCGGAGGTAAAGAATCGCTGCTGAATAATATCAAGTGCATCCTGACCTTCGTGGCCAGTAATGTCCTTTGAATTTGTAAAAAATTAATGTCACTATAGGAAAATTTACATTTATTTTTTTATCAAAAAATTCACATTTCATTTATTCATTTCAAACCGCCGGCCCCGGTAAAATCCTCGCATGCAATCCGAGGGTCGCTGCTTCGCGTCCCGTCTGCTTTGGTTTTTCCCTGCCCATGGCATGGGTGTTTCCAGGGGCGGCGTGGGTGCTCAGGGGCCCGGGCCGCTGCACGCCCCATGGGGCCCCGTTTTTTGACCCCCCCACTCCCAAAAAATTTTTAAAAATTTGTGTGTTTAAAACGCGTTAAACTACAATTTCATAGGAATTTATGTGCAGTATGACAAAATTGTACTTTCACTCACAATCAGAGATGTTTGGTCTGCTGGCTGTTCCAAGTTCGTGGCCCGGCCCGCCCGAGCCCGAAACCTACTAATGCGATAGTTTTTTTTTAGTAGTGCGTGGCCCGGGGCCCGGGCGGGAATCCCCACCCTCCCGCTCTGGTCACGCCGCCCCTGGGTTTTTCTATCAAGTTCTGGTTGTTCGGCCCCTGAGAAACCTTAGGACAAGTCAATGTCTTATCGAGATCGGAGGGGTATTCGGAACATCAGAATCGACCGGGAAAGCAAAGAAATTCTTCTGAACAACATTTTCAATTAATGAGCTTGTAAATTAAAAAAAACTATAGATTTTGTATTCTTCATATATCATCTCTGCGAAAATCCTTAGAAAATCGAAAGTTTCACGGTAGGCGCAATTGCACTTTTAATTGCTTGGACACAATTTTGCCCCTTATTTCCAAAAATTTTTATCCCCGCCCCCTCAAAAACGAAAACCTTCGTATTCATGGCCCACTAATTGAACGTGAAGAAAAAGTTGAAGCATACCGAAGGCCATCATCCTAGGATCACTCCGGACTTAAGCCGTTCTGCAATTGACGTAAGCCGTGAGACGTATGCCGTAAGAAATCTCCTGCGTAGCGTAGCCACTTACCCGATGGGAGTCAAACGTGGCTACGAAGATTGCAAATCTCCCTCGGAGTCTCTGGCCATCACGACGGCGACGGAACTAATACTTGTCGGAGACTCGGAGAAGTATATTACAAAAGGTAACAAATTAAATAATATTTATCAACTGACCAAGAGTACAATAAGATAACATTATGTATAAAAAGAAAAATGTCTACAAACTGAATTTCACCATTTTTGTCATTTACAGCGGTCGAATCGACCTGCTGCAACCCAGAAAAATCAGCGTAAAAACATGCCGTGGTTTGTAATATCTTGAGAGAAAATCTTACACTTGCTTGCATAGGTGAAATAAGGGTAGGGATTTAGCGTACCTTCTTCCTGAACATTTCCCTTTAAATAAAGGCGTTGTTGTAGCCAAAGTTGCCACATCATATATCTGCTACGAGACCCCAAAGAGGATTGCAGTTGTCAAACCTTAATACCTGCTAAAATTTCCGAAGTAATGTATTATAATTATCATGCCCGCGCCGCAGGAATGATAATAATAATGGATGTTATTCCTCATCTGAATTATGTCTTAGGTGACTTTCACTGAAGATACTAAATGAAGTACACTTCTGGTAATCTGTACTAATTTTGTCATAGTATTTGCTCAACGAACCCAATGCAAACTATTTAAATCGCTGCCAGTTTAATCTCTCTGCTAAAGACAAATTAAATTACCCGCATTGAAGCCACATTATCCGTGTAGTGACATCTCCTGGGAGATTGTGAAACAACAAAGCAGGCCAGCAGCGAAATAGACATGTAACTGAAAGACTCTTTCAATCGGTTCGGGTTTAGTGAACGGTTCTTTTACAAACGGCACATCCCGACAGTATTAATGTTAAAAGTATGGCCATCTACATGTTATTTAAATGTATTAGATTTACTCGCAGAAGTGTTTTTCAGGGTAAGTGTTGCTTTCGTGTATGTCAATTTTTGTCGATTTTCTTAATTACTAATTCAGCGATGAACCACGATAGTAGGGATAAACCTCTGAATTTTGAGATTTAACTTGTAGTTTTGTCTTTTGTTTTTGGCGCGCAACGTTACACCGTGGTAGTTCCTCAGGGTTTATAGTCGAAATTCTTTGGTGAATAAAACAGTGACTTAAATTATAAGACAATTAAATGAGCTGCTGCCCTTAGTCTTAACTGTGAACAAGTGTCGCGCCACCATGTCAAGTGATAGTGAGTGTGAGCTCACGAAAGTACTAAGAAATCACTTAGAAAATTGCCAGACAGAAGAAGCTGTGGCAGCTTTAAAAAATGAAAAATATCGTGAAATTGTGGAGAGCAAAAGTTGGGAACTCATACCTGCTATATCCAAACATTTAAATGAAGATGTGTCGCAAAGGTCGCCCGAACTAATTCAGTGTTGTTGTGAATTACTACTGTTAATTGCTCAACATTCCCATCCGGAGGAGGCAATTTTAGAGTTCATTGAGCAAGCTGCTTGCCCGGACAATGACATTTTATTCATTGCCCTACTGGAGCCTTTAATAACAATCCACATGAGACTGAGTCGTAGGCGTTGCGATTCTCTGAAGTGGCTGCTGAATGCATGCTTAGGTCACCTGCGGTGTTTAAAGGCACCACAAATGTCTGGTTTAGAAGACCCCGATGCGCGCAAACTAATGGATCTTGACCCAGCCACCGTACGCATTAATTTAATATATTCATCAATCATTCGTTGTCTTGCTCCTTTGGTAGAAGAAATAAGTAATGGCTCCTCTGAAGACTCTGCCTCTTTCAAGGAAATGGCAATGGTTCTTCAAGTATTTCTGCTACGCCTCTTTGGTGGCCCGCTTTCATTATTGGATTTAAGCTTTGACGAAAAATCAATGAGTGAAGCCCGGTCTAATTCGGAGAAATTAATGCACTTTTATGCTAGTATTTCAGATGATATGATGAACCATTTAGATCAAGTGAAAGAACTACCGTTGAAATCAGTCGATAAAGATTCTCAATCAGCGGAGAACGTGGGGGACTTCGATGAGTGTGATGCATTTACCCCGAGCAAAATTCCGGATATTTGTTTTTCTGTGTTTTATTACATTCTCCTTGCAGAGAAAGTTGACATTGATAAAATCCCTTGTGTTTATAGCCATTTGTATGTTTTTCAATGTTGTGTTTACCTTTCCACCGCTCTGTTTAACCCAAAGGAGGACGCACAAATGCTTAAAGGATTAACTCTTGCCAAATCAGTCATTGAAATGCAAGTTGATTCTTCTGTGCCTTCTGAAGTACTAGATTCACCTGCACATAGTGCTTTTCAAAAGGCGGTCATAAATGCTATGATTTATTGTTCCTCCCGTGAATGTCGGGAAGTGGGAGTGAAAGTCCTGGAATTCTACATAAAAAAGTTTGATGAGAAAGGAAAATATTTAGTCTTGATGAGTATGTTGTCATCTGCTGGTCATTCAGGATTGGCTGGTTTCCTTCTTGTCCAACTGAAAAATGTTTTAAATTCTTTGATCATGCATGTAACTGGAGATAAAAATGTTAAAAAACTGAGTCCTCATTTCAGTGGACAGAATCTTTTAGCACTTCTACTTTCAAAGGGAGGGTGCACTTTAGAGCATGGGGCTGAAACAGACATTCTGGAGGCATCTGACCAGGTGTTATCAGCACTCAATCTCCTTCGCTTCCTTGCAATCCGAGACAGCACAAACATCTCAGGTTTTTGGGATTATGTACATATAATTAGTCAGAAATTTTTAAATCCTCTGAGAGAAGGTATCAACTATTCCAGAGCTCACTACCAAGTCAAACGTAAAGACCTAGATGAGGAGAAGAGGTTAGGAAGGAAGGTTGCTCGTGGCAAGCATGATGTTGATGTAAGAATAAGTGGAATGGTTTTACCCAATCTCCCCATTGATAAGAAAATTTTTGTTGTGGATTCAGCTCTCAACACTTTCGACCTGATTGAAAGTCTCATGGGAAGGCTCAATGAATGTCTGGAGATTGGTTTATCTAAAAAGTGATGAGTTTGTATGAATCGTATTGAATTTTATAATGTATTCAAATTTCTCGCTGTCATCCCCTCTTACAGTATGCTGTTGTAAACTATCTCTTTGTTCATGTTTGTAATAAACATAACAAATAAAATTATTTTTGTTTTTATTTGTGTCATGTTACATTAAATAAGGTTTTAAAATATCTGAGAACTTTTGCCCGAGACTCATTGAGTTTTCTTGTTATTAATTTGAGGATACCGGGACTAGCCACGGTATTTACCTTAACGGAGTCACCTGCAAATGCACATTAGTGCGGTATTCCACAGAGGAAATTCTAGGTATTATCTAGTTAACATCTGAAAAAACTGCAAAAATGGTAGGTTGATGATTGCAGGTATTTAGTAATGGCTAATACCAGCATAAAGTGGGCGAGAGTGCAATTTTCTTTATATTTGGAAGTTAGTGATGTGTAGTATGTATTTGAGCAGTATTATAAAATGATGAGGAAATTAAGTTCTAGACTAAACTTTTCATTGATTTGCAGTGGACTGGAGATACACAGGAAGGTTTTAATTTAATGGGGTCACAGTGAAAATATTCAGATAATGTATGAGAATTCACGTGACAGACATAACTCATTTTGCAATATTATGCCCAATACCACATTATGTAGGTAATAAGGTGTTAATAGTTATATCCCTATATTTCCGTGAAATATCCTGAAGTAATGAGTCTAAATATGCCTCTCGCACAGAAGCTAGTGATAACTATGGTCCATTTGAGTCTTCGACTACCTGAGAAAAGTCATATTTTCTCCGAAATGGTAGAAATTGTATGAGGGCTAGAAACTAAATAAGTGCATTGTGGCATCTATGACATAATTCATGAAGTTGTTGAGTATGTCAATGCAGCAATTTTTTTGTTTCATCAAAGAAAACTATATGTATTAACTCCTATTGAGTCAATTTTTGTTGGAGTATAACATGTACTCATTCTCTGTGGAAGTAATTTATTTAAGTAATTTCTCATTTTATACAACTTTCAGGAAAAGCTCAAGAGAGGCTGAGGAGGTCTATAAGTTCAAATTCAAATGGCGACTCAACAAGTGAAACCAATCAGAAAGACCATTCTAGTAGCAAGGTAGAAACCAAAGATGTGAAAAAGAAAATTTTAGAAGCATCATTGCCGTATGTTGGTGTTCATGGATGGACCAAAGCTGCAATTAGTGCTGGTAAGAACATTTTTCTCAATGGTGATGGAAAAAAGATGATATTCCAGCGATACCAATGATCTTCAGGGTTTTTTTGCTGATCTTGCATGGAAAAGATATGCAGATGATTCTATTTCAAAAAGATTTGAGTGATGCTAAATGACAATTCTTAATAATTTAAAAACACTGAGATGCTGGCCTTGTTGGGGTTGAGTCTTTGCTTGCTAGACTAATTTTGTGGGTCGAGTACCACCACGGAGATATTTTCACCACACGGTGCATGTCTGCATATGCTTGTCAAATATATATTTATTAACCCTCACATTGTGTATGACTCACACATGTACATCCTTCTCTGGAGTGGATGACTCACATTGTGCATCAAGCGTCATACAGCAATGCCCTTCGAAGATACCACTCATGGAAGTTATGAAAATTAAGTCTGCACTCAAAAGGATTAACCCATCGCCTGCCAGTAGGCCAATCTATCAGCCTTTTAATGCTAGTGCTTGCGTGAAAACTACCATCAGCCAATATTTCAGTGGGCATTTTTACAAAGAAATATGAAATTTTTGGCTTTCATTATCTTTCTAAGTGCGATCTAAATCATTATTTTCCACCAATCTCAACCCTGATGTGTGCCTAATCTTTGAAAAATTAACTTGAAAATTATAAATATAATATTTTTTTTATTTTAAAACTATGGCATTTAAAACTACTGCATGACAGTCATAACAAAACCTACCTGGAATGGGGGCGTTTACTCGGAACCGAAATAGCTATTTTATTCACGAAATCGTTAGATGGGAACAAAAATTAATTTTAGTGAAAAAAAATCAATCTTCTAACCGTAGCCATTCATTCATAAATTGAAAATTATAATACGCAAAAGGTGACGCCCATCAAATGAGCTGCGCTTAGACTTCTACGTCATCCTTTGGGCAAGGGCCCAGCCACATTGACACACCGGTTCCCGTAAGATTACCTAAGTTAAGCAATGCTGGGCCCGGACGGAGATTGGATGGGTGACCAAACATACCTTCACCGTGATGCTCTTGTCCCCTGTCTGCATGTGGCAGACAGGAATGGGGTTGGGGCAATGGACCAAGAAGGTCTAAGTGCCCGGGCTCCTGTCAAATGCCCCCCTAAAAACAATCTAATCTAATCTACGTCATCCACCTCCCCTCATTGGCTGTTTTGGGGAGTGGAGTGGGGGTGGAGTTGGGAATGGGAGGGAGGGGAGGATTTTGATTCGGTGAAGGAGCTGTGGACGAAGGGATGACGTAAGAAGTCTCACTACACCCATTCCAGCGAAAGAGTTAAGAACATCAGTCTTTCGTCGGGAATTACTCGAGAACTAGGTGAAGGATCGAAAAACGGAAAAATACGGGTCTTTTTATTTTACAAACTATCAGATTCGGCAATTTAAAAAAAATGGTAAATTTTAGCTGGAAATGTAAGAGCTAAATCATGTATAAATGGCATATTGCTCTCCGTGTTAAAGAAAAAAGTAAATGTGGATTCCAGATAGGAAGGATAAATTATTGGAATATACTCCCTGGCTATTAGCTTTCGATTTCTGTAAAACTATTTTGTCCATTTGTAATGGTCATTCATTTCTATGGCATTTTTTGATGCAATGTGAAACCATAAAAGGAATTGCACTTAGTGTATTAAAAAAAAATAATTTACCTCTCATGAGGGATGTCTATGACACTAGGCAGTTCCTGATAATGGTTTTTCATATCCTTAAAACCATTTAAAACCAAGGGGCATTGATTTAAGAGTTGATAAACATCAGAAAATACCACATTTCTCTTTGTTCAGTCAAGAAATATATAATGTGGAAAGTGAATAATTTATTAAGTTGCCATGGGAGAGAATTCATGTGTTAATATCATTTTGGAAGTTATTACAAGAATCTGTGTATAGTGGGTGTAAATGAAGTAGTGATAGAAATTTCAAACAATAAACTCATTGTTCATGATGGTGTATGTATCTGTATTCTATTATGTATAGCATTTACGTTCTCCTAATCAGGTGACTCCACAGAAAATACTTTGGTATCATTTCCCACAGTATATTTTAATTGGATAGCATGGCAATGGGCTAAAGTACGAATCGAAATTTATGAATTGCAGGAGCCGAAAGCATTGGTTATCCTGGTGTGGCTCATGGGCTATTTCCTGGAGGTGGAGTAGAATTGGTGAATTTTTTCTACACATCTTGTAACCATGACTTGGCTGAGAGGTTGAAACAGGAAGTGGAGGAAGCTCGGGTGGACTCCTCAAGGTAAAGTTTCATCTTGACTAATCAATGTGAGGTGACATAGTATCTACGAGAGATTAATTGTGGCAAAATCCATGCAAAAAATATTTTGCATGGATAAAATAAGTACGAACTCAAATTTGGATAATGTGTTAGCATTGTGTTGAAATGATCACGGCTCGGTGGCATCCAAGTCCAACTTTCATCCTACGTCTGCTGCATATATTCTAACTCCTGAGTTCAGACAGTGAATTTCATGATGGATGTAAAATAAAGACGAGCGTGAAGTTAAGTGAAAATCTAGAGATATCAGGGTTTCAGTCCAGGTCAAGGCGCATTCCTCTGCAGAATTTTTGCGCTTCTGTGTATCTTGCAATTAACAATGTTCAGGTAATGCCGCAGTTAGTCAGTGATGCTCTCAAATAAATTCAACCCTTAGAATTGGGAGGCATACCAGATTTTAGTTTACTTGCTAGAGCGGTCTTGGATTCATAAAATTCATTGGGGAAGGGCTGCTAAGGAAAGCAAAAATTCTCCAAGGGGTTCATCTAAAAAAAAAAGTCGGTGGATGTGGGTTTGGGGAATTCGCAGCCATAAATTTTTGTCATAATTTCTTTTCTAGAATGAAATTTTTAGATTTAGCCAGGTCACCAATATGTTCAAGGCAGACCTTTAAATTTACCGTTCTATTCTCAGCCCAAGGTTGAGGATAATCCCCCAAGATTTGTTTATGATGAGGAACTGCATCACCATCATACTTGCTTGTTGCTTATCAGCTCTGACTGTTACCCAAAAGTATCAAATTTCACTTTTCACCTTTCCATGGGAAAACCCGTGCCCATTCTTCCACTTTGTGGCCTATCAAATTGTGCCTTACGAGAACCGTGAAATATAGGGACATTCTATATCTAGGGGGGCCTTTAAGGCTTGTATCCTACGTCATGTGCAATTTCTTTTAAAGCTTATTATAATGAAATTTTGAGGTAGTAGGTAAATATCCTTTCATTACCAATTATTTAGTAGTGTAACATCATTCTATACCATCTGATACAGTTGCAAATTGTCAGAAAGTTTTCTTACTCAATTCTGCGTAAGGAAATTGACGAAACATAATGCAAATTCATATTCCTAATTAAATGCACTCGGTCCTTGTTTGGCTAGTACAGAATTCGTATGCACATGATCATCTCTGATTATCTGTTCTTGCAACCAGGTGGCCTCTATCATCATAACGTACAAAGTCTGCTACCCTGGAAAATACAAACAATATTATGATTAGTTACACGTTCATATGCAGCAAAATTGCAATGTTTTTTAGGCTAAGTTACATGTTTCTAGTAGTGCTATTATGGCCATTCAGTAAACGTTCAGGTCCTTTGGGATGGTTGCCATGGAGCATGAGGTATGTCTGGGCAATCTCTTGTTTTAACTGCAATTGGGTGATGCTAATGTCAGATGCTCTTATCAACACCCAGTTGTTGTTTATCGTGATGTCGATGAGGTAGGTGAAGATAGGCCACCACCAATTTTTACCTCTGATTCTAAGTCAATAACTAGAAATTTTTTCAACCAACAAGCCTGTATCTCCCATGTTGAGGTTATATTGTAGCTTTTCTACCACGATCCATTTTTTATAGTTTTCCAAGTACCTTTGCACATTGCTAATGGGATGGACCCTGTGGCTGGAGGACATCATTGTTACAACATTACTGGCTCTCCAATAAGTTACAATAATACCTTCTTCAGCACTTTTCTTTGAAATGTATTATCCTAGTTTCCTCTTCCTCACTTGTCTGCACAATGGTAATGGACAGTCTTTTAGGATTTGATTATTATCACTCACAGTACCAGTTCCGTCATGGCCCTTCCTCTTTAGATTTAAAAGTAGATTCATTTTTGTTAACAAATCATCAAAATAAAATCTTTAGGGAAGATCCTTTTCCTCTGGAGGAAGTTCGTCCAGCATTGAGAGCAGTGGAGCTATACATTTTTCAACCGCTGATTCATACTCCTCTTTCCCATTCATACTGTTCTTGATACATTTGGAAATTTTTGAGGCTACCAATAGTACTGTTCAGGCACCAGAACTTGTAGCCAAGGCATATTGGTTTCCCCCTGAGGTATTGCTTGCTACCATGGTGTCCGTAATATTCAATTAGGATTCATCAAAGTTTTTGCATTGAGAAAGCTTAGTTTCCTTGGAATCTTTTTTGCAGCATATTGATGAGAGGGTGAAGGTGATAAATCATATCATTTCTCACATCTGTGTCATTCTCCCTGTATCTCTGTTTTCCAGGCACCCAGTTATGTCCCAAAATGATTCGAATTCTTGAGAAAACTATCATTTCATCCATACACACCTTCAGGTTTGGATTATTTGTGAAGAGGGCATAATGCCTTGTTTCATCAACTAAGTGACTTATGACAGCATCATCTAAGAACATTTTGAAAATTTGTAAGGGTGATTTTCCTCGGTAGGGTGAATAATCAGGATCAGAAGATGGTCAGCTAATCTCCAAATGATCGTCGTCTACCCATCGGTGCTGATCCATTGACCTATGTGATATTCTGGGAGGTCGCTTGGTCTTCATTTCTTGTTCAGTTTTGCTCTAGTTCGGAAGAGTGCAATCTGCGTTTACTTTTGGTACTATGAGAAGTCTCTGAGCTTTCAGGAAATGAATCACCAGGATATAATTCATCCCTAAGTCGCTGGCTGTTAGAGAGAATGGCCTCCTTCCGAGCTTGTAGCTGCTGCCCACTTAAATTATTGTGTACTGCCATCGTCTTCTTCAGCGGAATTCTCATCAGAGCAAACATGTGGATCTGGAGGATCAATGTAAATGCGGTTGATTGTAACCTCATCATCTTCCTGCTCGAGGAGCGAAAGTACCTCATGCACTGTCAACCTGCTGTAAATTGTGGTAAAAGTATACACTTATCATATACTTTGGGAAAAATAAGCATTGTTAGCATGTGCAGACAAAAAATCTACACAACATGAACATTTGAATCTCTATGATGTACTGCATGATGAATCGAATTGCGTAAAGATCGATTTAAATATGTAATAGCAAGGGAAGTACCTAGCGGTTCCAAATGGCACCAGCACGTTAAAACATTTTTTTAAATAAGAATACAATCACATATAATGAAAGTGGGTAAACAATATACACATATTACTACAACATTACCTTTTACTACCCAAAGATAAATGACAAAAATGAATGCAGTAATAAAGTATTTGACAGAAAGTGTACTTATGCCAGTGGCGACCAACCATCGCTGCCACTCAACCAAGACTACCAAAATATCTTTCCCCTAGCTCAGAAAAAGAAAGATGATGCATTCTGATCAACAGTGTGTTATTTTGTAGCATTCATTGATATGTTTGATACAAAAATACAGCGAGAAAGTTTGACAGATGAGACACAGAGCACAGCATTACAAAGTAATGCAGTCGGGTGCCGTTTGGCATCGCTAGGCACTAATGGGTTAATTTTTCTTCATGATGTTGATGTAGCATCCACATGACAACTCCGTAAACATGTTATGCAACCCGCCATACAATTATATCATAGGTATTTTCGAACTTGTGACAACTGAGGTACCCTGAAAGGTAATTTGGGATTTCCTCCGGGTCAGGTTCTCCATCACGGCCGACGTTACGATAAAAGAGTCGTCCATTGTCATCAGGGCATGTCAAGTCTCGCAGGAGTTCTCCTTATATACTGATGGGGAGGCGCATCAACCGGGGCAGAAGTTGCGTGATTGGTCGAGAGATTCCCGTATTTTTCCCCGTGCTTCACGAATGCTCCTCAGCACCGGTTTCCATGAAATGCTCAGTGAGTATCCTGCGTCTTGATTCATGGTGGTCTTCATACGAATTTCAATCGCCTCCCTTGTCAGCCTTTCTCATTACTTGTCGATCCGGCAAAGAACCTTTGTTTCCTCCCAGCAGATGGCATTGTCGCAGGAAATGCTGTGGTCGGCCACGGCCAATTTAACAGGCTGGCCGAGCCTGAAATGTCGTTGGTGTTCTTTAGCTCTCGTGGCGATGGTCCTACCTGTCTCTCTCACATACACCAGGCCGCATGTACATGGTATCTCATATATCCCTGGTGTCAGGAGGCCTCAAGGGTCCTTGGCTGTGGCAAGTTGGCTTCTAAGTTTCGGCGGTGGGCGAAAGTATGTTTCGATGTCATGCCTCTTGAGGATCCTGGCTATTTTTCCTGAAACCGTGGATACTAAGGGCACGCCAGCCCTGGCAATCGGTTTGCGGCATTCTTCCTCAATAGTAGAGTCCCGTGAGGAGGACCACCTGCGAGACGTGACATGCCCTGATATCGATGGACGACTCATTCATCGAAACGTCGGCCGTGATGGAGAACCTGACACGGTGGAAATCCCGAATAACCTTCCATAATACTATACGCCGGGAAAGTCTGCAATCATTCTTCACAGACCTCAACTGAGGTACCCATCAAAAAAGACAACCAACTCTGCACATGTATTCAACAACAGCTCCAAGAATCAGCAAACTTTTTTATTTTCCCTTTTATTTTTCTTATTGATGATGTTGTTACAGCTCTATAACAGTGTGGTAAATTCCTTAAGCAACCCAAAATATCATTGAGCCGTGAATATTTTTCCATGGATTAGATCTAAAACTACATTGAAAAAAGACGACTTACGTTATTTGATATTTAAAGCTTATTAATGCGAAGGAAATTCATGACATGAGAGGATATTTGAGTCGCTGATGATATTTTCATACCATCAATTTAGAGTTCTTGCTTTCATTAAGACATGATTAGTGCATGAGCTTAATAGGGATACAAATGAAAAATAGCTAACATAAAAAGGAATTTGTGAAACAAATCAATCTTCGTCCATAGAGAAGTAAAATTAAAGCTTTTCAAAATTCATGCATTTAAATTAATAAATGCCATCAACATTGAAGGTCCTTGTTACCAATGGCATGTAAAAGGACTATCCCTTGTAGTGAAATTCGATATATTGAAATGGAAAAATGAAATGCCATAGTAAAGCTGCAACCAACTAATCCACTTATTTAGAGTTAAAAAAAACTTTTCAATAAATCTTAGAAGAATTTTGGTCAACCCTTGTAAGGATACTTTTATCTGTTTTCCTGTTTATCAATATCTATTTTTCATGTACGTCACTTGTTAAACAAACCTGAAAATGTTGAATATAAGCTGAAGTCAGATAACTATGCATATATTTTATGTTCCAATGAAGACCGATATGTACTTGTTGCCCAGGACATTTAAATTCTAATTACTAGGTATGATTCGTGAATTGTGACTCCTGATACTCCCTTCTTTCTTTTTCTTCATCATTAGGAGGAAGAAACCACCAATATTTGCCCGAGATGCAGTGGAAACTCGTCTCAGGATGATTATCCCGTACATTAAGCAGTGGCCTCAGGCTATAGCTATCATGACATTGCCTCAAAATGTTCCAGTATCTCTTGCCAACCTTCTTACTCTAGTCGATGACATTTGCCACTATGCTGGTGACAACTCTGTCGATGTAAGTGACACTTGTTGGGGCAAGTAATGATTTTTAGTAGGCTCAGGCTGATACCAGGTTTCCCAATTCTATTACTAATACTGCAATATCAATTTCCTATTCTGATAGTGTTATATGTATGCCAATACTTGAAGTAATTTGCCTTTAAAGCACATTCAAAGAGTGCTTTTATTCTTATGAACTAAACAGAACAGTCGAAAGCATGATATAAAAGTTAATTATTACAAAATAATATTTGGTAATTATGTATAACCGGTAGTTTCAGGCATAACTTTGTGGGACTTATTCATTATGAAAATGAAAAACTTTTAACTTCATGGTTCCACAATGATCTTTTTATTAGCACGACCCGTTTCCGAAGTACTACAAAGTCATCATCAGGTAAAGACTCTACAGTTCTGTAGAGTCTTCACCTGATGATGGCGATGTAGTACATCAAAAACTGGGTCATGCTAACAAAAAGATCATTGTGGAACCATTAAGTTAAAAGTTTTTCGTTTTCATTTGATGATTATCTTTTATTATCAGTACATTATAAAAAGTTTTTTATAATTAACTGTCTACTAGAACTTTTTCATATTGCCAATGATTACATCTAATTACATTAATTGCCAATGATTCGGCACATTTATTCCTGTCTACATTTTTGAAATAACTTTTACATCTTAAATTGTTTTACACACATTTCAATGGATCTTTCCTCACAGAAGCCCTAAAATTTTCTAAGCATTCAAAAATTTCATTTAACCGTTTCCCGACGGGGACGGGGAAAATTTATTTGCTTTGCCAGTACGGAGCTTTCACTACACTGGGATCTTCTCAGGTACCTATTTCCCTAACTTGGGTCGGGGCCCAGAGGAGTGTTGAACCTTTTTCTCGGCCACCAGGCAGAGATAATCTCCGCCCCTTTCCGCTTGGGGTGCCCATTACGGCATGCAGTCACAGTCAACTATTTTTTTATGCGATGGTTTTGCTAAATACATTGTTGCTACAGCCTCGATATTTATTTAATCAAAAATGAATTATTTTAGTTTTACAATGCCTTTACATCTTTTAAACAAAATTCTACCATTAATATTAAGCTCTCTAGCTACAAAAATCGTATCAATGGTTAAATAATAATTTCGTCATTAAATTTCACACTTGGAAATGATTTTGATGATTATTCAACGATAAAAATTATTATAAATTTAAAATGTCCTTGTTCAGGATATTGGCATCATCAGAGCGTTAATCAAAGAATCGATACTTAAAAATTTTTACCGTGTTAATTCATGAGATTTACGGTCTACGGAACTCTTGTTTTTGGAAATTTATGCACAGATCACATTTTTCACGTATGAATATGTTGATTATGTAAAAATTTCCCTGCCTTCGTTTTTATTATTCTTACTTTTCTTATTCCTAAAATCACACGATTTTAGGAGTATGAAATTCTTTGAAGTGAATGTTATAACTTCAACATTTGTTTGCCTCGGGATTCAAAACACAGCCAGGAATCACTATATTCCTTAGGTGGAAACCATTGACCAACAAAAACAGAACTGAAATAGTCAGCTGTCAAGATCAAATAATCATGCGTAATTACAGGGAAAAATAAACATTTAAACTCACTAAAAATCTGGTTGTCTACTCATGTAAAAGAATAACATTCAGTTGTTTACCTAAAAACATAATAACTCCCAATCTAACTTAAAACCATAGAAAAAATCACTCCCTAACCAACTAAATAACTAACAAAAATTAGTTAGGATATTCCTTTACACACAAACTACGTTAAAAATAACTGCATAACTCTGTTTAAAATTTGTAGTTGTAGAGCTAAACATAATAAATGTTCTTCTAACCCTCAATTTGCAAATCACACAAAAACTTCTTTGTTTGTTGTTCCACTGCACCAACAAGCAACTGACTGCGGACACCTGCTGTGAGTGGGACTCGCACTGCGACGAAGGGTCGAGATAATAATCTCCCACAGACCGAGAAAGGGTACCTATGGCATCCCGAGAAGAAGTCCTTTATGACACACACCCTTTAGGACTGCTTAAGGCTAGCTTAGCGGCAATGCTGTTTTAACATGTGTTCATTCGTTTGCGTAGAAAAATTTACACCGTGTTAAAACGTCGTTCGTAGCAGAAGGGTTAATTATATTGTCTCCAATGCAGTTGTTACCAAATGCACACATACCCTTCCATCTACCAATCAATGGTGTATTGCCGTATTGTTGGTAATAGTGTTTAAGACATTTGAATGTATATTTGTAGTTGGTAGCAGTGTTTCGAAGTTCGATGCCTTTTTGCTTGTGTTACCAAATAAATGTGACGTAGTAGTGACTAGTCAGTCTTCATTTTCGTTTATTAGTGCTATAAACTGCCCAAGGTAGTAGTGAATATATAAAAAATAACAACAGGTTATGGGCCCAGATGCTTACAGGAGAAGTGTCTACTCTGATATTTGTGGTTTGAGTAGGAGTGTACTAATTAAACAACGTGGCAATGACTGCCGGTAGTGAAGATGGACTAGACAAAGGCCTGAAATTGAAGGACGACAATTACTATGCCTGGCATATTAAGGCGATGGCACTTCTGGATCAACGAGATTGCTTGGATGCAATTGACCCAGGATTTGGCGGAGAAGAATTGTTTGAAGGATTTAGTCCCGGTGAAAGGAAGAAGAACTCGCGGGCGTTATCCCTCATACTTCTGACTGTAAGTGACAAGTATATCGACTATATTGGGGACTGTAAATCAGCAGAGAAAGCATGGAAGACATTACAAAACCTCAATCAAGAATTCAGTCTACTCCAGCAAATTGAGTTCTTGGGAGATTTGTCGACGCTGAAGAAAGCCGATTCCATGTCCATGACGGATTATGTATCCATGGTGTTAGATTTAAACAGGAAGATTAGCAGGTGTAGCATACAATTTGGTGAGCATGCTTTGTCCTTATTTTTGCTTAGAGGATTGCCAAAGGAGAACTATGAAATATTTATTCGCACCATGGAATATAAGGAGCATCTAAAAATGGACAGTGTTATTTCTAAATTATTGGTGAAGGAGAAAAGTCAGAATAGAGAAATGAACAACGGCAAAGAAGAAGCTAAAGCGTTGGCAGCAATGAAAGGATTACTGGTTAATAAGAAGGAGAACTATCAGAAATCGCAAGAAGAAAGGAAGAAGCAGGAATCAAGTAGAAATACGAGTAGGAGTAATGCTCCTAATAAAAGTAGAAGTCAGAAGATGTACAAATGTTACACATGTGGTAAGTTTGGCCATATTAGTAAGGATTGTACGGAATTGAAAGAATTTTTAGCACAAAGACAACAGAAATCGGGAGGCGAAGCAAAAACTGCAGTTAGTTGTATCCTTGACAGAGTGGAAAAAGCTAAAGCCAACTGTTCAATCGGGAAGAAAGGAACGCTCAAGAGAAAGGAGTGGTTCCTAGATTCTTGTTCATCTCATCACATGAGTCCCACGAGAAGTGACTTTTTACTCTTAGAAGAAAAGTGCGTATGGTGTCATTAAGATGGGTAACGGAGATGAAGCTCTGATTGCTGGCACTGGTTCTGTGGTCATCAAAACACCTGAAGAGGAAGGAGGACTCACTGTCACATTACACGGTGCATTGTAAGTACCTGATTTGGAATGTGGATTGATTTCAGTATCGCAGCTTACCAGTAAAGGTCTGGATGTGGTGTTCTCAGGTGAAAAAGGAGTGGTGATGGAATGAGGATGAACTGATTTTTTCCGCCAGGAAGAAAGACAGAGTTTATTTGGTTAAGACCAGTGTAGGAAAAATTAAGACTGAATCAAACGCAGACAATCCAATCAGTGGTGTAGCCTGTCATGCGATCAGTGATCTAGACACATGGCACCAGAGACTCGGACACGTACATCAGGGAGCGCTGTTGAAGATGCCAATGTTAGAAGGATTGAAGAAGAAAGATAAGTTCAATGTGTGTGAAGTCTGTGTTCAGGGGAAGTTTAGCAAATTCAGCTTCCCTAAATGCTGCACTGAAAAATCTGTTGAACCAATAGCACTTGTACACAGTGCCCTTATGGGAAAGTTCACGCCAGCTTCACTTGGTGGATCCCAATATGTATTGACCTGGATTGACGACTATTCAAGATTTATAACAGTGAAATGTTTGAAGAAGAAAACAGAGGTATTTGAAGAATTTATCAAGTATCAGCATCTTGTAGAGAACCAGCATGGGAGAAAACTGTTGGCTTTACAAACTGACAACGGAACGGAGTACACAAGATGTGATTTCCAGGAATACTTACAGAAGCAAGGTATCAATCACAGAAAAACAGTACCAGGATGTCCACAACAAAATGGGGCTGCTGAAAGGAGTAATCGCACTCTCATGGAAATGACACGGTGCATGATGATCCAAGCAGGTGTATCAAAGACCTTCTGGGCTGAAGCAATTATGACAGCAGCTTTTATCAGAAATAGATGTCCATCATCATTAATCAACAACCAGATTCCATTCGAACTGTGGATGAATACGAAACTGAATGCAGAAGACATGGAAAGATTGAAAGTTTTTGGTTGTCGAGCATGGGCCAAGAAGTTGGATGGAGCCAAATTGGATTCCAAAGCAGAAGAGTGTGTGATGGTGGGATACGAAGAGAATACAAAGGATGGATATAGATTGTGGAGTACTGAGCGTCGATGCATCATTATCAGGAGAGATGTTGTACTTGAGTAGTTTATTTTTCCCTTCAAGAAAGAGAATCAGAAGAAACTAGCGATGGTTCAAGAGAATCCTGTGACTGAGATTGACTTGGATTTCCTGACTGAAGAAGAAGAGGAAAATGAGGTCATCAATATGGGAGATTTATTAGAAGTAGCTTTGCCGGTCGCAGAACATGTTCCTGATGAAGAGGTGGGAGATGAACTTACCAGTGTTGATGATCAACTCGAAAGTCCAGTGTATAGTGAGGAAGGAATTCGAAAATCTCAGAGGCAGAGAAAAACCAAGACTTGTGGATGCTGTGCTGCTGCTGAAGCAGATACCATTGTTAATCATGAACTAGACTGTCACATAGATGAACCTCAAACTGTTTTTGAGGCCATCCATAGCAAGCATGCAGCGGAGTGGAGGAAAGCCATGGACGTTGAGATGGGTAACATGGTGGCAAATGATGTTTGGGAAGTGGTTGAAAGACCTAAGGACATGCGTGTTGTGGGATCTAAGTGGGTTTTTAAAGCAAAGCATGATGAATATGGAAAAGTGGAGCGATTTAAGGCACGTCTAGTAGCTCAGGGGTTTAGACAGTCAATGGGGCTGAATTGGGAGGACACCTTTAGTCCTGTGATGAGGAGGAGAACTGTCCGAATCCTTGTTGCAATCAGTGTGGAGAATGGGTGGGCCTTGGATCATGTGGATGTTACTTGTGCATATCTCAATAGTCCTATCAGCATTGACGTGTACATGGAGCAGCCAGAGTTGTACGAGGAAAAGGGGAAGGGGCATCATGGGTACGTATGTAAGCTGAAGAAGAGTATCTATGGACTGCCAAATGCAAGTAAGGACTGGAATACATGTGTGAGAGATGTGTTGGAGGACTTGGGGTTTAAACAATGTGTAAGTGACCCATGTGTTTTTGTTAAACCAAATCTCATAGTCGGATTGTATGTAGATGACATTATTATTACAGGAAATAAGACTGATGTTATAAAATTCAAGGAGAACTTGTCCAAGCAGATGAACATTAGAGACTTGGGTACTGCAAGTAATGTGTTATTGTTTCAGGTGAAGCAAGAAGATGGAGAGAGGTTTCTTTGTGCCAAAATAACTATCTTGTCAAGGTGTTAGATGAGTATGATATGTCTGAATGTAGAATGAGTTATGCGCCTTTGCCTATGGCAAGAAACAGTGTTGCATGTGATAGTTCTGATGATGTAGAAGTAAATCATACAATGTATCAAAGTGCAGTAGGGAGTTTGTTGTATGCAGCAAATAATACGAGACCAGATTTATCTTTTGCCATTCATAAGGTAAGCCAGAAAAATCAGTGTCCCACACGTGCAGATTGGAGAGCTGTGCAGCAAATATTTCGGTATGTGAAGGGCACTGCAGATCTAAAACTTGTGCTTAAAAGGACAGGTAAACCTCTAGAGGTATATTGTGATGCAGATCATGGTGGTTGCACTGAAACTCGTAGGTCTGTAAGTGGTTTTGTTATGTTGCTCGCAGGAGCTGCAATAATATGGCAAACTAAGAAACAGTCTTGTGTTGCCAGATCAACAGTAGCAGCAGAGTATATAGCTATGGCTGATGCAGCTTATGAATTAAAGTGGGTCAGAAATTTAATGACTGAAATGTATCAGGAGAAATTTGTATGTAAGCCTACTACTGTATGGGCAGATGATACGGGTGCTATTACACTCAGCAAAACAGATTTTTTGACTGAACGTACTAAGCACATTGATATAGAGTATCATATTTGTAAGGAACAAGTGAAAGAAGGGTTTGTAGAATGGAAATATGTGCCATCAGCTCAGAATATTGCTGATATTTTCACTAAAAGTTTGCCTGGTCCTAAAACAAAATTATTTGTGAATATGTTGGGACTTCATTGAGAAAATGTATTCTCAATTTGTATGTTTGCATTGAGTATGTTTTTTTCTCTTTTTTGTGTTTTAAGATTTCAAACATGTTAAACAAGGGGAAGTGTTGGTAATAGTGTTTAAGACATTTGAAATGTATATTTGTAATTGGTAGCAGTGTTTCGAAGTTCGATGCCTTTTTGTTTGTGTTACCAAATAAATGTGACGTAGTAGTGACTAGTCGGTCTTCATTTAAGTTTATTAGTGCTATAAACTGCCCAAGGTAGTAGTGAATATATCAAAAATAACAACACGAAAGTAAATACGACAAAACAACAAAAATAAATCAACGAAAAGAGATCAGCTTTGAGAAAGTATTTTCAAGTAATTGAATAACTGTTTACAATTTTAGATGTGACTATTAAGTCATACATGGGTCAATAATTGATTTAATCTTTTAAAAAAAATTAGACTTCATATCACACTTATATTTTCCTTTCCACAATACCTAAATTGAGTATTTCTGGAAATAAAAAGTGAAGGTTTCCAGTGTAATTTTATGGAATTGGAACACGTAACTATATGAATTTGTACTTAGCATATTCCACACTTTATTATTTCTGACCATGGTTTCGACAATCATTGCCATGATCAAGATACATAATGACAATGTTGGGCGAATAAAATGATTATTGAAACCATGGAAGGGTATGTGTGCACGTGGTAATTACTGCATTGGAGTCAATAAACTTTAATGACATTTTTGAATGCTTAGAAAATTTTAGGGCTTCTGTGGTGAAAGATCCATTGAAAGATGTGTAAAAAAAAATTAAGATGTATAAGTTATTTAAAAAATGTAGACTGGAATAAATGTGCCGAATCAATTAATGTTATTAGATGTAATCATTGGCAATAGAAAAAAGTTCTAGTAGACAAATAAGTCTCAAGCATTTTACAACGACCAACATAACAATAAAGCTATGTATTATTGTTATCCTTTCTCTGTGAAAAGCCTATGGAGAATGGAGATACACTTGTTGTCAGTTTACTGAACATAAACTAATGTAAAGGCGGGGGACTTCCACTACTGTCCACATTATTCTTTTATTTTTTAAATTAAAATAAACTCGAGGCATAATTTCTGAGCATGTAATTGCTCTCTTTTCAGTTTCTAATTTGGACCTAAAAGAATAACTCATGCTTCTTTTCTGTGTATTGCAGTTTAGTTGGTACACAAAGCGGATAGCACTGGCAGGTGTATATAAAGTCACAGAGTTAAGTTTAATTCAAGATACATCAGAAGATTATGAAGCAACTTGGCACTTTCTTGACAGAAGGATGGAAGATGTTACTCAGTTACAGAGCTACCTCAAAAAGTCAGGGGACTTTGGATCAATGGCTCAGGAGACTGCAATGGCTACTTTTACTACGGTAAGCTCATTTCCTTTGCCTGCTTATTATTACTCTTTTCAAATATCTTGGGAGCAGAGAGACACAAATAAAATTTGTGGGGGTTCACGAAGGAAAAGTTGTTTGTCACATGACTTTCCCTGAGTCAACTACAATGCAGTAAGCGTGGCCTAGGCTCTCGGAAATGTTGTCACACTTGGACCCTGTTGGGTGAACTTCGTGAATCTGCTGTGTTGCTAAATTTCATGAGACCCCAGGGCTTCTCTCGTTGTGGCCCTCATGGACTTTCCAACTGAAGGGTTGAGGCATTAGAATCTCGGCAATGTCAAGCTCCAGCCACCCCTCTTGGGAGGCAGTTCCCCACCCCCCAGCAGCCGAGACCTGCGGACTGCCCTAGGATTTCTCGAAAGACACCAGCCCCCACAGATTTAAGGCCTGCCTCTCAGCTCCCAAGATATTTGAAGAAAAAAAAATAGTAATGATATGCATATAGGTATGTACTCATAATTGAGATTTTCACTCCTTTGAGAGGTAGAAGTTTATTATGAAGAAAAGAGAATGCAACTAGAAAAAATAACAATTTTTTTTCTTTTTCTCTAGTTAAGGTCTTGAAACCCATTTCATAATCAGTTGAAATATTTATTGGACTATATAATTGTTCAATGTTATAAATAGTTTATATGGAAAGTTATGTTTGGGTACTACTCTGGAATCTTATTAAAAGTAGAAAATCCTTTTTTGTGTATTGGCCAGACCAGATTGACCATTTTGTGCCAATCTGGTTTAAAGCCATACCCAATGGTAAGTTTTGTGTTTATCAAAGAGTTGAAGGTGTCTATTATATGTGACATGCATCTTCTACAATTGCTTAGTATAACATCATGGTACGAGGGTCATTTTTAAAATAAGAACCATTTTGCCATAAAAAATTTACATATCCAAATAATATTATCACTACTACTACTTACAACATTCATTACTTTTCTACATAGTCCCCAAAGGGATCCATGCATTTGTTCAGATATGGCACAAGCTTTATGATCCCCTCATCATAGAAGTCACCTTTCATCCACCATTAAGCCAACCCTCCCCTAGTGAGTAGGCCCCATCGGAGATTTAGGATAGCATGCCAGATGTAGCTTTGTCAATGTTGCGCAATATATGTTTGCATTGATGATCTGTCCACGAGGCAAGAAGTCAACTAAAAGAATGCCTTTCCTGTCCCAAAAGCGGTGGCCATGATTTTCAGAGTTAAAGGTGTTGTTCAGAGTTGACCCTGTTTTTCAAGTCCTCATTCATGACAGATGGGTGACCAAATCGCCTGTCATCGTGCACACTTATCCTTACACCATTAAACAACAATACCACTTTCCGATATTACCCTTATTGAATACACCTTCCCCAAACACTTCCACAAGCTGCAGATAGACTTCGGCTGGGCGAATTTTTTTTGCGTTCAAAAATCCAATCACTGAACGCACTTCACAATCGGTGGGATTAGTGATTGACATGGTTCTTTAGTAAGCAATGTGAAAAATCAATCAACTAACTCAAATGCTCGGCATACACTGGGGATGTGGTTAGGACCCTAGAGAGAGCACTTGACCTTTAGACGGCTCCGTTCAATGACCTGCCTGGGTAGGGTGCACAAATGGTTCTTACCTTAAAAATGACCCTCTTACATCTTCATCTTTGTACTACCCTGTGAGCCAAATTTAGGCATGTGATTATGAGAAGGAATGGGTTGTGAACTGCTGGATACTAAGAGGGTATACGCTAGGCTAAGGTTGCTAGAAACATTTTACTAGCTTCAGGTCAACACGTCAGATATTATATTACCTGTACAATATACATCTGTAGCATGAAAAAAGATGAATTTACTGTAAAACAGATTGATTTGAGAATAGGGTTATGAACCAGTTATTGATTTGCTGTTAATTGCAATTTAGCATATAATTACTCAGTTGAGCAGAATTTCAAATGCATAAAACCTTTCATATGACAGTAAAAAATTGCCAAACTTTCTAAAAATTCCACGTAATAAAGAACAGGTTTCCATGTTTGGTGACATCACTGGGAAGGATCGTGAACATGTATTTGTTTACATTGTCAAAAACAAAGCTGCCTGAACTTACACACGTGTGCAAATGGCTATTAATTCTATCAGTCTTTGAGGCTATGGCTTCAAGAAAAGTTAATTTTGGCTGCTAAAAGGCTAATTATAATAATATTGCAAAATTATATACATGGCAACAGAGTTCCTCAAAACAAGGCTAAGGATTGAACTTTGTGGAAATTACAGGTGTGGAGGCAAATGCATTGGTAATCAGCTGTAAATATGTACACATAGCCAACATGCATGTACATCATGTAGAAGTTCATATTTTAAATGATTGGGTACATTGTTTACTGCCTTGTTATATCAAAGTAAAAGCTTGAAGGCAGAGAGCCTTTTTCAGCACTGCATAAAAATACATCCCCATAAAGTGTTTTATATGTAAGAAAATGTTTTGAATATTACTACTGATTATTGTACTTCTATTTTGGCATGAACTTTTGAAGAATAAAAAGCTTCTTTTATACAAACCTATTTATGACTACAATGGGATCTGATCGAGGCACACAGATTCCACCAGAACACACATCACAAATCATTTCTTCACTCCCCCAATTTCTTTTTGATGGCTTGTGTGTTAAAACCCCTGGGAACATACCCTTATGGTGCTTATGTGGTATTATGTGGATGTGGAAGGGGCTATGGTGACATCATATATAAAATGGAAGGGAGCAAGAGAAAGGTTTAATATGATTGATGATCTTGGTAATTACTTATGAAAGGTTAAAATAGTTAATTGAGAATTTTATATAATAAAAAGTTATATCCAAATGGATGAACTTCACAAAGAAATTGGTAACAGCCAGAATTTTGTGGGAGTTGACTTCAGCACATAAGGTACCAACACTAGAAATTATTTCATATTTAAAATTTAGTCCATCATCATGAATAGGGCAAAAACTGGTGTGAAGTCATCAAATAGTAAATGTCTGTAGCTCACTCACTGAAAATTCCATGTTCACTCAGTAAGGTGCTGGAAAGTTCAGGATGGTGATTGAGAATTCGTGGAATTTTTGTACAATTTCAATACTCAAGTTCAATAATATTTCAATTTCAAGTAATTTTTTAAGAATTTACAAAAATTAGATTGAATATTACTTGTGCCATCATGGAATGATCCACGTTCAACTTGAATAGACTGGTATGATTCTGTTTTCGCCCAATTTCTTGTTCATAGACTTGATATAAAATTTCTTTGATGAGTACCTCTTTACAGAGCTAAAATCAGGTGAGAACAAATGCTGACAAGCCATTTTCACTATTAATTTTTGACCAACTACTTTTCTCAGTGAGGATTGACTGGATCTCATCACAATTTATAGCAAATTTTACAAAATGTATGTAAGAAAATTTGCGGTTTCAGGGAGAATTATGTGAAATTTTTCCATGTTAGGAAAGATAAAAAATTATGCAAATTTCACAAAAGTACTTACTTTTGTGAAATTTGCATAATTTTTTATCTTTCCTAAAATGTATGTAGTAAAATATGGAAATATAATACTGTGCCATGAATGGACTTCTATGTGTTCACCACTTTGTGGATGATTTATTTAATGGGATAAGAAAGCCCTTTATTGGTATCTGGTCCCTGCAGTCCACTACTGTTTTAAACTTTGCATCAGTATGGGGCTTTGAAAAGGTTAGTAAGGTACCGCACCATGCCACACTGCCTACTACAAAGACCAGTGGCACTCTCAGCAGTTCAGCTTTCAAAGTGCATAGGCAGCTGCACATAGCTCTTATAGAAGTAAGTCACGACCCTATCCCTTTGAAACCTAATAGGAAAAAATATTTCTGATATTCTAAGACGAAAACGGAGCTGAGTATTGTAGGCTATCTGGACTTATTTCGTTCAATAAGTGTGGAATATGGAAAAACATTAGAATAAGTTTTGAAAAAGTATTATATTTCAGTGAGTTTAACTAATTTGGGAAGAAACATGAGAAATTTGTGCCAATAAAAGCCACAGATATGCTGTGCATCATAGACAGAAATTGTCAGTTGCATCTAAATCTACTGACTACCCTGCAAGCTACCACAGAGGTACAAATTTGGCCAGAGGTGATAGGATCCCAGCCATGAAAAAGAAAGGGAATAGGTAGAAGAATTGCAAGTTAGAAAGTAAAAAAGATAATTATATTGTAACTGAGGATTATGGAGAGGGATTTGAACCTTGACCCTTTAAACAAGAAAATTGTTGTGTCAAATTAATCAGATATTTCAAGGATAGTAAATGTGGTATGTGTATTCAATAATAAGTCAATGTGAAATAAATCCATCCATAGCATAGGATGAATAGTTCTCGGGTTTCCTGCGGGTAATGGTGTTAAACTGCACCTTTTATACCAATAATATCCCAAAGGTGCAGTTAACACCATTACCTGGCTGGAAACCCAAGAACTATTCATCCTAAGCATTCGCCGGGAAAGACTTAAATCCTACAACCATAGCATGTGTATCTCCGCTAGCTTTCAATTCTATGACCGCTTCCCATAGCCTTAAAAATTGCCCAACCCAGTTTTTAAAGCCAGAGTCACATGTAAGTTCAGAGATTGTGGCAGTTCAGTTGATACTACCGTGAACACATGTATGAATTGCAACCAATCATATTGCACAGCAGCAAATAGGGAATGTTGTATATGTTAGTTTTAATCACATGCATTAGCACTACAGAAATTATGCTTGCAGTTACAGCAAGAAAGACCGTAGGACAATGATGATGAGCAAGAATGACCATTGGGGAAAATGATGGCTTACTCAATTATTTTCCCTATCATTGAAAGCTCTAGTTCAAATGATCCCTGGACTTGAACATGAAAAAGGACTGCGATTGAGGCTTATGGGTCCACTACCTGCTACTCCTTTACCTGTACCAGAAGAGAATTCTCCCCTAACTCTTCTCCTGCACATGGTGGTAAAGAAAAATGCAGCCACCACAGTCGAAGTTTTTCTTGAGCAGCATTGTAGTTTTCTGAGTGGTACAGCTTGTCTTAATTGTAAAAATTATAAAAATCCATGAAGATGGTTTCACTTTAGAATTTACTGTAAGGTGCAATTTTTTAGTCTCCGAGCATTCTTTGACATTGTATTGTTCCCTTCAACGATATGTCTTTCATTTCTCATTCCTTACAGTCAGCTTTACATATTATTTTTTACGTATCCTGCATCCCATGGATACTATGAAATCCTGGTAAAAAGAGCAACGAATCTTAAATGAGCATAGGTGGTCAAGAGCAAAGTAAATTCAAAAAAATCCATTTGCCCATATTGTTTAGTATTTAAGACCATTGAAGTTTAATTATAACCTTCTCTGAATGCAACTGGCTCATCATTCACTTTTTTTCCAGGCCAGGAATATCTTGGGACTGAATAGGTGATAGGTAGCTGACACTAGTGGACTTGAACTTACGGCTGTGTGTTACACCCTAGCTTTAAAAGCAAGTAAAAGATTGGTATGTATAACCGCAAATATCACTGCACAGTGAATATGGATGTATTAAAGCTAAACATTTTGTATCGCTAAATAAAGTTGTTTGTAAAATAAAATCACTATTTCTTCATGATGATGCTGACCTTTTCAACCATTGTTTCAGGAAAATCACAGAATTTATTTTCAAAACAAATTTATATTCATAACAATTTCAATACAAAGCTGCAAAAAGCCTTCTTTATGCATTGCTTGATAACTCCAAGCAATGGGATGCCTTCTATCAGATGCTTACAATGCATCAATAATATTATGTCTGTACATAAAAAAAAACTTTCAACAACAGGTAAAATTGGCCAAAACAATTTTACTCCCACAATAATATTCAGCACTCAACATAGAATAGGAAATTTCCCTAGGGGTAAAATAACTAAATAGGTAACAGTGAGACACCTTCAGCTAAGCACCAAGAGCTTAGGTTAACAAGTTTTATGAATGAGCACACAAGTATAGTCATACTTTACTTAAAACCAATAGTCACCAATGCGACAGCATCAGCAAGTCTTTGATAAAATACCTTAATCACAGATTCCATACAAAACTATGTATACTTTGCCATGGCAAAATCAAGTACAGACATATAATTTATAGGAAAAGATGAAGTTGTTATACATTCACAATTATTACCCCAATAGAACAAGTTCCCTTGATTACAAAAAAATGGAAGGGAAAGCCTTTCCACATTAAATCTGACACTTTAAGTTGATGATAGCACTAACTTAGGTATTGTTGAAAAAAGCAATTCAGAAACCGACGAAAGGTTGGAAACTGCATAATAGATAAAACTCATTAAATAGCTAAATACAGTACAAAACCATAAGGGAAAGACATTAAGGGATTAAACATTATCATCAACGAGACATCTGAGTAAGCAAGACGAATATATTTCACATTATGTTTCTAATTTTGTGGTGACCAAATGTTTTACTCTTAGAAAGTTATTCTGCGACAATAGTTTTATAAATGCACAGAGTGACAATGAACTCAATAAATCTTAACTCATCCACCGCATTTCCTTATGGCAACAAAAGAAACTTAAAATAACGCACGTATGTAATAACAGCACTGCAGTCTGAAAAACCCACATCTCCCTCCAAAACAAAGATAGGACCTCACTGTCTCCTGTTTTTAAAACCCTTGACAGGTGGGTTCCCTCAATTTTAAGCTGTTTGCAATGGTACATACCTAATTTATAGTCATTGTTTGATCGCTGCACGGTCTTAAGATGAACAGCTTTAAATCGCCAATGTTGATGAATCCGACTAGAAAAGGAACTCAAACCCTTTTTCCAAGTATCCACATTAATGAGAACCAACTTTTTGGTGGGCAAAGACACGGTTTTTCCATTAAATTATCAGTCAATCATCAAATCTCACTAACGATGTCTTGTTATACATTCACACTCTACTACTATCAGTAATGGCCTTCTTGAATGTACCCTTTGAGCCTGGTGGGCAAAGGCAGTTTCTGAATATTATCCACACGTGTGTATTGTCGAATCACAAAGCGACACAGGTATTGTAATGATCGAACTTGAGTGAAACGGGAAATTGGCTTGGTTAGGCGAACAGGAAAAGATGGATACCCAGGGGATCGAGGTCTTGAATAGCAGAAAACACCCATCTGGGAATAATTCATTGAGTGCTCGATTAATTCCACAACGCTAGTAGAGCCTTCCGGCTCAGGGTCCGAGTAAAAACTAAAGAGTCCATTAGAATGCTCTATTCTAGTGTGAAGAGTTTTTCCTGAGCTTCTAAAGCTGAGGGTTAAAAGATACCTATCAGCAGACGAATCTCTCACAAGAAAGGCACCATCAGGCTGATCCGTCAGTTTTTCCTCCGTTTCTTCCCTAGATATTGGTCCCCAGTACCACCCATGCTTAGCTAACTTTACAAGCTCACAAGTGAGACTTTTAGATTTAACCACACTAGGGGTAGGGCTTGAGGATATAGCAATATCCTTCACTCCGTCAGATGGAAGCCCAGACGAGCGGCAAGCTGGGTGACAATTTTCGTAAACAGCATGTTCTATCTGTTCGAGAAAGATCTCGTTGTAATCACCATCGCTTGACTCCCGAGACTCACTTTCGGCGTCAGTTTGCCCAACGCCTAGGCAATAGTTCTCTAAATTACGCAAGTTGGCGTGTGTTTCACTCGTTTTGTTCACATGACCACTCTGCACATTAGTACAGACACAACGAGAGACGATTGGCAACGACACATTACTGTAATTGTAAGGATTTTGTACTAAATCCGGGACACTAGGGGAAAAATGCACCACACCATCGTGCGCCATTTGGGGCACACCATGAGAGGGAACCCAAGAGTCATTGTCAAGATTTTCATTTGACCTCAGCAAGTGAACCGAAGGCAAATGACACATTAGTCTCGACCCTCCTTTCCTTTGACCTGCAGCAGTAAATCCTTCACTCAAAGCTTCTTCCCTAACAGAGTTCGGGTAGGAGGCATTAAGAGACTCTCTTGGCTTTATTTTCTGCTTGGACTTACATTTAATCTTGTGCGAGTCGCTGCTGCTGTTGCCATTCAACTGAAACCTTTTTTTCAGAGTTTTCAGAATACTTGGCTTACATTTAGATCTTTCTTCACTCATTGTAATACCTGAACACTGGCACATATCACTTTCATCGTCAGCTGGCGAATCCGTCCTGCCGGAACACACATTCTTTGTGTCTGATGGTAGTCCGCCATTTGCATTTTCTAAGATTTCACAACAGCACACTTGAGCTCTCTGCCTAGCATTTCGACGAGCTAAAGCATCCTTCAAGTAACTCAAGAACATCCTTTTCGATTCTGCTGGGTTATCTGAATTTACAGCCATTTCGCAAGCAATCACGCTAGTTAATAACTTCTCGCTTAGATGCACTATTATTATCAAACAAGGCCACTCATGAAAACGTAGCCTACGTTATTGTACACCGGATACCATACGAGCAAGATAAGTTCTGATGACAAGTATGGAAGATCTTGCGAAACGTACTACTCATTAACTCCATCAGAGGCGCTCTAACATAGAGCACCATTTTCGAAACCGAATAGCACACACACCACGGAATGTTTGCGTAGTTCATGGTTTAGTTTTCCAAATCCGAGGAAAAAATACTTTGAACAATATTTTAATTGGAAATAATATATTTTGAGATAAACGAAAATAAATTCCATGATTTTAATTCTAATATGGGAAAAATCCAAACCAACCTTCGGGTTGAATCAGTTGAATCACTGAGTGGGAGTGAATTCTAATATTGAGGGACATTAAAAATGAATTTGGGCTGGCGGGACGAAAGCGCAATTGACCAAATAATGATTTAAATATTATTTTTTATTTTAAACACTAGACTCCTATATTATGTATATAATTAATATTAGTCCTATTAGATTTGAATGTGGCTTTTTTTTAAGCTTTTGGCCACAGGTTTCTTCTCTATAAAATGAAATAAGATCACTTTATAAGACCAAGTAATTGCAGTATCAAGATTGAATTACTATGGTTAAAATAAATATTTGTTGAATGGCCGATTGAAGGCACTCTTAAGTTTAACGATGCTAGAATAGCGTTCCAAATACCTTAGGGAAGGCTATTATCGTTGAATATAAGAGCAGTTTTTCTCACATAATAATAAATTAAACTCTAAATAACTAAAATATATTGTAAAAATAAAAATTATCGATCAAAATTAGCCTTTTACGAAAACGAAAGGTCACTAGCCAATGAAGGGGGTTTCAGTTTTGAAAAACAGCGGGTTTTCCCGCCTCTTGGCCGCCCCTGGCGTTTCGCGAGGAGGCGCCAGCCGCGACGTCTGTGTTTTCAATTGGCTGGCTTCAGCCGGTTCCGCCGCTGTGTTGTTTACTGTTTACCCGGGAAAGGAGTCAGTTAATTGTCAGGATATTGGTTAGGATTTTTAGTAATGGTTAGGTTCAAAAATAGGTAGTGTGAACGATGACTTATTTATTTGTCTGGTTTCGGTATCCAAACAATGAAAACATTATTCCGAACAATCTTTTCTCAGATACATTGCGGTACAGGTTGAACCCTGTAAAATACCCGCTGGTCCTCTGTATAAAATCAATTCAACAGCACTTTATCATTCAATAATTGATAAAGTTCAACAGCTTCATGGTGACTTCGGAACTGCAGCCGTTAAAGTTGGATTCAGTGGTATGTTGAATCGCTCGAATACTTTAAGGGTTACTTATAAAGGCCGTTTTACAAGAGGATCTTTATTGCAAAATCTGAAGTACGTATTGATGTGCATTGAAAATTGCGTCGTGTTAAGCCGTGTTTACACGATGCATTTACCCGCGCGGGTAGGTGCGTGAACACAATCACCATCAAAATTTCACCTTGTAAACACTCAAAATTGCGTGAATGCGTGGACAAAAAATAGCCCCGGTTCTAATTTGGTGAATGTGTTCACGCATCTGTCCAGCCACGTACTTGCGCGGGTAAATGCATCGTGTAAACACGGCTTTAAGCGGTAAATTGCTAGAATACATAGGAAAATGCCCCTTCTCTAATTCCGAGCCTGCATTTTCGCATTGCGTAATCGGACGCTACTTCAAATTGTGCAATAAAGTGCCTCGTGTAAAACGGCCTTACTGATAAACTCCAGAATCATCCATATTTACTCAGTTGCTCCCGAATTGGTTTTTATCGTTTAGAGTAATCGATACGTCGTTACTACTTACATCGTTGCCAACCTTCAATCACCTTCAATCAAACAAAATATTTTCATTTTCACTCAACACTTCCCCATAATCGAGAAATATATTTTTAAATCATGAACTTTAATCACACAGAAATATTTATGAATCAAGTTTCAAACTCTAATGTTTATCCAAGAAATGAAATTTTGAGGACCAAATATAATTTAATTGGAGATATCGTGGAATTGAATGCAAAGTGAACTCATATAGAGCATACTTATTTAGTGGTTACAAGGTTAAAAAGGGATGGCTTAGCAAACTTAGGTAGCCCCCTGTGTTCCTTTGCCAAACGAAGGGAGTCTTGGCCTATCTATGAGAGCCTTTAGCCTTGGTTCGATTCTCATTACGAAAAAGGGACTGCGGGTCAAAAGCTACCTCCAAAGATGAGACTCTTGGTACGGCCCTTAGTGAACAAAACAACACAATCAGATTTGGTAATTCTATTTACATACACCCAAGTCCTTGATAAATCAGACGCATAATGCACATTTTTTAAATAAAATTTAGCTAGACCTACAACTAGTGAGGACATGTTTTGGTTTTTCATAGCTACTTTAATCACTTCTCTTTCCTTTGTAATATCAGACATCATACTTCCATTGTGATATATGTTCAGTAGCTCTGCTGTCTATTACAAATTGACACCATTCATCATTTTAGTGACACATATCTTTGCCACTAACTGACAAAAAAGATACTTAAAGTCCTCACTTGCCTTCACAATTAATTATGCCTTTATCATTTCCACTATTTTTATCTTTATCCCTAAATAAATAATTTTCTGCAGAGTGATTTGTTTATTACAAACAGAACAACATTATACATAAATTGTTCTCAGGTTTCCATCCGAGTAAGGATGGCTGCTGCCAGCGTTTCAATGGAATACTCCTCCATCGTCTTCAGAGGAATTTGCAGGACATTCTGTCAACGCTTATATATTCCCATCTAATTGGGGGGGGGGGAGCATTGTTCTCTCCTTTTTTCTGTTATTTTGTGAATTAATGGTTTCTATTCCTTGCTTATGTTGTACCCAGAGTCCTGATTTAAGTTATTATTTTCCAGCCTGATTTCAATGGCTTCTTTTAGTAGATGCTCCCAATACCCTTTGGCTTTGGAGACCAGTTGAGCATCATCAGAGGAGATGATATGGTCCTCTGATAGGCTATGTTCAGCCAAGGCATCCTGGTAGGACAGCCTAATACACCTCCTGTGTTCCTTAAATCGGGTCTCTATCATTAATCCTGGCTCCCCGATGTTTATTTTGCCGCACTGACATGGAATACAGTAAACTCCCGATGTCACGAGTCCCAATTTGTCCTTGACTCACACCAAATCACCGTGCAGTTTTTTCGGTGGTTTGTGAATTGTTTGTATATTCCGTTTGGCCAGAATCCTAGAGATTTCCCCCGTGACAGTTGAAATATATGGCAGGCAAGCTCTGGCAATGGGTTTTTTCTCCTTGGGAGACAATTCAGGAGTGATTTCATTTAAAAAAAAAACATTTCCTTTTTTAAAAGCAATTCTCCTCAGTAAGATTATCTTTTTTACAAGTGGCACATCTCCTAGTTGGACATTTTCACCTTTTGTGTCCTATACCTCGACGTGTATAACATTTCATAACATTTACATATACCCATTATTTTTTAGTCTCCATTCTTATTTTCTGCTTTAAAGGAAACAGCCATTGACTCATCACTGGCAGGTTTGATTTTGGTCTCCTCCAGTTTTAGTCTGGAACAAAAATCCTCCCAAGTTTTTATCTTCAATCGTCACCAAGTCCCAGGCACTGGGAGAACTGTCATGATTTTTGTCAATACCATGATGTCGTCCACCTTCTGGTTAAATGTGTTGAGCCGGAATGCCAAGTTCTGGATCTTGCTAATGTTATCTGTTACATTTTTATTTCTGTCAAATTGGAATGAGTAGAACTCTTGCCATAACAGACATTTTTGCTGCTCATTGCCTTACTCAAAAATACTTTTCAGTTTGTCAAACATGTCCTTTGCTGGGCTGCATGCCAGAATGTGTTCCACCACTGGTCTATCTATTGTTGAAACGATGTAATGTTGAGAGCAATTCTCTAAACTTCTCCACTTTCTTAATTTATCTTCATCTCTTTGCATGGCTGTTGACTCTGTACCATCGACTATTTCCATCAACTCCTTCGCCTGAAATAATATCTTAACCTGGAAGGACCACATTGGATAGCTCCCTGTGTCCTTCAGTTTTTGTATGCGCTGCGTAATCCGACAGTTTCACAGCCATTTTCTGTACTTTTCCTGTTCATAAGATTTCAATTTATCTTATTTTATCATACTTTTGTGGGATCTGGACCCTTAACTTGTTGAATCGTTTTAATACTTTATGGGTTACTTATAATTATAAACTCCAGTATCAGCCATATGTACTCGGTTGCTCCTCAGTTTGTTTTTAATTTCAATCTAAACAGGAGAGTAATCGATACATCGTACCTATGTTCTTACATTGTTGCCAACCTTTAATCAAACAAAATATTTTCAATTACACTCAACATGGTAGGCATATTACTTAATTGGCATATTTATGCTAACACGATGTACCAGCATGGCTACATGCATAAGCACTAGCAGGAATACATTCACCGTCTTAAAGCAGGGTATTTTCTGGACGTGTTCATGCATTCGCACAAGGTGTTGTGTTTATGGGGTGAATATATTCTTAGGTTAGCCTACAGTGTAGAAATATTTTCTGAGTTGCTCTGACTTATATAATCCTGTGGTGATTTTCAAGGATTGGAATTATCTTTTCAGCAAAATATTGCAACGATCTTACGCGGATGGCCATCGTGCGAGTTCGTCATGGACCTCATAAGTTTATTAAAAGCACATTACCTTTTGTGAAAGAAATTGACCGTGAAAAAGTGATTATTCATACGCTGTACATCGGAGCTACTCTTTTACATTGTAACAAGTTTATACGGGTGAGTTCATTTCACTTTGGTTTCCCCATCCCAACCATTACCTTCAATCAATTCCTATTTTACCTTTCCTTTACCACTCAACCCTCTGGTTCGTTCCTCTCCACCTTTTCATGCTCAAAAAGTGTGTCTGCCAGTTTTCTTGAGACTCCAGAGGATTAATAGTGGGTGTTGTACCTTATTTTTGTTTGGCTAGCTAGAAAGAAAAATGTATGTTTCCTGCAATGTAGGGGCTCCCATAAGCCCGTTTCACACATTACTTGATCCAGCACAAGTTCAAGGATACTCGCTAGTATAATAGCTTTCCAGTATCGTGTGATATAGAACCAGCATGCGGGCTAGCCAGTATTATCGCTATCATACTGGCTGAGCTACTTGATTTCATAATTGATGCGGTATTAGTTTGGTGCTAGCTCCTAGTAGGACCTACCTAGTAGCCGTCGACCAATAACGTTAGCTTTTACAGTCGCAGTGCGATCTTCACTTATTTTAATCAGCACCTCACTTATTCGCGGGTGTTACGCACTCTTTGGTGGTGAAATCAATGTGCCGTAAATGTCTCGACAATCGCTCCTATTACTGCAGCAGCCGAAAGTCACCTTCTTTCATGGAAATCTTCCATTTTCTTTGAAAAGTTTGCATCAGTGGATGATAGTACCGCTTCATCGCAAGCACAAGTTCAATGATCGTATGAAACCTATGACGGTTTCTATCATACTTGGTTCCGTCCTCAATATCAAGTACCAGCTAGCATACTAGGTCTTGTGCTGGATCAAGCATCATGTGAAACGGCTATAGCCTGAATATTGTGTATTGTTGGAGGAAAAGCTAATAAACATACCTATGAATCATGAAAATTATAAAATTACGATACTATTTCAGTGTACAAAGGTTCTATAAGGTGGCCTGTACTCTAAAGTATTTATTGAAGATTCTTTTTCATAGGGGGTTTCATTTTTGTTTATTATAGGGATAAAAGATAATAAATTTATTTCTAGGCCGATTCATATGATAATTCATTATTTAGCTCTAATTGTAATTGTTGTTCCTATTATTAGTCTTGTTATAAATAATGATGTAGGTAAATTAAATGCAATTAAAAAGAAAGAGATTATTACTCTCTACAAACCTATTAGCTTGATTAGCTTATATTTTTTTATTTCTTTGTGTAGTGATTCACGAAAATTTTTGATGTTTTAAAAGCAGTATACTTATATAAGAAACAATAAAGGTGAATAAAAAGTTACATATTCCATTCTATCAAAATGCCCTTTGGCTCAGGCACTTTATTTAAAAATAAAAATCTTATTTTGTACTATATTTAAATTAGTAATTTTTATCAAGGTTAAAAATTGATTTATGTTCTTTAGTAATTGATGAAACAAAAGTCTTAGATTAAATAATAGAAATCCTATTGCATCTTAATTGTTTAGTTAAATTGACATAAAATTTGAATAAAGAATTAATCTTCTTATATATAAAACTCAATGTATGTATGTATGTTCCAGAAAAACTTCAAAATGGCTGAAGCGATTACCATGAAATATGGTACCCGTGTACATGAGAGCACTGGAACAAAGATAGGCTAGGTTAAAAAGACCCCAAGGGCCCCTGTGTGTACCCTTAGGGCCTTTACTTCCATACGAAAAGCATAGGATCTGGTGCAGAGGTTTCTTTGTTTTGCTTTTTTCAAATTCTTAAACTCATGCTATAGATTTGAAATGTTTATTATAAGATGACTGAAAGAACAAAGTTTTTAATTCATCCATTCGATTTTCATATGTGCTGATTATTTTCCTTAAAGTTTCGGTTTTAGCTCCAAAATCTGAAATTTTCCCCTACTTTAGCAATAGAATTTATTTATGTACCCGGAAACCACATCATAAACATGGAATAGAAACTTATGCCAAGGCATGTACGCCTCACATTAAATCATCAATATTACAGAATTTCAATGAGGTTTTAGATGGGATATTTTTCTCCCTAGCCTTTCCATATGTTGTTGATGACTAATGACTGCTATAGAGTAAAGGCAATGGCACATCATTGTGATAGTGTTTAGGTGGTGTATAGGCCCTTCAGGGGGTGTATAATATTGCTAACATAGGATTTCGCATAATGTCACGCAGTTTCCTTAATCTACCTCACTCAATGATTGTGGGAAAAAGACCGAACAACGCTGGGCTTTCAGTTAGCAAATTATAAATAAAACACAAATTATTGATGCTATTAACTATATAGGGCTGTGATGATGTTTCAAGCATGTGTCTGTTTACTACCCTCCATGGAAAAAGTTAATAGAAAGAAATAATTGAGGTGGTTTTGCATTGATTTCCACCATCCTGATGTCGAGGATGCCTTAAATCAATGGTAAGTGAATGAGGGGTTTGCATCAGTGGTCCAATGTCGAAAAATAAGTTGGGGGAGCTAGCTTTAAAGTGTGTTCACGATGGTTTTATGCCAACATATGGTTGTTTGTCTTGACGGAAGAGCAGAAACGAAATTAAATTCAAGAAAGCTCATGGAGAAAAGAATAGTGTTGATGTTTTTAGTGCACAGGAGTTGAAATCTAACTAACTACCCACCCTACTCCAGACTTTCTGCGCATATGACATTTATAATGCCGATGAAATAAGCCTGCATTACCGTGCTATGCAAAATGGCTCTTTGGTAGTGTTATGTAGAAGTTATGGGATCCAAAAAAGTGAAAATCCAAAAAACAGTTCATGCTCATTGGAGACACACGTATGTTTTTCCTTCCAGCTTTTAAATGCTATTAACTTGTTGGTTGGTACTATCAAATCCTATGCTTTTTCATTTGCTCGTCTGAACTCTTGGTGTTCCCTCCCCCCTCCCCCCGTGGATGGACATGTCAGTCATAATAATAATAATACGTAGCTTTATTGTTCTTTTGGTCTGTTGACGTAGAACATATTCAGAAACATTTATAAATAAATAACCTTTCACAATAGCTTTACAGTATTGTCCGAAAAAAACTCATCAGTACTATAATAACATTTATTAAGAAGTAGTTCTTTGAGTTTTAATTTAAAGAAGACAGAGGACATACATTTTAAGTTTGTAGGTAACCTATTGTACAAAAGTGATACCGAGTGAATAGGGCCATTCTTACATACAGCATGTGATTGTACTCTCAGGTGAACATTCTCCCTTCCACGAGTCATGTGACTATGGACCATCGAGTTAGGAATGAACATAGATGGATTCTTTTTTACAAATAAACATGAGTGAAAAATATATGTGTTGGGTAAAGTCAAGATATTCAGTTGCCTAAACAAAGGCCTTCCAGGGGTTCTGATGGGTACACTCATCATGGCCTTTATAGACCTCTTTTGCATAGAAAATGCCTTACTTGCTGCGCTCGAGTTACCCCATAAGACAACTCCATAGGTCAAGTGAATGTGAACTTTCGCATAGTATACTAGTTTTAAGATGCGGTATGAAGAGGAACATTGAGGAATCTATTTTAAAAAATTTTCTGTGAAAATTTTTTACAAACCTACTTTCATTTTGAATTAGAAAGGGAATTTTGAAAGAAGGAATTACACATACATAAGGAATAACACACACGCACAATATAAGGAATTAGTCACACTGAAACATACTTCATGACTTGCATGTGACTCCCTGTTGTTTGCTTTTGCAGAAATACCAAAGGAGGAAATTGGAAGAGACGTGGCTGCAGATGAAAGCAGATGGCAGGAAGAAGCTGGAGGAATTTGTTGTAAGCTTGGATGTGCCCAAACTCACGCCTAAGACACGCAAAAATTAATGAATCTGAAAATTTGGCTTGAATAAAAGACTGTGAAGAGAATTTTTTATGAGGGAGAAGGGTGCAAACTATGTAATGTATGGGAAAGTTTGGTGGGGACATACAATAAATTACACGCCTAATGTTCTTGATGAATCTCCTGTTTGAACCCTAAGAAAAATTTTCCAGACATCTAATTTCCTTATACAGCTTTCTGTCGCCCTCGCGCCTGTCCCTCGAAATGAACCTTTTCACGAGGCCACGTCCTTAAATTGCATAGCTTCGCCTTCATTGGGAGCTGGCTATCACTGGAACTCTTAAGAAATGCATATTTCATGCGAGAAAGAGAGCCCCTTATCTTAAACAAACATAGTGTTATAGGTATCCGTGAGAGAGAATATGGGAGAAAGAGTTGATTTTTTACTATATGAACGATTAAATACAAGGTGTAGAAAGAAGGTATCTTTCGGGTCAAATATTCACCTAAGATATCATCTGGCAAGCCCACTATATTTTCTGGCCCAAACTATCTCCTACGATAATGCTAGCTTCCGAAGCATTCGCTTTATTTTCTCGGTCACAACTTGGCCTAGATTAAAATATTGGAGCACAACCGTGACCTCTGTATTCTTCCCGGAAGTGTATTTGTATGTTCTTAGCCAACATTCCCCTAGACTGCCTGAAACTTGAGTCAGGATTCGAGAGGGCTCAAAAGCGATGGTGGATACGGTTGCCGGGCATACGCTATTACCCCATCCTGTTTACATTGTGGCATTTTGTCAGGAAAAACCTGAAATGGTCAGGGAATTTTTAATTTCTGAAAAAGTCAGGGAATTCTCGTAACAGTCTGGAAGAAACTGGGATAGGAAATTCACGTTATTTTTCTACCATTACATTTATCGGCCAGTCTTTCCCACCCTTTATTGCATTAAAACATTTCACCAACTAAAAATTATGTCCGTTGCTGACGTGCGTGGAATAAGCCCCATCAATTCGTAGGACATTCAGTTGTGAATCAGACGTACAATAAGTATATCCCTTTTTTAAATCCTAATTGCGATATTTCCCTAGTAGTGTTAAAATTCACTATCACAATGTATTACGCTCATCACAAGGAATCCGAGGCTGTTGTTTGGAAAATTTTACCTCGCGTTTTTCTTAACTTCCAAGACTCAGGTCAAGAGGTAGCTGGAGCACACTAGCTCGTAGGAAATACATGCTTGCAGTTCTAAAAATACGAGACGATGGTTATTAAAATGGCAATACAAGTACGGTCTCACTTGTGAACAAAATCTTACGCAAGATCATCTTCGATTCCCATAACCCACTTCATGTGACAGTAAGGAGAGCCCTCCTCCCCTCCCCATCTTTCACGCTCGACGTAATTATTGAATGCCCCCTTTAGCTCCCTCTCGAAGCAATTTAGTCAAGTCACAAACCACGTCAAATATGATATTCCTGAATATGAATAAAACGTAGTCTTCAGAAACTTTGTGGTATTCCATCACAACAATTTATTACAGCAAGGAAACTTTTACAAACCACATAACAATAAACACAACCACGACCTGGGTTTCAACGGCTAAGCGTCATCATCAGGTAAGCGTCATCACCTGATGATGACGCTTAGCCGTTGAAACCCGGGTCGTGGTTGAGTTTATTGTTATGTGGTTCGTAAAAGTTTCCTCGCTGTAATAAATTCCTGAATATGATGCTGCAGTTGCTAATTGCCTCCTATCTTCATTCGCAGAAGCAACAACTGGGTCACAAGTACAAATGTTGAGGCAATATTCTTCACTCTGCAGCCAACCACAAGTTACTGAAAAATTAAATAACTGCTCAAGGAAAGTTTGTTTAGACCATTTTTGGGGGAAGCTGCTGGCGGACAATGACAGTGAAATGTTGGCCAATGTCATGAGACTAGTCATGACTCTATCTCATGGCAATGCCAATGTTGAGCGGGGGTTCTCCATCAATGCTGAATGCGCTGTTGAGAACATGAGGGAAGAATTACTTGTTGCTCGGAGATGTGTTTACGGCACAGTTTTGTCGATAGGAGGACTCCAGAACCTTGTGATAGAGAAACCCCTTATTCATGCTGCTCGGAACTCCTGTAGTCGCTACAAGGAGGCTGCCCAAGAGAAAAAAAAATAGTTAGATGACAAAGCATTGAAGGCCCAAAATAAAAGGACAATAGATTTTCACCTAAAAGAGCTACAATTAAAGAGGATGAAAATCCTCGAGGATGCTCAGAGACAGGCAGAACTTCTCAGCGAAGAAATTAAATGCTTATCAAATAACAGTAGTAGTGTAAAATAAGGGGTCCTGGCCCAACAATGTTTATGCAAATTCCAATGGTTTAAAGGCTGTAAGAAGCGCGAAGAGGTGGCTGCTGGATCAAAAAATACCTCCCCTCTCCGCCCAAAGCATTGGGGTAGGTCAGGGTGGGGTTGATGTGCGAATGTTGGGGCGATATGCGATGTTTTTTGTATTCAAATGCAGTGGTCTAGGTCCCGTTGGGGAGGCTGAGCCAGAAGTATTGAGTGGAATTGAGGGCAGGAGGTAGATGGCCCCTGGATGTTCGGCCGAAGGTCGTTGGGTTGTCGACCGAGGAGGGGGCCGATGGCCTTTGATGAGGCGTTGGCATTGGTGGCTGTCGAATTGAGGATAGGAGTTCGTTAGCCCCTGGATGTTTGGAGCGGAGGTTAAGGGCGTTAGGTTGTCGACCTGTCTCGAGGAATTTTCGTTGTCCATGGTAGATGGGGCTTTAAAGGTTGTTAACCCTTGCATGTATAAGAAGACTCGATCAATTTTCTTAGTTCAATTAAAATTTGTGAGAAGGGGGAGGATGATGAAGCATTGTGGGCTAGAAGCGGAGGGAAAGGGTGTGGGGTGGGTAAGGCTATGAGTTCGGAATGACTGAACAGTTTCTCTGGTGGGGGTCGGCATTTGTTTGTAGTGTGTGGTTGAGTGCTTGAGTTACAGCTGAAGAGCTACGCCGCCCGGTTTGAAGTGATATATGGTGGGGGTCTAGAAGTGGTGGTTATGCAGATGGGAAATTTTTAAATGAGATTCATGAAAAGGCTATGAGGCAAGGCATTACTTATTTCATCCCGCGGGGGCGAGTGCGTCTAGGCATAGCTCTCCGCGGAGAGCTATGCCTAGGTTATTTCCATCTCACGGTGGGGTGGGCCGTTTTCCACGTATATAATGGAAGGGTTTACTCGGGAATCCATCGTTCACGACTCTGAGTCAACTCACCGCACGCCAGCCGTTTCTACTCGTTCGCCCGCTCCACATAGCCGGCTGGCCTCGGTGGCGGCGGGGTTAAGACCTCGCCAGCCAAACCAAAGGTTGCGGGTTCGAATCCCGCCTGGAAATTTTCATCTCCCAGGGCATGGTTGTGTGTGTTCGTCCAAAGAGCTGTATGGTAGAGAGGACTATTAAGTCCTAATATCGCTCGATGCAAGACAGCCATTCAGCATCCATCTCCTACCCTAGCCGCCTGCAGAACTGCCATAAGCCCCGGCTGCACACTGCCACTTCCTGCTGGTCGCCCGCTCCGCCGTCCTTTTACCTAATAGCTGCGAGGTATCTTTTGACAAAAATGTTTCATATTGTAATATTGAACTAAGTGCAATTCAGCTTGACGTATCGTGATCTTATTAACTAAACTGTAAAGCGAAAATGTGTATCCGTTTCTAACAGCCCCCTGCCATTTGTACAAATATCCCTCACGTGTATATTTTACCGTTTCTCTTTTTTTAACGAAGTGCAGTTCCACTCTCCGTCTCTTTATTAATGTGTGCATTTGTTTCTATTTGTCACGATAATTTATTACAAATATCCTTCGAATGGAGTATATTTTCGTTTAACTTTAACTAATTACAATTCCACTACACCTTTCATTATTTATTCATGCATTATTTATTCAACTTTAAATAAGTTCAATTCCGCTTTCCGCTTCATTATTTATTTCATCAAATAGAATAAAAAATGCACATCTTCGTGTGTTCGTCCCAAGCATAGATACAAATATCCATCGCATATATTCTTTTCGACGTTACTCTAATTCCATTTATAGATTGCATTACTGGGAGAAAAATTTCTGCTGGCGGAGGAGAGGGCGATATTTGTGGACAAGGAGGAATTGGCTGAAGCGGTATACCCCATAGAAAGGTTGGAGTGTTTGGAGAATGTGCGCGGAAGGGGTAAAGGACGCATCGTAGCGATTATAGAAGTGAGGGGGGGGGTATAAAACTATTGCTGCCTAAATATTTCAAAGCTAGCAGGAAAGAATTGGAAGAATATAACGATTCATGTTGGGAGAGGGAGGTTGAGATAAAAGTTGTGAAAAAATAGCAATTTATTGCTACAGTATAATTCTTATAAAAAAACTCTAACCTTGATTATTTCACCAATCAACTGGAACCGATGTCTCACGTGGAGGATGAAAAGGTTACGTTTTTCTCTCATAATAAAAGTCTTAAATCATTTGCAATGTGCGATTTATTCTACGCAAACTTATTTTACATATATTTGTCACATTTCCATTAATGAGCTAATTGCATTAAAAAAATTTGCTTAATAAGATCACTTTAATTTTGCTAAAAAATATCTTTCTTCACATATTTTTTATGCAAAAACAAACTTGTTTATGAGATCACGATGCACACTATACACATCACTGTATTTATGTAAGTTTGATCACATGATCAGTATATATCACAGGTTTGAGTTGAAGTCCTTTTGATACACATCTGCCGCCGCCATCCACCTCATATCTGGAAACTCTGCCGACGTTTGTCAAATCTTTGTAAATTTCCACTCGAAGGACTGGTAGCTGCTCTCCGGCTTCCCCGCTCTCATTGGGATCCAATGATGACATGGGTGCGATCTTAAATCTCTCTATGACACCTTTTGAATTTTCAAATCCGGAGAAAATGACAGAACCGTCCAACTAGGGAAATTTAACGACTGCCGCATTGAAAAAGGCAAATGCAGCTCTTGTATAAATTAAGTCTGAGAGAGAAGTCGGTGTCGGTTAAGTCGGTAGGTAGGAAAATATCGTATCCATCTTCAGTCTCTCTCGTGCAAATGGAGCGACTCCCCAACCTCGCCTCCACCGAACGCACCAATGAGCCGTTCATACCGCCACACTTTGAGTTGTTTGGTGAAGCCGCATTGTCAGATGCCGGCTTATAAAGGAATCTCAGTGGTGGAGAAATGGAGGGGCAGAGGTGGAGGGCGAGGCGACTTTCTCTTTGTTGATGTCGAAATCTGGTTGGCGAGGGCACTGGGTTAGGTGATTAGACAGCACACGACGTATCGCGACATTTCCCTTCGAGAATAGCTTTGTAAAGAGAGGGGGGAGGAGGGATGGGTCGGATTAGGGCTGGGCGGTGTAGGAAATACTGAACCGGTTCTCGGTTCGGAAAAAAACCAGTTTGCGACGACGGTGCACCGGTTCAATAGATCGAAACGGTTTTTCTACTGCACCGGTTTTTTCTTTTTAACCAGTGTTTTCTACTGAACCGGTGGTTTCTCCTGAACCGGTGTTTTCTACTGAACTGGTGTTTTGTACAGAACCAGTGTTTTCTCCTGAACCTGTGTACTTACCTGTTTTATTTCTAGTGAACCCCGTTTTTTGTCATCAAAAAGTTTTTTGCCAACATTTTTATTTAACCTGTTTTTTGAAGACGTCTTTTTCCTTAAAAAAGATAATTCAAAATAACGCGGGTATGATTTCCTAAACTGAACATAAAAAAGTGAGAATTATTTGCGAGAGCCAATTGTTTTTATGCGAGGCCTGGGCGTAAATATGTATTTCCATTTTTTAGTGTAAAAATATACCTAAATGTGTTGATCTGCCGAATTCGAACCTGCCGCGTGAACGGGTATGAACTTCACGTAGTTTCTGAAGGAAGACATTGCAAAATTTCCACAGATATTTATTTACTTAGCGCGACGTGTTTCGTTGTTAAAACAACATTATCAAGTGCCTTGATCAGCCTTTATAATAATGCTGTTGTAACAACAAAACGCGCCGTGCTGAGTTAATAACTCATGTCTGGTGAATGAAAAGCTTCCTAGAGGCAGAGTGACTGCTGTCTGCATGCGGACGAAATTTACGTGCTTCCAGAGAGCTGCTGTGTGTGGAGAGACCGATTGCTTTCGTCTGTGGTTCATAGTTATCTGCCTTTCTTAGTCGACATTTCCTTTCTCTTTCATCATGGCAACGATTACGAGGCGAGGGTCTTACTCTGACGCCTTGTGTTTGCTTTGGTGGCTTTATTTGTTTTCTGCCTCGGGATCGTCTCTTCGCTGAATCACTCTTTCCATGTCCATGACTTCAAGCTCACGTGAGTTGTCCTACACGCGACTGCAAGACGCTCTGGTAGAGGAGTGAAGTCAGTTCAGATACAATTTCCAAGGATTCAATTGGATACACTCTGGGCTCCTGTTGAAAACTTTCTCAGTTAATTTTTATTACCAAGAAAATAATTTGGAAGAGATCGATAGTGCTAATCCTCCTTTGCCTTTAACGTGTGATTTAGTTGGTAAATAAATAGTTTAGTGTCCCGAAATATTTTGAGTTATTTTTCGATGACGGTTTTATTTCAATTAAGGTTGCTTAAATAAACTGATAGGAACAGTCGATATTTGAAAAGCTCAAAGGAGAACCCTCGAATGCCGAAATGGAATGCAAGAGATTGACAAGCCAGCGAGAAAATCCAAAACTGGAAGTCGCCAGGCGAAAGTTATTTAAGGCGAAGAAAATTTAAATACCGACATAAGAGTGAAAAAGGACATTATTTGTATGAAAATTGTGAAATATAAATTTTATTAAAAGAACGGTTATTAGGTACCTATGAATGTACAAACATTGTTGAAAATAGGCAGCTGGGAAACCACCTGAAAATTTGACGTCACGGTGTCACATCACATTTTGCCTTCGGTAACCGTATTTTCCTTTAATTTACCATTATTTAAAATACTATTAATTTAAAAATATCTCAACCATCCTTTGGCATATAATTATTCTTGGAAAGAACTTACAATATTGTGCATTAATCACTAGTCAACAGCCATTTTGCATCTGGAATGTGATACATCAGTTATTATGTATTATGGTGTGTTGAATCCGAATTATCTTTAAAAATGTTCTAGCACGTAAAGTTTTTGAGTTATTAAGGGTTTTTTATTGTTTATTTTCCGTATATCGCTGTTTACTGTTCTTTTGTCTAGATGCCTATTTTTAATTTTTTTTCGATCATTGCGAATGCACAAGTGATATGGTACGCAGTCACGCACACGGGTGCAAAGCTATACACCAATGACGGTGAAATTCACTATGATGAAATCATTTGACTTGTCCGGGAGTCGAACCCTGATATACCAATTACCGGTTAGGTGTGTTAGCCAGTTACATAACCAAGCCACCTTAATTCAAGGCAAATTTCAGCTGGTGTAACTGGCTAACACACCTGACCGGCAATTGGGAGATTCGGGTTCGAATCCCTGTCAAGATTTTTTTCGTGGCGAATTTCACCGTATGGGCTAGACATACAATAAAGTATCCGAATGTATCTTCAGTGCATTTGCCTGTGCTCCGAGATGAAGGGTTGTCTATTCCTGTCTGTAACTTACAAACCACATTTTCAGACCCAACTTCAAGTGAATCAAAAGGTGCTGAACCTGTAGAAGAGCACTGCCCTCCATCTCATAATACTTCGCCTCAACTCTTTAATCAAAAGGAACTAAATGATTTGGTTCGCGAAATATATATATATATATATATATATATATATATATATATATATATATATATATATATATATATATATATATATATATATATATTTCGTTCTGAATATGTATTTCTTGTTTGTTTTAATTCTGTCATTGTTCTCCTGTACTGTTTTTGATTCTGCTGTGTATCTAGGAAATGTGACGTGATAGAGAAAAACTGATTTTACCAGTGAATTTAGCACCCCAAAATTAGGTAAATCCACCCATTTACAATCCAGATGCAGAAAAGAAGTTTAAATTTATTGACTAGTGTAATCAACGTCATGTGTTCAAATTTTGTTTGCATTTGGCGCATTTTATGAACGATAATACCCACCCATGCCTACATTCCGGACACGAATTTAGAGGCTACCGTAACCATTTGCATTATCCTCTCATTTCTTGCGTGTGGCAGGGGTAGATAGGAACTTGAAACAATGTTCCTTCTTCCACAAAGTCTCCCAAAACCAACAGCATTGGTTAAATAAAAATTGCTACTGCCCTAATTTATAAAATACACTAACTTGAAGGATTATGAACTCTTTCTTATTCGTTGTGATCGTCGACAAAACAAAATATCATGAAAAAATCCCGTTGAGTCACGCATGTGACAATAATTTAAGTGGTCGAGTGCTCGCTCTGTACTCTGGCGGCCGATTATTTGTGAGACGACAGTCGGCGGAAAACTTGTAACACAGTCCAGTCGCTAGAGGGGTAAAAAGGGGTCCAACCCAAAATTAAACCAGGTAGTTCTGATTTTTTAATATGTTGTTCGGGATGCTTAGAGAGTGGAAAGCCCAAGTTTTCGTCATCTTCACCCCTCTGCGTTTTCCGCCATCTTGAAAAAATACCGAAAAACGTCACTTTTTCCAGTTTTTCGCTTATAACTCCTAAACGGTGCAACTTAGCTAAATTTGCTCCATTTTCATTCTTGTAGAGCACAAAACTTCCTCCAAGAATCACTAATTAACTTTGTTTCCACGACCAATAGCAAAGGAGGTACGGCAAAGAAGGGGTAAAATCGAAAATCCAGAAAAATTGGCAATTTTCCGTCCCTTTGGATCGCTTAAATTCAATGAAAAATCGATTTTAGTAAATATACACTCAAGTAAGTTGTTGATATGTTAGTTGCCTTTAAATTGCACGTCTCAAAAAGTTTTTTTTACCTCAAATATAAAGAAATGGGGGTAAAATTGAGGGAAAAAGGGAAAATGGTTTTACGGTAAGTCCATATATGTATAAGTTTTATGGTAAGTAAGAGAGGATAGGAAAGTTCACATGCGTGGTATCCAGCCAGCCAGCCTGCGAGCATAGACGGAGAGGGAGGCGGTGGCGTGAAAGCCGAGCAGCGAATGATCATCGGTGTTTCAGAACAACTTCCCCGGTGCACCGGTTCAGAACCGTTTCCCCGGTGCAACGGTTCAGAAACGCTTCCCCGGTGCACTTGTCATTTACTAAATCTGAACCGGCCTGCCGGTTCTGAAAAAACCGAACCGCTTAACCGGAGTACAGGAAAACCGCCCAGCCCTAGGTAGGATGACTATGCGTCTGGGAAAAAATGTTGACCGGCGGTCCGACCCGTATCGGCCGGGTCGAAGGTATTTTCCCCCCTCTCCCAGATGATGGGATGGTGGGGGAGGGCGTTGTTTGTTTTTCCCAACGTAGCGGCCTCAAAGAGCGTTTTTCCACTGCGTGTCTATTATCTGTAGTCGAGCGTGTCGAGTGGCGTATGTAACGTATATTTTTTCGTAGACTCGGTACTGGATTTTTAAATGTTACTAGTGAAGTTCGGAGTGTATGAGCAAGTCAATATGGTATTATTATTCAACGAGGGTGGGGCCAACTATGGAGCCATCGTTGTGATGGGAGTCTTCACGTCGGTAGGACGAGCCTTAGAATCCAGCACGACGTGATGGGCTGATTTCAGGTGGGTTAAATAAGATATACACAAAAGTACATTCCAGAACCGTGATTTATTTACAGCAATTTATTGCTCGTTATGTCCTTTTTGTCAACCGCACACCATTCAAATTATAATATTCACCACATTATAATATCAGGATCGTGGCTAAATTAATTAGCCTGCTGAAACATACACCTTTATGCCATTGCGCTTACACATATAAAAATAAGAACATTTATAATAAAACTGATACAGTATTGAACTAAATAAGGATTACATTCAGATTAAATATCCATTTTTACAATTTAATCATATCACCACTTAAGTAAATACATACTCAAAACTATTGCAATATTTTATTACATTTGGATTAATTTTTTCTTACATATGCATTTAACCATTAAATAATACATTAAAAATTTTGACGCCATTGGTAGATTGGGAATAAGGACGGCGACAGAATTTATTCAACTTTGACCGAACATTTTCTGTTTCAGATTGCGAATAGGAAAAATATCGATTACATTAGTTAAAGAATTCCAATAAATGCGAAAATCAGATTTATTGTACGATGTTATCGACATATTTCGTGGACATATAAGAATAAATTTTATCTGTACATATAGAGGCCGTGTGCGACGGTATTTATCCCATTAGCTAATATTATTCACTTGTCATCCGATGAGGAAAGCGAGAGCTTGTTCACCATCATGCTGTACACTTGATGTTTAACTGAACGAATCAATTGAAACGCCGTCATCTTATTTTTACCATCCATTAGACAAATATAATAATCGTCAAATGCTATTTGTTTATCGATTGCCACTCGCTTTACGCCTTTGGTCCGCATCTTCTCCTCCCCATCGATGATGAAAGAATATAATTTAGGTATCAGACCTATAAATTTGCTTATTATTTTAGCGCAAGCCTCATCTTTAAATTTTCCAATTACTTTTTTGTTTTTGTCACTGTAGCAAGGAAGATTTTTCGGGTAATCGTACGTGTCAAAGTGCTCCTGCAAAGGTAGCATATCCGAAATGAAATCTTCAGTTTGGATTAAATAAATCCAAGAATCGGTGTCCTTGTAAATATTATCTAAACTATTAAAATGTTTTTCATTACATTATAATGAAAATCTTACATGTGAAATTTGGAAAGGTCTAAAATTCACATGCCTAAATAAAGAGGTTGGTCTAAACGAATTTTAACTTTTCGTAGGTGAACGGCGGCCAAATTCTCATGGTAAATGGTTCGATCCTTAAAATAGCTTTTCCTGATTAATTTTTTCAATATCTTCTCGTCTGTAACTACTTCAATATTCTGTCGTTTTCTTACGCATTCACAAGCCTTACCAAAGCAACTATAGTTTAGTAATTTAAAGTTTTTTTATTGAATCCATCTGTAGCAGCTAGTCTTTTTTTGGTATTATTGATCATGTAGGGGGCGAGCCAATTCGACTGTTCGAACCGTAGCACTTCGTGAATTTTCTCCAACTTGAGTCCGAACTCCAGTGCCTGTTTAAGACATTCGTAATGAATGACATGATTTGTTTTTTAAATGTAGCCATTAACTTTTTGTGCCGCGAGCCGGGGGGGGCATGAATTTTCAGGAAAAAAGGCAATTCGTTGTGTTCATCGTTTAGCGAATCTGGATATGAGATATCGACCTCTAAAATGTAACCGATGTTTTTATCCTCACTGAATGTGTCCAGGGAAAAAGTATTGGGATTTACCCAGCAAAATCCGCGGAATGGCAGGGGCTGCGTCATCGCATAAGCTTAGAGGTTGTTGCCGTATAAATATACAATTTCACTCCTTTTTTTGAGGGATGATAGTTCTTCATTTCCTAATTATTCGCAGCCGCATAGCGCAATGTGCACTGGGTAAAACCACCTCTCATACCTCGCTCAATCATGTGTACCATCTCGATACCTGTCAGTTTTTCGAGCTGAATTTTAGTGAATTTCAACGCCGCATCCCATTTTAGGCCGAGGCAGGTGAAGTAAGAACTGGGATCTAGTTGATCCCAGTTTGATGATTCATATGAATTTAAAGTCTCATCCCGGTAATTTTAAAAAACATCAGTCAAGCCGAGAACGTCCGCTTTGAGAAATTCAAAGAACTGCGGAACTGACCGCGCAGTAACTTTAACGGAGTCACCCGCTGATGGTCACACAATTGTGTGAAATTCACAGTAAAAAAATAATTCGCCTGGACTGGGATTCGAACCCAGACCCTTCGATTTCGCGCCGAGTGCTCTACACGGTGATATAGTGAGAACGAGTGAAATTCACAGTAATAGTGGACGCCTGGGTAGAGCACTCAGCGCGAAATCGAGGGGTCTGGGTTCGAATCCTTGATGCGAATGATTTTTTTCACTGTTAATTTTACACAATTGTCCACTTTGAGGTAAATATTGCTGTATCCCCCCTGAGTATTTGCACCAAATTCTTTCCAAACCTTTGTCGCGTGCTCATAGTCGTCATCAGTTACAGCGCAATCATTTAACTTATTATAAAAGTCCTTTTTTGAGGGTAATTTATTCTCTTCGAGTTTCTCAAAATTGTCCAAATAATCACAGGGGAATCCGCGATATAAGTTCAAATTGATTTCCGCTGAAATGTTTTGCAGTTTCACGGAATTTGTACTTCGGGAGAATTGCCATTAAGTTGTTTAAACTAGTAGGTAAGAATCGAATGCGAAGGCGGAGCTGAAATTTTCTTTTTGCTGAATCTAATTTTGCTGAAACTAATGTATTTTTCCTCCGTGTTTGGGATCACGTTAATTTTCCACGGCACATTCGCCAACTCATGTACCAAGAATTGACTGTCGTATCCACTTAAGTTGTGGATAAATACAGGGATGAATTTCGGTTCTTAAATTTCAAATTGCAAATTAAATGAGCTGGACCGCTGTAACTTCCGCTAATATGGCAGTGATCCCTGACCTTATAATTACTAGAGTCATTTATAACTTCTCCACATATGTGACAAGATCAGAATTTTCATGAAAAACAATTTGCTCTAGAGACATGGGCGTCATTTCCCGGTTTGTAGAGTAAATATTACCGATTTTTTAAAAAGCCAGATCGACCAATCAGGAAATGAACTCTTTGCCTGCATCCAAACCCCGATATAAGTTTATGGTTTGGCCTGTATCTGATAAGTTGATTCGGCTCCTTAGGTATAAGCAGAAGCTAAAAAGATGGATATGCTAGAGTAAACGCATTTTCGTCATTATCCGAACCATTATCAATTGGTCTCAAAATGCACTCCACGTCGGCGTAGAAAACAAAAGGCAGCGGGTATTTATTTTGTACATTTTTGAATTGTATCGTAGGCTTCACGCCGTCTTTTATTTCAGGAAGTGTAATACGTGCGGGTTTATTAAGACTGCAAAAAGTTAAATGTTCCGCTAGTTTTTCACGCCTGTTTTGGCCCGGAAAAAAGGCAAAACAGCGCTTGGATACCTATGGATTTGCATGTCATTTGCTTGCTTAGCTGTTTAAAGTATAATTTTTCAAACCCTTAATATGTATAAACATAGTGGGAAGTGAAATCATTACTTAATAAAATCAAGTCCCTATGATCAGCTAACTCCACGTCTACAATTTTGATTGAATAAACATCCCTCATGTCATTGAGTCCAAATATATTGATGATAATATGATTGAGACGTTCGAATTTTGGAATATCCGATAGTGCGGTGGTGAATGGAATGCAAGAAAAATCATACTTATTTAGAATTCTGCGGTGTGAGCTCACTCACTGAAGATGTTTGGATATATATTTGGTGAGAATCGCATTACGAAAGATTTGGGTATAATTATTATTAACTTTGATGCATGATTTTGAATTATTAAGGTGTTTCGAAAGAGAAGTGAATGTGCCCCATCTTAGCGGCTGATACGCATTTATTCTAAGCAGTAGATTTTTTATAGCTAGCAGGCCCCATCCGCTCTTCAAAGTGGTCATTTCATCGATTTCTTTTATCAATTTTGAAAATGCCGTCGATAAGTACTAATCCTTATCTGTCGCCTCGAGTATCGCTTCATTTTTAGTCTTGAATGCGCGTTCGCATTTTCATCGGCTATATTTGTAAATGAACATTCCAACACTAAATTTGTTTTAATAGTGTTTTTAAGTCTAAACCATTTCACCATTTGAGCTCTTAAGCTTTTTTTCTTGCTAATTAAAAAATGTGCTACGTCCTTATTACCCGTACAAGCATTTTTGAACTGAATGGCTTTAAGAGTGGATCTGAATGGAGACTCAATTTCATGGCCCTCATCTTCCGAATCGTCATTTTCCGAGCTCTCACTACCAGATGACTACGCATCAGCAATAATTCCTCGACCATTTAGAGTTGAATCCTTATTCCATTCACGGATGATATGTTTCTTCCAATGACCCATATATGAAGAGGGAAATTAACACAATTTACTCAATATCCACCGGGAAACAGTAACCAGAGTTACCTTTATAAAAAAGGCTTTTCTTCTTCCCTCCACTGTTGTAAATGGTGATTTCCTCCTCCGTGAACTGCTCCGGGTCGAACCTTTTGGGGAGATGTACTGTGACCTCCTCACCCTTGGGCCCACGTAGGTTGGCGCGTAGTGCCTTCCCGTATTTTGTATCAGTTTTTGCTAGCTGCAATATCTCGTACTTCTCCCCAACTTTCAAATCTTTTATCGGGTAGTGTCGATTTCAGGGGGACCGCATGGCGGACGGACCCAGGTAGTCTCCAGAAGACCCTCATTACGAAGGCCCTCGCTCGCTCTCGAGCTAATCCGGGTCCTCTCTCGAGCTTGGGGACGGACGAGGGTCGCCCTTCCCGGCAGTCAGAAAGTGGCCCCGTGCAGTACAATGATAAAGTTTATAAATTTTGCATTTTTGTAACTTTTTCGCATCGCCATCGAATCCCTTGTCTCAATACATTTACGAGCGTCTTTTGATTGACTCTCTAGGATGAAAATTAGTGGCGCAACTTGCGGGGTTGCGGCGTTGGGTTGGGTTGTCAGGTGTCATAGGCGCATTTTCTATGCTGACACTAAAATCCTTAATTTTCATCCTAGAGAGTCAATCAAAAGACGCTCGTAAACGTATTGAGACAAGGGATTCGATGGCGATGCGAAAAAGTTACAAAATTGCAAAATTTATAAACTTTATCATTGTACTGCACGGGGTCACTTTCTACCTGCCGGGAAGGGCGACCCTCGTCCGTCCCCAAGCTCGAGAGAGGACCCGGATTAGCTCGAGTGCGAGCGAGGGCCTTCGTAATGAGGGTCTTCTGGAGACTACCTGGTTCCGTCCGCCATGCGGTCCCCCTGAAATCGACTTCACCCCTTTTATCGATAGACGTTGGACGATGGTGGCTTGCGCACGTAGCTTGGTGTTGAAATCCATCTAAAGAAATGAGAAAAAAATTCACTTTATGATCTTATGGTAACAATTCTTATTTTCAAGGCACAATAAGGAACTTGACGCGTCCAACGATCGCTCCTCCTCAGGAAGGGCCTTTTTTCCCTTCCCCATCCTGCTGCCTCTTCTGTCAGGAAGGCGATGTAGGCGGCGGCGGGGCGCAGACCCGCTAATTGATGGAAGGTGTGGGAGTGGTAGTGGGTGATCTCAAGGATAGAGAAAAGGGGAGGGGGGGGGAGGTATGAAAAGATTCTCACCCACGATCTTGTGAATGGAAGATTTATTACAAGTTAGGATTTTCACAGTATATTGGCAGCTCACGGAATAAAAAAAAAACAAAAAATTTGGTAAAGGTTGCTTGACCCCGTCAAAGGGGGTATATATAAGTCTTTTTAAACACACACACACAAAACAGGTCTTCTTGTCAATTTAGAAGACGGCAAAAAAGTTTATAGTTTTTCTTTTAAAAATCATTAAAGGAATTGAATTGTTTCTCCTGGTCCCGATTTCGGGATGCGCCAAGTCGCGCACAACAAAAGGTCTCCTTGTCAATTCAGAAGACGGCAAAAAAAGTTTAGTTTTTCTTTAAAAAAAAAAATCAGTTAAGGATTTGAATTGTTTCTCTTGGTCCCGATTTCGGGAATGTGTCCAATGCTGAGCTTTAGGATAGTTGGTAGGGAGAGCACTGGGGAAAGAGCAGCGACAGGTCCTCCCGAACAGCGGGGGGGGGGGGGGGGGGGGGAACGGCTTTCCGGCGGATCTCGCCTACAACAGCTCAGGCGTTCTCCCTGGGCTCAGGGACCTCGCCTGGGATGTCCACGGCGGCGAATCGTCCGCCGCGCTGCGGGTGTAGAATGGCTGCTTCACTCTGCCTCGGAGGGTCCCGCTGCCAGCGGAACGGTTGACGTCGTCTCAGGGCCCGGGGAGAACTCACCCGCCTCGGAGCAGCGACGACCGGCCGGCACGACTTCCTTGGGACAGGAGGGAAGGAGCGAGTACCTCCTCGGATTCGCCGGAGGGAGGCGGGAAGGAGCGGGGACCTCCTCGGATTCGCCGAAGGGAGGCGGGAAGAAGCGGGTACCTCCTCGGATTCGCCGAAGGGAGGCGGGAAGGAGCGGAGACCTCCTCGGATTTTCCGGAGGGAGGCGGGAAGGAGCGGGGACCTCCTCGGATTCGCCGAAGGGAGGCGGGAAGGTGCAGGGTCGGAGGCGGGTGTGTCCTAGGGTAGTCGCGTGGCCGGTCTTCTGGAGAATCAGCGGACTTCTGGCTGCAGAGCGTCCCAAGGGGGCGACGCAGGCCTCGTAGAGACTTGGCGGAGAGTGCAGGGTTCTCGGAGGGCGTCCTGGCTGGCGAAGCCGGAGGCTGCAGAAGAGCGACCGAAGTGCGTCCCGAGCGGGCGACGCAAGTGCCTCGGAGGCTGGCCGAACGTCCCGTGGGGCGACGTAGGGCCATGGCGGAAGCGCAGGGGTCTCGGAGAGCGTCCCGGCTGGCGACGCCGGAGTCTGCAGGAGAGCGGCCGAAGTGCGTCCCAAGCAGGCGACGCTGGAGCCTCGGAGGGCTGGCCGAACGTCCCGTGGGGGCGACGTAGGGCCTTGGAGAGACTTGGCGGAAGCGCAGGGGTCCCGGAGAGCGTCCCGGCTGGCGACGCCGGAGTCTGCAGGAGAGCGGCCGAAGTGCGTCCCAAGCAGGCGACGCTGGAGCCTCGGAGGGCTGGCCGAACGGCCGGGACTGGGAGTGGGTGGATGGCATTTGAGAGAAACAAGAAATAAACACTGCTCTCTCCCTTTAAAAAAAATGCCCAAGTTTAGTGTCAAAACAAAACAAAACCCTTCTACACAACGGCGTCTCCTTTCCCACTGATGGGTCGAGGATGTGCTCGCTGCGGCCAGTGGTGACTGATGGGCCGAGGATTTGCTCACTTCGGTCGGGACGAGTGACGCCGAGGATTCGCTGCGGCGCTCGCCCCAATAAGGCAGGGACCTGTAGCCGTCGAGGATTTTCTCTTTGCGGCGCACGTGCCCAGCTCTGTCTTCTAGGGTCCTGAGGGTCCCCTTATATACGGTCCCTGGGCCCACCGCCGGCCAGTGGGCACGCTCCGCTAGAAGCGGGGGTGGGGAAAAGTGAAAGGGACTTGGAGCATGGGGGAAAAAAGCGGGGAAGGGGGGAGTGGAGAGGGGGGGAAGGGAATACAACCCACGCGGAAGCATGGTGGATGAAACACGTGCACTTCTGGGCACGGACGAAATACAATATACCACCCCTCCCTGCCAAAATGCTCGGTAAGCAATACAATAACGAACATGGTACACTGCACTTCTTTGGCACCTTATGGCTTTCACCGTCTTTTGTCTTTGTGGTGCCGATCTCTACGGTTACGCGCAGGTAACTCCTTCCTCTGGTTCACATCACTAGGCCGAATGGCGTCGGTTCCAAAAGATAATACACTGCATTGGGTCGTGTGGCGACGGTCCCAAAAGAAAGATACACTACACTGGGCCGTATGGCATCGGTACCAATAGAAAATACACTTCACATTACTTAATCCTGCGTAGCGTTAATTCTCGGGTCTGATAACGGCGTCCTCCCGAGGGTGTCGAGGATGTTGTGGCGTCGTCTCAATTATTTCCTTGACCTCGTGGAGGCGGAGATCGCTTGAGATCTTGGGCGTGTATTTTCTGTCGCTGGCCCCCCTTTTGGCGGACCCAGTAGATATTTTCCCCGACGAACTCCTCGATCATGCCCAGGCCCTCACATTTCGGTGAAAAGCCGCCGTGTTAAGTCGGAGAGTGGATGAGTGCGTACGAGTATGGCGTCGCCAATTCGGAACTCTGGGGTTCTCTCCTGGGAAGACTCGTACCGCCGTTGAAACCGCTCTTGGTTCTGTCTGACGCGTACAGCTCGCTCCTCGGCCTCTTGTGGGGCTGACTTAGGATCGTCCACAGGTTCGTCTGGAGAGGTGAATGACCATTCCCCAGGTCATTTTAGGTTCCTCCCTAGCAGGACTTGTGCGGGAGACAACTACGTGGCGGTGTTTCTTCGGCAGCACATTGAGAACAGGAATGTGGGTATGTGCTTGTCCCATTCTTGATGCTTGCCTTCCAGGCTGAGCCGTAGACCGTGTTTGAAGTGATGGCCGCGTCCTCCTTTCCGTGGGGTTGGCCTGAGGATAGTAAGTGGGGGTGGTCCACTGCGTAGATCCCCAGCGGTCGCAGGCTTCCTTCCATATCAGACTGTTTCCCATTGTCTGACAAGATGTAGGCGGGATAGCTCCAACGAGCAAACACTTCGTTCTCCAGGACGCAGACGATTCCTGGGGTCTTGCGTTTCCCATGGGAACGCCACGGTTCATCAGGACAACATGTCGGTAGCGACCAGGAGATTCAGCTTCCCTCGAGCCGACCGGGGGTAGGGACCCATTAGGTCGATGGCAACCGTCTCCCAAAGCTGTTTGGGTTTGTGGGCCCCGATTGGGACTTTCTTTCCTCGCTGACCCCCTTTTCGGCACGCTCCCCGAGACAGCTTCGAACGTGGTTTCGTACGTCTGTGCGTGCCGACTGCCAATTGTAGCCCTTGCTTAGGGCGGCGTGGGTGGCCTTGACTCCTGGGTGTCCTTCAAGTGTGGTGTCGTGGTAGCTCCAGAGGACTTCTGTCCTCAGTGGGGCGGGAACCAGCAATCCCCATGGCCCTTTGTGTGATAGAAGGAACCACACTTGGTCGCGTGCTGCTGGAGGTACCGGTCCTGTGCCATTTTCCTTGTCTGAGCCTCTCGGAGTTCCCGTAGTCGTTGCCGGATGGCAGTGGTCTGGAGGTCCTCCACTTGAGCTCTCTTGACGCGCTCCTTTAGGTTTCTGGATTCCTCGACATGGCAAACGTGCGGTGGGACCATCCGGTCCATATCTGGAGTCAAAGATTCCTCTTTTTCTGCTGGGGCGCTGGAGTGTACGTCAGGGAGTTCGTTTTCCTTCCCGAGGCAATGTTCCGCAGTGAACACTTCCTGGTAGTCGCGAAGAGTCCTCTCGAACTCCTGTTTGGTAGCGGGATGGGAATTCTTGATGGAGGACGTCCCGAGGCTGCTATGGTCTGTCGGTTCGGCGCGCCGAGTCGATGCTGCGGTGATGCGGACCCTGGTCCACAGAGAGATGGTCCCTTAGTGGTAATCGATGACCGCATCCATGCTCCGGAGCCAGGAGTGTCCGAGTATCCTGTCCTCGTCGATCGAATTCGTCATTTTCAATTCCACGGGAAACTGCCGGGCGTCGTCAGTCGGGATGTCAGATGATTCCTGGCTGCGCTCTCGGCCACCATATACCTCCAGATGCCGGCTGCCATATGCCCATGTGACGCTGGGTGCCACTTGTCGCATCCATCGGGTGGTCGTCTTCCAGCGCCTGTGACCGGGTCATCATTCGTCGGGGACTGGGAGTTGGCGGATGGCGTTTGAAAGAAACAAGAAAAAAAAACTTCTCTCTCCCTTTTAAAAAACAAAACAAAACCCTGCTATACAACGGCGTCTCCATTTTTACTGATTGGCCAAAGATGTGCTCGGTGCGGCCGGTGGTGACTGATATGCCGAGGATGTGATCGCTGCGGCCAATTGTGACTGATGGGCCGAGGATTTGCTCTATGCCGCCGGGACGAGTCACACCGAGGATTTGCTCGCTGCAGCGGTTGCCCCAATAAGGCAGGGAGCTGGAGGCGTTGAGGGTTTTCACTATACCGATCACGTGCCCCGCTCCCTCCTCCGTCTGTCTTCCTTGTATACGGTGCCTGGGCCCGTCGCCGGCCAATGGGCGCACTCCGTTGGATACGGGGGTGGGGAAAACTGAAAGGGACGCTCTCGTGTCGCAGCGTGGGGGAAGAAAATCGTGGTGAGCGGAAGAGAGGAGAATGGGGGAAGGGAAAACAACACACGCGGAAGCGTGATGGATGGAAACACATGCAATTTTGGCCACGGACGAAATTCAACAACTTTAAATGGATATTTACGCCTGTAGTATTTCAAGGGAAGGAAAATGATCAATTTAGACGCGGTAAGAACTTCACTTTGACTTTTTCATGTTGAACAATTTTCATGTTTAAAACACCGTTTACCATGGTATGCTTTCTCAAATTCGAGGTGGTGCTCCCAACAGACTTCAACATTTTGCTACCGAAAAATATCTTGCACTTGACAAACATGTTGTGCTTATTTTGAACTCCCAATAACACAGAATAACGTCTCATACGTGGGAAGGGAAATGGCCTCTCCTCCAAAACGGGTTCCATATCACTCCACTGTTCTCTGCGCAGAATGCATGCGATGCTAGTCAAACGGCATCCACAGGTAACTAGGGAAAGGGTTCTACTCAAACGTGCTTCGAAGAGGATTACTTACTCTTACTCCCATGTCCATCTTTGCCCGAGCTGGGATTTGGCCACACCAACACGTGCCCTCCATCTTTCTCGGTCTCTTGCTTCTTCCACTGCTCCCCCTATTCGTTTTATGCCCGCCTTTTCTCCATCCCACCACCTTTTTTTGGACTTCCAGGTGGTCGTCTTCTTTTTGGTCTCCTACTGGCAACACCCTTAAGTATTGATCCCTGCTCAGTTCTCATAACGTGCCCAAACCATCTCATTCTTCTAGTCCTGACACATGCAGTTATATCATGCTCTTTGTAGAGATCTCGTATTTCCTTATTCCGTTTAATTCTCCATATTTCATTTTCCACTGTGGGGCTAAAGAATTTCCTTAGGACTTTATTCTCAAATACTATCAGTTTCCTTTCTTCTTTCTTGTGCATGATCCATGTTTCTGTACCGGTCGAATTATTGTGTGATATATTTTGATTTTGGTCTTTTGTTATTTTACCTTATGCTTTATGCTGCGTTATGCTTTTGTTAGCTAAATTATTTCTGTAGGTAATTTCCGGTTCTTCGCTATTTTTATTTGATGTTATTGTTTACAGACATTTGAACTGTCCCACTTCCTCTAAGTTGTGCCCATCTATGCTTATCGTAGTCATTAGTTGGTGTTCTGTTCTAGTAAAGTGCATGTATTTGGTCTTTTCGTCATTTATGTTCAGATCCACTTGTTCCGTCTCCTTAAGTGGAACTCATGTTAGTTATTCAAGGTCTTCCTTGTCTTCTGCAAGGAGAATCACATCATCTGCATATGCCAGGGATTTATTCTAGTCCCTATTTTAATTCCCCGGTTGATCCTTCTTACATTTCGTGGGCATCTTCTAGTGATATATTGAACAGTAAAGAAGATAGCCCATCACATCACGTGACGACCTCGAATGCTTCAGATAACATTCCATCTATTCTAACTTTACATTTAGAGCTTTCAACTGTCAGCTTAGCTAAATTAATCCGTTTTCTGGGAATGCCAAATATTTCCATCTTTTGCCATATTCGCTGTCCAATAAGTCTGTCATACGCTTTTGAAAAATCTATGAAGAGTCCATAGAGTTCTTTATTATATTTTCAATATTTACTGATGGCTTCCTTTAAAATAAACATCTGATCTGTAGTGGAACGGCCTGTAACAAATTCTGCTAGGTGGTCTTCTATTATAGAGTTAGTGTATTTTTTTATTCGACTTTGAACTATTTTCGAAAAAACTTTATATGCATACGTTTATACGCTAAGCAATGATATACCTCTATTATTTTTACATTGTTCTTCATCTCTTTTCTTTTAAATGGATAGTATAATGGCTTCCTGCCAGTCTTTTGGCATCCTTTCTTCTGTCCATATTTTGGAGATTAACTTATAGAGTTCTTCATGTACTATTCTTCCACCTTTTTTTAATAGTTCAGACGGCATTCCATCTTTTCCCGGTGATGTATTATTCTTTAATGTCTTAATTGCGTTTTCTTCTTCTTCTTTAGAGGGTTCCTCAACATTAGGATCGGTATTCACGTACTTATCGTACATTTCAATGTGTGTGGGTTGCTCGCAATTCAGCAGGTTGTGGAAATATTCTTTTCATCTGTCCATTACCTAATTCTTTTGAGTCTGAATTTAAATGATACTCATTAATGGCATATCTTAGAATAGAAGCGAAATCGCCAGACCGTAGCACGCACTGTATTCCAGTATTCATCCGCGTGAAATCTAACGTTTTCAAAGCTGAATGTGTGCTCCATGTTTTTAGTACTGTCCCTAGATTACCTCTTTTGCCGCCTGCCGTCTTTGGAGAGCGTGCTTCCGTACAGCGGAGCTCCATGACTCATCATCCGTCATCTTTTGTTGCAAAATCCAGACCGCCATTGGATTTATCGGCGGTCTTCCCCCTTCGACGTCGATAGAGCAACGTCATACACGGTCTGTCCCAAAATTTCCGGTAATGAATTTCCACAACCGGCCACGTACGCTTGTGAGGCCTGGCTCCTGGCGGAAAAAGTGGTGGAGGTCTTGGATAGAGAATGCCACCATCCGCATTCGCCTGCAGGCGGTGGTTAAGTGAAAATCGTGCTTAGCGCAAAGTGTGTTATCATACCCTCGTCGAAAAAATGATGGTGCAGAATTTGGAGCTGCGTTACGCAATTGAATTTTGCGTTAAAGTGGTTAAAAATGGCGCGGATAAGCTTAAAATGCTTAGAAAAACCTTTGGGGAGGATACAGTGTCACATAACCAAACTTTCGAGTGGCACAAGAGATTCCAGGAGGGTTGGGAAACCTTCGACGACGACGAGCGCTCGGGGCGCCCGTCAACGGCAAAAACTGACTCTATGATAGGTCCCCGTTGAGGCCTTCCAGAGAGCCTATGAGGCGTGGGTGAACCGAGGGAAAATGTGCATCGAGTCGGAAGGAGAGTACTTTGAAAAGTTCTAAAGAGATTGTAAGTTTATGTTCAATAAATGATTATAAATAAATTACCGAAACTTTTGAAAAACAAAATACCGGAACTTTTGGGACAAGCCCTGTATGTCGAATCGAACGTTCCCGGGGTGAAATGAAAGATAATTATTTTTCACAACCTTGGCTTATATTTGATGCTTATCTTTTTTTCATGCTTTACACAGTATTGTTCAAATTTATAAATGCAATGCTTACCACGCGGAGAGAGAGAGATAATGAGGGTGATTGATTGATCGAGGGCAGACGGGAGGCAAGGCAGTCCGCATCCGAAAGGAGGGAGAGACGCAATGGACGTCTTGGCGAATGAATTTGCGTCATCAGCCTCCGCGTCGAATTTCGGGAGGAGTAGGTTGTGCGTGTTCATTGTGCTGCGGAACGAATGGCTGTCGAAAGAAATGGCTGGCGAGTCAACCGATCGTTCGCGCATCGACCGGGAAGAATCGGTTGGGACTGGATGCGACGCAGTAGAGAGAGAAAAGAGTAGCAAAGGGACGAGCGTTGCTAAGAGATAACGCTTTTGGAGTGATGGGCGGATTTTCTGAAGGCCTTAATATTTGTAATTCACTTGATAAACATTTGGTCACAATGCCATCACATTAATGAGCCCACATTGGAATAGATCCTGAGTTGCTATGTGCATTATGGTTAATGTAAGTAACCCAAAATGGTTATTAGAGGTTGTAAAGTGCGTTTTGATTGGTTTAAGGGGACTCTTCTAACAGTAGGAATGCAACAACGTCTTCTGTGCGTAAACAGATTGTAAGATGAGACGACTGCCCGAGAGAGATGGGGGGAGAGAGAGATATACATAGATAGAGAAAGAGGCAATCAATCATTAATTTCCTTTTGCGTCCCTTGCGCTCTTCCCGCTTCGTTGCTGTCCGAATCGCGTATTCTCGATCACATTATCGATCAGTTCACATTAGAATCGATTCGAATGCGTACGGCCCTTTTGCCTCCGTTCTGTGTTTCCACCGAACGCCATGTTTGCGTCGACATTCCTTTCCTGATTTCAATTGTGAAAAATACTTTTTTACTGTTTCCGGCCAAGGTGTTTTGTGTCAAGTCACATTATGCTAGGAACACTGTCTCTCTCCGAAACCTCTAAATTATAATTTGCAGTCGCAATTGCAGAAGTTTTACATTACTATACAAAAAATGGAGCAGTTATCACCTCTACCACCATGTATACAGTTCAACTCTCTGAGCAAAATATTTGTATAAAATCCGTGAAAACATAATTTCAGTGAGATGTCGAAACCGTCTCTCTTCGAGGAACTGGCATGTTGGGAGCGATGTTGCCAGATGCATCTTCATTCTTGTGTTCACTCACATAGGTTCACACAGGGATGCACTTTCTTCGATTCACCCAAACAGGAGAGCACTTTTCGTTCGTTTCCTTCTTCTGCGTCAGGCATGGGTCGGATCTACTTTTATTATTGCGATGCTAAATCTCCAGGAAGTGAAAGCTTGCGTATCTGTTTGTGTGTGTGAATGCGTTAAATATATTAGTCATCCTATGTCGCTGGTCGGAGACATGTGGAGCATGGAGTCGGTAACGGTTGAAGTAGCGACATGTCTTCATTTGTTTATGTAGTATTAGGTTGAAGTAGCGAAATGTCTTCATTTGTGAGTGACACACTAAGCCAGTGAACCACGGTCACTATTCTTTTATAGAAAAATTAGAGCAACGGAAGTGTCACGTAGCATGCTGCTCTGGAACAATATTCATTTAAACCATTTGTTCAATTGTGAGTTGTACGAACGGCTTAGAGACGCTTCTAAGTTACTTATAAAAAAGTCAGTCACATGGCCGTCCTCGGTCTGTACACAGTTTCCACGCACACTATCATTCGCCATGTGCAGTTAATGGAAATTTTCACTTTAGAATTAATGGTGGGTTTAATTTTCTTAAGTACTGTTCACCGTATTGCGTGAGTGAAAAATGATTGGGCACAAATCAATCGCGTGAAATGGAATGCGGTCAAAGCGTTTGAACTTGGGCCTGGGCCTGTGTGTGGGCCACAAGCGGAGCCTCGCCCTTCATCCGTGCGACTACATTCCAGTTTTTAGAAATGCCTTATCGGGAAATTTCTCGTTTAGAAAAATATCTTTGTCCGCTCCTCGAGAGAGCCTCCAGCCGGCCTGCCTCACGTATCAGCCGCCATTCAATTCATTCAGTGAGGACGGCGCGCCCTCGCCATCCATCTCGAAGTCATTCGTGTCTACGGATGGGCTAAAATAACCGGATATATCCCTAACAGGGTTCCCTCCTTAGGTCAAACGGTTAAAACCGGTTATTTTTTCGTATAGCCGAAAGAATAACCTTGGTGAAATAACCAGAAGCCTGAACTCTCTCGGGGAACACTGGTACCGTGTACTGCTGCAGCTAGCAACTACAGGCAGCTGCCCAGGTTTGTATGCGTAGGTTAACCAGAGTGAACCGGGTACTCGATTATTTTTTTTGGTGTAAACGAAAAATAACCTGAGCGAAATAACCGGAAGACTGCCCTCTGTCGGGGAACTTAGGTTCTACTTACTCCTGCTAACAGAACAGTTGCCTGAATGGAAGGAAATTGCATGATGTTCCAAAAATATAATAAGAGAGACAGAGGGTTTGGAGAAGTGAAGATCAAGTTCTTTGTATTTAATTTTTGCTCAATTTTAATTGAAAAAAATCAAGGGAAGGCATGGGAAGCGTAATGGCTATGCGTTAAGCCATGCATATTGTGCGCCAAAGTAATCATTCTCAAACGAAAGCGTTTGACTGGCTTATAGCTATAGCTCACGAGGGAGGTTGTAAGTTTTTATGTCTTCATATAATTTCTGGTGAACTGAATAACTCGCCCATGAAGTTAACTTGGGGTACATGTATGATTCTTTTATTAAACTATGGATGTGGAAGAAGAGAGAGAATAAATATTTTATCATCACGGTGATTTCAAATGGAGAACTTGTAACCATAAGATTGTATTAATTGCATTTCCTTATCCAAGTTCATTTCGCCCGCACTTGAAGTGATCGGTCTTGTTGCACTTTGAATTGCATAATGAGAATAAATAAAGAACAATGAGAGAGAGAGGGTAATTAGCGAAAACATGTACCTCAATCATCGGCAGATGTAACAACTCAGTCCAGCAGATTATCTAGGTTTCAGCAGAAATGAAAATGCTGATAAAATAAAAACAGCGAGTTTGCTACTAACGAGTCATTCGTACAGTGAAGTGTGCCTTCAGAAAAAAGTTGGCTGCTTGCAAATAAAAAAATTGTAATAGATATAAATTACAAGAGAGCGCTAGTTTAGGTAGTGGAACACATTACAGCTATTTCTTTTCATTTGATACGCAAATAAATATTTGACTACACGTGTTGATGAGCTTCCGAAAAGATTTAAACTCAAATAAAATATTTCACGGAAATAGTATCACAAACATGTCGTATTCCAGCTTCTTAACTTTAAAAGTTTCACAGATGTATTCACGTATTTACGTATTACAGCAGCAGTCATCCAAAATGAAAAAAACGTCTTTTGTTTAAAGAAACGGCGAAAGCTTTGATTTTAAGTAGTAATAATACCTGTGTAGCTTTAATAATAATCACACTAGAATGAGTAAGTTACCACCAATATACTGACGAGTGAATATTACTATACCACATCCGTTATAAAACCTTTTAAAAACCTATTATACCTTCAAGCTATAAAACCTGAAAAAAACATTTATTTCCTTCACGTTTTAATACTCGAGTACTCTAACTTTGAGTGAGTATACTCGAATACTTTAATACTTGAGTACACTCACTTTAAATAACTGGTTAACCTAACACCGTTTTTTCCCATAACCGCCCATCCCTATTCGCGTCGCCCTTCCACAAGCGACGGAAGCGGCTCCTCCTGGGCATGTGCCCTCTTGCGCATGCGCGATCACTCCTTCCGCTCGTCACGTGGACTCTCTTTCAGCGAACAATGGCGGGCGCGGTCGTCACGCTGACTCGCAGGCTGTGCAACTACGGAGCAACAAACTCGCAATAACAACAATAACAACAACAGTAACAACCGCAACAGTCGAACCAGCGACACAGTCAGCGTAAGCTGAACTCCGAGTGCGAAACAGTATATACAAGGGACTGAAAGCGTTTGGAGAGCGTAGGCGATGCAAGCGCATTCGTTCGCTTAGCAGCAGAAGAGAGAACTATTGGTAGTGCGTGTATGTATATGTTGGTGGGTGTAGAGGAAATTTTAGGATTTCGCGCGCGTATCGACGTCAGGAGTGTCCAGAGGTTGAGAAGGAGGGAGGGCTCGTCGACCGCCTCTTTCCGATAGAATGGAAGTTGGGAATGGAGATTTTGAGCCCCGGTACCTCTTATCAAAACGGGGCTGCAAACTGTCTTCCGGTGGAAACAAAATTTGGGTAGTAAAATAAGGCCGTCTACCTAATATGCAGCTTAGATTCGTCTTTTTAATTCTGTCTTTTGTGTCTTTTACTACATAGTGTGCGGGTAACAAAAAATAGGTGGATTTCCATTTTTATGTTCCACCCTGACGACTACTAAAGTTACACTGTACAGTTTAGCTGAAGGCATTAATCGTAGGGAACATGCGGTAGCTATTCGCAAGGTGGGGTTCGAAACCGCAATCTTCAAGATACCAGGAGGGTGCGTTCGATCACGATTACCGTTGATACCCGTCGGTGACAATTCCGTTACTCAATTTAGATGAGTAAGTTTCAAAAAGACAAGCGAAATTCTGGACATCCGTGAATTCCACCGAGGCCGTTGAGTCGTACGAGGAGGCTTTGCTTCGGCGCCATTTGGTGGATTTGAAGGTGGAGTTTGCATTGGGGGGTAGGTATATATTGTTGGTTCATTTGATACGGCAAATGGTTCAAAAGCACATAATGCGTCACATAACCGCTAACATAGCTCATTATTCGAAAGGGTAAATCTGATATGACTCGTAAAATGAGAGGTTTTTGTTCTGCTTTTGAGCGAACCAGTAACGACGTTGGAATAAAAAACCTTCCGTTGGTGAGAAAAGAAAGAATCTTATTTGCGCATTCGTTTAGCTGTCATGTGCCTTTCCACGATAAAAACAAAAAGTAAACATTAAAAGGGAGAACCTCGCCCACCATTCACAGGTTTCTTGTGAGGAATTTCGTTTCGCCCACCATGCGAACAGAACCATTGCCATAGATTGCATTGACGTCAGTTGGAAGCCACGAAAACTAACGACCGTCATTATGGACGATAGGGTAAGACAAGGCGCGACTGTAGTTGCCCCGTTGTTGGATGGACGGGGAAAATAAAGTCAGGGAAAATGGAACGAATTTTGGGTAAACTCAGAGACAGCCTGAAATCAAATTTCCTTAGAATTAAAACCAAATAAAGCAATGGATGCTGTTGAATACTAGCACGGGGGAACTTCTCGATGCAAAATATTAAAATAAAAAAGATTTCATATTACGCAGACTAAAAGGAGAAGAGCCTTCATTTCGGGGGCGTTAAAACTCTAAAGGGATTGGGAAATAACCGAACCTGAGAGTCGAGAGGAGTTTCAAGTGAATCATAGTCGCTCGCACTACCCTCGCACGAGGTATTTCACGGGACGCGCCTGCCTCCATTCCGAACGAGCATCCACATGCATCACACGTTTCGGACTCCCAGTAATATCTTCATCGCTTTAACAACATGAGAACCGGATACCTTGGTATCGTAGCGATGGCTCTTTTCTCCGTTTTATAGTGAGCTCTAGGAAAATGGTCGAAAATAGGTCTCCAAGCGGGAGGAGAGCCCTGAGTGGGGAGGCGGTTGGCTAGGCGGGTGGACACGCCACATCACGACAAGAAGAGCCCTCTCATCTCGAGTGCACTTCCACTGGAGATCAAGCGTCCTCGCAAACGCGAGTGAGTTCGATGGCGCGCGCGCTGGACGAGTGCACGACGAGGGGGGTGAAATGGAGTGAAAGGTGTTTGTTTGGCGTGTGTGTGAATGTGTCGCATTAGGACTTCTTCAGTCTCCAGCTATGCCTGGGGGTGGCGGGCGGCGAGGCTCGTGGGGAGACGGGCGCCGAGCCCGCCCTCTCCAGGCCCCGCCAGGACGGTGGCGGCGGGAGCGAGGTCCTGGGCCTGGCCCCGGAGCAGGGACCCGGGACGGGGTCCGCGTCCGAGAGCATGCTGAGTCTGGAGGCGGACCGGGAGGGAGGCGCAGAGCCGAGGGAGGAGGCGGCTTCGGAGAGCAGCGAGGCGGGCAGCGAAGCGGACGAGGGGCAGGACACGAGCAGGTTCCTCCGGAAACGGGATGTGGGCGGCGTGGGCGGCAGCATACGCGGCGACGAACGTCCCGACGACGGCGGCGTGCCCTTCGTCTGCGACCCCTTGCGACGGAAGATGCGGCTGAGCGAGACATAGAGACGGAGAGAGAGATAGAGGATTGAAGGATGACGTTCACATTTATAACAAAAGGATGTTCTTGGAGAGTAGTTCATCAATTAATTATATCACACGTGTACCACTTTCCAACGTTTATTCATGTCCACGGAGTGTCGTGAGTGTGGTACGAGGTGATTCTACACCGAATGACACTCGTCACAGTGCATGATACAGCCTGGCACGCTCCCCCATATCGGCCGCTGGGCACGGACCAAAAAGAGAAGTCAGGAGAACAATGCGAGGCCAAACCAGAAACTAAGATTACTACTGTGGCTACAGTGCTAATAATAACAATAATAATACGGATACGAAAGCCGGACTACCAGCCTCCCCGTGACGTACCTGGAAATGGCTTTCGCCGACCAATGGTGGACGTCTGCGTATTGTGCTAATGACCCCACATGCAGTTTTACTGTTTCCAAAGAATTACCAGAAAAGCCACCCACAACCGGACCCTCTCGGGTGGGGGCCTCAGCAGAGGTGGAAATGGCAAAAGGACAAACACCGCGTTACGGGAGCTTGTATGCAATGGACGGAAGCCCAAGGGGCAGACTCCTCGCATGATATGCTACCAGCGAGCCAGAACGCTGGGAATATATGGCTAGGATACATTCTTTTGGTGAGAAATTCATCCAGAACACCACCACCTATCGCATCAGAATCTGTGCGATTAGCAAACGATCTGCGAAAAAAGGAAACTCTCTACCAACCGCCAGTTAAGAGGAATACATCAACGGCCAGACCACCCAACCCGACCCACGCAGCCTCTCCACCGTCTGAGGCGAGAACGGACCTATTGTCGGGGTCTCCGCCAAATAGAGAGGAAGCATGTCAGGCCAACTCTGAGCTCCGGTCGCGGTTGCTGAGCACCCTTACCTATGATGAAGGATCAATTAGACAGAGAGATATCCACCGCAAGATCTCTCTGCGGGGCAAACACCTATACCAAGTGAATGGGCTTCGAAATCCTGAAAGAAACATCGGAGCATTGGACGGTCAAATGTGTGGTTCACGCTGCTGCCAAACCTATGGCTCACTCCCAAAAGAAGGCCTCTTAGGAGGAAAAAGGCTTGAACAGTTAGAGGCCAAGATCACGCAGGCGAGACGACAGGCGTTGAGAATTCAGTGAGTGATGGAAGACATCACATCTGGGCGTGATTTTACTCCCAAAATTCGGCGTATAGCGCGCAGCCACAGATGCATCCATCAAACACTGAATAAATGAGTGCTGATTACTAGTAAGCAGCATGCAGTTATAACAACGCTGATAGATAACGGGTGCTCACCGTGGCCCGGAAAAAAACTCCTCAAATGTAGGGCCATAAGGGAGAAGTCTACCTTTCTCCTTCGCCCGTCCCGTCTCTTTTGGCCACCTCCGCCTGTCGTCGAATATCCGCCAACAGTCCAAGAGGTTGAACGTTTCTGGAAGAATATCCACGAAACGTTGAAGCCATTCAACGGAGACACTCCGGCCATAAGCCTCCTTAAAAATTTATGTAATCGCCACCTACAAGGCGTGGATGGACGTCATTCATTCACAGAAAAAGAATTGAGGAAGGGTTTCTCTGGCAAGAAAAATTTCTCTGCTCCAGGAATGGATACCGTGAATAACTTCTGGTGGAAGAAGTTAATTTCCACCCACCCAAACCTCGCCAGAATCTTTACGTCCTGTCTGGACGGCAGACAACCAATTCCACCTTGGCTGACTGAGAGAGGCACGGTTATGATACCTAAGATGGGAGACTTGTCCGATTTAAAGAACTACCCCCCTATAACCTACCTCAACATTGTATACAAGGCGTTTACCTTGATCTTGAGCGACCTTAACCTATAGGTATACAAGCAGAGAGGCTCAAAGCGGGGAATCGCGAGATGCAAGGGCAACCTGCTCATATGCCAGGATGCCATTCAGCGTATGCGAAACCTATCAATGGCCTGGGTGAACTAAAAGAAGGCATTTGACACCACTTCGCATGAGCTTATGATCACGATGCTGAAGTTGATGAAAGTGTATCCAGAAGTTGTGTTCTACATCCAACGCATATTATCACTCCAGAAAACGCGCTCTGTTCTGACTTCAGGCAAGCGGTCAGCTTCGACAGAGTAGGTAACATACCACCGTGGCATTTTTCTAGGCGACAGATTGAGCTCCTTACTGTAATGTATTTCGCTCCTACCCCTGTCTCTAAGGCTACGATGAGGGAGTGGATATAAATGCAATGTTCCAGGTGACAGGAAGTATTAGGTCACCCATTTGTTATATGGATGACCTGAAACTTTACGCTCAAATGCGAAAAACCTTCGCACTGCCCTGGAAACCGTACTGGCATACAGTGAGGCTATAGTGATGACGTTGGGTTTGGACAAGTGTGCATCCATCCACCTGGCGGGACGAAGATTTTCGGAGAACAAGAAAGACGTGCAACTCATTGACGGGAGCGTCATTCGTCACCTCGAGGACGATGACAGCTATGAATACCTCGGCGTCCCCCACCGCCAATTGCAGGAGGTTGCAGCGGTCAAGGAAAGGGTCCCCGCCAAGAACAGAGAGACTCAGAAAAATCTGGAGCTCTGAGCTATCTGGCAAGAACACGGTTCTGGTCTCGAACATGTTCGAGGTTCTAAAACTGCCATGCACCTTTTGATGCATAAATTGGAACGTCAGTGTGTCGCAGAACCTCGATAGGGGAACGAGGAAAATGATGACCATCTTTCGAAGTCTTCATTGTAAATCTTTCGTCGTGAGAGTGTATCTAGGTAGGTGTTGGATGACAATTGAGTCTGAAGTGTCTTCACAACCGAGTTCTCTTGGGTACAGAATGGCGAGTATAAAAAAGCAGGGACCCCCTGCTCAATTTCGTGAGGTAGGAGGAGATTGCGGGAGCAGGGGTGTTTCCCTTCCAGGCGGCAAAGAGGGCAGCGGACGAAACCGGCATGGACTTTGACCTGTCATCCGGTGAAAGCGATGAAGAGACATTAATCTTATCACTGAAGGCAGATGTCCTCCAGCTTTAATTTAAAAAAATCGGAGCAGGAGGCCTTTGCTCAAGGCGCATATTGATAATCCCATACATATAAGTTTCCATCGCAACATGGAAAAGCGTTGGCAAATGTAGCAGCTGACTTTTGCCTTCTTACGGTCCGTCGGTCTCAAGTCCGAGAACGAGGATTTCTTCCTTGCCTACTAGGATGTCATCACAAACACATTCGTGTACCGCCGCGCCGCCATATATTCAAGACGGAGGTTGCCCAGTGGGAGGCTTTGAGTCACCTTCTATCCACCTACAGTTACTACGTCTGGACAGCGTATATAAGTCGACCACGAACTTAGAAAGTAGGTCGACACAACGCAGCTCTGCGGAAGTTATACTTTCACCTAAGACACCATTATGGCATCGACGAAACGCCCGATCTGACTTATGCCCCTGGAGATATTGAGCCCGTCGTGGAGAACGATAAATATACAATCTGGTGGATTTACTCCTTGTCCACCACCAGGCTGATAGTGGCGATCAAGTATATATATCGCTCTCCTCGACCACCTCGCGCGCTCCATGTTCGTGATATAGTTTTCGGCTGCGGCTGAAACGAACATGGATGCAAATGAGGTGGAAAAACGGGCTAAATATGAAGACCTGCTTTTTGAAATTTGGCAAATGTACCCCGGGCACTCCGTGAAACTGGCAATCCTCATCATAGGTGTGCTCGGTGGAGATAAGTGATCCCTGCTAAGTAGCCTGATGTGTATTGCTTCTTGCATGGTACAGGCGGAATCAGTTGCAGCTCGCATGCAGAAGGCTGTCATTCTTGGGTCACTCCGTCTACTGCGTACGCATGACCCCAACGCAGCGTAGCCACCTATCGATGGGCGTCTGACGTGACTGCGAAAACTCTTCTCGAGTCTCCGGTCATAATGACAATAATGAAACCTGATGCTTCCCGAGTTCTCGGAGGGGTATGTTACAAAGGTAACAATTATAACAATAGTAATAATTACATAAAAATATGTAGTCATACTAATGTATTAGGCAAGAGTTATATACAGTGATTGTTGGAACATTGCAAACTACGGACATATTTTTGCGACAATGTGTTTATACAAAATTCTTCGATAGAATCGAAGGCTTTTAAAAATAAATAATCTTCCAGCCTACTTTTGAATTTACTTTGTTTTTCCTGTAAATCTTTTACATGTTTGGGTAGTTATGCGAACTTTGTTTTTCCATTGACTTAGTAAGATTTATATATTTGCATAAATACTGACTAGATGGAAATAAAGTGATAATGAATAAAAATGCCAAGAAGGACCTGAAGGCTTGCTCCAAAATTGGCTTAGCGGTTCAACCTGCTATATAGTCCACAATAAGAAATACTGCAAAGGATAAAGAAGTGTGGAACAAGTTTGAAGCTACTTATGAGGAAAAGGGCTTGAGCAGGCGTCTTGTTAAGCTGGGGACTCTGTCCCAAGTGAGGATGGAGAAATTTGATAGCACACATGCCTAAATAAGTAAACCAATGTAACTAACAGAGCAGCTATCGGACATCCTTTTGATGACGAATTTCTGGCCGTGATTATGCATAGCGGTCTGCCTTCAAAATACAATCCTATCGTGATAGCGATTCATCGACAGCTCTTACGTCGGATCTCGTATAGTTGAAGCTAGGCTTGTGAGATGAGTCGATTAATCGAAGTCATCGACGATGATTTTAGTCATCGCGGTGCGATGACTGTAATCGATGACCATGAATGTCATCGACCATCGATGTCGATGAGAATCATCGATGCCGATGAGTCGATGCGAGTCATCGATCCCGATGAGTCGATGAGATGATGCGAATCATTGATGTCGATAAGTCGCTGAGAACCATCGATGAGGATGATTGATATCCTTATATCACTAATTTTTCTTCTTTTTTTTCATTCATTTGAACGCCTTAGATCTAAAATGTATGCATAAAATATTAGCAACCCAGCTATTGCGCCTTGAGGACGATGGCAGGGTCGCAGTGGGATGTTTGGAATTCATGTTTTTCCTCAAGTTTGTGGTAGACGATACAGAAGTAGCGATCACGTTCAACCACAGTTAATACGCAGTAGCAGTGGTAGTATTGTATTCGTTGGTTGCACTGGTGCAGTTGGTAGCAGTGGTAGCAGCCTGAGCTAAATCGGCTAAATTCACCGAATTCACAGTCACAGTGATTTCGATTATTTAGTCACAGGCTGTGATTGCTACTTGTCAGTATCGGTGATTCAATCACAGCGATATATCGCTCATCACTACTGCACAATCATCGTGAGTCATCGATCATCGTAATTCATCGAGCATCGGCATTCATCGATCATCGACATTCATCGATAGTCATCGATCATCGTGTACACTCTATACGATGATCGATGACAGCCATCGTCATCGAAACATTTCGATGAAATTTTTTCATCGAAAATCGATGACCAAAATCGTTCATCGCACAAGCCTAGTTGAAGCAGCAAACAGGAGAGGTACGTGGAGAGGGAGATGCAGCGTTCCTTACTTCAAAAGGAAAATTTGTCAAGAGAGAAGGCTATCAAGTGTAATGATTAAAATTTAACACAATTAGGGTCACCAAATCACCCAGTTTAGCCGAGTACCACCCGGTTTTTAGTGTCCTTTTTCAGCCCCCGATTAAATGTCCATAAAAAAGGAAAAACCCCCGGTTTTTTTAGAACGCTGCCCAGCCCCAGTAGTAGAATGGAATAAGTTTTTTTCCATCGTGTAATATTTAAAAAATGAGATGATACCCCTTATCTTTGTAGATCAAAATATAATAAAATGTGTATAAATTGAGGTTTAGCTCGAAACTTCGGGTTGTTTTATCTGACATATATGTATTTGTAAATTTTAGCCCGCATTCAGTCTACATTAAAACACCCCTCTTCTGTTCGGCGAACTATCTCTCACGCCCTGAACGTCTGCTTCATTCAACCACTTGCAAATTATATTTTTTATCACTGGTCTATAAAAAATGTTCAATAACTCGCTTCAAACATGCGGGCTAGTTGTCAGGCAGCCTTTATTGTTTGGTATGTACACCACGTGATCCCATAATAATGCAATTTAAAGTCGATATGCTGATAATAAACACCAAAACACGTGCTCTACGCCAAAATTCCAGTTAAAGAAAGTGGACTAAGACTTGTTTTTATAATCCCCCAGTTTTCATTGTAGAATATGGTAATCCCCCCGTTTTCTTCATTTTAAAATATGGGAACCCTAAACATAATCACAAAAGTTATGAATGCCGAGTAAGGCAAGAGCATTTGGTACGGAAAGGAGAAAACAAACTTTATAGGTGATAAAAATGTGAAAAATGAGACTAAAGAAGTTAAGAATCCTGTAGCATCTTTTTAAAAAGTACTTTAGCTGTAAATATTCAAAGTGGAAGCTGATTGTATATTGATTCCTGTGCCAGTAGTAATGTGTCAAATAAAATAGAGTATTTTTGAAAGTAGTGTAACTAAAGCAACAACTGTTGCAAATTATGAGGTTTAGCTCACTCAGTGCAGGGTTAGTGGTGCTTCTGTAAATATTGTCAGTGGAATAGAAAAATGTTCAAACGTAAACTATATTTAACGGTATACGTAGAAATTGCCTTAGGAAAAAATCCACCCGGACAGGGAACCGAACCAAGGACCTTAGGCTTTCCGGGCGAATGCGCAGACCGCAAAGCTACACAGGCTTCCTAATACCTAAGACAATCATAGAAGGATTTTTGGAAATTTAATATTAATATTATTTATTCCCATAAATCCTTGTAAAATTGCCTTTGGATTTAGGGAGCCGGGGAAGCCAAAAGTCCTTGGTTCGATTCTTAGTCCAGGAGGATTTTTTCCTAGGGCAATTTCTATGTATTTTCATCACTGGCTTTCGGAAAATATGAAATACCTTCATATGTCCCACAGTTTTCTGCAAATCTGTCGAATTTCTGTTTCCCTCTGCCTTATCCCCGATATCGTTATCCTCGAGGCGGCTATTTTTTTACCATTCAGTATTATGCTCCCAATACCCTTGACTTTGTTATTCCATATCCAATGCAACTCTACGACTTACGTCATACGGATGTCTTGTCAGGTCTTCCATTGGATTAAGTTGTTCATCAGGGCTGGTAATGTGAAATCATGTTGATGATATGTCAAAATCCCTGATTACTGCGGTAATATCTCCCCTTGAAACGTTGGCCAGAGTGAAGAATCAAATATGGTGGCAAGTCAAGAGTTTCTCATAGGAATTACCCGTTAAAGTCAAAGATAAATTTTACTCTGACTCATGTGCTTACTTCTAAAGCAAAAAAAAATACGAATTCTACCTTAATGCGTAAGCTGTCCTAACTCTTCTCTTTATTCTATCCCGCCTTAACATTTCACTAAAGAGTTTCCGCTTCTGGAAAATCCCATTACCTTCTTCTTTTTATGATTTATTTTCATTCCTTATTTTTCACCCACAGTTTCATTCCCAATATTAATTGAACTCAGTTCCTTTTCCGACTACCAGGCTTTCCGGGAATGTAACTGACTTCACCAGCATATTTCCAGCTTTTATTCCCATTTCCATAATTTTCCGCGCTTCTCAAGCCATTTCTTCTGTGTATTCGATAATAAGCGCAGATGATACTGAACCGGGATTGTCTTATTGCTCCATTCTGATATGTCAACCACTGAGGATGAAGAGCGAATTGTTCTTCGAAATGTCGGCAGAGATTGAGCCCCCTGAGTTGGTGAAATACCCTAGAAACCCTCCTCCAGATAATACGCTGGGAAATTATCAGATCAAAGATAGTGTGGTCGGATTAAAATATCAACTGAATATTATTAATATTAACTGAATATTATATTAAAGAATAATACCCTCAGCGAACGCTATTCTCATGCCTCACCACACGTCGACGAAACCAACTGGAATAGAAAAAAGCATCGCTCGAACATATCAACCACCCTCAGCAATGCAATGAGCTCTGATTGCGCATGCATACTCACCTCTTGCTCGACACCCTGCACAAGCCCGTGGGGCACACTTGCCCGTAGGCGCACTGTCCATCGCAGATGTCGCGCGACAGGATGAGGCTCTGGTACGAGACTAGCATGTGCTGGCACTGCTCCTCGTCCGAGTCGACGAGCGCCACGCTCGGGTACCGCTCCTTAAGACGGCGTCGCTCCTGCGCGGAAGAAAACCAATGTCCACTGAGAAGGTGGCTTTGCGGCTGGGAGAATGGCATCATTGGTCAAGAAATGATCCTTCGCTATCATCTAACGAGAGTGGGCGGAGCCCGAGTTTCACACAGCATAATTGAGTTTCAAAGTTCGCGGAACGTTTTGAAAATCATTATGTGTGAATGTTGACTCATCGAAACGATTAATCAGTATGGAGTACATAGATAGTTTGACATATTTTGGTGAACATCTAACTAAAACTTTTTTTAGCCTCAGTTCCAACCCACTACTTAACTACATTCGTTCCTCACGATCATAACCTTCTTCCAGTCACTCAATAGGGCCTCTTATCCGTCGCCATCCTCTTTCTTTCCCGTTTGTCCATAAAAAAAACAAGTCAAGATTAGCGCTCTAATATTTCTCTTTGTATTGTGAATTATTCTAATAAGTTAAGAGTAATAATAATTTCAAAAATCTGTGCACCAAAACTTGCGTAAATTTGTTTCACCCCAGGTAGTTACGCTCAGAATGGCGAAACTGAAGGTATTATATGACATATTTTGTTTATTAACTCACAATTAGCAACATTAAAAACCAAATATTTGGTGTTTTAAGGTAACACTGCATCTGTGCATGTAAGTCATAAATTATAAGAGCCGAATAACTTAGTGCAGTAACGTTTGCAAAAGACGTTAATTACCCCTTAAATCTCCCTGCGTATGAATTGTTTACATAAATTAAAAACAGTATGGGACCTAACACAGAACCTTGTGGCACACCACAGGTAAGTTTGATCTTTTTGCTGCAGCAATTTTGTAGACGCACGCATTGGTCTCTGTCATAAAGATAACGTTGAAACCAGTCGTACGCAATACCCCGATCTAATTTTAAATTTTGACGATGTTATGATTTACAAAGTCGAATGCTTTTGTAATAGCAATAAACAGGCATGAAAATTTGCAGTTCTAATTAAGTCCTTCGTTCAAGTCTGAAGAGAATTTTAATAAAGATTTTTCTGTACTTTTACCACTCCGGAACCCGAATTGATTACATCTAAAAAAGTTATGCTTATTTATAAAACTATGAAGTCGGCTTTTTATAACTTTTTCAATTTTTTTAGAAAACACAGATAATAAAGATATTGGTCTATAATTATTTATGCCCATTTTATCACCTTTAAAAAAATAGGTATTATTATCGCAGTTTTCAACTGATTACGAAATATACCTGTTTGGATACTTAGATATATAATGTAAGCGAGAACATGTGAAATATTTGCATTCACTGCTTTAATACGAGCAGAAATACTATCAATACATTTGGATTTCTTAGGCTTTATATCCTTGATGATTTATTTCTCATTAGTTGGAACAAAATAAAGTGATTCTTCTAAATTGAAGGATGAGAAGAAGGATGATTTTTCCAAGTCACTTTGCGAATTTATCTTTTTCCTCAAGGATTCTATTACTTGTTCCAAATGAGAGCTAAATTCATTGACAATGTTTTGACACTCAGTACATTGCCATCCCTAGATTTTATTTTCATTAAGTTTTCATTTTTTCTCTTTCCTCCAGTAGGTAAGTGATTATGCGCCATTATTCTATTCTAAAAGCTATGGCTATGAGTAACAAAATGCGCCATTGGGCTGCTATGTTATTAACATTACTATTAAAGAGGTACATATAATAATTTTCTTTACAATTCTTAATGTCAATTTCTAATCGTCGTTTTTTGATGAATTATAATGTCTTTTCAATTTTTCATTATCAGGTTGTTTCCTCATTTTATTATAAATACAATAAATTACGCGTAGACATTCTTTTGCACAAAGAAAGAGTAATCAAAGGTTTCTTTAACTTTTCCGATATGGTGCTTTCTGTAACATAGCTTAGTCAATGCAGAAATTTAATTTATTCATAAAAATTTTATAGGCTACGGAGACATTTTGTTGTGAGTAAACATCGTTTCAGTTGCATTTTTGCAAAACATCATTTTAGTGATTGAAGTTAATTTGTGATTAGTTTGATGTAATCGCTCACGTATATGGAAGGTAACATTAGTAACCAGATTACATGTAATTGCATGGTGGTCTGTTCAGTGGCGGATCCAGGATCATATCTCGGGGGGTGGGGGGCAACATCTGCTAATATGCCATATAATCGGGGAGAGGGGGAATGGAATATCCTCCAATAGATATACTATGTGTTTTTGTATGTGCAAGAACTAAGTGTTTTTTTTGTCTCGGGGGGGGGGGGGGCAAAGGGGGCAATTGCCCCCCCCCCCCCCCCCCGAGACACAAAAAAAACACTTAGTTCTGGATCCACCACTGGGTCTGTTACACCCCAATCGTTTGCTCCTCCCTTACATCGAAAATTATCTCTGCTTAAACAAAAAATATGATCGATACATGTTTTACTAATTTTAGTAATTCTAGTTGAGACTTGAATAAGTTGTTCTAGGCCATGGCTAGCCATAAAGGCTTGATATTCGCATATATATGAACTACCAGTGAAAGTTCCATTCTTACCCCCGGTTGAAAGTCACAGATCAAGAGGAGTCTTATATTTCCTTCGAGAAGGTGTAAACGGGGAAAGACAAAGTGGGTAGTCAATAATTCCCAATAGCCTTTAAACTCCTATAGTGCCTAGATTTTACATGTACCTACATATAGCTTTAGAATTCCGAAACTAATTGTAAACATAGAAGATAGTATAGTCTCTGTAGTTTTCGCATGTAGGGTGTGGGTTACTTAAGTCGTATTATTTACTAACTTTCCCAAAAGATAATCAACCAATTCTGAAGCCCTAAATATCCAATCTTTCAACGTTAGATTGGCATATATGATATTTTAAAATAATGGGTTCTAGCAAATAAATGTCAGAGATGTTTAATAAGATAGCGTTGGATTTGTTTTCTCAACTTTTAACGCCTGGAGTAGATAAATATTTAAACTGAAGGGGATAATGATTCTTGAAAGGACATGAAACATTAACAGGATCGCAAACAAGTTTCTAGTAATTATTCTCATGCTCATCATATCATCACTTGCTTAAATTTTACCCACCATCAGCACCCAAATTATGCCAAAAATCTGCAGTTTTTTCGCGCTAATTGTTGGTTGGTCCCAAGGAACCCCAAGCAACTCCATAACATAAGAGGTTAAATTGTCATTCACGCTATCCTCCTCTGCCATTTTGGTAATTACTGAAAATCAGTTGTATATCTCATTTTGTAAATCAGTTAGAATGCAGCCCATTGTAAATGAGTTGAAAGAGACCTGGAGTGCAGTTGTAAAGGAGTTGTATTGAAGAACAGTTGTAAATCAAGATATGTAAATGAGTTTCACATCAATCGGGGCATGCATTCAAACTGTAAATAAGTTGTAACGGAGATTTTCTTTCTTGAGTTACTTGGGAACCAACTTGCGTTTCGTTTACCTCTTTAAATACTCGGGAGTGATGGATTTTGCTTATAATGGAACATTTAATCTTCCAAAGAGATATATCAGAGATGCTATTAATTCCTTCGAGCATTATTCAGAAGAATAATTCTAGAGGAGATTTAGGTCTAAAAAAACTGTGATGGAACTGGTGCCATCCATTTTTTTGTTCACCAAAATGTCCACGAAATCATTTAAAATAACTTTAAAGATCTCAAGATCCTTAGCAGTGAAGTGTCTTCCAGTAATTTTCTTTTCCGCTTCCAATCTAAGCGATTAATATGTTTGAGTAAGAAACTTCGCATCGCATACGGTTACAAAATACCGCCGATAGTCATGGACCTTATTACGATGGTGATTTGTTGAAAAATCACAACTACGAACAAATCATTGTGTGCCAGAGAGTAAAAATTACGATTTGAAATTAATATCGAATTATTTTCAAAGGAACTCTTTGTTGAGGTATTTTTAGGATAATTTAAAACTTATAAACAAGCTAAAATGTATAAACAACTTCAAAATCAATCCGTTTAAAAACAAAAAATCACAGGTACCTTGCATTTTTCATAGCACGTACAAATAATCATAGATTCAATCGTTAGTTGACGAATCATAGATCCAGGCCAATAATCAGAGATTCACCAATCTCTGATTCTAGAATCAATGATTTTTTCCGTTTATGAATACTTGGCCGAAATAATCAGAGATTGGAGAATAATCATAGATTCGTGAATTGTTGATTTTTTCCCAAATAATTTGCGACTATGAATACTACCCTTAGTATTCAATGCACGGCGGTTGTATACTAAACTTTAATTCTGCGGCTTTGCGGAAAAAGTAATTTCGTTCTTTTCATTTCGTGCAGGTTGTTTTTCGATTGTTGTTGATGGGTCTGATGTCACGTTCAGCCTGCGGAAAGATGAAAATATCAAAATATTCTATTCGCAGCTTCTGCGGGCATAAGCCCCGCCCCTTACGGAAGATACTCCGCCAACTCCACTGTGATTGGCTCTCCTTATTCCGCACGTTCCGCACCCGTGTGAACCCAGCCGTAGCGTGCAAGCGTGATGTACTCACGTCGGCCAGTCGTGACTCCTCGAACTCGTGCAGCTGCTTGAGGAAGCCGAGGTTAGGGTTGGCGACGGCACGCCCCACGCGTACCACCTTCAGCGCCTCCTTCCAGTTGAGGCTAGTCACGCTCATGATGTACGCCACAGCCACCGTCACGCTCCGCGACATGCCCGCTAGGCTGCGGCGAGAAGGAGAAAGAAGAGGGCATTAGCGGGCGACTGGGGAGGACGAGCAAGAGAAAGTCTGTGTGTACTAGCAAAGTTCTAGGTTGTCAAAGTTTGTCCTCGACCGATGCCAACAACCGAAGCTTCTGGCATTCCGAAGCAGAAAAAGGCTGGAATAGTAGGAGGCTAAGATCATGCAGCAAGATGGCTGGCGTCGAGAATTCAGTGAGTGATGGAATACATCGCATCTGGGCGAACTTTTACTCCCAAAGTTTGGTGTAGAGCTCGCAACCTCAGATTTCTCCATCACACACTGAATAAGTTAGAATACGGGAACTCACCACGGCCCAAGAAAAATTCCTCGAGAGGAGTAAGGGTCGTGAGGGAGAACTCTACTTTTCTCCTTCACCCGTCCCACCTCTTCCGACCACACCCACCTGTCGTCGAATCTCCGCTACCCGTCCAAGAGCAGGAACGTTTCTGGAAGAATATCTAATAATAATCAAGGCCATTCAACAGAGACACTTCGGCCGTAGCTATCTTTAAAGAGTTACGTGACCGCCACCTACAAGGTGTGGAAGGACCTCTTTCAGTTACAGAAAGTGACGTGAAAAAGGCCTTCTCTGCCAAGAAGAATCTCTCGGCTCCAGGAATGGATGCCGTGAAGAACATCTGATGAAAGAAAATCGCTTCCATCCACCAAAACCTCGAGAGACTCTTCACGTCCTTTCTGAATGGTAGGGAACCAATTCCACCTTGACTGACTGAGGGATGGACGGATCTAACACCTAAGAAGGGAGACTTGTCCATTCCAAAGAACTACCACCCTTTAACCTGCCTTAACACTGTATATAAGGCGTTCACCTCGATCTTGAGCGACCGTATACTCCATTACATCCAGCCTCCGTGGGAGGAGATGTACGAGCGGAGGGCCTCAAAGCGGGGAATCGCGGGATGTAGGGCAACCTGCTCATTGATAGGTGCATATGCCAGGATGTCATCCGGCATAAGCGAAACCTATCAATGGCCTGTGTGGACTACAAGAAGGCCATTGACACCACTTCGCATGAGCTTTTAATTGCCTTGCTGAAGTTGATGAAAGTCCTTCCAGAGGTTCTGTCTGTCATCCAACGCCTCTTACCACTCTGGACAACGCGCTTCGTCCTGACTTCTGGCAAGCGGTCAGTTTCCACGGAGTTGGTAACATACCATCGTGGAGTTTTTCAAGGCGACAACTTGAGCTCCCAACTGTTCGGTATTTACCTCATATGTGCTCTTAAAGCTGCGACGAGGTACAGAATATATGTGCTGTGTTTCAGGTGACAGGAAGTATAAGGTCACCCATTTATTTTGCAATGATGACCTAAAGCTATGCGATTCAAATTCGAAAGACCTTCCCACTGCCCTGGATGCCATACTGGAATACAGTGAGGCTATATAGGGATAACGTTCAGATTGGAATAGTATGAATCCATCCACATATCGAAAGGAAGATTTTCGGAGAACAAGGAAGACGTGCAACTCGTTTACGGAGTCGTCATTCGTCTCCTCGAGGGAGATGACAGGTTAGAATACCTCGGCGTCCCCCAGCGCTGAATGCAGGATATTGCAGCAGTGAAGGACATGCTGACCACAAATTACAGAACGCCTCTCAGAAACATCTGGAGTTATGAGCTGCCCGGCAAGAAAAAAGTTCTTTCCATGAGCATGTTCGAGGCTCCTACACTGCTGTATAACTTCGGAAGCATAATGCGGAACGTTAACGAGTTGTAGAACGTCGATAGGGGAATGTGGAAGATAAGGACCATCTTTCGAAATCTTCATCCGAAATATTCCGTCCTCAGATTGTATCTCCCTCGAAATGTAAGTGATAGAGGACTATTGAATCTCAAATGTCTTCACAGCAGAGTGGTCTTGAGTACAGCATGCCGAGTGTTAAAAATCAGGGACGTCCCGCTCAATCTCGTGAGAGAGTACAAGAGTCTGCGAACAGTGACGTTTCTCTTCCAGACGGATAAGAGGTCAGCAGACGAAACCGGCATTGACGTGTTAAATCCAAGGAGACGACGATTTCACGTCCATCTTGTAATTGAAGGCAGACGCGCTTAAGCTCGAAATAAAAAAAAAACGAACAGAAGACCTTTCTCAAGGCGCATACCGCTAATCTCATGCATGGAATTTTCTATCGTAACATTGAGAAGCATGGGCTATCGAAGGAGCTGACGTTTGCCTTCCTACGCTTCGCCCGCGCCGGTGTGAAGTCCGAATCCGAGGGTTTCGTCCTCGCGTGCCGGGATGGTGTCGAAAACACACTCGTATACCGCCGCATTATATTCAAGGCAGAGGTCGTGGACACGAGATGCAGGGCGTGTAGAGCCCAGTCGGAGACTTTAAATCACCTTCTCTCCGGCTGCCAATATTACGCCAGGTCAGCGTATTTAGCTCGGCACATCGTGGCCCTACGGGTGTCATACTATCACCTACGACATCATTATTACTTTGGGATACGTAGGTAATAATATATTCAAAGGGAGTGGGTTACCTGTGCCCTATAGTCTAGCTTGAAAGGGTTACACTCAGTGAGCGAATTAATTAAAAAATGGCAGGGATTTTGTGAGGTTGATGAGAGCTTTTGTGATGTCTGCGAAGCCATATCGCTCATTTCCATGCAGGGTCCCTAGTAAAGGGGAGTTCACCGGCTTTTCGGCGAAGATTGAAGTAATCGGTTGGATGCTGATGAGTCAAGCGCTCTCCATCCGTCAACATCTGCCTTGACGTGGCACTAGGGCTTAACCATGGAGGGAATACCGGTGGCTTGTTACTCTCGGGTAGGGAGAGCATCTGGATGAAGCCACCGCCTTCTGTCGCCCAAAATGGCACTGTGTTCCAGCTCAGTGGCGTGCAAAGCGACACTCGAATTAATTCCGTTTGTCTGCCCACGCCCTGAGTGATTAAACCCCAAGTTTTGTGACGAGATCTATTGAATAATCTCTATCTTATAATCTTATCTTATAATATCTTATATCGAGATCTATTAAATAATATCTATCTTAAATGAAGCTTGGGTGCCAAACATTGCGACATATTACTCCCATTACCCTTACCTTTCCAACCCACGGGTTAAACCTTCGGTTAGGTACCGCCTATAGGTTTCCCCTGCACTAGTGGACGCACTTTGTTGTTGTTACACTCAGGGTAAATACGACGAGGGGGAAATTCTCGAGGATAGTTTTTGTAAAATAATAAGTAGCTTGCCAAAGGCGCAGGTGAGGAGATCTGTTCGGATATTATCAGGTAAAAGACATGATTATGACGAACATTTTTTAAAGGGTTCAGGAAATATGCTGCGCAGAGAGAAAAGTTATAGATATCGGAAATGTACAAGTAAAAGGGGGAGGGCAGGAGTTTGACCGCACCACGAGGTAGTTTATTAAGACCAGAAGAACATTAATAAGGGAGAGATAAGACAAGAGTTTATTTTAGTTTCTGTGAATACATAGTGTAACACGCCATTTTGGCCGTGTTGGCATAAGTATACGATTAAGGACGCCATTGTGTATATTTTGGGAACACGTACTACCGCGAGGCAACAATATCGTTTCTGTATTATGAAAAACAACTTTAAAACAATGCCGTCTATGTTATGAAAACAACTTTAAAACAATACCGTTTTCGGGTCACGTAAACAAACTAAAACAATGCCGTTGATGTTATGAAAGCTGCAAGGCAGAGAAAGGATGGAAGGGGTAAACAAAATTATAATAATGAAAGGGAAATAGCCTATCAGATACGAGAGAAGGGGAGAAAACCTGGAATGTTCTAGAACATACAAAAAGGGGGGAGAGATAGTATAAAAGAGCTTGTCAAACAAGGAACGAGGCTTCTGCTTAACAAAAAGTCACAAGGGACGAGGCTTCTGTTTAGGAAAAAGTCACCAGGAACGTAAAGGGAGGACACTCAAGGTCTCAACGAAGTTAGCACTCACTCACTCAGGGAAGCCGAAGGACCGGTCATCGAGTGAAAGTCAGTCTGGAGTTTTTGCAGTGATAATTTGCCGGGAGTAAGCAGCTTTGGACAGCAATTACCAACGCCAGTGTCCTGTGTTAAGGAAGGATCCAGGAATCCGATAAACAGATACTGGGGCATAGAGTATCGGCGGAAGTCACATTGTGCAATATCCGGTGAAGTAGAACAAACATTATAAATTAATACTAATATATTTGAGAAGGGAACATATATTAATTAATTGATTAACCAAAGTGAATTTGTTTTCTAAGTGAAGAATAAAAGGGTTATTATAAATATATGTATTGTTCAAGTGTATCATTTTTGTGCATGAATTAATCCATTAACCTTTGCCGCCAAGGACTACCAAAAGAAAGGATCTCTCTCAAGGTAAGAAGTGATAAAGTGAAGGGTACCTTTTGTGTGTCGGGCTGATACGGTATATAACGTCGCGTGTTTAGGACCGCGTGACAATAATTATTAGAACCCCTGTGATAAGGAAATTGATAGGGGGTGACTAGTACAATAGGGTTTCAGAATTGGGGAGATAGCAATAGGATAGATTGTAGAATGGAAATCGTAGATCCAGGGGGGTTATTTTGTAATCTCACTTAGTGTGAATATGTCAAAATGTGGAAAATCACGTCATTTTTCGTAGTTCAACTCCGCCACCTAGGCGGCGTGACCATCTTCGTCTCTCAAATGGTGAACTGCCGGTCTATTTATTTGATTCATCCGCTCTTTAGACTTATGATCAGTATCTTTCGACTCTTGACCCGTTCCATTTGGCTCCGCATTTCATAAGTTCCATCTCATCTGTCGTTAGGAACGTGAAATGGAGCCACCATTGAAACTTGGCCGATCGTGATCCGATCATTAAGAGAGTGAAACGGATCTCCCGCCTTCCCGCAAAGAGTCATTAAAATGGTGAGATTACAAAATAACCCCCCAGACTCCTTCCCCTTTAGGAGACTCTCATGCGTGGAGCGAATGCGGGAGTGAATAGCGCGCACCCCGAGGAGGGGACGGACTCTCTCAGATCACCCAAGAAGGGACTTCGCCACTCCACAGAAACAGACGCGCATTAGGTCCGTGGCGGGTGGGTGAATGATTATTACCAGTGGATGAGGACGTTGCCTCCACGTAGCCTCGCCGCGTGGATGAAGTCGTTGCAGAGCGGGAAGAACTGCGACAGGTTCTGGTCGGGCGAGTCGGACGCCAGCACGCACAGGTAGTGCTTGTCCTGCAACGGGGAGAGAAGGAGGAGGGCTAGTATGATAAACTTTTATCCGTGAACAAAATAGAGCGTAGACATGAATGTATGCTATAACGTCTACTAAGTGACGTGTCTAGGATGCCACAACCATGCAAATTGAAGAGGAAAAGAGAGGCAGTTGGGAACCTGTGAAATTGACTAACACTCCATGGGGGCGGGCGAGGTTGACGTGAGCCGACGGCCGAATGAAGGAGGCTCCATTTGATTGGTATTGGTCGAGGGAATGGTACACTTTAACGCGGCTATCTTGGTGCAGACCCAAATCGGCGCGAGACACTTTGGCGCGGGGCACTTCAACACAGGATATCTCGGCGCGGGACCCTGGGGCGCGAAAACGGGTGGACACTGCTGCCTTTGATTAAGCCTGGGTCGTTCCTAGTACATGATTATTGGCTAATATTTAATAATGTATGATTGCAGGCTTTCCCGACGAATGGTGTGAATAAAGAGCTCTTGGGTCTCACACAAGGGGTCAGGTTCTTCTCCATAGCTTCCAACGTTTCGACGAGCGACTCACACATCGTCTTCAGGAATCCAAGAATCCAAAATCATTGGATCCCTGAAGACGATGGTAGTCCTTCCCTCGGAGATGCGGGTGAGGAGAAGAATGTAAAAGGTGCGATGGAAGGAAAGGGAGACGAACGAGGTAGTTTTCGACATAGTGAGCGATGTGAGGAAAAGCTTTTAGGGAAAACGGAGAATGCAGTCAGTAGCTATAACAGGTAATGAGAGGCGCGGGGATTCCGAAGGCCGTTATAGAGGGCAGGATTATGTGCAGGCGTGGACTAAAGAGAATAGTCTTTATGGATGGGATGAAGAGAGATAGGACATGCTGAACTGAAGGACGAAATAGTGCTCGGAGAAAAGAACTTTCAGACGTAAAAGATTAGTATAGGCATTCCTAATTATATCTTAACCTTAGCTTTACCGGTACATCACTCTAATGCATGAATAATTTCCTTCCCTGGAGTTCAAATTTATCTGGTCCATATTTATTTATACAGTCTTCTCTCCAGGGTGGTGGAGAAAATTACTTTCGGTGGGATACAGACTTGATCTTAAAAGCAAATTTCCTTGAGTTTGTTACAAAAATGGGATTTTTGGGGATTCCTTTAAGATTATTCTCCCCTTGTCTTCTTATATTAAATTTTTACAATTAGTCACTAAAGTGAATAAATAGTAGGTATATTAATTTTGCATGGTCTAAACTTTCATCCCTACAAAATTGCGATTGTCCAGGAGTTGAAGCCTCAAGTTTTTGTAAGAAGGAGACGTTTTGCTGACATAATGAGAGAGATGTTGGAAGAAGAACCTAGGATTGTGATTTTAACGTCAGAAGAAGCTCATTTTCACCTAAACGGCAGTGTTAATAAACAAAACTGTCATTATTGGTCCCCAAAGAACTCTCTACAACTACACCAGCGCCCATTGCATTGTGATAGAGTTACAATGTGGGGTGGATTGGGGAAATTTGTGTCATAGGGCCTTATTTTTTCGAAGAAAATGGGAGAGCCGTCACCTTGAACTCTGATCGTTATTTGACAATGTTGCGTGAATTTCTCCTCCCGGAACTTCGTCGCCGTCGCATAAATCGTCGAAATGTGCAGTTCCAACAAGACAGCTCACACTTTGAATGTGCGTATGGCCGAAGTGGGGAGGTTATTTCCAGGGAAAGTGATAGCCCACAGAGGAGATGCTGACTGGCCGCCATGTTCTCCTGATCTTAGTCCGTGAGACTTTTTCTTGTGGAGCTACGTCAAAAACAAAGTGGACATCAATAAGCCACGTACTGTGGTTTAGTTAAAGGATGCCATTGAGCGAGAGATTCGTGCTATGCCCAGTAAACATGGTAGAGAGAGTGATGACAAACTTCGCGCAGAGGGTCGACGAGAGTGCCAAAAAAGAGGGCCAGCACTTAAAGGGCATTCTCTTTCACAAATTATTAATTTCTGTAAAAAAAGTAACATATCAGATGTAAACTGCTATTCATTTAGCATATTTTGAAATAAAAAGGTGCTACATCTTAAAATTTCACTGTGTACCGCTGGTATCAGGCAACGCTGACTCATCCTGTATTAGGGGTGCCCCAGAAGGCTACTGAAATGCTTACTTTGTGTCTGTTGAGGTTGATAATTTTTGTTTCTCATTTGATTCTCATAAGTTCCACCAGACAGAAAACATTGTTGTTGCTTCATGCACCTGCCTTGTTGAAAAAATGTGATACCTTCAACAGCCTTCTCTCTTATGAACTTCACTAGTTTGATGCAACTCATTGATATTCAGACTTATGTCACATATATATATAGCGCAACAATATTTCAGCCGATATGATTATTGCAACTCTGCATTCACTTCACAGAATGGAAACGTAAACATCGTCTGAGATTTCCTCCCACTTACGTCATCCGCATTTCTAATTCTATGATACGTTGAGTATTCGGTTTTACCTAGCGCTAACACTTCAGTAAGCCGCGAATATATTACGTGAAAGTGAATAATGATATTACTATATATGATCTGACATTGAATATTATATAACTCGTGGAAAGTGTCATTATTTTAAGACTGTAACAATCCATGGAAATATTATATAATGCTCAATATATCATAGAAAACGGTGATATTTTCTTCAGCAGCCCACTATCACAAAAACTTTATGATTAGTTTGTCTTTTTATTCATTCGTCATATATTACTCCACAAAATCTATATATTTATTGCTACAATAAAGCAGAACAGTAATACCAAATATTTGTAGCAAGTAAATTTGATCGTTGTTAAACAATGTAAATTCCAAATGTTAGGAAAGGAAAATGAGAAAGACCCTTGGCATAATGATAGACCAATGAGTTTTATATTACATTACAATTACATTTCTAGAGTTGCTCGCTAGGGTTAATAGGATATGGACTTGTATGCAAAAGTAATTGATTTTATTTTATTCCATGGAAGATGAGGGGAAAAAATTACAAACACCAGCTGATGGCAAATACCTCACCTCATAAATATTTTCCTGAGGATCCCTTTATCTCTACATTATTTCCAACGAAATCCGTTTCTGAAAGAGGATAACAAAGGTGGGTTTTAAGAGGCAATACTGCAGGTTTGGATATGATATTAAATTTTTGTCACCCTAATAATGAGTTTTAGGGATCAGATTTTGAGTATGTACACCCAATAAAGGACTCCATAAGAGGTTTACATGAACAAATTGTTCTGACTTTCTCTCAGTGATACGATTGGTGAACCTCAATTATGTCACAGTTTACCACCATTCATATCGTAAACATATGGTTAGCAGTTCGTTCCTTTCAAGACAAAAGTTGGGATTTATCGTACTACCTATCGCACAATAGGGATCCTACCCGTCGCTAATTGGGATTTATTAAAATAGTTATGACAGGTTGAATGAGAGCAGATTTCCATACGGAGGGGAAACTAGGGTAGTCTAACGAGCAATTAAAGATTGATAGTAACATTGGAAGTGCTAGATTAAGGATATTTCTAATAAACTTTATCCTAATTTCATCTGCTCCTGTAGAATTTTAACTTACCATTGAAATATATTTTAATAGCAAGTCTCGGGTAAAATGAGGGAAATAGAGATTTTAATTGCTGAATTCTCTGTCAATGTCATTAAAGACATCAATGATTTCTTCCTCGTCCATGCTATTGGACGAAGTAGAACTGTTTAGAAAAAAATTATTCAGTTCATAAAAGGGAAAATTAATATTCGTGGGTTCATTACGTGAGTTTCCGAGACCAAGTATTTTAATTTCTTGCCAAATAGAACGAGCGTCGCGCTTATCCGATGGATAGGAGTGAAAGTAGTCAACTTTTGCATCATATGGCTTTTGTTTCACCTTAGTCCAACTGGCTTTCTACTCGTTGTATTTCAAAACAGACCAAGTCCATCGGAAGCGCTTGCGTAAGGAATCTATATGACTCATGGCATGTGTAATTTCTTGAGAGAGCCAGGGAGTTGGGTTACGCTTCATATTTATTTTTATAATGGGAGCGTGCCTATTTAGAAGGAAAGTGAGCTTAGAATTGAACTACTTGACTTTTTTGTCAACGTCATGCGTAAAAAAATAAATCAGCCCAAGAAAGGCTATTCCAGCCCATTTCAAATCTTGCGTAGTCTAACTTAGATAATTCTCGGAAACAGATTTCAGGAGGTTTATACGGAGGCGTTTTGAAAGTATAGTGCGCATATACCAGATCATGCTCTGATAGAAAGTTTACGGGTACTTGACCAAACTCATCTATATTACATTGATCATCTAAAATGATTAGGTCAAGCAATGTGTGACTTGATTCCAAAACATGTGTTGCTTGAAAAGAAGGCAGATGAAGATTACAACTAAACAGTACATTTTTTAGATACTAAGTACTCTTATATGTGTCTTTGAGCATACATATCAATGTTAAAATCACCACAAATAATAACACTTTTCTACAGAGGTAAGTATTTACAAATTAAGGTTTCAAAATCATCACATACGTAACTGGTATTTGGTAATTGGTATACATGACAACAAACAATAGCTTTCCATTTGTATGGGAGACATCAATGAACACAAACTCTGGTTTCAGAGATTGGAGATTTCGAGAACTTAACAATTTAAACTATCATGAATGTATACAGCAACACCACCACCTTCCCTACCATCTGATAATTCCGAATTAACTGGTAATTTTGAAGTTTCTCCATATCACGTGTTCTTTCAGGCAAGTCTCCGATATTCCAATTAAATGATAACTTTTAGTGAAAAATAGTGTCTTAACTCATCGATGCGCGCAAATAAAGATTGACCATTGACATGGCATGCACTAAGTTTCGATAGCTCACGCGCAACGTGATATTTGGTGCCTGAAGGTAAGGTGTAAATTTCAGGATTTAAACATGCACTCCAAGCCCTATTTGACCCTCTGCAGATCTTCTTCAGTGTTCAACTAGACTCGATCAGCACCTTCGCTTTTTCTCTCATACACTCTCCCGTTTCTTATCCAAGCGAACTTCACATTCCCGTCTTTTCAAAGGCAACGGGCGAATCCGTACAGTTTTCTGTTAACATGGATCAAAGATTAATTTACATAGATCGTGGGGTGGGGGTTGATGAATGGGACTGCAAATTGGTCAACTCCAAGTCCTTCAGGTACAAATTTCTTTTCCTTTTGCGAAACTGAACAAATTCCTCCGCAACACGAGACTTTATAAAACATAGTAGAATTGCACGGCCTGGATTATCACCTGAGTGACTGCCAATTCGGAATGTATAGTCAATATCAATGATATTGGCTCTTATTTCTAATGATAATCCCGTCTTAGAAACAAGGAAATCGACAATTTCACCGTCAGAAGTAGGAACACCTGTTATATCGAACACATTCCAAAATTGCTCCTGCTCAAGGTGGTTTAAGCGAACTTCACAATCCGACAGTTTGCTAGTTAGAGCCTTATTTTCAATTAATAGTTCATACAGATTATTATTTAGTTCTGTAAAGTTGAAGTTAATAATCGCAATGGACTTAGAGTGCTCACTCACATATACCCGCCAGGAAGAGATGGTGTACTTTAGTAATCGCTGATCGTCGTGGATGGAGTTGACGCGCTGTAGGAGTGTGTACAACAGTTACTATTTAGCAGGGATGTGATCTGAAAAGGCACTTTACGTTTCGTGCCGTACCTGGGAGGAACCCGAACTCGGATTCCGAGCCTCGGCGTTGAAGGAGACCCAGCCCTTCACCGCGGGTAGTTTATAACACCAACTGACCAGTCACACTATAGTTTATAAATTCTTAAAGTTAAAAATAAATCGCACAATTATGTTCGCTTTTGTGTTGTAGTGACGCTGATGAAAATGGTTTTTTCATCGCAGTCATACGATAGATATTAACCATTTTACGTGTATTAGTAAACCAAGCCAGTTTAATGACCATTAAATTACTAAAGCACGTAAAATGGTTAATATCTATCGTATGACTGCGATGAAAAAACCATTTTCATCAGCGTGACTAGTACAACACAAAGACAAACATAACTGTGCGATTTATGTTTAACTTTAAGAATTTATAAACTATAGTGTGACTGGTCAGTTGGTGATATAAACCACCCGCGGTGAAGGGTTGTGTCTCCTGCAAACGCCGAGGCTCGGACTCCGAGTTCTGGTTCCTCCCAGGTACGGCACGAAACGTAAAGTGCCTTTTCGGATCACATCCCTGCTTTTTAGTGCCATCCAAACCGGAGACACAGGAACAAGGCCTCTTACAGTAGCTTCTTTCCTGCGGTTCAGCTGATGTTTTTCAAGACATTTGTTGCAGGTCCAAGGCTTATGTAGATCAAGAAGGGTCTTTAAATCCTCCACTGTGAGGAAACTGCACAAAGGGTGATGCAAATCAATGCACACGCTGTAGGAAAGGCTAGAGCCGCATTTTGTTGGGAGGCCACAGATTACACAATTTCGGTAGGGTATTGCGAAACACTCTACGGCGAGCGAGAACAAGATACATTACTGTTCACCTTGAATGCCTGAGAGAGACTGGATAGTAAAATGAATCGTTTTGTATGGTGAGAGTGGCAACTACCAACATGAAGTTTATTTGATGTTTGGTGGGTCTGATATGTAGGAAAGTGAGAAAATTATTATCAGACAGGAATAACAGTATCAAGAAAAGTGATGTGAGTGCGGGAGGTGGTGAAGGCGAATGAGAAAAAAATGATGAATTGAGGCTGGAGGAAGGAGGAGAGAGATTTAGCACTATGCGTACAGATGAGGAAGATATCGTCGAACAATCAGATCAAAATAATGATGTAACGGACTGAGAAGACAGGAATTCGTGATTCCGTAGATCTATGGACAATTTTCCATACGATGGAGCCATTCAAGTACCCAAAGCTGTACTTCTGGTTTCCAACTTTCCGTTTCGTTCTCCGCTGCCCATCCTCACCCTTTGAAGCAGCACCACTTATCACTAATGCTGCAGAAGGGTCAATCGGCCCTAAACGTCATAAGAAACCATAATCTATTCCTCTTTTATTTTTCTTCTCTTGTAAAGAATGTTATTTTATGTGTGGCCAAATGGCAATTATTTCGTCGTGTTTATATCACTATCTTACCTCTCTCCAACCTGTAACCATTACTCTCACCAACTTCCCCGGATCTTAACTCCCCCTTGCTTGCTTTAATAACTTGTGTTCCTCACGTCGCGTGTCTTGAAGGCTCGCCGCCAGGAAGGAGGCACACAAGGGTACGACTTGGACTCGGGGTGGGGGGTAGAAGAGAGAGAAAGGGAGATAGATAGATAGAGAGAGATAGAGATACTAGTGGCCCCTCCCCCTCATGTTAGTTACCGGATGCAGCCTCCGAGCGGCGTCGTGGATGGCCACGATGTGCGTGATCTCGTAGCGGTCCAGCTGCGCGGAGTCCTTGGAGTCTCGGTAGTTGCCCACGTATAGCCCCGGCAGCACCTGTGCGCGCAGAAAAAAGGGGGAAAACAACATCCGTTAGGGGGTCATTGAATAATGCGAGGGTGCCCACCGTGCCCTCGTCCCACGGCAAACCGCTTAAGTTCATTTCATCATTGGTTTGAAAATCCGTATCCATGGATCGCGCATCGACCTCCTCCTCGCTTCGAAGCCACCGCACAAAAGATATTAATCTCGTGCGCCACTGTTTGAGACTTAGAAAATCGAGCCATTGAGGGTGAGGAATGCCACCATCATTGAAATGGAGGCAGAGGGAGAGAGTTGGGGTGAAATATTATTTCCCGGATGTCACCCGTTCCCGTAAGTACTGAGGACATGCCAGCAAAAGGGCCCCACTTTAAAAAGAATTGCCTTCTTGTGCTAATTTGATGATAAAATTTTGAAATAGTACATTATATTTTGCAGTTGCATATTTACTTACTCACACCTGTTCCTTTATATATATATATATATATATAAATATATATATATATATATATATATATATATATATATATATATATATATATATATATATATATATATATATATATATATATATATATATATACACGAAACGAAAATTTCGCCAATAGGCCACAATATAATAAAAAAACACTTGACAGGGGGTGGGGAAAGAAAAGTAAAAAGAGAGAGAGGACTTACTGGGACGTTTCGGGCATGTAGGCCCTTCTTCAGCTGTAGAAAATTTTTACAGCTGAAGAAGGGCCTACATGCCCGAAACGTCCCAGTAAGTCCTCTCTCTCTTTTTACTTTTCTTTCCCCACCCCCTGTCAAGTGTTTTTTTATTATATATATATATATATATATATATATATATATATATATATATATATATATATATATATATATATATATATATATATACATATATATAAAGGAACCATATCCGGATTACCAGCCTCCACTGGGCGTATCTGCAAACGGCTTTGCCGGCTAGTGGCGGACATTTATGGGTAGCCACCCCAAACGCAACTAAATTGATTGACGCTACCCACAACCAGCGACGAACGAACGAACCTCGTCAACCTGTTCACTACTTCTATCACCGGAAGATGTGACTGACCTAACTTAGTGATTAATCGGCTTAATGACTTTTACCTGAGACATGGCCCCGCCTGGCTACCACTAGCCGATAAATCTCCAGGGGGAAACGAAGATCTCAGACACAATAAAAAACGAATTATCCTCTCTCCTTAAAATATGAGTGGCCCTACTCTACTTCAAGTTCAACAACACTTTTTATAAACAGACGAGTAGTCTAGCCATGAGATAACCCTGTGGCGATACTCCGCGTATCGCCACTATACCTGCCGCGTTGGCTCGGTGGATCCGCTCTTGCCTCCTATGCAGGCGGCCCATGTTTGGGTTTCGGTGCCGGAAAATATGTTTTTCGATTTTTTCGGACACTTCTAAAGTTCTCTTGAGTCCTGGGGGCTTATTCTCTATCTCGAAGCTACTGATGCGGTTGCTTCGAATAAGCTACCAGAATTGGCTACCAACCATATTCTCTAACTCGCGGGAGCTTTCTCAAGAACGTAAAAGGAAGTGGAGAGAAGTTTGATGAAAGGCGGGTATGAGAATCTTTTTAAACCAAACCTGCGGGAACTTCATTACTGGTGACGTCATTCTTAGAACCAATGGGAAAGCTTGTCTCAATGTTTTTCCGTGGATAGAACTGGTGAAACGTGTTTTAAAGCCGTTTTAGACGGTGAAGATGCTCTTGTATCGTGTTTAGCGAAAAATGCCACGCATTAAAAATCATACAAGCAAAATCTTAAAAATGTTCTATTTTTGCTTACATAATCTCGTGAACAATGTTTTGAATAGGAACGCACAACGTCCATCTTGGCTGTTTTGATCACTTGAAATAAGATTGTTCGTAAATATATTCGGGAATTAGGGTTCATGTCGATGATATGGTTCAATATGATTCGTGCTATTTGCTTTCGTCGATTACTCGTTGCTTCAAATCATTTAAATAATATACGAAGATGAAACTTTCAAAAGAAATGCGAAGGTGATACTCGCTACCACGGCCCGAAAAGCATCCCATTATGGGCTGGAATCACGTAATTCACCCAAGGTAAATATGGCTTTCCGTCACTCCAGTTAATATCTTTTTTTGTGAAAAATCCCGCTAATGGCGAAAATGACAAAGTAACACAGTGAAAGTGCAAAGAATGCGCATTTAATAAATGTAAGAAACATACCCGTGAGTTAGATAATTATAGATAGATAAGCGTTAGAAAATGACCATTATTTAAGCAGGGTATACGGAGGCCGCGCTTCGTAAGGCTACCGTGGGAGCTTATTGGGGCTACGGAAGTAGCTTCGTGACATTTACAGAATATGGGTGGGAGCCTAATATGCTACCGGTAGCTTCTGCTTGCTCTTTCTCCGGTAGCTTCCATGATAGAGAATACCGATGGGAGCAAGTAGCTTATTGAAGCATCTTTTCGCCAGAAAGCTCCGATGCTTCGAGTTAGAGAATAAGCCCCCTGGTGTGGTTTTATAGACGATTCATTCATCTTCGCCACATGTATATAAGCCGTTTCTCCTGCCACTCACGGCAGTCTTGTACGAAGAGTTCTCCAATAAACATCTATTCTCAACACAGAAACGACTTTTAATTCCGCGCTGCCTACACTACATTGGTAATCCCAACATAATCGTAGATAGTCCGGTCCGAGGTGATGTTGGCCAGAAAAAATTGTGCTTCAACCTGGGCGAACCATACTGCAGTTTGAGCTGGCCATAAAGGAGGCAGTTTCAGCGTGACGCGATAGACGGTAGCAGGGCCGATGCCAGCGGGATCGGGAAGCGGAGAGATCTGCTGCGATGGTTGCGGGAGTAGCGCTGGCTGCTGTTATTTTTGTTGTTGCAGAGCCTGTTGGTGGTGCTGCTGGAGAGCTGTTGGATGTGTTGTGCTTGCTAGGCAACGAGCTGCTGTTCGAGTTCCGCGTGTTGCGCCTGAAGCCCGGCGAGTTGCTCCGCGTCTTCCATGGTTGCTTGTAGGCGCTGCTAGCTCGACGAAGTGGTCCGCAGAATGCCGTGGGAGATTTGCAGAGAAGCCCGTGTAGCGAGGTGCCTGATGATGTCCGTAGAAGCCTGGAAGGCGGTGAAGAAAGTTGTCGATGTTTTCCGTCGTCAGGGGCCACGCAGCCCATATGGTAGCTCGTGGTGTGGTGTAGCGTTGTTCCCAGAGTGGTGCAAAGACGCTGGAAAAGAGAGGACACGAACTGACGGCTGTCCTAAACACATCACCTGCAACTGCGGCCGTCAGTTCGTGTCCTCTCTTTTCCAGCGTCTTTGCACAACTCTGGGAACAACGCTACACCACACAGCGAGCCACCATCCCCAGGTCAATGGACTCGTAGGACGACTACACCGCGTTCTCAAAGCAGCTCTTATGTGCTATTCTTCCAACTCATGGATAGACGCCCCACCTAAAGTTCATCTCGGCCTCCACACAACCTGGAGAGCCGACTTGCAGACAACGTGTGCTGAACTGCTCTTCGGAGAACAACTGCGGCTTCCCGGGGACGTCTTCGTCGACGACTCTGTTCAACACTCGGACTCAACGGATCTCGTCTCTCAGTTGCGTGACTACATGGCTCAGCTACGTTCGACCCCTGCGCCACACCACGTCAGCCGTAAGCAATTCTTTATTCACAAAAATTTGGCAACATCTCCCCACGTCTTTGTTCGCTAGGACACCGCGCCATGTGGCCAGCCCTACAACCACCGTACACGGGACCATACCCTGTCCTCAGCCGTGAGCAGAAGACCTATACGGTTTGCATTAATGGCAATCCTTCAACTGTCTCCATTGAACGTTTCAAGCCAGCCCATCTTCTTCAGGACGACTCTCCGCCTGCAGCCTCTACGCCAGCACCGTTTCTTCCACCACCTACTCTGTCGGTGCCGCCTCCATCTTCACCACCAGACCTTACTCCTTCATCGACACCAGGTCCTACGATTTCTACTCGCACCGGCCGCACCATCCGTCCTCCGGACCGTTTCACAGTCGACGCTCTTTTTTATCCACGGGGGGGGGGGGTTAGTGTGGCGATTCTCCGAGTATCGCCATTACACCTGTCGAATTGGCTCGGTGGATCCGCTTTCGCCTCCCATGCGGGCTCCTGACTTCTGTGTTTGGGTCTCGGTGCCGGCAAATTTTTTTTCGATTTTTCTCAGGCACTTCTAGATTGTTCTCTAGAGTTCTGGTGTGGCGTTCTATACGATTCCTCCATCTTAGTCACCTGTATATAAGCTGCTTCTCCTGCCACTCGCGGCAGTCTTGTACGAAGAGTTCTTCAATAAACATCTATTCTCAACACAAAAACGACTTTTCATTCCGCGCTGCCTACGCTACAACCCCTTTCCCCCTTGCAGGCTTATATTTTTATTGATAATTCAGAGAACATACTTTTTAGTCCAGGATACAACCTATTAAATACTGTGGTGTACTTTTACAGGTATGTAAACAATATTATTGTGTTATGGACAACAGATCTGCAACTATGTAATTTGAACTCATTTTTGAATTTTTTTTCTTCCAGAATTTCGTTCGTTCCTAAAAATTTAATATCTAATAACCATAACAGTGGTTTTAAACTGGAAATTTTAAATTTATGTAATGACAAACAAGAACTGGATTCGCGAGAATAGTGATACATTATAAAGCGCTTCAACGAGCCTGAGATCATCCTCATTAATGAGTACCCATTAGACCCGGCCTATTCCTGACTTCTGTTAAACCGCTCCTCTACCCCCCCCCCCCCCGACCCTTACAACGACGTCACATATCTATAAACAAGTTTCACAGATCCAGGCACCTCATTATGATTATTCATGAAAACCTGGATGGTGTGTGAGCGTGAAAAATCTGTGGTTTGCGTTCAAGTTTGAACAAAAACGTTTACCATCAAATTATTTGAAATTTCTAATGCAAAGAAATAGAAAGGCTCTCCTTGAGAAATAGGCTCCGTTCCTGTACCACCCAGCCAATCTCACTGCCAGTGGCTGGGGCAGCGAGTCACACCTCTCGTGCATTCGCTCGCTTATGAACTGTCGATGTCTACCGCGGAGTCGACGAGCGCCACTAGGATGGGAACGCCAACTAGGAGTCGATCGAGGTCGAGGCAGGACCGGACGGAACGACACTGGACGAGCGTTGACGTGTGCCGCCTGGGAGCGGAATTCGTGTGGCCGCCGCGTGGCCTCGCCACCTCCGTCCGCTGCTTCGATCGAGAGGGTGTTTGGGGGGGATTCTCCATTTTCACGTTCCCCCCTCCCTTCGCCCCCCTTTCGCCCCCCCCCTTTCGCCCCCCCCCCTTGCCCCGCAATGAGGGTTGGCTCGTTTCCTTTCCTCTCCGGTCGATTCAGTGCTCCACCCGACATCTGGCGGCGGCCTCGGCGGCGTTGACCTTGCCCCCCGTGATGGATTCCGCGTTGTTAGGGTGGTCGGGGTTCGGCGCTCGCCAGAGGGTGGGTTGGGCTGCGACGGATCGAAAGGAAATGTGTCGCCTGAGTCTGCCGAAAACAAGCGTGAGGAAACGGCGCTGAGCGGGTGGGCTAAAAGACAACAGGGGACCACAGTAGGTTGTATGATTTTTCAGGAAATTCCTTACCTCGCGGGATAAACTAGACGCTGTACTTGTGTTTAATAAATTATCATTGATACTAATGTCTCACCTCTCATGAAATGTTTCGCGTTTTTTAATTTTCTGCATGAATTATTATCCATTATTATAATGTAATATATATACATTATTATATTCTAATAATGAATTAGTAATATTATGCTTCGCCCATTAGAATGCATTAAAACTTACGCCCAATGGGGTTTCAAAGTCCTCTCGCAGAAGTATGTATGATGTAGTCGCCACGCCATCACAAATAGGCCTATCATCCAGCCGATGCAATTTTCAATTAATGTCTTTCGTGAAATGTTATTCGATGAAATTTATTGCTAAACATCAATCATTACATAAAGAGCCTCTACTGTATAATCCAGAACAAGTTCTGCTACACAATTATCTGTAAAAAATCATTCATACGATATTACTCACTACAAGGGATGTGACTCGATGTATACCTACGCACAAAGGTATGAAATTGATACAAAAAACTTTGTTATTCACGTGTTACAAGCGTGTTAATCGTACCTGCATCCAGAATAACATTCAAGACAATGGATACTGATGGATATATTGTAAAAAAGGACTTTTTATCTCATAATGAGTGTTAGTTGTATATCTAGCACTACATCCACGACGTAATCACGATCCATCTAGCGATCAATATCGCTGTTCATACAGGGTCAGCTAATTTTACCACGGTTCCTTATCATCTGTCTCCCGGATTGGAAAAAAATATTTTCTAGAAGACATCGTTCTGTGAGAACTGTTATAAAATCGATTGCTGCAACGGTACTAGAAAATTATTCTTAATTACATGGTGTTTCAAAAAACCTTAAAATATTGCTTCTTTTCTTATGGAGGTTTGGGCATAATAACACTGGTCAACAAAGATTTTGTACTAGAGACGTTGTTGGGTTAGAGGTATTTTTCATGCTGATTCCGAGTCTGTGCTTAGATTATTTCTATCACGTCTAGTTTCCTTAGGACAGCTGAATGTATGTTTTTGCTATAACAAAAGTAGTAATTTATTTAATTTATATATTGTGATAGCATGAGCAGGTGAAAATAAAATTTTCCTGTCAAAACATGTTGTCCTACGATGTCATGCCTTCCTATCCTGTCAAAACATGTTTAAACTAGCACTATCCTATCATTTTGTTCAAAGCAATGCTGAATCAGCTGCCACTTCACATCAGTATGTGACTAACTGTCGGCGCGTGAAGACGTTTGTTTTTTCTCTGAAGACTGTTTGAGAATTTTGTTGCTCGCAGGAAATTGCAGCTTATTAAATTGTAATCGTTGTGAAGTGGCTTAGCTTTCATCATGCCTAGACAGTGCGTGAACCACCCCGATGACTTTTGTTACGTGTGCGGTGAAATTACTTTCAAGGCTCAAAGGCGGAACATTACAGAGAGACAGTGTTATAAACTTAATTTTGACTGACCGTTGGGTGACCAGGATAAAGGATGGGCGCCTCATGTGATGTGTAGCAATGAAACCACGGAAAAATGCTTGCAGAAAATGTTATCACATAATAATGCATCTCTTTGAAAAACATGAAAGAGATTTTTCATAGAGAGTGATCTCATTGGATATAATCGCTTATTAATCGCAAGTTTACTCAAAATATTATTAAAAACGTGGAAATTGTGAATCCCATTGATAAGACCCAATAAACACCAATCAAACAAAGCATATCAAAGTAATCACTTCCAATAACTAAATGGACGAATAACAGTCTCACGTGAGACAATTCAGGCTGTTGTAATAGCATCTTTGTTTGGTGTTTGCTTGTATATGTGCTTTTCACAATACTGGGATATAATTGCTAGAAGGTGAGGAGAATTTGTCTCCGTTTGAAGTTTTCCCCTCTTAAGTGACCGCATAATAAAAAATAAATGGAAAACTTATTGATATGCTATCACCGGCCATAGGAGAGAGATCACTCCGGAGAGGAAACTTCTCATCAGTCCTGAATACAAACCACATAAAATAGCTTTAATCAGTGCAAACGAATTGGTGACACAAAACCCACTAATTCAGAATTATTTGAGAGGTATCCACCATTGCCCATGACACAAACTTACCTTGCCAGATCTTTCGGAAAGGCAAGAAGAGAAAATGGTCAACTCTGGGCGGTAACTCAATACGCGATCGGTTGAAACTCATCTCGAAAACATTCCTAAACCAGAACTTTCCAAGCTAGAAAATATATACCAAAATTGGAATGGAAAGTGCTTTAGTTCAAGTCTAGAGAAATCAAAATATTCAACATTAAAAAAAGAGAATTTTGCATACTGCTTTATGAATTATCAAGAAAATTATACTGGACAATTTACCGGTTAAATACCCGAAAGGGTTTTGGTCTTACGCATTGGAACCTTAGAGAAGTTATGCATCCGCGAAGTCATCGACAGAAAAAATGGCAAAATAATTACGACATTGACGTGACCAACAATTAAGTGCTACTTTAAAATCTTATTCATAAATCTAGCATGACTTAGATATCTCAATCATAACATAGCCGCGACTGGACTTCCGGGTTGTCGTAAGTAGAGGCACTAAGTAAGGCGCTCGGCCATCGCGGAACACACACGGGCGAATCGACTTGAAAAGCGCCAGACTTATTGCCAAGGAGAAGAAATATCATCCGAGACTCACTCAAGAAGCAATGGACATAATTAAAAGACCAACCTTCAACAGGGATGATAGCTACGCACTCTAAAAGGTTTTAAAGTGCCTGTTCCTGCGTAAACTAACCACACCGGGTCCTATATAACACGAATAAAATTCTAAGGAACAACTTCAGAACTGAAGACGCCTGCTGCAACGCCAGGGAACCTGCAGTCAGCAGCATGTTACGACGAGGAAGAAAGCCCTGAAGTGCAACTGCTTCATTTAGGCCACTCCGAGGAAGCCTTCATCAAGATTAATTAAATAACCGGTTGCCAACAACATTACGCTCAACTCGCTCAACTTCGACTGCTTTGAAGAACACATAATAATATTTATCTAGTGAATTTCATTACATTATTGCATAAACATATAGTTTTTAATGATTTTTTCATTTTGTTACCTAAATTCCTTTTTTATACGCATTGGCTGTTCTAGGTTGTGGGAGGAATAAAACCCGAAAATGGATTATTGGGCAACCCATACTTGTAAGTGGAAGGAGGAAATGAATAAAGGGACAGTTTAAAAAATGTTGAGTCCAGTTTTTTTATTTAGTGCAGTTGGACAAAGGCACCATTTAGAAGCACCATATTGAGCAATTAATTGGCATGTAGACTAAATCAGAAGAAAATATTATTATCAAAACCCCAGATGTGTTACCTTACTAAGTTGATATCGGTAAAATATCCAGAAATGACCTTCCAGCTCAATAGTGGTTGCATCACCTAATTCACCGCCTCAGGGGAATTCCCCCAATGTTAGATCGAACCCCTTCAGGGCTCGCCACCCGATTGTCCCTTACCTTTGCTGATGGTCAAGTACAACCTAATAAATACCCTTTACGTCGTTATCCAGCTTGAGAAAGAAAGCCAGTTTCACGGCTAAATTTATGACTGTATTTTATATGGATTGAATAATTTATTTTTCACTGTTTACCTTGTATTTTTTATGCACACATTATATTTTGATGTCTTTATGTAACTACCCATTGAGACGATTGTAATCTCTGAAGCAGGGATGTATTGATTTTTCTGAAGTATTTTTTTCTCTCTTTTTACTGTAAATAATTTAAGGGGGAGGAAGTTTTATTCATGTACGTGTTCTGTTATCTGTGACAATAGCTGATAATAAAGGTGATTGGTGGAGCCCGGTCATGCCTAACTCCCCTCTCTTCCCCTTCACTCTTACCCCTTAACTGCTCCCAGCTGATCCCATGAGTCTTATCTCGTACCTCGGCTTGACAGGTCGTGCCCAGTCTTGACTACCATTATTCCCTAATAGGATTCTCCCAGTCAAGAACTTAACAACAATTAAATACATTGCTTTTGTTTACCGTGTTTCCATTATCATCATTTACAGTAATTTTTAGTACAGCCAAAAACTTTCATAAGGTTTCTATGAATCAAATTACGGCGGTTTTGATTTTACAATATACATTTATTGCTAATTTCATCATGATGTAATTTCAAAGCTCCTAAATGACATTGCGCCTGGTTCCTACATAAAAGCCCCTCAACATATCACTGGTTAAATTCATAATGGAGATCACTCTCAAAGCACATATTCGCGCCTTTCAACGCCAAATATTTGTTTCCGAAGGTGATGGTGGTGGCTGGAGGCCGGTGCGCCCCGCAGGAATAAGCATCAGAGAACGGAGGCTTCCGTTAGTGGAGCCCTTTCTTCTGAGACTCATTATATCATATTTGTATTACCATAAGAATTAGCAATGTTTGCTTCAAGTATATTCACTGTCAAAAATCACGCCCTTTTCCTTAAACATATTAGTTGGTCTAATTCCATACACCACATTTAGCCATTTTCCGGGCGTAGGGAAATATGTTTTTATCAATATCATAATCTTGTTCCATCCGAATTTGCTTGCCTCATGAAAATATACTTCAAAGCGCAGGTTTTACCTAAAAATAGGCGAGAGAATATGGCTAGACCGGAGACTGAAAACGCAGCCAAATGTAACCCGAGCCCTTGCGGATACATACGTAGAAGCCATTGACGTAGACGCATCTTGGACTCAACAGCGAACTTTCTCTTTTCCGGAGACGGCCTAAATCTGTTCGAATATCGAAGCCGGCGTAACATTTCATTCAAATACATCGAAGCAAGCATTTCAGCAGACTAGCTGTACGGGCTTGAGTGCTTCCTCTGGGTCATGACCGCGTGTCCGCACGAGCGTGCTTACACCAAGAACGCTAGGACACGGTCCAAGAGCACGGCCCCCGCCTTCCCCTCAAATCGCCCTCAAACTACAGACGTGGAAGATCATCACCGTGAGCGCTCGGAAAACTGGACTGGACAACAGTAAACTAATGCTGAAACTACGGAGTGCTTTCTGGGAATTACTGCTATATTAATTACTTGTTTCCAAAATTGATATTCGTGATCCACATAATAATAAGCTTGTTGCAAAAACTATGCCTTCTCTATCACGCTTGAAACGATTTTTTGAGCCAATCGGGTAAAACGTGAAGATGATATCAATCTCAAATTTTTGTTTTGCATTTTCTATCCAAGTAGTTTTTGCACCTCTTCATTCGCCATTAATGTATCAACCCTTTGCCCATGAAAATAAAAAATATCCCAATCCTTGACATGGCGTTTCAAATCACACTTATCGAGTAAAGAGTGAATTTCGTCCATCATGTAATATATGAGAGGCCGAGAGAGATCCGTTCCGCTCGCTATTCGATCGATCGACGGGGGGGCAAGTATCGGAGTGGAACATGTCGATCGATCGATTGCGACAGCCTCAAACTCCCTCAGCCGTAATATAAAGACGCTGAGATGATCGTTCACCTTTAAGCTTGGTTCATGCAGTCATTGTTCACGTAAAAGTCCAGGAATGGTGACAGCGACGGCTGCTGAAACAATGGCTCGTTGTTCATGCCATTGTTTGCACTATGAGTGGCAGTGTGATCAGTGGGGATCATCATTGGAGCGCGTCCTTTATCCCGTCCCCGAACGTGCTCGTGAACCTGAAATTCAGCCAATCAGAGCGAACTGCAGCAAATTGGGAATGTGCCACCACGTGTGAGTTTTAGTCAATTGAGAGTTGTAAGCATGATGGAAATAATAGTTGCAGTTACAGAAATAATGACCAAGTAAATTGGAAAATTAGTGATTGTTTTAAGCTGCCGTTTTTCTACTCATTGAAAATGTATTACTTTAATGATCAGTGGACTTGTACGTGAAAAATAACCGTGAGAATTCGGCTTTCACTCGGCCTGCATCATGAAAGAGGCCGTAGAGATCCGCCTAGAAAAAATAAATTTTAACCGAGACACTAGTTTTCAATTAAGTAGTGCCTGGAATCCTATCATCAATTGCATTAAAGTGAAAGGGAAGGCGAGAGAATCAGTCAACGGTCAATCAGACAAACGAACCAATCAGAAGTCACCTTATCCGGATTTTGGATATAAGTAACTGCAAATTTTCACTTATGCGGCTAGGCACGGGCGGTACTCAAAAAAGTACCGGTATTTTTTTTTAGTATTACAAAGTAAAAATACTACTCGCCCGGCAGTACCGACCAAAAAAAACCGGTATACTGGTATTTATGTGATTTATTATATATTTTAATTAATTACAAATTAAAATACGTTTCCCTCTAGCTTTCCGGTATTTCGGAAAATTAGAATATCAGTCCAAAAAGATACACAGAAATTTCCATCCGTCGGCATTTTTAATAATTTTAACTTAAATTTTTTAATGCATGAAGGTTTCTCGGGTTTCCATCCGGGTAATTGGGTCCATGACCGACGTTGCGGCAGCGTACTCCGCTACCGTCCTCAGGATGACTGGCTGGACCTGTTCGACGCCATGTCCTGGGACATGACCCCTGTTATAGGCTTCTGCTTCTTCAGGGGATGCTTGCGCCTCGCCAGTAGGATCACCATAAACCGCAACCGACACGCGATCAGTGATGGACCGAGGAAGACCGAAACCAAACACATCACCAGGTCCCCAGACAACGCCGGAAATCCCCAAACCGGCTACCCGCCGCACAGTGGGACCGAACCCCTTGTAGGATTTGTCTTTCCCGGCGAATGCTTAGGATGAATAGTTCTCGGGTTTCCAGCCGGGTAATGGGTTAACGCTGAAGATGATGGTAGACTACGCCATTGAAACGTCGGTGCAATTTAACACCGTTACCCGGCTGGAAACCCGAAAACTATTCATCCTAAGAACCCCGTTATTCGTGGCCAAATCGAGAAAAATAAAGTTTCTATTTAGATTTTTTTGAATGCTATATTAGATAGACTGATCCTTGCGCCGTTCAAAAACACCCCAGGTAATTATTACACGTGAATACCTGGGTTATTATTAAGAGTTTTAGTAAGTGTTGATAAGTGACAATGCTCTTGAGAGGAATGTCGATGGCGAAACGCTAATCTTAAATCATCGGCAGAAGCAGAGTTTTACACATATTTGAATTCTTTAAAATGGAGTCAATTATTTTAATTCTGTAAAAAAATTAAATTAAGTTTACATTATGGGTACTGCTCAATAGGTTAATGAAATTGCAAATCAATATTAGTAAAAACTTAATTAGATTGAAAAAACAATTTATATTTAGTAATGTGAAAGTAGACTAGTCCCGCGGCGTCCCGTTTAAATACTCATCTCAAATTAAATAGCGGAATATAGGTAGTCTATAGAATTATGTCAAAATTAGGTCCCGACCCGACCCGACCGACGAAGAGGAGCCGAGCGCTCCCCATCCACGGGGCGACACGCCGCCGACCACCCCACGCACGCACATGTCATCAGGAAGACCGCCACCCCCGCGGAGTGCGAAGCCGGACGAAGGCTGCAACATATAGGTAGTTATCCGGGGGAGACCGGTGTTGGCTGATTTTCCCGCGTTTTTTCCTGATTGGCTCGCTTTTCCCGCACTTTTTCCATCGATCTTAGAATCGGTTTCCAGGAGTTGCTGAGGTGGAAACCGCTGTCCCGGTTGAGTTTCCTCTTCTCAAATCTAATTTCAATGGCTTCTTTCACTACCTGGTCCAAATAGCTGTTGGCTCTGCAAAGTATTTCCGTTTTCTTCAGGTTGAATCAATGGCAGTTGGTAAGGCAGTGCTCCGCTACCACCGACTTCTCCGATTGTTTCAGGTTGAAACATCGTTCACACTCTTTCAATTTATTTTTCAGTGCTTTTTTCGAGGTGAAATTCCAGTGAAGCTGCCGGATACGTGGGGGATCCACCGAGCCACGGATCTGCATGTTGTTTTCTTTCAGTTGAACTATATAGAGGAAAACGATGTGGTGATGCCGTTCTTTTTTACAAGCAGGTGGAAGTGGGAGGAAGGAATTGCAAAATCACCGGCATCGTTTAAGACAATTTGTCATGTCTGAACTGTTTTTACACGATGACTTGAGTCGATGACTTACGGTGTGCTATTGGCTTTTAGTCCAAGGTCAAATTTTGCGAGGGTAGTGAAATGGCAGCTTCATACTCAAAATTGGATTCCAAGGAAGTTTCCGTGGACCAATTTGGGCGGATGAGCCACATTAAATGCTGCCGCGTGATAAATCCTGGTGTACAATATATTTGCGGGTGCCGTTAAATTGGTGCAGCAGAAGATGAGGAGGAGGATGAGAAGCTTTGGGGAAACACGAGTGCGGGTATCCCGTAATAAAAAGCAAAGGTTATTTTTGCAGATAAGTAGACTACGGGAAGTAAGCCGCTTTAAGTCTCTTTTTCAGGCAAGGTGTGAGAAGTGACAATCTCATCTATGCCTAAAGGAGTAGGAGATGGAAACACTTGATGCTCAGGATGTGGAGCAAAAGTGTTTTTTTAAACGAAAATACTCAATTAAAAATTCAATTGTTCAGGCGAATGAGTTAAAAGAAAAATCAGCCCCTTTAAACGACAAAATTGTTTCATTCGACATAGAAAATTTGTTTACTTGTGTTCCTTTAGCAGAAACCTTGAAAAGGGCCCAAGGTGTTATATCAACTGCTAACGTTGACGTAAAAACTACCAGTGAGGTGATGAAACTGCTGAAAGTGATTACAGAACAAAATTACTTCCGATTTCAAAATAAATTCTTCCAATTAGTTGATGGATTTACCTTGGCTTATCAATGGCCTAGCCATGGGGCATGCCACTGTTTGATGTGACAGAAATTCAAAAGAATTCAGAGCTTCTCGGAGATTTTTAATGAACAAATGCCCGCCTTTCGTCAGCTTCTATAAAGGTACAAAATTGTATTTAGCACGTGTTACTCCCTCCAAGGGCATAAATATTGCAGGTAGTTAGAGAAAAAATGCGTTTCTACGAACAATGTGTGATTTGTTGAAAAATTAAGCGGACTGCGGTGGGTGCAAATAGCGTATATTTACTTCACAGTTCTAGTCAAGCCGGAGTCTCTTTCCATCTAGTATATGTGGCGTTTCTGAAGGAAACGATTTCATTAAGAGAATACGCCTTCAAGTTTCCAGACCTCTTGTCTACAACCGTGGTGTTAACAAATCGCTATTTTTTTATGTTGGGTGGGTGAAGGCGTGAGATCCTGCGAGGAGTGCAACCAGCAATACACCAAGTATGGCATACATTACAGGATACTTGCTCGTTGCGACAACGAAGCGTGCCTACTAAGCGCATAATGGTTGTTGCTCTGAACAACTCATTTCATTGGCCCCCGGAAAGTCCCCTGAGCGGAATACTCCGGAAGATAATTGAAAAACGACTACCACGTGGGAGGGGGTTAGCATTCAGTTGCTAAAGTATTTTAATTTTATCGTGAGCACCTTAGCAAACGGAAATATGTGTACAATAATTCCCTTGCCCTAAACAGTTGTCTTGAATTTCCAAACAACACAAGTTTGAAAATTTTCAAATACATGGCTCATTTGTTTTTCTTCCTTGGATTAACATTATTGTCACAGTAAACAAAAGTTTTAAAGATAAAATTACAATCGATTGAATCATAATAACTATATACTTAAGGAAAATAAAGTTCTTTCCCAATCGTAGATTCTCGAACCAGAGCTCAAGGAATTCCATAATTATTGATTTGAATATTTACCATTAATGGACAACTTATCACAGTCAAGAAATAGATGCTTTTGCGAATTCAGATTTAGAAGTAGCAAATAGTGGAGCGTAAAAGCTGTAAATCTCTAGAGCTACAAAACCTATATCAACGGAAACGCACAAAGGTTCAATTTATAACCTCCATACCATACAGCTAAAATGATTTTTAACTCGTAGGATAAGTATGCAGAGACGGATAAAAGTTGTGTCCACAGATTGAAATGCGACCTTTGTGGAATGCAAAAGGATGTAAAAAGCTGACAGAAAATTTTAGCACTGATTTAGAGGACACGGAGAATGTTTTACTTAAGGCAACGAAAATTATATTTTGCAAAACATTTGTGTTCATAGCTTCAGGTAATTTCACTCCAAAAATCCTTTACCTCATCAGGTTCATAATGAATTCACAGTATTTACTGATAATTATTCATCAACATTGTCTGCAGTATCTCATTAAAATTATCATACGACCTATGCCGTTGTTCCCAATGATCCCAACCCCATCTTGCAAGAAAAAATAATTTGCTTCCTGCAAGAAAAAGGCCAATCAGAGGGTTTATCCACCACCGATATCTCCTTGCTCCCCTCCTTCCCCTTTCCCTTCCACTCCCGACTTTTATATCCTCCGCAAAATCCACAAACTCAACCATCCTGGCCGAACGATAGTTTCTTCCCACAATTCCCCAACTGAGAGAATATAGGAATTTTTCTCGATTACCACCTCCAACCACTGGTACACGCCTTACTTTCCATTGTGAAAGATACCTGCCATTTCGTAAAACTCCCTCATTCTACCTCCCTCCCTCCGGACACCCACATCACAATGGTCACGATAGATGTCACCTCCCTTTACACTAGCATTCCTCACCCTGAAGGTCTATCTTCACTCCAGTTTTTCCTCGTCAAACGCCCCAACCCACAAATCCCGAAAGCACTGATTTTCTTGAGGGTTTCACGGATATCATCCTCACTCATAATGCCTTCTCCTTCAATAAAATATTATTTTACAAACTTCTACTAACCAAGGGTTAAGCCATGGTTAATAGGTATAATCACTTCCTTTGGTTCACTTCATTTGTTTCACAAGAATACCTCCATTAGCGTTTCAGTTATTGGTTATTCTTTTCGAAACGTTAAAACATAGGTGCATAAGCCTAGATTGGTGAAGGCCTTTTTCGGAAAATCAATGCAATCAATATAAAAATCGGTTTCCTGGAATTCAAAGTGCTTGATATTTTGTTTCCTCCTCCGAGATGAGACACGAGAGCGACCAGTTCAAATTACGCGAGGTGATTATTCTTTTCAAAACGTTAAAAAATAAGTGCGTAAGCTTAGATTGGTGAAGGCCTTTTTCGGAAAATCAATGCCATCAATATAAAAATCTGTTTCTTGGAATTCAAAGTATTTGACATTTTGCTTCCTTTTCCAGGATGAGACACGAGAGCGACGAGTTCAAATGACGCGAGGTGGCCGCGTTCGGCGCGCTCTCCGTCGGCCGTGAACCGAATCACTGCGCGCTGAGTCACGCCCTCTCTGGTCTCTCTCGTCTCTCTGTCACACCTTCGAGGAGTGGTGCAAGAGGAGGGGAGGGGGCGTGCACACTTCCCCTCCCCTCCCTTGACTCCTCCGCATTGCGGGGAAAGAGGGGGAGAGGGAGGAGGAGGCATCTTCCCCTCTCCTCTGCTCACGCCTGCGCCTCTGACGCTCCTCTCAATCCCTCCTCCCTCTCCCACTTCATTCATTCATTCGATGTTTGCTCCTTCTCTTTCTCTCGGGTCGCATCGAGTGTCGGTCAACAGAGAGCTCTCTCTTCGTTTGGGGTCCGTCGGCCACTCTCTGCCCCTCCGGCTCTTCCTCGCGGGACGAGCGGCGACAGGGGAAAGTGGAGTAGGGGAGCGCGAGGTCTTCCTCTATTCCAGTGATTCTCAACCGGTGTGCCGCGACACACTGCTGTGCCGCAAGCCTCTGCCAAGTGTGCCGCAACGCTCATAAAAATCATAAAATATCAATAATAATAATGAATTAAATTATTAAACTAATAGATCCTATTGTTCTTTTTGCTTGAAAACGATAGGTTTTTTATCGGTTTTTGTTTATACTTTATTTTTTATAAGCCAATTAACTTTTTCCTTGTTCACTTTTCTTGGATCTTTTTTTTTGTTTGTTTGTATCACACAATTGTTTTTTTCTGTATTTGTAATATTGTTTTCTGTATTTTTACTATTGTTTCTGTATTTGTATTTTTACTTTTGATAACAATACTTTTAATAATTGCGATAAAACTGCCCTTTCACCGCTAAAAAAAAAACACTAGCGTGCCGTCTGCATTTCCAAACACCTTAAGTGTGCCTTGGTGTCAACATGGATGAGAACCACTGCAAAGTTAATCCTCATCTACATCTAGGTACTGCGAGCCATCGCAGAGGCGTGTGGCATAGGGTGTCAGGACACCGGCCACGAAAAGGGGGATAGAGCGGGGAAAAGGAAGAGGACGTAGGTGAATGATGTGTTGACGATGTGTCTTAAGTTTAGTGTAACGCTGCTTTTGTTATTATCACCAATGGTGAGTGGAAAGAAGGAATTTTAGCACCACCCATCATCTCGACAGTGTTTCTCTTTTATTTTGTCACCTCCATCATTTCTGGAGATATAATTACTAGTGCGGGGTCAAAATTCCTCCTATCCTGTCGTGCGGAAACTCGCTTGATCTGAATTTTTCAAATGATTACAGCGTCGCGTGTAGCCTCCCACTCTCTAACGGTTCCCAATCTAGTCCTTTCATCAGCTGTGTGACACTTTTTGCTCACTCGTAGTAATTCTTAACGAAGCATATAACTTTTCTTTGAATGTCATTTACTTCGCGAATCAAATCTTTCTGTGCAGGGTCCTTCCTGAATGCTCGCGGCGTAACCTCCCCATTTCATATTTACTCCAATGAGAGTAAATCTAAGACAGAATTTGTGGCATTTTCTCGGTAGATGACAACATCGTCTGCAAACAATCTATTTGTTCTACTTTGCTACGTACTCTAGAGTCAATGTAGTTAATATAAATTAGGAATAAGAGGGGGCGATCACGTTTCCTTGAGCGACGTCAAATGTTACTTTAACACTAGAAGGACGGCAGGGGTCATTTGACCCATTTTTAGAATTCAAATTTATTTTTCTCTATGTAAAATATTTGTAAAATTTTCCAACCTTTTTACTTTCTTCATTTCTACCTTAAATGTGATAAATTGACATAAATTTTACTCTAATGTTTTTCTGTTAACTTTTACAAGAGGTTATACCTAGAAGGACGGCTGTGGGTCATTTTACCCACAACTTGTGTTCATGCTCTATCTTTATATTACTCTTACCCTTAGGCTCTTAATTTTTCATGAAGGTCTTTTTATTCGGCAACATGGTAGTCCAGTGGGTGTAGTGCTTGGTTGTGAACCAGAGGGTACCCGGTTCAATGCCAGGGGATGCCTCTGGACACCCATATCATAACGTAAGCTGAGTGATCATTTTTGTACCCGATCTTTTGGGAAACCACAAGTGGCAAAGGGAAATTTAGGGGGCCCCCTTATTACTCTATGTGAATTTCACACGCTAATGGTCTTTTTCTATTTGTATTTTTCTTATATTGCAAATCGTGTTTTTTTATCCTCACCGCGAAAATTAAATGTACTCCCATTGATATGTGTATCTTTATGTGTACTTTTTATTGATATGTGTATATGTGTATCAAATTGTTATCTTTTCATGCATTTATTTATGTCTCGTAACTGGTCTCAGTTTACTTATTTTTTTCAATTATTCATATTGTAATTTCTCTTGAGGTATCCCAATATAGGCAATGCCTAAAGGGATTCCTAATTAATTTATCCTTATTTAATTGAAATGTAAAACGTAAAACGAATGGGAAATGAAAGACTCCCGAAACAAATGCTGCTGTGGAACCCGGAAGGAAGACGGAGGAGAGGCAGACCGAGGAAAAGTTGGATACAAGGGATAGAGAAAGAAATGAGAGAAAGAGGATTAGATGAAGAACTCTGGAATGATCGTGAGGCATGGAAATTGGGAATCGGAAGACGTAGAACGTCGTAAACCGATATATATATATATATATATATATATATATATATATATATATATATATATATATTTATATTTAATTGAAATGTAAAATATGCTTGTAATGTTGATTCTAAGGGATAAATAAATATTATTATTATTATCCAGCCATGCGTCATAAATCCATAGTTTAGAGGCCTTAGAGAACCGGCGTGAAATACTATTGTCCATCAACCCCACATCCTCTTTTTCGAATAACCTTTTTCACCTCTGCCTGGATTGCATTGTCACCCGACCTTGCTCTTTTGCGTGGTGTCCGGCCCCCAGCCATGTGCCTAGGACAAATCCTTGCCTCTTTAAGGGAGATCAGAGGAAGGTCATTATTTATAATATTCTATTGTATTTCCTACCCTCGGAATTACCTCCTTGAACGGGGAAGAAGCATTAGACGAAGTTCTTGGAAGAGGAGGATCAGCACTCGGGTAGCGGTCGGGCGCCCGCCTCTCGTACGGTAATTGGCACTTCGTAAATACTCGTCGAAACCCTTTTGCATGCATTCGGAATGCTCTCTGTCTTTCTATCTTCTAAATCCTGATTGGTGATTGTCGAGAGAAGAACTTCTTTTATGTATCGCATTGATATATGCAAGAGGTATCTTGGGACAGCGGCATATGTCTATAAAGCTGCTGGAACAAAACCTGGGGCTCAAACATATTCTCTAGTGCAATGCCTTTGGATCGATTCTTGGATTAAAAAACATTTACGCTTCGATTCAAGGGTGACTATTAGTCAAGCAGTAAGGGCAGATAAATTTAGTTTGGCTTCTGAGCCTTGTAACAATTTTGTCACTAATCCCCGAGCCAGCTACAATGCAAGTGAAAGCGTAACGGCCGATGAACAGCTCTATCTATTGAAATGTAGGTGTCCTTTCATACAGTATACATCGAATAAACCGGACCAATTCGGAATCAAGCACTGGGTTTTGGCCAACGTGAGATCTAAATACTGTCAAAACACATTTCCGTATTGTTGGAAAGATGAAGAGAGGCCATCAAATCAAGCAATGGGTGAACATGTTGTAATGAGATTGACTTAGCCGTATAAGAATTCAGGCATAAACGTCACCTGCAACAATTACTTTTCATCGATTCATCTGGCTGAAAACTTAAAAAAAAGGAAAATTTCTCTTGTCGAAACTATAAAAAAAACAGGCGAGACTCTGTCCGCATGAATAATGAAATCCATTCAACTAGAGTATAAAAAAACACCTGAGGCCGTACTCACAAATTTTCCAACAAAAACAGAAGAATTTTTTTTTTACCATGCACGATATCACGATTTCCGACACTTATAAAGGAAAACCAAAAACCATCCTCTTTCACAACAAAAACAAATTGGAAGTAGATGTTATGGACAGCATATATAGGAAATATTCCACCCAATCAGCTAAAAAGAGGTGGCTTGTTCATGTATTTCATGGGTCTGGACTCGATAAATTGCTGAGTGCTCTACAGGGAAACTAAAAATTGTAAACTGAGTCGCAAGATAATTATCCAAAAATTTGTCGAAGAAGTGTTGGGAATCTCATTTCCGACGGAACCCTTACCTTCATGCTCAAATCAAACTAACAAAACTTCATCAAGTATCAAATCGACATCTCTAACAGTACCAAAGAGGAAAAGGTGCCAAATATTTCCAAATAGTCAAAATAAATCATTCAATGTATGTTTTCAATGTAAAAAAATATTTTTTGGAAAGTGCGCCGAAAAATTAACCATGTGTCTGAAATGTACTACAAAGTAATATTTTTTAATTTTTTATTGCAATGTAGGCTTGGAAATCCATTACGCTCGTTATAAAATTTTGAAGCAGACGTTTTTTTATCGAGTAAAAATAATGCAATTTCGTGATTAGATTGGCTATAAATTTGAGACTCATGATCACTGAATATTATATAATTCATGATTTCTAAAAGTGGTAATTTTGTATTGTTAACTATCGGAATATCATGCTAAGGTTGCTGAGAATGTTGTTAAATGCTGAGAAGATAAAATACTAAGATGTTTTTTTAGAGAATGAATATAAACATTACTACAGTAAAACAGTCTATGAGAAAAAAAAACGGCTTTTGATTTGATAAAACGAAGTTGGGGTCAGATGACCCCTAGCTGTCCTTCTAGGTTGCGCAAAACTCCCGTCCTCCTAGTTTTAACCATTTTGGAACATTTGCCGTCGATTACTACTTTTCGTTTTCAGTCGATAGGGAAATCACGTATCCAATTCACTATTTTTTCGTTTTCCTCGCTTTTTTCCACCGGCATTATAGTCGGCATCTTCAGGGCCAACCTGAACTTCGGATCTGAATATGGCAACTGAAATTCTGGCAGAACTGTCGTCCACAAGAATGAACCAACGCGGGGAGAACCAGGAAACTCTCGAGTCCACTAATAATCATCGCAGAAGCCTTTGTAGCTACATTTTAGTGTGTTAGAATGCAACATTTTATTGTGCTTCAAAGTTTTCAGCCTTCAATAAGAAATTATGTAGAGAATGTGCCAAAATTTCCCCCCCCTCGAAACCTCGAGACTCGAAAATCCTCGGAGACTCAGAAACCGCAGGAGACTGTCGCGTCTCGTCAAAGTGCCCGAGCGAAGAGCTAAGTGCATCGATCTGCCCCGGTCAGCGCGATCGCTCCGGTCATCGCGGTTTCTACAGAAGGGCGCTTTTTATACTGTCCGCGCTGGTGCTGACATCTTTTTCCACGTTCGAGTCGACCTGCGGATATTCCCACCAATCCAACGAGTAATAACATTTCCCCTCTTCACCCCACTCCTCCACTGGCCAGCTGTTTCCCCTCCTGCGCTGGCAAAGTGTACCGCCATCATAGCAGCTCTCTTTGCAATTGACCGCGCCGATGAAAGGACGTGACGGCTTGGTTCCACTTGTGATCGTCTTCCAAAGACAAGGCTAACGGTATTTAGCCTACGGGCTTGTGTTATACTGTAATAATTGTAAATATATAAATACTGTCATTGAAGTTATTTCAAACTAGCTAAGGTTGTTTTCATTGTTTTTTCTCTCGTTACGCCCACCAAAAATCAGTCAATTCGTTCGCGACGTCAAGTTTCACGGGCTTGCGTTGCAAGAAGAATCATCAGGGCATCTAGCGCAACAATGAAGCATGCATTATTTTGAATAGACGCTGCAACTTAATGAAGTAACTCTTGATATGTCACTTTTAGATGGATTCTCCGCAACATAAGCTGTACATTTTGGTGGTAAGTGCACACGCATACTGAGTGGGCACAATAACTGCTTACATTTACACCTTTTCATGGCCTAAGCTCACAAATTTGACCAAACTTATTCTCACTTGATTTTGCTCTCTTCAAGACAAATATTAGGTCTTTCAGATTGAGAAGTACTTATGTCTTGGTTTTTAGCTTTCTTTTTCCATGTTAACTTGGCTACTGGTAAACATTTTTTTCAAATCTAAAAAATGCTACTTATTTCATCATTAAGTATATTATAATTACCTGAACGTTTTCATGGTTTCCTCACTTTTAGTGGAAGCAAGTGGAAGCAATTTTAGACTTACTGCCGACTCTTGCAGATTTCCGACCACTGTGCGCTGGACGAAATTTTGGGTAATTCTGAAAAGTAGGGCAATAAGTAATAAACGCCATTAAATCAATTAACCCGTGATTGAATCATGTGGCAGCTATCCGTATTCAATTCCCAAGAGTAGACCCTGTCCGAGTTTGCGGTCGTCAGATGTTCGAAGTTTTTATTTAAACGTAAGGTTAAAAGTTTTTTCAACCAATATTAACAGTGAAAACACTCATTGGAGGCAACGGCCGGCCACGCGATGGAAACCCCCTCGGCTCCCGATCAGCCACCGAAGTTAATTGGGCTCGGCTCGAATTTGGAAGTGTGATCCTCTAATTCGTCCGAGTGTTCTTGCCCCTATCTGCTAGTGGTCAACAGTATGTGCGAAATGACCTTAGTCATAGAATCACATCAAACTAAAAATACAACCACCCTTTCGCCAATCGATACAGGAAAGAGGGGAATATTTGCCTGATTTGTGTTTTCCTGGCGAACGATGCTTACTTATTGGTCCTGAAGGAAACCCGAGAAGACTTGACCTGAATAACTGAATTTGAATAACTTTATTGTGGGAATATTCCTGTTTACGATGAACTGGGTGCACGGAAGCTGATAACATAAATAATCCATCTTTGTGTTGCTATACATCTTATAGTGGATTTTGTGAATAAATTAGTTGAATATCTTTATTAGTAGCTCTGGAGAGGCACAAGCCCTAATAACTTTAAGAATGTCTCAAACATTCTTCTTTATGTTCCATTATTCCTGGTTTTACGTTTCCTTCCTATTCCTACGCGTACATCCGTTGATTATGCTCAATTCAACTGAACTATTTCACTTGAAATTCATTTTACGAAGTCCAAACTATCGGAAAGAAAAAGTTAACGCAAACCCTGCGACATATTGCGATTAAGTAGAAATTATGAAAGCGGTCCTAAACTTCGCACCGTGGGACATGGACATGGTAAGTTTCCTCGTCTGGAATCGCCTGCGAGTTTGACCTTAGAATACCGGCTCTCATTAGTCCGAGATGTTTTCGTACTCCTCCCAACGACAAATGAGAAAAGACCCCATGTGCCACCAGTGGTGAGGAATCGAATTAGTAAGAATACCAATTTTAATTTAGTTAGCATTTAATAGATGCCACCGTTTTCACTCCTTTCAAAAATATTCCTCAATGCTCAATTTTCGAGCGGCCTAGTTTCAGACTATGCAGTCACTCGTGAACAGGCATATGGATCTAAATCTTTCATATAGCAATACATAAAATCAGACATATGGATCTTCTAAATGGAGGTACCACTGTACGGGCAGTTTTGTCTAGCTTTCCGCAAAAGATAAGTCGCGCTTCAATCGGCTGTGTTTCCGCTTGTGTGTGTCAGAAGTTTACTTGGGAGGCCAATTCCGGTACCTTTATTTCCATTATCTCCATTTGAATCATGGCCTTTCATTATTAGAACCAACTTCTCTAGAGTGGTGGCGCTACAATCTGCTTAATCCTGATTTTTCGGTGCATGCGGAATGTTTGGCAACACCCACAGGGGGCAAGTTTAGGATCCATATGAAAACTCATGCACTCACTCAATGTATTGCGGCTCCGTCCTCGCCAATGTTCTGTCAAATGAAGTCAATTTGGTCAATGTCAACAACGAAAGCAACCACTACGCGATCGGTCGCCAGCTAACGCCCTCCTCAAGGTCACTTCGATTTCCTCTAAAAATAGCTCCTCGCCTCGTGGAAACGCACGGCGAGAGTTGTCGCGCGAGGCACTGCTTGCTCATCACGGAGAAACCCGTGTGGTGAAATAAATGATGACTCCGTTGGAAACATCGTTGGCTGAGCGGTTGAACGCAGAAACTTTATGGTGTTTGTTCTTGGCTGGAGGGTGTGTGGTCATGATTGATATCCGGAGGAAGAAATGCGGTGGAGGAGGTGGTTGGAGGGGTGGGGGGGAGGAGGGGAATGGCGGGGGGGGGAGGGGAGTGGAGGGAGTGTTCGTGTATGAAAGGGATGGAGCCGATCGTTGGTTTCATATCGGGGAGAGAGGCATATAGGGAAGTGATTGAATTGGTTCATCCTTGAGGAAAACACGAAAGAGTCGGGCTCTTGGGGGAGACCGGTTCCACCACTAGTGGTGCAGCTGTCGCCAATCGAGAAAGATAAATATGTTTTCGTTGCCAACGTGCGCGCCGTAACTTCTGCGCGTGCGCACTATCTTCGATAACAGATTTCTTATTATTATTTCTACTTTCACGGAATGGAACCTGCTCTTAGTAATGCATTTTACATTTCATTGACTAATAGACTCATTTTTAAGTATTATAATAATGTAAAATGATTATTAGAATATTTTTTCCCCTTATTATTAGAATATTTTTGATCACATATTAAAGCTATGTCCTTCTAGCAATAGACATAATTGGTGCTATTATTTCATAAGGTGGTAATTTAAAATTAGCTATATTATTAAAACTATCTGTTATCTTTGACTTCACGATAGGGTCCGATATCAGCGTTCTTTACCCTTATCAACCATGGTATAAACCGGCCTCGGTGGCGGCGGGGAGTTAATGCAATGTCTAGGGTAAAAGTAAGAGAGGGCTGCATAGCCCCAATTCTGCCATAAATAAAGGTAATAAACAGCCGTGCGGCGGTTGAATTTGAAACTTCCAATAGCAAATTTACCTATAAGTAGACCCAAGATGAAAAACTGCTAGAAAGTAGCCATTATATTTCCTACAGGTATATTTCCTCAAGCTGTGTTCACTGGGGATAATTGGGGGCCAAATCGCATGTCAACGCCATCACCTGAAAATATAAGCCTCTAACTCCACCGGTGTAGTAGGTTTAAGTCAATATCTCAGATGGTGTATGAAAGTCGTAGTAATCAAGATCAAAATTCTCTGAGGCTAAACGTAGCCCAGGGTGTGGTCGGAAGGCAGGGAAACCATGTGGTCCCCCACCTTTGACTAAAAGGCTTGGATTCTTCTTTTACCTATGTAGCGAGCTTTATGGCATTACATCAAGCGGTGTGTGACATAGGAAAGTGGAAAAGAATAGGCCTTTTACGGGACGTTGCGTTGGAGCGTTTGAATCAAATCCTTCAAAAATCAAAATCTTCTGAGACCAAAACTCATGCTTCGCCTTTCTCTTGCAACGAAAGATTTAGATGATCATTCAAGGTGACGGTTTATGGTGTCACATGACCATACGATTCATAATTAGGTATGAGCTCCGACATCGATTAGAGCACGAACCTTGTATTCGAACGTAAGGACGTTCTCACACCTGCAGAGGTTCGTCAATACATAAAGTTCCAACTGTGCACGAAATCTTAATATACGAACATTTAAATTCCACCGGAGGTTCATCCTTGGAGCCCTCGGAGCACTGGGACCTTTAATGTAGAGCATATGTCCTTCCCAGCTCTCTGTTGTACCTGCGTGCAAAATTTCAGAAGTATAGGTTGGACAGTATCCGTCATGAGTTAACGTATTCGGCGCCGGTTTGGGGGACCCCTATTATGGCATCAAAGGTTTAGTGACGATATCTTCAGCAGTGTGCGAAATCCTAATTTAGCAATATTATGCATCTCCTGGAGGGCCCATGTTAGGCCTTCACTGCTTTCGTGTAAATACGTGCAGAATTTCAAGATGATCGGTTCGTCAGTTCATCCATTATGAGTCAATATAGAGAGCCTTGGTTTGGGGTCTCTTGGCCAATCGGGACCTCTTATCATACTTTTAAGCTCTTGGACCCCATCATAGCTTTAAAATTTCAATACACATATAGGGCTCCCTTTGGGCCCTGGGTCATTTCTATTTCTATCATGTACCTGGATCCAAAATTCCAAGATAATAGGATCATCAGTTCCTCCGTGATTATTAAAACCCTAGCAATACCCGTAGGTAATGCCATAACCTGACCCGAGGTGCAGCCGGGGCTGCAGGCTTGTAAACTTCGACACCCAAACGAAAGACTGGAAGACTCAAATACTCGTCTGCTTCCAAAGAAAGCATCATTTCAATAACTCAATCCATGCATGGCATTGGGAAATGGAAACGGAGTCTCCGGCCGTACTTTTGGGCCTAATGAAGGGGTTTTTTATAGGGCTGTTTTCAAAAGGGTTTCAAGAGAGATTTGTTGAGTAAATTTCACGAATTAAGCTAAAACCAAGATTAGAAGAAAAATTCTGAGGGCTCATGGCATGATTTTCTCGAGGTTACACGCTCAGTATTTGGCATATTCATTCCGATCAAATAATAAAGGATATGATGCAAAAGTAGACGAGTCATTTTCGTGCATAGTCATTATATATATGTTATTCCACTTATTACTCCGTTAATTCAATATCTGGTGAAGTCAAAATTGCGTATGATTTCAGCCTTTACTTTGTGCTTATATAGGTATAATTCGCAGAATTATCTTTGTTCGACTGATTTGGTAATGCAAATAGCTCTGGCAGGTAAGGAATTATAGATTTCGGGGTTTAGTGGGTAGGGCGTTTAACTTCCATGATTATCAAGCGAATCTTTTCTTGTGAACACAAGACTAAGAGAAGAGTAGAGGCGTGCGGATTTAAAATGCATTTTCTTTCTCTTCCTATACTTTTTGTGAAATCGATCGTTTTGTTTTTCAATGTTTGTTTTGCTCAAATGTGAGCATAAATAAATCGTGCTCTAAAACCTGGCTGTGCTGGATTCGCATATTCACCAACTTCACAGCCGGGTGGGCAATAAATACTCAGAAGTGAAAGAAAGCCTCTTCCACCACCTTAGCTCGTAGAAAAGGGTGGACGTCCCTGCGAGACCTGCGGAGAAATTTGAATGGAATGAGGCAGCGACATTGTAGTCTGCTGGAGGTGGGAGAGAAGGAGAGGTCCCGTGGTCGGTCGGGCCTTTTAACCCATTTTTCGTGAGGGTGCCTTACATCCCTCAGTTTACTCCTCAGCCTGCCTGATTAAAATAGGAAAAATATGCTATTCCCCTTCCTTTAACAATCTCCTGCGTTGTTAATATTACTATCTGCGTTGCATAAAGGCTCCGCCGTGTCTTGATAATTTTCCGAAGAAAACATGCCACTTCGAATTGTTTGCTGATACAATAAATTTAACAAATGACAAAATATATAACAAATGATAAAAAAACAAGTGTGGACCCCGCTTTAGGCTTTCGTCTTTCAGGGACTGAATAAACTGATCACTGGAAATATTTCACTCGGTACAACAGGTGCGGGAGCGATATGGTCCGGTATTCACCCGAGGACGGTGGGAAACCCGCGAAACCACCGCCAAGTCACTAAAACAACAGCATGAATAGTTAAACTTTTTATGTGGTTTCCTGCATCAGTACTAGGTGATAAAGGACCACATTTTGTCCTTTGTCATGATAACTATCCTTCGATTGACGATTGTGTATTTCTCTATCTGGTGTCGTTTAAGTACGAATGTTTTTGTTTTATTATTATTTTATTATTAATTTTACGGTATCTTTGGTTTTTATAAATATCATTCTCACTGTTTATTCACTCGCATACTTGGGTTATTTAAAAAGAAATGCAACCCCACTCAAATGGCTGACAGAAATAAACCCTTTAAAGAAAATGTCTTCATTTATATTTATTTACTCTCGCAGTCCTATGATGGAGTATCCGAAAAATAAAAAAGCAAGATTTAATGGCAAAGGAAGTGGCTGTAGCAGTAGCCGATCTTTTCAAGACATATGGACCGGGATGTATGGAATTATCGACAGAAACAAAAAAGCATTACGCATACTGTGTATAGAAACGGTAGTAAGCAGAACGTGAAATATAAACAGACATTTTACAACTAATCATTACCAGCTTTTGGAAAAAAGAGAAGATGAATGGAAGGCATTCATAGGCAGATAAGAAAATACATGTATAGGCAGCTACGGCTGTATATGAGCCAAGCAAATTCTATCCTCAATCTTGTGACAGGTTAAAAAAAACTATAACATCAGCAAGTATCGTCATTGCTCACTCCTTAGTACAACATGGGAAAGCCCTTAGCGAATGAGAATGTTAAAAAGAAACCTTTCCACCAGTTCTATTTCACGATATGCAAAGTAAAAATGGTAATATTAGGCAAATTTCACAGTTACCCGTCAGTAGAAACGTAATTAAAGATAAAATAATGAAAATAAACACAAACTTACAGCATCAATTAAAAAATGACAAACAATTGTAAATATTTCTCGATTTCTCTTTATGAAACTACTGATGTTATTGGCAATTATTGCTAGATATTTTGATGGTCTCACGATGAGGGAAGAGTTGATAAAGCTAGAAATCGGCGCCATAAAGTACATCTGGGAAAGAAATATTCAATGTTGTCATAAACACATTTTGTGACCTAAACATTGAATGTCTAAAGTTGTGTCCGTGATAACAGATGGGGCACCCTATATGCTGGGGAATATTGTGGGATTTGTGAACCTGCTTATGAAAGCTATATGGCGTCCACTCGTGCCTTTTAATTGCATTATACATCAGATGTTATGTGCCAAGGCAGGATTCACTGAATTCAATGATTTTTTGTCAGTTGTAACAAAAATAGTGAATTTCATTGCTGCTTGACCTCTTAACAAAAGAGAATATTCCGCACTTTTACTAGAATTTGATTCAATCTACAGTGGACTATTGATGTGCAATAATGTAAGGTACAATAATGTAGGCCGAGGAAAAGTATTCGAGCGATTTGTGGAGTGGTTTGCAGAAATTAAGGTGTTTCTTGAGGAAAAGAATCTGGTAAACATTTCTCAGCTCAATGATCATAAGTGGGCCACACATTGATGTTTTTTAGAGACCTGTCTATTCATATGAATGAATTGAACCTAAAATTACTAGGGGTTGGCAAAAGTTTGATGTTATGTTTGGATACATAAAAGCCGTTGAGAGTAAATTTACAATTTACCAGATTTCTTCGACCTGTAGATGCTGCTCTTCGGCGAAACCGGTCGTGTGTTTTTTTTTATTCAATAAATCAATTACCATGTGGAATTGCTGAGTTACTTCTTTTATCCCTGATATCAAAGAATTCCACCGAGTGAGGTCAGAAGCCATCACCTTAATTAAATTCAATTCAAGGAAATTAGCTACACAATGACAAGACCACAACGAAAAGCATGGTGCACTCTTTTATATTCGATATCAACATAAATTCATTAAATATGAATGTTTTGGTATTCATTGGAATAGAGAGCTTCAATAAACAATTTCTCGAAAACGTTATTTCTCGACCTTTCAAGTTAAGGTGTGTAAAGGTGTAAGGTGTAAAAATATAAACGAGGTCGCATCCCATGCTTTTCGTTGTAGTCTCGTCATTGTGTGACTAATTCCCTTGAACTAAATTTAATTATTTCTATTACTAGGTTAAACTTTCCTCCACTTGAGAAACTACTATTTTTTTAGTACGATGTTAACATATTTCTTTTTTTTTTAATTTTTTAATTAAATTTTAAATTTTTTTAGAAAAGCATTCTTACAAATATTTTTCTTCATTTTTTTTATTTTTTACTTTTTAGTCCTAGTTAATAAAACGTTTATCAAACAACAATAGCTATGATAGCCTGGTTAATAAAATTTTTATAAAACAACAGCTTTTAAATAGGACTAATAAAACTATGACTGCTTACTAGAAAAAATAATCGCCAGATTGTGGAATTGATGCGAAGATTATCTGATGGGCATGTAAAATAAGCAACGAACTCTTTTCTTAAGCCTGCAAATACTCGTGCTGTCTTGAAGCGAAGAGAGCAATCAGTAGTCTCTGCTGGAGCTCTTCTTCTTAAGACAAGTTATCGCACACATTTTTCGGACAAAACAATCACCTTACGGCGCTGAGTGGTTCTAAACACTGGTAAAAGCCATGGCTGGAACGATTATGAGCTTCATGTGGTCAGAGGGAAGGAAAGTGATATGCAAAAGGGTGAGGGGGTCAGGTTTGCACTTGAAGGCAAGTTTAGGGAAGAAGAGAACCATATAGAAAGTAAATGGAATGGGACAAAGGAGCGGGTGATGTCAATGGATTAAGGGAACTTGGGAGTAATTAATCAAATGGAATCGAATGTATTAAGGTAAAATGAAGAGAAAACCATGGATCCATTGGACTATGAAAAATCGAGTTGATGAAAAGCACGTAATATGTTATCTAGATAATAAATTCGCCAGGTTGTGGACACTTTGCGACGACTCTGATTGCTCCTCGGGACGAGAGTCCGATGCTTTACCACTATTCTAACTCGAATCAAAGTTAAGGTTGAATGAAGTGGTAACCATGCAGGGTAAAATGAAGTGGTAACCATGGACCCATGGATCCATGTATCCATGAAAAGCGAGTTAAAGAAAAGCATGTAGAAAATGTACCTATTTAGTAATTAAAGAGACAGTTGCCTTTAAAAATGTTTCATCCTTAAAGGCATTCAAATAAAACAGTCAATTTTTTTCAAATACGCAGTATGACCTCAAAATAAGTGAGATTCTGATAAGTCATTGTAAAATAAATAGTAATTATTAAAAATAAAGAATGTATTAAGCCAAAATATAGTCATAATAATGAATTCATAAAGTTTACATTCATACAAAATTACTCATTGTACACAAATGGCAACAAATGGACACACTATGCAAATGTATCCATTCAATACAATTTACTATAAATTACCACAACATATAATATTAAATGTGTAGCTCGAGGATTGGAATGCGAGGATAAAGCCAAATATAGAGTTGAACAAACAAAAATTCTTTGAAAGAGCGAATACCTTATTGCGTTCCATTATTGGCTTTAACCTCGCAGATGGTGGAGCTAAGCGCACGCTTACGCTGCTTCTGAAACTCAACTAGAAGTAAACCAACTACATTAAGGACAAACAATGCTCTGGGGCGTTATTGGAGACTAATCCAAAGCAGAAGGTTTAGTAGGGTACATTAGTATTATGATAGTTTATGAAGATATCCAAAAGAAAAACGAATCTCTTCACAAAATGAAATCTAAATATTGCAATTTAAATGACGGTCTTCTGGTGCCTCAATTATGGAAAATGTTTCTTTGTACATAAGGGAGGATAGTACCTCAGTTTCCGTAAGAAAATTAGGACTATCTGAAGTATTTTTAGGTCGCTCTATATAAATAATCACTATAAAGATGAAGCTATGAACTTTGCACGCAATGAGACATTTCACGGAGCCGTGAGCACGATAATGCACGATCAAAAATAAATTAAAAGTAAATACTGGCATGATTGTTTACAAGACTTCGTATTTTTTGTCACCGAAGTATTAAGAACGAGTACCACGCATAATCTTAGACGGAGTTATCTTGTCTTGGAGAGATCTAACCTGAATTCCTTTTAACAAAAAAAGAAAATTTGATGCAAGGAAACATTTAAAAATTTATGCTAGAATTAACATAAAAAATTAATATTAAAAGCTTAACCATCTTCTCATAAACTCTCATACGCATTCTTATTTCTTGCATGAAAGTACGATCGAAAACAATCGTTTTGTACTGAAGACAAAAAGATTGCGCAGCCATTAATAATTTTTAAAACAGATAAAAGTTTTAACAATGAGGTGAAGATGCATACTACGTGCCGTACCTGTAGAGGCATTTGTAGTTAACTAGATTAATATAATTGCCAATATCTGTTTCTTTGAGGACAGTCACATCAACCGCAATTGCCGTTATCTCCCTACTTTCACTCGATGAAAAATCACGAATGAGCTAACAAGCTCACGTAGAAAAATAATTCACAACTGGTTTCGAACACGACTTGAAACTTGACTTAATTCCCAAATCTAACGTTCTATCAGAACGGTCGTAGCAATCGCGGTTGCGGCCCCCTCAATGCACTAAATATTCGATAACACTTCATGAGTTACCAAGCAACTTACGAAGCTCACGCTGGGGAAAATTATTCGCCATTGATCCGGCTGATCACACTGCTCACCGGCATTCTTGGCGTGATCGGTTGGCGTTGGATCGGTTGGATGGCGTGAGTCATCGAGTTAATCGTCCCCTTCTCCCCCTCCTCCACAACCCTCGCTTCCCAAGAGGCAGATCCGCACGGGGCACTGCGGTCATCTCCGCGTTCAACCACTCGAGTTCCCGTCAACATTCGTTTCCCGCTGCAAAGTGCTCTATGTCTGCTATTTCCGTCAACTTTTCGGCTCCCAAGAACAATTTTTTCCTCTACTCACTCAGATGAGCGGAGAACGTCGGGCACTACGGAGAACGTCGAGCACTGTCACCACATTCGAATTTGCAACTACGTTTGGATCGTGAACGTCGGCCACTTCCCCCCACCTTCACACGCCGTGGCCGAACACGTGCTCTGCCCTCCACGCCCCCATCGACCACACGCGACTTCCCCTTCTCGGCGACCCGACTGTTCGCGCAGGTTGACCGCCACCAAGTTTCGCTGCCACACACGGAGGGTGATAGGGGAGACCGCATTGGACGGAATCCCCTACTTTACCTCTTTCGCCAGCACGCACGTACCTTGTTCATGCCATTCCCCATGGCGACGGTTCCTCCACGGCACGCCCCGAAAGGACTCTTCTTCTTCTTCCGCCCCTCGCCCTCGAGTTGCAGATGCACCGTCTGTCTGTCACACGAAGGGCCGCTCGCCCACCCTCCCTCTCTTCTTCCGATTCTTCACGTGCATATTGTAGTGTTGCATGCGAGTGATGTCCGCTGAACGCGAAGGCGAACGACTCCCAAATGAACACGCGTGCGATCCGGTGCGACCCTCCCGTGCACGGTAGGCACAGCGACGTCACCACGCGACTGAAGCGTCTCTTTATCTCTGTGTTGCGCTCTTCTTGTGGGCGCCGCCACGACGGCGCGTCCTCCTGCACCGCCTGCTCTCACATCCCGTCTCTCACTCTCTCGTGCCAGTCCCGAAGCGGCTCCTCTCTGCCAAACCCTTCCCCTCTCTCTCTCTCTCGTCCTTCCTGGTCACACCGGGGGGCGGCGACACCTCTGCGCCGGCACACCCTGGGCAACACTCTCTGAGTCCGTTCCGCAGGCGACCGCTTCTCAGCGCTTAGAGCGCTTGGAATATATACGCCGCGGGATTTGAGATGTGAGTGCTGCTGCATATCCAGGCGGGCGACAGAGACGAGGTGAAATAAATTTCGTGAAAGACGCGCGTATTTTCTATTTTCCCGATATACCTCCAGACGCAAGATGTCGCTGAATCTCTTGCTGTCAAGTTGTTAAAATTAAAAATCTAATTTGCACTATAAAACTGCTCCTTTTCTTTTTATTTATGAAACTTAAGTTAGTTAAAGTCCGTTTCTCACGACACTTGATCCAGCACAAGGTCTAGTATACTCGCTAGTATGCTAGCTTTCCAGTATCGTGTGAACAGAACCAGTATACTGGGTAGCAAGCATGCTAGCTAGTATACTTGCTGAGCTACTGGATTTCGTACTTGATGCAGTACTAGTTTCCTACTAGACCCAGTAGGACCCAGTGGCCATCTACCAATCACGTTCGCGTTACAGACGCTGTGCGATCTTCTCTTTTTAATTAGTACGGAATCATATGGAATAACTGCTTAATAGCAAGCGCAAGGTCAATGATCGTGTGAAACCTTCTAGTACGGTTTCTATCATACTGGGTTTCGTCCTCAATATGAAGTACCAGCTAGCATACTTGGTCTTGTGCTGGTTCAAGTGTCGTGTGAAATGGTTTTAAGAGAGAGGTTTTCGTTCGATGTACATACAACAAAATGGCAGCTTTATTACATTATTTTACTTTAAGCAGGAAAATAGTCTATTTAGTCGTCGGCTCACGAGTTATTGATTATAATTGCAAGCATTCATTAATTATGAATTAATCAATTAATTAATTTAATAACAATATAATTTATTGAACGCAAACAGTAGATTCCAATTACATGCGTTATAATAAAAGGTAGTCAAATAAATAAATGAGTACATAAATCACACTAGACGTTTTCACTCACACACAAGTTGAACAGTTTAGGTTCTATTTAAAAAAGGCAAACAATTTTTTCTTAAAGCACATCATAGAGTCAGAAATCCAGACGAAATCTTTGTTATGATCCCAAAACTCATTTACCGTACGCATCATCCTTGATAAATGTTCATACCTGCATACATCCACTCGACCAAAATGGCATCGGAAGAGCGGAGTATGTTTAGTGGGGCATATGTTTACTTCGCCAAGGAGATTATTATAATCAACAACACATAATATTAAGAAGGAAAATTGCATCCGAAACTTTATTTCTGACACTGAGTGGAGATATCATAAAAGTTTTACATCAATTGTTTTTAGATATTTTTGTATGGGTCTCAGGAAAAATACTCAGTTTTTCAAGGTTTGAACGCTTTGAATATAATGCATGGTTCCCGAACGTACCCAAAGAAAACTATCTAAACTTCGATTACACGTGCACTTACCTCGACTGAAAATCCTCCCGTGTCTTTATAATAGACTCTTTGGGGATCGGTGCCCACAAGCACAGCTTAAAAAATTGTGAATGCTGAGCGTTAAAATCCATACCAGTTCAATAACCTTACCGTGTCATGGCAAATCCAGCTCCCGGCGCGCGAAGCCGAACCCCGACACGCGATTGAAAAATGAAATTTATTTCAGCAAATTTTTTTCAAAGTCAGCTGCATATAAACCAAATAATGCTCTGATGGTCTTCAAATAATGCTCTGATGTAAGTTACTTCGCTTGAGCTTCCCAAAAACCCATTTGAATCTTCTACTTAATGTAAAATGTTGTCTAAAAACAGCGCCCGCCATTTTGTAACGGAACAGCAAGATTGTATACAAGGTATTATTTTAAACTATGGAATTGTAAAGCAAAAACACCATTTTAACAGAATAATCTCGTTTTTTATGCCATAAAAATCCTCCTTTAACTTCACCATTAACTTAAGTCGGAAGTTGTTCCGAGAAAACTGAAGACGGGCATTTTTCTGTAAATTTTCATGTTTGCGGCTCTGTATCTCAGTAATGGGTAAGAACTATGCCAAATGAAGTGCTATTCCAGATACATGAATCAATGTTGGGTTTTCATGCGAATTTTTAAATTCATATATGAATATGTACATCAAAAAAAGCCATTTTCGAATTTTGGCCAGCTTTTTCCGATTTCCGACCACTGTGTTCGATTAAAATTTAGACTTAATTCATTACATAAGTTTCAATCTATTTATTTTCTGACCACTTTGGCTACATTTTACGAAATCTGACAAACTGAGGTAGGACAGATCGTGAGAATAAATTTAGGGAACTAGACTGCAGAACGGACAGATTTCAAATGTCATTTTCCCGCGAGCGATAAGAGACCATAACAGCTGTCAATAAGAATTAACTCCCTTATACTTGTATGCTTATCTCCTGCCTAGTACTAACAGCATTCCGTGCAAGCTTTCAGTGCGATTTTTGTATATATGTCCCTTAATGTAGTTGCAAAATACTAAAGGTTCTTCTAACATCGCGATGCATCGGTAGGATATAGTGTAGTGCAATGCTAGTAGTGCATTCTCTACTAGTGCATGCTTGTGAGGCTTCTCCTCCTGATAAGCATTAGCGATAAATGCTAATGCATCAATAGTCGTAGTTAAGCTAGATTTAATAGGGTATAGGTATAGTGTAGTGCATGTTAGATTAATGATAGACGAGTTAACTTTGTGGAAGTTCATCTTAATAAAAATAAAAAGGACTTAGTAATTTTCCACACTATTTTTAGTCCTTACTTTTTAGTTATTACAACTCAGCTCTTGAAAATGACGTGATCAGTACGTTGAACCGGTTGAGTGATCAATAAAAATAGTATGGAAAATTACTTAGTTCTCTTTATTGTTATTTAGTGCATTTTGGTGACAACTCACCCCCTGTCACACTCCCTTGAGGTAACTCGCAGGGTATTTTTTAGAAGTAGATACAACCGACCTTGCCAATAATCTGATGAAGACGCCGACGCTTCGAAACTAGAAACACCATATTAAATCTTGGTGGAAATATACATTGCGTTTTTACTTAATTGAAGTTAGGAGAAGTTTTATGAAATTCCTTATTAATGGAATTGTGGAGTGAACACCAATTGATAGTTTGAACTACGGCTCAAGGCTTTTCCGATCCATGCCTTTCCTCTATAAACACTCATTAGTGTCTTTTGGTCTCCTGATAGTGTTTTACCCGCTGGGTAATTCCATGTAAAAATATGGAATAAATTCTTTTACTGAGTAATTGATTTTATAGTGTCACAAAAAGTCAGTTTTGCTGTTGAATATGTCACGATTCGTACTAATTATGTGGTCATATTATATTTCATGTGTGGATCATGAGGTAGTGCGCCCAAGAAAAATACGTTTCCTATTTTTTTCACCATACCTACCTTATTATTTCAAAATAGAAAACAAAGAGATATTGAAAACATTCCTTGAAATATAACTTCCTTATTTTTCTGTCATCATCAGCAGTCATCAATGCAATCACAATATGCTAATTCACAATTCAGATCGCCGCTTTATTTCTTCGTACTATCTTCTCTTGGCGTTCCTAATTTTTTGCTTAATGTTTTATATCTTATCACAGTAATATTTAATGCTATCAATTGTACAAAGGGAAGACCAACGGTCAGAATTAGAGAGCAATAAGTTTGATGAATATTCTGGGAAATGTGTTCTGTAAAATATTAATCGAAAGAGCGAGGAACACTACAATTGATAGAATATGAGGTACGCCTGGAAGGGGATCAGCGGTTTGCACTTCATCAACTGCTAGAGGAATTTACGGTAGTCGGAAAGAAATAACATTGTCCATTTGTAAATTAAAGAATGCAAATGATAGGGTAAATAGAGATTAGCCGCAGAAGGTTTTGAAGTACTATGGAGTGAATGAGCAGTTATTGAATGTTATGAAGGCCACAATTACATGGACGAAACTTTTCACTTAAATCAAATATAGCATAAGTAATTATTACAGTAAAGAACACCGTTTAGCACTGAGATATGTAAACAGATGAGAACTAGCATTTCCCTTTCAACAAATTCATTAAATTCACTAATGTCAAACAACATCAATAAGTCCGTAGCAACAAAAATTATGCATCTCTTGCTTGAAGCATCTCAATAGAATCCACTTCGGTCACAATGAAAAAGAAAATTCAATCAATCTGAGAAACTCTTTTCACATATATATTCAATAGAAGAAAAGGCAATAATTTATACCACTGCATCATAAGGGCACGTTAATCCCGAAAATAGCAAACGGTAACTGTAACGGTTACAATACGAGAAATTTAGATGAAATCTAGCTCGTTAAAAAATGCAACACTCATGATCATCACATGATATGATCATGAGAAATACTTCATAACGCATAAATATCTATGAAACTAAACTAAAGTGATTCAGAAGATGTCAAGGCAGTTAAAATGAGGATGCATTTAAAAGGAAGCTCCCCAAGTAAACGTCAGTACAGTCCTTTTTTCTGTCCAAGACGTGCATCATGCGATTTTTGGGTAGTGATAACGTAAACGTGTTTTTCGGCACTATTTGTTGGTAGTGAGATGCAGAAAAGCTTTATTACGTGGTAATAACCTGAAATATGAGCTGAATTCATATATTTGTCTTGCTCCTATACTCAGCGATCTCGTCAGCAACCTATTGATCATCCGTCACCTGTGTCTTAGTATGTCACGAATACATTTGATATCGTATCCTTTCTTCTGACTGTCTCGTGAGATTTACAATTACGCTGGTTCATATGTAGGCATATATCCCTGCTATGGTGTATACATCTAAATTATGTGCGAGAAATCATGATGATTACGATAAAGAATATTGAATGGAAGTGATAATAAAAAAATGGTGATAGAAAGCCTCGAATTCCACAGAATATTTTGTATAATCATCGCTAAATTACATACATCTATGTCAGAAAGCTTTTCTTTTCATTTAAAAGTTTTTCCAACGCTTCCTTTCAAAACTTAGCTGGTTCGCACTAGATGCTTAACATATTTTTTTAGATTCTTCTTGCTGGCGCTGCCTTCAGTTCCAAGTACAGATGTAAAGGCCATATTTACTTAAAAGTATGTTTTTTAAAAAGTATGCCTTTAAATGAAGCTGTAAAGTAGACAAGACAAGGTATCCTCTCCGAAGCGTACTGTACAAATGAAGAGCAAAGCATATTGCCAGGGTGAATGGTGCAAAATCATTCGTCAATTCCCTCGCCTACATATACCCAATTTTCTTCCCAAAAAACAAGCTCCGCGTCTCTTTTTGCCCTTTGACTTTTCCCAAAGCTTTAACAAAGACACCATAGAAAAAGTTAAGTGGTGCGGTGAGTACGAAATAACCTGTGAGTGCCATGCTAGTTGGGAAGACCGGTCGAAATTTTTCTACCCGCATTCAAGAACATAAGAAGTGCTACTTAGCAGGGCACCATTTCTATTTTGCGCAACACCTTTTAGAGATGAATCACACCTGTGATTTTCAGTTTAAGGTTTTAAACTCACTCAACAAAGGTCGTAAATTAGACGCAATGGAGCAGCTAGAAATAATCCAACGGAGAAGAAAGAAGTTCCACCTCATCAACGACGTACAGTTTTAGTCTTCCCCCTCCTGTCCATCTGTGGTCATCCACCGACGCGTCGGTGGATGACCACATTATGTCATTAGGCTGACTGCGCAACTTGCTCCTCTGAGAACCATGCTCACATGAGGGAAGGAAGGATAAGAAAATGCATTGACCCGGAAAATGACGCTTTGCCGTCGACATGGGCCGTGTTATATTGTTTTGAATACATATTTTGTGTAGTAATAAGTTTTATAAAATAAATAGTGTTTCCCCAGTACAAATTAATAGTATTGAACTATCGCCAGGTATGGCGATCTTGGGGGTGGTGGCAGTACAAAGGACACTACGAATTATGAAAACAAATTGCAAAAGGAATAGGTAATTTATTTAAAAAAAAAAACAAATTAGAGCCACGGCCACGGAGCAACGGGAATAAGAGAGGTAAAAAGAGTAACGGGTCACGGGAAAGAAGGGAACCCAGGCTTACGCGACCAACAGCTGAAGAGGCGGACCAGGAGAGGCGTAGAGGTGACGGCGCTACAACCTCCCGACACGGGGGAGACCCAGGAACAAGCCTCGCCTTCTTGGGCCCTCGACTATTTATACCGCCTAACCCATTAGATGTTGTAATGGGCTCCGGCGGAACCGTTGACTTTCAACGACGGGGCCCAGGCTTAGTCGGCCTCTCCCACTCCACGGAGCAAAGGGTCATCATTTGCCCTTGCTTTGGAGTGGTCGCCGTCTTCGTACGCAGCCTCGTATTGCCGCCGCCAAATGCCTCCCTGGTACACGGCTCATCCTCCCACGCTGCGCCTCGCGAAGAAGTCCTTCCACATGCCGCGAACGAGCTTGGGTCTTGGGAAGAGGACAGGAGGGGTAATGGGAGTCGAGTGACCGTAGCTCAAAACTACAAGTTCGGTTCCTTTCCTACAATATTTTACCCAAAAAAACACTAACAAATAGCTCCAATTACATACATTAATTCCCCCCCAACAATCAATACTAAACAACACTTTCCAGAACCAACGATTTTTTGACAAAGGCAATCAGCTAATTTTGGAGCTGAGCCGGAGAGGTAAACCACCAATCCCAAAAAAGAAGGAACTTTTTACACAACAAAATATACAGCCCCAAAATATATTTTGTCTATTCAAGCAACCACATTCATGCGGGTACACCGAGGGTTGCAATTAGAAAAACTTAGGGACCATGTCTTAAACAACCTTATTCACATTACATTGAATATATTCTCTTAGGTAAATTACATCAGTCTGTCCTTCGATAAAATTATCACTGTAAAATAACTGAAAAATCGGTCAAATAACTCAAGATCACAAAAGAATAACACTCAGGCCGAGTTTAAACCTTTTCGTGTAGAATTACAGAGCCGAAGGACGAAATGCATTTCCGAAAAACCATTAAGTGAACAAGCAAAAACAACAGTTTAATCAAGCCTCAACAGGATACAATCAAATAAATCGAAAATCCGAAACTAGACAGACAGCAGCAGTCAGGAACTGTAAAACCAAAGAGAATAAAAGAAAAAAAGAAAAAAAAAACCAAAAAAGCCAACACAAAGTAATAGTGATCAACCCCCCCGACCCCAGGCTTCCGCTCTCACCTCGGTCGCTCTCCGGATCCGCCTCTCCGCAATGGGTTGCCAAGACCAGAAGAAGAATAAGGGTGAAGGAGGGAAGGACGAGGTTACGCAGGGAACGGGACATGGGTTATACGCACGCACCCCCAGCGTCATTTTCAATTTGTCCTAAATCGAGACGCTGACGAAGGGGCTTTATTTGGGACACATGACATCTTTTTCTACCCCGTCCGGTGGCGACATCCGTGAGTTGGACTGTGACGGGGCTAGTAAACTCTACTATCCGATGCGGCTCTGACCACTTGGCTTGCAGTTTGGCGGAGATTTTTTCCGCAGCCGAGCTATACGGATGCAACTTGTATGCGACGACTTCCCCCACGCGGTACGTAGGCCCGTTGCGATGGAGATTATAACGCTCAGCTACCTTCCTACTGGATCTTTTTAAACCTTCCAGGGCCCGTCCCCATTTTACTTCCAGTTTTTCTCCAACTTCAGATGATTCAAGCACTTCGTCAACCCCCCACTGCATCGATAATGGGTGATTTAACTCTCGACCAAAGAATAAACTAGCCGGAGTGTATCCCGTACTCTCGTGCCTTGCCGAATTAAAAGCGATACTAAGCGCGTGTAATTTCTCATCCCAACGGTTTTGAAAATCCCGATGATATACCGTGAGTGCTGCCTTGAGATTCCGATTGAATCGCTCGACGTGCGAGGGTTGCGGATAATACGGGGTCGTAGTAATATGTTTAATCCCCCAACCAAAACACATATTTTTAAATTCTCCCGAATTAAACGTAGCGGCGTTATCGGAAACTAGAGTTTTAGGAAACCCCGTTATAGAGAATACCCGGTTATTTAGAGCCTTTACCGTCACACCCGAACTCATGTTGCCCAAGGGAATTAGAATAACAAACTTCGAAAACGAGTCGATAACGGCTAAAATGCACTTATTTCCAGAACGCGACCGCGTGATGGGACCAAAGTAATCGATAAAAATGCGTTCCCACACCCCGGTGGATATTTCTGCTGAGTGTTGACCGCTTTGAGAATTAGCGGCCGGCTTGGCGATTTGGCACTCGGGGCATGACCTCACGTACTGTAAAATTTCCTTATGCATATTAGGCCAGTAAAGTTCTCTACAAATCTTGTTTTTAGTTTTATGACACCCGAGGTGCCCTCCGATCTCCGTATCGTGATAATAAGTCATGATCATCCGTCTTACCCCCTCGGGGACGTATATACGGTTACGTCTACATTTTGGACTCCTAAAAACTATCAAATCCCTGAAAAGCTTTAAATTTTTCATTTTTATCCCGTCCATCAAATTAGCTTTAATAGATTTGCAAATATGGTCTTTATCCTGATGTTCCTTTAGTGAAATGAAAGAAAGGGGTAAGTTTTGTAAGACACATATCTCCGTAGCGACCTTTACACTCGAGGGCTCGGCTTCTTCTTCAAACATACGTGACAGACAATCCGCTACAACATTTTCGTTCCCTTTTAAATGCACGGTCTTAAATTTATACGCCGAAAGACGAAGCATCCAACGTCCAACCTTTCCTAATTGTTTCGGATGCCGACGCATCCAGGACAGTGCTTCGTTATCGGTATATAATTCGAACTCCCGATTTCGTAAGTATTGGTCGAACTTTTCGACTCCGAACACAACCGCTAAGCATTCTGCCTCGTACGCAGCATATTTTCTTTCTGCTTGAGTGAGTGTCCGACTGGCGTATGCCACCGGTGCTAAATGCCCCTCGGTTCGTTGAGATAATACGGCCGCTACCGCGTTTGCGGAGGCGTCCGTGTGCAGAACGAAAGTCTCACTAAAATCAGGGATACGAAGGACAGGGGGTGAAGCTATCTTCTCGCGTAACTCCTCAAAAGACTTTTGTTGAGCACGACCCCAGACGAACCGGCAGTTCTTTCTCTTCAAGGCGTTCAATGGGGCTGATATTTCTGAGAATCCCAGTATGAAACGGGCATAATAGGAACACATCCCTAGGAATCTTTTAGCTGCCCTAAGGTCTTTGGGAGTAGGAAAGTTATACACCACCTTACCCCTCTCGGGATCGATGTGTATTCCTTTCCCAGAGATAATGTGCCCCAAAAACTTAATCTCCGTCTGCGCTAAGGATATTTTTCCAGGGTTAACCGTGATTTTGGCGTTACGCAGCCGCAGTAATACTTCCCTTAAATGTTTAATATGGTCTTCGAAATTATTGCTATAAATAACAATATCATCCAAATAGTTAAAAACGTACTCGTATTTTACGTCGCTGAAAACCTTATCGATCAGTCGTGACAGTATTTGTCCACCGGTGCAAATACCAAAAGGCAGTCTATTATATTCATACAGCCCAAATGGCGTAATAAAAGCGGTAGCTCGCCTACTCCTTGGCGTAAGCGGAATCTGATGGTAAGCTGCATTCAAGTCCAACACAGAAAAATACTTGGCTTTTCCAAAATGAAGGAAGGCATTTTCGGTGGTGGGTAGAGGAAAGGCGTCGAAAATCACCTTCGCATTAAGCCTACGATAGTCGACTACCATCCGTGAGGAGTTATCCTTTTTAGATACCAAAAATGCCGGGCTGGCGTACGCTGAATTAGATTCCCTTATCACTCCCTTTTTTAATAATTCCTGCACAATCATTTTCATCTCTGACATTTTAACCGGATTGCATTGGAAGGGCGGCGAACGTACCGCCGTCCAGTCCAACAACGGAAGATCATACTCCAGCCGGTTAGTACACCCCAATTTCTTTGTGATTACGTCGCGATATTCTGCTATAATTTCGCTAATCTGTTGTCTCTGATCCGATCTTAGCCTAGTAGATATAGTGGGATCCGCGTCGCTCTCTTCATTGTCCGTGGGCAGAACATAAGCTATCACCCCGGGGCGCCCCTTAAGAGAAGAGGTCCGAGTAACAAAATTCAAAGTCATACCAGCGTGCTTCATAAAATCCGCCCCAATAATAATTGAAACCGGACAAAGGGGAAAAATCAAAAACTCGTGGTCCCAGGTTAAGTCATCAATTTTTATCCGCAGCACAACGGTTTTAGAAATTTTTATAACTGACGATCCAACTCCGCGGCATAAAATTTCTCTTTCCTTTATTTTGCTAGGGACAAAATTTAAGTTATCTAGGAACGACTCGTCAATACAAGAGCGGAATGCGCCCGAATCAAGGAGGGCAACAGCTTCGGTCCCATTAACACCTACCCGAATTTTAGGTGACAATCCGGTATCAACCCCGGATACTCGGCCGCAAAATGCCACACGTTTTCCACGGGAAGGGCGTGGCTTATTCCTTCCGTGGATTAGGCGTTTCCCTGACGCTGTTCATCTTTCCAAAAAGGCCCCGTATGGTCGAAACGCCCCTGGCCTCGTCCCCATCGACTGCTCCGGGGGGAACTTCCACGCTTATGCCAAGGGGTCATTCCCCGAGGGCTAGCCGCGCTTGCCGCTGGGATATCGGAATACCTTTCTTGCCAACTCGGGTTCCCAAATTCGCTATCGACCATATCGTTCCCAGGAGGGGGTTCTCGGTATGACTCGGCGATTACTTTTCTAGCGTCAAGTCCTCGTCCCCATTTTTCCAATTCCTCGAAAGACTGCGGCTTATCAATTAAGTGCCACGAATAATTTGGGTTTAAATTACCGCAAACCAGCTCCAACAGTTCCTCTGAAGGCACGGGACTCTCTAGTCTATTATTCATCCTTGTAATTAAGGCCAGGTAGTCCCCTAAAGTTTCCTGCGGCCCCTGCGACCTATTATACAAGTCTCTTTTTAATCGTCCTTCATAATTAGGGGGCCCAAACTTCGCTTTAGCTTCCTGCGCGAAGTGCCCAAAATCTCTAAATTTGTTGTACCAAAACCAAGTTCGCGCCTTGCCTCCCAATAATTCTGGCAATAGTTTCATTAGCATCTGTTCGCTTACTTCAAAATGCTCTACGAACTGGCGTAATACTTCTAAAAAACTCCTAACACTTTCGTCGGTTTCCCCCTTGAATCGAAGTTCCCATCGTTCCGCGGCAGTGAGAATTTGCTCCAACTCACGCAAGTTAACCACGGTTCCCTGACTGGACTTTGGAGGAGTTATGGCAAGGTTATTAATATTTGCCTTTTCGGTGACTGTGTCGGTACTTGTCGACAGGGTTCGCACATATTCGCGCAAACGTTTTCTCAGCTCGTCACTGCTTAACCCGAACCGCACACAAAAATCAACCGCTTCAGATTTAGACAATTCGTTAATCCAACTCGTTCCCTCCGGTACTTGGGACGCCATGGCTACCAAACGACCCTTCACTGCCACCAGTAACCACGCTCTGCTACCATTGAACTATCGCCAGGTATGGCGATCTTGGGGGTGGTGGCAGTACAAAGGACACTACGAATTATGAAAACAAATTGCAAAAGGAATAGGTAATTTATTTAAAAAAAAAAACAAATTAGAGCCACGGCCACGGAGCAACGGGAATAAGAGAGGTAAAAAGAGTAACGGGTCACGGGAAAGAAGGGAACCCAGGCTTACGCGACCAACAGCTGAAGAGGCGGACCAGGAGAGGCGTAGAGGTGACGGCGCTACAACCTCCCGACACGGGGGAGACCCAGGAACAAGCCTCGCCTTCTTGGGCCCTCGACTATTTATACCGCCTAACCCATTAGATGTTGTAATGGGCTCCGGCGGAACCGTTGACTTTCAACGACGGGGCCCAGGCTTAGTCGGCCTCTCCCACTCCACGGAGCAAAGGGTCATCATTTGCCCTTGCTTTGGAGTGGTCGCCGTCTTCGTACGCAGCCTCGTATTGCCGCCGCCAAATGCCTCCCTGGTACACGGCTCAGTAGTGGAGGAATCATCCAGAGCCTTGGAAACCATTTTTATTGACGGGAGGCAAGAATCAACAAGAGAGGATTCGGGAAATGTTAGAGGAGTTTGGGAACGGCTTTAATGTTACTGTGTGTACATTTTTAAGGAAATAAATGTGATTAAAGTGTTACGGAAATAAGAATAGTTGTTTCTGCACCCACGCACGTAACAGTATATTCTATCGTCCCTCGCGCAAACAACGGATTTATATCCATCCATCTATCTCGGGTCGATATTGTTTCTTCGCGCGTGGGTGCAAGAGGTCAATTCCAAGTCACTTACCTGAGTCCTCCTCAACATTTATTATTAGTAAGATCAATGAGAAGCAGTAAATTTGTAATTCCACAAGTATTTATTAAAAAACGACCTAGTTTTTGACGTTGCACGTCATCGCCTGATGATGACATGCAACGTTGAAACCTAGGTCGTTTCTAATAAATACATGTGGAACTACAAATTTACTGCTTCTCATTCACAATGCTAAGCAAATTCCATTAAGTCATGCCTGAGACAACGGAGTTCATTATTAGTACTAGGGGGGATCTATTAGTACAAGTTCATTCAAACGAAAGGGAGTCCAGATCTTTTACAGGTGCAGTACACAATGTCGTAACACATTGTGATAACGTTTGCGATCCTTCGCAGGAGGGTGCAAAGCATCAAACTCCGCCATTGTTCGAACCCCAGTTCATACATTAGCCGGCTTATAGAGTGGTCTGACTCGTAAGATAACCGGGATGAGTCAGTTATCATGTGCAACGCCGCGGCGTTCAGAGAGCGTGGCATAGAAAGAAAGGAAGGCACGCTTCTTGTGGATTGAAGGTGTCTTGCGGTGCGGATGGAGCAGCGATTGGCATGACAATTGGGTGTGCTTTGAATGGATATCACTCAGAAACTTGCTCGTAGGAGATTAATTTATTTGGCGATTTCATATCAAATACAGCACCAGGCGTACAATGCGCGAAAGTCATTCCAGTCTTCTCTCTGCTTGTAAGGTGCGAGCAAAGAGACCACGAAATGACTTTTTCATATTTTCCAGTTGGAGAAGGGGCAGAAGATGTCGTCCGAGGAGGCGGCCGCGTTGTCATGGTGCGTCTCCACACGGCTCCCCCCGGCCCCCTGCCCCACGCCCCCCCGCGCCCTCCTCGATGGTGGGCAGCTCCGTGGAGCCATCGAAACGGTGGTGCAGCAGCGATGTCCTGGGCGCGGCGTCCGTCCGGCGTCGTCCGCCCAGGTGCAGTGAGCGCGAGAGGCGGTTGAGCATCGGCGAGCCGCGCCCACGGCCGCCGGCCCACCCGGGAGGGCCGGGAGCGGGGCCCCGGAGCAGGGATCGCCGGAGGTGGTCGCCTTCCTTGGTGGCGGGCGAAGCCTCGGGTGAGACGGTACTCAGCGGACGCCTGGGGGACGCGGTGGCGACGCCCAATCCGAGGTGCTCCGTCACCTGCGGGTGAGAGAGACGCGTTGTGTGCGTTGTCCCTGACACGACGCGGCGGCGGCCTATGGGGGCGTTTAACATTTTTTAAATTGCCATATCTGATAGAGTTTGTACGATAAAAATACCCACATTTTTCCGTTTTTCGATCCCTCACCTAGTTCTCGAGTTATAAGCGACGAAAAACTGATGTTCTTAACCCTTCCGCTGGAATGGGCGCGGTGAGACTTCTTACGTCATCCCTTCGTCCACAGCTCCTTCGCCCAATCCAAATCCTCCTCTCTCTCCCCTCCCCAACTCCACCCCCACTCCACTCCCCAAAACAGCCAACGAGGGGATGTGGATGACGTAGAAGTCTCAGCGCAGCTCATCCGATGGGCGTCACCTTTGCGTATTTTAATTTTCAATTTATGAGTGAATGGCTACTGTTAGAAGATTGATTTTTTTCACTAAAATTCATTTTTTGTTTCCATCTAACGAATTCGTGAATAAAATAGCATTTTCGGTTCCGAGTAAACGCCCCCATTGGTGCGAGATTTCGATTCTAATGGGAGCCTAGTTGGCGACCGCATTACCCTGCGGATGGGACATACCTCACTGATTGATGGAAAACATATTGGCGTCCGCACCAACGCCGTCTCCAAAGTTTTACAAGCCCAGAATGCACTACAGCATAAAAGTAATGTGCATACAGCATGTTAATTATTCGTCAGCTAAAATTATTAGATTATTTGAGACAAAAGGTTTGAAACCACTACCTTGGACCCCTTAAAATTTCATTTCAGGTAATTTATTCTGCACGCGGTACTCCGAAAGTGAGGAGTCCAGGGCGCTGGTATGACCGACGCCGAGTGAGACAGCAGACAGTGACGTGCATTATTTTATTTGTGAAGCACCTGGAGATTCTCGCTCAACGCGAAGAAGACCCAGGCGATCTTCTTCACCAGCAAACCACGCGACCCGGAAGAGACACTCATCGGCCACGAGGAAGTCCCTTGGCAGGGCATCATACCTGAGCATCACCATCACCGACTTGCGCCAGCACGCCGAGAAAGCACTTCGGCGAACTTGCTGTCAGGATATCCGGCTGAGTAATGGTGGAACCTGTTGCATCAAGAGTTGTTGTTCTTCGATATTGTTGCTGAAATCGGTCGTCAGTTCTCCCTATAATAGTTTTTTTTTTCGTTTTATTTGGTTGTGCGAACTTTTTCTTATTCTGTGACTTGCCTGTGGTCTTAATTTTTTAGGTCAAAGTTTGTTATGATAAAATATATTGACATAGCCGCGGAACAGATTGGGATGTCGAGGCATGCTACATTAGAGTCAAATGCGTTTTCTGAATTTGGAGACATGCTACACTAATACCGTATGAGCCAAAGTGAGATTCACGTGAGTCATGGTCTCACGACACGGATGAGAGATTGAGCGATTGGAAGCATGTACTTCATTGTTCACTCTTTGATTTTAGTAGAATTTGTGGGATCAAAGGGTTAGTAGCACAGGAGATCCTTGTAAAAACTGAATATCCTTTGAAAAGGACTCACGAGGAGGGTCACTGTTGTACTATACAGCCGAGTGATTGGAAGCGTGCATTTTATTGTTCACTCTTTAATTCTATCTGTGTTTGTGTGATAGGAAGGTCACTAGCAATTGAGAGATCCTTTAAAACCGTAAGTGTGCGCATGATTGATATTCAAGCGGGTCACCATTTTACGACGCACCCGAGAGATTGAGTGATTGCGAACGTGTTAATTACTATTTCCTTTTTGCTTTTAAATTGTTTTTTACGATTGGTGGGTCACTAACAAAGGAGATTGCCTTCTTTACTTTGGGTGTTTTGATAAGTATTTTCACGAAAGTCATTGTGTCACGACATACCTGAGCAATGAAGTGATTGTAAACGCATTTTTGTTTTGGTTAGTTTTATCTTTAATATTATTTTTTGTCTGACTTTTAACTTCCCACGTGAGTGACATGAAGCAGGTTCACTCACACGACAAACCTGAGTGCTTCAGTGATTCATCAATCTAGTTAATCTACAAAATACCCTGCAAGCCTCCTCAAGGGTGTGTGGCAGGGGGGGGGGGAATATTTAGGGGAAAATTTGCATTCTTTGTGATATGAACAACAAAGTTCTACCTTTCCATGCTCTGATTTCCGCAAATTGAAGAGGAAATAACGTGGTGTGAACCGCGTGAATGGATGAAATATGGGGGCAAATTATATTTCCCTTTTCAATAGAAATGCAATTTTTGCGAGAGAAAAACTATAATGTGGGAATTCTCCCAGGGAATTAATGGTAATAAAATCAAGTAAACGACTCATCTTAGCTTTTGAGTCACAAACAAATAATAACAGGAAATGAAGTCAAAATGCATAAATTCAATCGAAATGGCCCCGCAGTTGGCACACATGGCCTGCAAAAAGTGTTAATTAAAAATATATTCGTCAAAAATTTGTGTCCCTGATTGGAATTTAACCATTACTAATTTTTTCGATGGTTAAAAACAGTGTCTAATCTCGCTGAGTTGTTTTCTTTAACGCACAAAGTATTACCGAGTATTACACGCCTATGGTGGAGAGCCAGGGTAATTCTTCTTGGCGAGCACACAACAGGAACAGCACCTTGTTTCAATTCTAAATTATGGAAACAGGAACCCTACCAAGACCCTCCGTAAAAAGACCTTCAAAATCATCAAATTTTCCACATTTATAGCAAACTTTGCCAAACGCTGGACACTCACCATACTTGTCTTTTACCACAATTATTGACAATCATTAGCCTCGGCGAGGCCACTCGTCGTGCTTCATCACGTTTCAGGTTTCCTGATCTCCGATGGTTTCGGAAGTCTGCACCTCTCCACTGTTGGCCCTGTGGATTTCGCCCAAATATCATCTTCTTGAAGGATTTTGGATGAAATCAACAGTGGTTCCACTTGAAATGGGCTCCTCTTTACTTTGTACGTTTTGCTCTGTGAATTGAAGCGGGTACCTGCATATGTCTCAACGCCTTCATGATGTCCAGGTTGTTCGTTCTCAGAAGCTCTACTCTTGCAAATTCATCTTGTATACCAACCACAAAGACGTCCTCTCTCAGATCACCGAAATCACATGATTTGCTGAGATTCTTAAGCGCCGTAATAAACTGTTCAAAAGTCCCCTCTGGCGACAAGTTTATGGCGTTCATATGTGATTTTTTTGCGGAAGAAAATGTTCGGTTCATGGTAGTTTGGTTCCCTCCCCCCCCCCAAGACCACAGGTTTATGAGACCCAAGGAAGGGGTAATTAGTGCGGTCCTCGCTCGAACGCTACCCCTTTCCGAACCCTTCCTCGGGCTCAGAGAAATAATCCGGGTCCTCGGACACAGCGTGAGGTTACACGGCAGACATGACCATCCGTAGTACATTTTTTTACTTCAATAATTCGGATGCTTAGAGGTAAAAAAAATAAATTAATGTTACTCCTGACGGCGGAGCGATTAAGTACGTCTTTTGATCGAGGTTCTACGATGAGAAATAACGATTTTACGAAAATTGATGTGATTTTAACCGATTGCCTCCAAAACATTGGCAACGCCGAAGCTATGGAAGGGGAAGGGGGAAAGCAAGAGGCGCTTTTTTCTCCCCCGACTCTTATTTTAAGCTAACCCACGTGGGATCGGAATTCTGGTAGCGATGTCCTGCAAGGGTGTTTGGCAGAGGGTGTGTTTTCACCTATTCTATTCCTCTATTTGCAGAGTAATGTATAAAAGTTAAAAGAAAGGCAAGAGGTGCATTTTTCTCCTCCCACTCCGCTTTTAAGCTCACCCACGTGTATTCTGAATTCTGGTGGTGAGGTACAAGGGTGCACTTCTAGGGTGGTTGGCAGGGGGTGTTTTTTCCACCAACTTACAGTATTTTATCTAATCCTCTACTAGCAGAGGGATGGATAAAAGTAACCTAGCTAATCGTAGATCAAACATACGCAGTGAGTTGTTCGGCTTAAAAAGTAGTTAGTCGAATTTTGAACATAATAGAATTACAGAAAATAACAAAACCAGAGTACCGGATATAATTTTCAGGGACGATCAAATAACCTTAGTAAAGAAAACTAATACATTAGTAGTAGTAGTCAATTACCGTAGCGTAAGGAATTAAATCGCATGTTTACATCATCTTGTTGATATTACAGGAGCAGGCGCCATAACTGGAACACAATATTGGCTCACCGACGATATCTAGGCCAGTGAAGTATTCTAAATAGGTTGTAATATACATAAAGGACATGACTAATTGATCTGGAGGAGGAGTGTTCATAGCGGTAAAGAACACGATCGCAGACCGTAAGATGCCCAGAAAGAAATATTGAGTCAGTGTGTCGCTCTTTCAAATGTTATAAATAAAAAATACGTGTGCTCCTTCTACAGACCGCCTGACAGTTATAATAACTCAATCATTGAACTCGAGATACAAATTACGAATATAAATCCCAAGGATTCGGGACGAAGCTTCATTATAGGCGGAGATTTCAATGTCCCTTTAGTAGATTGGAGAACATACAGCTACATTTCAGAAAGGAGAGATAAAATACAGCTGCGAGGCGCAATTAGCTATGTTTACGTCGGACAACTTAGAACAGATACACCAAACAGAGGAGGCGATATTCTTGATTTTCTGGCGACAAATTTACTAGATAAATGGGGAAAATGTTGAAACCATAAATGGTATTAGCGATTTTCGAGTAGTTACAGCTCAATTCTGATTTGACCAGTATGAGAATCATAATAAGAGGAGAAAAATATTGGTTCATAGGAAAGCTGATGTCATCGCACGAGGACTTTATCTACAGGAATCCCTTGTTGACTTTCGAAAGGAGAGTGGAAAAGATACAGAGGCGACTCAGAAAAGGTTTGTATATATCATACGTTTTGGGATTGAAAAATACATTCTATTCAAATATAAAAGGGAGGGAACAAGCTGAAATGGTATAATTGGTGTATAATTGGAGGCGAGGGAAGCGCTAAGGCAGAATAGAGTTGGCCATGCTAAAAGGGAGCAAATTCTAGCAACTACCAACAATATAGGTAGTGATTCAGCAGTCAAAAAGTAAAGGGCATCTGACACGGCTTTCAAGGAAGCATTCCTTCAAAGCCGTGAGGAGTAGTTCAAAGCAAGGAATAATTCCTTCATGGAATTTAAGAGAGAAACTCTCGACAATCATCTCAGAACTAAATAATAATTTATAGCTTGTAGCGGTAGGGTGATTGTAATTTATATGCATATTTATCTTTTATTTATTCATTTGTTTGTGCAACCTATTGTTATAATCGTTCTTACTGTTTGTTAAGGTGGTAAAGGTGAGCTTTCGTCTCGCACGGTTAATTTTTTTTTTTTTTAACGTAGGAAACTGACAAAATTGAATGTAATACCTAGCGAATGCCGGGCCAATGCCATCCCCGCCGGCGCCACCATAGGCAACAGCACATCGCATCGGCACTTTTTCGCAAAGAACCCATCCAAACCCGGAAGAGGCAAGAAGCCTAAAGCACATGATAGATATGTATGCACGATACGCTTGTTACGTTGTTGATATTGTCTGTCACTTTATTGCATCGTAACATGTTTTATTACATATATGAATATACGTATAATGGTAATAAACAAATTTGACTTGGTGGCGACACAATCACCGGTTCAGCAGCGATGGCATCAAACGCAGAAACATTACCCTGGTCGAGGAGAGCCAACAGAAGGGGGAAACTCCGGAGTGATGCCCAACGCCCTGAGCGCTGCTCTCGCTGTCCACCTAGCAGCGGAGAGTATCATCGTCTGTCGTGTAAACAATCCATCAGCCCGGAGATGCCAACAGTCGTAGAGGAGGCGAAAACTTCATTGGAAGCGGGATCGACGCAGATTCAACGTCCTAAGCATGTCGGCATTGGAGAGTGTTTTTCTTCAACTTAAATTGCAGTGACACAAAGAGAGTGATTGTGGGAGTGTATATAATAACAACTGCTTTCTATTCATCGCCCATGGCTAAGCTGGTGGTTCCCGCATAAAGTTGAATTTCTGGGACCTGTGTGAGGTATTGAAGCTGTAAAATGTAATTTCATCCTACTTTCACCTGGACGCTGTGCCACTACCACCACCACTGGAAAATGCGTGCAAGAAATTCAAGACAATATTCGGCTACAAATCAATAGTTATGATGGAGACTACTCCTTCGCACGCATGTGTAAACCTTACTAAAATGTCTTGGTGCGGACTGTTAAAATACGCTGAATGTGTTCGAATCCGGTGGCAGAAGCGAAGTTCGTAGTCGTAAAAAAATTAATCTTCATTCGTATTCTGCCCTTCTCGCTTATGAGGACGAACTAGAAGCTGATTAAATTCAGGAGTGTGTTCATTGGGAACATGTATCCAGTGCTAAGATAAACCTATGGGAGGTCGGTAACACACCATCTTCCTTGAATGTACAAGCGCTCTCGGAAGAGATAGGTTCCCCTCTAAGGACTCGCAACGGAAAGCTTTTCCTCGAGGTGGAACATACTCAAGCAATTTAGTTCATCAACCGCAGGTGGGTTGGGTTGACGACAAACGCCTTAGGCTGGAATGGAGAGGCGCTAAAGGGGAATGGAGAGGCGCTACCTGTTTTGACCCATAGAGACCCCTCTAGTAGTAGTATGGCGTGTTTAAGTGTTGTATTCATTGCTATAGCTAATCAATAAACAACTTATTCGAAGTCCCGGATTTATAACCTCTGGTTAAATGTTTTATCGTTAATGAAAGCCGAAGTCAATACGTCCTTCCATCAATAGCTCTCAAGTCCAATGGCAGCCTTATGCAGTAATCTATAAAACCCCAACTCTCAGTTAATATCAAGTTAACAATAAGGCTACGTCATCCTGCCGTTAACATTATGAAACCGGGTTTAAGGGAAATTTTGGGTATTATACGTTTTTCAACTCATTTACCCATTGCATTAACCGCAGAAACATAGATTGGGCTAAAAAGACATACACATCGGGAAGCGAGCATATAAACCAACATTATCATTCTCCTTCGGAATCATGAATGATAATTTTTGTTCTGGCGAGTTTCCCGGTGTATGTTAACGCACCGGCACAAAATACCAATATTCTGAGCAGTAGATACCATAGCTCGTGCGTTGGTAGCTTAAGCGTTTCGCGCAGAGAAATGTCCCCGGTCATGGCGTCAGCCATAACCACTGAGCGGTGGAACGGCTTACCTCAAGGAGAGGGCCTTACGTCACGTCACAGGCCTACGTCGCGTACTCAGAAAAAAAACGAGAATCATTGTCCTAGAGTGTGCGTGGTAGTCAAACCAGGATAGAGGGTGCCAGAAGGTGCGATGTCAATAACGCGGTAAGATTTTGATGCCGAGAAAGAACGCTCACTCAAAATCTCGGAAATCGACGGGGCCAGACCGGAATCGTCTGCCAGGAAAGAGATGATTCCCTTCCATACCACACCCTGCACCCACCTCCGGCGTCGACTGCTGGAAGTAGCTGACCCTCCTGACCTTCTGGAATGTTTTGTCGGCGATGGCTTCCCTCACAGCTTCTTCCAGGCGCCGCTCCAGCGCCAGGCGGCTCGTCGGGCGCCCATCGGCCCTGCGAAAGCGAAACCAAGGAGATATTGATTGATTATTACATTGATTATTGAGCGGGTGGGCAGGTGGGAGATGACAGTGCCCTACGTCTCCGTTGATTGATGCTCAATTTTTATCGTTTCTTGATTTTTAAAGCGACCGCAAAAAAATTTGCAAGGAATCATTTTCGATGGACTTACAACTTCCTATTTGATGCCGCGCAAAGCAAGGACAGACATTTATCATTTTGAACTTTTTCCCACGGAACTTTCCCGACACACATGAAATGAAATCCTAAATAATCTTTCCTAGAGTCGCCAGTTTACGGATACCCGAACAGGTTTGTTCCTTTCTATGATAAAGACCTAAGAAAAAATATAAGTTGCACGGTTAAAATGTGGTTGCACAGCATTCTCAATTTAACTATTTTTAGAATTGAATGTTTTTGGTCAGCAATTCAATTAAAAAACTACCAATTCGCCAAGGTTTCGCCTTTTTATATGAGCTTCATCAGGTATAAAAATACAACATATAAGTTACACATAAAAAACGTGCATGATTTACATGTTTTTGATGAACTTTTGACTGTTTCAAATTCAAAATTATAATACGAATATGTCTTGTGTATTCGTTGAATATATATTTACTATAAAACTGATATCTAGCTGTTTTTTATTGTTTTAAATATTTACTTTTTTTGCTTAAGATTATTAATTTATATTTTGTAAAATATAAAACATTATTTGTTCGTTTAAATATTTGTTGGTGTAAAAATAATCGTTTCTAAGAAGAACATTGTTGTTATATATTGTAAACATACTGGGATAAACCTTTTACTCTCTTCTTTAAATGTCACCTAAAGATATATATTGGGTAGCTATTAATAATATTTATGTATATAAAAGCACGTTATTTTATGTGTGACTTATATGTTGTATTTTTAGCCCAGATGAAGCTTATATAAAAAGGCTAAACTTAGGGGAAATAGTGGTTCTTTAATTGAATTGTAGACCAAAGCTCCAGAAAAAACATTCAATCATTATTAAAACGGTCAATATTATCTATATACTATTTTTAGCCTTCAACAATCCCTCCTCGACATTCCCACACTTGACCACCTCGAGGCCCTTGGCATCTGCGTTCAAACTTCCTGCGGCGCTCTCAACATAGGTTGAGAGCGCCGCGGGAAGATATGATGTGGATGAGATATGTATCCCAACATTTTCCCGGGCCCTTAAGACATCTCTGCCACCACGTCCTTACGTCGCAGCTATGGCGGCGACGCGTCTGGATGGTCGCACTGGCTCACTCACCGCGCGTGATGGATGGCGCTGCCCGCGGCGACGGTGGGAGCCTCGTTGCCCGACAGCATCACGGAGCGGTTGTACTCGCGGGTCACCTTGATGTCGTGCTCCCAGAAGCGCCGCATGTCCGGGCTGGACGTATACGGCGCGGCCACCTCCTTGATCTGCGGGAATAAGGAGGGACGAAATGGGAGGTCACACACACAGTGTAATTACTGAGGACCTTCTCGACAAATATCCATAAATTCTACCGCAGACCTCCTCCCAGGAAATACCACTATGGCCTAACCTTGAATTCCACGTACGAGCCAACGTTTCCCAGTCTTCACCTATTTTTTGCTCAGCCATGTTCCCCTCTGCTTTAAGAAAGATTGGCTTATGGCCAGCCCAAATATCAAAAACAAATCGTGAGAGCGCCCTTCTATAAGTCTTTGATGTTTTTAACTTGCCTAGTTATTTGAAATTTCCGGATATTTTGAATGCTACGAAAAAAGTTTCTATTTCGTTTTGTTTTGGAAAAATGGAAATTTGGGGAAAAGTACTTCAAGCATTTCCAAAAGAAATAATAATCGCACTGCTTGAGTAATAATCATATTCAATATTTGCAGAATTTGGTAGGAATGCCATAACTGATGACAGAACTGCAATAATGCAGCAGTTATAATTGAATTGAATCAATTAGGCAATCCTAAATAACCATATGAAATACAAACAAAAATATGTGAAAAAACTTACTTCGGCTACTTTTATAGATTAAATTTAGGCTGAGTCGGTATATTAGTGTTTACTTAGAGGATTAAAAAAACGCGTTTAGTAGTTAGAGTAGTTAGTAAAGTTGATCGGGAAACTTGTATGAAGATATTTGTACATCTAAATCTACATATTACCCCGCGAGCCGCCGCATGGGCGTGTGGCGGGGGGTGTTAGGACACCAGCAGCGTGAAGGTGTGAAGGAGAATGCTATAGGTGAGTGAAAAGGTGAAGTGTATTTCGGCAGTGTTTTCAGTGGATCTCAGTTTTTATTATGGTCACTTATTATGGAAGAACGAATTTTTGTACCTATCTGTTCGGTAATGCACTTCTCTTATTTTACCTTTTCTGTCTGACCTAAGATGTAGTGCGGCGTCAACATGATATTCTCTGTGTCACACTGAAAGACACCTGTTCGGAATTTCTCAAGCAATGGAGGCCTAGCGTGTAGCCTCCGAGTCTCTAGTGTTTTCCAACATAATCCCTCTAGAAGCAGTGAAACACTCATTGTTCGCTCGTAGCAGTTTTAACGAAGCGCACAGCTTTCCTTCGTTTTTTTATTTTTCGAATTAAATATTTCTCTCTAGGGTTCCAAATACTCATGGTGTATTCGAGCTAGAGCCAGAGTGAAGTAGCACCCCTCTTCCACTTTTCCATCCGAGAACCTTCCTTGCTGCTACTGCTACACGCTTGTTAAATCCTAGTTAATTTAAAACTGTGCCGCATATGTTTAATATGCGTGTTCTCCACGATACGTTTGAAGTTAAGGTTATTCCAAGATATTATACTTCGTCTGACAACTTTATGTTTACTCCTCCCACAGTGTTGACATGGCGTTGGTAAGTTGGCTTCCGCAAGAAGTTTACTAAGCGCATTTACTAAGATTTAAATGAATCCCCCACTCCTGGCACCAAGAGCTAACGTTGTTTAGGTCCGATGATAGAACTTTTAAGTCTGCATCTTCGCCGATTTCGCGATAGATGATCACATCGCTTGCAAATAATCTAAGGTCACAGCTAATTCGAGAACTTTATATTAACAGTATTGTTTACGGTCTTACCATATCAGAGCTAATACCGTCAACGACTATTTTTTGCTTACGATCACTTAAAAATCCACGTACCCAATTCACTATTTATTTGGTTTAACCCGCATGATTGCAATTTAAATTTCAGTTTTTGTGAGGAACCTTGTCGAATGCCTTCTTGAAACCATGAAATAACACGTGAACTTGATTTTTTGATTCACCTGATTTTAGGATATCATTGAAGAAGAGCGCATGTTGTGTTTCGCAAGATCTACCCTTCCGAAAGCCGAGCTGACTGCCATGAAAGACGTTTCGATTGTCCAAGAAGGTCATAACATTGCTGGTATCTCCATGTTTTCCGGGTAATGCTACATTGGTGTACCTTGACGATGACATTTCGTGGTTAATGAAGGCCACATCTTCAAATCAGGTCCATTCGGACCTGATCTGAAGTATCTGTAGTATGAATTATTTTCTTTGTTTTTGAGCGTTGAGCAACGTAAACTTCTCTCGCCGCGTGTTCCGTCGCTTTGTTACTTACCTTTTTAGAGTTTTAAAATAAGTTGTGCAATTACCTCTGTCTCCTGAGCTTACTTCGTGTCTTACTTCGTGATTATACCAACGAGGTTCTTTACTCTCACATTTGAGGAATATATTCATCGATTTCTTTGCATAGAGTTTCCAAAAAATATCTCCACGATACTTCTATGCTTTCGGGTTTCGTAGTTGCTGTACATTGAATGAAGTTTCTAGTACCTCTATCTAGTAAGTTCTATGGATGGAGAAATTTCAAAGGATTCAGTATCATCAATTTCGTCTTAAATCCAAAACACCTTAGCAATTGATTAACCAATGCCTTAAAACCGAAGGAAAAGATATGGTAGTATTTTTTTAACGTGCTTCGATGGCTAAGGTCATTTCGTACATACTGTCTGCCACGTGCAGACAGGGTCAACAGCACTCGGACGAAACGGTGGATCACCCCTCCAAACTCGAGCCAAGCCCAACGATGATTGACTTCAGTGACTGATCGGGAACCAGTGTTTCCATCGTGGCAGGCCGTTGCTCAGGAAAAGATATGTAGCTAACTAATATCGAAAAGTTATATAAAATATCTGTAGAGGCAAATTTTTACATCTATTATAATTCAAGCAACATGAAATTAGCATAAAATATTTTAACTGAAGAGTACCCAGATATTTTGCTTTGTACAATAGCTTGTTTTGATCAAGAGCTTAATTTATTGTTCAGTAAAATTATAGGATAAACATTAATGCATAACTTATTCAAAGAATAGAAGGGCATTGTCAATGCCCCATTTATAGACATGTTGACCACCAATTGATGTCATTTTTTACAATGAAGGAAGCGTGGGCAGCAATATGGCTGTTTGGGGAATGGAAGATGGGTGGAGAGAAACTAGGCATCGGCCTACTCAAATAGTTGGGCGCAATCAGGGGATTTGGTAGTCATGGAGTCCACAGTTTTACATCCCATTTGACAGACGGAGTGTAATATTGGAAGTGCTAACAAGAAAACACCTAAGTAGGGAATGTGATTCTACTGAATGATCTTTATTACTGTCAGGATTTGAACATTTGATCCCAAGACCCAATGTGGAGCCAGTGCTCTAGCCACCTCACCAACCTACTTAAGCTGTCATTCATACTGCTCTCGTAGTATTGAAGACAGAACGATAAAAACTAAGTAGGTAAATTCTGCAAGTCTCTTTAATTAAAATAATATAGATGAAATGGCTCTTTTATTATGTTTCAAAGTCTTCAAATGGAAAACAAATATTTCTGCAAACTATATTTATTGACTACGTTCGTGTTATTAGACTATAAGTTGAGTCCAATGTTGATTAATTTCTTTTTTTATCTCATGCCAATTATATTGAATCATAATAGTTTCTGGGTAAATTTTTAAAATTTTAGCCAAGGTTTTGAACCAAACTACTCTGCTGTAAAATCTAAAGTAGGCAATGCTCTCATTTCAGAAGTATCTCAGCTTTTGGCATAAGAAGGAAGTTAATTTTAGGATAAATATAAGCATTTCTTCTGAATTTTCCAGAAGAAAAACGAATTTTAACGGCATTTTGGAAAGAATTACGCTGTTAACACATATCCATGTCAATGAAGTTGTCAGACCCTCTAAACATAAGTGTATGGCTATTCAATGATGACATTTGTTGAACATTACCGGAGGAAAAAGGTTTCCTGAACATGGAATAAAGCCAGCTAGGTTTTCTGGGAAAACATGTAGGAGAACGTGTACGCTACGCACGATTCCTCATTTTATAATAAAGTCGCATGTGCTTGGTTCTATTCCCAGTCCAAGAAGGCTATTTTTCCATATATCATCAACGAAGTCTTTGCATTTTCTCGTGAAAGTTGATGACAAGTTGCATCAATGACAAATATAGCACCTGCAACTACATAACTGCACACTTGCGGGCAAGGACACTAGGTGTTGGGGACAGGAGGTCTGCATGGGAATTCACGAATCATACCAATCCAGAAATTTGGTGGAAAGGCCTTCACAGACCTAAGTTTTGAATCCTTGAGCAATTTACATGTTTCCTTTCTGCTTTAACTTGAGAAAGAATCTGGTTACATTTAAGTACCATTAATGCAAGCATAAAAACAGATTAACAAATAAACATGCTGACGTGTCGGTGGAAAATAATAAATATCACTCAGCTGGCTCACTCAGGGTGAGTGGGCATATTTCCTTGCCTTGAGAACGATGATGGCAGCGATGAAGATGCACGCGATGTTGACGAGGGTCAGGCAGAAGGAGATGCAGCCGAGGATGGCCAGCTCGGAGGGCACGTGGTCCGAGTACAGTGGCTCGTACGAAGTCCGGTTGGCCCCGGTCAGCGGGTCACCCTCCACGTACGGGATGCGCACAGCATCCGGGTACATGAGCACGTTACACGCCAGGCCCCACATCATGCCCTTCGGTCCAGCACGAGAGAGAGATGATTTAAAGATCAAGTTACATGTTAGAAGACCTACGAGAAGAGCGGGCGTGCCTCCATTCTTTCTCACGTCGAACAAGAACGAGAGATCGAATGAATTTAGACAAGTCCTCTTTGTATGATTGTTTTTTCGGGTGTACCCCGCGTACTATGACCAGGTGTGAAACCTGACGTTTCGTGGCCGTTGCTGGCCACTTTATCAAAGGGAATGAGGTATCTGATGAGTTGGTGGAGTTTATATAGGGGTTTCAAGGAGGGCAAAGGATGGGAAGGGGAGGAGTAGTCATTGCATCTTTATTCCGCTTCAAAGCAGGGTCCCACGTGTGGCTGAGTTGGAGGCCACAGTCCCTATTGAAATTTTGATGGCATTTTCTTATCTCCAAAGCTTCTCGGATCAGCTGGGGCTTGAAGTTTTTCACTTTGGCGATTATCTTTGCGTCCGGAGTCCCAATTTCCAAGTCAGGATGAGGACGGCCCGAAAAAAGAAGAAATTGGGACTCCGGACGCAAACAACCTGGCACCCAAGAGAGCATTCCTTCCTTACGTCCGGGGCGTAACGGATAGAATAGGGAACATCCTCCGCAAACAAGATATCAAAGCTGTGTTCAAGCCACATTTAAAAATTAGAAACTGTCTGAGGAGTGTGAAGGACGCAACACCATTTCAAGTGGAAGGAGTATATGAGATACCATGCCAAACTTGTAAGAAGAAATATATCGGCGAAACCGGACGCTCCGTCAAAACCCGCTTAGAAGAACACGAGCGGGCGATTCGACTGAAACAACCCTTAAAATCAGCAGTAGCGGAACATTCAGCCTCGGGACACGCGATTGACCTCAGACAAACAAAGATAATCGCCAAAGTGAAAAACTTCAAGCCCCGGCTGATCCGAGAAGCTTTGGAGATAAGAAAATGCCATCAAAATTTCAATAGGGACTGTGGCCTCCAACTCAGCCACACGTGGGACCCTGCTTTGAAGCGGAATAAAGATGCAATGACTACTCCTCCCCTTCCCATCCTTTGCCCTCCTTGAAACCCCTATATAAACTCCACCAACTCATCAGATACCTCATTCCCTTTGATAAAGTGGCCAGCAACGGCCACGAAACGTCAGGTTTCACACCTGGTCATAGTACGCGGGGTACACCCGAAAAAACAATCATACAGTGATAATGACCCGCGAAAGTTTTAACCAAGAATTAAGTCCTCTTTATTTGGAGCTTTAGTTTGCTGTGATCCGATCTCTAGAAAGTTATTTGAAAGAAACAAGAAATCCTACTGCACTCTTAATCTATGCATGACTTTCCCCTGCGTCTATGTATTAAAAAAGGAAGATACGCGAGATGTGACTGAGAAAATGCTTAAAGTGTGCACGTTGATAATTTACGAATGAATCCAAATCAATCCACCGGCGAGAAATATTGTCTGATCACGCAACCGATTACGTGGTCAGACTGTGAGATACCCGGATATAATATTTAAGTTGAATTGTAGCTTGAAGTACATTGACCATAGGGAGTAGAAGTACACACGATAACTATTTCAGGTGATCTTGTTCGTTATTTGATCAAGGCTTTTTAAAAATAATGATATTCCGATAAAAGCGTGGGATCGAAGATCGAGAACCGCTCCCATCGGCATTCGCAATTCTCTTCGCAAACGCTTCGACTGTCAATCTCGCAGCACCCACAGCACGGCCCACTACACTCTCAAATGCACTGCACTCTTACGTGCATTTTTTCATGCGAAAACGTACTCGCACGATTTCTAGCTCGCAGTTGTCTCAAAGTTCGATTTTAGGATTGATTCTGTCATTTCCCGTTGTTTTTACAAAATGACAGTCAGAAATAAGAAAAGAGAACCAATCCATTCACGAGAAGGCATCAAACAAATGGCAATCACATATTTCATTTACAACTAATGGCAATCGCAGTTTGCATTCGATTAATAAATATTTCTCGAGACTCACCTGAGTCCTCTGCATGCGTGTAGCAGCGAATTTTGTCACCAGTAGGTGGCTACAATAATCATGTAGCGAAAGAAAATATTGATGTGCCTAATACATTCAATCGTAAAAAAGGCCATTTTGAATATCACTCTGATATCCTCCCAGAGTTACTCGCCACGTGGTACAGATATAGCGAAAATTGGTGACACTGACCAGGGGAAAATTAGAGGTCACCGAGGATGAATCAAGCATTGAAAAGCGGGAAAAGGTACCAATGGATTCCCGGGGGGACTCCCAAAAGGACTCCCCGTCCCTTTGCCCCAAGTCTCTTGCATGCTTTCCTCTCCCTCGAATCAAGCTTCTATCAAGCGAATGCCACCAAGTTTCGATATCCCTATAACACACGGAGTGAGTCCTCGCGCGATACATTCTGTACGATGTGAAGAAGCTGAAGAGCTACTTGTGCCGTGGCCTTTATCGAACGCAAAGTAGGTCCCGTCACAGTAGCTGCTGGCACTCACGCAGTTGACGACCGGCGGCAGCAGCGATGCGGAGATGGCGACGCCTATCAGAGGCCCCGCGCTTCCCGCGAGCAGAGCCAGCGCCACGCCCGTTCCCGACGGCAGCGCCACCAGGATCCCCGTCCACAGCGAGCGGTAGTTACCCCTGGAAGACGACAGGAAGGCGCTGAGTGCGTATATACCTTAAAGTTCTAGATAGTCAGTAGTCAACGTTTGTTCTCGACCGATGCCGACAAATGAGGACTCTGATTGGCTCCCGACAGTCACGGCCTTAAAAGTTGAAGTACCTATATGGAGTGTAGCTGAAAAAATACAGAGGAAATAAATACTGAAAGGATACCCTCGTTAGACTGGATTCGAGGGAACAAATCCCATTTTCGTGAGGTAAGTACCTACCAACTTGTATCCGGTATTTTGGGGAGTGACAGTACTTGAGTTTTATGTTTCTATTGCTCTTAAGCTTGAACCTTGATGTAAATTATATTACTCCACCATGTGTAGCCACCATTCTCCTTCGAAATACGCTACGGCAATCCACTCGCGTATGAATGTGTGAATGCAAGAATTAGATGTGAATGTGTAGTGTCGCACAACTTAGCCGCCATATTTGAAACTATAAGTCTTCCAATCTATCGAGTGGTTGAAATCACCACAGATAATTATATTATTATTTTTTTATTTTGATGCTTCCCCTGTGTTTCCAACTCTAAAATTGAAATTATGTTTGCATCGGGTGGTCTGTTACATGAGCATTTAAAAATTCCTTTTGTCGATAATTTAATGAAACACCATGCACTGTCTAAGTCATTATCTGAAAATATCTTGGCTCTGATGACGAAAAAGAAAAGAGCTCGGCGAAATGCCGAAAAAGAACTCGGCGAAAAAAAATGTGAACAATACCGCACCCTAAGCCTAGTCACGCGTTCTTGTAAAATACTTAAATCCATCATACTGAAGAGAGTTGAACCTAAAATTGACGCACTTTTATCCAATTATCAATTTGGATTTAGAAAATGAAGAGGGACACGCGAAGCTATTCTCTCGCTCATAATCATAATGGAAAAACGACTAATAAAGAACAAAGATACATTTGTGGCCTTCATAGACCTAGAAAAGCTTTTGACAAGGTTCGTTGGGCACCAATGTTCCAAATGCTGAAAGAAGCAGGAATTAAATACAAGGACAGGAGAGTAATCTGGAACCTATATGAAGAGGAAAAGGCAGTGGTGCGCTGTGGAGACCATGTGCAGGAAGCAACTATAAGGAAAGGGGTAAGAAAAGGATGCTCCCTATCACCGATTCTCTTCAACTACTACATACAGAGAGCTCTAGATGACATAAGAGAAAAGGTAGGGGAGCTAGGTGGTGTCAAGATCCATGGAGAAAAACTGGATATGTTGAGGTTCGCTGATGATATTGCATTACTGGCTGAGAGCGAAAAGGATCTGAGTGAGGTACTTGAGGTAATGGAGGACATCCTAACAACAGGATATAATATGAAAATAAATGTAAAGAAGACAAAAGTACTTAAGGTTAGCAAGCATGGGGGACAAGCTAAAGTGTATTTAAGGGGCAGGCGAATAGAGAATGTAGAGGAGTTTACCTACCTGGGAAGCAAAATAACAGCCGATGGAAGGAGCAAAAGAGACTTAGTAAGTAGAGTTCACCAGGCAAAGAATGCGTTTTATCAGAAAGGGAAACTCATAACATCCATAAATTTGGCCTAGAACTAAGAAAACGCCTTCTTCAAACTTATGTGAGGAGCATATTTTTATATGGCAGTGAGACCTGGACGTTGGGCAAGGCAGAAGAGAGGAGGGTGGAAGCATTCCAGATGTGGTGTTTCAGGAGGATGTTAAAGATTCCCTGGGTGGACAAATTCAGTAACGAGAAGGATGTCAAACGTGTGTGGGAGTCTCATTGTCTACTTAAATTACTGAAAAAGAGAAGAAATATCTGGATCGGGCACCAACTAAGGCACGAAGCATTGCTGGCCACCATATTAGAAGGCACTGTGGAGGGAACCAACTGCCGGGGTAGGCCTAGGTTGGAGTTTAGGGGGAAAATAATGAAGGAGTTAGGCTGCTCCACTTATGTGCAGCTGAAAAGAATGGCACAGGACAATAGCGAATGGAGAACTGCCGCCAACCAACCTTTGGGTTGAGAACTTAAGAAGAAGATGACGATCTCGTCTTTGACTGCATTAAATACTCCTCCTCCTGTAATCACTATTCGGTCTTTCCTATGTACTACATATCATTTTGGTATCCACTATTTCATTGGATAACCAACTTTCCGTTCATATCACTACATCAGCGTCCGTGCACACAATAAGGTGACGATCAGTGACTTTATTTTGTATACTTCGACAATTAACGACCACAATGGAAATGTAATCCCTGGGATACGACTTACAGGTCCCTTCTTTGTTAAAATTTATTATAAAATTACAGCCATTTGTTTTGGGTGATTTATTTCACAAGCCATTGTCTGTTACGGCTGTCCGCCCCTCCCTTTGCTGTTCGTCGGGCTATTGCCAGGCGGCGGGAATGAAGCCGAGTGATTCGACGCTTCGAGTGGCGCTTGAATGAAACACGAAGCGGGCAAATTGAGCAGGTGGTCCAGGAGTACGCGGCCATGGGTAGCGGAGATATAGGGAGACGTACATGGCGTGGGCCAAAGATTCTAAGAAATGAATATCTTAAGTACCAGATGTAATGCATACGGAAGTACCGGGTGAGAAGAGCTCTAACAGTGATGGATAATTGGAATTCAATAGCAGGCAGTAGGATGGATGTAAATGTAATGGAATATTATTGTTTAGGAGCAAGAAATAACCGTAGTGAGCAGGCTCTTGAATTTTCAGGAGAAACACGACAATCACTTCAGACATTTTTTTAAAAACCGGGAGATACAGGGCATGATGAATTACATGGTAAGCCAGAGATTTATTTAGTGTACATAACTAGCACTTCTCCCTCGGAGCTGATGCTACTCATTGTTTAGTACTTATGAAGTGCGATGTAAGTTTGCAATAGTGATAAAAGGGAGGAAGATGTTCACGTGGAACACAACACCTTCAATAGGGCCAAAGGCAGCTTTTACGTAACTTATAACCACTCAAGCGTTATCCATTCTTCCAGCATTACGCTCCTTTCCCTCAGGTTGTTGTTCTCTAAACCAACTCACCCACTCGACGTGTCACTTTCGAGGTAGAAAATAGGAGCAGCAACAACAACAACAGCCAGGGAACTCTCAATCCAAGTTTCACCAAAGTGCACAGCGAGGAAGGGCCTCGGGCGGAGGCTAGTAGGTGGAGTGCATGCGATGGAGGAGGCGTTTCCCATTTAGCCTCGGGTGATCTTAAATGCGAAGAGCTTCAGCACGGAGGGACGCAAGTGAGGTAAATGAGGTCCACTGTCACCCTTTTCAGATCGCCCATAATGCCACGCGAGCGGTCGAACCCACCTTCCCTTCATCTCGGTGGTGGGCCAATCGCCGGCACCCCATGGGCTCTCGGCGCTGCCGATGACCAAGCCGAAGACGAAGCCGAAGAGCAGGCACAGGCCGAGGCCCGTCAGCTCCGTTCGGATGCCCATCAGCTGCAGCTTGCGGTCTGCGATGACGACGCCGAAGGTGGCCGTCACGATGGGACCCTGTGGGGCGATATTATGGAGATGTTCGTGCAAGAAGCTTCGCAAGGGAATGCTTTACATTATTTTTGCATATCTATTCATTGAGGAACCTAATAGTTGCATGGTTCACATGTTCTTAGCCTAATAATAACTTGGAAGTTTCTACATCACGTGAACCAAGTTTTTGGAACATTTTCCACGGTATCTTTTACAGACATCGAATAGAACTAAAATAAAAAAGGTAACTTTCAATAAGGCAATTGTGTAATAAGGCATTAGATCTGATGTATTATTATTAATTCAAATGTAATAAAATCGCATTTCGATGGGGAAGGAAATTTTCATTATTATTTCCCATCAATAGAGTCGGGAATGACGTTGTACATGTTAATTAACCACGGAGTCATCCGTTCCATGGGTTGAAGAGTTATATTAATGTTTATAAGAGTTGCCACTTTGGTACCAATGGGTGGGTGCACACTATTGGGGGTTTTCCTCACTACCAAGGATGTACACCTATAGGTGTCAATGAGTATACTCCTATGGGTAGGTGTACCCAGGAGTGCACCTACCCAGGTAGAAATATTTTGCTGTGTAACTGGGGTGTAACTGGTCTGTAGGAATACCTCTGTATCTGGGATGGAACTGGGAATGAATTGAAACAAGCTCCACCCGAGTTGCACCCCAGCTGCAGACCAGCTGGGATGGAACTGGGGTATCTTGCCCTTGTCAAAATTTTGCCCTGCTTCAAAACTTTGATCATCAATCCAGAAAATCCTTGTATCTTTGGCAGTGAAATTTTTATTTACGGGGGCAAAATTTTAACCATCGAAATTATTTCCTTTCTTGGATCCCAAAATAAAAATGTTATTTATTCATGCACTTAATGACACTACTACAGAATCACATTGGCAATATATAACATATTGATTCATGCTGCCGGTTCCTCATGTCAACATTTGATATGAAATCTTTCAGCTAACATCCTAACTGCTAAAAGTTCAACTTATATCTCTTGGCTACTTACGTCATGTCTAACTCGCAACTGAAATCAACGCTGCAAGAAAGTCGTATATACTTGGCCATTCCCGTGCGTCAAAGTAACTGCGAGAACTAATTATTAAATTACAATTCCGTGATAGTTTGAGGAAATACCATCCAATCACGATAACAGTTATCAGGCATTAATTAATTGAAACCTACGTTGCCACATGGGAAGAATATAAACTTAATATTAATGAGAATAAACAACATTTTTCCCAATTACCACAAGTTTGTTTACATTTAATGAAGACTGGTAGTTTCAGGCGACTGTTTTGTTATGGTTTGTTGTATGACTAAGTACCCCTCCCTTCACATTCCTTCACCTCAGAAGAGTGCTCCCTACAGGGATTCTCTTCCCCCCATTTTCCTCAAGCACGCGATACCTCCCTGACCCAATTCCAAACTCCCCCCCCCCCTACCTTCCTTCCCTCCAAACCTCCTCCCCCCCTTCCTGAGGGCAGTATATAACACCAAGTTTTTGTAGAGTCTTCACCTGAAGATGACGTTATAGCACGTCGAAACCCGGGTCGTGAAAATAAAATATCATTGTGGAACCACAAAGTTTAAGTTTTTCATTTATAATATTTAATGAAGACGTAACATACTTGCGGAAATGTTAAGAACATGAATATAAATGTATATTCATAGTTACGAATGTGGAAAGGAGAAAAATGATGAATGTACCAATAAAAGCAAATCAATAATCTAATATTATTTTTTCCTCATCAAAAATTGATACTTTCAATAACCCACTGAAACTTTGAAACAGTCTTTACTTGAGTAATTCCATTCTAACTGCTCCAACAATTTAATATTTACATTTATTTCTACCAAATTAGAATAATTATTATATGTGCCAAGGGATTTTGCTGGTTTTTATCTCCCCCTCAAATGCTAGAGGTTGGGCCATTTTTATGACTTTTCATAATTGTGTGTGTGATGTAACGAATTCTTGAATTCCCAATTTCCTGAAATTGAAAAGTACATGTGTTTTATATCTTTGGAAAGGGCATGACATTTTCTAGCTCATGATTTTCTGTTTCATATAACCCTCATTGGTGTCTACCAGTTAGAATGAATGGTTATGCAACTCTATGAGGGTGATGCATGCACCCATGAGGGTGGGTATTGCACACATGAGTGTGGGGCGTGCACCAATGAGGGTGGGGTAAGCACCCATGCAAACCCATGCAAATATCTTGGCCGGCGCATGAAATCCATGGTTCTTGTAATGCCCCTAATATCTTTCATAGAATCCTGGGTGCAGTCGATGGGCTTGGAAACACTGACGCCTCTTCCGCTTCCGCTTTGTGTTACAGTCTTAATTTTTATAAGACTTTAATTTCCCTTTTTAACATTACTTACTCCCTGGACGGGAAAGTTTTTAAGGGTGGGGGTTGCGTGCGTGTAATTAAGTTTAAGTTTCAGTTTGTTTCACAAATTTTTCTTTTATCATCATGCTCGGGATTTTTGTTTTTTTTATTTATTATTTTTTTATTATTTATTTTTTTATTTATTTTTTATTTTTTTAAATTATTATTTTTTTTATGTTTATATATTTATATATATATATATATATATATATATTTTTAGCATGGAATGAGTAATGAAATTTTTTAAAATATATTTAATTATATAGTTTATCCCATTTTTATTTTTTATTTTTTCTCAAATCATTGTTTAGTGGTGTTTGCTATAATAGGTCTATTAGATATATACATTTTCCTCATTAATCGGGTACGGGAGGTTCGAGGTATCTTGGTGGCTGATGGGCTAATGGTTGGTTGGTTGGAGATAGGCGGGGGGTGAACAAAAGGTTAGGTGGGTCCAGGTGGATTATTGAGTGGTGGATTTTAACTTTTTTCCGCTTAGAGGGAAAGAGGGTTGTACAAGGCTCACAAACAACTCTGCCCGTAGGGAAAGCTTCATGTTAATTACTCCATAGGCATGTGACATTGGATAAGGAGAATGGGGCACCCGATTACGAGCGAAAGGGTTAGTCCGTGCGTCCGACCCCGAAACCAAAGTCATGAAAATATCCTCAACAGCGAATGGTCATAATATAATAAAATAAACTCCACATTATGGTCACTCGGTGCTGCTGAGCAAAAGTAAGAAAATGCAACGAGGTAGCGTATTAATATTGACATTTTCAGATTCAATAAGACTCTTATAGTTGGAATCTTTAACTTAAGTAATAATTCAAATTATAAATTTCACGACTTTTATCTCAGGGGTTTCTTATAAAAGAGAAATTTTAATGGTAATAAGTTATTAGGTTCAGCAATTCTTTCATATTTAGTCCGTTTTTCCTGCTCCTTCGACTCCATTCTCGTTTCAGCCGGAGCTGAAGACTCAATCTCAAACATGAAGCGTGTGAGGTGGTCGAGAAGAACCATATCGGAACCACGAACATTTTTGTGGCAAGAATCTTGTTCTTGTCAAACAGCTGAGAACTCCAGATTTTCCTTAGAGGCAGTCTGTACTAGACGGTGAGCCTTTCCTTCGCTGATGCAACTTCCTATATTCGTCGCTGAGAAACACCGAGGTATTCATAGCCGTCAAACGTCATCGAGGTGCTGAATGACGCTCCCGTCAACGAGTTGCATGCCTTCCTTGTTCTGCGAAAATCTTCTACGCCTTGCAGACTCGTAGCCTGAGAGACGAAGGGACGAAACAAAAGCGCACTCTAGCTCATTCCTCGCTCGTCCGGCTGCGAAGTCTGAGGAACCAGACTTGGTCACAGAAGAATTCTGAGAAACAAACATGAAGCCCAAAGGAGCTTGCCGGCAGTTACAGTACTGTGAGTAACGACGCATTAATCGTAATTACGGAAATACAACCAATTCAATATGTATTTAAAGAAAGGAAGATCAACTTCAGGCTAAATAATCAAGCAGAGATAACGGTGAACGGACTATCATTGAACCCAGAGGACAAATGGAGCAATAATAGAGGAAAAATAAGAACCGACTCAAGAGAAGAATGGTAAAAAAAGGAAAAATCGACCGAAAAAGGAAAAATAACGAAGCTGTTCTTCCCCAGTGTTAAAGAAAAAATGCGGCTGAAGATCACCCTAAGCAGAGAACTCACCGAGATTCGAGTATTAACAGGACATGGAGATTTAAAAACATACCTCTAAAAGATTGGGAAGATGGTATTTGCGAATGCGAAATGGAAGGACACGCCGAGCCTCATCGAATCATCTAGATGAGAAGATAAAATGTTAAGTAATAAATGAAACTCGGAAGATGGTAACACAGCATAAGAAGGAAAGAAAACTAAATTAAATAAACTGTATCTAAATAAGTATCTGCTAATCCAATTGAAAGCAAATGCCTGAATTTTTCTCACCAAGTCTATTCAGTTTAAATTGTTAGTTTTGATTTAATGAAATTTAACAGAAATGGAAAATATGTATAAAATCATCAGAAATAATGTAAAAGATATAGAAACATGGGGGTTAAAATTTCTTGGCACCCCAAAAAATTGTGAATTTTGACAATAAAATAAAGGTCTCGACCAATCCAGATTCCAGATTAGGATAGTCCGGAAAGGGGAGAGAGCTTGGAATGTAGAGTTGACATTTTTTCTTTACGGGACGATTCCGATGGTCCATATGCCCCTGCGATCCTGATAAGCCATTGACTTGTCATCAGGTTTCTCAGAGGCCGAACCACTAGAACTTGACAGAAATACCCATGCCCTGGGCAGACCAGACCAGGTGGGACGCAAACCCGCGACCCTCGTATTAGCAGACGAGGATTTCACCACAGGGGCCAGGAAGCCACAGTTCCAATTTTTCCCCCTTTTTTCTGTCATTCCCTCCCACCCTTCTTTCAGCCCCACTTTCTTTTAGAACATCTCTATATCTTTTTCCTCTGATGATTTTTGTTCATTCCATAACTATCGTACTGCTCCTCTTACGCATTTATCACTGATTATAACTCCCTGGCTAAATGAAGAACCCAACGCATGATCATCTGTAAATCTCATTGATTATTACCATATACCTTCCTTTTTTTCCTTACTCCATCTCCCCCTGCCTTCCTCACCATTTCTTCTGAGAGCACGTTAAAAACAACGGCAATAGTGGGCACCCCTGTCTCAAACCCCGTCCGATCATGGCTCATCCCGATTCCACGTCGGCTACCCTAACTTGATCCGTCTGGTTCATACAGACATTCCGAATAAGACGTCTGTCCTAATCGACCCCTACGTTTTTCAGCAGTTCTATTAATTTTGTCCATTCCTCGCTATCAAAAGCCTTTTCGAAATCTACAAAGCAAGCAAAAACATCCTGACCATCTAGAACATTCTATGTTTCTTTCAAATAGTGCCCTCACCACTCCTATAGCTTCCTGCATTCCCGTCCATATCCTAAACCAAAACTGGTCATCACCCAGGTAATCATTAGCCTTACTCTACAGCCTCTTCTTCATAACTATCATAATTAATTTGGCCGACAGGGATGTGAAACTTGTGTCTTATAGTCTTCGCATGTTTTCACCTTCCTCTTCTTAGGCGTAGGAATTAGTACGTACTTTCTTCAGTAAGTTCCCCGGCCACACTCCATTCTCCAATGACAATTTATTCTTTCATCCAGAATTCAGCCCAAGTTTTTTTGTCTTTCGATCATAATTCAACACCATTGCAGGTGTGCTTTTCTTTACTTAAAGTCGTAAAATGCCCTACGTTGTATTTCCCATTGATTCCCAAACTATTCCTTTTTGCGTAAGATAATCCTTTTTCGTCTTGAACTCATTTAATTTCCATGACATTTCAGTTTCTCTAGGCGGTTGCAGGATAATACCATATCCCACCTGACATTGTGTTCCATTCTTCCGCGCTGCACACCGATGGAATACGGCGACATGCAAGTCTCGATCCTCAGGGTTCCATTCCTGGCCCTGTCGAACTCATTTCGTTTGGCATCGCATTCCCTCTCCTCCCTTCCTATTCCCCTCCCACTCTACCTCCTTCCCCTATTATTGTTTTCGCCGACACTAAAGATTGTCGCTGGAATGGCAAGTACGGACTACGCAACCAAAACAGACCTATCCAGTAGGTGCATGGGGAAGATAGCGACTGTACATGTTTCTAGGGGATAAAACTATTTCCAAGAAAATCAAGTGAGTTTGAGCCATGTGATGTCATCAATTGCGATGTTCTTTATAATACTACAATGTTTTAATGCCAAATATCTTACCCAATTGTCTCGGTTGTCAGCATCGGTCGAGGACAAAGTTGTGAAAGAGAATAGGTTTTATGGACAAATTCCTTAAAAAAATAATGCGTGAGAAATATAGATAAGTATGTTTAAAAAAGTTGTTAACATTCGGTTCCTACAACAGTATTTAGTATGTATACCTACTAAAGGCGATGCATGGCGGAATGATGGGGTGAAAATTGCAGTGGGTGAAAAGAAAGAGGCGTATAAAAGATTGATTGCAGCCAAATCTGAGGAAGAGCTAACTAAGGCATGCGAACAACTCAGGGAGAAAAGGAATGAATGCAAAATAGTCGAAAAAGAGAGAAAGGAAAGGATATATGAGGATGAGGCTCGAGAAAAGCAGAGTGATTTTGGAGGCAATTAAAAATTATCTTTTAAATTGGGGAAAAGGGCAAAGCAAGGGGGGGGGCAGGGTATTGGATGCGATAAAGAACAAAAGTCGTGAAAAAGTGTGGGATGATAGCAACGTCAGTAACTGTTGGAGGGAGTATTTTGAAAAATGTACAATAACGGTGCTGGCTATGAGGATGAGGCTTGCGAATTCGTAGGCGAGAATGTCAGCGTGGAAGAGGAAATAAGTGAGGGTGAGGTGGTAACGGCAGGGAGAGTAGAAAAAAATGGGAAGGCTCTACTTTTTTTTTAGTAGTCATTTATTTATTCCTTAATTAGTCCAGAGTGAAAATAAATGAACGGAATATCGATTTCAAAAATTAGCATGGTCGTTATAGGGACTATGACTCAAAAACGCAAAAAGTCTGCTAAATATCGATAAATTTTATTAAATTTTTCACAATTTCGACTGTAAAACAACATTTGGTTAAAACAAGAATCTCTAATCAATTTTCTTTCTATTGTTACTCCTCCCGATTTCGTACGAATTTTATTTGTAATTAAATTTTGTAAATGAAACAAGGTCTGAACGAAACCAAACATCAGCTTTACGCGTTTTTCTTTTGGGAGTTACTGAAAAAAATATAAATACATAAATAAGTTAACATATCTATATATAATATAGTTTAGCTTTCTGCACTCCTTCTCCATATAAACTTTAACCATGCCAAATCTCACACTCCTCTTGTGCGCGCATTATGCTTAAAAAGGGGTACAAATTTTTCTCTTCACGTATTAAAATATAGATAATCTGAGGAGAACAAAATCTTGTGGGGCAAAAGACTAATCGATTCGACTCACCATGAGCGGGGAAATTAGCATGGCCGCCACGATGTTCACCGAGCTGTTCTCGACGAGTCCCATGGCTGCCACCATCCTGCGAACGGATAATATGAATGATCGAATGAATGGACGGCAATGGACGAACGAGAGGAGAACGAAGTTGGAAGCCACCGCCATTTATTTGCACGGTGTCTGTCTGTCCCGATCGAACTTGAATTATATTAAATGCGTATGGGTATGCGTTTCAGGGCAAAGCGGAGGAGAGCACATTCGTCAGAGAAGAACACAGAGAGAGATAGAGCTCTCTCTGTCTTTAGAGCAGAGCACTTACCCGGCCGTGACGACGAGTAGCACGAAGTCAAAAGTGAGCTCCCCGCTGCTTCTCACGCCGTCCACCACCTGTGCCACCGTCAACTTGGAGCGTACCGAGTCCACAAACTTGTTCCACGCCTTGTTGCTCGGCGGCGCCACGCCTTTGCTGCCGCCATCGGCTTCCCCTCGCCTTGCCGTCGCCGCAGAAATATACAGACACGATCGGAGATATGTGAGTGATCGCGGGAGAAGGATTCGTGGAAGGGAAAGCGATAATGCACTCTTATATTGGAATAAACGTAAAGAACACACAAATTCACGGCACCGTGACAAATGAACTTGAGACCTGATAAAATATACTAGTGATATCAATTCAGCGCGGATGCAAGGTAATAAATAAACAGTTATTGGCTCCGGTACGTCACGGTTCAAGTTTCTCAGAAACTGACTAAAGGTTGATCAAGTGATGTATTATACCGCGTGACGAGCGAAATTTCAATTAATACAATTTAGGCACAATTTGTCTCGAAACATTTTAGCTTTAGTCGTCCCGAAAGGTATGGCATTTGACGACGAACGATCACTTTGCATCGTAGGCCTGAAAAACAACCAGTCCTTATTCACACTTCCCAATGCTACGATGGAGGTAAAATACTGATTATGCAGTTTCCGCAAGAGATAGGTTTACTTATTTCACAACTAGTTTCAACATTACGTCATTGTGAAGTTGATTTCACTCAACAACGACGTGTTACGTCGAAAATAGTCGTCAAATAAACCTATTGCTTGCGGAAAACTGCAAAACATCAGTGGTTCACCTCCATCATGGAAAAGTACCACCATTTTAGCCCTGTATTTTTTGCCTCGTTTTCCCCCAATACTATTTGCAGTAATTTTCACATTCCATAGTTAACTGCGTCTAATTTCCTCAAATATAGTATGCTTTGAGGCAATTATGTAATCGCAAAAGCTGCAGCTTCACCATTAAATAGGGGGTGGACGCTGCAATTTGCCAGAAAAAAATAGATATAAATACTAGCTCCGTATGATGGGTCCATCAGGGATGTATATGTTTTTGTTTATCTGTGGCATCACTTTTCTTGTGGATATTGCTAATATCCACGAGAGAGCCAGAGCTAGTGGCTAGAGCCATTGAAGCAGCATACCCCACCCGTTGTGAACCATACACAGCTCCTGGTGTTCGGATCACAACACTGCAAATGTCCCTTATTTGCATGATCGTATTTAGTTGTTTCAGGAGTCCTACGCAGCCTCAGTATACTTCGTCATTTTATGCGTAAATATAACAAACATAAGTTATCAGAGTGTACCCAGAAATTAAGCCACCACGGATTTCATCTCGATAAATTCCTTCTCTCAATGTTATGACAGAGCATTTAATTTAAGCAGCCATCAAATATGATTTCAAATATGGCAACGGAAAATTTTGAATTTTTTGACCCGATGGGCACTAAAATTATTGTCTCAACTAACTGGTTTCCATGACTCATTAATCTGCAGTATGTCACGTCAAGATTAAGTATGTTGCGGGCACGATGAGAATATCACATCCAAAATGAAGATTTAATTGATTAAGAATGATTTGATGCTTTCCCGGCGTATGCTGTTAGTGAAGTCAGAGTTTGGCCCGATGGAGAACCCGAACAGACTAACGTGTAACTGATTACTTTTTTCATACAGCAGATTTTCATTAATGTATTAAACAAGCATAATTGCCTGAGTCGCAAATAGCGGCTCACCCTAAATATCAGCTACAGTGCTCTCTCACAACTTTCACACTTCTCGTGAGTGTACTCTTCACAGATTTTCCACCAGTTCAGGTATTGGGCAGCTGACGTTTCCACAAACTACACCCAACTTTTCATCTGATATTAACTCCTCCCCCCCCCCCCCCCCCCCCCCAAATAACAAAGTCGTGAGCAGGCTCTGCGGGGCCACTTCCGAGGCCCCAAACGAAGTTCTCTCTTATTTACTTACTCGATGCCGTCTTCAGGGGTTGACTCATTGGCAGCGCTTTGCTTGAAGACGTTGCAAGGCAGCACGCTGAGAAAACAGGAGATCATTCATCATTAGCATTCTAACATGTGATGAGCAGCAGTAGCCCTAATAGTTTATTTACCTGTCGACTGAGTTATTCAATATAATAAAATGAAAGCTCATGAAGTGACAGGCCTAGGGCCCCTCCCCCACCCCATACAAATTCATGTATAAATAGAGTGAAAAATAATGTAACTACTGAAGATGCTGCTCTGCGGTGAAACCGGTCGTGTCAACAAAGCATTAACCATGTGGAATTGCAGTGTTACTTCTTCTATCCCTGGCCTCTACTCTTGATCTGAAGACCCTTGGGCAGGCATGTATTTATTTTTACCAAGCTTTCTCTTTTCCTGGAATCAATCTCGCTCACTAACTCAATCTTTCTCTTTTCCTCTCCCTTTTTTCTCCTACTACTCTCCCCTTCCTTCCCTTCCCTTCCTCTCCCCAACTTATTTTCTCCGTCCTGTTCAACCCTCTTCTTCCTCACAGATCCTTTCTACTCTTGAAGAAGGCCAGACCGTTGCCGGCCGAAAATTCTAATATTTCTTTTCACTGTGAGTTTTCCTTTTTTGAGTGTATGTTCATCCATCCTGCCAAGACGGCCGCGCCAAAGTGACCGCGCCAAGGTGACCGCGCCCAAATGTCCCATTCCCGTTACTTATAAGCGTCCCTCTAACCTATCAAACTTATTCAAGACTACCAAACCTCTCACCAAATCAGTCATCCGCTCCAAAACTCCTGCCACCCTTTGCAACCAGCCCAGATGCAAAACATGCTTAATTTTTACCATGAACCGACTCCCTAATAAATTCCTAAATTCTCACCTTCCTTCCGTTTCTTCACCCTCCTACACCACCTCTAACATAATTTAACATCTTTGTAAGCCAGGCCCGGCCTTCTACATTGGGCTTTCTAGTACACCTCTCAATATCAGAATGAATAACCATCGTGCCCCATGTAATCCATCCTCCGAAAACTTCTCCCACTCTGTCCCTACTCATGCCGCCTCCCATTCTACTAAATTTGACAATTGCTACAATTAAGCCGTTCTGGACTCTCTACCCCCACATCCACAGATATATTCCGAAGGATGATCGTTACTTCCGATCCGTTGATATCAACGAAGGAAGGACCAAACTAATCGAAAACAAGTACACAAAAAAATTGGGGCCTCCTATTGATTTAGATGCCAATTGACTCAGGTGAAGATGGTGACGAGGTTGTTGCAGAGGTACAAATTTGTAGCAGATTACTTATACGCATAAAAGTAATGCTAATCACACACTATTGTATTTTAATGCTTAATAAATTTTACAAAAGTAATCTGTATTGATTAACCAAAAATGGAAATTTCCTTGTTCATCTTAACTCACACAATCGATGTCGTTTCTAACCATCTCTGCAACATCGTTTGTAAATTTATCGATGTTTTGAAGGAAAAGTGGCCCACAAGACTAACATCGACAGTGACAACTAAATTCTAGTAGGTCTTGCAATAAAAATGCACTGCTTGCTCGTACAGAAGGAATTGTAGATCAATCGTAGAAGGAGGTGGATATTCCTATTTCCGCCATTTCATTTTCTGATAGGCCTACACGATAAATAGCAATACATTCGGATTTGGGAGTAAAAAAACGTGAGTGTGGAAAAAATGGTAGTTGTATAAGATAAAATAACGAAAATATATATTTTGTCCAGGATGACTCGATTTCAGCCCACTGTGCGCGGCTACTGTAGCAACAAAGCTTTTGTTTATATGTCTGGCAGGGACAGTTAGAGGGAGCAGGTTTTTTACAATCCATCATTGTATATTTTGAATTATTATGAACCCAAATATCTCAGAGTAAATATGCGAAACTAAATTAACTTTATTTTTAAATATTTTGGTAAAATATCGACTTAATTTTCATTTCGAAAAGTTAAACATTTGAAAAATGATTTGAGTAAAGCCATTAAAAAAATATTATGTTAAAATTTTTACACATTTAAGAGGCGATTCCACTTTACAAAATTTGAGTTACCGCGCTCAGTGCGTCGAGACGTTAATTTGGAATTAGCCTTTTATTTCGGCGAAAGCGTCAGAGGCAATAGTGCACAGATAACCTTTCACTTCAACACTCTGAGTGCAGGTGCAAACTCATCGACTTATGGAAGGTATTTTTTGTAACTCTATTATCTGTCTACACAACCATTCTCTCAAAATACCCCAATACAAAACTTCATTTTTTAAATTTTGGCCACGTTTTTGGGATTCGGCCCCACTTTGCGAGAATTACATCAGTATAGAGAATAACCCGGGAATTACAACCGTATCCAGCGAGGAGTCTTGAAATCTGATAAATACGGAGAAACTTGTATGAATTTGAAATTTTTTTCTGCAATTATATACGATTTACTGAGTAAATTATTACCAAAATTAAATAGCGATATTCCACTAAAAAACTTGATCAACATTAAAAGCTCATTTTATAATCATCAGGTGTCTGTAAAAACTTGCAATCATTTTGCTCTAATGAATAAAATGGTGGTAAGCATTTGGTTAAGTGAGCCAAAAATTGTATTTTAGTGAATGAGTGCTATTTCATTTGTAAAACGGAAGCCTTCCATTACATCACACGATACACTATTTATTACGTGTGTTATTAATCCTAGTTAAACCTTGCCGTGTCAACTCTCAATTAGTAAGTGGGAATGGGATTTCCTAAATGTCGGAGGGTGAAGTCATGCCTCATTTCTGCAGTCACGATTAATTTATTTAACGGCCCATATTCAATGGAGGAGTGACAATATGGAGTACGACGAATACGAATGGAGTGAGACAAACGACGACGTAGAAAGCGGATCACTCGGATTCGATGATTAAGAACATCGCCTTGGTCTCGTTCAGGAAGCACTGGGAATATGCGGCGCCTCGTTCAACATTCAATCGCAAAAAGCAAAAGGTTTACACGAAGCCGTCAATCTTTCTCCATTTCCGGGTATCTCGACCACTCCGAGTCCTTGACCCAAGTCACGTGGTCCCGAAGCTGGCAACCAGCTGGACAGACAGAACATTCATTTCTTTTTTTTACGCGAGCGATTTTGAATTTGGTCACTTCATTTTTAGTCTTTCAATTGAATTTCGTAACCGCGCTCTTGTCGTCATTTCCTTAATGTTTTTAAATGCCTCACAATGACTGGATGCATCGGGACCAGCACGTACGCACCTCACCAAAGATTTCAGCTTCCTGCCGACGCCCAGCTCGGAGAGGAAGTGCAGAGTGTTCTCGCACTGGTCGCCCGCCGACACCGGGAACACCACCTCCTCGTGATGAGACGCCAGTACGGAATGTGCGGAGACGTGGAGAGAGACAGGCACATGTGTGGAAAGACAGAGACAGACTTATATGAAAGATGTGGAAGAGAGAGAGACGCTGACTGAATGGGGGGCGACCCTTTCTTCCCCTCCACCCATCTCCGGCTCTGCCCCCCAATTCAGCGTCGTGAGGCCAAGGAAGAGAGCCAGCGAACGCACGTTAAAATTTACTGCCAAGTAATGGCAAAATTCTTGCTTGCACCACATTTAAAAACAAAATGTCAATGTCGTACACGGTGTTTTCGTTTCGTTTGCATCCGTGAAAAAGTCTCACGTGTTCCATATTCTTGTGTTTTTCACCTCATTTATAATTTTAATGCAGAAGTTTGATCTGAAGTATCCCCATTCCCAAAATGCCCCCGTAATGGCCCTCTCCTCACGAAGCACCCTCTGCCGCACACCTCCAACACAAGCGCCGCCAAGCGGTTGCCGCACCTGGAAGAAGTTCCCCCCGCGGCACTTGGTCCAGACGGCGTGGTCGACCTCCAGTCTCGCCAGCAGTTCCTCCAGCACCTGGAACGAGAAGCCATCGTGTGAGACGTCTTTTTGCTCTTCGTTAGAGTGCGATTCGCAACACGGTGGTGCAGGGCCACTCGTTTCGGGGGGTCTAGGACATTTTGGCGCGGCCACTTTGGCGTGGGACATCTTGGCGCGGGACACTGGCGCGAGAACGGGTGGATTTTAAGGTTGGCGCTAAGATAATGTAGGAAATTCCGAACGTTTAAAATCCGTATGAACCTACGACGTTATCCGGTTATGATCATAGTCTAATGTTTAATTAACACTTATAATTTTAATGTTTCATTTTAGATATTTGACATAAAACTGAGCTCAAATTTTTTGATAGTTTTAAACTGTTATTTTCTCAATCCATGAGAATTACTTTAACTAAGTTTGAGATGCTCTATCTTCTAAACGAGTAAAGGATTTTAACGGAGTAAAATGTACCTAAAAGCTTGTTGATATCTACGTTTATTGATATAAGTTTTTAAATTTTTTCGCATTCACTGCACTTTTACTTAATTTTATTTGCATGAGTCACGGTTTTTCGCGCGTAAAATTGGATTGTCCAACTGCCCATGTTTGAGCGCTTGATATTCTGTTAATTTTCAGCCTATTAACTTTCTATTTTAAAGTAAGAAAGAGAAATTTATCGTGCTGCTTCTTCGATGCTCCTATACAATGATTCCAAATACTAGATACGATTTCTATGTGTGAGCTGACTAGAGAAAAATAGCTGAAATATAAACGAGCAACAAATTTGTGCGTTGATTCTGCTGTTACAACATTCTGTACCCATATAAATATTGATAATGAACCACTCTCATATAGGGTTAAAGGTCATTCTACAATAATTATAAATTCTTGTGGATAACGATAACAGCAGATTTTGTACCGATCCACAAATTTGAGGTAAGTTGTATGCCAAATATTTAAAATAAAAATTAATATTAGAAGTGTTAAGTAAATATTAGACTATGGTTATAACCGGATAACATCGCATGTCCATACGGATTTTAAAAGTTCAGAATTTCCTACGTTATCTTAGCGCCAACCTTAAAATCCACCCGTTCTCGCGCCAAAGTGTCTCACGCCAAGATGTCCCACGCCAAGATGTCCCGCGCCAAGATGTCCCGCGCCAAAGTGTCCCGCGCCAAAGTGTCTCGCGCCAAGATGTCCCGCGCCAAGATGTCCCGCGCCAAAGTGTCCCGCGCCAAAGTGTCCCGCGCCAAGGAGTCCCATTCCCCGTTTCGGGACCTTCCCCACAAGAGGGCGACGCGGATCGGGAGTCGATGTGTTTCAGAGACGGTTGAGAGGATTTATGCCTCCTCGATTGTTCTTTTTGCGTGGATTTCCAGTTAAGGCGTCAAACATGGGCGATCGACACTTTTTAATTGCTCTGCTGTGGTAAAGAAGTAACATTTTGAGGCACGCAGTTTTTATTCGTTCTATGTTGAATAGTAATACGCAAAAGTTCTCAACCAAGCCTTGGAACCGGACAAATATAATCAACGACGACAACTGGCTAGAAAATAAGTATGAGATTCGGAACACAGAGTGCATAGAGAATAGCGACCATAAGTGAAGAAGTATTTTGGAAAACAGAAAAAGTAACTTAGACATACATACTCATACAGAAACTGAAAAAAAGGGAAAGGGATGGAGGGAAAGGACGACTTGCCAAAGGAAGGAGGCGCGGAAGAAGATCCCTCGCAAGGAAAAAGAAATTAAAGACGCAAATAAAATAATAAAACTACAAATCCTACAAATGGAGATGGAAATAAAAAATCATTTAGGTACTCATCGTAGCTGTCTATGCTCCAAATAATGATACAAAAGCTTCAACAAAACAGGGATCCTATGATTATGTGACGGAGATAATAGACAGTATAAGTATTCGGAAGCAACTAATCTCATTGGGAGATTTAAATGGAAGAATAGGGATCGGAGTAAGTGATCCTATTTTGGGACAATATGGCGAAGATATCGTTCATAACAATGAATAGAGACTCATAGAGTTATGCCAAGAACATTATTTAAAAATAAAAAATGGGTGGTTTAAACTTAAGGATACTTACAAATGCAAGTGAATAGAGCCTAATCGGAGGTTAAGATCAATGTTAAAGATATCAATCAATGAGAAAAACTATGCCATCATAAAGCAACAAACACAGCTGAAAGTAAAAGAATTAAGATTAAATGAGGTTCATAATGCAGCAGAAGAATGAGATTTTCATCCGATTATCTATAGCATCGATAGCCTTAGAAAATATTCTATAAAATTTCTGTATGATATATGGCTGACGGCTTAACTGAAACGAATCCAGGAACATTCTCGTGACAACATGTATAATGAATTTAAAAACTTGGACAAGAAGCCCTTGGACAGAAATGCACGTACAACAAAATTAATCACTGTCCTTGGTGGAATGACCAATTGTAGGTATTGGTTAAACAAAAGAAGAAAAATAACAGAAACATGCTAGAGACAAAATCCCAAGAGGATAGAAAAAAGCACCAACACACTGGAAAAAAGGTTATAAAGGAAGTTAAAACAGCAAAAAATAGATACTGGGAGTAAACATGTGAATAAATTGACCACAGTCTAAAACACGACCAAAAATACATGGAACTTGAATGACATCAGAGAGTAATTAGACTACTATAAAAAACCCATTGACTGAAGGCAGTGTTCAGTTTATAGAGCACAATATGCAAGAAGATTCAGAGGAAATTACAACGGAAGAAGAAGAGATTACAGTGACAGAAGCAACAGAGCTCAACGTAATGAAAAATGACAAAGCCCATTGTTTAAGGGGTATAAATATTAAGTTTATAAAAGCCACCCAAGATAGCTTAATAGGAATCCTAATAAGCAGTTTCAATGAATGCTTAATCGGACCACCACCACTGACAGAATAGAAAAGAGCAATTATACAATCAATTTATAATCAGGGAAGTTAACAGGATCGCAGAAACTATGGAGGATAATACTATACTGTGTATAATACAATAAACACAATGCATGTTTATTTTCTCTGGGGCATTTCAGTTCCATGGATATTGAAGAAAAAAATACTTTCAATTATTTTAATAGTCACAGTTTCCCAAAAACATTTTATTTTGAATGAAAAGGTAAAAATTTTGTTTTTTCCACATTAGATTTGATCCATGGTTTCGACGGCGAACGTCATCATCAGGTAAAAGATACAATTTGTGGGACACTTATATTATACATAGTTGAGAGTGCAGGAGGGGGAAGGAAAAATGGGCTGTACAGGTGGGGAGGGGAAGTTGGGTGTTTAGAGTTGGGGGATTTCAGAGTCATGGGTCTGGAATGTGGGAGGAGGCGCGGGGGGTGCCTCCTAACCTACCTCCACCACCATCGCGACTTCTCCCCTATTCCAGACCCATGACTCTGAAACTATGATTGGAAACTAACCCCCCCCCCATTTCCCCCCCCTCCCCCCAACTCTAAACACCCAACTTCCCCTCCCCACCTGTACTGCCCATTTTCCCTCCCCCACCTGCACTCTCAACTATGTATTATATAAGTGTCCCACAAATTGTATCTTTTACCTGATAATAAAAATAAAATCTAATGTGAAAAAAACAACATTTCTACCTTTTTATTCAAAATGAATAGCAAATTCCACAAAGTTACGCCGGAAACCACCAACAACAATATGTTGTTAATAATTACAGACAAAAATAAAATAAAAAATAAGATGTGACATAAACATTGCTTGGAAGTACAAAATAGGAAATTATCTATGACCATAACAGTTTAGGAGATGCCTTACACCCCAGATTGAAATGCATAACTAAGCGAGAATTATATAATAAAAATAATGATTTTTATTCCAGATTAGATAAATACAATTATTATTTTTACAATGATTTGTCTGGAATATAGGTGCCCCATTAGACAGTATCTCCGTTTTGGGGTCACCGACTCGACCATCACAGATGAAATACAAAAACATGAACATAGAATAAGTGTGTTGCAACTACAATCACATAGATGCTATCATTGGTGCTGGATAATTTAGTAATTAACCCATGGTAAGAGATGTAAAGTAAAAGCAAAGCATTTAAGATACATTTGTTTTAAGGCTTGTGTTTGAGCTAACAGAGAATTTGGAGCATTTTACAACATAAACACCTTTCTCCGTGATCTGCAGTAGTTATTTTTTTACACTTCCATGTTAGTTAACACTATGAACAGAATACAATTTAATATAAAAGGAACAGTGAAAATATGTATAAATCATTATAGCTTTTTTAATTTAATTATTAAACATTCTTCAAAAATAAGTACTTTACGACCCTAGTAACAATTAAACTTTTATTTACATAGTCATTATAAATAGGTACAACAAAAAATTTATAAAACATTTGCTTATAGTTGTTATTGACATAGGTACACTCATTTTGAGATGCATACAAGAAAAATTATATAATCGTTTTATAAAAACATCTATTCTGCACCAGTTTCTTATAATTTTTATGTTTGTTAACTAATTGTACAAATAGAATAAATTTTAATGGACAGAAAAGTAGAAATATTTTTTAATTTTGCACATAAATATTTAAAATTATAATTCTTAGATAACTTTTGCAAGTAAGTGCTTTACATCTCTAATTCTAAATAACAATTTCCTTAAGCGTAGTGCAAACCCCTTTCCATTTTTCATTTTAACTATTTCTTCAGGCAGAGATGAAAAAAATTTAGGCCCTAGATATAGATAACTCTGTCTAAACAGTTCATTTTTAGGTCTTGGTGCATGTACACCAGCGTTTCCTCTTAATTCATAACCTCTCGGTTTTTCTCTTTCACCTCCTCGATTATAAAAAAATCTTAAGACCTTAAAAATAAAAAGAGGTAGGATGTTCACCCTTATAAACAGTGGATAGGAGTGTGCAGTTCCTCGTGCTCGTACCATTGCCCGTATTATCTTTTTTGAGCTACCAAAAGAGGTTGCAAATTAGTTAGATATGCTCCTCCCCAACACACAATACCATATTCCAATCTTGAATTTACTAATGCATAATATACCATTCTAAGAACAGAAGCTGGGCAGATAAATTGTAACAGGTAAAATTTTCTTATCTCATAAAGTAGCTCTGATTTTAGTTTGTTAATGTGTTGTTTCCAGTTACAATGTTCGTCGATATAAATTCCCAGATATTTAATGTAACTCACTTTGTCAATCAAAATACACTGATTACAAAAAAAGGCATTATCCTTAATACAATTCATACATCTATAATATAACACACTGTTGACTGCTGTAGTTACATTTTTTAGATTAAATAATATATATTTTGTTTTATTACTTAGTACCATCGAGTTAATGGAAAACCAATACTTAAGTTTGTCTAAGTCCCTTTGCATATGTAATTCATACATACAGCTGTCGGAGTAGCAAAGTGCAGTGTCATCGGCAAATAAAGTAAGTTTACCATGAAACTTCCCGTTACACAAATTATTTACAAAAACTAGAAAGAGTATTGGTCCCAATATGATAGAGAACATTTCAATCAAAAATAGTCTCAGATATTTTTGCTTTAAATACCTTCACATTATTTTCATCTTTCAAATTGACTAGCAAAGAGTTCCACAATTTACATAAAGAAATGAAAATTACTTTTCATATATGTCAGTACGATATGATGAGATACAGAGTTCCAGTCTTTCGCGTGATGCGTTTGTCAGAATTAATATTAAAGGTCAATTTTTCACATAAATAAGAAGGTACTTGAGTTTCAGTCATTTTATATGCGAAATTACCTTTCATTATACCTCGTCTTTGTTCTAGCTCAGGCCATTTGAGCAGTTTATAGTACGGTGTGATATGCTCATTATAACTGAGGGGAAGAGAAGCCAAGGGGTGCAAGTGACACATGTTATCATTATAGAATGATAACAGGCATATGGAATTTTTTTCAAAAGTATATTTCTGAATATTCAAGGTACATACAGTATGTAAGGAGGCCCTTCTTGCGATGTTCGGCCGGTTGGAATGCTGGGGAGCAGAGAAGACGATGACTTGTAGCTCGGAGGGGAAGAGAGGGATGGAGGAAGGAAAGGCACATCGCGAGCCTCCTCTCGCTACCCATCACCCTTAGACAAAGTGCTCGCATTCCAAACAGCCCACCTCCCTCTTTCACTCAAGCCGATGCTGCGTCCGCAAGGGTCTAGGGACGCAGGCGATCGGTGGAACCAATGACAGTCACGGTGGGACATCACGTGGGGGGACGACGAGAGCACGCTCCGGGTGGAAGAATGCATCGACGGTGGTAGACAGTCGCGAAGCAGACGATGTAACAAAGTGTGCCATTAAGTGCGATCTTATGGAAATTGTGCATTTATTGCGTTCTCTCTCTCTTCCCCCTAAGGACCAACACCGGCCTAAAGTACCCATGGACTGGAAAATTGCAAATGTCGCTCTCATATTCAAAAGTGGTGATAAGGAGCAGCCATCGAACTATCGACCTCGAGGCAATACAGGAGTTGTGCGATGCGTGGCAGCAAGAATTAAACTTGGCAAAAAAAAATTCGCTGTCATGAATTTTTGGAAACGAAAAAGCTCTCTTCATGACAGCTATTGCATACACAAAAGCAAATTAGAGACTGTGGAATTGGTTAAATGCCTCGGAGGTAACTGACTAATTAATTATCGTGGGGTAAACATATTCAGGAAATTACCGGCCAAGCTAATCGTAAATTCGGATTTGTTAAAAGAGTACTCAGCAAGTGCGACGATAAAGTTAGGGAAATCAGCTACTTATCACTTGTTAGACCCCCCTTGGATTACGCTGCCAGTATTTGGGATCCTTATAAGGTAGGCTTATTACCGAGTTAGAACGCGTGAATAAAAGATCGGCAAGATACATAAAAAGCCGTTATGGTAATCTCGTTAGTGTTACTGACCTTTTGAAGCAACTGGGATGGGAATCGCTTTCAGACCGTCGATTACAATTTAGACTTAATCTATTATACAAGTTGCAAACCGATCTATTCTCTGACGACGTTACTAATATTTTATGAAATCCGTCATACTACGGTAGATCAGATAACGATAATAAAATTAGGGAACTAGAGTGCAGAATGGACAGATTTAAAATGTAATTTTTCCCGCGAACGATAAGAGACCAAAGCAGCTGCCAGTGAGACTTTTAACTAGGTTTATCGATAGATAGTGTAGCTCTTGGTATTAGTGGTTCTCCCCAATACTTATATCCTTATCTGATACATAGTACTTACAGCACGCTGTGCATGTTTTCGGCATAACTCTTGAAACTGTCCGTTAATGTATTTGCAGTATACATGAATACCCTCCCATTTCCTCTAACATAAGATTGGTAGCATATTGGTAGCATAGTGTGGTGCATAGTTGTAATTTACCGCGCACCCCTTACGGTTCCGGCTTTATCATTACAAATTGGTGTCAGAAGTGGGATCGATATTGCAATGAATAACACCATGTCGGATCGAGTAAGTGTCGGTGGTTGGGAGAGGGCCCTACAGCAGGTCATCGACGAAATCGGTGAGCATATCCGTCCTTTAACCATGGACAACATGGAGCCTGAAAGCCGGAATGGAAGGACCGGGAAAAGCTGTTTCTACGGTGAAGCCAAACTACTCGCTGTGTGACAGTCATGCCGCGGGTTTAGCCCTGGGTCGTAACGAGGGAAGCGGGTTGGGCGTCAGTATGGGATAGGAAGCGGGAGTAAATTTCGGCCCACACTCAGAAATTGGGGAAAGGAATGGTACAAGAGGGTGGGGATAAAGGATAGGAATCCCCTTTCGGGGGTAGTAATTCCCTCAGATCGGCGGGCGGATTGATCACACAATCATACAGGCCCCCTTTCTCATCACTGGGAAACAAAGGGAAGGATAGGGAACGATAAAGAGGATGTTAGGGAAAGGAAACGAAACATAACATTAACGCATTCCCCGCTACAGGGAAGGGCGAGACCTAATCTTACTATGCGCGACAACCTAAAGCCAAAAATCCGACTTCTCGAAGCGACGCTGCTCGCTTCCTAAACCAGACTGCTTGAACCACCTGTCTGCCTTGCCCCTCCGCTCGGACGGCTCGGACCCCCTCCGTGAGCCATCACCTAAAGCCCCTAAAGCTCTGTATTTGGAAAGTACGGTCAACGTTTGATCTCGGCAAATGCCGACAATCGAGGCTTCTGATTGGTTGTTCCCTACGTTTTGGGCCTCCGCGAGTGTTTTGTTAGCGTCAGTTGCCTGTTAGAAAGCATTGGGAGTGGTTGTGTTTTTCGTGAAGCAGCGTAGCGTTTTTTTGATATTTGGTTGTCAATATGCCTCAGTGTTGTGCAGTTGGTTGTTCAACGCAGGCGAAGAAAGGGACAAAGTTATATCTTATCCCTTCGGGAGCAGGGAATGAAGTAAGAAGAAGAAAATGGCTGCAAATGATATCCAGAGCTCACTGGTAAGTTCCGAATTGTTAACGATGTTATTGTGAACGAAAGCGCTAGAATTTCATGCCTTTTTATAGGTAACTTATATGGTTTTCTTGCAGTGATTTGGATTTATTGACAAACACCATTTCTTCAGAAACGTGCAAATGCAAACCACGGGAGCAATTAATAGGTATTGTTTTATTTTTGCATAGTTATTGATAGAATTGTGTGCCTTTATTTCTCTCACGCGTGAATAATACAGTGAATGAATGGTACTATTATTAATGCACCATTTGTGGATAAAAGTGAATTTACAAACCGCGTGCTTAATTATGAGGTGTCGTCTATGTGGTGAGTGTAATCAATCCATTCAAAATTGATTTGCTTGGGAAAATATGCCTCCTTATTACACACGATTCCCTACATAATCGGCTCTTTAGTGCGAATCAGGAGTTGAACATTTCCAGAGCATTGTTATATTTATTGTCTTACACCTTGACACATTTCCTCGTGAGCCTTAGTTCTGTAACGCCAACTAATCTTATTAAGATCACAATGAGAAACGATTGTCTATGAACGGATGTTGTACTATTACAATAGGCATCAGGGGAGTGGGTTTTTTATCATGTCCACAAAAGCATCTCTTTTCATATGTCTACTGCTGCTTTCATGCAGCTAAGTGCAAATTGATTTTTCCTGGATAATTTGTTTATCTCAGTCGCTATATATGTTTAACTCCTAAAACGTTTCCTCTCTAGATCTTCACAATGATGTAACTGCAGAGGAGTTACTGAGAGAACAAGCTGATGCGAGCATACCAGCTGCAGCAGGAGTGGATATATCCCTGTGATGCAGTGACGCAGGTGATTCACTCCACCCCTGCTAAGGAGAATGTCACAGAGGAAATTGAGGAACTAAGGAGGGAACTTATGTCATTGAAGAGGGAGATCCGTAAATTTGTGTGCTTGTTGTGTTGTGTGTTGTGAACACATTGTGTGCTTCACTATAAAGGATTGCGTGCCATGTTTGCTGTGCTGATGACATTGTGTGCCCCTCACTACATTGCGTCACATATCAAGTGCTATTGTAAACAAGCTCAAACTTAATGAAATTATGGCAATGTTGACTGATTCGTCCAGATGCTGTGATAATGTTCATCGATACCATTCAGGTTCTCAAATTAATACCAAGGCAATTAGAGCTAGCTAATGACCATCTTCAAAGAAAGACCATCCGATAACTTTTAAGTGTGCAAACTATTAACCGCATCAACCCTTCTTCACCTGCATTCATTTTTGTTGTGCTTACTGATTAGTATGGTATTAAATTTTGGAATGGTATTAAAAGTGTGAAAAATGCGTAGTAAGTGTTGGAGAAGACATAACAGCAATCAGTCCATTGTTTCTACTATTGACAAAATTAAAATGTGGAATCTATGTGAATTGAAGTGAAGTTAGTGACTAGTGAATTGCTCTTGTCTTGAAAGTGTGGTTGTTTACGTCCCAGTGAAGGGATAAACAGTGTAGTGTTTTATTATTCTTCATTCAGTGAATGTTGCCACCCCAAGTGTCATCTTTTTATTTCATTGAATTGTTGTCTCCAATGTGATTTTGGTGAAATAATTAATCCGTATGCGTTTAAGGCAGGTGATGACTAATTAGCAATAGACAATTGAATTTGTCCTTGGCAGGGATTATTGTGTTATTTTATAGTATCATAAATTGTGAGTGTGGAGTCCAAGTGAAAGGGTGATGATTTTTTTCTACTTATGCAATGTAAGTTGTTTCATTATGCTTCATTCATTAAATTTTATCATCTCAAAAGTTATCTTTTCATTTACTCGACTTGATGTCATTACCAAGTGCCTATTGTTCCTTTATATTTAGTGCCGCTGTACATGTGTCTCTGGAGATAAAGCGGGAATGATTAATCGCTGCCATATATATCTCACGGTACGTAATCATATTATTTTATCTTAGATAATTATATTACATATATTTCATATTATTTGACTGACGATGTGCCTCATGGTCAGTTCCTCAGTTAAACATGGAGTGCTGATCGTGTAAATCCTGTCAAAATGCTCACTTGACAATGACAATGCAGAACATAAATTAGACAGTAGCGTGTTAAATTTATCCGCCGTTAAAAGTCTCGTTCCGGTGCGGAGTAAGATCAGTAACGAAGCCAAGGTATCTCAAAATTCATTTTTCTCACAATTATTGTCGCCCGTGTGATAAGCATGTCCGCTCGCAGTATCTGAAGTACCAGGGAATCTAAGGGAGTTGTGGACGTGAAATTAACCTTAATTGAGAATGATTAAAATAACAGTGACAATAAAAGGTTGGTCACCGTCTGTTCTCTATGAGGATTCACTTCATGGTCGAAGAATTGACATGACGTTTTACTCCTATTGCAGAGAAATATTCTATACCTAGTCGATTTTGATACCTAATTGATAAGTAAGCTAATATTTATGTAGTATTATAACAATTTAAAATGCCATTCCGCCAGTTATCAACGAGAAGTCACTTTACGAGCGAGGAAAATATCGCGACGTTCCACTTGCATTGCAGACGACGCCGTCTGCTGTCGTTTGAGTCGTCTGCTGGGTTCGTATTAAACAGGCCGACTCCCGCATTTTGGAGGATAAACTTGATATGAAAATGATGTGGTATTATAGGCAATTTAATCATTCACAAGTTATCATGGCTCAAATTCGATGAAATATAGTTAATTAATTTTTATCTCGTGAAAACATGTTTAGTCCCTATCTCTCCCATGTTAACAAAGGCCCACGATGGCTAAATGCGCAAAGTTGACCGTACTTTCCAATCAAGCGCTTTACCATCACCTGCACAACAGTGAACTCCGCGGCCAAGTGTGGCATCAAAAAAAAAAGAAAAACAGCGGGTGCACCCCCGCGAAAGCATATAAACGTCACAGCTGATCACAACAATTGAGTTATTTTCTGGCAAGCCGGGGGAGAATGTCCTGGCCTTCTGCGACCAAGTGCAAAGGATGGGCGAGTTGGGCGGATGGACGAACGATGAGATGCTGAAGGTGATCGAGGCCCCCGCAGAGGGCGAAGCAACGGAATTTCTACGGAGGAAGCCGGAATGCCAAAATGCTGCCAACTACGAAGAGTTTAAACGAGGTCTGGTGGAGAGGTACCGAACAAAATACAGCCTTCGCTTCTTCCTAGAGCTGCTCTCATCTATGAAGCTGGGTACCAAAAAATACCTAGAATCATTAACCGACATGGTTAGAAGGACGAACACGCACCCTTATGACTCTGGCGAGGAGGCGGAGTCCATGCAGGCGATCCTTTTCTAGGCGGATCAACATGCTCTTGATATAAAGGATTTAAGGTTTTCCATTCCTTGGTTTGCTCTTGATGTCTTCCTCAACGGCCTACCGTGGGAGCTGGGCCGTCTTTGCAGACTATACACACGAAAAACCTTCGAGGAAGCTGTGCGGAGTGCCATCCGAGTCCAGGAAGCTGAACGGCGACCGGAAGCTGCATAGGCGCCACCGGCCATCAGGCGATCCTACCGGGTTCCGGCCGAGCGGAGATGCTACAACTGCGGTCGTGCGGTTCACCTAGCGCGGCAACGCCCGGAGTCCCCAGAGGCCTGTTATTTCTGCGGTCGAAGCGGACACTTTGTGCGCGAGTGCCCTAGGCAACGGTGGTGGAGCGAGGATCTTTGAACGGTGGGGAGCTTAGAGATGCCACCCACCCCAAGCCCATGTAAAAGTGAGTTTACTCCTTAAGGTACAGTGTACCTCAGGTTACGATGATTTGGTGGTAGACGCTGTAATCCGAGATCAGTCGAGTGGACTTCTGATTGGTACGCGTGCCCAGGTGTCGCTTTAAGAGCGGAGTTTTTGTGTAGAAGGGGAGTGGTCCAAATCCAACTTCCGTGTCCGGGGCATCACGGGGAGAACTGTATGGATTTTTGGCGAAGCAGTAATACCCCTAACGATTAAATATTTCATTTACCCGGCTCCCATGCAAATTGTTGAGTCCTTGGTAGATTATGATGGAATATGATGGAATATTAGGCTCAGAATTCCTTGCGAAGCACGGCTCCATTATTGATTTAGGGAAGGGGATTTTGAGGCTTGGCGACGATTTTGCGTGGCTCAAGAATAGACTAAAAATCTGTACGTAAAATGAGAAACGAGTTAAAGTGTCGGCGACTATTTCGGAAATTTCTGTCGAGGTGAAGTGGGAGGATAAGGGTCGCGTCCGTAGAGGAATTGGTCGTTTTGAGGAAGTTAATGTTTGCGTTTCACGGGACGTGGATATACCCCCTGAGCGAAAAATTAATTAAAGTTATACTTCGTAAGGGTAGGTTTTCCGAGGGGCAGCTATGTTTGGTATAACCGATGTTACGTGACGTAGAGGGGTTATGCTTGGCCCGAAGTGTGTGTCATGTTTCGGAAAATAATGTTATGGTAGTGAAAGTCTCCACTTTTTGGAAGGAGGTTGTCACCATCCCCAAGGTTTCTTGGGTAGCAGTGATATCAGAGGTTGTGGCGGAGAGAAACAATTGTGACGCGAGGGTACATAGAGCCGAGATTCACAGAGATCCTAGCATTATAGCGAGTTTCGTAGGCAAACTAAGTAATTTAGAAAAAATAGGATAGAGAGTGATTATTTCCCATCTTAGAAGAATACCGAGATTTCTTTAACAAGAACGACTAGCCTCCGGCTACCAATATCACGTCCCACCGCATACCTACACTAAATACGAATACATTATTTCGGAAGCCTTACAGAGTGCCGCGCCATCAGAAGCCGGTTATTGAGAATTTTGTCGAGGAACAGCTGAGTGCCGGGGTAATTGTCCCAGTTGAGAGTCTCTGGGCCTATCCCGTAACTGTAGTTTATAAGTCTTTGGATGGGACACCGAAGTATAATTTCTGTGTTTATGGCCTTCAATGTGATCACCGTCCCAGAGTGTACCCCCTGCCAAATATTTTTGCTATTATTGGGGGAATGTCGATATTTTACGACGCTGGATTTAACCATTCCAATGCAGCCTGACTCTCAAGGTAAAACAGGGTTTAATGTCGACAGCGGGTATTATGAATACACGCGCAACGCTCTGGCCACGTTCCAACGAATGATGTATTTGGTGCTGCAGGGCTTAAAACCCACCCAGTTTATGGTGTACTTGGATGACGTCATCGTATTTGGGGCCGATAGACAGCAGCACGCAGAGAGGTTATGTAGAGTATTTGAAAGGTGTATGTATGAACAGTGGATAGTGAAATGGAGCCGGGATATTGATAATGGTAAAGTTATTCCTTCAACTGTCATCGATGCTCATAATGCATGCCATCCTGTTCTTTTTCCACTAATAAAGAAACTTTTCTTGGTTATCTTAAATTTGCCTGTCAGTATTGCAAATGCTGAAAGGTCTTTTTCTACCCTGCGCCTTCTGAAAAGTTACGTGCAATCAAGATGCGGTGAAATTCGCTTAAATGGCTTTGCTATGTTGTACAACCACCGTCATATTCATGTAGACCCCGACAATGTAATAAACAGGTTTTCTGAACAGAAAGAAACAAGAAAGAAAAATTTGCTGTTGTAATTTGTGTACATAAATATTATATTGTCAAGACCTAGACTATTTGAATTCAAGTTGATACTCAAAACATTACAACTAAATAATATTTTCTTAATTTACGTCAGCCCGTATATCTGTATTTGTGAGAGTGACTGCATTACCTCAAAGAAAAAGTCTATACTTTATTTATTTCATTACTTTTAATATTAAGTAAAGCCTACTTGTTTTAGTCGTTATTAAAATTAATATGAATGTATTTTACAGCCTGTTAGATCTTCTTTGAATGCTATCATTTTGACATTTATTGAAAAAATAAAAATATTAAAGGAAAATAGTATTTTCTGAATACTTATTTTTTATTTCCTTCCAGCCCATTTTAATTTTGTACGGCACTAAAGAAGGAAGGAGTTTGCAATCCTTGTGTAGGCTGCCGCGGGTTGATGGATTAATTTATCACATCTACTATGTAATATAGCCACACCAAAACTACGTTCCAAGCGCTTCATTTCTTTTAATTTTCCCAGTGAATTCCACCCGGGCCCCCGTTTAGTTGAGAGGTATTGCATACCCCCCAGGCGCCGCGGAAATTAGTGAACTGCCACCCCTCAAACAACGACCTTAATCCGCCCCTGGAAATAACTATTCCGTTTTCAATTTGGATCTCAGGAGCGACTAACGTATATGCCGTGCGGGATTCATACCTCCCGTCCTAATGGGCGAGAGTTCTCGACCGAGGCAAATTGTGACCGCACGCCTCCGGTGGGCGTGTCCGTTGTCAGCCACGGCAACCGTCGACACGCGCACTCAGTCTTGACGGTCCCGTGCCGTCTTCTTCCGCTTCGACCCCACGTCGTCAGGGCGACGATCTAACGCGTGTCTCGCTGCCAATCGCCACGACGCACAGTGGGGCAAAACCCCACTTTAGGTGGACTAAAGTCCAAAAATGAAAGTTTGAATTAGGGTTTCTGAAATAGTAGGTTGGGTAACCTGATGTTTGAACTACGTAACGGTGTATTTAATAGGTTGGTAGGTATGCACCTGCGCGTAGAAATGAGTGTCAAAGTGAGAGAATAGCGGAGCACTATTATTATATCATTATATTATTCATTTAAGTATGAGCTAGAGATTGTAAAAGAAATCAACTTCCATTGAATTGCAAAAGGACTGTTACGATATGAAAGTTATTATGCACGAGAGGCGGATAGGAAATTCATCCGGCCGCTATAGCCGCATGGCAGCGAGTAAACTATAATATAAACAATTTCAATCATGGAAATAAAATGCAAGTACCGAAAATAATATATGTTTATGAAGTTATTACTAGTTTGTAATAAGTCAAATTTGGATGCTATATGTATTATGTCCACTCTCAGGTACAAGTGGTGATGTTTGTTACACCAGAGCTGAGATTTTTGAAATCTCAGCCCTGTGAAACTTATGTTCAAATCGTATCATGTTTTCTATGAAACATGAAAATATTTTGCAAAGGTGATTACTAAAATAATTTTGTAAATTTTATAGCAGATTCATTTTCGACGACCATCTCAAATTACGTGAATATTTTTTTTTGATTCGTTCAGATTATTCTACTGAAAAAGAATTTTACCGTCAAAAATTGTAAAAATAATAAAATTTGCAAAACAAATCATAAAATACAATACATATTGCAAATTTGATATCAGATTTCATTTAAGCAATCTCAAAAACATGCACACCTATTTTGGAGTTGATTGTAAAATGTTTGGACTTTTGTCCGTCTAAATTGGGGTTTGACCCCACTGTGCGACGACGCCGCCGCCCCCCCCCCCCCCCCGTGCGGGTGAGCTGCTCATTTGGCAACACCACCACTGCCCCCCGCAATCACCTCTCACGCGGCACCACGCATTGCGCACGTCGAAATAGATCGTTGACGGGCGCTGGAGAATAAAAGAACGTCGACAGCCCGTGTTTTCATATCCTTTGGATTTTTAGTACATGCGTCTAACACGGACAGTGTAAAATTAATTATTACTTTGAAGTAAGACCTTACAACTTGCCATTTCGAGGACTTAGTTTGAGCTAATGTGTCACTCTTTTACGAAACCTTCATTTTCGAAAATGAAGTGAGAATTTAGTACTTTTTTGTATATTTTTTTTAAACAACGACGAGTTTCGATGTCTTATAACATCATCATCAGGCAATGCTAAACCTGTACCTTTGTGATTATTTGATGATTTATTTGATTTATTTTGTTTTACTTTTAGTGCATTTATTTTTTATTTTACTTGATTACTTGACATTATGATTACCTGATTAATTACCTGATGATGATGTTATGAAACATCGAAAATTGTCGCTGTTGATAATAAATCTAAGGAAAACGACGACATTCTCACTTCATTTTCATTATGAACTTCCACAATTTAACGCTTGAATCCGTGTATTATACCTTCATTCGTTACGAATTTTTTTGCCAACAGAATATTTCACTCGCGCACATCGTGTCATTCGTCGTCACTCGTGTGCTCAGAAGTATTTCACTTCAAAGTGTTCCGCTAGCTGCGCCAACTTCAAATTCTAGGATGTGTAGCTTCCAATGACCCTTTTGGTCCCCTCGTTCTGCACTCGTCGTCGTTGCGAGGAGTGACGAAGAGCGACAACCGGGGAAAACAAACGACGCACGGTGGATGAGGGGCGGGGAGAGAAATGAAAGTCGAGGACGGCGCCCGTCGAGACGCCGACGACGTTCTCGACGCTAATTGACGCGTAGGCCCGTGAGAATGCCACCACGGAGGGGCGCGCAAGCGTCACCGACTTCCCTCTGGTGCGAGATGGTTCCATATCTCTAGAGACCGTATTCGCTTTTTATTTTGTAACTTAATCAGTTATAAGAAATTAACTATAGCCAGAGTAACGACTCAAAAACTGCGTTTTCATGAATGGACTCCCCAGTAGACGTGTGAGCCACACCTACGACGTCCACGCCGTCGGCCCCGGGTCGGTGGTCGGCGTGACTACCGCTGCCGTCCCCGGTGTCACGTGATAAAGCCGGCATTCACTCAATATTAGTCTGTGTACTCGATTATTTATCTTACTCTGGCACTTTTTATCTACTCGTAGGGTAATTTTAACCTATCAGAGCAAGTTCTGGTGTAGCCCTCCTTAAATTACCAAGGCCAAGTATAGATTTCATCAACGTCTCCACCCATTCGTAAAGACGTGTAAGATAATCTCATTCTCCTTTTCGGAGTACTCCGTAAAGAGGTGCCTCGACCAATGTCTACCAGACCTTTGTTGGTAAGATAAAACAACTCATAGAAGCAGGCCATTGATTTGGATCAATAACTCTGGATATGTGAACTTCGAGTAATCATCAGAACTGGATAAATTTCACGTACTCACATGTAACAACTACTTTATTTACACGCATATCAGACTCACACGCGAATAAGACGCACCCCAGATTTTGAGGCAAAAAATCGTGAAAAATCGTTTGATCACGCATATAAGACGCACCCAGAACAAAAATTGTTGTTGTATCTGTAATGTTTTTATAAAACTACAAGTTTTACAAATGTTTTAGAATTATGGTTCTACTCACGTGTCTGGTCATTTTAGAATGTTCTGTGTTATTTTATTGAAAAATTGTAAAACTCGACCCTTTTATGTTATTTTAAAAATTTTAAGTAAACATTATATCTGTTTTTTTAGCATTTAAAATCATCGCTAACTTCCCCGACCCTTCCTCGAGGCACGCAGTACCAATTTACCAATAACATTTTGGCAATTTTTCACGGTTTTCGCCTTTTGTACACTCGTATAAGGCGCACACGCGTGTAAGACGCACCCCACTTTTTGGGCCTAGGCTGTGCGCGTAGGCTTGCGAACCTAAAGAACTTTGCCTCTCTTGAGCAGGCACCTCACCAGTTGTTCAGTGTAAAGGGCACTGGGAAAAGTCAGGATGCAAAACTCATGGTCAACCAAGCATGCCAGATTGTAAAATCTATCAGCTATAGAACGTCCAACCTGTAGTTTTCGTTCTGTAAGGAACAACAAGGGATCATCAACAGGTAACTTTCCCGAAGCAGGTAGAGGAAGATTCCCTTCCAGAAGAGTCTGGGGACGAATATGATATGAAGGTGAAATGGAAATTGATCCTGTAGAAAAGAGAAATGTTGGATCCGCATATAAGCCATTCATTTGGCAGCGATTATCTCGTATGTACCAAAACAGTAAAACATATTACATTAACAAGCTGGTACTTCAGCAATGATATTACTGCATCAATTTCAGAGAGTGTATGCGGTCAAAACAATAATCCTGTTGACAGCATGCGAGCTAACATAGGGAGATGTGATCTACGTTTCAGTTCGTCTTCTACAAGGAACATCAATGGCATTGCCCGAAAAGCTGAAGAAATATATCACATACTTATCGAGTCCTGCTTTGACGTGGCCCTCATACTAGAAATATGACTCACCCCAAAGAAATCTCTCTACATTCCTGGTTACCGGAAGTATTGAAATGACCGAGGATATCGCACTTCCTGGCGGCGTCCTCATTTTGATTGCAAACTCAATAAACTCCACCCAACTTCCTTCCCGGCCACAAACTTCCTCGAAATGATTAGTATATGCATCCGAGGAAGAGTGTTTGCCGGCGGTGATCTCAATTTGAAACACCTAACCTGGGGATTCAGGTCTATCAACACGGAGGTGAGACACCATGATCTGCAAACCAAAGTTGGATTTTACATCCTCGCACCATCCGAACTCAACGCACATCTGCGCCGCTCCCGGGAAACTCAGCGACATTCTGGACATCGCCCTTCATTTTTACCTCCAATCACCCGAACCACCAACCGTCCTGGACTCTTCTGCTTCTGATCACCTACCGCTTCTTGACGTCCTAAACACCTTACCTACAATCGTTTAACCACAATATGAATAAATACAGGAAATTAAGGTTCTAGTTCCTGATCAAGTGCATCACCTGTAAGCCCTCCCCATGTAATCTCCTCAAGATGCGGAAAAAATTGAATCCGCTCAAACCCCCGACTCAACCCATTTCCTACCGTTCCAACAGCCTTCAAAACATCCTAAGCAAACTATTTGAAACCCTGATTCACAACCACCGAATATCCATTCTTAAACAGCACGTTGTCCTTCGCCCGGAGCAGATTGATTTCCGAACCCAAGCTTCCACCTACCATCAAATTCTCCACCTTGTGGAACACGTCACCAACGGATTCAACAAAAAAAAACGGACAACCTACGCCGTCTTTCTCTATCTCTAAGCAGCGTCTGATCGAGTTTGGACCCTGGGACTCATCCTCTAACTTTTCCTTCTTCTGCTACCCACAGACCACCTGATTTTTTGCTCTCCGACGATTCTGGTGGTCCGTATGCCCCTGCGATCTCGATAAGCCATTGGCTTGTTATCAGGTTTCCTAGGGGCCGAACCACCAGAACTTGACAGAAACACTCGCCGCCACCGGAGCCGGCTGATCACAAACAGGTATGCTTCGCCCGCCAATCAGTCGGAAATGAAAGATGAGGAGGAGTCGGGGTTTGGCGCCCGCTCACCGGATTCGATCAGCACGTGGCCGATGGCTGCTTACCTTCTCGAGCGGCGGGCCCGCCTCGGCTCGCCCCTCCTCCGCCTTCTGCCCCCTCAGCGCCGCCTCGTGCGAAGCCGTGGGCACGCACACGAGGAACACGAGTCCGGACATGGCGGCCGACGACGACCGACTGACACTGCTGCGTTACCTCCACGACGCGTGCCAACGAAGATTCACTCCGCGTGGCGCCTTTGAAGGAGAAGGGAAGGACTGTTATTCACCCCCCCCCCCCCACATAACCACTGCTACCACCCGGACGATACTCACTCTTAGTTCCTGCGTTTTATTCATTTCTTTCTCCAACCTACGTTTTAATACACACCGTTATGGCGAGTAGAGTTGATGAGGTTACACTTAACACCCCCGTTATTTGTTCATTTCTTCCTATTACCTTTTTAGAATGTGGAGTTCCTTTGTGCTATATTCCAAGAATCGGGAAGGTCTTCTTTCAAACATTTTTTACGGATATCCTTGAATACTTCAAACACTCTTGTTTGGACATGCCTCCAGGGCCCAGAACTTCCCTAGTTTTATACATCTCAATTCTCTGTCAATACCCTCTGTCATTAATTCAGGAATTTCCAATTCCTCGACCATTTTTAATTCAATTCTCGAGTCTCTTCATTCCTAACAATTTTCTGCAAACAGTTCTTTGTTGTGATTTTCCCATTGTGTTTCCAATAGGGTGCATTTTTATTTAATTACTCCCACATTTTGCAATAAGTTTACGACATTTTAGATCTTTCCAATTATATTACTGCCCATTAAAGAGTCTACTTCTGAACATTTAATCATATTATCCTTCATGCTCTCGGACGGAACGGTCGTGCCTTCGAGTTCTCCCCATTTCGGTGCCTCGCTGCCTAACTGCTCCTGCACCTGCTCGCTTCCTTACCACTGTAGCTACCCGTTGCATAGTGTCTTGAAGCTGCAACCTTAGTGTAGTGACATGTATTAGTAGCAGTCTTTTCTATTCCTTCTAACTAGATATTTACAAGTTAGTCGTTTATTCTTTGTTATTAGTGGTGAATTCACCAGTGTTAGTAGTATTGAAGAGTAGGTGGTGTGCCTGTGCCCTTTCACAGCCGTGATATCCCGGTCTTTGCCTCGTGCTCGTCAGTCGAAGGTGTCTGCTGGAAGTGATAAGTAGTTTCTTAATTCTACGGTAATTACCTGTTGCCACATTCTTTGCATCTAATTACTATAATTTTTTCACGTTTAGTGTATTCAGTAGTAAGTGGCTTCTGTTGTATATCTTTTCCGGTTACTTTTTTATATATTTTACTGTTGATATTTCTTACATATCGTTCGTCCACAAATCTGGTGTTCCGGTGATAATAACATATTTATTTTATTCAAGTTACGCTAATTCTTAGTGACCGACTAGCTAAATATTAAATGACTTATAATATTCCATTGCTGTAATCATTGCGCGTTTTTTGTTCTACGTACTGATTATTGCTATTTAATATTTTACTATACACATTTTTCCTATTGTGTAGATAGTTTACATACATTTTCTCCTTTTGATATATTATATAGATAGTATTATTTATATAGGTATATGTAAATTAAACCGTTACTAAAAATAACTAAAAAGGTTAGCAATCTAATATATTTTTCACTTGGAATCGGCCATTATTCCATCTTCATATCACCATTGTACTGTCCAATTTTATGTATTTCCTATCCTCTTTCTTTCACCATCTGTCTGAACGATATATATATATAAATATATAATGATCTCCTTCAGCTGACGAAGGGTCCTTAGCCCGAAAGCTACCCTAAGCAGTGGACACCGGTGTTGTCATGGATCATCTACCAGTGAGTGTCCACTGATTTACTTTCCTATCCTTCCACAACCTCAACGCCTTGTTGCTAGCTTACACTATAGTTATACAAACGACATATTTATTTCCTTTTCTTTATATATATATATTATTTTTCCACGAACTCATACTTATATATATATATATATATATATATATATATATATATATATATATATATAACCATTCATTCATTCACTCAAACCGCTCACAGGCGTAAATAATAAATATATCGTTCAAATAGGTGGTGAAAGAAAGAGGATAGGAAACACATAAAAAGTGATGACAAAATGGTGATGAGAAGATGGAATGATGGCCGATTCCAAGTGAAAAAAATTCGTCTAGACCGTGAATTGAACCACGGACCTTCCGAATTCGCGCCGGATGCTCTGACCACTAAGCTATCTAGACTACTAAAGAAACACTGGAATCGGCGGGGGGTTTATATGAATCAAACACCCCCAAGATTAGCCCGTAAAAGTCGCCGAGAGGTGGCGCTGGGCATTTTCACTCACCGGCAGAGAAGAAATTACGTACACAGACGAGGAAAGCAAAGTTTGAATCTGCCCAGCGCCACCTCTCGGCGACTTTTACGGGCTAATCTTGGGGGTGTTTGATTCATATAAACCCCCCACCGATTCCAGTGTTTCTTTAGTAGTCTAGATAGCTTAGTGGTCAGAGCATCCGGCGCAAAATCGGAAGGTACGTGGTTCAATTCCCGGTCTAGACGAATTATTTTCACTTGGAATCGGCCATCATTCCATCTTCACATCACCATTGTGTCATCACATTTTATGTGTTTCCTATCCTCTTTCTTTCACCACCTGTTTGAACGAAATATTTATTATTTACGCCTGTGAGCGGTTTGAGTGAACGAATGAATGGTTGTATGGCCGGAATGGCTCATTTCTACTTCTTGGGCTCTGCATGCCCCGAAACGCCTGTTCTGTATCTTTACCACTGTCTGTGTGCCTGATTCAAACTTTGCTTTCCTCTTCTGTGTACGTAATTTCTTCTCTGCCGGTGAGTGAAAATGCCCAGCGCCACCTCTCGGCGACTTTTACGGGCTAATCTTGGGGGTGTTTGATTCATATAAACCCCCCGCCGATTCCAGTGTATCTTTAGTAGTCTAGATAGCTTAGTGGTCAGAGCATTCGGCGCGAAATCGTAAGGTCCGTGGTTCAATTCCCGGTCTAGACGAATTTTTTTCACTTGGAATCGGCCATCATTCCATCTTCACATCACCATTGTGTCATCACATTTTATGTGTTTCCTATCCTCTTTCTTTCACCACCTGTTTGAACGAAATATTTATATATATATAGATTCTTCCTATACCTTTCGCTGAAGGTGGCGGCGATCCACCGAAAAATTTACAACCCGTGTGAGTGTCTTTTTTATGTGTTCTCATTTTAGTCACACTTGTGACAAAGTTTTTATATATTTGTGTTCACGCTCGTGAAAGCTTCCAATGAATATATATATATATATATATATATATATATATATATATATATATATATATATATAACCATTCATTCATTCACTCAAACCGCTCACAGGCGTAAATAATAAATATTTCGTTCAAACAGGTGGTGAAAGAAAGAGGATAGGAAACATAAAATTTTACATCACAATGGTGATGTGAAGATGGAATGATGGCCGATTCCAAGTGAAAAAGATTCGTCTAGACCGGGAATTGAACCACGGACCTTCCGATGTCGCGCCGGATGCTCTGAATCACTAAGCTATCTAGACTACTAAAGAAACACTGGAATCGGCGGGGGATTTATATGAATCAAACACCCCCAAGGTTAGCCCGTAAGGTCGCCGAGAGATGGCGCTGGGCATTTTCACTCACCGGCAGAGAAGAAATTACGTACACAGAAGAGGAAAGCAAAGTTTGAATCAGGCACACAGACAGTGGTAAAGATACAGAACAGGCGTTTCGGGGCACGCAGAGCCCAAGAAGTAGAAATGAGCCATTCCGGCCATACAACCATTCATTCATTCACTCAAACAGCTCACAGGCGTAAATAATAAATATTTCGTTCAAACAGGTGGTGAAAGAAAGAGGATAGGAAACATAAAATTTTACAACATAATGGTGATGTGAAGATGGAATGATGGCCGATTCCAAGTGAAAAAAATTCGTCTAGACCGGGAATTGAACCACGGACCTTCCGATGTCGCGCCGGATGCTCTGAACCACTAAGCTATCTAGACTACTAAAGAAACAATGGAATCGGCGGGGGGTTTATATGAATCAAACACCCCCAAGGTTAGCCCGTAAGGTCGCCGACAGATGGCGCTGGGCATTTTTTCACTTGGAATCGGCCATCATTCCATCTTCACATCACCATTGTGTTGTAAAATTTTATGTTTCCAATTCTCTTTCTTTCACCACCTGTTTGAACGAAATATTATATATATATATATATATATATATATATATATATATATATATATATATATATATATATATATATATATATATATATATATATATATATATATATATATATATATATATGCCACAAGTGAGGCTGAATTAAACACAGAAACACTCACAAATTATATTCTGATATTTCGGTTGCCGTTGCAACCTTTTTCACAGAAGGAAGGTAACATACTGGTAGGGAGGCAGGGGATAAGAGGCAGGGGACAAGAGGCAGGGGGCAAGAGGCAGGGGACAAGAGGAAGGGTGAGGTAGGAGGAGAAGGAGGAGGAGAGGGGTATGATGGGGGAGAAGAGGGGAAGGGCGGGAGGGGGTCAGAGGAGGAGATAGGGGTGTGGAGGGGGAGAAGAGGAGAAGGGGCGGGAGGGGGTCAGTGAGCTCGATTTAATCCCGACCCCGGGGGGATTGTAGCCTGCAAAAAGCCAGATACATGTCATCTCTAATGTCTTTAATGGAAGGGGGAAGCAGAGGGAGGGAGGGAAGCCAAGACGCCTACTCGGAAGCATTTATCGAAACTGCGGTTGTGGGAGGAAGCATGGATCGGGACGGGGAATGAAGCATTTTTCAAGGACGGCTTACAACTAGCACGGTGGCCGGTTATCCTAACACTGTCGTTAGTCGTGAGTCCGATGTATTAAGAATCGCATAAGTTGCACAGGAAGATGTAGACAATGTTATAGGAAGTGCAAGACCGAGAGGGGACAGAAGGAAGTGGGTGGGAGAGGAATTCGGCGGGGAGGGGGTCGGTGATAAGGATAGGGCACGTTTTGCTTCTCGCGCGATGGCAGGGGTTTGGTGTGGTTTTGGAGCTAATGGTGGGTTTATACAGCAGTTTGGTCGTTTTTAGGATGCTGGAGATGTTTGGGGGGGCGTCTGAAGGTAAGAGAGGGCAGGGGCGGATTCAGCATCAAATTTGGGGGGGTCATGCCCTGGGTCCGGGGAGTATGGAATAACTCAAACTTCTCTCACGTTTGGGACTTGTAGCCATGAATTTGCATATACACTCCCTTTACTCCTTTAAAAGGATACATAAACTATTTAACTAATAAAAATTAAAAAATTTTGATAAAATTTTTGGGGGTCATGACCCCTGTGACCCCCCCTAAATCCGCCACTGAGAGAGGGACATTTGGGGAATGTTTTCTTGGTGGTAAGATTGTCAGCAAGGAGTGGGAAAAGGTTTTGAAGGATTTTTTGAGGGCATGGACGCCTGGGAAGTAGGTAGTACAGAGGGAGAGGTTGTAATTATCTTTATAGTATGTAGTATACTCGTCAAGTAAAACATAGACTCTAAGCTAGAGGGTAGTTCAATTAGTGGGGTCAATAATTGTGTATTGCCAGTAAGCAATTCAACAAAGAGTATTCGGAGTATGGGGTCCAACAATAGCTTAATTGAGGCAGCAATTTTGAAATGTCCTTGAAACGTACAAACAATAAATGTGAAGCACTAGTCGTTGCAGCAGTTAATTTCCCCAGTTTAAAAAATAAGACTTCAGAATTTCACCATCTTATTCATATCACGGAGTGCAACGTCATTATTGGCACAGAGAAAATGGAAAATCTGTGCATTTAGAGGGATTGATGGTTACGTTCCATTTAGTGCCCCAGGTGTGATAATCGTCCAGGTGGTTTTGTAAATTTCGTTGGGCTACAGCATCCCATCTCTGTGATGATGTAATAGTTGTGTCTTCAGCGAAAATATAGTTTTGTATTGGGGGAGGTAGGGAGGTCAATGGTGTATATTTGATAGTAGGGAGGGTTAAAGACAGCTCCTTGTTGCACACCGGCAAGGTTAGGATATGAAGGAGTCTGATTATTATGGAAGATTATGAGAAAAATTAATCTTGTAGGAAGCAAAATATTATTTTGATAAACTATGGTGGGAAATTGAGGGTTTTTAACTTTAATGTTAATCCTGATTTTTAGAATTTATCAAACTCCTTGTCGGCGTCAAGGAATGCAGCAGTTGTGAGCCGTCCATGATGTTGATCAAGGAGGATATTTTTGGTGATACGGGCAATTTGGTGGATTGTAGATGTGTGGGGAGTAAATCCAGCATGTTCAAGGATCTTCTGGGGTATCAAGATTTTTTTAAAATTGGTAAGGAGTTTCTCATTGATTTTATAAAACAGGAAGTTATAGTAATGAGAAAGTGATTATTTGGGTTGGTTAAATTTTTGTGTTCTTTTGGGATTACAATTATTTTGCTGCCTTTCTTGAGAGTAGGCAAGTAGCTAAGGTACATGCACGAGTTGAGAAATTGCATGAGAGAAGGAAGGAACTCAGGGAGTAAGAGTGTGATGGCTTTTATGGGAATTATATCAGGGCCTGGTGTTTTGTTAATCGGTAGGATACTGAAGATGTATTGTAGTTCTTTTCGTGTGCATTGATTACATTGAAAAGAGGGTGATTAAATAAAGGAGGCAACAGTATCTGTTACTTCTTTATTGAAGGCAGCATTGGTATGGCTACTATTTACTTAAAATCTCTCGCTCAGCACGTTGGTAAAGAGATTAGCCATGTCTGTAGGAGATGAGTAGATAAAATTGTTGTGGTGGAGAGGAAGGGAGTGAATTTTTTTCTTATGAAGTTGGCGGGCTAATTTCCAGTGTGAGTTGTCCCAAGTTTTGAGGCTTTTTAATTCACATTCCCATTGTACATTTCGGAAGTTTTGTAATAGAATTTTATTTCATGATTTAGAATATTTATTATGTTTAGGTGAGGGTTCCGGGTAAGGGAAAATTCGCGACGGGTTGTGTTTCTGGTGGTCTTTAGCTCTCGAGTGTGCCTTGGAAGGAATATTACTTCAAAACATGGATCAATTAAGTCAAGTGAAGACGATCTGAGATTCGAGATGTGATAAAGTCGGAGGAAATGAAGAGGTTTACAAATTATCCTTTGCGGATTTCAATTACTTCGCAGAAGCCAGGACTCAAATATCCATTGGATTCTCCATTGGAGAACGGGGAATACCCCAGTTGGAAAAGGCATATCTTCCATTATTCCTTGTCTATAAAAGGCGATTGCCGCGAATCGTCGCTCGAGGAGATCGAATCGTGTCGAAGAGAATATATGAATTGTGACATTTAGAGTTTTTCTAATAATTCAATTACTATAAAACATCATGAGTAACTTCTTGTCCTTGTGTAGGCTTCCGCGGGTTGATGGATGACCTGGAAAACCCGGAAGACCTGTATCTTCACATCATGAGTTACTTAGTATTTCTGCCTGTTTTGACATGCTTTTGTATGCTACAAGGCACATCCATGACGCTTAAACAGATTTATAAAATATAAAACGCATAATGCAGCCGTCAAAAAAAGCATTTTGACGGCATCAAAAGTTGTTTTGCTGCACAAGAGCTAATTTTTTGAAAGAGAAAGGAAAAGAATCCTAAAATAGTCACAGTAGCGAAATTAGATCTGTAAATATGGTTTCACCTAGCGTGAACATTTTCATACGTACTCACAACACTTATTTAATGCCCTTTATTGCTCCATTTTTTCTGCACCTAGCTATAGGGAAAAGGTGTGAATTTTAACCTTTTAGCCTAACGATCCTTTAACAACGCGGCTGAATTACCTTCGTTCGTCTGATTCGGCCGTGTAAAGGACCCTGGCATGTATTGAATGACATGGCTCACGGTTTAGTATTTGGAAGGGCATTTGAACTTGTACTGATAGTATCGTTTTTGTGACATTGACCGATTTTTTATAAAATTTTAAACTTCAACTAAGAGCGAGTATAAACCGTGAACCAATGATATCATATAGTATAATATGAAGAATATTAAGCAGGCTACCTTCCATTCAGGAATCCTATGAGTGAGACCTTTATTTACCCCTTTCCTTAGTTCTCATTTCACTACGGGGACAATCCCTAAACAGAAAATATTCGAAGGAAAGATAAAAGTGTGTACGGATATCGCAATACTTTATTCACGCAAGGAAGCTGAAGAATACCTAATGAATTGACGAATCCAAAATAAAGATCACTTGCTCAATAACATTGAGATCTTATTAGACTTGCTTTTTCCGCGATTCTCTTCTAGTCCAAGTCTACGTCTCTAGGCAACAACATTCATACATTTTCGCGGAAAGCACCTCATTTCTTGACTATTTAAACAAAGTTTAGTCGATATCCACTATTGATTGAGTTTTGTCTCCGAGTTCCTAATAATTTCAAACACCTCTTACCTACGGTGATCGTGTAAGGCCCCGTATCGTATATGGTTTGACTCCCTTTTGCATCACCGCTATTACTGCATTTATTAATTCCCCTTACGCCAGATTTTATCACGCACCAAACGCGATTAATTACAAAAAATCGTAAAAGCAACTCCTACGATGTGTATTGTGGATTTTTTTCAAACTTCCGGGAACAGTAAATAATTGCAGGGAACAAACTGAACCAATGTGGGATAAAATGACCAGAATTAACTATGGCGTCTTGGAAATAATATGGATTCGTTTTTTATGATTATTTCTTTTTTTATGATTTATACGCGTATTCATTAACGTTAAGAATTATCGCAATTTTGACTTATTTTCGTTATCTCGTATTCTTTGTGGCAGTGCAATCCCTTTTATATGTGAAATACCGCGAATTGTTCTTAATCATTTAGTTCGTTTCGGACTTTCATTGAATTTCTCCATATGGCTTCCTCCTCTTTCGGAAAGTAATTTATGAAAGTAAGCCAGGAAACGCATCTTAAGAAGTGCGCTTACAAGTTTTACTTTGATTTAATTACGTGCGTAGATAAATCTGGTGTAGGTGGAACTACAATAGACAATTAGCTACAAGAATGTGCGATATTCACAATACAAAAACAATAGTTTGGATGGGATTAAAAAATGGATCACTCTGTTTCACTCTGTAGTAACCCATAATGTAAGGCTTGATTTTAGCGCACACCTATCAATTAATTAATGGTTTCATTTTTAAATAGTTAGAGTTTCCAGAGTATCCAATATCATATCAAGTTCTTTCGCTATGCTTGGAACTATACGACTGCGCTTCTTTGTCAATTTTTTTCGATAAACAAGGATGGCCGTATTCACTTCAAGTCTCTACGGATTAAAGTAGCTCGATGCTATTTTATGCCAATATTGGAATGCCTAGGTAAACATTTTCGATCCACTCAATCATAAACTTCAGCCAGTACTCAATTATTATTTCGCGGTTGAATTTGGATTAAATTTCTTTGTTGCCCTCAAAAAGCCTAATGCCAATAATTACACTTTTCTAGTCTCTTAAAATCCTCCTTCAATCTACTCAGTTTGTGGGTTAACTCCATTAGCGAGGATCTTTGCATAAAGGCACCACCCCTTTGGCCCGTCCCATCTTTCCTGGGAGAGCAATAAACATTCCTAACCATAGGAAGCCCCTTCCATCACCCTCGGTCGAGGAATGGCTCTAAAGTGACAATGGAAGGGGGCAGCAGCTTCTTATTTGACTTGGAGTGAAGAATCAGCGTTCTGGTCGATCGAGCTGTTTACAGAATTAAATAAGGAAAAAACCACAAAACGTACTGTAGAAAGTGCTATCACGAAAGCTTTTTCTATAGATCTCGGATGAGAAAAATCTTGCCTATGGCGAATGGAAAACGCAGTAATGGCGGTGAAGCAAGAGGGGAGCCAACTTGAACCTGATACAGCCATTAATCTAAGATGTCAGCCCGCTCAAGCCATTTATATACGGTATAATGTCATTAGTGAACGCATAATATACACGTATTTGAAGTTCTGCATTTGATAATAAAACGACCGAATTCACAAAAAGCATAGTATGAGTACGAAATGTGCATCTTTCAATCCTCACGTCCCTCTCTTGAGCCTCGAATTATCACGAAAATATTTTATATATGAACGTGAAATTCAAAGCTCAGCATTTTAAAATGAAACAGTTATTTGCGCATTAATATATCGCCCATAGAAAATGTTTTCCCGGAGTACATTGCAAGGACAGTTTTTCACTAAAATTTGAGCCTGACATTATCGGTTACTACAGAGCGAAACAGAGTGATCCAGTTTCGATCCAGAATAGATTGCACCATTTCAAATATAATATTGATTGCGATATCACAAGGAATTCCAGGTAACATGTTAAAAATTTGTTAAGTTTATGCGTTAATGAATACGCGTATAAAATAAAATAATCATAAGAAACGAAAGGAGCTCCGGGGAAAGAGGCACAATATAGGCTTTTGTCTTTCGCGACTGCTTGCAGTTGGGAGCGAGGGATCTGGTACGTCCGAACTTCGCAGATCTCCCTTTCCTTCTCGCTCACACATCACAAGAAAAGGAACCCTACCCCTCCCCTCGGAAATAATCCATTTCGCAGGTCAAAGTTTTTTCTTCCGTGGGTCTTTGCTCTTGTCCAACTACCGGGAGAAAGAGTCCGTGTTACACTTGGAGAGTTCATTGCTTTCCCGCGTGGGGGGCGTGGTTGGGTCGCGTTGTCACATCGTCATCAACTCAGGACTTAGAATTTTTTAGGCACCGAAGTGGTACGATTTTTAAAACAGAACTGTACACCTAAACATTAGGTATGTGCTTTTAAGCCTCAATTTCCAGAGTACAAAGAAGCTTGGATTTTTGTTATTCCACTGCATAAACAAGCATTTGACCATTGAAACATAAGGCATTCATGAAAAAAGAGCTCACATACAAGATTGGTAATGCTTATAAAGACATACCATAGCGTGCCTAGGTATAACTTGGTTAATTACTAGGCAAATTACTTGAGATCATCGATATGGTTAATGAAAACCACAGGGGCTTTATCTTCCCTAAGACAAAGAACCTTCTCAGCTCAGGCCCATATATATTTTACATTGCCTTTTTCTTTAAATAGAAGAGGTTGGCGTGGGTAGGCTTTCTGTACACTTTACGTTCCAAAGTTCCATCTGGTTTCCTTTCAATTAAAATTTAGAGGAAAGGGAGTCAATTGTTGTTTTCCAATTCTACAGTGAACTGGATTCGGGGTTGCTGCTGATTCATATGACTCAAAAACCGGTCTAAGGTGTCCCGGCCATGTGGCCAAATGACGAAGTATCGTCCACGTATCGAAAGAAATACGTAGTGGTGCCGTATTCAGGGAATTTTCTTCAAAACTCTCCATGAAGAGGTTGGATAAAGCTGGAGAGAGTGGGGAGTCAATAGGAACGACGAACCGTGAGTCTGTTCGTAATACTTTCCCTGAAACAGGAAATGCGTTGATTTCAGGAAATGCCGGAATAGTTTAACAATCCCCTCGTTGAATTTTGTTTCGAGAATTGCTTATGTTTCTTCTTGATGGGACTCTACTTAACAAGGACACAACATCAAGGCTCACCCACAGGACAGACGGACACTTTCAAGCGTCTTCACGAACTCTGCTGAGTTTTTAGGGAAGTAACGAGGCGAGGTGTTTGGCCAGCTTGTAAGTTATAGCTTTGACAGCACTAACAATGGGCCTTAAAAGAGTGCATGTGTCGGCAGTCAGTTGCTTGTTTATGCAGTGGAATAACAAAAATAAAAGTTTCTATGTACTCTGGAAATGGAGGATTATAAGTACATTCCTTATGTTTAGCTGTACATTTACAAATTTTAGAAGGAGCTCTACCGGTATTTTAGCGCAAACACTATCGACCCCTACCTTACTTAAAGGAGTATCATATGCAGCAGCACTTGTTTTACCGTTTGGATCAAGTTTATGGGCACCATGGTCAACACTGTATCGGATTGGCCGAAATAACAAGTCCGATGCACACGGTACTAGACTTTATTGTCACACGAGCGGCGGCGATACACTGCGGGGGGTCGACTCTCATTGACTGGCCCCGAAGGCTTTCATGTCCCAGTATTCATGCAGGCCGTTTCTGGTTTTAGAACCTTCCCGTACCTTCAACCTTGTCTACTGTCCCGTACTGTCGACCCTCGTGCTCACTCCGCCATTATTTTAGCAATAGCGTAGACCTTCCAGAGGTCCGACGTTACTGTTATGATTTCGTCTATTAGTCCATTGAACTGGGATAGGTGGTTTCCCCGCAGAGAGATATTACGGTGGATATATCTCTCCCTAGTTTGTCCTTCATCATAGTTGTGCTTAAGTACCACAATCGTAGTTCAGAGACTCTTGACCAGCTTTCTCCCCATTTGGTGGAGAATCCGACAGTAAAGTGGCTCTCACTTCAGCCGGTGGAGAGGCTGCCCAGACACGGGAGACACTGCCCAGAAGTGGGAGAAGTCAGCCATGTCCGACGCCTTGCCAGTGGTGTACTCCTCTGAACTTACGGTTGATGGAAAGTTTCCTTTTTCCGCAGGTTGTGAGCATAATAGCGCAGATTCTGCTGTAATAGATGGTGGTGTTCTGGATACATCTCATACCATAAAAAAGTATCCTTGCCATATGCCCCCCTGCGTTCGGACTCGCTGGCAGCATAGCATGGATGGTTACCCCTTAGGGCTACCGTCCAGTGCATACGAGAGCCCTTTGAGGTATAACATGTATTGCGACACTCGAGACAAATGGGGCTCCCTTCCGAGAGGAGCGGGTTATGGGTAGCTTATATGGTATCCCTCTTTTAAACCAGTTTTACTGCGAGTGGGGTGGTTACCCCGACAAACTGACGTCCACCATTAGCCGGGAAAAGCCAGGTACGGCACGGGGAGGCTGGTGATTCGGATTTCATACCCTTATTATTATTTATTTGCTTCCTTTGTAACAGGCCCCTCCGAGTCCCCGGTAAGCATTAGGTTTCATTGCCGTCGTAATGGCCGGAGGGGCGAGGCAGTTTTCGCAGCCATGTCCGATGCCCATCAGATAGGTGGCTACGCTGCGTTGGGGTCATGCGTACGCATTAGACGGAGTGACTCAAGGATGACGGCCTTCTGCATGCGTGCCACTAGTGATTCCACCTGTATCACGCAGTACGGAATACACTTGATGCTACATAGCAGCGAGCCCGTAACTCCACCGAGCACACATATGATGAGGACTACTAGTTTCACGGAGTGTCCGGGGTACATTTGTCGAAGTTCAAAAAGCAGGTCTTTCTATAAATATTTTACGTTTCTCCACATCCTTCGCATCCATGTTTGTTTCAGTCGTAGCCGAAAACTTAATCACAAACGTGGAGCGTGAGAGGTGGACGAGGAGAACGATATCGAGCTTGGTCACCTCCAACTTCCTGGTGGTGGAGAAAGAGTAATTCCACTAGATTGTGCATTTATAGTTCACCACCACGGACTCAATATCTTTAGGGGAATAGGGCAGCACAGGTAGCATTTCATTGTTCCTATGTTCAATAGAAAGTAAAGTTTAAACTATACTGAAAATGGTTGAGTGGGACAGGGAAGCCCCCCGCCGAGAGGGTCGCCTCGCTCAGTCTCGGATTAGGCCTCGAAGCTCGACGAAGGGTCGGCTTTATGGCTGGAGACCCTTCCACTTCCTACCACTCGGGATCTTTCTACCTGAAGCCCCAAGAAACTGCCACGAGCGTACCATCTCATTTCACGTAACAATTTTCATCAAACTACGCTATATTATTTTGCAATTTGCCTTTTTCAAAATACCCCGATTTTTTCTTCTCTTCGTATTTACACTACCGCTATTTGACTCGCTCGTTAAGACAAGCCCCCATAAATTTAACTGCTTACGCTGTCTTTATGAATTCTTATTGCTCTTTCCGATCATTTTTTTTATATCTTCTGCGATGTAATTGAAATCCGCAAAGGATAATTTGTTAAGTTCTTTATTTCCTTCGACTTTATCACATCCCGTCTTCACTTGACTTTATTAATCCATGTTTTGAATTTATAAGAATTCTGAATATTCAGCAGTCACGGTTTACAGAAAATAGTAGATATAATTTTAAACTTTACTGAGGAATTAAATTTTATATATCTTCGCCTAATTTTATACATACAACCTCCTACGTTTTCCGTTGCAATGTTTTTATTACGAAGTGGATTATATTATATCTTAATCGTTTTGTTATGTTCTAGTTTATGTCAAATTATGATATTACCTCCAAATAACTCTTAAACAATCAATATTTATTTCATTTATTTTAAAATGAATTGACGCAAAATTTTTATCTTTGGCATAAAATCTCTCACGTTTATTGTTTTTTTCAAGGGTAACCAAATAAGCTAGTTAAACATTTCAAAACGAATTACGGAAGTTGATTCACTATTTATTAGTTGTCTTTTTGTTATTCCAGTTTCTCACAAATTCACGGTGGCAAGCAGAGGGAAACGGCTAAATTCTTTTATCAGTTGACCACCGTGTTCATCACTCCTCCACCGAATTTCACGCCGGATAAAACAGTTGAGTAAGTTTGGTTACTGTGCTCATAGTTGAGTTTTGGCGTTGCCACATCGTCGCCCTCGACCGCGACCCGATCCCGAGTGACGAAGCCGCCCGATTGTCACTCAGGTACTCCAAATGCCACTCGGCTGGCTGGTCGCTATGCACGAGTCGAGAGCACTCTCGCTCGTTCGGTCGCTGGCCGCGGCCAGTTCCCATCCCTTCGCATGGTCTCTCGTAATCTCTCCTTCCCGGTCGAACGGCTGGCTGCTAATATGTCGCGCGATGGCGGGGACGCGCTAATTATACACTCAGAGACACCCTGGGGAAGTTCCGCCAACTACGGAAACTGACGCGGGGGAAAGGGGTGACACAGAGCATTGCAATAATGCTTTCTTGACTCGAGCGCGAACCTTGGCTGTTCTGCTTTCCTCTTTCTCGACAAAAGTTCACGGCTTCGTCTGAATCCATTGCATTCATAAACATGATCCGTGTTTCATTTGCCTTCTGGATACCTTACATGCAGTTTCACTGAATAGCACCTCATAAAAAAATTCAATTAACTTAGCCTCATTTTAATTTTAAAGAAAGAACCTCATCCTTCTGATGATATCAGCCACCTATAGCACAAATGTTTGATATAATTGCAGAAAAATAGAAAGGCCGTTTTCTACATGGGACATTAAATGGCTATTCACACCGGATACCGTATTTGTTTTTTAAAGAGGACGGCCTGATGGATGCAACGACGAGTATGTTTTCTCTATATTAATCTTGAAAATAAATTTATCACCGTAATACTTTTTTATAAAAACTAGGAAAAAAACCGCTCGGCTGTGAAGACATTTACAGCGGAAACAAATAAGTCAGGTTATACTTATTTATATATACTTAAGCCTCAAATTTGTATACGTAATAAATTATTGAGACGTTCAGTCATAAATACTTTGTTTTAGCGCGATTACTATTAGTCATTCCTTCATGTTTATTACGACTGCTTTGATTATAAAGAGAAATTCGAGAAGGGTCTCTATTTTGACAAGAAAAAAATCTTCCACTCAACTTTAAATGGTCGACGGCTAAATTTCATCGACGCATATTGGTTTGCGCTGGATTGAGCGCTCCGACGCAGAAATTTCAGATAACACCTGACGATTCTGCCTGACGCATGAATAAGTGGTTAACAAGGCTTGGTACCGGAAACAGTAATTGCACGATTCATTGCATACCGCTTGAAACAAAATGCCGAGAACACAGAAGAGATTCTTGAAGCCACTGGAAACTACCGGGCATGCTTCATAACAGTATAAGGGGATAATCCATCCCCGCATTAGGAGGGGTAAGGGGGATTAATCCATCCCTGCGCTCGACCCACTGCCACACAACCATCGAGACCACACACATGAAGCCATAACACCTGGCGAAGTTGATCGAGTCCCATCTGATTAATTCGGGCCAAACTCCAATATACATGAAGAGATCGAGCCCACTTCGTACAGATAATTGAGAAGATCGAGGTTTATGAGGAAGACCAACTGGTTAGCTTTAACGTGGAAACGCAGTGTATAGGTATAGCGACACTTGGTGGCACTCAACATCGGAGGATTGAGGACACACCGTTAACCAAGCGTTGATGAGTGGGCAAAGTTATCGACGCACTCCCGCACGGTCCTCTGGAAAAAGGCTCGGTCGCTTCACCCCACATCTCACGTATGCTTTCCTCACCTTTGCGTCATGATCTTCACAAGCGAGTTTTCGCCAACTTTCGCTACACCTATCACAGAATTTCAGACGAGGTCGCAACCAGGCATCTCACGGGAAGGGGAATTCGAAAATATATCCCAGACACAATGTGTTTTTCCCCCAAAAGTCCTCCTGACGTGGAAAGCACTTCGATGAGACCAAGGATACGGCGACGGTATCCACCTCTAGCCTGTCATGGAAGACGTCAGCATGGAAAATTTCCAACGCAAGGCTATGAATTCTCGTAGAAAGAAGCCCATTGTCAGTGCAAAAATTGTGTAGACTCGAGTTTGTATATTGATTAAGAATTGACTAGTAGACCTACATGAATGACAGTGAAATAAAACTGTGGCTTATTTTATTTTGTGTTTAACCCTGCTTACTAATTATTTTTACAACACATCCTCGATTTTCTACCGTGATGAGATCAAAAAAGTGCCGCTCTTTTGGCGTTTTCTAACGGACTGCTCCCTTTCACATTAAGGGAATGAGTCAGGGGATACGCCCGCAACCCCTCAAGTGACTATCACCACGCTACTGGCAAAGAGGGCCTCCTCACGGCAGCTCTACCCCTTAAAATACTCAGTTGTTTATTAATTGGTTAAAAATCCATTTCGTAACGTGGATTAACGAAGGTGATTGTTTTGAAATACTGGTGCAAAGAGCTTTAAAACATGCCCATGGTCGTGTTTTCGGCACCGTCAATTACAAAGAAAGAGTTGTTTCATAAAATTGATAATTTTAAGGCATAAGAGAAACAACTGAAATTTATAAGTTACATTAAGAAATGTTTTGTTTGCGTAGTATAAAAATTTCAAGACGATTGAAAGCCAAGTTTCATATTAATGAAATGTGAAAGGGAGCAGTCCGTTATAAAACGCCAAACAAGCGGCACTTTTTTGCTCTCATGAAGATAAAAAATCGAGGATGTGTTGTAAAAATAATTAATGAGCATGGTAAAACGCATAATAAAATAAACTAAAGTTTTATTTCACTGGAATTCATGTACGTGCACTAGTCAATTCTTAATCAATATACAAACTCGAGTGTACATAAATTTTGCACCGACAGTAGGGTCCTGGTGATATGCTCAGGTGACAACTTCGCCGCATGAGCCCACGCAACGGAAAGAGCTTAAGAAATTTTTGCAGCACTTCAACGACCAGAATGTCTCCATCCAATTTATGATGGAGTCAGAAGTAAGAAAGCCGATTTTCCTTTCCAGATGCCAGATGTCCTCTTCACTAGGAAATAGGACGGTAACTTGAGTATTTCTTCTTCCGGAACCTGCATTTAAATGCCCTAAAAAAACGCCATCGCAGGTAGAGTCATCCCACAATGCTGCAAAAAGTAGCCACGGCGAGTGTTCTGTGTCCGGGATGCCCAGACTCCCTGTTAGGAGAGAAACGACATCATCTCGGAACCCTCAAACAGAATGGATACAGTAGAGAGAGGTCATCCTGAAGACTGCCCAAGGGGGAGAGAAGAAGTATTCGATATCCTTGAAGAAGACATGCTCAGAATGTCAAGGAGACGACGCTAAGGATCGAGCCGTTGTGCCTTGCGTCGCCAGCACACCAGATAAGAACGCCAGAGCTTTATTCGGACCCAATGACGTGAAAAGCTTAGTTAACATTTAATTTTCGCCATTTCGTTCTTTCTACTCCTTTGGAATTTTTCCCTCCCCTTTCCATGGCTGTAACTGGCAGCTCGTACGGCTGGAATGCATAGAAGTAGCCGAGTCTCGAAAAACGCTTACCCTGAAAGAGACCGCTATTCTGCAGATACCAATCAAGTATTGTACAACCAAGTCCAGTGCCTCTGCAGAACATCTTACGTAGGCCAAACTACATACCTAATATGCAGAGGTTGAATGAACACCAAAGAGAAGGCCATTTCGTAGCCAATATATATAAGTACCTCAAGCTACTGACACTGTAATAAATATAAATCGAAACCCCCGACGACTTCCACTAATGATGTGACAAGTTGGTAATTTAAGTGATCTCGATCAAGTCGATCATTCACATATGTTAGCAATCGCGATTGACAGCTCATGAATGAATGCTGTCGCAGTTCACGAGCTCTTTGAGTTGCCAACGATCATCATCCGATTCCTATGACCATGGCGAGCGAGGCAAATCATGTGGTTGAACTGCCTTAAGGCAGCGGTAGTCCGGTGGTAGATTGTGGAGTGGAAGGTATGGAGTTCAATGCCAAGTTATGGAAATATCGTTTTTTTCATAGATTTTCCGCTTATATTTTTAAAGATTGTTTTTTCATCATCGTAAGTCAGATTAGAAAAATTTTCAAGTGGTAAGGTGGTGGATTTTGGAGTGGAAGGTATATCCAGTTCGACACCCTGGTGTAGTAATTATTTTTTTGCTGTTTTCATAGATTTTTTCGCTAACATTTTTTATATATTGTGTTTCCATCATCGTACCTAAGGGGGCATCCATTAATTACGTGAGGAGTTTAGGGGGGGAGGGGGTCGAGCCGAATCTCACGTGGGGGAGAGGGGGGGTCTCGGCAAATATCACGTAATTTTTTCCACGAGAAAGTGTAAAATTGCGAGAAACCTGGGCTAAATTAAGTAAAACATGTGGAAACAAATCACATGGACATGTTGGTTCCAGTAGTCACTCTTGAGACCACACATGAGTCCCCGTGGACTGAATTAGAATGAGTATTCTTTTACGAATTTTAATAGTTCCTATTTAAGTATTTTATTGTTCGATTTTCCCACTTTGATTCTAAATTACGTTCTTAGAAGTCTTAAATAAAAATAATTAAGCAAATTATGTTTTTTTAATAAACCAACGCAATCAAGCACAGATAGACGTATTTACACTAAAAATACGCATTTTTAAAAATCTCACGTGAGATTAGGGGGGTGGGGGGACGAGCCAAATCTCACGATATCTCACCAAGGGGGGCGAGGGGGTCGAAAAATCGCCTCACGTAATTAATGGACGCCCCCTAACTCCCAATCAAAACATTTTCACGCAATTTCTTACTCGCTAAAGCATTAACTTTCACCTTTCAGGCGAGCGAAGCGATCACTTCGCAACCCTTTGACGACCAAAGAGCCATGCGAAGATAAAATGCTAACGTAATGTAGCCTACATTAAAGTGTAATTTGTCTTACCACTGGCTTTTTTACTGGATACATGGTCTACAATGAAAAATTAAAGCATTAAACAGAGACTTACTCCAATGACATGCATTGGTGGCGAAGCCTACACAGCCTTGGCGAGCAAAGCGAGCCATTTAGAAACCCTGTGGACGTTGGAGCGAAGCCCCCTAGAGAGCGAAAGGAGCCTTGATCGGAATGTTGCTTACTCTACGGGTACTTATGAAAGTGAAAGTTTTTTCTTCATGACGATGACGAGCGAAACGAGCCGCTATAGGGGTCCTAGGGTGGCCTCCTTTGGCCAACACATGTCCATGTGAGGGCCAAAAAATTTAAATCACTTTCTTTGGAGAAAAAAACGTTGGCGAGCGAAGCGAGCCGCTATTAAGGTCCTAGGATGGCCTCCATTGGCATCCTAAGGTCCTTGCGAGGGTCAAAAAAATTTTCTTTCTCTTATTGGCGAAATAACGGCGAGCAAAGCGAGCCGTTACCGGGGTCCGAGGGTGGCCTCCTTTTGGCATATTAAGGTCCTCGAGGGGCCAAAAGTATTTTATTTTTATGAAAAAAACGTTGACGAGGGAAGCGAGCCGTTTCAAGTGCCCTAGGGATGCTTGCTTTTGTCGCATACGGTCCTTTGGAGGAAGAAAACATCTTGAAACTTCCTTTGATCTTCGGAAGCGTAGATTCGAGCGACGACAGCGGTGCGCACGTAAAAATTATTATTCGTGGGAAGGTTACCAGCTGATCTATCTGTCGTCTATTCATGGCTATATGCTACTTCTCACTCATACTTGGCCTATTTCTGTCATAACTCAATGCCTAATTTTGTGTACATAACTTTTGTAAGCTCTCAACGTCACTTTCTACGGACGCGTTTCTACAGGTGTAGTTAAGGTAATTGCGATGTAGAGATGATGGCGTGAGACCAAAAGAAAGATGCCTAATTGCCGGCGCCGAGTAGCAAGCAGAGGTATAATCTGAGTTGAATAACTTCTATTCCACGTTTACTTCCCCCATTGATTGAAAGGAGGATAAATATTTCCCTAGTAGCATCGCTGCTTGGCCCAATGCTGGCCCGACGTAGTTTTGACGTCGCGACGTCAAAATAACGTCGGGCCAACATTGACCCATTTAGCGATGCTACTAGAGTTTAGTCGTCGAATTGGCTCACGGACGGCGAGTACGGAGGCGAGGCGTATCTTGCGTATTCATGCAATGATATTCGATGTGTTGACAATTTACAACACCTTATTTAAGTTTAAATATTGGTTAAATAACATTTTTAATCATTCCAGGCTTTTTCGTGCCTATGCTGTATTGTGTATCACTGAATGCACTGGCGATGATGTAGATAAACCAATCCGTATTCCGGTAACATACTGATTCACTTTACAATGGAATTAACATTATGATCGGTCCTATGGAACGGATTGCCATCGTAAAGTGGAGGTCTAAAGGTATTCAAGTACTGGCCCAATTTTATAGCTTTGGGTATGAGTGAGTTGATGCATCAAAAGCTGCGTTGTCACTAAAATGAAGACAACATTTCATAAATATAAACCACCTGTGAATTGTGGAAAGAAAGGGGTACGGATCAGGGGCGCAACAATGGGGGGGGGCAGGGGTGGCATTGCCCCCTCCCCAAGCACGATTGTGGGGGGGGCTATCCCCTCCCCCAGAAATCAGAGGTTGTAGCTCACTTTTTAATGGACACTGCCCGATTTGCAAAATCTCTTCTCTTCACCCCCCCCCCCCCCCACTTTTTTATTTATTTATATAATTACCACCGAAAACAGCACACGTTGGCCTTTATATCGGGGTATTAACATTTAACAATGGACAAGCACAAACAACCAACCAACCAAGCACAAACAACCACTTAGCTAGCTCATACAGATTTTTCAAGGAGTTTACCCCCCCCCCACAATTTGGGGGGTTGTTGCACCATTGGTATGGATCATAGGCTTTGTTGACCAATACATCACTGCAGTGGTGAAGCCCGCCTTTCTACACTGTTCAATCGTCTGGTGGAAAAAGACAAGGCAGCTTACCGCAAGGTGCAAGCTCAACCACCTACAAAGAATGGCATGTATGGGAATCACGGGAGCTATGAGAACGACTCCCACCCTGGCCCTTGAAACCCTACTGAGCCTCGCACCACTTTATGTGGAGGTCGAAACTCAAGCTAGGATGGCGGTCTATCGTCTCAAGAGACAGGGACAATGGAGTGACGGGAAGTCTCTCTGGTCACAGACAACTATGGACGGAGCTCAGGGAGTCGAACCCCATTTGCAAAATGGGTACAGACGACATGACAGTCGCATTTAACAAAACATCGCCTCTCTTCAAAACCCACTTCCCAACAAGGGAATGGTGGGACAAGGAAGGAGGTAAGGACAATGGAGCATATGTCTTGTTTACAGATGGCTCCAGGAAAGAAGGAAGAGCAGGAGCAGGAATATACTGCCGCCGACCTGACAAAAGGCTCTCAATTTCTCTGGGGGAACATGCTACGGTCTTTCAGGCAGAGGTCTACGCTTTGTTGACCTGTGCCTATATCGCTAAAGATATCTGCCACAAAGGCAGACAAATTCGTATATGCACCGATAGTCAAGCAGCTTTAAAAGCTCTCACTTCCCCATGGTGCAAATCAAGACTACTGCTGGAATGTCGGGAAGCACTGGACTCCCTCAGCAGGCAGAGCAAGGTCGAACTTTTCTGGGTTCCTGGTCACACAGGTATAACCGGAAACGAGATAGCAGATGAACTGGCTAAGGAAGGCTCGAATGCGATCCCAGTTGGACCAGAGCCTTTCATCCCTATTGCACCCTCTTTAGGGATCGCGAAGATCAAAGAGTGGAACTTAGCTCAACACTCAGATCTGGAAAAATGTTCAGGGGCTTAGGCAAGCCAAGCTCCTAATAAAAGGACCCAAACCAGGACTATCAAGAAAGCTTCTCTCACTAGATAGAAGACAACTTCGTACGATAGTGGGACTGCTTACTGGACACTATCTGGTTATGAGGCACCTTCATCTCCTGAGAATTACAGACTCGGCGAAATGCAGATGGTGCGAGGAAGAGGACGAAACAACATCACACGTACTCTGCAAGTGTCCCGCCTTGATGAGGACTAGAGTTAGGCATCTGGGCTCACCAGTTTTGGAACTAGATGAAGTCAGTGGTATCCCCGTGGAGGACATGTTATCCTTTAGCAGGGCGACTGGACTCTATGGGTGACCACATATAGGGTGGTTAGCACAATGGACCATTAGGTCTAAGTGCCCTAGGTCCTCCTTGAGGAACTCCACCAATTCTCTAATCTAATCTAATCTAATGACCAATACATCTCCTCCACTGTTTTTTTTTATTTTACCCTGCAACATATTCAAAGCAAAGGAGACCCAGATCTCATTTCCTGAAACAGGTTTCTATTCACTTTCAACGGCAGAGGACTGTTTTCTCTACTCAGCATAACGATTTGTTTATATCGTGATCATTTCTATGAGGTCATGATTTAAATATGACTCCGAGAATGGGAGAACTCCTTCCACATGCAAGAGTACTGCAGGAGTAGCAGTAAATGAAAACAGTGGCAGGGCTGGCGATGTACGGTTCACCTCGCACCATATTCTTGAATCCACTATCTCAGCTTCATCACTCTCATCTTCTTCAGATGATACTCAGAAGAAGAACCTCAAGTCTTACAGATGTACCTGACCCTATGTCATGAAAATCAAATTCACTCTCCCCTGATTCCTCATTCATCTCGATCTTAATAAATAAATAATACAAAATAATAATTTCTTGGCTTTCGATATCAGTGAGGCCAAAGAGATATATATATTGTACACTGTCGTTTATTTGCGTGATTGATTAGTCTGAAGGCTTTCATGGCTTCTCCATGGACAGTTCTTCTTTCGGGTTCAGTTGCATCAGTTGATTATTGCAGATAACAGTTTCGTTCCAGTCTACAAAATCCAGCAAATGTAAAGAAACGAAAAAAAATAAAATGCACTTGCCACGTATGAAGTGCGTAATAGGCTAATACCTAATCATGCATGGAACAATTCATCCTCTTTTAGCATGTAAATCATTTGTTTATGAAACATATTTATCACACAACATTTTCTACCTGCGACTCACTATCTTGATAAAACATAACTACTTCCAATAAATGCTCCGTAGTAAATAAAATTCAAATAAAACATGGATTAATAAGAGAGTAAAACATACTTACTAGAAATTATAGCAATTGGATTAACAATACTACATACGTCAACAAAATGTAATGTTATGGGAAATACATCAGCCAAGAACCCACACCGTTCATTCAGTTCACACAAAAAAAACACGGATGATATGAAATACTGAAACAATGATTTAATCATCTGTAAAAATGCCAAAATTTGGTGATAGAGACATCCTGCGAGAAAATATGCAACTACTTTGTAAAGAAAAATATGGGAGAACTTCCAAACCATGCTGCCCGTAAAGGGTTAAATGTTTTTGCCTGCATGTGGTATGGGCAAATCAGGCAAAGGGTTAAGCTTTTGTTCTCCTCTACTGAGTGCACCCACTGTTTACCACATGAAAATTGTCATGGTCACTTTGTGAAATATCCTGTCATTCCATTGAATACCATAACTTCACAATAGTCCATGAAATTCTATGACTTCTCCCTGGATGTCAGCAACACATCCCGCCCTCTGCCCATAGCACTCACTGCTCGGGGCTGGCTCAGATGAAGCTAGGAAAAACTGGATTATCATCAGCAGAGAACATTCGACGTCTCTATTTCTGTGCTACTTAACTCATTTGATTAGGACCACTGGTTGTTTGGGAGCCCACAGCACCAAGTGCATTGATTGTGTACTAATTGATAGCTATGAAACAAATGTAAAGATTTTTCACACATAAATTGCACTTCAAAAAGTGATAAAAAAAGAGAAAAATATATTGTACCAGTATCAAAATAACTAATCTACAATGTAAATATGTATGAAGAGATAAGAGCTGCACACAAAACACTCAGAACCCACCAAATTTGAGGCAGTTAATCGAAACATGGGGATGAACCTCTGCTAGGTTAACTGTAAGCCAGTAAAATGCAATTTCTTTGGCCTCTCATTGCAACAAATACCAATGCTGATAATTTCTTAGTTTCCTAGATAATCTGGATTTCCAAACAACACTTTTGCTGCCCACTCCGCATTAAACAGTGGTGCCCAGCAACAAGTCATGGGCAGTGGAGACATGGTCTGCAACTATGGAGAGAAATAGTATGCCATCACCTCATTCTTACATATGCTAATTTTCCAGTGAACCTTCAGGAAACAAATAAAAACATACACTGGGTTCCAAATAGGTCTTAGGGGCAAAGTATAGCATTAGTATCCAGTCAATCAATGTTGACCATTAAAAATTTTCCCAAATGAAACCAACCTTTATGAAGCATGAAGAAAAAGTGAATCATGCACTTTTTCAATACTACATATACTCTTGACTTACGAGGGCTGTACAATGATGAACTAGACCAACTGCCATAGCGGGAAAACTACAGAATATTATTAGATGAAACTTTCTGAGGGTAAATTTAGTAATCAAAGGGACAAATTCAATAGGCTGTTTGAAACAAATAAAATACACATAACCTTTTTTGTTCACTTTAAAATGTCAGCTCCTCTCAACATGTGAACACTAGAGAGCTATGTTCAGTGATAAGATTTTTGTTATACGAAGTGTGAATCCAGCATAAATTTACTCAAGAATGCTGAAACAGGGTGGTGAAAAGTGTTTAAGCAGTGGCTAATTGGATTGAACTGTTTAACCCTTCAAGCCTGGAGGAGATTTAAATGAATCCCATCTCCTAGGTCAGAGGAGATTTTAATGGAATTGCTGATTTTCCACTGATTTAAATGGAATCGCCACGACATAGTCACTACATCTTTCGACAGCATGCAAAGTTTGTGCCCAACGTAGAGACTACGTCACTCGTCGTTGAAGGGTTATATCGGGCGGAACAAGAGTCACCTACATTCATTCATTCATCCCAAGGACCGGTTGAAGCCTCGACCGAAGCACTGCAAAATCGCATTAATGACCTTATTCGTGATAACAAACAAAAAAATCTTGACTACTGTAGATTTCTGTAATTCTTGTGTTGGAACTGTGCATTAATCATTCATGACAAGCTAAATTATTAAAAAGCAAGTTCGAGATGAGTTCCAAGACGACTCAACTCCATAGACACACCAGTACTCAAATTTGTTCTGAACTCAAACTATGATATTTTTAATGGAAAGTCATGACTTTCTAGACCATATTATAACCTGCGATGAAACATGGATTCACCACTTGAACCTAAATTCAAATGACAAAGTCTTGAATGGAAATATCCGAATTCACCAACTAAGAAAAAATGCAAAACTCACACATCTGCCGGTAAAGTGATGGTAACGGTCTTTCTGGACTCTCAAGGACCAATTTTTTGCGACTGTTTAGAGTAACTGTGAATAGTGAGTACGATTGAAAACTATTAAACACGAGAGATGATCGAAAATTTGGGTTGGGAGGTGTTGCCACATCCACTTCTAGACCCGACCACATGCCATCCCATTTTCATGTTCGGCCCACTCAGAGTTTTTCCGTAACACCAAGTTCCAAGACAACAAAGCGGTCAAAAAAGCTACACACGAGTGGCTCTCACAGCAAGGACAAGAATTTTTTACCATGGAAATTAAAAAGCCCACAGAGCAATGGGATGTGCTTAAATGGAGATTACGTAGAGAAGTAAAGTCAGTTTCATTGTCACTGAATAAACAGATTTTTGTCCACAACCATTTATCTTGCTAATTATTGAATGACCCTCAGCATGGAGCAGATATGTCATTCACACATGAACTTTCATTAGCCTTAAGGTGTACTGAAAAAACTGACCAAAACAATTGATTTATATTCTTAACTTGAGGCCAAAATATATCACTTGAATAGTTTGAAATGATAAATTAAGCTTTTAGCACAGGAATTCAATATATTTACTATTCTTTAATGCAAAACCAGGCAATAACAACATAAGTGAATAAAAATAATTTAATGCAGAACAATTTTACACTTTTGCTAACATACAGGTTCTTAACAGACTTGACTATTGCCATGTGCATGACCGGCAGAGAGCAAGTAACTCCACCGCACAGAAGAGGAGGACATGCCGAGGGCTGCCTGTGGAAGAAGAGGCGAGGGCAGCGCACACCCTCTAGTAGAACGCGGATCTGTGGTCAATGCGTGTCTTGAACAAGAGCCCTTTGTCACCGGCATCTGCATTATATCCAGCACAGTACTTGAGCCCTGGAGTCTGTGTAAAATAAGATTAACTGGTAAGAATGCATCAGCAGATGATGCAGAAAAAATATCAACCAGTACATTTGACACAGGACATCTCTCACATCACTGAGCGTGAACAGAGTCAACTTCCCTTTTCCCCCAGGTCCACACCATGTCATTGCCATTGACATATATTTATAAAAATGAGTTCAGAGTGAAATGCATGCCAAATATGTTGCGCAACAACTTCCACAATTTTCAACACACAAACCACCACTATATCCACACTTTTTCTGCAAGACTTATCCATTCCATATCTTTCTCATGAATAATGTACATCAACTCCCTGAGTAGCACTGACGCAATAAGTGCTGTTTCACATTCACCCTTTTAACGCTGGCCATATGCTTCACAAACTTTTACCCCTGGACAACTTTCTTTTTCTTATGCAGGAAGTAAGTATCGATATCAAATAAGTTACAAAAAATGCTGAAAAAATTTAAAAAGCTTTAATTTTTTAATAATATGCATTTTAATTTTTGACGTTATAACTAGGGACTGGAAAAAATTGCATGTTGCGATAAACACAGATTTTCTCCAAAAATTAGGATAAAAGCAAAATATCTGCAAAATTGGTAAATAAATGAGGCTATGAATACAAAAAAACTAGTAGGAAATGGCTATAAAAATATCTTTTCATGTTTACATTTGTGATATATCCCATTTTTATCAATTAAAATTATGATTATTATCACATGAACACAACAAATTAGCTTATTTTCAACTTAAACATAACAATATACCCATATGTGAATTATTTATGCTGTGCAAAGAGCAGAGGAGCATTGTTGCACATTTTGTTTCACCTTTGCCAGTAAACTAAAGTGTTTGGGCGTTCACTCGCAGTCACATGGCGCATCAGTCATATGAAGCATTGTGAATGCAAGACAGAACGAGGATTCAGGCTTTAAAACTTAGGTGCTAGTTGGTTATCCCAATTATCAACAAATACCATATACATTTAGGAGTTTTGCTTGGGGAAGATGGGATGCAATACTGTTAGTGTGTTCGACCGAGCTCAAACATACAGTTGTAACGGACTTTATGCTTTCGATAGTAAAATCCTTGTGTGTAAACATTGCAATGTTCGAGTTGCGTGGGAGAAAAAAGACATCATCATGAAGTATATAGCCAGTGAAAAGCACACAAAATTGAAAAATTGTGGTGGACTCTCATCACTTCTACGACAAACCTCCATCACTGAATGCAGTGGTTCGTCAATAAAAAATCGGAAGTTGGACAAGGACTACCTGGCATTGAGAACATAGGAAGCATTTTCTCCCGCAAACATTCTATTGGAAAAACTGGAACATCCTGCAATAAGGGCCTGAATTCAGGAATTTGTGAGTGAAGGAGGTGACCCTCCCATTCGTAAAGTAGCTGAGGGAAAAATATGTACCAGGTATGAACGGTATATGAAAATTGAAACTGATATCATTTTACTTTATTTATGGTTTTACAACTCTTCTTACTCAAGAATATATTTTTGCCACTAGATGAGAAACTTTGAGGGATGTTGAACTTTCATGGGGATTATTAATTTTTGGCTAATCATCACACCCCAGAATAACATATTAGATTGGGGGCGCAACACTTCCTGGCATATAGAGTGATATTTAGCAACATTTTCAAAAACTTTAAATGAAGATATATGCATAACATATTTTAATAGCATTGAATGGCACTATTTATTGGCATTGCTCATATTCACCTGACAAAGTGCGCACTCAGCTAATACTGCATCATTTATCATTTTATTTCAGGGCTGATATCTTAAAGGAAAGAAGAGGTAAAGGAGGCCCCAAAGAATAGCAAGATAGATATTTTTGTTGACAAAACCACTGATATTATTGGACGTTGTGAGGAGGCAGTACTGTTTCAGTCGATAACGTTTAGCATTCAACCTGTCAGTCATGTGGGTAGTATTCAGTACTTGGAAGGGTGCAATGCCACCACATGCACCTCTGCAATATTGGACTCGTTAAAAGAAAACAATATTGAATTTGACAACTGTTGTTGATCAGTGATAGTGCATGAGACATGCCCTCATGCTATGATACTTCAAAAGTAATTCTTGGGGATCAACTGACTCATGTTCAATGCTGGGCTGATAAATTGCATCTTTTGGGCAGCTAATCTACCCGAGCTGAATAAGGCAGTGTGCATGGTCAAATCTGCTTTCTCAATACACAAAAAAGGAAACACGGCTACGTCACATATCTGAAGGAGAAGTACAACAGTGAAAAATCGAACTTATTTCCTGCTCCGTATTAGACAAGGTGGAATACTTGGTTTGAGGCAGTAAAATTACAAAAAATATTATAATGATTGAACATATTTATAAATTATTATTATATTTATAGCTATATATTTACAAATTTTTGTGAAAAGGTGCAAAGTACAAACTGCAGGAGAACCTTCACAATCAGGACTCGAATAAGCTGTCTCCTTTCTATCAGGAATGTGAACTGGTACGAAAACGCACAAAAAAGACCGATATTTAAAGGTTTCGGACCTAAGGCACTAAACCAAAATGGCTATACACAAAAAGGCACGAAACTTTTTCCACCACAAAAAGGAATGGTATGAAATACCAATCCAAATAAGTATATACATATATATATATATATACACACACACACACGGAATGTTTCGCCAATAGGCCACAACAATAAAAAATACACTGGACAGGGGGTGGGGAAAGTAAAGTAAAGTGAAAGAGACGACTTACTGGGAACGTTTCGAGCCTGTAAGCTCTTCGTCAGCTGGAGAAGAAGCTATATATATATATATATATATATATATATATATATATATATATATATATATATATATATATATCACGGTACAAAATCGTGCTCTTAAGTTTCAGATCGGGATGCAGTGCAGATGCTATATACGGATGTGAATCTTGAGAACGGGACTCCGTTCAGGGATGAGGCTGCAGGTACAAAAACCCTGTGCGAGATGCAGGTGGGGAACGGTTATAGGGTGCAGGTGACGGACGGAAGTTTATGATGTAACCGCAAGACTTGAGTGTGAGGTGCTGGTGCAAGATGAAGGAAACGAACGGATACGATAGGAGGTTGTTGGATGTGGGTGAAGGGATAGGGTGCAGGATAAGGGTGCAAAAGTTGAGTGTGGGATGCAGGACATGTCCAAAGGATGCAAGTGGAGGAAGAAGGCACAAGACGTGGGAAGGATGTGGGTGTAGGAAGTGGTTGAAGGACGCGGGTTCATAATGAAGCATGTGGGTGCAGATGTAGGATGCAGTTTAGGCACGCTGATGCATGGTGGAGGTGCGGACTCCGCACTGCAGAATGAGCATGTGGGGTGTGCGTACAGGGTAAGGGTGAAGGCTGCTCATGTGGGGCTTGGTTCTGGGACCGCTATGCAGATGCATGGTAAGAGTGTGGTTAACCTGTTGCGGGCTGCAGGTACAGAGTGTAGATGCGGGACACTGGTGTGGGTGTGGGTCAAAGTGAAAAAATCTTTGAATGAAATCCAATGTTGGTCGTACCATGCTTCAGATTCACCATTCAGTATTCACTATTGACAAGTGTAACTCACTGTATGAAGTAGGAGCAAACAAAATTTGTCTCGATGTCGTCAACGTTAAGACTGAAGAGCGTAACGCAGGAGTCACCCACAAGATGCACATCCAACTGAGAATGAGCAGGATTAAAATAGCAAAAATGCCCCTTGCAGCTTATTGGTACTCCTGTGGCTGTGGCTGGCCACTCGAGAGGAAAAGGTGGCAATGCCCTGTATTAAACGGAGTTAACCTTCAAAGAGACTTCTTTGTAAATTTTCAGAGTTTATTTTATGCCCTCCTTCCATTCATTCTAAGAAACCCATTCCAATAAGGTGGGTACATGACCTGTACTTTACCACTCAGTATATCCGTAGGGGGAAAACCCTAAGGTTTACTATCCACCAGGACTGACCACCATACCCAAGAATGGAAATCCCAGGCTGGGGAGGGGGGGTTTGGTGAGGGGCAAACCAAACCTGCTGTCTTACACACGAGTCAACGTCACCTCCCTCGACATGAAGATACAGCGGACTCTCATTAGGACATTCCTTGATAGCATGTTTTCCTCATTTGGACATTCATTTCCTCACGACCATGTCACAGCGCATGTAAATAACTATGGTTAGCACATTTTGGTTACCTCTTTAGCACGTTTGGAGGAGGACCAAGCCAAATTTATCCTAGGGAAATAACTGCCTCGTAGGTTAATCAGACGATGAATAAATCTCAAGAGGTTTACTTCTTGCATTAAAAACAACCGTTATCGCTTACAATAATATTTTGAGAGGCATATTATGGTTAAAAAAATGTTTATGAATTATGAAAAATGCAATGTAAAACATTAGAATCACCTATTCAATGCTTGAAAAGGTCCCCACAAGTAGTGCATTTTATTGCGATATTTGTTTGTTTTATCACTGTCGCCTATGAAATAGAAACTGCGCAAGCAACAGTGCATGAGATCTTCATCTATGTACTTAGTGATCAAGGTGATATTAGAAGTGATAATCTAGTGCTTGAAGAATAGTTCTTAGAATCAGCCACGGAAAAATTCGTGGTGAAAAGACAAATATCAACAATTGAATAGCTCAACCTTCTCCGAGAGGTAGACGAAAATCCACATATGAAGCGCGTCGAAATAGTGGCAAAAATGAAAGTTCCACCATCAACATTTAACTCCAATATTAAAAATAGGGAAAAAATTGAGAATTCAGCTGAAGAAGGTAGAGGAGTCAAAACAGAAAAAAAGAGTTTGAGGAGGAAAATTTGGTGAGTTGGAGGATGTCCTGCTGAAGTGGTCAAACAAGCACGTACATCCAATGTGCCTTTAGATGGTGTATTAGTATGGGAAAAGGCCTCATATTTAGCTGATAAAATGGGCATAAGTGACTTTAAGGCTTCGAATGGTTACGTTGAAGGATTTAAAAAATTCCATGGGATAGTTTACATGTGCATTCGAGGTGAGGCAGCCAGTGTGGACACTTAACATTTGCGTAACATGGAAAGATGTCACTCTCCCAAGCATCATCAAAAACTACAGCCCAATTGACGTTTTTAATGCCGTAGAGACAGGCTTATTTTTTAATTTGCTTCCTGATAAAACACTGGCATTTAGAGGAGATAAGTGTTATGGAGGTAAAATGAGTATGGAGAGGCTGACTGCCCTCCTATGTTGTGACGAAAGTGGAATGGAAAAATTGATTCCGTTAGTGACCGGAAAATATAAATGCCCCAGATGCTTCAAACATTACCTTGCACGTATGACTGCAACTCTAATGCCTGGAAGACCAAAACAATATTTGAAAAGTTCCTGCGAACACTGGATACTAAGATGGGTGGACAAAATCGTAAAATGTTGTTGCTAATTGATAACTGCGCAGGTCATCCAATAGACACTGCATTTTTAAGAAATGTTAAAGTGGTGTTTTTCCCTCCAAATTGCACGAGTGTTCTTCTGCCCCTCGATCAAAGCATCATACGATGTATGAAGCATAAGTATAGGAAACTACTTGTCAATGAGAGGTTGGCCAGCCTTCATGAGTCAGGAAGAAAAGTAAATATCCTGAAAGCAATGCAGTTTGTGAAGTATGCCTAGGACTCAATCAAAGCCAAGAGCATAAGAAATTGCTTTTGGACCTCTGGATTTCATTGCAGCAAAAACAAGGACGATTCCACATTGCTGAGTGACAAGACAGCACATGAGCATGCCCTTGAGGGCTGGTATCAGCTGTTCGGAGAAGAGGAGGGTATGACCTTTAATGAGTACGTCACCTGTGATGCCGACATCGAAGTCTGCAGGTTGGTTGTTGGAATTAATAGGACTACTAAAAATGAAGCTATATTTATGGTGATAATTACGCAACAAATAAATAATAACTATTCCAAACATAATCTTTCATCTTTCTAAATTTGATTGAAAAAGTCGTTGAATCTCATTATCACGTACTTTTATCTGTAGATTGATGTCAATAGATGAAGTCTATGAACAGAAAGTAAGAAAGGAAGAGGAAGAAGAAGACAATGGGAAAGACGAAGCAAAGCCCAAATCTCCTCCAACATTCGCAACAGCAGTGGAAGCGATGGAGACAGTGCGACAGTTCGTCACCAGTCACGAGGTTGATGAAAGTGTGATGAATGCTTTAATAAAAATGGACTGTACCATCAATGAATTAGGGCTCAAAATTAAAAACCAAAGCACCCTGGACAGACTCTTTCAGCCCTCTTAAGTTTATATGTATATCCATTAAATTATGCATTTTTGGTTTCAATATTTGTAGAGAACACGCGGGAAGTTCCATTTTTATTTTGTTGCAAGAAATAAAGAGTACACCATTACGCACAGGAAAGAAGATGTTTTGGGCAAGGAGGTCAATTTGTTTATTTTTTCAAAGAGTTCTGACAATCCTTCCATTACTATAATATATGTTCACAAAAATGTTCATCATTTCAAATATAAATGTAGCATTTTCCGTGCAATTATTGCCATTTAACTACAAGCAATTTTATTTTTGTATCCATGATTTCCACAAACATGAAGCGTGCATTTGCACCACGGATTCATCTGTCCTCCAACCTAATCATTTTATTGGAAGTCCGAAGATAAAAATATCACAAGGTGGCTTCGCTAACTTTGTCGTTGAACTTTATGAAAGCAGCATCTGTTAACTAAACGTGCTGTTTGGTCATTGTCGTCATCATTAATAATCGAGTAGGCGTCAACGTTAGGCATCATATGTATTTTCTTGGGAGGCAGAATAGGTGATAAGAAACTATTTTTACAATAAATGATCACCAGTTATCTATGGCATGAGCTAAAATGAGTGGCAGGATAACGTTCCCCTGAAAGTTATGCAACCAACTAATACAAATTTGACTTTCCATGAAATGCCTACTCTGTTTTGCACATTTTCCTGGTTACCACTCTCAGAATCCTGAGACCCTTCAAGAATGTGCTAATGCGAGTCTTCTGTACTTATATAGAGCTATAGAATCTGACAAGGTGCCACATCTGGGTGCGGCACAATCTGGGTGCCACATCTGGGTGCCACATCTGGGTGCACCTCAACCACCCAGGCGCGGACTCTGAGTACAAAAAGCAGGTGTGTTACTGGATGCATAATCCAGTTGTGTAATCCAGATGCATGATCCGGTGACTTTGGCAGTGCATGTAAGGCGGGTGTGGAACCCAGATGCCGCACCCTTGCCAATGGCCCGGAGGGGAACCTCTATCCATAACAGGTGTACAAACTAGGAGTATGGGAGAGATTTGGGTTTTTTACTGACGGGAGTAGTGAGTATCTAATTTGTACAAAATATTATTAGCAGTAGTAAATTTGTACAGGTCACTAAGAGTGATTCGAAATGGTACGAAAAAGCATTTAACCAATGCCATCCAAAACTAAACTTACGGATAATTTCGTGGCTCTCTAGGTCCAGCAGTTTACCATGACGGATAATTTCGTGCCTCTCAGGTCCGACACTACACATAATAGTTCAGTAGCAGATCACATCCCTGCTTTCTATGCCCTAGGGCGTAGCAGTTTTTTCATCAGTGATAGGATAATTTGTTGTTTCCTTCCAAGAGGATAATTGGAGGGAAATGGGGTAAAGGGTTAGAAAATATTTAGCTTAGAGTGTTATTTACCTCAAATAATTTCAACCATTTTCATCCCTAAATTCACTAAAGAAGATAATGACGATAGCTCAGATGTGTCAAGCTCAAGTCAATCTACTATAAACCATCCCACACAAGCAGTATCAACTTCTTCCTGGGCTACTAAGGTTTTCATGCATGCTAACATAGGGTTTTCATCACTTCTCTCCTTTGATTGATGTAATATCAAATTTTACAGTATATTACATCACATAATAAGAAGATTCTACAGTAAAAGAAAGAATATAAAATGCAAATTATAATAAGAAAATGATCACAGTAAATCCTCATAGGCATGGAATGTGATATAAATGTTGCTAAATTATAGGCATCTGTGTAAAAAAGCATTTCTTTCATTGCAAATTTTATAAAAAACATCCTTCAAAACTCAGCTGCTCACACGCTTCGTGCTAGTAATTTGTTTTGATAGCTTTCATCAGTGGTGCTGCATTCAGTTGAAAGTGCAGACATTAATGCCATTTTTACTCAAATATATGCTTAAAAGAAGAGTAAAATAGTTAAATTAAGTGTATAACTCAGAGATTATATTATTTTCCCTTAATATCCAGAAATAATCCTTTAATAAATAACTTTAATTCATGTCTATGGACCAATTTGAAGTCAAATAAACTATCATTAACTTTAATTGAATGATGAGCAATGGAATGAACCACTGTACAGAAACTAACCTTGTTCTTGACATCCTCTAGAGCCTTCGCGTCCTCGGCATCGATGAGCAACTCCGGCACATCATACACAGGCACGTTGAAGAACGACATGAGCTTTCCCTTCTCGTTGGTGTACCTTCCAGGAAGAAAATGAGGAGCACATCAAATGCAGAGCTCAACCAAGAGCCGGCGAATGATGAGGGAGCAGAACAAATTGCGCCCCCTTCACCTTCCCTCTCCTCAAATGAGTTTGCATCATTGGACATAGGTGAGATCACTTGAGTGGAGGCCTATGCCATTACACTCATTTAATTGATTGAGGTAAATTTCAAGGGGCCTTCTTTTTTCTAGGAAAACCTTTTTTGCTCATAGCTTATTGACAAATTTCAACTTCCCACTTCTAGAAAAGCTTTTTCAGATATTTTTGTGAATATCCATAATTTGCGACAGAATGCCAAATGCTGCGTGAATATTATTTTCCAAATTATAATTGAATAAAAGCGATTCTGTCAACTTATTGGTGCTTTGTTTGCATGCATTGAATATTTGTTAATAAAATAATTCAAACTCGGTAAAGCCTAGCATGAATTGACAAGGAAAGGTGTCAAAGCTTGATATTGCGGTGTATACAAGGTTTGATATCGATTCTATTTCATGAGATAGAGGGGATCTCGGCTTGGTTTAGTTTGAATGCCAAAAAGAGGAGCGAGTTTAAAAGGCAAAGTTGACAAAAGCACTGTTGGCAATCAATTACTTTCGTTTTGGCACTATGACAGATGATGTTAAACTGACTGTTGTTAAACCATTAGTACATTCAACGATCAAGTTCAACTCTGCGTGCTTGTCATGGGAATGATATCATGTGAGCTTCTTTATACTTCTGGCTATGATGGTGTTTTCACACTGACATCATACACTATAACTTATTTTTTGTTCATACTATACTGGGAACTAGACAACTGAGTTTTTATTTAAATCTTGGACCTAATAACTTTGAAATAAACATGAAGAGCCAAATTATAATCCTGTCCACAGTTAACCCTTATTTAGCCTTGTTCATTCGTATATTGCACAAAGTATAAGCACATTAAAGAATGTACTCGATGAAAAATAACCATGCTTATAAAATAACCAACTATATTTTTATTTCTTTAGTGATTTAAAAGAAACTTGAGAGAAACGACTTGAAGCATATTAAATCATAATGTTAGCAGTTCATGGATGTTTTCAGAGAAAAGAACAATCAGTTAGATTTTAATTTGAATTTGGTTTTTGCCAATTATTCATATGGGGTTTACTTTAAGGCATCAACAAGTCTGCGAATTGTTAATGGAAAATTTTTAATTGAATATGCTTTTACATATCGTTAGGTTGTGCAAGAACAATTTTCCCCTTGGAGTTTGACAAAACCAATGACCATCATTTTATCGTCAGAAGTTAATTTGCTTGCACATTCATGACTCTAAATTTCCTTCATCTCCTGTCACAGACTAATTTTGATGCTACAGGAAAAGAAATTGCAGGCATATATGGGAATATCACGATGGTGAACTCTATTTGCGCTGTTCACCACGAATATCTTAAGTGTATTTAGATAATTCGTTTAGCGATATTTAGTTCTGAAAACTTCTTCACTTGCAGTCAGTGGACAGGGTTGCTATCAACAATGCCAACTCTGTGAGTGGCATTCCATGCTTTTGAACTGTTTTCACTGTTTTACATGTTTCTACGTGCAACCTTGACAATAATAGCTAAAAGATAAAGAGTAGTTACCATATTATATGTAAAACTAGGAAGGTTTTGGGAAGGACTTGAGAAAAGTTTAGCCTTGCCTCAATCTCCTACTCACTGATGCAACACTTTTTACGTTTAAATGATAAGGACATTAACGAATTTAACTCAAATGCTTAGGCTATTTCTGTGCATAGTAAACCACGTTGACATTCTTTAAATATATAAGTAAAAGCATGAAGTCATTTCATGGTAAATAAACATTATCACCGTTGAAATTCCATCCGAACTCGTTCATATATGGGGATTTTTTCATAGCGATTTTTGGAGTTGTCACTCATTCCAACTGGCCTTTATGCATTTGGGAACGTAGAGCAATGCTGCTAAGGCTCTTGGTCTTCACGAGTACCCAGGAATGAAGCAATATTAATAGCAATTAAGTTTTAAAAATGGTATTTCTAGCACAGTCAAAGCCATGATTTTCAAATTTTCCTCTATTAAAATTAGTGCACATATCGTCCGTAGAGGCAGTCATACACTCACACTGCGAAAGTACATTGCCAAGACTGCTGATAACTTCAACCAGGAAAATGGCTAACCTTTCTTGACGATAGGAGTAAACGAATGTTCCACAAAGCGACCAATCACAACACAATGGACCCAACAGCCAATCAGAGAGCCTCAGACTAGCCCTAGACCCCAAAAATAATTTGCAGTAGATGACAACAGTTACAGCAAGCAAAAAACTGCAGATTTACTCAGCATCAGAAGCGAGTAGTAGGTACTGCCTCAAGAGGTTATCAAAGGTCAGTGGAGAAAGGAGGGGAAGGGAGGGGAGGAATGTAATGTGGGGAGGGGAACTTGGAAGTGTCTTTAGGGCAACAACATAGTGCCAGGCTGTTTATGCATGGGAGAGGTTTCAAGCAAGGAGTTCTCAAAAAGGGAGAAATGAAATAGTGTTGCAATGCTGAAGGCAAATGTTGAATTGACAATTATTGATTTGCTATGGATTCCATATTGCACGTTTGAACTTGTTCGTTTTTGCCTGACGCCGGCCGGTGGCTGACGCTGCTGATACTTGCTGCACACACACACGCCAGTGTCTGTCGGATGAACACACTGAGGTTCTCATCTGCCTGTCTTCAAATAGCAATCTAATGATTGAATTATTTTGTTATTTTCCAAATTAGTACTTTTGTTCTTCTCATTGCCAAAAAAAGCAATTGAAAAGCACGATCCAATTGAGTGCAGTCAATTAATTGGTTGATGTCAATTAATTGAGCAATGACAATTAACTGATACCCATTTCAATGTCAATTAATTGGCCTTCGTCAATTAATTGAATGACTTCAATTAATTGCAATTTCTTCAATTCCCAGCAATTGAATCAACCACATTTCCAATTATTCTTATAATTGATCTAAATCAATTTTTTTTCGATAATCGCACAGGCCTACCCTACTCATCCATCATCATTCTATTCCTATTAAAATCACCTCGAAAGCTAATCCAACAGCAAGCTTTAAAGACCAATGCTACATTCCTTTCTAAGGTTTTTATCACAGAAATTCTAACTTTTCATGGATTGCAACATTGAAATAATTAAATGCATCATTACATGGCTCTATTTTCTGCCCAGTCCCACTCCTTGACGATACGCCAGTCCTTCATCTTCTTGTCGTACTTATCAAATCTCTCAAAGTCGATCCTTTCAATGTCCTCTACGACCACCTCCACGTCTCCTCCATGACTCCAGTCATACACCAGCAGTTCAGCATGCTCACTGAAAAGTCAAAGTGCCCCACACCATTAAGCAATTCAAAAATTCATACCGTGTCTTAAGGTTAAAAGCTTACACTCTTGAGCACATAGTACATATTTTATATCACTTAACGAAAAAAGTTGACTTGTTTCAACACTTAATATTAGCTCTAAGCAATGTTATTTGTCCTTGCATTTCACAGGCCCCAATCAAGGGGAATGGAAACACAGATGCACTAGTGAGTAAGGGGAAATCAAATGTAATCGCGTACTGGTGATGACAGCAATGTAGACAGAGAGACAGAGGAAAAAAGGATTACATTGCAGAATTCCACGAGTAAAAACAATGTCGTCTTACAACTTTGATATTAATGTGGCGAAAATCAACCTATGGTTCATTGAAAAAAATTATGTGACCTTTAAGACGTATAACAGCTAAAACTGGTAAGAGTGAAGAATGAGGCAACCTGGAAAGTAGGATCACGAAAATGCTATAGAGAGAGAGAACAGTCCAAGAAAAAAAAGGAAGTCGGTCATCACCAACCCCAACACAAGCAGTCACCAAGCTGTAGATTGGCCAGCAACATCACTCCAACTCCGAAAAAAATCTCAAGTATTCAAATTTTTCACCCTACCCCCCTATTGGATGGCAAATGACTACAAAACATCTTGAGCAAAATATTAGCTCAATATGTTCATAGGCGGCTGTGCCCCCACGCATTTTTATATTCCCCCTTTGTGGTAGGCAACATGACTAAGGACCATTAACATTTTTTTATCCTCCAAGGATCCGTATGTCGATTAGGATACAGCGGGGCAATGGCGACGACACTTTCCTTTCCTTTTTGTTTGAAGACTTTCACAGCTTATTTTCGTCTATAAATGATGATGTTTTCGGGGTACGCTGCAAAATGTTCATTTTTAAAACCCAACATTTTGCTTCTCCTACTGGAAGCATCCATCTAGAGAATGAGTGTTTTTTAGCTTTAGCTTGGTCTTATATAGCATTATAGCATCAATGTTCGTTGCACCATTGTTGGGCCGATTTGAATTTTGTGCTGGAGATGTTAGCCGTTTGGCTTTTGAAGGAGCCATGAACCCTTTCCAAACCGGATCAGGTTATATCCATCCTCCCTGTTGAAGTTATTTGGTCTTTTGTAGTGATGGGTTGAATCCAAAATGTATCGAATTCGAATCCCGAATCCCTTTTTTTTTATCGAATCCCACATATCGAATCTCGAATCCGAATCCTTATTTCAGAAAACTTATTCTAAACTTAACTCTTCACTATTGAGTCGTATTTCATATCGTACACTTCGACCACAGATTTGCGACCACGACCGTGCATCAACGCGATTGAGTTGTGATCGCGGTATATAGTGGGTGCTTTCGATTTGCAGCTATAGCCAGCGATCGCCGCAGTGCTTTCGCTTTATTAGTTAAGCTTTTCGCAGTTATTAACTGGGTAGCATACCCCCTCGCTAATGTTGTTAACTCTTGCCTTCAGTCTGGTTACTTTCCTGATCATCTAAAGTATTCTAAAGTTATTCCTATCCACAAACGTGGTGATATTAATCTTCCGAATAACTACCGCCCCATCTCTATTATTTCTCCACTTGCCAAAATTATTGAAACAATTGTATATGCTCAGGTTCTGGATCACTTTGAAACTTTAAACCTTTTTACACCAACACAGTTTGGATTCAGACCTCATAAGTCTACTACTCAAGCTGTTGATTATGTTATAAAGTACATAATTAAGGCTTTTGAAGAGAAACAGTGCCTGGCACTTACATTGTGTGACCTCTCATCAGCTTTCGACTGTGTTGATCACACCATTCTTGCGAATAAGTTTAAATACTATGGATTTAAAGATGTCAAACTAAAATTTATGCTCTCCTATTTATCCGATCGTAGGCAGTCAGTATATGTGAATGGTAAAATGTCAAAACCTTTAAATGTTAAATATGGTGTACCCCAGGGCTCAGTGCTTGGACCCCTCCTGTTCCTGGTCATGATCAATGACCTGTGCCCAAATATGACTACTAACTGTGTGCTCTACGCTGATGATACTACATTCCTACATAACTCCTCTAATCACTCTGATGCCATGAACAGACTTCCAGCCATCATCAAAAAGGCGAATGAATGGTTTTCCGCCAACAATCTTTTCTTGAATCCTGATAAAACCCAGTTTCTTCTATGCTCTCTAAAATCAGCTGTCAAAGAAACTACCTCTGTGAAATTGCTGGGATTTCACTTAGATTCCAAATTAACCTGGAATGCTCATGTTCTACACGTCAGTAAGAAACTGGCACGAGCCTTATTCCTGCTCAGGAAGTTGAAGCTATATGTAAGTAAGGACTATTTACTCAATGCCTATTATGCTTTTTTTCATTCCCATATTACATATGGTATAAGACTGTGGGGACATGCTTCTGACACTAAATCCATATTTATACTACAAAAAAAGGCTGTACGAATTTTAGTCAACGCATGTTCCCTAGAACACTGCAAACCTCTCTTCAAAAATCTTCAAATCATGACAGTTTACAATCAGTTTATATTCCATTCATTAGTACATATTAAAGAAAATCTGAGCATGTACTCAACAAGGGCTGATGTCCACTGTCATGACACCAGAGCCAAAAATTCCATGGATATACCACTCTGTAGGCTCGATAAAACATACAAAGTAGATGGCCTACCGATCAAATTTTTCACCAGGCTCCCAACTTCTGCCAAGTCAGCCTCTAGTGTGGGCTTCTGTAAGGCTCTCCGAGATTGGCTTAAATCCAACCCATTATATTCCCTAAAGGAATATTATAACCTAGATTTCTCCAGCCTAAAACTCTAAGGTCTATTGTTTCATTAAGTGTATTGACATGATCTGCCTTGTTATGTTCCTCAATTATGAGATGTTTCTTTGACTCAATTATAATTTTGAATTAATTTTAAACGCAATTATTCACATGTACCATACCTTGACGACACCTATCATATGTATTTATGCTAAAGGTGAATAAAGAATATTATTATTATTATTATTATTATTATTTAGCTGAATCGCCATCTACCGCCGGCTGCCGTTGGCTCTCTGCTCAGGGGTGAGTCTGCGATCAATGGAACCTGCGTTTGATAATCAGCTATTGCCGTACTCAAATGAAAAGCACTGAGTACAAACACGAATATAGAGATATATATAGCCATGAACACAAGTATTGTCTTCAAGTTTTTTGTCGTATCATACAATTTTACAATGGAATGCTGGCAGATAAAAACTTCGGTTTTCAGAATTCAATTAAGTAAAACTGCTATTTTGGTAGTAACCTACTTACGTGGTGCTAACCATATTGAAGAGATAAATGCACATATTCAGTGGCAATTAATAATTTTCGCGTGCATTATTTGGCCATGGGATGTGGGCATATGTGGGCTAAAAAATTCTACAATCTGGAGTGATCCTTTTTCTTTTAATTCAGACCTTTCTCATGAGAATATTTTCTTAAATATAAGTCACCGTGAATTTCTGAACAGATTATCAGCACTTATGACGGTAAAACGACGTCATTCATGAGATTATTACGTTGCGTGATCGTTATCCTATAAGGTATGCCACCCACAAAACGAAGATTCGAATTTATCGAATCTTTTTTTAAGGATTCAATCAAATCTCGAATCCATGGATTCGATAGGATTCGATTGAATCCTTGAATCCTGACCACATCACTAGTCTTTTGGCTATTTCTATAGTCTCATGTATTAAGCGAGGATAGTATTCTTGCGTCTTGGCCAAGACCCATGTTTGGTCTTCAATAGGGAGGATGGATATAAACTGAGCCGGGTTTGGAAATAGTTCCTGGCTCCTGCAAAAGCCAAACGGCTAACGTCTCCAGCACAAAACTCAAATCAGCCCAACAATGGTCCAATGGACATCGATGCTATATAAGACCGAGCTGAAGCTAAAAAAACGTTCATTCTCTTGATGACACTTCCAGTAGAGAAGTGAATGTTGAGTTTTTAAAAATGAACACTATGCAGCATACCCCGAAAACATCATTTATACACTTTCCATTGGTTACATGCTTCATAGTAGAGGCCTGCATACGGTCGCAAAATACAGGCGGCCCATGCCCGCCTGTGTGCGAGAGATAAAGAGAGAGGCATATCCCGAAGTCATTCGACGATCTTTTCCGAAGTCTCACGAATGAGGCTTGACGGAGAACTAGCCGCCCATAGGGCGGTCACCCGGTGGGTGGCCGGGCGCCCGCCTCTACGCCGGGCGACCGCTTCTATGCCGGGCGTCCGTCTCTTAATCCTCACCACAGGGCTTCTAGCTCGAGGGCCTTTGCTGTCCGCAATTCGCACGAGGCGAATTTCCCGCTGTCATATACCGCCCCTCCCCTTCCCTCAGTTTGGGCGCACAAGAGAGACCTCTCAAGGAGCCGGGTGCCCGCCAACGACCCGGACACCCGCCTAGGATATGGGCACCCGGGGCGAACGGGCACGGTCGGGCGTCTACGTCACACGGGCGAAGGCGAACACGGGTGAGGGCGCCCGGCACGGGCGGGCGAGGGTCGCCCGGATTTCGAGCCCGTTTGCAGGCCTCTACTTCATAGATGAGAATAGTCTCTCAGGTAGTCCAAGATATATATACATATGAAGACACCATTAAGGTATGCATATGGAAGCCTGTATTGTGGGGGAGAGGAAGATATAAGATTCCAGCTCAAAATAATCACGCAATGATAACACTATTTCTTTTCCCACCTCATGTTTATTTCAATTGAAGGAATTCAACTTTTTATTCATGGCGTGGAATTGCTTACTTTCGGATGATATTCATCGTAAAAACATATAAAACAAAGAATATTTCTGCTCCAAGCCAATTTATTTTCTGTCGCCAGAACATTTGCATCTGATCGGAGGCATATCCGTTCTACAAACTCCAGACCATTTATTTATATTTTCTCATATTATCTCGGATTTTAAAGCGAGCCTTAATTCTTTTACTGTGGGAGAAACACATGAACACGTGCAACTCCTGGAAATACGTTCTTCTACGCTTGAGCCGCTCTTCATATCTGCTCCCTCAGCCCCTACACATCTTTATGATTTTATTAACCCAAACTAGTTTCCATCTCTCTCTTTAGGGGTTGCCAAGACCAACGACCCTACATTTCAATGGTTTGTTCAAGGCATTCTCAAAGACCTCTTTGTCTAGCGTTCACTCTGGTTCTTACAAGAGGAAGGGGTGGAAATTTTGGCGGAAAGAAGAAAGTGGAAAAATTTGTTGAAAAGACAGTGGGTGGGTTGGGGAGAGGAGGCAATGCAGGGAAAACCCTACGGAAAGAATATTAAGATGAAAGAAGAGAAGAAGCGGAAAATTCAGGGTAGGAGGATGCATATTTAGGGTTGAGAAGGGGTTAGCCCTTACGATAGATTCAAACTTAAAAAATGAAACGTGCTGATAACAAAGTATTTCTTTTTCTATATTATGTTTATTTCATTGATGAAATGTAATGTATCAATTATGTCGTTAAATTACATACTTTTGGATGATATGCATCGTAAAACCATTTAAAACAAAGAATAATTCTACACGAAGCACATTTTATAAAGCTCCCACCTGAGCAGTTACATTTGCGTGAACGCAGATCATGTGGGAAACATATTTCTTGAACATTGCTGAATACTGTCCTATCTTCAACCAGTTTTGATGCATACCACGCATATCTAACCATGTCACCGAATACAGGCGAAGATAGCTGATGGTGCAGCAATGAATGTATTTTAATACCATCCTCCCGAGTTGTAATTTCTCTTTTTTCTTTTAACAAATAACTGCTATTTTGGTCATAGCAAATATTTTTATATAAAAAGGTTATAGCAAATATTTTGTACATAACCTCGTAAACAGTTACCACCTCTTTTCTACTTTTATCATGTTCGCTATTGAACGAAAAATTGAGTCACAAAAGTCATAATTCGAACGCAGTTCCTGGGAAATTTGAAGTGCATGCATCGCTGTATATAAAAGAGTAATAATCCGTTCATTGTTTACCGCCTTGAGAAAGAGCCACGACCATTGGAAGCCCATCCTATTTACAGAAATATACTTGTATTTTCAAAATCTACACATTTTAGGCCTCTCGGCATGTGACCTCTTTTCGGCCAAACAAGAATCCCGAAATTAGCTCCGAAAGTCTCCCAAGGGGGCTGATTGAAAATCCAGAAAATAGGTAGAAAATTAAAAAATTGTCGTTACTGCCATAACTGTATGGGAATGGGTAATGAACAGAGACTCTGTAAAATATTCTAAAGAAAAAAAGTTGACCGTACTGGGATTCGAACCGGCGCCACAGACCGAGGATTGTTGGTCCAACACCTCTAACCACTCAGCCACGGCTTCTGTTATCTATCTGTCGTATTTAAAAGGATTTATACGGAGGGAAATTCTTTAGTTGCGTTTTTCTTTCGAACCCGGGTTCAAATGGAAAAAAGCTGTGACACTTTTCCCGCATTCTCTCTCTAGTTTCAGATAATAATTGCATCATTTGGGTCCCTAACATCACTCACACGTCCTCGTAAGAACCGCACAGAGGGGTTAAACCACCTCAATTACTCGAGGAATTTCAACGTGCACACCTCCATCTAAATTGAGCCCTTATTCCTGAGAGGAGGCTAATCCCCGAGGAAAATTAAGGCAAGCTATCCTCATTGAAGTCCTCTCAGGGTAATAACATCTAAAGGAAAATAGCACAGAGGCCAAAGCACTATATAAAGAATCTAAAACCACAAAAAATTGTGACAGCACTAGGTAAAAACTACTTACGTTAGCTCTAAATGTTTTGGGCCCTATAGATTTGCAAACACTGTGACAAGTATAAAATGGTCACCCTGAACTTGATTACCAACCAAGTCTCCCACTATTCCTGTTTGGTAAATTCAATGGTCCACATTCATATAAAGATTACTCACTTTCTTAAGAAGCTTTTCCTGGAGCATTTGATTATCCCTCGGGAGTTTTGTATCCATCGTATCCAAAGTTTGCAGACATGATGCCTGCTGGCAAAGTGCAATGGCTTCTTTAGCCGGACTATTCTCTTTATGGCTCAATCCTTACACCCCAGTGTTAGTGACATTACCATAATATTGCCCATCACAACCAACTCCCCAAGTGCATCACAATTCACATCAGCCTGAGATCTTCTTGAGCCGTGAGAAACTCAGGAAATCTGAAATACCTTCATGGACCCTTTGCAAGACACCCTTGTTGGCAGAGCTACCCTCTCACCATCCTACTTGATCTTCCTTTAATTTCTCAGGGCATGTCACAAACTTCATTAAGTTCATGGTGAGAATTATCTCTCAACACTTAGGTACATACAAACATACTCGACTCGCATATACACACACTAATGGTATTTTCATGTAATTCCTGATTGGCCGGACCAAAGATTTGTATCTCTGAAACACGTAACTAATGGAAGTACCTTTGCAATACCCCCAACTGGGATCCTTGGGGGATGCAAAAATGCCAATGGTCCATGAACATAACTGGTAGTTTCAACATCAACATCACAATTTACACAACATTTATTAGAGAACAACCACTCCAGTGACTTTGAAATTGAAGTATTGCATGTAAAAAAAAGGGTACAAATTAGACGCTTTGGAGCAGTTAAAAATTTTAATTTGTGTACGCTCCAAGCAAAATATTGTCAACGACTTTATGTATAACTCCCACTCACCCCTCCTAAATCTCCCATTTCCCCCCTCCCAAACCTCTTATTCATCCTAACAACCCAGATGGGAAAAAAACCCTCACCTTCACTCCACCCTCCACCTTCACAACCAAACATGTATAGGTATTATGGTTTGTTTTGTTATGGTTTGTTGTATGACTAAGTACCCCTCCCTCCACACTCCTTCACCTCAGAAGAGTGCTCCCTACGGGGATTCTCTTTCCCCACCCCCCATTTTCCCTCAAGCACGCGATACCTCCCTGACCCAATCCCAAACTCCCCCCCCCCCCTACCTTCCTTCCCTCCAAACCTCCCCCCTTCCTGAGGGCAGTATATAACACCAAGTTTTTGTAGAGTCTTCACCTGAAGATGACGTTATAGCACGTCGAAACCCGGGTCGTGAAAATAAAATATCATTGTGGAACCACAAAGTTTAAGTTTTTCATTTATAAAAGTCCATGAACATGTTAACCACCAAAAAAGGGCCTATGCCAATTATAAAAATGCCTGAGGCACGACTGCCTGTGGACATATTGAGCTAATATCTTGCACAAGGCATTCTGTAGTCATTTGACATCAAATTGGGGGGCAGGGTGAAAAGTTTGAAGATTTGAGATATTAATGGACCACTCTTTCCACTCCTGTCTCACCTTTCCTCTTCATGTCAATCCCCTCTCCAACAACTCTCATCATTTGCATTATGCATTCCATCTCCAGTAATCCTTGGTATTACCTTCAACTAATTTTCTCTTATATAAGTGTTTTCTGGGCATTATTCTATCTCAGAATTTGTTCAATGAAGGAACTCCATCAGACTATGAACCTACTATGTGCAAGCAACACATGCTCAGAAGTAAGGAAGCATTTAATTAAAACATAAGTAATGCACACAATAATATGAAATAACGACAATTGGATGATCACTGCAGCAGAACAGAGGAGACTGGAAGCAATGAATATATGGTGTCTCCAAATCATCAAATGTTAAATGAATCCTAAGTTGAGTAGAAGAGGCAACCTTGATATGGTCATTCGGGTACATAAAAGCTCCCTGAAAGTAATACTGACATACATGGAAGAAATTATAAAGAATATTACAGATCATTAATGCCAGCTAGTAGCAGAATGGAGAGACAAGCAGCAGGAAACCAACCACCTGATTGATGAATGCTGACATGATGATAATACTAAACAATCTACACATTGGATACAAACATGGAAATAAGTCAGTAAGTAAGCAAAGGCAAAAAAACCAAGGTGGCCTGAGGCATAGGACAAGCAAGAGGTATTCACCATAATGGTTTTTCCTAATTGATAGAATGAAACCTGTAAAAGTAACACAAACTAAATTCAAGGGCAACTAAATACTAACAGTCTACGAACCTGATATCTTTAAGGAAGTTCGTCTTGTACACTGTTTCCATTTTGACGAGGTAATCGCTCGTAAGGGCTTTTGACTGAACTTCATGAGGGAAATTTCTTTTCTTTATGTTGTCTTTCACAACATTTACTGGTATATCCAAGTATATTACCAAATGCGGCTTCATTAGTTCTTGAATCGTATTCTGTTTCACTTCATAATAAGCTCGACGTGCTGCAAAGGACGTTTAATTATATAATTAATTTTCGCAGTAGGTAGAAAGTTAAATTTCTCGTGAGGCCTGGTGACACGATGCATCAAGCTGTGCGGGTGAATGGATGGAATTCGAAGAGGAGCTATTTTCTGGTCTTGCATTTAAGCCTGAGCAGTTTAGGTTAAAATGTGAATTTTTGATAAGATGCGCATTCACGTATTAACTCTTACAGGCACATGCATCGTGTATCCAGGCATTAGCGTTTAAATACTCACCTCCTGGACTCACAAAACCACTACTAAACATGGCTTCAACAAACACAAAATCACTATATGGGGTCCTTTCCACAACAACACCTTGGCCTGCAAGAAGTAAACCAAACACTCAGAACAGTCATCAGCCCAGAATGGCACATTCCTTCAAACACATACATTACCTGTGTTGAGTACGTGGGCCAAAGCATCCACATATTTAAAATATCGGAGCTGATACTTCTGTATCTGAAAGCCTGCAGCCTTTCTGTTTGTAGGCTCAAGGCAAAAATTTTTCTCATCATAGCTTTTGCAGCCTTCTGGTAATTGTGAATCTAGTGTCCTGATATCAAAATTATACGGCGTTATATACAGATCATCCAATGTTGCTTCAGATATATGGTAGAAATCTAGGTCCTCGGCAAGTTTCCTCGCAAAATCGGACTTCCCCGCCGCTATTGGACCTTCTACCGCAATTATCTTTGAGTTTTCATTAAGGCGACGAGTAGTTCTGTCGAAAATAGCATTTAGCAACCTATACGGCTTTTCCTTGTATGGATATGGTGCAGGAATTATTATGTCCTTATCACGCAAAGCCTTGCCACTTATAAAGGCACACTGCTTGAAAATCAAACTATTTTCATTAACCTTACAGAGGGATTTTGTCCAGCAAGTCCCAGGAGGAAAATTGAGGAACTTCGCCGCAGAAGACCGGATAACTAAAGCCATGGTTGAATATATGATAAACAATTACACACTTCAAGCTAGCAGGACATCCCTACCTACCCAATTTCCCCGAGACCCCGAATAATCACAGACCGAACTGAAGGAAACTTTGTCTCCCCACAAATGATGACCATATGAAAACAATTGAAATACGGTAATGCACTAGTCAGCGCAGTCATAATGTAAAAAATATACCAAGAGTATATTAATATAAAATGGAGCTCATAAAGGTTGATTTTTAGAATTTCGGATAACCTTTAAGAACTGCATGATTATATTTCTAATTTTAAACAAAAAGTTCTACAAACACTCATCTTCGGGAGCGGCATTGACTAACACCGGAGCGACATTCATATAACGTTAGAGTTATTTTAAATGTTAGTAATCCTCTCTCTAGCACATCAAAGTGCACATTAAGTGAGAAGTCACTTTAAGATGGTAAAATAGGTGTCAGTAGCTCACTTTAACCATGGCCAAGGTCGCTCTCAAGAACACGTACTCCACATCTCCTCCCCGAATGGATTCCAAGGCTGATTGATTCAAATGGATTACAGGAACACCGGCTGGTCTGATTTTAACCAAAACGGCTTCATCCACCTTGTATTCTGGGTATCTAGATCTTGGAAGGGTGAGACCATTTGAAGGTGGTTTAATTAATGACAAGAGGGTACGAGGTTTATACTTGAGTAGCCTTTCTGAGGGCCTTATCTCACCTGTTGCCTAAGGTGTTGTACGATAGGCAAGTAAAATTTTGTCAAGGATTGAGCGAATTTTCTTGTCACTGAGGGCACCTGGGTTTATATTCAACTCCTTGGCAAGTAACCTTTTAATGGTTTGCACAGCTCTCTCCGCAATACCATGGGATTGGGGATGGTATGCTGAGGACGTTGATACCTCAATGCCTCTACAGGAGCAGATATCAACAAGCAGCTTCGAGTTGCATGGAGGGCCATTATCAGAGACTATCTGTGATGGATAACCAAAATTACTAAACAATGTACTCAAGTTTTCACATACTTTCCTAGCATCATTTCCATTTGCCAGAAATTTGCGAAAACGCTGGCGGGACGAAAGCTCACCTTTACCATTTTTTTTGCATAACAAAAGAATCAAAATGTAGCCTGCACCAACTATCAACCCTGGGCCATGATGCCTTTTGCGAACAATCAGGATGAAAATTTACAATTTGGCATGTTTCACAATTTTTCGCCTTATCTTCAATATCCCTGTTTACATTTGGCCACCAGCATAACTAACGAGCAAGATACTTCATTCTTACCATTCCTTGGTGTGACCCATGCAATAAATTCAGCATGCCGTTTTGCAATATAGTGAGGTATGATCACCTTTGAACCTGTTAATAAACATCCATTTTCAATGGAGATATCTTACCTTGGTCTGAAAAACGGAACAATTGCTGGCTCTTAGACAAAATTTGGCCATCCGTGCTTTGTAAAATCCATGACCTTAGTCAATACCACATCCTTTTCAATTTCAGTGGCGCCTCCACAAGTCAAGGGAAACTTTGCAGGCAAAACACTAAATACATATTCCACTACATTCTCCTCAGGTACTGGCAATCGAGATAAGGCATCCGCAGGACAGAGCAAGACTGACTTACGGTATTCAATTTTAAACATATTGGCTGATAGTGCAATGGACCATCTCTGCAACCTAGCAGCAGAAACAGTAGGCACCCCTTTGTATGGTGCAAAAATGTGCCATAGGGGTTGGTGGTCACTCACTAAGGTGAAGTGTTGCCCATACAAATACTTATGGAAACGCTTCACAGCAAAAGTCAATGCCAATGCCGCTCTGTCTAACTGGGAGTAATTTTGTTGAGCACTAGACAATGTACTGGATGCAAAAATCACTGGTTTCTCAACACCATCAATCAAAAGACTCAGCACGGCTCCCATACCATATGGTGATGCAACTGCTGATACCACAATGGGATACTTAAGGTTGCAATGCACCAACAATGGATGGCCCAATAAGAGTTTCTTACATTTACCAAAAGCTTGGTTGCATTCAAAAGTCCATTCCTTTGGTGCATTTTTCTTCACAAGATTATATAGAGGTTTTAGTAGACTTGAAAGGTTAGGCAGGAAGCAGTGATAAAAATTTAAAATTCCAACAAAGGATCTCACTTGTGAAACATCTTGGGGAACTTAAGCCTCCAGTATGGCCTTCATTTTGTGTGCTATTGGGCACACTCCTTTTGAATTTATGGTATGGCCTAAATAGTCCACTGACTCACAAAACCATTTACATTTATTCATGTTACCCTCACATTGTATTCATTTAGCCTGATCAGTACCATTTCCACCCTTTTTTGGCAATCTTTTAAATCCTTCCCTAAAATTAATAAGTCATCCAAATAACATATAACCATGGGCAAACCCTTGACAATTTCTTGCATTCATTTCATTCAAGTATTCTACCAGCTGATTGGTAGGTTCTTGGACAGTCCCCATTCTGCATCCCAACCTCGTAGACATTGTTTCGCTTTCCCTCCTAAGGATGGCGTGCTACTAGATCCCTCTTCAATTCTTCATATCTTCTATGTACCTCCTCTTATTTCGTCGAGAATTCCTATCCTCTTCCACGCTTCCCCAGTGTTCTGCCCACTATCACTCTCTTCAACATGCCCTCTCCTCTCAAAACCTCCTACACCCATCTCTTCTGCCTTCTCCGAATCTCTGCCACAAGCTTCCTCTCCTCTCCGACCATATTCAATACCTCCTCGTTCATCTTTCTCACCATCCAGCTAACCTTCTCCATCCTTCTCCAAACCCAAATCTCAAACGCCTCAAGTCTACGCACATCCTCCCTTCGCAATGACCAAGTTTCCGACCCATATAGCGCCACGCTCCATATTAAAGTTTTCACCAGCCTCTTCTTTACGTCTCTTCTCAGATCCCCACCTCATCAATTCCCTTCTCTTCGAAAATGCTTCTTTAGCGAGCACAATTCTGCATCTGATGTCCTTACCACTAAACCCATTCCCCTCCAAAATACTACCCAGATACGTAACTGCTTGACCTGCTCTATCTTCTGCCCTCCCACCCTTATATTCAGCCCCGCCTTCTTACTTCTAGAAAATCTCATTACTTTCGTTTTTTTGTGTTTGATCTTCATCCCATATTTTCGCACTGGACCTCTAACGCATTCACCATTGACTGTAACCCCTTTGCAGACTGACTAACCAATGCTTGATCATCTGCAAATCTCACTGATTTTATCAGCTCACCTCCAACCTTTATTCCTACCTACTCCCCCCATGCCCCCATTACCATTTCTTCTGAATACACGTTAAAAAGCAGCAGCGTTAGTGGGCACCCCTGCTGCACTCCCCATCCTATCGTGGCCCATCCCGATTCTCCATTTAAGTAGGTAGTAACCCATTACCCTGGGCTAAGCAAGCAGGAGTGGGAGGGAGGACACCGTCAGCGGCACTTTGACGAATCCCCAGACCCTGAACATTCCACGGAAGTCCACCACCCTGACAATTCCTCAAAAGTGGGGAAGAACCCTGGAGGAGAGTGTGTGTAGTTTTTCCCTGAGGTCACTGCAATTTTCTCCCATGCCAGGATCCTGGCAATTGTTTTACCACCAGCTGATCAGTGGAAGGAGGTGCTGTGGCTGGGGTATTGTCGGCGACGCGGACAGCAGTCGTCCATCAGCTCTCCCCAAGAGCACAGGCAGGGTAATGTATACAGTTGTAATTAAATCTACTCTTAAAACTGATTTGGTAATAATTGTTTAAAAATCAAAATGAAATAGTTGATTTGCATTAAGCTCTGGGTCAACATGCGATCTCCCGTGCTGATTCACCCACATCAACCGAAAGATTTAGGCAGTTGCACTGCCGTTATATAAACCCGAGTGTGAAGTAACTGTTTTAAGCAATGTCCATGATGTAAAGTGACCTTTTTTTGAAATAACACTTCTACCTTACGATAAAAGTATATTATAGTGAATTTCTCACTCCATTGGCAAGTAGCGAAAGGCCTAACTGCTATTCAACCAAATGGGCTTGGACACGGTGAAGTGCATGCCATAAACAAACATTTTTTTCTCGCTAATATGAAATATTGCAATGACGAAACTTTGCAGCCTCTTTACCTATACAAAGGACTACAAGATTCGAAAATTTGAGATTTATCGAAGGTGGGGTACATTTTGAAAATTTAATTTAAATTTTCAAATATTTTTAAAAATTTCAAAAAAAATTTAAATTTTTAAATTTAACTGTTGAATAAGATACACTAATGTTTTTTGTAAAAATTGATTTTTAGCAGAACTTTCTAGCTTTCTTAAATCTGACAAAAATGGGAAAATTCTGGGACTTGTTTTTACAAATGTCAAATTTTTCATACCCCCATATCTCCGCAAAAACTCGACATTTTTCATAAAAATTGTATATACAAACTAAGGGCCTTACAAGGAAAACACTCAAAAAATGTTGTGCAAATCTGAGATAGTAAGGGCAACTCGTTCTTAATTTCACGTGGAATGACCCTGGTACGTATATCAATATACATAATTGAATTATGTAATTTTTTCAACTGGATTGATTGATGAATCTACTTCCATGGATAACAATGAAGTGTATAATCATTATGTAAACCATCATAAGGTAAAGTATTATACTCATGCAGAAGCAGCAGTGAAGTGTATTTATACATGGAACTGAATTTCAGGAGATGAAATATGTAAGTATTAAAGATTCACGTCTGCATTAGTCAGAGCTTAACCTTTAACGTACTTCTTTCTTTCTGGTCTGTTGAAGTATATCTTTGGAACTTGTAAAATTGATATATTGATACATGTATATAATTTTCATCTGTTCACTCTAATTCTCACTTTCACACTTACCTCACGAGACTAGCCAATTTCAGTTTCCTTATTGTTAATTTGACCTTCAAAAGTCAGAATTTGAAGTCTCACTGATGGTCCTGATGGCCGGAAATATTTTTAAAACTTAATTTAATTTTTAAAAACTCAGCCAAGTGGTCCCTCAAGTTCCCATCTGGTAAATGGGACCCATTTTATGGTGGGAACAAAAGTTTTCTTTAGGCAGGTAAAGTTTCATGACCACTCCTGACTCTTTCTCTGAGAGTACAGGGAATTAAAAACTACCAAAAACAAATTGCATTATTAATTATCTCACTCCACTAGGTATTTACATGGTAAGACTATTGCCCAAGATTCAGAACGGAATAATATCAGCAATCAGATGTTCATAGAGATCTCCTGTAAAACGAAAAGTATAATTCACTCAGCTGTTATGACCACAATTGTTACTTGTCATTTATTTCAATAAATGAGATAATCTTTGTTAGAAGGTTTCTGCATTGCTAAGTATGTTTTTCCACTATGTTGACCACTTTCGAGTTATCTGCTGTGGGTTGCAGAGAGGAAACATTTTCCTCAAAATCTTTTCCTCTACGTGGCAGGAAATCCGAAAATGGAAATGGAAAGTGGAAATATGTGGGTATCATTTGACTCAAACAAAAAACCTGAAACATTTAATAACAGTCCATATTTTAAACGTGTCGAACTACAAGACTACAAATGATAAAAAATTTGCAAAAACCTGTTAGCTTGTAAAACCTGTTGTAAAAACCTGTCTGATGTAGTAAGAGTATGTATGTGCGCTCTATCATGAAGGTTTTTTCCCTAGATATGCACTATTGAAGTAACGTAATGACGTTCAAAAGTGTCCACGAAGACTCAACCCGTACATGATCAGATCTTGGCCTTCTCATGCTACCAATTTGGGTAGGATACGATGTCCAGTGTGCAGTGCTCTCATCAGAATACCTACCTAGATGTCACCCGTGCAAAAAGGAATCACGCAATTCCTATTTGCATGCTCTTAGTAGTTCTCCAAACCCCAATTTCGTGATTGAACCACAGGTGGGAGAGTGTTTTAACGCCGGCGATACTCCACATGGAGGAATGACGCTGATCTCTAGTCATAAGAGCCCTCCACGTACATACTCCAATTTGAAGTTTTATGCATTTATTTGTACATTATTTCATGGTAAATACAAAATACCATTACCATGACTTAATCTTCTTCCCAGAGATCCATTTGTAAATGCATATAATGATTACCTTGATTATTAATCTTTAAAGTTATGCATCAAATATTGGATTTTGAAAAGTTTTTGTCTTTCAATGCGGACTCAGCTCACAAGGCAGCATAGCATGTAGTCCAGAATTTGAAAAATTACTATTGTCATCAATTTCAAAGTTTCAATCAAGAAACTTGACATGGTATAAAATGGTATTTCAGAATAGAGTCACATTCTATTTTGACAATCAGTGAAATTCATAAAGGTCAACTACTACAAATAATATTGCTAAATGTCTCCTTGCTTATCTCTTAGAAGAACCTGTTTTCCCCTCACACTATCCAAATTGAATTTTTCACACTAAAACAGCATTTTTCCTTATTGCTGGATGAATAACAAAGCAAATATTCAGGTGTAAATTTAGGGATTTACTAGAGACCAGTGCAAGGAACTCCAGTCATATGCTTTGGATGGTATGCATACCAACTAAATAATATATACAGCATATCTTCCAAGCGTCATTCACATAAATGATACCTATCAAAAATAGTTGTTATAGTGGTGGTGCAAAACATTTTCAGCCCTTTAGTCTTTTATAAGAGAGGAGTTGTCCTTAAAATTGGTTACTATATGCTCGTTAAATAATTTTCTGATATGCCCAGTACACTTCTGACTTTGCAGAGATGATATAAACAATTTAAATCCCCTCCCAAGTATGAAACATTACCACACATCCTCACATTTCAATTATTGTGAAAGAGTGATGCTGAATTAAACCTCCATATGAGATACCACCAAAAAAATTGATATAATGAGAAAGTGTACTGATATGTTAGTCATTTGAGTCCCTGATTGCTTCTTATGCCCCCAATTGAGGGATTTTCCTGAAGAAATTGTGACTTTGTGCTATTGTTTGGGCATTACCCATCATGTAAGGGCTTGGCTATCAGATATGATATCTGTGTTGAATCGACATAATTGCGACAAATTAAATGATAAAAGCTGTGCATGTTGAAACATGGACACTGAATCAAGAGAAGTGGAGGTGGTGGTGGTCGGGTGGTCATCGATGAGGTGGGAGGCGTGGTGTCACCCAGCGCACCCTCTCTTGGTCCATCACTTCCTCGAGGAGCCTCGCTTGGACAATGGTGCTCCCTTGGACGATGGTGCTCCTTTGTGACTGGCCCCGCCTTGCCCTACCGAGTGGAGCAGAAGAGGAAGTGAATTAGTCATATGCATTGCACCGTCATCTCTAAATTACATGAAGCTTTGCAAGCCTTTTTTTGCCCACCTTCACCAGAAAATGCACTTCGTGCCACTCAAGGGCATATTGGTTGCTTGATGCAAGTGCCCGCCATTTGTGTACGTTCTTTCAACGCAAGAAGCACAACATTCTTCGCTCTCCCTTGCAATCACCAAAGAGGTGTCAAAGCTCAGGGTGAATGTGAAACGTGCATTCGTTCAAGCGCTTGCATGTCTACTGAGCGTCACTTTGATTGGGTAAGAGGGACTCCCAGAAGACTGTCTACAGGGTAAAAGTGACCCAAGCGCTTGCATTCTACATCCGTGAGAGATGAACTGGCTTGCGGACGCTATACATTCTCTAAATTATATGTTCTATGATCCACAACCAATACATATATATATATATATATATATATATATATATATATATATAATAAAAACACTTGACAGGGGGTGGGGAAAGAAAAGTAAAAAGAGAGAGAGGACTTACTAGACGTTTCGGGCATGTAGGCCCTTCTTCAGTTGTAGAAAATGGAGTGAAAGAAACAGTTGTTGTTGCAGTTGTAGAAAATGGACTCCATTTTCTACAACTGAAGAAGGGCCTACATGCCCGAAACGTCTAGTAAGTCCTCTCTCTCTTTTTACTTTTCTTTCCCCACCCCCTGTCAAGTGTTTTTATTATATTGTGGCCTATTGGCGAAATTTTCGTTACGTGTATATATATATATATATACCTATATATTAAGGAAGGACTCTTCGACAAATATGAGGAAAATGTTGGTATAGGAAGGGCTGAATCTACTACCCATGGTGCAGCCTTCAGCTTCCATCCCTCCCACACTAAAAGATCCCTCCCCTACTCTCTCTTCATATGAGGCCTCAGCATGTGCAATAGCCCTGATTCCCTAGATAAATTTTTTTCCTCTTTACACCAAGCCATTCTCCAACGAGGATATCCTGAGACTCTTCTCAACAAGCGCATCCTAAAAAAAACCCTTTCTTCCTAAACAAACTCAAAATGAAAATAATTTTAACCTCCCCTACTGTACCACCTACTTCCCAGGTGTCCATTCCCTTCAAAGAATCCTTAAAAACCTTTTCCCACTCCTCTGACAATCTTACCACCACGAACATCTTCCCTAAATGTCCCTCTCTCACTTACAGGTGCCCCCCAACCTCTCCAGAATCCTAAAAACTACCTAACCGCTATCTAAACCCACCATCAGCTCCAAAACCCTACCAAACCACTGCCATCACGCGAGATGCAAAACATGCCCTATCCTTATCATCCATCACCTACCCGCTAAATTCCTCTCTGATCCACTTCCTTCCATCCCCTCTCTTTCTTGCACTTCCCATAATATTGTATAAATTAAAATCGGGTCGTGCTAATAAAAATATATTATTGTGGAACCACAAAGTTAAAGTTTTTCATTTATACAATGAATATGAACAAATTACGCCTGAAACTACCAGTCCCATAATATTGTTTACACCCTCTTGTACAAATTATGCAATTCATACTATGTCGGCCTCATGACCAATGCCCTCAGTGTTAGAATGACCGGCCATTGAGCTAGTTGCAAAACTTTATCGCAGCATGCCTCCTTCCCCATCCCCACCCATGTTTCCTCCCACAACCTCAGTTTCGATAAATGCTTCAGAGTAGGCATCCTGGCTTCCCTCCCTCCCTCTGCCTTTCCCCTTCAATTAAAAACATGACTGATGACATGTACCTGGTTTTATGCAACCTAGAATTCCCCTTATCCTCAAGGCTTAAATCGAGCTCACTGACCCCCTTCCCCTCTTCTCCCCCTCCATACCCCTCTCTCCTCCTCCTACCTCACCCCAACTCTTGTCCCCTGCCTCCTCACCATTACGTGAAATCATCGCCTTTCTTCATAATAACGCCCCAGGTGAAGGCCTTTCGAAGCTAGATATCTCCCTTCTCTCCCCCTCCTCACCCCCGCACCCCAACTTTCTATATCCTACCAAAAATCCACAAACCCAATTACCCCGGCTGGCCGATAGATTCTTCCCAAAACTCACCCACTGAATGCATTTCTGTCTTTGTTAACCACTACCTACAACCCATAGTCCACTCCCTGCCCTCCTACATCAAAGATACCCATCACTTTCTTGACCACCTCCACTCCTCTCCCCTCCAACTGTGGCATCTTAATGGCCACCATCGATGTCACCTCCCTATATCCATACTAGCATTCCTCATTCTGAAGGATTGCCTGCCATTGGCCACTTCCTTAATCAACGCCCTACTCCTCAAATCCCTAGCTCAGCTTTTCTCCTTGATCAATCCAACTTCATCCTTACCCACAATGCTTTCTCCTTCAATAACAACTTCTATATTCAAACCAAGGGCTGCGCCATGGGCAGTCGTTTCAGCCCCTCATACGCCAACCTCTTCCTTAGTCTTTTTGAACAATCTTTCCTTTCTTCCTGCCCTTCAACACCTCTTCGCTACATTGACGATATCTTCTTCCTGTGACCACATGACGTCAATTCTCTTAATTCTTTCATCTCATCCCTTAATGCCTCCTCTTTCCTCTCTTTCACCTCCAACTTTTCCGCTTCCAACATCACGTTTTTCAACGTCAACATCTCCCTCTCTGACCACAAATTCAGCACCTCTGTCCATATCAAACTCACCAACATACAACAATATCTCTATTTCAACAGCTGCCACCCTGCCCACACCAAACGGTCCCTCTGCAACGATAAGACCATATCGTCAATAAGACCATTCAACTGGGAAAGGTGGTTACCCCGCATAGAGATTTTTCGGTACATGTCTCTCTGTCTAGTTTGCCCCTCATCATTGGTGATTTTGCTTAACAGTCACATCCAGAGATCAGAGTCGGCCTGACCAACTTCTTCTTTAGTTGTCAGAGATACCGACATGGCAGCGGCTTATAATTCAGCCAGTGGAGATACTGTTTGAGACAGGGAGGGTTGACTAGCCGGTGGCATGTTCCTCTGATCTTGTGGATGGTGGAGTTTCCTTTTTCTGCAGGTGGTTGGTATAATCACGCAGATTCTGCAGCGATAGGTGGTCATGTTCTGGATGCATCTCACAACACAAATAGTGCATCCCTGCTATATACTCCCTGCGATCTGGCTCCCTTGCAGCATGGCATGTGAGAAGGTCATCCCTTAGGACTTCCGTCCACTGCATACGAGCTCCCTTCTTAGTGTTGAGAGTTTGTAAACAAAAACAGTTATAGTTGCTCTTTTGTTCCCCATTTACATGTTTATGTACTTTGTTGTTGACTTTGTGTTAGTTACCATGTGTGACAATAAAAATGTGTTCAATGTCTTAATACAAGATTAGCAATCTTATTTCATAACTTACAACAGGTCATGGACCCAGAATGCGTGTAGTTAATTAAGATTGTGAACTTTGTTTTACTGAAAATAAGTGCGTAAGGTGTTAAGTGTGATTGCATTAGCCGAGCACATTTCACAATAACATTTTAAAATGCAAAGTCAAGCATCCGCTTCGTCGTTCCAGATCAAAAAGCTTAAAGGTCCAGAAGATTATAAAACATGGTGCTTCGCTACTCGAATGTATTTAATACACGAGAGGTTATGGGACTACGTCACAAATAGTGTTGATGAAAAGGTCTTTGATAGTGAAAAGAGTGAAATTGCCCTTTCGAAGATATGTCTCCTCATTGATCCATCCCTCTACGTTCATGTCTCAGAAGTGAAAACTGCGAAAGAGGCCTGGAATAATTTAAAAGAACTTTTTGAGTCTAAGGGATCTGTTGGGAGGCTGAGTCATCTCAATAAATTAATGGACATGAAACTTTCCAGCTATGGTAGCATGTCGGAATATGTTACCGACATAGTCAGCACGTCTCAGAAATTAAAAGACATGGGTTTGGAATTGCCAGATGAACTAGTTGGAGCTATGATGCTGACAAAATTGACTCCAACGTATGAGCCAATGATCATGGCCTTAGATCATTCTGGCAAAGAACTCACTGTTGATTTCGTGAAGTCCAGAATACTCGCGGAGGAGAGCAGATGAGCCATTCAGACTACCAGCGATGCAGCCTTGGCCGTACATAAGGGACAGCAGGGGCCAGTTTTTCCTCGACACCAGAAACCAGACTACAAGTGTGGCTTTTGCCACAAAGTTGGGCACAAAAAGGCTGACTGCTTCGCCAAGAAGAGAGCCGATGAGAAGAAGCAGCAAAACCAAGAGTGGGAACCCAGGATGCCAGGCGATTCTACTTTCAAGAGAAAACCTGCGATAGATGGACTTTTTTCTGCAGCTTTCAGTGCTGGAGTTCCAAGGTCAGGTTGGGTAATGGACTCTGGTTGTACTAACCATATGGCAAAAAATGGTAATATGTTTGTTGATTATGTTGAAAATGTTACAGATATACCAGTGGCAGTTGCAAATAATACTTTGTCACATGTGAAAGGTATAGGAACTTGTAAACTAAATGTTGCCGATGGTGTTAAAACTTTAAGTAATGTGATGTACATACCAGATTTGACAGCAAATTTATTGTCCATTTCAAAGTTAGCTGAAAAGGGGCTCATTTCAATCTTCTCTAAAAATGGTTGCACTATATATGTATCATGAAAATGATTTCCATGTTGAAGGTGAGGTCAGAATTACAGGTTCTTTAATCAATGGTCTGTACAAACTTGACGAAGTACATGAGAGTGCGACTGTTAGTGAAGTCAAAACAAATTTGAGCAGTGCAGCTTCTATTGCATGCTTGGAGCCACAATCTAAATTTATAAATGGTGACATTCCTGGTAATTTTGAAGGTTGCAACATTACTTTGTACCAGCCTGTGAATGAATTTTCTGTTAATTCTCCTGGACTGTGGCATAGACGTCTAGGCCATATTGGCTGTAAGGGTCTCAACAGTATTAAGACAATGGTAACTGGTATTCAATTTAATGGCACATTTAGCCAGCCTTGTGAGGCTTGCATAAAAGGCAAACAGTGTAAGCAAATTAGTCGTAGACGAGGGAAGCGTGCAACAGAAGTGCTTCAGCTAGTACATGCGGATGTATGTGGGCCAATGGAGGAGTTGTCTCTTAGTGGCTGTAAATATCTATTGATTTTTGTAGACGACTACTCAAGAAATATTTTTCCATATTTCCTTAAAAGTAAGGATGAAGTAAGAGATAAATTTGTAGAATTTGTAGCGTTCGTAGAAAATCAAAGCGGAAAAACCATCAAAACGTTGAGGTCTGATAATGGTGGTGAATTTGTTAATGCTGGTATGTCCGAGTTCCTTGTAAAACGTGGCATTAGGCATCAAACCACTATACCCAGAACTCCAGATCAAAACGGTGTAGCTGAACGAACAAATAGATCAATATTGGAAAAGGCTAGAACTATGCTAGTGGACGCAAATCTTCCGAAGAAATTTTGGGCTGAGACATGTAATACAGCTGTTTACTTAAAAAATCGTTCACCTCATGCTAGTATTAGGGATGTTACCCCAGAGGAAGCATGGTCAGGCCAGAGACCTGATCTTAGTCACTTGCGTGTATTTGGATGCAAAGCATTAGTTCACGTGTGTTTACATTAGGAGGTACTGCTGTGTCATGGTCTAGTGTGAAACAACGATGTGTAGCTTTATCAAGTACAGAGTCAGAATACATAGGACTAACAGAAGCGTCTAAAGAAGCTTTGTACTTAAATTCAGTTCTATCTGAGGTATTTGACTGTAATCAGTGTCCAACACTTTTTAATGACAATCAAAGTGCCAAAAATTTAGCCCTTCATGACGTGTATCATGGCAGGACGAAACACATTGATATTTGTTATCATTTCATCCGTGAAATGATTGATTCCAAAAGAATTAATTTGCGGTATTTGTCAACTGGTGATATGGTTGCTGATGTTCTAACTAAAGGTGTACCCAAAGCCAAACATGAAAAATGTGTTCACCTGTTGGGACTGTTTAATGTTTAAGGGGGAGTGTTGAGAGTTTGTAAACAAAAACAGTTATAGTTGCTCTTTTGTTCCCCATTTACATGTTTATGTACTTTGTTGTTGACTTTGTGTTAGTTACCATGTGTGACAATAAAAATGTGTTCAATGTCTTAATACAAGATTAGCAATCTTATTTCATAACTTACAACACTTAGGTGGTGAAATGTTCATGCCACACCCAACTCTACTGGGGCCCCATCCAAGAAGGGCCGGTTGTGGGTGGCTTTTCTGAGAACCAGTGTTACTGCGTGTGGGGTGGTTAGCCCCGCACGCAGACGTCCACCTTTAGCCGGTAGAAGCTGTTACCAGATACGCCATGGGGAGGCTGGTGGTTGAACCTTTTGTACTCTTTTATTATCATTGTAGTGAGAAAACCTCTCAATCGTGTAAAATGGAAATTGTATTCTAGCTGTGTGAATGCATTCACTATTGGTCTGTTGTGTTATAGCAAATATCACATTAAATGAGTTCACGCTAAGCGCATGAAAGCCATATAGAGTCTGACCTAAATGCAAGTAGAAAATTGAACCGACGAGCGTCGCTCCCATCGGGACCACGGAAGTGGATCGAAGGGGTATATGTCAGCCAGAATAATCCTGGCTTCCGCCCTTCCAGATGGCCCTCAAATTATAGATCCTGGCAGCGATCGAGCTATTTCAGCGGTGGGTGCATGTGCATCACATGCAAGCGCAGAGGGGTATTGCATGGGGGGGCGTGGCAGAGTGGAAGGGGAGGGTCACCTACCTTGGGAGAAGAGTGCTCCATCGATGGTGAGGAGGGCCGGGGAGGTTGGGGGTTGAGCGGGCGGATGGGGTGAGGGCATCCCGTGGGACGACGGTGGCGTGACAGCCAGAGGTGTGTTGCGTGCGCCGTGGGGCAGCGGGGCGAGCTTTGGCGAGAGGACGGTCATGGAGGAGCGGAGGGTGAGGAGGCGGCCACCGCCGGTCACCAGCTGCGAGCGGGTGTCCTGAAATGCCTTGAGCAGCTCCTTCTCGGCGAGCAGTCGCTCCACTCGTGGGACAAGCACCTCTGGCTCTTGGGCGCACAGCTGGGCAAGCAGGTTGAGGGCGCACTTGGTGGTCACGCTCAGCTGTCGCAGGTGGTAGTCTCTCTACTCCGTTGGTGCACCCAGCAATGCAAAAAAATGAGATGCTTAAAAGCCAAGAATGAATGAGTGACCGGCGCTCGTGTATATTTTGCTTAGGGTTAAGTCCCTTCAAACAATATTAGGTATTCAGAATCACGTACACATTGAATTATATAATTATAGCTTTGCCAGTCAAAATTAGAAAAACCAAAGAATGTTACTGTGAAAAAAAAACAAATTGAAAAGGTGTGTAGTTGAGAGCAGAATGTGAAAGAATACCCATGGAAATTGACCTATAGAGGTACATATTACATATATTTGATATTATTTGTACTGACCCATTAACTGACCTGATGTGCCTTATGCACTTTTCCAATACATTATACTGTGGACCAGTGGCGGATACAGAAAAAACTCAAGGGGGGGGCGCAAGTTATTGCGACGATTGTAGCTTTCAAACTGACTGCCTGGCAGCGACGCTGCTTCCCTTATTTATGTAGCTCGGTTGTTTCGAGAACATTCGGTGCCAGAATGTTCGCTTCCAGACTTTTAAGGAGTGTGAACAAATACAAACAAAAGAATATTCGCGATTTTTCTCGAACAAATGCCAGACAGAATAACGTATCGAGATCACTAGAATGGCCGCGACTTTTCTCATAGGTTAGCTATCTATGTGCCAGACATAAACGTATAAAATACGATGACGCGGACGCACGCACGTGCTACATACGAAAGTACAACATCTCGATAACTCGACTCAGAGTCGACTGACGAAAGACGAACGAATAGCGCGCGGGCTGACTGGTGGGGGCGGCGCGGGCGGCAATGCGAGCGGCCTCGCAAGGGGGGGGGCGCGCGCCCCCCGTGCCCCCCATATGTATCCGCCACTGCTGTGGACTATCGTACAAATTAATATATTATTATTGGAATAAATATAATTTTTAGTCCCAAATGCCGATAGATATAAAATAAGAATACATTAGAGTGCGCTATATAATGTAGACTTGCAGTGCACACTTGCCACAGACTTACTGTGCACACTTGCAGCAGACTTACTGTGCACACTTGCAGCAGACGTACTGTGCACACTTGCAGCAGACTTGTTCTGCAAACTTGCTGCAAGTGCACAAAGTGGAGACTCGCAAGTTTGATGCAGACTTGCTGCAAGTTTGCAGAGACTTGCAGACTTGCTTTGCAAGTTTGCAGCAAGTTCACCGTGCTATCTGGGTCGCGGGCTATCAAAATATAAACAGAGCAGAGCACAAGGGCAGTACACAATGTAACACTTGCTCTATAGAGAGAGAAGTGATTTTAATACACTCGTGGGCTATCAAAATATGAACAGCACGCAAAAAGAATACAATGTAATGGCCTTGTATAACACACAGGAGCACAAAAAAGTAGTAACTGAGAGTGTAAAATGAAGTAATTCATAAATATAATGCAAGAAAAAAATTCTATAAATACCGCAACCTCCAGTACAAAGTCAAGTCACAATGTGACTCTTGCTACTTAAGAAACTGGTTTTGATTACCTCACGGTCTATCAAAACATGAAGACTAAGAGTGCCAAAAAAATCCTAGGAGCAGAGGAAGAACACAATGTAAGGGTCACCAAGTAAGCAAACTTCAAAGAAGAACTCATGGGGCTGTCCATATATGATGTCCACATGATTGGGGGGGGGGGGGGTCACCACCTTGTGACAATGTGTGGGAGGGGGGGGGGTCTATGCTTCGTGTGGCATCCATACTTCCACTGTATATTATGTCTTATTTTTACTCAGACTGTGGAGGGTAGTAGAAGTTTTGTCCATTTTTGTGACATCATTAAAAGGGGGGGAGAGGGTGACACCATTTGTGAGTAATTATGACTGGGGGGGGGGGGGGCGGAGGGGGTCAACTTTGGTCCAAACTTGTGTGACACAATTGATGGACAGCACCCATGCGTAAATACACGGCAAAATAATAAAGGAAAGAAATGAACAGACATGAACGTATATATACGGGCAAATGTTTTTTCGGTGGAATATTTTGCACGTAACATTACGGGCATAGGGCAGAAGCAGTTAGGACAAATTTACACGTTTTATTTAAAAATGAAACTGATAACCGCCGCGCCGTCGATATGCAAACTTTCGATAAAAAAAAGCCACCCCAATCACCTGGCACCTTCTTAATCATCTTGTGGGACTAATTTCTTGCATAACAATGTTTCTGAATCCAGTATCAAGATGCAATGAAAATAAGTATAGATCTAAAGTGAGCTGGAGTCTGGGGATGAGCTCACCTCATCAAATGTGGGGTCCGAGCAGCCTCCACCCCCAGCAGCCCTCCGGATCTCTGCCTGCAGTCTCTTGGCTTGCAGGTCAGCGCGGGACTGTTTCTGACTCTGGTCTTGGATCTCAGCTGCCAGGCCATTTGCCAAGATGGCCTCCTCCTTCAAGGCATTCGACATTTCAGCGATCTGGCTATCTAACTCCTCTAGGGTGGCTGTCCTTGCCTGAACCAAGTGTTTGAAACATATGTTGAAGTCAAGAGTGAGTTACATCTATGGAAAACACACACACAGTTCAATTGGAAGGGGGCAGATATTGGGAATCTGAAAGCCACCTAAGTACACTGTCCTTCGACTCTACTTCAGGATACAACCAGTGCCGACGAATGCTGTGATTTGTTTTACTCCTTGCTAGAGGGTTGTATTTTAGATTGTGTGCCTTTGCTCAAAGTTAATCCACTAAAATATCCCATTTGTTACGATGCTGAACTGATTGCTGTTTTAAAAGTGAAGGATAGAGCTTTTTGCCGGTGGAAACGCTCTAAACAGCAATATGACTACATTGAATTTTCAAATCTACGAGCTATGTACAAAAGCTTACAGGTTACAAAATATAACTCTTACTTGATAGATGTTTATGGCGTCTTGAAGGATGACCCCAAAATATTCTGGCGATTTTTACGGAGGAAGAAAGGTAGCCAGCATCTACCCTCTTCTGTTTATTTAGACGAACAGAAAGCTAATGATGATAAGAGCATCTGTAGCCTGTTCTTTGATCACTTTTCTCATGTGTTTAAAGTGCCAAGTCCTTCAAAACTTTGCGGAGATGATGGAAATCATCCACATGCAGTTTTGAATTCATTAGATGCTCTCTCTACCTTAAACTTTGCTAGGAACGATATTATCAAGACTTTACAAGGGTTGAAAAACAGCACTTCTTCTGGAATGGACCGTATACCTATTGTTATTGTAAAGCACTATGCCAATGAACTTAGTATCCCCATGTTCATCCTTTGTAATAAAATTTTAGTGTCACTTAGTGTCACACTTACCCCTAAGGGTGGAAAGAGGCAATAATTGTACCAATTTTTAAAAGCGGAGACAAGTCCAATGTCCTATTTTACCCACCTTTTTGAAGTTGTTTGAGAAGCTTCTCAATGACAAGGTCATGATGCACTGTAATGGAAGCTTCTCAAACTCACAACATGGATTTCTTCCCCACCACTCGACTGCTACCAACTTGGTGGCTCATTTCAATGCACTTGCCTCGTCAATTGAGACGGGTTGTCAAACTGACACCATTTATACTGCTTTTTCCAAAGCATTAGACAGGGTGGATCATGCCTATGTATTGTATAAACTTGGCGTTTGTGGTAAATTACGTAAGTTATTTCAGTCATACCTAGGCAACATATCGCAAAGAGTTGTGGTTGAAAATTCCCTTTCACCTCCCGCTAACGTCACATCTAGCATGCCGCAAGGGTCTATTCTAGGCCCACTTCTTTTTAATGTTTTTATTAATGACTTACCTGGCTGTATTAAATCTAATTACCTCTAGTATGCAGACCATTGTAAGATTTCTGCCAGGGTTAGATTGCTGAATGACTGTCATTTTACAAAGCGATTTGCAGATTTTTTTCAATTTGTGTAAGGAATGGAACATTTATCCTTATCTTTCCAAATGCAAAGTTATCTCTTTTTCACTTAAGAAAAATGCCACAGCATGGAGGCGAACCCTAATAAAATGTCAAAATATATCTTTGAAGCTTAGGACCGGTCAACAGTACATCATTCATATGAGGCGTTCCCTTATATGATGCATCGAAAACAACTCGAATTTTAGATCCTGAAGGGCAATCCTTTCTTACAGAGTGGTGTGGAATAAAACAAGCTCTAGGACGATTTGTGAAGGACATATGCCCGAGATTGCGATAATCACTTAAGAAAACGTGATACTGACTCCTACAAAGAGGTTTTCGCACTGAACGCTGCTCAAAGTTGAACCAATGATGAACTGCATGCCTGTAAGATTCAGCCGCATACATGAAATCTTGTTTGAAAGGAAGGGAGACTGTATCATCCCGTGACATCTCGTGAAACACTTTCAATAAAAAGCCTTTCACATTGCTCATCCTCTGGGTTGGGATAATGCTTAATTATGGGTTCCTCTTACTCCCAAAATGATTTTAATTGGTTTTCCAATTAGAATTCTTTACCGAATGTACATGGAGAAATTAAAGGTGCCACTGATGGAGCTATAGGAATGGATCCCATTAGGATCCAACCAAAGATAGAATCAAGCGCCACTAGCTTCCCACCTTCCAAACTCCTTTTTCTCCCTTTCAGAATTTGTGGAAATACATCCATCTCTAATAAGAAATTGACTGGGGATGGCTCATGAAAGTTTGGATCAGCAAGACGAAGGTATGAAACACTTGCCATTACCGATGACAGCAGAGGGACCGTGGGAAGGAAACCCATAATCTCAGAAAGCACGACCTTGTGAGCTCTCAAATTTGAACTAAGGGTGTCCCTTGGTGAAATACAACAATGAGCACTCTCTAGTGGGGCCTTCAAAGGTGTTTGTGACACACCCAGAAGTGTCTCTTCATAGGGTAAAATGTTTAACTTGAGTCGCTTCATGGCATCCGTGGAAATTGCAGAACCAGAGTCCACCATTAGACAGATTGACTGATGCTTGCGGTCTTCATTTGAAATACTAGGGACAGCGATGGTGCCCTCGACGAACCGGAGGCCGCGAATTAAGAAAGTACTGGCAGAACATTATTACGAGGGGGTGAGGCAAGGGGGGCATCTGAAAGGAAGATTCTCCACCTCCAACCGCAAGAAGGTTGGTAAGCCCCGCCCACGGTGCCTTTTGCCTTGACCTGAGTGTCAGCTGGGGAATGCAATGACAAGTGATGATACCTTTGACAATGACAACATTTCAAATTTTTCCTAGAGTAACGAGAGGCCCAATGACATTGTGCGAGGCAATTCCGACATAATTTCTTCAATAACACAAACTCCGAGGACTGCGCAACCAGCATCCCTAAATATCTAGGGCACTGCATGAGCCGATGTGGGCTAGAACACATGGGACAAGTAAAATTCTAGACTGGAATACAATCGTTCCCCGAACTGTCCCTAGAAGTGGTGCAGGCAATGGCAATCTTTGAATGAAATGTAGAGGCTCGAGATGTCGCACGACTAACTGAACTCACATTGACTCCTTGAGATGTCTGTGACACCTTTACATGTCCCTTAACAAGAAAACGCCTCTACTTTCTGAGTTTCTTCAAATTTGGCCAAAGTTCTAACATCCACTATGCGAGCCGCAAGAAGATACATAAGAAAATCACCCAAATCAGGAATGTTTAACGTTAATAACGTGGCATGACATTCTGCAAATGTTGCCACAAAACTGCTCAAATTGGATAATGAACCCTGAGCGAAAGGGGGGAAATCCAGTATTTTCTGAAAATAATCAAGCCCTAATACGCAGTCAACAACGTAATAAATTCTCGAACAGATAGAACATGATAAAACTGACATTCTCCTAAACTCCGACTCCTAAATCTGAGGCAAGTGCATCCTCCTGACCATAAATATGACAGAATTCAACAACTTTCATTTGCGCCACTTGAAAACTTTAAAAAGCGTCTGCTAATGCAGCACATTGGACAGAAAATATTCTTAACTGAGAATGGTTAAGAACCTCATTTCCCACGGCCTCCAACTCATTTGACAACGAAAAGGCAGAACTAATTGTCGTTCAATAAGTGTCTCTTTCGAACTGAAGGAGCTTTAAGCGGCTCGCGAATTGCTCGTGAGTAATCGGGCCTGACTCTTTAGACTCGCCCTAGTCAATCATTGCAAAAATAGAAGGAGGGCAACTTAATAATTCGGATCCAAAATGACTACAATTAGAATAAGTACCCAACTTTCAATCATAATCTGGAAGAATCCCGGGGTCCTGCACCAAAAAAAGGTATGCACACGAGGCCGTGGTAATCGAGGGCTGGGACATACGACACGATGTACGGATAACACAAAAGGAACAAAATGCGGGAAAGGAGGGTGGTGGCTGGAAGAATAGAAATGGAAGGGAGAAGGCGCTCACAGATCTGCTGCACTCCAACGTTGACTTGGAGGTCCTGATCTGTCGGACTCCCCACACGTGAATGCCCTGCCGCTTGCTCACTTACTCTTCAACTCCACCCTTTTGCCACCAAGTCCGCAGCGCCAGGATTAAATCGGAATCATAAAGGCAATTAATGAACTCTACGCAGTAGTTGACTTCAAAAACATCTGAAATATAGAAATATTTTCAGTAATGGAAGATAATTTGAAATCTTCATTGAGCCAATCTGCGTGGACCGTAACTTCCATTATATCATGTAACTCCTTTGTATAAGTTTTTTGTTTATATCTCGTACCTTTGCGTAGCAACATAGGAAATTGGCGGTAAAACTCAAGTGTATCGAATGATAAATCGCATATGTTCCAAATGCTCCAGCTCTGGGGTGAAGCGTTTGGAGTGATAAAAATATTTTCATGGAAAAAATTAAGAAAATTATGCTCAATCAGGGCTTTGCTCAGGGGAAATTTATGCTCAACCACTTGAGCTTCAGAAAGCATTAAATCGTGAAGCAGACCGGCAGGAGGTGCTACGAAGTGCTTGAAGAGTTAAACGGAACGCACCCTGAATTCGCATTGGAAGGGATTTTTTTTCATAAAAATTTCGACAGGGTGGATTTTGTGGAGTATTTTGGGCTAAAAGTCTGAAGGTTGACAAAATTTTTGAAGGGCCGAATGCTTGGGGCTTGAGAGGGTGAGTGAGTTATCTAGAATCCATCTTAGGTTCTGGCAAAAATTGAGAGATTCAGCAAGAAATGACACAGGATTGAATTCGAGGGTGGGTGAGAAGGAAAGGTCTTTGGAAAATACAGAAAATTGGTCACTATTAAAGACGGTGGATGAGAGGTTGATGGCCTCGTTGGACAAGGGGGGGGAAGGAGGAGGAGGGTCAGCTTGAAGCTGGCGTTTGGGTATGGATTTTGAGGGTGGCGGAAGGGGTAGGAAACTAGCGTGATATGGCTTATCAGATATTTGAGGAATGTGTGAATTTAAGGGGTAAGCTTAGACTGCACGAAAGATGGTTCTTGTACAGAAAGGAGAGTTTACTTAGAAGCTGTAAGCGACGTACCTCCATTAATCCCTAATTTTATGAACACGCTTTGTTGCCCAGAGTTGGTCAAATACAGGATACAGTCAAGTTTGCTTTTTTCTGCAATGACAATCACTTGGGATTCTGAATGTTTTTCATGAACCAATTGAAAACTGCACCCATTACTCTTGCAATTTTCATGCATGGCATGTCAACCTCTGACATTATATTAAGTCAAAAAAGACAATGAGCCACAGTAGCCCAATTCAATTTGGGTATGAAGCAAAAAAAAAGCACACTTACCACAACTTCATTCTGATGTTCAATGAGAGAAAGATTCTTCGTTCTCCTTAATGCCAGGGACTGTTGCAGCTGCTCTTCAAGGTTCTTCCTTTCAACTGCTTCTGGATCTGAAATTTATATTGAGTTCAGAATGTGAAGAATTAGAAACAGTATGTAATTAATAATATCAGTATAAAAGAAAAGGACTGCTGTTCGAGAGAGACAGAGGGAGAGAGTATGGGTCAAGGTAGTTTGCGGAATCAAGTAAAAAAGAGAAAATTTCTGGAGAAATCAGCTAATGGGTCATCTTCTGAAAGTCGTGCATTTCAGAGTAAAATGCCTTAATATTAAATTATACTTTATCTTTGAGCATCAGTCGAGAAGAAATTTTAGCTTTTTTCGGCAAATAAAAACCTGCCTCCTACTTGTGGTTGATTTATGAAATAAGGTGACTCTTCTGATTTAGAATTTTAGCAAATGACCAGCATAAACTAAGATGTTTCTCATTGATGCATAGGCCACAGTGAATATTCAAAGAGGAATAGGTTAAATTTATCTTCTTTACTTCGTATAATGACCTACCACTTCATATCTTTACCTTGCCATATTAACCCATTTCACGGGGGCTACTACATTGTTCCAAGGGAATAACTAGAAATGAGATCGCAGAGTTAGTGGCTAAAAGTTCCCAGACTGAACCATGGGCTAGGTAAACTACTGGTTCTTGCATATGACCTTCGAGATAAGTTGAGGAACGTAGCCGGGCAAAAGTGGAAGGATTATTGGGAAAAATTGGCAACAAACGAACTCTGTGCAATAAAACCCATTACATCAGCGATGAGGACCATTTCCGTCAGGAATGTTCGCAGTAAATTTAGGCTAACTCCAAAGGAATGGTTTTCTTCGGAAAGCCTAGTGCCTGTATCTCTGATGTCATGCACATCGACTGTGGGAGGGGGATGCCAAGTAAACTGGGCCAACTGGCCGTACTCTCCTGGTTCCACCTTCTTCGAGTCACATTCTTTTTTCCTTTGAGGAAAATTATACGACAGATATGCATTTTGTGACATATTAGCCCTTAATGTTGTACATTCTAGGTCTGAATTCAAAAATACAGAAATTCTTCAGATTTAACACAAGAAACAACTTAATATTACTTTGAAATATAATTAAGTTGCACCATATGTTTCATGTAAATACGCCACTGGAACTGAAGTGACTGGAAAAATTATAATTTAATATTATCGCTACTCAGCCTCCAATGAGGTGAGCGTTTCTACAGTGCGAATTTCAACACTCAACTCGAGTACGAGTGCCCTCTCATGTGTGTGTGTGTGTGTGTGTGTGTGTGCAGAGAGAAATCTCACCGAGGCGGGCGTCGTCCTCGGTGTCACAGAGGCTCCGCTTGTAGGCATCGTTGGCACCACCGACGACCCTCAGCGTCGCCTCCAGCGCACAGACCTCACCCTCAGCACGCTGGATTTGCCGCTCCAAGCGGTCGCCCTCCTCCTGCAACTCCTGCTTCTCCTGGGCGAGCTGCAACACACATCTACACATGTACAAAATGCCCTGCAAGCCACACCCCAAGGGCGTGTGGCAGGGGGTGAGTGGTCACCAACATGCATTACCTACACTATACCCTCGAGGACATGCCTTACACGTCAGGGGAGACTAACGACAGGGTGCCGATTGAACGTTGCGCGACTACCATTCATAACGTTGATGACAGGAACAGGGAAGGTGAAAGAGAAAACGGAATTGTATCAATCACTATCTACAGAACTTCCTGGAGGGTTTGAAAGAGAGAAGACCGGGGAGACACACATAGAAATACATAACCATCATGAAATAAAACAAAAAAATGCAATAGTAGGCAAAATAAATTAATAAAATTCCGCAAAGACATTCATAGCGCTGTATAACAAGTAGAAACACTCAGCATGGAATGCACATTTAAATTATCGTTTCACTGAATTTTCAACACTTTGAGGAATCGAATATACATAATATATCTGGAAATTATTCATTAACATAAATTTCCATCTATGTTTTTTGATCTAATTTGCACAGAAATTGTCTTCTTTTTCTGGAAGTTAGCTTTTCTTTTTAAGTTATTTGTTTTATAATATTCTAATCTAGTATTCTGAAAATGCCATCAATGACATTTCTGGATGCCATATGGGCCACAGGCAATTGATACGGTGAGATAAAAGACATTGCTCAAATGGCATCGAAAATTTCATTGCTTATGTAAGTTCAAGCGTAGACTGCCCGGCAAACCTAGCACACTCTTCACACATGTATATGAGATTACGACCCCAGTGTCCCAACCACATACAGACTGCCTCACCAGATCACTCTCCTGAGTCTATTCTATATCTTTTCGGTTCATGTTTCTTCTAATGTAAGTTCAAAGTTCAAAAAATAAATAAATATATATTTATTTATTTTTTTTTCTTCCTTTACCTCTCGCTGAAGAAGGTGTCGGCGATCCACCGAAAAATTTACAAAACCCGTGTGAGTTCTTTTTATGTGTTTTTTCCTTTTCGTCGCACTTGTGATATATATCACAAATAAGAAATAAGTAGGTAAAAAGGAGAATTGATAAAATATCGGAAAGGTAACAATTTCATAATTTGTTGTGAAACAGTACGATGCCATCAAACACTTTATACAGAAGTTCGTGATTTCAAAATTTACCCCGGCATTACATTCTCTGCATTTATCAGGCAACTGGGAGAATCGTGGAAAGCAATTCCCAGATTACGATGGAGGGTTCACAAAGTTTTCAACCCTTTTGCGCCAGAGTCTCTCGTTGGAAAAAGCTTCTCCCATCACGAATGCCGCCAAAATTTCTTTGCACTCCCTGCACGGAGCTCTCGATGGGGGAGGAATAGCTCAGGTATGCGTTCCCTCAACTTGGGACCACATTCAGCTGGGCACCGGACCCTTTCCTCGGCCTTTTGGCAGAGATAATCTCTGCCCCTTTCCACATGGTTTAGCTAAAAAAAATAGTTTCTGTACTCTCAAGATATGTTAAATCAGAATTGAATCCCTTAAGTTTTACAGAGCCTCTACAGCTTTTATAAGAAATTCTACCTTTTATATTAAGTTACCTAGAATAAAAACTTTCAAATTAGATAGAAGTTCCCTTTACACACATATTACGTTAGGAATAACAGTGGAACTCAGTTTAAAATTTGTAAATTTACAGCTTAAAATAAGGAATGTACTTATAAGCCTCAATTTTTGGAGTGCATAGAAACTTTTATTTTCTCTATTCAACTGCATAAACTAGCAATTGACCATGGACACATGCTGTGAATGGAGCTCTCACTGCAACAAAGGGTCGAGATTACCTCCTCCCGAAAAATAGAAAGGGTCAGGCGTTCAGGGAAGTAGTCATTTTTGACACCTGGAAACTTTTTTGTTTGCTTACCTCTTGCTTAGTCGCAGAACCATGTTTAAAGTTTAAATGAACAAGGTTTTAACCTAAAATGTTGCTCATTTGCTTGCGTAGAAATATTTATGCCGTGCTAAAACATGATAACAACATGTTTTTCCTGTCCCCATGGATTTTAAAAGGGAGGAAAAGTTGGTGACAAGCAGGAACTCACAAAACCTTGGTGGTAAGGGGGAGTAAGGGGGGGGAGCTCTTGTCCCCTAGGATAGACATTGTGTTGCTGCCTGTTGGCGAATGAAATAGCTACCACAAAGCAAGGATTATCATTGGTTGTTTAACCCCACCACTGAGCTCTAGAGCCGCATTTCCATAGAAGCTTTGGTTCTCAGAAATGCATGCAGCTAGATTTCAGCAGGTTGTGTCGGAATCATCGCCTGTATTTGAACCTGAGGCCTTTGTATTACCAGAGGGGCTCTCCTTTACTGCAATAAAATCTCTCATACCCACCTTTGTCTTTGATATACCAACGCACCTTCAAATTGAAACGAATGAGGGACATTGGCTCATCTGCAGGTTCTTCTTCACATGCGAAGGGCACAGTTTCTATTTCATATCTGTGGTACAATAGAAATTATGAAAAAGATTAAATTTTTGTGAAATAATTAAAAGCAAAGAGTAAGCAAGAGGTATTTATTTTAAATTCAATATTAAATGAAATCATCAGTAAAATTATCTAGTAATAATGACTCATTTCACAACGTGATTACAATCATTTGACTGAATGGGCAGTATCTGGGTGCATTTCACATAATCTTTTGCTTAATGAAAGAAGAAAAAATCCATGTACATACAAATCAGGGACAGCCGAACTGGAAGTCTCAATAGAGAACAGATGCTTTTTAAGTTTTAACCATTTTAACATATTACCATAAAAATTCATAATATAGATAGTATTCAATTTTATGACGCATCAGAGTCATTATACTTAGGTAAAATACAAAACGATAAAAAAGGAATACAAACCCAAAAATAGGAGTTTTAATAATTTCATGCCACATGTTCAAACAGACTCTCAACATCCATTACATCGTATCAAGTCTAAATACCCACCATTTTACAATCCTTGCAAAATGGGGACCTGGAAGGGGTTTCCTTAACCAATTATTTCCCAGAATTTTTTTCGGTGAAATTTTTGAAAATAGATTTAAATAGTTAATAAATAAATAAATGATCCTTAATTAAAGAGAAAATTATGCTAAAACTCTTGCACCAAGAATTATGGAAAAATGTGTGGTTCGCTATCGAACTACTCTGCGCTTACCCGGAAATCACGGTGCGATATTCAGGCGAAATTGCTTCATAAGGATGGGTGGAGTCGATTTTCAAGTAAACAACGTCATTATCATTGATAGTTATACAATTTAATGTACCGACTGACAGGTATTATTTCATGTGATGAGGATTACTAAGAAATGAATTCATTTTAAGCGATTTAACTTCTTAGAGAATCTAGGGAACGTGAGCTCTATGGCCTCTTAAAGTGACAAGTTATAAAAATCTCCAATGGCCGTGATAAATTGGCACCACTCGTCAATATTACACCACAATGGCTGTGTTGGTTTGCTTCTGACCAGAAATGGTAACAAACTCTCTAATGGCGTGTACCGCAAGGCTACACACAGCAATAATTACATTCACCGTGATTCCTTAGTACATAACAGCAATAAACTCACTTCTTTTCATGCTCTGGTCCACAAACTTATTAATATCCCACTTAATAAAAGTAATTATTCAAAAGAGTTAAATAATATCAAACACATTGCTAAACTCAACGGCTTTAAGGAGTCTATGATTGACAATATAGTTCAGAAACACAACTTTAAAAGACTCTTAAAGAATTCCACCACACTCACGAATGACGAGTCTATCCACTTCATTAAACTTCCTTACCACCCACAAATAACTTAAGGCCTAGAAAAGATATTTAAAACAGTAAACACAAAGATTTCATTAAGCAGTAACAACAAACTAAAACACTTATTGGGGAACACGAAAGACAAGATCGACACATCCAATAAGTCCGGCACATATAAAATATTTTGTTCCTCATGTGATGTTTCCTACTTGGGGCAAACGCACAGAAATATAAAAACTAGTTTCAAGGAACGCATGGCTCATTTAAAATATAACAGACCCGCAACATCCAGTATCACACAACACTTACTCAACACAGGACACGAAACCTCAGAAAACAACCTTCAACTCATCAAACAAACACCTAATCATTTGCATGACGCTTAGTAAAGTCTATACTTACACAAATTCAGGAGAATAATTGTGAATAGCGATAAAGGACCTATTTCTTACTCTTCACTTTTCTCTATTTTAGAGTGAGGTGCTCTTTTTTTTTTAAATTATCATATTTCAAAAATCTTTTAACATTGACTGCTCTCTACCCCCCCCCCCACTTTCTTCAACAGTCACGCACTTAACTTCCCCCCCCCCTACCTCCCCCCCTTACTTGCTTCAACGGTCACAGACTTCATTTCCTTTTCCTTCCCACCTCCCCTATCTCTCCCCCTCCCCCATACTTGCTTCAACGGTCGAGGACTTCACTTCCCCCTCCCCCACTCCTTCCCCATCAATGCCTTTCTTCCCTCTCCCACAACCCAACGTCATTGGTTCCCCATCCCTCTCTCCCCTTTTCTTCATTTTCGTATTTATTCTAGGCTGTCCTCCTCCCGATTCACTTACAACCTTGCATTGCAAGTGATTACTCCCTTCAGTTCCCTGAAGAGGGCCACCTTGTGGCCAAAATACGCGTATCCAATGCACACCCTCGTCTTTTCTTGTTTTTGTGCCATTTTTTGACTACGCTCTTTTGAGCTAGATTCTCCCAGAAGTTGGGCCCGTCTGAATGTGTGAGTGAGTGATTTCTTGAGTGCTTGTGAGTGTGTTTGTGTTCATAACCCAGGCATCCTTAGCAGGGTCCCATTAGCCCAGCAAAGGATCCCTATTTGGGTTGAGTGTGTGTGTCTGTGGTTGTCACTGGCGAGAAAGTAACATTCCCATAAACCACCACAGGGGTTTTCTGGTCAAGAGGTTGTGGTTGGTCACTGGCGTGGATTTGCCCCTTTTTCCCACAAACAATCACAGAAATTGTGGTGTAATATTGATGAGTGGTGTCAATTTATTACGGCCATTGGAGATTTTTATAACCTGTCATTCTTAGAGAATGTTGACAAAACTCCATTACTCAGCAAGGACTGCCAAGATGGAATGCGTGAATGAGCAGCTAGCAATAGCACTGCTGTCCGCGCTTGAGGATAAAAGGATGCCAATAGAGTAAAGAATACTACATATGCACCTCTATCCCCTCACTATGGAGGTCAGCAGTCCTCCATATCCTACTTCCTATCAAGCAAAAAAAGGAAGAGAATTGGAATGCTGCCAAGTCTGCACCCACCCAAGCTCTTCCAATTCTATGACTCAACCTATTATCCGCTTAAGAGATGGGTTGACTTTCTCTTTGTTCTGAAACCATTTACAGAATCTTGGGGTTCCTCAGTCTAAACCCAAAGTTATTCAAACATAGTTTCTTTACTTACTTAAGTTTTGAGTTCTTTAATGATACGATTACATAAATATAACTTTAATATAAGAAACAATAATTATTTCTAAGTCTGAAGGACTATTTAATTTCAATTGGCAATATTAAATTCTTTATTACATTTTAAATAGAAGTACACAAAATGAAACATTTTAAATAGAAGTACACAAAATGAAATAAGGTGACTCTTCTTCTTCCTCCTTCTCTGCCCTCTTCTTTTCTTACTTCACAATTATTTATATTCTTGCGTCTTGGGTATTCTCTTCGTTCTTGCCTTGCATAGAGAGTGTCGTCTTCTTGAGTTTTGTTCTTCTCCTCCTTCCTCACTCTTTGGGCAAGGCTTGGATGTTCTCCTTCATAAAATTTGTGATTAGCTGCGAATGCTGAGGGATTAGCTTTCTGATTTCCTCGAAGAATGTTGGTAACCATTCCGCAACCCCTTCCAGAAGTTTTCTTTCTTCCTCATATTTGGGGTATTCGAAGATTATATGTTGAACTGAGTCTTCACCATTTCCGCAGCAGCAGTCACCGTTTCATGCCTTGCCTATCTTCTTTAGATAATTCCTAAAATTTCTGTGTCCTGTTATAATCTCAATTAATTTTTAGTGCATTTCGAATTGTTGTTTTAGTCTTGCTTCAATTTTGGGAAGAATTGGTAGTTAACATTCCTATTTATTTGTTAGTCCATCTGTGCAACCATTCATGCAGGATAAGTGAGCTGATGAATTTTTGCTGGGATTATGCCGGATATGAAAGTTATCGCTTGGTTATTGAGAGTCCAGTAACCAGATGTGAATCCAAGGAGGCAGCATCTCTGCACCTCGTTTAGTTTTATATCGACCCTTGTAAATGGCTGCTTATCTCCCCATTATTCGCAGCCATCTGATAATATTGTTAGCGCCACTGCTGAATATATTCAACAGTGTTGTACATATGTATGTAGAATTTCGAGAAAGTTATAGCATATATATATAGAATTTCGAGCTTCTTCGTGTTTATGGTATAGTGCACTCTATAGTACGTTATATGCACAATGAACGTTGTTTTTACCTTTGCCACGATTTATTTTGAGGTGCGGTTGAAATGACGTATTTTCATCAAATATGATCCCAGGATACATTAAGTTACTAACTCCTTTCATGTTTCTATAATAAATTTTACTATTTCATTCCTATGAAAAGGTGTTCAGAAACACATGAATACTGTCTTTCTCGCAGAAATCTTTAATTTCATTTTTTCACTCCATTTTGGTAAGAATTCCAAAAAAAAAAAAAGCAGATTCCTTGATATATTTTTTGGAGTTGGCTGGAATGGTTAGTGCCACATTGATAGGCTGTAAATTTGCAGTTTTCTGGCAAGTTTTCCTGGTCTAGTCCATTCATCATGATGCTCCAAATCATGCTTTTCTGTTTGGGAGTGTTTACTGAGTAGTATCATTTTCCAGTTCTTAAAATAGCTGTGGATAATCCTCAGGATGTTCTGCGGTAGTTACAGTTTTAGTTTTCATTTCCATGAGACAAGCTGGCTACCACATGGAATCGAATGCTACCTCGAAATAAACGAATAATGTTACCAGGTATTTTTTTGGGAATTCGTATATTTCCTTCTCTATTGCTTCTGCCGCTGCAATAGTACTGAGACCTCTACGAAATCCACATTGATCCCTATGGAAAAGTACTCATAATTAACATAGCTTAGTACTTTTCTACAACTTTTTATTTTTGCACGATGCGTTTCGTCACTTTACTGCATCGTCAGGTTTACAAAGTATAATATACATAAGTTTATTATTTCAGTTTGTTATTGTTGTTGTAGTTATGGAGGAGGAGGGGGGAAACCAGATATTGGGGCAAGGTTGAGGGGAGGAAAAATAAAAGACACGATGATTAAGGGCTGGTGAGGTGGAAAAGATTATTTTTATCTGAATGGAGGGGGGAGGGATGCGGAAATAATAATTCGTTGCGTCGGTCCATTGGATCTTTGTCACTGGCCTTCAGTATAGTGCATAATAGTCCAGTCTACCATTGCTTTGAGAAGTAGCCCAAATACAAGCAGTCGTTGAACAGCAAGGTTAAAAAAGGTGTCAGTTGTTTTTGGGCTTTAATGATCTAGTTGATGTATTTCGTGGTAATTCTTCTGTTTCTTCATCTGTGTTGACACTAGGCATAAGAGTCTCCAATACGTTGGCTAGCGTGTCCTCCAGTAAGTCTGCCTTTCCATATTTGGCGGTGCGGGAGCAATATACAGGTGGGATATTCAATTTATGGCTTGCTAGCTTGCAAATAAAGCTCCAGGAATTCTCCTACAAATTGCTCTTTACGGAGTTCATCCAGGATTTTTGATTGCTTTTATTAATTTCATCCTTGTACCTTGTGATTGCTTCGTGACATTTATTTTTAATGCTATTTCTGTTCTCGTTATGGCATCCCTGGTATGATTTTCTCAGCTTTCTTCATTTCATCTTCAGATGTTGGAGCTTATTATTCTACCAAGGAATTATGTTTTCCCTTGGTTTCCACTTGAAAATGGCACATTCAGCAGCCTCCATCAGGTTCGAAGTGATTTGAGCAACCTGTTCATTAATGTTAGCTGTATCTGAGTTCCATATGATATTTTCACTCTTTGCCCAGGAAATTCTGGCGAATGCATCAGTAAAAGCCTGCTCTGCCAGTTTGCCATTTCAATATTAAATTTAGAATTAGTTTCTTATACTTTCTTTACCTTTTTCATGATGTAAGAGATGATCGCTAATATTTAAATGTTCACATACAGTAGAAGTCCGTCATTACGAGTGTGGTATATAGCGAGAATTTGGCTGTAGCGAGTGATTTTTTACCAATGGTTGGTCTCATGGTAATAACATACGAAGTTGTACGGTAGTAGCGAGTGGTTATTTCTCTCCTATCGCCATAACGAGTACGATTGTTCGTTTATGACATCAAGGTTGCATGCTTTACAGGCACCTTCTGCTACAAATGATAAAATTATTCAAATAGAAATTACATTGCAGCAATGTATCACCTTGAAAAGAAAATGTACCTAATTGAGATCAGAGTTCCGATTCTCTCTTCGCATGTGCCGATGCTCTAGATATGTTACCTATTGATGTGACGATGCATTTCAAAGCCCTCTCGGGTGTTACGCAACATAATTTCAGATTGTGGGAAAATCACGAGGAAGTGCAACATCTACCTCACCACTACCACCAGGGTAAGGTTACAATTTGAATCAAGTGAAATAACGGCTACCCTCCTATCGTTCGAGCATTGGCCGTATCAACCCAGTGTTGGCTTTCGCCGTATTTCCGAATTATCCATAAAAATTATGACACAAGTAAACAATGAACGTTGCAAATTGATAATGGCAACATCTATTATTTACGTAAGGCGAAGGAGTGATCTTCTCGGTTGACTCCCATATCGTTCTCGCAGAATGTGTCCCGTGCTCATAAATTTCATCTTGTCCAAATATTTGTGGTGATGTTTTCTCATCCCAAGCAAGAGGGCGGACTTGGGATGTGTGAGAGGGGCACGCGGGGAATTAGCTGTCAATGCTTTTTGAGTCAGCGAGCCTCGGAGCAGCAGGATGGGACCCCCGGATGATCCCGGGTAGTGTCAAAGAATCACCCAACCCAAAATACGGTGGAGAGTGGGAAGACACTGTCAAGCTTAGGTCATCACGGAATGATTTACCACAGTCCTCCCAAAGCGAACACGAAAAAAGTATCTGATGTCGGAAGGGGTGGGAGAGAGAGCAAAGACGAAGAAGTCGGCTGAATCGGAGACTCAGGTTTGCCTTGGCGCTACCAACGCAGCAAACCACCAATGAAGAAGTGCGACATGCTTCACGCCTTGAGGGGAGTGGATACCATTCAAATCGTCCAAAATAACGGTCATCCTGTGTTGCGGCGGAGGTTGGAACTAGTTGGAACCATGGAAGTTGGCTGCTGAGGCTCCTGAAAGAATGCCCCCCCCTTCCCCAACTAGTGGAAACCACCTGAGAAGGGCGTGGGAAAGCAATGAGTGAAATGTGATACTTTTTGGGCATAACTGATAAGGGACTCCCAAGGGGCAATGCTCTTCCCCCCCACCCCCCACAAATAGTAGAAAACACCTGCGAAGTTAGGGTGTGGGAAAGCAAAGAGTGAAATGTGATACTTTTAATGAAATGAGGTGCTGACTCGAGAAAAAATATCACTTTACCCCGACCCCCTAACTATGGGCACCGAGGCGAAGGTGGGGGAGAGATAGACCCAGGATGGTCGAGGGGAGAGCAAGAGGCAGGCCAAGGACGCGTAAACGTTTGCTGGACTGTGAAAGCGCCAGTGCTCGGCACGAAGGCCTGTGGAATAAAGCGCTGGACATCCTCTTTGCTCTAGATGACTAGACTTCTTGTATTAAACTTACATATGTACTTGAGAAGTATCCTCATTGAAAGATAAAGGATGCAGCTAGAAATTATATCAAAGCTCATTTTTGTATCACTTCTCATAGCCGAGTAACATCTCTGTGAAATGATCAATTTTAGGCAAGTTTACTAATTTTTTTCTCCGATGTGGCTGATATCAAGTAAATGCGCAATGAAATAAGTTCTAGGGACATCCTTTCTGCACCAAACGGTGAAAACAGAATGTCATTATCTGTTAACATGCCACCATGGCGATGTGATATCAGTGTCATAAAAATCATCCCAGCCTTTTTTTTTATAACAAGTCTCAAGCTCAGGATCACATTCTTTCTGCACCGACAGTAGTAGAAGAACAGGCTACAAACGGAATAATGTGTCTTCAAAAAGAGTCACGGGTTTCTTCGGAAACAGCTCTACTTTTCTCTTGAGGATTGAATAAATTCTCTAAGGAGGGACAGACCCTGAGTTGTGACACGTAATGGCTTTGAAGATGATAAACGAGACGTTCGTCGAAACATCGTAGGAGATGGAGAATTTAACCCGGCTAAAGAGCCGTGATGATGTCACCCATTGACAAAAGATACTTGCAGTGCACGGAATGCATTGTTGACTAATCCACAAAACTCTTGGTGATGAATTAATTTACTTTTTTAACTCAAAACGTTATTTTCCAAGCATTACGACGCATTAATGAAATATTTCATTTATAATTGCCCCTATAGTTATTTCTAAAGCCGTAGCGCAAGAACTAATGATGATTGAGACATTAAATTTGGCGACGAATATATAGAGTGTGCCTTATAGCGAGTACTTTATTGAATTTTGTCAGGATTCGTAATATCAGACTTCTACTGTAATTTATGATGCTCCATTCAATATATATGCATATAAAATCAAACTGGTGACAATCTGGTGACATCAATGTTCGATTCGCCGATCGTGGAACTAAAGATTGACGGAAAGTCAGGTTCATCCAGTAAAATGTAATTTTCAGAGTTGAGGAAAATATCTTGTACTCTCCCTCGAGGATCAATAGTATATGAGAACCAAGTTTCACTCTTGCAGTTAGAGTCAATTCTGATAATTACTTAGTGATTTCCTTATTTCTTTAAGTTCTTCTATTCCCTCATTGATGCCATTTTGAGGGGGAAATATCTAGACACCACTATGAAAGATTTATTTCCAGTAGTAATTTGAGTTGACGCAATGTGTGTCGATGTATAACATTCTATTGATGAAAAGTCGTACTCATCATTGAATCATATTACACTTGCCAGAAATCGTTCTTGGGCAAATACTGGTGTTACTTTGGCCTTAATCCCTAAGCCGTGGATTTCCCATTTTTGATCACCGTTGTTGAAGTAGGTGTATGACTCCTGAATTAAGAGAAGGTCCAATCCAAGTTCCACCACCATTATATACATGTCGTGAGAGCTGATTTTCGCATTATGTAAGTTGATTTGTCCAATTTAAATAGTTCAGGAGTTTTTCCCAGAATCGATGGGTTCAATTAGTTTCTCCATTCCCTTCTGAGAGACAGGGCACTTCGCGTCACTCACTTTGTGATTGAAGCAGTTCATTTTGCTCCTTTTGCTGTAACTCAAGAAAATTGGGTCGCCTTCAAATTTTATGCATTTTCTGGATTCATGGCTTCCGGAGCAGTGCTCATATATATCTTCTTCTGTTCTGCATGCCTTCACCAGATGACCAAAACCTTGGCACTTGTGGCACCGTGTAAGACGGATGTGGTCCTTCACGGGGTGAGATCCACGGTGACTAAAGATTTATCGTCTATTATTGAGTACCTGAGGAGTATCTGGGTCTACCTTCACCGCCCACTTGCATGAGTGGGAGTCCTGTTTTCCAAAAGGGTTTCACGTGATGGTTGGCCAGTAAATTGTTTAGGCCAATTATACGAGGTACGTTCGGAAAGTAAGTTCCGTTTTGAAATAAAAAAAGAACAAGTACAGATACAGCAAAGAAATTTATTGCACACAAATCTACCACTCTTACACTATTTTTCGACATAGATCCCGTGATTTTCCAGGCATTTGTCATAGCGTGGCATAAGTTTTTGTATACCCTCTTCATAGAATGTTGTCGCCTGTGTAGTCAACCATGAGGTTACATGTTCTTTCAGCTCTTCATCGCTGTTGTACCGCTGACTGCCAAGAAAAGACTTAAGATGCAGAAACAAGTGAAAGTCGCTAGGAGCGAGGTCGGGGCTGTACGGAGGATGGTCAAAAACATCCCAGCCAAAGCCCTGTAGGAGTCTTTTTGTCACATTCGCAGTGTGTGGTCGGGCATTGTCGTGAATGAAAACCACGCCTTTTGTAAGCATTCCTCGGCACTTGTTCTGTATTGCGCAGCGCAGTTCTAACCATTGAATCGCTCATCACATTTTCTCCATAAATCTCACAGATTTGTCGATGAATGTCAATTGGTTTAACGTTTCTCGCATTCAGAAAATGAATCACCGATCAAATTTCACAAGTGGCGGGATTTCTAATCAACTCAGCCATTACAAACAAGCGCTACGAAATGCACACAACCAAAAGCGAGCTCAAAATGGCGTAATTTCATTCTGCTTGACACAGGTTGACTGCCGCGCATGCGTGGAATTGCGATCGCAGCGCTACCGTAGAGAATAATGGAAACAGAACTTACTTTCCGAACGTACCTCGTACCTTGCGCAACTTGTTCTTTGGAAACTTCATTCCTCACCCCATAGATCCGTAGATGTACACACGGGCCTTGCTTTTTTATTGCCTCTGGACCGTAAGAACTTTAGTTAAGAGCAGGGATGCTCCTCAATTATTCTACCAGATTCGGAAAATCTTTTTCGATTTGTATACTAATTTTCTTAAATTTAACTAAATCTTTAATTCATACTTGCATTCCCAATGTTACACGATCAACAACCATCATAAGGCTTTCTTTCGTGTCTTCGCCAGTTTTTAGATTTCGTTTCCCTCAGCGTATCACATAATCACCAAGTTATTATTAGTGGAGATAATTTTCTTCCCACCTGGTATCTTGCGGTGAATGGCCGGTATTTTCAACCTCTTGAGAAATTTGGGGAGGGTGGTTTTGCTGGAACTTGTGCATTATTGAGTTCCACTTTTATTAAGCATTTTATTTCCCCAAATCTCCTCTCTTCTGTCTCCTCCAGCTTCATTCTGCATATAAGATTCTTGTGTGCTCTCAGCAAATCATGAAATTCGGCACGCATCATTCTTAATTATTCCAATACTTCGGTCTTCTTAGGAGAGGAAGGCTTATCTGAAGCTGCTACAGTAGAAATAGCAAGTTAACCTTTCGCAGAAGTGCTTTTCACTGCTATCATTTCGCCATACACCTAAAGAGATCAGGGCTCATAGGATTCACGTGCATTAGCTTCCGCCATATTCCCACCGTCTCCAACCATTTAAAGCCGCTCTTTTGTCAGGTTAATTAATTTTGGCATTAATGATTTTAAACAAGGAGGCAAATCACAGGAATTTCAATGAAAGAAGTACGCATGAAAAATATATAATGTACAACAGAAAAGATCTAATGAAATATGTAAATCTATATAAATATGTATGCACGTACAGACCATTCTGTCTGGGGAGAGAATCACTTCTATTCATTTCAGTGTCAATTTTTTAAATGCATCAATTACTAGGTTCAGAAAAAGAGAGCATGCCAGATGGTGGAAAAGAGCAAAAGTTACCTTTTCTGCAGCTGTCCAATTTTGGTGAGCATGTGTCTAAGCTCCTGCTTGAGTAGAGAGACTTCATCGGAGAGGGCTCGCTTCCTAGCACCGAGGACTTCCCCCTCCATGCTTATCTCCAACTGCCTCTCCTTGAGCGCCTGCCAAGAATGTGAACACTTCGCTCAAATACCCGATCATTGGAGGTAACCATAAGGTTTTTATCATAACTGAATAGACATATCTAATTTAATCGGGAACAGGTTTCAAAATGGCGGCCAGTCAAGCCGGTTTGTGTGAGCCATGCTCAAAAAAGTTCTAAAAAGATAGTTCTGTTGTAACATGCGAGTTTAATCGTCATTTGCAAATTTGTTCTAACTGCACAAATTTGAATAAATCAACATTGACTGTGTTGTTTAACTCGCAGGAATTTGCCGATGTAAACAATGTGCATTGCAGGAGGATTGTAGTGGATGGCAACATTGAAACTTCTTCTATAATAGTTCTCTTATTTAAGAGGTAAAAGGTGAACTTCTTAAGTGTTTTCAAATAATTACTGAAGAATCTAAACAAATCAATACCATTTGTAAAGAAGTTCGTGAACTAAAGAAGGAAAGTGGAAAGAGTGCAACGTGTGTGCCGCCTGCATCCCTCACTGCTCTTACAGTTAATAAAAGTGTCTCCAATGAGGGGGAAAATGTCAGTGTTCCTGTTCCTGTGAAATCTATCACTTTTAGGGACGTGATTAGTGAGAAATCACAACTGAAAAATGACATGGTTAGTGCAAAATCACATTTGGAAATGGTTTGCATTGATACAATATGGGCTGGACTTCCCACTAGTCGGGTCTCCAGACCTAGTTGAAGACAACCTGGGTCTCGGGGTCGGCAACCACCTAGGAACAATGGAGATCTTTGGGTATCAACCCTGCCAAGTGGAGGATTCCAGCCACAAATGTGTCGTGACGGGAAGCCAAGTAGCAATGGACACTCTCAGTGTGAGGGCCTGGAGATTCCAAGTCACATACTTTGGGAGGGGAGACGTGGCAGCCAGGGAAACTCCTAGTGAGAGGAGTGGGAGATGCAGTTCGGCCGTGCATATGGTCAACTGTGGCTGTGACACTCCGGCAAAGGGTTGGAAGTGTGGGAAGGGAGTGAATCTCCATGCATATGAGGACAATACTCTGGGTGGAAAACCTCTGAAGAAGATGGAGATAAAAAACTCAAACTGGAGGGAATATTGAATCCAATAATCTTCATAGGAAAGCAAAAAATACTCTGTGGTACCAAGGCATGACTTTGACATTCAAATTACCTGAGTTGACCCTAAAACCATTGAAATTAGTGTGGGTGTTTATTATTATTATTATTTATTTATTGTTCTTGGGATTGTCCATTAAGAACATAATGGGGTTATACAAACAATATTGTTTATTGGGAGGAAGTGAGGAAGGATAACTGAGAAAGTGGCCTTTCAAGTTTCCAGCTAAGGAACACACTTTGGATAACTCTTTCCCACTCATCTCTTCAACCTGCTATTCTGAGAAATTCTGTACATTTTGCTAATGCTCATGGGAAACACGTGTTTGTTACTCCTTGCCACTCATTTTATTACTTTTCTCAACTACATGCTCGACGCTTTTTGTTTTATATGGGGGGTGTTGTTTTCTCTGTGCAGCGATCTACATCCCGAAGCAGCACCCTAAAATATATTTTTGACAAGTGCACCTCATAGGCCAAATTTTACGGATTTGCTTCCTATATCTTCTTGCGTGTAATGTCAAGGAAATCAGTTGTTTCTGTACCTAAAGTGGTATCCCCAGTAGCACCAAATATTGGCTATTTATTGGCACCCCATATTGGCAATGAGATGAGAACCAATGATTAGCCAATATTGGCAAGCCCATGAGCAGCCAACGTGGGCCCAATATGGGCTACCCCATTCAAATTTGGCCCTACTTCAAAACGTTGATCATCAATCCATAATATCCTTGTATCTTTGGCAATGAAATTTTCATTTATGGGGGCAAAATTGTAGCCATTGAAATAATTTTCTTCCTTGGATACCAAAATAAAAATATCATTTATTTATACTCTTAATGCGACTACTACAGAATTACGTTATTATATAACACATTGAAATCATACTGTCAATTCTCAATGTCAACATATGACATGAACTCATTGTACCAACTACCTACCTAACCACATAATTCAACTTGTATTTCATGTCTTCCGTTGTCATGTCTATCTTGCAACTGAAAGCAGCACTTCAAGAAAGTCGTAAATAACTGGCCATTCCCGTGCATCAAAGTGACTGCCAGAACTAATTTTTAAATGTCAATGCCATGATAGTTTGAGGATATACCACCCAATCACGATAACAGTAATCAGGCATTAACACTAGAATGCCTGAAGGTTGCGCACACCCTTGGATGCCTAAGGGGTCATTTTTGACCCCCACTGTTTTTTTTTATTGTATTGCTCAGCGAATGCATTGTTTTTGAGTTTATTATGTAGTGTTTTTATGCCTTTTGATATTTTAACAAATGATGATGACAATTTTCGGAAAGGGTTAGGTTAGGTCTAGACACAGCAAAAAATATGAAGAAAACTATTTATTTCCAGAGTTAAAAATAATTCTGTGAGACTTTGCAGGTAAGTAAATTAGAGTTTTAACAGTGAGGTATTTGTTGCTTGTTTTATGTAAAAATAGCCTTGCCCTTTAAATTTTCAGGAGCAACATCAACATTTGAAAGGTGAGATGCTGTTTAGGTAGTGATCAACCACGTAAGTTTTAGCAAATATTCCCTTCTGGAAATTCTAGAATGTTTGGTGGACCACATCAAATCGTAAGAACCTCAGAATTTCTTCAAAGCGGTCCCAAGACATAGCTTTCTGAATAAAAGGAAAGCCATATTTCGAAGACCAGAGAGATCCTCACGGCAAAGAACGGGCACCAGTCGCTGGAAAAAAATGCTGGAAACAGCCAAGTCGAAAAACCAAAAGGGGGTCAAAAATGACCCCTCTGACATCGAAGGTAAAAGTACAAATTTCTTCGAAAGGATGGGGGCTACATGAAATATTTTTTGAGGGAATACTCATTGACTGAAGAGAATAAAAGTCACAAATCAAAAATAAGTTTGAAAAAAAATTGGGGGAAACGGCCACGTTGAAAAATCAAAAAGGGGTCAAAAATGACCCCTCCGGAATTCTAGTGTTAATTAATTGAAAACTATGTTCCCACTTAGGATGACTATAAAGTTAATATTAATTAGAATAAACAAGATTTTACCAATTACCACATGTTTGTTTACACTTCAATGAAGACATAACTTATCCAATTGTATTACTATCGTAATGCGTGTGTTTACATTTCAATGAAGACGTAACTTATCCAATTGTACTACTATTGTAATGCAGTGTCAAATGTCTGCTAATACCTTTGTATTATGGTAGTATTACAGATCCAAATTACTATTGTTTAACAAATTGTATTATGATGGTATTACAGAGCCAAATTACAATAGTTTTACAAACCGAATTTCCTTCGTATTACCACCAAGGTAATACAAAAGAAATTCAGTAGGTTTGACTTGTGGAAATGTTACGGACATAATATACATGTAAATTCAAAGTTACGACTGTGGAAAGCAGAAAATTGATGAATGTACTAATAAAAGCATAACAATACTTTAATGTACAATGGAACTTAATTACTCAAAGCCCTCAATGTAGTATTTACAGGCAAAACGGTCGGCCATAATCCAATCCACGATTCGTTTGCAAGCTTCCCATTTATTCCAAATATTCGGTCCATATTCTGAAGTGGAGGAGAGTTAAACCTTTCCTCCAATTGGCCCATGAACAAATTGGCATATGAAGGAAACATTCTTGTGCCCATAGCTGTACCCTGGATTTGCAAACAGATTTGATCTCTGAAGGAGAAGGCATTTTTTTCAAGGACAAGTCACAAAAGGTTGGTGAGGAAATCCGTAGAGGAGACATGGGGCGTGGGACGAAGGGAGAGGAAATTCTGCAATACACTGAGGCCTTCACAGTGCGGAACTGAGGTATAATGGGAGGTGACGTCAATGGTGACCATTCAAATATTACTTTGTGGGGGGATCTGGAGGGCATGAAGGTGATCTAAAAAGTGATCGCTGTCACGGATGAAAGATGGAAGTGACGAGACAATGGGTTACAAATAGGAGTCTATTAACACTAGAAGGACGGGATGGGTAATTTTGACCCATAAGACATGTTCAAAATCAAATTTAACTACTTATTTGTGATTAGATTCTTTTTAAATTTTGTAACTTTGTGCATTTTGGCTTATATTTTACTAATATGAAAAGAAAATTTCATAATTTTTGTTGCCTAATTTTTTAATTGATGTTATACCTAGAAGGACGGCTATGGGTCATTTTGACCCATCAATTCTTATTGTATTAGGGTAAAGCTTTCTCACAATTTTCTTCTATAGATCACTGATATTTTTTTACATCAACTAAAATATATTAGCACACATTTTGATCAGTACTTGAAGTGTTTATGTTTCATCTTAATGCCATTCATCGATAGCGGAGCTCTCCTGGTTGTGGCTTACCAAAATTACAGAAATAAGTTACTTTCAAATCGTCTTTGAATTTGACTTACAATTGAAATCTCCAGAGGAATAGGATTGAAAATACATACGTCACTTTCATTTTGCCATTGTATACATTATTATTGTTTTCATTATTAAAATAAGTAGCATAAAATATAACAGCTCTATGATAGGAATATTATCAGCATTGCTTCCATTCCCAGAGGAGAGGTTACAGCGGTCAGTGGTGCGACAAAGGAAAAGGATAGTCCTGACCATCACTCGCCAAATTGTTTTGACCTCTCACTAGAGATACACACGTTCATCCAGACCATTTTTGTAGCAGAAGTGTCAGCACACTACTTCTGAAAGCCATCTAGAGGATGCACCGTTCTCAAGTTGTAAAATCATTTCCGAATCCCCTATTCTTTAGCTTTAGGGAAATCACTCCGTGGGATGCAAATGAGAGGAGGAAAGAGTTTTGGCTCTTATGAGAGCAGAAAAGCCTATTGCTTTTGTCCCTCCTAGAATTAGTGGGTACATTTTCCGACACCGAAAAACTCACAAAACCTTCCGTATGCTTTTTATCTGTTATCGGCTTCTTTTATCGCTGGTAACCGTGTACTAGATCCCTACCGTAGTGGCTGGTGGCATGCATCATTCACATACTCTTAGGACTGGGGAGTTTTACCGGAAAGGAATGTTTACCAGGCAGATAGCAGAAGTGACAAATAGCAAAAGAAGTAGAAATAAGTATATTCAAAGACTGGTTGAAGAAGTGGTGGGATGCTATTTGGAATGAAACCCTCATCTTCCCGGGAAAAGCATGCCACTACCCCAAAGGGTCAGAAAAGAAAATATTGTCAAATTTTGAAAAATTACACAAAGAAAACTGCCATTGTATGTCCTCAATGGAATAGAAGTGTTTGTGGAAACTGTGCTGAAAAAATAACTATCTGTGTAAGTTGAGCAAAAAAGTGAGTTTACATCTTTACAAATATATGCACATGTATATATCTGTGCATGGATGTGATTTTTATACATATGTTTTATTTGAAAAAGGTTTTTTAAAATTAATATTTATCAAATATTAGGATATTTATCTAAATATGCACAACCTTCAGTCAGGTGTCTTTATTTTCAAACTGTTATGTTTGAAAATAGCCAAAGATGAGCACTGCTGAAGAGGATCAACTGAAATAATTTTACTATACACAATTACTTAATTAGTAAAAATAATTTTTATTGCTAATAATGCATAGATAAGACCTTCTTAATGCCATTTGTGGAAAAAATAAAGTAACAAAAGAATAAAGTAGCTATTTGATGCTGAAATATTTTATGGGTCTAGATGACCTCTGCCCATCCTTCTAGGTAGTGCAAAACTACCATCCTCTTAGTGTTAATGCAGATATCCTTTTAGTGGGCGAGTAAACATAATAATATATTTCTTTGTCCAAGGACCGGTAATACAAAAAGTTTGCATACTGGTATAAGACAAGTCATGTTTACAAAGATAAAATCACACTATCACATTATCACAACATTAATAAATCACATTATCACAACAGTCAAAAAATTATCAAAATGATAGATATTCATTAATGCTGAAAAACATTTTCCCAAGCAAGAAGTCCTTCAAATGGAATTTAAATTTGGGAACAGACATAATATTTTTTAAATAAACAGGCAATTTGTTGTATAGGATAAGTCCCATATTCCTCGGCCCATTGAACGTAGACTTTGTGCGAGTAAATGAGACATGGAGATTTGTTGCATTACGAGTGATGTGGTTATGTATATCTGCATTTGTAGCAAAATTGGAAAGATTATTTTTTGTAAATACAGTAGCAGTAAAAATATAAATACAAGGTAAAGGTAACAAATTAAGATCCCTAAAAAGAGGAAGACTTGGGGCGTCGTACTTAGAATTAGTCATCAAACGAACAATTTTCTTTTGTAATTTAAAAATAGAAATTGCTTGAGGAGAAGAGCCCCAGAAAAGTATAGTTTGCACAATGTGTGAATAACATAAACCATAATACAGAGAAATGAGGACATCTATGGATACAGTGTGACGAATATTCCGAATAAGAAAAGTGACAGAATTAAGCTTTTTTAAAAGCATATCTATATGAGAGTCCAAATAGAGATGGGAATTTAAAAATAGGCCTAGAAATTTAGTTGACTCTACCTGAGGCAAAAATTTATCGTCAAGTGGAATATTTAGTACTTGGGTTGGAGTGTTTTTGTGAATAAACTGTATAACTTGTGACTTTTCGACATTTATTTTAAGAAAATTTTGCGTGGCCCACGAATGAATTCCTTGGGTAACAAGAGTACATCTTGTAAGAAGGTCGTGAGTAGAAGCTGCAGAAATAATAACATTGGTATCATCAGCAAATAAAATAGGATGACTGCCTGGAATACCTTGTAGAACACCGGGTAGATCATTAATGTAAATGAGAAACAAAATGGGGCCAAGAACGGACCCCTGAGGGACACCTTGGTGAATTATTTTAGGGGAAGATTTATAATTAGTGCCATCTTTATTAATAATGACATGCTGAGTTCTATCTTGGATATAGGACAACAACCAATTTTTTGAAGAACCCCTAACACCAGCTAAGTCTAATTTTTCAGAGAGCAAACTATGATTAACAAGGTCAAATGCTTTAGTAAGGTAGATTAATAGAGCACAAATAAACAGTTTTTCATCAAGACTAATATGCAGGTGATTAATAATTTCATAAATAGCAGATAAAGTGGACTTGTTCTTGCGAAAACCGTGTTGATTACTCACTATTGGCTGGCCAGGATTATTTGCCTTGTGTACTTCTGGGAGGAGATAAAATCTGGGGGTGCTAGGATTGGGAAGAGAAATAATGGCTATGTCTTTCAGTGATAGTCCTTTCGGGACATGAGTTTTTAGGAAGGTCAAGATGATTTTTTGATAGTTGGGATTCGGGTTGCGGGAGAGAGGTTTATAGAAATTAGCATCATTGAGTTGGCAGTAGGCCTCCACGTTGTAGTCAGAGGTATTCATGACTACAATGCATGAGCCCTTGTCTTCTGGGGAAATGATGATACTGGCGTCAGACCGGAGTTTGCGGATAACTTTTCTAGATACTGAAATTTCCCTGTCTAACAACAATTTTTTGACGTCCTTGGACATTAAACCGACCAATAATCAACAATATCTCCATTTTGACAGCTGCCATCCCTATCATACTAAAAGAGCCATTCCAACTTCCCTGTCTATTCGCGTGCACCGCATCTGCAACTCCCAAAACTCCCTTAACCATCACCTTGCCAATATTAAAACCACCCTTCTTAAACGCAGTTTCCCTCCACTCTCCTTGATCAATGCATCTTACCTTCCATCATGCCCTATTTCTCCACTCCCTAAAACTACCACCCTTGAACGTATGCACTACCTTCATTCCGGGACTTCATAAGGTGAACCCTGTACTTAGGTCGCTTTTCCCCATTCTACGCGACAGACCCATTACCGCTGACTTAAATCCCAAATGTCCCACCATCACTTTCAAAAGACCAGCAAACCTAAAATGTATTCTACGTCCCTCCAAATCCACTCTCACTTTGATTCCTCCCAAAGATCCTGGTTCCTTTTTCTGCTATAGACCCTGGAGCAAAACCTGCCGTTTAATTCGAAATATTTCAGCATTCCAAAGTCACAATAACCCGATCCTGTTTCCCATCTCCTCCCATTGCAGCTGCATATCCTCCAATGCAGTTTACCTTTTGCTGTGTAATAAGTGCCCCGCCTTCTACATCGGTGAAACATCCACGCCCCTATCTATCCGTATGAACGGCCACCGAGCTTCCCCTCCCCAATTCCCTGTCCCTAGGCACGCCTCAAAACATGGACTCCAATTCAACTCATGCTTTTCTCTTTCCGTCCTCAATGCCCTTCCCGCCAATACTTCGAACACACAGCTGAGAAATACTGAGATGTCTGTGATCTGGTTTTGTAAAGCTTTTTCCCCACCTGGAATCAATGTATTGCATTAATCCCATGCAATACCTCTGCCCCCTATTGTCACAATTATAATTTTCCTCTGCCTTGCAACACTGTTGCATTTCTCACTGTTCAAGAACTCCTCCCTAATTCAAAATTTTCCCATCCATTGATAACCTGACACAACATTGTCACCCTGAATACCCCTTCCAGTTCCCCTGGCCTCATCACTGGTGCTCAATATGTATTGCCCTCAGCATTGCAACATTGTTGCACTTCTACCCGCTTGAAACTTCTCCCATCCGTAGACAGCCTGGGGCAACATTGTTGCACTTCTCCCTGCTTGAAACTTCTCCCATCCGAAGACAGTTTGGTGCAACATTGTTCCCTTCTAGTTCCCCTCCCCTCCTTCCATTCCTCCCCACCCTTCCCCAGAGCAGTACCTACTGCTCACTTCTAAAGCTAAGGAGGGACCAACCGGTCCGAAACATTCTGTAAGAACAAATCTTTTTTTATATCTCTTTCTCTCACCTCCTGTAAGCCTATATTATACATTTGCGGCCAATTGGCGAAAACAAAGAAGAGGGGGAAAGGGAGGTGATTATACCAACTTATAAAGTGCTATTAAAACAGAAGTTGTGGAAAGAAATGTGAATGGTGACAGGGAGAGAAACAGAGAGGGAAGGCAGATTGTTGCAAGATGAACGGTGACCATTCATTCGTACCCTGAGTCGTACTGGATAGCCCAATGCAGAAAGAAGGGCAAAATTGGCTAAGGAGGATATAAACAATATATTGTGTGGTGTAGGAGGGTAAGGGCACAGACGGAAGAGGAAAAGCAAGGAATTTATCTGAAAGAGGCTGGCTGATGACCACCACGTGACTACCAACAGTGTAGTACTCTTTAATAATATCCTGAGTCGGTTACTCATACAAGGTAATGATATACAAAAACTAAAGATGTCCAAGACAAGCAGTGACTGACTGCAAGTTTATATCTACCATAACCAGCAAATATTTGACAGTAAGCACTCTTGGTAATAGAGTAAGGGCACAATTGAAAAAATCACTCTACATAAAACTTTTGCAACACGGGCACGTCAACACTCTTACCTGTACTCCAAAACGTGCTTGAATGTGATATTTTCACATAGTTTTAATAGGTTAAATTAGTAATTATTAACCACTGACTGGGTGGGGAGGGAAAGTTAAATGGAGAAATAGCACTCACCGCGTCCATCTCAAGGCATTCCTTCTCGAGCGAGAACACTTCCTCGCCCTCCCTGGTGAGCAGAGACTCTGCCTTGGACGTCCTGAGCCTCAGCATACTCTCCTCCACCAGTAGGCTCTGCACGTTGGAGCGGTGCCTCTCCAGCCACTTCACCTGCAACCTCATAGCCACCATCTCCTCAGCCTTGCTCGATGCAATCTGCTCCAACTCCCGGCCATGGCTCTCCTGGCTGATCCTTAGGTGTCTCTCCTCATCCTACATAAAGTGGACATTAAGTATGGCCTCCTCCTCTCCCAGGTGACACACTCACCCAAGAAACCCTTTCGCTTCCCACCAAAAGACTGAGCACATCTATCAGGTGGTGCATCCCAGAGAGAATAGATTTAGCACTCAAAAGTGCTCCAGATGTGCAGTGATGACAGTTGATATACAATACATCTACATCTAAGAAGTAAAGTGCAAGCCACCACTAGGGTGTGTGGCACAGGGTGATTCCACACCAGGCATGCAGTACTCATCCCAGTTGAAATCATTCTTCACCTTTCAGATCATTAAATTCATTCACTCTTCCTCCTGCTCTTGGATGGGACGGTCGTATCTTCAATCACTCCCTAATTCGGTGCCTTGCTACCTACCTGCTTCTGAACCTCCTCGCTGCCTACCTATTCTATCCACCTGCCGCTCAGTGCCTTTAACCTGGAACCTTAGTGTGGTGACATATATTATTCATAGTCTTTTCTATTCCTTCTAACTAGATATTTACCAGCTAGTTGTTTAATCTCTAATAGTAGTGGTGTCTTCACCAGTATTAGTAGTTAAAGAGTGAGTGGTGTGCGAGTGAGTATCCTTTCACAGCCGTGATATGCCAGTCTTTGCCTTGTGTTCGTTAGCCGAAAGTGCCTGCTGGAAATAAGTAGATTTTTAATTCTATGCTAATTGCCTATTGCTATATTCTTTGCATCTACTTACTATATAACTTTATTTTCATGCTTCATTTATCCTGCAGTTAGTGGTTTCTGTTGTATATCTTTGCCGGTTCTCTTTATTCTATTTTATTGTAAACATTTGTTACATATCGTTCGTCTGCAAATCTGGTGTTCCGGTAATAAGAGAACCTTTAATTAATTCAAGTTAGCCTAGTTCTTAGTGACAGACTAGCTAAATATATTTTATTAAATATCCAATAATATTCTATTGTTATAATTTTTGAGCATTTTTAGTTTGACGTACTTTTTATTGCTATTTGATATTTTAGCATAAACATTTTTTCTCTTGTGTACATAGTTTACTCTACATTTTCTCCTTTTGATATATTACTTATATAGATAGGATTATATATATGTATACATGTACACTAGACCGTTACTAAATAGATAGACTAACAATCTAATATACAATCGAATGTCCATAGAAAGTTAAAATCTAGATAGTTGTTTTTTGTGTTTTTTTACTTTAATATATTTAATTTAGGTTGAACCGTATCTAGCTCAAATAAAGGCTAGTTTTTTTCAGTAACTAATCAAATCGTTTTTTATTATATTTTAAACTCAGTCTAAGGTCTACCAACTAACTGCTTAACAATTGTGTAGAAACTAGCGTTAGTAAAGTCCTTGTGAATTTAAAACAGCTTTCAAACTCTACTTCGCCCCACACGCAATGTTAATACAGGTCTTTATTGATCACCGCTAACATCTGTGCATAGAACCACTCCACAGCACACTTGCGTCACAACATCTGTCCTCCCCCAACCAACCAACAGCTCCCTAGGAGTGAAAGTCAGTTACCACCCGCTGTCAGCCCATTAGCCCATCCCCTTCAGGCAATAAAGACGTTAGGCCTACCTGCACTCGTAAAAGGGTTTTCGAAATTAGGATGACTCCCATTAGGACTGCACTTAACCTCTTCAGGGGCTCACCCGATTGCGAGTCATTAGGAGCTCGAATCGCTGGGCTTGAGAAGAAGGTGGACGAGCTCCATGCTCTGGTGGAGCGGTTGGTGGCAAGTCCTGAAAGGTCAGGGCGGAATGGGGAGGAACTTAACCACTCCAAACACGTCAAGGCCTGGGGAAGCCCAAATGCTGTCGCGGGATGGACACTGGAGGACCTTTCTCGGACTTCCATGTCTCAGGAGGAGTCTCCGTCTTTTGCTTTGGGGACATGGATAGTGGCCTCGAGGCTTAGCCGAGGGGTCACCCTCTGAAAACGAGCATATGCAGGGGTGGAGGCTGAGTCAATCCCCGTCAGAAATAGGTTCGATGTTCTGGCGGAGGCTGAGCCATCGGAACTAGAGCTGGGAGGTGGGTCGCCAAGTGGATGCTGAGAGGGAAGGGAGGGCATTTTAGTTATAGGTGGTTCCTATGTCCGGCGTAAAGTGTCCCCGCTGCGTGGAAAGGCCCGCCGGGAAGGAGGCAATCCATGGGTCACCACTTGGTATATAACGAGTGGAAAGGTGACACAGGTGACAAAGACAATGAAGTCGGTGGTCAGGGGCATGAACTGCTCTAAGTTGCATGTGGTTGCCCATGTTGGACCTGATGCCGTGAATTGGGGATCAGAGGAAACTTTAGACTCTGTGAGAGATCTATGCTCCGAGTTCTGCCATATTTGCGGAAGATCTGGTACCAATTTGAGGCTTACAATATTCAGCTATGACAGATCGGGGTTTGATGGTTTGGAGCCAAGTGGAAGGTATAAACCGGAGACTCAGTGAAGTCTGTGGGAGCGAGGGATCGGAGTTCGTGGACCTCAGGCCGGTCCTGAATTCATCTCAGGTGCCTATTAATAGCTTGGGTATTCACTATACGTACGATGCATCGCAGGAGGTAGGGTGCAGGATACTTGAGCATAATCTTTGAGTTTAACGTAGATGGTAGACTAGAGAGCAGGACAAATATTGGGGTCTAAAATTATGTGTTGTCAGTTAGTAATTCAGAAATGAGTATTCTAAGTAAAGGGTCCGAAGATAGCTTAATTGAAGACAGCAACTTTGAAATGTTGCCGAAACGCATAAACGATAATCATTAAGCAGAGGTTGTTGCAGTAGTTAACTGCTGTATTAAAAAAAATAAGATTCCAGAATTTCACCATCTTATTCATAGCACGGAGGGTAATCTCATTATTGACACAGAAAGTTGGCTGATGGACAATATTTCCGATAGTGAAATTTTTCCCAAATTGTTCAGATTCACAGAAAAGACAGGTCCAACCGAGCCGGAGGTGGAGTGTTTATTGCTGTACAGAATACCATTGTCAGCCAAGCGGAAATCGTCCCAGATACCAGCCAAGAATCTGTATGATGCTCAATTAGATGCCAAATATCAAAAACAATATTCATATCCGCGTACTACAGGCCACCCAACACTGACGTCACCTCAATTTTAGGACTGGAAGCTCTAATAAAGAGTATCACATCCAGGAACGACAAAAGAAATTAAATCATATGTGGAGATTTCAATACCCCCTCTACTGGAGGACCGACAGTTACATACATCTACATCTACAAAATACCCTCCAAGGCAACTCAAGGGTGTGTGTCATGGGGTGAGTAGTCACCAACATGCATTACACTATAAGACTAATGATGCATTAGTATAAATCGCTAATTCTTTTTACGTGGCGAAGTCTCACAAGCATGCACTACCCTATAGATATGTCACAATGTTAGAGGGACTGTTAGTTTACGCATTTTGCAACTACATAAATGGACAGAGATTCAAGAGTTATGTAGAAAACATGCATGGCGTGGTGCAAGTACTAGGTAGCAGATAAGGATACATGTATTAGAGAGTACTACTAATACTAACAATATGAGCTACACTACCTATCAACAAACCTAATTAAAAGCCTCATTGGCAGCTGTTATAGTCTCTTATCGTTTTTGGGAAAAATGAAAGTTAATATCTGGCCGATCTGCAGTCTAGTTTCCTAATTTTATTTTCATGATTTGATCTTAATATTAATCAATGGTCTGAAAGCGATTCCCATCCCAGTTGCTGCAAAGATCAGTAAAAGTAACGATACTATTATAACGGGCTTTAATGTACCTTGCCCATCTGCATACATTCTAACCTGGTTTTTAAGCCTACCTCATACGGATCCCAAATACTGCCAGCGTACTCCAATAGGATTCTAACATGGGAGAAGTAGTTGATTTCCCTTACTTTATCGTCGCACTTGCCAAGTAATCTTTTAACAAATCCCAAATTACGATTAGCTAGGCCGGTAATTTCCCGAATATGTTTACTCCATGAGAGATCATTAGTAAGTTTAACTCAGAGGTATTTAACCGATTCTACAGTCTCTAATTTGCTGTATGCAATAGCTGTTAAAAGGAGAGTTTTTCAGTTTCCAAAAATTCATAACGAGCATTTTTTTCAAGTTAAATTCTAGCTGCCATGCATCGTACCACGCCTGTCTTGCCTCGAGGTCCTTAGTTAGGGCTTGCTTAACATTAAGGCTACGGATTTGCCTATACACCACCGCGTTGTCTGCAAATAATCAAACCTTACTTTTAACTACAGTAGAAGCCCTATATAGCAAGAACTCTCGGGATCTGAAAAATCACTCGCTAAATCAAACTCCGAAATACTAATAATAACGAAATACTCCAAATAATACCGAAAATATTTAAAAATCACTCCACAGCCAATTCCTACAACTGTAATGCTAATTTAGCCATTATTGTGGGGAATTTTTGGTGAGTGGTGAAAACATTCTATTGAGATAGCTATTAAAAATCATATTTTCGAACACTTCAATTATTTATCATCTTATTCACTTTCGATGACATCAAATTCTGTGTTAGATGTCATACACTGGAATATTAAACATTGAATTTTGACACTTCAGGACACGTGTACTGTACTGTGAATTGCTGTATTGTTATTGCCCCGATGTTTTGAGTGCACCAAATATGTCGCGGCTGCAAGTAATAGCAATGCAACGGACTATAAACAGCAAACACTTTGGAAACGAGAAAAAATTTCATGCCTCCTACCTCTCTAAAAAGTGTATAAAAATGTATATATGGTTCGGTGAAAGTTCTATTAATTGAAATTTGCAAAAATGCTAGTTTATTGTTTTATTTGTTTTATTTTATTTTATTATATTGACATTAGAGAGTACCTTCTGATGAGCCTGTTGTAGCTCAGACGGTCTCCTAAGGTTAAAAATGTTTATAAAACTATCTACTCTGATTGAGGTTTTTCTTTTCCTTGTTTTAATGCAACAGTGTATTTGTTATATATAGTGAAGTGTATTTCATATTTTGTACAGTGGAGAGTCCGTATGTTTTTACTGTCTTTTTATTTCTTATATGTATTTTGTGACCAATTGTAACAATGAATGTGGTGGGAACCCGAAAAATGGACAAGGCTTCATAATATATTGCACATCTTCGTTGAAAACTCATGGTACCCCAGGTTCTGACGATCTCATCCCTATACTAGTACGCAACTGTGCTTCCTCCCTCGCACTACCCTTATGCTTACTATTCAATCGTTGCCTTTCTCTTGGTGATTTTGCACTGAAGTTTAAATTTGCTAATGTCATTCCTATATATAAATCTGGTTCTAAAAAGAATGTCTCAAATTTCCACCCCATCTCTCTGTTTCAAATTCTTTCATCCATCTGGGAGAGAATTATTCTTAACCGGCTTTATTATTTCACCTCCCCTTTTCTGTCAACCAATCAACATGGTTTCCTTCTGGGGTAGTCATGCCTAACCAATTTATCAGTTTTCCAACACCATGTTGTCAACTCAATATCCAAGAAAGCCCAGCTTGATGCCATATTTCTTGACTTCTCGAAAGCCTTCGATTCTCTCAACCATAGCCTCCTCCTTCATAAGCTCAGTCAAAGGTTTAACATCCATGGTAAATTTCTCAGCCTCTTATCTAGCTTCCTGAGTGATAGAACCCAGCACGTAATTCATTCTGGCATCTCATCTGGTTGGTCTCCTGTAATGTCAGGAGTTGTCCAAGGCAGCATCCTAGGACCATATCTTTTTAATCTATACATTGATGACTTAGCCTCCCTAGTTCCCACCTCCCAAGCCCTCATGCTGTTATAAGCTGATGATTGTAAAATATTTAAAACCATTCACTCCCGCACCAACTGTCACGAACTCCAGAATGCTTTAAATATGATCTCCCACTGATGCACTACCTGGAAGTTAAACTTAAATGAAAGCAAGTGCAATGCCATGTCTATCCACCTAAAAAAATTCCCACTTAACTTCAATTACACCCTTAATTCAATACCCCTAAGCCGTCTGTCGTCAGTAATGGATCTTGGTGTATTGATAGATAACAAACTTAATTTCTCCGATCTCATTCAGACAGTTAAATCAAAAGCTATGTCTCTCCTAGGCCTTTTATACCGCTACACAGAAATTAAAGATCCCTAAGCTCTTCAGTCATATTTTTCAACGATTGTTCTTCCAGTGGTCACGTATTGCTCTCCTATTTGGGCGATGTCTGCTCCATCTTATCTTGCAACCCTTAATACTGTAACCCATTTCTTCACAAGAACAGTGAAAGACAGAGTCCCCCATATGTGCGATATGTCCACCAATGTCATACTGTCTTCTTTCTCCATTTACAATTTTCAATGTCTCCACCTTATAACTGACCTAAAATTCATTTACAACATCCTTAACTTCATCACAGACTGTCCTGAATTCCTTTCTTTTATAAATTTCCTAGTACCCTCCCAACCTATGCGCACCCACTCTCTCTTCCATTTACCAGTTCCCAGATTATCACTCTCTCCAAGTTCACTTTTTTCAGCCTCCCCTCTTTTCTTAATTCACTTCCTGAGAGCGTTTATCCATTTTCTCTATCACCTAATGCATTCACAAAACTGGCTCCCCCTCATCTCTCTGAAAATAATTAGCACTACCTCTATACACAGTTCCTTTCTGATTTTTTTGTTATTTTCTTTCTTATGTTTGGTGTTTTCGTTTAAAAAATATATTTTCTATTATTTGGGCCACTGTGGGACATTTGCATGCTGTATGTGGACATTTTCAAATAAAATAAAATAAAGAAATAAGAAGAAAATAAATAATAACAGTATTATTTTAAGTGTCGAAAGGACAGCTCCTCGTTATGAGGGGTGATGATGGCTGTGACCGTTCAGATAAAGATCTCTGTGTATATGCTTGTGGTAAACGCTGTGCCCGAGCCTGCCATTATCCTTCCTCTGGACAAGGATATCGAGAAATGCAATCCTATTGTTTTTCTCTATCTCCATTGCGCATTGGATATTTGGATGTTGGTTGTTCATATGGTCTAAATACAACAAAAGGGCATCCGGTTCGTGAGGCCAAATAATAAACGTGTCATCCACGTATCTAAAGTAGCTCTTAGGGCCAGGTGGAGCTGATGAAAGTACATTCTCCTCTAACCCAAGTAGCCATGAATGTCGGCTGAATATTGGCCCAATATCGGCTTCAGATTGGCAGAGTGGTTGCGAGAATAGATGGGTTGAGTCGTAGGTTAGGAAATCATTCGATACAGGTGTCATAACGTAAGGTAGATGCAAGGTAGCATTATACGACGTACTATAACATGCCATTGCACAATAGAACAGTGAAATTGATTAATGGTAATTTGTCTTTTTTTTATTTTGAGAGAGCAGCGAAGTCAGTGGAGAGGTAATACGATATTCCGGCTCATGAACGTTTTCATCCGCTAGGTTTCCGGCTCGGGAACGCTTCCTTGCTTCGTCGACGGTTCGTATCCGCCTCCCTCTACAATATTTTCGCCAGGGGGTGTCAGTTCCAAATCATAACATTCATTAGCAGTGTATAAAGTACTTTGGATTGGGCATCATTCATCTAGTTATACATTGGCCCTATATTGGCTGCCAATATTGGTCCAGCAATGGCTGAATAAATCCGATCAATATCGGTCCAATATCGGGTGTACACCGGTACACTGGCTAAATCTTGGCTGCCAATATTTGGCCGATATAAGCTGCCAATATTGGCTACATGACGCAAAATGTTATCATTTCGACATTGGCCCTATATTGGCTACCAATATTGGGCCGACATTAGAACATTGGCAAATGATATCGGCCCGACATATGCCCGATATTGGATGGCTACTTGGGAAGTCTTGCATATAAAAGTTGGCTATGGCTGGTGATGAAGGAGATCACATTGCTACTCCATCCCCCTGTTTTAAAAAAAAAACATCAGATATGAAATATGCTGATGCAAGTACATGGTGGAAAAGTTCACCTGTTTCACTGTCGAATCCAGGAGTTTTAAGGTAGAGAGTCCGAGAAGAGTTTACACAAAAGGCCATTAATGCATTTGATGTGATACTAACATTTGGCCAACCCTCAATTATACCTGAAATTAAGGAAGTCTAGCTCCGAAAATTATTCAACAAAAGTTGTATCAAAAATAACCCAAACGTTAGATGCCCAGAAAATATCCACCCTACGTGTGCAGTTGAGCACCCACATGTTGTCACAGAAAGGGACAAACCGAATCGGAAAAAAACTAAAAGCGACGGATAATTGCTACGTCTTCGATATTCTGATATCGATCATCTTTTCTTTTCAGTGAAGTCTCCTAAGTACCAATTTTGAATCACTTGCATTTATTCATCATTTTGCTATTTGACTACTTGTTAACTTATTTCACTGAAAGTTTTCAGGTAGCAATAACTGTTATTCATAAATTGAATACACTTCATCAGTAGATATATTACTTGAAAGAAAGGGTTACAGATGAAATTTTAATCTAAATAAGCATTTCTCCAATATGTTCCTCATTATTTGTTAAAAGCATTGTATACGACCGGCTTGATTTAAATGCAATAAAGAGACATGGAAAATATTATAACTTTGTGCATAATTACCAACTCTCGAATTAATATACTTTGACTTAACATATTTCTGATTTTTGGTCCCTCCAACTACAAACGTAAAATCCAAGTTTTACTGTTCACTTAATTTCATTTCATGCAAGCTTTTACTAAGCAAATGGAAAGTTTACTTACATCCAACTTTGATTTTTGACTTGTTAGAAACCTCTTCTCATTGTTCTTTTCATTCAAGGCCTTCTCAGTAGTTCCTATTTTCTTGTTGAGTTCCATTTGCTTGTCAGTTGCCTCCTTGCCTGTCATTCTTGCAATCCGAGTTTCCAGTTTTTGTATCAAGAAATCCTGCATCAAGAGAGAAAATAAAGCGTATAAGTAAAGGGTATTACTAGCCTTAGAAAGTAGTAAGACTAGTACAACCAACTATAATGCCATCATCAAATCAGATTGTACTACATATAATGCATTTTCATTTTCATAATGAACAAGTTCCACCAAGTTACGCTTGAAATTACCAGTTTATCACAAGGTTTAACCTTAAAAAATGCAGCAATACAGCAACATAACAACCTTGTGGTTACAATGTTAGTGCAATACTGCCACAAGCTTAATGTGTTATCTCGGTTAGGACAGACATCGGTAGAATTTTTCCTCGAACAACTAGTATCAACAGGAAAATCTGTACTAGAGATGACGAAGACTTAAATTTTCCCAGACATCACTACCCAGTGTCTCCGTCGCTGCTGGTTTCATTACATGACTTAAATTTCTCCACACGAATGTCACACTATTTACATTAGGGAAAGAAAACAGCTAATATTGGTCATCTGAAAAAGAGAATTTCTAAAAAACAGTAATAACCACATGGGCATATGAATGTTGTTAATTTATCTTTTTCAGGTAAATGTTGATTGCACAGCGATATTTGTATAACCTTATTTTCATTTCTTTTATTTCCCTTGATGTATAGCTATTTTTACACAATGAAGGTGAAAGTCAGCAATTAGTCGAGTATCAAATGAAAGGTAAATTTTAGTGTGCCAATTGAAGTTATTTTGTGAAGATATTTAGAAATTATCCGGGTGAATGCTAAAAGCCTATGTATGCCACTCCAAAACAAGAAGGTGCATGTTAAACCGCTGTAAACTCAACGTTTTTTTATCAATTGAGTGCTTCGCTATTGATGTTCCCTTGATCTTGTGTTATTGCATAAGATATACGATTAGCTGGTAGAAATCAAATGAACCTCACGAGTGTTCCATGTATTAAAGTGTCAGGATTAACAACTATATTGTAAACCTTTCAATACATTTACCTATGCCACTGTCTCAATATTGGTACCAAATTCCCATCAAAAGTTTGGAAGTATTACTTATGACATTACGATTGCTATATGAATTTGCATGAAACAACTCTGAGATCATTCATTATACCAGTATTTATTCATGTATGTCAAATATTGCTCCTGTGCTTTAAGTCGTAGAAGTTTTATTACTGACAATGTTTAGGCATACCATTTTGAATCCTCCAGCGTAATAAAATGTAATGTCAAATGCATACATTGAATGTGCTCAATATTATTGAAGTCCATTTCAAAAGTCGGAAGCCGAATTAGCATCAGATATAATTGCTTCAATGTATAATTGCTCATTCATGAAACGAAAAAGTAGGAGAGAGTAATGGCGATGCCTTCTCCGATTTCATTATGAACTTGAGTTTTCCTTTTTCACTTTCAGAAAGCTCGAGTATAGTTTTAGAAAATTTCAACTATAGTTGAAATTTTCTGAATAAACATATATGTATTTATTTAAATGTGTTTGAGTCTACTGTGTTTTTGAATTACTATGTCAACTTTTTTCAGATGCTCAACTCAAAATTCTGTTTAAATAACAAAAATAATGCGAGAAAAATCAATATTAAATGTTATAAGATGAAGTTTAAACAAACAAGCTGATATATGGCTTTTTATCAGCTGACAGGCCAAAGTCAAGCTGGTTTCGCCTGCTGTCCTCTTTGCCGCCTGGAAGAGAAACACCCGCTGCTCTCGCACACTCGTGTTCTCTCACGACACTGAGCAAGGGGTCCGGGTTTTTGAACACACAGCATACTGTACCGAGGAGAACTGCTACAGAGACACTCAAGACCCAATAGACCTCTACCATCTACATTGCAAGGGAGATACACTCTGGCTACGGAAGATTTCAGATGAAGACTTCCGAAGATGGTCATCATCTCCTAATTTCCCTACTTATGAGCATACTGCAAACGTAATTCTAGATGTGTTTCCCTTTCTGTTTCCCCAAAAACTAAACAGAAAAATTGTTCACACATTTGCGGGACTTTTATAGTCATAAATTCAATGAATGGCCAAGGGTCGCAGGTCTTCACATGTCAAAGGGATTACTCCATCATTAAACTGACAGACGTTTCGACTCCATACCTACAGTTATGCAACCACCGGAAACTTATTGTATTTGTCATATCTGCAATCATTGATGGTTTTACTTTAATTCACACTGTCAATGTAGATGAAGTTGATGACTAATGCTTTAACCAATCGTGAACTGAAATAAAATAGTAACCTCTTACATTCACTCTCCTATTATAATATGAAATCACCAGTCGACTGCTAAAACAGAAAAAACTATCATGGAGCAATTTAATATGAAAAATATGTATATGACTACATATACTATGTAATTATTCAAAGTATCACCCACCAGGTGGTATTCCAGCTGAGACTTCTGCATGTGCTCCCTCGTGATGGTGTGCTTCTTTGCCGCCAGGATCTTAAGAGATGACTCAATCCCTCTCAACGTTACCCAGAGTGAGGTCTCGATTCTCTTCAACTCTTGTAAACTGCATTGGTTGCGAAAGATATTGCTTTGAATATTTTTCAGCTCAGTTTCAATGTCCCTCATGTGCAGTTCCTCCGCCTGAAATAGAAAAATAAACATCTATAGATTGGTGATGTAAACTAAAAGAAAAAGATTGTGAAAAGTGTAACCTCCTGCTTTGTTCATTCCAAATACTGTTTTATATTACATCTACAAAATACCGTGCAAGCAACCTCCAGGGTGAGTGGCACGGGGTGATTCGGCACCAGAGTGCAGACCAAAAACCAGTCACGAGAACTATGCACGGCCAAACCGGAAACTAGGAGAATGCTACGTTGGATAACCAGCAATGCACTGGTTAATATATAACTGCTGATTAGCATTACCCAAACTATTAATTCATGAATACTATACGAGATACTAGGTCATGCATCAAACCAAATGATGCGGGACATTTCAAGCGGGGTGAGGTGTAAGTATAAATGAAATATTATTAAACACAAGTAAAATGTCTTTCCTAAATATGAGTTTTTGTGCCGATGCGCACTTTTTTAAAATTCAAATCTCCCTCCCCAACCTTCCCCTACAGGGGCACTACTGGTAATTCTGGCAATAAAAGGAGGGGAATACCAGGGAGAGTTCAGCCGGTGAGAATTCGGCTTAACAGATCTGAACATCATGGTTTGGGACCAGAAGGGCTACGTGAAAAATTCGCAGTCGTCTGTACTCAAGGATTTGTTCCAAAGGCTACTCCTTACTTCAGATCCATTAATGTCAGGAAGTGACATTCCAAAAAATATAAAGAGAAATTTATCAAAAGAAACTCAGGATCTCCTCGTGATGGAGGTGCCTACCACTTCTGATGAAGACAGTGAAGACATTGACACAGATGAAAACTGTTAATAGTTTAATGCATTCATGTTATTTATAATTAATTATTGTATGAACTTTATTTTATATATTATCTATGCATTTACTAATTAAAATATTTGAAATCACTCATCTTGCTATTAAATTACTATCCTTAATTTAAAATAAGCCTTCATTACTGTGGTGGTGCAGCATGTTGATTTTAGTATTTTACCGTTTACACTAATTAGTTTAAAAAAAGGCCCCGGATCAATCTGTTGGTTTGACATCATGACATTCATATTTGGGAGCTTAAAAATACATACTTGGGAAGATATGGTTGTTCTACATTTAAAAATATAGAAGATCTGATTTTTGGCCCGCATTTTTTATTTCAGCCCACTCGCAGGCGCATGCCCCTCACGATTTGGAAACGTGCACTCGGCGTGGAATTTCGCACGAGCACAAATATCTTAGGGCAGGAAATAATTACATCCATTTTGTTGCACTAAAATACCATCCCACCAAATTGAACTAAATCGGCGGTGCAGAGTTCGTGTTGAGTGCTCCTTGTGAGTGCAATTATGCTCAGCATACCTCTAAACAACTGTTCTGTGTACCCTGAAACATTCAAGTTTGTATTTAAGCTCAGGAAAAGCTGCACTGTGTGGATGAGGTAGGTAACTTTGTCACATGGTTTTGAAGGCATGCCTCATAATTAAATGGCCGATTCAACATTGATTAAACCTATTCGCTGAAAAGTTACCCCTCAAACATGATACTTCCCCTTTGGCCCCAATTAAAGGAAGGTAAAATGAAAGGGTCATACCTGAAGGATCTCCTCGAGTTGTGTTGCTCTCTCGTGTGATGTCATCTGATGGGACTTGACACGAGCAAGCCTCTCCTCCAACTCGGCCAACGCTCTCTTCACTCTCTCCTGCCTCGTCTCCAACTCCACGCACTCCTTGATGAGGTGCTTGCAAGCACAGCGTTGCTCAGTGACCTGCTTCCCCACATTAGCCAGAGTTCTTCTGGTGTTGCATATCTGAAGTCACCAAAGCGTAAAGTTGTATTAATTAGTACTGGTGATTTCCTGCATATTTACCGACAACAGTTTAAAACTAGAAATCCTTGGGTTAGTCTATCAACCCATTTAGAAATTGATTTGCGTTGTTGTAACACAGCCAGGGCCATCCCTGGGGATTGAGGGGCCCTGTGCAAACGAATGTCGGGGGTCCCTAAAACTTTGCAGTCCCTTAATATAGGTGTCTTATGTCTTTTTGTAAGATCTTTGGACAAAAATAAATTATTATTATTATTAATATAGTATCATCTTTTAAGCATATTTCATGGAAAGAAGGAAATTAACTGACAAACTGGCAAATAGCTTCAAGAAATTTACATGTGCACTAGGTGGTAGGTAATTTCGGTTAATAGGCGGGTTTGACCGCGCCATCTGAAATAGGCAAGCCCGGGTGGGGCCCTCATAGGTGCGGGGCCCAGTGCAGTGGCACCTGTCGCACTACCCTAGTGACGGCACTGAGCACAGTTAATATTCATCCAATCTATGATCGCTTCCATGACTTTGAACGAATCATAAATATGCTCTTGGCAGTTGAGTTTCAAGTTCAGATCTGGACAGGTTCCAGAAAAAAGGGATGAAATAACTAAAAAGCCTCATTGGTTAAAGGCATGCTAAAATTGTCTATTTTTTGGGTTATGGAGGTAAAATCTCAAAATAAATTAAGCCCGTACTGAATTTGGCCTCTGATTGTGATCGTCTCTCCTACCATCAGAATAGTACTCATGTGCTGTAGTCGTCCTCTTATGAGCCCAGTCCTGCTGAGTGTGTTACTCGTGATGAATACTAGACGGGACAACTGATCAATGATGTGGCATGTATTTTATGGCACGGGAATTGCTGCGTTACAATAGATTCATCTTTCATTCCATTATTTTTGGTTAATACGCTTGAATTTTAACTCAAATTGAACACTTAGAAATTTATATTTCCCATTCATGTTTTTTTAAGTCGGAAACCAGCGGCAAGTAATGCGAATAACTTTCGTGAAATCTGCTCAGAATATTGCCGGGAGGGCTGTTTTCATACAGATTGCAGCTATAGCTGGAGGAGACTTATTCTCTTGAGTAAAAATGTAGTTCACGGAGGTAATTTTGTAATTTTCTGTCAATGAAAGCGTTAAAAGAAAATTCCATCATTAATTCTTTCATTAATTTGTTCTGTTGGTTGTATTGTCAATCACCACACACTCATGCTGTAAACAGATTTATGTAATATTTTTTAAAAGAGTGTAGAAGGTATGTGTAAAGTTTTAAGTTTGTATTGAGGCAAAATTCACTATAAATTGATTGTAATTATTTGTTGATTGAATCAAAATGAGAAGAAATGTAATTATAAATTGTTCTAATACTTCTAACTTGGTGCTGTTTATGTTTTTAGCCCTGATGATGTCAATAAAAGTTAGCGAAACATAGGCAGATATGCTGTTATTATTTTAATTGACCAAAACTCAAGAAATTTTTTAACATATTATATTATTAATTCTTTCGTTTGCTTCAAAATGATTTGATACACTAGCAGGTGAAAATCGAAAAAAAAACTTAGCCATGGGAAAGGTATTAGTATAGTCTAATATTTTAATTATTACGGCTTTTTTTAGTAGTCGATAAAATCGTTGCAGTTATTCCATACACTTCGCGTTTTCCGAGCTAAATTCTTCTCTCTTGGGATGAGATCCCAGTTAGATGGGAATCAAACTACTTAATACTTTTCTCTAGCTTACTAATTTTCTTTCCTCTAATTATTAGCTCAATACGTTCTGGCATTACTCGGTGCTGCACATTACAGTGCATAATGCACAGTAACATTAACTTTGTAAGCTCCTCAAAAATATTTTTGTGGAGCTTACACAGTTATTGTTAATTTTCATCAAACTACTAAGCCGTAAAGGCTATCCTCGGAAGGCTCATGCTAGAGGTTAGGATAAAGACTGTCCCAAAACCTAAAAATCAGCTGGTAGAATATTCAAATGAAAATTTAGATATATTCATCGCTCCATTGCATCAACGTTACAAGTTTATTTAATTTCATTTCCATATTTAAATTGAATATAGGTGATATGTTATTTAATTTTTCATAGTAAAGTTTCAAAATTTTAAACATTTTTATCCAAAAACTTTGGCCATGCCGAGATTATGAATTCCTTTTTTAATCACTGTATTCAACAAAAAAACAAACGTAAGTTTTTATCAAAAAAGTAAGTTTTTTGAAAAGAGATGAGAGTCTCATACGAGACTCGAGACGAGACACATGTTTGGAAAACGAGAATGAAAGAGGCCAACCGCAAGAAGAGCCACCCACAAGCGGCCCCTCTCGGATGGGGGCCCTAGTAGAGTTGGGTGTGGCAACGATAATACACCAACTGAGAAGAGATCATGTATGCCATGGATGCAAGCCTACAGGGGCATAATTTGTTGCATGATATGCTGCAAGCGAGCCCAAACGCGGGGAATGGATGGCAAGGATGCACTCTTTGAGGTGTAAGATGCGCCCAGAACACCACCACCTGTAGCAGCAGTATCTGCATATTTATGCCAACCACCTGCGAAAAAAGGAAACTCTCCACCAACAGCAAGTTCAAAGGAGCGATATTCCACAGAGGAAAAATCATTCGCCTTGACCGCGATTCAAACCCGGATCCCTCGATTTCGCACCTAGTGCCTTAACCAGTTAAACTACCGAGGCGTCCCTCTCCCCTGTGGATTATTTGGTGACTTTATAGGAGCATGGTGGTCAGGTGGACTGTGGCACTTAGCACAAGATTTGGACTGCTAATGGCATCGCATGTCTAGCAGTTCTGACCACCATGCTCCTATAAAGCCACCAAATAATCCACAGGGGAGAGGGACGCCTCGGTAGCTTAACTGGTTAAAGCACTCAGCGTGAAATCGAGGGATCCGGGTTCGAATCCCGGACAAGGCGAATGATTTTTCCTCTGTGGAATATCGCACTTATGTGCACTTGCGGGTGACTCCGTAAAGGTAACTACCGTGGCAAGTCTCATTATCCACAAAAATAAGTTCAAAGGAATCCACCACCGGCCTGACCACACTCCCCGACACAGGCAACCTCTCCACTGCCGGAGGCAAAGACCGAATTCATGTCGGTGTCTCTGCCAAACCGGAAGGAAGATGGTCCGGCCGACTCTGATCTCCAATCACAAGTGTGGAGAATATTAAATAAAGTTCTGTGGTTTTTTAATCGATGAAAATTCACACGTGGTGAAAATATGTATTCAATAAGACGTCACAGGCATGACAAGCAAAAAAAAGACACAAAGAAAAAGAAACACATACGTTTTATTTAATTTTCAGCAGCACAACCCCCATTTTCTGAACAAGAGAGAGTAATCAAGAGAAGAATAATTACTCTTCTCTTGTTCAGAGGATGGTGGTTGTGGCACCGAAAATTCTGAAAACGGAGATGTGAGATTTTTTTTCGTTGTATTGTAGCCGTCCTCGATTGGACCGGCTTCAATTCGTTTGAATGTGTGTGTGAATGCATTCCCCCCTACCCATTTATTTTCTCCCCACCCCCTTTTTCCACCCACCATTAGGCAGGGCAAAGACAGACGGGCGTGTGATGTGCTTCCCTTCCCATTCTTCCCCCCCCCTCCCCCTTAAACCCCGCTGTGAGGCTAAGTGCTCACGATAAGGAGCCCGGAGGCTTTCCCCACCTCTCGGTCATCAGCAAAGGAATCCCCAAAATCGAGTGGGCCCTCTTTGACAAAACAAACCGAGGCATCACCCCACTCCACCCCACCCACTTTCCCCCTGGCCTATAAAAACCGTGGCTACCATGCCCGTGGGCGGAGAATCCAAAAAGAAATTGGAGAGGAGAGACAGCAACCCACGAGCGAACGCAGGTCGTGCCCGGCAGTCGTCTCTTCAAGACGCGAAGTGTACGACGAGGAACACGAGGGAGACGGTCGGCGCCAGGAGAAAGAAAGGGAAAGGTCGCGACCCAGAAGCAGTCCTGAAAAAGCCGTGTCCACGTCGACATCTTTCCAATTTGTGTCTGCCAGGAGCCGATGCGTGTCACAAGAAGGAATCCGGGAAAGTGTTAGTATCCCGCCTCAACCTCCATCATCACCATCATCTGCATCTTTAGCGTGATAAGTACTGTACCCCTTGACCCCTGCACCAATCCCCAGAAGAGACCCCCCCCCCCCCCCCCCCAGAAGAACCGGTGCCCGTCAAAGCCCCCTAAGCCCAAATACGATTTGTTTTCCCCTTCCCCGTGTGAAAGCGCGATAAATTCCTGAGTGATAAGAGCACGAGACTTGTGAAGCTGTGCCCAATTGCCCCTTCACGCTTGTGAACCTTCAGCCCTTGTTGTAGTCGTGTGTAGTATCAAGTGGAGGCTATTCCTCACCTTTGTTTGATTTACTTGTGTGATAATTTTGGATGGGATTTAGCGATAGCATCCAGCAGTTTTGTTTCACCTTCAGCCCTTGTTGTAGTCGTATGTAGTATCAAGTGGAGGCTATTCCTCACCTTTGTTTGATTTACTTGTGTGATAATTTTGGATGGGATTACCTTTGACAAAGGTCCAGTTACGTTGTTTCCCCTGTTTTTGTTCTACTTTTAAAATAAATCGTACATTGTTTGAAAGCATCGCTTTGTTCTGTTCGCCACCTCATTCCACGGCCCCGCCAATGTGAAAATTTCCTGGCAACGTGAATCGGTTAAGCCCTGACTTTGTAGATTTAAAGCCATCTACCGATTGAAGCTACCACTTCCCCTCTTTCCTTTCCCCTTCCCCTTTTGGTGTGTCGCTTCCGCGTGGAAGCGCGGACCTGGCGCCCAACAATACCTTCCCCACCCAACTCATCCCCCCCACAACACCCCCTTTCCAGTGACTCCTCCTTCCCCTTCGTTTGCAGTTCGCAGAAGGAGCGGCCGTCGGGTCCGTCGTCGGGTCGGGGAGTCGAGGGTTACAGTATCTATGTTTTAGCTTGAACCGCCTGTGACTTCTTATTGTGTATGTGTATATTGTGGTGACAGCGCATCTCCCACTTGCCTGTTTTCTTTTATCACTCATTTTGTAGTGGCTCACAAGACTTATTTTTGTTGTTCATAGTTGCAGAGCCTTCTGACACCACCTATCCGAGTCCCATTATTTAATAAGCATGTATAACACTGTATTTATTCTATTTTAACCTTAGGATAGGAGTGTTTTTCTAAGTGAAAGTACAAGTGTTGTCCCTGTCTCAGCCTATTAGTGATTCAAAGTGCCGCGCATAAGCACATTTCATGCGCCAACAAACATATGTAGCGACACAAAGCCCCTTTTCCTTCCCACCCCTTTTGACCAAAGTTTTCTGGGGAAGACAAGAGAGGTGCCTCCGCCCAGAACGTGTGAGGAGTTCGCCCTGGCAAGTGTCTGGAGCTCTTCCCCAGGACACGTGAGGAGCTCCTTTATAATAACAGTAAAAATATAACATTTATTTAAGTGAACCATATATGTACTAAGAAAAGAAAAGTTCCGAACAAACGGAAAATAGAGAAATACAGCATTTTTGAGCTTATTTTAGCAAAAAAAATAGCGATTTTTTGTACCCAAGCCACCATTTTTGATTCTCCATATTGAACTCTGATTAAAGCAGTGTACCTTGTATTTGTGCATGATCGGGTGCTGATTAGAAACACATAAGAACCCTAATAAAATATGATTTACAACCTTCTTAAGTGAGTAATTACAATTTTTAGATATTTCAGACGCCTATGTTTGAAAAGCCATCTGTGATTTTGATATCGATATCGATATCGATGATCACTGTGTAAATAATGTTACTTGTATTACTTTGACACTCAGGCCCTCAAATGAAATTAGTTCCAGGGTATTGCGAGCATATGAGAAACAATATTGAAGCTTTATGACATAAACAATAAGCTTATTTTAGCGTATAGCTATAGGTTATAACTTTAAGCTTTAGCTTATTTTACCAAAAATATAATTTTTTTTTATTTTAGCCACCATTTTGAATCCACCAACTTGAATTTTTAATTCGAACAGTGTATTTTGATGTTATGTACGAATAAATGCAGTCTAAAAATGCACCACGGACCAAATAAAATGGGAATTTCGATCTCTTTTATAGGAAAACTTTTTTATAGATGTTCCAGACGCCATGTTTGAAGTGCCACATCGCATTTCTATCGCCATCGCATTTCTTTACTGAGAGTATCAGGTCAGTACTCACAGTCAAATATGTGAGAGCTTTGAAAAAAAGTGGTTCTGGACTATTATGAGGAGAATAAATTCTAATTTTTAGGCTTATTTTTGCAAAAAATATCAACTTTTTGTGTTTAACCTGCATGTTTGTTTTTAAGCCATCATTTTGAATCTAACTTCTTGAATTATGATTTGAGCAGAATGTGCTGTGGTTCGGTATGAATAAATGCAGAATTAAAATACACAAAGAGCCCAATAAGATACCATTTTTAATTTGTTTTAGCAAGTAATTTCAGATTATCAGAATTTGGGGCTCCATATTTAATTTCATAACAGTCTCCATGCACCATCAAAGATTGTTGGAATAGCTACATTTTAAGCCCAAAATGTATATTTTGTTGATATGTATGTACTACCCTCAAAAATAAAAAATTTAATTTTCTTCGAGATCCCACGTTTTCCTGCCCCATATTGGCCAGGGGAGTTGGTCATCATTTCTTTTACAAGATTCATTGGATGAACAGCGGCAAACTGTTCATGGTCTGTCAGTCTTGGATTCAATTATAATATTCAAATATGTTAGCTTATTTATGTATTTATATATTTTCAGTGACTCCCATTAAAAAAACATGTAAAGCTGATGCTTGGTTTCGTTCAGACCGTTTTTCATTTGCAACATTTAATAAGAAATTAAAGTCGTACAAAAGCGGAAGGAGTACCAGTAGAAATAAAATTGACTACAGATTATTATTTTTATAACCAAATGTTGTTTTCCAGTCAAAATTGTGATAAATTTATTAAAATATATCGATATTTAGCAGAATTTTTACATTTTTGAGTCATCGTCCATATAACGACCATGCTAGTTGTTGAAGCCGAGGATCCGTGTATTTATTTTCACTCTGAACTAATAAAGGAATAAATAAATGACTACACATACTATAAACTGATGTAGCAACCGAACGTTTACCGAGATATTAACTGACTATTAGTCTTTAAAATTCATGAGCGGTGAAAGTTTACCTTAATAATGGTGTTAAGATTTGTGAAAACAAGGCAAGTGTCATAAACATTTTTAAATATACCTACTTAACTAAATTTCTCACAAATTATCTTTTACGGAAATTGTGATGACCATATGAAAAACAAAATACACTAAACTTAACTTCCCACGGCTTAACTACAAGAACGAGAGGAAGTACGTGATATCACAGACGATCAAAAAAAATTGTTATAATCGTGAACAATAATTTAAAGGGATAGTTTTTACACAATAACATTTACTCTCATAAGAAAAGCTTTGATTAGGTGCAAAGGTTTCCTATTTTGCCTTTATTAAGGTGTATGTTTCACCTCATCCTCTCCACGGACGGTTAATGAATTGTTTATGGTATTTGCAATGGTATTTGCAATTTGCACATCACATCATGGGGATTCTTTCTACCAAATGAAACCTTTATAATATTTTCTTCTTCCCATTGAATTTCAATGGGCACCCTCTACTAGTATGTGTGTGTGTGCATGTATGTATGTATATATGTATATATTTGTTTATTTATTTATACACACAAACACATGAACAAATTTTGAAAGTCTTGAGATGAGAAATGATGTCTTGGTCTGAGATAGCCTATTAGGCATACACATGGAATCAATATTGAAAATGCATTATATTCTTTTCTCTATAGTGGTTTCACTGCACCACCACACAGCGTACATACCTCTGTCTTGAGTTCATCAACTATGCGAGCAGACTGGTCTCTCCTCTTAATCAGAATGGCTCCTTCACGGTTAAATGCCTGAGTCTTCATCTCAGTTTCCCTATTGTTTCTCTGAAGTCCATCCAGAAAGCGTTCCTCCTCCAGCAGATCCTCCCTCTGGTGGAGGATAGTCCTCTGCAACTCATTCATTTCCTAGAAAATCCATTACATGAGACAGAATGAGGTGAGTTTTGTGTGAGGTGGAATGATCCTGTTTTCCAAGTACTATACGCTTGGCCTGCTATGAGGCCAAATGTCAGGTGAACAGGCAATAATCACGGCTAAGGTGGTGTGAATGAGACCCCCCACTTGATAGCCTTAGTGATCGAGATAATGGTATCTTGCTGGTACCCACAAATGATCTCATGGCTAGGTTGAAGAACGTAGCTCTGACAAAGTGGAAATATCTAGAACAAACTCCTTGAAGTTAAACCTGTGACATCCGAGATGCCCATTTCCGTCAGTGGTGTCCTTAGGGAGGAGGCGGCCATCGCTTGGTGGAGAATTGGGCACTGCGCCAAAATCCCACACACATCTCTTCACCCAAAGGAAAATCTAGACTTGAGGTGATAGCGGTGACTTCTTAGACTGTGAGGCATCTCTTGATGGACAGTTAAGTATGGGGTTGCTATTGAGAGGTTGAACATCCGTGAAGACCTAGCACAAGTCCAAGGTGATAACTCCATCAAGGATGCAAGCCAATAGAGATAATTCACGAAACTGGCTTTTACAACATAGTATAATATTTTAAAATGGTAAAATTGTGTGGTCTTGTACATGTTTATCATTCCGGCTAAAAATTGGTCTACACACGGCGATAAACTCCTGGTACATATTCATGGGTGATGCTGACAGAGTCTGGATCCAAGAAACATCGCCAGTGTTAACCGGTGGTAAAGATCAAAGAATGTTGCCGTTGCCATGTTTTCCACTCAAACTGTAAACCATCACTTGGTGTGAACGTATATCAGCCAATATAGAGAAGATTTTGGCAAAAAACTCAAGGTGGTAGTTCCATCAGTTTCAAGTCCTCGTGGGAGTGATTATGTGGGAGTCCCTTACTGTTCTTTTTCTTCACATCTCCATGTACTTGGCCTAATTTCACCAGCATCAGTATCCTCTCTATCATAGGTACCAGGAGGAGCATAGGTAGAATTCAATTCTACATTCCTTCTTCGTACATTATGCAGATATACTCGCTAGAACTAAAATCTCCACTTTTTTTTAAGGTTCCAATGGCAAAAGTTTTCTCAAAATCATAAATACCACACGCCACAGCCCAAACACATTCTCTACAACATGCCTTTCTCTATACGGCATATTTAAAAACCTCTTTGTAAAGACCTCTTAGGATGAGCACCTGAGAATGGTTTCATGATATGAGTACCTCCCTAATGCGAATTCGTCATTCGCTACAACCACAAAAGGAAGGTCAGGACCTTCTGGACGGGCAGTAATTGTTTTGGCTGTGGTATATTTAGCTTACTATTCTCCAATCCAGGATAACATAATGTACCTACTCTTGAAAATGTATCTGAAATTTGGCCCTGCTACCAGACGTCAGCACACAAAATTTTGAATTCAGCATCAGCTAGGGCCATTAACACTACGCAGAAAGTTTCAAATTGTTAAGGCCACCTCATACGAACTTTTCATTTGAATTTTATAATAACCCTAAGCAGTGTCCCATTTTGCATTGATATCTGTAAGTCATGGGTCTTAGGGTCTCAGATGGTGACATTTGATGAGAAAATGAGGAGTGCAAAAAATTTCTGAAATAGGATTATAATTATGGGTCGCACACGCAGCTTTTCATTTGACATGGAGGCTCCCATAAGCACGTGCCGCCCATTTGAAAAGCCTGCACTCCCAGGCATCCACACCATTCCACACCACCAAAGTATGGCGTACGTCTCCTTGAGGTAGTCATAAAAGAAATCATACCTTAAAATTTTGTAAATGTCCAAAAGAGCTTGTTCTACATTTCATGGGTTTGTTCATTTTTACTGTGTTTTCAACTGTGGGCATCCACGAGATTCTCTGCAAATATTGTCTAATCTAGATAGAGGAACCTGGAGAAAGGTCTATATCGTCCTTTTTGATTGTTAACCAATTTTAAATTCTTTTACTAAAATTCTCCATTGTTTTATTAAATACTTCACATAGAAAATTTCACACAGCTCCATTACTTCCGTTTGCGTTCGCATGCCATTCACTTTAGAAATGAGTTGCCGGCGTCAATTTCAAGTTTTTATAAGTCAAAGACGCCTTTTGTTTTCCATTATTTTTTACGGTTTCCTCTTACACGAGTGAGATAAGGGTCCTCAGATGTTTTGCAGTTTCCTCTTCTCCTTTTCCTCTGTGAGATAAGTGGATACCCCTCTTTTTCATGTTTTTGCGGTTTCCTCCCCTTCCTTACATGATTTCTTTTTCAATCTTTTTCTATAAACGTACGAGAAGGGATTATTATTAAAAAAATCAATTATATTGGTATGACAACTATTCTCTCTTCTTAATAAACTAAAATTATTAATTATTCTATATTTATTGTCAAAGTTTGTTTATTGATTATTTTGATATCGTAATTAAGTGAAGTTCCTGAATCTCCAAGTGACTCCAACTGTGATTTGTGTTAGTGTGGTGTCATTCCCCCTATCTACAGTTTCTTTTTCCTCAACATTTTCCCTCAGTGGATGTGCCAATTTTGGCAAACTCTACACCTCGCAGACTCGAAATCCTCGGAAACTCAACAACCACAGGAGACTGTCGCGGTCTCGCAAAGTGCCACTGAGTGGATGAGACAAGAGCCGCGACCTTGCTCATGTCATCGCAATCGCTCATGTCATCACAGTTGCTGCAACTACTGGAATTTTATACGGTCTGTGCCAGTGCTGCCATCTTTTACACTCTTTCAAGTCAAGTTGTAAACCTTCCCACCAATCCATGGTTCGACTGCACCTCCTCTACTTTCCCCACTCCTCCACTGGACAGCTGTTTCCCCTCCAAGGCTGACGAAATGTGCCATGAGCAGACAAGCTCTCTTTCCTTCCGAGCGCTGAGAAAACCAAATCGCAGAGTTCCCACTGAAGGCGTGCTGTCCATACCAAGTGTTCATGGTACCTAGTCTACCGATTTACTTGATTTGTATTATATCTTGGAAATATAATTGTTCTTGTTGGAAGTCCAACCCGTATTAAGGCTGATTTTGTTTCGACTCCATCTACCTGCCTCTGTTAATTCAATTGCGACGATGAATTCCCATTGAGTTCTGTCGCAAACGAAGCGCGTTTTCTAGCGTGGTAACAGGCGTTGGATGCAGGTTGAATCGCTTCGGCATTTCGTAGATATCCTTCCATAAACGTTAAACCTCTTGGACGGGTGGCGGTGAATTGACAACAGGCGGAGTCGAAAGAGACGTGACGGGTGTAGGAGAAAGATAGAGTTCTCCCTCACAGCCCTACTCCTTGGTAGACACCTGGGGGGTTATTTTTTAATCTCACCTAAGTGAGAATATCTCATGAAATACAGAAAATTACATAATTTTCCATAGTTTCACTCCACCACCCAGGCGGCGCGACCATCTTCGGCTCTCAAGTGGTGATCTGCAGGTCTTTTATTTGATTCATCGGTTCTTTTGAATCTTGATCCGTATCTTTCGACTCTTGATCCGTTTCATTTGCCTCCGCATTTCATTAGTTCCATCTCACCCGTCATATGGAATGTGAAATGGAGCCACCATCGGACATTGGGCGATTGTGAGCCGATCATTAGGAGAGCAAAATGGATCTCCCGCAAAGAGTCATTAAAACAACCCCAATGGCATCGAGGCCAATTGGGTCCAGAGCTCTGACTAGAATATCCCCAAACTCAGCACAGGTGGTTTGCGAATCATTTTGATGTCGTGTCATCCCAAAATCCTGGATATCGAACATGGAACCATTAACCAACCCAGTGGGAAACCTGAGAAAAATTCCTGCACACATAATTTGCCAGGAAAGCACCAGATCTATCTTACTCTTGAGTAATTTAAAAATCCTCAGCACACGAAATGTTCACGGGAATGAACTTTAATTTATTGTTGTGTGACACAGATACCTGTATGGAAGACTTGGTTAATTAAAAATCAGAGCAAGAGCGGGAGAATTATACAGTTTCGAGATCCGGGTAGTTTCAGCTCCAAAGCCCTATGAATATGCTCGTTTTTCTGGTTTCACTTTTTTAATTTGATTTTTACTGTGATACAAAGATGCATACTTTCCACTGATTGACTGAAGAAATTATTCCTCTGTGCCTTGATACATAAAAACCCTCATAACTCGGGTAATATTTTCTTTAGGACAAAAATATTTTCTGTTTGTCTTAGCTAAGCATTAAACTTCCTGCAGGGAAAAATTATTGAAATCTGACCTGGTTGGCAAGGGAGCCCCTAAAAATTGGGAGTTGTCACACAATTATCAACAAACCATTTAATATAAGTTTTAATACAACTATGTATTTCTAGAAAGAATCACATGAAATTTAATTTGTATGAATTACAAAAATTCAACTTTCAATAAGTTCCTAATTAAGTATGGCTTTCTTCAGATAGTGGCACTCCAGGCACCAGTGGCAGATTAAGGCCGTTGCTTTGGGAGGGGGGGGGGGAATTGCGACTATCCTAGGGTCTGGGGGGTATGGAATACCTTATGACCACCATTTTTCATATTGTACCAGGGATTATGAAGGGGGGGGGGCACCCCCTCCCGCCCCCCTTTAATACACCACTGCTAGGCACTGTCATAGTTTCTGCATAGAATGGTCATCTATTCCACGAAAGATCAATTTTTTTACCAGAAAATCTTCCTCCATCAAAGACATTACTAAATACAAACATGCATCAAAACAAAACTGCACATCATTAACGTGATACCAGAGAAAATCATTTTTATTTCTCTCAATTACCCTATGAAAATATCTTGAAATTATGTATTTTCGTCCTGATATCACTTTTAGGTGCATAAGTATAGTTACAGACAGTGTTTTTGTATGGCCAATGTAGGCCTTTCTAGGAGAGTCATTATGCTCATCAAGTTTATATGTTCGATGTATCAATCAAAGATGCAATGGAAACAGATGCTATGAAAACATTTATTATGCACTGGCACAGTAGGAAGACTCAAAAACACATAATCCTCTGCAGCCTCTAGTAGTAACATTCACCATAGAATTTACTTACATGACGAGCAATAATTATCTCTTCATCCCGCTTCCCCATGTATGCCACACATGATTCCCATTGCTCTATGAGGTACTGCCTGTTAGAGTGCATTTTTTTAAACAAGTTGGACATGTTTTCCAATGTAAGCTCCTGAGACTGGATATCACAATTGAGCTTATCCATTTTCTGCTGCTTCGCAATCACCTCCAGCTGAAGTCTCTCCAGCTGACGGTTTTGCTCCTGTAATGATTACAATGGTTCATATTAATTAGCATGGCCAACATAATTGATTTCCGTTGAATAGGAGCTTACAACGGAGCAGTAAAAGGTTGATTTCACACTTGGAAATTTTGAATGCTTGCAGTGTCCATGCCTAACATCTACTTCCTTCACATTCAACTCCCGGAAAGCTCATGATATGATATGCAATTCAATTCAATAGGTATACAAAAATGGTATGAGTACTTCCTTTGATTTTCTTTGGTACAACAGGTTTTTTTAACCATTGAGACTGTATGGCACAGGTGGCTAGTGCACAGGCTTCCAATTTCCTGGTTGGGAGAGATGGAATTTTCATCTCCTTGAGCATGCTCCGATGGAGGGACAAAAGCCAACCTTCTGTTAGATTATGCCATAAACTTCTCATTACCATTAAACATTACCATTCTCTAGTCTCTACGTCAGTAAAATCCCCGGTTTTTCTATGTTGACATTGTACAGTACAATGATGCTGCTGTACACTGTATTGACAAGGTAAAATAGAAATAAAAGCCACTCCATGGATTTATAGATCCCATGATGAGAAAACTCACCTTAACTTTCAAGTCATCTTCATGAAAGTAGCAATCAATCACTTGGTTTTCTTTCTCATTGCGAAGTATTTCCTCTTCCCACAATTCCAAAGTCTCCTTGTCAAACTGTGCATCTCTCTTCATTGCCTCTATGCCCTGCTTCAACTGCTTTACTTCGCACTAGAAAAGTATAAGAAAGAAATAGCTAACATTACTTGACAATTAAACATATAATCTTTTTCATGGAATTAATCTGCGTTCAAATACCACATATAAAGTTAACTTCAGGATAAACATAGACATAGGTTCCCTGCTTCCTTCGGAGGGGCCAATTGCAAAAAATATCTCTAATTTGGTCAATGCCTCTCTTTCTCCAGGTATTATTCCAGATTAATTAATCACTTCCCAGACACGCCCGAGATAACTCGGGAACCGACAGCGTGCAAATTCTAATGCGCCCGAGTGAACTCGGGCAAGCCCGTGAAGTCAGTCTCTTTCCCCTCGTGCCCAAATAATCTCAACATAAGCTAATATTCCATTTTCCTGCTGCCAGAGGTAATGATGAGGAACCGTAGCCGACTCTGGCCACGTTGCACATTACCCAAACGGATATTCTATTTTTCACATAATACTATTCTTCTGCTATTTTGGTGCAATTGCAAAATAAAATGTCTCATACATATATGATCACAAAATTTTTCCTGTAAATTTTCTTTTTATTTTTATTCATATTCCTACAATTATATAACGTCAACTGTCGGAATGTATAGTATGGATACTTGAGTTTAACTACAAACAAACCAATCAGTCAATTGCAAAACGAGTTACAATACTATTTTTCTGGTATTTGGCGCGTTTCACCACACTGTGGCACATGACCACAGTGGCGGATACAGAAAAAACTCAAGGGGGGTGCGCAAGTTATCGCGACGATTGTAGCTTTCAAACTGACTGCCTGGCAGCGACTCTGCTTCCCTTATATATGTAGCTCGGTTGTTTCGAGAACATTCGGTGCCAGAATGTTCGCTTCCAGACTTTTAAGGAGTGTGAACAAATACAAACAGTAGAATATTTGTGACTTTTCTCAAACAAATGCCAGACAGAATAACGTATCAAGATCACTAGAATGCCAGCGACTTTTCTCGTAGGTTAGCTATCTATGTGCCAGACAGAAACGTATAAAATACGATGACGTGGACGCGCGCGTGTGCTACATAAAGTACAACTACTCAATAACTCGACTCAGAGTCGACTGACGAAAGACACGAACGAATAGCGTGCGGGCTGACTGGCAGGGGCGGCACGGGCGACCTGCAAGGGGGGCCACGCACCCCCCACGCCCTCCATATGTATCCGCCACTGCATGACCATGGGCACAGTGAGGTGAAACACACGTCGTGTCAGCAAAATAAAGTTTGTGGAAATTACAAAGTTCGTTTTTCTTAACATTGATATTGCAAAAATTGGGTCATGCTAATAAAAATAATCCAATTAAATTTATTACAAGTAATTAATTCACAAATTTTCAAGGTAAAAACCATAAACATTAATGAAAAACTCATCACAAAATTATGCAAACTTCCAAAAGTTTATTTTTAATTTTATGTGACCCTTGGTTTCCCTCCATCTTCAGAGATCAATAATGCAATCCCTAAATCCCCGTGCATTGTGTATGTTTCAAATAAGTGCTGCATTTTTAATCTGATGAGGCCTCTCTGAAAATATCGATAAAGAGTAACCGATGATTTAATTGACGCGTTCTTGACAACAATGAATTTAAGTACAAATAATCAGAAAAAAATCATACAAACCACAAATATTTGTTAACAGAATGTGGGAGGAGAAAATAAGTGTATTTTTGAAGAGGAAAATGCTATCAACATTTGATGCCTGTCAAATGTCCAAGAGCACCCAAACATTTTTGAAGCAATACAATAACAATAGTAATATTACTTAATACTTATTACTTTGACAAAGATTGATTTTAACATTTTAATAAGAACAACACAAATTAAAGCAAAGAATATAACAAATGTATTGAATAGCAAAACTTTGAATATAATCTCAATGGTAGAGTAGGTACTTACACTTGGACCCCTTGGAGCTAGTCCTCGAAGTCTGCCATGCATGGAAAGGTTAGGGTGAAAATGCCTCACTGAAGTTCTTACTGATAGTCTTAATTGATCATTTAACCTGACCTTGAAATGCTACAGGCATTAATAACCATGTTTAAAGTCTATGAAAAGGCCTTTAAATGAATATTCATGCCTGGTTGACAAGGAAATTCCTATTGTTGAAATGAGATCAAAATTGATGATTTTGGAGCTGTAAATGCAAAAAATCAAGCAAAAACGAAGTGACTAAGAAAACTGAGTAAAATAAAAAATACTACATCTTTAAGCCACCCAATGTTGAAAATGTCAATCCAACATCTAGAGTGCACATAATTTAAAAAAATCAAATGAATAAACATGTGCACCAAAATTAACTTTCTTTTTGAAGTAGAAGTTAACAATAATGGGGTGAACACAACTTCAAAAATTGCTATTTCCAAAGATCCATTTGTTGCACGTCCCTCCACCATGATAGGAATAAATGCTCTAAATTTCATGTTTTATCACCAGTAGTTTGGGCTCTGTGCTGAATGAATCAGTCAGTAAGTCAGGACATCCTGATTTATGCTCATATGATGCATATAATCAATTGTCAGTACATAATATTCAGTAATTACATATATAATTATAAATTTCCTCATTATTTTTAATTGTTAGTGTATTTCTTAAGTAAGTACCCTGAAAAATCACGCTTGAAAAAATATGCTTACGAAAATCATTGACATTATTTTGAATATGCTGTTTTCCACTATTTTGAATCGGCTACTTACGTTTCCTCATTACAGATATATTTTTTCAGTTTTCACCTTAGATTCTTATTTAGGGACCTACAAAATTTATAGATACCAATTTTCAAATCAATTTTATACTTTTTTTAATTTTGACCATCTTTTCCAACTTCTTTCGCTTTCATCACTCTCAATATAAATTCAACGATCCTAATCTACGCCAAACTTATCAGCTAGCCAGAAAAGAGTTCAAAGCCTTACTTTCACATATCAGAAAGTCAAATGTGGAAAATTACATCGAGAACTCTACTATTGTAATCAAATCATCTTGGAATGTAATTAATAATTTAACTAAAGCCTCTCATAAAACTCTCCCTACTTCCATGAACTTCAATGGCCAAAATTTCACTGACCCTGAGAAAATCGCTGACATGTTCAACTCTTACTTCTGCAATATTGCCTCACAACTTGATGCAAATACCTCCTCACCCATCGCAACACATAGTCGCTCCACCCTTCATTCAATGTTCCTCTTTCCAACTGATCCTTTGGAGCTTGTAAAGACTATAAATTCCTTTAATAACTCACATTCGGCAGGGCTGGATGAAATCCCCATGCCCATACTAAAAGCTGCATCTAATGTCATTGCTACTCCATTGGCAGACATAGTAAACTTTTCCTTTTCTTCAGGTCAGTTCCCATCGGCTATAAAACATTCCCGTGTTATCCCTGTGCACAAAAAAGGCTCTAAAAGTGAAGCTGATATTTACAGACCCATATCAATTTTGTCTGTTTTCTCAAAGCTACTTGAAAAATTGTTCCTCAAGAGATTGCAGGATTATTTAACCTCATGCAACGCACTTCATGAAAATCAGCATGGCTTCAGGACTGGCAAGTCTACAACCTCTGCATCTTTTGAGCTGATAAAGAACATCCTACATGGCCTGAATGATAAACTCTGTACTGTCGGAATCTTCTTTGATCTCACCAAGGTCTTCAATTTTATTGACCATAGCATTCTAAAAAATAAGATAACTGCTCTAGGTATCACTGGTCCAGTCCAGGATTGGATCATGTCATACCTAAGTGATAGGCAACAAACGGTCTGCTATCGCTGTAGTAACAGCTCCTCATTCATTAAATCAAACCCCATGAAACTAACAAGGGGAGTGCCTCAAGGATCCCTCCTTGGTCCAATGCTTTTCTTACTTTACATCAATGATCTCCCTAATCACTTGTCTCACTGTAAAACCACTCTTTATGCCGATGACACCTCCACCATCATTACTGCCGAAAGTGCTCAAAACACAGTTGCCTTGACTAATCTTACAATTACGGAAATGCATCAGTGGTGTCATATAAACAATCTGATAGTTAACGATCAGAAAACTCTGCCTCCAATTCCTCCAAAAAAATTCTAACAAACATGACCTCATCCCTCACATAGATAAAATCACTCACTCCTCTGATGTGTCTACAACAAAGTTGGACTCCTAATCTCTAGCAACCTCGGCTGGGCACCTCACGTACAGGTTGTACTCAATAAAATTTCTGTGGGTACATACATGATTAGGAGGTTGTCTCCTATAGTCTCATTCGATATTTTAAAAATGGTCTACTATGCCAAAACCCATCCTCATATTTCTTATGGCATTTTGTTTTGGGGGAACTCATCTGCTGCTAAAAGAGCATTTTCAGCTCAAAAACAAGCAATCAAAGCTATGTATCAAGTCCCTATTCGCACTCCAGGTAAAACTTTCTTGGCTAAATCTAGAATTCTCACCCTTCCATCTCTGTATATCTTTACATGTGCCTGCTTCGTTAAAGCAAACCTTTCTCAATTTCCTACCAATTCTACCTACCATGATCACCTCACTCATTCAAGAATAACATTCACTCCAATCAGTACTCCAGCTCTCTCTGTCTTAAAGGTCCTATCCACTCTGCCTCTATCCTATACAATAAGATTCCTGATGAAATAAAAAATAGCACCTCACTTTCTCTGTTTAAAAAGAAATTCAAACTTATTTTATCTGAAAAATGCTACTACAGTGTTGTGGAATATTTGGAGGATGCACTTTGAATGTAATTGGTATGATGTTTCTTTTTTCATGTATGTATGTGATTGTATTTTCTATTCTTTAACTTTAGCCATGCAGATGTATGTACTGCCAATGGTGAAATAAATTATATTATTTTACGTTACAGTTGTAACATGCCCCTACGAGTTCCCAGCAAGCATCAGGTTTCATTGCCGTCATATTGGTCGGAGACTCGAGAGGGGTTGTGCAGTGATCGCAGCCACGTCCGATGCCCATCGGATGTGTGGCTATGCTGTGGTCGGGTCATGCGTCTGCAGTAGACAGAGTGACCCCATTAATAAATAATATTGAAATTATTGAAAGTGAGTGAAATAAATTATTATTATTATTACTAATATAACTTCTGCATCATAGTGCACGGTCACGGTGACAATGCAAGCCTACCACCCCATTCACACAACAGCCACAACCTTTGCGCATGTACAAACCAGGATCGCAACGAGAGGAGCTGAGAAGAGGACGCTCACGGAATGTCTTACCAGCCTGAACGGCGACCGTGACGGGCCTCCTCTTCCAATACTTGTTTTCTTTATCAACTGTGTATTTTCTTGGGCATGGACCTGTTAACAACTTGTTCATTTTTTGTAAGCTATGTGTCTTGATTTCTATTGTGTCAGGGTTATCACGGGTATTTTGCAAGGATGTTTTGCTCTTCCTTATATTGTTTTCCTCTTCCAAATTTCATCGCTGATTGTCCGTACATTTTATCGTGGGGAATGGCCATGTGCCTTTGGCACTAAGAGATAATATAATGTTTACTGTGTCATTGGACCTGTCGTTTAGTTAAAGAAGTAGATATTTAGTGAGTTTGTTATAGTATCAGTAGCCGTTGGTACTGATTTCCTAGGAGTTTCATTGTTGTAATGATTCCGTCTTTTCCATACCTCGTCGTTCTTTCGAAGCTTATTGCTAAGCAGTGGTAATTATTTTTCCTTTCGAGTTCACTTTAATGGTTTCCATGTGTTTTGTTACCCAACGCACTGCGTTTCTTACCCTTCCCCATTGTTGTGTAATTAACTGGTTGTGTAGTATATAAGTATTACATATTTGACATAGGTTGAACTAAGTATGCGTGGTTGGGAATTTGAACTCTTATAAATTTTCTGGTTAACCTGTCATACTCCGAAGGGAAATGTTTTGTTAAGCCATTATTGCACTTTGTATATTTATTTCTTTTTGAAGCATTAAATGGTGTTGTTAACTACTACTCAGTTGGCTCAATTAATTATTTCCGTTAACGCATTCCGTCTATCCCTGGACATCCGTCTCCACCGCCACCAGTCAAGGCAAAGGTGGGTTAATTTTCTCTAACTGCACCTTTCATACTGGTGTGCTAAATGGTGTCGCATGGTGCACTTAATAACCCACATGCAAAATTTCAAAAGTAATTGGTTCACCCATTTTTGCATCATTGAGTAACAGACAGACACCATTGGATTTGTATATATTAGTATAGGATTTTCTAATTAAATCTCTGTACTAATGTGGTTAAGAAGGAGCATAAAATTTAAAAAACACTACATACTTATACATATTAGGCATTGGTGGCTCCAAACCCGGCGTATTTTTTTTATTTTTTCATAGACCTAAAACTAAAAGCCAAAATTATTTTATGCTGTGAAGTATGATGGCAGGCATATGTATTAAGTTAAATAAGAGTTCCTTTTTCATTTAACAAATAGTTTGTTACGATTTCATAGGAAGAGACCCCCGGACTCCCCTTTTCCTGGTAAGTGTTCCATACCTCCAGAGCCAGTGGTTTGCCCCCCCCCCCCTCCCCAGAACCTCCAGTCTGGGGCAACCCTTGATATTAGGTTCTAAACTGCGTGAAAATATGTGCACTAGTGCTCTTTTGTTATTCAGATATGTATCAGCGTCTGATATTTATCAAGCTATGGTAAGTTTGTTATAATACAATTGGCGGACAAATTCTTATTTTAGACTTAGAATAAAGTACATATAAACTAAGCCTCACACGTGATAGTTGGACAGATATTGCACTAATTTTTATTATGGGAAATGTATTTCTTCCCATCCTTATTTTATATTTCCTCAATGAATCTACAGCAATTTTTTAAGAATGATCACCTATTTGTGCCTGACATCTACAAAAGCAGTGAAGAAGAAGAGATTTCACAAGTTGTAGAGTTCAGAAACCATAACGAGCCTCAATCAAAAGGTTTTATCATTGTCAAATGTGCAGGAAATAAATCTATCAAGCATTTTCTTCCTGTAGTTGAGCCAAAAAGTGTACATTACAATAACTATCAAGTGGTTTTTCTTTAAAAAACGGGACTGGCTAAATTTAGTCGTCCTAAGGACAGAACAATATATGATGGAGATGCTTCTGACATTTGTACTTGGCCAACCAGTTTCCTTCTGGAGAAACCAATATGAATTTGATTTCTCTTCTTCAGGGTGTCCGGTGAATCTCAATTTCTTTTTTCCCTGAGTTTTCCAGGTTTTCCAGGCAAATGTTTTGCATTTTCCAGGGTCTTGCTGCACTTTGTTTCTAACATATTTTTAATGAATTTCTAATAAAATCGGCATAATTTTGCAAACATGAAAAAACGAAAAATTTCGGCCCCTACTTTGAGTTAAAAACGTAAGAGTATACAAGGAATGTGGAGTATTACGGGTTTTATTTCAACCAACAAATTAACAAAAATGGGTTAACTGACAACAAAATTCTGAGTCAGGTGCAATTTGAACACAATAAAGTAGATTCAGACTAGTTTGATGAAGAACATGTAAATAAAAGAAACTGGTGTGACATTTTTCAATGAGTGCATTTCCGATTCAATTTCAGCAACAAATTTCTCGGCTTTTCAAGAAATTACGTTATTTTGGTTTGCAGCTCTTGAAACTTTTGCAGTATGTACCTCTTTCTTATTATTTTTCTCTTGAGGCCTTGGTACCTTTCCTCTTCTCCCAAAAGGCTTCACTGTACTTTACATGAACATTTCGGAAACTGTGAATTAATTGCTTTGTGATAGGTACGGATCTAACGCCCAAAAACATTTAATTATGTAAAACAAAATTGTATTTTTTGGACAATACACGAATTTAAATTAGGTTGGATTGCCCCTGTACAGTGGCCCTGTCGACTACGAACCCGAGGGCCGTGATTTCCATACGCAGTGACCGCAAAATGTATTTCCGCTCCTTCAAAAACATTTCTGCAAACATTAAAACGAGGAGGGTGGAGATTATTTGGAAAGGATTATCAATTACATATATAACAATACCCAATTATCCATTTAGGTTGCCGGCCGAATGGTTTTCGTATAATGCGGGAAATGCCACTGCGCATGCTCAGACGTTTATATTTCTCGTAAATTTGGCTACACCAAGAATTCCATTCGTACGGCTCTTCGAACAGAATCTTGATTTCCGCGTGAAATTATGTTTCTGGGGACAGATTTCGGCATCAATTCCGATTCATTCGTAGCGGCCATTTTACATGGGAATTATTCCGTGTGGAATTTGCCTTGTTATGCAATCGGCCCCCTAGACTGCGCATAGGGAGAGTGATGTGGGATGACGAAGCACAAGCTGCGAGCGGGCGCACAGCTATGAAAAGAGTAAAAAATGAACAGGGAGCGCAAGGCTACGCTGAGCCGAGTATAATGCAAGCAAAGGCGCAGGTTAAACCTCTCTATCTGCCTTGATGGAACTCGGCTGCCATGCATTTTCCAGGGTTTTTCGGAAAAATACAAAAATTCCCTGAGTATTCACTGAGTTTTCCAGAACAAAATATTTCCCTGAGTTTTCCCGGTTTTCAAGGTTTTCCAGGTCGCCGGACACCCTGTTCTTACAGTATGTAAACTGCTGAGAATTATAATTTTTCATTAATGAAATAAAAATAGGTAATACTTCTTTAACTAATTTACTCTTTGTTACTAAATAGATATGTTCCATTTCAGATTAATGTTCACTTCATAGACTCTGTGGTGCTTCTACCATTCCTGCAATGTATGGAATTGTGGCATATGGAGTTTGTTTCCCCTCAGTTATTTTTTTGATGCAGATCTTGGCCTCCTTCACTCCCTTATCTTAATTTGAGGTCCTCTTAAGAACCATTTTCATAGGGTAACCAATTTTGTAGTGAGCAGTGGCCATCCGTAATGTCATATTGTTTCAATGCTGCCATTTCATGGTGTGTGAATGTGTGACAGCCTTCAGCTGTCATCTACTGTGGGGCCAACCCCACGGAGTTTTTTGACAATAGAGGCTGGAACCAGGCAGTTGGTGAACGACCACGATCCCCGTGAGACGGGCCAGCGGAGCACGCAACAAGACCCAGTGAAATTTCAAAATGAATCATTCTGTTATGTGTATTTGTGTAAACCAGAAATAAATATCAGTTTGTGTTAAACATCATCTGAGTATCCCACATCATTCCTCGCTTACCAACTCACCAAATAGAGTATCCACAGTGGTGAGATCAGGTGACCTCCCAGGAAAGCGATTCGGGATCAGAAATGCCAATGAAACAATGTATTCAACACAGAGCTTTTATGGACGGGATAGTGGTGTGATCATGGATCCAGTTACCAGTCAGTATGAGTTTCCTTTTGATGAACTGCCATCCTTTGCTTTGCCATGCTTCCCATATGGTTTTTTTACGCAGCAATGCATCTAGGAAAGGTAAATGCTTGTTTTCTTCCATCTGAGAATTTCATGGCTTGATGCTGCTGATTTAAGTGGTGCAGGAACATCCTGCATTCTTCTTTTCCATGAAAGAAATTTCCCTTTTTCTTCTGTGGCGGCCATGCGAATTCCGCACCGCTGGGCGATTGTTGGGAGTTCTCCAGCCCGGCCAACAGAGGATGCTCGCGACGTGGCGAGCAGCTAAAAGTGGGATTTGCGAGAGCTGATAACCAACCGTCTTGAGAGTGCTTCGCCCACCATCGAGATAAGAGATGATCGTGCATCGCGCTTGCTCGGGCCTCATGTAGAACTGAAAAAACCTCTCGGACAATAAACCACTCTCTACTACCACGAAACTGCGTTATTATTTAGTAGGCCCAATGACCTACAATTGGTGACCCCAACGTGATCTCCAAAAATAGTGACACTCGTAGACCACACGTGTCAAGTTTCGAGTTTTATTTTCTTTTGTGCTGTGAATATTGTGTTTCCCTCCAAACATTCACGGATTCTTTTGTGTCTAACTGAGCCAGTTTTTTTTATCGTTTCTCTTGTACCTTTTTATTTCGTTCCGGTTACTGATGGTGACTGATACATTAGCAGTGGAGGTGAATCATGTCGCCATGCGAGTGCCGCCATTCTGGCCTAAAAAACCAGCTCTGTGGTTCGCACAACTGGAAGAACAATTCATCCTTAACGGTATTACGCAGGATACCACGAAGTACTACTTCGCAGTGAGCACGCTTGACAACATCTATGCGGCCGAAGTGGAGGACATTATTACGAAACCCCCGGCCAAAGAAAAATATGCGAAACTGCAGGTGGAACTCATCAGGCGATTTTCGGCTTGAAGGAGTAGCGGATAAGGCAAGATAAGCCCAGTTGGAAAACTACTAGGGCGGTCAGTAGATGCGGCCACCGACTGCCACCCTAAGCCTTGCCGCCTATTCATCACGAACTGAATGACATGAGTGTTTCCTCATCGATACGACATCGGAACTGTGCATGTACCCCCGCAGCCTAGTGACGGGCTCCCGCGTGAAAACCAGTAATGAATTGTTTACGGCGAACAATTTGCCATGTACGGTTGGGTGTCACTGTCCCTAAATTTCGGGCTACGGTGCGACTTTTCCTGGCAATTTTTCATCACTAACGTGTCGAAGCCCATCATTGGGGCAGATTTTTAAAAGCATTTTGGGCTTCTGGTGGACATGCTAAAACGCTTGGTGGACCTGGTGACAGCACTAACTACCCACGGTTGCATGCCGGCGGCTCGTTTTGAGGGTGTTAGGGCCATCAGTGATGACACCACGAAACAGCGCTATTATTTAGTAGGCCCAATGACCTACACTTCCATTGGCATGAATGACTGATTGATATTCACCCTGGTAATTTGTTTGGCAATGGATTGCCATCATGGAAAGACCAGTTCCCGATCAGACACCAAAGTTAAGCATCGTTGGGCTCAGCTTCAATTCGGATGGGTGATCCTCCTATTCCTTTGAGAGTTGTTGCCCCTGTCTGCAAGTGGCAGAAGGTACGTATAAAATGACCTTAGCCATCAAAGCACGTAAAAATAAAACAATACTTCTCAAGTTGTTCTATCTTGGCAGTGGAACCTCCAACCTTTCGCTGAGCAAATAGACTCATGCGATTCAAATTCAAGAAGTAACAGCCAACCAAAGCGCTCCTTAGCAACGTGCTACCCTATATACAGCAGCCAAAATTACAGAAGAACCTATACAGTAAATCTATACAGTAGAACCTTGTTATAACATAAAAGCAAGGGGGTGTGAAATGTACCTTACCCTATAACAAGTTATGTTATAACAAGATTTCATCATAATTTTTATTCGGTAAATTTTGAAGTCTTGGAAGTATTCTACTGGTTAAGAAAGGTTAGAATCAAATATCAGGAAACCATTTATCAATGAATAGACTAAACTAAAAGTTTTTTTGTCTTACTCTGTGCATTCCTTTACCATACGTACTTTCTTTCACATTCATGGCATCGTATGTTTCTCATCCATTTCTTTCAACCTCCATGCTTACCCAAAGTTTTCCCTTTATATCATGGTCTTCAGTATCCATCTTTCATCCATCCTTCCATTTTATCCATCTTCAGTTCTATTTCTCGACACTGAATAATTTTTTTTGGTAGTTCTTATGTTAAAATTTTCCAGTCCTGAGTGATTTTAGTGTTTCATAATGTATGACTTTCAAGTTAAGTCTAATTATTTATTTTATTTATTGCCTTTGTTTTGCATTGAAATTAGGGCTATGCAGCCCTCTCTTACATTTAACCCTAGACATTACATTACATTTACACCTATGCCCTGAGTGGAAGAAAACCCACCCAAGCGCAGTGGCGGATACATATGGGGGACGCGCGCCCCCCCTTGCAGTGCCGCCCGCATTGACGCCCTCGCCGCCCCCGCCAGTCAGCCCGCACGCTATTCGTTCGTGTCTTTCGTCAGTCGACTCTGAGTCGAGTTATCGAGTAGTTGTACTTTCTTATGTAGCACGCGCACGCGTCCGCATCATCGTATTTTATACGTTTCTGTCTGGCACATAGATAGCTAACCTACGAGAAAAGTCACGGCCATTCTAGTGATCTCGATAGGTTATTCTATCTGGCATTTGTTCGAGAAAAGTCGCGAATATTCTACTGTTTGTATTTGTTCATACTCCTTAAAAGTCTGGAAGCGAACATTCTGGCACCGAATGTTCTCGAAACAACCGATCTACATATATATAAGGGAAGCAGAGTCGCTGCCAGGCAGTCAGTTTGAAAGCTACAATCGTCGCGATAACTTGCACCCCCCCCCCCTTGTGTTTTTTCTGTATCCGCCACTGCCCAAGCGGGACTCAAACTCACGACCTTTGGATTCGCAGTTAAGGACTCTACCCTACCACCACCGAGGCCGGCTAATTAAATACAATCTATGTATTCCATTTCCCGGCCATGAATGATTTTTTTACGTTGTACATTCTTCAAAAAGTGCTGGACCTTAAAGACTTCAGGCTATCATACGTAGAGCTTGCAAAAAACGTAAAATTAACAATCATTTATTGAATTTTCCAGCCTAGAATGATTATAGCCAGCCCAATATTATTTTTCCCGCCCATTAATGATTTTTGCCGGGCATGAATGATTTTTACCGGCCCTTAAAGATTTTTTTCCGGCCTTGAATGATTGTATTCGGCCCTGAATGGTTTTTTCCTGCCCTAGTTTCATTATGTAGAACCTTTGAAACACATATAAAGTACAATTGATTAAAGGAAAAGAATCCTAAAGCCCACACAACAAATTGAAGAAACATGTGAAAAATTGACAATTGTAGTTTGTTGTACAGCTTTTCTACAATTAGTGCGATGAAATGGTCTTTCGCAAGGAATATGTGCGTCCCGCAAGTTTCGTAGCGTAGGCCGCGTAAAAGTTTTGGGGATAAGGCTAAATTGATGCGCGTAAAACTTGGATCTGTTGAAAACGAAGCAAAATTGTTCCAGATGGAGTGATGGGGCTCTCTCGATTTGCAGCAACTGCCAAGGTGTTGCTTATTTCGTATTGCTTTTTGGGAGCAATCCTCTCTGAGACGAAGAAATTAAGAAAAACATGCACGTTTGTCCATGGTTATTTTGTATGGCTTATCTATACGCGCAACAGTCAGTGCACGCGTGAATTGCTGCTTTGAGTTCATTTCTTCGTGTTCACCATCAATAGATGCGAACCGTTAGGGGTAGTTCATCCATGATGGCAATGATCGGTAGTCGGAGTATTTACCTAACTTTTATGTATTGAGGTTTTCTTGAAGTAATAGATTGTGCTGCGCCTAAAAGATTTGTTTTGGCTTTTGACTTGGAAATACTTTGAAGATAAAAGGTGTGCAGATTTAAGAAGCTTCCATCATCATGAAACAAAAATTACTTCTCTTAGGGAATTGTTTATGCATATATGTACTGGCAATATGCCTTTTGAATGGTGTACTTTGAATATCTGTCTAGCTTAACAGCTTCATGGGGGTATATTCTCTAACTAGAAGCTACGGAGCTATCTAGCGAAAAGATGCTTCAATTAAGCATGCAAATGGCTTATTAATACGCAACTTGCTACCATCGGTATTCTCTATCATGGAGAAAGAGCTAGCAGAAAGCTTGTGGTAGCTTATTAGGCTCCCACCCATATTCTGTAACTGCCACAAAGCTACTTCCGTAGCCCCAATATTCTACCACAGTAGCCTCACGAAGCGAGGCCTCGGAATACCCTGCTTAAATATTGGTAATTTTCTAACGCTTATATCTCAATAACAATCCAACATACGGGTATGTTTCTTACATTTCTTAAATGCACATTCCTTGCTCTTTCACTGGGTTACGTTATCATTTTCACTTTCTGGAGTTTTTCACAAAAAAGATATTGGCTGGAGTGACGGAAAGCCATATTTACCTTCGTTACCTTCGGCAGGTAGCGTGATTGTAGCCCATAATGGGATACTTTGTGGGCCGTGGTTATGTAAGTATCATCTTAGCATTTCTTTTGAAACCACCATCTTCGTATATTATTTAAATGATTTGAAGCAACGAGTAATTGACGAGAGCAAATAGCACAAATATCATTGACATGAACCCTGATTCCCGAATATATTTACAAAAAATCTTATTTCAATTAACCAAAACAGCCTAGATGGACGTCCTGTGTTTATATTATGCGATTTTTCACGAGATTTTGTGAGCAAAAATAGAACGTTCTAATTTTGCTCGCATGATTATTATTGCATGGCATGTTTCGCTAAACACGATGCACGAACATCTTTACCATCTAAAACGGCCTTAGAACAGGTTTCACCAGTTTTATCCACGGAAAAAACATTGAGACGAGCTATTCTATTGGTTCTAAGAATGACGTCACCAGAAATGGAGTTTCCATGAATTGGCTTTACGGATATTCTTGTACCCGCCTTTCGCCAACCCACTCTTAACTTCCTGTTATGTTCTTGAGAAAAGTCCATCGATTGAGTGAATACAGTTGGTAAACAATTCCTGTAGCTTATTCGAAGCTACCGCATTGGAAGCTTCGAGATAGAGAATAGACCCCATGGTATTACACTCCACCAGTGTTTTGTATTAAAACGAGTCTTCCTTTACCATGCAAGTGTTCTTCTTTACGTGATAAATTGAGTTAACCTCTACAATGTGTTTTACTTGTCACAGTTACCCCTGGTTAAGTTATTTAAAAACATCTATCGCATTCAATGGGTTCAGTGTTCTCTATTAATCCAAAATTCAATAAAAGAAATACACGTATGCAGATTGGAATCAGGCGGAATTCCCCGTGCATCACTACTTCAGCACCATCAACACTCGATGGGAGAACTACTCCTGTTTGCGAAATAACAAAATAACGATGTCGGGTGGTTCCTCGACGGCTTTACGTTATAACGTCCTATCAAATTTTACGTTACATCAAGTAACGTTATAATAAGTTTCTACTATATATGTATAATGGCCAAATTGCAACAAGAATACTTCCACCTTGTAACCTCACCCAGTCACACTTTCTTTTATAATTAATAAAAGTATGCCCTACGTGGAGAAACAATATTTAAACGTTTACCTCCTTGCTGAATGGGATTCAACGGTGATTAGAACATAAACACATACAAATAAAACACTTCATATAACATTTGAAACAACACTTTTAATTAAAAGGAGTTTAAACCTTTGTTTAAAACACCAATATTTGACAATTTACTAAATGGTTAACATTGGGCCCAATTTACAATCTTAACCCTTTTAATTTAAATTTTGTATGTTAAAATTACTTTACAACTGGCAAAAAATTTTTATTTACGGAGGTTAGTTTTCTTTATATTTTCTTTCCAGTTTAATCATTCTCATATGTGATTGCTGTTATCAATATTTAGAGTTCGTAAGGGTTCTTTCTTTTAACTTGTTCTTTACTGTCTATTTATCTTACTTATTGTAATGTGGATCTTCCTTTCACTCTCTGCGGTTACGGGCATGGGTTTCCGTCTTCCCCTCATTTCCGTCGTCAATATGGGCCATGCATCTTCCTTCTTGGGTATCCTTCCTGTTCCTTTTGTGGCCTCACAATTATTTCTGGTGATGCTCCTCCTTTGGGAACCTTTGTACCTTCCATTGTCCCTTTTCCTGCTATCTTATCTCCAGATTTCTCACGATCCTTCCGCTCCACATACCTTTACGATCCCGCCTCTATTACTTCTCCCCTATTGTTCACTGTTGATCGCTTAAGCGTCCACTGTTACCTATTGTTAGCTGTTTATTTATCTCTGTTGTTCTTAACTCCTCTTACATAAATATTGATTCTATTCTGGCGTCCTTGGTTTTCTATTGTTATCACGTGATTTCTTAAGATGATTCTATATATATTTAAATTATGCTTTAATTCTTGATTTGGTGTGGTTGTTTGGTTACAACCTGAAGACACCTCCTGGATGAGAGGTGAAATGTTATATGCCAAAAGTGATTGAACCCAACAATAAAATGAGCAATTTATTGGATGTTATACAACACATACTGAAAGAATACCTTGGTTTATAGATTTCATCACTCTTTTGGATTCATATTTGTCATTTCTGCAACTGGCTAATACCCAAGGAAATATTTTAGATAAATACCTTGATTTATTAGTCTTAGAAACATGGTCAGTGTGAACACATGAAAATGTCTTGACTAGGGATGGGCAAAAGCATGTATTGCAGTAAACGTGTACACGCTTGTTATTCAGGCATGCACATGTCTTACCTGTACCAACATAGACAATAGTTAGTCTCTGGCCCCACGTTCCGTTCTGAGGTGGGCCTACATGTATGTACGCCTAGAGTGTTGGAGTCCCGCACTGATGCTTGCAGAACAGCAGCCTCCTAACGTCAAACTGTGTCACAGGGACTAATATGTGACTGCAGGCAGTGACAGTAGTCACCGACTGCGATCCATATTTCAGGAAGTACCGTACATACTGATTCATGACGATTCACCTTGACTCAAGTCAAATTAAGTGACCGGGGGAGGGGGGGCGTGGCCCCCGTGGTGGCAATTCGTGATCAAAGGTGGACAATGCTAACATGTATTATTTTGCAAGAAAAAGAAAATGTGTACACACCTCCAGATGTGTACACGTTTACACGTCCCATCCCTAGTCTTGATAACTCTCTTTACAGATTTAGCAAGACCTAGCATGCCCCAGCCAAATACTAACTGCCATACCTCACACGTGGCCATGAGAGGAAACACCTGCACATACATTACTTCATGAGAGTTACAGATTACACAAATCAAGTGCTATCACAAGTAGTAAGGCTTGATTTACTAAGTACCTTGTCCACCATTAACCTCCTGCACTCCTTTTTCCAAAAATTCTCGAAACTCTAAAAAGTATCACTACAGAGAGACATAACAGAAAAAAAAACTCACCCATCAATAAAAACTAGTATCCGGCCACAATATTTAACAGGTTTCTTCCAATCTAGAAAAGTGAATGTAACTAAAAAGAGGAACTTGTATAGGATTAAAAAATTTACTTATCAGAAGAGAATGTTTCTCCTAAATATTGAGCTTATTCTGCCTCCACTACCCATTGATATAGAAATCATCAAAGTGACAGAACATAGTCAATGAGACGAAGTGAAGGAGGGAAAAGGAGATGAGAGGAGGAAGCGAATGAGGGTTCACCACAAAAGGGTCCCTTCCATCAATCAAATCACCTCAAGCCCACCATTCCTGTGACAAGCTTCCACATTCAGTCGGGCAAACTTCTGAATATCCTGTTTAATCTTTTCTTCATCCCTCATGGCCACTTTGGTCATGTGGTCTTCTGAGTCAGTACATTTCCGGAAAGAGTAGGTCAAAGCCTGAAAGATGAAAGTATTTGTTTTTTAACTCAGTCTTTGGTTTTTAATGATGGCTCAGTAATTATTATTCATTCCATATTAATAAAATAGTTCATTATTAAATAAGATGACATTCATGAATTTCATTTTTTTAAGTTACGAAAAATGAGGGAAAAAAGACGAACAGATAATTTTTAAATAAGTATTGATTGTCACCAGGGCTTTTTTTCAGGCGGTAAGCGGAGGAACTGCATTCCGGCACCTTTTTTGGTTGAAGTAAATTGCCTAAGCTCGTATATAAATCAGTCTAAGGTCATTTGGATTTTTTCATTCATGAGTTCTGAGTAGTGACAACTGAGTTCCACCACCTTTTTTCCAGAAAAATAGCCCTGATTAACACTAACAATACAAAAAGATATGATAATGCGAAACATTGAGTTCTGACACCAGGAGTGATATCTTCATACACACCCAAATTGAATGGGTTTAAATCAGAATAATTGGTTCATCTCAGATTTGAAAACAACAAAGTCATTTTACATGGACTTGGGCACTACTTTACATTTGCTGCCTGAACTGAAAAACAACAAGATTATTCTATCTCAATTCCTACATACTTAGATGTGAAGGCCTCATATCACATAATTAGTGGTCTCATAATAATTATAATAATAGTATCTAAAAAAACATAATACTAAGGCCTGAGGTACGCCTGTCATCCGACGGAAGCGACGATGACACTTCCATCATGTCATTAAAGGCAGACGTCCTCAAGCTGGAAATTAAAAAAGCCAAGCAGAAAGCCTTGATCAAGGTGCATTCCAATAGTACCCAGAAAACATAATACTGAAGCAACTTGGAAAAAGATAGAAATTTACAATATGCAACATATAAATTAACTAACAAGTGTCAGAGAGGCAATAAATACATTAGAGAACTGGTAATCACTTGGAATTGATAAAATACAGAATTACTGGTACATACATATAAATATTTACCTGCAAATCAAAGAAATAGCACATTTGTTCAATAATGCCATCTGTGATCAACAGAGTTGACCAACATTTACCAATCAGGGTTTCTCTACATCTACAAAATACCCTGCAAGCCACCTCAAGGGTGTGGGGCAGGGGGGCTCTAATTTGACGCCAAAAGATGCAAACACCACCAACCCTTCTATACATAGACCCATTTTATGCTTACCAACAATTTTCAAAATAATAACATTTGCCATAGCATCAAAAATAGATAAGCATCTGAGGAGAAATAAAATAGTGGCAGAACAGAAGGATAAGGCATCATAGGCGTGACAAGCTAAAACTGAAGCACACAGAAAAAGAAACTCACACGTCCGTTTTTTGAATTTTCGGTGGCACAACCGCCATCTTCTGAACAAGAGAGAGATTACTATCTCTATGATTACTCTCTCTAGTTCAGAAAATGGTGGTTGTGCTTTTGAAAATTCAAAAAAACGGAAGTGTGAGTTTCTTTTTCTGTGTGTATGTATATATAAAACGTGATGTTCAAAGTAGAAAAGTTGTCCTTCACACTTCTTGATGGATACTAGGTAGAGAAGGAGGGCTGCACAAACTGATGATATTAATTAAGGAGACAATACAAGCATTGTATTGCTTAATAAGAACGTGATAATGTAAGAGGATGGAATGGTAGAAATTAAAGGAGAGTTGAAGACAGTTGAGTTTTAGCCTGGCATATGCCAACCTCTTCCTTGGTGTTTTTGAACAATCTTTCCTTCCTTCCTTCCATCTAAAACCTCTTCTCTGGCTTCGCTTAATTGACAATATCTTCCTTCTGTGGCCACACAACGTCAATTCTCTTAATTCTTTCATCTCATCCCTTATTGCCTCCTCTTCCCTCTCTTTCACCTCCAACTTTTCCGCCTCGAACATCACGTTTCTCAACATCAATATCTCCCTCTCTGACCACAAATTCAGCACCTCTGTCCATATCAAGCCCACCAACAAACAACAATATCTCCATTTCAACAGCTGCCACCCTTCCCACACCAAATGGTCCCTCCCTTACTATCTTTCTATCCGCAGTCACCGGCTCCGATTCCTTTCCTCACCATGACTGTTCCTTTTCCTCCTTTTTTTTATCAACTTTTGGCTACATCATAAAAAAAATCCTCACAAATTAGCAAAATACACGAGCCATGCTGAATTTTTATCATCTTGCCTTTCTCTTATCATCTTTTTTACCGGTCTCACCATCAAAATTCCTATTTCGGATATGCCTATTTCCATGCACCCTTTTTCTTTCCTTCCTTTCTTTCCTTCAACCTTGGTCGAAATATTCTTTCCCACTATAAAGCCCTAGTCAGCCAAATTCAATCTAATTTCGAATCCCTTATTAAGACTATCAATCTAAGTTGCCCTCAGTTTCTTCTTGATATCAATAAGATTCTTACTTCCACTCTTCTTTCTCTCACTTTCAGGCGTCAAAAATCTCTTAAAAAGCTTTGTTCCATCTACGCTTCCTTCTTGATCCAAGGACTTCACCTACCATTGAACATGGCCAACCCACTCCTCCTCCCTCCCATTACTCCTTTCAAAATCCAGTGAGGCTCCTTTCATACCCTTACCGGTCGCCCTTTCTTCGTGGTAGCGCCTTTCGCGTGATTTGAGTTGAGCGGGCACAGATCGCTTACAAGCAACCGCGCATGAAACTATGATTTTGTATGTCGCTTGTTTGGTTACAACCCAAGGCCTGAGGGTTTAAAAGGGCCTCACAGTGAAGGTGCGAGAGGAGAACCTGAACAGAAAGTGACGGGTGCATGTCGCTCGGGAGTTGTGGACTGAGAGAGATAGAGAGAGGAGGGCTGAAAGACGAGGCAGCTGACGCGTATGGAAAGGACCATGTGCAAAGAGAGTTGGAATTCGGTGGCAGGCGAAGTTTGACCTCCCGTTTCCAGTGCCATCGTCAACGAGTACCTGAGACTGCTGGAGGAGCAACGATTCATATTGGAACCGCTTCTCGCAATTATCTAAGTACTCTTAAATCTCCACATTCCCGGAGATTGGCCTTACCAGAACACCGTCGAAAATTAAACCGTTCGCGTGTTTATTTTGTTTGTGCCACTATGTTTTTTACTTGTCACACCTGTGACTCCTTATTGGATATATTTTCACCACGTGTGAATTTCCTTGATTGAATATATATATTGTAACCGGTCCTGTTTGGACGCGGTGGCAAGGCATTGGGGCCGAACAGAAAAAGGATTGTTCTTGTTTTGTTTTCATTGTCGAAATTTTGCGGTGTGAATGTGAGTCAGTGTGAGTGTTTTCCCCATCCACTACCGGTCCCCTCACCTCCTCCCAATCCCTTTCTTTGTGTTTCGAACACCGTGACATCCACGGCAGTGACCTTCCCCCCCCCCCCCCAGTGCCGCAAATCAAGCAGCGGGAGATGGCCAGCACAGCGGAGTTTGAGAGTGCGCTGGCCCACCCCACCTTCTCCCCCACCCCCTCTCCTACCTAAGTGCGAGTACAGTCTGCACCAAGTCAAATGGACGTCAATGCAAAGATGTGGACAAGCCGTTAACCCCCCCCATTCCTCCCCTACTTCCCCCCTTCTACATTGGAGGGGAATCGTATATAAGACGCAGCCACACCGGGCGAAAGGGAATTTGGAAGGAGAATTGCAGGGAGGATTGCATGGAGACTAATTGCTTGGAGACGAATGCATGAAAGAATTGGCAGGAGAAAATAGCAGTGCCGAGCTGTGCAGGAGTTGTCGTAAAGGAGTGACTGCAGAGAAAGAGCCGAGAGGAGGTCGTCTAGGAGCGGTAAAGGGAGATACGGTCAACTAGATTATTGTCGCTACCCAGAGTGGTCCCATAGACCCGTGTCCGGTTTTGCCTCTATCCAGCCCTCGGAACAGCCAAGGAGAAGAAGAAGCCGCTGCACAATCAGGAGACGGAGAAGCCACTGTGTCAGCCTGCTGCCATCATTCCCATCGATCACCCCGCTTCGTCATCGTCTTCCACGAATTAAGAGATAAGTACTGTCTACATCCTGTCCGCCTGACGCCCGGATCCCCCAATCCTGAGAAGATTTGCCCCCAAAAAGAAAGAACTTGTACCCAGTGAAGCCTCACAATTACCGCGGTCGTATCATTTTGTCTTTAACCCGTTTTCCCCATTACCCCCCCCCTTTTCCTGTGTGAGTGTGTGTGTCTATTTTTGGTATTCATTGAGTATTAATTGTTTATAAAAAGTGCCCTGCGTGTGCAAATAACGTCGGGTGGAGTACAGACTCAGGAAGCTGCACTTGATTAATTGCTCCAAGCAAGTGATAAAAGTCCCTATGACATTTGTATGTGCTTTATTTGCTCTTTTGATTATATGTTTGAATTTTTTTGCCATTGTTAAGAGTGGTAAATAATCTCTTGCCTAGTTATATTTTTTTCATGTGTAGTTAGACAGTTATCATTAGGATTTTGTTTCATGACATATATGTCTATCTGTTGGAAATGCCAGTGCCGTCTTGGCAGAAATAAATTCACCGAACTGTAGAACGATCTTTTTCCTAGTCGTTAAAAACCCCAACCCAGTGAATCTCACCACGAGAGCTGAGCCGGCGCACCTTTCCACCCCCCTCTCCCCTTCCCCTCGTCTTGGAACGTGGGCATCATTCAATTCTTTGCAGTGTCACCCACCTTGGTGGATGGCCCAGCTGGTGCCCAAATCGCCCTGTCCCTCGACTGGAAAAATCTCATCCCTCCTCAATTGCCCTCCACGTCACCCCACCCCCCTTTTGTAGACCGACAAGACAAAACAGAACGCACCGCAAGCTCCCGCAAGAACGCACTTCTTAGGTCTGAGCTCTGCAAAATTTGAAAATGAAACAGTATCTTCGGCATATTTTTCCTTATTACAAAATATCTCTTTCAAATTTCCTAAAATTAGTTTTCTGTTTATGTGTCCGTTTTCCATTGTCATTAACGCCGAGCAAGAGTTTTCAATCGATTGTGTCGGAGTAGTTAGAAAAAACTTCACGCAGAGAAAGTGGGGCTCAATGGTTAACTTCTCTGCAAACATCCATTTAACAGAAAAAATAACAATTGTTGTTAACATTCATAGTTTATAATATATTTTTATCTCATATATCCACGACCTTGAGCAATTAGGGAAATGTTTAGGCTGGCATCACGTGTCTGCTGCATGTATTCCAAATGGGAAGCTGACGGGCCACGCGAGAGAAAATTGTAAATGTTTAAATATTTATAAAAAACGAATTTATGAATTTCCACTAAATTTTATTTTTTTTCTAGTTAGCTGGATATGTTTAGATTACGGAAAAATATTTTCGGCCGATTCTGAGAAGGAGTATTTGAGAAAAGTGCATTAACAATTTTTGAAACACGGGCCGCGCGAGAGAAAATTGTAAATGTTTAAATATTTATAAAAAGCGCATTTATGAATTGCCACTAAATTTTATTTTTGGAATAGTTAGCTAGATATGTTTAGATTACGAAAAGAAAGTGTCGACCGATTCTAAGGTGGAGTATTTGAGAAAAGTGTATTAACAATTTTTGAAACACGGGCCGCGCGAGAGAAAATTGTAAATGTTTAAATATTTATAAAAAACGCATTTATGAGTTGCCACTAAATTTTATTTTTGGAATAGTTAGCTGAATATGTTTAGATAACGGAAAAAAAGTTTCGGCCGATTCTGAATTGGAGTATTTGAGAAAAGTTTATTAACAATATTTTAAACATTAGTAATTTACAACAATAGGGTATAGAAGAAAATAATTTTTTATTGATATATTTGCATTCAATAAAGATTTAGCTTTAATAAAAGCTATAAATCATTGTTTTATGACAATTACAAGCGGAGATATAAGTGATAATATGATTTAAGGCACGGATTTTTGCTAAAAATGCGAAAAAATTAAATTATGCATAATTCACTCAAAAATTTTTTTTTTCACAAAACGGTTTGAGGGTATTCAGTTTGAGTTAATATTGTACCCATACACCAATTTTTATCAAAATCTGAGACCCTAAGGGACAAACGTTTGTTGAATTGAGGTGGAATGACCCATATATATATAACCTGTGCGATTCATATTACATTGGTCTCACCACAAATGCCCTCAGTGTTAGAATAACCGGCCACCGTGCCAGTTGCAAGCTGTCCTCGCCCAATGCCTCCTTCCCCGTCCCGATCCATGCTTCCTCCCACAATCTCATTTTTGATCAATGCTTCCGTGTAGGCGTATTGGCTTCCCTCCCTCCCTCTGCCTCTCCCCTTCAATTGCGTACGCTAGAAATGGCCTGCATCTGGCTTTATTCCGCTCATAATCCACCCGGATTAAATCGCGCTCACTGACCTCTCCCGCCCCTTCTCCCCTTTCCCCTCCTTTAATCCCCTCCCGCCCATTCCCTTTTTCTCCATTCCACATCCCTTTCTCCTCCTCTGACCCCCTCCCGCCTCTTCCCCTCCTTGCCCTTCCCTCTTCCTCTGACCCCCTCCCCTCTTCTCCCCTTTCCTACCCCTCTCTCTTCCCACCTCACCCTACCTCTTGTCCCCTGCCTTTCCATCAGTATGTATCCTTCTATCTTTGAGAAAGGTTCTATAGTAACCGAAATATCAACGTATAGTGTGAGTGTTCTTTTTTTATGTCTATATTTAATTCCGCCCCACCTGTGGCATAGTTTATTTATATTATCGCGTGTGTGATTTTCCACGAACTCGTATATATATATATATATATATATATATATATATATATATATATATATATATATATATAATCATTGGAAGTTTTCACGAGCGTGAACACAAATATATAAAAACTTTGTCACAAGTGTGACTAAAATGAGAACACATAAAAAAGACACTCACACGGGTTGTAAATTTTTCGGTGGATCGCCGCCACCTTCTTCAGCGAAAGGTATAGGAAGAAACTGATTCTTCCTATACCTTTCGCTGAAGAAGGTGGCGGCGATCCACCGAAAAATTTACAACCCGTGTGAGTGTCTTTTTTATGTGTTCTCATTTTAGTCACACTTGTGACAAAGTTTTTATATATATATATATTTATATATATAAAGCTACAAAACCGACTCACTCACTGACTCACTCATTGATACGAATTCCTGAGCATTTCTAATCGAGCTAGAAGATTGAAATTTTTAAGGGAGGGTTGGAATTTGGTGTCGAGTCAGGAAAAAATCGAAAATTCTAATATTTTTCATTGGTTTCGAGTCCAGATAGGATTTTGTTTTTTTAACGGGTTTAAATAGGAAAAACGAATAATTTACGTGTAGAGTAATTTTCTTTCATTCATTAAAATATGAAATAATTGAGATACAAGTTTCATTCTTTGACTGAAATGAGGCCAATACATCAAAAAGTTTAATTCTTGCAACTGAATTTTCTCTATCGATCGATAAACTGAAATATATGAAGTTTAAATGCAAAATTAATGCAAATTTCGATCTTTTTTCATTTTCGTTGCTTAGCAATTTTTCCATTGTTCCCGAGACTTCCAGTACCTTATACTGGCTATAAAGGCTGAATTTAAGAGAATTCAACCTTCTTGGAGCGTGTTTCAATAGCTTTTAACGATATTATGCCTTCAACCCTTGCGATTTACAATGTTTTATAATGATATATATAAACTGTTTCGTAGCTTTGACACTTCTCCATTTGCTCATGTCTACGGAATCCGTTAGGATCGCACCAGATTCCTCCATTTTACTTCTGACACAATCTTTACACCTTATCGCGGGTTTCCCTCTATCTGTTTTTCAAAGAAACATTAATTTTTGCACCTCCTTTCTGAAATGTACCTCGAAATGCCAATCTACAAGTCAAAACCATGTAAAATGATAATGTTTTCTGCTGCATTATCTATTGGATTTTGTAATTATGTATTCAAGTACCTACTACACCATGTGTTTAATATGTAAATTATAATAATTGAGATCAGCAAAAATAAAATGAAATGTGAAAATGTATTAGATATTTAGTTAGGCTGATATTGATTGAATTTCAAATTTCCAAATAATTATAATCATGTTTAATTACAAATATTTTACTTGAAAATTGATCAACGGCATGAAATTAAAAGGAAAAATATAGCAATTACTAAGAAGAACAAAGTACATATGTCATGGATCCATTCGTTTTATGCTATTTTCTCATTATTATACTCTAAGGTCAGAAATGGACCAAGCTAAAATCATTTCCATAAGAAGTAATAACTTATTGCATTCGTATTTAATGATTTACAATGTTCATCCATATACTTTACCCCTTCTGCTTGCAAACTGCAAGCACCCATTTACTAGTATATATATATATATATATTTATATTTATATATTTATATAATATCTACTGAGAAAACGCACTCGGCGAATAAAAACAAATATAAATATACTTTTAAAACACAGGCACACGAAAATTAAAAGGACACTCACAGAATAATTTGCGGGACGTTTCAACAGGCAAGCCGCCATCGTCAGCGACAAGAGACTAACTAGTGGTCTGTTACCTCGGGTGGGGGGGCGAAGCGGAACAGGAGAAGGGAAGGGGACTGGTGAGGAGCGGGAGCAAGGGGTTGCTATTGGTCAGTGGACCAAGTTAAGCCCGGGTGATTCAAATGCTCTTAAGAACCAGATGAATGCCATCTCACGAGTCCTCAATTCAATATTAGTTGCTGATTCAGGGAGGGCTTCTAATATAGAGAGAGAGAAACATTTATTGAAGGTCTTACGATGGGAAGCGGTATGTTTAGGAATGGGATCAATGAAGGGAGGACATGTGGAAGGGAGGACATTCTGTGAGTGTCCTTTTAATTTTCGTGTGCCTGTGTTTTAAAAGTATATTTATATTTGTGTTTTTATTCGCAGAGTGCGTTTTCTCAGAAGATATTATATTGGCTGAATAGCCCACTTTCTTCATTTTTCTTCGTCGTCGTTGTCTCATCAGTTCCGGTTCTGCCGTGGTGACACAAGCTAAGTGTTCTGTTTCCTTTCCTTACCACTGTTCTCTTTCTTTCCTTTTCCACTTATTTTACCTGTTACTATGGATCATCCCAATATCCTTCATTATTGGTTACGGCAAGCACATAGACATGCTCACAAAGTTGCTCAATATGGCTGTCACTCCGAGTTCCTCTCTTCATGCCTTTCTTTAGGAATCATACCCAAAAGTCTTATCATTAAACTTCCTCTTTCTGGCACCCCACCTAGTTCTCATCCTAAATTTCACACCTTCATCTATCGTCAATCATTGGAATGCACTCGCGTCATCCTTTCCGAATATCAGAGTCTCTACAAGAAGCACCTTTGCGACCTCCTCTCGCTCGTTAAAATTATATCCCTTTCATCCCCCGAATCAGTAACTCTCCTTAATGATATATTCTCTTCTGCAGTGCGAAACCAATATCGTAGACGTGCTACCCACTTACAGAAACTTTCCACCATTTGCGTTGCTTTTTTGAATAACGGTATTTCTTTGCCATTCACTGAACTGATGCCCCCTCCCCCTCCCAAGCTCCCTCCACTCTTTCTCTTTAAGCCGTGTCTTTCCACCCTCTACAATCTTCCACCCCCCCCACGTGGCCCTCCGGTTTTCCCAAAACGCCGCCCCCAGCCGCATGGGGCCCTCCCACCTTCCGCCCCCACCGCTGACCGCAAAGTGTTAAACCTTTCCTCCTTCTCCCTTGCAAACAAGCTTTCGGTGCTCCAAAAAGGGATTGTCTTTTTCCCCCACCCCAAGAGTTAACCCAGTGAATATTCTCACTGACGCCCTTAAGTTCTGCCAAAACTTGAGATGGCGTGCTTTCTGGAAATCCCACCCTAATATCCCGTCCACTCCTTCGTCTATTCGACAGCCCCTCTCCAAATTTCTCCCGCCATCTCAACGGGAACCTAAAGCACTCCATGCTAACCACCCTGTTGAAATCTTCATTAAACTCTTCCTAACTAAATTATCCGAAAAGTCATTTCTCCAATCACTAACTCCACCAAGTAATCTCACCCGTCTAGAAAAACTCGTGTTAAAAAAATTATCCAACAATAATGAGATCATCATCTCTAAGGCAGACAAAGGATCAACGGTTGTCGTACTGGATAAAAATGCCTACATATCCGAAGGGCTTCGGCAACTAAATGATCCCTCTTCTTATACTCCCCTCCCCCAAGACCCAAACGCTGAATTCCAGTAAGAAATAACTTTATTCCTGGAGGAATTCGGACCAGCTGAAGGCCTCACTCCCTCCGAAATCGCCATCCTCTCACCCTCTAACTTCAAAACGCCCCATTTCTATATGCTTCCTAAAATTCACAAAACCAACAATCCCGGTCGCCCTATTGTCTCTAGCATCAACTCCCCCACTGAACGGGTCTCAGCACTAATTGATCATTACCTGCAACCATTAGTTATGTCTCTCCCCTCCTTCATCAAAGATACCTACCACTTCCTCGACCTCCTGCACGCCATCCCTATCCCTACTAACACTGACCTTCTTATGGCCACAATAGATGACACTTCCCTCTATACGAGTATACCCCATCATGAAGGAATTGAAGCTCTCCGTTTTTATCTCTCCCAACGCCCTAAACCACATAATCCCTCCACCAACTTTATTGTTAAATTAACAGAATTAGTATTAACTAAAAACGCCTTTTCCTTCAACAATCAAGTTTTCCTTCATATCAGAGGGACCGCCATGGGTACTCGCATGGCACCTTCTTATGCAAATCTATTCATGGGCCATCTTGAAAGCACTTTCCTCAAAAACCAAACCCTCAAACCTCTCTTCTGGGCCCGCTATATTGATGATATCTTTGTCCTTTGGCCTCATGGCCGTGAATCTCTATCTTCCTTCATTTCTGCAATAAACTCTTCCTTTTCGGTTTCTTTCACCTCTTCCGTCTCTGACTCTTCCATCACATTTCTGGATTTAATATCCTACTAAAAAACAACAAATTCATCACCTCCATCCATAAAAAACCCACTAACCATAACCTTTACCTTCATTTCAATAGCTGCCATCCACCACATACCAAACGCTCCATTCCATATTCCCTCTCTGTCCGCGGCCACAGAATTTGTAACGACGCCCACTCCCTTCAACAATACACCGATAACCTATATCACTCCCTCAGAGAACGTGAGTACCCCAAAAAGCTTCTTACCAATCAAATCCTGCCCCCCTCTGCCAATTACACCCCTCGGGCCAAATCCCACCATCCTGACAGACTCAGCCTCATCACCACATTCTTCCCTGGCTCCCATAAAATCAGAAACATCCTCCGCGATCTATACCCAATTTTAAAGAATAATAATTCCACTGCCCTCCTATTACCTTCATGTCCCACAGTATTTTTTAAGCATCCCGCAAACCTGCGAGATTACTTAAAATCTACGAAACCCACCCTTCAACCGACCGCCCCCTCTCCACCACTCTCCACAACTTGCAACCATCCTAGGTGCAAATGTTGCTCTCTCCTACGCTCTTCTGCTACGCCCTCTTCAAATAAATCTTCCTCAGCAGCCAACTGTACTTCCACAAATATCGTTTACCGTCTCTCGTGCAATTTCTGCCTGGCAATTTAAGTTGGCGAATGTACTAACCCGCTTTCAATACGAATGAATGGGCACCGCCACTCCACCACATGTCCTCCCTTCATTGATCCCATTCCTAAACATACCGCTTCCCATCGTAAGACCTTCAATAAATGTTTCTCTCTCTCTATATTAGAAAACCTCCCTGAATCAGCAACTAATATTGAATTGAGGACTCGCGAGATGGCATTCATCTGGTTCTTAAGAGCATTTGAATCGCCCGGGCTTAACTTGGCCCACTCTGACCAATAGCAACCCCTTGCTCCCGCTCCTCACCAGTCCCCTTCCCTTCTCCTGTTCCGCTTCCCCCCCCACCCGAGGTAACAGACCACTAGTTAGTCTCTTGTCGCTGACAATGGCGGCTTGCCCGTCGAAACGTCCCGCAAATTATTCTGTGAGTGTCCTTTTAATTTTCGTGTGCCTGTGTTTTAAAAGTATATATATATATATATATATATGCTGAGAGCTGACGAAGGACCAACTGGTTCGAAACGTTCCGTAAGAACGAATTCTTTATCTTTTCCTATTTCTCCTACCTCCTGTAAGTTTGTATTTATATATATATATATATATATATATATATATATATATATATATATATATATATATATATATATATATATATATATATACATGCATAAATAAAACAGTGATACACTAAACAAACACAGAAACACGCAAAAAGGACACTCACAAAAGAAAACTTGTACGTTTTGGCGTCAGGACGCCATCGTCAGCGGTAGAAGAAATCATATATATATATATATATATATTTCTAGAACTGACGAAGGACCAACTGGTTCGAAACGTTCCCGTAAGAACGAATTCTTTATCTTTTCCTCTTTCTCCTACCTCCTGTAAGTTTGAATTTATATATTTGTGGCCAATTGGCGAAAACTTCCAAAGATTATATATATATATATATATATATATATATATATATATATATATATATAATATATTACTAATATATTAATTTATTTATAAAATAGAAAATTACAAAGTAATACACTAAATTGTTAATGTATAGCTAAGAGTATCATTGTTTAATTACCTGGACCTGATCACGATGAACTTTGATATCCTTTACGTGCTTCTCTATTGCATTCACCCGATTTGTCAAATCCTCTGAGAGTATTATATAAGCTGCTTTATCTTTTAACATTCCTTCAATCTATATTTTGAGGGAAATAAAGAAATTAAAAGAATATATAGTCTCTGACTGCATTGTGAATGGCATTGAATAAATAATTAATTCAGACTCCTTTCTGGCAACTTTTTAAGTTGCTGAGTATGCTGAAACAAAGGCAGATAATGGCCCAATGCTTTTCAGCTCTATACAATAATACAAACCAGTATTAAGAAAACAAGACATATTATCATGCATCATACACATTTAGCCACATTAATGTAACCTTTGCGACAAAAGTACATAACAACCTATGCAGAAATTTCTAATTAACCCAAACTGTATATATAAAATGCTACAAATGGATTTTAGCATCAAGGATTAGATTCCATTGCAGGAGTATTTAAAATTTACATCAGATACCACTAACAGTGGGCTTCAGAAGCACTGAACTATGACAAGTGATGGTCCTATCAAGCCTTGTAGTATTTTCCACTGAATTACCTCACTGCAATAATTGCTAAGTAACATGGGAGAGGAATCCAAGGAATTGCCAACTTATGAAAATGTTATGCTGCCCTAGCAGTTAATCATTCTACAATTTGGAGAAGCTTGTCAAAAAGATCATAAAGGTCAAACAACAAGTATAAAAAATTCTGAGTGTAATGGAATGCATGAAATCTGGGCCCACCTTTAGAAAAATGGTAAAGTGCTTTGGACACGGCATTCGAAAAAAGACATACAGCAAACTTTAACCACTCATCTGGGTATTGAAATTCTCAGTTTCCTACCCGTGGTGGGTATTTAATTTAGAATCGAGGCGTATTTTTACCTTTTTTAAAGTGAAGTTTTAAGCGGTCAAAATAATTTCTAGTTCATAAAATTTAGCCAAATTTTGCACAGATTATTGAACAACTATGAAGTAATTTTATAATTAATATTAATGAATTACATAAATTATTAATATAAATTATTAAAAATATGTAAATATGTATGTAAATTGATAGAATCTTCGACAATATGATATAAATCCATTGTATATTAACTTGTATAGTTCATATTTGATAAACTAATAATGATTTATATTGTTAGAAGGAGTAACATTTTAGTAATGCCATAAATTGTTGCTGGCTAACTTTAAATTTTAACATATTCAACGATAATATGCAGGAATTTGTAGTAATTTCAAAATGGAATGTATGGAATAGGTAAAGACATCAATGAATATTTATTATGATTAAAGAGAGTATTTATAAATGTAAAAAATTAATAACAATTAAAAATTGTTTATTTATAATTTATCACCAAGAGTTTTTACTAAATGCTATATTTTTTAAAATAGTGGTACAGTAGGTGCTGTAAAAATATTTTAGGGAAAAAATCATGAAAAAATACTATTTGTTGTGAAATATTTGTTGAATTGCCGGGAAAACAATGGAACCTCCACTTTCTCCTGCACGAACCCAGAGGAGGAACCCAACTTGCATATTCCCCTTCCTGGACACCTGGCGGGCGGCAACAGCCTTGACTGCAGCTTGACGTCACCATTCACTCCCTCCAAAATTCCCTTCCTCCTCTGCTATCACACCCAGCGTGCCACAGTGCACATTGTTAGAATGTACAAGGGTTACAGTAAATCATGCAATGAACACTATCACTAACCTCTATTCAAAGAAAGGAATCACACTAAAAAAATGCATCTAAGGAAGGATTATCCACATAAAAATGAAGAAAAACATGTGCATTTCACTAAGTTTCCTATGCAATTGAAATGCTAAAATATGAAATTGAAAACTATTGTATAAGTTTATTGCATGAATTATTATGGATAAGGCGGTCACTCCTGCCAACTCCACCCATGTTTTTGTTATAGCCCTGCACTAAAACTGATTTTACCACTATTTTCCCTCTCTCGCTACTTCACACATGTCAGTATCATGGAATGTACTTACCACTGTCACATCTCTTTTGTCCTTCCTATTTATGATCTTACCACGAAATGCCACCGATATTTCTCCTTTCTTCAGTTTTGCAGATTTCACGGATTGGGGAAACTCTTTTCTGCTGGAAACCATTGTCCCGACTATGTCAGTTTTACTTTCAACTAGTTAGTCCACCAATCTGGGGCTAGTGTACCAATTATCTAGGTACAAAGTATGTCCCTTTCCCAAAAGAGCATCTGCTAACTCGAGAATGATACAGGCACTAATATTCTCCGCTTTAAATCTCTCACTGTACATTGGGTCCTTCCCCGTGCAGATATGAAAATTCCACATATAGCCAGAATTACTTTCGCATACAACAAAACCTTTTACACCATATTTATTCTGCATTGAGAGTATATACTGTTTCCAGGAAATACGACCTTTCCACATAAATAGAGGTTCATCTACAACAATATCCTTGTCAGGAGAGTAAACGATTGCAAATTTATCTCTCAAAAATTGCAAAACTGGGTCTATTTTGAAAATTTTCCTATTGCTAACATTTGCATTGAACGTGCTGTTATCCGCAAAATGAAGAAACTTTTGCAAAAGGTGAAATCTCTTTTCACTGAATATGTACTTTTGAAAAGAAATGAGTTACTACGCTATCTTGTTTGCTGAAATAAATTCCATAATCTGGTTCCACAAATAGTTCGTAACACTCTAAAATGCTCTCCCTCTCCTCAATTTTCGAGTTCAGTCCTGCGTAACCTTCTAACTCGAACTTCTCTCTCACTTCTTCGTTAGCACTCCAAACTTTCGGGTAACAAGATTGATTTGTGACCTTTTCCTCCTCTGTCTCGCTGTCACTGACATCAGTATTGTTGTATTCATCGCTGGAACCACTTTCTTCATCACTCTCTTCTAAAAAATGAACTAATTCTTCCTCTGTCAGTTAACTCCATTTTCTTTTGCTTGTCGAAGCTATAATCAGAACCAAAACAAAATTATTTCAAATGAAATATTTTGTATAAAATTACCGGAAATAACAAGAAAACTGCAAAAATATTCCGCATGTTACTCGTGCAAAGAAAAGCTCCAAAAACACCCGACATCCACTACTCCTACACTCAACGGATAACTGAGGATAACTCAACTGATTGAAGATTTTCAAAGCAGCTAATACATCTCTTATGTGTGAAACCGAGGAGACCACCCTTTGCGAAGGATTAGCAGGGTGGTTTCTTTCAGGAAAAACCTGAGCACGAGGGGTTTGCCGTCGGGAGTAATAACATGAACCTTCCTCCCGTCTTGGTACCATAAAATGTTCCATGACCAGGAAAAAGGCTGGCTTTGGGCGCAAGGTATTACTAAATAGCACATACTTCACTGAAATAAATGTTTGGGAACGAGAAAGCAAATATTTTTTCGTGACGACCTGAGAATAAGAAAAACGAACGAAAAATCGTAGGGGCAAGGTGAATGCAACCCGCAACACAATAACAACGTTTAAGTACGAGGCGTAGAGCTTCATAGAATAGGATGGTAGAACCCATCTAACGATGGAAGATTAAACTAAAAGGATGCCTCTGAGGCATGCAGTAGCTCTGCGGCGGAATATCACGGCATTACCTTAGCAAATTAACCAAAAATTGGCATGACGTATACAGGAGCGGATTAAGGTCGTTGTTTTGGGGGGGGGGGCGGTTCACTACTTTCCGCGGCGCCTGAGGGGTATGCAATACCTCTCAACGAAATGGGGGTCCGGGCAGACCTCCCTCGGAAAGTTAAAAGAAATGAAGCGCTTAGAACGTAGTTTTGGTGTGGCTATATTATATAGTAGATGTGATAAATTATTGAGTAAAGCTCTGTAATCACATTTGAAAAACGTTTACAAACGATGTAAAGAATGCCATTCTTGTGAAGATGCAGGTCTCCCGGGTTTTACACCACATTCCAATTATATTTAAACATTGTTTATTGAGCTGGTGAAATAAAAACTTCCATTTGAGAATCACCTTCATAATTACCATCTTTTCTATTCTCCCGGGAATTACGGGGGGGGCTGCCGCCCCCCCCTTAATCCGCCCCTGGACGTATATATATGGCATACCCACCACCGGAGCAACAGTCCATGACGTATATATACGGCATACCCAGGTGATTGGTTAAAGTGTGAACATCAATGGTGGGTTAGAAAAAAACTTTTCAAAAGAACCAGGGCCAGGAAGGAAAATTCAAACTTTTGTCTTCAATCATCCCCTCTTTTCTTCCCTGAGAAATAGATGGATCCCTTTGGGCAACAGCCTGCCATGATGGACACACTGGTTCCCTATCAGTCACCGAAGTTAAGCATCATTGGGCTTGGCTTGAGTTTGGAGGGGTGATCTTCTGATTCATCCGAGTGCTGTTGTCTCTGTCTGCACGTGGTAGACAGTATGTGCGAAATTACCTTAGCCGTCAAAGCACGTTAGACAAAATTACTAGGTACTACTTATACCATGGACCCCTTTCAGAAACAGAAAGCAATGTAAAGAGGAAAGTCTTTGAATAGAGTAATCTATCAGTACGGAAGGATGCCTTGAACTTCTGAAAGAAGAAACTTTCTTCTACACATAAAGACCTCACCAAATCTTCACATACATTTTTCCTGGCATAGAACCACCTTAGCTGACTGAGGGACTCACAGTTCTAAGGGATACTTCTTCAGTCCAAAAAACACCACCCTATAACTAGGGTTGGGCACGGATATGAAATTTGGTGAAGCGGTGAGAATATGAAAAGAATTTCTTTCACAAAAGATTATTTCACTCCTGTTAGAAGGGAACCAAAGTCCTGAAAGGAAAAGATTAGTATACCTAGTAGGTGAATCAAAGCTGAGTGTGTTTCAGAAACTTGCTTCTTGAGGAAAGAGGGTGAATATAGATTAGAAGAGTTTATGACAAGCAAGGAGAAAGATGAAGAAAAGTGATGGGGCAAGAGAAGACAAATCCATATTGGATAAGGTTCTGAATGCACCCATTTGCAGGAGGAAATTGAATAAAATCAATAAATTATAAAAACAGATGAGAATAGATGTTGAGGCAGAGGGAGTTTTTATTTCTGAGTCTACATAATACCCTGAGAGCCACCATAGAGGCATGTGTTAGGACACCATTTATATTATTTATTTATTACATATTAGTTTATTGATGTAGAAAGCAGAAAATACAATGATTAATTAAGGAGGATGAAAAGCATTTATGCATAGATGAAAAGAAGGAGATTGTGGAGGCATGAAGGAGATAGGAAACATTTTAAGCAGAAGAAAGGAATAGTTTATGGCAAAGGGATTTGTTTTGTGCACGAATACTTTGTTGGTACATGATGGGAAGGTGGGGAACTGGGTGTGCACTGACTAGTGTGCTGGCTTCTCATCCTGAGGTCCCACATATAAATTCTGGCTGTGGTCAAGATTTTTTCATGGAATCCTGATCCCTACTTAGATGCTCTAGTGCTGAGATGATAGGGAGCACTTAAGAGGCAGTACTCCATTGGAGCCTCCATCCATTGGAGGTAGAGATGGGCCACTCTGAAAATTACCAGAGTAATTTTCGTAAATTACCACGGTATTTTTCATAATTTACCACGCCCTTTGAAAATTACCGTAATTTTCTAGAAAATTCACCCATGTTAGAGATAATTTTTCATACAGATGAATTTCCAACATGTTCTTTTAAGCCAAGTTCACATTTCCGACGAGTTTAATAATAAATTGAGGCATGTACAACTCATTTTTGGAATATTTTACTTAAATTAAAACATTATAAGAGTAAAGCATTAGAATATTCTTCTTGAAAATTTATCATACTTTGACAAAAGAAAGCCAGATTACATGTTGCTGTCGTAGTTCTTTTTACAATTGTAAATATTTCTCATAGACTAATGTTGTATTAGGTATGGTTTAAGCATTGTTATTCCCTTCCTATAGTTATTGGCTTTCTTATTTAACCATACATTTGCTGTTTAATGCTTAATACTAAAAAATTATGGTACTTATCAAAAATTACCATGGTAATTTGCATCAGATAAAAATTATGGTAATTTTCCCATCTCTAGTTGGAGGGAATATTATATTGTGGACCCCTAAGCAACTTTTTGTTAAGAAGCCACTGCAAGGTTAGTCTCCTTCCTCCATTTCCAAATAAATTCTTCCCTTGCCATTCTACAAACCTAGGTCTTTGCTCCATTAAGGCCCCGTTTCCATTACTAACATTCTACCACGGTTATTTCAGCCGTCATAACCTACGTGCGTTCCAATTAGCTTCTTCAAACCATCGTAAAGCATCATTTTGTGACGTAGCAATACCAGTCTAAAGGACAATTGACGAACGAGATTTAAAAGCGTACGACTTCTCGTCTTATCAAGAAACATATGTATTATGATCACAATTGTGTTTTTCAACAATTAATCTCGTTCTATACACGCACCTGTGAAGTATCATCCTTAAGATTTATTGGTAAACTTATATAATTGTAGTACAATCTAAATAATATAAGGATTTATAAGAATATGAATTCATCTTTTGAACACTTGCTTTTCTGGACGGCTTAACTTCTGCTCTTCTTCATCATATTTTGGTTCCCATTACAAAAAGATACGACGGTAACCACTATTCCCTGATCTTACGAGGGTAACTCAATGCTAGTAGGACTATCTACCATGGTAGGCGTTTTCGAGCGTTTCCATTACTAGCATTCCGCGGGTAGAGAGTTACCGTCGTAGAAATGTCAGTAGTGGAAACGGGGCCTTAGCATAGCATAGCTATGCTAAATGGAGCAAATGATAAATTGTCAGTTGCCTGCCCAAATAATCAATAATATAAGTCTTTTATGAGAGTCGAAAATCTATAACCTATGGTTCAACTCAGTATGATGCTTCTATAGTGACCCTCTTCATCATCATGGTGCCCTCTTTCACAATTTTCATTACAATTCTAATTTATAACTTCCCTCCCATGATGAAGAACCAATAAGTGCAGAATGGGCTTGAAACAACACATCAACAGTTGTGTACATGTTTATCAATAAGAATGTAATTTATGAGAGGCTCATGATTTGTCAGTGATTCTAAGGCTCATATCTCAGTATATCTTAGTGATTCAACTCACAACTCGACACCTTAAGATTTGAAAAATCACTTGGACCATTCAAATCTTCCACAGATCTGTGGAAGATTTGAATAAAGAATAATACTCATCGATGTGCATTCCAGGATATTATAAGTACATTAAAAATGTAACCTATCAATCATGGCCCGGATTACCAAAATAAGCCATTTGACACCATATTACATCCTGACTACCATGCTGAAGTTGCATCGAAATACAGTGGTTTTCAGTGGTTGAAAAAAATTTTTATCGGTGGATCCAGCAATGTTTACCGTTAACTAGGTTTAAAAGAAGGAAGAACCCATCCGAGCCTTGTAGTGAGCAACTGCATGCAAAAATGGTGTCTCAAGAATAATCTAAACCAACCTTCTTTGAAACTTGATCGTTTTCTTCATTAAGGACTGGTATATGATAGCCATCTGTCCATCCTATAACTTTTAGTATTTCTTCAACTTTCGACGCCATATTGGTGATTAATTAATTTACTTTGCATGAAATTCAGCTTTTCTAAAATCTTTTATGCTACAGAAACAATACGAGAAATGCTATGAGCTCCCAGTTTATGTAAAATTAATGAACGGATGAAAAATCAGATGAAAAAAACATGGAAAAAGTTTCAATAAGATATCAGACCTGTTGTTGCATGTTATCACTTAAAAAAGTTTAAATTCCAAGAAGGCGACAAAGGTTTCAAGTTCGCGGTTGTTTACCGCGGACTTGGTCCACATCTCCTTGGCAACGCCATGACAAGGTAGAGTGAGGCAGTACGGGGCAACGGCGCGTGACGTCATCTAAAGTAGTACTTGTCACCATGGGGGCTTGTAATAATAATATAACTCCTAACGACGGCGTTATGAGGTGAAAGTCTTTATTGTAGCTACCATAGCCACCCCAGTGCCCATACGTTCATACCAGCCCCCTGAAACTCCTACCGGGTCTACACTAGTACAATAAGTGAGTTAAGTTAAAAGTTCGTTTAACGTGGTAGTGTAGCATCTTCATTTAAGAACACCTTCCATGAACGTTATACATGTTCATGACACCTTCACTTAAGTTACTTTAAAACCGTACTCAAGTCAAATATTTCCACACCGTTGGCGGTCTTCAAGTGTTATGCGTAATGTATTTTGAAATGTATAGGCTTTTATTTTTGTTTAGAGGTTTTTAGGCAGGAATAACTTTGTGCGAAAAGGCGAAGCAGTTATATTTTGCACGTGTGGGGGATAATGTAATATCCATAGATTGCGGTGAATTGGTAAATGTAGGAAGTTTTATAAGGCACCCGGTGTATTGTTAAAAGTTATAATTTTTGGTAATGTAATTAGATTAAAGTGGGTAAAATTAGCCTTAATGAATAATTTCAGTCTGTTGGAACTTTTGCTCATGATGTTTTAATGACGCGCAGGAAGTTACCCCACGCAGTCTCCACCCCAAGGTCAAATTTTCAGAGCTACCAACATAACTTCTTCATATACATTCTACCATAGAGTAAGTATACTTACTCGATTCTACACACTTATCGCGCTTTACTTGGTCCACCATCTTTCTGCCAAAAAGTATGCGATGTTTGGATTTGACGTTTTACAATGTGACTAGGTATATATTATAGCTTTGATGCAGCAGATATGTTAACGCGCTGGTTTCTCTGCTTTGAGTGCAATGAGATTAGATGCCATACATGTTGTTCAGATACCATGAGATCAGGGGCGGAATTCTGTACATGTCGACCGACGACTGTCGGTGTCGGTCGCGACCGACGGTTGTCGCTTGCACCGACAGCAGAGCAATTCTCTACAAGAGACATACCGACACCTGTCGATGCAAGCGAAGATTTGCTGACGTCATGCAGTTGTCGGTCGGAAACTGGCATCTGCGCGAGAGGCTAAATATTTCGTATTGAAGTTTTGCAAAAGAACAGAGATTATTATTTATTTATAAGTTCTCAAAAAGATGAGCATGCTATTTAAGTCGACCGATGTGCATTACATCCTCTATAAAAGTATTTTAATCGAACTCCTAAAAGGGACTATTTTGTTTTGTCTAAGGTGCGGATGATTACTATGATTACTATGGACACGGCGTAAGAACACGGCGCTTTCCGGCGAATTGCTGTTTGTTTACGTTCGAGCGACGATTATTTGCACAGGTTGTTTTAGTTTTTAATTTTCATGATATTTGAAGAAGTATCGCAGGGTGATATATTTTTTTAAATACAAATAATTTACAACATACTATTCTTGGACTTCAAATGTGGTCTTGAATGCTGTGCAACGTAATTTTGGAAGATAGTTTCTATCGCACGTCTTTTTCGGTTTTAAGCTGTGGCGATTATCCCATTGGAGCATTTAATTTCAAGTTTTAAATAAAGTTAGCATCATTAGGTTTCAATGTGCAAGAAACAACAGCGTCATTTTTTGTGATAATATATAAACGAAGGTTTTGCGTGTGTTTTGGCTGTGAGTGTTACATTATGGCATGCCAGTGATTACAAGCGTTATTTATGTGCTACGATGGATTGTGTGTCAAAGTGGTGATATTTATGCGTAAATTTGTTGATTTGATCTCTTTAAATAATGTGTTATGACATGAATAGTATTAAAAGTGTAACAAATACGTAGTGAGTGTTGGAGAAGACGTAACAGCAATCAGTTCGTTGTCTCTACCTTTGACTAAATTAAGATGTGGAATCTATTTGAATTGAAGTCACGGTGACTAGGTGAATTGTTCTTGTCTTTTAATTGAGTGTCTACGTCCCAGTGAATGGATAAACAGTGATGTGTATCATTATTCTTCATTCAGTGAATTTTGCCACCCCATGTTTCATCTAATAATTTCTTTGCATTGTTGTGTCCAATATGATTTTGTTGAAAAAGTAATTAATCCGTCTATATTTTAGGAAGATAATGACTAATTAGCAATAGGCATTAGGATTTGTCATTGGCCGATATTATTGTGTTATTGTAGAATACCATAAATTGTGAGTGTGGTTGGTTGTTTACGTCCAAGTGAAAGGGTGATTATTTGTTGTCTACTTATACAATTTATGTTGTTTCACTATCCTTCATTCAGTAAATTTTACCACCTCAAAAGTTGTGTTTTCATTTACTCGACTTGATGTCAATACCATGGATTGTTCCTCTATTTGAGTGCCGCTGCCTAGAAATTAAAGCCTAAAACCATAAGAATGTAACGGCGAGATTATTCCACTCGCGGCAAGCGGTTACAGTAAATTATTTATTGAATATGACGGTTCGGTGGTGAGGTATTGTAAGTTTCTTATTCCCTAGTGTGTTTGTTCCATGCACTTTGTTGAGTTTTTGAAAATCGTCTGTAAGGTACTTCGGCGTATTTGTGTTAAGGAGTTGATAGAGTAGAGGTAGTGTATGAAACAGACGTCGGGAACTAGGTTTTAATCAGGAGAGAATATTTATGAAACAAGTAGTGTGATCAGATATTTGCAGATTGAATATGAATCTAATGCAGGCGTTGAAAGACCGTTGAAGTTTTACTGACAGTTCCTGAAATATATCTTGAAAAGCCACATCAGCGTAGTCAAAGTGGGGTAATATTAATGCGGAAATTAGTTGTTTCTTAAGGGGGGCATAGACTGCAGTCGGTGATAGGAAATGCCCATACTTAGCCGATACGTGCTGTGGATAAGTCCCCTCTTTCGAGTTTCTGCATTAAGTTTCGTCGCTAGGTAATCAGGGGTAGCATTCTCTTGGCTTCTGTTGTGTCACTTTACCTCGCCCATCTTGGTACTCTTGACTGAATAGTAGAATATGAGCTCTGCTATACGTTTTGCCTCATCGTGATCACTGTGGGCAGACTTTGATGCCGAGGAAGGGCCGTTGATAATCATTCTCAGCAAAGCTACAAGAGACGCATGTACACCGCCGTTGCAGCTACCGTCTTCAGTATTCCCGCCGAACATGTCAGATCTCACTATCTTCGCAGCTTCACTCAAAGTGGCACCCGAGCTCTTTCATAGCACCTGCCTGCAGCTTCGCAAGATCTGCCATGCTGAAGACTGCATTATCTCCGGCCGTTTCGCGAGTTTCATTGATCTAAGCCACGATAGTCGCGAAAGTGATGCTGCGAATCTGGCGCCGTGAGTTGTTAGCACTTGAGTCATTCTTTTCACTGGCTCTTCTCCTGTTTTTGTACTCAGAAAGACATTTATTGTGCCTCTAATGATATTAAATAACAGCGTTCAGAAATGTTTGCTAAAACCTTCGAATATTTGAGTGCAAGGGCTCAGTCAGTAATAGTTTGACAGCAAGATGTCGTCCTCACGTTACTCAGGTTATTTTATCTGGAGCCCGGCAAATCACAAAAGAGGCAGGTTCCTTGTTTGTACTTCGTAGAGTGGCACCTTCGAGATTTGACTGGTGACGCATGAGAAGGACCTGCCTCTTGTCTCGTCTTGTTAGCTCTCTCATGAGCTCTCTGAAGCTTTGTGCTGTTGCGCTGTAAGTCACATGATTTGTGCCACGATGCCTTGTTTTCGATATAAGTTTTCTTTAAACCTGCGTCGATGTTCAGGGCAGGTATGTCCATATCTAAAGGAAGTTCTCCTATCTCGTAGAGAGCAAGTAGATTTTTCGCTAGTGAATCTTAACCTTCATCTATTGTGGATTGTGTATTTTTTGTAGGATTAATCAGCCTTTCATTTGTGTTGATTTGACACAGCATGCAGCGTTCCCACTCGATGCCTGACATGATACAACCATGCAAATAACACCCAACCCCCTTCAAACTTAAAGTATCCTCCACTTTAAACTAAAGGAAAAAAGAAGGCATGATTCGTAACTGTCACCATCAACAACTAATACCATGCAAACGCCACACTGAAAACCTCTTTGAATAGGAAGAATAATGATCGTTATTACTTACATGTACGAAGTAGAGCTTAACAACACATACACAACACTATAGCGGAATATCCATACAAACACCTAACTTACAAACGCACACTACTGCACACGCTGAACTTACAGCTTATTATCCGTCAACACCACTTTTCTCACTCAATACACGACTGGAAACTATGTGACTTGCATCGGCGCTACTACAGCGCAAGCGTCCGGCAAGCCATGAGCGTACGACAAGGGCGCCGTCTTCTTGAGTTTTGTTACGTGTCTTAAGTATATATAAAATGTATACTTTGAGCGACAGAACACTTAATTAGTGCATTCATATTCGTCATACGCGCGACAGATATACGCAGAAACCATCCTTTCTGCGTGCAAATCATGCAACATAGTCGTGTATGACAAAAAAACAGTACTTTCCAAGTGATATATGCAACCCGCGATACACGGACCCTGCATGGTTGCCGGCAGTGGCTACACATCTTAAATGGTCCTATGTGGCCCCAGGAACACGTGTGCACTGTCGCATTCTTTAATCACAAAATGCAAGGTACCCTCTGAAATAGGACATTAACGTCCCCACTAGTAGGAATGGATAACTTAAGGAGAGAGTTGATGGGGATGTTGACGAAAAGGGCAAAATCAAGGATATCAGGACGACTTCCTCTGTTGTTGGAACGGAAGGTCGGTTTCTCGGATTTCTCCATCAATTCTTATTTTGAAAACTTCAAACGCGTTTTTTCTCCAAATATATTCCCCTTTATTCTTGCTATATCAATTCTGTGGACTGAAGTTGAGCTAATAACAAATAATTATAAGCTGCTAAATCGCAAAAATACTGTTGGAGCGATGTTTTCATGTGGACAAATCACAAAATTTGCTCTCGCAATATGGATGTTGAACCACCTAGAATCTCATTATTAATAAGCTTATATTTTTACACTTAAAATATATACGAACACATTAATATTTATCATCATTCACGGTCGATATGCTTGCATTTTTTCACCTCCCTCGTTAAACGAGGTGCCAAAGATGTTTATTTTAAGTCCTTTGAAGGAGCTGAATAATTCTTTCATAACTATTTTCTTCTATGAATGCGACACGGTATCATCCATTGACCTAATTACCTTGCTAACCTTGCTAATATAGTATTAATTGGTTTAGCTAGCAGTAAGGTATTATTTTAAAGATAATACAGATATAACTATATATATAGACATGGCCTTATAAGCGTACCATGTTTTTTTTCGAATAGGAGTATTTTTGGAGGGATAGAACATGAGAAATTGGCAATTCAACGGCATTATTCCAAACGTTTTGTACCTGTCACTTGCCCATGGTTATATAGTGGCTGGGCTGTCATTCCAATGAAACTTTGATTCATATCTTGGAGCACAAAACAGTCATTGACCACGGTGACCTTAGTTTTAAAAAAACATTTTAAAAGCAAAAAAACAGCTCCGCTTTCTTTGCTGGTGATGAAATCACACGCTCCACCTCTAACTATAAGATATTCAGAACCATTTCATAAGAAGACTAATATCCATGACAACAGTGCCTAGGGTGCACTAGTCTACCGGAGTCCCATGTATCTATGCCATTACATTCAAACACAGCCAATTAAGTTCCCAATATTCACTACGAATATCAAGCATGGCAACATATCTGAGGAAGCCAGCTGGAACGCTGGAGAAATATTGTCCATCAAAAATGGATAAACGCAGATGGAAACCGATGATAGAAACAGATCATTTAAGTTTTTACGTATTTCTTGTATGTTTGCAAAGCAAGTCTCTTTCACATGATAATTATTTCAACTTCCCCATACGCTTTTAAATCCTACTCTCGGTATTTTTCCGATCACAACTGAAATATATATTTAAAAGCCCTTATTTTGATCAGTGCTTAATCAGAAAGTATTTTACCTTGTTTTTCATGTAAAGTGTAAAACAATCCTTGTTGAGGTAAAAAGTTCTTGGCTTCTCTAGCGAAATTGGGAGATATAACACCTTTGGATTTAGTTCAAAATTATTTTCAAAGATCATTTCTATACTTTTTAACAATATCGTAAAACGGAATAAACTAGTGTAACATCTCTCTAAAATCATCTACATGTACTTAGGCCGCTTTTGAATCAGTTGTGAACCTGGTGTGTTAACTTTTCCACAGCTTCCGAGATCTGATGTAAAACTAATGTATCCCGTAACAATTCTATTGTCCGTTACAATTATATGAAAGTGGAATGCAGGCAAAGAATGTTGTAGAGTAGTGTCCGTAGTAATTGGCTTGAGCGTAAGTGGGTGACGGGTATGGGAGGATGATGAAAGACGTACGTAGATTAAAAATTCGTTCAATGTTACTTCTTTTCCATTCTGGCGTTCCCTGTACCATATATATGTATCTCCAGATCGCGGATAGAATTGGCGGAGAGGAGTTGTTAAACCAAAAGTTAATGATGATAAATAAATTGCCATTTGGCATAGGGAAATATACAGGCATAAAAATCAGTAAATACAAGATGTATGACATGAGATTCACATAAGCGCGCGGGCGTAGGAACGTGCTCGCACGCACTGACCCATACCCTCACGCAAAATTTCCAAATTCCCTCCCCCACCCAAATTGTTCCCTGGATTGTGAAGTAAGATGGAAGTGATGGAAGGATGGCGGGGACTACTGAAGCGATGGCTATGGAGTATAATATATAGTGGAGGGAATGAAAGTCATCGCGGTTGCATTCGTAATGAATAGGAAACTTGGTAGAAAAGTAGTGTATGCAAAACAGGAGAGGGATAGGATCAGAGTCGTGGAACTAATGGCAGTTCCAATGAATTTAGTTATAATCCATGTTTATATGCCTACCTCGAATCATAGAGAGGAGGAGATAGATAGTGTATACGTTCAGCTAGAGGAAAAAACTGGTAGGAAACCTGGGAGTAAGCACTTGGTAATAATGGTATTGGAACGAGGTGGTGGGTGAAGGAAGAGATGGGCGGGAGGTGGGCGATTACGGGCTAGGAAGGAGAAACGACCTGGGGCGGAATTCTGTACATGTCGACCGACGACTGTCGGTGTCGGTCGCGACCGACGGTTGTCGCTTGCACCGACAGCCGAGCAATTCTCTACAAGAGACATACCGACACCTGTCGATGCAAGCGACGATTTGCTGACGTCATGCAGTTGTCGGTCGGAAACTGGCATCTGCGCGAGAGGCTAAATATTTCGTATTGTAGTTGAAGTACAGAGAGAAGGTTTATGAGATAATGGGTGAGGATCTTGGAATTAGATCAGTGGAAGATGAATGAGGAAGTTGAAAAATGGAATTGTAGAAGCGGCGAAAGCAACGGTAGGCGTAGTCAGCGCAACTATAATTAGAAAACTGTGGATCACGAAGGAGATGATAATGAAGATGCAGGAGAGAAGGAAATGGAAGAGCGTAAACTCAGAGCTAGGTAAGAGAAAAGACTGAGAATTAAAGAACAGGCTTAGAAGAAAAACGAAAAAAGCAAGAGAGGCGTGGTGGAGAGAACAGATCGACTCGTTTGAGAAATATCAAAAAGAGGGAAGAGCAGATGCATTATATAGGAAAGTAAAGGAACTGACTGAGGAAGGAGTAATATGGAAGGGGAATTACAACAATAAAAAAAAGACGGGAAAGGTGATCGTAGAGCCGAAAGAGATCCAGGAGAGGTGGAAGGAGTATGTTGAAGAGCTGTATGGTAAAGAAATAAGGCCAAATAGGTTAGATATATAAAGAGAAAACGATATCGACAGAGATGCCATCGGACCAAGTGTCCTAGATAGTGAAATCGAAAGAGTTTGACGAGGCATGAAAAGGAATAAGGCGGTGGGAGTAGATGACATACCTGCAGAGTTTTTAAAGAGCATGTGGAAGAACGGAAGAGGAGAACGTTTTGCGCTTATTCGTAGGATTTATGAGGATGGAATGTGGCCGGAAGACTTCGCGAAGAGTGTACTAATTCCTATACCAAAGAAGAGTAAGGAAAAAACGTGCGAGGACTATAGGACAATAGGCTTTATATCCCACGCGGCCAAAGAAGCTCTGAGAATTATAAACAGAAGGCTAGAGAAGAAGACAAATGAATACCTTAGTGACAACCAGTTCGGGTTTAGGAGAGGGGCGGGAACGCGAGACGTTATAGCGGTGATAAGGACGCTAGTAGAAAGAAACTTAGAGTATGGGCAGGATGTTTTTGCATGCTTCGTAGATTTCGAGAAGACGTTTGATCGGGTGGAATGGACGAAATGAATGGGAGTGTTGAAGAAGTTAGGGGTCGATTGGAGGTCAGGCGTCTGATTCGGAATATGTATATGAACCAGACGGCGCAGGTTAGGGTAGCCTATGGAGAATCGGGATGGGCCACAATAGGAAGGGGAGTGCGGCAAAGGAGCTCACTTTCGCCGTTGCTTTTTAACGCGTATTCAGAAGAAATGGTATGGGAGGCATGGGGGGATAACGAGGTAGAAATAAAGGTTGGAGCTGATAAAATCAATGATGAATGCGTTAGAGGTGCAGTGTGAAAGGCATGGGATGAAGATCAACTTCAAGAAAATGAAAATTATGAGATTTTCTAGAAGAATGATGGTGGTGCTGAACATAAGGGCGGGAGGGTAAAAGAAAGAGTAGGTCGATCAGTTTACGTATCTGGGTATTAATTTAGAGGAGAATGGGTTTAGTGGTAAAGACATTATTTGTAGAATTGCACTCGCTAAAGAAGCATTTTCGAAGAGAAGGGAACTGATGAGGGGTGGTCTGAGAAGAGACGTGAAGAAGAGGATGAAACCTTTAATATATTCCGGAGACTCGCCTTGAATTAAAATGGCTCGGTGGCTCACGTACTGACTGGCAAGACGGAGTCCCGCTTTGGATCACGATTTAAATCAGGCAAACTCAAATGGATTTTTTTTGGCAAACACCCTCACTTACGTGTGCGCAATGTATATGAATGACATCATGCTTGCATTACCCGGCATAAAATCCTCAAAAGATATACGAAGCCTGTACGATGTCATCGTATTTATAAAAAAAACTTTACTTCCATTACAGTTACGACCAGATATTTTCTGAAAGATTACATTTACTGCATGTCCCTCATAATGGGGAGCATGATTGAAATTTATTCCTAATATTTAAGTAACGTAACTAAAGATATTTCCTCAGTAACTCAAATATAAAATCCATGTGTGTAAGTAAGTATACGTCAATTGCAAGCATTAATAATTGCTATTGATAAATTCAATGGTATCAGGTGGAACAAGATGGGATGATTCAAAATGAAAAGTTCTGGTAAGTTTCTACAGATATCTTATTTTGCAAAATTCCTTTTGAACCATTAATAATTGCATTTAAAAGGTGCAAAAACATTTGAAAAAGTTCCAAAACGGCATCTCAGTGGCTTGAAGACTCCGCACGGTATTACCTATCTTATTTGAATTTATTTAAACGCGAATGACAAAATTATACTTGCTCATTGCAAATGGAATAAAAACTATATTTTCGTCAAATTACGAAAATAATCGCGAGCTTCATGTGGAATTTCATGTCATATTGCTGTTAATGATACCATTCCATGACATCCCTTGGGTTCTCAATGACGCATTTTTCCATGCCACCCAGCGTGATTATTTTTTAAGAAGAAATGTTACAATAATACAACATTGTATTCTGATAAAATGCATGCACTTTAAGTTGAAGAATACGTACCTACTTCAAATACAGATATGTAGTATGAAAATAGGGCATGTTCCCCATTCCGAATGGCCTCTCCATTTAGCTTTTGCTCTACCAATTGTACGTGATGAAAGCCACCCTTTTTATACCTAATGCACGAAATGTATTTTTGTCCCAGGGTGACGGTGGTATTCCTCTAGTTTGCCCTTATCTGAAGCACCCAGAGCGCTACATACACTCTGGCATCGTGGCTTGGGAAATTGGCTGCCATCAGCAGGGAATCCAAGTCCAGATAGCATGCAAACTTGCGACAAACTTGTCATAGGCTTGCCATTGGCTTGTGACGACAAAGCTTGTCGTGGCAAGTTTGCAGCAAACTTGCCGTGGCAAACTAATTCTAGCTTGGAAGCTATCTGCAAGCTTGAATAAAGCTTGCTAGTTATATGAACACATACTAGCTGTAGACTTATACATCACACCTGCAGAAGACATGCCATATCGCACCTTTTAGCAGATTTGTCATATCATACTTGCTGCAAACTTGTCATATCACACCTGCAGCCGACTTGTCATGGCATACTTGCTGCAAACTTGTCATATCAAACCTGCAGTAGACTTGTCATATCATACCTGCTGCAAACTTGCCATATCACACCTGCTGCAAACAGCACACTATATATGGATATACAAAGAAAAGTATAAACACTCGTCTCTGTCAGATATTTCGATGGCCACAGCGACATTTCTCAACAAGAAGAGTAAACTATAGTGAACAGAGGAGAAGGTGATGAGTGACGGTTAAACAGGGGAGGAGGAATGGAGCGGTGTTTCTCATCAATGCAGATCATGCAGGATAGTAAATATCAATTTTATTCTCCTAAAATATCAATTATTTATCAAATTATCAATTTTACTTATAATCCATTACAGTAAATAATTACTCTATGGAGATACTATCGAAGATGATAACGACAGGTTGCCCTCACAGTTTTTGCACTCGTTATTCTACCCCTCAAGTGCCCCAGTATTAGTAATACCATGCGCAGTAGCATCATACGTCAGTCCGACATCGTTTTCATGTCGGCAAAGTCGGCCGACGTATACGACATTGGGCCGACATTGGTTTACAGCATTTCGGGCCAATCTACAGCCGAGTCACGGATATACGTAATAATAATCATTCGAATAATCGTGGCGGTTGCCGCTACATATCGAGCGAACAACCCTTAAGTACACGTACAACCAGTGAATCCTAAATGACGACCAAAAAATGTTAAGGAATTTAAAACATACATTCTGAAAATCAAGACGGTTTTGAAAAATGCGGGCCCGGATCGCCGAGCCGAACAAATGAAGAACATTATATCTCTGCGTGTTGGCGGGTCTGGCAGACAGAATAGAATTTTCCTAGTTAACTGAGTTTCTGGCTCTCACCTGTAACTCATATGGCCATGGATACTAGATATATGTCAAAAAAGTTTTTAGACACAATGCATGAAAGTTTTACTCGTCCATTTTGGCATTTACGTGAGTTGGGATCAGAAGTGCCTGTTACTGATGTGCCCTCCAGAATTTCAACGAGGACAGATTGAAATCACTTCGCCAAACTATAGAAGCGAGGTAAGTTGTTTTTCTTATTTACTTATTTTTATTACGCTGAACACGATAGCCCGTATCTCCATCGCTCTTTAAGAAATTCGGCCCCTATTTAGATTAAGTTCACCATGTGAGTTGTTGTGTGTTATTCTTTCTCTGTACCAACAGTTACCTTTTATTGTATTTTCAATAAAAAGCAATAACATAGTGAACTATTTACGATTGGGGTTCGTCTACATCGAGGCCTCTTAAGTTAACTCTCTTTTCCGTTTTTATCAGCTGTTACAACTTGAGAATGTATTTGTAATTTCCAAATGTAACGTTGGCTTCTGCCTTTTTAAGTGTGGTGCACTCGTGATTTCTTTCAGCTTTAGCTTCTTGAATGCATATTGGGTAATATTCTAAAATCCATTTTTACTCGGGAAACACAATTCTCAGTTAACTGGAATAATAAGTTATTAGTCCTATGCCATGCACCTACCTAATTTCATTTTTTTCTGAGGTAAACAACTTATCAAAAGTTTTGAGAGGTGTTCCTTGCAGTTGGTACCTGAAAATAACATTTTGCTTGTTTGGTTCACATAACCTGTGATGAACTATAAGGGCTACTTACAGTTAGTGCATAGTGGTGTAGTGAGAATCATTGCTTAAGAATATGTGTTGATCAGAAAGTGTTTGATATAAGCTAACTTATATGCTCTGTTGATTTGGATATTGTATTCCAATACAAAATCTATTTGAGTGTTGTATACTAAAATAAATTATTTAAAATTATTTCTTATATTACACAGTGGTTATAACTTGTATTTCTAGCTGGGATCCGGCAGCATGTCCTACTCCAACAGAAGCTGAAGTGAATATCGAAGTGCGTGTAAGTTTGGCACAGGCCCATGACCGTGAGGGAGGAAGATCTCTGCAGCAAAATGTGTGTGTGATGTAAGGACAATAGAGGGAATAAGAGAAGTAAACGTTTGGAGATTTGGTTTATTAACTCTCTCATTAAAAGTCTCAATTTAGATGCAGTCCAATCAAAAAATGTGCAAGATTCTTATTTTTTCATTATACACAAATAATAATCACTCAGGACTTCGCCTAGTGCCTTTCTGCACAGTGTTTATTTGCTATTCAGTCCAAAACATCTTCATAAGAATGTATGTAATGAATTAATAACTTTTTTACTTTAATAAAAGTTATATTATTACTGTACCTTAGCATTTTAATTACATATATTTTATTCCTGTGATATTTTTTTTCTAAAGACCACTTTATTATGAAAGATTTTGTACAAACGAATGTACGTGAGATTGTACGTTTGTCTCAACGAAATTAGAACAGGTTCTATTTCCCGTGCAGGCATTGAGACATTCGCACAAGCGTTCATACAATTTCCCACTTTACACGATACATTTTGCCTCATACAAGAGTTCACGGAAGAGTTTGTACAAACAAATGTACCGTGTAAAACGGCCTTAACACTAGGTTAGAGGATAAAGTGAACTTGTAATAATACAGTTCTTTTTATGAGAGGTTTCACCGTAGGATTAGGAATTTCTAGTATAACTAGCTTGTTTGAATGATTTGACTGCTGCATTGGGTCTTGCAGAATATAAGCTTCTCTGATAATTAGCTGAAGAGTGAACAAATTTACAATGAGTTCCTTATTATTGTTCATGTTTAATCACCTGCTTTAAGTTACAGTGAGGATTTTATCCATGTAATTCAATTCTCTCTGAATTATGTTCTCAATAGTATTACAATAATTATTTAAGCCTAATTCCTTATATTTTGTCACAATTCTAGTATTCATTGGTGCACTGAATTCGATCTCATGTGATAGAATAATTTCAGAAAATATATTTGAGTTTGTTGGCATGTGGATTTAATATAATTTTCATATGCTGCATCTAGGTTGATTTTATGCAGGGCCTATGTCAGCTTGATGTTGGACCTGTGTCGGCTTGTGTTGGGCCTATGTCGGGCCTGTATAGGCTTGTAGGCCTGATGTCGGGCCTACTTCGGATGGTAATGTCGGCTGTAGCCCGGCTAAACGTTATTATTACGATGTCGGGTGACATCAGCTGCCGATGTCAGGTCGACCTACAGCCGACATATGCCTATGTCGGCCCGACATTGGAGTGCTTCCTGGGCGGTATCATAGATATGATTTCATTCTCTCATAACGGTATGTAAGACATGTATGTAGGCAGAGAAATTCTTGCTCGTGATGCTAGAAACTATTATAGAAAAAATAATCCTGCGGAGAATTTTTCAGTTTTGGTTCTTGTAAATTGAGGTTATTCTCCGTCATTAATAAAGTAGGAGACAATTTAAGCCTGTGTTTACCTAAGCCAGTGTCACTACAGAAATGGTAAGTGTGAAACTAGCTCTTTCTGCACATGATGAGACCTGTTTGCAGCAGGTGTAATATGGCAAGTATGAGTTGTGCATGATATGACCCGGCAGGTATGACACGACAAGTTTGCAGCAGGTTTGACATGACAAGTTTGTAGCAGGTTTGACACGACAAGTTTGCAGCAAGTTTAACATGCTACTAGGTGTCTACGCCAATGTAGCCCAATTCAGGGACTGGATCGATAAGATGATGAAGGAACACAACTTTGATACATCCTATTATACCCTCGGAGCCCCTTGAAGATTTTAAACATCTTCATATAGGCACAAGTGCAGAATATAGAGTTTCCTCAGTATTATTTGAGCACCTTTATTCAATTAAATACAAGTTTTAAACGATATTCTTAAATATTATCACGTTAATCGAATTTTTAAAAAAATTTTGAGACATGCTTCTATGCCAATTTCTGCAATGTATATGTAAATATGCCCACTTAAGCAAAAGTATTTTTTTAAACAATTCTCCGAAATATTTTTTACATCATAAGCTCCTTTTAAATGTGTTACCTTTTAAGGGAACCTTGTAGTAATTTTATCGACGGTTGCACCGCTGGTATTTAGGCGGAAATAAATATTTTGCTCATGTCTTCATGCATGAATAGGTTTCTTTTTTAATTTGGTTTTTTTCCTTTTAACTTGCAATGTACATTCGGTGTCTAGGAAATGTTATCCATTTTGAGTCTCAGAAACTTTTTCTAGGGTTTTCTTTCTAGTTCTAGGGTTTCTTTTACTATTTCTACTACTAGACTACTATTTCTAGGGTTTCTTTTACATACTGTTGAATTGGAATAAGTGGTGAACATATGTTTTCCTATTCGAACGTACCATTTCGAAAATAATTGATGCTCGAACCTGTAAACATTTTGTCCAGGGATTAAAATTTATTTTTAAATATAATTTTTTTAATTTTATTATTTTCCAAGGGTGCTGGTCTACATCTACGAAGTATCCTGCAAGCCAAGGAATTTTCTGCTTCGACGTTGCGCAAAAGATTTAACCTGTTAGGCATTACACTCCTTCAGGTATAATTTGGAGAAGTGCACCAACCCTATAATATATTTTCAGATGGGGTGCCAGTGAAACCGTAGTTGTATTTCAAATTTCAATTCCTCTGCTTTAAACACCTCACTGAATTTGGTTACCTGCTGCCTGTCTGTCAGCAAATTGAACAACCGACAGGCTGTGGAGCGGCACATACTAAATCTCATCAGCTAACCATTTAGAGAAAAATGCATTGTGTGAGTTAGACTAAGTGGGTACTTTTTTCCTAGTTTCAGTTGCATTGTATACTATGCCAAAGAGAGTGAAATTTGCCATGAAAATATCATATGACTTGACCAGGATTTGAACCCAGATCTCCCTACTGCCGGTCAGGTGTGTTAGCCATGTACACAACCAAGCCATCTTGATTCAAGACAAATTTCAGCGGGGGTTTAAACGAACAAATTGTTCTTGTCCCCAGTCCACATTGTAGCAAAGGAGACTTTGTTGTGCATGATATGCCATGGTCGCAGAGAGTAAACACAACATTGTTGCTCAACACACCTAACCGGCAATGGAGAGATCCGGGTTCGAATCCCGTTCAAGTGAAATGATTTTTTCATAGAAAATTTCACTCTCTTTGGTGTGTATCTTTACACCCGTGCGTGTGACTGCGTACCACATCATTTGTGCAGTCACAATGATTGGAAAGTTGTCAATTGTATCTACAATTTTAAGTGCCACTTGTGTATCTTCTTTAGCTGTAGACATTACATTTTACAGTGGAACAGAGAATGTATTTCACAAATCATCCAGTTGACCCCTGCACTGCAAGTAAATTCCAGGTCGGGTGTACTAAGCCACTTTTATTTATTATAATCCTTTTTATTTTATTTAATTTATTTTATTATATTTTTTGTTATTAGCCAGTTTATTTTGTGTAGTTTATAGTGCCATGGTAATACTTATAATTTCAAAATCCAATCCATCATTTTAATCTACTGATATATTGAATATTTTCAAAGGTTTACATTTGGTAGTTGAATTTGGATTAATAATGCATGTACCATTTCCCATCACATGATATTCATCCATCCCCTCTCCGGTGTACCAGTGAAGGAAAGCCTTCCTCCTGAACACAGCTGTAAATTGTTCAGATATTCTCTTGAACAGTTCTGCAGTTCAGAACATGTTTACTGCAAGCTTGCGAAGGTCAGCATTAAGTTGTCCAGGAAATCTGAAACACGTAGTAACCCCAGACATTGTTGCAGACACAAGATGATTGAGTTCTCCATACGTTGGAGTGGTCAGCTTCAGAGTTCGGAAGCAGATGTCATAAAGACCTTCATTATCAATGCAATCTGTGTTTTCAATGAGCTGGTGTACAGATAAGGTGGCATTGTAAGGTTCTACTACAGCATCTGACTCCTGCAATAATATGATGATCAGTGTTCAATCCTAAAGATGAAGGAACTATTTTAAGGTTAGCCATTATGACTTCAAGTAAGAGTAAATTTACCTTTGGTGAAGGGACAACGCTGAAGGTGTTCATGATCCTCTCTGGGTACTCTTCCCTTATTTTGGAGATAAGTAGAGTTCCCATGCCAGATCCTGTCCCCCCTCCAAGTGAGTGTGTGAACTGAAATCCTTGGAGGAAGTCACAGTTCTCAGCTTCCTTCCTCAGGATATCCAGCACTGAATCCACCAACTCCGCTCCTTCTGTGTAGTGTCCTTTGGCCCAGTTATTTCCAGCCCCACTCTGACCAAACACAGAATTATCTTGGTCTGGCCCAAATGGCCCTGCCCTTACTGAGTCCATAGTTCCTGGCTCTAAATCAATAAGTATTGCTCTTGGAACATATTTTTCTCCTGAAAATAAGAAGTTGCATTTATTATCTTATTGTACTAGCCAAACAGTTCTCAAGAGTACACTTTTGATAACTACTTCATATTCCACCGTAATACAACAATATACTCAATATTTATTTGCAACCAGGAATACTTGGAAGCTTAGTTAATATCATAGATATTAAAAATGTTTAAATAATATATTAATTTCTTAGCCTATTCACTGCTAACTGAACTGTAGCACGCAACAGTACTTGGCATTTAAATACCCCAGTGCGCATAATTTTTTCGGTATTCAAACTCGTTTGCATGTAAAATGCACATATATGCATACGTAGCACTGATTTCAATGCTCCACCCATAGGCGTATATGCATGTGTAGTGCTGGCGGCACTGCTCCGGCCAAACAAATAAATGCGTGCGTAGCAGTGAATGGGTTAAAATATGGGATCAAGCTTCATTTAAACTATATTTAACAATTAGTGAAGCCAATGCAGATAAATGCAATTTGCGAAAGTAAAGAAGTTTGTATTGATTTAGTGTAAAGATGATTCAGATTTTGAGTTAAAATCCAGAAAATTGGATGCTAACATTGAAAAATCGTAATAATGTTTCCAGATAGATTCAATATTTGAAAGAGTATTTGCCTATTCTGTGCTTTATTCTAATTCAGTATTTCCCATGTATCTTAGGATTTTTTTTCTGCTCTATTAAGTATCTGATCATTATAGGAGCGTTTGACATGTGGATCATCATTACTTTTACAGAAAAATTACCAATTTTTAAAGGAGGCATGGCATCTGTTGTATTTCATCATTTACCCATTGTCTTTTGAGCACTGTGCAATCTGTCTTGAGCTCTGGTAAGGGACTCTCCATAATCCACGTAGACAAAAATAGGCCACTTATATACACCCCCACCTCCCATCGTGGACACTCGTAGACTTCATCCGGACCCCCCACCCCCCATCGGCTCTCCCATTTGTCCACGAAGGCTTTTCTTTTTCTTGTGGAAAAAGCTGTGAAATGGGTTATTAATTAATTGTCATGGACTATCTGCAATTTAAGGCTGATTTTAAGGAAACCGGCCACCGATACAACATCCTTGCAACCTTTCACAACACTGATTGTGCCGTGGTAATGTCACTCTCGCCACGTCATATCGACTATTGTCTTCGTAGACATCCCTCCAACCACCCCACCCCCCAATGTCGACCTTCGTTGACAAATCTTGTACCCCCCACCCCTTTTTGGTGTCTACGTGGATTATGGATAGCCCCTAAATGACATAGATATGTAAAAGGAGTGTGATTTTTTGGTTTAGTCACGGAATAGAGAATGGATTAGGGTCAATTAATGAAACAGATTTGATTGAGGAGTGAATTGTGTGAGAGGAAGGGGTATAGTTAGAAAGTTATGGGTGAATGTGGTAGAAGAGACTTTGGTGAGGGGTAGATATTAGAAGTTTTAAGAACAACTGCCTGGATGAAATGTGACGTCAGTCCATACAATCTATGGCAGGTTCGAAAGCATCTTAGTATAGGGGTATATTAAAGGTATACTTTTAATGTACCCCTATACTAAGATGCTTTCGAATCTGCACCCTATAGGGTGAGGAAAGGTGTCAACCCCCCTCCCCACCTAATTCCTAAGGAAATGGAAAAAATTGTTATTCTTCAACGCATGCATGCTCCCCCGCACCCTTGGTTCCCATACCCCTAATAAAGTTAGTTCTTCAATGCATGCATACCCCTGATGTCCCTTGCAAATTATCGAGTGACGTTCTCGGCTCCCATTTGTTGAGGTTATGTAATCCCTTCAGTAAGTTCAAGGAATACTGGTATTTTTTCTGATTTCTTTGGCTGTTATGGAGCTTGATTTTGACGATTGAAAGCTGACACAATTGTGTCAGCATTCGACCCTCAAAATTTAAGTTACCTAGGTAAAGTGGATAAACCAATTTTATCTAGTATTTATATTACAACGTTGAACAGACCCATAAGTCTCATGAAGGTCTTTATAATTACATGTGTTTGCCATTAATAGTCCTTAAGTTGGTTCAATATTAATGCATTTGTATAGCAGCATTTAATCTAAAATGGAAGAATTTAGATAATACGTATTCGTGGATTTCTTAACTTTTGAACGTTAGCCGTTTTTGTAACGGTTATCGAGTAAAAATTTACCTATGTCTCAAGTTAAAGTGAGAATATTGTGGGAGCCCTAAAATTGACCTTAGTTTTTTTAAGATTAATTTTACGACAGCGTAGGCTAAAGCTTCAAAATGAATTATCAACGCCTTACAATTTTAAAAACTCAACTTTTGGAAGTAAGCATTGTATTTGCCCATTATAAGCGGATATCCCGCCCACCATTTCCCCGCAGCCTGACCCTAAAAGGACGCGAACATCAGGGAACATAAAGTTTTTTCTCCTGCCAAAAGTAAAAAAAACGCTTATACATTCCTATTATTGCTCAGATTTTATCGTTTTCTAATCGTATTTAAGGATAAGGAGCTAAGGGTTGAGGATTAATACTCTCGTCCTTTATTTCCAAACAGCCACCTCTTACGCCTTCCAGGTAAATTTAACCTTTATCCGCCGGATTTAAATGGACGCATACCCGGAGCCGGGATGTTGGCACTCATGGCATGCAGCGAAAACATTTAAAGGGACTTATCGGGCACGTTGGGCGATACTACTGAATTAAAACTTCTACGCATTATAATACATTGACGCAGCCACGCTGAATCGTTGAAGGCAAGTAGACTGACCGGCAATCCAGCTGGAGGAGGGTGAGGGGAAATTTCCGGCTCTTCATTTCGTCCACAGCTGAACCCCAACAATGGCATTGAAACAAGGTTGCTCCTCGGACCTATTGGATTTGTTCGACGCCCGGATAGTTTTGTTGACCAACCCGCCAATTCTACGTCTACTTACTACCCTGCGAGACGTGGGACAGGAGGTATTAGGACAACAGTAATGTTCAGAGCAGGGGCGGCTCCAGACCAGAGGTTCGGGTGCGGGGCACCAGCGGCTCTAGGGGGTATGGAATACCCAGGAAAAAGGCAGTTCGTGAGTTTCGTCCTGGAAATTCGTAACAAACTATGTGCAAAATGACAAGTTATGAGTGGTTTCGAAGCAAAAGTTTGCCTTGATAGTTATTTACTAAATGCATATTTCCCTTTTAGATTACCACCAAGTTTCGACTGATTCCAAAATTATTTAATTTACATTCGCATTTAGCTTGTGGTTTTAAAAACAGTTTTTGTTTACATAAAATTTAAGTGGATAAAAGGAAAATAACCAAAACTTCAATAGCAAATATGCGACAAAATAATTTAGGCTTTTAATTTAATGTTTACGACAAATTCGCCGCGTTTTGGTAGGGGGGGCGGGGAACAATTGCCCTAACTCCTTTGGGGCCGCCAATGGCAAAGAGGAGGGAATAGGAAGAGGGAAAGGACAAAGATGAATTGCATGAAAACGGCGTGTCGCAAAGTCACGCTCTGTGTTTGTTGTTATAGTGGCTAATAGTGCCTGCAAAAAGGAAACGTTTATATCTATACGGAAGTATGCATCTTTCTAATTTTTGAGCTTCTATCAGTTCTATACATATATCTTCCTTGTCGTACTGAAACTCGCATGTTCTGAATTGCTAACGTAATTTATGCCTAGCGTGTAGCCTCAGAGTCTTTAGCGGGTTACAACCTAGTCTTTCCATTACCTATATCACACTGTTTGCTCGTAGCATTATATAACGAAGCATGTGGATTTCATTTGTATTTCATTTATTCTGCTAGTTAAATCTTTCTGCGTATCTTGTAAGCGTATGGGGGCAAATCCATTTCACATAATCAAAATTTACCGAGATCTACTTGTTAGGTGGAAAGATTAAATAGAAACGGGTACTAAAAGTATTTTTGCTAAACGTGTTTCGACGGCTAAGGTCATTTCGCACATACTGCCTGCCACGTGCAGACAAGGGCAACAGAACTCGGACGAATCAGTGGATCACCCATCCAGATTCGATCCGAGCCCAATGACGCTTAACTTCGATGTCTAATCGGGAATTCTCCCACTTCCCCGCTTACCCATCATCCTTCCCTCAATCATGGCTTTTAGCATCCCCTCGCTCCTCGTTACCTATTCTAAGGCCGGAAAACCGTCGTTCAGGAGCTGCCGCGGTAGCTCTCGTGGATGTTGTCGGTAGCTCGCGCAAGGCTAGCTTTACTGTCCTGTTCTTTTTAATGAATCCAACGGGTTTTTCAATCAACTTTCATTCTATCTTCGCTAGCTCGTCACTTATTTTCATATTTAGAGAATAGCTATTTGTGTCGAGTTTGCTGACCTCTGACCAATTCCAACCGCCGACTCTGCCTTCTAATCTCTTCACCCACCATGTCAAACACTCTCTCGTTCCTCTTCCCTTTCATCAATCGCACTTTCTCAATTCTCCTCCACACCCACATCTCAAACGCCTCCTAGTAGTCTCGTATTTCCTCAGCGACCAGGCTTCTACCATACACACGCTACACTCCATACGCGAGGAGTCGCCAGCTGGCGAAAGTCGCGTGAATAGTCACGCGAGGAGTCGCGTAAAATGTGAAGACCAGTAGCGTAACCAGGGAAGCAGGGGGGCGATGTCCTCTCCGCCCCTTGTGTTCTGGCGCCCCAAAGCCTGAGAATGTATCCCTTCTAAAGTCCCAAATACGTACGTGATTCAATGTCGTATCTTAATTATCAACTATTAATTCTACAAGGTCTACAACTTTGGATCATAGAATATTACGAACAAAATAATACCTACAGTAGAAGTATATAAGAGTATGTTAAGTTTAGTAAACTGGCGAATTTATAAGTCGGCGCCCTCTAAAAAGTTTGTCGCCCCCTAGACCCAAAACCAGGCTACGCCACTGGTGAAGACTAGTAGTCTTCACATTTTACCCGGGTCTTCTTCAACAGATCCTTTTATTAGTGAACGCCTGCTTCGCTAACACATTTCTGCTAATATATTTAACCCTATGCCATTTCCTTCAACATACTAACCCAAGATATTAAATTGTTTTACCTGCTCCAGTTTGCGTCGAAGACATTTACGGGTAAGCATGGATAAAACTTGGGTTCATAAAACGTGTGTTGTGGAAAGGAAATGAGACAGAGGAAGGCATCTTTTTTTACATTACCATAGCCACATTTAGAACATGCAGAAACTATTTGGGACTTACCAGAGATAGATAACCCACGCACAAGTATTTCAAAACAACGAAATGATTCGCGCTTCTTGTGTTAGATACAACGGAATGTTATACATTAAGCTCAGATTTTACAAAAAGATAAAAGCGTAGATATCTACTTTCGATGTTCATAGCAAGTAAATTTTAAAGAAAAATTTAAACTAAGCTGTTATTCTGTCCCGGATGTCTTTTGAAATTCAAAATGATGTTTCAAGGTAAATTTGAAAACAATCCTCTGATTTGGATGGCTATTCGGAGATACGGGGATTTTAGCAGAATGAAATTTCGCTGGCGAGACGTAAGCTCACCTTTGCCACTTCAAGAATGAATGAAATGCACTTTAACAAATTATAACCCTTAACAAGGTTACTTGGAGCTTAATTGAGCTTTGAAAACCTAATTCCGACAGAAGATACAAAGACTATCTCATATTGTAAAAAATTGGATTTACTTTTCTTCTGTGCATAACCAAATATATGGAAGCAAGAAAATTTGTCTTACCTCTCCCTTTGATGTAAAACACATTAATTCGTTCCAGGTGTAGATCTGAGTCGCCGTGGTAAGCTCCAGTCAGATCAATTCCATGCTCATCGATGTGTCCGGTGACTGGCCGGGGCGGGGACTGCGGAGGTGTCGTGGGCGACGGCGGAGGTTGGAGGTCGGGGGGGCTATACTTCTCCTCCTCTTCATTCGTTTTACGGGCACAACCTGCAACGCAAGAGAAATGTTTAACTCCTCGCCCACACTGACGATCACATTTTATTCGAGCCTAGAGTGAAAAAAACAAAGCTATAATAATCACTGCACGCGTTCCTGACATCACTCCCGGAGCACTGTGTGGTCAACATATCCATCCATCCGTATGTATCCATTTAAGGACTAGGGTTTGGAATGAGAGCCTCTTGGAACGCAAATGTTTTAATTACTATAATATCAGATAGTAATTTAGTGTTGGTCAAATGAAATTAAATTTTTCAGCATTAATGATTCACCAAATTTATTAGCATCCTCAGGGCTACACAATTGACCAAAGATACACATTAATAGGATGGAACCGTCTACCAGTCGTTCTACAGTAGCCAGAAAAAAAAAGAAAAATTAGATTTTCTTCGACCAACACTCAAAAATCATATTTGTACTTTCATTAAAAAAAGCCAAGAAAGGTCCCTAATTGAGTTGTAATTTTTGTTTTTATCGTTAGCGCGAAGATTTCTATCAGTAGGCTTCTGAATGTCTTCCAGATTCTCCACTGCGTTCGTTGGCTTGCTTCACGATCTGACATCCAGTCAGCGTCTTTAGGTCTATGGTGAGGGACAGTGGTTTTTTAGCCGCCTTTTATAAGTCCGTTTTGTCGCTGTTCAGTGATTAGCCGTTTTTGTTTAGATCTCTTTTCCAGGTGCTGAGTAAAAAGCAGCCGTGGTCTCCGTTGATGTTTTGTAGTGTCTTGTAACATCTTGTACAAAATCCCACAAAATATGTAGTACGAAGGAGAATGTATACCCGGTGGCATGTTCGTACGGGAAAGTATATATCCTGGAGACCTGCAGATCATTAAAAAGTCAGCCTACAGGAAGACGACAGAGGCACAAGGAAGTATTAAGCTATTCCAACAGTCGGCTATCGTGGAAGTTGCGTGACACGCGATCAAGGCACACGAAATTTACTTCGAAGTAATTGCCAAAGAGAACCGTCACTCCGCTGGATTAGTAAGGTAAGCCATAGAAAGTTTCACGACACCACAAAATATCAACTGAGAAGACGGCAATTTTTTACTCAGCACCTGGAAAAGAGCCCTAAACAAAACGGCCAATAATAGAGCAGCATCAACACAGTCTGGCATATAGAAGGTGACCAAAAAACCTATCTCTCACCTTTGACCTGAGGATGCTCTCTGGAATGCCAGCGAAACTCTTGTCAAGAAATCCAACACACGCAGTGGTACACACGAATGCCATGCGGGCGCGATATATTGTTATAATCAAGAACTGAGAGCCCTTGGTTATTATCATTAGAGAAATACAAGTTTGGAACGTCAGCAGCTCGAGATACATTAGGACTATTACGGAAGTGCTGTCATCTGCTCATTAATCTCTTTATGACCTGCTCCCGATCTCCGAAATATTCTAATTATTTTTCCGTACCACCACACCTCACATTCTCCTTAGAGATATACGCGTTTAGTTTGACTCGCGGGGATATTTAAGACACACGGTTCTTTCGATTAAGCTAAGTAAAAACTTTCTTATTTATTTTTGATTTACGCAAGAAGTGACTTCAAACTCTAAGCTTCTACTAAAAATCTTCCCCTTACATTACATTTGCTTTAAAGTGAGCCTTGGCAACTGTATAACTTTTGCATGATGTATCAAAATCTTTTAGTAATAATAATAGTTATGGTAATAATCGATTAATTTTCTTTAAAGCTCATCTTAAGTTTCTTAGGAAATGAGGAGGTACTTACAACAAAGTCCACCCATCTTTTTTCGAAGAAATTCTCAAAGCGTTTGAGGAAGCGTCTTGCAACTATCCACATTCGGCAATGAACTAACTAGTAACCCTAGCAACGAATGCGAAAATGCCCTTTTCTGCTATCGGCATTGTTGTCCTTAGATATTAGTTCTACATACAAAATATGTTATGATTCAATATCTCTGTGTCAATGAAAGAATTCATTCATATAGAGGATATTGATACATGTTTAAAAGTCAAAATCCGCTTCATAATCAGTTAATCAGTAGCATTAATGCACTAATCTAAATTTGCTCTTCTTCGGTAAAGCAGCGGTTTTTCAGATCGACACTTCGCTTTGAAAGCATATGTTATGATTGTATATCTCTTTATAAATAAAAGTATCCGTCCATGAGGAGGATGGAGGTCTAAGGTTTAAAATAAAAAATCAGCTTTATTGTCAGTTAAGCAGTAGCTTTAAATCACCAATATATATTTGCTCTTGTTCGGTAGCGCAGGGGTTTTCAGATCGTTACCTCGCTTTGAAAAAATTTGTTATTATCCAATATCTCTGTGTTAATAAAAGTATTCTGTGTAAAATAAACTGTGTAAATGAAAGTAAATAAAAAGGGAGGTATTACTGCTAATGCGGTCTCGGTGACTTTGAGGGTGCCAAGCCCTTAAATGCGGAGAAATGCCGTCCGTCTCTTATAGGCTCTGCCAGCGAATGCAACCACAGCGTCTTCGTCGCATCCCCTGGGTAACACTAATCGTGGAAGGGTGGAAGGCGAGTGTCCGGTGCTTTTAAACCAGATCAAATTGGCTAAGGTAGTAAAACCCAAGAAAAAATCCAAGGTCCTCAAATGTAGCGGGAGTTGAGCGTGAGGCCAACAACCTCACTTCGGAAAAAAACATAACGCTTCAGAAACTGCACAAAAGTCTCGGATACTGGACAGGAATAAAGGATTACGACAATGGCAACCGAATAGAAACATGAATAAGAATATCATATTTGCAACTTGGAATGTTAGGACGATGATAAAGCCTGGGAGAATGAAAAAAATTGCCAAGGAATTAAATTAATTTAGAATTGATGTGGTTGCACTCCAGGAAGTATGGGGGTAAGGACAGGGGCGTATACACAAGCCTGATTTTAGACTCCTCTCCAGTGGGCCTGAGAGAAAGACAGGTCAGCATGGAACCGGAATAATAATGATTGCCAAAATGCGGAAAAGCTTGCTAAACTTTGAACCCATCAATGCAAGACTTTGCTAGGTAAGATTAAAAGGTAGATTTAGAAATATTACCCTTATATCAGCCCATGCTCCAACTGAAGACAAAGATGAACTTGAGAAAGACGAATTCTATGATGAATTGCAGATACTTCTGTCAAGGATATAAAATCATGATATGCTTATATTTGCTGTGGATTTTAATGCGCAAGTAGGGCAGAATTCTGCCAGCTCCAAAAACTCGGGACGCTACTCACTACACCAGACTAGCAATGAAAATGGTGTTCTCCTTGAACAGTTTACCTCAGGAAATAACTTAGTAATTAAGAGTACTTGTTTCCCGCACAAAATAATCTATCTGGGCACATGGACAGCCCTGGGCTCAGGAACTGTCATACAGATAGACCATGTTTTGACAAAAGGCAGACATGCATCATCAATCATAGATGTCCACAGCTGCAGAGGGCCAAATTGCGATTCTGATCATTTTCTAGCTAAAGTCACAGTGAGGGAAAGAGTAGTCGCTCTAAAAAGGGCAGAAACCCCGAAAAGAAAAAAGATGAGGCTAGATTTATTGAAAGACAAAGAAGGAATAACCCAGTTTCAAAATGAAATTAAGAGAAACTTGGCCAAGGGCAAAGAGGCTGTAGATGTGGAGGATGAGTGAAATGAAATCGAGCAAGCTATTAAGGAGTCTGCAGACAAGGTGCTAGGAGAGGAAAGGAAGACAAGGAGCAAATATTGGTTTGATGAGTAATGTAAGATGGCTTTGGAGGAGAAAAATACTGCTTGGAGAAGGATGAATCAAATGAGAACTAGAAAAATTTATATTGAGTACAAGGAGCTAAGAAAGAAGGCTGAAAAGATTATGAAAAAGAAACAAATGCTAAAAAGAAATATTGAAAAAAAAGGAGCTGCGTGAACAAAATAAAGTAAGACAATGTTACATAGCGGTAAATAAACTGAATACGTCCGCAGACTTTGGAGGATGTAAAGATAAGGCTGGAAATATTATTAATGAAGAGCAGAAAATGATTGAGAGATGGGCTGAGCATTTCCAGGAACTCCTCAGCAAGGATGAGGGGACTGAGAATTATGATCTAGAGGGACAAGAAGCAATAAATGAGGAAATGCTCTTACGAACGAAATGACCTACGAACCCTCTAGAGAGGAGGAAGAGGAAACCCTCAGGAAAATTAAGAATAACCGCTCCCATGGAGAAGACAGCATTGTAGCTGAGCTAGCCTAGAAATTAAAGCCTAAAACCATAAGAATGTAACGGCGAGATTATTCCACTCGCGGCAAGCGGTTACAGTAAATGATTTATTGAATATGACGGTTCGGTGGTGAGGTATTGTAAGTTTCTTATTCCCTAGTGTGTTTGTTCCATGCACTTTGTTGAGTTTTTGAAAATCGTCTGTAAGGTACTTCGGCGTATTTGTGTTAAGGAGTTGATAGAGTAGAGGTAGTGCATGAAACAGACGTCGGGAACTAGGTTTTAATCAGGAGAGAATATTTATGAAACAAGTAGTGTGATCAGATATTTGCAGATTGAATATGAATCTAATGCAGGCGTTGAAAGACCGTTGAAGTTTTACTGACAGTTCCTGAAATATATCTTGAAAAGCCACATCAGCGTAGTCAAAGTGGGGTAATATTAATGCGGAAATTAGTTGTTTCTTAAGGGAGGCAGGAATGACGTGTCTGAGAAGAGGGAATAATGACTTATTTACTGCTTTGCATATCTTAGTTACATGAGATAACCGGGACAAACATTTATCCATAATTACTCCTAGGTTTTTAACTGCTTCATATTAAGTTATTGTGTCATTAGCTATACGCAATGGGGGTAATTGATTATTTTTAATTGTTTTCAGTATTCTCGGATATCCAAGAGTGATAGCTGTTCCATGGAAAGCAGTTTGCGCTGTGACCGATGACGTATTGTGGTCGACATTATCGACAGCCGGAGTTGTGAATAGGCCTTTCTTGATTTTTGGGGGACACTAGACCACATCATCCCGATGGTAAGTCGCGCACACCTCATTAGATCTTTCAGTAATGATAGACTGCAGTCGGTGATAGGAAATGCCCATACTTAGCCGATACGTGCTGTGGATAAGTCCCTTCTTTCGAGTTTCTGCATTAAGTTTCGTCGCTAGGTAAACAGGGGTAGCATTCTCTTGGCTTCTGTTGTGTCACTTTACCTCGCCCATCTTGGTACTCTTGACTGAATAGTAGAATATGAGCTCTGCTATACGTTTTGCCTCATCGTGATCACTGTGGGCAGACTTTGATGCCGAGGAAGGGCCGTTGATAATCATTCTCAGCAAAGCTACGAGAGACGCATGTACACCGCCGTTGCAGCTACCGTCTTCAGTATTCCCGCCGAACATGTCAGATCTCACTATCTTCGCAGCTTCACTCAAAGTGGCACCCGAGCTCTTTCATAGCACCTGCCTGCAGCTTCGCAAGATCTGCCATGCTGAAGACTGCATTATCTCCGGCCGTTTCGCGAGTTTCATTGATCTAAGCCACGATAGTCGCGAAAGTGATGCTGCGAATCTGGCGCCGTGAGTTGTTAGCACTTGAGTCATTCTTTTCACTGGCTCTTCTCCTGTTTTTGTACTCAGAAAGACATTTATTGTGCCTCTAATGATATTAAATAACAGCGTTCAGAAATGTTTGCTAAAACCTTCGAATATTTGAGTGCAAGGGCTCAGTCAGTAATAGTTTGACAGCAAGATGTCGTCCTCACGTTACTCAGGTTATTTTATCTGGAGCCCGGCAAATCACAAAACAGGCAGGTTCCTTGTTTGTACTTCGTAGAGTGGCACCTTCGAGATTTGACTGGTGACGCATGAGAAGGACCTGCCTCTTGTCTCGTCTTGTTAGCTCTCTCATGAGCTCTCTGAAGCTTTGTGCTGTTGCGCTTTAAGTCACATGATTTGTGCCACGATGCCTTGTTTTCAATATAAGTTTTCTTTAAACCTACGTCGCTGTTCAGGGCAGGTATGCCCATATCTAAAGGAAGTTCTCCTATCTCGTAGAGAGCAAGTAGATTTTTGGCTAGTGAATCTTAACCTTCATCTATTGTGGATCGTGTATTTTTTGTAGGATTAATCATCCTTTCATTTGTGTTGATTTGACACAGCATGCAGCGTTCCCACTCGATGCCTGACATGATACAACCATGCAAATAACACCCAACCCCCTTCAAACTTAAAGTATCCTCCACCTTAAACTAAAGGAAAAAAGAAGGCATGATTCGTAACTGTCACCATCAACAACTAATACCATGCAAACGCCACACTGAAAACCTCTTTGAATAGGAAGAATAATGATCGTTATTACTTACATGTACGAAGTAGAGCTTAACAACACATACACAACACTATAGCGGAATATCCATACAAACACCTAACTTACAAACGCACACTACTGCACACGCTGAACTTACAGCTAATTATCCGTCAACACCACTTTTCTCACTCAATACACGACTGGAAACTATGTGACTTGCATCGGCGCTACTACAGCGCAAGCGTCCGGCAAGCCATGAGCGTACGACAAGGGCGCCGTCTTCTTGAGTTTTGTTACGTGTCTTAAGTATATATAAAATGTATACTTTGAGCGACAGAACACTTAATTAGTGCATTCATATTCGTCATACGCGCGACAGATATACGCGGAAACCATCCTTTCTGCGTGCAAATCATGCAACATAGTCGTGTATGACAAAAAAACAGTACTTCCCCGGTGATATATGCAACCCGCGATACACGGACCCTGCATGGTTGCCGGCAGTGGCTACACATCTTAAATGGTCCTATGTGGCCCCAGGAACACGTGTGCACTGTCGCATTCTTTAATCACAAAATGCAAGGTACCCTCTGAAATAGGACATTAACGTCCCCACTAGTAGGAATGGATAACTTAAGGAGAGAGTTGATGGGGAAGGTTGACGAAAAGGGCAAAATCAAGGATATCAGGACGACTTCCTCTGTTGTTGGAACGGAAGGTCGGTTTCTCGGATTTCTCCATCAATTCTTATTTTGAAAACTTCAAACGCGATTTTTCTCCAAATATATTCCCCTTTAATCTTGCTATATTATATATTTGGTAGCAAAATATCTTATCTATTCATCCTTCAAGTTGTGTAATGGTAACTTCTTATGGGAAAAAATACCCAGACAGCACATAAAATTTTGTATCCGTATACGACGGTGGACAAACAGGATACGAGAATTGCCATATGAAATGTTCGCCAGAGAATTTTATGAATATGCAAGCACTAGTTCTCGAGAGAATGAGCATACATTTTAAGTTTACCCTTGCACATAACATGCAGAATTAAAACAACGTAATTAATGCGCATACTTCTTTGCAAGAAGCTTAAATATCTTCAAGAGATATTAGTATCCGCTCGTACATAATTGGTACAAGATACTAGTATCTTGTCCTGACAGGTCTTGTACACGGTGCGATGGAACTATTTGCAGGCGCGGAGGCTCACTTTGGAGCCGTCACCGACTCGTTCGCCGTTTGTTTACATGTGAGAGTTTGTGACTGTGCTTCCCAATACACTAGTCGGAAATCAGAAGTATTTACTTATAAATCATTTTAAAACAGTTGCGTGAAGTACCCTACATTCGTATTTCTGGTAATTGTAGTGAAAAATAGGTTTATTTTTACTCAGGTGGCATTATTTTTCATGCATCGTTATTTTATGTGCAGTTCTTTGTGTCGAAAGTCATCATCCAAGACATGTCATCATCCATCATAATCATACGCAAAGTTTTCCTGGAGGATTTCCACTCATTTAGATAGCCAGATTAATTACCAACTAAGTGTTTTCGGTGATAGATACGGATTTCATTACTCATATCGAAGTCATTATTTGGCTAGAAGACTGTGATAGGGTTTTTTAAAAGGAGCAATGCCCACTTGTCGGCGGTTTTCAAGATTGTGGTGTTCTAAAAAAGAGAATCCTGGCAAAGAAAGGAATCTCATTGTGAAAGAAAGGTGAGTGGATTTAATTATGTTGAATATCAATTTCAATATCTATTTTGGAGGCTTGATGCAAGCATTTTAATGTTGGAGACATTAATGTGTTGTCTTTCAATTCGTGGATGTGCTGGAACACGTTATTAAGTTGATAATGAGAGAAACTAATAATTTCATATCTTTGTAGCATGAGAAAATGTGATAATGATAAATGATCCAGTGATTTGTTTCAAATCGCTCTTAATTTGGCCAATGTTATTGCAATTCCAATTACTGTTGTCAGACACTACGTTTACCAATCGATCTCAGATCGATCTGACTGGCTCAGCTCGGTATGGTAAACGGAGCGCGCTGGCCAGATCGATCTGAGAAGCGAGCCGAGTCAGCCCGCTTTCCCTAACCGGTCTGAGATCTCAGATCGATCCGAAGAGGCCGGAGCGTGGCGCTCATCGTTCTTCTTTTGGTTACCGATGGTAAACAAAATAAAATCGATATCATTTACGGCGTGACTTGTTGCAAGAGGGGAAAGGAGAGAAGTGTGCGGCTGAAATATGCAAGAAATCTCAAATAATTCAAACTACTGAAATCGATAGTTCAATATCGATATTTTCAGACCGTGTTGGTAAACCAGGCGATCTGAGTTAGCTCCCTGCTGAACTTTCAGATCGGTCTGAACTCAGACCGATCTGAGATCGATTGGTAAACGTAGTGAATGTTAACTTTAATATTATTTTCATTTAGGCGTCGTGTTTCAAAGTTATTCTCCCCCCGACGATGTGTAGTTCTCTCATTTAAAGATCTTTTATGTTCTTCTTATACCTATATTAATGTTTTTCGTTGGAAGAAGTTAATTTAACGCAATCCTCTCAGAATTCATAATACAATTGCTAGACTAGATTTTTGCTGACTCAATTCGAATTAAGGATTAATTGACACGATTAATTAATTAATTAATAATGATCCTTACTGGCTTTTCTTAACGCATAGGTACGCATTAAAGATACATTGTCTGTGTAATTTCGAATGCAGTGTTGTTAGCATTTTTAATATGCATACAAAACGTTCTTTGATGCGGAAGGAAGACATGGTGAATGTAGGAAGTGTATTGTCGTGTATTTCAGAAAAATGTGCACATGCGATGGTGTAGAAACCCATTCCCAAGCAGTGATATAAGTTTTTAATGGGCTATATATATTTCAATTACAGGTGGATGTGCTTACTTGAAATGACTGCATTCATAGTTGTTTTAAACTTTATAAGGAAGGAGATACGTACGAAACAAGAAATGTTGATTTTAGCTTGGACACATTCTGACATTTGCATCAAAGACTACTATGTATTTTTGCTTTAAATAAAAATGAAGGTATATAAATATATACGTATATCAATTATTTATTTCCTATCCTACACTTCCCAGCCAGCACAAGTCAAGGCATATCCCCAAATAAACGAATAGCATCCTTGGAGTCCAAGGATAGGCTATCCCTGTTAAGGATAGGCTATCTCTCGGCATAGCGATGCAATACATATGGCCGACGTGGGCTATCCGTGGATCATCTAGATAGATTTCCTCTATTTTGCGTGGAACCTATCTCTACCGCCAAGGAATCTATATATGTAGTAACAACGCTTACCGCCATATTTAGCCGCTCGCAGCGCCACACTCGAGCTTAACGGGAACTATGTGTCATGTGGCGCCACCTAACGGCAATTCTGCTCACTACTAGTAGACGAATGGCGGGACCACGGGCGCCTTTTAAATAAGTAACTCATATTATAACCTTCATACCAAACAGCACGTAGAGAACCGATCTTACCGCAAGTTGATTTGGCTACCAGAGCTCCAGATGCTGCAATTCCTGCAAAATAATTCACCACTCAACAAATAGCAAAAACAATTGATGAAGGAAAAGGCAGGAACAATTGCATCTAAGTCAAGTCAAAAGGTGTTTACTGCCATGACACATATATTTACACATATGCAAGTATTATCATAATTATTCTCACTATATATCAACATATTTACAGCAATAGCCCATCTTCATCAGGGTTCGTCATTTAACATACATACATATTTTAACTTTGTACATAGGCGTGTAGCACATTGAATATTGAGAGTAATATAATGTTGCGGGAACTCTTTTCATCCGGGATGGCTTAATGACGCAATCAACCGAGGCTTGATGGAAACCGGCAAAACCTCACGCAAGTCGCCGTGTGGATGTAGGTATATTTGTTGCTGGCAGGAGTGCTGGACTTCACTGATTTGAGGTGTGTCGTTTTGCGCTGGATGCTTTTTGCTCCTGTAGTCATACGTCGATTGTCTGTTGAGACTGGTGGTTCTGTTGAGCGGAGGCTGATGTTCTCTTGTTCCTGTGGAATAAGGCAGGATTACTATACGTATACATTATATATAATATATTATTATACAATGCCGACCAGGCATTACTGAAATATATTGGTTTGCATAAACTATTTACAGTTAACACCCAAGTCTATATACAAGGAGGTTGATAGCAATGCTAGCTCATCATTGTGACGCACCCACTGGCACCTACTATTTAAAACTGCCGCGGTTGTGCCTGCTCACGGAACTTCTAGATCAAAGCGAACTACTCCGGCGTCATTGCCCTCTGTTGCCTTTTCACAAAACCTACGTTAAAATTCAAGATGGCCGACCAGCCGCACATCACCTCAGAAGTTCCACATTTTCTAGAAGCATAACTTCTTTCAGTACACTAAAAATCCTTTCACTGGCTATTTTTGCAATTTTAACACTTTGAGTTTGTTAAATTTCGTGCAGCACTAGCAAAATCTAAGGGATGAAAAAAATATTTCTGTCGGCGAGGCCCGCGAGGCCACTTCGCGAACATTTATTTAACATTATTCAAGATGGCCGACCAGCCGAAGATGCACATTTTCTAGAAGCATAAATTCTTTAAGTAGGTACACTAAAAATCCTTTCACTGGCTATTTTTGCAATTACAACAATTTTAGTTTGTTAAATTTCGTGCAACACTAGCAAAATCTAAGTGTGAAAACAAAATTTTGGCGGCAAGGCCTCTTTGCGAACATTTACCCATCTTTTTCTCTGCTTATTGTGTTGTAGATTATGCTGGTTCGGTAGCAGGTCAGTTAATTTAACATGGAACGAGTGAAATCTCAACAATTTCGCTGATCAATACATGGCAAAGAGGTTGAAAGAGTAACGCATACTGCCAGGGCCGGCTCAAGACAAAATTTTCATGCGGCCGAGAGAGCGGGCTAGTCACCAGTTAAACGTGGTAAAAAATATTTTTACACAATCACGGCGCCCCGGGAATCGCCCGGGCCTCCAAACAGCAGATTTTCAAATATAAAGACTAGCCCTTTTCACTAATGTGAAGTATCAGAAGTTATTTTAGTAATTAATATACCTAATTATCTACTTCTAAAAACAATTTACTTACCTGATCTCAAACGGCAGATATACAGAACCCGTCAAGTCACCATTTACACGTTTCTCTTGCCTTTCCGACGCGTTCCGCAACAACGATGTATACACACGGTACCAAGGCTCTGCAGCAAAGATTATTTGCACACGGTACGTTCTGCAGCAAAAATTATGTACACACGGTACAAAAGATTATATCACGGTACGTTCTGGAGCAAATATTATATGGTAAATTCTTCATAAAAGATAGTACGTCCGGCATCAAAGCTAAGCACATCCGCCATGTTCCTCACATGCGCTCACAAAGTTGACAAATGAAAGGCGTGAAGCGCGAGAACCGGCAGAGGCAGTTCACGACGAGGCAATTACTACATTTTAGCTCATGCTTCTTCGTACATCCTTGAATAGCCCTTTAAATTTTAATTAATATTTTTACTATGCAAAATAACTTTGTAGTTCACTTTTTGATAACTATTATTCCGCTTACGGATTTTGTGTTGTTTCCAGATCTAGTCTATCCAGCTGATAGAGGTGGATCATCCTTTTACTACGTTGCGCATAATTTGACTAAGTTAATAACGGTTATCATTGGTTGTTATTTTCCACGTCTCTCTTCAATTAACACCGCGAATAATATATAATATTGGTGTTGATAGGAAATACATGTTAATAATTCTTTTTGAGTATTACAATTTCACATAAAAGACGTTGAGTTGTATTCTTACATCGCTCGCGTTGAGATAGGCTGGCTCTAGGTTGGCTCTAAGATATCCTAGAGCCACTTTAGAGCCACCCTAGATCAGATAGTATAGCCCTTGTGCTGGCTGGGTTATTATTATTGCCTTCTTCCGATGTTTGTGGGGTAATTAGGAATATTTTACCTGACTATGGAAGCCTATGGTGTCCAGCAGATTGTAGGATTGTGTGCTTTTTCGGCAATTAAACGAGTAATTAGTCATTTGTGCATCTGAAATTCATTGGAAAAATATTAATATTTAAAAGCTAGTGGAAAAATGTGGATGACATCGGCTATTTGGTATTCCTGCGCGCCTAGCAGTTGTATCCTTTCGTACACGGTTCGTAGCTGACATTTGACTAATAATTATCGCGTTCGTACACGGTTTGGTATTGGATCGTATCTAGATACGAAAGGATACAACGGGTACTAGTATCCAGTTCGTCACTGGATGGTATCTGCATACGAATTAGATACGACGGAATCTGTGCTATCTGGGTAATTTATGTGCGTTCGCATGTTCGCTTTTTAAGTTTGGCGGCATCCTAGGCTTGAGGAACTTTGGATTAATATCGGCGAGAAAAAACACCACTCACATATCAATTCTGTGGACTGAAGTTGAGCTAATAACAAATAATTATAAGCTGCTAAATCGCAAAAATGCTGTTGGAGCGATGTTTTCATGTGGACGAATCACAAAATTTGCTCTCGCAATATGGATGTTGAACCACCTAGAATCTCATTATTAATAAGCTTATATTTTTACACTTAAAATATATACGAACACATTAATATTTATCATCATTCCCGGTCGATGTGCTTGCATTTTTTCACCTCCCTCGTTAAACGAGGTGCCAAAGATGTTTATTTTAAGTCCTTTTAAGGTGCTGAATAATTCTTTCATAACTATTTTCTTCTATGAATGCGACACGGTATCATCCATTGACCTAATTACCTTGCTCACCTTGCTAATATAGTATTAATTGGTTTAGCTAGCAGTAAGGTATTATTTTAAAGATAATACAGATATAACTATATATATATAGACATGGCCTTATAAGCGTACCATGTTTTTTTTTCGAATAGGAGTATTTTTGGAGGGATAGAACATGAGAAATTGGCAATTCAACGGCATTATTCCAAACGTTTTGTACCTGTCACTTGCCCATGGTTATATAGTGGCTGGGCTGTCATTCCAATGAAACTTTGATTCATATCTTGGAGCACAAAAATGTCATTGACCACGGTGACCTTAGTTTTTAAAAAACATTTTAAAAGCAAAAAAACAGCTCCGCTTTCTTTGCTGGTGATGAAATCACACGCTCCACCTCTAACTATAAGATATTCAGAACCATTTCATAAGAAGACTAATATCCATGACAACAGTGCCTAGGGTGCACTAGTCTACCGGAGTCCCATGTATCTATGCCATTACATTCAAACACAGCCAATTAAGTTCCCAATATTCAATACGAATATCAAGCATGGCAACATATCTGAGGAAGCCAGCTGGAACGCTGGCGAAATATTGTCCATCAAAAATGGATAAACGCAGATGGAAACCGATGATAGAAACAGATCATTTAAGTTTTTACGTATTTCTTGTATGTTTGCAAAGCAAGTCTCTTTCACATGATAATTATTTCAACTTCCCCATACGCTTTTAAATCCTACTCTCGGTATTTTTCCGATCACAACTGAAATATATATTTAAAAGCCCTCATTTTGATCTGTGCTTAATCAGAAAGTATTTTACCTTGTTTTTCATGTAAAGTGTAAAACAATCCTTGTTGAGGTAAAAAGTTCTTGGCTTCTCTAGCGAAATTGGGAGATATAACACCTTTGGATTTAGTTCAAAATTATTTTCAAAGATCATTTCTATACTTTTTAACAATATCGTAAAACGGAATAAACTAGTGTAACATCTCTCTAAAATCATCTACATGTACTTAGGCCACTTTTGAATCAGTTGTGAACCTGGTGTGTTAACTTTTCCACAGCTTCCGAGATCTGATGTAAAAGTAATGTATCCCGTAACAATTCTATTGTCCGTTACAATTATATGAAAGTGGAATGCAGGCAAAGAATGTTGTAGAGTAGTGTCCGTAGTAATTGGCTTGAGCGTAAGTGGGTGACGGGTATGGGAGGATGATGAAAGACGTACGTAGAATAAAAATTCGTTCAATGTTACTTCTTTTCCATTCTGGCGTTCCCTGTACCATATATATGTATCACCAGATCGCGGATAGAATTGGCGGAGAGGAGTTGTTAAACCAAAAGTTAATGATGATAAATAAATTGCCATTTGGCATAGGGAAATATACAGGCATAGTAATCAGTAAATACAAGATGTATGACATGAGATTCACATAAGCGCGCGGGCGTAGGAACGTGCGCGCACGCACTGACCCATATCCTCACGCAAAATTTCCAAATTCCCTCCCCCACCCAAATTGTTCCCTGGATTGTGAAGTAAGATGGAAGTGATGGAAGGATGGCGGGGACTACTGAAGCGATGGCTATGGAGTATAATATATAGTGGAGGGAATGAAAGTCATCACGGTTGCATTCGTAATGAATAGGAAACTTGGTAGAAAAGTAGTGTATGCAAAACAGGAGAGGGATAGGATCATAGTCGTGGAACTAATGGCAGTTCCAATGAATTTAGTTATAATCCATGTTTATATGCCTACCTCGAATCATAGAGAGGAGGAGATAGATAGTGTATACGTTCAGCTAGAGGAAAAAACTGGTAGGAAACCTGGGAGTAAGTACTTGGTAATAATGGTATTGGAACGAGGTGGTGGGTGAAGGAAGAGATGGGCGGGAGGTGGGCGATTACGGGCTAGGAAGGAGAAACGACCTAGGAAGGCTGTTCACCTATCGCCGTTATGTAAGATAGAGACCTTGGGCGAAAAAGTAAAATAATTGCTATGTAATTGGCTCCATAAAACTTAAAAAGTGTACAGCTCAACTCAAACTCATTAGTTTAAGTGGTAGTTCAAACTTAATTATTTTGTGAGTGTAAATAAAAAGTAGCAGATAGCTATACTTTTCATGAGTAGCTGTAATGGAGCTGCTACATTTTTTTCACTTTGTAGATAATAGTATTTTGAGAAAGTAGTTAGCTACGATTTTTTTGTAGCTGACCCATCCCTGAACTACATGCATTATTGTTTTACGAGCAAATATCCCCACCATTACCAAAAAAGTGAACTTGAACTGTTGAACCACTTGCCTTACGCCACACACTGGAAAGCTTTAGATTGACGCTGGAAAAACTTTCTGAAAACCTCCTTTAGTCAAGACCCTTTTACTCCCCTTGGTGTCCCTCACTACGGCCTAAAACCGCTAGTTAATTCAAGAATTCCCCAGATGGACCCGAAATATTGTTTTTGCATTAAGTAATTTTGTTCCGCATTCAATAATTTCCACATAAATTCAAAATGAAAATACCCACAAGATGCCATTAGCTAAATTGAGCTACAGGCACAATCAGGGATTCAGTAAACTACCTGATTCAAAGACAGTGGTTCATTGAGTGAGCAAATAAGTTGATATGTGATTTAGATGACTAGCAGTCAGAGAGAATAAAATGGGGCAGAGAGCCAGAAAAGGAAGTATATATGTAATACATTAAATTCAGTGATCAACCCAAAGGTTCATTCTAAAGGTGAGGAGACTCTTCTATTCATTCACTGTGTCCAAATCTGCATAATTCGCACAACAAATTCCACACCCTATCCCCGGGCCCCTTGAAGTTTCCTGAGAAGTTTTGGCGACAAGAAAGATGCCTTGAAAATATTTAGTGCGTAGGTAGTCAAGTAGTTTCAGAACTTCAGAGGATTATTTAGGTGTTGCCAGGATTTTAAAAGAAATGAAATAATTTATTTGCTTTCTGGTAATTGGTAAGAATTCTACCCACTAAATTTTCTACATTTGGACACACAAGCTGCAAGTTTCCCAAGTGACCCTTCTGTCTGATGATAAATCCAACTGATGGCAAGAGGATGCATACCTGCTCCACGACACCATCACACCTCACTCCCTAACGTTGGAAATCTGCTCATGCCTCTAAGGGCTGAGAGCTCGCCAAGCTTTGTGCGGTTCACTGCTGGCCAAACCTCCCATTTGCTGAGCTGGGACGTTTCCTTTCATTGTGTGTTTATATCTCTCGAACACAGGCAATGACAAGAAATGCAAAATATATCTCACAAAATTAGTCAAAATACACACACAATATAATCATTGAAAGAACGAACACTTGTTTTATAGGAGGATAGCGACTTCTGCTATTGTTTTGATTTATGAAGTAAATCGATCATTTACACCTTATCCTTTACAGCTCAGGAACTTCAATAATTCTCATTACTTTTACTGTCCTGCCATACTTACTTTCACATTTGGGAGGAGACTTTAAAAAAATACAACAACTTCCAACCCGGTATAGAATACGGACACTGAGAAAGCTTGAAGGCAACTTGTTCTGTGGGCTAGGAGCTGATAAAAAGATGTGTTGGATCATACCCTTGATACTTCATCTTGCAGAACATGTGCATTTGAACTTAGGGTCGATTATTTCAGGAAATTCTCTCCCCTAGTTCCAGAGCTGAGGAAACCAGGGATACATGGATCACTGATATGAGAGTCCTCAGAAGCAGGTGACCTTTTCTGTGGAACCAAGTGTAAAACTAGTTCTCTGAATCTATTGTTAAGTATCTCCACTCTTTGGATGACACCGTCGGAAGTCGATGAAACAAAAAAAAAGTGATTTTACCACCTTTCAATATTGATACGTGGGTTAAGGGCTTTAAACGTGTGAAGGTTACTCCATGGCAACTTTAATTCAGCAAAGTACAACATTTCAACATAACAAACAGACACCACTTTATGGATACAATATATATTCAAAATGGTTTCCACAAAGAGCATTTCGCTTCTGATACTTTTTGTTTTGGTGCCAGCTCCAATTCCAAGCTCAAGAACTGAACTGACCCATCCATAGTAATGGTATATTTTCAGTTATGGAACTTCAGAATTGTCATTTGAATGAAATTTCATTCCACCCCAATTAAAGCACCAACCAAAGGGTCCAATCTGTTAAAATTTCTTATGCTTCACGTATGAATGTACTTTTGGGGAGCATATTAATATTTTTAGATTCTGATTAGAAAGGTTAGCATTACACTGCGTATCTGGTGAATGTTTTTGAACGAATTGCCAGGTTGATCGTGGAGTATATTTTTCAGAATATGTACATATGCCTGATTTTCACTATTCAGTCATGTGCAGGCAGGGCAGGGTATATTTAGCTGAGATTTGGCTAGTTAAGTTACTCCCCAAAAGGCAAGTTTTCCACCCTGATGCATCTGGAAATTCATAAAAAGTGAAAATCGATCCACCCTACAATGCATGGATTAATTGCACGCAGTGCAGTAATAACGACATTGATAGGCTTCCTGAGGGATGCACTCAAGCACTTGCTTTGGCAGCCAGAATATGCACAAATCCACGATCTTCAGGAGAATAAATCCTTAAGTTACCGCTGATATTGTGTGGAATTGTAACATGATGCTAAAATATAGGAATTATTAACTGTACACAATCAAAATAAAACTTAAATACGACCTAGGTTTCAACATGTACATTTCATCATCAGGTAAAAAGTGAATATAAAGATCACAGGCGATGCAAAATTCAAGACACCACCACTTCAATAGCAGCTAAGCCACTACATAATGATGGAGAATGATCATGACTGTGATTTTGTGGCAAGAATGCTCCTCATGCAAAATAAAGGATGCTTTGGAGCAGATTGCAAGTGTCCAACAATGGACAAAAGGGAATTTCCCAAATGAAGTTCCCCTTCCTCTTCTTCCCCTCTGTTCAGTTTTTTCTCAGTTTCAGTTCCCTTAACAGTTCTTCCCCTCCGTTCCCCGACTCACTCCTTCCCTGTCCCTCCTTTTGTTTCCAGCATTCACGAGTTCTCCAAAGGCCACTTCACCCTCCATACCTTCATAGCAGGGAACCACAATGAAGGGGCTACGACCGATAACCAAAGATGCCATCTCTCATGTCATCAATTCCACCTGGAGATTTAATTGGACATCTCTGCCTTGCTCTTGAGATTTCTTGATCAACCACCCTCCACCACGCTTCCTCCTCATTCCACGCCCCATCAACCCTCAATTACCCCACTCATTCATCATTCCTCTCTCCCCCCTCCACAACACAATAAAACAATCATTTGTACAAGCATGCACATGCATTCACTTTTTACCTGATGATAAAGTGTATACATTCAAACCTACGTCATATTAAAGTTTTATTTTATTTGTGGAAAATTGTAGTTAACTATTCCTATATTTTATTATAAGGAGAAAATTTACCGGGAATGGATAACTAGTCTCACCCGATCAAGTTGAAACTGGATGCCACTTGATACCACAGTATTAATAAGAATTCACAAATAATCTTTAATGAGAGCATTTACTTATAAAATGAATCAAGTAATTAGCTATCATCATTGCTACCATCTTTGTAGCTACATGTTTATTTCAATCTGACACAGACCAGTGCCAGGCCGGTGCTCCTCAATCGGAACTCTACAACACTAAAACACGCGCACACCCACTCACACACTGACCACATTGTTCAACTTCAAAATGTGAAAAACAGATGACCCAAACCAATCCTCCTGCCCCGCTAAAGGTGAAATACCTGCAGTCATTTAAATGCCAGGGGTTCACCAGGCACCCTGCGATTCAATGTTTCAAGAGGAAACATTAAATCAGCCACCACAATCCACAAGAGAGTGCTGTAATCAGTAATTACATGTGATGCAAACAACCATGCTACAACGTACGACAAAATTAACTCAAAGCTCCATTCACAGCAAATGTTCAAAAATATAATTTCGTATTCAAGGAGATTATTCAAGAAGTGAGTCAGTTTTAAAAGATAAAATTGCCACAAACATGACAGATACATTTCTTTCAGGGCAGAAGTTTTCCTTATCCAATTACATGCACTATATGACTCAACAAGGCTTTGCTTCAATGACAGTGATATTTTCACCCAAGCTGTTCATTAGAGAAAGGAACTGTTGTGATAACAAGTGAGGACAAACATACATAAAATAGTTTTGTCTTCAGTTGAGCACAATAATTAGTTTAAGACCAACGTGGATTTGTATTTGGTACATCACTATGTGAGAACAATGCCAAGTTTACTTCAGTCTGAGAACTGCACATTCTCCACATATCCAACCTGGACCTGGAACAATATCCAAAATTTCAGGTATTGGGAGACATCCTTCACAGTGAAAATGCAACAAACAAGCATCTGATCATTTCTTCCAACCACACATTTCATTTAATTCATCTTCCAAGCTTTCGTGAAAGCCCCCACAAACCACACCTTGCCACTCTCAAGCAAACACAAATTTCATACACGAGTTCAGCAAGGTGAGAGCCCCCCTCGGGTGAGAGGGAATGGCTCCGTGGCACACCATCCTCTCCTTTTACGATGTCCCAGGGAATGTGATTTTAGACCTCTTGCGTGCAATGGCATCCTCCACTGCCTTGAGCTGTTTGAGCAGCTCCTCACGCCGAGAAGGCGCCTTCTTCACGCTCGCCTTTGGCATGCTCCCCATGATCAGCTGCTGCTGCAAATTCGAATGTTCAAGTCAACATGAGTCACGGTAGGGCACACATCAATTTAGCACCGAATGATTGCAATGGAAAAAATATTTGAGATTCAAGGAAGTCTCAGTTGACATAAGGTCAAGCATGAATTTAAACAGGTGTGATTGGCTGCTATTCTGAATATGGGTGAGAAATAAATGGCACTGGCCCTGAGACAATGTTAAAGGGTCTGTCCCAAGAGTTCTGGTAATGAATTCCCACAGCTGGTCACGTACGCTTGCTCGGCGCAGCTCCTAGTGGACAAAGTGGCGGTCTTGGCTATTTCCTTTTCAATTATATTGGGGGCTAAGAGACAGGACTACAATTTGTGGGGGCGGGTGCCTTTTGCGTCAGTCCGGAACAGATCAAATGTCTCTGCTATCGGAGGGTGGGGAACTGGCTTCAAGAGGGGCGGGTCAAGCTCGACGATGCCAATATATTTATCTCTCAATTCCTTCAGGGGGAAACCTGCGTGGGCCATGGTGAGAGATGCCTCTCTGCACTACGGGCGTCACCCAGCTAACGCCCAGGTCGCGAAACCTAATGCAGAGTGACTAATGCATTTTTTTCGCTCTAGGGCCTTCTTACCTCGGGCTTTCCCAGAGGTCATTACGGAAAACAGTAGAAATATTTTGAGAACAAAAAAAATATACCTGAATGTGCAAAAGAGAATGCTATTTCCTTCAAAAATGGCATTAGCAGAAGTGGGCTTGGAGCAACTGGTTGATTCACGAGTGAAATTTTTTAGAATAAAAACGATAACAGTATAAAAAAGAGTACTCCCCTCAAAAACGGCAGCAGCAAGAATGAGTTTACCAACATAATTCACTGTCAACATCATTCTTTTCATATTATACAAAATTTTTATGAAAGAAAAACTGTAACACAAAAGTTTAGCAATAAATGGCCTGTTTTATTTAACAGTGAATACAAGCCAATATATAGTATTTACTAGGACAGGACTTCTCCGATCAACTTTGATCAAACACTGATCAACACAGACCAAAAAACAGATCGACACAGAGCAAAACACGGAACAAAAGGTTTGGCAACACAGCAAACAGATTCATGAAGTGGACACAATGAAGGTCTGTGAGCGCCTGAATTTCTGAGAGGCTAGGCCACGCCTACTGCATCCTAGTTGGCTCTGAGAATATCACATGATGAGCGGCTTTCTCTTCAATCACCCCCACGAATTTTAGGCCTGCCTCCCAGCCCCCAAGATATTTGAAAAGGATAATAGAGAATGCCACAGTCCGCAGTCACCTGCGGGCAGTGGTTAAGTGAAGATCGCACTTAGCGCAGTGTGTCACCATTCCCGCGTAAAAAAAAAATGATGACGCAGAATTTGGTACTGCATTATGTAATTAAATTTTGCTTTAAACTGGGTAAAAATTAGGGATGGGATTCGATGCCTGTCGATCCCTCGATACTCGGTGGTATCGTAAGTATCGAGTATCGACTTAAGTGCTTATTAATATGTATGCACTTCATTTTCCTCTGTCTAACATGAAGAATATGATAGTATTAGGCACATGTGGTATGTTGTGAGTTTTCAGCTACCTGTTTCAAACATTTGTGTCCTCAGAAAAGCAACTGTGCTACCATACGTTTATTTTACATCAAACCTATAGTGGTTGGTGGGACTAGGCTTTTGCAATGTCTGATTTTGGGCAGGAGCAATCTCGGATTTTTGTGATAATTCTAACAAGAAACACTATGCTAAGTGTTACATATGTAAAAATTCTTTCCCCCCCCGTGATAAGTCACATAACACAACCAACCTTAAAAAGCACCTTCAGAAAAAACATGGATTGGATTTAGAAGCAGAAAATAAGAAAAGAGAATGAGACTTCACTCTCAACGTGGGCAAAAACTTTCCCTTGACATAAATGCACAGGAAGTTGATGCTGATGATCCAGATTTTCAAACAAATCAAGAGATTAGCCCTTCAAGTTCCACTTCCAATGTAATCGGCAGCTACTTTTCTTCGTCACTTGAAAAACAAAACACTATGGTTCTATTGATGGAGCCATAGTGTTTAGGTAGTGTATGGTTGATTCAGGGGGCTCAGGGCAATTGATTGACGATGAATGGCACGTGAATGACGATGAATGGCACGACGTGAACCGGCATATTTTCCATATGGCCATCAGTTTGTGATATACATACTAAGCTTTCAGTTCTAAAGAGCAAGATTTTGTTGTCAGGTGAAGTAATAATGTGGAGGTTGTGGAGAATAATACCGAAGAAAATAGTACCCATCTATATCAATCCTATAGTTTACGAGGACGACGATTTACCTCCCTCCCAGGAAATGCCTTTGCTTTCAATGATGGGAATTCGCCTATCCAGTTCTTAGCGATTATTCATCACTCATTGAAGTTCCTAAACGAATCATTTAACTCATTCCCAAGTCTCTTTTCACTTTGATGATTTGTGCTTAGAGTTCTGTTCCACAAAAAAATAATAGGGTATGAAATAAAATTATTATTTTTTATCTTTCTATGCCTAATCTTTTTGCTGTCATTTCGCATCGTGGGTTTTGGGAGATAAGTTGAACATCATTTCATCTAATGACATCCTTATTTACAGACTTCGATAAGTTTAAACCATGGAGTCTATTAGACTCTCATACAATAGAATCTCATGTAATGACTTCATAGTTGAAATGTGATTATCGAACCACTCTATGATTTCGGGAACTTTTTATCCACACGAAGAAGTGTGAAAGAGAATCTTCATCTCAAATGGACATCGCCGAGATGTTCCAGATCTAATTTTTTACATTTCATTAATTAGTTATTTCCTTTTCCTGCCCCAACTTTCTACTAATTTTTCAATGATGCCATGACTTCGTGGTAAAACTATGAAAATCTTCTCTATCTCATGTGGTCTCGCATAATTGTCAACACGGTGAAGTATGTAACACAAAAATAAAATAAGGTTAACGTTTTGAGGCGTAACTTTGTGGAATTTACTCAAGTTGGCCCAACACTTCACCTAAAGATTTTGCGATGCTACAAAACGTGATTCGTAGCAAATAAAATCAATATGTATAACCAACTCTGTGAGTTCAGGCGTGACTCCGTGGAAATTAATTATGATACAAAGAGAACACTTGGTACCAACCTTTTAGGACGGACTATTTTTTTGGGACAGTGGCTACAATACTTAATTACTCCTTGGCGCTACTGCCCTTGTAGGGCCTTGGCCTCTCTGACAATGTCAGTGGCTACAATAAGTATCCCTATTTTCGCACTTAAGACTTAAAGTCAACCTTGTTATCAAACACCATTGTATTGGTTAAGTATACCTAAACTTTCAGAGCTCTACATCGCTAAATAAGAAAGTAAATCGTGGTTCTTTGTGTCTATGCAAGCGATGCGATCAAGTGTGAAGCTTTGAGCCATAGCTGGATTGACAATTTTTCCGGAGTCGAACCGATGACTGTAGACAAAGTACAACCATGATATCAAACAACATTGTAATGTTTAAGTATGCCTAAACTTTCATAGCTGTACATCACTAAATAAGAAAGTAAATCGTTCTTTGTACGTATGTTCTCCGTTTATTTGCACACAAAATTTGAATTCCTGCCGCAATGGAGACTCAAGATGGCAGATTACATTAGACAAGTGGATGACATGACCTGTTCTTTATGGACCTTGGGCAGCAAGTATAACATGTGACTCGCTCATGAGTTTTATCCAAAGGGAATTGTTTACATTATGGAACCGCTGCCAACAGAAGAGTGTGGGAGAGAAGAATGCACTATTATTCACGTATTTCACGTTTGATGCATCACATTCATCAATGCTGATTTGCTAGGTGTCTGCGTCTGCAAAAAGAGTTTTGCTGATGCAGTTTTTTGCCATGGTTCATAAAATTGAAATTCGTTCGGGGGCTGGGGCTGAGGTTCGTTACATCGTAAATTTCGTGTTTTCGAAACTTCATATTATAGAATAGTGCCATGTATTTAGTAAAGGCTTTTGGTCAGGACCGACAGTTATACTTCGTATAATTGAAACTTCATATCATCGTGCTTCGTATCATCGAGTTCCTACTGTATCAATATTTACAAAATATACCTGGGTGGCCAGAACGATAGGATGTGAGGAGTTCAGGATGCTAGCTGTCCGAAGCAGCTGCCATAGAGAAAAGATTGGCTCTGAGGCCAAAAGTGGGCCTCCTCTACAGGGAACTTCATGAAAAGAAACAATACGATGGAAAGGGTGGGCCATTAGTTTACCCTTCATTCCCCCAGCCTTTGTATTCAGCAAGCAGAGCAAGTCCATCAAAACCCCTACTGCAAAGGAATTCTTCAAAACTGAAAGGAATTCCTGCATTTGGTTTGTTGCATCTTCATCAGTTCTATCTCCTCAATCTAACTCTTACTTCATAACACTTCAGCATTGACATGCAAAAGTAGGAGGAAGAATAAGAAGGCAATAGCTATAGCTTCATCTTTGATTAAAAGGAAGGATAGACAAAAATGCAGTGAACTGGCAGAGATGGCATTTCATAGATAATATACAGGACTTCCAAAATACAGTTTACAAGCATTTGGCGCCATGATTTAATGTATTCACCACAGCCGGCAAGAGTTAACGCAGAGAGGATTAAAATATCCACCAATTACATCAATACTTTTTGGCTTTCAAGATTAACACTTATTTTACACTGTGGTGGATGTAAGCTTATCTTTTGTGATCTGGTTACCCGTAACAGACAGTGGATTGCAACAGACTTGTGGAGTGGCTTACCTTTGAGGGAGGCTGTAGTACCTGGGTGGGGGATGAAGAGGGTGAATCAGGAGCTGCTGGCCTCTTCTTGTTGGCTAGTAGTGGAAAATTCATTGGACGGTCTAAGGCAGGGTAGAGAAAAATGTGTTATTAGTAAATAACCAATAATCTTCACTTCTTCAAAACATGCAATTTTCACATTAAAGGGTAGTGCCACCTCTTAAAGCAATATTTTTCATGGTGCTGAGTGGAGGAGGAAGAAAGACTCATTAAGACAACAACACAGGAGGACTTTCCATTTTCCCAACATTATTGAATATACATTGCACTGGATACAGTTTTCATCGGTAAAGACTTACAATCAGCATAGGTGTTATTTTTATAAAATTATTTATTACGTACAAAAATAATAAGGTTCCTATGAAAATAAGTATTTGAAGTGTTGTGATTGTAGCATGTTATGCACCAGCAGATGGAGAGAATGGAAGTGTGAAAGATGAGTTTGAGGGAAAACTTGGGAGAGAAATCAAATTAATGAGACCCCTGGTGAGAAAATATGTAGTAGCACTAGGAAACAGGTGTTGGCCCAAGACGGAAGGCACCCGAGAGAGTGGCTGGGCTTTTCGGTGACCCTTGTGTGAATGAATATGGAAAAAGCAAGGTGAGTATGTGCTTGGTAAAAGGATTGATTGTCTCAAAAACATGGTTTAAGCAAAAGAAAGTTCATATGTATGCATGGCAAAGGAGCAATTGTAAGAGAATGACTGATTACTTGAATGAAAAATATTTTTAAGGCAATTGTTTTAATTATTAATGAGTCGTTAATAGGATAGGAAATGGAGCAATGGCTAAAGCACATCATTTCCATCCCTATTCTCGGAGCGAAAATTATGTGACGCTGAGTTTGAGGCCGAATATATAGAGAATGCCGGGGCCGATTGTAATGAAACAAACGCTAAACGTATTCTGCATTGCAATAATCATTTTTATGTCCGTCGAAACCACTTTGCAAAATTAATGTGAGTTGCGTCAGAAAGGAGCACGAAATCTCGGCGGCCCCTGAGACTACGCAACCCGCATCCTTACTTACGAACCTCCGTACAATGAAGTCATTTTTTCGGTCCCAGCAAATTTTTTTAAGGGAGGTTTTACTGTAATCCATTTGCGGAGTATATTTTTTTTTCCTTGAAATTGATACAATTCTAGCCTCAAGAGGCAAGAGGTTAAAAAACCTTAGTTTGAGAAAATTGAATGATCCATAAGATTTGGATACTCTACACTGGGGTATTACCAGATTATTTTTATGCCTTGTATTACAGTGATGAACCAGAGCTATTTCAAAGGAGTCAATATTCACCTTGACATCACAAAGGCATTTGAAAATATGTAACCCATATTGAGTCATGACTCCAAGACGCCTAAAGAGGGGTTTACAGTGCTCCCTGGGGTGGGAATTAGAAATAATTCTGATTGCCCTTTTTTGTAAGGTGAATAAATCTTTTGTATAAGGAGCATGCTTCCATAGCTCAATGCCATAAACCAGATGGCAGTGCAAAAAGGTAAAATATATACAGAGCAAATAGTCCCTAGGGATTGTTTTATCTTGCAGAGCATATAAATTGCTTTGGAAAGTTTTGTGATGGTAGCAGATATGTGTGAATTCCATTGTAACTTGCTGTCTAAATCAAAGCCAAGCAAGTTTATATTGACAGGGCTATTTACAGATGAGCTCAGGGAGAATGTTGCCAGCTGTGTTTTCTTATGATTTACAGAAAAACCATTTGCTGTGAACCAACTTTGTGCCTCCGACATGATAGAATTTGAGAGCTTGGAGTTATCATTCAAGTTGTTAGGATTGTGAATGAAGGTAGTGTCATCAGCGTAAAGAAGAGAAGTACAGGGTATATTGGCAGGAAGATGGTTTATCATAATCAAAAAGAGTAAGAGACCTAGCACTGATCCTCGAGGAACACCATAACAGACCCTCAGAGGCAGTGACTGACCATTATTGACATGTATATACCACAGGCGGTCAGTGAGGTAGGAATCAAGAAGCCTCAATTCATTGCAATTGATGCCGTAATACTGTAGTTTTTGAAGTAAGATTGGATGGGAAACACATCTTCAGGTCCTTCAAGTTTGAGGACAGTTGAGGAGGGAGAAACTGGCGTTGCTTCAATGCTGACAGACACAGCTGAATTGGAAGATGGAAGCAATTATATCAAGCTGTTGTGGCAGCATTTGATCTAACGTTCTGCAAGATTTTATGAAGTTCCAGTCCCCTAATCCTACCTGCTTCTCTTGGCTTTCTGAGCTCTTGAACTAATCAAGTCCATAGACTTTTGCAACACACAAATACATGGTGTTATCTACCTCTGACCTGATTTTGCTTGCAAGTGGCATGCTTCCGTAGGTTTGACTGCAATCATTTAATGCATGCATCTCACTTATCCAACACATCCTAATAGCTTGTGTATTGAGTTTAATGTTATCAAATTTTACACATTCACCAACAACGATTCCCATAGCCTAATGAAAACAACATGATTTTCAAGCTCAAAAATAAGACCTTCAGAGTTTAAATTGACAACACAAATTCAGCGCATACATATATGTACTTCTCTACCACTCGTGCATTGCTTCCTTTTTTTATTTCCTTTCCTATTCACTCACCGCGGTTCCTCATGGCCACCATCGGCTCAGGTATGTCCAGCATTGGTCTTTTCCCAGCCACAAGATTGGATCCTGGAGCCTTCAGCGTTAACTTTATTTGCTGCTTTTGACCTGACAGCTGAAACAAAGTATGTGAATCAACTTGCTTGTCCTGACATTACATACAATTATTGATATGTCACTTCTGATACAAGGGAGTACTGTATAAGTTTCTGGAATAAATTTAAGCAAAAAAGTTAGAAATTGCATAAGCTAATAGATAAAAGGGAATCATCATTTAGGGTGGTAACTCATTTATTCTCGTCAAATTGAAGCTCACAGGTTAGAGGGTGGTCAAGAATGCCAGCTCAATACTGCACTTTTCTTTGTACCTGGCATAACTTTTTCCCCTTTCACCAGCGTCAAAAAAATGGGGTGCGCATCATACACGAAGATTTCCAATTGGGATGGTATTCATAGCCAAAGAAAAATGACGGCCAAATACTTCCCTAGAAATTTGATTCAAGTTTGTGTCTTTTCATTAAAATTACAAAACTGTTGCTGACTATGCTAGATAACACACAAAAATCAGTACTAAGTGGCCATCGACCAAGATTCGGACCAATGATGATTACATTGAAACACAAAGCATGAAATCAGCAAGCACTTGGCTTGGAGATTGCTTTGTTGCCTTTCGATTGCTCGGCCCACCTGAATATACATTAAGGTATACCTCGAATTAAGTCACTTCGAGTTACATTGATCCCACAGGTACATCAGTCTTTCTGACAAATTAATGAATTAAATAGGTCAAGGTATACCCCGTGCAGTGACCCATCAGCGACGTACTTCCCAAACCGACCTTCCCTTCTTCCCACCCTCTGCCCAATACCCTCTCCAAAAACCCCTTCCCCCCCCCTTCCCCCTGGCCTCATCTCTCCAAACCTCACCCAACATCACATTAGTTAATGAGCAATTGTATTCTCACCATTCACCACCGGTCAATGTTTTTTCCGCGAAACCATTACGGATACCACTCACCACTCCTTAACACACCCCCACCCCCCCTTTTTTCGTCATTCCACACCAACCCTCGGCTACCCCGTGCAGTGACCCATCAGCGATGTACTTCCCAAACCGACCTACCCCTCTTCCCACCCTCTGCCCACTACCCTCTCCAAAAAAAACCCCTACCCCCCCTTTCCCCACCTCCACTCCACCGCCCCTCTAACTTCTTCAAGGGTATAAATTCTATGTACAAATATGTGAAATTGCCAGATGATGATACGCCGTATTGAAACCGGTCGCAAATATATTTTATTTTGTGGAACAGCAAAGTCTTTTTTCTAACCCTTTGTGCATCATGAAGGAGTTCCACCATGTTACGCCACCCACCATCGCAAATAATGCAAGGTAAATTACACCAAAAAAATAACAAAGAAATTAAAATAAGGAGGTCAGCAAAGCTTAGAATCTTAGATTTAAACACATTAGTGAACATGAATGGCTATGAAAGGAGTAATGTGGCTGTCACTTGGGGAGGGGGTGCAGGAGATGGAGGGGGAGAAGTGCGAGGGTCTTGCAGATAATCTCAGGGGTTAGCCACGGCCAAATAAAAACTTCATGTGGCATTGCAGTTATCTTCTTCCAACCCTTCCTGAGATGAGAGAATTCAACCGAGTGAGGCCCGAAGCCATTTCTTTAACTTAAGACCTTGTAGATGGAATATGGATTCTGTGACCACACCACGTTATGTAAATTTAAAAAACCACAATAAATAAGTAACTCCGAAATTATCATCATTCACAGTGTGTCGAAGCAAACATATATAAAACAAACGGGCAAAAAATTAGAGTTACCTGTAATAACATCTATTTTTTGGTATAAGGTTAGTTTATAAACACTATGCAATGAAACACACTTATGATCCCCTATTTCCATTATTTCATGGTGTTAACATTAACTAGCCATAACAATGAACAAATTACAGCAATCATCATGATGAAATAGTTCTGTTTAGCAATTATTAAAATGACACCCTTTGAACAGCCATCTGTATCTTGAATTGATAAATTATTCTTATAAACGAATTTTTAATTTTTACAAATCTCATTTGCCAAAATTTCACAGGAAATAATACCTTTAGATGCTGTATATACAGTAGAAGCCCCATATAACGTGTAGGGCATATAACGAGAAGCTTGAATTTGCGAGGGATGGCCAAAGAATGATTTAAAACCCTATGATTTACATGTAAAACAAATCGGTATTAGCGAGGACAACAAACAGCCTCCACTGGGATAATTTACTATTATGAGTGGTAAATGTCTGCTTCAATCTCAGCAAACGTGCACAAACTTGTGCTCATGTCCTCTGTCATTGGAATTATATGGCTAGCAGTATTTTTTCCGCACAGTTTGACATTCAAATGCTCATTTCGAACATTCACAACATGCCCGTATTCACACAAATAAATTTCTCGAAAGTCCGTGCATTTCATTGTTCTTTTGTCATCCTCCCGCTTTTTTATCAAGTTAATTGCGACTGATACAGCATCATGGCTGGGAAACGAAAGTTGTTGGATCTGAAAACTAAAATACTAATTATTAATGAATGCGAAAGTGGCGATGGGTCCAAAAGCGAGATTGAGAGGTGATTTGGCATATCTTCCTCGACCTTATTCACAATTATGAAGATAAGGTAAAATTTCGTGCGGCAGTGCTTCAAGAAGGACGTCCAAGTGGCCAGGAGAGCACACGCAGTTAGAATTTGCTCTTTTCTCGTGGTTTTTCCAGCAGAGAGCAGCCTGATTCCGATAAATGGCCCATTGATGAAGGCAAAAGCGGAGTATCTAAGTGAGAGGCTCGGAATTGACAAGCTTAAATGCTCCAATGTAAATTGTTATGAATTCGGATTCCCTATATTTTAAGTTGTCTATGTATTGTATTGTCTTTTGTAATTGTTTCAAAGATTATAAATATTGAAAACAGGTCAAGGATGATTCATTTCGATATGCACGAAAGGTATGTACTATAAATCATACGTCTATCTCGCAGCAGGGAGTGTAGTCAGTTTCCATGGTATTCATTATCAACAAGTTCCCATTAGATGTAAGTATGGCAGAAGATATTATGTGTATCGTGATGGAATTCATTTTGGAACATACAACCTTCGGAATTTTCTGCCTCACGCTCAAAACTCACAGTAAAACACGTATATGTACCATGGAATACCTAAAAAATAGTGAGCCATAAAAATGTTGATGTGCCCTGACTAGCGGCTGCAACGTGCACTATAGCTTGATTTCGGTATCTCTAGTGGTAAAAAGTTTCACATCTTATCTAATTGTAGTCGACCCTTGAAAGTCCGCGTTGTGTTCTCGCTCCATGATTACAACTGTCATATGTGGACATGCTTGTAACAATCGTTTCCATAAATTCAAGAGTATTCCACGCATAATTATTGTAATAATAACACAAACGACAGTATACTGATAAGGGCTAATTGTAAATGCTGGTGATATTGCGCTCAATAATTCTGAAAAGCCGATGTCAGCTGTTTTCTGAGATCTAACAGACGTTGAAGTCCTCTCCTTTATTTCCACTATTTAACTGGAGAAGATCGCAGCCGGCCGGTGCTTGTGTGGAACTAAATCCCCGTAGGTAATGTCTTGGTCATTAAGTTATCTAGCATTTTTGCAAATTTCAATTAATAGAACTTTCTACGAACTGATTATCTGTTTTTATACACTTTTCAGAGAGGTAGGAGGCATGAAATTTTTCCTCGTTTCCCAAGTGTTTGCCATTTATAGTCCGTGGCATTGCTTTTACTTGCAGCCGCGACATATTTGGCGCACCCAAAACATCAGGGCAATAACAATACAGTAATGCGCAGTAAAGTACACATGTCCTTAAGTGTCAAAATTCAATGTTTAATATTCCAGTGTATGACATCTAACATGGAATTTGAGGTAATCGAAAGTGAATACGATCAAAAGTAATTAAAGTGTTCAAAAATATGATTTGTAATAGTTATCTCAATAGAATGTTTTCCCCACTCACCAAAAAATTCCCACAATAACGGCTAAATTAGCGTTACAGCTGTAGGAATTGGTTGTGGGGTGATTATTTATCATTTTCGGTATTAACAAGAGTTCCATTTAGCGAGCGATTCTTCAGATCCCAAGAGCTCTTGCTAAATAGGGCTTCTACTGTACATAGCAACATTTTCCTTTGCTTAAAAACGCTGAGTGCATTATAGACCATCTTATCCAAATTTCGCCTTAAAATATTTCCACAGATATGTTTAATTTACAGAGCTAATCTTATAACATTAATGACCAGCCCTTTTTGAAAATTTTATACATGCACTATAAATATGAAAATAAAAATTCTGACTACCAAATAAAAATGTAAAAATTTGTTAAGATAATAAAGGACAGGTGAACATATTTGGAGAAAACAACTGCATCAAAGAATGAGGCTACAATACACAGACTACTGACAATCTCTTTCTCTTCTGAGACTGAAAGAAATTTAAAACAGATCTAACTTGATATCTTTCCCCACATGCGTCTCAAATATTATGTCAATTATGTTCGATGGGTCGGGTGTTTGAAGGAATACTTTGTAGTTACAAATATGTATCACACTTACTTTTAGAGCATCCATAGCTTTGACTTTCATGCTATTAGCAAGAACTGCTCGGTCATCTATCATAAATCGTTTAGGCCTCACTGGAAAAAATTGAGGAGGAAACAAATGATATATATAATTGAAATAATAACTTTCCAACATTTCCATATGCAATGACCCCCAAAAATCACCCAATTAAGTATTTCTGGAAGAAGATGAAAATTGCCTGTAAAGGTCACAATTACATTTTTAATCACTAGTCTAAGCTTATTAGGGTAACATCTGCTCATATCTTTACCCTTTTGGGTAGATTTATCAGTAGTATGTCCAACTATGGGTTAAATGAGAAAAATAACTGGATTCTGGAAGAAAATACTTCTAGGAATAAGAGAGCAGCAATGCCATCCTCAGAATGTATTTTTCACTAAAAAAAAGATAACCTTCAATTACTAATAATAATAAATTTATTAATCCAGCGATTATTTTAAACATGACATAGGGCAAGTCAAAACAAAAAAATAAAAAAATCAATCATTAATGAATTCACTGACTTCAGTATTTTTACAATCAAGCATGCGAACATTTGAAGAGTGAAAAGAACAGAGGTAATAATCGCTTATAGCTTTTAATTTGACTCCATTGCCATTATAACTCTCCAGTTTAGCCTGGAGGAGTCCTAAAAATTAGACAGAGGTCAAAACACTCATTTTGCAAATTTTACAGTTTGCTAACCAAGAAATCATCATTCCTAGGATAATTCAATGCTGTTACTTATTCTGACCAATTATGCCATTAAATTACATTTTGAAGTGATGAATTGCATTTCACTGTAAAGATATCCTGAGGACCCAACATTACACTCCTTGAAAATTTTCTCAGTAGAATAGTAGTTACGATACCTCATAGTTAACCTATCAATTATTTTATCTCCAAGGAAAATGCTCAAGGCTAATGATACACACACATTAAGAAGTTTAGATAAACACACACAAGGTTTAGAAAAAAACAGACACATGATACAGAAAAATAAATAATTAAGGACACTCACAAAAATTTACTTCTACCGAGGACTCTATAATGTATATAGAGTCCTCGGTAGAAGTAAATTTTTGTGAGTGTCCTTAATTATTTATTTTTCTGTATCATGTGTCTGTTTTTTTCTAAACCTTATGTGTGTTTATCTAAACTTCTTAATGTAGGTGATATTTAGCCCACACCATAGCCCATTTCAAGTATGAACTGCATTGCAAGATATGCTATTTATTTACTGGAAACAACATGGTTGGGAAATTGTCAATGTGAAAAGAAAACACACCCTCAACCAGTGGGCAACTTTCTTTCAAAAAATCTTCTAAAATTTTCTACCCTATTTTATCTTAAGAATTGTGGAATTTCACCAAAATTTCAAAATTTTTAAAATTAGCTTATGTAAATTGTAGAAAGACTGGGTACCAGAAAAACACACTTAATATGTTGCAGAGAAAGTAAATCCTAAAAACAGCCAACAAAAAATTCATCAACAGCAATACCAGGTTAATGAGCACATCCTTTCAGTGGACCAAATCTGCACAAACCTTGAGGAGAGGTGGCTTTCTTGACGACCTCTCCACTGGCATCCGACGAGGAGGAGGAAGTGGATGATGTTGAGGAAGTGGAAGACCCACTCGAATCAGATGAATCCGAGGAGGAACCAGTCCCAGAGTTGTCATCATCTGAGAGGTCGTCATCTGAGTGGGACGAGTGAGACGAGGACCTTGAACGGTGAGAGGCCAAGGCCCGCTGCCTTCTTCCTCCGTGCGCATCGTGGCGCCGACGATGGTGTCTTGATGAAGACTCCGTGGCAGACTTTGCCGCTGCAGCAGCTACAGCAACTGCTGCCTGTGGTGCCCTTGTTGTTCTGCAGCACACAAGAAAGAAAAAGGTCATCGCGATTGATTGGGGTGTTAAGCATGTGCTCTCCAGAATTTCTTTGGCAGGTAATCCATAGTAGATTACTCTTATGTTTACAAATAACACATCCATAAGAACATACACAGTTCGCTCTACCACACAAGCATAGAACAGATTGTACTTATTTCAGTCCTCATTATTTGGCATGCATACTTGGCAACATGTCAAATTCAGCAAGTAGATGCATGAGCAAATATGCCTTAAAAACTAGTTCATGTAAACACATCAACTATTGTTCAAAAATCCTTCACAGGTCATTATTTGTAGTGTCTTCCATATCGTCAGCCAAATATACGAACTTGGGAGGAGCTGTTATTTCATTCGAATAACAAATTTTTTATGACAAATGGGGTGTGATTCAGCATATTTCCCAAATTGCCTTCAGTTTGGGTTATATGGCTGAGTTTTTGATTGTAAATGCCCTGATTTTTTTGCAAGGGTGGAATAATAATGTGGAAGTTGTGGAGAATGATACCGAAGAAAACAATACCTCTTTCAATGGTTTTGGGGATAAATTATGCTACCTATATCAACCCATAGGTTTATGAGGACGACGATTCACCTGCCTGCCAGGAAATGCCTTAGCTTTCAATTATGGCAATTCGCCAGTCCAATTCTTATCGATGTTTCATCGCACACTGAAGTTTGTGAACGAATCATAAACTCATTCCCAAGTCTCTATTCACTTGACACTCATGATTTGTGCTTATAGTTCTTAACTGCAAAAAATTAACAGAGTGCGAAATAAAATTATTATTTTTGCTTTTCTTTGCATAGCCATGATTTCACATTGTGTGTGTGAGAAGATATGTTGTTCATGTACAGGGTTGTTATAAGATTCCTGAATTCAAATTCCCTGACTTTTCCCTGACAAAAATCTTCATTTCCCCTGACTTTTTCACACTCTACTTTCGATCATTACATAACATTATTGAAGGGTAAGAGTCAATAAAATACTAAATTCTTTAAAAAAATATTTTTAAATTTTTTTGAAAACCTATTTCTTTACGATGAACTCATAGAAAAAACAGAAACTTGTAAACTTAATTAAAGTCAAATAAAAGTCAAAATATGGAGTCAAATTTAAATTGACACATCAAATAAAAAGTCTACATTCAGGGAAGTGGACATAGAACGTACCTAACCACAACACACAACAACACAGAAATTCTATACACGGCCACATAGTGCTCTCAGCCTCTTATCAATAGTGTCACACTCCAACTGGTTTTCTAGCAAAAGTTTTGTTTTCTTGGCTCTTAATTTTTTTTTTTTTTTGCTCCCCGACGATTCTGGTGGTCAGTATGCCCCTGAAATCCTGATAAGCCATTGGCTTGTCATCAGGTTTTTCAGAGGCCGAACCACCAGAACTTGACAAACATCCATGCCCTGGGCAAGTGAAAAACCGACCCAGGCGGGATTCGAACCCGCGACCCTCAGATTAGCAGGCGAGGACTTAACCCCGCCGCCACCGGGGCCGGCCGGAATTCTTTACCTTCTTCCCCAATCATTCTTTCATCTTTTCTCTTCTGTATCTTTTCCTTGTCTTCTTTTGCTCTATCCCTTCACGCCTCTTCATACTCTGTGCGCGTATGTCAAACTCTTGAAATCATGTTTTCACTAATTTTCACATTAAGAATTCCGCCGGCCAAATTCACGGCGTCGTACACCTGCCTTTGTGTGATGAGTGTGTGTAGGAGTTGGTTCACAATAATAACTTCTTTGTTTATGGAAAATCTCCTCTCCACAAAGGCATTTCCATGGATGAATATTAAAATCATGTGGATCAAATCTACCATTAATCTAGAGCAGTTCTGCGACATTAAAATGCGCCACCAAAAGTGATTAAGACGGGTGTGGTCTCGGTCATATTCTTTCAAGCACACAGAGACAGCAGGTTTGTTAATTTAAGTCTTGAACTCAGATTGTAGCGAGTCGAACTCCAGAGCATAGAACCACTGCGATGCAGCTGCAATAGCTGCAGCAATGAGAGGCAGATGTGGAAGCAAGCAAGAGCTGCATCTTCAGATTTCACTATCAACTCCGGATCACAAAACGTGATAGCCTTGCAAATCTTGTACTTAAGTGGCGACTTTTCTAATATCTTGGCCACCAATGCTTTAAAAAAAATGCTAGCAATGCTCCTCAGCGCGGTGGAAAGACGGACTAGTTTGGGGCCCGAATGACCCAGGCCAGCTCAGCCCGCCGACAGCGCGGTGGTTCTTTTGAATCGCGTGGCATGGCATACATTTTCCCTGACCCCATGGATGAGATTCCCTTGCTTTTCCCTGATTTACCTGACCTGTAACAACCCTGATGTAATGGCTACATATTTACATACTTCGACAAAATGAAAATCATAGAAGCCCATGTAATATTTTAACATTAATTAAAACAAATTTTTTCGTTTCCCCTAACTTTTGTGGTCTTCAGCATGGTTTTAAACCAATTTCTGGTAGCTACTTGTGAAAGCATTATTTAAAAATGCCTTTAAATATCTCATAAAATATAAATCACCTAAATATATATCACCTAATAGTTCCTTTTTGCAAATGATTTAAAGCCAGCTATCATAGAGTAGGCGAAATTGCTGGCCAGTTGCAAAGCAAATTTCTGCAACATGAGCATAGCAAAAGTTGCAGTTCTGTACGTGAGTTCAATTTTCTTCGGTCAGTAGAGTCAAGCAACTAGTATGGATGCTTAAGATAGACATATGTTTATAACATTTCCACAGTTATGTCTTTAGCAGGCCCAACTGCGAATCACATCGCCCCTCTTTATCGTGCCATCATACATAAATATAGCAAGGGACTCTAGCCCATTCACAAAAAATACCCTTCGCAGGTCATTATTTGTGGTGTCTACCTTATCGTTAGCCAATTATACAAACTTAGGAAGAACTTAAATCGAAACTAGAAGCTATGACGTGGTGGAAGGGCTCCATATTAGCAATGAAAAACCTTGTGACTTCCACAGATTATTTAATTTTGAACTACCGGTTTCGGCTGTCAAGCCATCATTTGAGTTCAAATGTACCTGATGATGGCTTGACAGCCAAAAACCGGTAGTTCAAAATTAAATAATCTGTGGAAGTCACAAGGTTTTTCATTGGTAATTAGGAAGAACTTATTTTGTTATTGATTTTCCCAGAGATAAAAAAAATGCCAACCACACAAGACGGGCAGAGGAAAATGCTTACCCCATGATTCTGGGTGAGGCCTGTGGCATCGGGATGGATGCAGTGGCGGCGTGGAGTGCCTTCCTCACAAGCTGAGGCGATGGCTCACGCACCATCGCTCCTTGACTGCCCCTCATGCCAGCCGTCAGCATTCCGGCTGCTGTGGGCAGGGGCAGGTTGTAGCCACCCATAACCAATGTGCCACCCACCTTGCGCTCTCCACCAGGAGGTGGCGATGACAGCACTGCTGCCACTGTAATCATAGGACAAAAGTTGTGGTGAAAACATCTGGCCCATAATGGGTGTTCTGTGGCCCACCTCATAAATTATTTTGTAACGATCAATCATAATCATTTTCTAATTCATTAAATAGTACACACCATAATATAAATTATAACACACAACAGAAAAGCATTTACATAAAGCGCATACTAATAAAATAATGGAGAAAAAAATGTACATTGTCATCATCAAAATATTCTTCCACAGAATAAATTCCTTTGGACAGTAACCATTTACACATTGATTCTCAAACTTCAAACATGTAACTTTGTCAGGGAGCTTATTGAATATCTTACGTCCCATGCATTGTAGAATCCTCTGGGTTTTTGCTAATCTACGGTAATTTATGTTGATTTTACTTTCATTCCTTGTGCTTTAGTTATGTACATCATCTCTTGTAGGCAGAATATTTAGCTTGTTCTTAACATGCATTAGTGCTTGAAACATACACTGGAGTGCCGATTATCCAATATTCGATTATCTGACCATCGGAATGTGTTACAATCTGAGTAATGAGTAGTTCCATTACAGCGGAACTTTTACGAACAATCCTTCTTGGAGTACTGGGTTGTAATGAGAATGGTATTGAATAAAATAACAAAAACTTGAGATGGCCCATATTTTTTGTTTAAATTCTTCAGATATACACTAGATGAAATATTATAATTGTTTTACAATTATGACAGTATTATCTCATAGGTTGAATTGACAATAACGATCAACCTATTATATAATTGTTTCAAGTTTTGTGATGGTATTAAATAGTGATGGGTCGAATCCAAAATTTATCGAATCCGAATCCCAAATCCAAAACTTTTTTTATCGAATCCGAATCCTTATTTCAGAAAAATTTGAATCCGAGTTACTTTTCAATACCAATTGCATTTATAAAACAAATTCAAATCCATTAATATTTTCCTGTACTTTTTTGAACCAAGATGTTGTTCTGTAATTCTGTTCCCTCAAATTCAATATTTATTCATTAGCTAAAAAATAAAAACAAATTTGAGCAACTGTTTCAGTTTTACTTAATTTTTATTTGTTCTTCAACTAAGTGCAATGTAATCATAAGTTATAAATTTTTCCTCAAAAAATGCAACATTCTCACTCTTTTGGGATCTAATCTGTTCCTTTTTTAATCTGCCAAATTTCCAGCAGTACTAAATACTCTTTATGAAAATGTTGTTGCAGTTATTACACTCCAAAATACTTAGCCTCTTGAGAATCTTTCTTGCTTCTAAACATTTTGTCTTTAAAATGAGGGTGCAATATTGTAGCAACAGCACAAAAGCTGTTCTTTCCTAAGTCAGCAAATATTAGATTCATCTCATTAATGATAACATTTTTCATCCCTTGCAATCTGGATCCTACATTACCTTGTTCTTCCATATTTTTTTTAAAATATATGTACTATTTATTAAAGGAAACACTACTGATATTGTGGTGGTAACAGTAGCCTGATAAAAAGGCTTGAAAATATATTGAACATTTTGCAAGTAAGTCCACTCCGCACTGCTAAGTTCGGCTGGTAAATTAATCTCCCCAATAACTAGAAATACAGCTCATTTCTGTTCCAGAAGATGAGTACAACAATAAATGTTTGTGTATCAAACTCGAAAATTGTTTTTGTAGTTCCTTCAACTGTTACTAATAATTATGAATGTTTTACCTGGGATCTGTATCACTTGGAAAATTTAAATCACAGTCTTGATTACTGGAACCGCATGGCAGAGTATTGAAGGTATAAGATGCAGGATTTTCATCTTCCAGTTTATCATCTTGTGCTAATTTGCGGGCTTTCCCTACTTCACAGGCAGATAATGGATGTTTCATTATGTGCTTCTACAATGCACCAGTGGCTTTGGAAACAACCATGGAATATAGCAAAGCCACAAATATCACAAATCGCGAACTTATCATCAGAATATTTTTACTGAGAAGTAATACCATGTTTCACTATGTTGTGACATTTTACATTATAATTGTTACCTTCGAAACTTCTATCGATGCTGTCCACTCTTCTGTCAGTGCTTTTCATTTGAGTACGGCGATAGCCGATTATCAAACCCAGGTGCCGTCGAAAGCAGACTCACCTCAAAGCAGAAAGCCACCAGGCAGCCGGCGATAGACGGCAATTCAGCTAAATCGAAAGCACCACGGTGTGGCGATCACCGGCTATAGCCGCAAATCAAAAGTACCCTGTCTGTTCTTCACTATCGAGTTCTATTGCTGTCTCTTTCAGTGCTTTTCATTTGAGTACGGCGATAGCCGATTATCAAACACAGGTGCCGTCGGTAGCCGACTCACCCCAGAACAGAGAGCTACCAGCAGCCAGCCATAGACGGCAATTCAGCTCAATCGAAAGCACCACGGCATGGCGATCGCCGCCTATTGCCGGCTAATGCCGCAAATCGAAAGCACCCTTTAAATCGTACACTTCGACCATAGTTTCGCGACCACGATCGTGCATCAACGTGATTGAGTTGTGATCATGGTATATAGAGGGTGCTTTCGATTTGCGGCGATCGCCACACCGTGGTGCTTTCGATTTAGCTGAATCGCCATCTAGCGCCGGCTTCCGGTGGCTCTCTGCTCCGAGGTGAGTCGGTGATCGACGGCACCTGCGTTAGATAATCGGCACATATGAAGAAGAAAGAACGTTCTGATGTAGAATTTCACCAGAAATATGTAAAATAAAAGCTCTTTTTTAAATATATGTCGTAGTGAATTTCCGTGCAGATTATCAGTACTTATGACGGTAAAACGATGTCATCCATGTGATTATTAAGTTGCGAGGTCATATTCCTAATGTATATGCCACCCGCAAAACAAGGATTCAAATTTATCGAATCCTGACCACATCACTAGTATTTAACCATAATATTCCAAAACAAAAAAATAAGACTTATTCCACCAGATTTTACATTTGTCATTCTCCATGACGGACTCAATATCTCCAGGGGTATAGGGTGGCACAGGAGTTTCATCGATGCCATAATGACACTCGGCATGCTGTACTCAAGAAAATTCTGTTGAGAAGAGACTCCAGACACAATAGTCCTCTACTATCAACATTGCCAGGGAGATACAATCTGGTGACTGAAGATTTTGGATGAAGAATTCTATGCATGGTCATCATCTTCCTTGTTCCCCTATCGAGGCTCTGCAAATTGTTGATGTTCCATTTCATGCATTCGAAGGTATACAGCAGTTAGGAACCGTGAACATGTTCGTGGTAAGAACCTTGTCCATGCCAGACAGCTCAGAACTACACATGTTCCTGAGACAGTATCTGTAACTGGCCGTGAGCCTTTCCTTCACAGCTGCAACCTTCTGCATTTGGTGCTAGGGGACGCTGAGGTATTCATAGCAGTCATAGTCCTCGAGGTGACGAATGGCGCTTTGTCAATGAGTTGCAAGTCTTCCTTATTCTCCGAAAATCTTCCTCTCCCGGTGGATATATGCACACGTGTCCAAACTTAACTCCATTCCTATAGTCTCACTGTATTCCAGTTTGGTGTACAGGGTAGCACAAAGTTAATTCGCATTAGAAGCATGAAGCTTCACGTCGTTCATATAAAACAAATGGCTGACCTTATGCTTCCTGTCGCCTGGAACACCGCACATGTATCCTCTACCTCGTCGTAGCTTTAGGGACATCTCGAAATCAAAACAAATCTTGAAAAACACCATGCGTCATCTGCCTATTAAAGAGGGAAATGGGTTGGGGACTGACGGCAACGCCACAGGAAGGCTGGCGGCAAAAAGTGGAAGTGATGTAATCACTGAGTGGCAAAGGTGTTTCCTTCCCTGGGAGAAAAGCAGGGTCCACATGGAACAGGTGCGAAATGCGGAAATGCATCTAGCCAATCACAAGCAAGGGGGTTGCGAAAAGGCAGTGTGATTGGCTAGATGCATTTCTGCATTCTACACCCGCTCTGGATATATGTGAACTGGATCCAGGGGGGAGGGCTTTCGAGTCAAGGATGCATGGATGAAAATTATCAGCTTTAGACTTTTGTTTGAGTTTCAGCATGTAGATAACATTGAAAATACAGTCAAACCTCTGTATAACAAACTACTTGGTACCAGGGAAAAAACTTTGTTGTACGAAGAGCTATGTTGTGCAGAGGTGGACCAATTGTACTCCATGAAATTAACCTTATGAATGGTCGAGTGCATGATGGCTCCTTAGGAACCCACCTACATTATCGGAGTGCTCTACTTCAGAGCACAAAAGAAAATTGTTATTTTACCAAGTTATAATAAAATAATATCTCAATTCAGCATTAAATGAGGCACAAAAAAAAAGATTTTATGTATCAAACTCAAAATGATGTGATTGTCTTGATTGGAAGAAAACATTTATTTTCTCACACTTCTTTAAAATGTAAAAATTATGTATGTTGTTTCAATTATTTTGATGTGAAATAATAAAACATAATGACTTCCCCATAAACGCTTGGAATTGCTTGCATAAAATGCAAATAAATACATCTTTTTGTAGATTATAACAGATAGTAACCTATCTCTACATAACTCAGTCCCATTTACTATGTAGAGGGATAACACAGATTATTCTGGAGAATATTACCAAAACTTTGGTGGAATATAAAACAAACAAAATATTCAAATTAAGGGGTTTCAAAGAGCAACTGAGCTTTGAGCCTTACCACATTTTTATATACAAACAAGGCATACACCTGGAATTAACAGAATATATACATAATGGACTCGGAAACAAAATAATAAAATCATTTATTGAAAAAAAACTGATATCTATTTCTGGACAGTTGACTTTCCACTCAATGACCATCTTACACAAAGTGACCTCAATTGGTCTAGAGAAGCTAGGTACTCTCCTGGTACATCTCTCTCTGAAAAAAATTGCAGCTCTTCGATGGATGAAATGGCCCCAGTGAGAGTCATCATTTCTACCTCAGAACTTCCTTTATCAACATCACTTTCATCTGAATCGTGTTCTATAGCTTCCTGCAGAATATCCTCACAGGTCATTTTAGGGAATACTGAAATATCCTCATCTGAAGATACAAAATCATTTATTGTAACATCAGTCTGTACACCAGCTTTTTCAATGTATTGTTCCCATGCTGCACCAATGCCATCATCTTCATTTGCAATCTCTGGCTCAGGATAAGGACCTTCATCCTCAGGGAAGCTAAAACCTGCCTTTCCCCAGCAGTTTTTCATTGTCTCTGGAGTAACACTCCACTAACTACCAGCTGCCATCTCAATACCTTGTTTTAAATTTATAAAATACGGTTTCTCCATCTTTCTCTCAATATTAATTACAATTCGTTGTAATTTTCTTGATCTATAATCGGATTGAAAAGAGCAGATAATGCCCATGCCTCTAAGGGTTGCAAGCGGGAAGTGCAGTTTGGAGGGAAAAAATACAATTTTACATTAGTTAATCTATTACTGTCACAGAAGTTGTGAGCAGAGCAATTGTCTAATAAAAGGGCTATCTTCCTATTCTGTACTCACATTTTGGCATCAATATCCGCAACCCACCGTTGAAAAAGATCAGTTGTCATCCAGGCATTTTTATTCGACCTATAATCGGCCAGTAAACTCCTAACATTTTTAAAGCAACGAGGGCTTCTTGCCTTTCCTTATACCATAGGTCTCAGTTTCTCATCAGGGATCATGGAATGTAATGTCCTTCCATCTCTTTGCACCCCTCATATATCCCTATAAGAGCTAAAAAATTGCACTTTCCAAACCTACCATTTCTAGTAATGGTCTCCCCTCTCACTTAAATGTGCTGTTACCTAATGACAAAATGAATCCCCATCAGCATTCAACTGTTAACGACTCGGAGGAAGCTCTTAAAACAGCCACGAATCCTCAAAGCCCTTGAGTTAGCTCTAAAGTCTGGTGGCATCATCATATCATACACACACACCCACCCACCTGCAGTCCTGCTGACCTTCCTGCCGGGGGGCACCACACTCATTGACATCCGAGGGGACGAGGGTGGAAGCGAGGCTGCTGGCACCGGAGGTGGTGGCAGCCCTCCACCACGGCTTCCAGCACCTCCCACCATCATCGCCGGCTGCATCCCCGCTCCTCCCATTGCTGAAGAGCTCACCCTCCTCCTGTGTGCCCTGCTCAGTGGGGACCTCGAGCGCGACTTGGCCGAGGGGCCTCCAGAGCCAGGGTGGGGGGGTGCCGTCCCCTGTGAGGGCATTGGGGGCGTTCTTGGCACTGCAGTGGGAGACAACGCCCGTGCCGCCATCGCCCCCGATGTAGAGCGGTGGTGATGGTGGTGGTGGTGATGGTGGCGCCCCACTTGTTGCGCCCCCTGCATCTGTCCCCCTGGTCCAGTTGCTGGCACCACTCCCCCACCCCCCGCCGATGGCACCTGGTGCTGGTGGTGGTGCTGGTGGTGGTGGTTGGTACCAGATTGCACCTGCTGTTGCTCGGCTGGTGGTGGGGCATGCCGATGGCTGGCATGGCGCTGCTGCCTTGCACCCACGCCTCCCAATGGGAGTGGTGCTGAAGGACGAGGAGAGCGCGAGCGGCTGCTGAAGGAGCTGTAACTCGAGCGGCTCGAACTACGGCTACTAGAGCTGCGTGCGAAGGAGGGAGAGAGGAAATCAACTACTGCACTCAGCATGGGTGCCACTCACTAACAGAGAAATGGACCGATTTAAGAGGTTCTCTATAAAATATTGAGGATCTAAAGTAGACAGCTATAGGACCATCACTCAGGTACAACTTGCAAGAATATTATTAAAAAATTTAAATTTCTTTTATCAGTTAACTATTTGACCGTGCAAAAATCTCCACTAAAGTTTGCTTGAAAGCTTGTGGCCCCCAAATGTGTGGAAAGGTGGAGAGTGTAGGGGAGGGTGCGCTTGGTGGGGAAGGAAACTAAGAGGGGAAAGCAAACATCTCCCATCAGTTGGTTCCCAGGGGAGGGACGGACAGGGAAGGTCAAGGACGGCAGGGTAGCCAACACCATCAGTGAGTGGCACCCTCCTCAGTATGAGTTGCCGAAGTTAAATGAATTTCACAAGAACTCACCTCAGGTTTGTTTTTATGTTTACCTTGGCCAGCTCATTGTAATAAGTGACATTGTGTTCATTGGTGCTCATCTATTCTCGGTAAAATCACGTGAAGTACGAATTGAACAATTCACAGAAGAAACCACATCTTTACATGGTTAATCTTACCTTTCGGAAGAAGACAAATTACATTACTGGCCAAGATAGTGCTTAGAAGGTATGACCAAAAAATGATGATTAACTTAAGCACAGTTTATTTTCTAAACTAAATTTATTAAAATACAAATCGCTGTGTCACTGTCACAATTACTACTGTCCTCTGAATAACTTAACAAGTTTATCATTTATTTTATAAGCTGAATCAGCCACCACTGATAAAAATCAGAGGATGTTGCTGAGCTGAAGGATAAGGTTAATCTTATTGAGGATATGGTTGATAAACTTTCATCAATAGATTCAGTTGAACAATAATTCAAGAAAGGATTGAAAGTTGCTGTAATATGAATTTTTATAATATTGTAGAATCTGGACGTGACGTGAATAGTGTATAGGTTTATTTGGCTGCTATAAAGGTGTTACTAGCAAAGGTAAACAATATCAACTCTGAATCTATTTCGGTGCGTAGACTTGGTAAACCAGTTGATGTTGTTGCTCGACCACTATTACACCCACTCCCCGATTAACCCTGTTCCGATTAGTGCTGTTCCACATTAGTGCTGAAAATATTTTAAGACCTATGCCATAAGCTGCATTTTTCTTTTGTATCCTTTCATATTATGTACACCATTCTATATGTATAAGGGTTCTTAGCCCGTATATTATTAAAATAAAAAAAGACCCTGTTCCAGTTTAATGCTCTCCGGTACCGCATTACAGGCATCCCATAGGTTCAGGGCAAATAAATATTGACTTTATAGAAGTTCATGAAAATATAGACCAATATATAAACCAAAAGACTCATAATATTCAAGAAAATCAAGGCAAATTGGATCAAATCTGTATTATTAGGCTAAATTATGCAATTTACTCTTAAAAGCAGTCCGGTTTGTGTGGTAATGGTTAGGGTACCAGCGAAAAATTGAGAGAAGCTAATCGCTATGATTCCAATGCCAATCGAAAAACACTCGTCCCAAAATATGGTGCGGTGCTGTCTCACGAAGGGGGTTATGGCAATCGATTTTCACAAATTTTCACCGGTACAACCTTTGACTAGAAAATGTGTCATCAACCTCCAGGCAGATTGTGATTCAGCCCTCAAAAGTGAAACTATTGGTGTTAAGTAATGAGTTGCAGATACTATCTCTAACCACCGATTTTCATGGGCATCAAGAAATTCCGAGATGAAACTCATCAGTAGTAGTATTAAGTCTTCCATTAATTCCCAAATTTTGGTGTTCACTAAAGCCGATAAAGGCAATAGTATTGTAATTCTGGATAAAGACAATTATGTTGACAAATGTTTAACTGCTTCCCTGACGCAACAGAGTATACTCGGGCACCAAAGACGCGCAAATTCTGATGCGCCCGAGTATACTCGGGCAAGTCCAAAAATTTCGTCCCTTTCTTCTTATGCCTGAATATTCTCGCCAGCTGCTAGTAGTTCGTTTTTCTGCCGTCAGAGGAACAGGTTAGGGCTGTAGCTGTCACTAGCCGAGCGGCGCTCTCTTCGAATGTTGATTTCTGATTTTAAAACAATGGTCATTTTTTTGTAATAATTCTAGCAATTTGAGGGTCATAATTTTTTTCCCACTGAAAAGTTATCCTCTTATGGAATTGCATTCACCTTTATTGTCATTGGTAACCATCGATTTATTAACTCCATGCATGGAGTTTCTTTTGCGATCTTTTTACGGAATTCACAACTTCAATTTTTGTCATTTATCGATAATTTTTGCAAATTTATGACGTAAAACTTCCGTTTTTGCATGACGAAAAACTTTCTAAAATGTAAATAATTTTTAAATTAGTTATTTTCATTGATATTTCCTCATTCACTCTTCGTGAGCATCCAATTACATTTTTCTTCAACAGTTTAGTGGTAATTATAAAAATTGCAATTTCAATTTTACGCTAATTTTCACTGTGAGCTGTGTACCAAGGAGGCATACGGCGGCGGCAATACGAAGCCACGTACGGAGGCGGTGACCACTCGGGCAAGGGCAAATAAAGACCCTTTGTTCCGTGCAGTGGGAGAGGCCGACGAAGCCTGGGCCCCGCGGTTGCAAGTCAACGGTTCCGCCGGAGCCCATTGCAGAATCAAATGGGTTAGGCGGTATATATATTCGAGGGTCCAAGAAGGCGAGGCTGGTTGCTGGGTCTCCCCCTTGTTGGGAGGTAGTGTCGCCGTCACCTCTATGCCGCTCCTGGTCCGCCTCTTCAGCTTCTGGTCGTGTAAGCTTGGATTCCCTTCTTTCCCATCACCCTCCTGTTTAACCTCTCCTATTCCCGTTGCTCCGTGGCCGTGGCTCTATTTTGCATTTGTTCTAATAAATTACGAATTCTAATTTCAATTTGTTATAATAATTCGTTAGTTTCCTTTGTAATGCCACCACTCTCTAGATCGCCGTATCAGGCGACAGTTCAACTGCTACGATGAGTTCCACAGTAATTAGAATAACGTATTTATCTAGCAACAGAACATGAATCTTCCCTTGCCTTATTAGAAACAATATATGTTTGTTACTATATATATTTGTTACTACATATATTTGTTACTATATATATATTTGTTACAATATATATTTGTTACTATATATAAATACTATCTAATTCTATATTATTCATCCGCATATTTTTCTTCCGGTAATTTTTATATACGTTGGAAATGTCTATTGAACCGTTCTCTTTAGATAAAATGGTGTAAGCGTAAATGTTTAGATGTTGCGAATGTTATTTCATCAGCCCCTTTCATTTTTCTACTTCGAATACTGGCGGAAGTGGCGAAACATTTTTACGAAAACAGCTATATGACGTCTAAAGGTCGTACGTTCTCAATAGAAACCAGCATGAGTGCCCTGTGTATGTGATACCCTAGCCCACATAAGTACAAGAAAAAAGGAGAGATAGAGATAAATCCAAAACATGTGTAATGCCTTCTGTTTTCATGTTTGACACTTTCCTGAGGTCAGAAAACACTCGCCCGAGAGCCGATGGCCCGCTAAGCAACCTGGCACCTGTTTTCATGTCGTGCTAATCTGCTATCCTTTGCTCCCCGGGCTACTTTCCCACCAGCCAAACCTTTACTAATGGGTTTTTCCCAATATCAATTTACCGTTAGTTGGAAAATCCATGCTGTTGCGGTACACACACGTGTGAAATTTTATGATGAGCATGGAAAAATTTTATGATGAGCATGGGATGGGCTTTTCACAATAGGGGCGAGGTACTTTGCATAACGTGATTGTTTCCACGAGTACTTTGTCTGAAGGACGATGGTGACATTCTTTCGTTGAGTTACAGAGCATACGCATCCTTGATTTTCAGAGCGCTTAACTTTTTCGCTGAAATTCCACCGATACTAACTTTCCATTTTTAGTTCGAACATTTTCGTTCTAATACGAGCGGAGTAATAGGAGTGAATTCTACGGCAAATTCTTTGTTTTCGCGTGGTAACATTTGGCAATCAGAAATGGATTCTGGAGAGGAATCAGAGTTGACCAGCAGTGATTCCGAGGTTTTGGACATTGAAGTTCCTGGCTCCTAGTCGACTCTCTCCGGAGAAACAAGCTCCAAATCAGAAGGCGCAGCGGAACATTCGCAGGAAGTGGAGTGGGAGGAAATGCTTTCAACAAATCCTCCTCCGGCACCACCTAGGTTTCTTTTTGAAGGTAATTCTTCGATGAACTTCGACCTGGTTCCCGAATAAGGTTCCCTAAAATACTTTTTTCAACAATGAAAATGTTGACTTTATAACTTGGGAAACTAATCACTGCGCCAGTAACACTTTGCGTGAAATAGCGGGGCCAAGCAGTGCTAGCGTAAATCAGTGGCGAGCTGTAACAAGCTCAGAAATTTGTGTTTTTTGCCCTTGTAATGCTACAGAGCAGAGTGCTGAAGCCAGATACTGAGTTTTATTGGTCAACGAGACCTATACTCTCCTCTCTTTTTTTTTGGAGACACAATGTCTTACCGATGATTCGTAAAAATAAGGCAATATTTACATTTTGCCTATAATAGCGATTTTGATCCCCAAACACACCCCAACCTCAAACTAAATAAAATATGGCCAATTTGCCAGAGGCTGTAGGAAAAGTTCAAGGCACTCCATACACCAGAGATGGACGTTACCATCGAAAAGAGCCTACTCTCGAGCAAGGGAAGATTGGGGTGGCGGCAGTTCATGCCTATGAAAAGAGCTTCATTTGGCAAGTATTTTTTCTTTGTGAATGGAGAACTGGATACGTGGTAAACGACAATTTACAAGGGAAAGGGGATTGTGTTGGATAAAGACTTTGCCCATTTACCCAAAAGTGATGATGACTCTAATGAAGCCATTATTTGGCCTATGATATTGCCTGACGATGGATAACTTTTATACGTCTCCAGATCTAGCCGACTTGCTCGCTTCACACTCCACTGACTCGTATGGAACACTGAGGAAAGGGATTCCAGCACTCTTCAAAGATAATAAAGTGAAAGAAATGAAGTTTCTTGTTTTTGTCATAGAATGAATTCTGTTATAACATTTTCAGAGCGAAAGTCGTCGTCATGCGGGTTGCCTAACTTCCATGAATGTTTGTGCGTTGTTTCTTGATGTACTATGGACTAAAATTAATAGTTAACATAATGTTGTAGGCAAAGTATATGCATTTGCAGTATAAACTAAATGTATTCATCATTAGTAGGGATAGGAATTTTTCGGTGGTTTGAGAGGGAGAAAAGCGGTACTTTGAAATTAGGAATTCGGTACTTTCAACATGACATTTCGGTGTTTTCACAGTGACCGCAAATTTATATATATACACATAAAATACAGATTATTTCTAAGTCTAGAAAAGGGTCACTTATACTATACCCAATATGATCTGGGCTATTATGCGACACTTTCCCTTCTAGCCATGTTATGACTGAAGACAATCACCTCAGTGGCGGAACTTGGAAAAGTGGCACTAAATTAAAAATTAAATTTAATACATTTCGTGTATTGACATGTAACTTTAGAGAATTTCCATCCTTGTGAAAGTTTGCTGCAGTTACGTTCTTCGAAGATTTTAAATTTTTCCAATTGAGTCTTTCCCAAGCAACCTGACAATTGTAGAATATGTACATGACCGTAATTTTATCGAGCACAATAAAATCCATCTTTTTGATACTAGAAAACCCAGTCTCTTGCGCTTAATTTTGCATTCGGCATCTCAATAACATGTCAAAATCACTTGAAAGCACAGAAACCAGGAATAAAACTAGGATACTTAACAGTTGTCACTGGAAAATAAACAGTCAGTCATTTGACGGAAATGGCCAAAAACTAGGTCTATGCTAAGGGTGGGACACGTGCGGAGAGGCCGGTCGCCAGCCTCTAGGAAATTCCAAGAAAAGGCAACCCTGGCATAATCCCTGGACTGAGCCGTCGTGTCGGTCACCAGTGGTCACCAGCGTCACAAGGGTAGAGGTTTTCCTGGTGGTTGCTTGGGATAATCGTTTTCACGACCGTCTGCAAGTATGCACCATAGACCCTTTACCAATGGCAGCGGGAGGACAGTTTAGTCCTTTCATAGATAAGACTAAGTTTTCCTACCGCTGCATTTTGTTCTCAAAGCCATAAAACCAAAGACGGCATCGTAGCGAGAGAGGAAGGGTTTAGTGAAGGCTCTGGAAGAAAAATTCGAAGCAGTTGCTAAAAACGATGTAACACTGAATGCTTTCGTGCTGCATCAATTTCCATGTCTAAAAACACTGCTCATTTGTATATTTTTAAGGTAAACATATATCGAAGAAAATTCAACACGTAAGCAGTGGTTGCATACACCCAAGGGAATTAATTAATTACTCGATATTGGCGCATCAGTTATTAAAATTTGTTGAAATTCATCATTTGAAATCGCATACAAGTAATGCACATTATGAAAAACATTAATGGAACGATTTCATTTTTTCAAAGAAAATTCTACGCGTAAGCAGTGCATACACCAAAGGGGATTAATTAATTACTCGATATTAGCGCATACACCAAAGGGGATTAATTAATTACTCGATATTAGCGCATCGGTTTTGCAAAATTTGTTGAAATTCATCATTTTAAATCTTACCAAAGTAATGTACATTTTGAAAAACACTAATGGATTGATTTCATTTTTATGAAAATTGACGCCCGCGGCAAAAAAACGGCAAATTTCACGTTCACCCAAGGGGAAAAAACGGCAATTTCACGTTCGCCACGAACGTGTTAATATATGGGAAGTCCACAAGGTGTTCCGTTAAAATTTCAGGATTTACAAAGCGTTCCATCGCAGGAAAAGTTTGAGAAACCCTGCTGGAGCAGATTACTTAGAATAAATGCGCATATTGCTTTTCCTTTGTTCGACTCACCTCGGAGCGGAGAGCCACCGATCATAGATGCTGATAGATGGTTATTCCACTAATTGTAAATAGAAAGCACCGCGGCGTGACGAGCTGTGTATTGCCGGTCAGCACCGTAAATCGAAAGCACCCGATGTCATCCTCCTGCGATTGTTATCGTAACACTGGTTATGCTACGATGAACTGCAAACTTCCGCATACCTCAGGAATATTTGCATGCGGGTTCTTTTAAACCGAATTGAGAACATTTGCTTGCAATTTTAATGTTTTTATTGAGTTTGAAATGTACTTAAACCATTTTATCACAAATAATGAAAATTTGCGTTTTGGGGCACAATTCGCGACATTTCGCGAGTTCAAAAGTCATTTCCCCAGTAGGTATGGAGTATGTTGTAACTAACTACCACTCCTAGGACATTTTTGTCTAAATTCGCGAAATTTTCCTATCCCTAATCATTAGATGTCTAACTAAGGTTTACAGGAAGGAAAGTTATACTGATATGCAGGTGGCCTAATTCTCTTAAGTTAAGGGGCAACATTAAGAAATTATTGAATAAATCATTAGTTATTTGGCATAAAAAATAAAGGAAAATATTTTCAGATTTGCCTCCCTTTAATGCTTCTGAATCTGAAATAAAAAACTTTTTTTGACCGGTTTTGTAAAAAAACTCATCAGGGAAGCGGTTAAAGTTTTTAACAAATGACATCCAATTTATGATTTTAAAAAGTGACCCCACTATCAGATTCCAAATGTCGGTTAAAACTGGTCTACGTGCTTGCACACATTTGCTCACTGAATGTGAGAAATGGCCCCTCATCCATAGTAATCCCCTTCCTCCTAGGCTCTACGGCCATCCTAAGACGCACAAGCCTGATATTCCAATACGTCCGAGTAGTGGCCCACTTCACTGTGCCTTGCCACCTCCTAGCAGTAAAATTAAATAGCCTATTCTGTTCCTACTCAAACTTCAAACCTACTTACGGTATTAAAAACTCAATTGAATTAGCCCAAAGACTATCTTCCATATCTTTCCTTCCAAGTTTTTTTAATGAATTAGGATCCGATTTCATAATCCGCTGAATCGTAATATCCACGGATCTTTGGATACGACGGATCTGACCCAACCATCCCTAGTTGATTCAAAATTGTAGTGAAAAGCAACCTTTAGTAGAAAGAACAGCCTTTCCTGTGCTCTTCTCCAGGACCTTGGGATGTTTGGGGCCAAGTGCCCTCCAACTTACGTTTCTATGGGTCAGTTTTCTTGTCTTCAACCTCTCAGATCGGCCAGCCTTTTCCAACCTTCTGACAATTCCTTAAGATGTGCTCATTGAATGTATACAACCATATCTCGCATTCTGTAACATCCATAATTCTCTCATTTTGTCTTTTTGGGTAAGGTTGCCACTTATGTGGACTTACATAACTCTACTGTGCATTGTACAAGAATGGAGTGAGGCTCACCTGGAGGAGGAGTAAGAAGAGCCAGAGCTAAACGAGCGGTGGTGACGTCTTGACGACCTTATTGTTGCAGCTGGCGGTGCCCCAGCTGGTGCTGTGGAGGCAGTCATAGCTCTGCGCGTTGGTGACTTGGATCTCATCCATGGATCTGCCCACTCATCACCACGTGCTTTCTGGGACTGTGGCACAGATGGAGGTACCCCAGAATACCTGCAATGAAGAAGAGGACTCATTTGTTGAGTCTTTTGCAGTCTCACTTCTGCCTTATTTCCTTTTAAATTACCTCAACCACTCACAATTATGCAAAAACTTGGCATTATTTTTACTTTTGCATTAAGGAACCTGGGTACAGTGCATCATCTTACATTTTCTTAGCTAATTGTAACCCACTCTCTGGTCACATTTTCCTTTCTTATTCAAATGAAACTCAACCCTTCAAGAGTACACAAAACATGAAAAGCTTACCTCCTTGCTGAAGGGATTAATGGTTATTATTACACAAACACATAATAAAAACACTTCATGTAACCATTGAAATAGCATAACACTTTTTTTATGAGAAATTAAACCTTTGTATAGGCAACAACAATATTCAGAACTTTGTAAGTGATATATTGGGCCCAATTCACAATTTTAACCCTTCTGCTCTAATCTTGTTATATTTAAATTACTTTTCGGATAATAAACAATTATATTTCATGGAGGTTATTATAATTCTTTCTTTCTTCCTTTCCTTTACTGTCCTTAAAGGCTACACTTATCATTCCCTGGATTTTCTTCACCTCTTCTCTCTGCGGCTACGGGTAGGGGCCAGCTTCTCCCCTCCTATCGTCAAATTTTTGGGCCGTCCGTTATATCTCTTGGGGGCCTTTCAATAAAGTTATCTGCTCCTCTTTCGTAACCTTGATACCGCCTGGTCCCCGCTTCCTGCTGCATTATCTCCAGAATTTTTGTACTTCTTCCCTTCGCGTGCCTTTTCGATTTTAGAACCTTCACTTATCTCCCGTTATTGTTATCTGTTTTCTTTTCTAAGCATCCCCCGTTACTGATTGTTACTTATTTATGCATTTTCATTGTCCCGAACTCCTCCAATGTAAATATTGATTTTATTAAGCATCCTTGGTTATCTATTGTTATATTGTGGTTTATTATGATATTTCTATTAATTATCTGATTTGCGATTTATTTCTGGATTTGGTTATGGCAGTTTTGTTACTTAATGTATCCCTTGAAAGCAATATATCACATAAAACAACCCACACAGCACAAACTGCATCCTGTAAGTTTTTGTTGCACTTTCCAGAGATGTTTTCTACCCTACCATTCACTTTCTGAAATGGTGCAAATGTCCGCCACTTTTCAACAACGTCTCATTTCAAACAAGGTTCTTTGATAGTTCAAAACACATTTTTTTAGTGTTATCTCTCTGGTTCCTTCGAGTTTAGAAACGTGAAGCAGTCATTATAATGTTTTCAGCCGAGGGGAAATATATTTTGATTTTAAAACGTTTTTCTTGTGATTCTACGTGGGCATACTAATGATAAGGTTTTGTCGCATTTGCGGCTAGATACCAGGCCACAAATGGAGTACCGTAGAGTGGGGTGAGTTCAAACGCATTTTGGTGTATAATCACCAAATACTCGAAAGTAGTTCAATCTATATATCTGTTGTTCGAAATCAACAACCTCCTTACTCTATTTCATATTGTAAGTAGAAAGAAAAACACGTCGAATAAGTTGTTTTTTTTTAAAGCACTAACTTTTAACGTTCGAACTCGCCCCGCCCAGCGGGGCAAGTTCGAACACGCATTTCATTTTTGATACTCCGCAACTGAAGTCGCTCTGGAGAAGAGTTCTGAATCATGAATTCGATTTATTAGGTTATACCGTCAACAATAGCCATCATATTTGTTAATTATTTCGCTGGTAGTGAGATTTGAGATTTCAATTATGTATTTGTTAACACGAAAACTATCACCTTGACGCGAAAAGTATTTTGAATGCCCAAAGAAGAAATCTATACAACCATTCAGTAAATTTTCTATATCATGATGGAATTAAATGTTTGGGAAGGTGTTACTTTGAATATAATAAAGAACTACACAGTGATGGAGAAAAGATTTCTATTTTTAGCAGCTTGTACAAAACATAATGGACCAGTAATCACACTCAATAAACGCAACACTTCTTGATTCCAAGTGATGAAATATAATCAAATTTAAGAGCTCACATTTTTTAAACACAAACATAAGTAAAACAGGATAAATAATAAAACTAATCAATTTCTTTTATGTTTTCTAAATCCCTGAAAACTAAGCGGCCCCGTCGTAAGTCCTTGGGTTGGTCAAGCTGACGGATAATTTGCGTGCGGAGCACTAAGTACTCGTCCACAACATCAGGAAAAGTAAAAAAAGTCTCTTTCATGGAAACTTTCTTTCGAAGGCACTGGACACGTAATTTATTCTTGGAGCAAACTTTCATTAATTTTCCAATGAAAAGTCTATCACGCTTATCGGTATGAAACTTTATCAACAAATAAGAATTTACAGACAAGGAATGCCCGGGAAGTTCAAAATTACTTTCGTCGCCACTTCTATCAGATGACAGAAGAACGTTGGCCTCGTCATCGTTTTGAGAACTTTCTTCCGTCGCAACACCGTCAAATTCCTTGACAAATGAATTATTTGTACAACAAGGACTCACACTCTTCCCTGGCTCGACAACAATTTTTCCCCCCCGAGATTTTTTCCCCGCAGGTGCTTCGACCTGGGATGTCTGCAGAAACTTCAAAAATGCATCCGACCATGCGTAGTCTTTTGCGGCTTCATCAGTATTTTCCTCAGAGTTTAAATTAGGGACTTTACTGATCACTTTGTTTTCGTCAAATGGAAAAATTCCAGCAGCTTTAAATCCAGCGCGGATGTTATGTGACAAAGATGCTCCTAACGACTCGAACGTAGATTTTAACAACCTAGGGAACTCACTTTTGGGAAGAACTCCTAAATGTTTTCGCTTGCATTCATTTAGTTTTTTCCGCCAAGCGATCTTGAGTGGTCTAAAAAAAGCAACGTCAAGAGGTTGGCATAAATGAGTCGCATTAGGAGGCAACATTACAAAGCTAATGCCCATTTTGTCGCAAATTTCAATCACTTCAATGGAGAGGTGACTTGAAAGGTTATCTCCAATCATAAGTTTTGGCCCTTGCTTTTTTTTTAAAAAAGACACTCAAATCGTCATGAACCAGTCTTCAAATGCTGTCATATCAAACCATCCACTTACATTCCTATTGTATCTTGAACCTTCAATGCCACCTTCCACCCAAGTAGGGTACAAATGCACTGCTTTATACACAGTGTACGGTGGAAAGCAACTCGCCACTTGCCGATGCAGCAATCATCACAGAGACACTTGTTTTACTTGTGTCCTTTACGACTAACGGGTGTTTGACCCCCCTCTTTACAATAACCCTAGACTTACCGGGATCGTCGCAAAAGTTAGTCTCATCATAGTTAATAATATTATCAGGAGGAATGCCATTCAAAACAATCTCCAAGTTATTAAAATAGTCCTTGAGCACCTTCCTCGTCACTGCCGCCCGAGCTCTTTTAATGTTCTCGCCAAAACGCACAGTAAGCTCCGTTCGTCTCGACATAAAACCACGCACCCATTCAATGCCTGGACAATTGTCTTTGAACCTCTTTTCCCGTCGGCCAGTTCTATTTAAAAACTCCTGAACAACCAACTGGAGGTCAACTGCTTGCAAGGGAATCCCCCATTCGGCACATCTAAGAATCCCTTTCGCCAGTTGGTCTTCTTCTTTCACGGACAGCACAGATTGCCCCCCAGATTTTCTTGGGTGTTTCTTTTTCAATTTGTCGAAGACAGTGGTCAATGGCACGGCAAACTCCTTACATGCAGCCCGAAGAGTCATCCTTCCACTCTTGACTGCCTCAACAGCTTTTTCCAGACGATCTGCATCGTACTTGCGTGAGCGCCGGCCTCCGGTGACTCTCACGTATTTTCGCACCATGTCGATCTCGCCCGGCGGAACTACACAAAATTACATTATGCGTTATATTGACTGACATAATCGCCACACATCAATGATATTTTCCGAAATTAATAATAATAAATAGATCTGTTGATGGAATGAACTCCTAATCTATTCACATTTACTTACCCAATAGCACAGTAGTTTCTTTCCGGCGATAAAATCCTTCGTACAACTGCCGCGTCGCAAACAGACCACCAGAACTCCGGCAAAAAGGCACGAACACATCGTATTTATAGCAAATGCAATACATTGTATCATTTTTCAGGCCTGGCGCGAGATTAAATTGTAGCACAATAAGAAATTGAGATGTTATTACAATGTAAACCCCAGCGGTCGTATTCATTCGAACTCGCCCCACTCTACGGTACTGACAGTATTAGAAATTATTGGCCATTTTACAATAAATATCACTCACCATCATTGGACCATCTAAACGACTAATTCAATGAAATATATAACGACCAATCAACCATCTGCTCAGAGAACATTGCAACAAGGGAAGAGTGAACAACAACATAACTAAATAACATAAATTCACATACAATTCGCTGCTAAAGAAGTAATTACATCATCTTATTTTCTAAAATAATAGAAAACCTGGACAACTTCTATCAAAAACTCACGCTAACTTCAACATTCGTTCTGAATGCAATGGTCTGGGACCAAATCAACGGTTTTTATTTACTTTACTTCATGTGAGTAAATGACATTAGGCTAATAAATAAGTCAGCATGAGAAATAGAATGCATTCAAAGATTATTTTCATGCCTTCAATTACAAATAAATGAAGTGTACACATAACAATATGATAACTATTTATGTTACATAATTTTTTTTGTCATGGTATAGTTAGAAACATGGAGATACACAAAATCCTAGGTTACAAATAGTGCACTCAAAAGATGTATCCTTCCTCCTTGCCTTCCCTGAGAGTTCTGTACCCTTGTCAGAGCATACTTTACATCTTCTTTGGGATTTTTTTCTTTCCTGGGTTAATCTGTATCCTTCTGAGAAAATGTTTTCCCGAGAGACGGGTAAGATGACCTCCACTTGGTCCAGGCCCTAATGAAGGTTCCTCCACAGCAACTGCGAAGTTACTGCAAAGTTCCTTCATGAATGGGGTTGTAGGAATTTTTTTCCCAGTCACTTGGTTGCATAAAACACAAGCATTAGTCACTGCCATCAAAATCATATGAAAGGCTAATTTTCTCCACCATTTCACGCTTCGGTGATCAAATACACCATATGACATATGCTCGTCTGAAAGATCAACACCAAATTTTTTCTGATTGTACATAATTGACTACGGCTGCTGGATTTGTTCTTTGATTCTCTCTTCGACCTCTGAATGTCACCATTTCTGAAGTATGCCGTGCACTTATCATTTAAACATCACGCTTGTCCTTCCAACATAACAAAGGATATTGCCTTTCCTCCTGTAAACTTGTTCCCCACGACTAAGGTGAGGACTACGAAGTGCACTGGGCATCCCTCTCCTATTTCTTTGCACAGTTCCCACCAACGCAGTTTGGAGACCCTCCAATTCCATGGCAAGCGTTGAGCTTGTATAGTACCGGTCAGTATATAAAGTGCGTCCTTTTCCGGCTAACTTTCCGAGAAGTCTTATCACCACATTTTTTACAACATTTTCCTTTTTCAAAGTTCCAATGTACCCAGAATCAGATTCTGATAGCAGGTATAACTTGATATCATAATGGGTAGGTTTCTGAGGCAAGTATTGTTTGAAACTCAGTCTTCCTCTGAAAGCACACATACCTTCATCGATGGTCACATCCTCTGCCGGTTGATACGCACTTTGAAATCGACTTCTGAGTAGCTCAAACATGGGACGAACTTATGTAGTAGATCAAACCCTGGCTCCCCTTTCTTCTTTGCACTGGTGTTATCATTCAAATGAAAATTGACTAATAAGGTTAGAAATCTATCCCTACTCATGAGATTTAGGCAAAAATTGCATGATACCCCCGGATCTTTGCTCCGATGGTTGGCCAAAGATGGCCTCTCACTGATGCTCATATGCAATATGATTGCAAAAAATTTCCGTACATCTTCCTGAGTAACAGTTTTCCATTCCTGCAGCCTACTGTAAAGATAAATTTGGTTCAATCTCCTCTTTTTTGTATAATTTGCCGAGCACAGAGATTTGATTGTTCCTTGATGATATTTATAAGATCATGATCAAAAAAATAAGAAAAAAATCAACAAGTGGGCTGGTTTGGTCGAGGCCTGTTTCTTCAACCATTCCGGAATTACCGGTGAAAACATTTATATTTGGAACATTGTCTATCTCACTCCAACCTTCATCTTGTGTAGCTGCCATACTCCTCTGCCCACCTCTTGCTCGCAGCCTCCCTCTTCTTCCTCTGAAACTGCATTGAACGGTGACCGCTAGGTCCGCGTCTTCCTCACTCGAACTACTGCTGTCCCTCAATTCTGGAAAGCAATAAAATATAAGTATGCACATCAAGTATTTGAGGAACTAAATTGAGTATGTGGTGAGAAAATATCCATACGAATGCCAGTACACAACACTTCACAAGGATTGTATATAAATGGACAGAAGAAAAAACAGCAGTACATACGAGGAATAAAAAAATATAATATAAAATACTTGATCTCACCTGAATCAGAAGAGCCTTCATTGACAATAAAATCTGGATCATCTTCACTGATGTCTGTGTCATCTGAAGTGCAACTATCATCCCACTCTCGACCTAATTCCTCAAAATGTCTTCATCCCGGAGCGGAGCGTCGGCCATGATGAATGACTTAGGCACGAATAACAGGGTTGACAGGATGATGCAACACCTAGAGTTGCTCAGCCATTACTCTAGTGGGTTGCCATCTAGCATATTTTCAGTGTACTTACTAGTCCAAAGAACCTCTCCACGAAGAGAAATGAACATTATATTACGTAGGCCGTATAAAATAAGTTTAAATTCAAAGCGACGTAATATTACGTTGCCCGCAGTTCTCAGAAGTTTCGCAGGAACGTAATATTACGTCGTCAACACTCAAAATGTTAAGGGATTGCATGATGAGAATTAGAAAGATTTAAGTAAATGTTGGTAATTTACATCTTCCATGAACAGATCTAGACTAATTTTGCAAAAACATGCCTCACTAGTCATCGCTTTACCTAAACATTTCTTTGGCCAGTTTTTGTACTTTTTATGGCTGGTTGCACCACACCCCCTGCCACAACCTAGGGGTAACTAGCTGGCTGGAACGCAGATGTATTGTTTAGATTGATCGTTGTTGGAAGATTATTGTTGATTGGAAGGGATTCTGTTGACTTATCCCTGAGTATCGCCATTACCAGTTTTTATCAAATGGCTGTTTTTTTTTTATCTGATGGTCACCACAATAGTTGTAACCATTTCCATTAAGCCAATGCATTATGAATCCCAAAAAATAAAAAATAAATGCTTTTTTTGCAAATGTAATTACATTTGGATGCAGTGAACATGGATTGATATCATCAAATCCATCAAAATAATGTCCGAAAACACCATCTGCTACCTAAAGATTAAACTTCTATGAAGAGGGCAAGATTTTTCATCCCAAGCAGCTACGACAACAAAAGAGTGGCAGTGGATGACTCGTCTATGATGAGATTTAACCCAAATGGATGGGACGAGTTATCCGCATTAGGGGAGGGGTTGAAACAGGATGGGATTCCACACAGGGACTGCTCCAATATGAAATTTTAATTAACTGAGGGAGGTTTAAATGATCTGACTCACTTGTCCTCCCTGGACCAGGCTGCTGTGGCCACCGATGGTTTTTCTGGAAGCAACTGGGGCGGCAGTGGAATGGCATTGGCTCCGGTGCGTGATGTGCTGCCGCTCACGTGTGACGATGAGCCCTTCTTGCGTCCACTGCGACCACCACCATCCGGTGCCACATCCCTCTCGCCCCCTCTCCCCACCCTGCTCTCACCCCCCCTTCCCCCTCCCTCTCCCCTCTCACCTGCCGCATGGTGCCGGTGGTGGTGGTGGTGGTCGGTCCTCGAGGGTGGAGGAACAGGGTGTGCCAAAGGCTCACCAGCCACGTGGTGATGGTGATGCCGCTACCATGACACAAGAGTGAAAACAGGTTGACACAGAGTGAGCATGCCCATGTGTATCTGAAATCTACCATCAAAATAGTGACTATGACAAACGTTAACTCCTGAGAAAATCCACTTGAAAATAAGGACAGAATTATTTCCTGTGATATGTGCCCACTCATATTTCACTCTAATTGCACTAGGCTTAAGGATATATCGTTAAAAGCACTTTCTGAAAACCGTGAAATATTCTGGAAATGTATTTCTTCCAGCACACTAAAGTTTTCTATAGCCACATTAACTGCTGATGTTCAAATACTGAAACGTGATTCCAATAAACTAAAGATGAACAAGGAAATAAAAATTCAGAAGAGTATCCTTTGATGATAATATTAAAACAGATAACTCAGAAATGTATATACTGCTACAAAGACTGTTCTTGTGAATGTGAACATGTATACACATAAGTCTATACATAAATTTACAATGGGTCTGTGTGCTTCAGAATCAGGAAAAGGCACTCAAGTCTCCCAGTGAGATGATACTATAGTTAACCCTTCAATGATGAGTGACGTAGTGACTACGTCATTGCGATTCCATTTAAATCAGTGGAAAACCAGTGATTCCATTAAAATCTCCTCTGACCTACAAGATGGGATTCATTTAAATCTCCTCCGGGCTTGAAGGGTTAACAGCGAAGATTCCTCACCTTAGGAGGAACTCAAATGACCAAAGAAAGATGTGAATTACTCTAGATCTGTAAACGGCTACAAGCCTAATGATACAAACTTGACTGGTCAGAGTGATTTCATTCAAATTGAAAAGAAGTACATACTAATAACAATATTATTTGCCATTAGATGGGATTTACAAACACACGATAAAAATCGTCAAAAAAGTTGACAGAAACATGACATTTTATGCATATGCATGATCCAAGTCGTGACATACAAAATATTATTGACTCTTCATGGCTGATGCAAATTCAAGAAAACTGTAACAGACTATATTTGATGGATGAATGGCAAGTTCCGTAAGCTTCGACTTACGTAAAACTGTTCTTACGTAAGTGGCAATCTTACCAAAAAAAATAGAATTAAGAAAGTTACGGATTGGGAAGTATGGTCGCCTACTTTCAGGGAGCGCATGTGCCGTAATGTTAGTAAGAGCTGGCCTTCCCCGTATTTCTCCAAATCGACCGTTATCTTGAGAGCACGCATTCATGTTACGGAGTAATTTTCGACTACTTTTTATTCAACTTCCGTAAATTTCGACTTACATAAATTCGACTTACGCCGCTAGTGTCGGAACGCATCTAATACGTAACTCGGGGACTGCCTGTAAGTCAATTACAGCACCAGATTTAAAAAAACCTAAAATCGTATAAAACAGTGACCATAAAAAATAGGTTATTAATATCCAATTTCAAATAAATTAAAGAATTTTTATATAAAAATATATGCAGGTATATTTCATATTTTGACTAATTAATCTAGGGAACACCGTCTCAAGCTCCAAATCATTACACATTTACCCAAAAAAGTATTTTTGGGAGTGTTCTCATTCCATGCTCCAAACTAGTCACCTAAGGCCCTAGCCAGAAATATTTTTGGGGTACAGTCGTAATTGAACCCCCCCCCCCAATTTATATACGGACTGCTTCTTGATGGTGTCTGTCTGACACTGCATCAGCGATTTTTTTCTTGAGTTCCCTCAAGCTTCTTTCGGAGGACTAGGAATTCTGTGTTTGTCGCCGACCTTGACATGATACTCCACCTATACGCTTCCCTCCCATCTCCCAAACCCCTCCCCTAGTGGAAGCCATCTGAGAAGTTAGGGCGTGGGGAAGCGATGAGTGAAATGTGATACTTTTGGTTCGTGGTCGTAACTGATAAGGGACTTCCGGCGGGCAAGGATGATAATGTTGTAGTTCTTCATCGTAGAAAAGTCTTGGGGGAAATGGGCTGAGAGCAGGCCGGTAAAGCTAAAGGTCTACGGCAAAAATTTTGGTGACCTGGAAAATACACCTTATGTGATACTACTGGACACATGCCCGAAATCATTAATTTTGCTTTTATTTTGCACGTGATCAGGTCTGATAGTGCATAGTTCCCCAACTTTAACTTGAATCTAATAAACGTGAAGAATTTTGCCCATTAACTCCTCATTTTTGTGCATATTCTTTGCCTTTTTATAAAAAAATATAGCAGTACAGTGATTATCTCAAAAAATACAAGATCTTTTTTGTTAATTTTCGGAAAGTACGTTTAGTTCGAACCTGGATAATTCGAAGTCCAATTTTTGTGGTCCTTTGAATTTCGAATTAACGAGGTTTTACTGAACATGAATATGCTTCAATACATTGTCATAAATTTCATGTTTAATTTCGGATACTGCTCAAGTGGACTGTAAAATAAAGGTAAAATTAGTAGCAAAGCAATCAATAATATTTCTAACATATCGAGAAAAAAACAAAACTTCCATTGAGTTGTAATGGGTGGCGCTCTGCCTTTCCCGCTGTTTTCCCAAAGAAGATAAGAATGGGTGAGCATGGGAGATGACTGTGCTGCACGGTTTGTTTGAACTTAGAAATATGGAAGAGGTTTCGGAGAACATGATAAAAAGGTATGCGAGTAACATAGTTCAGGGGCTAGGAGGAAAGTAGCATTGGAAGCCCAAGACGGGACAAAGTTTATCTATTTTACTCCGAGGCCGACCACTGTAAGATATTGTTGCCGCTCCTCGTGGGAGGCGGCGGTCACATCTGCGAGAAGCAAATAGCGAATGGCACAGGCAAAGGGGATTTAAGGGTTGGTATACACTTAAAATAGGCGAGAAGAAGATGAAAGAGAAAATGTGCTGAGATCTGGAGAACCTGAGTACCTACCGTATGGTAGCACACTAGCCAGTCGGCACGTGAGCCGGATGCCGTGGCAAGCAGCCAGTGCAGAGTTACGCCTACACTGAAAGCGTTTTTTCTTTCTTAAATCATGATAATTTGAAATTGGTATGATGGAAACATTTATACTAAATGCTTAATTTGATCCATCAATGATTCAATGATGTCAAAAGGTACAAAGGCAAAAGAAAAATTTTAAAGTGTATAGGTACGAGTGAAAGTGGCTAACTAACATGAACTTTGATTAATAAAATAGGATGGAACACAACTGTTCAATATAATCTAGTACTCAAAACATAGGCTGCGGATAGTTCGGGCCCAAGGTTGTCAAAACCACAGTTATCGAATAAACCTGGATTATTTTTCAGTGAATTCAAGCTCATGTTTACATTTCAGTTTGCTTATACAGTAAAACCCCCATACAACGAATTTGTTGGGACCAGAAAAATTACTTCGATGTAGGGGGTTTTCGATGTATGGAGGTGGTGTGCGGGTTGCGTCTCCAAAGGGGCATCCAAGTGTTCCGCGTGCTTTACGATGCAAGTCGAGTAAATATCTCAATCTTGCTTTATTCACCATTAAAACCTTTCCTAGAGTGATGATAAACAATTGTTATTATTTACCATCAAATACCGTGGCTATCACCGTGTTATTTTATATCTGCGTATTTCTAATTGAAATTATTGTTTTTTTCGTCGATTCTGCTCTACGCCTCATCGCTTTCTTTAGTTACGGTCTGAAAGTAAAGGAGCGCCAAAATTAATGCCTAAGGATTACGTATTTTAAAGTGCTCCATAATTTTTCTGAGTATCTAGTCTATATTATTCTTAGAGTGCAATAATTTAAGTCAGTATCAAATGGCAGTTTTATGCAGCAATTTTGCTTGAAAGAGCACATATTCCCATTTATACTTCCGGAATGAAACGCACTGTTGGAATCCCATTGAAATACCGGTAAATATCTATGTTCGTGACCAGAATATACTAGATATCGATAAACGACGATGGAATATAGGTGGGGTGAGTTAGTTACCACGAGTAAAAACGTGGCAGTCGGCAATGCATTGAGGTCACAATGGCAATCTCAGATGATAATGCATTGACGATGCCGTTAACGCGTGTAAGAGTCGCACCCCTCTTTTTATGCGTCGAAGTTGAAGAAAAAAATTTGGGGCTTTTTTTTCCTATTGCGAGGTGTTGCGGGACTAACTTCGAATTTTCGGCCATTATCAAAGCCGCTAGCGATATTCTCTTATAATTTACGCGGCATTTTCCATAGGCATGTATGGACCTCGGAGGCAAGTTTTCACTTGTAGCCTAGGCCCTACAATGCTTGCATTGTTCATTGTCCTTTGGAATGTGTGGAGTAATTGATATTCATTAAAACAAAACAAATCCGACCTCGCTACAATTCGTGTTTAGTTGGTAAGTGCGGACAGTCGCACCGAGCTCTGATTTATAAATCCGAATCCCCCCACCATTTTCCTAATGCACAAGTCATAGTCGCTGTAAGTCGCCTTTTAAAACGTGGTTAACTTTTACAAATTATATTTTGCTGTAAACGATGACGAGTGGGAATGCAAACACGTTAAATTCAAAATACCCCAGCGTCAGCCGCGTAAAAAACGAACGATAAGGCGTAGATACGACATCAAAACTTGAAAAAAGTCAAACTTTGAAAGAAATCATAACTGTCTATGGAATTTAAAGCAGTTAATATTTCAATATGGTCCAACAAAAATCTTCAATGAATGACAAAATAAAAAAAATCATGATTTAGGTACATACATAAAAACGGCTGACTTACTAGTGAGACGGGCGTCGCAGTACGGTGGCACGCGCGCGCATGTCCTGTCACAACTCGTAGATTTTCCCCGAAAAGACCTTCTGTCCCTATTGGTATGAATAGTGCAACCTTATCCTTCCTCCATCTTCTAATGCACGATTCCGGCACATCATGCCTTAGTCCGGCAGCGCGGTTTCCTACATCCTCAGCGTCCTTTGATGACTTAAAGCGCTTTAATTTTTTCAACTACCGTGAAAGACCACAACTTTTTGCCCTTGTTCATTTTGGAACAACACTGACCTATATTGACGCATGCACAAATGTTAATAGTCACAGAATTCTCCCAGTTGAGCTTAAGGCAGGTGCATACAGTCACTCAAAGTTGTCTGGTGACAGAAAATGAGAAAGTTAGGGGGGTGGAAAATTCCAGTGCTTGAACTTGTCGCGCGGCCAATCGCTGTCCCCCAATTGCACCCCACACGCTTGCCTTGTCAAACAACAAGTTTTTAAAGTTATTAGGCAACTGCATCCCCCGTAAACAAGCGAGCGAATGATACCCTCCCCTTGATGACTCACGCTAAGCACCAAGGTCACTCAGCTCTCGAGGGACTTGCCTCGGGCACGACACGAGCGGCGCGAGCCGCGGCCACGATACGAGCGGTGGTAGGCAAGCGATAGAGTGGCAACAATGAGTTTTATGTTCCTAATGTTTGACATGGACCACACTCGAACCCAGCCATGATACACGTGAGTGGCATAGGTGCCGCTCGCCACCAATCCCAGATATTAAATATTTCTTGTGCCGTTCTTCTCATTCTGTGGTAAAATGTCGGCCGAGAACGTTCTTTCTGACAGTATGTACTGCCATTTCAGATTCTGAACTTATCTTAGGACGAATCACTGCTCGTTTCGTGGCCACTACCACCCTGCCGCGTTATTTCTCTGCAGCCCACCGCTCATATCGTGACCGAGGATCGAAGGCTGGCAGATAAAAAATTCGTGTCAGAGGCGCACCCTCATTTTCGGCTGCGATTTCTGGGAAAAAAGGTATCCTCAAGCAATCGAGTAAATATTAGGGCGATCTCGAGCAAACTTGCCGGTTAACAGACCACATCCATCAAGGTTAAGACGGCAATAGCAATATTTGGATAGAGAAGAGAGGTTACTCCAGATTTTCCTTTGGGATGGGGACAGAGTAGATAAAATTAGCTCTCATTGGTTGAACACCAACCAATGAAGTTTTGAATACTTCGCCCTCCTAACGAGGGGAGTGTCCGATAAACGGGTCGCAGATCTCGATGAGAATTCGTATGCATATAGAACTCCGAATGCTTTTCACGAATCACTCCACATATGGGCGTATAAATCCAATAGTTAACAAAAAAGGCGTTTAAACATATAAAGATGTTATAAAATCCCTATTTATCAGCCTACGGCATCAAGGGTGTGGTCCATTGATTAGCGTACGGGGCTGCGGTGCAGAGGGACCATGTTCGATTCCCGTCGGCGACAAATTTTTCATGCTTACTTTCTTTGTTTTTCCTTTCTGGAACTCTGTTAAAATCTAATTTTTACTTTTCTATTCAAAGTTTTTTTTAACGAGTGGAAATATTTTTCTTTTGCGAATAACATAGGACTTATTTTTTTTTCTTTCCCGCAAAATTTCTTTGTTTCCCCATTCTTTCACCACGCAAACTTGATTTGTTCCTTCATTTGTAAGACCTCCTGTTGATATCATAATTATACAATAATGAAAATAATCTGCAAGTGGTCACTCGCCATTTAAAACACGAGCCTTTCTCGACGAGCCTTATTACAATGTATTTATTTGTACGTCTTTAGATCGCGAAATGGTGATTCGATTACAGAAATTAGTAGATAAGCCGATCACATTTTCCCCTCCTTTTTTCAAAGCACAACAATACAAGAAAACGGGGATCTTTGATCGTGGGTCTTATAAATAATGATTTAACAATTATTTAGACTATTTTATAATTATAATATCAACAGGAGGTCTTGCAAATGAAGGAACAAATGAAGTTTGCGTGCTGAAAGAATGGGGAAACAAAGAAATTACGTTGACTTCGCGGGAAAGAAAAAAAATAAGCCCATTGGTATTCGCAAGAAAAATATTTCCACTCATTAAAAAAAACTTTGAATAGAAAAGTAAAGATTAAATTTTAACATATAATTCCACGAAGGAAAAACAAAGAAAATAAGCATGAAAAAATTTATCGCCGACTGCCTCTCCCAAAATAAAATCGGATACCGAAAGGTAATTTGAAACCATGGAGCTCCTCCCATTCAGGGGTCCCGGGAATGTAACCCAATATGGGAAAGTAATCTGATACGATTTAAAAAGGGAAAATTGAGCTCCATCCTCACCACCTGCACCTTCGCAAAAGAGGTGGGGCGGATGAGTGAGAGTGGAGAATAGCCCCCCTGATCTGATCTTTTCAGAGTATTTTTCTGTATTGGGTTACGTCTGGCCGGCTGGAACTGACTGGTATTCCCCCTCCCCTCTTGGTGCATTACTCATCCACCCAACTATCACCCCGCTCAGCTAACGCGGAGCGGAGCTTTGGCTTCCCCTACACGTTTTTTATTGTGGGAACCATCAGAGTTGCTGGTTCCCACCATAATAAACGTGTAAACGAGCCTTCACCGAGCGAGAGCGTCAAGTTTCCTTCATGCCCTCTGCTCTGTAGGTCTCGGATGTAAACATTTTCGAAGCCCGGAGCGGAAGGGTTAAGACGCGGTACTCTCCGCTGCGGTTCAACTTCCTGCTCATTACGTAAATGTCTATGGAAAAATTACCTGTAAATGAAGAATGCTACGTTTTTTTCTCAATAATTCGTTCTAGAGGGGCACTTTTCATGTTTTGGGCCCAAGCGCAGACTTCGATGTACGGAGTTTTCGTAGTTAGAGAGGTTCGTTACGGGAGGTTTTTTTGCGTGTATTGTCCATTGGAAGGGTCCGGGACCGGGCCAATGACTTCGAAATAGGGAGTTTTCCTTAAAATTTCGCTGTATGGGTGTTCGTTGTATGGGGGTTTTACTGTATGTCTAATCAATAACCTCAACTTTAACAGGAGGCCTGCTTCCCTCCCTGCACATCTTCCTTGTCACATAAATACAGAACACTCATGCGCCCCACTCTCATAAGGTGCAGCCTAGAGTCCACTGTAACTGTACTTCTTCTTAAGTCTAAGTTGCATCACGGTTTTTTGCACCGTTTTCTTCCATAACTTTGGTCCATTGGCTTGGATTGGGACATAGATTCATAGCAGAAGTGTTTCACACCATGATATAAGCATCAGAACAGACATCATCACAAGAGCAGTAAGAGGCAAAAAGTGCTTACCAAATCCCTTCCCTCACGAATGCGTTCCTTCCTGTCACTGCGTCCCATATACTCAGCTTCCACGCGCAAGCTGCGTGCATCCATGCCTTCATAGTGCACCCTGCGCCAGTAGTCTCCCCCTGCACCTCCTCCTCCTGCGGGTGGCACCCCTGGGTGATGTCCATGGTGATGGTGGTGCGACTGCCTCATATCAACGGGTGGCACAGCTCCACCGCCACCCAAGCCAGGACCCACAGCATGGTACAGGTCAACCGGGTCCTCATAGCTACGTGCCAAGGCAAACCACAGGTGACATTGAGAAAGCGACAAGGAAGCCACATTACAATACTATCCCCCTCTCTTGCATCAACAAATGCATCCATGCCCATGACTGCAATTTTCCCCTCTCTCAGCACATTATTCATCAGCATAACACACATTACACTTGAAGACCATAAATTTAAAAAATGAATCGTAATGTCAGGGACAAAGCTGTGATCATTACATGAATTAGCAGCCACTATTAATAAAGCATGTTGTATCAACTTTCCCATGCTCCCAAGGCCATCTCACCTCTTTGGTCTTAGACATAATGACACTGATTGATGGCTAATAGGAGGAATGACTAAAAAAATCAAATTTGATCACTTCAAAACAATCTGAAACACAAAAAAACAAATCCTCCCCATTTCAATCATTTTGGAATTTTCACAGGAGATATATGCACAGCATGGCCACTTCACAATATGTATTTCCATTGGTTGGCTGAAGAAAGGCAGCGATGGATATGCAGGAAGAAGCAGTGAACGAATATGATTGAGACAACTGCTCAATTTGTGCCATGCTTACATGCAAACCATGATGCCAAATACAAGTGAGTACTATGACTTTGGGTTAAAATATAAACAAATTGATAAAAATCAGGGCAATACTTGAACTTCTCAATGAATTGGACAGAAAGATTATAACTTTTGGGTAACAAAGTAGGCTTTTGCTGCTCCAAGGGAAGGGCTGATATTAAAAGTTTTTTAGCGCTACCATAGAGCGTTAGTGGCTTTAGAGATGCCATCGTGGGATATACTATTGCTGCAAATGAAAATAATAATCATGACTTTTTCAGTAGCATTTTTCTCTAAGAAGTAATATGTACCTATTTTCACTCTTAGGAAATTCTACACTAATGGCCTTACATGAGGACTAATAAAAATAGTTGTTTCAGGCTTGATGTCATGGAATAACATAATAAAATAAAATGATATTGGCAATTTTCCACAATATAAACTTTAATTCAACCGGTTTCGATGCACTGCACATCATCAGGTAACAAATGTCACACAAAGTCCAGTATATATACAGAATTGCAAGTAAGGAGAGGGTCGGGGGAAAGAGAGGGGCGAGGAGGGGATTAGATGGGAAGATGAAAGGGTGGGAGTTAAACAAGAGTGACTATGTATGCGGGGAAAGAGAAGGGGTAAAAGTATCTGGGTGCAAATGGGTTTAACCACACATAATTGAAAACTGGGAAGGCCCGAGCCATTGAGGAGACCCGAGGCGCATCATCAACCCTACAACGTAAGAGGGAGAATGGGGGGAGAATTGGCCGCAGTCCTAGGGATGCAGAGTGGTCACACGCCAAAGCTCCAATGAATAAGCACGAGATGGTTCATGCTTTACACGATTACTTCAATTGTATCGAAAATATTTTTTATTGTAATGAGAAAATATTCTCATGAGAAAGGTCAGAATTTAAAGAGAAAGGATCATTTCAGGTCATAGACTTTTTTGGCTCATAGAGTCCATCTTATGCCCAAGTAATGCACTGGCAAAAATGGTTGATTTTGGCTAAATACATGCATGTACCTCTTGTATATGGTTAAAATAATGTATGTTAGAAATAACTACCGATATAGCCCTATCTTTACTTCATCAAACCATTAAAACAGTATTTTTTATCTGCCAGCAATCCATCATAGCAGTGTAAATGCCGATGCTCTGCAAACATATTTTTAGTGAGGTATCCTGCCCCTGCATGAGTTTTCAACTCCATTTGTTTACATCATGGCAAAAGTCTCTCAAAAGCTGCTCCTTGGACTCTCCTCCATACTGTCAGAAGCATTGCTTGAGCATGGAACAATGTTTCAGAGGAAATCATAAAAAATTGCTGGAAATCAGCAGACTAAGGCGAGACAGAATTTTATGTGGCTGAAGAGACCTGTTAAGTGAATGACAATTTCTCATATTTATGTTTCCCTTTTGTTACTTTCATTTGTTTTTTCAACTTCAAATATCTCATTGTACCGTCTGTAAGTTAGTCGAGATTAAACCGTTGTAGAAGAACGTTGTCTTTAATAATTAACAGGTTATGGGCCCAGACTAACGCTTATCAATAATTATTATTATGTAATACGACAAGGAGTTGGAAGGAACGAAGCTGCCCCTATTCGACGGAACTAATTTTGATTCTTGGAAGTTTCGAGTGGAAGTTGTGCTCGACGCCCAAGAGTTGCTGGAGTGCGTGCAGAGCGAACTGGTACTGTGTACCGCTGATCCAGGGTCATCGCAAAAAGACATTGCAGCCATTGAGAAGCAAAATGTTGCTCTGAAGAAGCGAGATAAGTTGGCAACGAACATTATTGTGAGGTGCATAGCTGACAGTCATCTAGAATACGCTCAAGGTCAGTCAAACGCTTTTCAAATTTGGCAATATCTAAAGAACACTTTCCAAAGATGCAGTGTTTCATCGCGGTTAAGGTTGCACAGAGAAATCTCCCAAATGAAGTTCAATCCGTCGAAAGTTGATATTGAACAACATTTCGCGTTATTCGACCGAAAGGTTAGGGAATGGAAAAACGCGGGCTACGCCAGATGACATCGATGTAATAGGTTATCTCCTACATACAATGCCGGCGTCCTACAAGATGGTGATAACTGCAATTGAAATTTTGCAAACGAAGGAACTTAGTCTGCCATTGGTCAAAAAGAGGCTGGCTGATGAAACCAAGAAGAACCAAGATGAAACTTTGTCTCAGCAATCAGAAGCTGTGTTCTATGCTCAGGCAAGGGGCAGGGGCTCAGGCAGAAACGTAAGAGGCTCTGGTGGAAGATTCCGTGGGCAAAGTGGTCAGGGTATTGGACGCGGAAGTTATCAGTGCTACTACTGTAAACAGTACGGACACAGGAGATTTGAATGTCCGTACTACAAAAAGGATGCTTACTGTGTGACTACTCAGGAGGATGGGGATGAAGAAAGCATTGTGTTCAATGCCGAGTGTCTAAGCAGTGGTGGAGATGGTAGTTCGTCAAATGGGTGGTATCTCGACTCGGGGGCAACTGATCACATGACGAATTGTGAATCAGGGTTGATAGATTGTGTGAAACTTAAGGAACCAGTTGTGGTAAGAGTTGCTAAAAGGGGTCAAGTTATGTATGCTAATAAAAGAGGAACGCTTAAGAAAGAAAGTATTGTTGGAGCCAATGTGCTTAATGTTATCATTGAAAATGTATTATTTGTGCCGGGAATGCATTTTAATCTGTTATCGGTCAGTAGGTTGGAAATGAAAGGTTTTACGATTTTATTCAAGGATGGTGAAGTATCAGTGTTAAAAAATGGTAAGGTGTGGGCAAACGGGTACAGAGAGAAAACTTTGTATAGAATGAATTTTTCTGAGAGTGATTCTGGTTTTGCTAATATAACTTTGATTGAAAACGGAAATCTTTGGCATTCCCGTTAAGGCCATATAGGTGCTGGAGGCCTGGAAAAACTACGCAAGATGGTTGATGGTGTCGGTGAGTTTTCCAAAGAAACTTCCCCTTGTTATATCTGTGCTGAGGGAAAGCAATTGTCATTACCATTTAGTGGTCATAGAATTAGAGCTACCAGACCTCTAAGAGTTGATTCATAGTGATGTTATTGGACCCATTACACCCACATCTTACGACGGAAAGAGATTTGTTGTCACTTTTATTGATGACTTCACTCACTTTGTTATACTGTATGCCATTGCTGCTAAGTCAGAAGTGTTTATGTGCTTCAAAAAATATGAAGCACTTGTTAAAGCTCATTTTAATTTGCGCATTAGTAGGTTAAGGTGCAACAATGGAAAAGAGTATTTGTCAAGAGAAATGAAAGTTTCTAGAGACTAAAGGGATACAGTATGACTTAACAGTTAGCTATACACCTCAATTAAATGGCGTTGCGGAAAGGATGAATAGGTCTTTACTTGAAAAGGCCAGGTGTATGATTTTAGGTTCAAGTATGCCAAAAACCTTGTGGAATGAGGCTATCTTGGCAGCTGTTTACGTCATTAATAGGTGTCCTACCACTGCAGTTGAAAACAATGTTCCAGCTGGTCTTTGGTATAAACGAAAGATTAATGTAAGTAATCTAAGGATATTTGGAAGTCCTGTTTTTCTGAAGTTTCCCTCCCAAACTGTTGATGGAAAATTTGGGCCTCGGTCGGGAGCTGTGTACATGATAGGCTATGCCACAAATGGTTACAGACTGTGGTGTAAGAAAAATCAGCGTGTTGTTATTGGAAGAGATGTAATTTTTAATGAAAGGTTTTTGTAAAAGGTGACCATTTAGAAAAGGATGTTCTTAAGAATGATGTATATTATGAGCAAGAGCAGGATGAGGAGTCAACTCATGAACAGGATGAGGAGTTGACTCATGAAACTCCTCTCAAACTAGGCTTAGATTCAGGCAGGGCAGAAAAAGAGCAGACATTAGAAAGGGAGTTTCCCGCTGTTCATAGGTCCCAGAGAGTGACAAATCCACCACACTGGCATAAAGACTATATTGTAGAGAGTTCCAGTGCCATGGCTTATGCCATGAGTGTTGGCATTTCAGAAACTTTTCTTGATGATGTGCCAGGTTCATATGAGGATATAGTAACAAGGGATGATAAAGAGCAGTGGGATGGTGCTATAAGAGAGGAATTAAATGCTCTTGAGTTGAATAAAACTTGGACTGTTACAAATCTGCCTGTAGGTAAATCATGTTTGCCTTGTAAGTGGGTATTTCGCAAGAAAACTGATCAGGAAGGAAACAAAGTACAAAGCAAGATTAGTTATAAAAGGATGTTTTCAAAAGCAAGGTATTGATTTTGGTGAAACATATGCTCCTGTAGCGCATCTTGTCACTGTTCAAATTTTGCTGGCCATAATTAATGCAAAGAACCTTTTTGCTCAACATCTAGATGTAAAAAATGCATTTTTGCATGGTACTCTTGATGAAGAAATATATATGTTTCCACCTCATGGTTCTCATATACAGCCTCCTTTGGTCTGTAAACTTGAAAGGAGTTTATATGGATTGAAACAATCTCCAAAGGCTTGGAATGACCGTTTTAATTGTTTCATAAATAAATTAGGATTTAGACGTTGCACCAGTGATGAATGTCTGTACTCTTACAGTAGTAATTCTGCCGTCATGTATCTGCTAATTTATGTTGATGATATAGTTTTAACAGGAAACAACATGAAAGTTTTGACTGAAGTTAAAGCCAAACTTATGTCAGAATTTAGAGTCACTGATCTTGGACCTCTTGTTTATTATCTTGGAATTAAAATTGAAAGAACAAGAGAAGGAATGTTTTTAAGCCAATTGGCCTATTTAGAGAAATTGTTGAATCGCTTTAATATGAGTGAATGTTATCCAAGTGATACACCTTTAAAACTTGGTGAAGACTTTAATGCATGTAACGATCAGCCCTGTATATTACAGGAAAAACCTTATAAGGAACTTATTGGTTGCTTAATGTATGTCATGCTTACTACAAGACCAGATTTAAGTGTTTCTGTTAACTTGTTCAGTCGTTATCAAAGTTGTGCTACGATAAATCACTGGGAGGGCTTGATGCGTGTGCTTAGATATATTAAGAGTACTATTAATTTAAGATTATTTTATCCAAAATGTAATGCTGATGTGTTATGTGGCTATGCTGATGCAAGCTTTGCTGATGGCGAGGATAGAAAATCAACCTCTGGGTATATGTTTCAAGTTTTTGACTGTCTTGTTTCATGGAATACCAAGAAGCAATCTATTGTTGCTAGATCCGCTCATGAATCTGAACTTATAGCACTAAGTGAAGCATGCAGTGAATTTTTGTGGGTTGATTCAATACTAAGGGATCTGTTTATTCATCCTCAATATCCAGTCTCTATCTACGAAAACAATCAGGCATGCATTCATTCAATTCAAAAGTGTGAAAAGAAAAAGGTTAAATGTGTTGACATCAGGTATCATTTTGTAAGGGATTTGTTTTTGAAGAATGCCATTGATGTAAAATATATTTCTAGCAAATACCAAAAGGCTGATATATTGTCTAAAGGTTTAACTACTCCTGTATTTATATTTCTTAGAAACTTTTGAATCTTTTGTAAAATTTAATATTATGTCTATTATATTGAGAAATTAAGGCAGAGTGTTAAGTGAATGACAATTTCTCATATTTATGTTTCTCTTTTGTTACTTTCATTTGTTTTTTCAACTTCAAATATCTCATTGTACCGTCTGTAAGTTAGTCGAGATTAAACCGTTGTAGAAGAACGTTGTCTTTAATAATTAACAAGACCTCATCTAGGCCCCCAAAACTGCAGGATTTGGTGGCTAATGAACTTGGGCAACTCAATCAGGTTTGCCCAATAATGTTTATTTCACCACTCACCCAAAATCAGATAGACCGAGAGTTGGCTACAAATGAAGAAACAGTGAGTGCAGAACGTACCAACCTGCCAGCTTCTGATTTATTTGAGGGAAACAGTGACATGATAGATGACAGTGAAGCAGTGCCTGTTCATCCTGCTCGTAGTTATATGAGAGAATCTTTCAGAAATGTGTACAATTTTTGCTATGCACACCCATAGGTTGCAGAGGGCTATGTTGAAAATATGAATGCTTTAGAGACAGTTGTACATCAAACTTTTGATAATGGGATGCAACAAACTAAAATAAGTGACTACTTTCACCCAAAATGAGTGATTTCATAAATATTAAAAAATTCTGTTTAAATATTCCTTATTCATAGCTTAAAATAATATGTATGACAAGGTTTATTAAAAATAAAATGTAAGATACATCCTAAATAACTAGACGCCTTGCATTACTGTCACCTCTTCATAAAGTCTTGATTTTACACAGTGCCCTTATTTTGGTCCCTCCAACTGCGTAAAATCAAGGTTTTACTGTATTTTAAACATAGACTATAAGCTGAGGATGTATTTTCTATTTGTCATTAAATAGACTTTTTGAGCGACTTAATTGTCTTTGTTATTTTATTCCAGTCAGTACTTGAATTTAAATAGTAGTCATACCCTACTGGTATATCAATATGCCACCTGTTATTAGGAATAAGAATCGATGAAATCGGAATCGAGAATCGATTTGAAAGAATCGGAATCGAAATCGAAAAAAAATGGAATCGACTCATCCATAGTTAACAACATCTCAAAATTGGGTGTAGGAGAAATCTGTGACCTTCACTTGTTTGAGAGTATGGCAAGTAGGTATAGGACTCAGAAGTGGTCACCTTCCGCCTTCACAATGCTTTTACCAGCTTTCAGATATAAGAATTGAGCTATTGCAGGCAGAAGTCTTCGGCCTGAAGTCAGTGAGTATCTACCTTTTCAGCTTTCTTTGAGAAACTGATTTAATTCCATAAGGAAATTTCATATTTCTGTCAATTGGTATAATACTGAGGCAGCTATTGATAGGCATACTTTTGAAATCCATTGAAGACATGATCAAATTTTCGAAAAATTCAAATCACACAAGGAGTGGTTGATGATTTTGACATGCAAGCATGTTGCTAATGGAGGGGAAGTGACCATGACATTTCCTTATCTTCAGCTGCCACCTACAAAAGATGAAAGTCATCCTAACCCCATCCCCCTTCCTACAATGGAGTGCACAATACATGAGAGAGAACAGCACTAACCTCCAGTGATCTGGGTCCTCCTTGGCCTGGACGATGGGGCTGGCTGGCCGAGTGTAGTAGTCATTCTCCTTGTCCAGCTCTTCCTGGCCAAGACTCAAGTTCATCTTCTTCTCCTCAAAGTCTATGTCCATTTCTTTGCGCTTGGTTGCCTTCCTCATCATCTGTGTTGAGAGAGCAACCATTGAAAAGTGTAACTTTCACAAGGAATTGACTAAATAAGATTACTACATTAGATCACATAACATAGTGTAATGCAATAATCTTATTGAGCAGATACAGCACAGAATGGAATGAATATGAAATAACTTAATCTCCACTAGACGAGAATGGCAGCAAAGGCACTCTTTTTCACTCATATACTTCAATTTCGTTGATTGCAGCAGAGCAAGCTACAATCAATATCATGGGAATGAGAGAGGGAATGACACTGTTCTTGAGGGCAACCGTCACACTGCATTGAAAAATGGGTGATTTGGTCTGACATAAACAATTTTTTAACCACAGAAAATATAATAATCTTGAACTTTTAAGTGCGGACGACCAATGCGTTGACAAAAAATTGTTAATGCCCTTTGCTAGGATGATCAGTACAAAGAAAAGGAAATTTATTTTGTACTTAAGACAATGCCTCCTCTCTTCCCAACACATATCTCTCAAGAAAACATCAAATTAATGCACCTACTGGGTTACCACACCCAAGCAAACCCTGGTGCCTGGGGGGTGCTGCCATCGGAGGGCCATGGGAGGAACTATTTGCCCGAACTGGACTGGCATGGTAATGTGTAGGAAAAAATGAGCAACCTTGGAGAAAGGATTGGCTGAACAGGTATGTCGGGAGCGATGTACAAAATTTGCCAAGTGATAATAACCCTTTACGACCTGACCGTCACGATCGTGAGGGTTAATCAGCAAATTTTTAAAATTATATAATGGGTAATTGATTTTAGTAAAATTGGCACTTTCATGATTGGTTCAGTTTCTTCAGTGTTAGTAGCGTCCTATTTTATCGCATATACGCTGCCGTGTTACGATTCTACTACTTTGTCTGTCATTTTACTTTTTTAGAAATTTGAACGCTGTAGCCCAAAATTCACGTATGTCGCAATTTCTTTAAATATTAATTACTGATGATTGCTTAGATTAAAAAAAACCGATTTTACGTTGCTTTTTATTTATATGCCATCAAATATCAAATTTCTATATTTTTTACATTTTTACATGCAAAATACTATGCACCATCACAATCGTGATGGTTAGGCTTTTGTTAACACGTTCACTTATTTGTAAACCATCACGAATGTGACGTTTCGGCATTAATGAAGACATCGAATGCATAAAATTTGGAATTGAAAATGTTTCTTACCTAAAATTTATATATGTTCCAGCAATATTGGAACAAAATAAAAATTATTATATCTTTTTTTTTTGCTTTTTGTGTTTTTTTGTGCATTTTTTTGATTTTTTTGCGACTATATAGTTGTAAAGTCTTAAGAATAAACTCTTAAGACATTATTCTTGGTGTAATTGTAAATAATATTGCTGACGAATATATTCATTATTATTTGAAAAGAACAAATTATAGTTACCTACGCATTGTACGTAATGCTCTGCCGGTTTTATCTACTATCCCATCAGCAGGGACTATGTAAACCTTGGTGGGGAACTTGAGTAGATTAGCCAGCAAGGTTGTCAGATTAGGCTGCCAGAATACATTGTACCTGGCAGCTGAAACGATGCGTTGAAACCTTGATGCATGACTTGTTTAAGTCAACCACTACATTGTACCAGATGATAGCATGGCAGCTGGGACGTTGTATTGAAACTTTGATCGGTGACTTGTATAGATCGAACACCAGGGTTAAACTACATTGTATCTGTTGATGATCTAGCAGCTGAAACAATGTATTTGAGCCTTGTTAGGTGACCTATATAAGTCGACGAATAGGGGGTTTCAATACAGTGTACCTGATGGTGGCCTAGTGAAGTAGTGGTGCAGCAAGTAAATTCTGTGAAGTGACCATTCTTTATTTTGCTTGTACCACGGACAGTTTCCACTTAGTGCGTACCAAGTTAGTCATTAAGTTTCGCTTCTTCATAATGGAAAGAAGACATGACCCGTATAGTGATGAAAGACTTCTTCAGATGTTGGAGGAAACGAGTGATATTAGTGAATCAGACGAGGAGACAGATCAAACTTATCAACAATATCGTGACGATCCTGAAAGCTCCGATAGCAACTACAGGTTAGAAAAAGTAATTGTGCCCAAGAAAAATAAGGCTGTTAATTTAGTAAGATTAGGGGTTAGTGACATGTTGATTCAGACTCGTCCATCTACTTCATCTGAATGTGGAAAAGAACTGATAGAAGTTGAAAACTCTGAAAATGAAATAACGCCGAAGGCGTGCACAATTGAAACAGAAGATGGACAAGAGCATGTGAAAAGCGAAAAGAGTGAGACTGTTAATAGGCAGAAGAAATTTCCAGTTGTACGAGAAATTATTCAGCAGGCGGGTGTTAAAACGGAAAAGTATAAGAAGCAGAAGAAATTAACCAAAAGAAATGCATCTAAGAAGCCTGCAGCTAAATGTGGAAGAAAGCAAGAAAAGAAGAAAGATGGCAAGGTGGAGAAACCAAAACAACAATGGAAGAAAAGATTATTCACCAGCAAAATATTCCCTGGAGCATTAGATCCTTCCTTGCTACAGGTAAGAAATAATCCATGATATTTATGAAATCGTTTCAAATTGTTTCATACAGTGCATCTAATTTTGACTTTCGCCTGTTTTACAGAACCCTGATCCCGTGAGATTGCCGAGCGAGTATTTCAAAGACTACATATCTGAAGAATTTTATGTACGAGCTGCAAATTTTACGAACATGTATGCTGTTAGAACAACAGGACGGTCAGTGAATACTAATTCTCATGAATTGAAAATTTTTATCGCGCTACACCTTCTCATGGGCTGCTTTCCATTTCCACGCCTGAGACTTTACTGGCAAAAAGGTTACAGTTTACCTAGTGTAACTGAGTTTATGTCGCGAGATAGATTTCTTATGCTAAGAAATCTCTTTCACTTAGTAGATACGGAAAATCCTGAAGGTCACGGAATAAACCGGCTGTGGAAAATACAACCAATCATCGATATGGTCAAAGATGTGTGTATGCGTTTGCCCCGAGACTTCCGAGCCTACAGTATAGATGAGCAAATGATCCCTTTCACCGGAAGGTGTCCTTTTAGACAATTTGTGAGGAATAAGCCACGCCCTGTTGGCCTCAAGGTATTTGTAGCCACGGCTTCTTCTGGTTTAGTACTAGATTTTGTAGTTTACCAAGGGAAAACCACAGAACTCGTAAATTCAGAACTAGGACTTGGCCCATCGGTGGTGATGACACTTGTGAGAACTATTCCCCCAGAAAGTTTTGTTTTTTTTGACAGATATTTTACTTCCATTCCATTGTTAGAAAAGCTTGAATCAATGGGTATTGAAGGTACAGGTACAATAATGGGAAACCGAGTAAGTGGAGTGGAGGCTGACTCAGAAGATGACAGTCAGTTGGGAAGAGGACAATGTAATCAGTATGTTTCAAGAAATCAAAAGGTAGTGCTAGTGGAATGGCAAGATTCAAAGAAAGTGTTGATGGCCTCTACCTGTTTTGGATCAACACCCTCTGAAATGGTAAAACGTTGGTCAAAGAAAGAAAATCAATTTATTGAAGTCCCATGCCCTCCGATCGTAAAAAACTACAACAAATGTATGGGTGGGGTTGATGTTTTCAACCAGCAAATGGAGTGTTATCGCACTTTTTTCAGGACAAGGAAATGGACGTGGAAGGCCATTCTTCACTTTATAGACTTTTCAATTGTAAATTCCTGGATGTTATACGTTAGAGATGCGAAAGTAAATAAATTTCCACGAAAACATCGACATGATTTACTGAGTTTTCGACTTGCAGTTTACGAATGGCTTGTACATTCCTCTAAAGAATCGGGTAGTGCTATTTTAAGTGATACAGGAGAATCTGATGCTGATGAGCCGATAGTCAAAAAGTCTAAGTTTTACAATCCACCTGTAAAAATGCCAGGACAAGACAAGAGGTATGATGGTTTTGGGCATTGGCCAGTGGTTGATGACATTGCAACACCAAGAGCTTGTCGCATGGAGAACTGCAAGAGCAGAAGCAAAGTCATGTGTGAAAAATGTAGAACTTATCTTTGTCTATCAAAACAAAAAAATTGTTTCAAATTATTTCATCGAAAAAAGTGGATTTATATTCATAAAATGGCTCATTTTCATATGTCAATCATGTAATCGAACACTATAATTAATATGCATGTTAGAAAGAATTTAATAAATAATATTGTATTTGATTCCCATGGTTATTATGTATTTTTCACTAAGTGATTCAGGTACCTATTAAAGCCGAAGCATCACAATCGTGATGGTTGAATTTTAAGACTCAAACAGAAGAAAAGCCTGACCCTCACGATCGTGACGGTGTAATTACAAGCTAATTAGGCGAGTAACATTTTTTAAATTATTTTTCCCAAGCCTAGAGATGCCTGATACAAAACATTAGCGAAATAAATAATAAAAATTAAAAGAAATAATTTTCAGGTCGTAAAGGGATAAAAGGGTTCCAACCCAAAAAGTGTCTTTTTATTGAAGTGCGACCTGTAGAAGGTTTGGAAGCCCCTCACAGAGCAGCAGTGGGATATTTGAAACTGAAATAAATTCTTCTAGAGAGTACAAGCGTGACCCGAGGCAAGTGACGAGTCCTCCCAGACTGTGCCTTAAGGGACAAATACACAGTAAGTAAGTGAATAGTGACTTTCATCAACGAAGAAACAGTATCGTTTAAAAGTGTGCTTAAGCATATTATGGTGAATAGAGAGGGCTCATTGTTGAGCATAGGAAATGAAACAGGCAGCGCGTTTGCAGTTTTGCTGAGCTCCCATTAGCCATGTTGACGCCAGCTGCGTGGAGTGGGGCGGAGGTTGGGAGTCCGAGTGAAATAAACACGTGAGCACAAGAGGCTAGAGGTGAATTGGAGTATTACCGGTTTATTTCAACAAAAAAATAAACAAAAATGGTTAACTGACTACAAAAGTTTGAGTCAGGTGCAATTTGAACACAATAAACTAGATTCAGATTAGTTTGATAAAGAACTTGCAAAATAAAAGAAACTGGTGTGATTTTTTCAATTAGTGCATTTCCGATTTAACTGCAGCAACGAATTTCTCGGCTTTTCAAGAAATTACATTTTTTTGGTTTGCAGCTCTTGAACCTTTTGCAGTACCTCTTTCTTATTAATTTTCTCTTGAGGCCTTGATACCTCTCCTCTTCTCTGCTAAGGCTTTACTGTACTTTGAATGAGCATTTCGGAAACTGTGAATTAATTGCTTTGTGAAAGGTACGGATCTAACACCCGAAAGAATTCAATTAGATCAAAATTGTATTTGTTGGACAATACACGAATTATAATTAGCTGGGGTGCCCCTGCACGGTGGCACTGTTGACTTCGAAGCTGAGGGCCATGATTCAAACACGCAGAGGCCGAAAAATGTATTTCCAGTCCTTCAAAAACATTTCTACCAACATTAAAATGAGGAGTGTTGAGATTATTGGGAGAGGATTACCAATTATATAACAATGCCCAATTATCCATTTTGGTTGCCGGCCGAATGGTGCTTGTATAATTGGGTATTTTCCAAAATTTTAAATTTAAGTACACGGATCTTAATGTTACTTTAACTCGCACATGCTTTTGGAGTGAAAATAGTTTTAAAATTGATTAAATATTAATTGAGATATTTAAGATTAAAATAGTCAAAATTTCAGATTTTTTTATGCGGCTGCGAAACGAAATCTGATTGGCTTGACGTCATTTTCGCTGAGCGATAGATGGAAGTGAGGGCAAAAGTGAAGAACTGTAGATGAGACCGTAAATTTAAAGAGTTTTCATTGAAAAAAAGATTATGGCGTGCAATGTTTTTATAAAAGCAACATAAGATAATTTACCCAAAGTGGATATGTTTATGTTGGCGTTTTTATGGAGAAGGACGACCGATTTAATGCTGTCTAAATTCGTGGAGCTAAGTCCAAAAAATACCATGCAATATTTTAAGTAATAGCATGGTAATAGTCTAGGTGAATTTAGCCCTCGTGAATAATGGCTTTTCTAAAGTTGATGTCCGTTAGAATTGTCACCAATCACATTAAACCAAAATTAACGAATACTATAAGTACCGAATTCAATATTTGTAAACTTTAGGCTGTATGGTTCACTTGGATGAAAACTATAGTGAAAGTTGCTAGCATGTTTAAATTAAACCACTTTTGGTTATTAATATGAACTTTATTAATTGTTTTTCCAATACACTCTTAATCATAATGATACTTCTTCATTCTTTCTCTAAGTCCATACCAGTCCATACAACAGTAAACAAACAGTATCTTAGTAACACATCAACATAACACAGTGCTTGCTTAGTAATAAATTTACTTGAAAAAGCTTATTTATTTATATACGATCATTATACGTAATAAGTAGGTACATACATTAAAATGGTCTTCACAACAATTAAATTATGTTTTGCTCCGGATAAAATCCTGGCGTGCCGCTCGAAACCAGAGCTTCTTTCTCCTTTCGTCGTTTGGAAGCAGAATAAATTTCTTGTTCGGTGTTTTCACTGCTGTATTTGTACACTGTGGCACAATACACCATCTATATATCCCTTAGATGCCATTTAAAGGCACATCAAGAAACAGGAAAACATCCAAAACTAATTTTGCCGCACTTATTTCCACCATAAGCATAAGGCTGGGTCTAAATATAAACAGCAAAAATGATGTCACAGGTCATTCAGTTGTTTTCAGAGAGTGCTCGGAAGCATTCGTAACCTTCAACTTTCTTTAGCTTTCAAAACAGAAATTCATACAATTCGATGCGAAAACTTTTATCCAATTCAATAAGTTCAAGTAACAGAATCAGAATATCGAAAGTTTGAAATACATGGAAAATACCCAATTGCAGGAAATACCACTACGCATGCGCAAACGTTTACATTCCTCGTAAATTTGACAACACCAAGAATTCCATCCACACAGCTCTTAGAACGGAATCGAGATTTCCGTGCGGAATTCTGTTTCCACTGTTTGAGATATACAATCGCATTTTAACGTCAACTCCGATTCCATTCGTAGCGGCCATTTCATATGGGAATTATTCTGTGTGGAATTCGCCTTGTTAAGCAAACGACCCCCTGGACTGCGTGAAGGGAGAGGGGGTGGGGTGACGAAACACAAGCTACGAGCGGGCAAACAGCTACGAAATGGAGTAAGAAATGAATAGGAAACGCAGGCTACGCTGATTGTGAGCCTAGCATAATGCAATCAAAGGTGCAGGTTAAACCTCTCTCTCTCTCTGGCTTAAACGAAATCGGCTGCCGTGCATTTTCCAGAGTTTTTCGGAAAAACACAAATATTCCCTAAGTTTTCCAGGATAAAATATTTCCCTGAGTTTTCCAGGTTGCCGGACACCCTGTAAGCAACATGACCAGAAAATATTTCACTAGTGACTATGTTGCAGCCTCCTCCAAGGGTTTTTTTTCTATCTATTTGATCAGGCATCCACATGTCCATATCTATCCATGTTTTGTTCTAATATACAAATGGTGGAGTAATTTTGTATGAGAAGAGACTCTCATATTATTACGACCGTCAAACAATCCAACTTACACCTTTGACAGTGATACCACTATGAGCTCAAGAATGAAAAGGATATCAAATATTTAAAAATATTGAAGTTGTAACAACAAATTTTACTAACAAAATCCAGTCAGACTTGAACAAAAAAGAGTCCCTCAAATGTTGAGCTGACTGTAGTGGTCAGTCAGCAAAAGCATCGACATCACAGTTGAAGCAGCAGGATTTACGGGTTGTTTTTTTCTTTGGTTCAATTTCTGTGATGAGTTTTGATGGCGTTGCAGCAGGCGTCTCCAGGACTAAAGTTGAAGTGAATGTTTACTTCACACCTGGAGACACCTACTGCACTGTTGGCAAAACTGTAATTGCAGAAGATGAACCAACAAAAGAGACAATCCATAAATCCCACTGCTTCAACTACATCACTCCACAGAAGCATTCATCAGAATTTATTATTGATTGACATGGCAACTTAATTGGGGTTCGAATCCCCACTTGAGTGAGAGAAATGTAAGATGAGTTTGTCTAAGGGATGTGAAGTCTTTGAATTTGGTGGTGGGATATAACCTTAGCAGTTGAAATCCATAAAAAATCCATATCTATTACTGCTAAAAAAAACAAAACTTTCTGGGTCAAATGACCCATAGCTATTATTTTAGGTTGTGAGAAACTCTCATCCAAGTATCAAGAGTTCTTGTCACTAACGATCATTTATTGTCATTTTACATTACATAATTCAATTTTCACAAGTAGACCATACAAATCCTCCAAACAGCAATCATCTTACATCTCACGCAAATTACATGGTTTCCTGCCTCTTGGCATACACAAATATGTATTTCCTGGATATGTGTACAATAATTTGTACCCAAGATGACAACGGTAGTACCAAGTAAAAAAATTGAAGAAAATTATACATCATCACTCAAGAAAGGAGAGTTTGAGAACCTGTAGTGAAAGGGTTGAGATCATGCCATAGCTTCAATAATATATTTCATGGGTGGCCTAGTACTTGATGGAGACCACCATGGCTTTACACTGGTTTCCACAATCTTTTTTGGGATTTCACAGTTTTTTAATTTCCTAATTCCTAGTCTGTTGCCACCTTATGAAAGAATGTGAATTTACATTTCCAATACTTACTCAATATCACTAAAATTATTTTTTAACACATACATACCTCCTTCGCATGACGCAGTCCACGCTCCCATGCACTCTCAAACACAGGAGCAACTTCCTCCTTACGTGGTGCCTGGAAGGGTGTTACCGGCTATAAAATGATACAAAGGAATAAAGAGCATTATCCATCTGTCAGGAATAAGCAAAAGGGAAACAGCAGTACCTTTGTCAACTAAGTTCTAGCAGTTTAAATACATGTTTTTTTAAACTGCTGTTGCTATGTATTTATGATTTAATACAGCCATAATAAAGCCATCAAAAACAAGATGTTCCAAGCATGGAGGAATGGTATAGGAGGTATTTGACTCTCATTAATCACTAATGGGTCAATCCATTTAAACTGGTCCAAAAAAATATAAGCAGGTTGCTTGACCAATTTAAAAAAATTGAAACTTTCCTATTTGTTTCCCTCATGTCTTAAGACATTCAACTATTTTTTTCAAATTGTTATCTCAAGCAATTTACCTTGGCCATTTTTATAATGTTGCACGAGCCCATTTTTGCGTTTTTAAAGGTTGATGTAAAAGACTGTAACTATAAAAGTATTTATCCTAGAAGGATGAAACAAAAAGCATTTTGTTTGAAATATCACAAGGTAAAAAATAAGTCCAGTACATAGTTTGATCACCTATCTCTATCCTTTCTAAGGTAAAAGTACGAACTAAGTTAAAAAAGTTACGATTGAAATTTCAATGTTTGAATAATTTTTTCTAATAGTAGGAGTGGATTATACAGTTTGAACACCCGAACACTTTGAACACCCGAACACTTTGAACACCCGAATTTCTGTTAAGCAGGCTTGAAAAAATTACTACGATGGCGTCTATGAGAAATTAGGAGCTCTACGTTCATTTCTGATGCATTACAGCTGCTAATAAGCAATAACAGGGTGGCTACTGATAACCAATTTTTAAATTCCCTGACTTTCCCCTGGTGGATTTCCCAGTTTCCCTGACCAATTTGCCAAAAGGTCACCTATTATTGGAATATTTTATTTCTGCTGAATTAAATTTTCGTCAAAACTCAGAAACTGTTAAAAGCTGAAATAAATGCATTAAAGGCTACAAGTACATCCTAATGAAAAAAAATATATTTAACCTTCATAAATTAAACTCTCATCCCAATTATAGTCACGTCGTGGTAGTTCTGGGAAGTTGAGGACTACAGAAAAGGCATCGAAGGGAAAGTTAATGGCTAATTAACTGGTGGACTCCGGCACAGGTATCATTAAGGTGCAAGAAAAATACAAACCAAAGCCAAGTTGTTGGACTTGATCAAAATCGGATGGCGCGAGTGACCTTCAGAAGCGAATAACAATTTGATTAATGTGGTTATAACTCCTTAATTGCAAGAGGGAACCAAAAAATGTAAAAATATTTGGATAAACAAACAAAACGTAAGCACGCCACTACGAGCAAAGACAGGAGGCAATTATCATATTCAGGAATATCATATTTGAGGTGGATTATGACCTGAATAAATTGCTAAGAGAGGGAGCTAAGGGGGCCATTCAACAATTACGTCGAGCATCAAAGGTGGGGAGGGGAGGAGGGCTCTTCTTACTGTCTCACGAAGGGGGGTATGGGAACCGAAGATGATCTTGCGTAAGATTTTGTTTACACGTGAGATCGTACTTGTATTACCATTTTAATAATCATCATCTCATATTTTTAGAACTGCAAGCATGTATTCACTGCGAGCTAGTGTTCTCCAGCTATCTCTAGACCTGAGTCTCGGAAGTAAAAAAAAACACAAGTTTCTGTACAACATAACCTCGGATTTCTTGTGATGAGCGTAATACATTGCGATCATGAATTTTAACTCTACTAGGCAAATATCGCAATAAGGATATGCAAAAGGAATAAATTGTACATCTGATCGACAACTAAATACCTAAGATTCACTACTATTAATATTCACAACTGAATGTCCCACAATTTGATGGGGCTCATTCCATGCACGTCAACGACAGACATTAGTTTCAGTTGATGAAATGTTTTGATATAACAAAGGGTAGGAATGACTGGCCAATAATGGTAATGGTATAAAAATAACGAGAATCTCTTATCCCAGTTTCTCACTGACTGTTACGAGCATTCCTTGACTTTTCCAGAAATTCAAAATTCCCTAACAATTCCAGGTTCTCCCGGACGATCGCCATCCTGAATTAGAAAATTTAAGCCAAAATGCCAATACTGCCTTAAGACAAAGATTGCACTTACCTGAAAAGTCTTTTCGTATGGTACTCTGTAGTCTGGAGAGTAAGCAGGTGGGCCATTAACTGGCAGCAGTGCCCGAGGAAGTTCAAACATTGTGTAGTTGCCTTTGTCAGTCACTCCAGGGTGGACAAACCTGTGAAAGCCAACCAATCAAGACACTTACTTGGTTAGAAGTGATTTCAGCAGGTGTTATGCAACATTCATAGTTAAGTGTTACATGAATATTAGTGATGTGATCAGGATTCAATCACATCTCATTGAATCCATGGATTTGAGATTCGATCAAATCCTTCCAAAAAAGATCCTAAACCAGGCTGTGGGGAGGTCATATGCACTACACCGTGATATTAAACCTTTATCATGAAGTTCAGGAAAATTAATCCTGGTAATTTAAAAGGGTTAATAAAAGAGTTATTAGGTTCAAACATGGATTAAATTTTTAAAAAATTGGGTTAAATTAAACTGCACCAGGAGATGGGAATAGATGTTTATGTGGCCAAAAGTTAAAAAGAAAGTGAGGTTTTCGTCACCTAATCATGAGAAGGTCATACGTAAGGTATAAAACAACATTCAACCAATTCAAATACAGTGTAGCCTTGTACTTGCATTATCGGAAATTACATTTTCCCGCAATTTACACCACTTTTACAAAGTACCATTCAATTTCCTATGTTTCCAACGTATGCAGAACCCCGAATTTAGACTATACATTTTTCAGTTTTCCCGCAATTTGCAGCACAACGCGCTCTTTCAAAAAATAAAATTCACTTCTTAAGTCTTCTTCTTCTTACTCATGCATATCATCCTTTGTAAAACACTTTTTAACTTTGTCTTGTACATATATGTGGAAAAAATACAAAAGAGAGCAGTAATAGGACCTGTTTTAAGGAAGAATTAAATTGTGGCAGGGATAGAATACAGCGCCAATAGTAACAGAAATTTGAACTACAACAACTCGTAATATGCCAGGAAATGATTCAAGCTATTAAATGAATGCATTGTAATGCTAGGAGCTAACAACGTAATTTATACAATATAATTAAACCTGCGGGGGAGTATTCATTTTTTACCTAAGTAGAAACTATGAAGAATGAAAATGGATTCTTATCCATTGATGAAAAATGAAAGAACTCGTGGCGGACAACTGAGATCATTTGCACTGCCTCCATTCCTGAGTTATACATATGATAGGTTACAGATGAATAAAACTTATTGAAACTTGCTTTACTGTACATACAATAGAGCGTCAATAATCCGGACGTCAAAAATCCGGACCGTCGATAATCCAGATTCACATCCGGTGAAAAATATGTTGAAGTGAATAAAATTAAATGTACATATTTGTCAAAAGCGTTGATGCGAGACTTGGTGGGGTCATCCACTGCTACAATGTGGCATAAGCCGATCAGCCTCAACAGCCAATACGTGTGCTTTCACAGTTGTAAGTCGTGTCTCTTGATTACAAGCTGTAACTACTGTACTGTGTTATTCTGTGTGGACTCAAAAGCTTTACTTTTTATTGCCGATCATTTGCATCCAATAGTGTTGTGTGTCTGTGTATATATTTTGTGACGAACTACAGTACTGTACTGTCCTATCACTTTCAAAAGTCGGTCCACACGGTGAGCGCGACCATCTCCGTGTTCTGTTGAAATCGAGCTTCGCGTATTGCATACGCGTTCCATGACTTCTGGGGGCCAATTTTACTGCTACGACAGGCACAACTAGAGTTTGATTTTTACTCGCTAATAGACCTCACGTGCCCTTCTCCCTCCGACAACGAATAGCCAACACAATTCCAACCCCCACTCCCATAAGAATTCGTATGCATCTGTACGTACGAATTCACGTATTGCATACGCGTTCCATGACTTCTGGGGGCCAATTTTACTGCTACGACAGGCACAACTAGAGTTTGATTTTTACTCGCTAATAGACCTCACGTGCCCTTCTCCCTCCGACAACGAATAGCCAACACAATTCCAACCCCCACTCCCATAAGAATTCGCCAGCCGAAGAACCCGTGAAGTGTTTTCGGCTGGGACTTTCTTGTGGGAGGACTTCGGCCGGTATTTCTTGTGGGAGAAAGAAGGCGATAATTTCCCGTACTCTCCTTATGACATGGGTCGTCATGGCAAGAATCATTAGTCCTGCGCAAAGGGGAAAGATAGTAGCCTCGTTTGCATGAAGGAAAACTAGTAATTTATAAAGTTATAGTAAATATGATGCCAAAATCCACTGTTGCAAAATCAGCTAGGAAACCTTTCCCGGCAATGAGAAAATAAGGATAATGTTAAGAGATCAGAATTTTTATTTCGCTTGTAATAAAAATAGCTGATGTAGCTGTTAAAATGGAATCGGGGAAAGGGCGGAAGTCTTCCTCGGTGAAGACCAGCATGGGTTAAGGAAAGAGAACGGGACGCGAAACGCATTTATGGTGATGAGTATTCTAAAAATTATTAATAGATAATAGCCACTATGTCTCTATTTACTTCTTAGACTGCTGGAAGACTTTTGACATAGTACATTGGACGAGAATAATAAATATTACTGCAGAAATAGGGAGTACACTGGAAGTTTAGGCGCATAATTATAAAACCTCACGGGGATGAAGCGATATACGGGTAATGAATGACGAATCGGAATCGGTATATGTTGAAAGAGGATTCAGGCTGGGCCATTTCCTATTACCATTGATTTTCGACAATTTCGCTGGTTTCGAAAAGTTCGCTGACAATTTGGTAATAAATGTATGTAAAGGGATAAAATTGCGAAGGAAAGTAGCAAGTAACTGTTAATTTTGGTAGATTTGCAGATGGCCAAGATTTATTTAGCAAGTCAGCCACAGGACTCGATGTCTATTTCGCAGGTGAAAAGGTGCGTGATATGTGGAATGTGAATTAATCATATAAAGCGCAGGTAATGAAGTTTATTCAGTAATAATAGTCCAAAATGAAGGAAAATAAGGAAAATTCTGAGCTGGGGAAACAAGTTACCTTTCCGGGAAGTATAACTACGTCATTCAGTAAAGGATAAATTAATGTATGGAGATTGGTGTTACAGAGGATTTAAAGAATTGTGTTTGAATAGGAATTTCGCTGTTTTCAAGTAGGATGGAGAGAAAAATAAACGAAAAGTCGATAGGAGATATACGAGAGACAGCACAAATAAAACGTGGTGTTGCCTAAGGTGCTATAGATGGGATGTGACTCAACAACGTGAAAGGGGATATTACGGCTAAGATCTATATTAGTGAAACACACGTGGTGATGATAAATGTGCAACTCTATCTCCATAATTGCAAAGTAAATTTAAAACGATATTGCTCAGTAAATTAAAACAACACCTTTGAGTAAAGTTTAAGAACAAAATAACTGATATAGCCTTCAAACTTATATCATTAATTACTGATGCAACGATTTTCCATTTTTGAACTGTAGCAAAATATATTGCTTGGATACACAGACCGTTGATAATTTCATAAACACCAATAAGGGAAAAATTAACGCCGAGTATTCACCTGGGATGAGTAACTGGGATGAGATGGGAGTCCGATCATTCTCTTGCAATCGGGAGTTGAGATTTATTCAATATTCACTCCGAATTTCCCTCAAGGTAAATGACTAGTGATCGGTCACTACTTAATTAATTTTTGAAAATAATCTGGGCATAATGAAAGGAAACAATTCAAGCCTGGAAACGTTAACTGTAAGCCTATTATTTGTGCCACAAAAATAAAAAAAACTTTTTGTGACCGAAGTCAAGTGCACTGAATTTGGCATAGAGCTTTTAAGTATTCTCACAATGAGGCACACAATGTTTTTCACAGTATGGCATTGCTTTTACGAGAATGTATTCAAACTGAATTTATTAATTGATTGCCTTGAGATTGGATACATAGATTTATCAAACCAATCTATTTATGCTAAAGGATTGGCAGATTTACACAGTGTAGAGTCCCTGATATCTCCTCAGCAGCTCATTTTTCGTCAGTGCGCGTGAAAGTGTTGGTTGTGCGCTGTGCAGTGAAACAATCTCGTCCCAAGGAGCATAAAAATAGCAACCTAATTAAAATTACGTCGTGCGTTTGATACCGTGGATTTCACAAAAATTTCTTTAGCTAGCACCCTTCATTGCGTGACTGATAGATTCCATAGTCAGAGAGGTCAGTGGAGTTTTACGACATCTCTAGAATATATTGCCACCATAGTGAACATAGCCTCTAAAAATTAGAGGATCATTCAGGAACGGAGAGCTGAGTGATGGATATACTTGCAGTGAATGAATCTTTTTGTTTTGTATTAACTTCCTAAACACAGTCGCAGTGCATTTAGCAGACCAATAAAAACAATGTAAGACGAATTACAGACTATACAGGAAAATTAACATTGAAACATGCCTTCGGTGCAACGCCACTCGAAGCTGATTTCTAAGTACGCAAAGCGAAGTCATACCTATTTTATCCAACATATATCATTACTGAAAATTGTACCGTATAAACGCGTGTAAGAGGCGCACCCGTGTAAGAGGCGCACCCCTCTTTTTATGCGTCGAAGTTGAAGAAAAAATTTTGAATTTTTTTTCTTCTATTGCGAGGTTTTGCGGCCTAACTGCGAACTTTCGGCTATTTTCAAAGCCTTCCGCTTGCGATATTCTCATATAATTTACGCGGCATTTTTCATAGGAATATATAGAGGTAAGTATTCACTTGGATCTGAGGTTTCCGCGGCGTTTCTCCATATTGGTAACGGCTTTCGGGCGTTCCTCTACAAGACAACGCGGAGGAACGCCCGCGTGCCAGAACGCAGCGTCACCCTTTATGCCACTATTTACCGAGTCCATATGACTCATGCACAGAGAAAAGACAACTTGTTTTCCCCCGCAGGTAATGCCTGTAGTAGACTCTCTCGCGCGCCTTACGGATAGCCCTCTGACTGGGCAACAGCGCGCGCCTCTCCCTTTCTCTTCCGTGCATGCTCCTGGCAGTTGAACGCGCTCTTTTTCCAAAATAAATGTTAATTGATATTGATTAACCAACGAATTCCTTTAAGATTTTATAAGTGGATTCATGATGATGAACTCGAGAGCTTGAAGAAGGTCTAAATGGCGGTTTTCAGGGATGCGCGGAACGGAAAATAACGGATCCGTGCATTTGCATCTATAACTACAATACGAATGCATTAAATAATATGAAACTTCGTATAGCTGTTAGGAAAGATCTTTGCTACAATATTTGTAAAGGAAATTTCGATATCTTGATCCGTGTTGTTATTACGAAGCCCGTAAATGCGATGCATCCGTCCGGTACCCGGGAAAATGCACTAAAATTCTGTTTTTAAGCACACACTGAAATCGATATAAATGGTAAAATGTTTTGTACACCATCAATAAACGCAGAAATAAACAAGCTTTAATTTGATGTACTTCATTTTAAAATCGATTTAGCCATCTCTGAAATATTAGCCTTCCAACTCGGGTGACGGAATTTTGCAACGGACAGATTCGTGTAAGAGGCGCACCCTCATTTTCGGCTGCGATTTCTGGGAAAAAAGGTGTGCCTCTTACACGAGTTTATACGGTACTCACTGTATTTTTTTTCCATTGTCGCATGCATTTACTTGCAGAGTTTTTCTTTTTTTACCACTGGTCACTTAGTGCTTATAATTTTTACGGAATATCTACTCTCATGTTTTTTTCTTCATAAATATATAATCTTTTAGGGATTTCACATTAATTTTTTTGGTGTGTGACTTTGTATTCGTATTTTCTTTTGTTTTTAACACATTACACTTTGAGGGTCGTATATGCTCCTGAATCTAGTCTACTGGGCTTTTTTTTAGCAATATTTAAATGCCTGGTAACGACTTAGTGGTAACAAAGGATAAATCTCGCAAGGAAGCTGTATATGAATGGTGCTACCATGGATTTGGGATCTCTTGAACAAAATTTAATTACATAGTGCCACGGAAACGAGTATCTTCTGAAAATATTGCCACAAAATAGACAACAATAGCGTTACAATGTAAGAACTAGTGGCACTCTGGGATATATGTCTTCCCGAGCACTAGTCGGGCATAAAGTGGAAAGTGTGGAGACATATACATATGCTTTTTCAGCTCTGGGTTCAAATATACCTGCGGTTGTCTACTTCATACCAAAGCCTGTGAATGAACTGATTGAAAGTGGATGAGTCATTTCGAAGGATTTTCTACTCAAAAATTTCTAGTGATGAAGAAGTTCGGTGCAAAATCTGGGGGTGATCAATGACCTTCTACCTCTGGTAAGTTTCATATTTGTTGGAATTGAAACTGTTGCATACAGTTTGAGATAAATTTTACATTTCATGTATCCATTCTTATTTATTAGGACTCCCTGCAGCTAAAATACTAATAAAGACTACAACTAAAATAATACTAAAGGAGATGTTGTGTGTGCTACTTGAACAGAGAAAGGAAAGAGGTTACAACGTTTTGAACCGATTGTGATGATGCACCTGCCGTGTTTTACGAAATGTTTGTTTCTGCCTAAGGCCGTCTTTTAAAGAATATAGTAAGCAATAAAAATTGTTTATGTATTTTTTAAGACAAAATTTCTAATTTATAATAAAACTTGTGTGAAAAGAGAAGTGGATTTTTATCTCTTAAGATTTATTAATCAAACCATTAGTAATATGGAAGAAAAAACCTGTTGCACAAATTATCTCACTCAGTGATTCAACCCGAAGGCTGGTTTGAATAGTTGAAGGTAGAGCTCAACCCGGACTAATCCACAGGCGTGTGAATTTCACACATTCAGGGTAGGGGGGCCAGTTCCTTTCCCTGGGCCACCTCGCACTCCGAGGATTTTTTGCTCGGGGGCGTTCAAAGGCTTCACCCAGATTTGAACCTGGGACCCTTCGATCAGTAGCCAAGCGTTCTACCCACTAGCCCGGCTCTTCCCACAAATTATATTAGCTTTAAAATGTATCAACCCACCTTTGAAAATTACAGTGCAATGTATATTTAGATTCCTTATGGAAAAGGATATTTACGTAATTGAAAACATATTTTTTCTTATTCCGAGCACTTTGTACAATGGGGAAGATATAAAAAAAACCTAACCGTTAAAGAAAAAGGGTAGTGAGGGTTTAACTAAAAAGAAACCTGGAGGAGGTTTCGAGTGCAGGAAAAGAGTGTGTGAAAGACAAATAATTTTTACAATGAAGGCTTAAAGAATTTGGTGCACATAAAATGGCCATCTCCTTGTCGCTTTCACCTTGTTCTCTTTATGAGGGTTGGGGTGGTGAAGAGGCCCACAGAATTCTTTCTTCTGGTACTCTGGGTGAGATCAGAGGAGGTGAAGAGGGAAGGGTAGGAGTGGCCAGAGCAGGGGAGTCAGAGGGTTCGTTTCGGGTGATGTGGGGGCATATCGTCGGAAGAAGGAAGGAATATGTCAACACATGCTTCGGGGTGTCAATGTTGAAGGTATGACTTGAAAGTCTGGTAGGAAAGGGGGGGGGGGAGAAGGGAGGGTAGGTGGGATTTTGACATAAGAAAATAGGCATTGGGAAAATCCTTATATCAGGCTGTTGAGATGAAGTAAGCCGAGGGAAACCATGAGGACCTTAGGTATCTGCTGGATGTCGAGTGAAATGGTCTGACGTCCCGCAGAGTTGGGTTGCCGTGGGTAGATACTTATACCTGCATGTTTCGCTTTCGCTCTTGCTTCTCCCTCAAGCACTACCATATACACACGAAATATAACCCAGTGAAGAAGTATCCACACAGAACAAATATAACAATACATTGATGGTCAGTGAAGATAATTAACGCCATGTACACCAGACATCCCACGCGAGGTGGCTATAAATTCATTCCCTAAAAAGAAAACAAATGTTGGGTTCCATTTTATATTATTCTAGAGTCAACATAATATAAGACCTTAACATTGTTTTGATGCTGTAATATACATTATTTCACTAAAACATGTCCGACGAACAAAAACAATTGGTGAAACTAAATTTATCTCCTATGTGTGTTGCGGGGTGCCTAAGTATATTTCTTCCCATAGGCTGCTGACGTCTTAAGATGTCGTAAAAACCTTTTTCGTTTTTCGTTCGATTTTGTTAAAGTTGCACTTAGAGCTTACGTTGCGCTCGTGTTTCAATGACACGGCAAGTAAACATCAGCTGCTATCTGTGTTATAAGATGATAATATGTTTCAACGACTTGTGAGACATATTGATAGACTTACGTAAGCCTTGTGTTTCTTTCATAATGAAGAATTAAATGATTGGCGACTACCGGGTTTATTTATATTTTTAACCCTGGGTCGAGATAACGGTATTTCTCTGGTCAACTTGGTATTTACCTCTCATTACTATGACCTCTACTTAGCTCGCTGACACGAAGATTATCTAGAAATTAACTCGAGAATTGAGGTAGAAAAAATCCTCGGATGATTTTACACTACAAAAATGGCTCATATTGTGAAAAATAATACTTAAAGAGCAGGGCTATTTTCTGGCGGTACGCGGCAGAATTGCGTTCCGGCACCATTTTTGGTCAAAGTAAATTCCTTAAACTCGTATGAATCAATCAAAGGTAATTTGGATTTTTTCATAACTCTTATGGACAATTAAGTTCCACCACCTTTTTTCCCAGAAATAAACCCCTGCTTAAGGGTTAACGAAATTGGGATGTAAAAGTTCATTGTGGGGGTCGACACTCGTGCGAATTCAAGGCAAACAAGGTGAAGCACCTGATTGGCTGTGCAAGAAATCCACGTTACGTGCCTGTGAACCCAGCTATTCTCTACATACCTCTGACATTTTCGGATACATATTTATCATTTTGAAACTATTTTTGAGGTGATCTTGAATAAAAAGTGACAATGAATAAGAGTGAGAATCCCTGGCAAAGGAGGTGAAGCACCTGATTGGCTGTGCACGAAATCTGCATTAACCTTGCTGCACCTGTGAACCTTGCTATTCTCTACATACCTCTGATATTTGTGGATATTTATCATTTTGAAATTAATTTTGAGGTGATCTTGAATAAAAAGTGACAATGAATATAAGTGATGAGATGAGTGTGAGCTCTAGCGGCAGTGTTAGGCCTGATAAACTTAAAAAAGAGCAACATGGAATAATTTCACGAAATCTTCAAAAGATGAATGAATGTAAGTGTGATTTATGTTTTAATACAATTTTTTAACAGGGTGTCCGGTGAATCTCAATTTCATTTTTCCCTAAGTTTTCCAGGCAAATTTTTGCATTTTCCAGGGTATTGTTGCACTTCGTTTCTAACATATTTTTAATGAATTTCTAATAAAAACAGCAACTTTACCAATTTTAAAAATACGAGAAATTTTGGTATTTGTGTTAAATAATAGAGTATACAAGGAATGTGGAGTAAAACGGGTTTCATTTCAACCAACAAGTAAACTAAAATGGTTAACTGGCAAAAAAATTTAAGTCAGGAGCAATTTGAACACAATAAATTAGATTCAGGATAGTTTGATAAAGAACTTGCAGATAAAAGAAACTAGGTAGTGTGATTTTTTCAATGAGTCCGATTCAACTTCAGCAACAAATTTCTCGGAATTTCAAGAAATTATGATTTTTTGGTTTGCAGCTCTTGAACTTTTTGCAGCACATACCTCTTTATTATTCTTTTTCCCTTGAGGCCTTGGTACCTTTCCTCATCTCCACTAAGGCTTCACAGTACTTTGCATGAGCATTTCAGAAACTGTGAAGAAATTACTTGGCGATAGTTACGGATCTAACACCCGAAAGAATTCAATTAAAACACAATTGCACTTTTGGACAATAAACAAATTATAATTAGCTTGGGTTGACCCTGTACAGTGGCCCTGTTGACTTCGAACCCAAGGGCTGAGATTTCAACATGCAGTGACCGCAAAATGTATTTCCGCTCCTTCGAAAACATTTCCGCAAGCATTAAAGCAAGGAGGGTTGAGATTATTGGGTGAGGATTATCAATTATATAAAAATGCCCAATTATCCATTTATGTTGCCGGCCTAATGGTCTTCATATAAATACGGGAAATGCCACCGCGCATGCGCAGACGTTTAGATTTCTCGTAAATTTGGCAACACCAAGAATTTCATTTGTACGGCTCTTTGAACGGAATCAAAATTTCCGTGCAGAATTCTGTTTCCACTGGCGGAGATAAACAATCGTATTTCGGCATCAATTCCGATTCCATACGTAGTGGCCATTTTACATGGGAATTATTCCGTGTGGAATTTGCCTTGTTATGCAATCGGCTCCTGGATTGCGCGAAGGGAGGGGTGACGAATCACAGCCTGCAAGCACGAGCACAGCTAAGAAAATAGTATGAAATGAACAGGGAGCATATTGTGAGCCAAGCATAATTAGATATGGGAAAATTACCATCATTTTCATCTGAGGTAAATTACCACAGTAAATTACGGTAATTTTTGAAAATTACCGTAATTTTCCAGTATTTTTTTGTTTTAAGCATTTAACAATAAGTCTATGGTTAAATAAGAAAGCCAAAAGTAATAGGAAGGGAATTCATTCATTCATTACAGTAATCTAACGGTTAGAGGTAGGTTGTGATGAAAGTCAGAGAATATCCAACGAACTCTTACACGTGCCGTGCCCTAACAATGTTTAAATAAACCATACCTAATACAACATTAATCTATTAGAAATTTTTAAAAAAATAATGAGAACTACGGCAGCCACACGCAATCGAGCTTTCTTTTGTCAAAGTATGAGAAATTTTCAAGAAGAATATTCTACTGCATTACTCTATATAATGTTATAATTTAAGTAAAATATTCCAAAAATGAGTTGTACATGCCTCAATTTATTATTAAACATGTAGGAAACATGAACTTGGCTTAAAAGAACAAGTTGAGAATTTTATCTGTATGGAAAATTATCGCAAACATAGGTGTGTTATCTAGAAAATTACAGTAATTTTCAAGGGGCACGGTAAATTACGAAACATACCGTGGTAATTTACGAAAATTACCGAGGTAATTTTCAGAGTGGCCCATCTCTAAGCATAATGCAATCAAAGGTGCAGGTTAAACCTCTCTCTTTGTCTTAATAGAAATCGGCTGCCGTGCATTTTCCAGGGTTTTTCTGAAAAATGAAAAAAATCCCTGAGTTTTCCAGGACAAAATATTTCCCTGAGTTTTCCAGGTCGCCGGACACCCTGAATAAAGGCCCAGTATGGAAACACCACCAGCCTAAGATGTCATTTAGAAAGAAAGCATATTGTGAAATTTAAACAATTTATTAAAGAGGAAGGAGCATTTAAGGAGGAAAATAAAAGCAAATTTAAGGTCAGACCTACACAAATCACTGCCACTAGCAGTTCCACCCAATTGAGTATTGATCAATTTGTGAGCATGAAAGAAAAATATGCTCAAAACCACCCTAAATCAGTAGCAATAAAAATTCTATTACTAAATGGATGTTAGAGAGTCTTCATCCTTTTAGTTTGGCAGAGGACCCAGGGTTATTTAAGTCGTTGGAAATTGCTGACAGTAAAATCAGTTTGTCTGCCAAAACATTCTCTAGAACACTTGTTCCTGAACTATTCCAAAAAACAGTTGCTAAAATTAGATTGGAGCTAGAAAGCGAAAAACCTACATTAAAGTCACTATCAATCACTACTGACACGTGCACATTAATCAATACCACATCATATCTGGCATTTACTGCACATTACGTAACTGTAAAGATGTAACACCAGCATCTCGTTGCTTGGGATGTATGGTTGTAACAGTCTCACACAGGTGAAATTATCAGCCAGGAACTGAAGAAATTATCGACTCAATGGGGTTTATTGGAAATTTTGAAACTACTGTGTTCCAGACAATGCTGCAAATATGCAGTCAGCATTAAATCTAATGCCAGAAGTCACCCAGCTCTTCTGTTTCGCACATACCCTTAATCTGATGATTAAAGACACTAAGGAGGAGTATATTGGTTTTGAAAATTTGCGCCATAAATGCAAGAGCATTGTTGAATATTTTCGCCATAGTCCTACAGTAAAATTAAGCAAAAATAAAAACAACTAAAAAGAAGAATATTGTTAGGATTTTTATATCTGATAATTTATAAGAATATTTGCAGAAAATTAAATTAGAATACTTAACATACATCTTTCATGGGCCTGTTAGTAAACTGAGTTGAAAATATAGAACAGTAAAAACGTTTATTTTGTTCCATTATTTATAACTTAATCTTGTATTAAGTTGTGTTAATTAAGTGGTAAGTTGATTACTGAATCCACTGTTTGTACACATTTCATTTTTTATGTTGAGTTTCTACACTTATGCAGTACTACGCCATATAGGCCCAGATTGGTTACAAGTTTCCTATAATAGACCTTCATAAATATCATATTTTTATGGATTTCTGCATGATTATTTTGGAGAAAAATAAGGGTTCAATTGTAGAATACGACCCGACCTGAGGGTCAAAAAAAATATCTGACCCAAAACTAAAAAGTCTGACCCGTCCACCCCTAGTACAGAGTGAACATGCCATCTAAGATAGACACCAGGAGGAGGGTGCAGATGAAGAGTAGGCAGAAGATGAAGAGGTTCCTCTACCTTCATACCAAGACACAATGTGTGCAGTTCAAACTCTTAAGAAATTACTTAGTAGGTAGTGATTGCTGTGAGCAAATGCTTGAGGAACTGCAGAAAATTGAAAATAAAGTGCATAATATTAATAGGCAGAGGAAGCCCAAGCAGTTGACAATATCAGATTTTTTGTTAATTAATCATGCTAATCATTAGATAGTTTCAATGGTTTCTTATAAAAAATATAATGTAAATCGCCCTGCCATCTTCATCCTTTCTTATGTTTATGTACAAGATTTTTTTCCAGTATTCTGAAATTGATGTATTATTATTTATGTGTAGGGTGCACAGTTACCTGTGAAGTGAATTTTTAAGAGGCTGTTTCTGTAACTTTATATACTCATTTAATCTTGATTTTTTGCAATATGTAGTCATTTTTTATTTTATGTATCAATAATGAAGGAGAAAAATTATTTTCTTAGGTTAATGTATTATTATTTATGAGTGGGGTCCACAGTTACCTGTCAACTGCATTTTTAAGAAGCTGTTACTGTTACTTTATTTATTCATTTGACCTTGATTTTGTGCAATATGTAGTTGTACCTTATTTCATGTATCAATAATGAAGGAGAAACATAATTTTTACATTTCTATCAATCTAAGATATTTAATGTCTTTTTTTCATCATACATAAATTAATGAGAAGAGCTAGTTCAAGGAATAAATTATAACACTGCTCCTTTTCAGTTTATCAGTCTGTTTCCTATTTTTACCCTTACTCCAGTAAAAGAACATTGATGCAGAAGTGAAAATTCTACATTACACACAATTTAAACTTCTTTCTAGGGTCCCTGGAAAGGTGTAATTTAGGGGTTTTACTTTATGTTCACATCATATTCAAAATTATTCGCAGGTTTTCTATTATTATAATGCATACCTGTTTAAAACAAATTTAATAAAATATCAATAAAGTATATATTTACCAAGTGAAATTGTGAATTTTTAATGAATTAATCATATTAAAGAAACTTATGTAGCAGAGGAACAATATGAAAATAACGTAATTTTGGTAATATTTTCTGGTCTTAGTTACTCTATTTTCTTAATCATTACTTGATAGTAATTCATTTATTCCAGCTTGCCTGGAACTAGTATAATCTTTGCATAGTCTCTCATAAGTGATAGCTGAACTAGCAATTCTATATATCATGCATGTAATTTAATAGAATACCCTTCATTTTTATCAAAGTAGCCTCATGCAGGGTTGTCACTGTTTTTTTTTAATAGAAGCCAATACAGAAACTCAAAATGGCTTTAGTTCATTTCAACTTTATCTTTATTGGTCCAGAAGGAAAATAAGCTATGATTTAGGGAGTTATTTATGAAGCAAGACGAAAGAATAGAACATGTTGATGTAGAAGTGAAACTAGAAAAGGAGGAGGCATTGCGTCGGGAAGAGCATTTGGCTGAAGAAATCGAACACTCTCAGCTCAGGTAATACGTAGGGAAGAGGCTTGGAAGGAACAATTCGAACGCTTATCCCCCGCACAGAAGCGAGTAGATGGGTCAGGAACTGGGTTGGTCACGGCAGCGACACCAAATATCTGCGCTCCTAAACCTGTGTTTTGGGGGAGGAACCGTTAAAACCCGATGAGTTTAGTGAAAGACACTGAGGACTATTTTACCTTGCCATTGCCGTTCCGCTATCCAGAAGGGGTAGCGGAACTTTTCCTGAGCATGATGGAAGGGGTAGCTTGATTATGGAAAGACAAGGCGCCACCCGTGCCCGATGGCTACGAGGAGGAGAAGGCCAAATTCTTAAGGAATTATTGGAATACTGGCGCACGGTGCGAATATAGAGGGGTGGCAAAATGAAGGAATATATGCTAAAAAAGATTGCGGCGGCCAAGGCGTGCGAACCTCCCATAAAAAACAAGGAATTAATATACATTCTTATTCGGAAGTTTCCGCCGAGGGTACAAAATTTCTTATGTAATACGGAATCGTTAGATTTGGAAAAAGTTGGTTGTTGTACTAGAACGATTCAATGAACCAGTTGCGGAAAACCGCAAGGTCGGCCCTAACAATGAAAAAAAAGTATCCTGAGTGGGTTGGTGATTGGAGGGTGGTGTAGTTGTAGTGTGGTAAATGTTATAACCAATTTTTTTAAAGAAAAAAATCCCCCAAGTGGGTTGGTGATTGGAGGGGGGTGTAGTTGTAGACTCATCAATGCTGTAGCTTAATGTTTTAGAGAAAAAAATACCCCGAGTTGGTTGGCGATTGGAGGGTGGTGTAGTTGTAGTGTAGTCTGCGTTGTAGCATATTTTTTTAAAGAAAAAAATCCCTCGGGTGGGTTGGTGATTGGAAGTGGGTGTAGTTGTTTCTTTGTTTTGAGTGGGGCATTAATTGGTGTTCCAGGGAAAGAGTTCTTTTCAGAGCTCACAAAAAGTCATGTAAATGATGTTATTTGGGTAAAGGTATCATAGGGTCCAGTCTGGGAGAAATCTTTTTGTGAGAATCGTAGAAAAGTAAGGGGTATTCGATGAATGGGAAAGGAAAGTGAAAGGACTGCGCAGTTATAAAATGTAAGAAAAAAAGGCATGAGATTCGTAGTTTTTGAGAAAATAAAGTTTGAAGATGACAAAAGTCATGTTATTTTCGTGATATTTCGACGCCACATTCCGAGATGTTGGGAAGTCCCCCTAGAGGGATAGAGAGTAATTTCACGTCTACAATATGGCCTCTACCCCTCCCCCCCCCCAACAAGGTTGCGGGCCTATGGAGTGAAACAGGGGTGCTAGGGTGGGACCAAACGTGGGGTGGAAATGGCAATTTTCGAACGGTAAAAAGGCATTTATAGCTGAAAAAAAGAGGAAAAATGTAATTTTTAGGAAACGGGAAAACGGAGGAATAGATTTTTCAGTGGTGGAAAATGGGGAAAGTGAGAAAAAGAGGTAAAGGAAGTGAAGATAAATGGGTGTTCACGAAAAATATCCCCCGAGAGGGTAGATGATTGGAGGGGGGTGTAGTTGTAGTCTCTTCAAAGTTGTAGCGTATTTTTCTAAAGAAAAATATCCCCCAAGAGGGTAGATGATTGGAGGGGGGTGTAGTTGTAGTCTCTTCAAAGTTGTAGCGTATATTTCTAAAGAAAAATATCCCCTGAGAGGGTAGATGATTGGAGGGGGGTGTATTTATAGTGTCTTCAAAGTTGTAGCGTATTTTTCTAAAGAAAAATATCCCCCGAGAGGGTAGATGATTGGAGGGGGTTGTAGTTGTAGTCTCTTCAAAGTTGTAACGCGTCGTAAAGCACAGCTAATTTAAGTTCAAGGCGGGAATACTCATGGGTGGTGGGTATAGAAAATGAAGAAACTGCTCCACCGCTGCGCCGTCTGGAGGAAAAGGGCAGTTTTTCATATATGGCGTCGATGAAGAGATTCACATCACAGGGTTAAGTGAATACTTTACAAAATAATAAGGTTTTATGAAGAAAATGAAAGGTTAGTACCAATGCGCAGATGTAGCGTAGCAATGTAAGTGAAATATGTGGTATAAAATGACCAGAAAGCAGGTGAAATTAATTTTCTCCCAGACTGGACGATATGATACAAATACCGTTATTTGCTTGTCAACGACAGAACCGTTCATGATAAGAAGATGTGGAAGGTAAATGGGAAGCAGAATGTTTGGAATCAAGTGCGGAGAAATGTTTAAAATGTTAGGGGAAGAGGTTGTGTGAAACGCGTCGTAAAGCAGAGATAGTTTAAGTTGAAAGTGAGAAAAGTCATGGGTGATGTGTGTGAAGCAAAGAGGAGGGTCATTCCTTGTCAGTTCATCCAGGCATGACACCCACGGACTCGGATTTTGATGAAACTTGGCAATTTTCATCCTTCCATGTAGGAATGAAACAGTGTAAAATATTTCTTGGCTATCTCTACTAGTTTTTTTTTCACGACCATTTGAAGTTTGGGTGAAACTGCAGTTTTTCAATGAATGCGGTCTCCAGAGGCACTTGTACCTCCAGAGGGAAATAATTTGTCTCAGCCATACTTTCATCCAATTCTTATGAAAATTTGTAGGTTTACTATAGAAGTCATGAGGATTCCAAATACTAATTGAAAAATATCCTAAGGGATATTGAAAATTCTCTAAACTCATATGTTTCATAAGATTTATGAAAATTTTGCGTCAAAAACATGGTTCTATAAAACATCAAATTTTGACCTGAGGCAATATGTGAATCAAGCTGAATTATTTTTTCTAATATTCCTTAAGGTATGACCCACCACCTGTAAAAATAAAATTCATAGCTTTTTGCTTGCTTTGTTGTTAAAAAAATTTTATGTAAAAAAAAAATGTCTTTTCACGACTCTGGTAGTCAGTGTTGGGTCTTCCTTCAAGTGTGATGAAATGCTTGTGTTAACTGTTTTCTATGTCTAAGCAAATGTTTATGACATGAATCTAGAACATAATAAGTGCAAAAATTAAAACATTTTTTATGTGCAGGTTGTTTCTCTCCCGATAAGAAAAATATATATATTTTTTAAATAGAATATTTTAAGGAATTCTTAGCACTTACCCATCATTGCTGGGGTTAACTTGATTGTTGCTTTACAGAAACCATCAAAATACAGGATGCATGTCAATACAAGTTAACTTTCTCCATTTTGTATTGCCAAAAACCTCACTAATGTGGTTTACTTGATTAATGTTGCAGAACTTATAAATCAACAATCACAATATAGTCACTTTTGTCTGTGCATCAGTTAGTGGTTAAATAGCACAGTATCCAAGGTCTTCACTGAGTCCTATCTCTGAATAAGGTAATATTTCAGTTGACACAGAGCTACATTTCTTTCCCAGTAGTGGTAATTCCAAGTTTTCCTTTTAAATCCAACAGCCATTGGTTCACACGTTCAATGCCTTTCTCTAAGAAGTAATACATTCGTCCTGAGCCTTTTGTAGTTGGAGTTTCCACATTACAAATGACATTATTTACAGGAACATGGCATATATCTTCTTTCTCTGTAGGCCAGTAAAATGATCTTGCAGGCCCATAAGGATGCAAGAATTTCACTTTTATATCACATTGATCAACATCCTTTGACATAACTAGCCCAAAAAACCAGTGACTGTCATACAAGCAGGCCACAAAAGAATTAGTACAAATTTTTGTCATAATTACTTCCCAACTTGGCTTTACCAAGAAATTGTGGACGGAACTGAAAGTGGTATCAAAGCTAATTTTTTTTGTCGCAATAATGTTTTTTGAAATTGGAATAAAAGAATGGTAGCTACGAGTACCTGGGATTGTTTTTGCATGTCACCAGCGAGTTTCTAATTGTTGCCGAATCATTGATAATTGTTCTTTTTTTAAAACGAAGGATGAAATTTTATCCACTTTGTACTTGCAGAACTCATACACATTTTCAATGGAAGTCATTGTGTTACCCAGATCCCGTTGAAGGCTTTCTCTAGTAAGAATGCGCTTAACTGTTCCGCCTATCCCATCACATAGAGATTTCCCATGACTAGTTGCAAAAAATGACCAAGAAGCATGCAAGTCAAAGTCCAGGTGATGATGGCACAGGTTTATAAAGTTTTTACAGTTCTTATACTGGGCAGCACAACCATCACTGAAATATTGCACTTTTTTTACTTCAGGGAACTAATCCTTTAAAAACTGAGTGACTATTTTTTGTGTTTCGAAGACGAAAGCTACATCATGTTCTAGATCGTCAGAAAAAACACAAACTTGACACACAGAGGTCTATCAGTGGCTGTCCACGAGTATAAATTACCACTGGATGTAGAGAACAACCATCCTGATTCCAGTGATGACCCTGAACCTCATCTTGTATCACATAATGGTAGTTTTCACTGAAATCCAGCAAAACAATAGCTTCATCTGGCTGTAGGTTATTTTTTAGTTCTTTCAGGCATCTCGCCTGGGATTTGGTTATGAAGGAATGTGGGAGAAGTTTTTCCAGATTGTTCACCAGACCATTGATGTATTCATCCAGAGTCACTGTTAGCCTAATTTGTTGGGTCCGATCTGTTGTCACCCATGCACTGTATGTCACTTCATCTTCAGGGTCCCATTCCTCAAATTTACTTTTCAGATGTTCCTTCAGTCGTTTGTCAGACATACATTCTGAACAGTGCCGTAGCATGCAATCCTTGTTATCTTTGGAACATACTAAGTAATCAAATAGGTTGTTGTAGGTCTCCTCTATGGAGCATGCATGGAGAAGAAGTGATACATTCTGATGGATAGCACAGACACATACAGAATGGGTTCCAGAGGAACCTGCCAACACACACCATTTAGGTCGCAACACACAGAATTTTGAAAACCTTATTTTTACATGTGGGTATTCAAATTTAAAAGCTGCATACAGCTCATTTAGGTTACTTAGTAGTAACCTTATTTGCACGTGGACATTTTTGGACACACTCACCTTATCTTTCATTCCCGGCATAAGGTGGGAATACTCGTCATTTTGGTAAAATGAGTGAACTAAGTCCACTGTAGTTTGTTCTATGTTTTTGCCCCTCCTTGGATCTGGTATGGCTATGATGCCTTTCACTCTCAGAAGTTCCCTAGCTTGCCGAATTGCATATTCACTAACATTAAATTCGGTGGCTACTTTTTTCCTACTCCACGAAGTCGGAGCTAGTGTTAGTAGCTGAATTATCTCTCGCCGACTGCCTGCTGTAACCAGTTTTTCTTTTAGTAACCCAACTAGCACATCCATATCACTCGCTTTATCAAGAACTTCTGAATCATGCCCTGGAATGAAATCTTTATCCAATACTTTGCAAACCTTTTTGTTCAAAGTAGAAGCTGCAACTTTCAGTTTCCTTTTAGCATACATTGATTTGCTGTGGGATGCAACTGCATGGAGTTTTAAAGGAGACATGCCAATATCCTTGAATGATGAATTTATTTCCTCCAAAGCTTTTTATTTCAATGAATCTTCGTCCAAATCTACAATACTATCATCACTGCCAGCAATTGGGATAAGCTCTTCAATGCCACAGTTATCTTCAATATGGTGTGTGTATTTATCCACTTTTTCTCTACATGAATTACATATTTTTTGTCCCGGAATTGCTTTAACAATTTCTGGTATGCTATTTATCTTGAATGAAAATGCTGGTGTTACTGTTCGTAGTGATTTACTAATTTTTTTCCTATGACATCTAAATGGATCATAGCAAGTAATTTGATAAGTTTTATATTTTTTTTAGAAGTAGGTTTTATGGTGCTCACAAATACTCAAAAGAAGTCCAGAATTTATACCACTCCTGAGTTCAATCATTTGTCTTTCTGATGCACTTAATTCTTCAAATTTTAGGAGATTCACTAACTGAGTGTAGCTAGTTTTATGGCACTCTGTACCACTATGTTCTCCTAGACTACAGTTACCAAGCTCTTGATACTGGGCCATTATAAAGGCATCAGCCTAAATGATAAATCAAAATATGACAATGACTTATGATTGTTAACTGAGACAGAAAGAACAAATTGTGTCAAAATATTTTCCTTAAGGTTTACATACCTGGTATCTAGAGATGGACACAAATATTAACCACAAAACATATTGGAAAAAAACTTGATGTTCACACTGCCAAAGTTGGAGGGCAACTGGGGTAGAAAAAGGGCAAACAATACCTACCTCCTGAGAGAAAAACTACTTTGTATAAATAGTTAAAGTGCCAGGGCTTATTCAGTTCATTTTCACTTTCTGTTCAATGAACCCCGTTCAGGTCTAAAAGATGTGGTTACATTGTTACATTATTTCAAAGTAATCTGATATTTTTCTCAGCTCCTCTATAAAGTTAAAAAGTATCATTTCTTCAAAGAAGATACTGCTACAAGTTAATGTCTAGTCCTCATTAGAGTAAAGGCTGGTCAAGGTTAGACAATGTATCTTCTCCTCACATTATTTTAATAAGTTGCGCAACATTAATCAAGTAAAACACATTAGTGAAGTTTTTGTCAATACAAAATGGAGAAAGTTAACTTGTATTGACATGCATCCTGTATTTTGATGGTTTCTGTAAAGCAACAATCAAGTTAACCCCAGCAATGATGGGTAAGTGCTAAGAATTCCTTAAAATATTCTATTTAAAAAATATATATATTTTTCTTATCAGGAGAGAAACAACCTGCACATAAAAAATGTTTTAATTTTTGCACTTATTATGTTCTAGATTCATGTCATAAACATTTGCTTAGACATAGAAAACAGTTAACACAAGCATTTCATCACACTTGAAGGAAGACACAACACTGACTACCAGAGTCGTGAAAAGACATTTTTTTTTTACATAAAATTTTTTTAACAACAAAGCAAGCAAAAAGCTATGAATTTTATTTTTACAGGTGGTGGGTCATACCTTAAGGAATATTAGAAAAAATAATTCAGCTTGATTCACATATTGCCTCAGGTCAAAATTTGATGTTTTATAGAACCATGTTTTTGACGCAAAATTTTCATAAATCTTATGAAACATATGAGTTTAGAGAATTTTCAATATCCCTTAGGATATTTTTCAATTAGTATTTGGAATCCTCATGACTTCTATAGTAAACCTGCAAATTTTCATAAGAATTGGATGAAAAGTATGGCTGAGACAAATTATTTCCCTCTGGAGGTACAAGTGCCTCTGGAGACCGCATTCATTGAAAAACTGCAGTTTCACCCAAACTTCAAATGGTCGTGAAAAAAAAACTAGTAGAGATAGCCAAGAAATATTTTACACTGTTTCATTCCTACATGGAAGGATGAAAACTGCCAAGTTTCATCAAAATCCGAGTCGGTGGGTGTCATGCCTGGATGAACTGACAAGGAATGACCCAGGAGTAACTGCTCGACCACTGTGCCATTTCAGGGAACCAGGAGGAAAAGGTCGGGTTTTCAAACATGGCGTATACAAATAGATGCACATCATAGGTTTAAGTGAATGGTTTACGAAAAAAAGGGTTTATGAAGAAAATGAAAGGTTAGTACATATGCCCGTAAATGGCATAGCAAAATATGTGAAGTAGGTGAGCGGAAAGCAGGTGAATTTGAGGAATTCACAGACTGCACACTTCGATAGCAATACCAGAAATAAAAACTAGAACCAACACTCCATGCTACACTGTAATGACCTAAGTTTCTCCAGGAATGAACCCTTATTCTTTCCAGGGGCTTCAATCCCCAACAGCCTGCCAATCTTTGTACAAGATAGTTTGCGACAAGTGATGTGAGCCACGCTGGGACTCACTCATGGCCACAGATCTTTCTCATTGAGCAAACAAGGGTGAGCAAGGGATACACACCGGCAGCTGGATCCCCACGTGCACTGGCCTCGGTTGTAGAAGCGGCACACGGGCCGGGGCTCCGTCTCTCCAGGCCGTGCCTCATCCTCGTCTGTCAACTCGCCCTCCTCCAGGTCCTCACCCTCCTTCAGCTCCCCATCGCTCTTCTCATCCTCCTCCTCCTCATCTTCCCCCCTGCCCCTGGCACCCCTCCGAGCGCCCACCCTCAGGTGCAGCGGCGGCCTCCTGTTGTGCTCCTCACACTCGCCCTCCTCCTTGTCCTCCTCCTCTCCCATGCCACCCTCCACCGCCAACTCACCACCACTCGCCACCACCACTGGCTCCTTTACCTGCTCCTCCGCCTCGAAGTCCAACTGCTCCGTCTCCACTACGTGTGGGGGCGGCGCGGCGGAGACCTGCTGCTGCTGAGGGGGCGAGGGGGGCGAGGCCGGGGGCGGCGGCTCTACCTCCTCTCCCTCCTCGTATTCCTCGTCGTCGTCCGCCTCGCCCTCCTCGGCCTGCGATGGCGGCTCCTCGGGCAGAGGGGGGGTCGCGGGATCCCCAGTCGCCCCAGGGGACGGAGGAGGGCCCACCTTCACCTTGCTGTCCTGGGCGAACACCGCCTCCAGGCTGTCCCGGCTGTCCATGTCCGAGACGTCCGAGAGGTCAGCGGCGGCGGGGGGCGGAGGGGCGGTGGATGCCTCCTCCTCTTCGTCCTGGGTTCCCCCTCGAGGGGGGCCCTCGGCACTCGCCTCCTCCTCTTCCTCGCCCACCCTCCCGTCGTCGTTGTGGCGCTCATCCGAGAGGGCCTCGGGACTCGCATTGTCTTCATCTCCGGGAGGTCGCCCGGCTGAGGAAGTGGATGTGTAAGACGAACGGCTTCGGGCGTCATCCTCTTCGTCCTCCTGCGAGAGCACGGAATTCGACTCGCCCGGGGGAGACTTTGCCGTCCCGTCGCAGGGTGCGTCTCGCGGGACTTCCCTTTCCTCCTCTCCTTCTTCTTCCGAGGACGAGGAGCTCTCGCTCTCCGAATTGCCTTCCTGAAGACTCGAGCTATTGGACCTAGTCCTACCGATTCTCGCAGCTACTTCTACTTTAGTCTCAAAATTTTCATCCAGGGAACTGTCAGAGTCCATTGTGACAACCTGGATGCAAAAAAATAATCAGAAGACATATATGAGATGGATCACAAATGGTTTCAAACAAAATTATCAAACAGACTAACTCGGGAAAAAATAAAGCAAAGCATTAGCGAAACAAAGCAAAGTCTACTCCAACTAGGAATATGGAATCGACGATTAATAAATATTTACGATGTGCAGTTCCATATATATTGTGACATTTATGCCTCTAAGCCATTAAATTAACGAAGAATCGCCGACAGAAAATTTCTAAATACCTGTTCACCATGATGACATCTAGTGAAATCAACTTTAGGCAATGGCTTACCTTTATCACGGTGCAAAACTGCATTGGCACGTTGTGGATACCAGTAATCCATATCGAAAGTTCTTATATTTGATGACTTATACGTCTTCTTACGGTAAATTTAGAACCACACAACATGGCAGAAACTACTTATCCATCGCAATTTACAACATATTAACTTTCACTTTACACGTACTCCACGGTATTTTTCCGGCACATTTTGATTACAAATAACTATGACCTCGTTAGCACACGGTATGCCCGGCAACTCTCCAAAGCCATAACTTCCCTTTAGAGATGTCTTCTAACGGAGAACTTTTAATCGTTCTTACCTTAATAAACACGACGCCAGACTCAGAACTTGATCAAGCTTCACAAAACAAATAATACTCCATATGTGCAGGTTATTTATCAAAATATGATAGAAACCCACTCCATTCTATACGTAATAATATTCGTTCTTCGTAGTTCCAACACCGGACAAAGCGGATAAGGCGTCGGGGGTAAATGGCCGTCACTTCCCGTGTAGCATCACGTCGAAGACAAAACACTGTTGATTTTTTCATGTTTTTTTCATGGATGAGAAACAAAAGCATAAAGGTTACAAGGAGTTCAAGGGATTCCAGCGTAGCAGGAACCTCAGGAAACACCCGCGCTTCCCATAAATTATTGATCGTTTATTTTCTGATGAAATGTTTTTCTTTCATAACTCACTGTTTTATCATGATAATCCTTGTTTTTTAATTAAGTCAAGTATTTTGTGCGCAACGTACTCAACACAGACTACCCCAAGCCCAAGCCACTCGATTGCCGCATTATTAACATTACTAACAAAGATTATGTACACAGGATTGCTAAGGTTGCGAAAGTGGATTTGGCTGAGTGGTACCAAACACGGAAAAATTATTTCTGGTAGTGAAAGTAATGATGTATGGATATCACAACTTATAGATTAAAAGGTTGTTGTACGATCATGCAGCTCTCCAACTTTTGTGTTTCAAATAGTAAAGCGGTCTTGTCAGATCCTTTTACGCATTAATTTCCAGCTTAGTATGAATCCATCTGTGAAGAATGAACGGAATTTTAATGTATTCCTCTACTCCATGCGCGTTGGCTATTAATATGTAGTTGTGCATTTTTTTACGTGATCCGAAAAGCCGTATTTGATTAACCAGTGGTATATTTAGTATTGTGTGCACAGGAATGACTTCATGTCGTTTTCATGATCTTACTAAGGACGTGATGTGCGGCTGATTGGCCATCTTGATTTTTAACGTAAGTTTTGTGATTAGACAACAGAGGGCGGCGACGTCGGAGTAATCTTCTTACTATTCTTATGGCATAAAAGTTCCGTGAGTGCTCACCGACCGCGACAGTTTTGAATAGTACGATGGTGCGTCACAAATGATGGATTACTGGATAACACGTATTCCATCCCGTAAATGTATTGACGAGGAGGATAGATGCACACAGTTTTGTTGGTAATACGTTGAAAAACGCCTGATTAATGTGAATGAGGAAAATATTGAAATCTAGTAAGCGGCTAGAGTCAAAGAGATGAGTGATTTTCGGGCCCTATGAGCACTACATATTTGTGAATGAGAAGGGATTAGGATCGAGGGGATGGAGCTAGGAAAGAGGTGGTGGGGAACCGGCCATGAAGAAATCAAGCAACCGTTCCCCGCGGATAGGATGCAATCTCTTCCACACGTATGCAGCATATGTATCTGTGCAGCAACCTGGGACGATGGCCACTTGCCGGAATCGTGGCCTATCCGACACAAAATCATCCAGCACAAAGAGAAGGCATGGAACCCTGCATGTGCATCCGTGGACTTCAGAGACGGCGAAAAATTATGGAGGACATTCAAGGTACTGACCTGAAGACCTGCTGGAGAACAACTTCCATTTTTAGCCCTATATATGGATGGTCAACACGTCCCCTCAAAGCCTCTGCAACCCGATTTTTCTGGAACGTGGCTTTTCCTCCAGGCTTATAATACACTATTCTCAAGTACAGGTACATTTTACAAGATGACGGGAATGGCATACCGCTAGAACATAATAATGACGGGGTTTTCCTCACAGCTTTCGATGTGACACCAGATTTGGGGGCCTATTACGAACGGCTCACCGCATGCGGTGAGACTCCGCCGGCGGTGTCACTCCGCTCGGAAGTGCGTTCACCGCCCCAAGCGATTACGAGTGGCTGCCGGTCGGAGTCATACGACGGCTAGGGGGTCGGTGTGACACCGCGGCCGGATACCCTGCCTTTGTGACTCCGACCCCTTAATGGCGGACGTTTGTTTACCTTTTTCGGGTCGAGCTGGCGTTTTTAAAGCAAAATATCCGACGATAGAGACTGGAAAGCCCTCATATTTTGTATTATTTATAATATTAATATCTGAGTAAGTTCATTAAATATAAAACTGGAGCAATTGGAAACCAAAACATTTATAGTAAACATCGTTGTAGCAGTCTGAATCACGGCCGTTGGAGGTGGATACATATTGATTGTAAGTTGGTTTTATCGACGATACTTAATTCGTTTATGTAATTAGAAGAATTAGAACAATTGTGATGTTTTATAATGTCCGCTATGCTTTTATATACAATAACTTCATCCATTTATTCATAGGTACCGGAAAATTCGTCGTTTATGACTGCCTGTGCTTGTATTGTAAGGTGAATACAACTTTTGCTCGCTGCTTGGAGATTTCTACGAACATCTTTTGTGCCAAACTAGTGTTATTTTCAACATGACTACTCCCGTTAATCTACTGCTGCTAATCACAGTGCCAGTGGTGTTGTAATGCTCAAAGTTTTACTAGGTTGAAAAATATCGGCCAAGAGTTGTAATTATCAGTGTTCCATCGTGATTGGTATGTGAATAGTGCTATTATTCTATATCTATACTCCCGTTAATCTACTGCTGCTAATCACAGTGCCAGTGGTGTTGTAATGCTCAAAGTTTTACTAGGTTGAAAAATATCGGCCAAGAGTTGTAATTATCAGTGTTCCATCTTGATTGGTATGTGAATAGTGCTATTATTCTATCGAGATATATCTGACGGTAATTTAAAAATTGCCACTGGCGTGTTCACCTCCGTTATTCACCGTAGAGATGATATTTCACGATCAAGCTATCAAGAGTGAAGTTTGTTTATTCGAGTATATGAATCGTATTAACGAATAGTAGTGAGGAAAGGCACCTGTGCCACTTGCGTGGGTTAATGTAAGGCTTAAAATCAGTGAATAAATAATAGTTTTCATCATAACGAGCCCTGTGATTGTAATGTTTTACGTGATGAAAATAAGAATGGCAGTGACTTCCAGTTTGGATGATTGTATTAGCCTATTTCCCTCTATATTTTTATGGTGTGTGCTACTATATCGTTTGTGGATTTATCTATATTATTGAAATACGTTGTCGCTTGTGTGTGCGTGTTGGCACAGAACCGATTCGCGATCTCACATATGTATTGTGGGCAGACTTTTTCTGTGATTGTGTATTCGTGCAACCAAAGTAAATGGTGAAACTCTGTCACATTATCATGAAATAAAAGTGTATTTTAATAATAATTGCACTTCTTGTGTTTCTTTAACTGTTTATTGGTTTTCACAGATAACTGCTTAAAAGTTATTTTTCATTATTTAAAAAAGTGCCTTTCTTGTGCTCTCTGAATAGCTTTCCAATCCCCATCACTTAAACGAAAGGTATGCAGAGCAACAGATTTTTTGTTATTTCACAGGAATTAAGTGTTTTTGCCTGTGATTAAGGCTCTCCAGCTAAGTATTCGTTGTGGATTTTCGTACATTTCTTTACGTATGCGCATTGCGGTCGCAGCTTGAATGCGCTCAACTCAGATGTCTGCTGGAGAGAGTTCCCGCGGAATTGAAACACTACAAACGCTTGCCATTGGCTGCAGCTGTTTCCGTGTTGAAGGAGCGCAGAATTTTTCATATAAACGTCACTTCCGCCGCATCGCTCCTCTCCGACCCCTAGTGAAGTCCTCTCCGCCCGGCGGTGTGACTCCGTACGTCCCATTCGTAATCGCAGGGGTCGGAGTGACACCGCAGGCGGAACGGAAACTCCGCCTGGCGGAGTCTCAACGCCCTCTCGTTCGTAATAGCCCCCTTAGAGGCAAGTCCTTATAGCCAATGGAGTCTATAAAGGCATGGGAGCCTTCGATGCATTGGCAGAAACCGTTAACGTCTCGTATATGCGGAATTTAATTATATTCTCTAAATATATAGACATCGAAATGTCGGGGTGGATTGCAGTAGCTAGGGCTGTCGGAAAAAGTCAGCGAGAGTGTGGGGAGAGAGCGTTGGAGGTGTGCAGGGGGAGGGGAGGGGGGCAGCATTTATAAATGCTCTATCTATAGAAGCTAAATCTATAGAAGCTATATATGCTAAATCTATAGAAGCTATATATGCTAAATCTATAGAAGCGTTTCCATGCTTCCTCAGTAGCTGAAGTCTTTTCTCTGTGATTGCTCTGCTGTACCTGCTGTGATTCACTAGTTTATTTTTCTTTGAGTGTCATGGCTGCATTTGTGGATATTCAGTGCTTCAAAAGTGGGGGGACTTTATAGTGGTGAATGAAGGAGCTCTCCATTGCCACAACGGAATCCAACGGTGTGAAAACTTGGCTTTTCAAGCCACCCTATTCTGAGAGAAAGAGGTGTGAGGAAGACTTGAAGCAAGATAGTTGGCTATGCGATAATGTTCACGGCCTTCGGTGGTGTGATCATGGTGATACGGAATATGACGATCTGAAGTACATTCTCCACGGGCACTTATCCACGAGCTACTTTGTGTTTACTAAAGGCTGAAAGAAATGTGAATTGCTTAAGAGGATTTTAAAGTATAGATCTGGAATAGTTTAAAGTATAGTCCTAGATCTGAAAATTGTAGGGTGACCCTCTCTGGGGAAATTAAAACGTGAAGCATCTCGCAGTGTATGCATAGATGATTGCCACCGGAGAACAAGCTTTGAATGAGCATCGAGGAATTGTACCGATTTACTTGACTGGTTCTTAAATAATGACAGGGAAAAATTAGCATCATCCTCCTTTCACTGGGACTCCTTCATTGGAGTCTCGCAAAAATTTGCTATCAAAACTCAACAACTAGCAGACGCGGGATTTTTCTATTCCGGCCGTCGTGATGTGACGATTTGTTGCGCATGTGGCATTGTGCTTGGATCCTGGGATCGTCCAGACAAAGGTCGATGGAATTTCTCCTGTCCTTTGGTGAGAACTCCCGTTGAGTTTCAACGACCTTACATAAAACAAGATGGAATTCTCATTACGATAAGAGTTGCGATACGCAAAATGGACAGCAATCAGCTTCCTCGAGCTCTTCAAAACCGTCAGGACACTAGTTCTGTTTTCAAAGGTGTGTTCGCCGCCGACACACTACCAACAAACTGTTTCACCCCAACTGCTCTAATAGTAAACACAGTCCCTGCTAGGAATAGGGGAACTCGCATTGGGTGGGCATTTTTATCGATAAGAATAGGCGCGGTGACTTTTTTGACAGTTACAGAGTGCCTACATCCATTAAAGAACATATCATTTTCCTTAATAAAGAATGTAGATCGTGTCGGCATACCAGAAAGAAAATCCAGAGGTGGACATCTGCAGCATGTGGAAGTTATTCCGCCGTCTTCCTCGTTTATTGTTGTAAGGGCTTCACAATGAATCAACTTAAAAACATTTTAACGCAAAAAGTAGCAGAAAAAACGATGAATTTCTTATCAAACTTTAAAGTTAATTAATTATAATAATTATAATTAACAAGCAGTTAATTAGAATTATAATTAACTGCTTGGGAAATACTGTAAAGCGTATAACCGTGCAAATTGGCAGGGAAAAATTAACGCCAACACAAATATTTCAGTGAAATTTAAGCGATGCCACCATCTTGTTAATTTCCTCCCCATCTCACCTTCATCACTCTTCCCAAAGTCATAGAGGGTATCAGTCTCCGATCCTCCAGTAGCAACACAGTTCCAATTCAGCAACCATGGCATCAGATGGAGAGTCATTCCGGACACCCAGGAGACCCATCAAGAGAGCGTCTCCCAGGGTTGAAAAACACCTACCCTGTCCATGTTCTCCTCGTCCACCGAGCAACGGAAAGTATCACCGACTGGCATTTTAATTGTCCATCAGCTCTGTAAACCCTGCTATTAAAGATGAAAGCTCTACGGAATCTACATCTATGCAGATTCGGCATCCTCAGCATCTTGGATTACTCGAGTGTACACACAAGCTGAACTATAGTGATACAAAGCAAGTGACAGTGGGTGTGGACTTAAAAAATGACTGCTTACCATATATTACCATAGGAAAAGCTGGTGGTCTTACTGTCGAACTGGATTATAATGACTGGAGTAAATTTATCATGTGTGAAACTGTGACAGTACCCTACTTTTACGAAGATGTTCCCCCATACCATTGCCTTTGGGAAGTGTGTTCTGAAGTTCAAGTCAGTATTCGGCACTAAGTCGATAGTTCTTGAGGAAGCTGGTCAAAGTGATGATAAAGCAGGAATTTACCTTGCCAAATCATCCTGGTACGGTCTTATAAACATGGCTGAATGTGTTCTAATGCGGTGGAATGAGCAAAGTACTTGGTCTCCTAATGCACATAATATTGTGAAAATGCATTTGGATTCCATACTTCATGCATGCAAGGAGGAGCTAGAAGACGGTAAAATACCAGAGACAGTGACGTAGCCAGGATTTTGGTTCGGGGGGGCCTTAATCTGAAGCCTGGGAGGTCCCCTCTCGGTACAATTTTATTCGCTATTAGTTTCTTTATGGCTAACGTTTTAATGGAAAACCTGCTTTATTTTGTTTCCTTTTCCCCCTCTTTAACCCTTGCAATTTTCAGCCAATATATTGCATGATAAAACTAAACTAATAATATGATTTGAAATTTCGGGGGGGGGGGGGGGGCAGAAGCCCCCCAACCCCCACGTATGAATACGGTGCCAAGTCTCCTCGCACTCGGCCGATTCCATGCCTGCCTGTGGCCCGCGGACAAAAAGAAACGACCTTCGTGCTGGAATTGTCTTGTTTTGGTGATTACGTACGGTAGACGAGAAATCAGTAGGTATCCCGTTCCGGTTCTTCTCGAAACCTCCCAATATGGCGCCGAAAACTGCAAGAACTCCCAAAATTGGTGTTTTTACAATGCTTATTTCTCTAATAATACACAACGTTGGGGTGATACTTAATACTTTTCTTGAATGTGCAGTCCTTCCTCTCTCATGTGGTGTTATTCTCACTCCCTCAGTTGACCGAGATTTCTCGCAAAAAAAAATTTCATCTGGCGGTACCAAAGTCAATATTTACCTAATAGGTTATCTACCACACTATTAGCAGCGATTAAGGATTGTATTGATTGTGAGCCAGAAAGAACCACTTGGTAAGAACACATATCCAATTATTTTTGGAGTTTAATATAATTACTTGCACGTATGAGTTGTGGGTTCCAGGGAAATATTATACTCTGATCATAGTTCTATACTTTTAAAATATTTTCTCTCACTATATTTGATGAGCACGTGACACAAGGCATCACTTTCATAGGCCACGCCCACAACTCAAACAATACAATCCCTTGTTAACACTGACGTGTTGTGATGGAAGGGGAAGATTTTCATTGTTCGGGGCAATGTAAATAAAACTAACTCCGACTCTACCAATGGCATACATGTAAAATTTTTGGGAATATTAATAACAAGGAAACTTTAGTTTAGAAGCAAAAGCAATGCATGTATTTGTGAAGAGCAGGTTCTCTAATCCCATCACAAATGGACAATTCAACCAATTTAAAAAATAAAATTTTAACCCATGCTAAAATACATTTAATCTTGTTTCAATCAAATTACAAGAATGACATGGATATTAAGTGTATTATGTTTACTTTATGAGTATTATCTCTTGTCCTGCAAAGATTTTCTTTAGGAAGCAACAAAACAAAAAAGTAAAAGATACTATTGTACACCCGTTTTACTTTATTTGCTTAAAAATGAAAATCTTCATCAGACTTTGAAAAAGCCCAAGAGTTGATTGCAAATCCTTACTACTAAAATAGCTTTTGGCAGGTTCCTCATTTCTGCGGGAGCAATTAACTTTGCCCTGAAGAAGCATTTTATATTGAATTTCCCTTGACAGTGTAAAGCCAGTCCAAAGCATCTGTTACTTCATCAACACTTCTCTAGAGGATTAGTATGTTCTGATACTAGATGGACTCAAATCCTTAAATAATATGTTTAGTCCCATCGATGTGCCAGAGAAAATTTATGGGATAATGTAAACCCATATATGTAATAGGAACTTGTTCAAACCTCAGCAGTTTTTTCATAGTATAAATCAGTTTGCATGCAAATGAAATTCTTGGTTTTATATTTAAGCCATTAGTTGGTCTTACTTAGTGAAGTTAGATTGAGGAAATAAACATTTGTGTTGTGATAATTTCACTCCTCATGACCCATAAATCAACCATCCACACTACAGGGTGAATACCTGTCACCAGAGTTTGCACAAGTGTCAGATTAAGTTACTGTAATCAACACCATCCTATTCCTCTTCACTGTCTTGATTGAACACAGAAACAACACTTAATTGCAAGAATTTAGTCATTTTTACAGGTACTCTGAGTAATATCCATTCAACATGTTTCACTGGCATCGTAATAGCTTTCTAGACATTCATTCAGTCATTCTACCCTGTTAACAGACAGCATATACACGCATGATAATCATAATGTTTGGTCAAGCAACAGATTACTGACCATACTCCAACAGCTGTGGATCCTCCATCAAGAACATACCTAAAATTTCATGCACACAAACCTCATACGAGGCTGCAGAGGGAGCTACCAAAATGGATGGATATTGCTCTGCCTCTGAGTTTGTTCTCATGCCACCACAAAACCCATCCACTCCCCAGGTAGTGGTAGAAAAAACATGCCATATACAACAGCCACACACTCAAAATAACGAGCTTCCAAATAATGGAATAAAGAAATAGCACATGCAATTTTCCACAAAATAAAATTTACTTCCTTCCTTATGGGAATTAATTTAATTTTGTGGAAAATTGCACGTATTCTTCATTATTGTGCAAATCCCACTCAATTTTGCTTGTGGAATGGAAGTTTACTCGTACACTACGGCAATGGCTCCGGGGTACTTGCTCCAAGAGTTCCGCTGCTCTTCAACAAGAAACCACTTGTCCTTGAAGCATTCCAAAAAAACTTTTCGTTGTCTTTCTTCTTTTCATTACTTTCAGATGAAATATTCCCAAATACAAGAAAATATAACACAGCAGAGCACACCCTCACAATGTAAATGAGAGCATCATCCATGTTGAGATGGACTGCAATTATGGGAACACGTCTTCATATTCCAGCAACAGATATTCATCAGAAAGACAGTCAGACAGACTGGAGGGAACTGTCGGAGGCTCTGTAACTGAGCACCCTGTATTACTATATGTATATGAAACACATCAAAATGGCAATTGCCTTCTACCTCCTCACATTTGACCAAGTCTGTAATTATTACCCCCCACCTGCGGTTATTAAGGATGATGTAGTTCCCAGCACAGATTGGGTGCACCGTGGGACTCCCTTTTTGCACAAGGGAGCATACTCATCTATCACCTCTCCACGCATGTTAATAGACCAGAGCAATACTCGACATGATGTCCATCGACCATAACATCCATGCCATTCCCTTCTATGAAACAAAAAACTTTCACTCAAAGCCAACACAGATTCCTTATTAATTCACCACTGAAAGAAGATCACAAGTGGAAACCACTGTATAGATTTATGCAGCACACCAGTTGAAAACGTTCCGCCAATTGCCAAATGAACCACAACATAAGCAAGAAAAAGAACAGATAGAGAAAGTAACACGAGGTGGACCCTTATGGCAATAAACACACTGCGGGAAGTAGTGACAAACAATTAAAAAATTCCAAACAAAATTCTTCAAATTAAATTCCATTTCTTAATGCAATTATCTCCTTCAGTCAACATATTTCCACATCAATCAAGGCTTCAAGCAAGTCAAATAGCCCAACAGTCCTTCCAGCGGTCCACCAGACAGACCTTGGCAGCAAGTTGATAAAGAATTAATTTCTTGCCAGGGAGGCACCAAACAAGGACCCTTGTCAGAACTTAATCTCCCTCACTCTATTGGGTACGACAGTTTCCCTATCTCTTTCTCCAAAGTATCAGAGCTGGTCCTCATCCGATGATAATGTCAGCACCCAAGGGGAGGGCGACGCAACGTCTGGGGAGACGGGAGACCAGAGGACAGACTGCACCGCACTCCTGGCGACACCACCAACCATCAACATGCTGCCTTCCTCCTCCTCCTCCCCGCCTCCAACGCATTGGGGGGGCGAGGAGGCGACGCCATTACTGTCGTCCGTCAACTGGAGGCGACCCATTTCCTCGACCACCCGCCTCAGGGAAGACGACGATGAAGCATTTGCAGAATGAGAAGCTCCAGGGGGCGTGGTGGACCCCGGCGTGTTGACGGGCGTGGGCGGAGTGGTCATAGTCGACCCGTAGTGGTTGCCATGGCGGCTGCTGGGAGGGAAGCACTGGTCTTCCGCCGACACCGGCTGCGTCTGTTGCGCTACAGCGTTGCCGTGCGTGCGGGAGGTGCGGAGGCCAGCCACTCCCTTGACCGGGATCGAGGCCAGGTCCCTCTTGATGCGCCGTCGACGCGACGGGTCGCCCCTGCGCAGCTGCGCCATCCCGTCGAAGTCGGCCACGTACAGGAACCCCGCGATCAGCAGTTCGCATGACCGCTCGCCGCGCTTGTAAGCGCCCTCCAGCTCCAGGCTCGTTCTTTCATCGTACTGCCACCATCCTGCCGGATGGAAAGGGATTAATGCAAAACAATATAAAAAATCATCATCATTGGGGTAACCTACCGGATTAGGTAGGTTTAAGGTAGGTATGTATGATTTCAGACTTTCCCGGCGAATGATGCTGAGTTCTTCTCGGGTTTCCCACCGGGATAGGCTTTCCATGATAGCTGACGTTTCGGCAGGAGACTTTCCTGCAATTTTCAAGGCTCTAGGTGAGAGAAAGGCCTGGGTCATCCAGAGCCTTGAAAATGGTAGGAAAGTCTCCTACCAAAACGTCGGCAATCACGGAAAGCCTAACCCGGTGGGAAACCCGAGAAGAACTCATCAGCAGGTTTAAGGTATAGTAGGCGCGAGATATCACTTCACATAAAATTCGATGAAATTGTCCTCATCAGATAGAAAAAGACCTCATCTTTCTAACAAAATATCAAACACGATTATCCTTTTCTAGGCATTTGCCAAAACACTACCAGACATTTTCCAAGGAAATTTGCACGCGTATGCTCAACAGAGAGACTAGTTAAAAATTGAAGAATTTCTAACACATATATCTCGTCAGAAATTTTGCAGTGTACGTGTAGTTTGTATGTTTTCTCCATTATTTTTTAAAAATAAACCAATTACTCACCGCAGTTATCTTTACAGAATCGCAAAAAAACGAACGAGAATTTTGAAAAGTGGCATTGACAATCACCCCAGTGCGCATATATCCCGATTTTCGGTTTCCCTACACTATTGCCAGACGCCAGCAATTTTCCAACAGGTGCCGTACTATCGCAGAGGGTGGACGAGGAAAGACATTCAGTGGCGTACGCATCAGCTACTGAATATTTTGGCACAACTTCGGAAAAAGAGCTATCGGGGTGATCAGTGTAGTAAATCATTTTCGCTGTTACATATATGTGCGCAAAATTTAAAACAGAAACAGATCACGCGGCTCTAAAATGGTAATTCGTATTCGTAAAGGACTCCAGTATAGACGTGGGCTCCGCCAGCCCTCAATCGTCGCACACCGCCGCCGAACTTATGGCCGGCGCTCGAATACGATCATCAGCCGCGCGCCCCGTGGCGAGTGAAAGGTCATTTTCGTTATAGAATTTGCTAGCTTTGTTGGGGACAGCCAGAGTGCTTCCCTTCCTGCGAATAATTTATTTCCAGACCTTGACTACGGTAATTACAATGCTACCTAAGATCGCGAACGACCTATTACGGTACTGACATTATTTTGCCCCCTCTCCTCCTTATCAAGTCAGAGAATGTTATGCGCTTATATTGCTTTGGGAGATGGCGTTTGTACGCTGCGCTTTCTTATTCACCCTGAGCAAAGTTTGTAAATCCATGGCTGTTATTCGGTAGAAATGTCCCCACACCTCCCGCTCATACTGAATTGCAAAACAAGAGCTAAACTATCCCGGGTCTGATGGAAGGCCCTTCAAACTTTTACTTACTCTTTTTCGATTGCTTTGTAGGTAGACTTATTTGGGGTGTGAGACCGTTCGAAACGTGTAGGAGTGTTTAGCCGATTTTTTCACAGCCTCGCAAGTTACAATACGTGAGAGGTAAGACATTCTCTGAGTGGTAGTCAAGGAGCGACGACCCAATGGCTGTCATCCGATGGAAATTTTCCTTCGTCATTTACGATGCAAAAAGAAGGGCCAAGAATGGACACACTAGATATTAGGAACGGCGACATTTCGTCATTTTCTATATCAACCCAACCTGCAGAACCAGCTTCGCGAAATCTACTAATATATAAACTGAAGTGAGATGTGGCCATGGCTTCATAATTTTCAAATACTTGAATAATTATAATTCACTCTTCCCTGGCAATACATGAATCACAGTGAAATGTGCATACTGTACATATAGTCATCAATAAAGGTCAGTATATACTTTCCTTCATTGTAAGCCACTGGCTTGATTGGCCCACAAACATCACTGTGTATCAATTGGAGGGGTCTGGTTGCTCTCGTTTCTACTTGGTGATGTGGCTGCTTTGTCTGTTTCCCTTCAATACATGTTCCACTTCTTTCCTTGGGTTGTTCATCACCAATTCCATCCACTAATTTCTTTAGCTTTTTAAGACCAGACTGAGAAATAGGGCCAAGTCGCTAGTGCCATAAGTCCTCCGCTGTAGATAAGCAGTGGGATTTCTCTTCATCTGCAAGCAATACATTTTTCCAACCCTAATTCCTTCTACGACAATTTTCTCGTTCATTTGAACCTGCACCTTTTCATCACCGAAAATAATTTTAAAACCTTGTCTTTCCAAGGTGCTGATGGAAAATAGGTTGACTCGTAGGTCAAGTACTTAGAGAACATTATTCATATTTATTGGTGTTTCTGTGTCATTTTCCAGTTTCATGTTGCCTTTTCCTAAGCATTTCATATTTATACCTTTCTTGGCGACATGAATGGTGGTTGGAGTCTCAAAGGGCTGACAATCAAGCAGCAATTCATTCTGAAATGTTTGGTGGTCTGATACTCCAGAGTCAGTGTACCCATTCTTGGCACATTCTATACTTTCCAGTGCAGTAATTTTTTCTCCAGGCATTCATTAATTTTCAGAGCTACCAATCTATTACACTGAAAGCTGTCGCCAAAACAATCAGTCTTTCTCCTGACTACATTTCTATACACTTACCTGCGCTTCTTTCCGATACAGTTTAGGACAGTCAGCACGCTAATGTCCTCATGTACATACCACAATTATGACAGGGAAATTTATTAACTGGAGAAGCATATCTTGATGAATTTGATGCTTAACTCTGCTCATTCCCTCTTTAAATTCCGCTGTTATTTATTCTTCTTCTCCTCCTGAAACCACCTCTTCCTCTGCGACTAGAGTGCGAAACAAATGCTACTTGAGTCTGCACATTCCTGGGTTCGCAGAGCTATTTTCTTGCTTTCTTCCAGGAGTCTACTTTCATCAAAAGAGAGCATATTGTTTCAATGGCAGTACTTACTCCATCATATTCTAATGGCATTGACATGAGTAGAAACACACATTTTTTTCTTCATTTAGCTTGGTTCCGACTGATTCTAATGTTCTTAACAGTTTGTCTATCTTGAAGAAATGATCATCGATTCCTTCTTGAGACGGTTTGAACTTCGAGGCTGGTGACAACAGTTGCTTCATCACAGTTATCCCTGAGTTTATACTTTTCCATTAATAAGTTGCCTCTTACACTATCCAAATGTAATATGCCATCTCCTTCCCCATGGCATAGCCCAGGTGACTCTGCAACTTTGGTAATGATCAGGTTCTTCCACTTCTTGTCTTTCTTCAGTAATTTTGTATTTCTTTCCTCTCGAGTTGTTTTCTGTGATAGTGATTTCTTTTCCTGCTCTTGTTCCAATGTAAGATGATTCAAGGCTACATCTCTTTTTCTCAAGATACATCAAGATCTCTTGTTTCATGACCTTTAAATAAGCTCTTTTGTACATTTTCGGAGATGTGCCGTGAAATGTATAGACAATTTTGTAAAATTCAAATTTTTCGACGTTACAATATCTCGTAAACGGTTGCATGTATTACTAAACGGCTTCAGGATATTTAATATACTATCAAATGAGGACGATATGCCAAATTTGGCCAAAATCGGTTACCCTAAGGGTCATTTTGCCGATTTTTTGGTCAAATTGACGTAGAATGACCCAGGGGCATGTTTAGATTTTGCGACTTTTACCATTAAGATGTCAAATGGCAGTGAGATTTCTCCTCTGCACCCATCAAACCCACTTAGTTCCTTCAGCGGCGAATTTATGGAAGTGACGAATAACTATTCCTTGTCCCCCGTGCAAGACACGTGCTTTAATACGATTTTTGGATAGGGAATTGAAATTATTTGAGTTGGTTCCGGAACGATCGAATTTGGTTAAGCATGAAATTGAGTTAGAAGTGGATACGCCGATCAAACAGAGGTATTACCCAGTATCTCCGGCTATTCAAAGTGAAATAAATCGCCAAGTAGATGAAATGTTGGCTTCCGGGGTCATTGAGCCTTCTCATAGTTCATGGTCGAATCCGGTTTTATTTTTTCCGAAACAAGATGGTTCTAAGAGATTTGTAGTAGATTTTCGGAAAGTGAATAGCGTAAGTAAATTAGACGCATACCATACACCTTACATCTCTAGTATACTCGATAAATTGAGAGCCAGAAAGTATGGTACGACGTTAGATTTGGAAAAAGATTATTGGCAAGTGGAATTCCACCCCTCGAGTAAAGAGATAACGGCTTTTACTATTCCGGGTAGGGGCTTATTCCACTTCAATGTTATGCCGTTTGGCTTACACAGCGCAGGGGCCACATTTCAGCGCTTAATGGATCGCGTTCTGGGGCCTGAATTAGAACCGCACTGCTTCGCTTACTTCGACGATATTGTGGTGGTGATTCAGACATTCGACGAACATTTAGAGCACGCACAAGAAGTTTTTCGTCGGATATGAAACGCAGGATTGCGTATCAATATACATAAGTGTTGTTTTGTGAAATTTCACTTGAAGTTTCTAGGATACATAGTTGGGGGCGGTAAACTGCGCGTGGATCCTGATAAGGTGTCGGCAGTTCGGAATTACCCGCATCCTACCAACAAAACGGAACATAAAAGATTCCTGGGCTTCGTCAGTTGATACCGGAGATTCGTTCCCAATTTTGCTACCGTAGCCGCGACCCTGACCGATTTGCTGAAAGAGAAAAATCCGGCTTATGTATGGGAGAAAGAACAAGACGAAGCTTTTAAAAAATTGAAGGAATTTTTGGTATTGGCACCCATCCTTTCTTGTCCTCATTTTGACTATCCCTTCACGATACAATGCGATGCCTCTGAGGTAGGAATTGGGGAGGGTATTATCTCAAGAAATCAACGGATTGGAGCATGTTGTGGCTTATTACTCACGCACTCTTTCTTCGTCCGAGAGAAATTATAGCGTTACGGAAAAAGAGTGCCTAGGGGTGTTGTTTTCGATCAACAAGTTTAGACCTTATATAGAAGGATACCGGTTCATTGTGATTACCGATCGCGCCTCCCTTCAGTGGCTGCTCAACTGCCAAAGCCCTCAAAGTCGCCTCACAAGGTGGATTTCCCAAATCCAACAATATTCTTTCAAGGGGGCCTATTCTGTAACTCATAACGCCTGCGTTAACATGGCGAAGGTCGTTATTTAGGCGACATTTAACGCCTCCCCGATTCTGTAACCCAAAAAAGGCGTCTCAAGGCGACATGATGCAGTCGCCAATTGTCGCCCGCTTCAGGTCAGGCGCTTCCACGAAAGACGACCCAAATCGCCAAGCAAACACCTCGGATTATCATCGTAATTTGTTTTAATTGAGGAACGGTGTCGTAAATACGGCGAAATGGCGCGACGTATGAGGAATTTCCTTTGGCTAAACGTCGCACAGGAGGCACTTTTGGAGGAAAGACGTTCTCTTCGTCTTGAGAGGAGAAGAATTAGAGATTCGCAAAATCCTTTTTCTTCGAGAGATGAGGAATTTGTCGGATACTTTCGAGTTTCGAAAGAAATTGCGAAGTACCTCTGCGATTCCTTGGGACCAATGTTGAGACGAGAACGATCTTTTGGGTTGAATATTCATGTTCAGGGAAATAAAAATGTCTTATTTAACGCGGCGTTTAAATTTTCCGTAATATATTCCGTTTATGATGGTATCCCGTGTACGGCACACCTACGGTACGTGTAGCTACAGAATCATCTTTCCCAGGCCTTTCTGCCTGAGAGTATTAATTTTTGTAAGCCTTGTGGTTGATGGGTAGGTATTAAAGAAGAGAATAATTTATGAAGGTTCTCGCCACCTTGCGATTCTTGGCGGAGGGAAGTAACCAACGAGGTGTTGGTAAAGACTTCTTGCTGGCATTAAGCCAGCCGTCAGTTAGCAGATGTGTTTTTAAAGTCATCGGTTGCATTTGCGATCTCCTAGGACACTGGATAAAATTTCCTCAGACAAATGAAAAGAAGTGAGGTAAAAACTATCATAATATATCTTATCAGTTTTGTGATCACTTCATTTTGCCATTGAGAGATGGCATTTTCTCAATAATAAAGGATCAATTAGCTTTATTTTCCATATTTAGGCCCACTGTCAGATTTCCAGGGGTTATTAGTGCAATCGATTACACCCATATATCCATTGTGACCCCAGGCCGGGGTGTTATGCAAACCTAGGGGAGATAAAATTTCAAAGAATTATCATCGTACCTGACGGACTCGTACAGTCACGCAGAAATTCAATATCAGATTCTTTCCTAACCTAACTGCTATTATCAGTTTTATTCCTCTCACATCGTGAACGGGCATTCCTTTGTCTGGCCTTGTACTTCAGATCCGTCCATGCCTGAACGATTAGAGGACGTGAATGGTACTATTTAATAATGGGAAATTCCAGTGAAAAAAAATAACTTTTTCCACTGGTCGACTGTTTTGGGTGAGCCATGAAGTGAAACGAGGTTGGCTCACTCCTCCCATTTTTCCTCGACCTGTTGCAATGCTATCAAACTTTCCGCAGGCAAAATTTCCGCTATCAAACTTTCCGCAGGATCCTGGGTAAGGTGAAATTTTTTCTGTCTGGATTTGACACATTTTCATCTTCCCCACTAAACCCTGTGTTCGTCCTTTTATGTGTTCCTATCCCTTTCCATTTCCTATGATTGTATGAATTTATTCGCGCCTTTGAGCGTCTGATTTTCGAATGGATGAGTATATAATATATATATATATATATAAATAGACTATGCCACAGGTGGGGCGGAATTAAATATAAACACATAAAAAAAGAACACTCACAATATTAGTTGATATTTCGGTTGCTAGAACCTTTCTCAAAGGAAGACGAATACAGAATTCTGTATCCGTCTTCCTTTGAGAAAGGTTCTAGCAACCGAAATATCAACTAATATTGTGAGTGTTCTTTTTTTATGTGTTTATATTTAATTCCGCCCCACCTGTGGCATAGTCTATTTACATTATCGCGTGTGTGATTTTCCACGAACTCGTATATATATATATATATATATATATATATATATGTATATATATAGATTCTTCCTATACCTTTCGCTGAAGAAGGTGGCGGCGATCCACCGAAAAATTTACAACCCGTGTGAGTGTCTTTTTTATGTGTTCTCATTTTAGTCACACTTGTGACAAAGTTTTTTTATATATATATAATATAGATTTATAGAAAGATTTGTCGTGCCTGCCGCATGGTTGTGCTAGAGTCTAGTGAAGTATTTATTCGTCGACTCGTCGGGAGCGAGGAGGATTTTCTGTTTGGAGTTCGTGGAGTTGGGAGCTGTGGGAAGTCGCGGAATTTGCGGCATTTTTGTTAGACTCCGGATTCATTTTTTTTGTCGGCGTTTCTTTCCGTCGCTTAGTTATTCCTTTTTATCCATCTCCATAGCTTCCCCCTTCCCCTTTCTTTTCGTGGATCTCGATGATGAGACGTGACTCGCGACACTTGTTATGAGTGTAAGTCGCTGAGAGAATTACGACAAGGAAATTCCTACCCCTTTTAACCCAACCTTTCTCGTCAGAGTACAGGCGGACGTTTCGTTACCCCTGCCTGTGCTGGCGCCCACCCCTTTTTCTTTGTTTTTACCCGACACATGACGTACTTGGTCACCCACAACATCTAACCCCGCCCGGAGCTAGTTGGGAGAACGAGGCGCCGTCACTCCTGTTAATGGACCATCTCGAAACCACTTTTTCAAAACACCAAAAACTAAAACCTCTCTTTTGGGCCGGCTACATTGATGACCCTTTCCCTTGTACTACAACCTTGTCGTGGTGGAAGGGCTTGGGGTCTCCGATGACCCCTAGTGCTCAACTGGCGGGAGCAATGCTCCTGGTAGGGTCACCCATGCCAGATTGGTCGATGGTTAGGGGAGAGACGAATGGTAGTCCGCGCAGCGTCTGTACCTCAGTGAGGTGGCCGCAAAAGGCGTCTGACCCCAGTAGGGCGGCCTCTGAAATGATCGTGTCACGTAAAAAAACAGTATTGAGTAAGGCCACGGAATACTATCTCAATTAAAACAAAAACCTTGAAATTATGGACAGTTCACAAATGATAATGAAACCTGGCAGCTACGGGACTCGGCCCAGTGGGCCGGGTGTCGTGCCCGACAGCGGTGGGAGCAAGGCCCCTGCGGTCGTCATCACACGAAATCCTTGCTCAGACGTAGCAGCAGCAGAGGAAAAGAAGATGAAGAGGAACGAAACAATCAGAATAGGGACTTGAAATGTTAGGACTATGCTGAGGGCGGGGAAGCTAGAGAATATACAGCAAGAAATGGAGAGGGTGAGTGTAGACAATGGGTCTGGGTGAGGTAAGATGGGAGGATGACGGGGACTACTGGAGCGATAGCTATATCGTAATATATAGTGAAGGGAATGAAAGTCAGCGCGGGGTTGCATTCGTAATGAATAGGAAACTTGGTAGAAAAGTAGTGCATGCAGAACAAGTGTGTGATATGATAATAGTCGTGGAACTAAAGGCAGATCCAACGAAATTAGTTATACTTCAGGTTTATATGCATACCTCAAATCATAAAGAGGAGGAGGTTGATAGTTTATACGATCAGCTAGAGGAAATAATTGGTAGGATACCTGGGAGTAAGCACTTAGTAGTAATGAGGGATTGGAACGCGGTGGTGGGTGAGCGCAGAGATGGGCGGGAGGTAGGCGATTACGGGCTAGGAAGGAGAAACGACCGCAGCGAGAGAGCTGTGGAGTTTTACCGTAGAAATAACCTAGTGGTTACAAATAAATGATTCAGACATCATTCTCGTCGTAGTACACTTGGAAGAAGCCGGGAGACAACGATAGGATCAAGATAGATTATATATTGGTTCGTCACAGATACAGGAATAGTGTTAAAAACACGCATACCTATCCAGGAGCTGATGCAGACACAGACCACAACTTATTAGTCATGAAATGTCGGGTAAAACTGAAAAAGATAAGAATGGGACGGAGGGTAAGAAAGTGGAATACGGAGGCATTAACTGGGGCAATGAAGAAGAAGTATCGAGAGAAGGTTGATGAGATAGCGGGTGAGGATCATGGAGTTAGACCAGTGGAAGATGAATGGTAATGTTTGAAACATGGAATTATGGAAGCGGCGAAAGCAACGGTAGGCGTAGTGAATGCAACTAAAATTAGAAAACCGTGGATCACGAAGGAGATGATAATGGAGATGCAGGAGAGAAGGAAATGGAAGAGCGTAAACTCAGAGCTAGGTAAAATTAAAAAAACCGAGAATTAAATAACAGGCTTAGAAGATAAACAAAGAAAGCAAGAGAGGCGTGGTGGAGAGAACAGACCGACTCGTTATAGAGAAATAGCAAAAAGAGGGAAGAGCAGATGCATTATATAGGAAAGTGAAGGAATTGACGGGTGGTAATAAGGGAAGGGGAATTAAAACGATAACGGACAAGATGGGAAAGGTAATCGTATCACCGAAATAGATCCAGGAGAGGTGGAAGGAGTATGTTGAGGATCTGTATAGTAAAGAAATAAGGCCTAATATGTTATATATAGAAAGGGAAGACGACATCGACAGAGATGGAATCGGACCAGGTATCCCAGATAGTGAAATCTAAAGAGCTCTAAGAGACATGAAAAGGAATAAGGCGGTGGGGATAGATGACATACCTGCAGAGTTTTTAAAGAGCATGGGGAAGAACGGAAGGGGAAAACTTTTTGCGCTTATTCGTAGGATTTATGAGGATGGAGTGTGGCCGGAAGACTTTACTAATTCCTATACCGAAGAAGAGAATATCAAAAACGTGCGAAGACTATAGGACAATAAGCTTAATATCCCACGCCGCCAAAGTAGTACTGAGAATTATGCACAGAAGGCTAGACGAGAAGGCAAATGAATACCTGGGTGACGACCAGTTCGGGTTTAGGAGAGGGACGGGAACGCGAGACGCTATAGCGGTGATGAGGACGCTAGTAGAAAGAAACCTTGAGTATGGGCAGGATGTGTTTGCATGCTTCGTAGATTTCGAGAAGGCGTTTGATCGGTTGGACTGGACGAAATTAATGGGAGTGCTGAAGAAATTAGGCGCCGATTGGAGGGACAGGCGTCTGATTCGGAATTTGTATATGAACCAGACGGCGCAGGTTAGGGTAGACGATGGAGAATCGGGATGAGCCACGATAGGACGGGGAGTGCGGCAGGGGTGCACACTATCGTCGTTGCTTTTTAACGTGTATTCAGAAGAAATGGTAAGAGAGGCATGGGTAGATGAGGAGGTAGGAATAAAGTTAGGGGGGAACAGATAAAATCAGTGAGATTTTCAGATGATCAAGCATTGGTTAGTCAGTCTGCCAAGGGGTTACAGTCAATGATGAATGCGTTAGAGGTGCAGTGCGCAAAGTATGGGATGAAGATCAACCACAATAAAACAAAAGTGATGAGATTTTCTAGAAGGCATAAACATTCGAGAGTACTCTCATATTTGGCAAACAAGGGCATTTGAAAAGCCCGGGCTAAACCTACTGAAAAAATAGCCGAATAGCCACCTCTCTCTCCCCACCACCCCCCTTTCACACCTCCCCCCCACCCTCTCTGCCCTTTCCTCCCCAAGGGAACAGAGCAGAAGGAGCGGAACCTTCAGCATCTTCAGTATCCTACCGCCGAAGATGACGGCTTGACCATCGAAACGTCCAAGTGTTCTTTTGTAAGAGGGCCTCCGCGCCCAATCCAACGCTGAGGAAGATGTTAATTTAAGTATGACTTCACTTCATTATGAAAATGCGGAGGGTAGCGTCTTGTTGATAAATCCCGTGGAATGTCCTCCTGCAGCTGTGGCATTAAACATTCGCTGAGCATGTCCAGATAGATGAACTTTGTCACCGTCGATTCGATGAAGAAGAAGGGCCCGTACAGAGTCACCCCAAAATTACGTGATTTACCCGAGGTAATCGGGCATACAAGGAGATGACGCGGTCGAAAGAAAAAAGAACTAAGAGTGACGCGTGAGCAAGCGGCTGGTGCGAGATCAAATTGTGGGACGGGCACGCAAGGAAAGAGAGTTGGAGACGTATCGGGGCGGCGAAAAGAACTGAAGTAATGCACGGAGTTGGACGGCACGCGAATGCGGATGGCATGCTGAAGTTTGACAGTACAAAATTTCGCAACGTGCATCCGGGAGCAGACCTGTTGGCGAAGATACCCCTGGCTGGCAGTTTGGAAACGAGTCTGGGGCGTGCAGTGGTAGACAACAGTCCCCGCACCAATAGAGGATCTCGCGGAGGAAGAGGAGGGCCATACCAATGCCGTCTCACAATGCGTGATAAGTAACAGTCGTGCTCGACTGAAGAAGACTCCGTTTTTTTAAGCCACTCTCATTCCGTGGCAAACGAAGTGTGAATTGTCATAGTTGTCTCAGAGCATTCCCATTTTATCTGTTAATTGTATCGACGAAAACGTATACAATGAATTGGAAAAATTAATAATCAAAGTGATTTGACGCCAAGAGGCGATTAAATGTTGTAAAATGTATCATTCTGTTTTGTGATTTCATCCTAGATTATTGATCTCATTCATTTCATCTTTCATCCATCATTTTACTTCTTCCGTTTCAACCCTTGAGTTGGTTGGCAGCATACCTCCATTCATCTCTCTTCTCAGCTTTCCGTTTCAGGTCGTAATATGTTCTGCATTGCGTATCTTTCATAATTTGGCTCATGTAGTCTAGTCGGGATCTTCCTCTGCAGCTGGTACCCTCAATTTTTCCTTCAATTATCTTTTTAACTTGAGCATCGTGCCGTAGTAAATATCCAATAAGTTTTGCTCTTCTTTCTTAAATAATAATAATAACCATAAGTTAAATAATAAGGGGTCCGAAAGCTGGACCACCAGCCTCCCCGTGGCGTACCTGGTAACGGCTTTGCCGGATAATGGTGAACGTCTGCGTAGGGGGCTAACCACCCCACACGTAGTAAACCTGGTTCCAATAAAAAAAAACAGGAAACCAGTCACCAACAACCGGCCCCTCTCGGATGGGGGCCCTAGTAGGATTGGGTGTGGCAATGAAGTACCATCTGATAAGGGAGCTCGTATGCAGTAGACGGAAGTCTTAAGGGGCGACTTCCTCGCATGCCATACTCCCAGCGAGCCCGATCGCAGGGGGTATATGGCAAGGATGCACTCTTTGTGGTGTGAGATGCATCCGGAACACGACCATCTATCGCAGCAGAATCTGCGAGATTATGCCAACCACCTGCGAAAAAAAGTAACTCCCAGTTCAGAGGAACACACCACAGGCCAGACCACTCTGCCCGACACAGGCTGCCTCTCCACCGCCTGAGGCGAGAACGACATTTGAGTCAGTCACTCGGCCAAATGGGGAGGAAGCTGGTCAGGCCGTCTCTGAACTACGAACGCGGTTGTTGAGCACCATTCACTATGATGAAGGACAACCTAGGCAGAGACATCTACCGAAAGATCTCTCTGAGGGGTAACCACCTGCGCCAGTTGAATGGTCTTATCGACGAAATCCTGACGGAAACGTCGGACATTTGGACGGTAAGTTGCGAAGTCTACGCTGCGGCCAAAATTATGGCTCACTCTGAAAGAACACCTCTTGGGAGGACAAAGCAGCAAAGAGGCTGGAACAGTTGGAGGCCAAGATCACGCAGACGAGACGACAGGCGTCGAGAATCCAATGTGTGATGGAATACATCATATCTGGGCGAACTTTCACACCCTAAGTTCGGCGCATAGCGCGCAACCTCAGATACAACCATCACACACTGAATAAAAGCGTGTTGCTTACTATTAAGCAGCACGCGGTCGATAGAGTACGAGCACTCACCCGGAAAAAATACTCCTCAAGAGTAGTAGGGTCACGAGGGAAAACTCCACCTTTCTCCTTAACCCGTCCCGTCTCTTTCGACCACCTCCGCCTGTCGTCTAATCACCGCCACCCGTCCAAGAGGTTGAACGTTTCTGGAAGGAAATCTACGAAACGTCGAAGCCATTCAAGAGACACACTCCGGCCATAGGCCTCTTTAAAGAGTTTTGTGACCACCACCTACAAGATGTGGATGGACCTCTTTCAGTCACCGAAAGTGACGTGAAGGCCTTCTCTGGCAAGAAGAATTTCTCGGCTCCAGGAATGGATGCCGTGAATAATTTCTGATGGAAGAAGTTTACTTCCATCCACCAACACCTCGCCAGAATCTTCACGTCCTTTCTAAATGGTAGAGAACCAATTCCACCTTGGCTGACTGAGGGACGCACGGTTCTGATACCTAAAAAGGAAGACTTGTCCAATCCAAAGAACTACCGCCCTAAAACCTGCCTCAACACTGTATATAAGGCGTTCACCTCGATCATGAGCGACCTTATCCTCCACCACGTCCAGCCTGTGTGGGAGGTGTACGAGCAGAGGGGCTCAAAGCGAGGAATCGCGGGATGCAAGGACAACCTGCTCATTGATAGGTGCATATGCCAGGAAGCCATCCGGCATAAGCGAAACCTATCAATATCCTGGGTGGACTAAAAGAAGGCTTTTGACACCACTTCGCATGAGCTTTTGATCGCCATGCTGGAGTGGGTGAAAATCCATACAAGGGTAGTGTCCTGCATCCAACGCCTGTTACCACTCTCGAAAACACGCTTTGTTCTGACCTCAAGCAACCGGTAAGTTTCCACAGAGTTGGTAACATACCACGGTGGCGTTTTTCAAGGCGACAGCTTGAGCGCCTTACCGTTTTGTATTTCCCTCCTACCCCTGTCTCTTAGGCTGCGACAAGGTAGAGGATATATGTGCGGTGTTCCAGGTGACAGAAAGAATAATGTCACCCATTTGTTCTAAATGGATGACCTGAAGCTCTATGCTTCTAATGCGAAAGGCCTTCGCACTGCCCTGGACACCGTACTGGAATACAGTGAGGCTATAGGGATGGAGTTCGGATTGGACAAGTGTGCATCCATCCACTTGACGACAGTAAGATTTTCGGAGATCAAGGATAACGTGCAACTTGTTGACGGGAGCATCATTCGTCACCTCGAGGACGATGACAGCTATGAATATCTCGTCGTCCCCCAGCGCCGAATGCAGGAGGTTGGAGCTGTGGAGGGAAAGGCTCACCGCCAAATACAGACAGACTCTCAGGAATATCTGGAGTTCTGAGCTGTCAGGCAAGAACAAGGTTCTCGCCACGAACATGTTCGCGGTTCCTACACTGCTGTATACCTTCGGATGCATGAAATGTTATGTCAACGAGTTGCAGAACCTCGATAGGGGAACGAGAAAGATGATGACCATCTATAGAAGTCTTCATCCGAAATCTTCCGTCGCCAGATTGTATCTCCCTCGCAACGTAGGTGGTAGAGTACTATTGAGTCTGGAGTGTCTCCACAACAGAGTGATCCTGGGTACGGCATGCCGAGTGTTGAAAAGCAGGGAGCCCATGCTCAATCTCGTGAGAGAGTACGAGAGTACGGGAGCAGGGACGTTTCTATTCCAGACGGCAAAGAGGGCAGCGGACGAAACCGGTCTCGACTTCGACCTGTCATCCGATGGAAGCGTCAATGACATGACCATCTCGTCATTGAAAGCAGACATCCTCAAGCTCGAAACAAAAAAAGCCGAGCAGAAGGCCTTGCTCAAGGTGCATACCGGTAAGCCCACGCATGGATGTTTCTATCGAAACATCGAAAAGAATGGGTTATCGAAGGAGCTGACGTTTGCCTTCATACGCTCCGCCGGTCTGAAGTCAGAGAACGAGGGTTTTGTTCTCGCGTGCCAGGATGGTGTCATAAACACACTCGTGTACCGCCGAATTATATTCAAGGCGGAGGTCGCGGACACAGATGCAGACCGTGCCGAGGCCAGCCGGAGACTTTGAGTCACCTTCTCTCCGGCTGTAGTTATTACGCAAGGTCGGCGTATTTAGCTCGTCACAACGCGGCCCTGCGGGTGTTATACTTTCACCTTCGACACCATTATGGCATCGATGAAACACCAGTGCCCCCCTGCTACGCCTCTGAAGATATTGAGTCTGTCGTGGAGAACGATAAAAGCACCATCTGGTGGAATTACTCCTTCTCCATCACCAGGCAGTTGGAGGCGACCACGCCTGATATCGTTCTCCTCGACCACCTCACACGCTCCATGTTCGTGATCGAGTTTTCGGCTCCGGTTGAAACTAACATGGATGCGAAGGAGGTGGAAAAACGGACGAAATATCAAGATATGGTATTCGAACTTCGAGAGATGTACCCCGGATACTATGTAAAACTAGTGGTCCTCACCGCAGGTGTGCTCGGTGGAGTCAAGGGCTCGCTGCTTAATAACACCGAGTGCATTCCGTCCTGCGTGGCACAGGCGGAATCACTAGTTGCACGCATGCAGAAGGCCATCATCCTGGGGTCACTCCGTCTAGTGCGTACGTATGACCCGACAGCAGCGTAGCCACTCATCCGATGAGCGTCGGACGTGGCTGCGATTACTGCCCAACCCCTCTCGAGTCTCCGGCCATTATGACGGCAATGAAACCTGATGCTTGCCGGGGACTCGGAGGGGATGTTACAACTATAACAATTAAATAATAATTTCTATATATCTAACAGCAAATGCCAATTACTAGATATTTATTATTAAATGGACGAACACACACAACCATGCCCTGGGAGGTGTAAATATCCTACCCAGGCGGGATTCAACCCCCGACCTTTGGTTTAGCAGACAGGGACTTTACCCTGCCGCCACTGAGGCTGGCAGTTTCTTTAATGATTCTTATTATATTTCTTCTTTCCTCTTAAGCTCTTTCAAACATTTATTTGTTTACCTTTCTGCCCAACTTACTTACACCATTCACTATAGTTAATATTAGTGTTTTATGTACAATTTTTTTCTTATTTGCATATAGTTGTTCAAATCATATTGACTGTCGGGATTTCATTCGCACGTCTGGTGTCTTCCGTCCCCATTTTCACGTCCCAGACCGAAGGTTTTGCAAGGAGCGAAGGTGGGTCGAGGATCCCCCCGCTTACCCTTATTCCATCGGGATAAGGTTCTTTTAATTAAAATTTTCCAGAGGTGAAGTGTATTTGGACCTCACGTTCGCGGAACGGATACGTGTGAGATAGTTATTTTTTGTGTGGGTCGTCTCGGCCCACCGGGCAGGGCCGGGAGAACCGGCAATATATATATATTGATGGTTCCGCATAAAACAAAATTTTATGCGGAAAGTTGATTCCCTCGTTTATGCCTGAATATTTTTATAAATTTATTTTCTCTGGTGTATTTCTATAGAACAATGTTTTTAAAAAGTATTAATATAAGTATGGTTGCTGTAAATTGAAATACATACATGCAAATAGTAGCAACAATTTCAAACATCAAAAAATGACATTTTTACTCTGCCGGCACATGCGATAATGCCCGTATTTCGGATATGGTTTGCTCTAAAAATGTAACAAGAACTGATTTGTAATCTACCCATCAATGTACCAAATATAAAAAAATAAAAATGTGTCGGCAACCACCTCTGGTTGATTTCTGGTGGAATGACCCATAGTCCAAACTGGAAGGAAGTTTTCTTCCAGAATTAGATAACACTAAAATAGTTTATAAATAGGGATATAACATGTGGGTTTGCCCAACATCTATTGGAAGGACATTAGAGTGATTTTGAACCTTAGTTTTTTATGGAAAATGGATTAATATTCGATTTCACCCTTTTCCTTCATTTTGACCAATCCCTAGCCTTATATTTCCCCTCTACCCCACCATTGCTAACACCTCCCCCACCGTGACTCTTAACATGTTGAAATCTAGGTCGGCAAATAAAACAAGAGTGAATATGGTACAAAGTTTTAATTGTTCATCATGGACATTAGAAATTCTCATTAAGTGATACATCAAGTTACCTCTTATGAAGGGCAATGGCCTAGCCATGTTGACACACCGGTTCCCGTCAGATCACCAAAGTTAAGCACCGTTGGATCCGGACAGTGGTTGAATGGGTGGCCCTCCTCCATACCTCTACCGTGGTAGATGGAGGGGTGATACTCCCTCCAGACCTATACCAGGAGGCCTGAGGGAGATATACCCAGACCAGGAAGGTAGGAGGTAGGACTTTCTCCATACCTGTACCGGGAAGGTTGGGGGTCGCCCCTCCTTCATACCTCTACCATGGTGCTCTTGTGCCCTGTCTGCAAGTGGCAGGCAGGTAAAACGTGGGATGGCACAATGGACCAAGAGGTTTGAGTGCCAGGAGGGCTCCAGAAGGCCCTCGCCCACCCATACAATCATCTACATCTTATGAATCTCAAATGCTACTTATGTACTCTCTCCAGTATTTTGGTCCCCCCCACCCCTTTGGAGATCCGAATGGGGGAGTAATTTACCACTGGAATATTTTACTCAAGAGAATTCCATCACATCTTTCATTATAAAACATATTAAGAGAAACAATTTAAGAGCTTCTTCTCCTCAGGACAATAAGCTGGTGGTTTCCCCTTGCCTTCCACCTCGCAGTACATTAGCCTTTTAGGTAAATAACTTACCGTGCCAGTAGTGTAATGAGTGTCACTGTACCGACCCTTTGCGGTCTCCATCCTCATTCATGAGGAGGGCTGCTACCCTCTCCACTGGGTACTGGATGCCTATTAGTTGACAGCAGCCATTTGTCAAGTCACAGTATCTTTACAGATTTTTGTAGCACATTTTAGCCAACTTAGCCCCCTATGACATTTAGATACTAGTGCTTTTTGTCTAAGATTGTTTATTCAACGAGTAAATTCGTTTATTTCAGCATAAGCTGCAATTCACGCCGGCAAAGAAAAAATCTTACCTTCATAATAGTCTCAGATGTTATTGAATTTAACATATGTTAAAATTCAGAACAAAGGAAGAAAGCTGTATTTTTTGTTTTTTTACAAAAAAAATTCTAGGCCCGAGATACAGGCTGCCAAAGATGGCACCTCGGGTACCATTTCTCATGTGCAATTTTCGGCAAAATTTTAAAATGCTCTATCTCTAGAATGGTTCAAGATATGTTTTTGTTGTTTTTTTTATTTGAAAGATACATAGTAATAATCTGATTAAAGAGATATCCTCGGTTTGGAAATACGTGTCCAAGTTCTCTTGCTGTAGCCTTTTGATTATTTCTTTTATTAATTTTTTTTTTTAAATGCCAATTTCAAAAATTTTGAATTTTTTACTGTTGATTAATCCCATACAGTACTACATTCCTTGAAAAAGAGAACGTCCACTTTTCAGTTTAATGGGTTTTATAAACCATTGAAAATTTTGCATACATAAAACCAGTTTCTGTTACCACATTCTCACATGTTGGTCTCATGAAATCAAAATCTAGCCTTATTTGACAAGGCATTTTAATTTTTCTTAAAGATAAGTAACAGACACAGCCGTCAAACATATTAAAAGCTTCCAAAATATATGTGCAAGTTCCAAAACATACACAGGGTGAATCTCCATTTCTTTTTTCCCCGAGTTTTCCAGGAAACATTTTTAATTTTCCAGGGTCATGTCGCACTTCATTTCTAACATATTTTTAATGAATTTCTAATAAAATCGGCATATTTTGGCGATATGAAAAATAAAAGAAATGTCAGTACCTACTTTGAGTTAAATAATAGAGTATACAAGGAATGTGGAGTAATACGGGTTTCATTTCAACCAACAAATAAACAAAAACGGTTAACTGACAACAAAATTTGAGTCAGGTGCAATTTGATCACAATAAATTAGATTCAGGATTGTTTGATAAAGAACTTATAAATAAAAGAAACTGGTGTGATTTTTCTCAACAAGTGCATTTCCGATTCATCTTCTGCAACAAATTTCTCGGCTTTTCAAGAAATTAGTTTCTTTTGGTTTGCAGCTCTTCAACTTTTTTCAGTACCTCTTTATTATTCTTTTTCCCTTGAGGCCTTGGTACCTTTCCTCTTCTCCGCTAAGGCTTCACTGCACTTTGCATGAGCATTACGGAAACTGTGAATTAATTGCTTTGTGATACATACGGATCTAACACCCGAAAGAATTCAATTTCAACAAAATTGTATTTGTTGGACAATAGACGAATTATAATTAACTTGGGTTGACCCTGTACAGTGGGCCTGTTGACTTCGAACCCGAGGACCGTGACTTCATCACGCAGTTACCACAAAATGTATTTCCACTCCTTCAAAAACATTTCTGCAAACATTAAAACGAGGAGGGTTGAGATTATTGGGTGAGGATTATCAATCGTATAACAATGCCCAATTATCCATTTAGGTTGCCGGCCGAATGGTTTTCGTATAATTACGGGAAATGTGACTGCGCATGCGCAGATGTTTAGATTTCTCGTAAATTTGGCAACACCAAGAATTCCATTCATATGGCTCTTCGAACGGAATCAAGATTTGCGTGCAGAATTCTGTTTCCGCTGAAGGGGATATACAATCACATTTTGGCATCAATTCCGATTCCATTCATAGCAGCCATTATACATGGGAATTATTCCGTGTGGAATTTGCCTTGATATGCAATTGGCCCCCAGGACTTGGACACATATTTCCAAACCGAGGATTTCTCTTTAATCATATTATTATTATGTATCTTTCAAATAAAAATACAACAAAAAATATCTTAAACCATTCCAGAGACAGATAGCTTCGTGCTTGGGGTTGTTTTGCGTGGTTGTGGTTCACCCCCACAAATCTTCCCCCCCTTGCACGAGTCACTAGAGCCCGTGCAACAGCTCCCACATCAGCCAGGTATTGTGAATGAGCATTCATTTTGTAGAGCACACACATGGCTTTTGTAGCGCTTGGGACAAGAAAGCACTTACAAAGAAGAGGGAATGGAGGTGGACTACTCTGGTGTAAGTCATTGAGAAAAGGTTCATATACAATTTTCATAATGAAGCACAGATTTGCGTGGTTCACAAAGCTGTTCTTAAATAGGATTTGAACTTTGGCTTCAGAGGCTTATGAGTGGGAAGAGATGAAGCATATGGAGATGATGAGCCTGGTGTGGTATGCAAGGTAAGAGAGGAAACGTTAGCTTAGGTCGTGGAGCAAAGGAAATCAGTGGCAGCATACCCAAAGAGGAGGAGGTGAATGGAGGAAGAGGAGGATGGGCAGATGGAGAAGGGATGAAATGCAGGGGTGGCAGAAGAACATGCGAAGAACTTCGGAGAGACCTACTGAAGCACAAGTAGAGAGCTTCAAAAGGGACTGTTTTGAGGACCCCGACGTTGAGGAAATTGAGGCACTGACTGTTTAAAAAGCCTAGCGATTCGCAGGTAGATAAGCTAATAAATGGATGAGCAGATGGTTAAGTCGTGAAAGAGGATTCATATAAAGTATAAAAACTCAAATAAGTGCACAATGACAAACAAATGATGAATAAATCTCATCACCATCAGAAGTCATTAATCCAAAGATAGATATGCAATAACTCTCCACTCCACTCTCAAGTCGGCCAAGTGCTTCATTTCCACATAATTATTCACTTTAACATCCTTCATGATTAGTCTGATGCATTCCATTCTTGGTCTTCCTCTACAATTCTTACTATTCATTTCTCCTGCCACTACTTTTCAACAAGCTATAGTGTCGCAAAATGTGTCCATAATTTTTGCCTCTTAGCAGAGTTTTCATCATGCTTCTTTACTCTCCAGCTCTACGTAGGCCTTCTCCATCAGTGATTCTCTCCATCCATTTGATCTTCGTCATTCTTCGGTAACACCAAATCCCCATTCCCTCTAATCTCCTTTGCTATGCTACTGTTATTTTCCAGGCTTCACTGCCCTATATAAAACCATCCTCCAAATATATGTTTTAATAGAGTGTTCCTTACTTCCAGGCTTGTGTTGCCAGCAGTCAGCAGACTCCTTTTCTGGTGGAATGCATTCATTGCTTGGGCTATCCTGCTCACAACATCTTTCTCCTTTCTTCCAGTACTGGTGATCCTGATTCCTAGATTTGCACTTCGACGTTGATTCTATCTTCTTGATGTCTTCGAGAAACCACAATCTTGGTTTTCATAACATCAATATTTAGGTTGTATTACTTCATAGATTTGTCCATACAGTTCAGCATTTTCGTCAGATCTTTTTTCTCAGTCAGAATGGCTATGTCATCAGCAAAGCGCAACATGGCAATTTTTTCTCCATTCCCATTTATAATTTTTCCTTTATTTTATTTTATTATTTTCCTTTATAATTTATTGCTTTTGAATAAATCTCACCACTTGAAAAATAAACTGGAAAATTTAAAATTTCCTTTTCCACTAGATGTGTGTAAGTTTGAGACTGAAAATCAGACTGCCCTCAATGATCATGTCCCTCTACAAGCGAAGTCTAATGTTGATGGGAAGTTCTGTAGTTCTCATTTCAATGCAGCGAAATACATGTAACAATACAGAGCTTTAATGAGACTTTAAACACAAATAAATAATTTTCCTCATAAAAGATTTGATAACAGGATACCAGCATGTAATCAAGAGTAATCATATGCAAAGACACATTAATTCACTTGACACAATTTTTTACTTTTCTGGTAAAAAAAATGCACGTGCTGGCCTCCAGCCCTGGAAAATAAAACTAACGAATAACTAAGCAGTAATGAAGAGCAGAGCTTGTAGCCAAAATTTAATCTGTTCATAATCAAAATATTCTACACAAATCAAAGAACAGAATAAGCCTTGAATATATAAGATGAAATTTAGGAACAGCAAAACGAAAGTTTAATCACACCGCTCTCACATGATTTGCATTCAAAGAGTTTAAAAAGAGGAGAAGAAATACAATATGAGGGCATTGAAAATTGTTCCTTCACACTATGAGAAGAGAAAAAGTCCAAAAGCTAGTCCAGTAGAGTGCAAAATGCCAATTTTTTCTTCTGATTTGTTCGTGTCCACATCAAGAAGCAGGAGATCAATGTAAACAACCTCTCCTCTCTGCCTTACACACAGGCACACACACAGAAGAAAGAGAGAGAGGCAGCACCATGGGGTGTTCTCTCTCTCGGACCTCCCCCCGCCCAAATCCACCCAAAAACCCTCCCCCTCACCAACCATTCAAATCTCTCCAGCTAAAAGAGCCCGGCAATGCCCTTCTTTTCGGCCGATGCCACGTCCCGCTTGATTTTCCTCGTCCTGCCCATCGCTCCCCTCCTGTACTGCACCTTATTCACGAGGTCTATCACGTAGAGGGCACCACATATCATTATCTCGCAGGACACCTCGCCTGTTTGGTGCGCAGTCTCTAACTGACTACCCGTCCGCTCATCGTACTGCCACCAACCTTGAAAATGCAAACGGAGGAATTTTGTCAGCTTCTCAACTCGAGAGAGAGAGTTTTCAAAACATCTTGTATCACCCAGATGGATTAATAAAATCAAGGAAATACATTGCAATGAAACCATACACTCGAATAAAACACTCCCAGCTCAAAAGGTGAAAAATACTCATTGTTCATGATAAAAAATTATGATGATAACACAGATGGATTTACCACAACGGATCGACACATGATAGACTCTCGATTGAACAGGATGCAGTACATGATGCAGTGATTGATAATCCCCCAGAGCCAACCGTACAAACATGGCTCCATTTACACACCATGCAGTGAATATGTATGTTGCTGTCTAAATGCGCTTCTACCACACATACCATTTTATAGAATGAGCATTAATAATGGGGAATAAGGAAAATGGCCTATGATAAGCTATTCAGAAAAGCTAGAAGTACTTATGTTTCATTAACTCCATGTGTGACATGATTAGTGATGCAAAAAAAATAAGTTTTCCCTTAAAAATAGGAAATTTAGGGCAAAAGACACCTGGCATTGCTAAAAGAAATGACCATTGCAAAAATTAGCTCCAGGATTTGTCAGGAATACAATAGCAGATTACGGTACTGCAAAGAACAAATTATTTATGATTAAATTTTATCAAGAGAGCAAGCCAAAAAAACTAAATACAATAGGGTAGTTTCCTTCATCAAAGAAAACAGAATTCATTAATTGCGACAGGTGCCCCAGCATAAACGTATTCATTATACGGAAATTATTTGGATTATAAAGTCTTAGTTTCCAAGAAAATTGAACGTTAATTTTAAGTTCATTTGAAAAGCTCGGAAATGGCGGGACAGCGGCAGCTTTTATGATGACGTAACAGGTAGATAGTCAACATTGCGAGGTATGTGGAATTATCATCGACTGTACTTACTATTGTATTTCAGAGTCCCTAAAATCTGGTGAACATGTATTAATATACCTCGATTAAAATGCTCAAAGTTCGGAAAGTCTCCTCCATTGAGCATGCCATTAATAGACGTTTTCTAAGCTCCTACGCTCCCTGCTAGTACAGAGCTACCGCGAAGGCGTTCTTCGTGGCAAGCGTCGCATGGGCAGTGAAATGAATAACGAAACTGCGTACCTGTGACTTTGCGTTCTGTGGTGTTCCGGCTTAGATGTTTACGTTTTGATCACTTTCGTTTTGGCAAACATTTCCCTTATCTCATCTTCTATTCCTTTCATATACCATTCCTATCATTCATACCTTGCATATTCCATTAGTTACCTTTCATCATCAGTTCCTTTCGCTGATATACAAAGCCACAAGGTTTCATTAGAACAAGTTCAATGGCTTTACAAACTGGTTTTATATGGACAATCTACCGAAAGTGGATGTGGCCATGATGGTGGAGTTCTGTAGAGAAGATGTTCGGTTTAGTGCAGGTGAAATCAGAGGAGTAAAGCAAGGTACTCTCTTCTGACAGCTTTGAAACAAAATTCTCCTGTTCTCGCTTAGTGGAACCGCGACGTAAGCGTTCTTGCCATCGCTAATTGTTGTTGTGTGACACTGTGACACAAAACAATTTTTATAAAGCAATGTTCTCGGAGGCATGTTACTGGTACTCCTTGTGGAATATGATGCTGATCAGCTGATGCAGTGAATCACGAGTTCCCATCAATGGTCTGTGACCACGGTGAGGGGTGATCAACGCATTTTAGTTGTTTTAGTATTTGATCATACATAGTTTGCTTCGAGATTTTGCCATCCATTATGCTATTGACGGTAAGCCTTTGTTGCTAATTTCATGTTCTGGCAATGATACCTCGACAAAGTGGATGAATTAAATTAATATGTATTCGTATCATAGCTGCGATGCAGCACCTGCTCTCCGTATAGTTATTAAGTGACGATTTCGTGCTTGCTTGCGGGAATATATTTCGAAATGAATACGAACAAAATGGTTTATTTCATGCTTCTCATACTAACTTTAACTAAAAAATAGGAGCTAGCACCATTAATTTAAGAATATATTATTATACAATTTTGATTCCCCATACCGTAACCATAAATGTGTTTCATTATTTTGATGAGGTTTCTCTATGCGACTAAAACAAAAGATAAATTAATAAATAAAGCTCATTTCCATTTTACACCAAGTTTACTTTTGTAAATGTTTTTTTTTCCATCAGTAAATTTATTATTATTATTAAAGCTTTCTTGTTGGACGTCGTCTGCAGATAAGCAGCTTACGGCGAACCACCTAGCGGCAGAGTAGTTGCATACGTACCTCTGACGTCACACGTAGGATTAACCAGCATGCAATAGTTTGCCATCGCGTTTTCGCGCCGTTGAATTTTTTCACTTTTTAATTAATAAGGAAAAATACTTCACGCCATTTTTAAATCAACCAGCTTCAAATACGTACTACAGGGGTTATAAACTTCAGATCTAGGCAATAAAAAAAATAGGAAACCACCCTATTGAAACCAATAATGGAAAAAATGAAAAATTTACAGGAAGAGGCTAAGTGATGCTTCAGTATGAGACATAACTTAAACTGAAAACTAAATACATGTTCTTATTTCTAATAAGGTAAACATGTGAAGCCTTTCGAGTCCCAAATTATTTTATTACAATTTAATATAGTGGAGTGCAAATTGGTACGGTGACTGGAGTGCAGGCAAAGAAAGTGGCAGAAATGAACAGAAAAAATAACTTTGTAAGCTGCACAAATATTTTTATAGATACAACCAGGTTTCACCAGTTTTCCAATTATGTATCAATAAAAATATTTGTGGAGCTTACAAAGTTATTTTATCAGTTCGTTATGCAGTGGTTCCACCAAGTAAAGCCGGAAAGTATTAAGTTTATCAAGTGGCAGAAATGTTTGCGTGCAATCTGACTCTTTAATTGGGTGCTATGAGAAGAGTACTTGTACATGAGCACAGTCTGATGTAAGTCACGCATGATAGTGTTTGCTGGCTGCTTTGCTTTAAAAGCGTGCTAATGCTGGTTCCAACCATATCTCCTATTTCCATTCTGAAGGGCTAATGTGTAACATAGATCATTTCTATGTGAAAAATTGAGATCTCCGCTACGGTCAAACACAATGTCTGAAATGCTGCATATGATACTTTTTACAGATAAATTTCTTATTATTTCCACCCAAACTCTGTAATTCTATCCATTTGCAACCGAATCTATTTTTCAACTCATATCTGAAAAGCTACAGAATTAACCCCTTGATACCTTTCCCCATGATCTGACATGATGATTTCATTTGAATCAGACTTAAATTACATTGATGAATGATGGTGCAGCTACATATATTGAGAAGCAAGCAATAATTCCAGTACATTGACAGAATGCAATCAAACAAATAGGCTGTCCTATGTGCAACCCAGCCCCACTTTGGGGACCAGTAGCTTGTTAATCCCAAATGCAAGAGAGAAATCGAAGAAGCAGAACACATAATTAGAGGAACCCAAAGTAAATCCTTTCAATGCTCTGTGAGGATAGGGCATCTTCAACTTCACCAGCATTCACCTTCTAGGTACATACAAGAAATTCTTTTGCCTATGCCTTAAAACCGAAGAAACAGACATCGGAGTCTACATAAGTAGTAAGATAATGCCTACAAGTTGTTGAAAATGTAGGTAGTAATTAAATACCCAACATTTTACTTTCCCAAGTATGTACTATAGGTTGTTTTACTCATGGGCTTAATTTATTATTGAGTGACATTGTGGGATTAGAATTACTACTTCGTTTATTCAAAGAATACAAGGATGGCTAGTTCATCATTTCTAGGTGCCGCGATGCATCAATTGATATAATTTGCACCATGAAGGATGCGTAGGCAGATAGGTATTAATATGATTAACATGATTGGAATGAACAAGATTAGAGAGAATGGAGAGAAACTTGGCATTGGCTTCTTCTAAATTAATAGCAGTGGCATGGAGTCCAAAGTTTGACAACAAATCTAAGATATATTAAAACAGGGTCCCACACGCAACAAAAATCACTTGGTGCTGCGACTTCCGTAATTCCGTACACAATGGAATTGTGAACTTTTTTCCAAGGTCAGGTGACGGTCTCTACATCGTTTTCAAATCTGAATTTTCCTTCCATAGACTCTATAAACTTTCTGCACCTGAGCATAAACATTGAAAATGGATATCAAGACTTCTCCATCTACCGAAAACCCACCTTAATAGATGTCATAATTCCAGCGAACTCGAATCACCACCATTCCCATAAAACTGCATCTTTTAAATCAATGATCAATAGATTGAATAGTATTCCAATGTCATCAGAAAACTTCCAAAAAGAAATACACATCATTAAACTTATTGCACTGAGAAATGGTTTCGACACAAACATAATAGATAAATTATTAGGACGATCACGCAAAAGACACGCAGTTAACTCAATAACTTCGATGACTCTTAATTAGAGTAGTGACAAACCCACATGCTGGTGCAAGCTACCTTTCATTGACAAACTGTCATATAAACTTTGCAACGCCATTCCAGTCGACAGGATATCATTTTATAACAATATGACTTTAGCAAAATTACTTTTTAACTCTAAAGACAAATATGACGATTTACAGAGAAGTGGAGTTTATGAAGTGAAGTGTAAGGACTGTGAATGAAAAATACATAGGACAGACTGGCAGAATATTTCATGTAAGGATGAAGGAGCATAGAAGAGATTTTATTAACAATAACGAAACAACTGGAATGGAGAAACACTCAGTTGACGAAAACCATTGGTCTGAATTTGACCCTAAAATTTTACATTTCATTGACAAAGGGCTGAAACTTGACTATGTGGAGCAATTTGAAATAATAAATAGCCCTGCTGATTTTAAACCATGTAATGACACTAGGTTCCTTTCCCCTTCTCCTCTCCTTCGATGGTCTCACAGATAAGGCATCTGACCTTGCCCTTTAAATGTCTCCAATTCCCTCTAGTCCCTATTTCCTAACCTCCCAGCCACTCACCTTCCCCCCCTCCCTCACAAACAAATTCTGTGACCGTTAGAATACTAAAACTCCCCCCCCTCTCTATCCCCCTTTCCCGCCCCCCCACACCTCTGGTTGTTAAGGTATATAAGGCAAACATGAACCTATTTCTGTACCTGAAGATGACACAAGTTTGTCAAAACCATGGTCGTATTGTAATAAAAAGTGTGGAAAAGAACAAAGTATTTTATTACATGTGACATAAGGAAGCCGGAAGGAACACCACGTGAAGCCGGAGACTTTGTCTTATATTGTAAAAAACGTGGCAAGAGCCTTGCTCACAAAATGAAAATCAATATTCTTGTCCAATGACATCAATTCTGATACCATGACCCACCCCTGTGGCTACCAGACTTAATCCGGATGCACCTGAGTCCACCCCTGCTCCTCCCAAGAAACACAACATAATAATACGCCCTACCCGCATGGAACTCACATGCCTCTGACCCACACCACTGGGCAGTTGCTAAAGTTTAATTGCTTTCCATATTCACTTAAAATGGGCATAGTTAGATATTTTTCTCTAACTATCACTTGAAAACCACTGTACTGCCCAGACTGGACTGTCATAGCCCTGGCCAAACAAAAAAGAAGAGTCTATCCTGCATTGTTGCAATCCAGTCAACATCGTGGTTGCTAACTCCTCACCTCTCAAACCATCTACAGTGGACTCTAGTTAGGACGTTCCTTGATAGCATGTTTTCCTTATTTGCACATTCATTTCCTCAGGTCAGAGTCACAGTGCATGTAAATAATTGCAGCTAACACATTTTGGTTACCTCTTTGGCATGTTTGGAGGAGGACCAAACCAAATTTGTCCCAGGAAAATAACAAGAGTTTTAGTTCTCTCATTAAAAAAGATAGTTATCACTTACAATAATATTTTGATAGGTATATAATGGTAAAAAAATGCTTATGAAGTAATAAAGAGACATTCCAAACATTTGAATGACCTATTCGATGCCCTGCAAGGCCCCCACAAACCGTGAATTTTACTGTGATGTTTGTTTGTTTTATAAATGTCGCCTGTGAAATCAAAACTGTGTGAGTACAGCACAGTACAATGAAAAACAGAACTTAGTGATATTAAAAGTGAGACAAGAGGTTAGAATTAGCCATGGAAAGCCTGTGGTGAAAAGACAAATATCGACAACTAGCTGAATTACCCGGTGTTGCTTGGGAACATACTTCCTTCATAACTCATCATATAAGTGGAGAGGAGTGAGTTAGTAGTTGTCAAAACAGACTACAGTGTTATTAATTATTTTAGAGAAATACAATGCATAAAAGAAAATCGATTGAAAAAATAAGAAACTTCAATCTTTCGGGTATCAGATAAAATAAATTTTAACTCTCTATCTTGAGTGGAAGTATGCATGTAGTTTAAAAATAAAAACAAATAAACCACTGCACAAAACTCATTGCTTAGCATTCCTAATCAACTTTAATTTTAAATGCTTTAAAGATCAAAATAATGTTTTAGTCTTTTCAGACAACGTAGCGATATTCGCAGAGCATTTAGAAGACTTCACAATGTTGACAAATGTATTTATGGAGGAAACGGAAAAAATAGGACTGAAGATAAATGATACAAATACTAAATATGTACGTACATGCATTTATCAAGACACCAAAATGGAAATACAGGTCCTCTGCAAATAGATGGGCATGAGTTTGAAAAATAGACTGTTTGAAATATTTAGGAGTAATTTTAACAAATGGCAATACGGAAGAGCCAGAAATACAAAACAGGTAAAACCTTGCCAACAGATGACTACATGCATACTTGTACAACCGAATTCTAGCTTCTAAATCCCTGTCACACAAAACAAAAATTAGACTTTATAAAACAAATATATCCCCAGTACTACTCTACAGTTCCGAAGCATGGAGGCTGTCAAAGGAGAAAAAGCTAATACTATTCGAGAATAGGATATTGTGGAAAATATATGGGCCCACACACGAAGAAGGACAATGGAGAAAAAAGCAAAATAGAGAAATGAGGAATCTATACAAACATCCAGACATAACAAGTGAGATAAAGTTCAGAAGAATCTGGTGGGCTGGACATATTCTAAGGAAAGAGGAGGGATGTCTGCTGAAGGAGGTACTACATGGGATTCCTGAAGGAAGAAGACCCCTAGGAAGACAATGTCTAAGATGGTGGGACCAAGTGAAGAGGGATATAGAACATGTTGGAGCAGCAGAAAGAGAGACAGAAGATCGATCCAGGTGGAGGGGATTTGTTGATGAAGCTAAATATCGCCTAAGATATATATTGTCCTAGGAGTAAGGGTAAGTAAGTAAGAGTAAGTTGCTTTTTTATTGTATAATTGAAATTTCATGAATTAAGCAGCGTAACAGACTCATTTTTATTCAGAACCAACACACTGCATATTGCAAACAATAAAATAACTTAATATGCACAATCCATCGGAGATATGGTAGTGAAATTTTTATTTTTTATGGTGCAAAATCAGTAACTGGGTTGATACTCATTGCCAGTTTTTTCACACAGATTTTTCCCTGACTTTTAAAAATCACCTAATTTGAGGAAAACTAAAGAAATATTGAGAATTGTTTTAAAAAACAGCTTCTTTTATTACCTTCTTTTAAAAGACTTAAATGTGAAGTACCGGTACCTCAGTTTTTGTACATAAAATAGAGCATAAATAAAGCATCACTCACTAACTTATCTTGATAGTAAGCCGGGCATGTACATCCTTGAGTAAATTCATTCACACTCTGCTCTCAAAAAATGTACAACTGTCCAGCCAGAACCACTGAAGCCTGTCTTAAATTCGAACATGAGTGTGCACGAACCCATGTTCAGGAAAAGAGATCCTTCTTCACCATTTTCTGCCTTGAAGTATATCTCTAAATCCTTAACCAACTTCCAAATAACGTTTGGGCCATCCACTGAGATTAAACTGAGTCTGACTGAGTCAAAGATGTTTGGTTTGATTAATGAAGGCAGAGACAATATCAGATAGCTTAGGATAACCCAAAAATGCAGAAGTTAAATACTGAGATAGTCACTCCACAACCTAATTGCAGTAGCTTGTAGGAAAACCCCTGGCCGTCTCTTACCTGCAATCATCGCAGAGCGATCGTCGCTGAGCGATGATAGCTACAATCACTCCTCGGAAAATGTATTTACAAACAGCGTGGCTTGCCATGCCGGGCTACAGCTCACCACTCTGAGGACTTGTATGTACTAGTTCCCTGCCCCCTTACCCTGCTATTCAGCGCTCGGCTCATGCCTCGGAATGCTGAAGTACAGGATCTGTAGTGCAGTCACACGCCGAATCGGTGTCGAATGTGGGTAATTTTTTCCTGACCAATAATAAATTTCCCTGACTTCCAGACCAATTTTTCAGTTCCCTGACTATTCCCGACTTTCAAAATGCATACCAACCCTGAGTTAACCTCATTAGACTAATGCAAATAGGTCTGCCACTGTGCTTACAATTTATTTTCCAAAACTGGGGCTTCAGAAGTTGGGGTAGTTGGGTTTATAACAAGGATCTGCTACATGAGAAATACAGTATTAATTCTGATAAATTAACTAAAATTAACTGAGTATTTCGTAACGATAAAGTTTGAACTCAAGAAAGGGTTTGTTATAGGGGTGAAGATTGCATCAAATGGAAAATGTATTCATGGATAACAAAGGAATGCCACAAAATTGCCAGATTGTGTGTGGATTTTGTGAAAAAAATGTATACATCATTGTTAGGATGATTAAATTTATGCAAATTCTCAATAAATAAATTAAAAACTTTGTACCATTTTCACTATGTTTAATCATACCGTCCTAGGTTTAAAAGAATTGGATCATAATCAAGGCTTTGAATTTCAACACCTAAGTTGTCAACATCTAAGTCAGTTTAATTTAAACTGTCAAATGAGTAAAACATTTTTAATTTATCTAATTATAAATATCAGCAATGTTCACAGAGTAACACCTGCACTGATTTGTCCATTGTTCGCTGTAGTATTGAATAGTGTGACCCTAAGAAAAGGTGCAGCCATCGGAGAAACGACAATGCATCAGTCTCTTTCAATTTCCCCACTGGGCCCCCTCCTCCATTAATGTGGTACAGAGGTGCGCTCAAATGCACCAGCGCATTTCTTCAGCACCAAACCTTGGGATGTTTCATAGCAAAATATTTATTGCTAAAAGAATAGCTGACCTTGCTTATTTTCATGTACACATCATATAACATTATACATATTGCTCAACCATTGGCCCATGACCAATGATTCCAAAAGGAATAATCATAAAGCTACATCATCATTTGCACTTATAAAAAAATCTAATACAGGGAGTGCCTTTGCTTTGGGGCAACTTGTAGTTGTAAGTCAAGCAGACTACAATATGCCATTGGCAATCACAAAAATTGAGAGAAAGTATGGGAAAGGAAGAAGTGCTTCTAGCAGACTGTGGACCTGTATTACAACTACAGTTAACTCCCAATTACCCGTGCTAATAGATTCATGGTGGAGCACAAATAATCAAAACACATGGATAACTGAAAAACATAGAAAATATGGTCATGTATAAATGAATTACGCAATTAAATTCATGAAAAAAAAATATTGTAAACAACAGGTAACTGCAGCTGGTTCAGCAAGGAAATTAATGGTAGAATTGAATACTGTTAGAATATTATAGGAGCTTTTCGTTCCACACATTGAAGCCTGAACAGATTGGAATACACCAGCACAACGGTGAATGGAGTACATGCAAATAGGAAATGCTCGATAACATGCCTCTAAGTAGTATTCTGGATGTTCAAAATTGTCACGGCCAAATTATTTGTGTGCAGAAATCTAATTCATTCAAACAGTGTTTAAAAATTCAATCTTTTTGCCACAGTGTTTTTAAAAATCTTACACGATGTATGTTTGACACCTTCACTGAAAATCAACACAAAAACGAGAGTCACAGGTGCGATTATCAAAGTTCTCTAGCTGTCTAGTGCGCATCATCCGTTTCCGAGCTGTTTTGAAGTGCGCTGGGTCAGGAAAAAATAGAAAGAAAGTACGCTGTGGCATGGTGAAAAGAGCAGCGTATTAAGAAGGAATTTCCAGCACAATCCTGTCTCATCAAAATGAAATATTTGAGCGGTTGCCAACTTTTCTTCCATCACATATTTTTCAAAATCCAACCGAAATACTTCACACATATGATATAAAAGCACCATATAGCGACAAAATTCACACTGATCCTTAAACACTACCCTTGATCTGCTGTTTTGAAAATCCCATATCGCTGTTTGAACCATAATACACCCAGAAGATGCTTTAAAGTAACCTCCACCACTAGTGTTTCATAAAAATATTTGCCGGCTGTGCACACATGGGACCAGATACACGTGCGTGCTCTACTTGCTCATTTTTGGTTCAATCACAGAAGCATGGCAGAATCTAAATTCCGGAAGTATGATAATTTCATGCCGAAATCATAGCGCACTCCATTGGATTTTTTTATATCGATAACTGTTTGCATTCCAATACCGTACTCTATAGCCAAAATATAAGGGCACTCACCTTTTTCATTTCTCGTAATCCATTCCCATTTTTTGGCAATGGAAAACACAATTTTCTTTAATTTTTATGAGAGTGGAATTACACAGCACAAATAACAAGTGTATAGCAGAACATACCGTCAGTTTGCCAAAAGAATCATTGAGCGATAGAGCCAGGAAAAAACAATGCACTGGCAAAGAACAAATATTGACAGAGAATCACTGACTTGTATTCATCATTTGATTTTGATAAAAATAATGCTAGGTATGTAATTACTAACCTACTTTGTGCATGATAAAAATTAAATAATTTGCTTAAACTATGTAAATATTTGCTCATTCTAGATGAGGTGGAACATGGAATTGTACAGGCTAGTGGATGTGGGGAAACCACAATAGGACAGCTTGGGTACTAAAAAACATAAAATTAAAACATGAAATACTTTTGGCAACTTTTAAAGAAATGCAAACATCTACAAATAAATGGTAGTGGCATTCACTGAGCATGGTTGCGTACTTTGCAATAAATAAAGCTTAAGTCATAAAAACTATAGTGAATTTCGGAAGTAATAAAGTTGTTACGTGTTCATTATGACTGACTTAAAAATACAGATAAGAATAATTTCCAGTATTTTGTGATCAAAATTAAAACCTTTAGAAAATAGAGGTACCTATACAAACTTATTTTTTTAAGCACTAAATTCAACTTTTAAAACATTCATTTTCATCTTTACATTAGGAATATTAATCAAAATTTAGAGGTGTATGGAGGAGAGAGTAGGATAGATAATCCACACACCGGATCATTGAGACATGGATAATCGAGTTTCCTGTACATATGTACTGTGATGTGTTAAGGTCTTTTCTGCTCAGCAAGGTGAAAAATATCTTTCAAGGGCAGCGCTGATCAGAGGAAAGGTATCACTGGTCATTAATAATACAAATATCAAACACACTAATAAATCTGGAAAACCATTCTTTTTTAATCAATGCCCAAAAAAGAAGGGTTTTACCCATTTTACACAACTCAAGGCTTTTTCCTCTTTGGGGGCTCAACAACTTACCATTTCTACCCTCATAGAACCAAAGGTACCCCTCCTGTTCACTCGAAGGGTTCGTCGAACTCGCTTCAGTCCTCTGCTGAATTGTTGATGCTGAAGCATTTGGGAAGACTGGGCACAGCAGGACAGGCTTGTCAAGGAAATCAGGAGGGATTTCTCTTCGGCACATGGCACAGCGCCGGACAGATCCAGGGTGAGCCGTGGCCACGGTTCCCTTGATGCACAGAAAGCAAAAGATGTGACCACAGGGGAGACAGCATGGGTGAACACACGACTGGAGGCAAACGGCACACTCAGGGATGCCACCTTTCAAAACGAGATGGAGAGAGAGGAGTTTGTTACTCTTTCACATATCACACTGTTATTGGGCAGCAGCTGCAGTACTGCAGCCCACACTGCAATCAATACACATGCACACATAGTAAGTACCCTTATATCAATAGTTGGGCACAACACCCTCCGAAACAGTAAGGCCATCAAACTAGTGGAAATGCCAGACCTATGGCACATGCAATGAAAACTACGTACACGCCAGCTTATAAAACATTAATATTTATTACCACTTGGAATACAAAGTTAATGTGAATACGGTCAATAAAGTTAAACACACTTAAATAATTACTATTCATTTGCATTTATTAGAAGGAAACCAGCTTTTCATTAATGAACACAATCAAGTACACTAAATAAAAAAGATTTTCATTCACTCGAATGAATAGTTTTAATTGGGAAATAAGGTGTCCAACTTTAATTGTGCTCTGCCTTGGTAAATTTTGATGATTGTATCTTCCTTCAACTTTTACAGAGTACAGTTTGATTGGGAATAGTCCAAGTTTCGAAATTCTGCCCCATGTGTGGTGGCACAGTTTTCTAGCCTCAAATGGTTTTCCATATTCTCTGAGAGTGCTCTCACCTGGTCATCCTTCTCAAACTAAGGTTTTTTAACCTCTTGCCTCTTGAGGCTAGAACTGAATCAATTTCAAGGTTCAAAAACGTACTCTGCATATGGATTACTTCAAAACGGTTTTATTACTTTGAGGAATTTCTGGAATGCAATCCTATAGACATAAATTTCTAATGCTTGTGTTTACAATTGACGATGACTATTACAAATTGTATTTTGTTTAATGTCTAATAAATATCTGAATATATGTGCACATTTCAATTCAGTGGAACGCTCCAAAACTGTTCAACTATAGTATCATGGAGAGAGCAATCCTGCAAGCAAAAAGCCCAAAATAATCAAACTACTGCGAGTGGCACACTAACAACATTTCCAAATATCAAAGAGAGAATTACAGTAGACTCCCGTTTTACAATGGTTATATACTCCATTGGACCAATCATAATGTGAATTCCATCATAAAGTGAACCTGAATTTTACAGGACGCGGGATCGGTTTAAGTACATCATCGCCAGTGCATTCAGTGATACACAATACAGTATAGGTACGAAATATGCTGGAATCAAATGGTTTAAAATGTTATTTTAATCTAAACTTAAATAAGGTGTTGTAAATTGTCAACACATCGAATATCATTCCATGAATACGCAAAATGCACCTCGCCCCCGTACTCATCGTGTAACTGTGAGCCAATTAAATGTCATTATACCTCTGCTTACAACTCTGTGCCAGCAAATAGGCATTTTCTTCAAGTCTCCCGCCATCATCTCTTCATCGCAATTACCTCAACAATACCTGTAGAAACACACCCATAGAAAGTGACGTTGCAAGCTTATTAAAGTTATGTAGACAAAATTAGGTATCGAGTTACGACAGAAATGGACCAAGTATGAGTGAGAAGTAGCATACAGTCATACATAGATGACAGATGGATCAGTCGGTATCCTTTCCATGAATAATAATTTACGTGTGCATCGCTGTCTCTTTCCGGCTGGGAAAGTTATTGGGGGTTGGTTGTTTACTTTAGGAACCCTCAACCTTCTTAGAGGAATACATACATCGATAAAGAGAGTGCAAAACACGCAAGATGAACACTGAATACATAAAGTGCTAACTCGAGCACCCTCATTGCGTTTCTTCACTTTCTCCTGCTTGATTTTATTTGATATTTTCTTCTGAGCTGCGCTTTAGGGGGCATGGTCGCTACAGAAACCTCCCACAATAAACCACGTACTTCTAGCAAGTTTTGTAATTGAATGGCTAATGCGGTTGGAAAAGAACAGTGCAAATTACGCGCTTCGTTGACAATATGTATCACTTCGCATGAAAGATTGATATTCACATAATAGTTGACCGCATCAGCGACCTAGATGGCAGTGCTACACATATGTTTTCGATATCACCGTGTGAAGTCAAAAGGGGTGTGAATTTCGATGCAAATTTAGATAAGCCATTACAGTTTGTCACTATCATTTACCGAGAAATGTTACGAAATAATTTAGCTCATTACATTGGTAGGTAATGCACTCTTGCAATAAGTTACTCTTCGGTGGAAGTTCTCATATTTTTATAAGTTGGTAAGCAAAATGCCTCGAGGCATTGTAGAGCTACAATGGCTAATGAAAGCCTTCATCTGAATTATCATGGATGTGATCCTCACTACGTAATGAACGCTGCGTTATCTCGATGGCGCTGATAGGTGGCAGCGCAAATCTACGAAACATTTGCTCTATTTGCTCCAATCAAGCGAACAACTCATAATAAACAACACATATCATTAAATGTGTAAATGTTATGATAAAAAAATTCAGTCCGTTAACAAATAAGGTTTAGAATACTGAATGAATAGCAAATTATGGGTGCATAAAATCGTCGAAATGGGAAATTTTAAAGGGCGAGTGCAAAAGCAGCATGCTTCGAAATTCCTAGCATTCAGATCGTAAAGTGAATCCTTCGTAAAGTGGGGGTCCACTGTGTGTTACTTCAGCAGAGTTTATTTAGATATGGGAACACTGCTTCGGGTAACATACCCGAACTCTACCATTAAGATAAACACATCAGAAGTGTCCGTTACACCAGAATTTTGTTAATAATGACGGTAAGATTCCCTTCAAAATTAGTAAATGCAAAGAAAGACATAAGGAATGCATTTCTGGGCCTATATTATCATAGGATGTGGTAAATATCTTTTAGTAAATGCACTGAATGTTGTTGGCCATATGCCATGAGTGTTGATGGTACTGAGATGAGGATCGTGATGACCTTCGCCCAGTGATCGAGGAATGGGCCCGGCATCCCACTGACTTGTCTTCCAAGACAGCCGAGAAGCATACCTGTGCAATTCCTAGCCGCGGGAGACTTTCGTGGGGAGAAATACAATGATATGTTCTCGGAACTCATTACAAGGGAAGCATTTTTCATTGCAAGGCTCCAGCGCGAAAGGATAAAAACGGGGCAGGTAGCATACAATAACATCAATTGTAATTATCATTTATTAAAAATTGTCATTGCTTTGTCTTGCATTATTGTGTTCGCTGTCATTTTGATACTGTTTTAAGTTAGCATTCACTGGTGTGATGACAAGAGTGATTGTATTTGACCCAAAAGCCAACATAATCTCATCACTTGGAACAGCTGACGGGGTTCCTATCTCAAGGTCATAAAGCAGCTATTGCGTGAGCATTCTGGCGCAGCTGTCAAAACGTAAACAAGTAAACTTCACCTTGAACCCATGACTTTTCAGGCTGAAAGATGGGAAAGGAAAATAATAATATACCATTAAAATACCACCTATGTATTGATAAATTACAGTTGAATTTCACAATATTATGACATTTCATAGGAGATTTCCATTATAGATGGGCAAGAATCTGTCCCATTTTGCCAAAGTTTTTTTGAGTTCTGTTGTTTCATTTCGTAAAATCGAATTGATACCTCCACCGGGGACCAAAGTAGCCTTACGTAAAATCGTTACATCGAATTTACCTAAAATCAAGTAGTGATTTCATAAGAATACTTAAGGAATCGGCCGAGACATCTCACTCACGTGTGTAAAATAAAATTTTCCGTAAAATTGAATTATGTAAAATCAAGATTCTATTGTATTAATAGCCAGGAGGTTGGCCGATGTAAAAACAAAAAAGTGTACACTTACACATAAAAAATTCTAATATTTCGATGCTCGTGCCATCTCCCTCAGAGAAGAGAATAAAAGGGAAATGACAGGTTGGTTCGGAAGAGGGAAGGAGGGGAGAGGAAGGAGTTAAAGGGGGAGGAGGGGAGGGAGAGAGAGAGCGAGGGTAGGGGAAGTGGGGGAGGGGAAGCGAGGGAGGAAGCAAGGATGGAGCGGAGGAAGCAGGGAGGGGGCGGAGGAAGTAGAAAGGGGAGGGGAGAGAAGAGAGTTGGGGGAGGGGGGTCAATGTGATTTGTTGAGCCCTGGCGGTGTAATGGCATTGAAAAGGAGGATCAGAGAAGCCTCCAGATCTCTCAATTGTAGCAGAGAAAAAGAGGGAGGGAGAGTGTCGAGTATACCAACCTTAAAGGTATGGTTGAAAGTAGAGTTGTGGGAGGAAACGTGATCGGCTATAGGGAGAGAAGAGGAAATGGAAAGCAGGTTATTAAGAATCTCTACCCAATCCTCTTCGAAAAACCCCACCACTTTCAAAATTTTCCCTCATTGCTCCTCTCTCACCTATAGACTACATAATCAATCTGCAATTTTCAAAACCACCAGACCCCTGTCAAAATCTATTAAACCTACGATATCCCTCCCAACATCTTGCAATCGCCAATAATGTAAAACTTGCCCTATGCTCATCACCGAGCCTTTGCCGGATAAGTTCCTCTCCCATCTGCTTCCTCACCCTCCTGCGTCAGAAATAATATTGTCTATATCCTCCTATGTCAACTCTGTGACTGTTTTTATTTTATTTTTTTATTTTAATAAAGTGGTACACATACAGCAAGACTGCCAATTTATAGTGCACTTATAACAACTAAAAATTAATATATAAATTAATAGTTACAATTTTAAATAGAACAAAAAACGAAACAACAAACATTTATCCAGATATATAATCATTCATGCATTAAATATGTTGATGCCAGGTGAGTAAAATTTTTAACTGTCAAAGAAAACGGATCAATATCACCCGGGAGAGAATTTATTAGAAAAGAAAGTCTATGGAATAGAGAGCGCTTAATTACTGATAGTCTGGGTGCAGGCATGTGGAGTAAGGCGGTAGAACGGGTGTGGCGGGAAGGCACTCTGATGCTGAGGAAGGAAACAATATCAGGACTGTCGAAGTGGGAGTTAAGGGCATTGTAAATGAATTTTATATCTGATTGAAGACGGAGACGGGAGAGGCTAGGGAGGGATAAAGAGGATAAAACTGTGCTAGTAGGTGTCTCGCGGAGATTTGGGTTTCTATATTTTACAAATTTTGCAAAAAAGGTTGTAACACTGTTAAGGGTGGCAAGATTAGTGGGAGCAGACATTGACCAAATAGGGGAGCAATAGATGATCACCGGAAGAACTATGGAGGAGAAGTAGGATTGGAGTGCCTTAGTACTAGTGATGTCTGTTAACCGGTAAAGTAGTCCGAAGAGTGACATGGCTTTTGATTTGATCGCATGAATGTGTTCAGAGAACAGAAGTTTGTGGTCCACAATAATTCCAAGATCTTTCATGGATGACACACGATTAAGAGGCAAGGAGTCAATTACATAATCAAAATGGATAGGAGTTTTGTTCGTAGATATTGTCATTGTGGTGCACTTTTTTAAGTTCAATTTCAGCCTCCAGAGACTGCACCACTCTGTGGTCTTTTTTAAGGCATCTTGTAGCATATTAGAATGTGCGACATTATTTATCTGTTTAAATAGTTTGCAATCATCAGCATAGAGTAAGGTATTGGCTTGGGAAGAACGGACAAGGGGGCGAAGAACGCTACCTTGAGGCACTCCGGAAGTAATGTTAGACCAGGAAGATGAGATACCAGCGAGTATTACTCTTTGGGATCTGTCACGGAGGAAACTGGACAAGAGACTAAGGAAGGTGCCATGGATATTAAAGCGGGAGGCGAGTTTATGTAGCAGAAGTTTGAGGTTTCGGGTGTCAAAGGCTTTGGAAAAATCAAGAAAGATGGCGTCGAGTTGAGACTTTTCGGCCATCGATTGTACTGCATGTTGCTGAAATATTGATAGGTTTGAACAAGAGCGACCCAGAAGGAAGCCGTGCTGATCAGGGGAGAGAAAGGGAGAAGTGAAGTAGTAAAGTCGGTTCAGGATGATCCTTTCACAGACAGAGGAAAGAACGGGAAGTATCGAGATGGGACGATAATTAGAGACGTCATTTTTAGGACTAGATTTGTGTATAGGAATCACATTTGCTATTTTCCATTGAGAAGGAAATATGCCAAAGTGGAAGCAGCGATTGAAAAGGAGGGCAATGGGAACTGAGAGAGACTGAGCACAGTTGCGTACGAATATGGGACTGAGAGAATCAGGGCCAGGTGAGCGGCGGAGGGGGATCTTTGATAGATATTTAGCAACTTCCTTGGGATCTGTCTGAATTTCTGAGAGGCAGTGACTGTTGACAGGAGAGAGGGAAAAGTCGTCTGTGAGTGAGAAATTTGACGTCGGCGCTTGACTTCCTGCGAAATATTCGAGGAAGAAATTCGGTCTGTCTGCTCCTACGGCACAGGAACCATTAAGTGACACAGCATCGGGAATTCGAGGGATATTACGGCGTTTATTTACAAAGGTCCAGAATTTTTTAGGATCTGAAGTTATGGAGGAAGACAGTTCAGAGATGTTCTCCTTGTAGTCACGGCGTATAAAGGATTTTGATAGGCGACGTAGGTCTGAGAACACTTTGTAGGTGTTTTCACTGGGGTAGTCTCTATATAGATACCAAGCTCGATTTTTGTTACCAAGGGTATGCATTGTGTCGGGCTTGAACCACGAAGGGAATCTTTTTGTCCTTGGGGTCACAAAGGGAACAAAGTCTTTTATTGCACTGTTGATAACGGAGTAGAAGAAGTCCACTGCTTCATCCGGAGACAATGAGCTGAGGATAGTCCAAGGGATTAACTCGAGTGCGCGGTTGAGGTCATTCCAGGAAACCTTCGACCATGCAGGGAAGGGTTTATGGGGTCCGGAAGGTGCCCCACGGCGATTCCGGGAGCCTCGGAAACAAAACGTAGCGTCGAGGGACTCGTGGTCGGAGTCGAAAATATTTCGGCTAGGGGTGATGGAGATGGGGGGGACAGAGGAAATGAGGAAATCCAATGTTGCCAGGTTTCTGGTGGCATGAAGATTAAACTGCGATAAGCGGAGTGCGTTAATGAAATGACTAATAAAGTAATCATCATGGGAATTGAGCGGTGAGCCCGAGGTGGGGGAGTCCCAGCGAATAGACAAGTTAAAATCACCAATCAGAATTACGTTGCCGAGGTTAACAGCTCAGTTAATATTGGCCTTATCAACTTTACCACTCAATATTCACCTAAATGGACATCGGTCTAACTGCAATAACCCACCTTCCCTTTCCTCTTCTCTCCCTGAAGCCTATCACGTTTCATATACATAATATATATACATACAATGAAAGGTTCCCCAATTGGCCAAGAATAAAAAATATACTCAACAGGGGGTGGGGAAATGAAAGTGAAAAGAAAAGACTTACAAGCACGTTTCGGGCATGCATGCCCTTCTTCAGCTGAAGAAAGCAAAGGAAGGACTATCCCAATCTGACATTGACATTCTTTCTCCCCACAAACCCACCACGCCCACATTTTATCTCCTCCCGAAATTTCATAAGGGGCCATTCAAGTACATATTACGAAAGATGTTTTAGGGGGAGAGGAGGGTTGGGCTCTTCTTACATTGGGGTCTTGTGGGGGTTTGAGGTCTTACATAAATAATTCAAAAACTTGCATAAGATTTTATTTATTCGTGAGATCATACTTGTACCAATTCTTTTATAATCATCGGATGAAGAAAGTAGCTTTTTGCACTAAAAACATCACATTTACCATAAGGAAAGGTTCCTGAAAGCCTAAGTACATATATACCATCTGTGAAAACTTGATAAATTGCTGGAAAAAAAAAGCTGGATAAATTGGTTGAGATGACACTGAAGGAATCCCAATGTAAAGCCTTTGTTTTGGGTAGAACAAGCAGCGCTTTTAAAGTGACCTCAGGGGTAAGGCAAGGAGATGCTCTCTCAGCTGTGCTATTCAACTTGGTTTTGCACTAAGCAATGAAAGGATTGAAATTACAGGGAACTATTGTTTATAAATCCAAACAAGGTTTTGCATATGCTGATGATATAGCTGTGATAGCAAGATGTATAAGGGATCTTAAGGAAATGTTCACTACCATTGAAGACATTGGGAAAAGAATCGGGCTCAATGTAAATGAAGATAAGACAAATTACATGAAAATGTCTTCTTCAAAGAAAAAACGAGAGCTATAAAACTTAATTATTGGGAATTGGGAATGTTCTATGTCCCATTTTTGGACCGACTGAACAATAAAAATTATTATTATTACAACTTTGAGGGTGTCAGAAAATTTACTTACCTTGGAGTAATACTAAATAATGAAAATAAGGTTTCTGAGGAGATTAATCCATGGGATTCCTGAAGGAAGAAGACCCCAAGGAAGACCATGTCTAAGATGGTGGGACCAAGTGAAGAGGGATATAGAAAAGGTCGGAGCAACAGAAAGAGAGGCAGAAGATCGATCCAGGTGGAGGGGATTTGTTGATGCGGCTAAATATCACCTAAGATATAGATGACCCTGGGAGTAAGAGTAAGTAAGTAAGAGGAGATTAATCAAAGGGTAATGTATGGTAACAAGGCTTATTTTACAAATTTACCCCTCCTCTAATCAACTTTTCTGTTCAGGAAAAATAAATTGAAAATTTATAAAACATTGATAAGACCAGTAGTTACATTTGGAGCTGAGACATGGGTCCTATCCAAACAAGATGAAGAAACACTAAGAAGATTTGAAAGGAAAATAATAAGGAGAATCTATAGCCCAGTTAAAGAAGGAGAAAGGTGGATAAACAGAATGAACTGTGAAATAAATGAAATATTGGAAGAGAAGGATATAGTTATGTTCTCCAAGTCATTGTGACTGTCATGGTTGGGCCATGTTGAAAGGATGGAAGAGTACTGTATGCCCAAATTATTAATTTATAGCAAGAAGGGAGTAGGAGGAGAGGAAGACCACACAAATGATGGCCACAAGATGTTGAAAAGGACCTGAAGACAATGGGGATTGGAAGATAGAGAGAGAAAGCAAAAGGGAGAGCCGAATGGAGGCATATAACTGGGGAAGCAAAGGCCCACACCGGGCGGTAGAGCTGTGGAATAAGGATACCTATCTTATCATGCCGTTCCTATTTTAGAAACCTTGCATAAGGTTAATGAAACATGCCTTGTCATGTCTCTGATGCCAATCTGTGTGATGGCTTCCGTGGCTACGTGAATTTGAAGATGTAGGTCTTCCTCTGCATAGGTCCATTATGCTGGGACCAGCATAGTGGAGGAGGACCTACATATTGAAAATCTCTAATGTCACCCTGTAACTCATGTAACCTCATTCTAGCATGTTAACTCCAAGTTTGTATGGTGGTGCTTCCTAACTACTCCTTCCATCAACTGCATTACACACACCATTTGCCCCCGTAGAAGTTATTACATGTGCCTTTGATCAATGGGCTTTCTTCATTTCACACATTCAATCTAATAAATTTCACTTTTTCATCCAAGGAACTATCTTCTGTTCATTTAATAAATCCTTTTCTCTTTGATGCAAAGCCACAAATGTTTTCTCTATGATAAATCTGATTTAATGGTTATTCCTGTACGTACTTGACTTCATCTGATAATTTATATTTTTACTCCCCTCCCACTTCTTCGGTAGATGACAGCATCATCAGGGAACATTCGCATTTTACAGTTAGCTCTAACTTAAGAGTTATTTTTGTTATTATTACATTAATACGGAAGAACAGGGACCAATCACACTTCCTTGAGGGATAATGGATGTCAATGTGGATACATGACACTAATTCCATCATTTAAGTACCAACATTTAGCATTTTTGATGATATTTCGTTTCATTTTCAATCTATCAACAATACATTAAATGACTTTTACATTGTTTTTTAACATGTATATAGATTTCCTTCATATAATATACTATTGCACACTTATCTGATTCCAATACGAGTACCTGTCCTTTTGAGTGACAAATCTGTGGAGAAATAAACCTATTCCATCATATAGGTATGCGTTGAAATAACTTTCTAAATCATTACATGGAATTTCATACTTGTTCTTGTTGACCAGTTGTAGTTAAATTCATACTATGAACAAATCAATCTACACCAAAATATAATTATATTAATTTACAGATATTCACATTAATCAAATTTAAATATAATTTTGACAAATATATACATTGTTACCGATGAAAGAATTAAAAAAACATTTCAGCGCCATTTATGGTGATTCCAAACATGTCCACTAGTCCATCTCTGTGTCAACTGAAGCGACCCTACAGCTCAATTTTCTATTGAATGGCATTAAACTACCTTCCTACTAACTCATCAAATACGAAAAATATTACAACTACAGCTATAAAAATTTCTCGGTTAAAATCCGGCGAGAAAATAATAAATATCAATAAAATGACAACGCAGGGAGATTTGGCATGGAGATAATACTAAGATCATGAATTTACTACACAGTATGTACGTTCTGAATTTAGGTGAATATGTATATTTAGGTATTTGATTAGTAACGTAGGTAAATTATTCAGCCTGCATTCACGTTAGCATGTTTAATCACTTGACAGTTCAGAATTCTTAAGAAAGAAAAATGAAGCTACAAGGTAAAATAACTACCCCCAACATAAATTTAAGATGCCCTCTCCATGTCGAAATAGCACCGAGGCAAACAATTAAGAAAAACATGTAGGATCAGCACAAACGAAATGTGGGTAAAGGGCCAATAAGTGATAGTTTGAAGATTGTGCGTAGTGGTATAGAATTCCCCAATGTCATCATTGGTAAAGGTGAGTTTGTTTGTCGAAAGTGGGTGAAAATCGCGTTTTCGCTGGCAAGACGAAAGCTCACTTTCAAAAAGATGCGAAACAGCATACTTGAAAATATATGAGAAATACTGACATGTAATAGAAATGACACTACTAGCTATACAGACACTCGTCAATCCAAGAAATCCAGTAACAGAAACATCCCCTGGCAAAAAATTAAATTAAGAAGCGACTAGTGTTGCGCTGGGCTCATATCCCATGACGCAAAACTGAAAGTATCATAAAGGAATTTTAAAAAACTTACTACCGTCTTCAACAGCATCTTTGGAACATGTAAGAACAGCATCTCTTCCACCCATTTCATCGCCTTTTCTGGAGAGCTTATCGTCAAGCGACTCAGCCATTTCTTCGGCATAAAATGTTACTAGATAATAGCGTCAATGTGTTGAGCGAAATAAGAAATCCTACACAATAGAGCTGTTCGCGTTACACATTTTGCGACTTCGGACAGTCACATTACGTATATCACTCACATCAACATTTGTCATCACTTTCTGGTCGTTCACAGCGCTCACCGATTTTCACTTTAATTTTGTTGTTGGCGGACGTGGGGGGGCGGACCATAAGCGGACGGCGGTACGTAGGGAAATGTAGTTCATTCCAGCTACACCGCGCGGGGCAATCGCATGAAACAGCCAATAACTATGAGAGCTGCTACCGGCGGTTTAGGATTACTATTTGAATTTCACTATCATGTCCATCGGTACTACTACGAATATAGAATACCTAATACAGAATATAGAGTATCTATATTCAAGGATACTACATGACTCCATGACCATGTCTATCAGCCAGAGAATTGTCTAGTGTAAACGCCTATGGCTTTATTGAGATTTTTTACCAGGATTCTTCCTGTTGTATTCGAGAAGCAGGACATTCCAATCAGTTTTCATTGCTGTGAATACTGTTTAGTCCAATGGTTGGATGAAATGACTAACGTTGAGTGGAAATTTAACAAGAACTACATTATTTTCTTGAGCAAGTTTGACCAAGGCATAACTTAAGCCTGATTCACACGATCATTTTTTCCATCCCTCGGCAGGGATCACTTTAGGGATGCTTTCTGCAATCGCTCAAATGATAGGGAGAGTGATCACTCAAGCTATCATTTTCTGATTCACACGATCACTTGCGTCCTCCCTGAGAACATCATTTTCGCACCCGAGAATTTCATAAGTGCAAATCTAGTTTATGATGCACTCTGATTGTAGCTAAACAACGGGGTCAGGGACGGATGAAGGGACCACTCAACTGATGAAAAAAGTGACAGGGATCCATATCACTGCAGCTATCCCTGAAAGTGATCGCAAAAACCTGCATTTTGAGCCATCATAGGAGCTATCCCTGAAAAGGGACGGAAAAAATGATCGTGTGAATCAGGCTTTATGTGAAAAATTACTCCATCAAATAACAAAATAATTTTTTTCTGACCAACTGTTGAGGGTGGGATTGATTTTAGAAACAAATCTTAAACCATTTAAAGATGATGTTGCCATGGTACGGGTGCATCGTCCACCCCTTCTCTTGGACAGCATAGCTTTTGTATCAGGAAAATGCCCTTACATTTAAGTCCCTTTCAAGTCCTTTTCTTGGCATTGATTTTTTAGTTTTGAATTGGGTTTTCACAAATAATTGATCGATGGTGTCGTGCAGGATTCATACTACATATTATGATGTGGGAGAGCTTACCTGAGTCAAATTGTCACCGCATGCCACTGGTGGAACATTTGTTTTATATTTCGTGAAAGGCAATGTTTATGAACCCATAATAAGTGACATTCTCCACAAAAAGGATTATTTTTTTCTTTGCTCAAAACATGGTGAAGAAGTCATTGCATTTATGATCCACTATAGTATATAATATATTATATGAGCATGCAAACGTGGCAAGCTGTTAATGAGTGTAATTATGAAGTAAACAAGAATATACTGTGTAGAAAAATTTTTTATGACAATAAGTTTTGTAAGATACAATTATAAGTAGCATTTAAATGTTTGTTCTCTATAATTTCCTTAACTCTGAAGTCCTTCCAGAAGAAATACATGCCCAAACCAATGGGTAATCTCACAGGAAATAATTATTCATTGACTCCTAATTAAAGCCCACACAACATATAATATTGTCTGAATATTCAGAAGTGGTTATTGTCGTATTGAAATCAAATGGTATATACTGATTTATCTCCAGAATTAAATCATGAGATCTTATCTTTATTCTCGTCTGTATTCAACAACCCTTCATAGTTACTTTCAGCAAACAAAACATCCTTGTCTCTATTGACGACCGACAAATGAGAAAGCCCAAGATCCTACAGTTATATGTAGTTAGTTTTGAATGTCTAATTAACGTTCAATAGGTATATATTTGTAATGGAATCATTTCTATCTCATGTTTTCCTGACTCCATAGCTTTGTCACTGGTGCGTTTGCCCCTTTTCGATATTTCTGTTTATTTTTTATTCTATCGCAATATCCATTTCAATGTAAGTATTTATTGAAAAATATAAGGGAAATGTCGTTAATAATTCTGAATAAGGTAATTAGAAATAATAATGTAAAATAACTTCTGGTAACCTAAAGAAATGCGATATTGGCCAGAGTCGACATATATTTAGAATATAAAAATGATATATTTCTGCCGTGCATTATGGAAACTCCACGTTTGATGCTGGTAACACATGGGGAGAGTTTGTCTGAACATTCAGAAAAGGTTCAGAATGTTCAGATATGGTTATAGTTAGTTTTTGAACGTCTAATGAACGTTCAATAGGTATTTTTCATGGAACCATCTGAAACTCGCATGTATTCCCTTACAAAAACTTATGATCCATTTTGAGTCCTTTTCCTGGGTAACAGTTGATCGGGGTTAGGTGGGACTCCCATGGGATGGGTCCCATGCTCACGGACTTCCCCGGACCAGTCCTTATTGCCACGGCACTTTTGCGGATCAGACCCAATTAATGGCCGTTTTGATGAATTGATTTCCATTGTATATTAGATTATTTTTACACTTTTATTGGTACATTCATCAGTTTTCTCCTTTTCACATTTGTAACTATGAATATACATGTATTCATGTTCGCAACATTTCCGCATGTAAGTTATCTCTTAATTGAAATGTAAACAAACGTGTTATTTGGAAAAAAACTCATTTATTCCAATTAATATTGACTTTATATTCATCCTATGTGACAACATAGGTTTCAATTAATTAATACCTGATAACTGTTTTCGTGATTGGATGGTATTTCCTCAAACTATATCACGGCATTGACATTTCAAAATTAGTTCTCAAAGTCACTTTTACGCACAGGAATGGCCATTTATATACGACTTTCTAGAGCTGACGCTCTAAGTTGCGATATAAACATGGTGTAGGTAGGCGTGAGATATGAGGTGAACAATTCGGTATAGTTGTGAGGTACTGGTCCTGTACGAGATTGGTACCGTTATTTTTTTGACTCTTGCGGGACCATTCAGAGTTCTGTGGGACTAGTACTCAGTGGGGTTTAAAATGACATGTATTGACCCTCAAAAGAGGCTAGTTTCCACATGTAGATCATTCGGAGCAGGCACTTGGCAATGGGACTGATTATGGACTAGTCCCTTGGGACTATAAAAGACTAAAAATGTTTGTAAGGGATAGTGTATTATTTATAAACATTCACTTGTTAAATATCCATAGGCTATTTATTTAACGTTCAAGGCATGCTGTCATTGAACGTTCAAACAACATTACATAATGGCTCAAGTTGGTCACATTGAAGCATCTATATAACGTTCAGTAAAGGTTATCCTTGAATATTTGAACATTGTATAGATATTCAAAATGTTCAAAAGAAATATTCTATGGATGTTACATGAATGTTAGTCTGCTGTGTGGGAGGTGGGATTTTGATTGCAATTGTCAAATTGAAGAGAGACATTGTTTTGACCTGATTGGCTTTCCCATAAACGTACCCTAGTGAGGTTGCAAGAATTAACAAATATGTACTTCCTTATTTTCCACACTTAGATATACTGCTCACCTGACCAATTTCAATGTTGCATATCTTTAAATGTATGAGGTCATATCATCAATAATATTAGATGTACATCAAAATCGGTCAAGTCAACAACATTAAAAAGGTGTGGAACATTACAAAGTACTTTGTACTCTCATGGTGAGTGCATTCTATAAGGTTACGTTGCCAACAATTGATTCTGTGTGTACCATGATGGCTGTAATGTCTTTTTGGTCTCATCATGGAGAGAATAAATACCAACTGAGCTATGTATGGCCACATTGATGAGCAACATGGCAAAGTGGACAAGAAAAGTGCTGAATTCAGTAAATATTCCAGTGCTTACTTTAGCAATAATAGTTTTTTGTATATGCAATTAGCAATTTAACTCTTCTTTATGAGTTTCGCGACAATTGAGATGCTTCCATAAGGTCACTTGCGAGACATTGGATGAAAGTACAACAAGTGCTTCACGTCCAATGCTTGAACTAAATGGACACTTAGAAAGGCCCTACTTGCAAGGGAAGATGCAGATTGGGATGGTGTACACTAACTCTTTAAGTCTTGCGATTAAAGAGGAGGCAAGACATAAATTATTTCATTGCAGCTGGAATGAATCTGAACCAGTTTTTCAGTGTAATGCGAGCCTCTTGGGTTTGACCAAAATGAACAATCATGTACATTAAAGAAAGAAACAATAACTGTGTCATATTAAAAATTAAAAGAGGGATGAAACTTAAACAATTTTTAATCTCTTTATTTAAACTTGTACTAAGAGGGATTCCATTCACATATCACATTTAGTATCTCTTCTAGGACTCCTATCATGCCAATAGTATTTTCAACATACACAGAAGGGCAACTTGTCTGGTGTAAAATGAAACATATTATGCCCCCAGCCACCTATTTCTTAGGACAATCTGCTAACAGGGCCATGAATTTAAATTTTAATCATATTGATGTTCATACGTAAAAATCTGAATAGCTTTAAAAAGAATTGTGAGGTACACAGCTATTTCACCAGTGGTCTTGATTACTTGTAACTCCTATGAATGCAAGAACCAAGGAATGATATCTTGGACCTCAGACGATGAGACTTCAACTGTACGATCACCTCCTGAATAGATATTATTATCCTTTCAAAAAGTATATTCTAGTGAATGCAGGGTATTTATAATGTATTTGATAGCGTACAAAAGTCATATATACATATATTCAAATAAAATTTCTGAAATGAATTAAAATGAAGGATTGTGCACAGGGGAAATGAGACCAGATATCTCAGTCTGCAGGCCAACAGACTGTGTTGAAGGTGGAGCCTCCAGCACCAATTCATCATCAGCGATGCCTTCCAAAGCTTTCTCCAGACAGGCAACAAAGTCTGCAGACACCTCACATGCCTCGGCCACCGACCCCAGCTTCCCCTTGTCCACAAGGAATTTGGTCAGCTCCACCAGCACCAGCATCAGCACCGATGTCTTCTTCTTCATATGTGAAAGCAAATTCAAATTTCAGAGACAAGATCCATCCGTGGTCACGAATGAAAGTTCAGATAAAAGATCTCCAAACATAACCAAGGCAAGGAATGTCAATGATGGAAATTATGGAGGGGGTGACTTAACGTGCAATTCCTAAACCCCAACTATGACACACCAGCAAGGGATTTAAATAATCTGACAAGTATTATGCATGGAACAAGTTTTATGATTCAATACTTTAAATGCCAGATGGCCAGAGTGGGATGTGACAGGAGTACTACGACAGTAGAAGTGACTTCAAACTCATTTTGCCATATCACCTGGATCACCACCCCCTCGTCTACAACCATCTTTGTATCCATAAGAACTACTTCTTTCCTGGTGAATACTGCATCTAAACCAGTCTCGCATCACACACCGCGTCAATATTCCCATTTATCCAATGTTTTGGTAAGCGCCTTGCTCATCATCGTCAGGGCTATGAAAATTCCAGTCAAAATTGACAGCCTTACACACCATCTAGTGTCGAAAATTGACGGACTTATATCCTATCGTGGGAGTTCAGGTGACTGCTTAGAGGCTAATTGTTGCCCTTCTTCTGTGCTGATTTTCCTGAGCTTTATGATCGCACCTAGAATGGGCTTCCAATTTGTGCTTAGTTGGAAGCCTAACTGGGCTTACTCCGTTTTACAAACAAAGGCATCAAGTTGCTCTCCTCCGAGTTGCGAAGATGGCAATGGATCCCTGAGTGACTTACAACTAAAAATGGTGGAACTAGAAGGGGGAGGATAGCATAGAACATAGCAGATAAAAAATTTCAAGCATATCAGGAGAATTATGGAAAAGAATTTGCTCAGTAAGAAAAATATAAAGTGTATGTAGATCAAAGGTTTTGCAGTGATTCAGGACTGTTAGGGAGGCTTAGGAGTACAGGCAGTCCCCGAGTTACATAATAGATGCGTTCTGACACTAGAGGCGTAAGTCGAAATTTACATAAGTTGAAATTTACGGAAGTCGAAAAAAAAAGGAGTCGAAAAATACTCCATAACTGAGTCCATGCTCTCAAGATTACTGTCGATTTAGAGAAATACGGGGAAGGCCAGCTTTTACTAACAATAAGGCACATTCGCTCCTTGAAAGTAGGCAACCATCCTTCCAATTATGTAACTTTCGTAATTCCCGTATTTTTTTTTGATAAGGTTGTCACTTACGTAAGTACGGATTTACGTAAGTCGAGGCTTACGTAACTCAGGGACTGTCTGTATAGCTGCATGAGGGGCACTTTGAGGTTCAACGTTTTGTACAGCGTTGCAGCATGTATTCACGAGAAAAGTAAATTTGCTAATGTTTCCTCTTCCTTAAGTAATTTGCGTCCTTTCACTTGTACTCGAGCAGACTCATTTTACATTGAATTCAATTTCGTCGATTCTATTTCAAATGAATGAGTTGTACACGGCATGCCCAAAAAAGACCGGACTGAGCATGCTACACGCAAACCACTAGATGGAATGAAATGGGTAAAGTCTTGCCATCTGGCAGCATCCATTAGCACTGCATCACCGTAAGGCTTGTTGTTCAGTGTTAAGCTGTTCCAGCACAATAACAGCACTTGTCAGAGCCTGCCGCAGGAAATGGTACAATTATTGTCTCAGTGAAAATGAATAATCTAGAGGAACAACATGCGAACGGTAAATTTTGTTTCAAGCTCAGTAAAGTCGCCATAGAGAAAATTGCCAAATGCTTCAACCAGCCATAGGGGATGACTCAATGAGCCTGTCACAGTGTTTTCACTGGTACAGTCGATTCAAAACAGTGAGAACTTCGACTGGCGAAGATCCTCGAAATGGGTGACCTTCCACATCAACGACATTCAAGTCAACTCGGTGCATGATTTCGTGCATGCAAATCATCGGATAACAGTCAGGGAGATATATGAAGACATTAATATCAGTGCTGGAATGTGTCAATCCATTGGGCATGTGTCAAAATTGGGCATGCACCGTGTTGCATCAAAATGGCTGTTGGCAAAACCAGAGTTGGATGCTGCACCACAACAATTCACACCTCTCTACTTGTGAGTGAATTTTTGGCCAGAAACAAGACAACAGTGGTCCCTCACCCACCCACTCCCCAGATGTGGCTCCAGCAGACTTTTTCCTCTTCCTAGAGTTGAAATTAACTTTGAAAGGATGCCAATTTGACACAAACGATGACATCAAAAGAAAGAGCATCAAGGACTTTCCAAAAGAAGTGCTCTAGAAGGTATTTGGAAGCTGGAAGAAATGTTGGGAGCGGTATGTGGCCTGCCAAGGAGAGTACTTTGAAGAGGACAAACATGAATAAGATATACCTATTGCAATAAAGTTGTTATTCCAACAATCTGGTCTTTTTTTAACAAACCTCATATATTTAAAAAAATCTTTATTCTAAAATGCTCCTTCTTTACTTTGTTACCACCAGGGGGAATATTAGCCAAATTTAAAAATTAAATTACCAATAAAATAAAAATTGTGATATATGTATTTTGAAGCTGCCCATAATGCAATACTGGTGAAAACTGCTTGGCTATTTGACGAAGCCCATGTATAGGTATTACACACAAAGTCCAATGTGTCAAATGCACATGACAAAAATTATGGAAGAATAACACTGCCCAGAGACTCCATTTCAGTTTAAATGTTAAGTTATGCTAATATAAATATGCTAAAATAAAGCTATGTATTATTATAATTATTTTCGACTTGTCACACTTTCTCAGCTAGTATTACACCAACTGGAAAATTTTCACCTATCCTAAAGGTGGATTAGGATTAGGCTCCGAAGTTCAGGAAGAGAATTCACCCTATCCTACTGTGTCCGAATTTTCTTGGCTTAGAAATCTCCTCACGTTTTGGCAAGTTTGGAGTAGCACAGCTTTTTCCCCGAGGTTAATTATTAGTTTTTTATTCTCAGCTTCTCAGTTTGTTTTTTAAACACATGGGACATCACTCCCTCCGCAGAGATTACTATCGGGTGAATGCTGATTTCATTTAATTTACAGATATTTCGTCGGCTATTTTTCTGTATTTTGAGATTTTCTCTCTCTCAGTGGACCTTACGTTGTGGCTTAGTGGTACTGCTATATAGATTATATTAGCTTTTTTTTCTAATTTATTGATTAATAGGATATCCAGTCTATTGTAATCTATGGTTTTGTCGGTGAGTATTGTCAATTATTATATTACGTTACAATTGTAACATGCCCCTCCGATTCCCCGGCAAGCATCAGGTTTCATTGCCGTCATAATGGCCGGAGACTCGAGAGGGGTTGTGCAGTGATCGCAGCCACGTCCAACGCCCATCGGATGTGTGGCTACACAGTGGTCGGGTCATGCTTCCGCAGTAGACGGAGTGACCCCAGGATGACGGCCTTCTGCATGCGTGCAACAAGTGATTCTGCCTGTGCAACGCAGGACTGAATGCGCTTGATTGACTCCACTGAGCACACCTATGATGAGGACCACTAGTTTCACAGTGTCCGGGGTATATCTGTCAAAGTTTGAAAAGCAGGTCTTGATATTTCGTCCGTGTTTCCAACTCTTTCGCATCCATATTAGTTTCAGCCGGAGCCGAAAACTCGATCACGAACATGGAGCGTGTGACGTGGTCGAGGAGAACGATATCAGGCTTGGTAGCCTCCAACTGCCTGGTGGTGAAGAAGGAGTAATTCCACCAGATTGTGCATTTATCATTCTCCATGACAGACTTGATATCTGCAGGGGCATAGGGCAGCACAGGTGTTTCGTCAATGCCATAATGGTGTCGAAGGTGAAAGTATAGCACCTGTAGGGCCGCGTTGTGCCGAGCTAAATACGCTGACTTGGCGTAATAGCTACAGCTGGAGAGGAGGTGACTCAAAGTCTCCCGCTGGGCTCCGCACGCCCTACATCTCGTGTCCGCAACCTCTGCCTTTAATGTAATGCGGCGGTACACGAGTGTGTTTATGACACCATCCTGGCATGCGAGGACAAAACCTTTGGTCTCGGACTTCAGACCTGTGGAGCGTAAGAAGGCAAACGTCAGCTCCTTCGATAACCCATGTTTTTCGATGTTTCGTTAGAGACCTCCACAGCTTATCGGTATGCGCCTTGAGCAAGGCCTTCTGCTCGGCTTTTTTTATTTTGAGCTTGAGGACGTCTGCCTTCAATGACAAGATGGTCGTGTCATTGCCGCTTCCATCAGATGACGGGTTGAAGTCGAGACCGGTTTCGTCCGCTGCCCTCTATGCCACCTGGAAGAGAAACGCCCCTGCTCCCACACTCTCGTGCTCTCGCACGAGATTGAGCAGGGGGTCCCTGCCTTTCAACACTCGGCATGCTGTACCCAGGACAACTCTGTTGTGGAGACATTCCAGACTCAATAGTCCTCTACCACCTACATTGCGAGGGAGATACAATCTGGCGACGGAAGATTTCGGATGAAGACTTCAACAGATGGTTATCATCTTCCTCGTTTCCCTATCGAGGTTCTGCAACTCGTTGACGTTCCACTTCATGCATCCGAAGGTATACAGCAGTGTAGGAACTGCGAACATGTTCGTGGCAAGAACTTTGTTCTTGCCTGACAGCTCAGAACTCCAGATGTTCCTGAGAGTCTGTCTGTATTTGGCGGTGAGCCTTTCCTTTACTGCTGCAACCTCCTGCAATCGGCATTGGGGGACGCCGAGGTATTCATAGCTGTCATCGTTCTCGAGGTGACGAATGACGCTCCCGTCAACAAGTTGCACGTCTTTCTTGATCTCCGAAAATCTTCCTCTCGCCAGGTGGATGGATGCACACTTGTCCAATCAGAACTACATCCCTATGGCCTCACTGTATTACAGTACGGTGTCCAGGGCAGTGCGAAGGTCTTTCGCATTAGAAGCATAGAGCTTCAGGTCATCCATGTAGATCATATGGGTGACCTTTCCTGTCACCTGGAACACCGCACATGTATCCTCTACCTCGTCGCAGCCTAAAGGACAGGGGTAGGAGGGAAATACAGAACAGCGAGGGGTCAAGCTGTCGCCTTGAAAAATGTCGCCTTATTATTTTAATTGTTACAGTTGTAACATGACCCTCCGAGTCCCCGGCAAGCATCAGGTTTCATTGCCGTCATAATGGCCGAAGACTCGAGAGGGGTTGGGCAGTAATCGCAGCCACGTCCGACGCCCATCGGATGTGTGGCTACGCTGCGGTAGGGTCATGCGTCCGCAGTAAACGGAGTGACCCCAGGATGACGGCCTTCTGCATGCGTGCAACTAGTAATTCCGCCTGTGCCACGCAGGACGGAATACACTTGATGTTATTTAGCAGCGAGCCCTTAACTCCACCGAGCACACCTATGATGAGGACCACCAGTTTCACAGAGTGTCCGGGGTACATCTGTCGAAGTTCGAAAAGCAGGTCTTGATATTTCGTCCGTTTTTCCACCTCCTTCGCATCCATGTTAGTTTCAGCCGGAGCCGAAAACTCGATCACGAACATGGAGCGTGTGAGGTGGTCGAGGAGAACGATATCAGGCTTGGTCGCCTCCAACTGCCTGGTGGTGGAAAAGGAGTAATTCCACCAGATCGTGCATTTATCGTTCTCCACGACGGACTCAATATCTCCAGGGGCATAGGGCAGCACAGGTGTTTCGTCGATGCCATAATGGTGTCGAAGATGAAAGTATAACACCCGTAGGGCCGCGTTGTGCCGAGCTAAATATGCTGACTTAGCGTAATAACTACAGCCGGAGAGAAGGTGACTCAAAGTCTCAGGCTGGGCTCGGCACGCCCTACATCTCGTGTCCGCAACCTCCGCTTTGAATATAATGCGGCGGTACACGAGTGTGTTTATGACACCATCCTGGCACGCAAGGACAAAACCCTCGGTCTCGGACTTCAGACCGGCGGAGCCTAGGAAGGCAAACGTTAGCTCCTTCGATAGCCCATGCTTTTCGATGTTTCGATAGAAACCTCCATGCATGGGCTTATCGGTATGCACCTTGAGCAAGGCCTTCTGCTCGGCTTTTTTTATTTCGAGCTTGAGGACGTCTGCCTTCAATGACAAGATGGTCGTGTCATTGTCGCTTCCGTCGGATGACGGGTCGAAGTCGAGACCGATTTCTTCCGCTGCCCTCTTTGCCGCCTGGAAGAGAAACGCCCCTGCTCCCGCACTCTCGTGATCACTCACGAGATTGAGCAGGGGGTCCCTGCTTTTCAAAACTCGGCAAGCTGTACCCAGGACAACTCTGTTGTGGAGACATTCCAGACTCAATAGTCCTCTACCACCTACATTGCGAGGGAGATACAATCTGGCGACGGAAGATTTCGGATGAAGACTTCAATAGATGGTCATCATCTTCCTCGTTCCCCTATCGAGGTTCTACAACTCGTTGACGTTCCACTTCATGCATCCGAAGGTATACAGCAGTGTAGGAACCGCGAACATGTTCGTGGCAAGAACCTTGTTCTTGCCTGACAGCTCAGAACTCCAGATGTTCCTGAGAGTCTGTCTGTATTTGGCGGTGAGCCTTTCCTTCACTGCTGTAACCTCCTGCATTCGGCGCTGGGGGACGCCGAGATATTTATAGCTGTCATCGTCCTCGAGGTGACGAATGACGCTCCCGTCAACAAGTTGCACGTCTTCCTTGATCTCCGAAAATCTTCCTCTCGCCAAGTGGATGGATGCACACTTGTCCAATCCGAACTCCATTCCTATAGCCTCACTGTATTCCAGTACGGTGTCCAGGGCAGTGCGAAGGTCTTTCGCATTAGAAGCGTACAGCTTCAGGTCATCCATATAAAACAAATGGGTGACCTTATGCTTCCTGTCACCTGGAACACCACACATGTATCCTTTACCTCGTCGCAGCCTAAGGGACAGGGGTAGGAGGGAAATACAGAACAGTAGGGGGCTCAAGCTGTCGCCTTGAAAAACGCCACGGTGGTATGTTACCAACTCTGTGGAAACTGACCGCTTGCCTGAGGTCAGAACGAAGCGCGTTTTCCACAGTGGTAACAGGCGTTGGATGCAGGACACAACCTCAGGGTGGACTTTCATCAACTTCAGCATGGCGATCAATAGCTCATGCGAAGTGGTGTCAAAAGCCTTCTTGTAGTCCACCCAGGCCATTGATAGGTTTCGCTTATGCCGAATGGCATCCTGGCATATGCACCTATCAATGAGCAGGTTGTCCTTGCATCCCGCGATTCCCCGCTTTGAGCCCCTCTGCTCGTACACCTCCTCCCAAACCGGCTGGACTTGGTGTAGGATAAGGTCGCTCAAGATCGAGGTGAACGCCTTATATACAGTGTTGAGGCAGGTTATAGGGCGGTAGTTCTTTGGATTGGACAAGTCTCCCTTCTTAGGTATTAAAACCGTGCGTCCCTCAGTCAGCCAAGGTGGAATTGGTTTTCCACCATTTAGAAAGGACGTGAAGATTCTGGCGAGGTGTTGGTGGTTGGAAGTAAATTTCTTCCACCAGAAGTTATTCACGGCATCCATTCCTGGAGCCGAGAAATTCTTCTTGCCAGAGAAGGCCTTCTTCACGTCACTTTCGGTGACTGAAAGAGGTCCATCCACATCTTGTAGGTGGCGGTCACAAACCTCTTTAAAGAGGCCTATGGCCGGAGTGTTTCCGTTGAATGGCTTCGACGTTTCGTATATTTCCTTCCAGAAACGTTCAACCTCTTGGACGGGTGGCGGAGATTCAACAACAGGCGGAGGTGGTCGAAAGAGACGGGACGGCTGAAGGAGAAAGGTGGCATTTTCTCTCACGCCCCTACTCCTCTTCAGGAGTTTTTTCCGGGCCGTGGTGAGTGCCCGTACTCTATCGACCGCGTGCTGCTTAATGGTAAGCAGCACGCTTTTATTCAGCGTGTGATGGTTGTACCTGAGACTGCGCGCTATGCGCCGAACTTTAGGAGTGAAAGCTCGCCCAGATGCGATGTATTCCATCACACACTGAATTCTCGACGCCTGTTGTCTCGCCTGCGTGATCTTGGCCTCCAACTGTTCCAGCCTTTTTTCTGCTTTTTCCTCCCAAGAGGTGTTCTTTTGGGAGTGAGCCATGATTTTGGCAGCAGCGTAGACCCCGCAATTGACCGTCCATAGGTCCGACGTCTCTGTCAGGATTTCGTCGATGAGGCCATTCAAACGGGAAAGGTGATTACCCCGCAGAGAGATTTTTTGGTGGATATCTCTCGGCCTAGGTTGTCCATCATCATAAGATATTGTGCTTAACAACCGCGTTCGTAGTTCAGCGACGGCCTGACCAGCTTCATCTCCATTTGGCATAGACTGCGGCATGAGTGCCGTTCTAGCCTCAGGTGGTGCAGAGGCTGCCTGTGTCGGGGAGAGTGGTCTGGCCGGTGGTGTGTTCCTCTGAACTGGCGGTTGGTGGAGAGTTTCCTTTTTTCGCAGGTGGTTGGCATAATCGCGCAGATTCTGCTGCGATAGGTGGTCGTGCTCTGGATGCATCTCACACCACAAAGAGTGCATCCTTGCCATATACCCCCTGCGTTCGGGCTCGCTGGTAGCATGGCATGCGAGGAGGTCGCCCCTTAGGGTTTCCGTCCACTGCATCCGGGCTCCCGTAACGGTGTTATTCGTGTTGCCACTCCCAACTTCACTAGGGCCCCCATCCGAGAGGGGCCGGTTGTGGGTGGCTTTCTCAGAATTCCTTTTTGGAACCAGTTTTACAACGTGTGGGGTGGTTAGCCCCACACGCAGACGTCCACCATTAGCCGGCAAGAGCCGTTACCAGGTACGCCACGTGGAGGCTGGTGGTCCGGCTTCCGTACCTGTCGCCTTATTATTATTATTATTATTATTAAGTATGTACATGCATTTCAATATTAAGACTATTGGAGGTAAAATTTCCATCTCCAAAGAGATCCACTCTCAGAATTCACAGTCACCTTGTTTGACTGCTGATCCCCACTCCTCTCCAACAGCATCATTCCTTCTGCAGTGCTCGGGATCTCAACAGATTGGCAACCGACTGGCACCAACGCCTCTGACGGCCCATCTTCAACTGCTTTCCTCAAGTTCTCATCACTCACATCGACTGAGGGCATCACATCACCTTGTCTTTTGCTATTTGAGCCTGCAACAGAGGAATGACCATCATCAAGACAATATAATGTCCACAGAAGTAAATTTCATATCATTCTATTTTCAATACATATTCCTATAGAAGATCATCAATACACTCATGCAGCTTTCAAGTAAGGCAATTATTCAAGTAATTTAGAGATTGCTTATTGTCATAACTTAAGTTTAACATAACTAAAATAGTGGCGTATTTCATTGATATAAATACAATTTATGATTTACCATTCCACATAAGATAATGGCTGGTTTCAGCCCTTAATATTTTTAGAAAAATATTCTAACAACTTATAGTCTCTAATGTAAGTCAAGAGTACACTTGAACTTCAGAGGAAGAGGGAAACTAGATTTGTATAGTGCCTTCAGTGAACATCTAAAAACAAACACACAAACAGAGACAGGAATGAGCCAAATCAAAGCACACCAAAGACAGTATCAATCTAGTAGTGGACCTACCCCACAAGTCACTAGAGAGATGCGTGTCATGGGGGGAGTTTGCATCAGTTGGCAACTTATTTGCCCTCCAGGCTTTACGTAATAATATTGCAACTCTAAAAATTGTAAAGTCGGAGTTGAAAAAGTTATCATATGAAAGTGCCATTCCCTCAACTACATTTTTTGAAGGTTATGTTGTCCTACAAAAGCTGATTAAAGAAGACATGTCATGACCAGAAACTGTTCATGTGGACATATGCAAAATTATTTGTTCAATTAAGGAGGACTACCCGGAATTTGCCAAAATATCACTTGAAACCATCTGGTACCCAACATCCAAAGTTGACACTGAAAGATTCATTTCTCACTAAGGGATTGTGGTGAGCGACCAGAGATGCAGATTGAAACTCAAGAATGCTCAGATTCTTACCATGGTGGCATTTTCGTAACAGGTAAATAAAGCTTCAAAATCAGTATTGTAGACTAGGCCTACTCATCCCACAAATGTTTGCTTTCTAAATTACTGTTAAGTAAAAGCATAGGCCTATTTCAATTTTTTCTTGGATTCATGGGCTTAAAACAACACTGGAACCATCAGTAGACTTGAAAAATACATCCACGTGAATTCTGAAACTTTTATAATATGTAAAATATTAACATCGAAAATAAAACTGCCAATTCGGCAATAACACTGAAATATTGCAATTTTAAAAGCAATTTTCATATAAAAATGAAACCACTGTCATGCGGCTCCATTCATTGGTGGCAGCCAATTAATGTGGAATTAGTACAGACAAAATCTCAACCAGAAACCAACCTTTGTCAGCATCAGTCAAGAAATGGCCCCCAATCAGCACAGGCCTTAGCTCGTCCACAGACTCATCTGAATCCTCCGACCACCCCTCAGCCTCTCCCTCCCCCCGCCCTGCTCGTCCTCCATCATCATCTTGGCCATCTCCAGAGCCCCTGTGCACCACCGAAGCACCAACAGCCCTCATATCTGCACTGCCACCCACCACACTCCCTGCTTCCTGTTTCACTGGCTTGGGCTTTGCCAATAACGCCTCTCCTCCCTCCTCAGAAGCACATTTCTCTTTGGACACAGCCTCAAAGTTGTCCATTATACACTCAATCTGTTGGAAAAGAAAAGAATGGGGAATGAGGGATCTATGCTGCTCAAGTAAAAATATGGTCGACGGCAAATGTAGACACTTATAAAACAATGAGAATGGAAAACATATTTTCTAGTAGACTTAGCTCTACTCAGGACTGGGCAGTATTCAAATACTTGTCTTTTAAATACATCCTGTGTAGGGTTGCTAGTCTCCCATTGGGCACCTCGCCAGGTGGCAGATAGGGGAACGCCTCCATGCGCATGAGGCTAACATCCTCATCTTGGAAAAAGTAATTGTTGTAAATTCTAATCAACTGCCTCGGACAAGGATGGGAAATTTTAGATTGCGGACCCAGCATGTTAATGACACACGAATCAAGGTTAAGGAAGTTGGGGGTCCAGAGGTGGAGAAGGGCAGCGGAGGATAAAAAGGATGGAATGAAGTTGTGAAGAAGGCCAGGGTCATACATGGGCAGTAGTGCCGATGATGATGATTTGAAACACATAAGAAAAGTACATATTTTGTGTTTGAAATACACTTTTAAAAAGTACATATTGTGTAATTCACATTAATATTTGGAGGATTTTCAGTATTTTAAAACACCAAAACTACTTCTGAGAAATGTATACTAGAACCCTAATTCCACTTTGTGAATTTTGCACCCAGTGATGCTTTGTTGAACCAAAGTGAATTGATATTATTTTTTAATAATGGCATAACATCATTATAGTTCATTCACATAAAAAAGGAGTTGTTGTCACAAATGGTCAGAAATGGCCTCCTCCATATGTTACTGTCTGTGCTGGGGCAGAAATCTAGGAGCATAGCAGTATAATACCACTTGACTTGTGGCACCATTTATTTATATACATATACAGTGAAAACTCATATTTGCGTTATTGGAAATTATGTTTTCTCACAATTTACACCACTTTTGCTAAGTCCCATTCAATTTCCTGTTCCCAACGTACGCAAAACCCCGAATTTAGAATATGAATTTTTCAGTTTTCCCACAATTGGCACCACAACACGCTCTTTCAAAAAATAAAATTCACTTCTTAAGTCCATTACTCATGCATATCATCCTTTGTAAAACACTTTTTGACTTTGTCTTGTGGGTAAATGCGGAAAAAATACGAAAGAGAGCAGCAATAGGACCTGTTTTAAGGAAGAATTTGAATGTGGCGGGAATATGTATGTTTCTCAGCAACTTCAAATCAAGGAGATTGATTTAAGTATGTATAACCACGAATTGCATTGTGAGATGAGTGCCGTCAGAGTGAAGGATTTAAAGGTAATTATTGTATGTGTTTATCGATCCCCAAATGGGAATTTTGATATTTTCTGTGAATGCCTTGAACAAATGCTCTCTACTTTGACTTGCAATAAACTAGACATCATACTTTGTGGTGATCTAAATGTTGACATCCGCTACTCTATCAAGGAATCAATTGCCCTCATTACTTTACTTCTCACATTTAATTTACACTGTGTGAACAGGCAACCCACTAGACTCAATTCTTGTCTAGATAATTTTATTACTAACTTGCCATCAGAATCTTTTTATGTGAGAACTACTGATTTGGGAATTTCCGATCATTTGGCTCTCGAATTCTTCATCAAATCTCACAATCAGAACACGATTAAGAAGCACAATAGTAGGACTACTTCTACTCTCTGTCGCCCTATCACCCCCGAGGGCATTGAAAATCTAAAATTTCTTCTAGGCAGTGTTTCTTGGCACTCTTTACTTATCCATTCAAATGGTGATGACAACTTTTCTTGCTTTTTTGAAAATTTCATGTTGTTTTTTGAACACTGTTGTCCCAAGAAAGTTAGGTACACATTGAGAAGCAAGAAGTCAGCCAACAAGTGGTTTACTCCAGATCTGGTAAAGCTTAGGGATGAAGTGATTGCCTTGCATACCATGTATAGAGTTATAAGAGATAACGATCATAAACAAACTTGGTTCAAGCTAAAGAAGGAGTATATCCATAAAATAAATTTATCAAAATTGAACGCAAACTGCAACTCAATTGCAAATTCATCCAACAAGATAAGGACTGCTTGGAGAGTAATCAATAGGGAACGTGGGGCTACTAGTTTTAATACCCCACCTCCTTTTAATCCTGATACCTTAAACGAATACTTCATTAAATCAGTTAATAATCTCATTGCTACAATTGACATCAAGTCTATCACTGCAACCAGCCTACAAAATAACCTTCCTGCAATCACATCTAACTTGAAATGGACATGGGTTACACCATTTGACATTAGGTCTGTCATAAAAACTCTTAAAAATTCAAATTGTACCGATGTGTATGGATTATCACCGAAAATGATCAAAGAGCTCGCCAATGTCATTGAAGAACCTCTTTCAATGATATGCAATACGTGTTTTCAGTCTGGCAATTTCCCTAACCCTCTTAAATTTTCTAAAGTAATTCCCATACACAAAAAAGGTGACAAAACCTTAGCTTCTACGTATCGCCCAATTTCAATTATACCAGTGTTCAGTCAAGTAATTGAGAAGGTGATGAAAAATCAGCTTTACTACTATTTGCAAAGCAATACCCTATTCACACCATCAAAGTTTGGTTTTCGCAAAGGTGAATCCACCTCATCTGCTGTCAGTTATATAACTGATACAATCTTAAAGGCCTTTGAAGAAAAATCATCCACTGCCTTGATTGCATGCGACCTCACTAAGGCCTTCGACTGTGTGTCTCATTCCATTCTCCTTCAAAAACTTGCTCATTATGGAATCAGAAACAATGAATTAAAGCTCATTCACTCTTATTTGAAGGATCGTCTACAGTGTGTTTGCATTGACGACAAACACTCTTTGCCTTTACTTGTTCAACATGGGGTACCCCAAGGATCTGTTCTTGGCCCTCTTCTTTTCTTGGTGATGATTAATGACCTTCCCTACAATGTTCCTTGTGAATCAGTTCTGTACGCTGATGATACAACATTCGTATATAATGTCAAAGATCTTAATAACATCCAAAACTTTCAAAATTCTATCATGACTATGGCACAAAGTTGGTTCACAGCCAATGGACTTGCTTTAAACACCGAAAAAACTCAGTCAACAATATTCTCCCTTAGCAAAGCAGTAAATGAAACTGGCATAATAAAGCTCTTAGGCTTTGAATTCGATAGCAAGTTACAGTGGAATATGCACATATCCGCCACCTGTGTCAAACTATCCAAGGTAATTTTCATGCTACGCAAACTCAGGGAGCTTATCCCTAAGGATTATCTAAGATCAATTTATTTTGCTTTTTTTCATTGCCATCTAAACTATGGTATTGAACTATGGGGTCATGCTGCAATGGTAAATGACATCTTTCTACTACAAAAAAGAGCTGTGAGAATCATCTCAAACTCTACCCCTCGTGAACATTGTAAACCGATTTTCAAACAATTTGGTATCATAACCCTTCACAGCCTGTATATATACAAATGCCTTTGTAACGTTAAAGAAAATATTGACTTGTTTAAGGTAACAACCAGTGTCCACCACCATGACACAAGGAGAAAAGAAAAACTTGTTGTACCTCACTGCAGGTTAACAAAAACAAAGGAACATTTCAATGTTCTAAAACTAAAATTGTTTAATATGTTGCCCCAAGAGGCCAGAAATGCTACATTGTCAAGATTTAAATCTATCATTCATTGTTGGCTTGTATCAAAAGCATTTTATTCTATTGATGAATATCTTACGTGCAATATCAATGATATAGTATTCTGATTTTGTTTGTGTTGTCCTTAACCATGACGAAGACTATTGCAGATGTATCTTGCTTAATGTCCAATAAAAAATGTAAAGTAATGTAATGTAATAGTATACAGCACCACTAGTAACAGAAATTTAACTACATCAACTCGTAATCTGCCAGATATGATTCAAGCCATGATTCAAGCTATGAAATGAAGCGTAGTCTTTTTTATTTTCATTCCAGTTAGTGATAATTCTATAATATCGTTCTTTTACTGTTTCTATGCATAAAAATTATAATAAATATCTGGTTTTAACTTCATAAATCGCTGAAAGATTGACGCCCCGTGAATCTTTTGACGCCCCTGACAACGAGGGCTGTGTCGGACATCGAAACGCCAGAATACATGGAACCTTTCGCCCGTTTGGACACCCCAAAATCTTTAATTCGCAAATAGTCATTTTTGGAAAAAATATATTTGTTAATATAATGAGGAAAATTTGAGCATACCGAAATAAAAATGTAAACTACGAAACATTTTCATGACGCAACACTCCTTGCCATGGCTGATTGATTAATGTGATTGATGATCAGTTGTTTCATCGTTTTTGATGCTATTGTCGCGTCGGGAGTGAAGAAATGAAGGTTTATTTCAATGGAGTAGTTTAGTCTGCTTCATCCACATTGCTGTTTCAGGAGGCTGGTGCGGATAAACTTCTACTTTTTCTGCAACCAATAGCTTTGTGCTGTCACTTCACGCCACTGACATCGCTCCGCCCCCGTAGATCAGACAAGGTCATAATAACTGTGCGTACGTAGCAAAGAATTTTAATGAAGTTTCTTGCACCTCACAGCCAGAGAATAAGCAATAAAGCATTACATATAAGCATGGCTAAATGTGCACGCCATGAAGTAGCATAGCCACGCCAAGTCACTAAACCATTATAGCGGTTTCTCAGCCAACAGTGAGGATTTCAAACTGCAATGTGCGCAACTTAATCGTATAATTCATTTAGATTGTGTGTACAATTATTTTTAATGAAATTATCTTGAAATACTTATGTTACATCATATTCCAGCAGTTAAAGGAAATATTTTTATTAAGTGCAGAGTCAAAATCTCTTAAAACAACGTTTATGGTAAAGATTTTTTGATTTCTCGGAATATGTATGAGGTTGTTTTCGCAACACTGCCGGACTATAATGTGCTCCTGGATTACCAGGTTATGGGTGCTCGACTGTAATTGAACCTGCGGGGGAGTATTAATTTTTTACCTAAGTAGAAACTATGAAGAATAAAAATGGATTCTTAACACTTTGAGACCGAGCGCCATCAATAGATGGCGCGGCGGACTCCGCCCAGGTCCGAGCGCCATCTATAGAGGACGGGCCGCTGCGCTCAGCAGTCATAAACTCGGGGGCCCCGTTCTTCCGTTTCCCTTCGCTTGGCGGTCTCGGATCTTCACAGGCATCACACTTCAGCCTTAGCCACCGCAGGGTACGCTTCGGATTCTGCTGCGACTTCTCGTGTTTTACCAGCTGTTGCGCAAACTACGACAAGGTATTTTTTTTTTAATATTCTCATTGTGTTTAAAAATATTTTTTCCCCTGCCTTTTTATATTTCTTTTTATTTACAATGACTTTTTTCTTGTTCTCATTTCCAATAGGCGGAGATAAAATTTTTAGAAAACCTTGTATTTAAAAAAAAACGTTTTTCAACAGTTTTGAGAAGGAATTGAAAGAGACGGGTAAGTTCGATTATTTTGCTTTTTAAATCAATTTTTACGGTAGTCATATATATTGTATTTACAGAAATGTTATTATGGGATTTTGTTGGTGGCCTAGTGGGTATAACGCTGGGCTAATGATGGAAGGGTCCCGGGTTCGAACTTTTACGCTAAATCTTTTCATTGTAAATAAAAATGTTTCCATTTCTGTGGGATGTGATTTTCAGCTTCCTTTTCATTTTAGAATGAAGCGATCCAACTCCCCTCAACCGTCAACCTCGCGGCAGAGGAGTATTTCTCCAGAACATTTGGGTAATTGAATTTTTGGCATAACTATTTAGTATAATACCTTTCTTATTGTATTTATTGCAATAAATATTCATTTATGCTGTATTTTCTTTCATTATTCCAGAGGTGACAGCCAAAAAAAAGAGAGGCCACAAAGCGGCTCCAGCCGGCATAACGGAGGGAGAAATAGAAAAGATTCTCGAGGATGATTCCTTCGGGGAAGACTCGTCTTCAGAGTCGTGGAGTGATTTCGGCAGTGGGGAGGAGTTTGACGACGGGGAGTCGGACGAAGCAATAACTCCAGGTAGAGGTCCAACCCCTACTCCCCACCTCTCAGAGGAGATTCCTCCACCCTCATCCCCTATTCCTTCCACTTCCCATGCACCCACCCCACCGCCCTCTTCCTCTCTTCCCACCCTCCCTCCCCAGACACCCCTTGCCTGGTCTAAGGGTGCTTGCTTGCGTGCAGCCCTTCCCTTTCGGGGAAGGGAAGCTCTTCTAACGGCACCCAGTGGAAATAATCCCATTGACTATTTCCGCTTGTTTTTCTCTGATGAATACTTCCAATTAGTAATCCAGAGGACGAACACCTACGTGGAAAACATTTTCCTAAATCAGGTGGGTGTTCAACCTCAAAGAGTTACTAATTGGAGCGAATTGACCAGGGAAGAATTCGAAGTGTTTTTGGGATTGATGTTCCATATGGGTACCGTTAGAACGAACAGGATAAGGGACTATTGGAACAGGAATACTAAATTTGATTTGCATTTTTTTCATCGCAGGATGACGAGAGATAGGTTTCTCGCCATCTTGCAAAGTCTGCATTTTGCAGAAAATGCAAATGTTGGTGATCCTGCTCCAATAGATCCCTTGTACAAAATTAGGCCCCTTCTTGACCTTTTTCACAGTATTTCGGAAAAAACATATACTCCAGACAGGGTATTATGTATTGATGAATCTATGGTATTGTGGAGGGGTCGCTTGGGGTTCAGGACATTCATCAAAGGGAAGAGGCATAAGTTTGGAGTCAAACTTTACATGCTCACTGAACCCAATGGGTATGTCCTGGATTTTATTGTGTATACGGGCAAAAAGGACCTCGAGTTGGCCGGACGAGGGCATGCAAGTAAGGTTGTCCATAAACTTATGAAGGGAAGACTACAAATGGGGTATTCATTGTTTATGGACAACTATTACAATGACGTCAATTTAGCCCGTGAACTACTCAGCAATGAGTGTTATTGCACTGGAACACTGCGTGGAGACCGTAAAGGGAACCCACCGGAAGTGATCCGGGCTAAATTGAAACGAGGTGAGACAATTTGTATGAGTACTGACACAGGGATAAATGTCATGAAATGGAAAGACAAACGGGATGTCCTCTTACTTAGCACTGAATTCGGCAACAACTTGGTCAATATTACCACATCCAGGGGTAATATTGTCCAAAAGCCCAAGGCAGTTGCCGAATACAATAGATGTATGGGGGGCATTGACCGTGTTGACCAACTCATGGCATACTATCCCTGTGATCACAAAACTTTAAAATGGTTCAGGAGATTAGGGATTCATGTGATGCATATAATGCTTCTGAATTCCTATCTCCTGTACCAAAAGTTCAGCTCGCAAAAACTGAGCTTGTACTCATACAGGTTGTCCATCATAGATGCCCTTGCCAAAGGCCAAACGAGAGAGAGTTTGCCCGTTTCACGGGGCCCTTCCATGATATCCATAGATTCTCATTTTCCGAAGTACTGTGAAAAGAGGGATGACAGAAGGGTCCAGAAACGGTGCAGGCAGTGTTCTAAGCAAGGTAAGAAGTCTGCGGTGACTACATATTGCCCTGAAGAACCTGGCCTCTGCTTGGAAAAATGCTTCCAAGACTTCCATCGGTAAACCCCTCTCTACAGCCGAAAATGTAAATATTGTAAATTGTGTACAAATTATAAATATTTGAAAATATAACAAATGTAAATATCATAAATATTGAATACAAAGTGTACCATTTTTGTATGCAATTATTTTCGTGTAAATAGATGTGTAAATATTATAAATATTTGAAAATATAAATATTGTAAATATTATAAATATTGCATATGATTGTTGTATATTTACATTTATGTCTGCGATTATGTACTTATATTTAAATATATGTAAATATATTACTAACAATTTGTAAATTGTTTTCCTAACTTATTTACTTTTTCTACATTACTGCTGACTGTTTTAGTTTCAGATATTTTTGATAGCAATGGAATAAACTATGAATGTATTAGGACATAAATATTTCGGAAAATATTCCTTGAATTTCTGTCATTCGTCCAAGTTGGTTGTTTGGGTATGCTTCGTCGGCCGGTCAAAGAGGAAAGCACCCTTGCCGGAAAGAATGGAGAGGGGAAGGGGCGGATACTCCAAGCGGCCTCGGCTTGTTCTTCCGCTGCTGGCATAACAATAGGTCCCCTCCTGCACTAAAAGTGCCCCAGCGGCCGTCCTTGAGTTAGGAGCTTATCGTAGGGCGTTCACTTACCCGTTTCAACATGAAAGGATGCCGTTCCCGGCAGCATGGAAGTGTCAAATAAGTGCGTGACGGGAGGCGTGTGGATGCGGTCAAGTTTTTGGGGGTGGGGAGGCACGTTTGGCACGTGCTCATAATGGTACATGTTTTTCGTTCTCGAACGATTTCTCGAACGTCATTTCGTTACTGTTAGAGGCACCATGATACAGAACACCCGCATCAACTCACCCGAGACCTTCCTAACCTTCGCGCGCGCACTTGAAGCTCGCTTTTGGGAGGGTGGAACTCAAGCGCTTATCTGTCATTTTGTGTAAACGCAGGTGTTTTATAATAATCGATACCAATTTACATAAAATCTTCATAAATTAGCTATCTAGATTAGCAATTAGAACTTGGTAAAACTATTGATAAAGAAGAAAAAACGAGCTTTACAAGAAAAATTTAAAAAATAAAGAATTATTATTTAAATAATTATATGTTAAATGTATTTAAATTTATCACCCGTCATTTAAAAAATTATCTCGAAAATGATTCAATTACGATTTTTTAGTAAATTCTGGTTGAAAAAGTTGCCGTACATGATATTCGTAAAATATTGCACGCGCCAAGACACTTGGACTTCGCCAGGATCCGAGCGCCATCAATAGATGGCGGCAAATAAAAATCACTAAAAAACAATAAAATGTTCGAAGTAAAGACGTACTTTGGTCACCATTGGCATAATATAACACTTTCAAGTTGAGATCACGAAAAAAAAAGTTTCGGATTTCGGAAAATTTAAAAATTTAAACTTCGGGCTGAAAGTGTTAACCAGATATGATGAAAAATTAAAGAACTCGTGGTGGACAACTGAGATCATTTGCACTGCCTCGATTCCCAAGCTATAACTATGATAGGCAAGACACAATGTGTGCTGTTCAAACTCAAAGAATTAACTTAGTAGGTAGTGACTGCTGTGAGCAAATGCTTGAGGAACTGGATAAAATTGAAAAAAAAAGTGCATAATATTATTAATAGGCAGAGCATGTCCAAGCAGTTGAAAATATCAAATTTCTAAAAATAATCATGCTACACTCATTAGATAGTTTCAATGGTTGCTAATAACAAATATAATGTAAATCGCCCTGCCATCTTCATAATTATCAATTTGTCTAAGATGTTTAATGTATTTTTTTCATCAAATATAAATAAATGAGAAGTGCTAGTGCAAGGAATTAATTATGACACTGCTCTTTTTCAGTTTATCAGTGTTTCTTATTTTTCCTTACTCCAGTAAAAGAACATGAATGTATAAGTGACAATTCTACTTTTCCCGCAATTTACTTTTTTGTTCTAGGGTCCCTGGAAAAGTGTAATTTAGGGGTTTTACTGTATATTGTAATGGTCACAGGTCATTTCCTGTTTCTTTACATTTGGTTTTGTCTGTTTTGGGACTCCCCCTACCCCATTTTGTGAGCAAGACGACCCGCACTCTTACACATTGTGAGGCTCACGAGGCCCTGAGGCATATTAGGTTTAGTTATGTGTGTGGTGGAGTCATCCTTGTGTAAAATGGAATCAATAGTTTTGTGAGTGAGATTGGCCATGAGGTGGGGGAGGTTCCCTTTCCCCCCCTCCAACATTCCCCCACATTAGTGAAGTGCATTACCCCTCTGCCCAACCAGTATATAAGGCTCGCCGGACAGTGGATTTTTTTCACTTGTGTCACTACTGGTCAGAATAGCGGTCACTACAATCCATTATCAATGGGGTCACGACGACTCATTATCAACTGGAACAGAACAAGGGTGGAGCTCGAGAGTAAGGAACAATGGAGCAGAATTCCTGTAATGCAAGTATTCAAGAGGGGCATTCACGTCAACAATTCATCACAATGGCTGAAAGTAGTAGGCCATTCTCATCTATTTGATGTATAGTCACGCGGTGAGCACCCACGGATTGCCACAGCAACAGCCACCACAGATCCTGAGATGCTGGGGATGCAGGATCCCTTCGATGCCCTGATTGGAATCCACGGGCCCTACGCTGCCAGACGACCTGGGTGCCATCATCATCACCTCTTCATCTTCGTCTGCTCGAATGTCCAATTGTCCTATCGCATCCTACGAGTACCGTGATCTTCAGGAGGTGGGAGCGCAATGGATTGAGGGCTGCTGGATAACCCATAGCTTGATCAAATGGACGCGACGGCAACCGAGATGACGGTGGTGAGCGGGAAATGGAGCCCAGGTGCCGTCTGGCGGCAGGAGGTGGGGGCTGCAAGCAGTGGAAGGAGAAGCCGGAGATATATAACGGAGGACATTCTAGTTCATTGGTTCGCAAAGTGGGCGCTACCGCCCCCTGGGGGGCGTTGCTTTAATCTAAGGGTGAAAAATAAAAAAGGAGGTGACAGGGGGGGCTGGAGACAGGGTGTCCACTGAATGGTAACCATAAACGATTGTCTTTGGCAACCATCCTTCACTATGTTGAAACTACATTGCTCTCCACCTTCTCCAGAGAAGTTTTTCTACGAACCACACACATTGTGACCTCACTTTACATTGTAATGTAAGACGTTGGAAACGTAGTAGGTGTGAAGAAAAAACAAAGTAGGTGAGAAGGATTTCGTGGAATTTGAAATAATGAGGCTGCATTCTTGAATTCCGACCTGAAGACGCCAGCTGTAATGCTGGTAAAACTGTCATCACCAATGAGCAACATACGCTGTGGAAACACGATAATGCAGCCTCCTTGTTTGAAAATACATTGTTTTAATGTTTTTCGTTATTGTTATTGGCAATTTTCTTAAAACATTCCACTACTTAAAGATCAAATCCACTTCGCATACAAACATTCAATTTTAAATGGTGATTAAATTTTATTTTTAACAAAATTAAAAAACTAAACCCTTGTTTCAGAAAAATAATGGCAGGTACTGAAATATCAAAGAAGAAATGTAAACAATAACACGTGAATTATCTTAAGTATGGGTTAATAGAATCGTCTACAAACAAGCACAAGCCAATGTGCTTAATATGCAAAAAGATGTTTCCTAATGAAGCGATGAAACCTTCCAGACTAGGTGAACACTTGAAGAAGGCACATCCTGACTAAGAGCAAAACAATTTAACATTTTTTTCAATCTCTTTGTGGCATATTGCTAAATCGTCCAATGTTGTCAAGTACATTGTGCAATACTTCAAAGCAAACCTCTGACGGTTTGCATGCATCATATAATATTTCAATGTTGATTGCAAAGTCCAGAAAGCTACATACAATTGGTGAAGAACTCATATTTCCAGCAATAAGGGAAATCCTGAGTACTGTTCTACATAGATCACCACATGATATATTAAAGAGTATTCCTCTGAGCAACACTTCAGTGCAAAGGTGCATAGATATGTTGTGCAGAATATTGAGGACAACTGAATTTGCATTGCAGTTAGACGAGTCAACTTTGCCAGGCAATGAGTCCTTGCTTCTAGCTTACGTTCGCTTTATCAAAGATGCTTTAGTTTAGCTCAGGAGTTGTTGTTTGCAAGACAATTGGAAACAGACACAAAAGGGGAGTCAATATTTTGTGTTGTTGAGCTGTTCTTCAAGGACAAGGAAATTCCACTTAGCAACATACTTGCTATTGCGACGGATGGAGCTCCATCAATGACTAGAGATGGGAAAATTACCGTAATTTTCATCTGAGGTAAATTACCGTGGTAAATTACGGTAATTTTCAAAAATTACCGTAATTTTCCAGTAATTTTCAGTTTTAAGCATTAAACAGAAAATGTATGGTTAAATAAGAATGCCAATAGCAAAAGGGAGAGGATACGATGTTTAAACCATACCTAATTTAACATTAATCTATTAGAAATTTTCAAAATTGTAAAAAGAAATACAGCAGCAACACGCAATCTGGCTTTCTTTTGTCAAAGTATGAAAAATTTTAAAGAAGAATATTCGACTAATAATTACTCAATAATGTTATAATTTAAGTAAAATATGCCAAAAATGAGTTGAACATTCCTAAATTTATAATTAAACACGTCAGAAATGTGGACTTAGCTTAAAAGAACATCTTGGGAATTTATCTGTATGAAAAATTATCTCAAACATAGGTGAATTATCTTGAAAATTACCGAAAATTACGGTAATTTTCAAGGGGCGCGGTAAATTACGAAAAATACCATGGTAATTTACGAAAATTACCGTGGTAATTTTCAAAGTTGCCCATCTCTATCAATGACTGGTCGTTACTATGGGTGCATTGCATACTTGAAGAAATATGTACCAAATGTCTTCACTATTCATTGTGTCATTCACCGACAACACCTGGTTGCCAAGAAACTCAGTGATCGCCTCCACAAGTCATTACACACTGTAATTACTGCAGTTAACAAAATCAAATCCCATGCTCTTAACGATCGACAATTTCGGGATTTGTGTTTAGAAAAATATGACATTTTTAACGTTTGTTACTACACAATGAAGTTCATTGGCTAACCAAGGGAAACTGTTTAAGGTGCTTTTATAATCTTTTTGATACTGTCGTCGAGATTTTGAAAAGAAAGGTGCTATACTCAGTAACAAACTTAAAGATATCAGACATGATATTGCGTATTTAGAACTATTCGCGAAGTTCAATGAACTGAAATTAGAACTGCAGGGAAATGAGATCAACGAGATCAGAGATTTAGGCAGTATCTGGTATCTACTTTTATTTCAAAATTAATAATATTCAAACGCAATGTAGGCCGCCGTGTACTACACCGATTTCCCTCCCTGCATGAGCTAGAAGAGAAAGCTGGTATAGGTGATGATGATCTGAAAGAATTTTGTGATCATTTAGACACAATGCATCAAGATATGTCTGAACGATTTAAGGATCTCCTTTTGATGGAAGTTCCAGATTGGGTAATTAATCCATTTTTAGATATTGAGAAACCTGGGGTCCAAGAGGAAGAATTGACTGAAATACAACATGATATTGAACTGAAATCGAAGTTAAGGAAAAACTATCAAGGAGTTTGGTTACAGAAGGAAGTTTACGATCGCTATCCTAGACCATGGACGGTGGTAAAACAATCCTAATTGCTTTCCTAACTTATGATTTGGTGGAACACTGTTTTAGTGCAGTCATTCAACTTATTTTGAAGCAAAGAAATCACCTTCAGGTCCGTGAATGAGGCGATTTAAGACTCTTGCTATGCACCTTTAAACCGGACATTGAGAAATTTGTATCATCTCATCAAGCTGATCCATAACATTAAAACTTTATTTGTCTATAATTTGTTGCTAAATTCCACTCCAAAACTTTTCATAAATGGCTTTAAGAACTTGAAAACTATAATGAATAGTCGCTTAATTTGTTTAACTAATTTAAATTTAACATTTATTGGTGACTCTGATTCCACAAATTAGAAATATTCATAGGACCATGAAAAGATAAAGTGTAATTATAGAGAGCAAGTGAAACTTTTTTAATTTATGTATTTAATTATTTTTTTTGGATAGTTTATTTTTATCCAATGTATATAATCGCAGTTCCTTTATTTCTATATAAAACCCCCCTTGTCTATCTGTGTGCATACAAGTCCTGAGATATTTATTGTATTTTAAATAAATATCAGATTAATCACTATTTTATTTTATTAACTCCCTAATTTGATCTAGTAGTCTTTCATTTTTATGACAGTTTTTAGGATTACGGGTGGGTATAGGCTTGTGGAACCAAGGTGGCTCGAAAAAGTTTGGAAAACACTGCTCTAGTTATTTACTGTTGAAACTAGTTAAGACCAAGTATATCCAACTGATTGTAGCCAGTCAATTCTAGTTTACAAAAAGCCTAAGAACAACCAATAGGAACATGTTAATTCTAGCAGAAATGTGTGATGCTTGAATTCATTCCAGTTAAAGCCAAGCCCATTAATTCTAGTTGTTTCCATTTGATGCAATTAAGAGCTAGTTAAGCCCCATTAAATCTATCTGAGTGAGACCTGTTCCACTTCATCCCTGTTAAAACTGGCTGAAATCGGTCAGTTAAATCCTTTAAGTTCCAGTTGAAGAGTTGTTAAAACTAAGGAAAATTGGATATAAAAAAGTTAATTATAGCTAGATTCAACTGGAATTTTTACCAGGGGTATGACACAAGACTATTTATCCAGCAATAGAAGGAAGGATGAAAATATACACAAATATTACTACATCTAACTAAAATTGTAATAGGATACAGAGACTTGAGAACTTACCAGAAGATAATAAACAAGGAAAAATAATATGAGAACTTACCCGAGGAGAATAAACAAGGAAAAAGATGTTTGTGCAAGAGCAGGAAAGATACAGGAAAGCATCAAATCCTTGACTGCCCACACTACAAGAAGAAAGGAAGTAGTTGGAAACACTACTCGAAAGCTAGCCACCAGAATCAATGGAACAAATCGGAAGTCACCAAGGGAGAAAGGAAGTAGCTGACAACATAGCTTGCTTCCCAAAACCACATCTGGCGATTGAGGAGTAAAGAAGACAGGAGAAGAGGAGGAAAAAAGATGAAAGAACAAAGACGACCAAATGTAAAGCTCGATGAAAAAGAATAATAGGTAGATTTGTGAAGTAAGAAAAGAAGACTACCCAGAGGAAAACAGAAAATATTAAATAAATGCAAAAAAATTTCATTAACTGACTAAAAACTAATAATATTTAACTTATGTTTGCTAATTGGGGTAAAGATTTCAGGAACCCCAAAACTTATCGAAATGTATTACAATATTTCGCAATTAAAAGTGCAAAAAAATGAGTGACAGAATTTGACTTCTGCTGAAAATATTGCTGTTTGCATATACAATATAATATGCATAATAATGTTTATTACTCAACAGAATTAGACAAACATTAATCTTAACAACATGAGTAATTTTAGGTAGCCTAAAAGGAGAACCTATCCTAATATCCCTGAATTGTCAATAACAATTATTCAGGTACCATTTCTTGGACCACGGCGTCTCTGATGTTCCTCGTGGAAGCCCAGTTGGTCATCTGAGGCAGGAAATTCAAGTGCTTGAAGGTGACGTACTCAGGCCCAATCCAGACTGCCTTGAGGTGGTGGTTCAAAGGATTCATACGATACCGAAGTTCAGAGCCTGCATGAAAGAGATGATTGAGAGTAATCATAAGTAGCAAATGCATCCCACAGGGGGCATATTGTACAAGAGTCAACAGAGGTCTGAGAAATGGAGGTCCTCTCAATTATCATGGAGAGTTCTGAAGAGATTTGAGTCAACACTTACAACTTACTACTCTCACTCTTCCTCTCACTACAATACAAAAAACACGCACACTCTCTCTAATTTTCCAATCTCTTTCAATCATCCAGTTGATGACAGGAGGTGCTGCCCTCTTTGTCGGCATTGAGGGTGAGATTTGGGTGGGGAGGTGGGGAGTTTCAGTCGTGTTGGATCTTTTCAGGACACCTGAGTCAAGGCGAGGATTAGCCAAAGAGGGAGGAAAATAGAGGAAGAAGGGAGGAATATTTTTCTTTTGAACAAACTTGTACACGGCGGAATGAAATTAAGGAAGGGTCCCGGGGGTGTAAAGGAAGGTGGTGGAGGAAGAAGAGGGGGAGGATGAAGGAATTCAGAGAAAGACTAATGGGATTTATTCATAACCTGAGGGACAAAAGATCTCAAGGTCCATATCATTGCAGATTCAATCGTAAGAACTTTGACTAATGAGACATGATGGGGTAGGGAGTGAAGAATTGGCAATGTAAAACAGTTGTCTAAGGTTTTTGTTTCAAGACTTTCGCAGCTTTTTTGATAAATGATGATGTTTTCAGGGTATGCTGCATAATGTTCATTTTAAAAACTCGATTTCTCTTGATGACGCTTCCAGTGGGAGAAGCGAAACGTTGAGTTTTTCAAAATGAACATTACGCAGCATATCCCGAAAACATCATTATTTATAGTTGTCAAAGGTCTCGTGCAAAGGTGGGGACTGGCAAGGTAGAGGACAGATCATTGCACCTGCATGGGTGATTGTTCTATCTGACATTCAGCAGTGTAATGCATTCACCAATGCAGAGCGAGGGGCAATGGCTACATTGAAATACATCAAATAAGCTGGAGGTGTCGCACGAGCCAGTGGCTTAAATCATGAGCAGGGTATCTACATTTGTACTCTGTAAGGAGGATAGAGAGAGGAAGATTTTACGTGATTTGCAGAGAGTCTTTTGAAGCCCTGCGTATTTGGGCAGACAGTGTCATCAATGCTCCACACAAGAGAATGATAGGTGCAGAGAAGATTGGCTTAGTTCTGTGGACGTTTGGAGAATACTGAGGGACATTTAGATGAGAGATGTGACGGTTGTATGAACGCTATATTGATACCCACATGTTCATAAACTATATTTTTAGTTCAGTAAAATCCTGGGTGGACTGGTGCTGCTCGTGGCATATCTCACCCCTACCTATATATGTACCACCTTTCATATCTCACCATGCCTGACGTCCACCATTCACCAATGTTGCTCAACCTTGCTCCGCGACTTTTCTCCCATTGAAGCCTCCCCAGAGATATCAGAGAAGTGACACAATGGGAGGCCTAGCACAGTGCAATACAGAGGAAGATTACCTTTTTCTATCACTGTGCTGAGGAGAGACCTGCAAGCCATCGCTGATGAGTAGGAGGTGGGGGGGCAGGGGGTGATTACCACCATGAAGGATGTCTGATGTTGGTTAGAAGAACAGAACAATATAGATCAATTTAACTTTTGTGGGGCTAAAAGTTTTCATTTGGACAAAGTCATAATTTTTCTAAATGGTATAAAGGGACCTGGAGAATACATAAGGGCCTTGAATATTTTCCTATTTCTTTGTATTGATACGGAGATGAGGATTGTTTTGAGTTTTATTCCCAGGGACAGGTAATCAGGATATATATAAACTAATGCGATGCAAGTTTTGGGAAGTGCATAGATATCATGTATAACATACAACCCTATAATTTGAAGTATATTCCAGAATAATGTCCAACAATATTCTCAGGAGGGCGATGGATAGTTCCGGATTTGATTACCTCAGATGGAACACAGGTAAAAATATGGATCCAATCGATTCGATCATGGTGAAAGGTGTACACGTCGAGCTTCACATACAACCTCATAATATGTATCCAATTTATATTGACCAAGAATATTCTAACAGGCAGGCAGAGTATGGTTTTGCATATTTAAGGAACAAAATTATTGAAGGCACATTCATATCAAGTTGTTTAAGTCATGCATGTTCGAATGGGAGAAACATGTTTCCATCTATTTTAGTTTGTTGCAAACACATGTACAAAAGGGGAAAAATAATTCGTGGTAATTATTGTATATGTTACTAATGTCTTCCTACTGATGGAAAGTTAAGTTTGGACTCCGTAAGTTTGTAGAGTATTAAGTGCGAAGGAGATAAAGCATAAGGCCAGAGTCATGCACCAAATTTTACTACATACAAATGAAAGCCATGCTTTAAACTCGAAAAAACCTTAATTAAAGGTGTGGGATAAATTCTCTGGAATATTACCTGCAGCATCTTCTTTTAAGCAGAGTGTAGGAGATAAACTACATATTTCCATCTTTGCAGTATTTTAGACAAATAATTGAGCTTGACAAAGTTAGGCCTCAGTAAGGGTCACATTTACCTTATTTAATCTGTTTTTTCATAATCATTCACTATAATTATAATTTTCCATAAAATATTTTCAGAGCTCCATATTTCACAGAATTTATGCTGAATATTTGGACCCGATAAACTGTGGAAGGAAAAATTTACAGAAATCATCGTTTATGTATTACGAGCTACGACACTGAGTATCATCATAGTTTGTATTTGAAGCCTTTTTCAGCATTCTGATAGAGGACCACTGGTAATTTTTTCATTTAAATAATTCTTCATGAAAGGAATTGCAACCAATTTCCCTTTTTTTTGCTGAATTTAAAAGTGAAGGATTCGGGAAAATATATATTAAATTACATGGAATAAACTGTACTAGGTAGTCCTGTGGGAGGCGGGCCCTAAATTTGTGGGGATGCACGAAGTCGCACAACCGACCAAAGGCAAGAGGGCGTAACTAAGCGTCGCTAGAATTCAGTCAATTTCATTCATCCGTGGATCTCCGTTGTGTCAATATCGTGAATCTGCTCACAATATTTCCTAAATATTGCGGGCTCATTTGGTGCTCTTTCCATTTCCCATTTTCTCCATCTTTAAATGCCCTTTTTTCCCTAATACCTTGTACATATTTCTTTCACGTTGTCACCTGATTACATGTTCTTATTTTTTTATCATCAAATTATTACTAACTTTACCTTAGGATAATATTTGCTCGACTACAAATCCAGTTTTAAGCATAAAATCCAAAACTTTTAGAGTATTTTGTTGAGGTTTAGAAATATGTAATATAGATATATTTTTGCCAAGAACTGGTGCTGATATACCTACATTAAATTTCCTATTATCCATACATGATTTTTTGTTTCTTAAATGGCTTCAAATACAAACTATGATGATACTCAGTGTCGTAGCTCGTAATACATAAACGATGATTTCTGTAAATTTTTCCTTCCACAGTTTATCGGGTCCAAATATTCAGCATAAATTCTGTGAAATAAGGAGCTCTGAAAATATTTTATGGAAAATTATAATTATAGTGAATGATTATGAAAAAACAGATTAAATAAGGTAAATGTGACCCTTACTGAGGCCTAACTTTGTCAAGTAAGCCGATATTTTCCATGATCTTTAGAAAATAATCTGACACAGGATTTTCATATTTAAATTCAAGTGGAGCTTAAGTACCTGCGCCCTTTTCATGCCATTCAAATTTACCTCATAAAATGTAATTCTTTTCCTTGCTTACACAAAAGGAACGTGTCACGTTTACATTGCCATCTGCTCTACTATTGCACTAGACGATGAGCGATGGAAGAAACTTCTAGAATGATTTTAAGTTTTTTTCAAATGATAACCAATCATAAAGACTAAAATGTTACCAACGATAAGTGTACTGTATCGCATAAGTGCTTTTATTGCTGTGGCCTCACATGGGGGAGAATTCAACCCAAAGGAAAAGGGAGTTTTTCTTCGCCCACAGTCCGATGCAGAAGATCCTGAGATCACAGCTTGTACCCTAAACTTTGCAACTTCTTGATTAATCTGTAAACACAGGAGTGTAGACATAGACTACAATGTATTAATTTCCCTCTGGGTGTAGAGGGTCTCTCTCAGTCGCCAGCATGTCTTATGCCAGAAAAAATGGCAAGTGAGAAAAGAAAGTGAAACGGGCTTCCAGTAAACCACGGATAAGGGCAATGTGTATGCTTAGATTGGCCAAGGGAGGTAGGAAGGAAGTAGGGGAGGGGAATTGGTGGAGGCGATGGGACTAGTAAACGCATAAGTCAGCCACTCTATGAAACCAGTCATTGCGGAGTAGGGTGTAATGGAAATACGAATACATACAATGACTTAGTCGCTGCTAAAAGGATTCACGATCAGGTGAAGAGAGCCCTCGTCGAGTCATTAAAGAAGTCTAAACTGACGTATTATGTGCAAAATAATGATATATTTTGTTTTTTTCACATAAATTACGAACACTATAAGAAATAAAAGTGAAATAAAACCGGATAATCAAGAGTTCACTGTACATCAATAAAATACTGAACTATCGTTTCCGACTGCCCTCATGGGAATTTTATTTAGTGTACGCACGAATTATTGACATTAATTTAAAGATTTCCAGCTTTGATGGAACATCATTGTATAACTTCCCGAGAATAATAACAGTTCCCGTAAATTTCCACTCATTGGACATGAGTGATTGGTAATGATTTTTCGGATTATTCGTTCTCCCGCATTCATCGTTTTTTTCATCCATCCCCAGGAAAAATGCTAAATCAAGGTTCCACTGTACAAGAATAATGACGTCAGATACCCCCATTCCAAATATTTTGAGCCCTTTCTGAAATTATGATTGGAGGATGGGCAGGTTGCAGAAACCAATTTCAAGAAGTCCTCTGTCAAAATCAGATTTGAGTTTCTTAGAAAAAAGCCTAACAACGACTTCGTTTACACTGGGGCCGTCGCAAGAGACCCTGAGCATTTTCCCAAAGTACAGTGAACCATTTTCAGCAGTACAACAAATTTACTGAAACAATATTTCAGCAGTGACCCTGCCAATGAATGAAGTCCGTATGTGACACAAAACTACCCTTTTTTCTTTTCAGAGTAGAACCTGATGCCAACCTGCAGTTCCTTAAAACGTTTCTCATTAGTTGTCTCGTCATAACAAATTGTAATATGCACAATCCGCCATGTTTATGGCCACATGGCAGCTGCGAGGAACTACTAACAATATGATCGAACATTCACCATGCCAAGAACATGGCATTTTAGATTGTTCAAAGCCGGAAGTACGTATCGTCCGAGCATTCTAGAAATTTCCTGACAGTTAACAATGCCACCAATTCCACAAATAAGCCACCTTTGTCCTTGCTAAAGACATCCCCTTTGGCACGTGACCTTCCCCGAACATTCCTATGAAGGTGTCCATGATGCCATCACAGGATGCAGCTGCGAGGCTGGACTGGACACACTTGATTGCCCAAATTAGTTTGCAAATTGCACAAAGGTGACTGTTTTCCGCAGGACTGGATTTTGTTGTAGTATAGGCTCGTATTTGCCAGAAAAGTGAGCATTTTTTCAAAATACTGAGAAAAGTGACCCGGTTTTTGAATAAGTGAGTAAAAGTGAGAATAGTGAGTAAAGAGATGCTCTCCAGGTTGTGGGAATTGGAGGAATTTCCTGCGCAGCCCCGGAGATCGCCTGATGATGACCGCTGTGAGGAACTCTTCAGGGAAATGGTGTATCGCAACAAAGACAGACGTTAAGTGGTAAAACTACCTTTATTCGACACACCACACTATCCAGGCTCCAGACACATAGCTGTTTCGGCATTTCTGAAAGCAGAAAGTTGCCGGCAAAGGCAACCTACACTAAACATTGACTATATCCACTTCATGGAAGAGTACAAGAGACTAGGGCATATGGTGGCAGTCCCACACAAAGACATCAACAACCAACAAAAAGGGAGGAATCAGGTGAAATCTTAGTTCTTATTATCAACAACCAATCTTCATATGTATTACATGCCACACCACAAAGTTATTCACAATGACGGAACTAAAAAAATGAGGGTGGTATTCAATGCATCCCGTTCCTGTACCTCCGGGTACACTCTTAATTACTATGTATTTAAAGTCTGGTCCTAAACTACAACTTGATTTGCCCATGATTTTAACAAATTGGAGATTTTATAGATTTGTATTTCCTGCTGATATCGTCAAAATACTCAGGCAAATTCTCGTGTAGGAGGATGATGCTGACTACCAACGAATCATCTGGAGGTCAGACTCCACACAACCCATTGGAGACTATAATCTGTCAACCGTTACTTATGGCACAGCTTCAGCACCCTATCTTGCCATCAGGATGCTACTACAATTGGTGGAGGATGAGGGAAACCGGTTACCGGAGGGATCCGCGATTCTCCGATGCCAAATATATGTCGATGATATATTTTCAGGTGGAGATACCATAGAGGATGCAGTAATTAAGCGAGATCAGCTAATTGAGATCCTTGCTTCTGCTGGATTACCATTAGGAAAATGGTCGTCAAATTCAAAGGGGTTACTTATCAGTATTCAGAGTCGCTCTTCAGAGGAAAAGAATATTGTTTCTTCAGAAGCTGTACCTATGCTAGGTCTCAAATGGTCGCAAAAGATGGACTATTTTTCAATCAAAGTTAACTGGTTAACCTCTATTTCAGTCATTACTAAAAGGACAATTTTATCCCAGGAAGCAAAACTGTTTGATCCTCTGGGATGGCTATCCCCTGTTTTAATCAAAACCTAATTACTTCTTCAGGATTTATGGATATCTGGGTTGAACTGGGATACTCCAATTACCGGCAAGCTCAGAGACGACTGGTTCTTGCTAAGAAATCAGCTACTAGCCCTGCAGGAGATGAAAAGTCCCACGATGGTTTGGAACCAACACGACAGATCATTGGCAACTTCATGGATTTGCAGATGCTTCGGAACGAGCTTATGCAGCAGCAGTTTACTATTGACCTAGAGAAGGTACTGCAAAACTTATTTTTGCTAAAGCCAAGGTGGCTCCCATAAAGACAGTCAGTCTTCTGAGGTTGGAATTATGTGCAGCATTATTACTTTCTCGAGCGATAACTTATATTCTTTCTGAATTGTTATTTAAGCCAGATGAGATAACTGTTGGACTGATTCCAAAGTATGTAGTCTTATGTTGGCTCAAGGGACACCCATCCAATTGGAAGTCATTTGTAGCCAATCGAGTGAGTGAGACCCTTGACAAAGGTCCTTATGCTCAATGGCACCATGTTAAATCAAGTGATAATCCCGCAGATTGTGCAACTCGAGGATACACATCAGAAAAACTCTGTGAATCACTTGTGTGGTGGAATGGACCAGAGTGGATTTCTCTTGATACCCAAGAATGGCCGTACACTGATTCAGATTCATTATACACAGACATTGAGCAAAAATCAAAATTTTAGTTTGTACTTCTGTTGCCGACAAACCCTTCAAACACCACTTTGAACGATTTTCGTCTTGTTCAAAAATCTTTCGCATTTTAGCATATTGTGGTCGGTGGTTTCTACCTGTCCATGAAAGAAATCTTCAATGGCTAACCACAGCTGAATTGACTAAGGCTAAGACAGTTCTTTGGAGGAATGTGCAATGGGAATACTTCAAAGACGACATAATATGCATTCAGAAGGTCAAGAATTTACCAAAGGGAAGTGGTTTAAGTCATTTGTCCCCATTCTTGTGCGAAAAAGGCCTGCTTAGGGTAGGAGGTCGTTTGCAATATTCTTCATTGTCTTTTGAAGAGAAACACCCAATTACTCTTCCTAAAAAGAGCAAATTTACTAGGCTACTTGTAGAGGAAATTCACACATATACACTTCACGGTGGTCCATAGCTAATGCTCAGCTATGAAGTAGATATTGGTGGATATTTGGAGGCAAAAGGTTGATCCAGTGCGTTTTTAGAAATTTTGTAAAGTGTACTAGATTTTCTGCCATACCCCCCACTCAGCAGATGTCACCACTACCTGCCGTATGGTTGACCCCACAGAGAGCATTAACTTACACTGGACTGGATTATGCTGGACCTTTATGGTTAAGGGCCTCAAAGTGTAGTGGCATCAAATCTCACAAAGGTTATATAGCGATATTTATTTGTATGGTTACCCAAGCGATTCATTTAGAAATTGTCACAGACTTAACCACACAATCATTCCTAGCTGCTTACCATCGATTTACAGTCCTACAGACAGGACCTTGTACAGATATATTGCTACTACATTTAGAGGAGCTTCACAAGAACTTATTATTAGAACATATTATCAATTATTTTCAAAAATCTCTTGTTTGAGTGCTGAAAATGCTTCACAAATAGCCAAAGATGGAACAACCTGGTCCTTTATTCCTCCAAGGGCCCCTCATTTTGGTGGTTTGTGGGCAACTGCGGTACGGAGCTTCAAATATCACTTGAAACGAGTTTTAGGTGACGAAAAGCTAACATATGAAGAGTTACTTACCTTGATTTTGCAAATCGAAGCTTGCCTGAATTCTAGGCCCCTGACAGCCATTAACAGTGAATTAAAGGACTTTACAATTCTAACTCCAGGTCACTTTTTGATCGACTCATCATTCTTATTTCGGAAGAGATATCCTGACCTCACATATATTCAGTGTTCGCAGTATCATCTGAACAATCATGGTAAACACAAATATAGGATTTTCGTTGCAATCATTGTAATTTACTACAAGCTATATAAACATAAAGCGCTATTAAGTGAAAAGTGGGCATTTGCACCATGGATTCATCTGTCCTCAGACCTAATTATTTCATTGCAAATGCGCTTAATATCGTTAGGTGGCTTCGCTAACTTTACCGCTGAACTTTGTGAATGCAGCATCTGCAAACTAAACGTGCTGTTTGGTTATTAACGATAACAACAGTTGTCGTCATCAATAATAATTGAGTACGCATTAGCGTTAGATATCATATGTAATTTCTTGGGAGGCGGAATAGGTGGAAAATAAACTATTTTTACAATAAATGATCACTAGTTCTCTACGGCATGAGCTAAAATGAGTGGCAGGATAAAATTACCCTGTAAGTTATGCAACCAACCAGTACATATTTAACTTTCCATGGAATGCCTACCCTGTTTAGCACGTTTTCCTGGTTACCACGTTCAGAATCCCGGATCCCTTCAAGAACGTGCTAACGAGATTCCACTGTATATACAGTCGGATCCGGATTTAATGTCTTCGCATTTAACGTTTTTCCACATTTAACGTTCATTTTTTGAGGTCCCGATTCATTCCCTATAAAAACAATTAAAAATTGTCCTCATTTTGCGTCTCCGCATTCTGCGTTTTTCCGCATTCTAGGTTGTAAAAAATTATCCCGCACAAGATTTTTTACCCAATTTAAGGTTTATTCATGATGATTCATGCAAATGATTATCCATACATCAGTGATGACTATCACCAGTATTAGTTTTCAATAGGTCGACGATCCTTAAGGTTTCGCTTTAAGATACTTGTATATGTACAATGAATGAATGTATAATGAACATACCAACACTAAGATATTGTATGCTCTTGGTAATACATACATAAATGTAAAACCGCATTTTCCCCGATAGTAAGTTTAACTCAATGATGATATGCCATATTACGCAGTTGAAATCGTCGAAATTTTCCCGGGCGCTGTGTAGAAAAAATGAATGTCAAACTGCACGCCATGTGAGAAACTTGCATGTGCAACAGCAGCTTAATTTCTCGGAGCTACAAATCATAATTGATAGCTAAATAAGGCATTCTCATTATGTCGTACCATCTTTAATATTCTCATAATTGGAAAGTATCAATATTTTGCGAAATGAAATGTCTATCTTTCGTTCGTCTTTAATGATGATTTTTCGAGTTCATAGCCGCCTACACCTCGCTTTTACAGAATAAAATGGGTAGTAAAAATGCATCGAGACCACTGAGAAATGCGCAAAAATGGAATTTTTAACGTTGATAACCATCCACACTAACATTCCCAGTGGGAATTTTCCTTAAATCCATTTTTCTTAGGAAAATTGCCAACATCTATTAGGTGCCACAGTGACGACAGTAAAATTTAACCCCAAAAAATGCCGACGTTAGCTTCATGCCATTATTAAGTTACGGCCACACAAAAAAAGGCGGGAGGGTTGAACTACAATGTGTTTTACCTGAAGGTTCAAATTACAGCATGTACGAGTTAGGGTTGGATGGTCGGTAGTAAGGTTTTAGTTAGTTGCGTAACAGATTTAAAAAATACAATGTATCGTATAGCCACATTTGAGGCCAGTGAGAAGTGGCTCAGAAAAGAGAGTTGGCGACTTCTTTGAAAATCATATGTTCCACAGCAGTCGAGTCAGCAGTGTTACAAGAAAAAACTCTTCAACAAGACCACTGATCGACTAGTACCAGTCTCCTGGGTGCTATTGGTTTATAGAGAGCAGAGAAAAATTATTGAGGAGGTGGATGAAAATCCTCACTTAAAGAGAATTGACTAGGCCAGCGGTTCCCGAACTGGGGGTCGCGACCCCCAGGGGGATCGCGGGCCGTTCGGAAAGGGGTCGCGAGGGCCCGTTCAGCCTCACTTTTTGTAGCCGTGTAGCCTGCAAAATTCCGGAATTGACGATAAAAGTACGGTCTGGGAATGTACAGGTGTTTCGCAATTCAAAACGGGCAAGTGAGGATTGTAATTACTTTAAAAACAATATCATTTGAATGTACACATTGTTTGTTATTTTTAGGGGGTCGCGGCTAAAACATATGGGCTAAAATGGGTCGCGGAAAGAAAAAGTTTGGGAACCGCTGGACTAGGCGAAGAAGCTGTTCATGCCAGTAACAACATTGAACAACATCATAATGAAAAGGGAAGCAATTTTAAGAGAATTCACAGCATTGGGTGTTTTATCTAAGCGTCGTAAGCACTCAAAAAAGTCCCCGTTTGAGGAACTTAAAAAGTAGCTGTTCAGAAATATAATTAGTCTCTCCTAAAAGTTTTAAAATTGATATTGAATTCCTGAGTAGTCAGAAGGCTAATGCATTGTATTTTTTGTTAAGGCATTTTCATTTTTGGTTCATTTTTTATTTATTTTCATTTTGTCACTGAATCCAACCTTCTTTGGGAAGAGCATATAAAACTAATGAAAATATTCTATTGTTTTATGAGACCCCTTTCAGTGACTTGAAATTATATTTTCTTTTCGTAGAAAGCTGTTCTAATCATTACAGACCCTAAAACCTCAAAAAAATGACAAGTCCTCATTTAGTGTTTATCCGCATTTAGTGTTTTAAATTTTGTCCCCCCTGAAAAACCTTAAATCAGGATTCTACTGTATTCACCCTGTGTCGCTAAGTACTGCCGCGATCATGACCTAACCTAGAGATTCACCTATGGCAATTAGAGATGGGCCACTCTGAAAATTACCATGGTGATTTTCGTAAATTACCACGGTATTTTTTGTAATTTACCGCACCCCTTGAAAATTACCGTAATTTTCTAGGTAATTCACCCATGTTTGAGATAATTTTTCATACAGATGAATTCCCAACATGTTCTTTTAAGCTATGTCCACATTTCCTACGTGTTTAATTATAAATTGAGGAATGTTCAACTCATTTTTGGCATATTTTACTTAAATTATAACATTATTGAGTAATTATTAGAAGAATATTCTTTTTGAAAATTTCTCATACTTTGACAAAAGAAAGCCAGATTGCATGTTGCTGCCGTATTTCTTTTTACAATTTTGAAAATTTCTAATAGATTAATGTTGCATTAGGTATGATTTAAACATCGTATCCCCTTCCTTTTGCTATTGGCATTCTTATTTAACCATACATTTTCTGTTTAATGCTTGAAACTGAAAAATACAGGAAAATTACGGTAATTTTCGAAAATTACCGTAATTTACCGTGGTAATTTACCTCAGATGAAAATTACCGTAATTTTCCCATCTCTAATGGCAATGCAACCAGCAAAAAACCTACAAACAACTAATCACAAAAAACAATCTTTTTTCCAGTCCCAACTACTTTGTTACGTGGAGGTTTCACTGAATAGAAATGGAAGTGAATTCCTACAGACCAATGGTTTCCAAAATTGACCCGATGTACCCACTCACTCTTTTCACCAATCGCAACATTATTCTAATTCAACCTGATGTGAATGACCTCAAATCGTTAATAGATAACATGGTAATGGATCACACCCTCTCAAATATAAAATTTATTACTGGAAAACTGAAAATCTCAACCAACAATTCAGAAGAATCTCATCACACTTGGCTGAAAACATCACCGTGAGTTCTGTGAGAACTTTAGGTTTATGTTTCCCCCCAAGATAAAAAAGGTAATTCCCCTCCAAAACAATATGTATCCCCTGCATCAGTGCATTCAACCACTCACTTACCTTCCTCCACAAGTTCTGTCAACTTGGCAGCCTTGATGCTTGCCATCTTCACCCCGTAGATTGTCAATAATCCCATGTGGAACACATGCTCTTTCTTGCAGCCCACCCGTTGGCACTGAAGGATACCACTCTTCTCCTTCATGAACAAGACTTTCCCTATCCCAATCTCAGTGTTTGCAACCTCCGATACTTTGTCCGAAGCCAAGGATTCTGTGGGTGTTGTTTTTCTCGTGGTTCTGGCAGAAGCAGGTATTGTTGCACATGTCACTTCACTCCCCACAACAGGAGGTGAACTATGCTTCACGTAGTGTTCGCTAAGCCTCTGTTGAAGATATGCCTCATACCTCCTCCTCGCCCGACCGAACCAGCAGCAGTTTCTGCAAGTCCAATTGCTGACCTCACAGAAGCGGTTTTCAATTTTCTTGGAATTCTGTCAGAGACAAGTGATAAAAACACAAGCTTTACCCAGAAGGCAGTGCTAACCAAGAGTGAAGGTGGACTAAAGCTATCATTTTACCTAATCCCTCTCTATACAAGCAAGGGAAGGGCATTACATACATACATACATTTTTTATTGGACATTAAGCAAGATACATCTGCAATAGTCTTCGTCATGGTTAAGGACAACACAAACAAAATCAGAATACTATATCATTGATATTGCACGTAAGATATTCATCAATAGAATAAAATGCTTTTGATACAAGCCAACAATGAATGATAGATTTAAATCTTGACAATGTAGCATTTCTGGCCTCTTGGGGCAACATATTAAACAATTTTAGTTTTTGATACAAGCCAACAATGAATGATAGATTTAAATCTTGACAATGTAGCATTTCTGGCCTCTTGGGGCAACATATTAAACAATTTTAGTTTTAGAACATTGAAATGTTCCTTTGTTTTTGTTAACCTGCAGTGAGGTACAACAAGTTTTTCTTTTCTCCTTGTGTCATGGTGGTGGACACTGGTTGTTACCTTAAACAAGTCAATATTTTCTTTAACGTTACAAAGGCATTTGTATATATACAGGCTGTGAAGGGTTATGATACCAAATTGTTTGAAAATCGGTTTACAATGTTCACGAGGGGTAGAGTTTGAGATGATTCTCACAGCTCTTTTTTGTAGTAGAAAGATGTCATTTACCATTGCAGCATGACCCCATAGTTCAATACCATAGTTTAGATGGCAATGAAAAAAAGCAAAATAAATTGATCTTAGATAATCCTTAGGGATAAGCTCCTTGAGTTTGCGAAGCATGAAAATTACCTTGTGGATAGTTTGACACAGGTGAAGGGAGGGAAGTACTCTTTTGTACGGAAGTACACATTTTGAGAACAAATGCTGGTTATATTTTGAATACTTAGCAATAATCTGTGAGTAAGAACTCAGATATTTGTAGCCAGGACCAAAATGCGGAGACATATTTTACACCAACCAATCTTGCAACTCATCAAGTTTGACCAAAAATTACGAAGGCATTCAAAGTGACTGATTCCTGGTGGGGACTCATTCATATCCCAACAATATTCACGCTCGTCACCTCAAGGTTTCTGACAACATTGACCTTTAACAAGGCAATTAGAAATTTCCCAAGACAATTGCTTTCAAAAATTTTCCTCAATCCTCATCATTCAGAGGTTGCAAATTTTAATTTCCTAAATGGAACTACCACTGACTCTCAATATCTTTTTGCATAACTTTCCTTAACCTGTGAGCAAGTCTCTCAGCAACAAAAAAACATCCCTAGACAACCAAGCATGTTCATTTGGTTGCATGGACGTACATATCAATCTATCTTCATTGTGAAATTTTTGTGATGACATTTTACAGTACCTACTAGGGGCCATATCCAGAAACCTCGCTATAGCATTATCTCTGCTGTATAAGTCATCCACGGCTGCTATAGCGGGGACGGCGCGCTGCAGTACGACCCAAACGCGTGCTGCAAGAAGTAGCGAACCCCAGACCATGGTACTAAGTAACTTTCACCAAGCAATGCAAAGAGTTGCTGTTGCGGGATTTCTGGATACCGTGTAGCGGATATTCTGCTACAAGTTCAGCGAGGTTTCTGGATACGGCCCTAGGTCTCATTTGATCTAATATCCCCTGAATTATGCAACTCCTATCTTCTAGAATTTTCACCTCAAGGGTGAGGAAAAATCCGATCAACACACAAACAAAGATGTAGACTACTGTCAGACATCTTTTTCTATTTAAGAGACATGCAAAATTTAAAGATTCTTTCTTCCCTGAGAAATGCAACCAAACTGGCAGATGTGGACAGAGAGATGATTCTCATAGGTTAGTCATCCTATTCTCAAACTCGAAACAAAAGAGAAAATACAACAGACAAAATATTTATTCTAACACATCATTCTAATGCTTTTCTTGAGTTATAAGAAAAAAATTATCATTAATTGGATCCAATAAATAAATAACCAAATACCTGTGGGGTTAGCCATAATTGAAGCCAGTCCTCTTCCAATATTTCAGAGTCGTGCTGAAAAACAGTATGTTTTGGAACACATACCATTGAGTCTATGCAAGGTACATACACTTTGAGGCTTTTCTTGGTCACATTCTGAACTACACCCCACATGCAGGGAATCGGGTCAGGAATGAGAAGAGTAGAATTTTCAGGACCTCGCTGAAATGAATGAAAATTAACCCAACATTCCAGTACATATATTGCCAATAAATAAGATCCATAATGATATATCTAAATCCAAATGCCAAGGTATTGTTCATCAAATTTAAATATTTAATAGGTAAATGAATCGTAGGGTCCAGTCTGGGAGAAAATTTATCGAGAGATACGTAGAGAAGTGAAGGATATGTGAGGGAAATGGAAAGTAAAAGGATGTAAGAAAGATAGGCGTGAGATACTTAGTTTTCGAGAAAATAAAGTTCGAAAATGACAAAAATTTACATATTTTTCATGATATTTTGACACCATATTCTGAAATTTTCAAAAGTCCCGATAGAGGGATACTGACTAATTTCACGTCTAAAATATGGCCCCCCCCCAACAAGGTTATGGGCCTGTAGTGGAGTGAAAGAGGGGTGCTAGGGTGGGACCGTACGCGGCCTCGAAATGGCCATATCGAAATAGGAAAAAGGCATATATGGGTGTAAATAAAAATAAACATGCAGTTTATAGTAAACAGGAAGGCTGAAAAATAGATTTCTCAGTGGTGAACAATGGGGAAAGTGAGAAAATGGGAATAAGGAAGGGTAAATGTGAGTTAGGGTCCAGTCTGGGAGAAAATTTTTTGTGAGAAACATAGAAAAGTGAAGGGTATCAGAGAAATGTGAAACGAAAGTGAAAGGAATGCCCATTTAATAAATGTAAGAAAGAAAGTCGTGAGATTCTTAGTTTTTGAGAAAATAAATGTTGAACATGACCAAATTGGCGTATTTTTCGTGAAATTTTGACGCCATATTGCGAGATTTTCGGAAGTGCCGCTAGAGGGACACTGTAATTTCACGTCTAAAATATGCCCTTACCCCACCCCCCCCAACAAGGTTGCGGGCCTATGGAGTGAAACAGGGGTGCTAGGGTGGGACGGTACACGGCCTGGAAATGGCAATTTTCGAACGGTAAAAAGGCATTTATAGGTGAAAAAAGGTTAAAAATTGAAGTATATGTAAACGGGAATACGGAGGAATAGAATTTTCAGTGGTCGAAAATGGGGAAAGTGAAAAAATGAGGTAAAGGAAGTTGAAATTTATTGGCATTTACGACAAAAATCCCCCGAAAGGGTTGATGATTGGAGGGGGTGTAGTTGTAGTCTGTTCAAAGTCGTAGCATATCTTTTTAAAGAAAAACATCCCCCGAGAGGGTTGATGATTGGAGGGGGGTGTGAAACGCGTCGTGAAGCGTGGCTACTTTAAGTTGAAGGCGGGAATAGTCATAGGTGGGGAGTGTAGAAAATGAAGAAACTGCTTGACCGCTGCGCCGTCTGGGGGAACTAGGGGGAAAACGTCAGTATTTCCAACATGGCAGCGAGAAATTGATTCACATCACAGGTTGAAGTGAATAGTTTATGAAAGAAAAAGGATTTATGAAGCAAATGAAAGGTTAGTACAAATGTGCATATGTGGCGTAGCAATATAAGTGAAATAGGTGGTATAAAATGACCGGGAAGCAGGTGAAATTAATTTTCTCCCAGACTGGACGCTAACTCACATTTACCTAAGGAAGTTTTAAAAAATGGCCATTAATGAAGGAAATCCCCCGAGTTGGTTCGTAATTGTAGGGAGGTGTAGTTGTAGTGTAGTAAAAGTTGTAGCGTATTTTTTTAAAGAAAAAAATCCCCCGAGTGGGTTGGTGATTTGAGGGTGGTGAAGCTGTAGTGCCGTCAATGCTGTAGCGTACTTACTTGAAGAAAAAAATCCCCAGGGCGGGTTGGTGATATGAGGGTGGTGTAGTTGTAGTCTTGCCAATGTAGTAGCATATTTTTGAAAGAAAAGAAAACACCATGTGGGTTGGTGATATGAGGGTGGTGTAGTTGTCGTGTCATGCAGTTTTTAGCCTATTTTTTACAAAAAAAAATCCCCCGAGTGGGATGGTGATTGGAGCAACCCTGTCATATAGCAGGAATAGTTTAAGCTGAAGGCGGGAAAAGTAATGGGTGATGTGTGTGAATCAAAGACGAATAACTATTCGACCACTGAGCCATCTCGGGGAACTAGGAGGAAAAGGTAATGTTTTCGAACATGGCATCGAGAAATAGATGCACTTCACAGGTTTAAGTGAATGGTTTACGAAAGGAAAAGGGTTTATGAAGAAAATGAAAGGTAAATAAATGTGCATATGTAGCATAGCAAAATATGTGAAGTAGGTGGTTGAAGGATAGCGATAAGCAGGTGAAATGGAGGAATTCACAGACTGGACGCATTAATACCAATACCATTTACTATACCAACAAATATCCTTTTACAAGCAGCACAGTAAGTTCATTAATAAGAAGTCAATACGAATTTTTGGACATGTTGATTAAGACACAAAATGATTATCACACACATTATTCGAGGGATGAAAAATTACAGCAGATTAACAATAGCTATCATAATCTCTCTTAATTCTAAAAATTGGTAGATGGAATAAATAATCAGCATAAACATAGTGAATTATGTAATGAGGTCTTGCTTGAACAGTAGGGTCCCTTTAATTACAGATATCAACTTGAACACACATGATTATTTAATATATTATCGAATATAATTCCCATTTGTTTCCAAGGTGCAGACAGTGTGTAGATTGATATTTTGAGTGTCTTATCAAATGCCCCTGCATTTAAAAACCATGTCATCCATTACGGTTGTCAAGATGACATTAAATTATGATTTTTAGCATGTTGTCAAAGTGACATTAAACTAATGCATTCAATAATTACTGAATAACTTTACCTCAACAATATTAAGATGCGCTGTACTATCCAAGGTGCAATTTGAAGGATCCCAATAGGCCCACAGTGGGACCAAACGACAGACTTTATCACCATCTAGTACTTCCCTAAATACCAGAGCGCATACCAATAAATAATCTCCTATTTCAGGAGAAGCGTCTTTCACAGCTGTATAAACAAGACTACGAGGTAACACCATAATATCCATGGTGAAATTCCTTCCCACTTCACACACAAAGAAGTCTTTCCCCAAAAGACAGGAAATTTTACAAACAACTGAAAACGTAGGCTCAGGAAGTCTTGACTTTTCCAAACCCGCTATATTTGGGCTCCAAATATCTGTAACATACCAGGTACGAGTTCCTGAACCTGGAGGGCCTGATATCACATTCCATAACGATGCCTTAAGCGCATCAGAAGTCATCAAAATTTCCGAAAAATTACGACCACCATCAACATTTTTACTATCTCTATATGTAACAATATACTGCTTCCTATTCAATACAAATTTCAAATCCAACTCAAACCCACTCCTGACTCCAGAAACGATGCAATTTAAGCCGTACTGGTAATCTGCCATAGCTACAACTACCATCGCAACTTATTGTCCATAAAATTGCTTCACCAAAATAAGGTTGAAAATACGGAGCTTTGTCCAATTTTAGACAAGAATTGAAAGACGTAGAGACTATGCAAAACAAGGAAAATGACCATTTTACGATTACAAACTATCCCTCAAGAAAGAAATCTGAAGTCATGATCTGTACTAAATAAATCAAGCACCAAACTTAAAGAGGAAACGGCTATCACAAATGGGATGCAATGAATTCATCCATGAGTAAGAAAAATACTCTACACCGCCATGCATTTCCCAGAACATCCACCATTTCACATCACCAACGACACGAACAACCTGTAATTCTTTGGCTGACAACCCCTTGGGCCTGCTTATTTAGTAATCTTTGACTCTGACCATATACACTAACTCATAAACCGGCAACAACCCTATCTACGGTGACATGTATCAGCTGCTTAAACGGAACCATTGATGAGGAACCACCCTGCAACAACAACCACAACACACGCAGGCCGAACGTCAGTTTTTTATCAGGGGAGGGGAACAGCGGGTTATGACGTTCATGCTGTTTCCTGAAGAAGTTCGAACGCGCGGCTCCTAGAGGGACTAAAGCCAAGTAAAGTAAAGAGGACTAAAGTAAAAGGGAAGGCGCTAGAGGCACTAAGGAAGTAAAGCTCTGTATTTGGATCAATCAAGCGCTTTATAAGGAAGGCTTTCCATTCAGCGCGCTCGACGAACGGAGCTTATCTCAAGGATACTATTATAATTATCAAACTTAAAACAAGCTGATCGGAGGTTTTGGAGTCTATTTTCCATGGGGGTTTCACAGGCGCGGCCCCCGGCGAACCTTAATCCCTTCTACCTATCGTCGGGGTCAGAAACTACGAGGCAGAAGAAACACTCCTCCATCCCCCTCCTTGAAAGAGGGGGGAACGGGGGGAATCTGCCCCCCGTCGGAACGACGCCTTGCGCAGCTCTGTCGAGCGCTCTTCCTGGCTCTTCTGTTACTGTGACACCGGTACTGCCCTCTATTGTAACCAGCAGCCAAAATTCCACGTCACGTCACTCGATCTGTTCCACGGGGACATTGCGTTGGATACGTGGTCGCGTAGTTTTGTTAGGATAGACAGGGGAAGGATACGTTGAATTTCTCTGGATAGGCCTTTCCGGGTAGTTGAGACATTAGGGCAACTGTTGCTATATTTTGTTAAGTCTCGTCAAATATTAGGACGTAAATTGATCTTGGCTGTGTTCAAAATCGTCGAAGACATGCAGAAATCTGTTCTTTTTTGTGTTATTTTAAGCAGCCTCTCGCTGATAGTCTTCAGCAGTGGTAAGTGAACTTCCCTCCAGTGAGAAAGTGTCTTCACATTGAAATAATAAGTCATTGTTATGGGCATTTACTTATTGGAATACAGGTGAATAATTGCTAGTTTTATGTCTCGTATTGTAGGTGGAGGGAATTCTGCCATTTTTTAGAAATTATTGTCACATATTTTTTATGATTAACTCCTTTTGATTTAGTGTTTAGTATTCATATCTCTTAGCAAATATCACTGCTCATTTATCTTCTTTGAAAATAGCATCTGGGTAGTAGCACTGGTTTTTCATGAATAAATTGAGCTGGTTTGTGTGTGATATTTGGGTTGGATTAGGCTATTGTTTTTTTCGCCAAAATCCTATAATTAATTAAGGAGCGTTCTTGATCGGTTCCGGCCGTTAGGTCTCAGATATATGCATGAAAATTGTTCATGCTCGGGGGTAAATCCGTACCAGATGTTAATGAGTTTAGTATTTATTTAAAGAGCTCTTTGTACTCTGCCGTCCATATAGGTCCGTTATTTGCGTCAGCGGCAGATGTGGTCGAGGATGAAGTGGAAGACGATGTGGACGTCGAGGGAGAGGAAACTGCAGTGACGGACGAAGAAGAGGACGAAGGTGTAGTGGACGAGAGCGACTCAGCGCCGCGCTCGTCTCCGGATGCTGATACCACGATTCTGTTCACCAAACCATTGTCATCATCATCTTCTCTAGGTTTGACCTATTATTAGAGTCCGTGGCCTTTCATACTAATCCTAACATAATCTGCTTAATGTTGAATTGTACCTCTTAAGGTCTTGAATTCGGGCGATAAAGCAGTCGTAATGGTAGATCACGAGTGGGTGTCCAGAACATTGTGCAAGAGTAATGTGCCTAAAGCGAAAATGTTATGCTTCGGGGCGTCGTAATATCAGCCGGTGGGGAAACATTGCGAGTAACATCGAGGTTTAGGCCGTCGACCCCATTTTTATTCTGCTGCAATCTGGAGGATAAGTGATGTGTACGCGAGCGAAAGTAAAGTTTTTACATCTCCATACTAATAATTGGAGTGGAAAGTCTTGATCGCCTTCCCAGAGTAGGGACCCTCACAGCACATTTAAGCTTGCAGCAGCATTGCAGTGATGTTGCAGCCGCAAGGTTGTAACCTTGCAGAAATGTTACATATTTAATGTTAAACCTTGTGGGAGCATTGTTGCAAGGTTAATTATTTAATGTTATTGAAAATTTTAAATCAATATTACTGCAACATTATTTCTGCAATGCTATTGCAACATTGCCATCAAAATGTTGTTTCTGTTAAGATTAGGTTGTGATTCAGATTTTATGTTATTAATAAGAACACATTGCATGGGAATAGTTGATGCCAGAAGCACAAGATTTTTTATATAACATCATTCATTTGTTTCTGGACAGAAGAAGAGGACCCGGGATTATTTTGAATTACAACTTCCACGCACTCCCCTTAACCCCGGATTCACATAACAAGAAGTTGTTTTAAAAGGCATTAAAATCTAGGTCTCCCTAAGGGTTCCACAAAAATTCCTCAGATTGAACATGTTTTACTACAACTTACTCTTTCTTAACCAAGTACCTGGTACTATGAAAAGCAATGTCAATACGTTTACTCTTTTCCTGGGGCCCAAATCTGTAACTCAAAACAGATGCCTCACGTCCTGGGTGGTGATATACAGTGCCTCAGATGGGAGAAAGAGTTCTCTCACGAAATATTCTCTCATCCCAGAGAGATTTTATTAGAGATTATCTTTCAATTGATGTTTTATAGGTGACAAAATCTGGAAGCTCACGGGAAATTCTCATCGAGGAAAGGAATTGCATGTGTTATTTCTTCATTATGGACAAATTCCACTAAATTTCTCGAGAATCTTCAGATTTTATAATTCTCATCCTATTGGGATATCTGCGATGCTCTATTTCCAGTGCAATCTACATGAGGACATCTCTTTTATCTACCAGTGGGTCAGGATTTTCACCACCTGAGCTATCATTTTGGTTAACCTGATCATATGATTTATTGGTGTTGTGTATATTAATTTGTGTGCCCTCTGTTGATATTCACATTTTGCCTACAGTATGCTGGCTATATCTGTTGGCTTCCTTAACATTTTCACTGCTAAGCTTCATCCCAAAGAGCACTCACCGTAGCGCGCAAACTTTTGTGTTTGTATTTAAACTCCTTTGCGTGTAAAACACTTATATGGATGCGTAGCACTAATGGCACTGCTCCGCTCAAAGGCATATGTGCGTGCATAGCATTGAAAGGGTTAAATATTGGCCCTTTAGGTTTTCTCAGAACTCCAGTCTCATGTCAGGTTCTGTTGTTTTTTTATACATTTCTTTGTGCACAGTGATGTAAAACAGAAGAACAGATTATCCATGAAGGTCTTCTAAGGAACCACTGATGTGCACTCAGTAACAGTAGCTCTCTTGGCCAATTAGTGTTCTCCTGGAGTTGTCATTTGTTTTAATTCAATTTTTCTTAATTTTTTTAAGAGCTACCTGGTGGGAATGTGGTGGAACTGCTGATTGGCTTCTCAAACAAGGGTCAGCAGGATTTCATTTTGGAGGCAGTGGACGCTTCATTCCGCTACCCAATGGACTTTGCCTTTCACATCCAGAACTACTCAACAATTGCTTATAACAAGGTGGTTGCTCCCTCTCAAGAAGCAACATTGGCCTACTCGTTCATCCCCTCAGAAGCATTTGCTGGTCGACCCTTTGGACTGAGTGTTAATCTTCACTACAGGGACTCTTTGGTAAGCAAGGAGTTACCTCGATTTTCTGAATCATGTACTAAAGACAGTGCAATTCGCCATACAAAATCATTTGACATGACCGGGATTTAATTTAAGTCGAGGTAAATTTCACTATCTTTGGTGTATAGATTAGATAGATTGTTATTGGGGGGGCCTTCGTCAGGAGCCCGGACACTTAGACCTTTCTTGGTCCATTGTGCCAACCCCATGCCTGTCTGCCACTTGCAGACAGGGCACAAGAGCACCTCGGTAGAGGTATGGAGGATTGACCTCCCCCTGCCTCACCCCAGTACCAGGTATAGAGGATGTCCTCCCTCCAACCGGCCCGGTCTGGGTCTCCCTCCGGCCTCCCGGTTTAGATCTGGAGGGAGTATCATCTCTCCATCCATGCCTGGTCGAGGTACGGAGGAGGGTCACCCATCCAACCCCTGTCCAGGCCCAACGTTGCTTAACGTCTGTGTTCTGACGGGAACGGTTCGGTGTGCAACGTGGCTAGGCCCTTGCCCTTCTTTGGTGTATAAATTCAGGTGCAGGTGACTGCGTACCACATCATTTGTGCAACCGCAATATTGGAAATTTCTAAATCATGTCATCATGTTTCTAAATCATAAAGCCAAGGTGTTTCATGGGAATTGGGTGAATTCTTCAGGAAGATTTTATTAAATGTCTGGATTGTTTTTGCACGAAAGTTTTGTTGTAATTGGAACAGATTGGCCCTAAGGGAAAATGTTTGTTTTGGCTTTAAATACATATACATAAGAGATATTTTCTACTGTGCCTTTAGTATGCAGTTGTGCCCAATAAATCCAGCATTTGGAATTTTCAAAACTCCAGCCCATTTTTGCTCCTTCGGAATGGTTTTGAATACAGGCAGTCCCCGACTTTCGTACACAATGCGTTCCTGAAGATGTGTACGAAAGTCGAACAATAGAGTCCCATACTAATTAGGGGTTACGTTCCCGGAGAGTTATATATACATGGTCAAAACTCATATCAATTGTAAGGAAATTTTATTTTTAATACAAATGTTTAAAATACATTAATTATATTTAAAACAATACGTATTACTTTAATAACTACACAGTCTTGATAAACGGTTCTAAAAGAATACCGTTGTGTACTGAGTAAACATACGCATTACTAATTTTTCCCAAGCAGAGATTAACATTTCACTGATAACGTCCACTATCACTATAAAGACACGAAACAAGAAGCATCACGGCATTTAATTTTTGGAACCTTAAACTCGATGTCACTTAATTTATTACAATTAACTAAACAACAAAATTTCGCAATTTCCGAAACTGGACAAAAGACAAACGAAAATGGAATGATGGGCGCGTTCCAAAATTCACTGCCTGTGCTGCCGTGAAACGGAACGCGAAGCTGTACTGCGGCTGCTGCGGTAGCATGAATTTCGGAACCGTCGGCAGTGGCTTGAAATTCAATATGGCCGAATTGCGTGGTTATTTATTATAAGCGATTTTTCGATGCGTTAATTCTAAATTCTAATCCTTATGACATTGATAAAGAGCATTCTAATTGTATTAAAATTTTCATTGCCTTGCTACTTAATGCTACTTTATACTGGTTGGTTACTTTCTCTGGCGAGAATAAGATGAATTCGCGTCAGCTACCCGAGCATGGAGAAAAAACCCTGTGTTATTGAACAAATCTCGGTTATAATTGACACTATCGAATTTATAATAAGCATTTTTAATCTTGGGATTATAAACAAGTCCTAGAATATATTTTTCAAGCCCTGGATTTTCTTCTTGGCCATGAGTCGTACAAAGCGTTTCCTAGAGTTATATCGTAAATTAGGTAAATAAACGGGTTGTTGAGGGTTGCATCGCAGAATATTTTCACTAACAATTAAATTTATGCAACAGATTACGTTTCCCGACAATTATTATACATTCCGGTGTTATGCTAAGTTACCACTCTAGTAAGAGGCTGTATAATTACGTGTACAACATTATTCATGACATTAAATTAATTTTTGGTACTTACCTAATTTCACAATTCGCTTTCATTCGCAACTATAATTGCTTCTCTACTTGTATCACTTGTAATGTTGTTCACTCCCTCATAATTTTATTAACGCTTTTATCCTATTGAAATATTTACCGGTACGATTAATTATAGCTGGTTTACATACTTGACAAATAAATGCGTTTTATAAACTATTATACGCTAATCAGATGTTGTTAGCTGTTTAAGTGCATCGAGACTTTTCTCTCTCGCCGATATAAACATTAAAATGTTCGAAGCAGTTTCTCTAAACTCTTCTGATTTTATTTATTAACGTTGTAGATTTGATTTTTCTGCCATTTGTTCGATGGCTGTCTGCTTTACTGCCGCTATTGCTGCTCTTGGGCTGCAGTAGCGGCAGTAGAGTTCACAGTAAGAAACGTCATAAATTGGCTGACGTCTTTAGTACTACCGGTTGATTACGGAACGGTTTGGCAGCACAGCCAGTACTGAGTCAATTTCGGAACGCGCCCGATGTTTCCTAGGTACATGCCATACACAACTTCGTGAATTTCGCATTGCACTTCCCAGCATCTCGTACATGGTCTTAATTTTATCTTCCCCCTTTACTATTGAACACAGTTGAACGGCTTAAGTTCAATGATTGTCTTGCAGCAAAAGATCCTCGCAATTCAGCGCACTAATAATTCCTAACTTTTGCTCGACAGTATTAAGTTTATGCGACCTACGCGAATTTTCGTTGGTCTCAGTCACATCATATTTTCGTTTTCTACTCATTCTTATCATACGACATTAATTAAATGCAGTAAATAAACAATTTATACCTTGCTTTAAGTTAACACAGCCCACATTTGCGTATACTTGCGAGCGAGATCGCCAGATGAAACAGTTGAATGCCGGGATGCGCCATGCACCATCGCGGGAAATTCAAAAATATCGTTCGACAAATGTCTGAAAGTCCGAATTCGGTGTCCGAAAGTCAAGTAAAAGGTATTAATTTGAAGTGTACGAAAGTGCGAATTGTACGAAAGTCGAGAACCGCCTGTATTGCCTATTCTATTTGTGCTAGGCTTAGCTATATTTGGGTGGTGTATTCAGGCTATTTCAGATATATTAGCAGGCTACAACATTGTAATTACTACTCCCTTTTTGGGTTGTAAAGGTAGGCAAATGACAAATATCAGAAATTTACCAAGAGCTGATCGTACAGTTGTGCAGTGTGTATAGAGCTGTGTTGTGTGGGGGGAGGAGGTGAGACTCTTAGTGAAATGGAGGAAGAAGGGAGTGTCATGCGAGTGTGGTGGTCCACCTTTTCTCTTTACTCTGATTGCTGATGATGCTGCTGAGACAAGTCCATGGAGTCGCTGAATCTAACCAATGAGGAGTTGGAAGGCATCTCAAACATAACTTGAGAAACGCTAGGTCAGGGAGGAAGTCAGAGGAAGGGGAATATCACGGAGTGGCAATACAGACTAACATAATTAACTTTCCACAATTTAGGAAACCTTTTTTGAAAGAAATCCAGCTTTCAGAGGATCAGATTGAAAAACTTTGTGGGGGCCAAAGAGAGACTGCTGACCATTTTGCCACAGTCTGTTTCATGGAATGCCTCATCAAAAGGAATGCTTTTATTTGGACCTGAAAGTAAGGTACAGGTATACCTCGACATACGTCATTTTGAGTTACATCAATCCCACAGATATGTTGTTTTTTCTGTCTAATAAATGGATGAAGTGGGTCTAGATGCATCGTCATCACAGAGTTTGGACAAAATATCATAATTTATAAAAGTTCAATTACCGTATTTTTCGGTAGATAACACGCACCTATTGTATTACGCGCTCTTTAACTTTTTCGGCATTCTTTTTTATTTATAGATAACGCGCGTGGCGCGAACTAGGGCGCGTTCCGAAATTCACTGCCAGTACTGGCGGTGCTGCCAAACCGTTCCGAAATCAACTGGCAGTACTGCACAGTGACCAATGACGTCAGCCAATTGATGACGTTCCTCACTGTGAACTCTACTGCCGCTACTGCGGCCCAAGAGCAGCAGTAGCGGCAGTAAAGCAGACAGCCATCGAACAAATGGCGAAAAAATCAAATCTACAACGTTAATAAATAATATCAGAAGAGTTTAGAGACACTGCTTCGAACATTTTAATGTTTATATCGGCGAGAGAGAAAAGTCTCGATGCACTTTAATAGCTAACAACATCTGAATAGCGTATAATAGTTTATAAAACGCATTTATTTATCAAGTATGTAATCCAACTATAATTAATCGTACCGGTGAATATTTCAATAGGATAAAAGCGATAATAAAATGATGAGGATGTGAACAACATCACAAGTTATACAAGTAGAGAAGAAATTATATTTGCGAATGAAAGCGACTTGTGAAATTAGGTACCAAATATTAATTTAGTGTCATGAATAATGTGGTAGGTACACGTAATTATACAGCCTCTTACTAGAGTGGTAACTTAGCATAACACTGGCATGTATAATAATTGTCGGGAAACGTAATTTGTTGCATAAATTTAATTGTTAGGGAAAATATTCTGCGATGCAATCCTCAACAACCCCTTATATTTACCTAATTTTCGATATCACCTTAGGAAACGCTTCGTACGACTGGCCATGAAGAAAATCCAGGGCTTGAAAAATATTCTTAGACTAGTTTAAAAGCCCAAGATTCAAATTGCTTACTATAAATTCGATAGTGTTAATTATAACGGAGATTTGTTTAATAACACAGGGTTTTTTCTCCATGCTCAGGTAGCTGACGCGAATTAATTTTATTCTCGTCAGAGAAAGTAACCAATCAGTATAAAGTAGCAAGGCAATGAAAATTAGAATACAATTAGCATGCGCTTTATCAATGTCATAAGGATTAGCATTAAGAATTAACGCATCGAAAAATCGCTTATAATAAATAACCACGCAATTCGGCCATATTGAATTTCAAGCCACTGCCGACCGTTCCGAAATTCATGCTACTGCAGCAGCCGCAGTAGTTTCGCGTTCCGTTTCACGGCAGCACAGGCAGTACTGGCAGTGAATTTCGGAACGCGCCCCTAGTGGTAGAGTTAAGTACAAACCGTTACTGCCAGAGGTGAGGATTGGGAGTGATTTCTGAAAGTGTGGGTTATTAGTGGTAAAATTTCCGAAAATTTCCCGATTTTCGTATTGCTGGCAAGAACTACGCATAATTGTTTGTGATCCTGGAGGATAACTCGAATGGTTTACATCATTCTCTCATTGCGAATTGGTTGAAAGGTACGTCAAATGTTTGTTTTTAATGATTTTGCATCGTCTATATTTTGTTATTGTACCTATCTAAAGTAACTCGTGATTTTCGTTTCTTTTTTAAAATTAGAATTGAATTACCCATGGCAGCAGCAAGTGTTTCCCGGAAGAAATCTTATACACAGGGTGTCCGGCGCCCTGGAAAACCTTGAAAACCGGGAATACTCAGGGAAATATTTTGTCCTGGAAAACTCAGGGAATACTCAGGGAATTTTTGCATTTTCCGAAAAACCCTGGAAAATGCTCGGCAGCCGATTTCCATGAAGGCAGAGAGAGAGAGGTTTAACCAGCGCCTTTGCTTGCATTATGCTCGGCTCAGCGTAGCCTTGCGCTCCCTGTTCATTTCATAGTCTTTTCGTAGCTGTGCATCCGCCCGCAGCCTGTGCTTTATCACCCCACCACCCTTACAGTACAGTAGCCCTCTCCATTCGCGCAGTCCGCAGATTGTATAACAAGGCAAATTCCACACGGAATAATTCCGATGTAAAATGGCCACTTGGAATGGAGGAGCGGAAATACATTTTGCTGTCACTGCGTGTTGAAATCACGGCTCTCGGGTTCGAAGCCGACTGGGCTACTGTACAGGGGCAACCCCAGCTAATTATAATTTGTATATTGTCCAACAAATACAATTTTGTCCTAATTGAATTCTTTCGCGAAATTTTGGATAATTGTAAAATGACTTTCCTGATTGCTTACAATAATGGCGAAATGATTTGTCAATGTTGATTGTGAAATTACATTGAAGACATAGAAGAATTATTTCAGTGAGTTCGTTGGAGATATTTGAAAAAGACGGACGTTATGAATCGGGATACCGTCGGAAGGCCGACTAGCCAACTCGCAACGCCGCAAGGGCCAAACTTAACCTTTAATATGGTTGCGGGCAAATAGTAAAAAATTATTATTTTTAAAAGTAACAATAAGAAACAACCAAAGGTATAAAAATAAATTTCTGATTTTTTGTCTAATAACCTTTAACGGGCCACAATAAATGGCACCGCGGGCCGCCAGTTGGAAAACCCTGATCAAGAGGATGCCGGCTTGTCACGCCGCCGTCGCGAGTTCACAATAACATCGTCAACAATTTGGAACTTACCTCACAAAGACTTCACTTCATGGTCGAGGAATTGACTTGACGTTTTACTCCTATTGCAGAGAAATATTCTATGCGTAGTCGATTTTGATACCTAATTGACAAGTAAGCTAATATTTATTTAGTATTATAACATTTGAAAATACCATTTGCCAGTTGTCAACGAGAAGTCACTTTACGAGCGGGGAAAATATCGCGACGTTGCACTCATATTGCAGACGACGTCGTCTGCTGCCATTTGAGGCGCCTGCTGGGCTCGTATTATACAGGCCGACTCCCGCATTTTGGAGGATAAACTTGATATGAAAATGATGTAGTATTATAGGCAATTTAATCATTCACAAGTTATCATGGCTCAAATTCGATGAAATGTAGTTAATTAATTTTTATCTCGTGAAAACATGTTTAGTCCCTATCTTTCCTATGTAAAAAAAGGCCAGCCATGTCTAGATGCGCAAGGTTGACCGTACTTTCCTAATACAGAGCTTTACTCTCGTGGAATGCCGCTTGCCATCTAGGGGGTGATTCTCATACTACACTGTTATCGTTTAGGGGGATTCGAGTATTATTTTTCACTTTTTTAATAATGTTTTATAGGAAAATCGGTAGATCTCATTATTGCTAAACCTTGAGCTCTATATAAAGCCTAAACTCGCCACTCTCTTGTGCAATGGCGCTTGCCATCTAATGGGTGATTCTCAAACTACAATGCGACGGGGGTTCACGTATCATTTATCACATTTTTAGTAACATTTTAATGAAAAATCGTTAGATTTTATTATTGCGAATCCTTCCGGGGACCATGAAGATAATGTAATTAAAATTTCGTAACGATTGGTTCAGTAGTTTTCGCGGTGGGTGGTTCCTAACGAAAAACGGGCTGCCCTTTTATATAATTATTTATTTGACGTTAAAGAGAATGAAGTGTATTTATATTTCTACAGCTTTTGACTCGATTTTTAGAAATACGAATTGAAAATATATGACGTACTAGCTACTTGTATTTTTGAAATCAATAGCTCAGTGATCATTGCCCAAGAAGTATTTTTCTTTGTGGGATAATGGGGAAAACGAGGGTCGGCTTACAACCAATTAAATACAGACTGCCTGTAAGCTGTTTTATCATAGATTGTTTTGGATATCAATTGCAAAATTACTATTGTAGCATGCTCGCTGTTATCGTCCCGTTTGCCCCGATAAGGTCCTCTGATGAACGCCTGCAGTAGGAACGGTTTGGTTGCTCTCGGTACACTATGCCCGCATTGCCCGCGCCGCGAGATTTTTCAGTTATCGTGAGCTCTTGAACACGTCTCGCCATGACAATTGGGTACGATTGTGTCTAATTTTTATTTTAACTCAGGGATCATTCTAAAAACTGGAAGTGTGGGTTCAGTCCTCGCTGGACAGAGGATCCAGCGCTTTGATGGGTCTCAGAGCAGCCGTCCGACAAGTTCAGTGTGCGGTGCACGCTCTGCAAGACGAGCATTTACCTCAGCAATATGGGAAAGCAAGCCTTGTCTAGCCATGCGAAGGGAAAGAAGCACCTGGGGCTGGAGGCCGCTAGGAAGACGACAGTCCCCATCTCAGTGCTGATCGCCGCCAAAAGTCGCGGCCCCAATGCTGCTGCCTCCGACATAGCACCCGCGGCGCCGGCGCCGCCCGCTACTGTTTCCCGCGCCCAGTTGGTCGTCAACTCCTTCAATGAGAGGGGCAATCCTGATGGCGCCCTAAACTTTTGTATCCAGTCTGTTGCAGCTCAGGCAGAGAGTGCGTCTTGCGGTCATGGTGTGTCCCAGCAATTAGTACCTACCCCGAACCCGAAGCAACTGAATGAGGCACCAGCAGCAACATGCTCTTGTCGACGGTCTACAATGCTTGCCTACATGCAGAGGGATGCCGTGACGAAGGCAGAGATTCGTCTGTGTATGTTGGCTGCTATGAGACACTTATCCTCTCGTGATATCGGCAGCCTCGTTGATCTCTTACCTGACATGTTCTGGATAGTGACAGTGCCTCCAAAGTACAGCTTCAAAAGACAAAAGTGAACAATGGCATTGTGTTTGGACTAGGACCGTTTTTTACTCAGCAATTGCAGGATACTGTTGCTGCCTGTGACATGGTTGCGCTAGGATTTGATGAAAGCCTGAATAAGGTTAGCCAAAATCAGCAGATGGATCTCATTGTACGTTTTTGGGACAGTGCATTGGGTCTGGCTTCAAGCAGGTATCTTACGTCAGTGTTTTTAGGCAAAAGTTCCTCAAAAGATCTACTAACAGCATTTGAAGCAGGTGCATCCCAGTCCAAAGTTAAGCTGAAAGGGCAAGTTGTTCAGGTCTCCATGGACGGCCCTAATGTGAATAAGGCATTCTTAAAGGATCTAAAAAGTCAGCTGAAAGTCACGGGTGACCCGGGGGATCCTGTACTTCTGGACTTTGGGACATGTGGCTTACATACCATTCATGGTGCCTTCAAGACAGGTTGCATTAGTGCTGGCTGGAACCTAGTCCAATATCTGAGAGCTGTATATAATCTATTCAAAAATGTTCCTTCTCGGCGAGCTGATTTTACCAACATTACGGGTACCTCCGTTTTCCCGCTGAAGTTTTGTGCCGTGCGGTGGGTCGAAAATAAAATAGTGGCAGCCAGAGCACAACAAATCTTACCAGCTGTTGAAGCATATGTAGAGGAAGTGGAAAGGGTAAAGAAGGAACAGAGGGAGGTAAAACCAAAACCAAAGCTTACAATAGGAATACCTAATAGTAACAGCTACCAGGTAGTGCGTGAGTGTTTGAGGTGCAAGATGCTGAGAGCTCGTCTTGCCGTCTTTGAGACTATGGCTGCTATAGTTGAGCTGTTTCTAACGAAATTTCAGTCGGATGCCCCATTAGTTCCTTTTCTTTATACTTCCCTCCAATCTCTTATCAAAGATTTGATGAGGAAATTTGTGGTACCTGAAGTCATGAAGAGTCAGACCATCTTCCAAATAGATCTGACTGACGATGGTAATCTGCTGCTACCTCAGAAAGTTGACATTGGTTACGGAACCAAGAAAGCTCTGGGTCAATGTAAGGTGACCAAGAAGGATATCTTAGTGTTCCGGCATGAATGCCGAACATTTATGAAGAGTATGGTGGTGAAAATTCTCAATAAATCGCCCCTGGCTTATTCCTTCACAAAGGCTATTACATGTTTGGATCCGAAAGTGGCAATCGACACCGAAGTTGCCAAGAGACGTTTAGGCTCAGCGTTGCTTCATCTTACAGAATTGAACCGTATTGGCGGCTATGAGGCTGATGCTGTTGATAAAGAATTCAAGAACCTTTTGGAGATTAGGTCAGTGAAGGACATGCTCAAAGAGTTTGATGAAGATCGTGACCGTCTTGACCAATTCTGGATGAAATCTATTGGAGAAAAAAGTGGATATGACAATTTAAAGAGATTTATTAAACTTGTCTGTATTCTATTCCATGGCAATGCCAGCCTTGAGAGAGGTTTCTCTGATAACTCCTTACTTCTTGTAGAAAATTTAACTGAAGCCTCTCTGGTTGCTCTTCGTACCATTCACGATGCGATCAGGGTGGCGGGGGGTGTTAGATCCGTACCTATAACCAAGCAATTAATTCATAGTTTCCGAAATTCTCATGCAAAGTGCAGTGAAGCTTTAGCGGAGAAAAGGAAAGGTGATAAATCCTCAAGGGAAAAATAATAAGAAAGAGATACTGCAAAAGGTTCAAGAGCTGCATAATTCTTTTTTTCAAAAGCCGAGAAATTTGTTGTTGAATTTGAATCGGAAATGCACTCATTAAAAAAATCACACCAGTATCTTCTTTTATTTTGAAGTTCTTTATCAAACTAGTATTATTCTTATAGATTATTGTGTTCAAATTGCATCTGACTCATATTTTGTTGTCAGTTAACTGTTCTATTCAAAACCTGCATCAGTATCATGATTTAAACCTCCCAGCAAACGACCAACACCATGCTGCTTCTGGGGTCGTGACGCTGATGTACAGAGACCTATTCGCATTGGGCTTTATGCCTGTATCACCCCCTTGGTTTCATCATGAATATATTCCATATGGCTTGCTTGTACTTACTTCAAAGTAGTTAGCAAAGGAGTGTTAGGCGGTCAGACAACTGCTGCCATTAATAATCCCAAATATGAATTGAGAAGGGGAGACATGAAATGACAATTGGAAAATCTGGGGTGTTTGTGTAAATGTAAGTTAACCAAGCTCTTGGTATTGCACACTGCCTGGGTGTTCATTTCAACCATGGGCAAACTATATGATGAGTTGAACATAATCCATCTATTTTTACATGCAATAAATCATAAAACAAAGGTGAAAAGGTGCAGAAAGGTAAAACTGTGAATGTACTCAATGTATTGTTGAGCATCATGGGAGACCACAGTGAATATGCAGTATCTTAATGGAAGGCATTGTGGGTTCCATGCTCAAATGTTGACAGTGAATGCACTATTTCCTCCTACAGAAATACATAAACTGACATAAGAAGCAAAGCTTCTCCAGAAAATTTAGAAATGCAGTTAAATGAAAACTTTGGCTTACATGTCAATGTACAGTTCATTCACGTTAACCTGGCCTATGACTACTCTCGAGAGGGGAAATAAGTGGAGGAGAGGGGGAACATTGAAGGGGTATCTGCCCGCCATACCTCATGCGCAATAAAGCGATTTTGGTTCGGACTAGTCCAAGTTCTTACATTGTCGCCCATCAAGGGGTAGGGTTTTCAAGCCTCACATGGTTTACCTCTTCTCTGACAGTGTTCTTGCCTTGGCTGACCTGGACAACATGCGGGCATCAACAAGTCAGTCCATTTGACGTCAGATTTGAAGGGGAACAATCCTCCCCTACTTTCCCCCTCCCTTACCCCGGGTGAAAACTGTTCGCACATGGCTCCTCTCTCAGTAAGTGCTGCTTCCCCTATTTTCTGAGTTGGGTGATGCCCACCTACGCAGTAGTCTACTGAGTGTTGGCCAAGTTATCGCGAATGAACTGTAATTGGTCTGATATTTCAACTTCTGTCATTTATGTAGTTCTTTGTTTGTTTTAATTGAGAATAAACAATGTTTTCTTTTTACCAGTATAACATAAAATTTGAGAATTTGTATCCCCTGTGACTAATATTTTTATATTGCTTTCCCTCAAATTTATTTACCACTTTTCGGAGTCCTTACCTATCACGGAGTGATACTGGATTACGCTCCTCTCAGAAAGATTTTGAAAATGTGATGTCAGCAAGGCAACCATAACAAATCTTTCTCTGAATCTCTTGAGCCATGTGTGTGTGTGTCCCGATACACCTTCTTATCTGCTTTCTTTTGTTTCTTGGGTGGTGCAGTCGGGAGTAGTGTACAAGGAGAGTGTGTACAACGAGACGGTGCAGGTGGTGGAGGTCGAGGAGGGCCTGGATGGTGAGACCTTCTTTCTCTACGTGTTCCTGGCAGCATGCGCTGTGCTGATGCTGGTCGCTGGGCAGCAGCTATTGGCATCGTCAGTTGGAAGGAGTGGGCCGGGGGCGGGCAGCCGTAGGGCGGCCGCTGGGCTCGTCAACAGCCTTAGGGGCAAAGCCAGTGGGCACCATGTGGAGACTGGAACCAACAAGCCCAATGATGTGGACTACGACTGGGTCCCCACCCAGATGCTCAACAACATGAGTACGTACCCATTTGCTTGCCTCTTACTCTGCTCTCTGTTGCTCTCATTGAGTACTGAGATTCTTGCCGATATCGTAATCTTCAAGTGTAGAGTCTGTTTTCATTTCACTTGAAAATTGAGACTAAAATTCATGAGTCCGATTATAAGTGAAATGAAATAAATTGATCTATATCCAAATAAGTGGGCCTGGCTCTTAAAAAGTTATAGAAAGGCATTCATGAAGAGTGAAAAGAGTCTTCACGTTACTCAGTGTGTGGTGGGTACTCAGGAGACATGGAATCTGGGCGATTATTTTTTTCCATGTTATTTCTTATGGCAGCTCCATACTAAATGTTCAACTTTGATGAGAACTAAGTTTTGACCACTAAATTATGTATTGAAAAGCTGTTTTGGACGGTTGCTCATCAATGAATTGAGATCACGTGTGTACCTCTTGCCAAAATTCGCAAAGTTATATTTGCATCCTCGGGGCTTGAGGTGACAAAATTAGTTTGAGCTTACAGAATATGCAGACATTTGGTGTGTATATAGGAACTTGTTGACTTAAGAATATCCGCACCAAATGTCTGCATATTCTGCACGCTCAAACTAATTTTGTCACCTCAAGCCCCGAGGATGCAAATATAACTCTGCGAACTGTTTAAGTGATCTTAATTAATTGACTGATGCTCCAAAACAGCTTTTTAATAAATGTTCGACATATCAATCAATATTTATGGAGATTGGTGCCCAGTTCCATGCCATGCTAATCTGCCACACTTTGCTCCCCGGGCTTCTTTCCCACCAGCCAATCCTTTGATGGCCCACTGAGTGACCTGGGACCCGGCTTCATGTCGTGCTAATCTGCCTCCCTTAGCTCCCCGGGCTTCTTTCCCACCAGCCAACCCTGTACTAAGGGGATTTTCCCGATACCAATTTACCGATAGTTTGAAAACCCATGCTGTTGCAGTACGCACATGTTTATTTTCCTAGAAATTGAAGGGACTGAAAAGAAAAATTTTATGACGAGCATGGGATGGGCCTTTCACACCTAAGGGCGAGGTCCTTTGCATATCCTTTTGACAAAAGGATGTAAGTCAGTCTTTCATTGAGTTTTGGAGCAAACATGCATTTTCTTCATCTAGATTCTCTAGTTTTTAATAATGTGATACATGAGAAAGTATATTCCGTGACAACTATCCATTTTTGCCAAGGAACTTTCCTGCTATAGAGTGTGTAGCATTGCATTGTCCAACAACGGACTCAGGAGAAGAGTCATATTTGACAAACATGTTTCAGAGAATTTGGAGATAGAAGACTCTGGTTCGGATTTGAGTATTTCCAGGGAATCGACCTCCTGAAGACGAAGCTGCTTCTACTCAGGAAGAGTGGAGTGAAATGTCTTCAGCGTATCTTCCTCCAGCACCAGAAAGGTTGAAAGAAAAAGACTGGCAATTTTCCACAAGAATATAATTTTAATCGACTGGTTACGGTGTACAACAAGGTCCCTGATGATGGTGTTGTACACCGAAACCGGTCGATTAAAACTATATTCTTGTGGAAAATTGCCAGTCTTTTTCTTTCATGATCCTGATGATGGTGTTGTACACCGAAACCGGTCAATTAAAACTATATTCTTGTGGAAAATTGCCAGTCTTTTTCTTTCATGGACCTGATGATGGTGTTGTACACCGAAACCGGTCGATTAAAACTATATTCTTGTGGAAAATTGCCAGTCTTTTTCTTTCAAAATTTTAAAATAGGAGGAAAAGGTTGAGAGGGGGTGGGGTTAGAAAGAACAAGGATTGGGAGTTGAGAAACTAACAACCTTTCCAGCTTTGTGAATAAAAAATATTTTAGCTTAAAATTAATCTGTAAAATTAGAACTGAAAAATAAGTCTTAGAGCAAAAATAAACATATGACCTTATTAATTAAGTACTAAATAGCAATACTATAAAATAAAAAAATGTGACTTTTTCTTGATCATTTTACCAAAAAAAATTTCAGAGAAGAGGTTTAATGTGGAGGAAAGACAATATTGGTTGTGAACTAGTATTCTGTGCATTACTAGCAGTTAGCTTTAAATTGTATGATGTGTGTGAATGGAATTCTGAAAAACATCTCTACTTAAATTAATTAGAATGTTCCTCAGTACGCCAATTTGTAACTTTAAATTAGAGAAATCTAAAATTATTTCCTTTTTTATCATAAGTTTTTAAGGATGTGTGCTAGTTACACTGTAGTTTCTTACAATCGGTTGCAAAATTGAATAAATAATATGACCTTGGTGCACATATGTATTGTACAAAACCATTGTATTGCGATGGTAAAGTTAGCTTTTTTGAAAATTTTCAGCCGCATGTCACTTTCATAGCTGGTGAAGCCAGTTTTGTTGTCGATAACCTGTGTATTCTACATTTGTCATGATAGTATTTCTCATCGGGTGCTAAAGAGAAAACCAGAAATATCCCAGGAATGGGCCTAAGATTGAATTATTTTTACTTAAATCTTTTGGGACTGATAATTTAATGCCCTTCATTCAGGTCCTCTCACATTAATGTGATTTGACAATTGATTGTTACATTGATTTTTATGGAGGATAACAAACTTTTATGTATAGTTTCTTTCCCATAGCAGCTTGCAATTGATGGGATAAATTTTTATCTGCGAAAGTGTTATATTTGGCTATTTTTCTCAAACATTTATCTCCTCTTTTCTGAGTCCATAGTTTAGGTTGTCACGTTGGTAGATGTGATTTATTTGGGATATTGCCACAGGGTTTTGGTTGTGCGAAGACTGCCATGCTTCTGCTATCATTGAATGTCGCAAGGTATTATGCTATGATGGAGTCTGTGTGGAATGGTTCGTTTTCAGCTGTAAATAAAGTGAACTTAGGAGAGGAGTAAATGTGATGCTTTTGTAGTAACATGGGTTGTTTCTTTGTCTTCAGGCAAGTCTCCGAAGGTGATTAAGCAGAGCCCACGCCAGAGGAAAGCAAAGCGGGCTGCTGGCTCTGATGACTGAGAAGTGATTGAAGTGAAGTGTGTGGTTGGGTGAACGCAAGCTTGCGTGCCCTTGAGTGGGGATTGCTTAGTATTTCTCTGGGCTCTGTTAGACTGAGGTGCATGTGCCTCATGAAAATGGGCGAGGTTGACACCTCTTTATTGTTTTTGGCTCAATAATGAATATTTATATGGAAGTTTTTTAATTACATCCTTGAGAGGACTATGTTCTGACTGGGGGAGTTAAAAGTGATGAATGGATTTGACTTTTTATGACTCGTGAAGCCATTAACATTCACATATTGAAAGCATGAGACTCATTGAGAGGAGAAATGGCTGCCTTGGAACAGCTGCCTTTGTTTGTAAATGGAGCGCTAGCGTTGGTGAGAGTAGCCACAAGGTGCGAATCAACCGATGGAAGACTTGCATTGCATGTGGAGAGTTTGTTTTTTTTGTTTGTCAGTGTTTAATTCTTAAAAAAGGAAAGTTTATTATGTATTAGGTCTTTTGTAAATTTTATTTCTTGTTTATGTTGAGATATATTGTCATTTAACAACTCTTGGTTACAATTAATATGTTTACTGTAGGAATGTTACCTTGAGTGAAGTGTCCCTCTTTCACATTGGAGAGCTGTTCCTTAGCTGTCCAAACCTCAAATGATGACTGCCCTGTGTTTTTGGTTAGTGAAATAATTTTTCATCATTCCATTGATAGTTATACTTTGCAGTAGTACCGTCATGTATTGGTTGTTGGAGTGTTTTAATTTATTTTTATCTGATGAGTCTGCTTCACATGCTCTTCTTTTCCCTCTAAATCCATGGTTAAGTGGAAGTCCCCTCCTAAAGTATGTGCAAGTACCTGGTGGGATGTAATATTTTGCATCAACAATTTTGTGAAGGCCTTTTTGAATGGGAAATAGATTGCATTAGTGTCTAATGGAGTCATGTGGTTGAAATAATATGGCAGTTGAGAGTGGGTAAATGTAATGGTTTTTTTTTACCATTTGAGATTTTTAATAAAGAGATCCTGAGAAGAGGAAATTGTGCAATTTTCCTTCAATTTGTAGAGCCAAGCTCTGGAGCGTATTTTGCCTTGGGAGTGAGCACCATTTTTTCTTAACCCCTTATTACTCGAACTTTTTTCAATTTCTGACATCAAATCACAGATGACATTGAGAATGGCACATATGATACTGATCTGAGGGAAGTTTTTTTTTATATGTATTTTAAACTGAATAAATCAGTGGGTATCAAACAACAAGCTGTAATTCTGATGTAGGCCAGACTGACCGGGAAGCTATTCAGCACTTCAATGAGCTGTAGTTTAGAACAACTTAAAATCTTAGACAAGCTATCCTCTTCACAATTGTGCTCTCAAACTGGTCGAGTGAGCTGAAGGCTGCCATGAGAGGAAAATGCAACAAGCAAATGCATGCAATTGAGTGCATCATGAGTTTGAGGTTAAATGAGAGAAAAAGGGTTATAACCAAGTATTGTTTCCAATCTTTCTTGATATTTACAAAATGTCAACTTCTTGTGTGGGTATGGCTATACCTGTCAGTACAGCAAGAGATTAGGGATTTCATTTTTAACACGCTTTTATTAGCTTCACCTGTTTGTTTGTTTGTAACCGACTCCTTCGGACTCTATTTTGACCCACTTTGAACGATCAGATTTCCTTTAAACTTTGTAGACTCATCAAGGACCGATGACAATACAATAATTTGATAAGATTTTCTCAATATTCTAATCAGGATCGCCAAGAGTAATAATTTTCTTCAATTGAAGATTCTTTGCGAGAGAAAGACTGATAGAGTAAGCGCCATCCCTGAGTTGATCGGATGGTGTAGTGGTTAGAGTCATCAACTCTCACCGAGGGGGGCCAGAGTTCGCAGCTCAATGAAGGATGTTTTTTTTTGTTGTCTTTAATTTGATCGTTTAATTATATATATATATATTATATTATAGTTATAATTTATATCCCGTTATAATTTAATTATAATTGCAGCCAGTTATAATTTAATTTTAATTGCAGCAAGCTTAGACGGGAGAAGAATTTTTTATCGTCGAATTCGCTTTTTGTATTTGCTAAATTTGTTTGTCTGTTCGTTTGTAACAGACTCCTTAACACTCAACTCCGAAATAATTCTTAACGATTTCACTCCGAAACTAAAAAACACTCTTTAATGATAACTCAAACTAAAAAGTGAAAAATAAATATAGTTAAAAAAACTAAAAAACACGCTTTAATGATAACTCAAACTAAAAAGTGAAAAATAATTCTTTTTATAGAAATAAAAAAATAAATGAAAAATATTAATATTTTCGTGAAAAAAGCATGGGGTGCTCGATATATCAATTCTTGAAAATATTCAATCGGTACGATTAGTAGAAAAATGGTACTAAAAATATGGCTCAAAGCATAATCTTTTCCTGCATTTTCCATTCAGTAATTTGGGTAAACAATTACAAAAGGCATATCAAATTAACTAAGCAACGGAGCACCCCACGCTTTTTTCACGATAATATTAATATTTTTCATTTATTTTTTTATTTCTATATTAAGAATTATTTTTCACTTTTTAGTTTCAGTTATCATTAAAGTGTGTTTTTTTAGTTTTTTTAACTATATTTATTTAACCCTCGGGAACGCGCAATCAAAAAGTTACTTGGGAACGTGCAATGTACTGAGAGGTCTTTTTACACTTTTCAGCAAAAACTACTTTTTTATTCTTCAGGAATGGGAAATTTCGGTAAACATAGAATAAAGAAGCGGTAAACATTACTTAATTATTAAAAACTGCGTATTTATTGCGGGTCCTCACAGGGCACGCGTTCCGAAGGGTTAAGTATGTTGTCGGTATTTCAAGGACAAGTACATATCTCAAAGAGAATAATGGAAATAAGTACCATGTTCTTAATGCAGGGTATATAATCCAGAAGTTAATATTCCGGGGAATACGATTGAATTAACTGAGTGATAAATACCAAAGTTTTAAATATAGCATTGGGCCAAATTACACCAGAGTGAACGAGGCATTTTGCAGAGTGGTTCAAAATCATATTTATTCGTTAATTTCATGAAACCTATGGGATGTAAATCATTCACATCACAATGAGGTGCCATTATTATATATATTAAGGATGAGTCAATTCCAAATGTCGATTCTCGATTCCACTGATTCTCAGACTTAGAATCAGTATCGAGAATCAATCGCCTAAAGTCGATTCGGATTCCAGATAGATAAATACAGTAAAACTTCGATTTTGCTGCACTTTGATTCTACATCGTTCTTGTTTTTACGTTGTGATATGCAAGTCCGGCAGGGAACATAGGGAATATTAATGGTAAAAACTTGATTTTACGTAGTATTTTGGTGTTATGCAGTATAACTTCAGTCCCTAAGAGCAAAATAATCTAGATTTTCCATAGCATTATCGGCATTTCAACTAGGGATGGTGGGATCGGATACGTCGGATCCAAAGATCCACGGATATTACGTTTTACCGAATACTGAAATCGGATCCTAATTCATTTAAAAAAATTGGATCTAGATCCGAAGTATTAAAATTCACACTTAAGTGAATATGTCCTGAAAAAGTAAGTAAAAAGAGGTCTAGAGTTCCAGTTCTCTCTTCGCATGCGCCAATGCACTACGTTTCTAGTTCTATTGATGCAACGATGCGTTTCAATGCTCTCTTGGGTGCTATGACACATAATTTCAGGTTGTGGAAAAATCACGAAGAAGTTCTAAATTTACCTCACCCCTACCATGCAACGCAAGCCAGTGAAACTTGACGTCGCAAATGAATTGACTGCGAATGGTGGGCGGAAACGAGAGAAAAATGAAAAACAACCTTAGCTAGATTGATTAACTTCCAAATAAAAGCATTTATACAATCACAAATATTACAATAGGAAACAAGCCCATAGGCTAAATACCGTTAACTTTGTCTATACAAGACGATACAAGTCACAAGTGGTACGAAGCCGATACGTCCTTCTCCGCCCGCGGTCCAGTTCAAAGAGGGCTGGTGTGTTCACAGTACACTTTGCCAGCGCGGGAAGAGAAATCAGCTGACCAGTGGAGGAGAGGGGAGGTGCTATCACACTTTGGATTAGTGGGAATGTTCACAGGTCGGCTTGAAAGTTGAAAAACATGTCAGCACCAGCGTGGACCGAATAAAAGGAGGGTACTTGCAGGAATCGCGATGATCCGAGCGTTCGCGTTGACCAGAGCAGATCGTGGCACTTGTCTCATTGCTCTCGGGCACTTTGCGAGACGCGACAGTCTCCTGCAGATTCTGAGTCTCCGAGGATTTTTGAGTCTCGAGGTTTCAAGGGGGGGGGGGAAATTGGCACATCCACAAGGGTAATATTACGATTTAAATCGACGGAATCAACGGCTCCCCTTGTTTCGTTTGAGCAACAGCTGCATCAACCCAGGGTTGCCTGCAGAGTCACCCTAAAAGGAGGCCCATCCCCTCTCCCCAAGAGTGGAAGCCACCTGGGTCGAAGAGAAAATGGGTGAGGATAGATAAACAGATAAGGCGAAGGAGAGATGATCTTGGGTTACTCAGTGTTCTTTCTCGCTGATTGAGTCTAAGCCATAATACGAGCCAAGAGAGGGGGAAGAAACTCAGCCTCGTCTCATGATGGGATGATTTACCACCGTCCTCGCGAAGCGAACCCGAAAAAAGTATCCGGTGTCAACAGGGGTGGGGGGAGAATGAGCTACGCGGTGAAGACAAATAAGTCGGCTGAATCAGAGATACAGGTTGCCCTAAGTGGTGCTATTGCAGCAAAGCGCCAATGAAGAAGCAAAATATTGTTTACGCTTTACACAATAACTCGAACTAATTGTATTGAAACGTATTACACAACATCTAATTGTATCGAAAATGGCCAGCAGGTGGTGTCAAGGAATCACCCAAGCCGTCATAAGAGCTGAGAGAGGGGGAAGACACTCAGCCTCTTCTCATCATAGCATAAGAGACGACATAATAAGCAACATTACAATCAATTGGTGTGATGGAAAAAATAGAAAAAAAGACAAAACTATTCCCTAAATATACATATACTGCTACAAAAATTATATTAATGTCCAACTTGTTGAAAAGATAACAATGCTGACTCAGGGTAAACTATATGGCATTTTACTCAAGAAATTGAAACATGAAAATTCTAAGCTAACTAACTAACTAAGGACACAATTTCATTTCCAAATTGAACGTGTAACATTTCAAGTACCTGGTTACTGAGCGTTGCTCAATGTCTATTTGGTGTACTAAGAACTTGTATGCTCCTATTCTGCTACTTATTGTCTATTTTAATTATATTGGGCATTCACAAAGTGCAATTTAAGGTTTTAATAAAACAAATTTATAAAGAATAATGGATATTTATTTTTTTAAATACAGTAGTGATGATGCAATTAGGTAGTATGTATAAAGGAAACTCAAAAACACCACTAACACAAAAATGTTCTTCTAACGAAATTCTGAAATCATCAATAAATTCAATATTTTCATTGTTTTCATTATTTCCAATGTTTATATACAGATTATTGTATTATTAGTTTAAAAAATATTCAATATTTCTTTCCATATAACGCTTCTCGTGTGTCTAAGTTATTGAGTCAGAACGCTCTTAGGCAAATTGTTGCAAGGCTGATCCATCTTCAAAAGTTGTACGAGCTGCTTCCGCAAATTCTGGATTGCAAGTCATTGCTTCTTCAAAATGTTCAGAGTAAAAACGTGTAGATCCAGGAAACGAAGAAGGAAAAATAATCCTTTCACCAAAAACAGCATTCTTTTTTTCAGCCAATTCGCTCAAAAATGGAATCGCTCTCGTACAGTTTTCTGCAAGTATTTTTTTTAAATTTGCTTTAAACCATTGGACACTGTCATGTTCCAATCTTATATAAATATCAACCAGATATTGCTGAAAGTGCCAACCACCGAAATGCAAAGCATTGAACTTCAAAAGGCGGAGATCAGGATTTCTTAGGTTGATGTCTGAAGGAAAATATTTGGCAAGTTGAGGTCTAAATGCTAATCGGTACTGAGCTAGTTCAAATCTAGCACATATATACCCTGCATATTTCTTTGCTTTCTGCACAATTCTGGTGGGTGTTATGCCCTTACGATCTTGAGGAGCCACTCTTGATATGTAATTGTCTCCCGGGGGCAGGACCAACAAAGCTTGATAGAGACAACCTCTCTGCTCTGGGCGGAGAAGAACCAACCCAAGTGCGATGACCTGCGACCCCCGGAGAGAGAGAGGAAGGGTGGGCTCTCTCTACTGGTGAAAGTTGAAGCTACTGTGGTCATTACGTCTGATTTCTCCCACTCAGGATTTCATTTGTGCATTTTTCTTTTAAAACAACTGCATGAATGCTGTGATTCTTAAAGCTTAGGTTGTACAGATTTAGTGCTACCATGGTTTGCAGCACATGGTCAGCTCTGAAGCTGCTGAACCAGCATTTTTTTGACAGTCATCGTCTTTCAGGAGGTAAGGGATCGCATTTCGGATGAGAGAAAGAGACCATGAATTTTCTCAGCCCCATGGAGAGCGGCGAAAGTTTTAGGAAATTTGGGTACTGCAAAAGGTATAAACTGAAAAAGAAGACATCAGTAGGAAATAAAAGAAAAAAATTCAACATGCGGTTGAAAATACCTTCTTGTTTTGCAATTAAATTTTTCTTTGTTGGGTGTGCCTTCATAGAGTTTGTACCCATTGTTCTTGGATGCCAAATTTATCTAATTCTTACGGGTTTTCTTAGAGCCACCAATAACGAAAATTTACCAATAATGGATTATCGAGTGCTAAACTGGTACAGATAATGGAGTAAAATTGGCATTGCTGTGAAACAATGGTACCAAGCTGATATCTTACTGTGAGCTACTCCTGAGTACAGTTAGTGAAAACGTAGGGAATGGTGGAGTCTTTCATGAAGGGAAATGATACTTCAAATGACAGATGATAAGAGAAGAAAGAAATTTGATTTTACCACTTTGATGTTTATACCACTACATGTTTCTATATTTTTAGCTGTGAGGTATCGGACTCGCCATTGACTGTGATGATACACACATACATTCTGCTGCTTCATGCTTAATTATACGGATCTCTATTTTGAGGTCCAACAACAGCATTGAAAATTATTTAGAAAATGCAAGGTCAGAAGTTTCCCTTTCATTGATAAAAATATTTTATCGTTAATTTCTACTACAATATGCCTCAAATAGCTTACTAATAACTTTATCAATTTTAAAGGAGGAGAGGGAAAGGTACCGAGAGGAAGGCCAAGGGATGAGAAAATACGCCAATTGAGGAGGAGATTGCATTATAGGAACTAGCATTCTATAGGGAAGGATGGAGGACAGCAGTCACCCAATACTTGGATTGAACAACCAATGATGAGTAAAGACAGGTGAGTTCTTATTATTAGCCTTCATTCTTTCACAGAAAAAATTACTATACATGTCCATTGAGAAAACTGCAAGAAAGTTAATAATAATTCTGCATTGCAGACTGCATTTGGAAAATTTTCACTGCATACTTTCATTTGTATGGTTCAGAAATGTCTCTCCTAGATGATAAAAACTGCATTCACTCACAAATTTAATATAAAAAAAATCACATTGCCATTTCATTTCAATGAAGCCCTTTCTTTTTTGCTCATTTTATCTTATTGTGCAAAAACTGATGTACCAAAAATTAGTATGTACTACACTAAATTTTGAGCATAAGAAGGTAAATGCATTTTCAAATCATACCTTTTATCCAAACTTCTACATTATGGGCAAAGTAAAAACAGGTGCTGTATATTTGAGGGTTCACACTAGAGTCTCACAGTGAAGAGAGATTCCTAGGCCTCAACACCTCTCAAACACCTTGTACAAGTCAGGTAGATGTGCAACTTGCAGCACGGTGCCATCCACGGAAAAGTGCTTCGGAGGCAAGAGGGTCTTGCGCAGGGCAGGGTACATGTCATGCTCCACAACGTGCTTCCACGTCTTGCACTTCCCGTCAGATACACCCTTCTTGCCACTGACCTCCTCCTGCACCTCCTCCCTTCCACACAACGCCTCGCCCCCATCCGCTATGGCTGCGCCCTGCTGCGTGCCCAAGGAGGCAGAGGGAGAGAGATGCACAACATTATGTATTTGACTGGAGCCTCTCATGTCTGATACTGCATGAGGCAGGCAAGCCATAGGCACAAGCACACATTTAAGGATGGGGGGCAAAAGATTGACAGCTAGCACTTAAGACACCTTTCAGTAATGGCGATTCATACTTGGAAGAGAGCAAACAATTATATTTTGCAATCAGTGTATGAAATAGCATTACAGGAGATGGAAAGGGAAGAAGTTAAAAAATCATTTCTAAATACATGCAGGTTAAAAACAATCAGAGAACACTTGAGAAATTAGTGATATTAATGACCCACCATCAAACTTGTTGATCGATCAAGGAGAAAAATGGGTATAAACTATGTATTTATAGGGCACCAAAAGATGTTTTCCCAGTAATTATAGATGTGCACATAAATGTAGATTGTTAGTTTTAAACCACCAGGTGAACTACACTCACCAATGATAAAAAACATTTCTGGCTTGAACAAAAAATGTCATTTGGTCTTAGCTCCAGCTTAACTGGTTGTGAGTCCATACAAAAGTCCCCTCTCTTTCATGGGTTTATGTTTGAGTCATTGGCGGCACTTTTTTCATCTCGCAAAAAGCCATCTTCACTACAATGCATGCTGTTTGAGACACAGTGTTTCTCAAATCCATGTACTATAGACTGCGGTGATTTCTCCCCAAGCTAGTTTGATCTCCTTGAGTAATACAGTGACCGACAGTTTCTTCGTCTTAGGCTTTTTCAAAAGGAGTATTTCTTATGGATGGGGGTATTCTCACAAAAGTCTAGCATCACGCGACTCCTGGATGGATCGACTATTGAGTTGTTGCATAGTTATGAATGTATGGATATATACACTGTCGGACTGGCCAGGTCGGCATTGGCCGAGGGCCCACGGGCTCAAGGGGCCCCAGCAGGTGCCCACAAAGTTAAAAAAATGTGATAGTTTTGAAATATTTTTGTAACTCTATGCCATAATTTTTACTCAATTGAAGTAAATAATGATATGAATAAATATCAATGTAAAGTAAATAAGTTTAGTAGTGTTGTAAGACAGTTGCCAAAACCATCTACGGTGGAAGCAATGCAGTGTGAGAGATATCGATAGGTCGACACATTGTGTGTGATGGGCGCATGCACCAATGCCAGGTGATTCCCCCCTTTCCAGCTTCCAGTATTCCTTTGCGACTGTCGTCAGTCTAGGTTAGGCAGTTGAGGAGGGAGTATTGGATTGGTATTTACAGTAACTGGTTGGTTCCTGAACGATGCGTTGATTCTTTCGTGCATTGTTGTGATTGATATATAGTTAACCGATTAAATGAAGGAACAGTCTAGGTCTAGTGGGGCTTTAAAACGAAAACTCAAGAAGGAATGAGAGGTTAATTAAAAGAAGACAAATAAGGTCCTAGATACGTACTTTACTAGTGTAAAGCAAGAAAAGGTTCAAGATGGTTGTGGTACATCAGGTACATCTATTTAATGTTTTATACTGTCTATTTAAAATGTTGTTTCACATCTACAGTAGAGCGCCGATTATCCGTCACAATGGAGGGGGAACCCCAAACCAATAATCGAAAAAGACTAATAATAATCCATTCATGATCATTTTCTTAGTATTTTGGACCTAGGTCCGTGTCATGCTATCTCCGCGTCTTTTGCTCCTGCTCCGTGGAAATACCTGTATCTCTACAATTTCGTTTGTTAGCCGATCGTTCTTTAAATTTATTGCGCCAAAACATTTCACCAACTATAACTCTTATAATGTCTGTCAATTATATGCATCGAATACACTCCGACAATTCGCGGAACTTAATCTGCCTGAATCTTCATCTCAGATGTGCAATGCATTCCCTTTTTTAAATATCTGATAATAATAATATTTGTCAAGCAGTAGTAGGAGTTTTTTGCCATAATTGCAACGTATTACGCTTATTGGGAGTGTATAAGACTATGCCGATCGGAAAAATTTGCACACTTTTTAAAATTCAGAGTCTCTCTTCTCATACCGAGGTAGCCTATGCACGTGTGCATTTCATCTGAGTCCAATGCCTCCACCCCAAGCTATAACTGACGTGGGCATTATGTCTCTATGGACACAATAAGAGGTGGTTTCTCAGGAGTTCCAAAATATTCCAAAAATTAAATCATTTTCTTATAATTCCGCGCTCTGTCGTTATACCAAAACTGAAATTTGCTACTAAGTTGGCCAGCGGATGAGCTCAGATTCAGGAGACTCGCCATAATAATGATGCTTCCGAGTGTAGAGCCGATGAGATCTTGGATTCCTTTAGGGATCTAAACTCGGAGGTGGAACGCGTTCGGAGGGGCACTGGTGTCGATCTGTGACTATTCATCTGCAGTATTGTTCCATGGACTGACTTCGGCCCTCGAGTTTGGGACAGGATTGCCTGGATCAACAGGAGGCTGTGGAAATTCTGTGTGAGCATTGGGGCAGAGTTCGTGGATCTTCGGCCGGTGCTTAGATCGTGCCGGGCTCCCCTCAACTCGTCTGGGGTGCATTATTCCAAAGAGGCGTCTGAACGGGTGGCTCGTAGGCTTTTTGAGCACTGTAGATATTTTTTAGACTAGAGGGTAGGTCATCTAGTGGGGTTTGTAAAGATTTAACCAAACGTAGCCTCCGAGGAAATCCGCATTGCGAAAATTTTCACATCCAAGTAAACTTAGGAGCGCTAAAGCCAGTAAATAGTGACAATTTTCCCAAAACGCGTACTCCAGTGAAAGAAATTATATCAAACGTAATAAGCACTTACGGTGAAATTCGCCCACCTAATACGGTACTAATAATAAGGTACGAAACAATACGAAATGTTGATTCATAATACCGGCGGTACCGGTCTGTATTCGATCAAAACAGCCACGGGCTTGGTGTTCATATTTGAGTTTCTACACAATAATTTATATTGGTACGGTAGTGCAGTGAGTAAGGCCATGGGCTCGTATGCCGTAGGTTACAGGGTCTAGTCCCGCAAGCGTAACGTTCTTTTCGTTTCAATTCCAATTATTTTCGTTAGTTTGCAATTTATTTTCTGTTGTAGTAGATCTTGCCTTACGGAGAACATTTTTCATCGTAATCTTTGACTTATTCTTTTGAAGTTGTTTTCCGAATGCGGAACCGTGACAGCTACAGCATCTATTCTAGGGTGCACTCACTGGCAATGCGTCCATTGCTTATTCTGATCAACTTCCTAGTCGCCATGGAATACAACTATTTTGGTGCATTCACATTAACACTTGCGGTGTGGTACTCAAGTAGGTGGATTCCAGAAGAGGGCAACGGCCTTTTGGTCCTCGGTAGAATATGGATGGTGGCGGAGGGGGGAAAGGAGTCACGGGAGTTTGAGGCCAAAGTAGCTTCGTTCTTGGTGAATGTGAATGCACCAAAATCATTGTATTCCATGGTGATAAGAAAGTTGACCAGAATAAGCAATGGATGCATTGTCAGTACTGTAGCTGTCATGGTTCCGCATTCAGAAAACAACTTCAAAAGAATAAGCTAAAGATTACGATAAAAACATTCCCCTTGCGGTGAGACCTGCTGCCATAGAAAATAAATTGAAAACTAAATAGGGAGAGGGGTCAAGATTAAATCTCACCTCAAGGGGAGCAGATGGGGTCTAAAAGTGGCTTAAATTCACCTCACGTGATTTATGGACAGTTCCTAATTTACATTGAAGTCAGCATACTCCACTGTTGAAACTTGTTTCTTTCAGCTTCAACCCAAAATGACCAGCCACCATGTCCATCTACCTCAATCTCAAAACGCTCTGATGAGGATGAGGGTGCATATGTTTATTCCGAAACTAAAGATGCCGGTACTGCTTTGATTGCTGAGAACAACAGTAGCTCTAGTTCATCCGAATCTGAAGTGGAGGACAGTAATGTTGAAAACATTGCCACTCGTAACTTAGCTTATTTTATAAGCCCAAATATCAGTGACCCTGTTACATCGAAGAGGGAATTTTTGAAACAGCATCCTGTCCAAGTTCATCATGCACATGGAAAAAAAATTCCATTCGATCCCAGTAATCTGTATTATAGAACTCTATCTAGTGGAGAGAAAGTCCAAAGAAAAAGGCTTTCATACTCTTTTAGTTGAATAAAGTGTTCTGTTCAACATGTATGACCTGTGGTGGGAAGGAAAACAGGCAAATCTCATTTATTTCAGGGCACGAAGTTTTAAACAAACATATCTACTAGGCTGTAGAAATCCATGAAAATTCACAATATCATCAAAGTTCTGTCACAACAGCACTTCAGCTAAGCAAAGAAGGTGACATTGAATCTCTCCTGCAGTCTAGCCTAATGTCATCAGAAACAAATTGAAACTAGAAGACAAGTTTTGGAGCGCCTCATTGATATCACACTCTTCATTGGAAGACAAGGGTTGGCTTCTCAAGGGGAAGAAGAGGCAGGTCTCTCAGCCAAACAGGAAATCATGGAAACTTTTTAGAGCCTGTCTTGTTAATGTCAAAATATGATGTTATTTTGAAAACTCATGTTGAACAGTGTGTAAAAGATAGTAAGAAGAAGAGAATGAAAGAAACTTAGGAGCAAGAATTAATGGGGAGTAAGAAGAAACATTTTGGGAGAGGATCGCTTGTAACATTTTGTCTAAAACGTTTCTCAATAAATTAATGAAGAAAATAGGCAACAATGGGAGGAAAATGATTTTGAAAGATGTATCTGATAGGATTATCTGCAGTTTGATGATTGATTCTACACAAGATACAGCTGTCACTGACCAGCTGGCTATGTGTGTTCGGTACATAGTGCAAGGAAAGGTGTATGAGCGACTTCTTGACTTTTGTGTTGTAAAGATTCCAGTGGCCAAGCACTTTTCGAAAAAAAAACTAGATTTATCGAAATATGGAATCCCTCTCTCAAATGTACATAGTAGCTTGTTCTTTTGATGGAGCGGCAAACATGACGGGTTGTTATAATGGGCTACAAGCTCACCTAAAGAAAGAAAACCCGAATATGATATACACCAACTGCTTGGCACATGTTTTGAATCTGGTTGTGGCAGATTCTACAGTGAATTGTCTTCAGGCGGAAAACTTATTTGGTTCGGTGGAAGAGACGGCTTGTATCCTCAGTCAGCCCTATAAAAGAATGACTGTTTGGTAAGAACACACAATAAGTCATTTCAAAGATCAAGGAAAACTGTATAGACTACACAAAATTGGCACTACTAGATGGTGGAGCAAGCATAAAGCATTGAGTTTAATAATTGAGTTTGAATCATTTCTAGATAGTACCGACGATTCTTGGAAGTTGGTGAATCTGTTTTATGTGTTATTAGATATTTCAAAAGGAAGCTTTGATAGCAAAACTAAGTTCACAGCTCGAACACTCATTAGCCAATGGGCTAAATATGAAAAATTATTTACTCCTTTATCATTTTGGATTTATTTGTAGTAACTTCTTCGGTTTCTGTTTTTTTTACTAAGTAAAAATATGGATTATTCAATAGCATGGAAATTAGTGGAGAATTTAATTAAACAAGTTAGAAAAATGAGGGATGAAATGCATTTTAACAAATTGCTACAATGTTGTAAAAACTACACTGTTTGCATCGGGAAAAAATTGAAGAAAGTGAACTTCAAATGGAGGTGGATTTTCCTGAAAAAAGAGTTAGCCAAAAAAAGGTAACGCCAGGAGAACATGCACAGGATGAGTCACGTTCTGTTACTACTACCCAGAAATTTAAGGCATTGTATTTTAACATTTTGGATTGTGCTATGAAAAGCATTGAAGAACGGTTTGTTCTAAATCAGGATTTATTGAAAGATTGTGCTATTTTGGATTCCAAAAACTTTTTGCAAATGTTGAATCACCCCAGTCATGAATTTTCTGTGACTTCGTTAACCACAGTGTCAAATTTAACAAACATTAGCAGATCAGATCTTATTACTGAGCTGAAGCAGTTTACCGCCCAGTATGATGTGTTCAAGCTGTCCCTGGAAAGAGAATGTCCTGAAGATTTTGTAAATGATGAAGATGGATCAAGCGATGATGACGAAACCTTTAAGTCTTTGTGTAGAATTAATCCTAACGTTAAGTGTTCCCAATGTTTGTCATGTGCTTTTACTGCACTGTATGATCTGTCTTCTCAATTAGGCCTATTTAATAATTTGTATTCAGTTTATAAATATTTATTGACAATTCCATGTACTCAAGCTTCTTGCAAAAGAGTCTTTTCAAAATTAAAAATTGTTAAATCCAAACTAAGGAATTATCTAGACCTGGAACTTTTAAGTAATTTAATGCTGATGAAATTACATGCACAAGTGACGAACTTAGGAAAAAACTTATGGTGCAATTTTGGTTGTTTAGTTTGAATAATATTTTAACAATATCAAGAAAACAATTAGGCTCCTAAAATTTTTCAAAATCTATTTCCACCACTACAGTTTAATTTTAACATATGTAGGTCTACTTTACTGCCTCTTCAAAGTAATTTTCTTCACATCAAGTTTGATTTTTCGTATATTAGATATTGTGTAATAAAATAATGTTTTAAAATTAGATTCTTGTAATTTTAATTGTAATGATTGTAATAATACAAATATTGTTATAAAACAAAAATCGCTTCTTCTAAAAAATTGCATTTATTGTGGCCTAAGTATGGTCGTCATGACTATGAATATGACGTCATAGTTAATGTCTCATAATTAATCCTCTATAAAACTACTATGATGTATACATGAGGGGGGGGGCCCAGAAACCTGCTAGTCCGACACTGCATGTATTTGTACAGCGGTTCGAATCAATCCACAATACCTACTATCAGTAAAGGGACGTAGCGTAGGTAATTTCATATGATTATTTTAAGTCTATGTGTATTTCATGTGATTATCATCAATGTATAAAATTAATTTTCATATTGTGACAGCGGGCCGTCCATCACATTTTCAGAAATATTTATTTGATAATTTATATTTATTTAAATATACATAATACTGTGCACTCCCCAGTGGCGGATACAGAAAAAAACTCAAGGGGGGGGTGCAAGTTATCGCGACGATTGTAGCTTTCAAACTGACTGACTGGCAGCGACTCTGCTTCTCTTATATATGTAGCTCGGTTGTTTCGAGAACATTCGGTGCCAGAATGTTCGCTTCCAGACTTTTAAGGAGTGTGAACAAATACAAACAGAATATTCGCGACTTTTCTCGAACAATTGCCAGACAGAATAACTTATCGAGATCACTAGAATGGCCGTGACTTTTCTCGTAGGTTAGCTATCTATGTGCCAGACAGAAACGTATAAAATACGATGATGCGGATGCGAGCGCGTGCTACATAAGAAAGTACAACTACTCGATAACTCGACTCAGAGTTGACTGACGAAAGAAACGAACGAATAGCGTGCTGGCTGACTGGAGGGGGCGGCGCGGGCGGCCCCGCAAGGGGGGGGCACGCGCCCCCCGCGCCCCCCATATGTATCCGCCACTGGCACTCCCTACCACCAGTCATATCCATACTTCACTGTGTTTCACTTCTGTCCGCCATACCACAATGGCCACACCTTTATTATTAATCACAACATCTCACTCTTGCAATTTTGATGTCATTGCCCAGGGAATAAGAATGAAGTCAGTAGGTATTTCAACCATTAGATGCAGTAATGCATCAACGTGCTTGCCCCATATTACATTCAGCCAATCTAACGTAATGAAAGATCTAAGGCTTTCCCGGCATATAGCAATATTGGTGGTTCTTTGGGTTTCCGACGGGGTCGAACTCTCCATTTCTGCTGACGTTTCGATGAACAAGTCGTTCGGAACATCATAAATGGAGAGTTCGACCCGGTCAGAAACCCGAAGAACCACCAAATCTAAAGTATATTGGCAATTCATCTACCCTTTTCCCTGCACACCAAAGAAAACCCCAGACTTCTCCTTTGCTATTGCATGACAAGGGGTCAGTTTTTGCACTTCATATGTGGCTCCAACCATTATGGCATTCCAGTTTTCTCTTCTCCCATGGTTTTAACTGACAATGATTTAGCTCATTCAGTATTTATGGTGACGTTTGCTGGCTGGTTCAAAACAAACTGAAGTTCCCATCTGCCCAAGAAGGTAGCCATGCTTTATATGCAAGTTTATAAAATACTTGTAGAATACAACTACATAATTTCTAAGCATAATCACCAAGAAGTTGCAAAGAAAGGCCATTTGCTTTGCAATATCCTTCTAGGCCAACCGATGCTTCCTTAGAAAGCAATGAGTGGAATATTAATTCCGTTGAAACTTCTACAGCTTTCTTCATCAATTCTTCTTGACGGAAAAGAAAGCCCCCACTTTGTTTTTCCACCACAAAATCATGGCGATTTTCAAGATCTTCAACTCTTCCTTTTGAAGGTCCTCTTATTTGCCTTCCAGGGTTTAATTAGCTCATTTAATTGTATTTAAATGCTTCTGTCATAATCGTGCATCTGCTTAATATCGTACATAAATGTATACCCCCATAGTAATACATCTGCTCTACTTCTTCGAAGCTTCAACTTCATATTCCCTTCTTCTCGAGCCACGAGTATTTCAAAGCTAACTTTGTTGAACACTTTTGCTGACATTGGTTGGATCTGGACAAAGCAGTTTTCTCAACATGATCAATTTTGTTTTGCCAATCCATCATTAAATTAAAAAAGGGCAAAGGTTAGAGATGGGAAAATTACTGTAATTTTCCGCTGAGGTAAATTACCACGGTAAATTATGGTAATTTTCCAGGATTTTTTAGTTTTAAGCATTTAACAGCAAATGTATGGTTAAATAGGAAAGCCAATAGCAAAAGAAAGGGAATAACGATGTTTAAACCTAGAGATGGGCCACTTTGAAAATTACCACGGTAATTTATTCCATGGTATTTTTCGTAATTTACCGCGCCTCTTGAAAATTAACGTAATTTTCCGTAATTTTCTAGATAAGTCACCTATGTTTGAGATATTTTTCATACAGATAAATTCCCAACATGTTCTTTCAAGGCAAGTCCACATTTCCAACGTGTTTAATTTTAAATTGAGGCATATACAACTCATTTTTGGCATATTTTACTTAAATTATAACAACATTATTGAGTAATTATTATGTAGTAGAATATTCTGCTTGAAAATTTCTCATACTTTGACAAAAGATAGCCAGATTGCATGTTGCTGCTGTATTTCTTTTTACAATTTTAAAAATATATAATAGATTAATGTTACATTAGGTTTGGTTTAAACATCGTATCCCCTTCCTTTTGCTATTGGCATTCTTATTTAACCATACATTTTCTGTTTAATGCTTGAAACTGAAAAATACAGGAAAATTACCATAATTTACCACGGTATTACGGTATTAAATTACGGTAATTTTCCCATCTCTATTTAAACCATACCTAATGCAACAGTAATGTATTAGAAAGATTTTAACTGAAGAAAGAACTACGGCAGCAACACGCAATCTGGCTTTCTTTTGTCAAAGTATGAGTAATTTTCAATAAGAATATTCCAATGTATTACTCTTATAATGTTATAACTTAAGTAAAATATTCCAAAAATAAGTTGTACATTCCTCAATTTCTTATTAAACACGTAGGAAATGAGAACTTGGCTTAAAAGAACGTTGGGAATTTGTCTGCATGAAAAATTATCTCAAACATAGGGTAATTGTCTAGAATATTACGGTAATTTTCAAGGGGCACGGTAAATTTTCAGTGTGGCCCATCTTTGGTAAAGGTTGATAAACCAGTGAAACAAAAAGACTGGCTTTAAGGGGCCACTGAAACAGAAAGTCAGCATGTTTGTGGAATAACTCTAGCGACATAACATGTGGAATAGAGCAACGCTTAATTTTTCAAAATGTGAGACACACTGCAATTTTATACTAATAATTGGTCAATTTTTAGAAAAAAAAAAAACAATTGTATCGACCATCGATGACATTCATCGATGCCGATGAGTCGATGCGAATCATCGATGTCGATGAGAATCATCGATCCCGATGAGTTGATGCGAATCATTGATGTCGATGAAAACCATCGATGAGGATGATCAATATCCTTATATCACTAATTTTTCTTCTTTTTTTCCATTCATTTGAACGCCTTAGATCTAAAATGTATGTATAAAGTATAAGCACCCCAGCTATTGCGCCTTGAGGACGATGGCAGGGCCACAGTGGGATGTTTGGAATTCATGTTTTTCCTCAAGTTTGTGGTAGACGATACAGAAGTAGCGATCACATTCAATCACAGTTAATACGCAGTAGCAGTGGTAGCATTGTATTCGTTGGTTGCACTGGTGCAGTTGGTAGCAGCGGTAGCAGCCTGAGCTAAATCGGCTAAATTCACCGAATTCAGTCACAGTGATTTTGATTATTTAGTCACAGGCTGTGATTGCTACTTTTCAGTCACAGCGATATATCGCTCATCACTACTGCACAGTTCATCGAGAGTCATCCATCATCGTAATTCATCGACCATCGGCATTCATCGATCATTGACATTCATCGGTCATCGATATTCATCGATAGTCATCGATCATCGTGTACACTCTATACGATGATCGATGACAGCCATCGTCATCGAAACATTTCGATGAAATTTTTTCATCGAAAATCGATGACCAAAATCGGTCATCGCACAAGCCTACTGGGCACTGCAGAGCAGTCACTTGACCCAATGAGGGTGGACATGGGTAGGAATAGAGATGGGCCACTCTGAAAATTACCTCGGTAATTTACATAAATTACTGTGGTATTTTTCGTAATTTACCGCACCCCTTGAAAATTACCGTAATTTTCTAGTTAATTCACCCATGCTTGAGATAATTTTTCATACAGATAAATTCCCAACATGTTCTTTTAAGCCAAGTTCATATTTCCTACGTGTTTAATTATTAATTGAGGCATGTACAACTCATTTTTGAAATATTTTAATTAAATTATAACATTATAGAATAATGTATTAGAATATTATTCTTGAAAATTTCTCATAATTTGACAAAAGAAAGCCAGATTGCGTGTTGCTGCTGTAGTTCTTTTTACAATTTTTAAAATTCTATTACAGTAAAACCCACATACAACGAATTTGTTGGGACCGGAAAAATAACTTCGATGTAGGGTTTTTTCGATGTATGGAGGTGGTGTGCGGGTTGCGTCTCCACAGGGGCATCCAAGTGTTCCGCGTAGTGATGGGCAAAGTCGGTCTTTTGAGAGATTTCGGTCGCGTCGGTCACTCCCGCTTGTGATTCGATCTTCGATCGTCGATCAGAGAGACCGATTTTCCAGCTAGTGAGCAGTCCAAGCTGCCTACGATCAATGATCTCTCAGGAAAATCGTGATAGATAAAAAATCTGGTCGTTCGTGAGTTTCATACTGTAAGCATGACCGAGGTGTACAGCTTTGCTCTTGATAGCACAGAGCAGGCACAGAGTTTCAGTGCAGCTACCTCGTTCAGTGCCGGTTTCCGTGGGGTTGTGGGTAATTCTTTGAAAACAATTGAAGGCACAATTGTGCAATCGTGCGAAGGTTTGTTTTGTTTTTACACAATGCTCTTGGTTTGTGATTTTAAGTATAGTTATACGAAGAATATTAGGAATATCCCACTTGATTACAAAACTATTGAAGAGTTACATTTTATCGACCACAAATTATTAACAACTCATTATAGAAACCAATGATTAATACTAATTTAGTAGCGAAATTTTATTTTGGCATGTAGTTCGAAACGATCAACGTTTTCTTTTGGCTGTAAGAATTTAAAGCAAATTATCCGACTGTAGCACTAAAATTCAATTTTCAATTACAGTCTGTTTCACTTGTTCACGAGACGTAATATTTGTCGAGAATATTGAAACGATGGTTTATCGTGTATTTAAGTGACAATGCAATTATGGAAATTCAGTGATTACAAATGTTATATGTGCTGTGATGTATTGCGTGTGTTCTTGTGGTGATATTTTGATATTTAAAGGTTATTTGTGTTAGGTAGACTTACGCTCCTAATGGATGTGTTATGACAGGAAATACACCATGGAGGTTATAAAAGTTTCTGTGCTTCTGAAATGGCATAATATTGCGTTGTGTTTCTGGACGTGAGTTACACGAAGAAAGTGTATGTTCAACTTATGCTAAAGTTATTGTTTATGTCGTAAATTTACCAAGAGTTAGTGCTTCAAAAATAGCCTATATAGTGAAGTTAATGGTGGGTTTTTGTTTGTTTACGTCGTAGATTTTTAAGTTACAGTACCCCCTGAAATAATCTCATAGTTTGCTGCTGTGTTTGTGTAAGAGTGAATTGCATGTAAAAAAGCGAACGTTCAACTTTGGTAAAGGTTTGTTTACATCGTACTATATATCTATAATTTAGTTACTGTGCTTCTGAAATACTGTCTCGTGATCGTCGAGTGCTTACAATATTAATAAATGCCAAAATCGAAGATTTGTTCATAGGTTAACGTAATATTCGTCGTTTATTGTTTACATCGTAAATATAAAGCATAAATTCAGGGTAATAGTGCAAATACAGGAGTCCAAGACATTCGCTGTGTATATATATATCTGTGATTCTAATAATAACAATCAGTCCTACGATGAATACTTTTTTGTGAAGTTGCTTCTGTCGTGATGTTGTTTTCTTCTCGTGAAGCACTTCTTGTGCCAAAGTGAACTGAATAGGACTTCACGTTTACTATTCTCAATATTTGTTGAAATATATGAATTTTTTCAGCCACTTGAGTGATTTATATCTAATGTAAAACGCTCCTTACAAAACATGCTTCGTTTGTTGCCATCGATTAAAATCGTTGGGGTTTCACCATGCACTTCGTCACTTAGATAACTAATCAAACTAGTCAATTATATTGATGTTCAGTAAATATGTTTTTCGCAATGCCACATAGATTCTAAATGTTTAAAAAGCATATTATTAAATGATGGTTTGTATATGTACCTGCGTACCTTTCAATAAAATGTATATTCAGTAAAAATGCACTTTGTTATAGTATTGAATCTTTAGTGCTATATTAATTCCCCCTCACAAAATGCTTTTGCCCGTACATTGGAGATGTTAATTGGTTACGAAAACGATTTGATTATTATAGTTATGTCTTACAGGGTATTCAACAGTTATACATATCAAATTCTTATCAGTAAGTGTTAACATATATTGCTTCTAAGCTGTAAGAAATGCCTAATACACACAAAATATTTGTTATAATGATGTGTATGAGTAGGGATTTAAAAACTGATTGCAGGATGTGATGACTCTTCTTAAATTGTTTGGCACTGACAGTGCTAATTTTAAACCCACTACATTCGTTCTTCCTCTAGATGATATTGCTGCTATCATTAAGAAGCACCAATGCAATAAAATATGTAAGCGTCAGTGAGTTTCTCTGCTATCTGATTGCTACTCTAGTTGCCATTTACTAGACTATATCATGTAACAGGTAGGGAATACTATATCTAGGCAAAATTATAACTAGTTTACTCTGTAGATTTTATGAAATGCATGGAACAATCAGGTTATAAGAATGTTTACTAAATATCTGACCTCAATATATATGTTTATTATCTTTGCAAGGAATAGCCTCTGATCAATTATTAATTTACACAATGGTTTAGTGCTTATCAATGGTTATAGCCATCAATAACTTCAGACCAATATCCACTCTGCCAGTTCTCTCTATATTATAGAACTGTAATCAGAAAACAGTAGTGTTTACATATCATATGAGTTATAACAGTTGTATGTCATACCTAGTTTTGATTCAAAGAAGAAAAATCAGCTGTGCATACTGTGACAAATGTTTATTTCCCCCATGCAATCATTGAATTTGCTAGAACAATATACATACCATCTTGGATTTTTAAGAGTAAAGATTCTGAGTGTATTTCATGTTGATTTTTGCTTGATATACTTACTGGATACTTATGGGAACTAAAGCTAATATCTTTTTATTAATTTTCTTGTGACATTTTGAAAATATCTCTTCCTTCATGCTACCGTAATGGACTTTATGAAAGGATTATTCTCTGTGGGTTTGGCAATGTTTAAATAATAGATTAGAGTTGAGTATTGGAACAGGATTGTGATTGAGGAGTGAATAGCGTAAGAGGATCCGAAGATGGAAAAAATTGTGGGTTCATGATGTGGTGTAAGAGACATTAAAGGAGGAAGATTAGGAGTCTTAAGAATAGGAGAGAGTGTGAATGAAGTAATGTATGAATGCAATAGAGGCAAATGATATATGCCAATATAGGGTATTATGGAGTAAATTATTATAAGAGAGCCAGTTTCCAAATCCAAACAGACATCACTAACAGCAGAGAGCAAACAATATCATGTGAAAAGTTGTGTGCCTCAAGTTATCCAGGTACTCAATTACTTAGCAGTCAACTTAAGTGTACAGATGTCGTTCCTGTGTGACTTAAAGTCAACTTGATCAGAATAAAATTATTTTTTATGCTTTCATTTAAATTAAATGTCTGTCATAATTTAAGTCAAGTATGCACTCATAGTTTTGTAACACCCTTTTATAAATTGAAGAAGTTAATGGAGAAGAGGGTCATGGATGGATAATAAAGCAATGGTAGTTAATCAATGATTTTTCACTTATAACAAAATTTTAGCGTAAAATGGATTTGGTCTATAATGCTTCATGCTTAATGAATGCTGTTACATATTATTAATAATATTTATTTCACTGATATGAGGAACCTAAGAAGCTTTCTTGGGTTTCCAACAGGGTGATGGTCTCAATGTAGGCTGACGTTTCGATGTCTGACTCAGTCATTGTCATCAGGGGTGATGAAAACTAAGGGTTGTGCAACCATTCATAGATCCATTTATTTTTAATAATCAATAAGTGGAATAAATGTTGGTGTAGGTTTTTTACAATTACTACTTGGCTTATTTTGAATATGTTCCTTGAAACCCCAATATGATTTAGTCTTAAGTCGACTCCTATTGTCATGATCTTTGGTAAATTTATGAATATTAATCAACTGTTATCAAAGGACATGCTATGATGTATTGTTTACCTGTAGTAGAAATTAACAAGGGTAATTATAGCTGTTAGGCTCACACATGCCAGATTGGACGAAGAGCAGGAACGAAGGGAACATAGTCCACTCAGCATCTGTGGATATTTTTCCTCATGGTAAGTGGCTTGCCAGCTCACTCCAGAGTATAGATTGAGAATGGTCATTGAGTAGAAACCATTAGAGGCTTAAGACAAATAGCAAAAAACAAATAGTGGAATAAAGTTGTAACGGGCAGAATTTTAGTGGAACGAGGTGTCCTACTCAAGATATTAAATATCAGCAATATTCAAGAATTATGGGGGATATGTAATGCCTCAAGTCCTGATATAGGATGCAAACAAAAGGTTGGTTTGGAAGGTTTTATAAAGGGTTGTGGACTTCGGTGGATCTAAACCATTGGCTAATGTTTAGAGGGTGAGATTAGACTAAAGTTATATGAGGAGTGGCTCTCGAGAAGGATAATGAAAGTAAGATAGAAGAGAAGTTAAGAGATACTTGACTAGGCATTGAAGTTACATATAACAGTGAAGGAAATTTAGGAGTCCACTTTATGTCAGATAGTAGGTAATTAAGAGGAAATGAGGTCCTGAAAGGCACTTTTGAAGGGAAAGGTTTGCTTCGTTGGGAGAGGTAGGAAAAATATAGGCAATTGAAATGAATGGATGTGATGCGCAGAACTAAATTGAATCATTTTAAGGAAAGAAATTTTTGAAGCAGGAAGGGTGGAGTGGTAACTGACCACTGAAATATATATGTCTGTTAAGCTATCTGTATACCATTATAATGGTGGTAAAATGTCATGGTCAGGCAAATATAAGAATTAAAGTGAATGTGGAATGATAACTGCATGTGGAATGAATAGACGTTGATAACAGTCCAATGCTATAATTGCATTACTCCACCAATGTTTAAGATAGGCATCAGTTTTTAAACTAAAATAAGATTTTCTTTGCCACTATAGGTTTCTGATTATCCTCATGAATGTTCTGCTAACTTCCTGCAGGTTCCTTCTAAATTTTCCTGCTAAATATTAACCAGGGATTTTGGATGTGCAATGAGTAATTAGTACTATCAGAAATTTTAATTTGTCCTTTCCAAGGAATTAAATTTTAAATGAATATGGTCTAAGCTCCTGTGTGCAAGCCATGTTCGAATACACACTTTGATGGATGATACGATGATTACAAATTTCCAGCACTATTTTACAGTATATGATGCTCTATTGCACGCAGAAATACAGTCTTTATTTATTTAATTGCTCACATACAGCATTTATGCCAATTTAAAGTGACACAGTATCGGTGGTATGAAGTCATATATTGCCTTACTAAACATGTTGGTACATTTTGATTGAAATAACTCCTTGCCCATTTCAATGGGATGCCTAAGGCTGATGTAATGGCCCACTCATGTAATTCATTTTTGCTTACAACCAATTACAGTATTACGATATTTACATTGTACCGTTTATTGAAGCTACACTCAGTGCAAATGCAAATGAAATTCCGGAAACTCATACTGATATTTACTGATCAAGCCTATGTACATTTTTTTAACTTACTATTCACTACAAAAGTATAATGATGAAAGTATGAATCAAATTACCTGTGGGTAATCATAATTTGCAGTTATCATGTCTCGAACGGTGTTTGGATCTAACCTATATTAACTGGAATCACGCTATTATTCCCTGAATCAAGTTCTTCAAATACCATTCCTCTAAATGAAAAGGAGACTTATTGGCACATACGAAATTTTATTCTCCGAAAAAAGGATTCGCTGATGAGATTGCAGTTAAAAATATTTGAAATAACACCAAAAGCAAACTGCATTCCAAAAACAAACAATTCTGGATGAATTCACCGGTGATTTTAACACGCCGGTACTTCGGAAGACATATGGGAAGAAAATTCAGACGAAGGGAAAGCCAACGGACATCCAATGAAGCACTGGAAACATTCTTGATTGAAAGCAACACCATCAAAGTCTAGAAAAAGTGATTGAAGAGAGAGGAGCGGAGTTGAATTTTTAAAATGCATTGGCAATATGAATCACAGTTGTTTATATAAACGGCCGGTATATATATAATACAGCGGCATGGGTATCAGGTTTGATTTCTAAGCGATCACGTCATAGACTCAGATATTTAATTATCACACAATTTACGACTCGTCGCGGTAAAGGAAAACAATTCATAGGGATATAGTATTGTACTATACTACTTACAAGTGACGATTAACCTATTGCACGTAATAAATAACGGCACTACATAGCCAACGCAGTAACAAATAATGCATTGCTTGGCGAATTAACAAACGGATAAGTACCTGGATCATGTTTAATTTCCATTGCATTCCTTTTGAATCTTAACCCAGCTGTCTCTTTGCCGACAGTGTAACGGATTCGGTCTTCATTTTTAATGATGTTATTATTCTACTAAAAAGCGAGCCAGCAAAACTGGTAAAACTCTCTCGATGCAAGATATTTATGTCGTGATGTAAATTGTTGACTGTTATTACGCTGCGTCTTTGTTAGCGCAACCGAGCGGAGCATCGAATAACTGCCTACATCTCACGAAAGAGCGAGTAACTCTGGAATCTCTCGTTATAAAACTCACTCAAGATTTTTTTGGTCGGTCTCAAGTCTCGTGATCGATATTTGATGTCATGCAATCATTCCTGTCGCGATCGGTGAAGATCGCCTCGGTCATTGGAGAGAAGTCGTTCATCGATCTTTCTTTTAAGAGAACTTGCTCTCGGAATTCGATCTCTCACGACCGACCCATCACTAGTTCCGCGTGCTTTACGATGCAAGGGGCCTATTACGAACGGCTCACCGCATGCGGTGAGACTCCGCCGGCGGTGTCACACCGCTCGGAAGCGCGTTCACCGCCCCAAGCGATTACGAGTGGCTGCCGGTCGGAGTCATACGACGGCTAGGGGGTCGGTGTGATACCGCGGCCGGATACCCTGCCTTTGTGACTCCGACCCCTTAATGGCGGACGTTTGTTTACCTTTTTCGGATCAAGCTGGCGTTTTTAAAGCAAAATATCCGACAATAGAGACTGGAAAGCCCTCATATTTTGTATTATTTATAATATTAATATCTGAGTAAGTTCATTAAATATAAAACTGGAGCAATTGGAGGTAAAGGTGAGCTTTCGTCTCGCACTTTCAAATTTTTTTTTTGAAAAACGTAGGAAACTGACGAAATTGAATGTGATACCTGGGAGTAGAGGAAGAATGCGGATTTGTAAAAATGTAATAATCATACCGGTGTGACTAGTAGTTTTTGAGATATAGACGTTTGAAAATGACCAATTTTTAGATTTTTTCGTCCGTTTTCGACGCCATATTTGGAGGTTTTCACGAACAACCGTTAGAGGGATAACACTAATTTCACCTCTACAATATGCATTTACCCCACCCCCCCAACAAGCTTACGGGCCTATGGAGTGAAACAGGGGTGCTAGGGTGGGACGGTACGCGGGCCCGATTTGGCCATTTTCAAAAGTGAAAAACGCATTTCTTGTGGAAATGGTAAAGTGGAAATGGGCATTTCTGGGAGTCGAGGACGTTTCAAAATGATGATTTTCAAGGCATTTTCGTGATTTGGAAATGGGCATATCTGGGAGTCGAGGACGTTTCAAAATGATGATTTTCACTGAGTTCCCGTGATTTGGAAAAGCGGAAAACGATTTCCCCTTCCGTAACTTGCCCTGAACCCACCCCACAAAGAGGTTTGCGGTCCAATGGAGTTAAACACGAATTGGTTATAATCAAAAGTGAAAAACTCATTTTCGTGAGTTTGAATAGCGGAAAACGCATTTTTAGCGCGATCGATAACGAGGAATGGGCATTTATGGGAATGGTTGAAGTTTCAAAATGTTATTCTGTGTATTATTTTAAGAATAGAATCCCTCACGCTCATTAATGATTATTGGTGGGAATTGGTGGAAGGCTAAAATGTTATTTCGCGTATTATTTTAAGAATAGAATCCCTCACGCTCATTGGTGATTATTGGTGAGCATTGGTTGAAGTTGCAAAATGTTATTCTGCGTATTATTTTAAGAATAGGATCCCTCACGCTTATTGGTGATTATTGGTGGGAATTGGTAGAAGGCTAAAATGATATTTCGCGTATTATTTTAAGAATAGAATCCCTCACGCTTATTGGTGAGCATTGGTAGAAGGCTAAAATGTTATTTCGCGTATTATTTTAAGAATAGAATCCCTCACGCTCATTGGTGATTATTGGTGGGAATTGGTAGAAGGCTAAAATGATATTTCGCGTATTATTTTAAGAATAGAATCCCTCATGCTTATTGGTGATTATTGGTGAGCATTGGTAGAAGGCTAAAATGTTATTTCGCGTATTATTTTAAGAATAGAATCCCTCAGGTCACAACGTTAATATAAGTGGGCTTTTGTTAGAGGCTAATGATATAGTATTGTTGACGGACTTCTCTCGGGTAGTGTGGAAGGGGGAAATTAACTGTCAACAGTTGGAAGTTAATTGTTGAGAGTAGTTGGCATTAATCATTTTCTGACTTGCGTGTGTGGTGTATGGTCGCCATGATTTGCCAATCGTGTACGCTCAATTAGGAAGTGTAAATCCTCCATTTAAAGTGATACGTGAAATGTTATTAGTACAGTGGAATGAATGTGAATGAAAAGGAAGTGTAAATCCTTCATTTGAAGTGAAATGTGCAATGTTTACTGCGGTGGAATGAATGGAATTGGATTGTAGTAAATGGCTGTTGCGGGGCGAGTTTGAGTGGAAGGAGGGAAGAAACTGTGTAGAAAAGGTGTGTATATGCTAGAGAACCAACTGCTCGATCGCTGCGCTACGTACAGTGGAAAAGAGGAAACGGCATTTTTACACAATATGGCGGAGAGAAAAAAACGCACTTCTCAGGTTTGAAAGTTTCTCATTTCTAAAGTAGTTGATGCATTGTTGTGTTGAAAGTGTTAAACAAATTTGCAAAGCTTGCATAATAAGTGAGGTGAAATTGGTTCTGATATCTCTGTTTAAAGTGTGTGAAAATCGCGAAAACAAGTGCGAGACGAAAGCTCACCTTTACCCAATTGGAAACCAAAACTTTTATAGTAAACATCGTTGTAGCAGTCTGAATCACGGCCGTTGGAGGTGGATACATATTGATTGTAAGTTGGTTTTATCGACGATACCTAATTCTTTTATGTAATTAGAACAATTGTGATGCTTTATAATGTCCGCTATGCTTTTATATACAATAACTTCATCCATTTATTCATAGGTACCGGAAAATTCGTCGTTTATGACTGCCTGTGCTTGTATTGTAAGGTGAATACAACTTTTGCTCGCTGCTTGGAGATTTCTACGAACATCTTTTGTGCCAAAATAGTGTTATTTTCAACATGACTACTCCCGTTAATCTACTGCTGATAATCACAGTGCCAGTGGTGTTGTAATGCTCAAAGTTTTACTAGGTTGAAAAATATCGGCCAAGAGTTGTAATTATCAGTGTTCCATCGTGATTGGTATGTGAATAGTGCTATTATTCTATATCTATACTCCCGTTAATCTACTGCTGATAATCACAGTGCCAGTGGTGTTGTAATGCTCAAAGTTTTACTAGGTTGAAAAATATCGGCCAAGAGTTGTAATTATCAGTGTTCCATCGTGATTGGTATGTGAATAGTGCTATTATTCTATATCTATACTCCCGTTAATCTACTGCTGATAATCACAGTGCCAGTGGTATTGTAATGCTCAAAGTTTTACTAGGTTGGAAAATATCGGCCAAGAGTTGTAATTATCAGTGTTCCATCTTGATTGGTATGTGAATAGTGCTATTATTCTATCGAGAAATATCTGACGGTAATGTAAAAATTGCCACTGGCGTGTTCACCTCCGTTATTCACCGTAGAGATGATATTTCACGATCAAGCTATCAAGAGTGAAGTTTGTTTATTCGAGTATATGAATCGTATCAACGAATAGTAGCGAGAAAAGGCACCTGTGCCACGTGCGTGGGTTAATGTAAGGCTTAAAATCAGTGAATAAATAATAGTTTTCATCATAACGAGCCCTGTGATTGTAAGTTTTACGTGATGAAAATAAGAATGGCAGTGACTTCCAGTTTGGATGATTGTATTAGCCTATTTCCCACAATATTTTTATGGTGTGTGCTACTATATCGTTTGTGGATTTATCTATATTATTAAAATACGTTGTCGCTTGTGTTTGCGTGTTGGCACAGAACCGATTCGCGATCTCACATATGTATTGTGGGCAGACTGTTTTTCTGTGATTGTGTATTCGTGCAACCAAAGTAAATGGTGAAACTCTGTCACATTATCATGAACTAAAAGTGTAGTTTAGTAATAAGTGCACTTCTTGTGTTTCTTTAACTGTTTATTGGTTTTCACTGATAACTGCTTAAAAGTTATTTTTCATTATTTAAAAAAGTGCCTTTCTTGTGCTCTCTGAATAGCTTTCCAATCCCCATCACTTAAACGAAAGGTATGCAGAGCAACAGATTTTTTGTTATTTCACAGGAATTAAGTGTTTTTGCCTGTCATTAAGGCTCTCCAGCTAAGTATTCGTTGTGGATTTTCGTGCATTTCTTTACGTATGCGCATAGCGGTCGCAGCTTTAATGCACTCAACTCGATTATTTTGTCTGCTGGAGAGAGTTCCCACGGAATTTAAGCACTACAAACGCTTACCATTGGCTGCAGCTGTTTCCGTGTTGAAGGAGCGCAGAATTTTTCATATAAACGTTACTTCCGCCGCATCGCTCCTCTCCGACCCCTAGTGAAGTCCTCTCCGCCCGGCGGTGTGACTCCGTACGTCCCATTCGTAATCGCAGGGGTCGGAGTGACACCGCAGGCGGAACGGAAACTCCGCCTGGCGGAGTCTCACCGCCCTCTCGTTCGTAATAGCCCCCCAAGTCGATTAAATATCTCAATCTTGCTTTATTCACCGTTAAAACCTTTCATAGTGTGATGATAAACAATTTTTATTATTTACCATCAAATACCGTGGCTATCACCGCGTTATTTTCAATCTGCGTATTTATAATTGAAATTATTGTTTTTTTTCGTCGATTCTGCTCTACGCCTCATCGTTTACTTTAGTTACGGTCTGAAATTAAAGGAGCGCCAAAATTAATGCCTAAGGATTACGTATTTTAAAGTGCTCCATAATTTTTCTGAGTATCTAGAAGATATTATTCTTAGAGTGCAATAATTTAAGTCGATATCAATTGGCCGTTTTCTGCAGCAATTTTGCTTGAAAGAACACATATTGCCATTTAGACTTCCGAAATAAAATGCACTGTTGGAATCCCATTGAAATACTGGTAGATATCTATGTTCGTGACCAGAATATACTAGATATCGATAAACGACGATGGAAGTTAGGTGGGGCGAGTTAGTTACCACAAGTAAAAACGTGGCAGTCGGCAATGCCCTGAGGTCACAATGGCAATCTCAGATGATAATGCATTGACGATGTCGTTAACGCATGTAAGAGGCGCACCCCTCTTTTTATGTATCGAAGTTGAAGAAAAAAATTTGGGGCTTTTTTAGCCTTAGCCCTACAATACTTGCATTGTTTATTGTCCTTTGGAATGAGTGGAGTAATTGATATTCATTAAAACAAAACAAATCCGACCTCGCTACAATTCGTGTTTAGTTGGTAAGTGCGGACAGTCGCACCGAGCTCTGATTTATAATTCCGAAACCCCCACCGTTTTCCTAATGCACAAGTCATAGTCGCTGTAAGTCGCCTTTTAAAACGTGGTTAACTTTTACAAATTATATTTTGCTGTAAATGATGATGAGTGGGAATGCAAACACGTTAAATGCAAAATACCCAAGCGTCAGCCGTGTAACAAACGAACGATAAGGCGTAGATACGACATCAAAACTTGAAAAAATCAAATTTTGAAAGAAATCATAACTGTCAATGGATTTTAAAGCATTTATTATTTCAATATGGTCCAACAAAAATCTTCAATTAATGACAAAATAACAAAATTTCATGATTTACATAAAAACGGCTGACTTACTAGTGAGACGCGTCGCAGTACGGTGGCACGCACGCGCATGTCCTCTCACAGCTCGTAGTTTTTCCCCGAAAAGACCTTCTGTCCCTACTGGTATGGAATAGAGCAACCTTATCCTTCCTCAATCTTCTAATGCACGATTCCAGCACATCATGCCTTAGTCCGGCAGCGTGGTTTCCTACATCCTCAGCGTATTTGATGACATAAAGCACTTTAATTTTTCCAACTACCATGAAAGACCACAACTATTTGCCCTTGTTCATTTTGGAACAACACTGACCTATGTTGACGCATGCACAAATGTTAATATTCACAGAATTCTCTCAGTTGAGCTTAGGGCAGGTGCATACAGTTGAGTCACTCAAAGTTGTCCGGTGACAAAATGAGAAAGTTAGGGGGGTGGAAAATTCCAGTGCTTGCACGTGTCGCGCGGCCAATCGCTGTCCCCCAATTGCATCCCACACCCTTGCCTTGTCATACAACAAGTTTTTAAAGTTATTAGGCAACTGCGTCCCCCGTAAACAAGCGAGCGAATGATACCCTCCCCTTGATGACTCACGCTAAGCACCAAGGTCACTCAGCTCTCCAGCGCGGCTGTAGGCGAGCGATAGAGTGGCAACGCTGAGTTTTATGTTCCTAATGTTTGACATGGAACACACTCGAACCCAGCCATGATAGACGTGAGCAGCATAGGTGCCGCTCGCCGTCAATCCCAGATATTAATTTTTTCTTGTGCCGTTCTACTCATTCAGTGGCAAAATGTCGGCCGAGATCGTTCTGTCTCCTGACAGTATGTAATGCCATTTCTGATTCTGAACTTATCTTAGGTCGAATCACTGCTCGTTTCGTGGGCACTACCGCCCTGCCGCGATACTGCTCTGCCACCCACCGCTCATATCGTGACCGAGGCTCGAAGGCTGGCAGATAAAAAATTCGTGTAAGAGGCGCACCCTCATTTTCGGCTGCGATTTCTGGGAATAAAGGTTCCTCAAGCAATCGAGCAAATATTAGGGCGATCTCGAGGAAACGCACCACTTGCAGGTTAACAGACCACATCCATCAAGGTTAAGATGGCAATAGCAATATTTGGATAGAGTGGAGAGGTTACTCCAGATTTTCCTTTGGGATGGGACAGAGTAGATAATAATTCGCTCTCATTGGTTGAACACCAACCAATGAAGTTTTGAATCATTTGCCCTCCTAACAAGGGGAGTGTCTGATAAACGGGTCGCAGATCTTGATTAAAATTCGTATGCATATAGAACTCCGAATGTTTTTCACGAATCACCCCACATATGGGCGTATAAATCCAATAGTTTAAACAAAAAAGGCGTTTAAACATTTATAGATGTTATAAAAACCCTATTTATCAGCCTCCGGCATTAAGGGTGGTGTGGTCCATTGATCAGCGTACGGGGCTGTGGTGCAGAGGGACCGTGTTCGATTCCCGTCGGCGATATATTTTTCATGCTTATTTTCTTTGTTTTTCCTTCGTGGAATTCTATGTTAAAATCTAATTTTTACTTTTCTATTCAAAGTTTTTTTTAACGAGTGGAAATATTTTTTTTTGCGAATACCATAGGGCTTATTTTTTTCCTTCCCGCGAAGTCAACGTAATTTCTTTGTTTCCCCATTCTTTCACCACGCAAACTTGATTTGTTCCTTCATTTGCAAGACCTGTTGATATCATAATTATACAATAATGAAAATTTTCTGCGAGTGGTCACTCTCGCCATTTATAACACGTACCTTTCTCGACGAGCCTTATTACAATGTATTTATTTGTAGGTATGTCATTAGTAGATAAGCCGATCACATTTTACCCTCCTTTTTTCAATGCACGACAAAACAGGAAAACGGGGATCTTTGATCGTGGGTCTTATAAATAATGATATAACAATTATTTAGACTATTGTCTTACGACAATTACATATTATAGACAAAGAAATTACGTTGACTTCGCGGGAAAGAAAAAAAATAAGCCCCATGGTATTCGCGAAATAAAATGTTTCCACTCGTTAAAAAATAACTTTGAATAGAAAAGTAAAAATTATATGTTAAAATAGAATTCCACGAAAGAAAATAAGCATGAAAAAATTTATCGCCGACGAGAATGAACACGGTCCTTACAGGCAGGTGGACGGTCTTACGATAACCGTCCACCTGCCTCTACCAAAATAAAATCCGATACCGAAAGATAATTTGAAACTATTTTAGAGGAAAACATGGAGCTCCTCCCATTCACAGGGTCCCGGGGATGATACCCAATACGGAAAAGTAATCTGATAAGATTTAAAAAGGGAAAGTTGAGCTCCATCCTCACCACCTGCACCTTCGCAAATGAGGTGGGGTGGATGAGTGAGTGGGGTGGATGAGTAATGCACCAAGAAGGGAGGGGGAGAATACCAGTCAGTGCCAGGCAGCCGTAACACAATACAGAAAGATACTCTGAAAAGATCAGATCAGGGGGGCTATTCTCTTATCTCGAAGCTACCGATGCAGTAGCTTCGAATAAGCTACCATAATTGGCTACCAACCGTATTCTCTAACTCGCGGGAGCTTTCTCAAGAACGTAATAGGAAGTGGAGAGAGGTTTGGCGAAAGGCGGGTATGTGAACATTTTAAAACCAAATCCGCGGAAACTTCATTTCTGGTGACGTCATTCTTAGAACCAATGGGAAAGCTTGTCTCAATGTTTTTCCGTGGATGAAACTGGTGAAACCTGAAAAGGCCGTTTTAGACGGTGAAGATGTTCGTGCATCGTGTTTAGCGAAAAATTCCACGCATTAAAAATCATGCGAGCAAAATTCTAAAATGTTTTATTTTTGCTCACATAATCTCGTGAATACGAACGCACGATGTCCATCTTGGCTGTTTTGATCAATTGAAATAAGATTGTTCGTAAATATATTCGGGAATTAGGGTTCATGTCGATGATATGATTCAATATTATTCGTGGTATTTGCTTTCGTAAATCACTAGCTGCTTCAAATCATTTAAATAATATACGAAGATGAAGCTTTTAAAAGAAATGCGAAGGTGATACACGCTACCACGGCCCAATAAATATCCCATTATGGGCTGGAATCACGTTACTTACCGAAGGTAAATATGGCTTTCCGCCACTCCAGTTAATATCTTTTTTGTGAAAAATCCTGCAAATGGCAAAAATGACAAAGTAACCCAGTGAAAGTGCAAGAAATCTGCATATAGTAAATGTAAGAAGCATACCCGTGTGTTGGATAATTATAGATAGATAAGCCTTATAAAATGACCAATATTTAAGCAGGGTATTCCGAGGCCGCGCTTCGTGAGGCTACCGTGGGAGCTTATTGGGGCTACGGAAGTAGCTTCGTGACATTTACAATACGGGTGGGAGCCTAATAAGCTACCGGTAGCTTCTGCTTGCACTTTCTCCAGTAGCTTCCATGATAGAGAATACCGATGGGAGCCAGTAGCTTATTGAAGCATCTATCCACCAGAAAGCTCCGATGCTTCGAGTTAGAGAATAGGCCCTCAGAAATCTCAGATTACCTTTCTGTATTGGGTTACGGCTGGCACTGATATTCCCCCCTCCCCTCATGGTGCATTACTCATCCACCGAACTATCACCCGGCTCAGCTATCGCGGAGCGGAGCTTTGGCTTCCCTTGCACGTATCTTATTGTGGGAACCGTCAGGGTTGACGGTTCCCACCATAAGAAACGTGTAAACGAGCCTTCACCGAGCCAGAGCGTCAAGTTGCCTTCATGCCCCCTGCTCTGTAGGTCTCGGATGTAAAAATTTTCGAAGCCCGGAGCGGAAGGTTTAAGACACGGTACTCTCCGCTGCGGTTCTACTTCCTGCTTATTATGTAAATGTCTATGGAAAAATTACCTGTAAATGAAGAATGCTACGTTTTTTTTCTCAATAATTCGTTCTAGAGGGGCACTTTTCTTGTTTTGGGCCCAAGAGCAGACTTCGATGTACGGAGTTTTCGTAGTTAGAGAGGTTCGTTACGGGAGGTTTTTTTGCGTGCATTGTCCATTGGAAGGGTCCGGGACCGGACCAATGACTTCGAAATAGGGAGTTTTCCTTAAAATTTCACTGTATGGGTGTTCGTTGTATGGGGGTTTTACTGTATATTAACCCCTTCCCTGACGCGGCCGAGTTTACTCGTCCAAAGTGGTGGTTCCTTTTTTGACGCGGCCGAGTTAACTCGTCCTGCCACGGAATTGCTCTTCCTTTCCAGTTCCGACCGAATTTACTCGTCGCGTCCACTGCTTTTACTCGTAGTTCCATATCTCATCGCTAGATGTCATGAATGGTAGGATTTTTTACTCATCTAGCGGATATTTTTGGAAGTTATCCCATGACTGGCAGAGGTAGCAGAAACCGAATTTTCCGCTTTTTCTTACGCGCGCGACGCGTAAAAACATCTAGGATTATTTATTTCATAAATTCCCCGTAGTGAATCTTCTAAATAGACTTGGACTGCATTTTAGACATTTGATTTTGGTATTGCAGTCTTTATTACATTCTTTTTTTTCTCGATTTAGTATATTTCATTGTTTTCTTCCCGTCATCTCTGCGGTGCTGGCGTCAACTTTGCCGTTACATTGTGTCATCCATGATTTTTTCCTAAGGAAAGATGAAAATCTACATTTTTCTGCTATGTTATACAAAATGTTCTCATTCTAAGATCAGATAGCAACTTCTTTATGAAATTTTTATACTGTCCTCATCACTATGAAAGCCTTAGATAATACAATTTATTCTGAAAAATGGTCTCACTTCTTCCAACTAATTGTTTGTGCAACAAAAGGTGAAATTATTCTCCATTGGTTCTTTATTTTTCAGCTTGTTTTCCTTTGGTTTATTATTGTCTATTACCTTATCTCAGGTTGAGGAAGTTTATTGTAACATAAGAGTGACTCTTCAATGAAGGGCAATCTTAGGGGCAGCTTTCTGTGAGAACGCGGGAGAATAAAAACTAATTTTCTGACATGTCGGTGGATAAAAGAGAATCATTCTCCTACTCTTATCTGCAGAATTCCGGCTCTTCCTTTTCATAATAACAGAGGGGTATATGCTCCCAAATCCTCCGCAGGACAACAAACAGAACCCCCCGTCCAATTGTCTTCGACTGGGGATCCCGCTGACTTCCGGGACGTAGGCTAAGTGATTTTAGCGACCCAGGAGGGATTATCCTACCCTTTTTGGGGCCGAGCGTACACGGCTCCAAAGGGTATAATACCCTCGTACTTACCCATTAGCTTCCCTGGATCGTTTCTCTCACGCTCGAGGACAATTTTCAGAATTGGCAGGGGTTGAAATTTCTTAGAATACGCATGGAAAAGTATGTACGCAGGTAGCAGCTGGAACGTGTCATAAAATACTTTTTGAATGCCCCCTCAACCCCAATGCTTTCTTTATTTCTACGGTCAACGTACCAAGGGTTTTCCCTCGTCTATTCACCGAAGGTTTTCCCCGGCTTCACCTAAGGTTTTCCCCGGCCAGTCGTTGTTCTTTGTTTCGGGCGATTATTTCAAAACTGAAACGTCAAAAAATTTCTAAAGTATCTTAGTTATTCCTTGTACTCTCGAGCAAACACATCTGCCTTTACTCAAACACGCATCATTCACGAAGCAAGCGGCACTACCGTCGGAGATTGTTTTCATTTGCTGTCTGGACGTTACTCTCTTGGTGTTTCGTGGCTAATCAGCTATGGCGAGTGACAATGAAAGCGACTTCACAGAGGACGAACTACAAGACGAAGATATTGAAGATTCGGGATCCGAATCCAGCTACTCAGAGCATTCATTCTCCGACACAGAGGATGAAGAGGAACCCGCGCAGGAAGGACAGTGGTGTGAAGTGCACAATACTCGGCCGCCTACACCCTCTAGGTTCCCTTTTGAAGGAGAGCCATCCCTAAATTTTGAGTGTGTTGGAGTTGGTGACATTCTGTGCTTTTTTGAACTTTTTTTTGATGATCCTGTGATAGATTTCATTACCAATGAAACGAACCGCTATGCGACCCAGTGCCTCCGTGATAAACCATCAGGTTCAAGAAACCAATGGCGGGACATCAGCAGTTCAGAATTGCGAGTGTTTTTAGCCTTGACAATACTGCAGAGTATTGTTCGAAAGCCAGAACTAGAACAATATTGGTCTAGGAGGAAAATTTTAGCAACACCTTTTTTTGGAGAAACCATGTCACTCAGGCGTTTTATTCTGATCAGAAAATATTTGCATTTTTGTGACAATGATGGATACGAACTGGAAAGTCACCCAAATCCAAAGCTAAATAAAATTTGGCCCATTTACACCATGCTAGAAGAAAAATTCAAGAGCTTATACACTCCGGAAAGGGACGTAACGGTGGACGAAAGTCTTCTCCTATATAAAGGAAGACTTGGTTGGCGTCAGTTTATCCCCCAAAAAAGAGCCCGGTTCGGAATAAAAACTTTCATGTTGTGCGAATCAACTAGTGGCTATGTTTGGTCAACTATTGTTTACACAGGAAAAGGGACTATTCTGGACAATGATTTTGAGAGCATGTCAATGTCCTCGCAGGTGGTGCTCTCACTAGTGAAACCCCTTTTTGATAAAGGGTACTGTGTAACGACAGACAATTTTTATACCTCGCCTGAATTGGCCGAGGCTTTGATTTCTCGGCGGACGGATTTGTACGGGACTGTGCGTCCAACACGAAAAGGGATGCCTGATGGACTGAAAAATAAAAAAATGAAGAGGGGTGAAGTGGTTTCGTACCAAAAAGGAAAGATGTTGGTGATTCGTTGGAAGGACAAAAAAGAGGTGACGCTATTGTCGACAGTCCACAGCAGCGATATGCAGGAGGTGGAAAAAAGGGGACAAATATTATTGAAACCTAAGCTCGTTATGGACTACAATGAGACAATGGGGGGTGTTGACAGGGTGGATCAGCATCTCGCTGATTACCCGATACCCCGGAAACGGGGGAAGAAGTACTACAAAAAGCTTTTTTTTCATTTCATGGAGCTATGTCTGTGGAACTCTTTTGTGCTGTTCACAAAAAAAGGAGGGAGAAGAGCTCACCTGGACTATAGATTGGAATTAATTGAAAAAATTATAGACAAGTATCACCCTCAAGTGATTTCCCCTAAGGCCGGTCGACCACCCTCAGGACCGCACCCCCGCCGCTTGACAGAGAGGCATTTCCCGGATGTAATTCCGGGCACTGAAAAAAAGCAGAATCCGACGAGGAAGTGTGTTGTGTGCACAAGGAAAAGAGACTCTAGGGGAAAACCAGTGAGGAAAGAAACGAGATACATTTGTCAAACTTGTGATGCACCTTTGTGTATTACTCCTTGTTTTAAAATATATCATACTAAGGTTTCCTTCTAAGTACTTCTATATCACGTTTTATTTTGCATTTTCAATTTGTTTGTTTTTACTTCAAAAGTTTGCGAATATGTTTGTGAAAGGGACCTTTTTTAAAAATAAAATTTTCATTTTGCAAAGAATAAAATTATTCCTTTCAGTTTTCAGTGAGATTTTTCAACTTTTTTTTCAATTTTTTTCCAATTTCTGCATATTTTTTGTTCTTTCCATCATTATTGGTGTCATATTTCGGATGGTTTCACGGACGGACTTTTTTTTCAAAATGTACGAAGTTCTACTTATTTAGAAATAGTTACTAGCTGTGGTTTTGATCTAAGTACCGGATATACAATTCAGATCATTCATGATTCATCGTAGGGATGATAGAAGAACAATTCTGTGAGCGTAAGTATGTAAAAGCCAACACAATGGGATAGGTATTACATTTTTTCCAGGGTAAAGCCTGTGCCGTAAAATAAAAAAAAAAAACAGAGTTATGCAACCCGCAACACGCCAAGGCCATCACTCTTCGGAGAGATAGGACGAGCAGAGGGGAAGGCAGAGGTAGAGATAGCCTTCCCAACGCAGAGGGAATGAAAGCAGGGAGGTATTCCTTCGCGCAAGCCCGTGAAAAAAGCGGCGAGCGGAAAGAAGACCAGAAGTATTATCTTTCAGATTTTATGGAACTAAAGAACACAATTTATTGTTTTTACGTAGTAGATGCACAAAATTATGTCTAAGAAAGAAAATACTAAGATGATACGTAAGATATGCTTATTGAATACATTAAAAGTAAAATTCGAGTAAATATATTTAAAAAATTCAAAAATTGGTGTTGAAAAACACTTCGGATGCAAAAAATCGTCAATTTTAGCAATCTTTAACCTTGAAAATAAATATTTAAAAAAATAATTTCAGCAAAATCGACTATATTTCCCTTTTCCAATTATATTGAAGGTGAAGAAAATGAAATAAAAAAATGTGACTTTTTTGGAAGAGAATTCACGAAATAATTCGTCAGGGAAGGGGTTAATGTTGTATTAGGTATGGTTTACTTGGTTATTCCCTTCCTATTGCTATTAGCTTTCTTATTTAATCGTACATATGCTGTAAAATGCTTAAAACTAAAAAATATTGGAAAATTACGGTAATTTTCGAAAATTACCGTAATTTACCATGGTAATTTACCTCAGATGAAAATTACGGTAATTTTCCCATCTCTAGGTAGGAACTAGTTAACAATAGTCTAAACCCTTCAAATATTACATAAACTTTTACTAGTAATAGAGGTAAAATTTAAGGCATGTCATCAATATTCACCAATTCCTACTGGACAGTGTCAATTTCCTATAAAAACTCTGGAAGGGAATCTGAAAAAAATATATCATCACAATTTAAAATACAGTCAACTCTCGATTATCCGTGCTAATGGATGCACGACGAGGCACGGATAACCGAAAAACATGGAAAATGTGGTCGTGATATCGACATTTCACTTCGTAGGATGGAAACTATTTCACATAGCAGACTGCAGCAGTTATTGCAAGACAACTAATGAAATACTAAATATTACTATTATTTCAAAATATAATATCATAAACATTTATAAATATATAGCTTCTAATGCTGGAAACACAATGCAATGGGTACTTACTTAGCTTGACCACGTAGATAATAAAAAACTGACATCTTGCTTATTTTCAGTAAATGTATGGCATCGCAGTCATTATATAATACAAAACATTGTTATATTGTGAGCCTCTGAAAAATATATGTGATATTATGTATAGATTCGGCATTAGTAGGATTAAAATATTTTGCATTACAATTGACTGCAGGTGTTATGCCAAGAAAACAAGTGAATAACGAAATGATAATTTTCCGGTTTGTTTATTTCGAATATCATGAAATCTTCAACATTCATCTATAAATATTTTCTAATCTAATATATAGTATCTTATGCTTGAAACAAAAGATAATGGGCGCTTAACTTGACCATATAGATAATAAAAAAACAATAGCATATCTTGCGTATTTGAAGTAAATGTAAAAATCATTATCGAAGTGAATATCAGAATAGAGCACATTCTTTTATTGTGAATCTCGGAAATATCAAGTTATTTTTTGCTGTTTACTTGATTTCTTCATGTTTTCTTTTAATGAAGTTCTTATTTATCTGGCCTAGATTACATTGCAATAATTGAAATAATTTAGTTGCATGTAATCCAGCGAAGTTTCAACACTCGCCAGAGCTTCTGTGCGGGTGCCAACTCTTCTTCCTTTATGTATTTTGTGAACTCCAAGTGAAAAGCATCTGCGGCTGAAAAATTGCCACTCAACCGCTCTCCCTGAATAGCAATTTCACGAATTCCATGTCCCTGCTTGAATATCGTCAACCACCCAGAAGCTTTACAATCCCCTTCTATCCCTAGAGACTCATGAAGAAGTTTAGCCAGCTGTGAGCACATGGAGCCTGAGAAGGGTATACCACTTGACCATTTTTGATTGAACCAAAGAAGCATGGCGGAGTCTAAATCTCGAAAGGTTGATTGTTTCATAGTCTTACGCTTTGAGGTTCCCAAACCACTGTCCGAGGTTGCAGCAAACTTCATCAGCTTACTTTTATTCTTAATTATATCCCGAACTGTTTGTAATCCCACATCATATTCTTTTGCCAGTTTAAGCAGTCTCTCTCCTTTTTCATTTCTAGTAATCAATTCTAGTTTTTTAGTGATGGAAAGGACAATTTTCTTCCGTTTTCCTACCATTTGCATCAGCTTTGTCAGAACGCAGCACTACAGTAACAAATGCAACTTTGAAGTTATTGAGATTTCCACACGAATGAACTGGCTCAAACGTATCTGGGTAAAAACAAATGACTGTGCTACGGCAATTAATGACCTGGGAGCACTGATACTGTTTCGTATTTATTAATTCAGGCCAAAAAGTAAGAACATACGGAACAATAAGTAGTTATTTTTAAGTATAATATGAGTTAATTTATTTACAAGTAGTTTATTTGAAATTATTTCCTTTGTATATTTACTATTCTGTTTGTTTTAGGAAGACAGTTAATATTCAGAGGCAAAGGGTAATGGGAAAGAACGGATAAAATAATTTCAGAAGCAGATGCGGCTGAGTTTTTATCATTCTTAAATTTAGCAAACAATTTCCATGATATTGTGATTAAATGAAAAAGTTAACATAATAAGAGACTTTTACAAATTTGCAATTCTTCTTAGATACATCAAACTTCCAAAGAATTTACTTAATTTTACCATTGGAATATTTTTCATACTTTTAAGTGTAGGGATGAGAAAATAGCACGGATAATCCGCAAACTGGATAATCGAAATCTGGATAATCGAGAGTTGACTGTACAGTATATAATTATAATCTTTGACCACACCAGTTTCACCCAAAAAATAATTAAAACCCAGTAGGTATCCTCAGAATTATCCCTTGGACTTTTCCTGGGTCTCTCCGGATGCCCAGCCTCTCAAGTGCCTACACTCAGTGTAGTCCTTCCGACGACTACAATAGATAGCACTCAATTAAGAATCCCATTTTCACACAGAACAAGCATTATGAACAGGAAAGAATTTTTTCTACCTATGAAGGCTGAGTGCATAAATAATTTTTCAAGGTTATTGCAGATAAATACCTGAGTTTCAGACATTGGAATCATCATAAATAAGTCAATCACCTAATAAAAACGTGTTGTAAATAGCATAATTCACGGGCCACCCAGCTCTCTGAGCCAGAATTACTAGGGTACGGATAACTACTCACTCACACTGCTTATGCCCATGTACTTACTCATGAATGAAAAATTATGCATTTAGGGAACTTACTTCCTACCATTCACCAGCATAATTTAATCTTTGCTCTTATTATTTTGTGATCTGTTGTCATTATAAAGAGAACTGAGAGAGAATTGACTTATCCTCTGGCATACACCCATCGATTACTCCACAGCTCACTGTCATTCCCCACAGATTTGGCTCTGAAGTTTGCCTTGTTTATTTACATCACCTTAGCACCATTTAGCACTTTTGATTATGTATTTTCAGCGAGACAAATGAATGCTTTAGACATTGCCAGATATTGAACAGAGCGAGGCCACAGTTTATGAGGACTGCGTTGGGAACCTCGTTCTTGCAAGTGGAAGATAGGACACTACTGGACCGCGGCTCAACAGAACCCCGTCAGAATCATGGTTGAACTCTATTCTTGCAATCCACTCTAAGTCTACCACACAGGCACAAGTAAAATCACCTCTGTCTCTCCGTAGCCATCAGCTCTCTTCTCGGGATCGCCAGAATCATCACCGCAAGCTTCCTCTTCCTCGTCTTCATCGTCGTCACTGTCGATTGGTGGGGAGGCAAAGGCAAGGGCATAGAGCCTGGCCGTCTCCCGACAGAGAGTCTGGAAGCACAGCTTCTCCTCCCCCCACTCCACCTCTGTTGCCAGCCGAAGTACCCACAAAGGCAAGTCCTCCGCTCTTGGAAAGAAACCATCTGCAAACAATGCACATCAAGAGTTTTGAACATAATCAAGTGATGAACTGTTTCAAGACATCAACTACATATTTTAACCGGTCCCGTTTGGACCAACTAGAAAACGGGAGTGAACGGTGATGAAGGCGATGCTTCCGATATTACGTGTGAACCATATGAGTTTTTCTGTATGGATGAGTATGAATGAGCATTCCCCACCCCATTCCCCCTCTGCACCCTGCAGTAAGACTGGGGATGTGTTAAGGCTGAGTGTTGTATCTCACCCCTTCCCCCCTACACCCTGCTGTGAGGCTGAGGATGTGTAAAGACCCAGTGATGTTCTCTCCCCCCTCTTATCCCAACTTTACGCCACTGAGAACATCACTGAGTCAAGTGGCAATCACCCATTAGGAAGGGCAAGGTGTTTCCACCCCTATCCCCCACCCCACTCGTCCCCTGGCAAATAAAAGCCACTGCAACCATGCCCAGGGATGGCAGTTACCCCGCAGATGGCATAGATAGCATTCATCACGCAGAAGGTGATTGCAAAAGCAGAAGATAGCAGTTGATTGATAGCAGCAATTTATTCAGCAGATCACTGAGAACGAGCGGAGAGGAGGTTGCCCAGTAATGGAAGGGAGAATTGGTTGACATAGGCGTAACAAAGGAAATAGTCGCAACCCAGAAAGTGGTCCTGCAACTCCATGTCCAACAGCCTCTCTCTGATCGACAGATCAGCCCAGGAGAAGAAGACGCCACTGCACACCCAGGAGACGAGGACGCCACCCCACAAGCTTGTTGCCATCATTATCAACCCGTTTTCAATAAGTACTGTTCATATCCCACCTAGAGATGGGCCACTCTGAAAATTACCTTGGTAATTTTCATAAATTACCACGGTATTTTTCGTAATTTACCGCACCCCTTGAAAATTACCGTAATTTTCTAGTTAATTCACCTATGCTTGAGATAATTTTTCATACAGATAAATTCCCAACGTTCTTTTAAGCCAAGTTCTCATTTCCTACGTGTTTAATAATAAATTGAGGCATGCGTAAAACTCATTTTTGGAATATTTTACTTAAATTATAACATTATAGAGTAATGCATTAGAATATTCTTCTTGAAAATTTCTCATACTTTGACAAAAGAAAGCCAGATTGCATGTTGCTGCCTAGTTCTTTTTACAATTTTAAAACTTTCTAATAGATTAATGTTGTGTCAGGTATGGTTTAAACATTTTTATTTCCTTCCTATTGCTATTGGCTTTCTTATTTAACCATATATTTGCTGTTGAATGCTTAAAACTATATAATACTTGAAAATTATGGTAATTTTCAAAAATTACCGTAATTTACCATCGTAATTTACCTTCAGATGAAAATTACGGTAATTTTCCCATCTCTAAGCCCACCTGCTTAACACCCGACCCTCAATCCCAAGAAGAAATTGCCCAATCTCAGAAGAATAAGTGTCCGATGAGGCCTCATGCATTTAATTTGTTCCCCATTTTCTATATTGCCCTATTTCCCGTTTGAATGTGCTAACCAATTGTGGAGGGAGAATCGCCCTATTCTCATTCATGTTAAATTTTCAAGGGTAATTCTGATGCCAAGTGTGTTAATAGTGAGTGTAAACCCCCTTCCCCCCCTCGAAATTAAGTGAATTCAGTACAGACTCAGAAAGCTGCACTCAACCATCCTCTATTGTTAATGTTTGTTGAATGCTTGTTAATGCTTGCACGTACTAGTCTGAGACAATTTCTCATTTTCCCAACTTAATTACTTTGTTTGACGCCCTAGTGTTCGGCGATTTTATTTCCCCTTTGTTTGTCTAGTTTTAGGTTAGGATTAAGATTTATTTCATTATTTGGTGTGGCTTTCGCATACTGTTTTTCATTGGAAATAAATACTATTTAAGTGTAAAAGATTGTTTCGTCTTTGTCTTACCACCTCATTTCACGACCCCAGTCAAGTGCCCCCGCCCGCTCACTCACGCTCCCAAAAACGACTAGCCGACCAGAGCATTCCTCCCCCCTCCCCCCACCTCCTTCATCCTCTCCTTTCCTGGAAAGCAGGGCTTTCCCCCCTTTGTTTTCTTTTGTAGCGCGTCGTCTTCGTGTCACGGATGGCGGGCTTGGTGCCCCAAAGCCCTCGTGTTCCTTCCCTCCCCTTCAACTCCCCCATAGAAGTGTTACCGCTCCTCCCCGCTTCCTCCTCCAACTGATCCCTTCGGGAGCAACAGAGAGAAGGCAGGAAAAAGGGGGGCTACAATATTGATGATTACCACTTATCCAAATAAATACAAAAAACTAAAGAAGAGTTGATTCCAGGATCTGGCTGCTTTTGGGTCTCAGTGGCTTCCTTTCTCAGTGGTGGTTCAGAATTTAAGATTTGCTTTGATAAATTTTATTGGGAGTTGTAAGCCAAGTAGCTGACAACTGGTGTTGATCTTTAGAACCAAGGTGAATGCGATTGGGCGTCTCTGTAGCCATGTGATTATGTTGAATTTATTGATAGTTCGATGGCTGTTAATATGTATTTTAGTGAACTAACTCAACCACTCGTGTTGATGTAATGTCCACCATAATTTTCCATTAAAATTCTGGATTTCAACGAAAACTTCTAGAGCCCTTTTGTATAGGATTATTGAGTGGGAAGATAAGAGAATACCGTAGTGTTTTACAATCTAAATTCTATTTTCCACATATTTTATTGCCATTATGACGTTCAAACTTAATTAATTCCAGTATCAATATGGAATGCTTCGATTTCCATAATGCAAAAACATGCTATGGCATTTCAGGATACAAATAAATATGATAAAACACTACAACGAGTAAGTTACGGACTACACAGGTCCTTTGTAAAAGGAGTTTTTGAAGGTGGATGCAATTCATTACCCTTCCCCTAAGGTGAAATAGTACCAAAAAAAGACTACTTTTTCACATCCTTATTTCCCATGTCTACCTAGGTAAAAGTTAGTCAAACTGAGTCATTTAAATAATCTTGAATTCTAAAACTGTGTCTTGGAGCGAATTACATTCACACAAGTGCATTAAAAATGTTAGCTACGCTCTATATTTTAATCACGCAAACATTTTTAGAATTCGACAATCGGAACTCTCACATATCTTTCACCAGCAAAATTATTCTGTTATCAAACAAGTTATTCTGGTCATTGTGATTAAACTTGACTGTGACAGGCTTCACCTCATAGAAGTTTTTACGCTACGTTTACTTTATTATGAATATGATCATTGCAAGGACTATGACAATCAGTGTTCATCCTTCCACTCTCAAAGATAGCTGTTTTAATGCATGTCAACATGAAGGCGATTTTTTTTGACAAAATACATCGGATTTATGTCAAAGAACTAATCGTTTGGGATCTTACGCTAGCAAAATTTTTCATGAAATATTTGGGGTACATACATAATAGTAGAATTACACGAATTGAAAACCACCCGATGAGTATAGGCCAATTTGCCCCAAAATGATTGATGCATTCATAAATACAACTTATGTTAATAGACTTCTTCTTACCCTAGAAACAGTTCCTTTTTCTTGAAAAGAAAATTGATTAGAGATTCTTATTTTTTTAACCGAATGTTGTATTCCAGTTGAAATTGCGAAAAATTTAATTAAATGTCCCGATATTTAGCATACTTTTTGCGTTTTTGAGTCATTGTTCCTATAACGATCATGCTAATTGTTGAAGCTGAGATTCCATTTATTTATTTTCACTCTAAGCTAATTAAAGAATAAATAAATGACTACACATACCAAATACTATTGTAGCAATCGAATGTTAACTATGAGAATGAGAGGAAGCACGTGATATCACAGGTGAGCAAAAGTTGTTATAACTGTGACAATAATTAAAAAGGATTGTTTTTACACAATAACATTCACTCTCATAAGAAAATGTTTTGATTTGGTGCAAGGGTTTCTCATTTTGCCTTTATTAAGGTGTATGTTTCACCTCATCCCTTCCATTGGTAGTTGATGAATTGTTTATGGTATACTTAATCGTAATTGCAATTAGCACATCACATCATGGGGATTCTTTTCACCTTATGAACAAGTTATTATTTTTTTCTTCTTCCAGTTGAATTTCGATGGCCACCCTCTACTAATTCAAAAATAAATTTAGAATTTTAGTAATAACTTCAGGCTTTACTATGTGGAACCTCTCCATATTAGAATTAAAAATTGCACTTTGTAATGGTCCACTTAATTGATTTATTTCTAACGACCTTGTAAAATGTCGCAACACAGCAAAATATGGTATTACTTCTCCGTAAAATAATTCCGATGATAAATTTGTGATATTTGTGGCTGTGCTATATCCTACAGTTGTGTTTCCAAAGCCACTGGTGCATTGTAGAAGCACATAAAGAGACATCCATTATCTGCCCATGAAACAGCGAAAGCCCGCAAATTAGCATAAGAAAATAAACCGGAAGATGAATATCCTGCATCTTATATCTTCAATACCCTACCAAGCGGTTCCAGTAATCGAGACTGTGATTTAAACTTTCCAAGAGATGCAAATTCCAGGTAAAACATTTGTAATCATTAGTAACAGTTGAAGGAACTACGCGAATTTGTTTTTGACTTTGATGCACAAGAATTGATTGTTATACTCATCTTCAGGAACAGAAACCAGCTCAATACATTATAACATAACGCCCAGTAAATAAATAAATAACGTAAGAATGCGTAATTAGGGCGCAAGTAAACAAACAAGGCAACAAAGGATTGTAACTAGTGACGCGAGGGTGAGGAGTTAACAGTGGATAGACGCGAGGAGAGTGGGTTTGATGGTGAAATGAGAAAGGTGTTCGGAGGAGTAAAAGGCCAAAAGGAGAAGGAAAAAGAGAATAAAAGTGTGTAAAAAGGGGTCGGATTGTCAAAAAGTGACGGGAATAGTTACAGGGGCGGTTCCAAGTAAGGAAAGCTGAAAGAAGCCAAGAGTAAGCCGAAACGGAGGAAATTGCGGCGGCAGCGCGAGATGCACGGCAGCCGGAGAAATAAGATCTCCGAGAGGACCACGAGAGTGGGGAAATAAGGAACGGGAGAACGATAAGTGCCACTTAAAATTAAATTGTATCCATTGGTAAATAGCAAAAGGGTTGAACATCCTGTAAATTGGGCCCAATCCACCTATATAAAAATTAAAAGATAATTTCTAAAGCATAAATTTTGTCTGTATTTACATTATTATATGATAATTAAAATAATTTGTATGTTTTCAACAACCAGAAGAAGGTGAGGGTTACAACATATATGGTTAATGGGGAGATTAATTTACCAGCCGAACTTAGCACTGCTGAGTGGACTTACTTTCAAAATATGTATTCAACATATTTTGAAGCCTTTTTATCAGGCTACTGTTAGAGTCTCTAACACCACAATATCAGAAGTAATTCCTTTAATAAATAGTACATATATATATATATATATATTTAAAATTTATGGAAGAACCAGGTAATGAAAGGTTTGGATTGCAAAGGATGAAAACTGATCATTAATGAGATGAATCTCAGATTTGCTGACTTAGAAAAGAACAGCTATTATGCTGTTGTAACAATATTGGACCTTCATTTTAAAGACAAAATGTTTAGAAGCAAGAAAGATTATCAAGAGGCTAAGAAACTCACAGTGCAAGAACTGCAACTGTATTTTCAGAAAGAGCATTTATTACTGCTGGATTTTTGGCGGACAAAAAAAGGAACAGATTAGATTCTGACAGAGTAAGAACTTTGCATTTCTTGAGTAATAATTTATAACTTATGATTACATTGAACTTTGTTGAAAAACTAATAAAAAGAAAGTAAAACTGAAACAGCTGCTCAAATTTGTTTATATTTTTTAGCTAATGAATAAATATTGAATTTGAGGGAGCAGAAGTGTGGAGCAACTTAATGGTTCAAAAAAGTACTAGAAAATAGAAATGAATTTGAATTTGTTTCATAAATGCAATTGGCATTGAAAAGTAACTGGGATTCATAGTTTTCTGAAATAAGGAATTGGATTCTAGATTCAATGTGTGGGATAGGATAAAAAAAAGAGATTTGGGAATCGGATTCCATAAATTTTGGATTCGACCCATCACTACATTAACACGTTGCGTACGGATCACGAGAATCTTCGTTTTTCCTGAGCCATGCGTTAAGGACGGATAACGAGAATTCTCGTTTTTGCTGTTGACTCTTTTTATTTTTCCAATATAATTTAATTATATCAGTTTTTTTATATGTAACGGGCAACTATCATTAATAATATATTTTTGCATAAGTTGTATGCATTTAGAATATCTGCATATATTTTTTGTTTAAATAGAGTATTGTTTTTAAAGCAGCTACTTTCACGCATTCGCGTTTTTCACGCATTCGCGTTTTTCACGCATTAATTTCTTTACCTGTGTTCCGTTTACAATACTAGATGAAATATAGATGGAATAATCATCAATGTAGACTTATTTAAAGTTGAGAGTGGTCATTTGGGTATTACTGACAATAGTTACTCAAGAGTAACACCATGCATGTTATGAAATACTCCTGAACATATTTTTTTCAAGACAACAAATTTCCCATTTCCATGACTCAAGAATTTCATCCGTCGAAGGCATTTCCGCCGTCGGGGTGTCAAACGGCATACGACTGGAAGTTTGTTTTCTAGACGGTCAAGTCTAATTTGACTGGATAGAGAAACAGGCACGAAGCTAAACGTCTGGGATTTATCAGCGACCCTGACCTCTCACAAACACACAGCCTAGCATTTCTCGCTTTCCTTATCCTATGTCGGCTACGTGTTCCCGATATGTGATGCGCTCAGAAGGGGCATTCGTGGTTTGACTTCAGTTGACTTTTAGACCCTTGCTCATACGGTTGGTTTCGTTGCCTGAGTTTTGTTTCCGATTTTTATGTGTTGGCATGTCTTATAGACGAATGTGTGTGATCATTTACCAGTGCCTTATTTCTTTTCAAACCTGGGATATTAGTCTTATGACAGTTCCTCTGGTAGTTACATAGTTTGTGATATTGCGGAGGCATGGCTTCAAATTCCAATAAGCAAAGAATGAGAGAAGATGAAATTTTAGCAGATTTGTGTGCAGATGACTTATCTGATGTACCTGTTGAGGCCAATGAAGAGAGCAGTGAAAGTGAAAATGATAGCGACATTCCAGTTAGTAAGAAAAGAAGAAAAAATCATTCTTCCATAATTAGTGACAGAGAGTCTTCGGAAATAAGTGAGGACGAAGTTGCTGATAGTGGAATTTTGGATACATGGATAAAACGAGATGTAAAAGTTACTTTGGAGAAATTTGAAGGTACTCCTGGTGTAAAAATCAAGCCTAAACATATTGATAGTATTTGTGAAGCTGTGGAACTTTTTCTTGGTGATGACTTCTTCCAAATGATGTGTGATGAGTCCAACCTGTACTACAGTCAGAATAAAGATAAATACAAATTATCTCCCAAGTCAGGAAAATGGTCTGACATTACTGTTCCTGAAATGAAGAAGTTTCTTTCAATAATAATCCTCATGGGCCAAGTAAGGAAAACATCGTTGAAAGAATATTGGACTACTGATCCTTTTATTTCAACGCCTATATTCCGGCAATTGATGTCAAGAAACAGATTCGAATATATTTGGAAAGCATGGCATTTCAATAACAATGAATTGTACTCAAAGAAAACATCTGACAGGTTATTCAAAATACGACCAATTGTAGACTATATTGTAGACAAATGCCAGACAGTTTATAAGCCAAAACAAGAATTATCTCTAGATGAGGCAATGATTCCTTGGAGAGGAAGGCTGAAATTCCGCACATACAACCCAGCCAAGATAGTGAAATATGGACTGCTTGTTCGCATGGTATGTGAAAGTGAGAGTGGTTACATTTCCAACCTGGAGATTTATGCAGCTGAGGGAAAAAAACTTGAAGAAACTATTCTGTCAGTGCTGAAACCTAGCCTAAACCAGTGGCATCACATTTATCAGGACAACTATTATATTAGCGTTAAAATTGCAGAATCTCTTCTTGCCAAAAAAACAAGAGTTTGTGGCACGATTAGAGCAAATAGAGGTCTTCCAGACATTTTGAAGAAAGAATCAAAAAAATTGAAAAAAGGAGAATACACCTTTTGCCGAAAAGGACAAGTCCTACTCCTGAATTGGAAAGATAAACGGGAGGTTAGGATGATCACGACCATTCATGATGCAAGCATGAGCAACGCAAGGAAAATAAACAACATAACAGGGCTTGTCGTCAAGAAACCCAAATGTATCGTGAAGTATAATGATTGCATGAAGGGTGTTGACAGAGCTGATATGTATTTAGCGTACTACACGATACTAAGAAAAACTATGAAGTGGTCTAAAAAAGTTGTACTATGGTTGATCAACTGTGCGCTCTTTAATTCCTTTCGGGTGTATAAAACATTGAATAAAGACAACAAAATAAGATTCAAGCAATTTCTTCTCGGGATTTCAAAAGAGTGGGCAGAAAGCAGTGAGAGACCAAGGCAAGGCGATGAGTCTAGCGCCGGTGAGCCGAGCGGCGATAAGGAAACAGATGTGAAAGAGCCTACGCAGCGGGCCCCCAAAGAAGATCACCCAGCCAGGCTCTCGGGAGATTTGGCAACGCATTCTCTCGAACCCATAGTTGGAATAGGGAAAAAAAATATCATACACGGGTGTGCAAAGTGTGCTCGTCAAAAAAATTGAGAAGTGAAACTAGATATATATGTAAATTTTGCAGTGTCCCATTGCACAAAGGAGCCTGTTTCTTGCAGTATCACACCAAAAAGGATTACTAACATCATACCTGAGTAAGTACAAAAAATTCTATTAAAAATTATTAATAAATTATGAAGCAATGGCACTTCTAAGAGAGGAGTGCACATTAAAGTGTTTCAGTTTAAATACCTGCCGGAACAAAGGGGTATGAGGGATTTAAACACTCCCGTACGCAACGTGTTAAGTACCACAATCTGATGAAATCGAATTTTGGAAATAAAATAATGAAAAGTAAATAATGGTGTCTCAACCATCACCATCAAAGGTTACCATCTTGGCTGTCACATAATTCACTTCCCTATAGCTGATTGACAGTGTTTTTACTGAGTGGCTGATTTTCTAAATGCCAACTGTGCAATTACAATGGACATAGAACAGTGCAAACAAGAGAGTCAAGTTTCGTGGTCCATGTTTTCTCATCTCTTAACACCGATTTCTATCATGCATATCGTGATGAAGAGCTCTCACCAATCAGAATGGGAATGCCGGTGAGGAGGGCAGCCTCAGGGTCAATGCCAATGGAGAAGTAGTCAAGCAGCATCGCTGACTTTGAGGCCAGGAAGCACGAGATGAACTCAGACAGGGATGTCTGTGAACCATCAGCCTCTGTCCAGCACGATGACTTGCTCTGGAGTGCCATCAGCCCAAGGTCGTATAGTGGGAGTGGTTCCTGCATTCATCAAGATAGTCAGGGATAAGATTCATTCCATAGAAAAAAATAGAAAGTGAATTACTTAAAAAATAAAATGAATGCTGTAATGTGCCTAATATTATTAATTGTGGAGAATTTTAAAGCAGGTAATTGATGGATAATAAATATAAAGTTAATTACATGTAATCTGTACTCCTTCATTTACCTGGTTTTCACACATAATTTTCTAAGGTTTTCTAATTAATATTTCTAGACACCTAAAAAGTCTTCGAAGACGTCATCAAGACCTCTTCCAAACGTCTTCTATAGCACAGTGAAAAAGTTTTACCGCGGGCTTGGAAGCATTCTCCAAATCATGAGTGGTTTTGGCAAATTATTTTGGACTTAGTGAAGAATAAAGCCACGTCTTGAGTAAAGTCATGATTAATATTTCGAGAAGACTAAAAGATGTCTTCAAAGATGTCATCAAAAACTCTTCAAATCGTCTTCCATAAAAGCAGCGAAAAAAATATATCACGGGCTTGAATGTATTCATCAGTTCATAAAAAGTGTTTGGCCATTACTTTTGGAGCTAGTGAGGATAAAAGCCATGTCTTGAGGTGAATAGGTATTTCTAGAGGTCATGAAGACATCTTTGAAGCGTCAAGAAAACGCCTTTGAAAACGTCAACAAGACCTCTTTAAAACCTCTTCAATAGCACAGGATATGCACATATTATATTCACATGCATATAATGTGGCAACATTCATAAAATGGGCCTTCATTAAATTTGGCATCTGCCCACCAGCAGCAGTTCCTGATTCCAAGTTTGTTGTTCTCCATGAAGTAATCCGAGATAACATTAATCAGAAAAAGAGTATTTTTGGAATTTAATCAGCCTTTGAAAAGGAGAGTTGCTGCCCACAAGCACTATGACCCTTCACAGAACCTACCTACGTAATTCATTCGTCTACCACCCCTTTACTCCTTGGCCTATAATTAGATCGTTTCCTACTTCATGAAACATGCAAATATCAATTGTCGGCCACAAGATGACACCATGTTGTTCCAAGGAAGTAAGGCGATCATATTTTTTACAGTTGGAAGGATTCTCTAGAACATTTATTGCATACTCCTGGATGTTGTCTGTTGAAGTCTCGCCATTGTAGATGCATTTTTCATTTTTTAATGAGCAAAAGAAAATTGATCACACAGGAAATTATTCGTTGAAAAATGAAATTCTGTATATGCTCGAAATATGTAGACTACCTCAGAGTTTTCGATTTTTCACCAACACACTGGGTGATTCATTCATACTGGTGGAACATTCCCTGAAAATTCCCAGGAAAATGTATCAAAGAGATCTGATGTCATCTGACGTTTTTCCGTATTGCGTCACGTGTCATTCATGAGATGGTTTTACCCCTCACCAAGCGAGAGCATGATTACTATAGCAGGTGCTACAGCCGGTGTAAAGTGCATAGCAACAGCAAAGAAGCTGTACTTCAATGACAGAGAAAAATAGGCAATAATGCTCTAGTATTTCTTATACCAGTAAATTAAATTCTTATTTTAAAAAAATATCAAAAGTTTTTTATTATTTTACTAATTCTTCTCCATGGTGGATGCCATAACAGCCATATGCAGTAAAACCTCTACTAAATAAAATTCAAGGGACCGATAATTTTCCAGTTCAGTAATCGGGAGTTTGTTTGTCGGAGGTAATTTGCACGTTGCATCCCTCCAGGGGCAATGTAAATAATCCAATTCTTGTACCTTGAATTTCAGGGAATGTGGTAAGAAGAACTCAATTTAAGGTAAAATTTCCACAGAGGATCGCATACTTTTATCCTAACTGCTCCCTTGCCTTATAAAAAACCATGGAATAATAACGAGCAGGTATTTCAGCAAGTCCTGCTAACCATTTACTACGATTTCTAAAGGCCGATTTATAGTTGGCATGGACGTCAAACTTTAACCATGAATTATTTTCACGTTGACGCCATCCTGTTACGATCGCCGTCAACTGGAATGTGCGTCGGTACCTAACCATTGGTCGCCTTCATTCATCTTTGCTTGGATGCAGATGTTTAAATGCAGCCGAGCACCAACACCTTGATTTGTTTACTATCTACAAAAGAGCGAGAACATGGATGAGTACGAGTATTATCAGCTTGTAATTGCTGTAATAATTGTAGTAGTGGGTTAGAACCTGTGTATTCAGCTCGAGGGTAAAGTACGAGTTGACGCCAATCGTAAACCGGCCTTAACCTCCCGCGCAATGCATCACAAATACGCTAGAATTAACAATAGTAGTTTCTTATGCCGCCACTTTCCAGAACTCTAACTCAATACGGTCACATCTGCGGTGCATTCAAGGTTTTTGAGGACTGCTTCGTAAATACAGCACGATACATGTTGGTTTTCGTGCTGCCAGCTAATTTTTTTTGAGAATTTTTTTCAAGATGGCGGCGAGCAAAAAAAAGTTATTCTCAGATTTGAGACGTTCGAATTCCAAAAAATAATGTTATTACAGTAATAAAAATACTTAGGAATGTGCACAACGTAAATGACCACAGAACGGAATTTCATTGCATTAGATGTGTTTCAAGTATGCTAAAGAAATATTCGAGCCCGCGATACGAAAGTCAATATTTGACATTTTATAAATCAAGCATGGTTATCAATTTTTGCAAAAGAGTGGGGAATAAATAATGAACTTACCTAGCAAATAAGTAGATAAATTACCAGACGTAATAATTGCCACTTAAGGCAAAACCAGGTTTCACTCGCACATATTGTAATTATTCTTTCAAACATTCTACCAGCAGATTGGTAGGTTCTTGGACATCCCCAATCTCACGAAAATGAACCGCAGTAACACTCAGGATAAACTAGTTTTCACTCAGAAATATTGAAATTATAGACACACGATGATGAACCGCAGTAAAACTTGAGAACGCCGACCAAATCACTAACCACGCCGCTAACAGATCACTGAGGCAAAATAACGGAAATGCAATTAACTGGATAAACAACAAGAAGGACTTTTCTGATTGGCTTGTTTGTACGGAGTCTCTGATTGGTCCTTGTCACTTTCAAAACAGCAAAAACGGCAAAAACCTCACAACAAATTCAAAATTAACCTTTTCTTGAAAATACGTTATGAAGAGGTAAATATTACAAGACAGGGCTAATCTTTCATTTCGTTTATCGGGAGTTTTCGTAGAGCAGGAGTTCGTTCATTAGAGGTATTTATCAATGCATTTAAATAGGAATTTGGTGGGACCAATAACATTTGTTTGTTCATCGGAGTTCTTCGTTTATCGGGAGTTCGTAAGGTAGAGGTTTTACTGTAGCACCTCACCAAGGCCTTATGCAATGTACCTCAACACTAGGTCATGGGGGATTCTCGAGCTGGTGAGAAGAACTAAGGTACCAGTCAAAGAATGAAATTTACACTGTATTCCACTATAGTTCCAAGAATTTGTGAAACTTTTATTATCTCACAAATTTTCCTTCTTGCCGATGTTATTACAGCCCCAAAACTGCACTGAAAAACACCTATGCAACCAGCAATGCAATTATGTCATGATTATTTTTCCGTGAATTGGATCTAAAATTACCTATATTGAAAAAAAGACAACCTAAGTTATTTAATATTTAAAGATGCTAAATACGAGGGAAAGCCATGATATGCGAGGAAATGAGATTATGTAACTATGTTTTCATTCTATCAAAGTTATGGCTTCATTTAAGCATGTTTTGTGCTTGTGCTGAATAGACATGAAAAATAAATATAGGTAGTTAAAAAAACTAAAAAACACGCTTTAATGATAACTCAAACTAAAAAGTGATAAATAATTCTAAATATAGAAATAAAAAAATAAATTAAAAATATTAATATTATCGTGAAAAAAGCGTGGGGTGCTCCGTTGCTTAGTTAATTTGATATGCCTTTTGTAATTGTTTACCCAAATTACTCAATGGAAAATGCAGGAGAAGATTATGCTTTGAGCCATATTTTTAGTACCATTTTTCCACTAATCGTACCGATTGAATATTTTCAAGAATTGATATATCGAGCACCCCACGCTTTTTTCACGATAATATTAATATTTTTCATTTATTTTTTATTTCTATATTAAGAATTATTTATCACTTTTTAGTTTGAGTTATCATTAAAGCGTGTTTTTTAGTTTTTTTTTAACTATATTTATTTTTCACTTTTTAGTTTGAGTTATCATTAAAGAGTGTTTTTTAGTTTCGGAGTGAAATCGTTAAGAATTATTTCGGAGTTGAGTGTTAAGGAGTCGGTTACAAACGAACAGACAAACAAATTTAGCAAATATGAAAAGCGAATACGATGATAAAAAATTCTTCTCATGTCTAAGCTTGCTGCAATTAAAATTAAATTATAACTGGCCGTTAAACGATCAAATTAAAGTCAACAAAAAAAAGTCCTTCATTGAGCCGCAAACTACGGCCCTCCTCAGTAAGAGCAGAGGACACTACCCACTACACCATCCGATCAACAAACTAATGGCGCTTACTCTATCCCTCTAATTCTCACGCAAAGGATCTGTTCAATTGAAGAAAATTATTAATCCTGGCGATCCTGATTAGAATATTGAGAATATCTTATCAAATTATTATATTGTCATCGGTCCTTGATGAGTCTACCAAGTTTAAAGGAAATCTGATTGTTCAAAGTGGGTCAAAATAGAGTCCAAAGGAGTCGGTTACAAACAAACAAACAAACAAACAAACATACAGGTGAAGCTAATAAAAGCGTGTTAATTACTGATATTAAAAGGAATATGTGAAACGAATTAATCTTCAACCGCAAAGAAGTAAGATTGTATGGTATTCATGCTTCGTATACAGATCTACAACGGAGCGGACGTACCTCCACACGCTCGTAGAGGAGAAGGGCGAAATATTTGTTAATGAAAAGTGAAAGATTATGACTCCTGAGCCTATATTACACTCCCAGTTAACAACACAACTTCTTCCTTGTTAATCCACTGCATGAATTAATGGTTGAATGTGGACAAATTCTTCCCAAAACAGACAAAAGGCATGCCTAGGCAGCTTAAAACATGTATTATTACATTATTTCGTTCATCTTTCTTACACGCTTCGTTTTTGCCTAAAAAAGTTTCTGTAGCTCTAAAATCAATTATTTTCCCCTAATTTCTTTTATTTTGTTAATTAAACAAGTGTTTGTCAAAAAATTTTCGCAAAACTTTGGTAGTTTTTCTCCTTTCTTGTGGGGCTAAACTCTTACGACATTGCACATCTCAAGCCCTTGTTTGAAATCATTTTCAAAAAATCTTATCCTTAACTGATGCTTTGATATCATTGAGGGTAGTAAACAATCACGATTCACTTTTACGGAAGCACTTCGTATTTTATGCTATTATATAATAATGTTTAATTTAACAAATGCACTTTTTAACATGACAATATTGATCTCGGCATTTCTATAAATCATTGCTACCGTGCTTAATATTTATGAAGCGTCAATTTTTTGAGCGAGACGAGCAGGCAAGACGAGCGAGCAAGACAGGAGCGCAAAATGGCAAAGGGAAATATGTATGTTTCTCAGGTCTATTTTTACGCGTTATGTTGCATCAACCTCTAACGTGGCACATACCACTTCAGCGGAATTACTGTGGAAACATCTATTCTCTGAAATCGCCATCCATCCCAAATCCTTTCCTAGTTTCTTATTTTACATTCCTAAGTTATCCTAGAGATTATGCAATGCCTTCGTCGCCGATGTTGTGTGTGTTGCGTTTCGTTTTGAGCCTAGGCGCCATTCTCCTGTGGACGGCTTACTTTTGTGAAATAGCACCCTACCTGGACTTACAGTAAATCTAGACTTTTTGCTGGTGGCGTGATTTCATACAGAGATATTTGAAAGCAGAAGATAGAGACTAAGGATCTAGTAGCAATCCCAGCCTCGTGCGAAAAACGGCAGTTCGAACTAATTTTTAAAGAAATTCGATAGTCTTTTAATAAGTTATCTCACGGTTCACCTCATAGATCATTGACATATCACGTTCTTCAGGGATTCATTTCGTGAAGACATGGAAATAGGGGCGACGGATTTATTTCATGGTAACGGTTGTAGGCTTAACTTTGTGGAAGTTATGCATTATGGAAGAATTGAAATACCATAGTTCATTCCACTTGTAATATTTATTGTTGCGTCCATGGTTTCAACATTTTGTGCCATCTTAAACCTGAAGATGACACAAAGTGTTGAAAGTGGAATAAACGAAGGCATTTAAATTCTTCCTTTATTTCATGGTTATCCCAGTCAAGGGAAAAGGTAGGTGTAGCGAGAATAGAGAAGAACTACGTATGTTTTGGTTAAATGTTTTGAGAAACCCTTGTGTAATCAACTAAATAAAAGAAATGAGAAAAAAATGAATGATTTTGTGACTCAATAACATTTTTTTTGCAATAAAAAAGCATATAAAAATTTGAACTAAATAACTTAATGCTAGATTTTTTTAGCCACCTAGGCATGTTTTTCGTTTATTATTGGAAGACCGCCCCCTTCCTCCTGCCCTTGGGCAGAGATAATCTCAAATCTTTGCTTCAGTACCAGCTTCACTCTCGGAATTTGCCCACGATCATCTATTTATTTACGCAGTGGATTAACTAAAAGACTATTTGTTTCATGCTCGGAAAGTATAGGGTCAGACGTGCATTCCTTAACTTCTGCTGAGTATTTACAAATGTCAAACAGAACTCTAATGTTATTATTAACCGAATAGTTCAGTGATCCTCTTTGAATGAACTTTGTTTATAATTACCATAGAGTTCCGTTTTAAATTTTATAATGCAGTGTAACATATTGTAACTTGTACAGAACATTTACAACAGTGGACTACCGGGAAAAGGAAAAGTCTGAAATTTGGCGTACTGATGATTTGGAGAGAACCCAAAAACCACTTCAATGACTTTTATTTTAGCCTAGTAAATATTAATGGAATCAATAGAAAAAATCGTAGCAAGTGGACTTCACCTGATTCCTCACTCAGAGGAAGTGCCAATCCAAACATTTCACCAGCTACCAGAGTTCTGTGAGGACGAGAATTGTTCCTCTGATCACCCTTCTGATCTTCTGATACTAAGAAGGTGAACGTGATTATGAGGAGATGTCATCAATTCATTAACGTTTCAACCTGGATGAATTAAAGAACCTCACCAGAGATTACCAGAAGCTTCTGAATTACTTGCTTCCAGGTTGAACGACAAAATTTACTGGAACAAGGAACCAAAATTACCTTTTATCGTACAAGAGAAAAGGATCAGCTACCCTTCTTCTCTCAAGAAGACAATCTTGTATTTTGTCACGATCTTAGAGAACTCCTGGAAAAAATGGGTCTCCCTGAATATTTTCCAGATGATTGGCGGCTATTTATTGATAGCTCAAAGTGAAGTTCGAAATGTGTCCTTCAACACATTGGGAACAAAAATATGCTTCAATACCAATTGCTCACTCAATGAAAATGAAAGAAGAATATGACACCATAGCTTTTGTCTTGGAGAAGATAAATTATCAGGAACATAAATCGGCAATTTGTGTTGACTTAAAAATGGTAAACTTTCTCCTTGGACAGCCAAGTGGCTACACCAAATATCCTTGCTTTGTGTCCCTCTGGGACAGCAGAGACAAAACACGCCACTGGGTTAGAAAAGAGTGGTCCAAGAGAGAAAACATGGACCTTGAGGAAAAGAATGTCATTAACGATCCGTTAGTTGGACAAAAGAAAATCACCTTTCCTCCACTGCATATCAAGCTGGGCCTAATGAAGCAGTAGGTAAAGGCTCTTGATAAAAACGGATCATGGTTTGCATAGGGGCTATAGCCGACATGGGGTGAAGGGAAGTAAATGTTGTGGAAACAATTAACCCAGGCATCCTTTTACCCCTTGAGGCCAGGCCCTATCCCCACGAGGCAACTGCGTGCGACTCTCTGACTCCTCACACTGTAAAGTCATGTATTGATTTTCTAAACAAATATTTGTTGCATACATCAAAATTTCAACTTGGAAATGGATTCCTTGAGTTTTGCTGAGCATTTGAAGTTTTTAAATGAAATTGTAGCAAAAATAATAACTATAGGAGTTCTCATACTGAATTCCTACAGTTTATCAATGGCAGAAATACACATAATCAGTTTATATTTACAATAGAATTTCAATTAGCATTTAAAAACGCTTAGCAAAATACAAGAAATTCATTTCCGTCTAAAATTTTGGGGACAACCAATTTATATTTAAAAAAACACTGAAAGTGTAATCAGTTGAGCGAGGACTCATGGTGTGATGGAGGGAGGGTCAGAGGGATCGGGACAGGACCTTAGCTGAAGGTGGACCGGGGCTCAGACATGGGCACCGAGATGGATGAATAGGTACCCGCGAGACTCGCCATCACCTCGACAGAGAGAGAGATTACAGAGGCTCCTCTTGTCACCGGAGAAGCGCAGTTTCTTTCATAAGACTCCGGCGCTGCCAAAGGGTTGAGGCCAATAATTGACGTTTTCACAATTTTGTCGGATTTCAATGCAGAATCATTCAAAATAATTTTTTTGGAAAGAATATTAATTCACTATTCAATGGAAATATGCGGATGGTAAATAATTTACTTCACAATAAGGCACTGTTATTTTGATAAAAGTTATAAGTTACAGATTTTAGGCAGATTTTCATTATCAATCAGGTGATTGAGTGAATTTAATGAATACAATATTTGCTGAAAACCTGTCCAAAAAGGCTTCTTTTAACCCATTGGCTTACAAAGACGGCAATTCGCCGTCCGCTCAAAATTGGCCCTTGCTTACAAAGACGGTGATTTGCCGGTCTCGTATATTTTTTCCAGCCTTCTTTTTTTGGAGCATAAATTTCAGATAGATTCATAGTTTATGTTCTTAGTTGCTTTTATGTTGTTCTAATACATATTCCGATGCTGTCATTATATTGCAGTTCATATTTTATTCATGTATATACTCAATGGTTTCAAAGCAATTTCATCGCGCCGTCTTCGTTTATCGTGAACCCAATGCACCATCAGCACTGGCTTTCTTTGTCTCCTTTCTCTCCCATCTTCCTTCTATTTGATAAAGTATTGTTGAGGCACCTATTCATAGCCAACATAAGATAAAGGAAGCAATATTTCACTTTTTATATGTGATGAGTGCCATCTGCTGAACGTAAACAAAAGATAACTAATATCTTCGTCTTCAGTGAACTTGCTACTATGCAAAAGATAATACAATCTTTTCTGCTGACAAACAAAAGTAGCCTTTCATCTTTTCCTATTCGCTGCTACATCAACAAAGAAGATAGAATTACTGAATGAAGTCGTGGGCTTCTGATAAGCCACCATTTCGGCACCAGCCGCCAGTTCGCAGCCAGTATTCCTGCCGCCATAACCATGGACGCTCGCGCTCAAGGCCGTGTGTACTCGCGCTCCCCCCGAAGCAATGGCTGGCAAAAAGGGCAAGATCTTTTACGGACGATGATGTAGAAAAGTTTCTTTTTGATAGTGACATCAGTGTTAGTGATAACAGTGAAGAAAGTGACACCGATAATTCTGAATATTCAGAATCTGTGAGTAGTGAAGACAGTGCTGAATTTTCCAGGGAAAATGAAGGCAGTATTTGTCCGGCGGATCGAAAAAAGGCTAAGGTAGAAAACAATTGGCATTGGTGTAAAAACAACCAGTGTGTGAAAGAATTTACATTCTCTGGTAAACCTGGCATAAATGAAAGAATTCATAGGAGCGTGAGAAACAATCCTAGTGAAAGAGACTTTTTCTTCCAGTTTCTCGAAGGTGATTTTTGGGAACTCATCGCAACTGAAACCAACAAGTACGCAGATGCCTTTTTGAACTCTGACAAAAATAGAAAAAGAGATCTTACGAAAGGATGGTTTGAAACAACTACAGATGAGATTCAGGCCTATATCTCATTGTGTGTGCTATTGGCACGAGTAAAAAAAAATAAGCTTCAAAAATACTTGAGTCCGCGCAACGTGACAGAAACACCTTTTTCGGCAGAGTTACCTATGCCATATAAACGTTTTTTGTTGTTATCCAAATTCTTACAGTTGTAGATAATTCAAAACTGAATAGAAATGATCGGCTGATAAAGATATCTCCAATGATCGACTATGTAAACAAAAAATTTAATCGCAGCTGCGTCCGACACCCATTGGATGAGTGGCTATGCTGCGCTCGGGTCATGTGTCAGCAATAGACGGAGTGACCCCAGGATGACGGCCTTCTGCAAGCATGCAACTAGTGGTTCTGCCTGTGCCACGCAAGACGGAATGTACTTGATGTTGTTTATCAGCGAGCCCTTGACTCCACCGAGCACACCTATGATAAGGACCACTAGTTTCACAGTGTCCAGGGTACATCTGTCGAAGTTCGAAAAGCAGGTCTTGATATTTCATCCGTTTTTCCACCTCTTCCGCATCTATGTTAGTTTCAGCCAGAGCAGAGAACTCAATGATGAACATGGAGCGTGTGAGGTGGTCGAGGAGAACGATATCAGGCTTGGTAGCCTCCAACTGCCTGGTGGTGGAGAAGGAGTAATTCCACCAGATTGTGCATTTATCATTCTCCACGAAGGACTCGATATCTGCAGGGGCATAGGGCAACACAGGTGTTTTGTCGATGCCATAATGGTGTCGATGGTAAAAGTATAGCACCTGTAGGGCCGCATTGTGCCGAGCTAAATACGCTGACTTGGCGTAATAGCTACAGCCAGAGAGGAGGTGACTCAACGTCTCCGGCTGGGCTCGGCACGCCCTACATCTCGTGTCCGCAACCTCCGCCTTGAATATAATGCGGCGGTACACAAGTGTGTTTATGACACCATCCTGGCATGCGAGGACAAAACCCTCGGTCTCGGACTTCAAACCTGCGGAGCGTAGGAAGGCAAATGTCAGCTCCTTCAATAACCCATGCTTTTTGATGTTTCGCTAGAAACCTCCATGGATGGGCTTATCGGTATGCGCCTTGAGCAAGGACTTCTGCTCGGCTTTTTTTATTTTGAGCTTGAGGACGTCTGCCTTCAATGATGAGATGGTCGTGTCATTGTCGCTTCCGTCGGATGACGGGTCGAAGTCGTGACCGGTTTCGTCCGCTGCCCTCTTTGCTGCCTGGAAGAGAAATGTCCCTGCTCCAGCACTCCTGTGCTTTCTCATGAGATTGAGCAGGGGGTCCCTGCTTTTCAACACTCGGCAAGCTGTACTCAGGACAACTCTGTTGTGGAGACACTCCAGACTCATTAGTTATCTACCACCTACATTGCAAGGGACATACAATCTAGCGACGGAAGATTTCGGATGAAGACTTCTATAGATGGTCATCATCTTCCTCGTTCCCCTATCGAGGTTTTGCAACTCGTTGATGTTCCACTTCATGCATCCGAAAGTATACAGCAGTGTAGAAACCGTGAACATGTTCGTGGCAAGTACCTTGTTCTTGCCTGAAAGTTCAGAACTCCAGATGTTCCTGAGTCTGTCTGTATTTGGCGGTGAGCCTTTCCTTCACTGCTCCAACCTCCTGCATTCGGCGCTGGGGAACGACGAGATATTCATAGCTGTCATCATCCTCGAGGTGACGAATGATGCTCCCATCAACAAGTTGCACGTCTTCCTTGATCTACGAAAATCTTCCTCTCGCCAAGAGGATGGATGCACACTTGTCCAATCCGAACTCCATCCCTATAGCCTCACTGTATTCCAGTAGTGTCCAGGGCAGTGCGAAGGTCTTTCACATTAGAAGCGTAGAGCTTCAGGTCATCCATATAAAACAAAAGGGTGACCTTATGCTTCCTGTCACCTGGAACACAGCACACATATCCTTTACCTCGTCGCAGCCTAAGGGACAGGGGTAGAAGGGAAATACAGAACAGTAAGGGGCTCAAGCTGTCACCTTGAAAACCACCACGGTGGTATGTTACCAAGTCTGTGGAAACTGACCGCTTGCCTGAGGTCAGAATGAAGCGCGTTTTCCAGAGTGGTACAGGCGTTGGATGCAGGACACTACCTCTGGGTGGACTATCATCAACTTCAGCATGGCGATCAAAATCTCATGTGAAGTGGTGTCAAAAGCCTTCTTGTAGTCCACCCAGGCCATTGATAGGTTTTGCTTATGCCGGATGGCATCCTGGCATATGCACCTATCAATGAGCAGGTTGTCCTTGCATCCTGCAATTCCCCGCTTAGAGCCCCTCTACTCGTACACCTCCTCCCACACCGGCTGAATGTGGTGTAGGATAAGGTCGCTCAAGATCGAGGTGAACGCCTTATTTACAGTGTTGAGGCAGGTTATAGGGCGGTAGTTCTTTGGATTGGACAAATCTCCCTTCTTAGGTATTAGAACTGTGCGTCCCTCAGTCAGCCAAGGAGGAATTGGTTTTCTACCCATCAGAAAAGACATGAAGGTTCTGGCGAGGTGTTGGTGGGTGGAAGTAAATTTCTTCCACCAGAAGTTATTAACGGCATCCATTCCTGGAGCCGAGAAATTCTTCTTGCCAGAGAAGGCCTTCTTCACGTCACTTTCGGTGACTGAAAGAGGTCCATCCACATCTTGTAGGTGGCGGTCACAAACCTCATAAAAGGGGCCTATGGCCGGAGTGTCTCCCTTGAATGGCTGCGACGTTTCGTAATTTCCTTCCAGAAACGTTCAACCTCTTGGACGGGTGGCAGAGATTAAATGACAGGCGGAGGTGGTTGAAAGAGACGGGACGGGTGAAAGAGAAAGGTGGTATTTTCTTTCACGTCCCTACTCCTCTTGAGGAGTTTTTTCCGGGCCGTGGTGAGTGCCCGTACTCTATTGACCGCGTGCTGCTTAATGGTTAGCAGCACGCTATTATTCAGTGTGTGATGGTTGTACCTGAGACCGCGCTATGCGCCGAACTTTAGGAGTGAAAGTTTGCCCCTAGATAAGATGTATTCCATCACACATTGGATTCTCGATGCCTTTCGCCTCGTCTGCGCGATCTTGGCCTCCAACTGTTCCAGCCTCTTTGCTGCATTGTCTTCCCATGATGTGTTCTTTTTGGAGTGAGCCATAATTTTGGCAGCAGCGTAGACCACGCGATTTACTTTCCAAAGGTCCGACGTTTCCGTCAGGATTTCGTTAATAAGACCATTCAACTGGGGCAGGTGGTTACCCCGCAGAGAGATCTTTCGGAGGATGTCTCTCTGCCTAGGTTGTCCTTCATCACAGTTAATGGTGCTTAACAACCGCGTTCGTAGTTCAGAGACGGGCTGACCAGCTTCTTCCCCATTAGGCTGAGAGACAGACACGAATGTCGTTCTTGCCTCAGGCGGTGGAGAGGCAGCCTGTGTCGGCGAGCATGGTCTGGCCAGTGGTGTGTTCCTCTGAACTGGCGGTTGGCGTGGAGTTTTCTTTTTTCACAGGTGGTTGGCATAATCGTGCAGATTCTGCTGCGATAGATGGTGGTGTTCCGGATGCATCTCACACCACAAAGAGTGCATCCTTCCCATATAACCCCTGCGATCGGGCTCGCTGGCAGCATGGCATGCGAGGAGGTCGCCCCTTAGGGCTTCCGTCCACTGCATTCGAGCTCCGTTATCAGATGGTACTTCATTGCCACACCCAACTCTACTAGGGCCCCCATCCGAGAGGGGCCGGTTGTGGGTGGCTTTCCTGGTTTTTTTCTTTGAAACCAGTTTTACTGCCTGTAGGGTGGTTAGCCCCACACGCAGACGTCCACCATTAGCCGGCAAAAGCTGTTACCAGGTATGCCATGAGAAGGCTGGTGGTCCGGCTTTCGTACCCTTATATTTATTATAATTATTATTACATGTTTCCATATATTTGTGACAGTATTTTGAGTATTGACTGCAATGTTGCCATCATGTTTCAGAAGATGGTTTGTACCATCAGCATACATAAAAAATGTTTTCATTTAAGTGTGAGGGAAGATCATTGATATATAGCAAAAACAGCAGGGGCCCTAGGATGGAGCCTTGAGGAACACCCCTTAATACCTCCTGGTAAGGTGAGGTATGTTTAATCATGTTATCAGTTATGATGGCTACCGCCTGGGTTATTTTTGAAAAGAAAGATCTAATCAGATTGTTTGAAGTTCCTCTCAAACCATATACAGTGTGTCCTCGTTTAACGTTGTTAACTCGTTCCTGAAAAAGTAGACGTTAAGCGAAACAACGTTAAACGATGCAGTATTTTCCATAAGAAACAATGTAAAAAATTAAAATCGGTTCCAAACTCACCAATGGTAAAGGTATCATAGGGTCCAGTCTGGGAGAAATTCTTGTGTGAGAATAGTAGAAAAGTAAGGGGTATTCGATGAATGGGAAAGGAAAGTGAAAGGAATGCACATTTATTAAATGTAAGAAAAAAAGGCGTGAGATTCTTAGTTTTGGAGAAAATAAAGTTTGAAAATGACCAAATTCGCGTATTTTTTGTGATATTTTGACGCCATATTGCGAGGTTTTTGGAAGTCCCGGTAGAGGGATACGGACTAATTTCACGTCTGAAATATGGCCTTACCCAACCCCCCCCAAAAACGTTGCGGGTCTGTGGAGTGAAACAGGGGAGCTAAGGTGGGACAGTACGCGGCGTCGAGAAGGCCATTTCTGAATGGAAAAATAGGTTATTTGGCAGATAGTTAGGTTTTATTTTCACGAATACCCATTTAAACCAACGGGGTCGCCCGCAGGGCCGCCCCGTTGGTTATTACACAACCCACCCCAATGGTGATTGGTTTGCGTAAAATTACGGCGAGAGGCGAGTTGGTGATGAAAGTTCCGTATGGCGGCAGTGCAATGAAGTACCTCCAAAGATTATAGGGTAGCTCCGAGAGGTTACCCGTCCCTCCCAAGTGTGATAAAGCCGTCAAAAAGCGTGAACAGTTTTAAGTTGAAGGCGGGAAAAGTCATGGGCGGTGGGTATAGAAAATGAAGACACTGCTCGACCGCTGCGCCATCTGGGGGAACTAGGAGAAAAAGGTCAGTATTTCCAATATGGCGTCCAGAAGTACACAGGTAATCACAGATTTAAGTGAATAGTTTACGAAAGAAAAAGGATTTATAAAGCAAACGAAAGATTAGTATAAATGCGCATATGTAGCGTAGCAATATAAGTGAAATAGGTGGTATAAGGTGATCGGGAAACAGGTGAAATTAATTTTCTCCCAAACTGGACGCTGTGATACAAATACCACGGCGAATTTTAATTACGAGGGCAGTCGAACAGATGATTTCACTAGTCAGAGATCTTCTTCATATCTTAGATGAAACAAACTGAAAAGGCATTTTTAAAACAATAAGCACCAGGTTCCCTCCTATATTTCTGACATTTAGTGCAGTTAGCACCGGCTTCCCTCTGAGTAAGTAGAAATTTTTGTCCTTCACTGCGGGAGCGTGCGCATGCGAATGCAGTGAAGGGCAAACATTTCGCTCGCTGCGATCGCGAAGACGTAGGATATCAATTAAAATAGTGAGTGACCTAGGGAAACTCGGTGCTGTGTACAAAATATTTGTAATTTCGTAACAATGTTTTAGGAACAGTATCACCCTCGACGATTTACTGCATCATGGAGGGTTTAGAAAACTTCCTCTTACACACTTATTCAACACGAAAAACACGTTTTCGATTCACCTCAAACAGCAGTAAATCAAATTTTTCTTCCACCAATACTACCTTATGGCGGCATGGGATTTTCAGGTATTTTTTCCAGTAGATATCTGCCCCTGGATCTACCTATCGGACATGGTATTATTAATACCATGCGAATCAAGATGGTACACTAACGTTGGTTTGAGTTTTAAATCACCCGATGCATTGCCCCCCAATAACAGCGTAGTAAATAATAAGCAAACATACAGTTATGAAACAAAATAACGCAATAATTATTCGCTCAGGTGAACTTTTGACACACGCTTTGAGGAGTTAACGTCAAACTTTTCCGCCGAATGGAAATTACGCATCAGATGCTCCAAATTCCTATTCGTTATTCATTGTTTTTTGGTAGCGCAAAATTTGAACAACGTTATCGCGAAGCACTGACGACGTTGAACGATTAAGGGTTTTAATTGTTGGACAACGATATCGCGAAACAACGTTAAACGGGACAACGTTAAACGAGGACACACTGTATATGAATTTTCTTCAAGCGAGTCTCATGATCCATTGAATCAAAAGCCTTAGAAAAATCATAAAAACTGCCAATGGTATTGAGGTGATGGTCAAGGCCGTCAAGAACAGAGTCAATAAATTTGTAAATGGCAATCTCTGCAGAAAGACCACCTAAGAATCCACACTGTGATTTGGACAGGATATTGTTTTTGAGCAAGAATGACATTATCCTCTTTGAAATTACAATTTCTAATATTTTTGAAAAAAACAGTTTTGATATGGGTCGATAATTGTCCATTGATTGAAAATCTCCTTTTTTTGTGTAAAGGAGTAACAACTGCCATTTTTAATTTATCAGGGAAAATGCCAGAGGAAAGAGAAGAATTGGCCAAATGAGTGATAGGAGTGAGAAGAAATTTTATGCAATTACCCTTCAGAAGGGAGCAGGGAACCTCATCCCACCCGGATGAGTGTTTTGCATTGATTTTGTTGATGACTGATTCTATTTCCTTCTCACAAGTAGGATAGAGGTACATGTTATTCAGAACTGAGTTATTATAGGAATGATTATATGTATTGCCTTGAAACACAGCTGATTTTTCCAAGGGATTAAGAAAATGCATATTGAAATTATCTGCAATCGTGTCTGGGTCTGAAACGAGAATATCATTTAGGAAAGTTGCTTTGACTGATTTATTCTTCCTCGATTTTCCATAAGTATAATTGATAAAATTCCATGCTGCTTTGGATTTGTTATTTGGGGAAAAGATTGAATTGATATTACATGCTCTTTTAGTGCTAGTGATTAGTCTTGAGTAATACTTTTTGTAGGATATATATTGTTCATTGCTGTCATTGTCATTGGTAGTTTTGTAGGATGACCACAGTGATTTGAGAATTTGTGAATTATGAATTACTTCAGGAGTAACCCAGGTTTTATTATTAGGCCTGTTTGATTTAGCTTTTACAAATGGAAAGCAGCCATTGAAAGAGTGTAAAGAAAGTGCCAAGGAAGTTATCAAATTTATCAATCAAATTCAAGGAAGGAACTGAGGAGTCTTGGCCTTGTGCAGCGGTGCAACTATCAACCAACGCTCGATCTTTCGCTGAATGATCTGAACACGCACTTTGCCTCTACAGCTGCCTCTGACGTAAATGCCGTCGCGGATGTGTTCAGTCTGTCTAATCTGGATCCACTTGTACCCTTTAATAATGAAGGTTTCTTTTTCCAACACGTAACACTTGATACCTTACGTAAAACACTATCTCTCGGTAAAACAAATTCAGTTGGAGTTGACGGTATTTCAACTAAATTTATTAAGGCTTCGTTTACTACACTATTCCCAATAATACTCGACATCTTTAATTTCTCTCTAATTTCGGCAGAATTTCCAAAGGTTTGGAAATCGTCACTTATTACACCAATTAGAATGGTAAAAAAACCAACTACTCCTCGCGATTATCGCCCAATCTCAAACTTATGCTCCCTTTCTAAATGTCTAGAACGGATTGTTTTTCAACAAGTCACTTACTACTTAAACCTCAATAACTTGAACGATCCTTTCCAATCTGGTTTCAGAAAACAATTTTCTACGCAGTCAGCATTACTCAAAGTCACTGACGATATACGTCGTGCTGTCGATGAACATAAAATCACCATACTTGTCTTATTTGATTTTACCAATGCATTTGGCCTTGTGAATCATGCCTTACTTCTCCAAAAGATGAAAGATCTTAACTTCTCGAGATCCTCACTTAATTGGTTTTACTCATATCTAAATGAGCGACAGCAGGCTGTAAAGGACAGAAATGGAAATATATCGCACTGGACTAATGTGCCTTGTGGAGTCCCTCAGGGCTCTGTCCTCGGCCCTCTCTTATTTTCTCTGTATGTCCTTGATCTTCCTCGTTGTATTAAAAACTGTAAATACATGATGTACGCTGACGACCTGCAGATTTACTATCATTGCCATTTGAATGAGTTGTATGATGCAATCGCCAAAGTAAACCAGGATGTTAACGCTATCAATGTATGGGCTGTAAACAACCATTTCAAACTGAACTGTAGCAAAACCAAGTCAATAATTCTGGGAAATTCAAAGTTACTCAGAAAAGTCGACGCTAATGCTATTCCAAAGATATTAGTTGGTGATACGGAAATATTGTATTAAAATAATGTTAAAAACCTTGGGGTTACCATGGTGTGTAATTTGTCTTGGCAAAATCACGTGTTAACCATCTGTAATAAGGTTAATATGATCCTTCATCAGCTTAAAATTCAGAAAAACCTCATACCCCTTCACACACGCCAGCAACTTATCTCCTCACTCATTTTTCCCCACTTTGACTATTGCTGTCTTGTGTACCATGATATCACTGAAGAGCTTAATGTTAAGCTAGAACGTTTACTGAATATGTGTGTAAGATTTATCTTTAACCTCAAGAAGGATGACCATATTTCCCCCTATTTTACCAGGCTTACATGGCTGAAGGCCAAAACCAGAAGAAAATACTTCCTTGGTTCTTATATGTATTCCCTCTTTCAAAATCAGCAACCAGGCTATCTGAAGCAATTTTTTCCTCCTAGAGTAAACATGGCTAACGTTACCACCCGAATGACTCCTGATTATTTGATTCCTCCTCTACATAGGACTACTACATACCACAAATCTTTCTGTGTGGCCAGGGCCAGGTGGTGGAATAGTGTTCCTATCGACATAAAAAAATCAAGTTCTGTATTTGTTTTTTAAAAAAGATTTTTTTTGTATCTATTCAACCAAGAAGGTTTTTAATTTAATAATTATGCAAAACCTCATTGAATGATTGTTATTATTGATCATGATAATGTAACTGCCTTATTAATCAATAATTTATCGAGCTCATACATATATGTAACTTTTTGTATGTTCTTCGTGGACGAAGACGTCCAAGAACAATAAACTTATATTCTAAATTTATCATTGACTCATTCTGTGCTATACACAGAGTCCCAAGTAGTCAATTGCAAACTGTTGCAGAAATCCTCGATATTATCCGGGGAGAAGATTCTTTTTTTAGAAAAGTATGTTTTGGTGGATGAGAGTGATGATAATGGTATCTCTATAGTTGTTACCATGGCTTTATGATCTGAAAGGTGGGACTCAACAGCAGCACCTAAGCCAAATTGTAGGTTGCAGAATATATTGTCAATAATAGAGATATTGTCAATAACAGAGACAGAATGACATGTTTGTCTAGTAGGAACAAAAATTGTTTGCTTGATGTCAAAAACTGAGAATAGGTCCCACAGGCAAGTAGTCATGATGTTGACCTGACCAAAATCAACATTAAAATCTTCACAAAGAATAATATAATTTTGTTTCTGGAAACATTTCTCTAAAAGCATCACTAAATCATCAAAAAATGAAGTAAAATTTCTAGAAGGTGATCTATAAATACCAATAACAAAGATATGAAGTTTTTCAATCACTAAGTCCAAAGTACAGCACTCAAAGTCCATATCACAGCACAAGTCCATGGTTATTTCCGAAAGGGAAGCATTTAATCCATTTTTAACATACACTATAACACCACCACACTTCATATTTTTCTACAGTAAGAGGCAGCAATAAAATAGCCTTCAATATTAGCACTTTGTACTTTGTCAGACACCAGCTAATGTTCTACTACACACACAATCCGACTTTTTGCATCAATAAAGCTGGCGTAGGACGCGTCGGGATTCAAGGATTGATTCAGCTAGCGAGGTGTATTTGTAGACTGCAAACCCTTTAAATTCACACATGGTGAGTCGTTGCTGTCAAGTGGCATTGGTTCTTTCATTGTCGGCTTGTCCCGATGGGCCTGCTCCAAAGATTCGGTAGGCTGCAATGTCGTCTTTTGAGACGGCAGTTCATGATGGGTATTATTGACTGACTGATGACACAGACACTCACCACCTTTGTTCTTTATTACACATTCATCCCCCTGCTCTTTACCAGCTTTGCAATATTTACATAAGTATTTTATTCCCAACAAATATATAACTGCATATTCTCAGTGTTGTGCACACACATTTTTTCCTTACTTTAATTCACAACATATTTTATTCATTCTTTTTCTCCCTGTAAAAACCATATACTTGTCATTTGTACTACCTTAAGAGTGACAGCAACAAATCTCTACTTAAAAACAGATGCAAGGCAATTGATTTGACATGCAAAAAAATGAAAATGATTGAATGATTATCAGGGATCACCAGACATTCAAGTGGGGACATGGTAAGGGGATGGCAGGGAGAGACTGCGACATGTACAAAATGGTAAAGGGTTAATACTCACAGAAAATTTTAGCATGCCAAAGTTTCCAAACTGGTACATCATGATCTGGTAAAAGAGTTCTTCACTGAATATGTAAAAGAAAAGGATTAATATTTTTACAAAAATTAATTTGATAAGCACAAGTTTTTGAAATAAATGATTATTTATCATGCAATGCTCAAGTACTTGGCAGGCTAAGAATCGCAATACATATTGCCCTACGGTAACAACCATTCTATTTCTTATAAATTTGATAAAGATAAAAATAATTAATTAGAAATTTAGTATCAGTTTGCGTTTCCTGAGAATGAGTTGATTTTGAGCTGAAATGGATGGTGACGATTTAGTTTTCTTGCTATTGTTGGAAAACAAAGAGGAGGACGATCAAATGTTGCAAGTAGTTTTACAGAAAAGAGCTGGAAAGGACGCTTTAAATAAAACCCAGTGAGAGGAGAACAGAAAAATCACTGAAAATTGGGACTGCCCGACTAGGCGTCCGTATCTCGACTGCTCTCAAAGCAGTCGATACGCAGGCGTCAGCAGTCGAACGTGACGCCCGAGACGTCTCAGTGAAACCAAGCCCATTTGATATGTATTGGATGAGTATGGCAGTGACTTCCGACTGCTGGACGTGGACGCTGGATGCAGCCACGGAACGCCCCAGCAAAACCACACCTTTACTATTGTAGCATTGAAAAATGAGTTATCGTTCAAGTAATTCACATTCAGTGCATAATGTATTTGGCAATGATGATTAATTACATGTCTACTCTGACAAGGAGCACCTAAAAACATTGCTGTGATCCATCACTATTCATATAAATGAGTAAATTTTTCACATCGGGATCAAGACCAGAGGTTACTAATTTCAAAACTTCGTTATTTCGTAATATCGCTTACTGTTACATACACATAAATACCCTTTTGGTCGGGACCGAAGACGTTGCTTAGTCAAAATTTTGTAATTTTGAGTTTCGTATTTTCGAATTTCAACTATCTAGGATCACCGTTCATGTAACCCAACGAAGTTAGGGACACACCCATAGGGTACCTGCTGGCCTTCAGCAAGGCCATTGGACTCTATGGGTAATCGCTTGTAAGGTGGCTGGCACAATGGATCTGGCTGACACTATGAATTAAAACTTATTTGTAATTATTTTTGTAAGTTTTAATTCATAGAAATAATAAAAAATAAGCATGGCAATGTATTTGATTGATTGAATGTTGGTGGAGTATCTCTTAACGAGTTCTAAGGCACTTATACCTGCTGCTTATTTGTAATTATTTTTGTGGGGCAAGGGCCTAGCCATGTTGAAACACCGGTTCCCGTCAGAACACTGAAGTTAAGCAACGTTGGGCCCGGACAGTGGTTGGATGGGTGACCCTCCTCCATACCTGCACCAGGCGTGGATGGAGAGGCGATACTCCCTCTCCATCCACGGCCTCGGACCGGATCTCCAACCGGCCTCCCACCGGGAGGCCGGTGGGAGATATACCCAGACCGGGAGAGTTAGAGGGAGGACACTCTCCATACCTGGTACTGGGGTGAGGCAGGGGGAGGCCAACCCTCCATACCTCTACCGTAGTGCTCTTGTCCCCTGTCTGCAAGTGGCAGACAGGCATGGGGTTGGCACAATGGACCAAGAAAGGTCTAAGTGCCCGGGCTCCTGACGAAGGCCCCCCCAATAACAATCTAATCTAATTATTTTTGTCATGTGGCTTTCTATTGCAAACCATTTCTATTATCGCATGATGTACGGGAATCTACGCATTGATCTGAATTTTACGCCGATAACTCTGAAGATTCTAAACATCCACCAATTATTCAAATGCCCTTTCCGATATTGTAATTTTCCACTGGATACTGTTTTCATGCCATTACACCTAAGCATTCAGTGTGACCTGCTAAGTCTAGGCAGCAAGCATAACAACAAGTCCTATTCATCGAAGATGCATTCTGTGAATTGGTATTTCCTGTAATTCAGCAACTGTCACTCAAGGGAGCCAGACTAAAGAGGTTCAAGTGTACTAGCTTAGAAAAAAATGGGACTGGTTGAGCTGACATGACACCAGTTTAATACAGGCAATTGATGGCAGAAATGTTTCACTTTTTTCATTTAAATAAGGAATTCTCAGAGCCTCTTTAACCATTGTTGTCTGCCACAACTGACCATTCTTACATGATGGCAAATTTAGAGAGAAAATGAATCAAGTTTCACTTATTTCAATACATACTTGGTAGAATAGAAAAGCCTACGGCAGTAGTACATAAGTGATACTAGTACCTAAAGTCATGTAATTGATGGTGGCAAGCAAGGATGGTAAAGGAGGCATACTGGTTGGACGCTAAATGCTCAAATGCAATACATATTAATGTCATCAATGAGGAATTCAATGTGTTTGACAGTGACCCCTTCAGTGGAGACGAATTAAATCACTACAGACTCACCACAGCTTCCACGTGTTGCAGAGATAGAGGCTTGTGTGGTGCTGCACCAATGCCTTGTTGCGTGACACACAGCCAACAAACGAGTGCTCCTTTAGCATTGCCCTCAGTCCCACATGGCAATCATCCTCAATTGCCTTCCGAAGACTCAGCACACTCGAAAGGTTGATCTCCTTCCTGGAGAACAACATCAGAACAATAAGCAGGAAGCTCAGAGGCCATGGAGAGAAATTTACCATCCTCAGTTTCACTCTCTTTACACTTAAAATCAAATTGCCATACATCTTTGAGGGCAAGTCAAAGTCATCCTTTCAGCCAAAAAAGTGGTCATTGAATAGGGAGGCATGACCCTAGATGGAGGACTTGGAGGAACACAATGCAAATGAGTAGTCAACAGCTTCCAGTGTTGATACGCATTGCCAGTTTTGATTTTCCCTGGCTTTCTCCAGACTTTCCAGACCAAAACACAGATTTTTCCCTGACTTTTAATAATCACCTCATTTGAAGAAAACTTTAGAAATAATGAGAATTATGTTAAAACAGCTTCTTTTATTACTTTCTTTTAAAGGACTTAAATGTGAAGTAGAAGTACATCAGTTCTTGTACATAAAATAGAGCATAAATAAAGCATCACTTACAGACTTATCTTGGTAGTAAAAGTACATCAACTCTTCTACATAAAATAAAACATCAAATATAAACAGCACACCGAGGACTTGTGGTCCACGCTTCAAAACAAAACAGCTAATCGAATCATGCTCTGCAGGTGGGCAAGTTCTTCGTCAATGACCTGTGATTCAGACAGTTTTTCTGCTGAAGCCTTTATCTTCTTGTCTTTCAATTGCTTTATATCATCTAAAATAGAATGTTTTCAGGCTGTAGACATGGCCTTTCCTTCCTTTTGCATTACCTTCATCTCTTCATGGTGCCTCTCTCTTGCACTTCTAGCTTTGGTTATCATTGCCTTTGTGATATTCAGATTTAGTAAACCACCAGTGGCCGTAATTCTGTCATACACTTGCCTTTGGGCGATTAGAGAAGAGCCCAATAGATTTTCAAAGATTATTTCCTTGTTGATAGAGATACCTCTCTCTACATAAGCATTTCCATGGCTTAACATTAGCACTTTTTGAAGGAACTTATAAAGGTTTGCAAACTTAATATTCACTAGATAAACAATTTCGCCACAAGTGGTCGATTCAGGTTTCAGACCTCTTGAACTGCTTTAAGACATTTATAATATCTTGTATTTGCTTAAATTCCCTTTCAACAACATCACATTCTGAGGGAGAAATCCAGTTTCTTTCAGGAAATATCTGAAGAGTAATGGTCAACCTGCTTTTAGCTGTTTTTGGATAAGCTAATAATAATAATAACGATAATAGCTGGGTCACAGAAAGTTATTCCTTCACAAAGACGATATTTTATAGGAGATTTTTCTAAATTTTTTGTCATTACGCGTTTTAGAATACAGACACAATCCTCTATAAATTCCTGAATTTGGCCTGGTGACACTTTCACCCTCCTGAGATAAGCTTTGACATAATGTCCCAAGTTCACATATTTTGACAAAATTAAGTTACTGCTATTATTTAGGTCAATCTTGTCAATAGTGCATTTTTCAAGCACTTCAGGCTTCACAATTAGGTACATTAAATTAGATAAAAGAGCAGAAAGGTCTGTGTGTAGGAATGGTTCCAGCGGATTATTAGTTTGATAGGTAGCTAGAAATAGCTCTAAAAACTTTGCAACAAATGAGAAAAAGGCCAGCTTTGGTTGCATGAACCTGCCCTCAGTCCCCTTAACTACGATTTTGAAGCTATGGGATTCAATATCAATATTATCCCTAACGAAGCTTCGAAGAAACTCCACAACATTTTTATAAGTTATGTCACTCTGTTAGCCACAGGAGAATTGTTCACCCACCTTATAGAGCAAAACTTTAGTGGAAATAAGTCAGATCCTGAATATGCAAAGCAAAAGTACACCTATTTTTCTCACTATTGCTTGTCACATATTCACAGCTCGAGAGTCCAGAGATAAGTGAAATAGTTGCTCCACAACGTAATTGCAGTTGCTTGTAGGAAAACCACTCAGCGTCTCTTACCAGCAATCATCGCTGAGCAATGCTCGCTAGTCACTTCTAGGAAAATGTGTTTACAAACAGCGTGGCTTGCCATACCGGGCCACAGCTCACCGTTCTGAGGACAGATACAGTTCCCCATCCCATTACCCTGCCTGCTATTTGGCGCTCGCCTCACGCCTCAGCACGCTGAAGTATAGGATCTGTAGTGCAGTCAGCTTTGACATTATGTCTCAAGTTCTCGTATTTAATCTCGTCCAAGACCTGAGGTTCGTAATTTCGTAGCTTCAAAGTTTCGTAATATCACATACATTTAGGACACCCATTTGACCAAAATCAAAGATTTTGCTTTTCAAAATCAAAATTTTGTAAGAGTGAGTTTTAAAATTTAGAGTTTCTACTCTAATACTGACTGCACATAGTTTGCAAATAAATTACTACCAGACTTAAGGTTAGAGTAAATAATGAGAACTTAAACTTGCCAGCCACTTTTGTGGGCACATTGCCCCTTGTCCCCTTTGCTGACCACAGGGGAGGAGTCCGCTGTGTGGCTGCTCTCAGAGACTGCCAATGACTTTAAGCCACTCCTGACCGATGATGGCGTTGGTGGGAGTGGCAACGTGGAGTCTAGGAACCTCTCCATCTTCTGCTGCGATGAATCTGTTCTCACCATCCTGGATGGGGCTACCTCGGATGGACCACCAGATGGTTGCTGATCACTCAACTTTCCCTCGGTTACTGGTAAGGTAGGTTTGGCTGAGGGCAACCGTGCCTGACATGCAAAGGATTGGCAATTTGAATTACTTATATTCATTCATTCACATATGACAGTATGTCACTGTTGAATACAACATAATAACATGCAATTTTTCAAGTGATATATAACATTTTTTCCTCACAAACTTCAATAATTTAAATCATATGAAAATGAGGAGGACATGGGGGAACTGCTAATGTGTACTTAAGAGCTTGCTGCCTGTGGGGAAAAATTAAGCGATTAAGAATGTAGAGCACTGTAACTTATACTTACAACTGAATACAGAGCAGACTTCAGCTACTGCACATCCTTTAGTATACAGGAATCCCTTCAAAGGCCACTTAGTTACAATTATATATTTCCCGGTTCTACCAGGTACATACTTCAATGTTTTTCTCAGTTATTTCGCAAAACCAGTTTGGGGCAATTTTGATGTGTTAAAATTGGGAAAGATACACAATAGTGTTCATGAACTATGATTTAATGCGTTATTTGCAGGCAGCAGTAATTTATATGATGCACTGCATGTTTACTAAATTACATCTATCCATACCTACAATTATTTCTCTGGATACAGTAAAACCTCGTTAATTCGAAATTCAAGGGACCAAAAAAATTGGAATTCGAATTATCCGGGTTCGAAATTAATGTACTTTCCAAAAATTAACGGAAAAGGTCCCGTATTTTCCAAGATAATCACCGCACTGCTATATTTTTTTATAAAAAGGCAAAGAATATGTACTAAAATGAGGAGTAAATGGGCAAAATTCTTCACGTTTATCAGGTTCAAGTTTAAGTTGGAGAAGTATACACTATCAAACGCTATCACGTGGGAAATAAAAACAAATTGAATGATTTCGGGCATATGTCCAGTGATATCGCATAAGGTGTATTTTCGTTACCAAAATTTTCGCCGTAGACCTATAAATTTACTGGCCTGCTCTCAGCCCCTTTCCCCCAAGACTTTTCTATGATGAAGAACTGCTGCATCATCATCCTTGCCTGCCGGAAGTCTCTTATCAGTTACGACCACGAACCAAAAGTATCACATTTCACTCATCGCTTCCCCATGCCCTTCTCTTCTCATTGTCAGGTGGCTTTCAATTGGGGAGGAGCTTGGAAGAGGAGAGAGAAGGGTACGGGTGGAGTATCACGTCAAGGTCGGCGACGACCCCAGAATACCCCTCCGAAAGTAGCTCGAGGGAACCCAAGACAAATATGGCTGACGCAATGTTGGACATACACCACACAGTAGTCCCTATATAAATTTCAGGCTTGACTTCGTGGAAGTTAAAGATATCCATTTTGAATATAAAAAAACTGTAATTTTCCATACACAGTGTGGAAAAGTACTAAGCTCTTTATTCAAAATGGATAGTCCCTATATCTTCTGCCTTCCTCACTTCGTGATTCACATTCGAGTTTGGGGAGATGGGACAAGAGTAGATGGGAAAAGCGTAAACAAAGCTGAGAACCATGACTCGTCAGCGATTCGGGGCAAACAAAAGAATATGAGGAAGCACGCGAAGTGAGACGGGAGGAGTGGCTACCAAATGATGAAAGTACCAACGTAGTGAAAATGGGTAAATGATATCACACCATCCGGAAAATACTACTCCACTATGCCTGGCGATCGTACAGTTATCACTCGAGGAGGGGAGGCTTGGAAGGAAGAGTGGGGAAAGCATTACAATTACAGGCATTGTAGTCATGGCGCGAAAGCCCTGAAAAAAACCCAAGGACGGAGCAGCTGAGATGTGTATCGAGAGATATTTACAGCTACTGGCGTGGGGTGCACCATAAGCATAAGTAAAAGTTCAAAATAACTTGGCAACACTTAAAAGTAACTTATGCTCAAGAAAGTGATGCCAAAACCACAATGACATTGAAATAAGCACTACTATCGGCACAAAAAAGGTAGAACGCTGAACTTGATATGAGGCGCGTGCGGCCAGAAGTTTCACCATTACCAACTGCGCAAAATGGTAGTGTACATTGCCACAAGGCGATTTTCTTCTTTGTGGTTGATTTTAAGTAAGAGGAAGAATATCAACATTTCCTTAAATGAAAAGTTTTGCAATATTCTTTCCATTAAGCATACGTAAATTCAATATCAATATACTTTTCTAAATCTCGGAAATTGAAAGGTAGCTTTCGGCCATTTTAAAAATCGAAGAATGGGTAAAATTTAATTTAAAAATAATATTTATAATGCAGAGATGTCATCCTCTCCACAAAAAATAATGAAGTGCACGAATCAAATATTTTGGCCGTGACAAGATGAAGAAGACGACCGTTTCTCTGTTCTCCTAGTTTTTCTTCACCCTTTTGACCGCATAAGCTAAATGTTTGCATTTTAACACTTTTCAATGAATTCATTTTGAAGTCAAATAAACAAGGAGTAAAACAATATATTACACGTCTCCATGGAGCTCTGGCGGAATTTCATACAAATACTTAAAAGTTCAGCGTTCTACCTTTTTTGCACCGATAGTAACTAACTATCGAAGTGCGCTGCCCTCGTGAATCGTTTCGAAATAAACGATGCGTTGGGGCGTCACAGGACGAAATTCGACTTTGAGTTACATATTAAACATATTTGAATTATCCGTACCATCAAGTACGCAATTTCCTATTCCGTTTGCTGGGGACTATGCACAACTTCGAATTAATCGATATTTTTAATTAAGAGGGTTCAAACTAACTTTTTTTTGTTTAATGTTTACTGTATATGCACTTATAACTCTCGAACTATGATACAAGTTTCTTCTGGGTTTTCTTATATAGGCTTTCAAGTGCAGTTAACTCCCAATTATCTGTATGTACATTATCCAAGCAGTGGATTAACTGTGCATTGACAACCAATTTAGCATATATAGGTATTAAGGATTAGGGTACAAACAGTTCGTGGAATTATTTTTAAAAAAAATGAAACATTTTCTAAGAATTGTGTCTCCCATCATACGCTATAGCACTATATAATCACTGTTAACATTCAGAGTCCACCTGATCTACTCCCCTCCAATATTAGTTGTATGCTGACTTGGGTGAGGTATCGATATCAGCAGGTGGAGCAGATGTCTGCATTAGGGAAGGTGTTTTAGCTAGAATTGTTTCTCTAACTTTGCAGTTGATGGGGAATTTTCTTTCTCCACAGGTGGTTGCCATAGTTGCATAGATTCTGCTGTGATTGGTGGTGGTGTTATGGATTCATCTTATACTGCAAAGAGAGGATCCTTGCCATATAGCCCTTGCAATCATGCTCAATGGCAGCATAGTACGTAAGAAAGTCGCCCCCATCCACTCCAGATGATATTCAGTGTAAGATTGCCAATATTCCATCTTTTGACATTCCAGTTCCATCTTTTGCCACTATTGCCACACTCAACTTGACAAGGGCCCCCCATCTGAGAGGAGCCAGTCGTGGGAGGCATAAATGGTCATTTTTGGAAAGTTTCGATGTATGTACATGCACGTGAGTAGGGTGGTTATCCCTAAATCTTATAGCCACAACATTTTATCAATATGCATACCACCATTTAAGCTACCATACATCTCAAAGTATAAGTTAATTTGGTACAAGTCAAAGTCTTATTTTGGGGCCAAAAATATCAACTAAAACCTGTGCCTCAAGTGTAAGTCAAGTTCAAAATATTTCTTGATCAGCTAGTTTTGACATTAAAAAATTGAAACATTAGGATGCATGGATGGATATTAAAGCAAAGAGAGACAAACATTGAAAATAAGGAGAGAGAACTTTCAATAAAGTTATTGACAAAACCGGTGCAGGAGTTCAGGTACTGACCTTTCGATGACTAACTATGCCATTATTGTCAAGGTGATTGATGTCAGGACTTTGATTTTTCCCTGTTTTCAGAGATGAGGAAGACAACTTGTTGATGGGAGTGCCATTTGCACCCTCAAGGACGATAACAGCTATGAATACTTCGGCATCCCCAGTGCCGTTGAATGCAGGAGGTGGCAGCAGAGAAGGAAACTCACCACCAAGTATAGACAGACTCAGAGAAATTTGGAATTGTGAACCATCAGAGCAAAGTCAAAGTCATACATGTGGCCGAAACCTTCCAATGACTGTTCAATACCCTCAAAAGACGTGTTGTCTGTACCAGTGCCAAAGATTATCACAGGAAGACAGTACGCCTTGCCTGACAGCATAATACAGCAATTGAGAATGCCTGGTATAGTTACAGTCATGCTTAGTGGGTAAAATTATGTTTTGTTAAAATATTTATCCTATTTTTTACCCACACGCAATGGCATCATGAATTCATATATTTGCAGATTTGTTAGTATTTTAGACTCTTTGAACTTTGGGGTAATATCAAATTAGATTGTTTGTATAGTTCTAGAATGATGTGTGCTAGAGGAAACTTAACACTCACATGCAACATTCCTATAAGTGAAGCCCCTGAAACATTAGTGTCATAGGCTACCGATTTACATACTCCATTTAAATCAACTATGGAGAAACTATCAATCATGGGAGCAACTTCAAGTTTGTATTCCCTTAAAGAGCGAGGTTAGCGCATGTTATTTTAAAAATTTAGTCTACCACTTGGTGTGCCTTTTTTGTTATCAGAAGTTGGAAAAGTGGCATTTTACTAATCAATATATTAGCATCCCTTCAAAGACTATTAGGAGAAAATAATTTACTTCTTAAATATGTATACAGTGGAACCGTGTTAATACCAGTATGGCCTGTTGCGAGACTCCCGCCAATACAAGAGATTGCAGGGGCACCGTCAATTAACTCTATGTTTGCCATGAAAAAAATACGGTTTTTACGAGGCCCTTATGATGTTGGCACGCGCCATTGCGAGAGTTTCCATCACCGGTAAGCATACACCAAGAGTTGCCAACCTCTAGCAATTGTTTGCGATCTGTTACCAATGCAATTTATATGCAGTGTTAAGTATCAACAACACGTTGTAAATCGCCATCCGATTAATTTGTTTTTAATTTTGGTGGAAATACGCATTAGCAGTAGCGATTTTTGATCTTCTTTTGTTCCCTAAGCGGTCGAGAGCACACTCGCACGGCAGCAAGTTGAGAGCTCTTCAAAGATAGACACCATCATGTCCCAAAAACGAAAGACACTTATTGTTAGTCTACGTGAGAAAATGGAAATAATAGGGCAATGTGAAAGTGGCATATTGTCGAAAAGTGAAGTGGGCAGGAGGCTTAATTTATCCCTGATAAATTATGCCTCCAGCCCACGATAGACGGATAAAGATACTGAGGACCCTAAAGGCTGGGAAGAGAAAGAGAGTAATTTTGGTTAGTGTTTTTTAAAAGTTTTATGGAAGTTGACAACTCTGTCCCCTCTCATGAGGAGCTGACGGATGATGCAATTCTACTTGCGGTGTGCAATGACAGAGTGGAATCCAGTTCCGATTCAGAGGATCTGTATTTGAATTGATATACATAATACAATCTATTGGCTGTGTCTCACAATGCCCAGCCCAATCTCAACCAATCACAGCACTCGTAACAACTCATGCTGATCACATATGTATTTGGAGTTGTCAGTGTTAGTGCTTACCGAAACCAGGCGTTACCAGGCATTATGGTGTATCTCTCCGATCGCTGCATTCGGGACGCAGTCAACTTTTACGAAATCATTTATTTTACATTAATCCTTCCGATGGTACTAGTCAGTAGAATGTAGTAAGCGTATCGGCAAGGGAGCGACACTACAAAAAGTACATGTTGTGTGCAACTGGAGGAAAACAAAAAACAAATAACATTAGACTCTTTTGTACATAATTAATGGTTTTCATTGAAACTGAAAATACATTTATGCTTTGTTTTCATGTATTAATTTCAAAGCTTAATTGAGTATTTAAGTCTGTCGGAAGGGAAAAATGGCAATCGCTACTCAAGTCTCTTAATATTTTCTTTCACTCTATATTTATCAATGTTGGAGATTTGCGTGAGTTAATGTTATAATTTATGAGTTTATCAAAGTTTGCAAATTATTATTTGTTACCTATACTTGATGTAATTTGATGAATACGGTGCCAAAGAAGTTACGCTTTTAGTTCATTTACTTTCAATACGTCTACATTCCCCGACAGAATTATTGTTAGTATGTCGCGGGCCTAACTAAATCTTTAAAAAGAACTAATTGTGATACAACTGCTATTTCAATGAAATTGTTATGCAGGTTAGAGCAGATTGTTTTTCAATGTGGACATTACATCGGATGGGAGAAAATGTTCTCCAAGGCAGGATCCCTTCCAGTTTCATTTTGTCTGCAGAAACAAATGAAATACGTTATTCCAAATGGCTTCTGTGAAATGTCATGAAGAACACTCATCATAAACAATAAGATCCACTAAGGGAAAGAGTAAATGCAAGTAATAAATGTGATACAATTTTGATTTATCAATCATGGTTTACAGTTTTGGTGAAACTAATCAAAATGATGGGATGAATTAAAATGCACTAGAAAAATATAGCTTGGCCAGTTGTGCATTTGGGAAAATTACTGACAATTAGAGGCTTTTTGCATCTTTTGGAGTAGGTATGGTCCTTTTAGATTGAACGGTTGGTTAGTACATTAAGTAGGGATATGAATTACTGCGAAACCTTTCCCCTTCTTTCAGGATCTGTGCTCAGGCTCAACAGATGGAAATACTTCGGCCACCACACCAACCCAATGCCTAAAAAAGTGTTGACAATAAGTTTAATGGTAATTACTTGCTCCACCCCTGGTAAGACGATAATTCGCCATTGGGAGGGTTTTCTAGGGCACCGTGAGGTCTCGTTTTATTGAGGTTGCACTGCGTATGGTACCCAACAAAAAAGGAGAACAACGATAAGATTTAACATGAACTTGACTCCATCTACGAAAAGTCCTTACATTTAATGTGCAGCCTCAATGTGCACATACATTGGTAAAGGCCAAGGATAGCAAAAAAAATGACCACGTGAGTTCTATCATTATAATTGACATGGGAAAACCAGAAGAGGGATTTGCTCTTTTAAATTAATGCATGCACACCTGTCAGTAATTGCTACCACTTGTATAATTTATTAATCAGAAGGCATCATGGGAGGATTATGTGTACCTGAGTATAAAAGACTCTGGATGTGTTACAGTTGACGAGACGCATCTCAATGGCCTCCCGGATTTTTTCCGTTATCTCCTCTTCATGTAAGAAGTGAACCTCATGCTTTGTCGGATGAACGTTCACATCCACGTTGCGAGGATCAATCTCCAGGCTCAGGTATATAAAGGGGTGACCACCTTTGGGTAAATAACTGCTATACACTTGGTCCACAATCTTACGAATACCTGCAAATAAATCAATGACATGGAAATTGAGAGATGACTGAATGTTCCCAAGAATGTGGCAGCTGGGACATTCATCTTTTTCCTTTCTCCTTGGCTAAACTATGTAACTGATTAGCTATTACTGTCACATCAGATTAAGACTCAAAGGTGGCTATTTCACCACATACCAATCCTCTATATGTGCGTGTCCTTTTTTGTTTTTCTTTCCGCACATGAGTCATGCCTGTGACTCTTCTATTCATCATGTGAGTGAGGTTCACATTACGTACATATGAGTCAACCCACCTCAATGTAACAAGAGTAGTCGGTAAGGTATGATCAAACAAGTTTTCCTAAAATTTCTAAGAGAAACATTGTAATTTTATTAAGTGAATTTTAACATTTCCCAACCCTTTTGCAGTGGCACCCTAGAAAACAGAGTTAAGGCTGAATATCCCAGCACAGCATTTTTTACATCTCCATGTTGATATAAGGACAGCAGTGGGGTAGGAGGCAGCATCCTGACTGAACGGTACCATACATACACATCCTGGGATGATTACCCTATCGTTTCTGCTTTATTTTTAAAATTTTCCTCATTCAGTCCTGTAGTCTATGATTTTAAAGCATAAAGTGTTGGTGGGAAGTAGGGTATGATAATAATATGCAATAATAATAATATTAGTTTATTGGTCAAAAGACAAATATTAGGAATGTGGGAGTAGTACTTTTTGATCTCGAGTTGAGTATCAAGTCAAGTTGTAGTTACTCGCGAGAATCGAGTAGAGTCAAGTCGTATGAACAATGGCAATTTCCCAACCAGGCAATACAATAATGCATGCACCAACATATTTTAATTTTCCGATCCCCTAGTGCATTTTCTCTCATGAACATAGGGAATGTTTATTGTAATCGCAACAAAATTAAGAGATGAATTAAAATTAATGTCTCTTGAACAGTTCCAATATGACAATTGAAATGAACTAACCTCTTGTAATTTGTCAACAGTTTTATTTAATGACTGCATTGCGTTGAAAACATGTGTATCCAAAATTCATAGGAAGAGCCCAGAGTTGTCGTAGCAATTAAAGTTAGACAACAAGCGGACTATCAATACCAAATACAGTAGAAGTCCGTCATTACGAGTGTGGTATATAGCGAAAATCTGGCTGTAGTGACTGATTTTTTACCAATGGTTAGTCTCATGGTAATAACATACAATGTTGGACGGTTGTAGTGAGTGGTTATTTCTCTTGTATCGCCATAACAGGTAAGATATTTCGTTTATGTCATCAATGTTGCATAATTTACAGGCACCTTCTGCTACGAGCGACAAAGTTATTCTAATAAAAATTACTTTGCAGCAATGTATCACCTTGAAAAGAAAATTACCTAATTTGAGATCAAAGTTCCGATTCCCTCTTCGCACACTCCGATTCGCATACGTTACTGGTCCTATTGATGTGACGATGCGTTTCAAAGCTCTCTCTGGTGCTACGCAACATAATTTCAGATTGTGGAAAAGTCATGAGGAAGTGTGAAGTCTACCTCACTGCTACCACCAGGGTAAGGTTACAGTTTGAATCGACTGAAATAACGGCTCCACTTGATTCAGTCGAGCACCGGCCGTATCAACCCAGGGTTGGCTTTCAGCTTTCGCCGTACTTCTGGACCATCCGTAAAAATTATGATGCAAGTAAACAATGAACATTGCAAATGGCAACATTCATTGTTTACGTAAGGCGAATGAGCGATCTTCTCGCATGAATCTCATATCGTTCTCGCAGAATGTGTCCCGCACTCATAAATTTCTTCTTTTCCAAAAATTAGCAGTGATGTTTTCTCATCCTAAGCGAGAGGGTGGCCTAGGGAGGTGTGAGAGGGGCACGCAGGGGAATTAGCTGTCAATGCTTTTTGAGTCAGTGAGCCTCAGAACAGCAGGATGCGATCCCTGGATGATCCCAGGTGGTGTCAAAGAATCACCAGGCCGAAATACGAGCTGAGAGGGGAAAGAAACTGTCAGCCTATGCTCATTACGGAATGATTTACCACCATCCTCCCGAAGGAAACCTGAAAAAAGTATCTGGTGTCAGAAGGGGAGGGGGGAGAGAGCAAAGACGAAGAAGTCGGCTGAATCGGAGGCCCAGGTTGGCCTTGGTGCTACCATCGCAGCAAACTGCCTATGAAGAAGTGCGACATGCTTCACGCCTTGAGGGATGCGGATACCATTCAAATCGTCCTAAATAATGGTCATCCAGTATTGCGGCCGATGTTGGAACTAGTTGGAACCATGGAAGTTGGCTGCTGAGGTTCCTGTAAGGATGCAGCCCTCCCCTCCAAACTATTGGAAGCCACCTGAGAAGTTAGGGTGTGGGAAAGCGATGAGTGAAATGTGATACTTTTGATGAAATGTTATCCTGACTTGAGAAAAAAAATATTGCTTCACTCCGTCCCTCTGATGAGTGCCGAGGCAAGGGTGGGGGGAGAGAGAGAGACCTGGGGCAGTGGAGGGGAGAACGGGAAGTAGGCCAAGGACACGTAGCCGTTCGCTGGACTGCCGAAAGCACTCGGTGCGAATGCCTGAGGAAAAAAGCACTGGACATCCTCTTTGCTCTACACTACTACAATACTCGTGTTAAACTTACATACTTGAGAAGTATTAGTATTGAAAGATAAAGGATACAGATAGAACTTATATCAAAGCTCATTTTCGTATCACTTCTCATAGCTGAGGAACATCTCCGCGAAATGATCGATTTTAGGCAAGTTTACTATGATAGCACTTCCTGTCGGCAGATTTCTGAACCTATTGGTCTCAGCGGCTCTGTCAACTCAACTCAACTTTCGTAAAAATACTCGAAGTACTCGAGTCGAGTACAAACTACTCGACTCGAATTTTCGAGTACTCGCACATCCCTAATAAATATGCATAGTAGGACATGTCAAAAATATGTACCCAAATGTGAAAATTTTGTTTACATGATACCAAAATATAAGATACGATAATTTTTTTATTACTGTTGGTTACTTTCGATAACATACTAATTGTCAATTATTAATAAACAGACAACAAACAATGTTCAATCAAGTATAATTACATAAAATAAACAAAGAACACAATATACATGATTGAGGTGAGAAGAAAAATTAAACACCGAGGCCTCCTAACAGCAGGTGCATTGGTCGTTAAAAAAAATCACAAACACTGTAAAATGCCCTGCTTAAAAGGTACTTTTTCAATTCTTATTTAAACATATGCAAAATATAAATGTGATATAGTATTTCTTTCACATCTCGTCAAAATATTCCTGAACAGAATAAAAACTTTTACGGATAAAATACTTTTTAAAAAGCCCTCTTAAACCTTTGCACATTCTTAATATCCTTGACATTTGGGCAGCTGGTTGTAAGCATGTATTTCCATTTAGTTAATCCTATAACATATGCCTTACTAGGGAGCTCGGAAAGTGATGTCCCTTTTTTTCTCAAGTCATTTTCATGAATAGATACATTTAGATTAAAGTCAATAATATTTATTTTTACAAACACAAGTAGGCAGAAGAGAGATATACTACGGGGGGAATAAAATTTCTCAAACAAACAAGAGTGCTGCCAGGTTCGCTCCGAGGAAACATCAGCTTCCTTTCTGATGGCATACTATTCCTCGTCAATTTGGGAAATTCAAACACATTAAAGTGATGGGCAAATCATCCAAATTGGTGATTGATTCCTGGCCGCTTGGATGAAGGTCTCTCGGGTTTCCATCCGGATTAGTGGCTCCAAGTCCAATGCTTCAACAGCTTACTCCACTGTCGTCCTTAGGGTGATGAGTGCCGTTCAAGAAAATTGGTCGACTTCTATATCATAGTCGGGGTCACCTGACTGGTCTGATTTTCCCATGCTTCTTTTATGGTATTGAGGATCGGTTTCCATGAGTTGCAGAGGTGAACACCATAGTCACAGTTCATTTTCATCTTTTCCAGCCTACTTTATATCGCCTCCTTGATTATTTCCTCCCAATACCCAATGGTTTGACAAAGTATTCTTGTTTTTGTTTTAAGTTAGAAAGATCCTAATTTTTCATTTTTGATGATGTACATCGTCATTGCATTCAGTTTATTATTTTTTCATGTTGGGAATACTGGTTTGGCAGCTTAAACTTTTTTCTGAATTGTGCTGCTACTTAAGGAAAATAAAGTAGAACTATTGTTTTGTATAAAATCACAAAACAACTCGTACACCCCACTCTTTTTTGTTTCTTCAATTGTGTCCTCGTTCTTGCACAGAAGTTTGGTGAGATATTTCGGTGTGCAGAAGGCGACTTTGTATTTGTCTTTAGGAATGCGGTTCACTATTTTATATGATATTTTATATGATTCCGTTTTGTCACAAGTTATCATATAAAATAGTGAACCGCATTCCTAAAGATAAATACAAAGTCGCCTTCTACACACCGAAATCTCTCACCAAACTTCTGTGCAAGAACAAGGACACAATTGAAGAAACAAAAAAGAGTGGGGTGTACGAGTTGTTTTGTGAATGTGGAGCAAGTTACGTAGGCCAAACTGGTCGCGACTTCGCTACCAGGATGAAAGAACACAGAAAGTGCACAGAAACGGGTAACGAAACATCCATGGTGGCCAAATATTTGATCAATTCTGGGCATGATTGCAGGTTTGAACCTAAAATACTCCACATAGCCAGTAAGGGGAAAAAACTAGATGCCCTGGAGCAAGTGGAAATTAACATGAGAAGAAGGAAAAACAAGCCCCTCCTTAACGAACTACTCTACAATAGCAGTTCACCCCTCCTATCCATCGACTATTCCTAGCATCCCTTTCCCCCACCCCCTCCCCATCCCTCTCTTTTCCACCAGGGACGCGGAATTTACCCCGACCCTCCTCAACGGCTGACACCACAGGACATCCAGGGCGAGGGTATCCCGGTCGAGCAAACATCAGGGAGGGAGCAGAGCCCAGTATAGGAAGACGAGCCAGGGGTCCTTCGACCAACTTTGAAAGGAGCAGATAACACATGATGCCAATTTAGTTTTTGTTTTGTTGTGAACATTCATGTGCTTGTGTAATTCGTCACACTCCCCTTCCCCCCCGACTCCTTCCCCCGTATTCCCAACCCTCAGGCACCTATGACTGTCCACCCTTCTCTCCTTTTCCTTTACCCTCCCCTTCTTCTGTTACCCTGTCTTACCACCCCCTTCCCACCTCCCTATATAAGCTTGAGCACACTTGATATTTGTGCCTGAAGATGCTGTGAAAAGCGAAACCGGTCGTGCATTAAATGTTATACTTGTGGAAATTGCTCTTAATAATAAAATAATAATAATTGTTTATTACGGGCATATACCCAATTTAGAATAGATATGTACATTTCTTTCAATATAACTCTTAGTAATTTATAAAATATTCTTAAAATAATAAGTATTACATGAGAAAAGGACCACTAGAATATGAATTATATTATAACAAAAAAATATTGCTCAAATAGGTAACATGAGGTCAGACAGAGTTCGACAATGATAAAATACACTTCTTCTTAAATATGGAATGTTTATCGCTAAAAATATCAATGTTGCCAATAAGGGAATTATATAGTCGAGGGATCCTGGTTAATGGTGAATTAAAAGTGAAATTTCTACTACAGTATTTAACATAGAATAATTTTGTGCTTCTGGTGGTGGAAAATGTGGCATTAAATGGGATCAATTGAAGTAGGGATGGACAGTTAATAAAGTCATTGCATAGATTATATAGGAATAGCAATTCAGCAAAATTTCGTCGAACATGAAGTGGCTTTAAATTCAATATCTGCATTGTTTCTGCATATGGGACATCATGTGTTGAAAATCCAGCATAATAATTGTTTCATTAACTGCAGTGATGTTCCGGTTCCACTCCATCAAGCCTGAAACCTCAGATTTTAGATGTTTTCTATGTTGTCATAATCGAATCGATTAATAAAAACATTTAATAGGGCACGATTAATAGGCTGCTTGCAATTAATCGATTTACAAAATATTGATTATTTTTTTATAATTGCCCATCCCTACTCTCCATGCTAGTTTGCTTCGTAAAATCAAAATTTCATAATTTTGAGTTTCGTATTTTCGAGTTTCTACTGTACCAAAGTAACAAATATCCCCTCAGGAATCTCACACACAGCCATCAGTAGGCAATCTCTCTAAGAAGTAAAAACTGTTTCACCATTTTCGCCCTTGAGTTGGCCAAGCTTAGCACCTTTGTGTTTTGATGAATAAGGCTCACGCAAAATGTGCATACCTGAAGCTTCAGCAAGGACACACTCCGTAGGTCTCAATGAGCAAACTTGGAAAAAGAAATATCTTCTTTTGGAAATATCTCTTTTAACAGGGTGAATGACTCCTTCAGGTTTCCTAAAACTAATCTCATTTGCTTCTAAATACGCTGGAATCCTTCTTTTACACTCTTGCACTACACGCGGGATCAAATGATCTTTCCTCGGATCCTATCCCACCAGAATGATGATGCAGTCTTGAAGGCTTAAGTTATCTGATGCCTCGTTGTGATGCACAGAAGGAGAGGATGTTTTATTGTTTTCCTCATCAGGGTCGTGCTCTTTCGGTAAAGTGTCATCCGCATTCACTTTATTATAGACGGCCTTCCTGGAAGCTATGCATCGCTTTTCACCCTGTTTTATTCAAGGAATACTTTAATTTTTACACTTCTTGTGAAGTTTGAAAGAAATAGTTTTCAGCTGTTTTCAGAGAGATGCTTTCTGAATCATGAAAGGGTCGGAGAATTTTGTTAGCTGAGCCGTATATCTTCATAGGTTCTCTGCTTTGTGTTATTGACAAGAAGCACTCACTTTAAATCCATTTCTAAGTCGTAGTAAGCGCAAGCCCAAGCGTGAAAACTTCCTCATTTTTAAAACGACGGAGCGTGAACACGGTGTTTTTAAAAGTTTTCCTAATGAGCCTCCATTGCGACCCATTTCACGCCACAAAATACAACACAATTCGTAATAACACTTCACCATATATCAAAACACAGATATAATGGCCAAAGAGAGGTCAGCAAAACTCAAGACTAAAAGGTGGAGGAATAGTTGTGGGAAGCAATCACCCGTACAGCCGGTGCCCCACGCCACACAGTGTTTACAATTTTTGTTTTTAATTTGTATTCACATATTTTAAACCCGTTTCATACAATATATATATATATATATATATTAAGTATGTAATAACATTGAACCAATGAACGCCCGCTTAAGAAGTTCCAGGAAATAATAACTGAGAAGTCCGTATGACCTGAAGTCATCGGTTACGATATCGTTTTTCACTGGACAACATTGTTCCATTTTTTGTTAAATACATACCATAAGAAATTTTTGGTGTCAAATTTTAGCCATATATTTTTTAAATCTAAGTTCATCTACCATTGTTCTGTCTCGGGGAAGTATGAATTTGATAGATAAGTGATAAAAACTAGGCATATGTGGAGTTATCTTCGTAAGTTTACATCAAATGGTTGTTTACAATTTCTGTTATAAATTTGTATCCACATATTTATTTTAATCCCTAAAACCCGTCGCATACAATGTGTATAATAATTATGTAATAACATTGAACCAAAGAATGCCGGCTTAAAAAATTCCAGGAAAGAAAAGCTGAGAAGTCCGTATGACCTGAAGTCATCGGTTACGACATCTTTTTTCACAGGACAACATTGTTCCATTTTTTGTTAAAAAAAATGCCTTAAGAAGTTCTTGGTGTCAAAGTTTCACCATATATTTTTTTATCTAAGTTCATCTGTCATTGTTCTGTCTCACGGAAGTATGAATTCGATAGAAAAGTGATAAAAACTAGGCATATGTGGAGTTATCTTCGTATGTTTACATCAAATGGCCGTTGCAGGGGAAAATTAAAAATGTATTTTCTCTCTTAAATGGAAAAACACCCTCTCAAAATTTTTATATAACATTCATAATATTACAAGGTACCATAGTTGAAATAATGAGAACAATTTAATGTGAAGAACCTATAAAGTTTAAACTTTTATTTGTTTAACATAAAATTATTTAAACAAATAAAAATTTTATTGCTATTTTACGACGATTTGAGATCTTTCAAAGAATTTTAATTGGAAATGAGACCTTCAAGTGCTTTTTTACCTAGTTTCTTCCCCGTGATACATGATAACGAAAATTTCGTGAAATCTAAAACAGCCATTTTGTAACATGTCTATTATTCATGTTTTTTTTTTCGATTTTCTCAAAACGCTTTAAATACTATTTCTTATTTAGTGAGGCAAACAATTTCACCAATTTTCATCAAAATCTGAGAGGTCAAGGGTCAACTCCTGTCCGAAGTGGTGTGGAATGACCCTATATATAATATTAGTTGAACATAAAAAATAAAATGAAAATTTTATGCCTATTGACAGGCAACAAATTAATAAAAAATTATTGACATTAAAATTTCTACTTTTTAAGTTATTAACAGTTAACTTGAACAACAACAAAAGTAAAAATTCTTTGTGTAATGCAATTTTAGAAGTTTGCGTTTAACAATTTGCATATTCATTGAAAAATTTTCTAAGAACAAAGTATTGTCTTCAATTTGAAACCAAATTTAACACCATTGGTTCAGAAACGATAAATACATATATGATACATTTTAGCAATCACGGTCAAAATTGGAAGCATACATTTCGCAAGCTAAGTTATTTTTTCATAAATTTGAAGTGAAATCATTTTTGGGCATAAAACTCTGACAAAATTAATCTGAGCATAGCTCATGTGCATACGTAAATGTGAGAAACAAATTTGAAGAAAATCTGTGTCATCAGGGGACACGGTGTGATCTCACTTAAGGAATATGACCCAAAACCCAAATTGTGTTGAGTGCCCTCAACCACCACACAAAGAAAACAGGTTATAAGGCTTGGTTCAATACTAAGGATCAGTCGATTCCAAATGTTGATTCTCGATTCCACCGATTCTCAGGCTTAGAATCAGTATCAAACTATTCTAAAGTTTCTTGGGGTATAATAAAAAACAAAATTAACACTAACACCTTGGAACTTCCTGGTCAGGTTAATGACGACAATGGAATTACAATTCTGATCCATTTGAGATATCTAATGCATTTAATCACTCGTTCATGAGTTTTCCTAAGACACCCCACTTTACTCAAGGTGTACCCTTCAAAGTGCTAGTAAGTCATGTGATTCAATCTATCTCAAGCCATGTTCTGAGACTGAACTGTGTTCATATCTCGCCAAAATTGGCAAAAAGAAGTCTGCTGACATAGATGTTATAACTGGGAAAATACTAAAAGACTGCAGTTCCATCATTCTAACACCCATACTGTCTCTGATAAACCAGTCAATGGCTGAAGGAGTATATCCTGATGCCCTAAAGATATCGAAGGTAGTCCCTGTATATAAAAACAAAGGTGACAGAAAAAACCTTAACAATTACAGACTCATTTCCATAATACCCCAGTTTGGCAAATTATTTGAACTTGTATTTTATAAAAGGCTAATGGATTATCTTGAGAGTTACAGCATAATATCTCTCCATCAATACAGATTTAAACCTAGAAAGTCAACAGAACAAGCCCTCTTCAATGCAGCTGACTACATTTTACAAGAATTAAATAACAAAAATAGGGTAATGGGAATTTTCTTCAACATGAATATGAGCCTTTGATACTGTAGATCACGACATTTTACTAGACAAGTGTGTATCAATAGGCATAAGAGGCACTGCATTCAACTGGCTTCAGTCTTATCTTGATGACCGAAAACAAAGGGTAGCTTATAAAAAAGATAGAAAAATTTACCTCTCTAGTTCTCAAGAGGTCAAAAAAGGAGTACCTCAGGGGTCAGTGCTGGGCCCTTTACTCTTCCTAATATTAATTAATGATGTACCAAGGAGAATAGTAACTGGTAACATGAAATGTGTAATGTATGCAGATGATGTCAACATTTTAACAAAAAGTAAGAACTTAAGTACTTTACTTGAATCCTGTCAATCCCTAATAAAAGACATGCAAACGTGGTGTGTCAATAATAACTTGATCTTAAACAATGGAAAAACTCAAACAACATTGTTCTCTACAAGGCATATCCATGACTACGGCGAGTTATCTTCAAGCCGGAATATAAATTTAAATTTTGAGGAGCAAATTAAGTTTCTTGGAATATATGTTAACTCCAATCTTAAGTGGGATTCACACATTATGTACCTTAGTAAAAATTGAATTCTACTTAGTCTCTGAGCTAAAATACAGTGTAAGCTCAAGAGTTCTGTTAACTCTGTATTATGGCTTGTTTTACTCAAGGCTTACCTATGGTATTGTTATCTGGAGATCACCCTCCTTATTGAAAGATGTATTTATAATAAAAAAGAAGGTAGTACGAACAATATGCGAAGTAAAATATCTAGCCCATTGCCGCCCACTATTTAAGAGTTTAGAAATGTTAACTGTACCGTGTGTGTATATATTTAATTGTGTTGTCTATGTAAAAAAACAGGGTGAAAGTTTCACACGGAATGACACTTTTCACCCTTATGAAACCAGGAGAAGCAGAGACATTCATGTGGAATCAAGAAACTTAGCCCTTATATCAAAAGGTCCACACTCCATGTGCACGAAACTGTTTAATAACTTACCTACCACTATAAAGAGTATTGAAAAATTGACAGCTTATAAAAAGGCTGTCTCATTATACCTAGTGCAAAAGTGTTTTTATAGTGTCAAGGAATATTTATGTGAATTGCAACTTATTTTTTCTTTTTTTGACGTGCCTTATACACTTGCTAAGTGATTGTATCCTATGTAGCGTCAATTGGGAAAATAAAATATATTGTTATTATATTATTATTGAGAATCGATCACCTAAAGTCGATTCCAATTCCAGATGATACATATTTTAAACATAGACTATATAGTCTATATAAGCAGAGGCAGAATATATTATAATAAGCAGAGGATATATTTGCTAATTGTCACTAAATACACTTTTTGAGTGACTTAATTGTCATCGTTTTTTATTCCAGCCAGTACTTGAATTTAAATAATAGTCATACGCTACTGGTATATCAATATCCCACCTGTTATTAGGAATAACAATCAATAGAATCGGAATCAAGAATCTAATTGAAAAAATCGGAATTGGAATTGAAAAAAAGTGGAATCGACTCATCCCTATTCAATACCTATGCTGTTTGGTGTATTGGGGTTGATTAAATGACAACTGCCCAGGAGGCTGAAACCAAAACTACAACATGAAAGTGTTCAAATAGTAGATACCACAACCAAAAGTTTGCAATGGCTAGTGCCATAGTGGTAACAACTTACTTTCAGACACATTTCCATCTAATTTAAAGTTTAAGTGGCTCACCTAATGAATCCACTAAACGGTTGTTGATGAAAAGCAAAAACATGAGTTTCCTTGTAGAATAATTTGCATTTGTAATTTGGCCGTGCATCTTGAAACACAAGGGATCATTCTTCAGTTCCAAATCAAGTAACTCTCTGTTGACAAAGAAAGAAATTTAAGAGTTTAGAAATGTTAACTGTACCGTGTGTGTATATAAACATCACTGCATATGGATATCCTTCAATTACTATGAAATAAAATTTGAAAATTTTCAAACTAATAAAAAACGTAAGTTATTATATTACTCAAGGAACTGAGTTACATAAAACTCTTACACACTGCAAAACACATCTAGTCATTATTGATTCATTTAAATCATATCAGAACTCTACTTTTAGGTAACATCCATCCCCAGTCAATCTACGTTTTCCAAAAGGTAACCCCTCCATAAAAGGACAAATAGCATTGCTTGCTAAGTGCTTATAGGTCTAAGTGCACAAACTAAAAAATAAATTTCATCACTGAAAATAACATGCATAATAGCAATGTCTGCATTGTTTAACGCTACTTCAAACCATGGATGGGGACAATTTCGTTACATTCCACAAATTCACCTCTTTGTTGGCATATGGTTGCATGGTTGGACTTCCCTTGATGATTCACGGGTAGAAATGGACATTGTCGAATAAATATAGTGGCAGTAAATATGAATTTAGGTCTCGTCTGGGAGAACATTTTTTGCTGAAAACCTCCGCAAAATGGTGAAATCGTAATGGACTTAATGGTTAGTGTAAGGATTGCACATTCACAAAAAGTAAGAAATATATGGCAGAGACTAGTATTTTCTGAATAAATACAATTTGAAATTGAGGAATTTTGCTATTTTTTCCCCATGTTATCGTCGCCATATTTCGACGTTATAGGAACAGCCGCTAGAGGGATACTACTTTCACGTCTGAAATATGACCTCCCACACCCCCCCAACAAGGTTGCGGGCCTATGGAGTGAAACAGGGGTGCTGGGGTGGGACGCTATCCAGGTCAGAATTGGTGATTTTGAGTGGTGTAAATGGCATTTCAGTGACGAGTGAAACGTCAAAATGTGAATTTTAGGTAAATGAAGTAATGGATATAGCAATATTCCAGTGATGACAGATGCTGAAAAAGGTGAATTTTAATGTGAAATAGTGAAGCACGACTTACATTTGGAAAACAGTAATCTAAACAGTTGCGTAAGATGTAATTCTAGTGAAAAGTATGGTTAGGGATGTGGCACTTCACAGGAAAAAACGGATGATGGTACAGCATAGCATAATGGATGATATTGTGCAATTATTTAAGGAAAGGAATCCCTGTAGCTGGTTATTGATTGGGAAGGCATAGCAGTACTGTAGTGGATTAATTAGCTTTTTTTAAGGAATGAAATCCGTCGAGTTGATTGGTGATTAGGTGGGGGATAGCTGTAGCGTATATATTTAAGGAATGAAATTCCTGAGTTGATTTCTGATTGGGGGGGCATAGCTGTAGTGTCTCTTTTTTTTTAAGGAATGAAATCCCTCCAGTTAATTGTGGATAAAGGAGGGGGGCATAGCTGTAACGTATATATTTAAGGAATGAAATTCCCGAGATGATTGCTGATTAGGCATAGCTGTAGCGTATTTTTTAAGGGAATGAAATCCCTCAAGTTGATTGTGGATAAGGGGGGTGGGGGCATAGCTGTAGCATATATTATATGGCGTTGATTGGTGAAGAGGGGGGGGGGGAGGCATAGCTGTAGCGTATTATTATAAGGAATGAAATACCTCAAGTTGATTGGTGATTAGAGGGAGACAGATTAGAGGGGACAGCTGCAGCTTATTTTTTTAAGGGAATGAAATTCCCAGAGTTGATCGTGGATAAGAATGAAATCCCTTGACTTTATTGGTGATTGAGGAGTCATAGCTGTATCATATTTTTTTGAAGGAATGAAATCCCTTGAGTTGATTGATGATTGGGGGGTCATAGCTATAGCATATTTTTTAAAGGAATGAAATCCCTTGAGTTGATTGTGGATAAGGGTGGGGGGGGGGGCTGTGAAGCCATTAAAGTTGTCGAGCATCCCAAAAGCTTTAATCAAGGGGATGGCTACAAACCATCACACATAGACTAGAATTTTCTGCCAAAAATTCAACCAATTGCAGACCAGAAGCACCTGTAACCACTAAATAGCTGTAACATATTTTTTGAAGGGAATGAAATTCCCAGAGTTGATTTGTAATTAGGGGGTGGCATAGCTGTAGCATATCTTTAAAGGAATGAAGTCCCTTGAGTATATTGGTGATTAGAGGGGGTGGGCATAGCTGTGGCATATTTTTTTAAAGAATGAAATCCCTTGAGTTGATTGGTGATTAGGTGAAGGGGATATTTCTCGGCAAAAGTAGGGGGAGAGTTAGAAAGATGTGTGTAAACAGCAGAGGAATGAACATTGTGAAGTGCGAGTGAAGAGAGGAAGGCAAACGTAAGGTAATATTAATAAAGACATCACAGTGCAGGGATACTTTCAGTAGGAGGTGGGAAAAAGTGAAGAAGGGGGGGAGCGTGTACCTAAGAGGAGCAAGTGGTCAAAGGTTGTGCCATCTTTTGGATTTTAGGGGAAACTCAACATTTTTGAGGATGGCAAAGCAGCGTGATGGCAAATCTTGCATTTTAGTGATAGCCATGTCATGAGAAATGGGGGAAATGAAATGACAACAACGAAGCATAAATGCGGAAGATGTGCATGAGAAATTACGTGCACTTGGTGAGGATCCATGATGGAGAAGTAAGTCAAATTGTGATTTTCCCAGACGAGGTGCAAATTCATATTTACCATGAAGGCAATAATGGAATCAGTGATTTGTCTCTCCACTCAAATTAGTGAATTCAAAGTAAAACCTCACTTCTCTCGACTATTACTGTTGCACAAACATTTTAAAATGTGTATACCTAAAATATGTGAATAAAAGTTTTAAATGAATGTTAAGATACGTTTTTGAGATGTATACTTTCTCATGCAGTGTGGAAGAAATTGATGCCCAGAATTATTCATGATAAATCCTCAAGGAGAAAAAATAATGGTGCCACAGTATGGAATACTACTTGATGATCAGGCATGCTACGTAAGTTTGAAGACTTCCGAGGAAGGCACAAGAGATGAAGAACTTCACCATTTAATGAACATGGAGTAGACTATCACAGTCGATAAAAAATCCCTACCTTGAGCTCAACCTGGAATGCAGCTGTTTTCTAAGCAGCATGATGCCCAATAAGTGCCCTGACATCACCAAAGGAGCATCGTCAACCTAACCTGCCATCACCTTGAAGAAGCCGCCATCTCCATTCTATCTATAGAATTCAACTTGCTATTTCTCAGAAGACCATTCCTAAAACAAATAGTGGCAGTAGTGGAAATTGCTTCAAGGAAACTAATGAGAAAATCAAAGATGTGATGTGAGGAAGTCTCCTGGAGGTCCAAACACGACAAAAGCAGCTGAGGGCTCTTATAGATTTACAGAGGAATGACCAGGTGACAAGGGAAATACCATGGTGGTTTCATCTACTGTGTCAATGAACTAAATAATGGCAACCGTAGTCATTGAGGACACATTCAAGGAATTGACGAGTGATCCAACAACCAAATTTGTACACCTAACAAAGGCAATCATATAAATGCCATCCAAAACAATGGAGGACAACATAGGTGCTTTCAATAATACCACCTTACAACCAAATATGCCTAGCTGCATTGGGCATTGAACATCAAGCGAAATGGACACAGAACATGCTAGAGATACGCTACTGTTGGATACCAGGGGTCAACCCTGGAATTCGAACGGAACTGGTGAGAACATTGTAAATGAGAGCAAGGAAGGCATGTTTCACATAGCGTACATGTCAAGAAGTCTTGAGGGCAGGAGATTTTAATTTTATAGTATACTTTAGTTACCTTGCAACACTATTCCCAAATATAGAACATATATTATCCACATTGGATGAATTCGGCTGAGTTCGAATGCAAGCTGAAGATTCTCCTATTTTCTTCAAAGAAAACCCAACATGAGCATTGTGGACCGCATAGCCACCAACGACATCAGCTATTTTGGCATACTCTTCGTAGGTCGTTCTCAAAGCGTTTCTTCGGGTGGCTAAATTGTAAAACAAATCCTCAACAATGATTTGAGTGCCTTGATTGCCAGCACAAGGCTTTGGTGGAGCCTTCATCTTTCCATCAAGGTAGCTAACCCTGTTTAAATGATACATTGAGGAAAAATAAGTATTATCTGATTTGGACATGATGAAAAATAACGAAACAAAATAACGTACTTATAAGCACATTGTGAGTCAGCAGTCTTAGTTATAATGGTAAGGTGAGCTACGTGACTTATACTCGCCAGGCCTTCTCCTCTGAATCCGTAAGTCGCAATACATGTCAACTCTTCAAACTTTCTCAGCTTGCTGGTAGTAAACCTCTCACAAACTATTTCTAAATCTTCCTTTCTAATTCCACAGCCGTTGTCAACGATTTGTAATAATTTCATTCCACCATTTTTTGCACTAATTTGGATGTTTGTCGCCTTCGCATCTAAGCTGGATAATAATAAATATAAGCTCAAACAACACACCAACGTAAAATGTAACAGTCACATAAATAACTAACTATAATTATTACACTCGCGTACCTATTTTCAAGCAATTCTTTCAGGGCATTGGCTGGCCTCTGGATGACTTCGCCAGCAGCAATCCTATTTACAACAGTAGTGTCTAATTTACGAATAGGATTCGGTAACGCCATGGCAAAATGAATGATAAGAGCAGACAGAATGCCGATTGCTGAGGCAGTCAGGTCATATCATGGGCCACCGGACTTTGCAAACGGAAAAATGTCACTAAACTTCTTATGACACCGAAAGCCTAGGCGAAAAGATACACGGCTAGCGGAGAAGATAAAGGAGGCGTCATTCGAAACAATTGTTAATTCGAAATTAAAGAAATTCGCTTCATATTTCACATAACACAAAACGTACTCCAGTATTACTAGCTAGTCATTAGCGCAAACACCGTACGCATTTCATGCAAGTGCCCACAAGTGACACACCTGCGGATATTTAGAAAACATTTTCCCGCACTCAATTCTCCGGTCCCGGGGGGTGACAGACTCGTGTCCGTGCCCAACGTGCCATCTTTCGTGCCCAACTAAAGCTCAGTAGCTCCACCTTGCGCATGATTGGACACAATGATAAAATTAATAAAACTACATAAAATTTATTAACAATGAGCATAAAATTAATACACGTGACAAAAACTTAAACGATATCTATTAAATTGTTTGTAACTGCAAACGCAAAGAAACAGAGGACCCTTTAAGAATTAGGCTACAGCAGCGCCTCTATGCTTCAACAAGGAAACCATGACCACAGTCGATAGGAGTTTTCTATACGAGATATCGCACTTTTGTCGCACGCCTGCCCCGTCCTCTAAATGACAATCGCGAATCGGAATTCGCATTTCAATGAGAAACACGTGAAAGGAAAGGGGCGATGTAGGCGACAGCAGAGGACGGACACTGGTATTGTGGGTTGGGGAACTTCGTAACAACCAATGGGGATACCTCACTATTTGAATCCACGCCTTCCTAGAAATTCACGCGCGCTGTTACCTTCACTTGTTCGCTAACGCTCGGAGCACGGTGGCGACTCTCAACGCTAAAAATCGGGATCTTCGTCCCCCACCTCCTAAAACTGGTGAGGACCTCCCATTGGCCGAGAGCACGGACGGTAAGGCGGGCCATTTGAAACCTCGGATCCTACGCGCCCCGGTTCCCTGCACCCCCACCCCTGCGAATATACCATAATTTGCATTCCCGAATGGTAAATAATAAGGTTAAAATATATTTTTATGTATTAATTTATTGAACAAATAGAAAATACAAGAGAAATAGCACATCATGAACAAAGCCATATCAAAACAACATGACTGTCTATGCCAAATGAAATACATAATGTGATAAGTGTCAAACTTTTCACACACCAGAAGCACTCGGAGATAAATTTACCATGTAAATGAAAACATTACAGGTAATAGCACATCATGAACCAAGCCATATCAATACAACATGACTGTCTATGCCAAATGAAATACATAATGTGATAAGTGTCAAACTTTTCACACACCAGAAGCACTCGGAGATAAATTTACCATGTAAATGAAAACATTACAGGTAATAGCACATCATGAACCAAGCCATATCAAAACAACATGACTGTCTATGCCAAATGAAATACATAATGTGATAAGTGTCAAACTTTTCACACACCAGAAGCACTCGGAGATAAATTTACCATGTAAATGAAAACATTACAGGTAATAGCACATCATGAACAAAGCCATATCAAAACAACATGACTGTCTATGCCAAATGAAATACATAATGTGATAAGTGTCAAACTTTTCACACACCAGAAGCACTCTGAGATAAATTTACCATGTAAATGAAAACATTACAGGTAATAGCACATCATGAACCAAGCCATATCTACACAACATGACTGTCTATGCCAAATGAAATACATAATGTGATAAGTGTCAAACTTTTCACACACCAGAAGCACTCTGAGATAAATTTACCATGTAAATGAAAACATTACAGGTAATAGCACATCATGAACCAAGCCATATCTACACAACATGACTGTCTATGCCAAATGAAATACATAATGTGATAAGTGTCAAACTTTTCACACACCAGAAGCACTCGGAGATAAATTTACCATGTAAATGAAAACATTACAGGTAATAGCACATCATGAACCAAGCCATATCAATACAACATGACTGTCTATGCCAAATGAAATACATAATGTGATAAGTGTCAAACTTTTCACACACCAGAAGCACTCTGAGATAAATTTACCATGTAAATGAAAACATTACAGGTAACAGCACATCATGAACCAAGCCATATCAAAACAACATGACTGTCCACGCTAAATGAAATACATAATATGATAAGTGTCAAACTTTTCACACACCAGAAGCACTCTGAGATAAATTTACCATGTAAATGAAAACATTACAGGTAACAGCACATCATGAACCAAGCCATATCAACACAACATGACTGTCTATGCCAAATGAAATACATAATATGAAAAGGTAAGTGTACGTGTTAAAAATAAGAAATATAACAATAATCCAAAGTATTAATTGGGTTAGGACACTTAAGCAAATATTCTCGATTATAACACCAATGCAATTAACAAATATTTAAACAAAGTCTAATAAATGCACTATCCATGAAACAGTGATCATATTGAGTCTCACTCAATGTTGACGGAACATTCCCTAACACATGCCTTTGTGTTTACTTACAGGGTGTACCATACATGGGTCATCAATATGTTCTGCAATTACAATTGAAAATGAACAATGACAATAGAAAACAAATAATTTGAAAAAAAAAAAGAAAAAACAATTTCACATCAGGTGATGTTATAATCGAGAATTTCTAAATTTAAAAACAAAAATGAAATAAACCCCCCTTTACTTATTTAAACTACCTATGCCCGCCCCTCTTCTTAGAAAAATATTGAAGAGCCAAGAGATGAATGATATCCATTGCCTCAGTTCTTTGAGTGCGTTTACCACACAGGTAGCTGTTCACACTGTTGCACCATGCCGTGACAGTGGCATTCACCACAAGTTTACAAAACTTTTGCCCATAACTGGCATGATGCTCATCACAGGCAATATGGCGGAAATCAATCCCTCTTAGCAACATACTCCTCAAAGTCGACCCAACACCAAGCCGGTGGGCGAGATCCGGCAGATCTCTATGAATTAGCCTGGTGGCAAATTCATAGATATCTGAGAATTCCTTTGAGGGGGCCACACGTCCCTGGAAATTGGGTACTTGTACAGTGGCACATTGTTTCAACAAACATTCAGCACACTGAACTCGTCCCAATTTCCTCAGCAGATTTTCGGCTGAGATGTCCGATATGGTGGAACCCAAACTTGAGGAGGCTCTGGATCCTATTGGTTCAATGATAACACCTTCCTCACCACTGTTATCATTGGGACCAGGGGAAGATGATGTGCTAGGGTCAGATAATCCTGAAGAGACAAGGAAACTTTTCAGGTTATCCAGCACCTCACAATCATCTTCTTCGCAGTTTGCCCCCACAGAGTGAGCAGATACCATATCATTCAAAATCAAAGACTTGTAGGCCCCCACAAAGTTGGTGCATGTTGGATAATTGTTTCGGAATCCGTAGGAACGGATACACCCAAACTTATTCTCCAACGGATCCTGATTTAAGTTTCGGAGGCTAAGATGTTTCATCCCTTGGCTCCTTAAAGAAACCCACAAATCCCTAATATTACGAAGTGTCCTAGCCCAATTAACAAGGGAAGGTGTCTTTCTTTCCTTAGAAGTTAGAACCTTATTGCTGCAAGTGTATTCCATGGATTCAAGCACCTTTATCGCCTCAGCCCAAAATTCCATGTGCCCCGAAGAAGATGATACTGCACACAGGAGAGGCTTCTCAGGGGGTGGTGTTACCAATCTTCCATTAACGCTGTCAAAAAGTTTGTCAAAGAAGGATAACACCACCGACGTTTCTGCTGCCTGTGGTTCAACACCACTGTTAGCTGCAATGAATTACAAGCAAGATTAGAAACATGTCATTCATCAGCTTCATAAGCATGCTATTCCAATTAATTCATCTGCTTCGCAGTTCATGAATGAAAATATAATCCATTACAGTTACTCCACATGCACTAATGCCTACTATGGCTGTTTAACTCTTGGATACTTACGTATTGCAGATGACAGCTTCATAACCACTGAGGGTGGTATTCATAGTCGCAAATTATTTGGCAAAAAATCAACAATTCACGAATCTATGATTATTCTCCAATCTCTGATTATTTCGGCCAAGTATTCATAAACGGAAAAAAATCATTGATTCTAGAATCAGAGATTGGTGAATCTCTGATTATTGGCCTGGATCTATGATTCGTCAACTAACGATTGAATCTATGATTATTTGTACGTGCTATGAGAAATGCAAGGTACCTGTGATTTTTGGTTCTTAAACGGATTGATTTTGAAGTTGTTTATACATTTTAGCTTGTTTATAAGTTTTAAATTATCCTAAAAATACCTCAATAAAGAGTTCCTTTGAAAATAATTCGATATTAATTTCAAATCGCAATTTTTACTCTCTGGCACACAATGATTTGTTCGCAGTTGTGATTTTTCAACAAATCACCATCGTAATATGGTAAATGACTATCGGCGGTATTTTGAAACCATAGGTATGCGATGCGAAGTTTCTTACTCAAACATATTAATCGCTTAGATTGGAAGCGGAAAAGAAAGTTACTGGAAGATACTTCACTGCTAAGGATCTTGAGATCTTAAAAGTTATTTTAAATGATTTCGTGAACAATTTGGTGAACAAAAAAACGGATGGCTCCAGTTCCATTACATTTTTTTAGACCTAAATCTCCTCTAGAATTATTCTTCTGAATAATGCTCGAAGGAATTAATAGCATCTCTGATATATGTTCCATTGCAAGCAAAATCCATCACTCCTGAGTATTTAAAGAGGTAAACGAAACGCAAGTTGGTTCCCAATTAACTCAAGAAAAAATCTCCATTACAACTTATTTACAGTTTTAATGCTTTCCCCGATTGATGTGAAACTTATTTACATATCTTGATTTGCAACTGTTCTTCAATACAACTCCTCTACAACTGCACTCCAGGCCTCTTTCAACTCATTTACAATGGGCTACGTTCTAACTGATTTACAGAATGAGATAACTGATTGTACAACAACTGAATGTACAACTGATTTTCAGTAGGTATAGCTACTTCAAATGCACTTCAAATGCAAAAGTGATTTTTTAAAACATATTCACCTATATTTGTTCTATATATAACCAAGCTCCATTATTAATTGCCAACGAAGTTTAAAAAGCATCTACCCGGTATGTTTACCCCGTGGTTCATCCTTCACCCGAAATTTTGCCAAAAATGGAAAGCTTGTAAACGAATCGGAGAGACTTTAGTTCAGTCAGTAAACACTTCAGTGAGAACTTTGCACAGTTAATTTCCGTTAAACACTATATTATTTCTGTGTTTATTGGTACATTCAGCAATTTTCTGCTTTCAATATTTCCACAGGTTCGTTATGCATTGATTGAAACGTGAAGAAGCATGAGTGAATTGGAAAAAAACTTGTTTACTCTCAGTAATATTGCATTTATATTCATACCTACTATGCAGCAATATAGGTAATTATCAAGTAATTAATGCCAAATATCTGTTACCATGATGTAATTATATCTCCCAGACGAGGGATTCCGAATAATTCGCATCAGAGACAGGTTTTACTGTTGAAGAAGTCGTTAATTATTAATCTTTATTTTGCTGAAATAAAAAAACGTGGCAAAACTGTCAGACATTATTCTAAAAAAATATTTCAAACCAGGAGCATTAAAATGAATTTTTGTCAAAAAAAAATTTGGGGCCTGATGGGATCGAACTAACAAACCTATAGCCTAATCATAGAAGGTGGGTACCTTGTCCACTCGCCCATCTCAGATATAAACAATTATGGTGACATAAATGATTTTTATACATGCCTTCAAATTTGCCTGTGAAGCATTGCTTTGGATAAATTATTTTTGCAGGCTTTATATCGTTCCTGAGTGTCTTATTTGCACGCAAAAACTATCATTATTTAAATATCTCCGTTCAGGCTTCATGGTTGGGGAGAGAAATAGTACAGATATCGTCAATTATGATAAATACGAAAGTGTCCTCTTCGCAATTGGAAAGTGTTGAGGGAAATAATTCCATGAATTCTTATTAAGCGAGCAATTGACGATTGATAAGTATCAAGCACGGTATTAATGATTTATTGAAATGCAAAAATCATTAACGTAAGCTAAAATAAACCTTGTAGAAAGCTATTTAGATAGTGGGAAGCGAGAGTCCTTTCATCGATAGAATTATTTTATCGTCAATTTCTTCCATAATATGACTCGAACAGCCTACAAATTCCTTACTCAAATTAAAGCATTATAGCACTAATGTGTCCAGAATTGTTTTTTAAACATCAAACAACTAATTAATCATAAAACAATAGTATAAGATACGAGGTGTTTCGGAGACTGCATGAAGAATGCGAGATCGAAACTTTAATTAATTACGCTCCAGACCGTAGTTCATGGATCGTTGATTATTCACCCAAATAATCAATGATTATTTGACTATGAATACATACAAAATAATCAATGATTTTTTGACGACTATGAATACCTAAAAATCAACGATTGATGAATGTATGATTCATGAAACTGAGATTGGCCAACTGGAGATTTTCGAACGACTATGAATTGAAAACTGTAATTAATCAGAGATATAATCAATGATTGAATATAATCTGTGATTATTGTGACTATGAATACCAGCCTGAGAGTCTGTCGCTTAACACCTGTGTGCAGTATTTCACCTTCATCTTCCTAATCTTCTCAGGGACAACATGGAAGTCCGTCAACCTTGGCACGTACCGCCTCTCACCACAATCCATGGAATACACTTGCAGCACATGACGCCAGGAAGCAATACCATTGACACCACCCAGAGTAAATTTTAAATCCTTAGTAAGGAGGCCATTTCTAATCCCCTTCAACAGATGAGGAGGGTCATACAAAGGGATTATTTTCATGTCATTGACACAAAAATAATCTCCTCTGTATTCCTCTCCACGCCTGAGGACTGCTGCGCGTGTGTTAGCACAAAGAATGTTCACTAGGGAACAGTTAGTGGGTGCTTGGTCACAAATTGTTGCAGTCACCTTGAGTCCACATTGTTGCACTCGGCCAATGACAGCCGAGAGCAAGTGAGACAATTCCAAGGCATTCGCACTACCTGAATGGAAAACATAAGCCACAGGCTGCTTGTACTTCCTTTTTAAGCCTCTCACCATATATACCAAGGCCTTATCAGCGAAAGCCCTAGATCTCTTCTCCCCACCTAAATCCACAAACCCCTCGATATAATCAAGGTGTTCATGAAAATCCAAATGGGGAGTCAAGCTCATTTCGTCAAACATTACAATGCAATGCCGATCAATGGCCTTCACACTCTTCTCCACTGTGACAGACAAATGATTGAACATTGCATCATTAATGCCAGTCGAGAAGGACAAGCGTGATAGAAGCCTTTGTAATGTTTTCCTAGAAGGAAGCACAAACGCTTTAGACAAGTAGTCATAGGCCCTTCCACTTCTTTTCATAAGAGAAAGAGACCAAACTTTGTAGTCTAAAGAAAACCTACGACCTTTGCTTCTCTTCTGATACTGCGACACCTGGCACTGCACAAAAGACGAGACAGTCTGTGGTAGAGTATCAAGAGCCCCCACACCTCGGTTTAAACCTTCTTCGGCAGCTTGCAGCCGTTGCCTAAAACTAAGAAGTTTTTTGGAGGAGCGAGAAGCAGCCTTCCTTAAAAGCTTATTAGTGTTATACAACGACCTAGCCTTGGGTGTCAATGATATTGCTTTCCTGACACCGATTCGTTGAAGGACACCTTCCCTCTGTCTGTGTGATTTCTGTGGTGTTGAGGGATGCCTCATTGGTGTCTCAGCTTCCACAGGGTTTACTGAAATGGGAAACAATGCAGTCATATAAATGGAAACACTCATAGGCTACATCACAGTGCATACATTTTAAAGTACACAGAAATACATCTGATCTTCACTTTTTTAAAGCTTTAACAAAACGAATAAACTTCATTTAAAACCACTGATTAGTGCCATATATGTTAAACTGCATGTAACTAAAACAAATTGAATAATTACCCATTGATGAGGAACCCCCATCGCCACCAGTGACAGCTACCACAGCAGGGCTTCTCGGAAACCTTGTTGGAATGGCATCTCTTTTCAATTTTTGGGTGCCCTCGACGTAACAAGTTACGGAGAAATGCTTGAAGCATATTCGTTTATTTCTATACACCACCATAGGGTCTAAGGCATTCAACTTTTCGTCACCGATCCTTTTCAGCCATTCGCCAAACCTCTTATTGCGGTCAGAATAAGGGTGTGGAAATCTATAAATCACAAATAAGTACGTAAGTAAATAAAATATTTCTTGTGTCCTACCACATCCTCTATCTCATATTTCTTAAATGACAGTTCTAATGCGCAGAATAAATCACTGCATATTGGCTTGGACATTATAAAAATAAATTTCGACAAGAAGTGTCTTTTCAAGAGATAACACCCTGAGCAACAAACGCGAAGGACCTTTTGCAAACACAACAAATCATGGACATTTAATTGATACTATCACTTGCATATTCATCAAAATTCTTACCTGAAACGCAGTTTCTTGTTCTCTCCACAATTCTCCACACAGCAACGTGGCCAAGTCATTATAACTAAAGGTGAAATACATAAACATCATTTCCATTTCACGAATTACATTTGAATATTTCCTATAACTTATCTCCATATATTATGTTACACTTACCAATTTTACACGTAAAGTGGATTTCTTGAATTTCTTGAATAGCTGTTTTTAGGCCACGAGGCTTCAAAACGTTCAAAATCTTTAAAACTCCGAGCGTTAGCGAACAAGTGAAGGTAACAGCGCGCGTGAATTTCTAGGAAGGCGTGGATTCAAATAGTGAGGTATCCCCATTGGTTGTTACGAAGTTCCCCAACCCACAATACCAGTGTCCGTCCTCTGGCTCGGAGTTTTAAAGATTTTGAACGTTTTGAAGCCTCGTGGCCTAAAAACAGCTATTCAAGAAATTCAAGAAATCCACTTTACGTGTAAAATTGGTAAGTGTAACATAATATATGGAGATAAGTTATAGGAAATATTCAAATGTAATTCGTGAAATGGAAATGATGTTTATGTATTTCACCTTTAGTTATAATGACTTGGCCACGTTGCTGTGTGGAGAATTGTGGAGAGAACAAGAAACTGCGTTTCAGGTAAGAATTTTGATGAATATGCAAGTGATAGTATCAATTAAATGTCCATGATTTGTTGTGTTTGCAAAAGGTCCTTCGCGTTTGTTGCTCAGGGTGTTATCTCTTGAAAAGACACTTCTTGTCGAAATTTATTTTTATAATGTCCAAGCCAATATGCAGTGATTTATTCTGCGCATTAGAACTGTCATTTAAGAAATATGAGATAGAGGATGTGGTAGGACACAAGAAATATTTTATTTACTTACGTACTTATTTGTGATTTATAGATTTCCACACCCTTATTCTGACCGCAATAAGAGGTTTGGCGAATGGCTGAAAAGGATCGGTGACGAAAAGTTGAATGCCTTAGACCCTATGGTGGTGTATAGAAATAAACGAATATGCTTCAAGCATTTCTCCGTAACTTGTTACGTCGAGGGCACCCAAAAATTGAAAAGAGATGCCATTCCAACAAGGTTTCCGAGAAGCCCTGCTGTGGTAGCTGTCACTGGTGGCGATGGGGGTTCCTCATCAATGGGTAATTATTCAATTTGTTTTAGTTACATGCAGTTTAACATATATGGCACTAATCAGTGGTTTTAAATGAAGTTTATTCGTTTTGTTAAAGCTTTAAAAAAGTGAAGATCAGATGTATTTCTGTGTACTTTAAAATGTATGCACTGTGATGTAGCCTATGAGTGTTTCCATTTATATGACTGCATTGTTTCCCATTTCAGTAAACCCTGTGGAAGCTGAGACACCAATGAGGCATCCCTCAACACCACAGAAATCACACAGACAGAGGGAAGGTGTCCTTCAACGAATCGGTGTCAGGAAAGCAATATCATTGACACCCAAGGCTAGGTCGTTGTATAACACTAATAAGCTTTTAAGGAAGGCTGCTTCTCGCTCCTCCAAAAAACTTCTTAGTTTTAGGCAACGGCTGCAAGCTGCCGAAGAAGGTTTAAACCGAGGTGTGGGGGCTCTTGATACTCTACCACAGACTGTCTCGTCTTTTGTGCAGTGCCAGGTGTCGCAGTATCAGAAGAGAAGCAAAGGTCGTAGGTTTTCTTTAGACTACAAAGTTTGGTCTCTTTCTCTTATGAAAAGAAGTGGAAGGGCCTATGACTACTTGTCTAAAGCGTTTGTGCTTCCTTCTAGGAAAACATTACAAAGGCTTCTATCACGCTTGTCCTTCTCGACTGGCATTAATGATGCAATGTTCAATCATTTGTCTGTCACAGTGGAGAAGAGTGTGAAGGCCATTGATCGGCATTGCATTGTAATGTTTGACGAAATGAGCTTGACTCCCCATTTGGATTTTCATGAACACCTTGATTATATCGAGGGGTTTGTGGATTTAGGTGGGGAGAAGAGATCTAGGGCTTTCGCTGATAAGGCCTTGGTATATATGGTGAGAGGCTTAAAAAGGAAGTACAAGCAGCCTGTGGCTTATGTTTTCCATTCAGGTAGTGCGAATGCCTTGGAATTGTCTCACTTGCTCTCGGCTGTCATTGGCCGAGTGCAACAATGTGGACTCAAGGTGACTGCAACAATTTGTGACCAAGCACCCACTAACTGTTCCCTAGTGAACATTCTTTGTGCTAACACACGCGCAGCAGTCCTCAGGCGTGGAGAGGAATACAGAGGAGATTATTTTTGTGTCAATGACATGAAAATAATCCCTTTGTATGACCCTCCTCATCTGTTGAAGGGGATTAGAAATGGCCTCCTTACTAAGGATTTAAAATTTACTCTGGGTGGTGTCAATGGTATTGCTTCCTGGCGTCATGTGCTGCAAGTGTATTCCATGGATTGTGGTGAGAGGCGGTACGTGCCAAGGTTGACGGACTTCCATGTTGTCCCTGAGAAGATTAGGAAGATGAAGGTGAAATACTGCACACAGGTGTTAAGCGACAGACTCTCAGTGGTTATGAAGCTGTCATCTGCAATACGTAAGTATCCAAGAGTTAAACAGCCATAGTAGGCATTAGTGCATGTGGAGTAACTGTAATGGATTATATTTTCATTCATGAACTGCGAAGCAGATGAATTAATTGGAATAGCATGCTTATGAAGCTGATGAATGACATGTTTCTAATCTTGCTTGTAATTCATTGCAGCTAACAGTGGTGTTGAACCACAGGCAGCAGAAACGTCGGTGGTGTTATCCTTCTTTGACAAACTTTTTGACAGCGTTAATGGAAGATTGGTAACACCACCCCCTGAGAAGCCTCTCCTGTGTGCAGTATCATCTTCTTCGGGGCACATGGAATTTTGGGCTGAGGCGATAAAGGTGCTTGAATCCATGGAATACACTTGCAGCAATAAGGTTCTAACTTCTAAGGAAAGAAAGACACCTTCCCTTGTTAATTGGGCTAGGACACTTCGTAATATTAGGGATTTGTGGGTTTCTTTAAGGAGCCAAGGGATGAAACATCTTAGCCTCCGAAACTTAAATCAGGATCCGTTGGAGAATAAGTTTGGGTGTATCCGTTCCTACGGATTCCGAAACAATTATCCAACATGCACCAACTTTGTGGGGGCCTACAAGTCTTTGATTTTGAATGATATGGTATCTGCTCACTCTGTGGGGGCAAACTGCGAAGAAGATGATTGTGAGGTGCTGGATAACCTGAAAAGTTTCCTTGTCTCTTCAGGATTATCTGACCCTAGCACATCATCTTCCCCTGGTCCCAATGATAACAGTGGTGAGGAAGGTGTTATCATTGAACCAATAGGATCCAGAGCCTCCTCAAGTTTGGGTTCCACCATATCGGACATCTCAGCCGAAAATCTGCTGAGGAAATTGGGACGAGTTCAGTGTGCTGAATGTTTGTTGAAACAATGTGCCACTGTACAAGTACCCAATTTCCAGGGACGTGTGGCCCCCTCAAAGGAATTCTCAGATATCTATGAATTTGCCACCAGGCTAATTCATAGAGATCTGCCGGATCTCGCCCACCGGCTTGGTGTTGGGTCGACTTTGAGGAGTATGTTGCTAAGAGGGATTGATTTCCGCCATATTGCCTGTGATGAGCATCATGCCAGTTATGGGCAAAAGTTTTGTAAACTTGTGGTGAATGCCACTGTCACGGCATGGTGCAACAGTGTGAACAGCTACCTGTGTGGTAAACGCACTCAAAGAACTGAGGCAATGGATATCATTCATCTCTTGGCTCTTCAATATTTTTCTAAGAAGAGGGGCGGGCATAGGTAGTTTAAATAAGTAAAGGGGGGTTTATTTCATTTTTGTTTTTAAATTTAGAAATTCTCGATTATAACATCACCTGATGTGAAATTGTTTTTTCTTTTTTTTTTTCAAATTATTTGTTTTCTATTGTCATTGTTCATTTTCAATTGTAATTGCAGAACATATTGATGACCCATGTATGGTACACCCTGTAAGTAAACACAAAGGCATGTGTTAGGGAATGTTCCGTCAACATTGAGTGAGACTCAATATGATCACTGTTTCATGGATAGTGCATTTATTAGACTTTGTTTAAATATTTGTTAATTGCATTGGTGTTATAATCGAGAATATTTGCTTAAGTGTCCTAACCCAATTAATACTTTGGATTATTGTTATATTTCTTATTTTTAACACGTACACTTACCTTTTCATATTATGTATTTCATTTGGCATAGACAGTCATGTTGTGTTGATATGGCTTGGTTCATGATGTGCTGTTACCTGTAATGTTTTCATTTACATGGTAAATTTATCTCAGAGTGCTTCTGGTGTGTGAAAAGTTTGACACTTATCATATTATGTATTTCATTTAGCGTGGACAGTCATGTTGTTTTGATATGGCTTGGTTCATGATGTGCTGTTACCTGTAATGTTTTCATTTACATGGTAAATTTATCTCAGAGTGCTTCTGGTGTGTGAAAAGTTTGACACTTATCACATTATGTATTTCATTTGGCATAGACAGTCATGTTGTATTGATATGGCTTGGTTCATGATGTGCTATTACCTGTAATGTTTTCATTTACATGGTAAATTTATCTCCGAGTGCTTCTGGTGTGTGAAAAGTTTGACACTTATCACATTATGTATTTCATTTGGCATAGACAGTCATGTTGTGTAGATATGGCTTGGTTCATGATGTGCTATTACCTGTAATGTTTTCATTTACATGGTAAATTTATCTCAGAGTGCTTCTGGTGTGTGAAAAGTTTGACACTTATCACATTATGTATTTCATTTGGCATAGACAGTCATGTTGTGTAGATATGGCTTGGTTCATGATGTGCTATTACCTGTAATGTTTTCATTTACATGGTAAATTTATCTCAGAGTGCTTCTGGTGTGTGAAAAGTTTGACACTTATCACATTATGTATTTCATTTGGCATAGACAGTCATGTTGTTTTGATATGGCTTTGTTCATGATGTGCTATTACCTGTAATGTTTTCATTTACATGGTAAATTTATCTCCGAGTGCTTCTGGTGTGTGAAAAGTTTGACACTTATCACATTATGTATTTCATTTGGCATAGACAGTCATGTTGTTTTGATATGGCTTGGTTCATGATGTGCTATTACCTGTAATGTTTTCATTTACATGGTAAATTTATCTCCGAGTGCTTCTGGTGTGTGAAAAGTTTGACACTTATCACATTATGTATTTCATTTGGCATAGACAGTCATGTTGTATTGATATGGCTTGGTTCATGATGTGCTATTACCTGTAATGTTTTCATTTACATGGTAAATTTATCTCCGAGTGCTTCTGGTGTGTGAAAAGTTTGACACTTATCACATTATGTATTTCATTTGGCATAGACAGTCATGTTGTTTTGATATGGCTTTGTTCATGATGTGCTATTTCTCTTGTATTTTCTATTTGTTCAATAAATTAATACATAAAAATATATTTTAACCTTATTATTTACCATTCGGGAATGCAAATTATGGTATATTCGCAGGGGTGGGGGTGCAGGGAACCGGGGCGCGTAGGATCCGAGGTTTCAAATGGCCCGCCTTACCGTCCGTGCTCTCGGCCAATGGGAGGTCCTCACCAGTTTTAGGAGGTGGGGGACGAAGATCCCGATTTTTAGCGTTGAGAGTCGCCACCGTGGGCGACAGCGCCTTTAAGCAATGCGAAGAAATTATAGAATATTTATTTATTGTTCTCTTAGTTTTATTTTAGGTTGCACGCTAACTATCTGTGTGGTAAGGTATGATGAATGTTCAGATTCCTCTAGCCATGGTATCTCTACCCCATTTAAGTTGCCACGAGAAGATCTTTTACTCGCGAAAGGGAACCAAAACATCGCGATATCTCGGTTTCGGAAATCATTGTCGACTTTCCTTGTAGTTCTAATTATGAGTTCTCCAGATAATGTACAGCAAAGGAAATCTATAAGAGAGACGTGGGCTACATATTGTGAAGACGAAGACGTTCAGTACTTCTTTTTTGTAGGTACCAAAAATCTAAGTAACGAGCAAAGTTCTGTCTTGGGTAAGAATTTTTATCAGTGTGTTTCAGATGCCCTCTTTCTTGACTTCGTAATCACATTTCGCATATTCTTCCGGCAGTGAAGGAGTATGAGAACAATGATGATCTCGTTCTCTTGGCAGAGGCGGTCGACTCCTATGGAGGACTAACGACGAAAATTCTTCTATCATTCTCATGGTTATCCCATACCGCCGACTTTGCATTTACTTTGAAATGTGATGACGATACATTTGTTCGCATTCCACTTGTTCTGAAAGAGCTGAAGGGTTCGGTGAGAGAAAATCCCCAGAAGCGTCTCTACTGGGGATTTTTTGATGGGAGGGCTCATGTCCAACGCAGTGGTAAGTGGGCTGAGTCAAATTGGTTCATTTGCGACCGCTATCTGCCGTACGCCCTGGGAGGAGGGTACGTGCTTTCTAAAGAATTGGTGAACGTGTTAGCGGATCGTGCGCCATATCTGGAACTTTATAAAAATGAAGATGCAGCCGTGGGTGCCTGGCTGTCAACAGTCAGAGGCGTGGAAAGGAAGCACGATCCCCGCTTTGACACAGAACATATTTCTCGTGGCTGTAAAGAAGAGTACATTGTTACTCACAAAGTCTCTCCGAAGGAGATGCGGACGCTTTTTACTTCCTTGAAGACTTCCGGAAAATTGTGCCCATCTGGGGAGTTTAAGGTGCGTCAATCGTATGTTTACAATTGGGATGTGCCTCCTTCACGATGTTGTGCTAGGGTAAATTCATCCGTGCCGTGAATTCAGTGAGTATTTATGGCCGCATCATATTTGAACATTGTTATTTTCACTGTTAAGACAAAGCCTCTGCAAATCCTAACTGGGTATTTCAACTATGCCGCGGCAAATGTGAATTGCTCATTAAATGTGCATTAAGTATCCATGTATCGTTGGTGAAGTAGGAAGCTCTTAGGGTGATTTGGAACAACAAAGCGTGCCGTACTGTTCATGTATGTAGTGTGCAAGGAAATTGCTAACATTCAAGACATTTCTACACTACTCAAGAGGCCAGCACGCTGTAAAAGACATTGAAAATTGTATTTTTGGAAGAGTTCTGAAATCTTACTTTTCTGTAAATATTCAATAAATTCGCAATGACTCGAGAAAATTATTTTTTGAGTTACATATATCAAGGAAGGATGCCTGCGTATAGCCTTGAATCCATGACTGTTGTTGTATTTCATTACATTGGTTTATTGTAAATCCTTAAATTACACTGGTTGCATGGGTACAGTGGTGGAAGTCATGTGCCTAGAGGTACAGAAAGGCTACTCATGGAATAAATTACCTGGACGACAGGCATGGCACGGCACAAGAAATTCATACTTGTTGCCTAAAAACTAAAGAGAAACAATTACATCAAAATATACCAACAATACTCAAATTCGTAATCACAACCCTTGGTTACACATTACGTTTCGGTGTGGGATGCTTTGATATGAGTATCAGCAACCCAGTGAGAACAAGTTGGTGGAACCCACTTGGGGACAACGTGGATATGAAGGTGGAAGTTTGGTGGAATTCACGTGAATATGGTCCGTCCACAGAACCACAAAATGGTCAGAATCACAAAATTTCCATGTGGGTCCCACGTGGATTTCACATCATACCCACGTGGATTCCTCCAAAATCCTTTAACATGCTAATTTCTACCAGGGATCCACTTAAACTCCACGTGGGACCTACATCTTTCACACTCATGAATTGCCTGACTTCAAAACGTTGATCATCAATATAGAATGTCCTTGTATCTTTGGCAATGAAATTTTTATCTACGGGAGCAAAATTGTAACCATCGAATTAATTTCCTTTCTTGGATCCCTTAATAAAAGTGTTATTAATTGACACTCTTAATGTCACTAATACAGAATCGCGTTGTCAACATACTTATAATATAGATTTACACTACTGATTCTCAATGTCAACATATGATATTAATGAATTCTACTAACTACCTACCTGACCGCATAGTTCAACTTATATCTCATGTCTAACTCTCGACTGAAAGCAATGCTTCAAGAAAGTGGTATACACCTGGTCATTTCCATGCATCAAGGTATTAACTGTCAGAACTAATTTTTAAATGTCAATGCCATGATAGTTTGAGGAAATACCATCCAATCATGATAACAGGTTTAAGGCATTAATTAATTGAAACTTATGTTACCACATAGAATGAATATAAAGTCAAGATGAGATTTATCTTTAGAGAGATTTATAAACAAGATTTTTTAAAAGACTCCTAATTTGTCATATAAAGAACACCTCACCTCCACTTAATTTCCACTGTGGGTAAATGGTGTAAATTCTGAAAATTTCCACCTCCACCAAATGTTCTCGAACTGTGGTAGATTTCATGTTGGATTGATGTGGAGTTGTTAATCCACGCAACACTGGAATACTTGTAGCATAATCTCACGATATTGGATTGGATTTTTCATTTGTTAACCCTGTCAAAATATGCAGCTTTTATATCATGCAAGCTACAGTTACAACCCAATTTTTATGACTGACATTGTTTATTTAAAAAGTCAACTAGGTATACTAACAAGCACATTCAAAGAAATCTCCATTACCACTTAAAATCCACTCAATTTCCACCTAAAATCCACATTCACCGAATATCCACATACTGTGGTGGATCCCACATGGGATTCACGTGGAATTCCAAACCTGTTCGTACTGGGAATCATCTTTTGGTTATAGACAAATTGGACAAGGCAATAACATTTTCTTCCCTAGTGAAATAATCTATTGTTCATATGCCAAGTGTGTTTGCGATAAACAGGATGTCTGGCATTTTTGTGCATAAACATAATTAAACCAAGCAATAATATTAATTTAAATGCTTAATAGGAGCGTATAGCTTCACTTTTAACATGAACATTATTGGATCCTGATTACCATTCTTATTGGAACCAAGTAAATGAAATGTAGGAGACTTATAAGTGAAATGGCTTCTTTTGCAGCCTCTGAAAGAGCTACATATTCAGTCTGTTGAGGAGGTTGTTATTGTACTCTGCTTATGAGCTTCCCAAGTTACAGCAGCATTTTCCAGTTTTTAAATATAGCTAGTATATCACTTGCTGTCATTATCAGCAGAACCACCCACAAGTGTTTACAAATTTTGATTACAAATATGTATAAGCATTCCATGTAGTTGAATGGCAAATGAATTGTTGGAGAAATATCTCGAATGTGAATGTACAATGACAAACACATACCTCAAGGACCCAATCATTCAAGGTTAGAATACCATGATTATTTTCTTTTCTTGCTTATTGCTCACACCTTTAAGAATTTTCATGGGCTTCAAAAGCATATAGCCTTTGATTTTTATGATTTACAATGAATTATGATGCAGGTAAATTCTTCTTTTGTTTCCCACTGGGTTAATGTCTCCATGATGGCAAACAGGAGACTTACCTGTCATCCAAAGTCCTGAGGATAACAGGAAAGTCCCCGGTAGAAACATTGGCCATCATGGAGACATTAACCCAGCGGGCGAGAATTTACCAGAACCATTTGCCAAGAAAGCCTCAAATCTTTCATTATGATACACATTACCCCTCCCCCTCTCTGAAGAGGCACTCACTGGACTGCAAGTGACCATTTACTAGTTAAGTTTTTATCTTGAAGTTTTGAATTTAAAATGCTGTGCATTCTATAAAAATAGTTAAAAGTTAAACGAAACAAAGGGAGATTTATATGTTACGATAGAAATTGTACATTTTGTTTTGTGTATATTTATGTGTTTTATTACTATTAAATGGGTTTGTCTTTTACTTTTCATAAATGCTAATTTCTGACAATTGAACAGGTAACTAAATACATTATTCAAATTTTTTAAATTTTAAACGAACTAATGTACAAATATTTTATTTAATCGATTATAAATACCGTATAAACGCGTGTAAGAGGCGCACCCCTCTTTTTGTGCGTCGAAGTTGAAGAAAAAATTTTGAGTTTTTTTTTTCTTCTATTGCGAGGTTTTGCGGGCCTAACTGCGAACTTTCGGCCATTTTCAAAGCCTTCCGCTTGCGATATTCTCATATAATTTACGCGGCATTTTTCATAGGCATATATAGACCCCGGAGGTAAGTATTCACTTGGATCTGAGGTTTCCGCGGCGTTTCTCCATATTGGTAACGGCTTTCGGGTCTCTATAAGAAAACGCGGAGGAACGCCCGCGTACCGCGTGCCCAAACGCCGCGTCACACTTTATGCCACTATTTACCGAGTCCAAATGACTCATGCACAGAGAAAAGACAACTGGTTTTCCCCCGCAGGTAATGCCTGTAGTAGACTCCCTCGCGCGCCTTACGGATAGCCCTCCGACTGGGCAACAGCGCGCGCCTCTCCCTTTCTCTTCCGTGCATGCTCCTGGCAGTTGAACGCGCTCTTTTTCCAAAATAAATGTTAATCGATATTGATTAACCAACGAATTCCTTTAAGATTTTATAAGTGGATTCATGATGATGAACTCGAGAGCTTGAAGAAGGTCTAAACGGCAGTTTTCAGGGATGCGCGGAACGGAAAATAACGGATCCGTGCATTTGCATCTATAACTAAAATATTAATGCATTAAATGATATGAAACTTCGTATAGCTGTTAGGAAAGATCTTTGCTACAATATTTGTAAAGGAAATTTCAATATCTTGATCCGTGTTGTTATTACGAAGCCGTAAATGCGATGCATCCGTCCGGTACCTGGGAAAATGCACTAACATTCTGTTTTGAAGCACACACTGAAATCGATATAAACGGTAAAATGTTTTGTACACCATCAATAAACGCAGAAATAAATAAGCTTTAATTTGATGTACTTCATTTTAAAATTTATTGAGCCATCTCTGAGATATTAGTCTTCAAACTCGGGTGACGGAATTTTGCAACGGACAGATTCGTGTAAGAGGCGCACCCTCATTTTCGGCTGCGATTTCTGGGAAAAAAGGTGCGCCTCTTACACGAGTTTATACGGTATGTATTTAATAACCTGGTGAAAATAAAGAGACATAAAAAAGAGCACCTGCTCACAAGCCTGGAAAGGCTTAGCAGGACTTCATTGGCTAGTTTGTAAAATTAAAAAAAAAATCAAGAGAGCTTTTAGCAAAACATGTGCCTAAATTAATAGACAATAGGTGCAAAATTACAGATGTAAGTATCCAAATATTTTGGTTGTCATTACTTTTTTCCATGTTGATGTAATATCTTAGAATTAAAATATTTGTGTAATCAGGCCTCGGAGCAGTCAAACAAGCTGAAAAAGGAGACTATGAAGACTGAATGGCCAAAAAAAGTGACCAGAGGAGACCTGAACCTTTATCAACAGAGCGTGTCTCTCCAGCACAAAAAAAATATCGCTAGACTGCCGAGCGTGTTCATATGGCACACTGCGTCCTCCTTTCACTCTCAAGGCCCCTGGGACTGTCAAATGATAGAAAATCATATTTTTGTAGGGACATTCGACTATGAATATATCTTTCTTCCATCTGAATTTTTTTTCTGTGGATATTTTACGGTATTATATGTTGTTTGACGTAATATCACATGAAGAATCCAACTCCCGTCAACAAGGTTTACTTGCCGTTTGTATGAGGAGGGAACCGAATACTTTCCTCAGTACAAATGAAGTTATAGACCGCACAAAGATATATATTGCTATAAGAGAAGCATTCAGAATATAGAAGGTCCTCTTATCATGAGAATTTTTTCTTGGTTGTCAAGATAATGAAATTTTGTTCGATTATCTTTTGCCTAAATGATGCATCTCCTTACTCTTGGTTTGTTTACTTGGTGTGAGACCAGGAAACTTCATCCTTTTGCCATGACAGAGAAGAATATACAGCCCAATTATATCCTTATCATCTCAGAAAGCACTCAACAATAGGAGCATCTTACTTTCATGAGAGGTTTTTTCCTTATCGCCATACGCGTAATAGGTTCTGCTGGACTATCTGTCTGCTGAATGACACATCCTCTTTGTTGGAGTTTGCTTATCTTGCTGGTAAGGAGGAAAGGGAATCTTTACGTGAGCACAAATCAAGATAACAGGATGCTGAATGATGCCTTTGATAGCATGCGAGCCTTTCTGCATACATACACTTCGAAGTCCTTCCCGTCTGCAAATCTGTTGTGACTAACATTTTCATATTGTTGCTGACTGGCGCGTCAAGACAGTCTCTCCTGAAACTGATCGTTCAAGAGTGTTGTGTGCTGTTGCATGAGTATTTTTGAGACAATATTATTAGTAATATCGTAGTTCTAGCAATATGGCTTCTGGAAGAAGAGGAAGGTATAGAAATTCTGACAGAGCAGTTGTGGTGGAGACAGTGACACGGATGTTGAGCCCTCCTGGTGTTTACCGTTGCGGACTTTCAAGCAAAGAGTGCATGCGCTCACCGGACCATCGTATAGATTAGATAAAAATCAAGCACCACTCACGATAGAGAATAGTTTCTTCGATTTTGTCAAATTATTTTTTGGAAACTAAGTTATTTTGGAACGAGGTGATTGTGTCATTCAAAGGACGAGTCATTTTTCATCAGTATATTTCTAAGAAACATGACTTTGGTGCCCGGAATGTGAAGTTGGGCTGAGTGTAGACCTCTTTTTCATGATCTATCGCACAATTGTCAACATATGAAATGCGTAGCTGGCTGACAGCACTATGATAATATTCAGCTCAAAGGAAAATGTGCAGGTATTTACCAAATTTACATGACTTCTCATAAATATGGGTTTTATTGCCAAAGTTGCTATTTAAGTTTTTGAACTACAGTAAATTTCCGTATGCAAGGTGCACTCATGTTTTCGTATCAGGAATATAAAAAAATATTGCCGTACATACTAGGTTTTATCATCAACCCTCAGCAGTACCTTGGGCCTCCAACTCTCTCCCTCCATCTCACTTCTTCATATCTCTCAATTACCCCTACCTCCCCCTCCCATCCTCCACCTATCTCTTCCCCCTTCTTTATCAAGAATATTTTCCCTCACTCTAACCCTTTCTTTGGAGACATCGTCTCTAAAAAGAAAGGGTTAGAGTGAGTTACTACAGCATCAGGTACTACAGCACCACTCAGGACACAACACCGACTGCAGTTTTTCACTTATGACGCAATTGGAACGGTCAGCTAAAGTGAGCTGGAAGTGGTCCATCAATAGCTAAAAACAATCAATTTATGTTGCATCTATTGCTTGGTTACTGCATGTAGGATTTATATCCATAATGTGGATACAAACATTTTTTTTCTGTGTTGAAATTTTCTTAGACTTCCGGAACACAAATATAACATTACTACGCAACATGAGTTTGAATGTAATTACATCGAATATCCGGTAAATATTGTCTAAAAGGAATTAATAAAACAAAAACAGCAGACGGAAAATTAATTAATCAATTCAAATTAAGTACCTTATTATGCAAAAAAAATTTAAGTATTATGGTGAAAAATTTGTCTTTTCGAGTGTTTGGAAGAGAAAAATGGCGACTCTCCGAAAAAGGCAGCTGTTATACTTTGGATATTTTCCATTTTTTTATGGTTATTTACCATTCCATTGCTTGAAAACTTTAAATTGCACTAATGGCGTTGTTACACCATTTTTGTAGAGGAATCACTCGTTCTTTGGCAAAAAAAGCCTTCACCCTCGAAAAGAATTAAAACTTTTTTACATAAACAATAATTAAACTTTGATTTAATATATTTTTATATTTACTATCCCTATAAAACCAAGTTACATGAAAGACCTGTAAACACTATATAAAGCACTTTTTATTTTATTGTGATTCAACAAATACTTTTCTTGTAATGATTTTTTTCTAAAACACTACGTTTTAGTGGCAGAAAGTTTAAAAAACCTTGGTAGTCTAGATATACAGCCGGCAAAAAACCTCGTAAGATAAAGGTTAAAAAAGGAGACCCATATCTATTGAATATAAAGCAAAACTTTTTACACAAATTTTCCACAGATAATATTAAAATTGAACACATAACTAGGCATGCATTTGAGAGCTTACATATTTTCTGAGATAAGAAATAAATTGTTACATGGCATACAAAAATTCACATCTACATACTACCCCGCAAGCCGCCTCAATAGACGTGTGGCGGGGGGTGTTAGGACACCAGCCGTTTTATGAAATTACGTCTTGCATTTATTAAAGTCCCTTATTGCTTGGGGGAAAAACGAATTCCCATACCTATCCGTTCGGCAAAATATCTCTCTTAATTTATCATTACTGTCGGACCTGGAAATGTAGTTGGGTTCTAATATGATGTTCTCCGTGTCGCTCTGAAAGATATCTATTCTCAATTGCTCAAGTAATCTAAGCCTACCGCGCAGCCTCCGAGTCTCTAGTGGCTCCCAGCCTAATTCGTTTAACATCTGCGTAACCCTGTCTGTACGCCCGTAGCAGTTTTTGACGAATCGCACAGCTTTTCTTTGTATTTTATTAAGTTCCCGAATTAAGTCTTTCTGCACCGGATCCCATATGCTTGCTGCATATTCAAGGTGTTGCCGGACGAGTGTGAAATAGCACCTCTCTTTTACTTTTTCATCTGAAAATCTTCTCACAATACGCTTGACGAATCCTAGGTTCTTCAGAGCTCTGCCACAAATATTTCTTATATGTGTTCCCCACGATAGGTTCGAGGTAATCGTAACTCCCAGATACTTAACTTCATCTGTCGCCTTTATCTTAACGTCCCCACTCTTGGCTCCACACATGAACGTTGTTTAAATCCGATGACAGAATTTCAAAGTCAGAGTGATCACTAATTTCGCGATAGATGACAGTGTCGCATAACATATATCGCTGATGGAATGGCCCAAGATACAATTATTCACTGGAAAAGCATCTATCATTACTAAAAGATTAACTTCCATAAATTCATGCAAAAAGAAACTACTTATGTATTTAAAATTACATTTTTAAATTAAAAATCCAATTTACTTAGAAAAAATCAAATCATGCTAATATTTTAGTAGTATATTCGTCATTAGGTGCTGCATTTCCTCTCAGCATGAAACTAAAAATAATAATTAATATTAAAATACCAATGAATGATAAAGTGTATTATGAACTAAATAAAATTAATTTAACAGAAAATACTTCAGATCAAGTAATAAAATGCTGCACACGAAGTAGAATGTAATTTGAAACAATCATGAAATGGAGATGATATACGAAACCAATCCATCATCATTCAAATATAGCTATCAATCTCTTAAATTGTCATTTTTCATTTTCTTCAAAAATAAATAAGTAATTAGGCTATTCTCGACATTTTTTTGAAGAGATTCAATCTCCCTAGATTTGACTCTTTATTTTTCATAGATGGAACACCTTCCAGCATGGCATGGCAAATTGGCTTGTAGTAAATCACCTTTCTTAAGAGCACTTTTAGCCTTTTTGTGGCTTCATGAAATAATGAGACCTCAGTGTCCTTGGTTAAGTCATAATCCTTCTTATTTTCCAAAAGTTTGACTTCTAATTGCTCAATTATTTTCTTCGTTTCCTGAGCTTTTCTTCGATTTTCTTCCCTCTCCTTTTTCAATCGAATCTCTTCTTTCTCAAATTTCTCTTCCTGTTCTCTTGCTTTTTTCAATTCTTCCAAATGAAGTTTATAATTTTTGTGAGCAGTTTGTGCCTTACCAATGAGCTTTTTATTAATGGATACAGTGTGAAGACAGTTTCTGAAATCTTTTAACCTTTCGTAATTAAAATGGAATAAAGATCTTTCAGACCAGGTTGACCTATCTTCAGTCAAAGCCCACCTCGAGACCTAAAATCTTCTATCAATTTCTGAAATGCCATGGGATAAGGTCAAAGCCGTTTTTATCACTTTTGATACATTAAAATATTTTGGTACCCCACAAGCATTGGTTTGTAAACAATAGTGATTCCAGTGGGCTTCAATTCGAATGTCTCCCACTTCTGGCTCACTTCCCAACTGTAAGCATTTACACTCATCCAACAATTGGTCTTCGGCTCTATTCACCGGAAGTGAACTAGCTAGAGAAACTATTTCCAAATAACTTCTTTTTGATCTCCGTTTTGAAGGATGCAAGAATCCCAAGGCATTGATAATATTTGCGTCTTTCAAAAACTTGTTGAAAATATATTTTGCCCCAGCAATATAATGTTTTTGGTCATTCTTACCAAAAACTAGTTTATTCCTTTCACCAATCTTCGAAAGTTAATTTTCCACCTCTCGTGAAGAATTATCTCATATGGTAAAAGATCACCTTCAGCAAAAATTCTTTCACAGTCATCTAGAGAGAACGCTAGTATACTTAACTATAGATAGATCCAAAAAAGATATCCGAGGCACACAAAATATTCAAAAGGGGGATAACTAGCTGGGATTTACCAGGGCTGTGACATCCAAGGTTTTTTTTAAAGGATGATCATATTATAATTCCCGATTTCTACTCTATATCCCATATAAATTAAGGCCTTTGAAATCAATATGCTATCTTACCCAGGTGGCCTTCCGATCTGATTTTGTCAGATTCACGCCCCTCATAGAGTTACAACCGTGGGAAATCTCAGCAGGAGGACTAAGGAATTTGACTCGTGAAAATTACGGTTCCCACTCAATACAAAATCGCATTTGACTGAAAGAAGTCAGAAAAGTTATCTCTCGGCAGTTTGCCGATGAAGAGGTCAAAAGTCCTTAGTCACCTAATGCTGAGGAAGATAATATGAACACAACCATCCACCTCCATTGCCAAGTTCTTTTTCTTCCGAGAAAATGCTCTGTCCAGATCAGAATCAGGGCCCGAAAACCAGGAAAAAAGAGACTTAGAAGACTAAATTCTGAAAAAAGATACTTTTAGTGACTAACCATGAAAAAGGAGACTAAAAGCGAGAAAAGACACTTTCTCCAAGGCCTGGTGATCAATCTTTCTAATGTGAGAGATGGATTCTGTTAAAAACTGAAAAGAACCTTTATTGAACCCGTTGGCGCTCTGCAAGGGGTCCACAAAGGGTTCCACTCCTCATTGTGTTCCAAGCAATGGGTCTAGACATAGTTCCACTCTATGGGTTCTGAGCAATGGGTCCATAAAAATTATCACCTGGGTCATCCAAATATTATACATATTGATTAGGTTTACTCATTACTTTTGATCTATTTTTTTATTTTAACTCTCATTTATAGAAGTCGTACACTCCATTATTTTACACTCATAAAAAGAGGTTTAATTGCTTAACTGGGCCAGGTCCATCACATTGAATAGGTTTAAAGTTTGACATATTCCTCTCATAAATTCGCTGTAGTCAGCACTCTGGAGAACTGCTGCCATCTAGAGGCAAATATTCAAACTATGGAATTGGTTCTCTCTTGCACTAAAACATAAAGGACTCAATAGCCATCCTGTAAGTCTGCTAATTAAGAAATGGAAAAAAAGTGACTAGGCCCACTTTGTCAAAAAGCCCTCCAAATCATGCCAAACGGAACGAAAAACTTAAAAATTTGAAATTAATGACTTAAATGCTTCAAACAAAAATATAATGTTGCTTGTTGATAGTACCAAAGAGAAGAAAATATTTACGACATAGTTGTGTCGTGGGTGGCATAAGGTTTTTACAGTAGTGTCACACTGGGCCTAGATGACAACATTGTCAAGAAGACAACTTACTGGGATGATTGCAGTCGCATAAAACTCTTGTTGAATGCATGAGCTATGTGGTTCGCATTTACTCAATGTACACCACAGTCATTCATGGTCATATAAATATTTAGGATGCTCTCATTTTACAGGTTACATAATGACCCTGCCGAGTGGTAAATGTACAGCTATATTGACTTGCTATTGAAGAAATATTCTCAAGCAATTTGACTACTTACTAATGTGAGTTATATAAATGAACTAGTGTCTAATTTTCATTAGCCACCGGATTTCCTGGAGGTTTTATTTCTTCATGCTCAAAAATACCCCACCTCCTTACAGTTTTTACAGCCGATATTTGAAAAAAATGGAATGGGGGAAGCATAAGAAAAAAATGGGAAAAGGGAGCCATGAAAAGAGGTAATGTAAAAATTTGGCCTGTATTTTCAAAGAGATCAATTTTTCTTTAACAACCTACAGAATTTTGTACAAATAATAGAATGTCCTACGAAACATTCAGGAGAAATCTCACTCCAGGTTAAAAGAAGAACCATCAGTGAAATTAATACAGGGCAATCAATTTACAATCAATTTCAATGGACTTCAGTAACAAATTTCCAATGACTTTTAATCACTGGTATGTTATAGATCCTTGGGGTGTTTAAAATATGTTGTCCTTTAAAAGATGTTACAAAATAATGTGTGATGCATCTGAAAGCCTCAAAATGAGGACAATAACCATTAAAAGCATTTGCAAGGATGTGAAACTGCCACATTGTTCCTGAAATGCTGACACAAAACACTCGGAAAGGGAATGACATTAAATGCCCATTGAGTAAAATAAATGTCCGTCAAATGCAATATGCCCCACATAAGAACATTTTGTTCATCACCAATGTGTCAAGCAAATGGGGAGAACTAATAAGTGAAAAGGCTTGCCATTGCAGTAACTCTCAAACGATGGTAAACATGAGAAGGGCCAAGGTCCTTCCTCCCAACAGTCTTGAATAAAACATTCTAACCACCACGTTGACCACTACTTCTTCTTACGATCCGCAGTGCACTTTGGGCAGTACCATTTCCCTTTGGGTTTGGTGGTCAGCCCCACACAGGCGAAGTGGAACCACTCGATAGGGCACTGAAAAGAATTAATCAAAGTCATTACAAAACTAATACCTAAATTCAATAAAAACGAGTCATTCAACTTCTCTGATTTTATATTTCATAAAAAAAACATTTCAACACTGCTTGCTTAAGGGGGATCATTGCCAGAGCATGCAGTTTCCTTAGTCTTTATTGAGGACAGAATTTTTCACTATGTATATCACTTGTAACAATCTTGAGCAAAACAATTCATTCACGATGAAACATCCACTTCTCAGGAATTTCTACATCATTTTCCACATCACAAATATCCTGAAAATCACACGGTTTCTCATTTAAACCTCTATTACAGCCACTGTCACAACTTCAATGTATTAATAGTGAAGTCCACAACATACTACAGTAGATTCTGGTTATTTGGGCCACCGATTATTTGGGGCAGCCGTTTATTTGGGACAAATCTTAAAGATCAGAACCCAATCGAAGAATAGCCCAGAGTTTTCTCTGCTTAATAGAGACAGCATGCCATTTAATTGGGCCATGCATCAGTGGTATTGATTCTACACTATCAAGAAAATGCAATTTTTTCATACCGGGATACCGATTTTGTGCATTCTTTTCTTTCTTTTTATCTAATCTTCCATGTGGGCACCTATTCCCCCTTTAAAGCTCATAGACCAGCCAGTAGGCCATCCAGATTTCGTCACCACAGGACTTCATCCGGTGGACAATGTTTTTCTTAGTGGAATGGACTCCAGAGACGGAGGTTGGGCAGTAAGCGATGGGTCAAGAGATGTTTTAAGGAAGGAAGGGTGAGGGCTAAAAGGATCAGTAATGGATTAGTCTAAAGGATAATATGAGTAGAGGGGCGAAACCCACGATGAAGGTCTGTGTTAAGGTAGGGGTGGATTTCCATGGTTTCCAGGCAAATGTCGAGCAGGGGAGAATGGTCGAGCTAAACAATGTTGTTCAAAGAACTTTTGGTCTGTGTCATCCTGCACAGTTTCCAACTGACTCATGCGGTCTAGCCCCTCTCCCCCTTTCCACTGAACAACTGACCTCTTGCCACTGGCAGATTACAATGCTTTTTCTTACCTTTCTCTTTTTGCCAGCCCCACCTCTGGTAGTTAACACTTGCAAATGACACACTTTTCTCTTGACTCGCAATTTGTCTTCTCAGACTAAAAAGCATCAAACCAGTTTCAGTTGTGCACATACGTGTGATACCATTCATCTCGTGTTTTGCTGTACGAGTGGAACCCTGAATCAGTGAAATATTATTTGTGCTGATAGACAATACTGCTTCTCCTCAGTAGCATGCCACGTATGGAATAATTCGCTGGCTGAAAAATTGCCACACTGGACCAAATCAAAGATCATCCACCCCTAACTAGTCATCGTGCATGGCAGAGATAACCGGGGTGCCAAAATCTACGATAGCTCGATTGTTGCAGCAACAGGATAAACAGAGAAAAGAATGGAGTCTCAATGGAAAACAAGGAGCTCTCCAAAAATGCAAATGTCAAGGCAAGGATCCTGATGTACAGGATGCCTTAAATCAATGATTTTCCATTGTCAGTGAACGAGGGGTTTTCGTCAGTGGTAAGGTATTGAAAAGAAGTTGGAGGAGATAGCTTTAAAGCCATGTTATGATGATTTTAGGCAACAGATGGCTGGTAGTCTCCATGGAAGTGCAGAAACGAAATTAAATTCAAGAAATCTCATGGAGAAAAATTAGTGCCGATGTTGTTAATTGCACAGGAGTGGAAATATAACAAACTATCCACCTTACTCAAGAATTTCTTCGCAGATGACACCAATTGACAACGCCAATGAAACAGGTCTGTAGTACCGTGCTAAGCCAAATGGCTCTTTGCTACAGTTATGTAGAACTTACAGGGTCCCAAAAAACGATGAATTGCATCACTGGTTTAAGCTGCTCAAATGTGTTGGGTACTGACAAGGCTGACTTCTTCAACCATTTGGCTCCTTTGTAAATAGTCTGAACTGATCACAAAATCACCGAACGTGAAATTAGTGCTTGGATATCCAGGAACAAATTAAAAACAGGTGGATGGTGGGAGGTGGATGGAATTAATCGTGTATGGAAAGAAACAGACCTCTCTTCAATTTTAGCTATTAGCAATTTTAGCTATGTTTCTCTTACATTATGAAAATTGAAGTGAAATTGAAAAAAAATTCTTATTCCAAACTTGTACCAATTTAATCATAATGTTCTGGATTTTTTTTGCAATTATTTTTGAAAAATTACACTCGGCATTATAAAAGAGGGTGCACAGTTGATGAGTAAGTATGGTACTCTTCACTGATACATGATGTATTTATGCCACTCACTGCCAGATTTTCAAGGGCCATGAATGGCACCCACCTCTCTTTCTGTTCAAATGCTCTCATTTACCACAAATTCGAATCACAAATAATGAGGGATGCCAACATGAAGACTTGGATATGCATCAAGAAAATGAAGAGCTGGAAAGAGAGGGAAGAAGTGGAGGATGGAAGCCAATCTCCAGCTTGATGACTGCTGGAGAACTTAGGTCATTTACAAGATTTGAGAAATATTCCATTCATTTTTCATCCTCTCCGGAGTAGCTAATTGAGATTCACCAATATATTTATCAGCATAGGCAGCTTCAAATTGAAATAACAGATTTTGCATGACAGGTAAAATCCAGGTAAAACCAACTGCAAAAACCAGAGGGGTATTTTTTGAAAATGTCCACATTTTTTAAGATGCAATGAATACGGTGTAGGTAGAGATGGGAAAATTGCCATTATTTTTATCTGAGGCAAATTACCACAGTAAATTATGGTAATTTTTGAAAATTACCATAACATTCAAGTGTTTTTTAGTTTTAAGCATTTAACAGCAAATGTATGGTTAAATAAGAAAGCCAATAGCAATAGGAAGGGAATAACGATGTTTAAACCATACCTTATACAACATAAATTTATTAGAATATTTTAAAATTGCAAAAAGAACTACGGCAGTAACACGCAATCTGGCTTTCTTTTGTCGAAGTATGAGAAATTTTCAAGAATAATATTCTAATGCATTACTCTATTATGTTATAATTTAAGTAAAATATTCCAAAAATGAGTCGTAAATGCCTCAATTTATTATTATAAACACACATGAAATGTGACCTTGGCTTAAAAGAACAAGTTGGGAATTTATCTGCATGAAACATTATATCAAACATAGGTGAATTATCTGAGAACTGTCCATAATTTCTAGGTTTTCGGGCTAGGAAGGAGAAACCACCGGGGCGAGAAAGCTGTGGAGTTTTGCCGCAGAAATAACCTAGTAATTACAAATACATGGTTCAGACATCATCCTCGACGTAGGTACACTTGGAAGAAGCCGGGGGACACAGATAGGTTCCATATAGATTATATAATGGTACGTCACAGATACAGGAATAGTGCTAAAACTCGCATACTTATCCAGGAGCTGATGCAGACACAGACCACAATTTATTAGTCATGAAATGTCGGGTAAAACTGAAAAAGATAAGAATGGGAAGGAGGATACGAAAGTGGATGACGGAGGCATTAACTGGGGCAATGAAGAAGAAGTATCGAGAGAAGGTGGATGAGATAATGGGTGAGGATCATAGAGTTAGATCAGTGGAAGATGAATGGGGAAGTTTGAAAAATGGAATTGTAGAAGCAGTGAAAGCAACGGTAGGAGTAGTGAGTGCAACTAAAATTAGAAAACCGTGGATCACGAAGGAGATGATCAGGGAGATGGAGGAGAGAAGGAAATGGAAGAGCGTAAACTGAGAGCTAGGTCGGAGAAAATACCTAGACTTTAATAACAGGCTTAGAAGAGAAACAAAGAAAGCAAGAGAGGCGTGGTGGAGAGAACAGATCGACGCGTTAGAGAAATACCAAAAAGAGGGAAGAGCAGATGCATTATATAGGAAAGTAAAGGAACTGACGGGTGGTAATAAGGGAAGGGGAATTACAACGATAACAGACAAGACAGGAAAGGTGAAGGTAGAACCGAAAGAGATCCAGGAGAGGTGGAAGGAGTATGTTGAAGAGCTGTATGGTAAAGAAATAAGGCCCCAATAGGTAGGGATAGGAATTTTTCGGTGGTTTGAGAGGGAGAAAAGCGGTACTTTGAAATTAGGAATTCGGTACTTTCAACAAGACATTTCGGTGTTTTCACAGTGACCACAAATTTATATATATATATACACATAAAATACAGATTATTTCTAAGTCTAGAAAAGGGTCACTTATACTATACCCAATATGATCTGGGCTACTATGCGACACTTTCCTTTCTAGCCATGTTATGACTGAAGACAATCACCTCGGTGGCGGAACTTGGAAAAGTGGCACTAAATTAAAAATTAAATTTAATACATTTCGTGTATTGACATGTAACTTTAGAGAATTTCCATCCTTGTGAAAGTTTGCTGCAGTTACATTCTTCGAAGATTTTAAATTTTGCCAATTGAGTCTTTCCCAAGCAACCAGACAATTGTAGAATATGTACATGACTGTACTTTTATCGATACAATAAAATCCATCTTTTTGGTACTAGAAAGCCCGGTCTCTTGCGCTTAATTTTGCATTCGGCATCTCAATAACTCGTCAAAATCACTTGAAAGCACAGAAACCAGGAATAAAACTAGGATACTTAACAGTTGTCACTTGAAAATAAACAGTCAGTCATTTGACGGAAATGGCCAAAAACTAGGTCTACGCTAAGGGTGGGACACGTGCGGAGAGGCCGGTCGCCAGCCTCTAGGAAATCCCAAGAAAAGGCAACCCTGGCATAATCCCTGGACTGAGCCGTTGTGTCCGTCACCAGTGGTCACCAGCGTCACAAGGGTAGAGGTTTTCCTGGTGGGTGCTTGGGATTGTTTTCACGGCCGTCTGCAAGTATGCACCTTAGACCCTTTACCAATGGCAGCGGGAGGACAGTTTAGTCCTTTCATAGATAAGACTAAGTTGTCCTACCGCTGCATTTTGTTCTCAAAGCCATAAAACCAAAGAAGGCATCGTAGCGAAAGAGGAAGGGTTTAGTGAAGGCTCTGGAAGAAAAATTCTAAGCAGTTGCTAAAAACGATGTAACACCGAATACTTTCGTGCTGCATCAATTTCCATGTCTAAAAACACTGTTCATTTTTATATTTTTAAGGTATTTTAGGCGAACGTAAACATCTATCGAAGAAAATTCAACGCGTAAGCAGTGGTTGCATACACCCAAGGGAATTAATTAATTACTCTATATTGGCGCATCAGTTATTAAAATTTGTTGAAATTCATCATTTTAAATCGCATACAAGTACTGTACATTAATGAAAAACATTAATTGAACGATTTCATTTTTTCGAAGAAAATTCTACGCGTAAGCAGTAGTTGCATACACCTAAGGGGATTAATTAATTACTCGATATTGGCGCATCGGTTTTCCAAAATTTGTTGAAATTCATCATTTTAAATCTTACCAAAGTAATGTACATTAATGAAAACTACTAATTGATCGATTTCATTTTTATGAAAATTGACGCCCGCGGCAAAAAAACGGCAAATTTCACGTTCGCCCAAGGGGAATAAACGGCAATTTCACGTTCGCCGCGAACGTGTTAATATATGGGAAGTCCACAAGGTGTTCCGTTAAAATTTCAGGATTTACGAAGTGTTCCATCGCAGGAAAAGTTTGAGAAACCCTGCTGGAGCAGATTACTTAGAATAAATGCGCATATTGCTTTTCCTTTGTTTGACTCACCTCGGAGCGGAGAGCCACCGATCATAGATGCTGATAGATGGTTATTCCACTAATTGTAAATAGAAAGCACCGCGGCGTGACGAGCTGTGTATTGCCGGTTAGCGCCGTAAATCGAAAGCATCCGATGTCATCCTCCCGCGATTGTTATCGTAACACTGGTTATGCTACGATGAACTGCAAACTTCCGCATACCTCAGGAATATTTGCACTGGAGTTCGTTTAAATCGAATTGAGAACATTTGCTTGCAATTTTAATGATTCTCTTGCGTTTGAAATGTACTTCAACCATTTTCTCACAAACAATGAAAATTCGCGTTTTGGGGCACAATTCGCGACATTTCGCGAGTTCAAAAGTCATTTTCCCCAGTAGGTATGGAGTATGTTGTAACTAACTACCACTCCTAGGACATTTTTCCCTAAATTCGCGAAATTCGCGATCGCGAAATTTTCCTATCCCTACCAATAGGTTACATATAGAAAGGGAAGACGATATCAACAGAGATGGCGTTGGACCAAGTATCCTAGATAGTGAAATCTAAAGAGCTCTACGAGACATGAAAAGGAATAAGGCGGTGGGAATAGATGACATACCTGCAGAGTTTTTAAAGAGCATGGGGAAGAACGGAAGAGGAAAACTTTTTCCGCTTATTCGTAGGATTTATGAGGATGGAGTGTGGCCGGAAGACTTTGCGAAGACTGTACTAATTCCTATACCAAAGAAGAGTAAGGCAAAAACGTGCGAAGACTATAGGACAATAAGTTTAATATCCCACGCGGCCAAAGTAGTTCTAAGAATTCTAAACAGAAGGCTAGAGAAGAAGGCAAATGAATACCTGGGTGACGACCAGTTCAGGTTTAGGAGAGTGACGGGAACGCGAGATTCTATAGCAGTGATGAGGACGCTAGTAGAAAGAAACCTAGAGTATGGGCAGGATGTTTTTGCATGCTTCGTAGATTTCGAGAATGCGTTTGATCGGGTGGAATGGACGAAATTAATGGGAGTGTTGAAGAAATTACGGGTCGATTGGAGGGACAGGCGTCTGATTCTAAATTTGTATATGAATCAGACTGCGCAGGTTAGGGTAGCCAATGGAGAGTCGGGATGGGCCACGATAGGACGGGGAGTGCGGCAAGGGTGCCCACTATTGTGCGCGTTGCTTTTTAACGTGTATTCAGAACAAATGGCAAGGGAGGCATGGGGGGAGGAGGAGGTAGGAATAAAGGTAGGAGGGGAGCTGATAAAATCAGTGAGATTTGCAGATGATCAAGCATTGGTTAGTCAGTCGGCCAAAGGGTTACAGTCAATTGTGAATGCATTAGATGTGCAGTGCGAAAAGTATGGGATGAAGATCAACCACAAGAAAACGAAAGTTATGAGATTTTCTAGAAGTAAGAAGGCGGGGCTGAATATAAGGGTGGGAGGGCAGAAGATAGAGCAGATCAAGCAGTTTACGTATCTGGGTAGTATTTTGGAGGCAAATGGCTTTAGTGGTAAGGACATCAGATGCAGAATTGCACTAGCTAAAGAAGCATTTTCAAAGAGAAGGGAATTGATGAGGGGGGGTCTGAGAAGAGACGTAAAGAAGAGGCTGGTGAAAACTTTAATATGGAGCGTGGCGCTATATGCGTCGGAAACTTGGTCATTGCGAAGGGAGGATGTGCGTAGACTTGAGGCGTTTGAGATGTGGGTTTGGAGAAGGATGGAGAAGGTTAGCTGGATGGCGAGAAAGACGAACGAGGAGGTATTGGATATGGTCGGAGAGGAGAGGAAGCTTGTGGCAGAGGTTCGGAGAAGGCAGAAGAGATGGATGGAGGAGGTTTTGAGAGGAGAGGGCATGTTGAAAAGAGTGATAGAGGGGAGAACACTGGGGAAGCGTGGAAGAGGAAGGAGGAGGATAGGAATTCTGGACGAAATAAGAGGAGGTAGAAGATATGAAGAATTGAAGAGGGATCTAATAACGGGCCATCCTTAGGAGGGAAAGCGAGACAATTTCTATTAGGTTGGGATACAGAATGGGGACTGTCCAAGAACCTACCAATCAGCTGGTAGAATACTTGAATGAATGAGGTGAATTATCTAGATAATTACGGTAATTTTCAAGGGGCACGGTAAATTACTAAAAATACCGTGGTAATTTACAAAAATTACGGAGGTAATTTTCAGTGTGTCCCATCTCTACGTGTAGATCTCCACTTCCCCAAAATGAAAGCACTGCCACTGAACTCACATGAGTCCTCGACAAAAGGAATTCGATTTGTGATGAGGGGGAGAGGAGGCACTAGATCAAACTTACATCAAGGTTGTCGCAGCCAATCATTTCCCCATATGAGACTTGGTGGCAGAGGCAGTAGGTGGGCTCGTTGGGGTCCACGGGCATGTCCAGCACGTCCGAAGGGTGGGTGATGACCATGGCGAGGGCGGCAGCACCCGCCCCTCCACCCCCGGAAGCCCCACTCCCCCCTCCTGCACCCTTGGCACCTGCAGTGCCCCCCTCACCCCCCTTGTCGCCCCCACTCAGCCCCCCACGCCCCTCACCACCTGCCCCCCCTCCCTGCCCACACCCCTTCCCATTCCCCTTGCCCGCACCCTTTGAGCCACCACTGCCCCCATGCTGCCCCTGCCCCCCTTTGCCCCCCGCACCGCCCCCACCACCCTTCTTCTGCCGCTTGCGTGCCAACTTGACCGAGCGCAGGTCATCCTCCGAGGACGCCGCCGTGCCACCCAGCACCACAGCACCACGCTTCTTCTTCCGCTCCTCCTTCATCTTCTTGCGACCTTCTGCCGAGAACAGAGGTAAGGAATCAGTCTCAACAATAGACACTTAAAATCCACTCACAAAAATAATGACACTTGAATCAAACACGGAGCTAGTGTTGGCTATGAAATGGAAGACTCAATGTGAATAGAAAAAAGAAAACTTGAATATTAGCACTGTGGCAAAGAGTTGGCCATTTTCAGAGATGTGTGCACCTCCAGAGACAGAGAAATTAGGTTTTGGGAATGCATTCCATTTGAGAAGACTAGTTGTACTCTCGGCGATGACTTACTCATTTAAGACATACAGAAAGTGTTTCTTTAGCAGGATGGCCACTCCGTTGCAGAAATAAAATTCCTGAGTTTTTCCCGGGTACTTTCCTCTTCTTTCCCAGTTATTATAGCAATCAATTTCCATACATTATCTACTATATACTTTAAATGTGGAGAAAAGACAATATTGGTCATGAACTAGTATTCGATCCATTACTAGCAGGTAGCTTAAAATTGTATTTTATGCATCCATACGTACATTAATTAGGACGTTCCTCAGTACGCCAATGTGTACACTTCAAATTAGAGAAATCTGAAATTATTACATTTCATAGATTTTTAGGCACGTATGTAAGTTACCCTTTAAGTTTTAATCACTAAAAGATTTTGTTTCGGCAAGGTGCAATTTGTATGTTAAATTCTTGCTTTCGGTAAACACTGATACATACCCATCACTCCATTCCCTTTCGAGGTAGGCAAAGTCAAATGGTTTAGTTTTTGCCATTAGGCCCAAAGAACTGGCTCCATTTTAATAATTTCCTCCATCATGCCGAATCCCTTCATACCTCTTTCTTTTCCGTAAGGCTCATGCATTGCTTCGTGTACCCTCTCCTAATACTCCTCCGAAAAATCAATTCCACAACATTCCACGACTTTCACGATCTCGCCTTCACACCACTCTCATCTATCTCACTAAGTAGTTATTTCACTCTCATCCGTTCTCTCGACATGGCCAAAGCATCTAAGCAAGTGATAAAATGGGAATTTTTAATTTCGCTGGCTTTATAATTCCAATTTTCAATAATTGAATTTATTTGCCATATGGTTGTACAGTCAATAAGGAATGCTACCAGGAAATTATGTGCCATTTGCATGAAGCAATCCAATGAAAACGCCAAGAATTGTGGCAAAAGAAACTGTGGAAATTGCACCACAATAATGCTCCCGCTCACACCACACTTCTAATTTATGATATTTTGCCAAAAAAACAAACCGTTATTTTGCCTCAGCCACCATATTTGCCGGACATGGCCCCCTGTGACTTCTTTCTATTCCCGAGGCTGAAGGGAACCATAAAAGGATGACGTTTTGCCACCATTGATGAGATAAAAACAGAAGTGCTGAAGGAGCTGAACTATATACAGAAAAGTGAGTTCCAGAAGTGCTTCCAAGATTGGAAAAACCGCTGGCACAAGTGTATTATATCTAAGGGGGATTACTGTAGTACCTCGTTAATTCTAAATTCAAAGGACAAAAAAAATTGGACTGAATTATCCGGATTCGAATTAAACGTATTTCCGAAAATTAATGAAAAAGATCGGATATTTTCCGAGATAATCACCGTACTGCTATATTTTTTAATAAAAAAGCAAAGAATATGCACTAAAATGAGGAGTTAATGGGCGAAATTCTTCACGTTTATCAGATTCAAGTTAAAGTTGGAGATTTATGCACTTTCAGACACGATCACGTGGAAAACTTAAACAAAATGAATTATTTCGGGCATGTGTCCAGTAATATCACATAAGGTGTATTTTCCCGGTCACAAAAATTTTCGTCGTAGACCTTTAAATTTACCGGCCTGCTCTCAGCCCATTTCCTCCAAGACTCATCATCATCCTTGCCCGCCGTAAGTCCCTTATCACTTACGACCGCGAACCAAAAGTATCACATTTCACTCATCGCTTCCCCACGCCCTAACTTCTTAGATGGCTTCCACTACATGGCTTGTAGGGGAGGGGTTTGGGAGATGGGAGGGAAGGGTATGGGTGGAGTATCACATCAAGGTCGGCGACAAACCCAGAATTCTTAGTCTTCCGAAAGAAGCTCGAGGGAACCCGAGAAAAAAATTGCTGATGCAATGTCGGACAGACACCACCAAGAAGTAGTCCCTACATAAATTTCATTGTTTCTGGCTTGACTTCGTGGAGGTGATAGAAATCCATTCTGAATAAAAAAGTTTTTATTCAAAATGGATAGTCCCTATATCTTCAGCCTTTCTTACCTTGTGATTCACATTCGAGTTTGGGGAGATGGGTCAAGAGTAGATAGGAAAAGCATAAACAAAGCTGAGAACCATGACTCGTCAGCGATTTGGAGGAAACAAAAGAATCTGGGGAAGCACGTGAAGCGAGATGGGAAGAGCGGCTACCAAATGATGAAAGTACTCATGCAGGGAAAATGGTTAAAGGATATCGCACCATCCGAAAAATACTACTCCACCATGACTGCCGATCCTACAGTCATCACTCGAGGAAGGGAGGCTCGGAAGGAAGAGAAGGGAAGGCATTAGACATGGTGCGCAAGCACCGAAAAAAAAGCTATGGGAGGGAGCAGGCCGAGATGTGTATGTACACGAAGGATATTTGATTGGGGTAAACAGCTGCTGGCTCGCGGCGCACCAGAAGCATAAGCAAATGCTCAAAATAGCTTGGCAACACTTAAAAGTAACTTATGCTCAAGAAAGCGATACCAATATCACAATGACTTTGAAATAAGCACTACTATCAGCACAAAAAAGGTAAATGCTGAACTTAAAGCATTTGTATGGCAATCCGACGGAGCTCCATAGAGTCGTGTAATATATCAATTTACTCCTTGTTTATTTGATACAAAATTTATTCATTGAAAAGTGTTTAAATTTAAACGTTTAGCATCTACAGTTAAAAGAGTGAAGAAAAACATGCAAAAAACTAGGAGAACAGTGAAATGGTCATCTTCTTCATCTTGTCACAGCCAAAATATTTGATTGGTGCACTTCATTATTTTTTAATGAAGAGAACGACATCTCCGCATTACAAATATTATTTTAAAATTAAATTTTACCCATTCTTTGATTTTTTTAAACGCCTGAAAGCTAGATTTTAATTTCTGAGATGTAGAAAAGTATATTAATATCGAATTTTTGCATGCTTTATGGAAAAAATATTGCAAAACTTTTCATTTAAGGAAACTCTGATATTCTTTCTCTTACTTAAAAATCAAAGAATGGGTAATATTTAATTTTAAAATAATATTTATAGTGCAGAGATGTCGTTCTCTTCATATAAAACAATAAAGTGCACAAATGAAATATTTTGGCCGTGGCGAGATGAAGAAGACGACCGTTTCGCTGTTCTCCTAGTTGTTCGTATGTTTGTCTTCACTCTTTTGACTGTAGAAGCGAAACGTTTACATTTAATCACTTTTCAATGAATGCATTTTGCAGTCAAATAAACAAGGAGGAAAACCATATATTACACGACTCTATGGTGCTCTGGTGGAATTTCATACAAATGCTTAAAGTTCAGCGTTCTACCTATTTTGCGCCGATAATAACCAACCATCGAAGTGCGCTGCCCCGGTGAATTGTTTCAAAATAAACGATACGTTGGGACGTCATGGGACGAAATTCGACTTCGAGTTACATATTAAGTGTGTTTTGAATTATCCGTATCATAAAATACGCAATTTCCTATTCCGTTTGCCGGGGACTGCTCACAACTTCGAATTAATCGATATTTCGAATTAAGAGGGTTCGAACTAACTGTACTTTGAAAGGGTCAAATTGATATTGATTAATAAATAAATATTATTTCGGAAAAACGAAAATTCCTGTTATTTTTTGATCACATCTCGTATGTGTATGTCCATTACTGGAGCATCCAACCCACAATCTTCCTTCACCACCCACTCATTCATCACCATATTCATCCTACTTTTCCTACTAATACTTCTCATCCACCCTATTCCCACTACATTCAGCCTACACTTTAAGCTCAGCCCAACATACACAGGTTTTGCTGCCATATCGTCAGGAGGAGAACACTTTTGTACACTGTGATTTTTGCTTCCCAAAGACAAACACTCATTCACAGATATGCTCAACATACTACCTGCGACTTTCCCACCGGCATTTGCACGGCCTCTCATCTCTTCATCTATCCTCCCACCTTTCGCAAACATTTGGCCAATGTCCAAAAAATCGTCCACTTGTTCAATAAATTCGTCATTCACCCTCGTCATTCACCCTCGTCATACAATCATTCTTCCCTCTCTCCCAATCAAAAACACTCCTTTGGTCTTTGACACATTCATCCTCAAATCCATTCTCCTTGTTGATTCATATGCAAGTTATCCAGGAGTCCCTCGAATGCCACTACATACAGCAATTATCAAGTAGTTATCGAACTCCACCATTATTGGGACAACTCAATCATGTGATACTACAGGATACTACTGTATGTTAGCCACTGTGAGTATTAACAAATGCCATAACATTTCAACCGATCCTGCACATTTTTCAAAATATATTATTGCATCATTATAATTGTTCATTTCAAGCATAAAATATGGAATCCATTCATATTAGAATAAAACATGGTAACTTAGTGATTCCACTAAAAATATGTATTAAAACACCAATCAGGTTTCAACATAAAATGACACCTTTAGGACACATCTATGTCGCAACCCGGGTCCTGTTTTCATACATTTTTCAGAGGAATCACCAAGCTACCATTCTCATTCTCTATTATTGGGATTTTATTTTTTCCACATTCTATTTTCCAAGGGAATTTAAAAATTAATTTTTCCGAATGACATTTTCTGGGCCAAATTTTTCATACTAATTGCTTAATTAACTTTCATAAAAATTGTTTAAAATTAGTGAGTAGGTACATTAGAAATTCATACAGATTATAACCAGTGATACTTCTGAAAAAGACATATCAACTGATAAGTTGTGGCAATTTCAACAATGAGTAAGTATCAAAATATCAGATTCCAGTAAACCGGTTCCGCATCAGCAAAATTCCATTGCTGGAGATCTTTGGGCAAAATCTGGCCATGAAACCAACTGTACATATATGTAACCTGCAGGGTGGTTTTTAATGGGAAAAACGTCTTACATGTCTGAAATTACAGAATATATATTTTGTGTATAAATCAACGTACATGGTAACATAACATGCAATGCGCATTCTTCTTTTTTCCTACGTATGACTTCAGGGGATTCAAATTTTTTTCTTGCTATGATTTAAAGCATCAAAATTTTGACTCCTGCGTAGTCCAACCTTCCAATATTTTTCCCAAAAATTTGATCTCAAAAAGTCACACTATTGACAATTAGATATGGTATTTGTCTTTGGGCACCTGGTAGTGTAGGCAAGGTGGCCAATCAATTGCAGAAGTAAATTTCCTAATTTTCTTTATTTTTTCCCATTCATTTCGCAACCAGTTTGGGACTGATTCCATGCTGTAACAGGTAAGAGTGCTGAAGATGTAATATTACACCGTCTAAGGCCTAGTAAATTTTGAGGGTGGCATAATTTACAAAGGCTATATTTCAGAGATTCTAGTGGCTCCCGCCACATTTCAATGTTCCTCCTATTTTACTGAAGTCTTCTCCAACTGCTTTAGTCTATATATCTGCAGCAAAAGAGCATTTCCATGAACAAATTTTTTAACTAACATCAAACATTGCAGTTTGTGTTTTCTGCCCATTGCAATTTGTGTTTTCTGCCCATTCGCAGTTGCCATATTCAGTGGTACAGGAGGTGTTCATTCATAATGCTGTTTGTGATCATTTGTATTTGAGTTGTTTCAGAGGAGCAATAAAGTCACACAAGGTTAGACAAGAGGAAAAAACAAGCACTTAGGATGACTTTTGCAGTTAAAGTAGTGACGATGACAGTAATGACTCGGAGCCAGATGAGGATTATAGTCCTTGTGACATCACCTCATCTGGTGTGCTTTCGTGTGATTTTGAATGATGAAACATGAACATCTAAAATAAGGGTCAAAGTAAGGGAAGTGCCCTTCTGAAAATAAAGGTTTAATGTTAATTTAAACTTATGATGAAGAAGGTAAGGTATTCTGAATACTATCTAGTAAAATCTGATGTCATCCTATTGTTTAGTGATGGTTTGAGGTACATGGGAAGCTGTGGATTTCTCTTACTCTTTGTGGATGTTGAATCCTCCTGAGTCCTGGAGTTGGATTTGTCTTGTATCTCGGATTCGAAGCGAGCAAGGTCTGAATCCAAACGGCGTATGTGCTTGTCCACCTGAAAGACATTAGACAATTCAGAACCACAGTTTACTCAGTTCAACAGATACTTTCCCATGCTAGTTACATATTAGACTTGGGATGATACTGATAGGGAGTATCAGGTATCATCCTCTTCCCCAATACTTTGATACTTTATAGCATTCGTCAAATCCCAATACTTTTACCCAAAGGTATTCGTTCAGTCAAACAACGTATCGTTTTGAAGTTTCTGCCTCCTTCAACTTGACTGCCCAATGCACTGTGCATTTGTTTTTAATACTGCTGGCCTCAAGCGATGTCAATGTGGTGTTTTCTATTTAAAGCTACGTTGTGAAGTACCGTCAATAAATTTCAGTCTTCTGTGTGGGAGCAATTTGTAAATACTGCAAGAAGTCATACAAATGTGGTGGCGTTGAAAGAAATCTTTTAATAATCGAATTTATTTAAACACATTCATATGCGCTGGGGTTATTTAAACTTAGAAAGAAAAAATGCTGAAAGAAAGTCAGAATGAAAGCACTCAATGATACAATATAGGAAAGGCAAATAAGTTATTGGCAAATAATACTATTGGTATCTGTTGAAATAAACGCAGGTTAAATTTCTCAACACATAAGGTTTATTTACACAAACCCAAAGGCGAAGATATATAAACAATCAATAGCAACAGAATCATTGTTACATATGCACATTTAATAAATTCAAATTATAGGCTAATATAAATACAAAATAGTAATTCAAACTCACTGTAGCATCATATTTTCTACACCCCTCTTAACTGCAGAGAGTCCTAGAATTAACTAAATCCGAGTTGTCCAACAAACTTCAAGAACGGCTCCCTTGCTAGAGGTTTTTAAAAAAAATATCTGCTAACATATTTTCCATAGAGCAGTATTTTATGTGGATTATTCTCTTTTCTTGAAGATCTCAAATCTGATGGTAGGCAACATCAATATGTTTAGTTTGTGCAGCAAATTTATCCGATTCAATGAGTTTGATACACCCTTGATTATCTTCATAGATGGATATAAGTCCATTTGAAGAAATACCCATGTCTGTTAGCAGTTGGCGTAGCCATCCTTGCTCCCATATGATGCTGTTACATACTCAGCTTCTGTTGATGATAATGTCACAAATGTTTGTTTCTGGTATTACCACGCTATTACATTGTTTCCTAAGGCTTGTCATTTTCTGTCCATTTTGTCACCAGCCTAATCAGCATCAGCAAAGCGCTATACATTGAGCTCACATTTGGCTGAAATTTTTAATTTATTATTAATTATAGTAGAAAGATATCACATTATGCATTATACAGCCTTTTAGTGGGCGATTCAACACATCTACATAAAATTACAACAGCTGCTGCAATATCAGACCTTGAAACAGTAGCGAGTTACAATAATGACCCAATAGCTTTTTTAAACGTTGTGTTATTTGAAAGTTTGGCACTATTTTCGACAGCCGTTGATAGAAAATTTGTTTCCATCAGAGTAGCTGTTGGTCTTGACACTTGCAAGCCATTATCTTCAAACATTTTAGCTATCTTGCTTCTTTGGTTAACACTAGAAGGACCGGGGTTGTATGGCTACCTAGAAGGACCATTACCAGTCATTTTGAAGGGTAGTAATTATTTTAAATATTTCTTCGTTTATGTTAAAATTAATTGATAACTTCATTAAATATAACCTTTTTCTTTATTTATCAATAAAAATGAGTAATTTTTTACAAATAATTTCGAGGAAGAAGCACTGCTCCCGTAAGCCTTGCGAAAGCTACTGACGCCACACTCATATATGCACTGTAAGGCCACCCACGCACCCTTCTCTGCCTTTTCTTTCCCTAGAATTAGATTGTTGTTGGGGGGGGGCCTTCGTCAGGAGCCCGGGCACTTAGACCTTTCTTGGTCCATTGTGCCAACCCCATGCCTGTCTGCCACTTGCAGACAGGGGACAAGAGCACCTCGGTAGAGGTATGGAGGATTGGCCTCCCCCTGCCTCACCCCAGTACCAGGTATAGAGGATGTCCTCCCTCCAACCGGCCCGGTTTGGCCTGGCCCCTACGGCCTGCCGGTATAGGTATGGAGGGAGTATCATCTCTCCATCCATGCCTGGTTGAGGTATGGAGGAGGGTCACCCATCCAACCACAGTCCGGGCCCAACGTTGCTCCCCTTTCTTTCCCTAACTAAAACATCAAAAACTAAACTAACTTTCTTTAACTAAAACATCAAAAAGGCCAGACGTAATATAGTGTAGTGATTTCCTGGATAAAACACGCGTTACCGTTACAAATAAAATAGAAACTCCTAACCCGTCATTTTGACGGGTGTTGGTCCTTTAAGGTAGACAGGTGGTATAACTCCATTTCTATGTGAAAAAATTAAATTATATTTTAACAGGATACGTACCATACAAAATAAATAAAAGCCAGAAAAAATTAAGACGACAGAAAAAAAATTATAGGCAATATGATTAAGTAAGTAGAGGTTACCCGTCAAAATGACGGGTCTGGTCCTTCTAGTGTTAAGCAGAGAAGAACCTTCTGCTTCTCGTTCAATTTGTACACTGTGATAGTGATTGACACTTACTAAATCATTCACGTTAAAACATTTATTTAATTATTAGCTAACTTAAGCAGTAACTGAAGATGAAGATCTGGCTATGTATTAATAAGTCATCAACATACATTAGCATGTCTGGAACTAAATATTGATGGAGAAATAGTAAATGATCCCTCTACTCTAGCAGAAGAATTTAATATGTAAATATTTTTTGAGTGATTTTGATTCTGCGCAATCATTCCACGATACTCATTACAACTTTCACATTGAAAACCTTAGTTCATATGCTAATGTGTTGAACTCTTTCTTTATTGAACCAGTGACAGTTCATGAAATAGTAACTACGATAGTAAATTCCCTTCCTCTAGGTAAAACTCCAGGGATAGATGGAATAGACTGTCGCTCATTGAAAAGTATTATTGCAATTATAGCACTCCTATTTGCTCATATCTGTAATAAAAACTTTGAGACTGGTGAATTTCCAAAGCCATTGAAAAAAGCAATACTTAGTCACTCTAATATTTAAAAAAGGAGAATGGCTCAGTTTTGAAAACTACAGGCCTATTACACTACTGTCCATACTGTCTAAAATAATTGAGAAGTAATAGACTTCTTAGCTATCTCCATACAGTAAAATTCTTTAGTGCAAAGCAGTTTGGCTTTTTAAGTGGTAAAAGCACCAAATGTGCATTAATGGATTATGTGACCGATGTCTACGAAGGTGTCAATGCCAAGAAATGAGTCGGGACAATTTTTATTGACATTAAAAAAGCCTTTGATTCCTTAGACCACAAAATAATGTAACAGAAATTAGAAACAGCTGGCATGAGAGGCATAGCTCTTGACTGGTTCCGGAGCTACTTAACTAATCGTCAGGGCTTCCACTCACTTTTTGATACAGAAAAGTCAGACAATAAAGTGAGGATAGAAAATAATGATAAAATTGGTGATATTTACCCCATGTTAGACTTCTGGCAATGACTATAACCCTATATTTTGCAATATTTTAAGCTGGAATTCGTTTTTAAAGCAGTAGCAACAGGGTTAAAAATTACAATACAAAGAATTGGACAATGAACAGTTGTATTTCAGACTCTAGAAAGCATAAAGAATAAAAAAAATAAAGAAATCTCGACTAGAGATGAACGGTACAAAATAGATAAGAATGAGGTAAATAATGTACCATACATTAGGAGATTAATGGTAAAAAGCAATTATTACAAACAATAATAATTTTAGTCTAGGCAGGGTCTGCCTGTGCCTTGGGATCATCATCCCGGCGCTTTCTGTGATTCTTAAAAAGCTGCTCTAGTAGAGACGATGTCCTCTTCTCTATTTTCTTTTGCAAAGGCTCCATTTTTTTCAGCAAGTCATCTGCCCGTGGCCGCAAAGTTTGTGCCCCCCCCCCCCCCCCCCCCATTTCCCCCAACATACTTGGGACGATCTTGAATTTTGTCATATCTTTTTTGGCAATAGCCTCCTCCAGCTTCTTTTTTGCCTTAGTTCACTAGTTGACCACAACCCTTGCACTCCTCAATCCCCTTCTTACTTGTCGCATTCAGGTCATCCTGCAGCTTGCCCAATGCCTGTCGTTCCTTTAACTGGGTGGCCTCTCGCCTCTCCTGGCGAGCGTTCTTCTCTTCTTGCAATCTCTTCAGCTCATCGTCTTATAGTTTCCGCTGAGGCTCCAGGTACTCTTCATAGTTGCTGCATGCCGCTGCTGCATGCTTGAGCAGCTGCGACGTCATGGGCACATGTTCAGGGATGCCACTGTAGTTTGGAACGCCATCCCTGATGTTGAGCCTGGCATTTAAGGGGATCTATACTTCCAAGCCAACTCAAGTTAAAGGTCGCCACCTGTGGTTGCCTACTGGGGTGGTAGAAGCCCAACGGGAAACTGAAAAGGCGGCGCTGACAAAAATGGAAAGGGGAACAATTATCCTCAGGTGGGGATGGAAAAGGTCCACTCTGTTGTCAATGCAGGCTTGAACGCTTAACATTGCTATAGCCTTAATACGAAAACAGCTTCAATGATTGTTGATTTTTTTCGTATATGAAAGATGATTCTTTGATTGAAGTGGGCTGAAAATCCTCATTTCGGAATCTAGCCTTCGCAAAATGCCCCATAATATTACCAAACATTTTGTAAAAACCAAAGTTTTGCTATTTTTTATTAAAAAAACACAACCACTTCATGATAAAGTTACTCCACTTAAATCAACAAATGACTCTTCATCTACAGAAGACAAAAATTGCAAGTCTCCAGCTGTCATGGCTAAGCCATTACTGGGTTAGGGGGAAACGTCTGAAACATGCTTCTTAGCCCCGGTATAGAGCCACCTTAAGAGTACACTCCAGCATAGCCAACCTGTCAGCAGGGAGCTGATTTCTGGAAAGAGAAAATCCTTGCTCGTCCTCAGAACTGCCATGGTCCAAACAGAGGGCAGCTTTCACCACTTTGCTTACGAGTGGATACTTAGGATTGGCAACATCTGTCTTGGTAAATATCTGGGTCCAGTAATCGTCAATCCTAGTTCCAGGTTCACACGGCAGAAGAGTTTCCAGCTCCAAGAATCTCGACTTGTCTCGAAGGCCATCTTCATCCACTTCCATCGGCATCTGCAGGATCTTGTAAACAGATACAATATTCTGCGGGGAGCTTTCCTTGATGTTTTGAGGCTTCAAACATTTCAGGTGAAGAGCCTCTCTTTCCTTCACCAGGACTGATTTCTGGAGGTGGCTCACAGCCACCTGATAATGTTTTAAAGCTTCTTGATAAAACTTAAAACTCTGGATATGCGAGCATTCCTGTTCGACAAGAAGCCGATCGCCATCCTTACCAATGTCAATTTTGCTAATTTCCATAATATTGTTCGTATTGAGAAAGAAGGCTACTTTCATATATTCTTGCTTGCTTGTGAGCAGGTCTGGATTGCAGAACTGACTTAGCAATAGGAAATATAGACTCTCAACCTCTTCATCCAAAACATGGATCATAGGCTGATCATGTTGAAAATTTTTTGAAAATCTTTCAAATATTTTAGCACTATACAGGACAAAGGCTATCTCTGCAGGGAAGATTTTAAACTTAAGGGCATCACCAATAGCCTGTTAGCACTTGGACGTAAGGAGCTTTTCAACATCTTTGCCTTTCTGACAGGGTAACACTTTAAGAAAATAGTGTTTGAGAGCCGGCAATTGCTCTTGAAGTCTCTCTGCTACTGGGGACAGGGTGAGCCGCCAGGAAACAACATGCTTATGAAACTCTTGCATAGGTACTTTCTTCTCTGTTTGAGATTTTCAAACACCTCCAAACGACTTGGATAGTCTAAAAAGTCATACATGTACAAGAATAATGACATCAGATACCTCAATTCCAAAAATTTCAAGCCCTTTCTGAAATTTCGTATGGAGGATGTGCAGGTTGAAAAAATCAATTTCACGAAGTCCTCTGTCAAAATCAGATTTGAGTTTTGGAGAAAAAAGCCAAGCAATGGCTTTGTTTACATTGGGGCCGTCGCAAAAGATCATGAGCATTTTCCCACAGTACACAGAACACTAGTACCCAGCTTTGACACTCCTAGAATATAGAAACACACATATTCGCACAGGTTTAAAACCACCTACTGAATTAATTTTTGGTAGAAAATTAAGGAGTTTTATCTACAATAAGAAACTTTGAAATGGATAGGGAATATCAGGAAGTAAAATCTAGACTACTGAGTCAACAATTTAAGCATAAAGAAAATTATGATAGATATTGGCATGATCTCAAACCTATAAGTGTAAATGGCCACGTGTATGTAAGAAAAGAACAGCATAAACCCCTGGTAGGATAACAAAAGTTTGTAACAGGCCAAGTCATACGAAATCGAACTGCAAAAGAAAAGGCTAATAGAAAGTTAAGGAAAACACCAATTTGGTCCAGTGAACCATAGTACAAAAGGGAATAAAGTTGTTGATGAGGACATACCCTCACATGCAGAGAATCCTGAAAATGACATAGGTACAGGTACAAAATAGAAATACAGTAAAACTCCAATTATCCGAACTCCAACTATCCGGATCGCTTTTAGGAGTCAAAAATCTTCAAAAAACAGATTTATACAGTCACGGCAATAGGCTATTCGAAATGTGTATTGCATCTTTTATACCATTTATTTCGTTCGACAGGGGCCCAAGTCTCCTGAAAACAGATTCGCGGGGCGCTAGAACGAGCCTTTTCTCCCGTCGGTAGTCTGCAACGGGTTTCTCTGGGAGAAAGGAGAAACACGAAACACCCGGAGAGAACTTGTCGCTCAACCCAAGTCTGTAACCCGGCGAAGCGCATTCCGGGTGCCCCAGATGAGAGACAAGTTACGTCGGCCTTGCTAGGCCGACTTAAGTTTTCTCCTTTGGAGAAAAGTCCGCATTACGACAGTGATTTTAAGTTTTGACTAATGGCATAAGAGAGTTCACGATGATTTACTTCTGCTTGGAAAACAACAAATCCACCGTCCATAAGAATAAAGTCTGTACTTATCACGTATTTACACATACATGAGTATAGTATATACATTCTGTCAGTTTCCAATTGAAAGAGCAATGAGGCCCGGCACATTAGCATAGACCTCATCCACATTAATTATTATAAACAGCGTTTATCAATTACTGATGTGAAATCTCAATTTTAGACTACGTAAAAATCGACATGTAAACATAATGAGAAGCGGAGTCTTCAAATTTAATGATTGAAGTTTAAACTTCCACCTTTAATAGTTCACAACAAATGAAAATCTGCTGCTCTAATTACATTAAAGAAGAGTTTGACGAGTAATAATGTGCCATACATGAAGCACACATTGAATTAAAGCTTAAGTCCCGTATTATTATCTAGGTTATTATAATGACTTATACAAATTTCACTCCATTATTTTTGTAAGCTTCACATTGATCGACAGTTTTAAGGGCATTTGAGTTTTCAGTTACCTTATACGTATTGTACTGAATCTCACTTGAGTACTAATTCAATGAAACATCATATTTTCGTTTACATTATAACGATTAATGGTATCATTCAGGCCATTCCAATCCACCGTAGTCGTACGGGTAGCACGTATAATTGAATGTGGACGCATATCGGTTGTCAGTTGGATGTCATTCTGTGTATACGGAAGAATGGGCATTACAGTAGTGAACGCTAAAGAATATGTTCTGTCTTGTATTTCTTCATATATTCTAATTCATCCGTGTGTGTGACTATATACATGTGAGAAGCATACTAGAAGACTGGTCTTCTAATATACTTCTCATGCATTATTTTACACCAGTGACACAAGGGTAAGAAGTCAACCGTTAACTTGCTCCACGGAAAAAGAATTGGCATTTTTGTAGCTGTTCTCGTTATGCTTATATTCCGAGATGTATTTTTATTGAACTCAAATTCCAGGTTGAACACTGCAATATAAGTGTTTGGGATGCTGATATAATCCTAAACTACACTGTATCAACTAGAACGACTTGAGCATATACCACAGCATATATCACTCGATTCATGGATTACGCTGATAAATTTCCCCACGATGAAGGAACTCTCCCTTGGTGTTTGACATTTTACTTTTGGAGTGATATGCTAGTGTGATGCATATGTTATTCTGAAAATATAAGTGAAAATCATCAGCAAATTTCCTTAAAAAAGCTGTGTGTTTTATAATGTGTTACTGTGGCCAAGCATTGAATATTTCATACAAGATTTGTGGCATGTTTGGTGTTTAATTGAACTTTGGATGCTACTTTTTAAATGCCTTTTAATATTGATGTGTGTTGTCGAGTGGTTATAAGCTGATTAATGTAAGTGTTTAACGTTTGTGCAACTGATGGCTATTACTGTTTTCAATCTTGTCAATCGTCCATTGATCATGTAAGTTGCCCATTAAATAAATGTGTTCATTAATCAAATTACATATTAGAAAATTATTCAGTTTAATATCCATGTATCACTGTTTCAACAAATGTAATTCCAATGAAGTTTGCCCAGCCGGTGTGATATGCCAATAATATATACACTTTCGAAGTGATTTAAACTAGGATGAAGTGTAACGGATACTCGAGAGTACAATGGTATTAATTATATGACTGGTGCATACTTTGTAATAGCGGAAATTAAGCAATATCGCGAATATTCGTCCTCAGAAGTTTTGTAAAAAAAGCAGAACAATCCTTCGCTTCCGCAGCTGTGAAAAGGTACAGTCTATTTCATGGGTTCTCAGAATTAGGTCACTGAAATATGTCCAATAGTCAGCTTTGGCTTCAGAAATTTTCATACCCTCAGTTTTCTCCTTCCGGTTCAGGTGGCTGAAGTTTTGCCACCCAGTTACAGACTACGGATGGGTGAAACTTTCGGGTGAGAACTCGTTTCTCCTGTCTCCGGCACCCCAAGTTACAGACTTGGGCCCCAGTTATTGGTTACAGCACACCTTTTTTTAGCGTTCTTAGATCAATCTGGAGAATATATATTAAGAAGTTTCCAAAGAAATTACCTTTTTTTGTGAGTTATCCATTTATCCGGATAATTGATTATCTGGATGGGGTCCAGTCCCAATTGATCCGAATAATTGGAGTTCTACTGTACATGATAAAAATGCTGATGAAGGTTCAATTCTAAGCCCAAACAGAATAAAGGTGCAAACACGGTCTGGAAGGACACCAAGACCTCCAAGTCATCTTTATGATCATGTCTGTTGAGTACTGCAGGTGTAGCAAATCTGTGATTGATATAATTACAACCACAATGTGTACTAATGATTATTAAAAATATGATATTGTAAGGAAAGATGATGTCATAATTGTTGCTGTGTTAGTTTTTACGCCACTTTGTTAGAAGTTGTATATTTCTATTAAAATATTCTTGAGGTTTTTGGCCCAACCATTTTAATTCAACTCTTTGGCAATGATTGAGGTGATAATGGCGATACGTTGATAGTGAATTTTAATGGTGATATGTTGATGGTCACTGCTCAGTAATTCTCTTCCTCATACACTGCACCCTAATAGCTGTGTTCCGGAAACGACTATTCTGGGCAATTTTCAAAACGTTGACCCCCCCCATATCTGGGTAACTGTGACGGGCCGGGGGGAGGGGGGGGGGGGGTAAAATTATTTTTTGTGTTATTACATTTATAATATATCGCTGTGAAATAATTTCCGTAAATCTAAGCCAGGGGTATCATTTTGAAATTTAGTTGGTGAAATTACATGGAATGACCCTCGAAACCACGACCTATGAGTAATATCCAATGGTTTGCTCTTTCTACCAGTAACCAGACTAATTATATTCATGAAAATTAACTTAAGGGAATTCGAAAGAAAATTTATTTATTAGACTCACAAGCTCGTATGTTTGAATAGCAAGCTGCACTTTATCATCACCATACTCTTTTGCCTTGTTAAAGAGTTTCTGAATGCTGTCCATCTGGTCTTTCTTCTTATCTGGTCCCATACTTTTGACATTTCGGAGAAAATCGTCAGCGAGTTTGTCTATATTTTTCATGAGACCTTGAGCTCTGGCATCCAAATCCCTCATCAAGGTAAAATTCCGTTGAAGCTCGATGGGAAGATGCTCCAAACCTATAGACGATTTTAAATCATAAAAATATATATAAAAATTGGCGACATGGCAAATTATGTAAGGAATTTTGGCAAAAAGCTAGCTCACTGTCCAAGTAATGCTCCAAATAAAGGGCAGTCGTCATTTTCTGTATCCGCTTGATTACTCAAAAACTATTTCAAAAATACTTCAGAAGGTAACTGGTGAGCGAGTGGCGTTGATACATTGAATAATCACATTCTCTTTACGTTCGACTGTTTTCCCTCCTACACAAAAATATGTTGGCCTCTTAAGACACCATTGTAATTTACACTTTGTTTACTGCCAGCCAAAGCTACGAAATAGAGCTTTATTCGCTCTCTTAGGCAAGAGCCATCTGTTGGCGAATTGGTGACCTCTTTAAATTTCCGTTGTTCATTTGTCCAGTACTGGTTGATGAAGTGTCTTCTTGGTTTTGTCGTGAAATGTTAACATCAGAGTGGAAATCGATGGTGTACTCGTAATGTTGAGTTAAACGTATGGAATTGCTAATCTCTTCTACTTATAGAAAGACCTCAAACAATCATATAAGCCTCGCGACCATTTTGAGAGAATATTACGTCTGGCTCCTTGGATAAAAGTTAATGTATTCAAGCCTATGCACAGCACATACTTGTTGCTGCATTTGTGTGCTCTTTTAAAACTTTAGTTTTTGCGAGGTGACGGTTTACTTCAAATATGGTGAAGTTATATGCCCTCAGTGTCCTTTTCAAGGGGCCCCATAGTGCTTCAGAGTTAAAAACTGCATATGATTTGACCAGTTTCAATTATTTCCAAAGAAGTACAGTGCAGCAGTTTATGGCCGTATTTTGTAAAACCATTGTGGAAAGAACATTTCCGGCCTCGCGGCAGTCTGTCAAAGAGTCGGGTGAGCTCAATTTGCCAAGAAAATATATGACATACTAGCTGTCAATTTGTTTTATTAAAATGTAATAATGTGAATCAAATTGCCATTCGGCACTACTGGTGTTCGTTTATGTTAAGGTAATGGTACTTACGTTCTTTTTCAGATTATTTATGCCATGTGTACGTGAGAAGTGATAATTTAGCAGGCGTATTAATATCAGATCATGAGTACCCTACCAGAGTGGCGCATACTTTATTAACAAAGGTAAGTATATTTTAAAAAGCTGAAAGTTAATTTTTCAGTAATTTTCAAATAAGTTTTAAAATTCTGAAATGACCTGTACCTCTAAGTTACAAATCTAGTGTCAATTGCTGTTTTAATCCAGGGTCGCCTGCTTAAACGTTGCAATATTTCAGTGTGATATTGACCAGATATTATCTATTGGTTTATTGGACCAAAACATTTCTTGAACCAAGCATTGTGTTTTGTCCCGACATTTGAATAATCCATAAATTGCTTCTTAACTAGTCATAATTATGTATCTTGGATTTATTAGGAAAATTTTCTCTTACCACACTGTCTCAAGCGTATGTAATTGAAGAATAATAGTTATTAATTTCCTTTGGTCTGTGCTGCATGACCAAATATGTTCACTATAAAAAATCTGTTAAACATCAAAGTAAAATACCTATATTACCGTAGGCGTACTCAGTGTAACACTCCCGTTTGTCTTTCCCAAGAACCACTCCACAATTACTTTATTTGGCTCTGACTTGCTCAAGTATTATGTGGGGGTTACATGGTTGGTGGATCCAAAAGATTAGGCTGCAAAAATATATGAATTCACGTATAAAATTCACCATTAATATTTAATTATTTTATTTATTTATTATTCATGTCCTAAAGCAGCTCAAGGCCAATTACAATGGACAAATAACAACATTAATCCAAAACAAATAAAGAACCATGCAACAAATAGCAACATTAAATAAATTATTAACAAAGTAGCATTTAACACTGAACAAATTAGAATCAAACAGACAAGAGGGCGAAAGACTAGAGCAGATCTTGGATGAGGGAGGAGTGCGACAGATACGAGCAAGGGGATGGAGGGGGCAGCTTTGTCCACCACCCCCCACCCAGAAATTCGAAAATAAAATCGAGAAGCGTAAAGAGGTTAAATTGTGTTCTAAATAGACATGGTCAACATCGTTCATTCCTATGATTTACTCATTTACCTGTCATTCAGCAAAAGGAATGAATTCTTGGACCTCGTTCTGGTTCAACTTTTTTTCTAAATCAGTGGTTCCCAACAATTTTTTTGTCCCGGGCCCCAAAAAAATTTAATTTTTTCTCACGCCCCGTAACCACTTCCCTGACGGGTTTTTTTTACAAAAGTGGTCAAAAAAAAGTCATATTTTTAAATTTCAGATTCAGAAGCATTAAACGGAGGCAAATCTGAAAATGTTTTCCTAAATTTTTTATTCCAAATAACTAATGATTTATTAAATAATTTCTGAATGATGCCCCTTAAGACAATTAGGCCACCTGCATATCACTATAACTTTGCCCAAGTCGGGTGCGTCATGGAAGCAGTTAAATTAATAATTTATTAAAGAATAAAAGTGAAAATGACCAAAAAAACAAATTCAAATGATCAATTTTAATACCTTAATAAACAAAAATGAAACACATGGAAAAGAAAAAACAGACATTATTAATAAATTAAAAGTTAATTTACATAAATCCTATAAAAAATAAATTTTCATCCATGCATGAAATTTATTTTTAAAATTACAGCTTGCGTTTAAATGTTGTTAGGTCATCTTAATTCTTCATGAATCTTTTGTTTCTTGTTATTTCATAAGATTTTTTCAAAGCGTGGCCCTGTTCCTCATACAGCAATCTGCATGTGCGATTTATTTCTGGCCCTTTCCATCTCAAATCATGCAGAGCACTATGAAATGTGCGGGGTGACCATCATGAATGTTTCTCAAAAAAATATATGTTATAAACCAATAAAAAACATTAAAAAATCTGCCATTTTTATTTTTATAAATTGATTTTTAATGAAATTACAGCAATTTTAAAAAACACCTAAAATGGCCAATTTAACAGGAAAGGGGAAAACAGTGAATTTTCAAACGTCTCTAATTTGGCCAATAATGAAGCTAGGATGTTGAAGATTTTTTTGTTTTGCAGTGATTTCTTTGTATTTGTACTACATGCTTTGAAAAAAGTTGGAAGTTGAATGGGAAATGGAGTATAAATTTCAAAATTGTTTAAAAATCAGAAAATTGTTCCAACGTTAACAATTTTTTTTCCATCTATGAAATGTGCTAAAAGAGTAAAAATCAGTTTTACATACATTATTTAGGCATATTACTGACATAATATTTTTTAATAGCTCCGATAATGTTGCATTTCCATGGAATATGCCTTCAAAGTATGAAAAACTGCCATTTTTGCATAAACAAAAGAGGGTATATTTAAAAAAACCCATCTTTAAAAATTATGAAAATTGGCTAAAATATACCAGTAATTGTGAGCAATAAGCCCATGCAAAAAGAGTGGGCAATATATTTGTTGATAATTATTTATGAATTTTATAAGTTTGTGCATTACACCCATCAGCCAAGTTGGCACATTCTGCCTGGTTCCCATGATGTTTCCAATTTTAAAAAGCAATGAGGAGTCTGAAACTCTGAATTAGTCCTAACAAAGTTCAGAAATTCATGACTTTATTTTAGCAATTAATTATTCGCTATTATGATTTACTTACTTGCCATTCATTATATCTTACATTGAAGCTCTGAGGCAATTCATTTTAAAATGAATTGTCTCAATTAAATAATTAACTTGATAACTTAGTTTGATTGCTTGTTATACATACCATTATGAAATTAGAAAAGAACTACTCAAATTTAAAAATTAATTTTGTGCATATGTTTCTTCAGTTGCCTTCACTTCGTTCTTGTCAAATTTGTGCAAACGTCCTGACTGGCCACAGGGAGAAGGTGGTGTTATCTTTAAAAAAATATTTCCAAGTGGTATAATGCACTCATCCTTCTGAAGTGGCCATTTATATCCGTTGGCTGGACCATGAGGACTCATAAAAGACATAGTGATATCTCCAGGCATCAATACTGTCATTTTGCAGGTTGAACTTTGTAGCATAATGCTCTTTGTAGCAAAGGCCTCCTACTCCATCGCATGCACTTTTCCCATGACCGGTGGCAGAGAAAACCCATTTCCTTGTAATGTTTCACCAATCTTTGATCTTAATTCATACATTTGATTCCTATTATTGAAATGGGAAGCTGTTCCATCTGAGACATATGTTACCGAATTAAAATCCTCTGTGTAACTTTGAATTTTTTCTTGCTTTACCACATTCATTGGACAGAGGGCATGTGCACTATCATGAATTAAGTCATCACAAACCACTGCATTTGACTGTTTTACCAGAAAAGTAGGCTACACATGCCTACTTTTCTCAAACCTGAGAATCATTCCAGTGGTAGGTGTGAACTTCATTTGGAAGTACAACCGACCAGTTTTCAGCAAAGTCAAAATGAAGGACTAATGACGAGATGGTACTACTATGGATAGCAGAATTCTTTCATTGTGCTATTCCACCTCTCTGTATTTTCTGAATGTAACCATGGGAGACTCCTTTTGTTATTCAAACCCTTGCATCAGATACAAACTTCGTCACACTAGCTATCCTTCTTATCAAATCACCAGCTTCCCACTGAGCACAAGTTTCTTCTCCTGTCTTCTAAATGTAATGCTTCAGTTGTAATTCCTTCTCCCCCTGGACATTCTCCACACTCCTACAACCAGCATTTTTCTTTGTGGTTTTCACATAAACACAACTTAAATAAACTCCTTTCTTCATTTTTCTGCCCTGTCAAGTTTTCCAAAGATCCACATATCAGCTTCAAGTTCCTGCAGTAAACTCAAGCACACATCACTTTCACTGGCTGACATTTTACCTACTTTGGACGCAAGGAGTAAAATGTGGAGGATCCTATTTTCAATGATGGAAAATCAATCTTCATCTGAAGATATGCTTCCCTTATTGACAGAGTCATAATCCTTTTTATTTTCTTAACTTTTTCTCCATTTAAGTTCACCATATTAACATCTTTTTTATTTGGACTTTTCTTTGAGCTGTCCTTATCATCATCCAGAAAATATGACAGCAGTTTCAATGTCATTACCTGGTATTGAATGCCCCTCATATAGATTTGGGTTTGCCCATTCACTTTTTTCTTGTTTTATCAATTAAGTACAATGAACTTTCTGGTAAAAATTGATGAATTGCACTTTTTGAGTACCCATCAGGCACCAACATGAGTAGCGGAATTTTGTCAGAGGATCTAGCATTCGCCATGGCTGAGTTCAAATTTTCTAGCCATTGCTGGCAATTAAAACAGTTTTCATTCTTAAAATAAAAATCGAAGGCAATTCGCTACAAAACCCGAAACAACAATTTTGACTTATATCTTAAATGTTTTGATTCAAACATAAGTTGTAGAGTGATGCCATGAAAATGAAAACAGAGCCTCGAAACACTCTAAATTAATAGAGAAACTCATTCTATTGAATAGAGAAAAAAGAGAACATCCCCATCTTTAAAGATTTTTATCTTGAAAATATAGGGCAGTACCCTTAATATAAACAAAAAATTGATATGATATCTCCCACCCCTGGTTGGGAAACCCTTTTCTAAATGAATTAGTTTTTTGAAATCAATTTAAATATAATGGATGAGTTTCTTAAATTGACTTAAGCTTTATGTTAGTGATGTGGCCAGGATTCGATCAAATTCATGGATTCAAGATTCGATCGAATACTTTTGAAAAAGATTCGATAAATTCGAATCCTTGTTTTCTGGGTGGCATATACATTAGGATAACGATCTCGCAACGTAATAATCTCATGAATTACGTCGTTTTACCATCAAAAGTGCTGATAATAAGTGCAGTTCTAGTACTCAAGTACTCAAGACTGTGATGTAAATTTTCCAAGTGATGCAGATCCCAGGTAAAACATTTGTAATTATTAGTAACAGTTGAAGGAACTACGTGAATTTGTTTTCGACTTTGATACGCAAGAATTGATCATTATACTCATTTTCTGTAACAGAAACCAGCTCTATATTTGGTTAATGGGGAGATTAATTTACCAGCCGAATTTAGCAGTGCTGAGTGGACTTACTTGCGTAATGTTCCACATATTTTAGAGCCTTTTTATCAGGCAATAGTTACTCTAGCACAGTGGTCGGCAAACTCATTAGTCAACAGAGCCAAATATCAATAGTACAACGATTGAAATATCTTTTGAGAGCCAGTTTTTTTAAACTTAAACTATTATATAGGTATGAACATTGTTATTAACTTAATTAGGGTACTCCTAAGCTGACCTTAGCCAAAAACGTGCTCAATCTGATTAAGGTACGATCACTGAGGTCGATCCCTTCCAACTCTCCCATCCACACTCGTCTTGTATGCTTGTTTCATTTATCTCCTTTCATACATCCTCTCTGTATGTCCAAACCATCTCAACATACCCTTCTCAAACGTCGACACTACATCTTCTTTCACTCCGCAACGTTCCCTAAAATTAACTTAATAAACTTAACTTAGTTTTAAGTCTTACAATTAGTTAAACTGTAGGTGCATATGTGGTATAAAACAATTCAATCTCAACAATTGTTCGCATGAATACGTAGATCTGAATAAGGAAAGAATAGCAAACGCTAGTTTTTTCAGCTGATTATATGATTCAGGGATACTATTCCAGGTCTTAAAAATCAACATATCTTCCTTCTCCTGGTCTTTCACTGCAGACCATTTGTGCTGTGAACTAATGTAAGTTCACATTTTTTCTCCAATATTTCTCTATCAGCACAAAGACATTTAAATTTCAAACTCCACAATTCCTTGTTTTTTAAATCCAGCAATCGCATTTCAAAGTTGCTAATGTCAATATTAAAGGGAAAAAATTTAATTCTGTTACAGTAGCATTAAGAGGTTTTTTAACAAAGGCTGATGTCACTTTGCTGTTTCTGAATTTCTGAAACCTGTTGAGAAAGGCTTCCCTCATATTTAAAGTATTGTTTTAAATAGCAAATGTCAGTAACAGAATTATTTTCTTGGCGATGTTTCAACAGGCTTGGAAAGTGAATCAAAGTTTCTCTTTCAAAATCTTGAGTAAAAAGAGATATTTTTTTAATGAAATAACTTCTTCTAACATCGAAAAAATTGTATTTTCTTTCCCCTTTAGTTTATGATTAAGCTGATTTAGATAAGACGTGAAATCTACCATGAAATTAACTTTTTGGATACACTGATCGTGCGTTAGTTCTGGATAGTGAAAACCTTTCTCAAGGAGAAATGGTTTAATTTCTGTAAATAAGGAAGCGAAACTTTTCAAAGCATTTCCTCTTGATAATCAATGTACCTTGTTATGCAACAGAAGATCTGCGTACTCACTCTCTATTCTAACTAAACATTCTTTAAATTGGTGATAATTAAGAACTTTAGCTATAATGGAGTTGAGAATCTTAATCACCAATTCCATAACTTTGCAAATTTCTTCTGGAAATGTCTGCGCACAAATTGCTTCTTGATGAATGATGCAATGATAAGTTAGTACATATCTCGTAATTAATTTTTTCTTTCAACATAGCAACAAACCAGTTTCTTACGCCGGTCATACTTTTTGCCCCGTCTGTTGAAAATGAGACGATTTTATGTTTTTTAATGCACTCAATTACAGCATTTGCTATATCTTCTCCTTGCGTTTGGCCTTTGAGTGCCAATAATCCTAAAAGTTCTTTAGGACCTGTAGATGAAATAAATTGTACATAAAGTGAAACTTGCACTGTTTCATTTATGTCACAGCGATTCAGACAGAGGCAGATGGAATTGCCAACCGCAGGGGTGCGGATTTCAACTACAATTCTAGTATTTCCTGCAGGGACACGTGCTCGGAAGTAATACATTGAAGAACACCATGAAAAGATACGGCTTGATGATACACGTTGACATTTTATCTTTCTGGAAATTTTTCTCAATACTTTAGAGCACTCGCCTAAATATAAAAATACATGAACAACAATTAAGTAGTTGTGTAAATTCAGAAATAAGAAAACCAGTCATCACGAAGTTTCAATCTCACTGTAACGTGCGCACCTGCACATGGTATTTTGTGGAAGAGCCACACTCGAGGGACCAAACAGCAGAATGTGGCTCGTGAGCCGCAATTTGCTGACCACTGCTCTAGCACCATCTTATATCAGAAGTTATTCCGTTAATAAATAGTACATATATATAAAATTTATGGAAGAACCAGGTAATGTAGGATCTGAATTGCAAGGGATGAAAATGATATTGGTAATGAAATGAATCTCAGATTTGCTGACTCAGAAAAGAACAGCTTTTATGCTGTTGTAACAATATTGGACCCTCATTTTAATGTTTAAAAAGCAAGAAAGATTCTCAAGAGGCTAAGAAACTCAAAGTGCAAGAACTGTGACTGTATTTACAGAAAGAGCATTTAGTACTGCTGGAAATTTGGCTGACAAAAAAAAGGAACGGAGTAGATTCTGACAGAGTAAGAACTTTGCATTCCTTGAGTAATAATTTATAACTTATGATTACATTGCACTTTGTTGAAGAACTAATAAAAACTAACTAAAAATGAAACAGCTACTCAAATTTGTTTATATTTTTTAGCTAATGAATGAATATTGAATTTGAGGGAGCAGAAGTGTGGAACAACTTATTGGTTCAAAAAAGTACTGGAAAATAGAAATGGATTTGAATTTGTTTTATAAATGCAATTTGCATTGAATAGTAACTGGGATTCATAGTTTTCTGAAATAAGGATTCGGATTCGAGATTCGATGTGTGGGATTCGATAGAAAAAATAGATTCGGATTCGGGATTCGATAAATATTGGATTCGACCCATCACTACTTTATATATAATCCAGTGAAATGTAAATCAGCATTTGAACCAAAATGTAAATCAGCATTTGGAAAAAGTTTATCTGAAGCAGTATCAATACCCAGCAAGCACAAATGATATTTTACCTGATAATGGGTAACTTACACGGAAGCAATTTGGATATAGAATGGGTAAAACGATGGTAAATTTCAGCAATTTTGACGGTAAATTCTCCCAATCCGACTGCAGCGCTACCTGTTGCTCACAAATAGAAACTAGTCGCATGACAGGATAACTATCGATTACGGTGCTACGATCGATATTTATCAAAATGTTATCGATTTTGAGGCAAAGAAATTTCTGGGATCAATGTAAATATGTATGTATGTATAAGGAAAAGAATAATATTTGAAACATTTATTTTAGCCACTTTTCCGATACAAATATGCCAACGGTGAAATAGTATCAAATACCAATCACAATCACTTGCATCAATAGCATGGAGGAGCACATCAATAACATAATATGAATTATATGTTTCTGTTTAGAACTTCATCCACATCAAGAGAATTTTATCAACCTTACATATTAACCCTTCACTCACAAATTATGACTCACGATGTCTATATAACAAAGACAACGAGCATATATTCTAGAGCCAACGAACTTATCAACAGAATCAAGAGTTGATTCGAAAGCAATCAACACTACCAAATAACAAAACCATTGTTTAATTACAGTAACCAAAATGAAGTATGCAAGGTAATGCTAAAGATAGATGAAAAATATATATTATTCAAGCCATTTTCATCACAGGTCAAGCACAGTTAAGCTTCCGGTAGCAACATATTACAACTTTACGAGAAAAAATTATCATTAATCCAAATCACAGCCGAAAGATAACACAACACCACTATGATTTTGAATCAAACAACGAATCTACATTTTCACTGCAGGTAACTATCACGAAGTATCACTAGTTTCACTAATAACTGATTAAACACCGATGGATAGTGGCAAAATGAATACAATAGAACACATTTGGTATTATACACTGCACTCGCGTAATCAGAACACACGTAAAAAGAACAGGATTCCAATGAACTCAGAGAAATTTATTACCTTTGATTTGAACTACTTGGACAATGGGTCATTCCTTGTCAGTTCACCCACCGTCTCGGATTTTGATGAAACTTGGCAATTTTCATCCTTCCATGTAGGAATGAAACAGTGTAAAATATTTCTAGGCTATCTCTACTAGTTTTTTTTGCACGACCATTTGAAGTTTGGGTGAAACTGCAGTTTTTCAATGAATGCGGTCTCCAGAGGCACTTGTACCTCCAGAGGGAAATAATTTGTCTCAGCCATACTTTTCATCCAATTCTTATGAAAATTTGCAGGTTTACTATAGAAGTCATGAGGATTCCAAATACTAATTGAAAAATATCCTAAGGGATATCGAAAATTCTCTAAACTCATATGTTTCATAAGATTTATGAAAATTTTGCGTCAAAAACATGGTTCTATAAATAATCAAATTTTGACCTGAGGTAATATGTGAATCAAGCTGAATTATTTTTTCTAATATTCCTTAACGTATGACCCACCACCTGTAAAAATAAAATTCATGGCTTTTTGCTTGCTTTGTTGTTAAACAATTTTTATGTACAAAAAAAATGTCTTTTCACGACTCTGGTAGTCAGTGTTAGGTCTTCCTTCAAGTGTGTTGAAATGCTTGTGTTAACTGTTTTCTATGCCTAAGCAAATGTTTATGACATGAATCTAGAACATTATAAGTGCCAAAATTAAAACATTTTTTATGTGCAGGTTGTTTCTCTCCTGATAAGAAAAATATATATATATTTTAAATAGAATATTTTAAGGAATTCTTAGCACTTACCCATTATTGCTGGGGATAACTTGATTGTTGCTTTACAGAAACCATCAAAATACAGGATGCATGTCAATACAAGTTAACTTTCTCCATTTTATATTGACAAAAACTTCACTAATGTGTTTTACTTGATTCGTGACAATCACAATATAGTCACTTTTGTCTGTTTATCAGTTAGTGGTTAAATAGCACAGTATCCAAGGTCTTCACTGAGGCCTATCTCTGAGAAAGCTAATATTTCAGTTGACACTAGAGCTACATTTATTTCCCAGTAGTGGTAATTCCAAGTTTTCCTTTTAAATCCAACAGCCGTTGGTTCACACGTTCAATGTCTTTCTCTAAGAAGTAATACATTCGTCCTGAGCCTTTTGTGGTTGGAGTCTCCACATTGCAAATGACATTATTTACAGGAACATGGTATATATGTATCTTCTTTCTCTGTAGGCCAGTAAAATGATCTTGTAGGCCCATAAGGATGCAAGAATTTCACTTTTATATCACATTGATCAACATCCTTTGACATAACTAGCCCAAAAAACCAGTGATTGTCGTACAAGCAGGCCACAAAAGAATTAGTACAAATTTTTGTCATAATTAGTTCCCAACTTGGCTTTACCAAGAAATTGTGGACAGAACTGAAAGTGGTATCAAAGCTAATTTTTTTGTCGCAATAATGTTTTTTGACATTGGAATAAAAGAATGGTAGCTACGAGTACCTGGGATTGTTTTTGCATGGCACCAGCGAGTTTCTAATTGTTGCCGAATCACTGATAATTGTTCTTTTTTTAAAACGAAGAATGAAATTTTATCCACTTTGTACTTGCAGAACTCATACACATTTTCAATGGAAGTCATTGTGTTACCCAGATCCTGTTGAAGGCTTTCTCTAGTAAGAATTTGCTTAACTGTTCCGCCTATCCCATCACATGAAGATTTCCCATGACTAGTTGCAAAAAATGACCAAGAAGCATGCAAGTCAAAGTCCAGGTGATGATGGCACAGGTTTATAAAGTTTTTACAGGTCTTATACTGGCCAGCACAACCATCACTGAAATATTGCACTTTTTTTACTTCAGGGAACTTATCCTTTAAAAAATGAGTGACTATTTTTTGCGTTTCGAATACGAAAGCTACATCATGTTCTAGATCGTCAGAAAAAACACACAAACTTGACACACAGAGGTCTATCAGTGGCTGTCCACGAGTATAAATTACCACTGGATGTAGGGAACAACCATCCTGATTCCAGTGATGACCCTGAACCTCATCTTGTATCACATAATGGTAGTTTTCACTGAAATCCAGCAAAACAATAGCTTCATCTGGCTGTAGGTTATTTTTTAGTTCTTTCAGGTATCTCGCCTGGGAATTGGTTATGAAGGAATGTGGGAGAAGTTTTTCCAGATTGTTCACCAGACTATTGATGTATTCATCCCGAGTCACTGTTAGCCTAATTTGTTGGGTCTGATCTGTTGTCACCCATGCATTGTATGTCACTTCATCTTCAGGGTCCCATTCCTCAAATTTACTTTTCAGATGTTCCTTCAGTCGTTTGTCAGACATACATTCTGAACAGTGCCGTAGCATGCAATCCCTGTTATCTTTGGAACATACTAAGTAATCAAATAGGTCGTTGTAGGTCTCCTCTATGGAGCATGCATGGAGAAGAAGTGATACATTCTGATGGATAGCACAGACACATACAGAATGGGTTCCAGAGGAACCTGCCAACACACACCATTTAGGTCGCAACAGACAGAATTTTGAAAACCCTATTTTTACATGTGGGTATTCAAATTAAAAAGCTGCATACAGCTCATTTAGGTTACTTAGTAGTAACCTTTTTTGCATGTGGACATTTTTGGACACACTCACCTTATCTTTCATTCCCGGCATAAGGCGGGAATACTCGTCAGTTTGGTAAAATGAGTGAACTAAGTCCACTGTAGTTTGTTCTATGTTTTTGCCCCTCCTTGGATCTGGTATGGCTATGATGCCTTTCAATCTCAGAAGTTCCCTAGCTTGCCGAATTGCATATTCACTAACATTAAATTCGGTGGCTACTTTTTTCCTACTCCACGAAGTCAGAGCTAGTGTTAGTAGCTGAATTATCTCTCGCCGACTGCCTGCTGTAACCAGTTTTTCTTTTAGTAACCCAACTAGCACATCCATATCACTTGCTTTATCAAGAACTTCTGAATCATGCTCTGGAATGAAATCTTTATCCAATACTTTGCAAACCTTTTTGTTCAAAGTAGAAGTTGCAACTTTCAGTTTCCTTTTAGCATACATTGATTTGCTGTGGGATGCAACTGCATGGAGTTTTAAAGGAGACATGCCAATATCCTTGAATGATGAATTTATTTCCTCCAATGCTTTTTCTTTCAATGAATCTTCGTCCAAATCTACAATACTATCATCACTGCCAGCAATTGGGATAAGCTCTTCAATGCCACAGTTATCTTCGATATGGTGTGTGTATTTATCCACTTTTTCTCTACATGAATTACATATTTTTTGTCCCGGAATTGCTTTAACAATTTCTGGTATGCTATTTATCTTGAATGAAAATGCTGGTGTTACTGTTGTGATTTACGTAGTGATTTACTAATTTTTTTCCTATGACATCTAAATGGATCATAGCAAGTAATTTGATACGTTTTATGTTTTTTTTAAGAAGTAGGTTTTATGGTGCTCACAAATACTCAAAAGAAGTCCAGAATTTATGCCACTCCTGAGTTCAATCATTTGTCTATCTGATGCACTTAATTCTTCAAATTTTAGGAGATTCACTAACTGAGTGTAGCTAGTTTTATGGCACTCTGTACCACTATGTTCTCCTAGACTACAGTTACCAAGCTCGTGATACTGGGCCATTATAAAGGCATCAGCCTAAATGATAAATCAAAATATGACAATGAAAAATGATTGTTAACTGAGACAGAAAGAACAAATTGTGTCAAAATATTTTCCTTAAGGTTTACATACCTGGTTTCTAGAGATGGACACAAATATTAACCACAAAACTTATTGGAAAAAAACTTGATGTTCACACTGCCAAAGTTGGAGGGCAACTGGGGTAGAAAAAGGGCAAACAATACCTACCTCCTGAGAGAAAAACTACTTTGTATAAATAGTTAAAGTGGCAGGGCTTATTCAGTTCATTTTCACTTTCTGTTCAATGAACCCCGTTCAGGTCTAAAAGATGTGGTTACATTGTTACATTATTTCATTGTAATCTGATATTTTTCTCAGCTCCACTATAAAGTTAAAAAGTATAATTTCTTCAAAGAAGATATGTACTACTACAAGTTAATGTCTAGTCCTCATTAGAGTAAAGGCTGGTCAAGGTTAGACAATGTGTCCTCTCCTCACATTATTTTTATAAGTTGCGCAACATTAATCAAGTAAAACACATTAGTGAAGTGTTTGTCAATACAAAATGGAGAAAGTTAACTTGTATTGACATGCATCCTGTATTTTGATGGTTTCTGTAAAGCAACAATCAAGTTATCCCCAGCAATGATGGGTAAGTGCTAAGAATTCCTTAAAATATTCTATTTAAAAAATATATATTTTTCTTATCAGGAGAGAAACAACCTGCACATAAAAAATGTTTTAATTTTTGCACTTATTATGTTCTAGATTCATTTTCATGTACAAAAAAAATGTCATCCTTAATTTTTCCTTCAACATGTTCATTCCACCACTTTGTCCTTTAACCTCAGTCTTCACTATTTGCACTCCACAGATTTCTCTAGTTTTATTTAGAAGAGTTTCTTTCAATACCCCCCAGCCTAAGTCCATTTGATCTACCTGACTTTCAACACTTGTTACTTCTTCCATTCTCTTTCGTAGTTCTGCTGTTACTAGGTGTCGATATTCCATTTTCTTTTGTTCATCTCTAAGTTGTCCAACCTACAACCTCTCATAAGGCAAATCCTTTCTAGTTTTCAGAAGGCGCAGCCACAGCTTCATGATTATTAGTCTATGTTCTGTGCTTAGTTCAGCGCTTCTGTATACACGTACATCGTTTACAGCATACCTCATACTTCTTGTGTAAGTGAAATAATCTTTCACATTTCTCGCTCCTCTGTTCTCAGACTCAAAAGTGATTTTGTGTTATTCTATGCGGAAAAAGATGTTGCCAATCAGCAGATCTTTATCTATGCAAAAATCGATCATCTTCTCTCCGTTTGTTTGAATTACTTGCTCTCCACCATGCGGCCCAATTGATCCATGTCCTCGTTCTAGGTTCCTACCTATTCTGGAGTTCCAATCTCCCATTATCACAATGTGTCTAGTCTGTTCTCTCGCCTTGTCTACAGTTTCCTGCAGCTGAGTGTAGAAGAGATCCTTCTCAAACTGTTCCGCATCCTGTGTCGGGGCATATACCTGTATCAATGATATTTTCTCCTGCATTTCCAGATTCACTTTTACTATTCTTGAATTCGCTGGCTCCTATTTCATTACTCTGTCTCTATAAATACCCTCTATTACTATGCCCACTCCTTCCTTTGCTCTACTGCGATGTTCTAACCCAGAGTAAAACATGTGATATCCATCTTTCAATGCTAATTCTCCAAACCCTTCCTTTTTCGTCTTGCTTGTACCCAGAATCCTCAGTTTGTACTTTTTCATCTCATCTACAATTTCACTCTCCTTTCCACTGAGTGATGTTATGTTCCATGTACCAAAAATCATGTCCGTTCGTTCGCTCTATCGATTCCTATTAATCCGTCTGGCTCTCTCTGTTATACTCTGAATAATTAACTTCACTCAGGTGGGTTATTAGCCCTACCGAGCTAGCCGGTTGGAGGGGCTGCCTCCTATGCCTACCGGCTGGCTGTTTTCTGTCAGGGTTGTCTCCCTTAGCCTTCAAAGATCCCTCTTCTAACCACAAGGCAATGGTCTCTGTCCTGATATACCCCGGTCAGTCGGGTTGCCTCTTCCGCCAGTTCAGCCGTACCGAAGTCCATCTTCTCAGCCTTCGCTGCAGTTGAGGACTTTACCTCAACCCTGGCTAGGGACCCTTACACGGTGCTACCATCCGGGCCAGATGGACCCTGGTTTTTTTACGAGGTTGTTACTCCTCCGACTCCTCCTTCCTGTCTCTTAGAGACAGGCCCTGGGCTTGCCACCGGTATAGCGGAGGTGTAACAACTCTATGATGTGAATTCACTTCGAAACCTGGGTCGAGTTTCATTAAAATTCAGTGGTATTAGTAAAAGTTGTCTTTTTCTTCCTCTAATGATTTTGAGGCAGTTGGTAATATTGTCACTTTCTCTTAAATTCACACATGATAAGCAATTTCACCATTCCTCTGAGTCTGTGTTGCCTATATATGTTGTAAATGAAACTGTATTTAATCTTACAGCTTAAAATTTCAATGGTTATACTTAATCATACCTATGATATCCAAGGTAATGAAATTGAAGGAGTATTGAAAACAGCCATTTCTGACGGATGTATGTGGGTTTATGCATTTGCTTACTCGTCTCTCTACAGGTGCTGGATGAGTTCAATATACAAGTCCCATCAGCCCTTTGGCCCACTGCCACCGATGCCACCGTATCCTTTCCTCAGCTGACCAGCTATCTGACAAAATACCAGAATCCTCGAGAGGCTGACCCCATGACAAAGATACAAGAGGATTTGGATGAGACCAAAATAATACTGGTGAGATTTCATTTTGGCTGTCATTGGATTTAATTTCTTTCATGTTAAATTTTTAGAGACATGAAATTGTTGATCTGTTACCACTTCTTGATGGTTCACTTAACAGATAGAGGGAGAGATAGAGCTTAGCAAATTGTTGTGATACATTTTTTTGGTCATGATAATTTATTAGCTGTGAATGATGCATTTTCAGAAATACCACAAAGAGGCATCAGTTTCAAGTTCACTCTCGCTGAACAGCCTGTTACCCCAAAGCAAAAGTCTGTTTACTTCTACCTTTGCAATGACGCTCATCTGGGTAGTTCTTGAACTTTTACAGTGGATCCCCACTTTACGATGCGTTCAATTTACGATAGATTCACTTTACGATCTGCATGCTAGGAATTTTAAAAGGTGCTGATTTTGCATGCTCCGTTTAAAATTTCCCATTTCGACAATGTTTTGCACCCTTAATTTGCCATTCCCTCAGCATTCTAAGCCTTATTTGTTAATGGACATAATTTTTTATGATAGTAACATATACATCTTTAATGATATGCCTAATTATGATCTGTTTGCGTGATTAGAGCAAATATTGTGGTGATTAGTGTTGTAGTAACCAGAGTGTGGTCCATGGAGATGCAGGAATGGGATGTTGTTGACACAGGAATTGAAAGGGGGTCATAGCCATTGTATCAAAGGCTGTGGTATCTCCATGGACCACATTCTGGTTATTACAACATCTTCCCATTGTCAAATGAAAAGAATCTCATTTTACATATACATTCCTACCTCATTCTGTTGTAGTAACCAGAGTGTGGTCCATGGAGATGCATGAATGGGATGTTGTTGACACAGGAATTGAAAAAGAAGATCTGTAATAAGAATACTTGAAAAGAGTCCGTAAATAAATTATATATATTGTGATCTATTTGTCATTCGAATATAACTAAAAATAAGACCAAATAATAACACAACTAGCATTGCCATAAATCAGCACCAATGAGGTAATGCAACATTCCTTACATAGTCAGGATCACATCTATGATAATTCAGATTAAGGCTTTCATTAGCCATTATAGAGACATTTTGTTTGCAAACTTGTAAAAACATTAGAACATCCATCGAAGAGTAACTTATTGTTAGAGATCATTACCTACCAACGAAGTGATATGATTCCTTAATGGATACAGCTAGCACTAGATAATAAATCACATCAATGATACAAGCTAAATTATATCATAACATTTCTCGGTGAATGATGGGGACAAAATGTCATGGCTTATCTAAATTTGCATGGAAATTCATGCCCCGTATGACTTTGCATCGAGATACCTAGAGAATCTGCATCTCACTACCATCTAGGTCACTAATGCGCTATACTGTTGTGTGAATATCAGTCTTTGACTTTCTTCCTTGCGAAGTGGTATTGTCGACAAAGGGCATATGTAGTTTGTACCATGAACTGTCTCTTTTCCAACCACAATAGATATTTGATAACAAAACTTGTCAGAAGTAGGTGGTGACAAAAGACCACATCATCATAAAAAATTAAATGGTGTACTTTTATTTGTTAGGATTGAGAAAGGAGCCAAGGAGGTATCATTAAGTCAGACAGAATCAAGTGACTCTCACCCCCTGAGTGTAAAATGTTGCAATAAAACAAATGCCTGAAGTGTTACTGAAGAAAATTTAAAATTCCAATGAAATTAATAGCCCCAAAGGAATTCTTTCCTCCTCCCAATGCAAAAAAATGAAATGACACTCCTGGAAGAGAGAATATTTTTTGAACTTAGGTGGATCGAAAGTTCCATGTTTCATTTTGTTTTTTCAGTTGCAGAATATTTGGTGGTAACAGACATTTTCTGGTTTGAAAGGATTAGGATTAACGAACCTTTCGGTTCCTTGGCGATATATTTTTTTCAAGCTGGCTGTGCATGTTTGGGCTCCACTTCCAGTCATCAGTGAGCCACAAAAGTGTTCATTTCTAAATATTGAGGAGAAAATTATTTTGTGGAGAAAATACCCTGCAGAAATGGGTTCAAAATACAAACTGGCAGTTATAAATAGAGGATGAGTTGATTGCCGAAAGTGATTAGGATTGTGATGAAGAGCCGACTCTAGACGCGGAGAGTAAGGAGGTTGATTCTGAAGAGGAGAAGACCCATGAGGGATCTAGTGAGGCTGCATCTTGGGGATCTTAACAGAATCGGAATTATGCAAGTGCTTCAAAATTCTTAACTGCAGTTCCGAGAGGAGTGAATTTTGAAGAAGCTAATAATATAAGCAGTGACCAAATTTAAAAAAGACAGGAGTTTTAATCCGGCAGCCAGGCAAAACATCGAGATTTAAATCCGGCGGGTAAAGGTTAATGCTCACAACTCCAGCTAATGAATAATAGTTACCCTGGTAAGATCTTTCACACTCTGTTTTCCATATTTTTTACTTTTGAGGCTCTAATCTTCACAGTGGATACATCTGTTGCAAACCTTGTCATGATATTCCCATAGGTTTCCTCTGCATTCACCGATAATATTGCCAAAGATATTTCACCAAGTGGGGAATAATCACCACCTGAAGACATCGCACCAGACACAGTGAGAGCCATTGGTTTTACACGTAGTTCCACTTCGTCAATAAAACTTTCCGAAGAAATATAGTAAAGGTCTGCCGTTCAGGTGGTTGGCTCATGCACAGTAGTTAGTATCATGTGTATAGGTACTCCATTGCCACAACCATTCGAGCCTTTTTAAATGCAGTTGTTAATTAATATTTTGCAATCAGAATTAGCCACATCAAATTGTAAATTTTGTAATTTGTTATATGTGAACTGAGAGAAACATCCTCTACATTAGATGGAATACAAAATATTGAGTCCCTTTGGGTTATGGAATGTAAATCTCCAATTGAACTATCTGATTTTAAGCGACGAATACCACACCTATTGTCAGATAGTTACAGCTACGGTGACAAAACATTTTTGAAGCAGAAGTCAGGGTGGACATGAATATTTTAAGATGTACTGGTTATTTCCATAACATCCGTCAGGTATCTATCTATGTTTTGAGATATAACTCCCTGAACACAAGGAGCACGACTTTGTTCTCACAGCTATTTTCTAGACTGAACATTTGCTCCTCCCTACATTGTGCTATGTTCTCACCCTCTCACCCAACACACAACTCGTGTTTGCTTCATTTTCTTGCTGCAGACAAATTGAATTTGAATGATATCAGGTACAGCCAGGCTCAGGGTGAAGGAAGTAATGAAACCCTCTGAAGAAAAATTCCTCCAATTGTGGCCAATGTGTGTGTTTGGTACAGATGACTGGTGGGTCAAGTAGCTCGCTAGCCACATTTCTAAAAGACTCCCTTACTCTCCCCTGCACTGATTTTTTCTGTTTCTGAGGGAGTTCTCGCAGCGAGAAAATAGAGAACTAAGACGATGGTGGGGGCTGTTACTGACGCTCATTTCTGTGCTCAAATATCTCAAAACTCGTGTTTGCTTTTCGTAAAATATACATGTATTTAATCAAAGTGTGTAATAGCAGTTGTTTTATCAAGTACAAACAAATAACTCCTGGGGGCAACCTAACCATAAAAGCCTTTTATTGAATCAGCGTTCCGCAGTATTTCATGCAATAAATCCTATGTTTGTTGTTAGGGATGGACAGATCCAGGATTTTTTCTGGATCTGGATCTGATCCTTGATTTCAGATGTCGAATCCTTCAGATATTTTTGGATCCTTGTGTATTTTTAATAGTAAGCTAGAAAACAATGTTATTATTAAAGTAGTTTGCACATGTAAACGCATCTTTCAGAACTCTTAAGAGCTGTGAATGAGGCTGATAAACTAGATGATGGCGAAAATATTGGGCTAGGGGGATCTAAAATAGAAGAATCCAAAGAGTCATAGTGATCAGGATCATCAGTCAGCATGCGTGCTCTTAAATGTGAAAGTATGCTTCGGAAAACATTTGAACCGGAGTTGAATTCAACATTTTCTGACCTACCGTGGAGTAAGCCTCACTTTTCGTCGCTTTTCTGTGGTAGGTGTATAAAAGGTTTTTCGGAAGGAAGAATTTTCGATACAATTGAAGCAGTGGTGTGAAGCGTGAACCATGTCACACTTTGTCATTGGCACTTTCTGCGATGGTAGTGCCAAAGCCGACCTGTATATCCGATTCAGCCGATTTCTTCGTCTTCACCGGGTAGCTCACTCTCCCCCACCCCTGCTGACACTGGATACGTTTTTCGGATTTGCTTCGTTAGGGCGGTTGTAAATCATTCAGTGATGAGCACAGGCTGAAAGTTTCTTCCCCCTCTCAGCTCGGGTGGTTCCTTGACACCACCCGGGGTCATCTGGGAGATCCTGCTGTTCCGAGGCTCGCTGACTCAAAAAGCATTGACAGCTAATTCCCCTTCTAATGCCTTCTCGCTCAATATGAAAAAACATCAATGCTAATTTTTGGACTAGACGAAATTTTTGAGTGCAGGACACATTCTGCGAGAACGATACAGGAGTCAACTGAGAAGATCGCTCCTTATTTTATTTCTTCCGTAATGGATAACTTCCACAAAATCAAGCCTAAAACCATTTCCTTAGCATAATTATTAAATTTATTTCACTGCAGCACATTTGGGTCTGAAAGGGTTAAAGGTAAAGTTTATACCTTTGAAAAACAGTCTTTGTAACATACATTATTTCGCTGAAGTTAGTGAAAAACTTTTAAATTTATTAGTAATGGCTGTATTTAAGAGAAAGCTATTTAAATTAGTGGCGGGCACTCAAAAGTGTTAAGAAGGGGAGGTAGGGAGAGTGCTTTATGTCGTCCTGGGTTGCACAGCTTTTGCCGAATGTGCAATGGGTGCCGCCGTGCATCTTCAATATCATTTGTTAAAAATAAAGGTTGAATATTTAAAATTATTTTTCAAAGCATCCAGCTACTGGGATATACAAAAAAGCAACCGCTGCCCATGGTGATATTTTCTATCAAAATGGCTGATGGCATCGAGTGTCAAAAACTCTTTGAAAGGCACTCGAATTGAATGCTCTGTTTCCGTGATGTGTTCAACTCTATTTAGTTTTGTGACCCTGTGTATCCAGAATGAAGTGCTCTCTCTTCATATGCATATTGGAGAGAGAGCATTACCTCTCATTAAAGTGTACCTATCTCTTTTACTTGTCAGGGCGTGACAGTCTGTAAAAAAGTTGAGAAAATGCTTTTTTTTTAAATGAGATATTATTTGTTTTCTTAACTGTTGTCTTCCATGTGTCTCTCTGTCACTGTGTGCCCTCTGTCACTGTGTGCTCTCCGTCACTGTGTGCTCTCTTGGGTCATGTGGTCACACAGCACATATGACCCCCTCCCCCCCCTTGTGACCAATCTCCCTCCTCTCTCTCTAACGCTCTCTCTCTCTCTCTCTCCAAAACACGCTAGCACAACACAATTGAGGCGGTACTGGAGCGAGGCGAGAAGCTGGATGACCTTGTGGCCAAATCGGAGGGACTGAGCCTTCAGTCGAAAGCCTTCTATAAAACGGCACGAAAAACCAACAGTTGTTGTAGTTTAGGATAGTACGCCAAATTCTAAGGTGTTATGGTATTTTGGAATGCTGTGTGCATGTGTGTGGCTGTTGAGTTTGTGATTGGTGGAGGAGTGCAACTCTCACTTCTCCCCAATGACTGCTCAGCTGGAGTGTTGCGCTCCATACGCAACGGAGGAGAGAATGTGTGTGCTGGCATATTTATTGTTATCCATAAATGGGAGTCAAAAGGTCTTTTATTTTTGTTCAACACTTGATCACCATGATTCATATCAACAAGGCCACTTTATTTCTAAGTAGCATTGTTGTTATCTGAGCCTCAGGTAATCATTTTTTCTCAAGAATGAAATGAAGGCTGAAAAATAGTTATTAATTTTTTTTTCAAATAATGTGGGAGAGCTTATAACATGTGCTTTGTGTAAAGATGAAATTGCTGATTCGTGACTCTTAAGAAATTTATGGTCATTCTAATGGAAGTGCATACGATTTGATGTTAGGCAAAAAAAACTGTTGTAATATATATATGTACATGTGTGCGTGCAGTAAACATAGAGAACTGTAAAGATATTAGTCTGTATTTGAAACTCTGAGAAAGTTCTGGATGTTATCCGAAGTCATTCTGGAGTCTCCGTATGCCATGTCATATAGCAAGTGCGTACCATTAATGTTATAAATATATATTTGAAGGTTAGCACAGGAATTTGACCAGCCAAGCAATTGATGTCTTGCAGAACAGAAAACTTCACCAAGGAATGCTGAACTGTGAAGACTTGTTTATTGATAATGCTATGTTGAATTTTTTTGTTATGCACTTTTTCATTGAGGTGTCATGAATAGTCTTGTCACTGGCCCCATATTATTTTTGTTTGAAAGGTAGCCTCATGGCTATGTTCCATGGCATGCATTTCCTATCACATATTAACAGTGGAGTTAAACTTTAGATCCTGTGCTGGAATTACTGTCTACAATGCATTTGTTGTTCTAATATTAATCCAGGTCCAAATTTCATAATTTAAATGGTCCTTGAATTAAAACAGGATGAAAGTATGTATTGAATTAGTTAATATGTTATTAATATTTATAACAATTGGTATTATGAAATGCTTATTAAAATTGCAGAAAAAATTGAACGATATAAAATTGTTAATAGCTTTTTTCATGGAAAATTCAAGCAAACAGAAGTGAGGTAGCCACTGATCTTCTTAAAACAATCAAACTGTGATAAAAGTTGGGTATTCGATTTTTAGGCAAGTATTATTGCATGCGAAATCATTCCAAAATTTCTCACACTCCAGTGGTGAAGTTTTCTCTCTCGCAATCAATTTTAAATGGAATTGGAAATGTCAAAAACAAAACTATCCTTGTACTTCCTTTTTTTTTAAACTGGTGAGTTGCTGGACCTTGGGAATTTGTTTGCCAAATTTTGATGCATAGTGTCAGTGGACTCAATTGATGTTGGCTGGTCAAAATGAGCTGCCTGACTTTGATGTACAGTGTCTAATTGTTAACCATTGGCCAATTCTTCTAGCCGGAAGAATATTCACTGCTGCCCATCTCCTGACAACCATGGCCCAATTACCCTATGACCTTGGCCCAACTAGCCCATGTTATCTTTAAGGCTTATAGTGTGACGTGTGTTCAGGGCAATGGCCTCGCCACGTAAAACTGTTTATCCATATGAGAGGGTCATTAAAATTTATTTTACTTTATTAGTAAGTCTTATTTTTGCTGGAAACTTCCATACATGTTTCTGAGTAAAGATCTAGGACACCTTAGTACTTAATACAGTGGCTGAATGTCCAGTCTAGGAACGTTCATTTGGTGTTAGATAAAAATTGTCAATTGATATAGCCAAAAGATTCATCTCTTGCCGAAGGAGGAGATTGATTCCACTTGCTATTCATTCCACTTGCATGAATGGTGAATATAATTTTTTTTAATATTGTCTGGAAATCACAATAAGGGGGCACATGTCATTTAATTCACTTGCTCTGAATTTGTGGGATCTGGTGTGATAATTTTTTTCTCTCTGGGAATTTGCTGATTCATGTTTTATAGTTTAATTTTGCTTCTAAGTGGTTTTCGAAAAGATTTGTACTGTTACCACTTTAATCTGTATTTGTTCTGCTGTTTTTGTGACGTCAGCTGGGAAATCCATTTTGCTCAGTCCTGCAACTGGAAATGTGGAAGGTTAAGCTAAGTGTGCACTTGAGCGTGACGTTTTGAGTGAGGAGGCCTTGTAATCTGTTTTCTCAAGGGAGGATTACCCTTTTGCCTTAGATTTTCTAATTCAATATCAGCAGCTTCAATCATCTTTTAAAATCAATTAAGAGCTCCTAATTTGTCTTAGACACCATTGCAGCAATTTTTTCGAGCCTGATTCATAGAAATTCAGACATTGAAAGCTGAAGTATTTTTACATTTGGTCGTCATACATATGGGAAGTGAGCATGATCAGTGCATATATTTTTATTTTCAATGAATATTAACCATGGGGTTAATATTTTATTTCTATATCATGGTCAATATTTATTAAAAGATTTTTAAAATTCTTAAGGATTCCCATAAATCTATCCCCAATTTAAATTGTTATAAGTGAAAAACAAACACTGTGCTACGATGGATGGTAGAATTGATATGACGACGAATATGCTGAAATCAGTGCAAGGGAGAAGCACAGCAATGGTGCATTCGTCTTTTTTTGTTCCATTTATTTATCTGTACATACTTGTGGGAGACATAAATGAATAAATAATTATATACAACAGTGTTAGTCTTGGGAAATTTCAGCAAGCAAATTAAATGAACATGGGAACAACAGAAAAACATGTCAAAGAGAAATAGCAGATGCACGTGGGCAAAGAATGTTAATAACTTTAGTGCCTACAGTAAATATTGAATATTGTTGTCAGGTCTCAGGCCATGTGTAAACTATTTCCAAAATAAATATTGAAGAGCAGAAAATGAAATATCTCAAAAAAAACTTCATGTTGCAGATTTTTAGGTGTATAGAAGATATTAATTGCCTGAAATCATGCTAATGCTGCGTGTGATAAACATGAGTCTATTTCATCTCCGTTATTACATGTAAAATTTTGGCTTTCCAGGCATAGAAAACAAGTCAAAAGAATGATAAGAATACTCTTTAAATGTTTAAATTCAACAATGAAATGCCCCAATTACCACTTTATGCTACTTGGAATACAGCTTAAAGTCAATGCATTTCATGAGTTCCATTATTTCACCAAACGCCCCAGGCGTTACTAACCTGCCTGGTGGAGGCACATTCGACTCCACCGACATGGACTCCGATACCGCTGCGCCATCGTCTCCTTCTTCCCCCAAATCGGCTATTTCTACGATATTATGCCTGCTCATGAAGATTTCATAACGACTCATCATGTTGACCACCTACCAGAGTTAATATGTACTAGTACAAAATTACTTTCAAATCTCAATGCGACCACAGGGTACACTACTCATAGTCCATCACACAAAACCACAAATGGAATAAAACCCCCTTTTGACACCCCAAGGCCATACAAGAATCCACGAGGTGTTACAGGTGTCCTAACAAATCGAGGTCCCTGTTCGGGCGCCAAATTATGTAACAGGTAGCTGCCTGCCCGGTGGGCGGGACAAACCGTGCATTAAAAATTCTCACGCAACACTGACCCGCAAGCGGGCGTGCAAGGCCAAGTTACACGTCACCTCCAAAAAATGAAAGCAAAGAAACCTTATGCTAATTAGAGTAAGATGTCGTGGGGGATCCTCGACCGACCTTTGCTCCTCGCGATGCCTCCGGTCTTGGGCGTGGTATGGAGCAAGACGACACCAACAAACGAAAGAAATCCAGACTCATAGAATTTACTTTTGAATAATTATATTCTGATTTAAAGCAAACAATACACAGAACACACTAACCTTATTTTAATGAATGATTATGACAGATGAATGAATGATGAGACCCGTGAGAACAATTGATGAAGATACCCCTTGATGAAGATACAATAAACTGATGATATTGGACTACAGGTAATCTCCTTTCGGTGCTAAAAAAATTTTGCTTATCCTTTCTACTGAGTTTCGGATTCAACAGTAATAATAATAAGGGGAAAATCTAAGGCAGTGATGGCTAAGTTTCGCTTCCTCTGCCATGGAAATTATAGGTAGTGGTTTTTTTTAAAAAGAGAACGGGGTGTGTTGTTGGCCAAGCATGACCACCACATCACACCAGGTGGATGTTCAATTTGTGAGACATGGAATGTTTATTTGGCTCGCCTCTTCCTTCGCGGGCTCGTATTGGAGTGCGGAGACTGTTGTCACCCTCACCACACCACTGATGCTTGCCTTCCACCCACGATTTTCCAGCAACTGCTTCCTGTCCCGAACCACCAACCAGGGGATTCTCAGCCACCAGGTGACTGGCTTCTTGACTGGCACGTTCGCGAAATTATCGGGGAACAGATTCCGGTTTGCCGCACGCCTTCTCGTACTCTCCAGTTCCTGGCAGTTTTTTCTGTGCACCTCAATGCTTCTCCAACACTCGTCTCCCGTGCGTGAACTACGTCTTGCTATCTCACTGTCCATTCTCTTGCCATGACCACACGGTCTCATTTTATATGCCACCACCTGGTTATCACGTGAGTTGTGGTTGGGGGGTTCCAACAGGGGTGCGGGGCAAAGAGAGCACTTTGCACGGCAATAGTCAAACACAACCACTCATACTAATAGCCCCCAACTCTGGGCCCATTCATTCACATGCAACTCTCACCGCACATGCACCACTGGGGAAAAACAACATCTCCGCGCCAAGCGCGTAATTCAAAATGCAATACCAGTCCGGTTCCCTTTCCCATGTGAGGAGTCGCCCCTTGTAATAGCTGCGTGAGGCCCTTCCACCTTCTGCCCCTACCGCCGACCGCGAAGTTTTAACCCTTAGGCTGCGGGAAAAGTACATGTACGTGTGTACCGGGAACTGCGGAGAGAACGTTCTTGTACGTTTGAGCCTTTCTGTTTTCCTGCTCCCTCAGTCCTTTCATATTTTTATGACTCAAACTCTTTCTTTCCTGCGGTGGACATCTGGGAATCCACCCTTTTTACCCAAACCACTCCCTTCCCACGCTCTTTAGGGATCGCACACCACCGCAATGAGGTGCGACCCTTTCTTCCGATTGTTCGCTCAAGAGGCTACGGTTGTCTCAAGAGTTAGTTGTCTTATGCTCGCGCCCGGCTCAATTATCAACGGATTTTTTTGGTGTTTGGTATCAAATTAAACAGAAAGTTGCTAGAAAATATATTTTCATATTTGTTTTCAACAATTACGCATATAAACAAATTTTCAAAATTAGTTCCAAGTTCCACTAATCCCTCGAGAAGTTCCGGTGCCCACCCCCTAGGGTCCCGAGAAAAGGGTTGGGAGGGGATTAGATGGGTCATATAACTGCCCGGCCTCGGCCCGTGGGAAGGAGTGACAGGCTCCGTCCGAATAGATATTTGCCGCACAGGGTGGACGAAATGCGCTCTAGCTGCCGCAGCTTAAGGGTTAAACCTTTCCTCCCTCTCCCTTGATGCAAGCAAACTTTCTGTGCTCAGAAAGGCACTCTTTTTCCCCCACCCCGAGAGTTAACCCAGTGAATATTCTCTCTGATGCCTTAAAATTCTGCCGAAACTTGAGGTGGTGTGCATTCTGGAAAATCCAGCCTAATATCCCCTCAACTATTCAACAGCCCCTCTCCAAATTTCTCCTGCCATCACAGTAGGAACCTAAAGCACTCCATTCTAACCATCCTGTTGAAATCTTTATCAAACTCTTCCTCACTAAATTATCTTAAGTCATTCCTCCAATCACTAAATACACCCAGAAATCTCACCTGTCTAGAAGCACTCGCTTTAAAAAAAATTATCCAACAATAATGAGATCGTCATCAATATGGGGGACAAGGGATCAACTGTGTTCGTACTGGATAAAAATGCCTACATATCCGAAGGACTGCAGCAACTAAATGATCCCCCTTCCTATACTCTGCTCCCCCAAGATCCTAATGCTAAATTCCAGAAAGAAATAACCTTATTCCTGGAGGAATTTGGGCCAGCTGAAGGCCTCATTCCCTCCCAAATCGCCATCCTCTCACCCTCTAACGTCAAAACTCCCCATTTTTATATGCTTCCTAAAACCAACAAGCCCGGTCGCCCTATTGTCTCGAGCATCAATTACCTCACTGAACGGATCTCAGCACTGGCTGATCATTACCTACAACCATTAGTAATGTTCTTCCCCTCTTTCATCAAAAATATCTACCACTTCCTCAACCTCATACACGATGTCCCCATCCCTAGTAACACTGACCTTCTTATGGCCACAGTAGATGTCACTTCCCTCTATACGAGTATACCCCATCATGAAGGAATTGAATCCCTCCGTTTTTATTTCTCCCAATGCCCAAAACCACATCTTCTCACCACCAACTTTATTGTTAACCTAGCAGAATAAGTGTTTACTAAAAATGCCTCCTCCTTCAATAATCAAGTTTTCCTTCAGATCAAAGGGACCGCCATGGGTACTCGCAAGGCACCAACTTAAACAAATCTTTTCATGGGCCATCTTGAAAGCACTTTCTTCAAAAACCAACCCCTCAAACCTCTCTTCTGACCCCGCTGTATTGATGATATCTTTGGCCTCGTGGCCGTGAGTCTCTATCTTCCTTCATTTCTACGCTTAACTCTTCCTTTTTGGTTTCTTCCACCTCTTCCATCTCCGATTCCTCCATCAAATTTTTAGATGGTAATATCCAACTAAAAAACAACAAATTCATCACCCCCGTCCTTAAAAAAACTCACTAACCATAACCTATACCTTCATTTTAATAGCTGCCATCCACCACATACCAAACGCTCCATTCCATATTCCCTCTCTGCCCACGGCCACAGAATTTGTAATAACGCCCACTCCCTTCAACAATATACTGATAACCTATATCACTCCCTCAAAGAATGTGAGTACCCCAAAAAGCTTCTTGCAGATAAAATCCTGCCCTCTACTGCCAATTACACCCCTCGTATCAAAACCCACTACCCGGTAGACTCAGCCTCATTACCACATTCTTCCCTGGCTCCTATCAAATCAAAAACATCCTCCACAATATATACCCAATTTTAAAGAATAATAATTCCACTACCCTCCTATTACCCTCTCCGGTAGTATCTATTAAGCGTCCCGCAAACCTAATAGATATCTTAAAATCTACGAAACCCACCCTTCAACCAACTCCCCCCTCTCCACCGCTCTCCTCAACTTGCAACCACCCTAGATGCAAATGCTGCGCCCTCCTCCATTCTTCTGCTACTTCTTCTGCCCTCTTCCAATAAATCTTCCTCAGCAGCCAACTGTACTTCCACCAATATCATCTACCATCTCTCATGCAATTTCTGCCCAGCATTTTACGTCGACGAGTGTACTACCCCACTCTCCATATGAATGAATGGGCACCGCCACTCCACCAAATGTCCTCCCTTCATTGATCCCATTCCTAAACATACCGGTTCCCATCGCAAAACCTTCAATAAATGTTTCTCTCTCTCTATTTTAGAAGCCTTCCCCAAATTAGCAACTAATATCGAATTGAGGCCCCCCCCCAGAGGTAACAGATCACTAGTTAGTTTCTTGTTGCCGACGATGGTGGTATGACCGCCGAAACGTCCCATAAAATTTTTCGTGAGTGTCCTTCTATTTATTTGTGTGTGCCTGTGTTTTTATAACTATATGTATTTATATTTGTGTTTTCATTCGCTGAGTGCGTTATGTTTGAATTAATTTATTCGCGCCTTTGAGCGTCATATTTTTGTATGACAATATATATATTTTCATTCATTTAAAACCCCACCAATTCCAGTGATTTCTTGGTAGGCTAGGTAGCATGGTGGTCTGTGCATTCGACGCAACATTGAAAGGTCCGTGGTTCGATTCCCGGTTAAGCGAATTTTTTTCACTTGGAATCGGCCATCATTCCATCTTCACACCCCCATTGTGTATTCACATTTTATGTGTTTCCTATCCTCTTTCTTTCACCCTCTGTTTGAACGAAATATTTATTTTTTATGCCTGTGATCAGTTTGAGTGAATGAATGAATATACATACATATATATTGTAATGGTCACCATATAGCAGCGGGCCCTTATCTCAACCTTCCTGGAATATGGTGATAGGAAGCCGACACTCATGAAATGAAATTGAGATGTCACTGAAGATACCGCGAGTCCTTTTTTCGAATAAAAATTCAAGTGCAAATTGATATTAATTTTGAGGTTTTCCCGATTTAATCTGGTACAGTACCGAGGCTACTGAAATTTAGAAATGGTCAAATTGGCCAACCCCCGTAGAGAAGGATTAGAGGTGGAAAGGATGCACAAGGGGATTGACTGATTCACCAAAACAGTTATATTTAAAGTAATGATTGGTACATCAATTACATATCCACACATATCCCTATTTAAAATTAATAACCTTAATGAGATGAGATGAAATGGATGACGACATAGATGAATGAAAAGAATTATCTGACCCTGCATCAATTAAAAAAAGTTTGACCATTAAATAACACGATAGAGAATTTTAAATCCTTTGATTGATGATCCAAGAAAAATACCATTATCAACAAAAATAAAGAAACAACTTCGATGCATCAGGCAAAGGGGTGTTATCGTTCGAGTTCTGTGAAGTGAGTGGATTTAGTACACTGAGTTGATGTGGGACGGTTCGGACGATGACGGGACTGGCTAGGGGGGGAATATCTGGTGAACTTTGGGGAGAAACTTCCCTGTGTATGACTCTTGGGTCCCAGTCATAGCGATTTCCTTTGAGACCTCCTCTCTTGGGTCGACTTTCGGGCCAGTGGCAGCACCATGCTCTCTCAGGTCAGGGTCAAGGGAAAATCCTTCCGCATACCCGGAGCCCATGCCCCAGAGCCTTCCTTATCAGAACTGGTGCCCTATCTTCACGTACATGGCCACCTCTCCCGACTCCTTCCGGGTCACTCCTTGTTCTCGTACTGACTTGACAGTCTGTCTCTTGCTCCTCGTCACTTACTGGCGTCTCTCCCTCCGCAATCTGGCCGTCACCTTCCTCCACCACAGGAAGGAAGGGAGGGGAAGAAAGGGAGGGAGGGGGAAGAGTGGAAGGGAGTGAAATGAAATACATTGATGCCCAGAGGGTGGAAGGCTTTATATAACCAAATAAAAGATAATTCCACTGATTTCAGTTCAAGTGAGGGAGCAGTTGGGTGGAGGGAAAAAATAACTGAGACATTGTCGCAGTGGTTCAGGGATTTTTTGTGGAGCGAGGGGTGTATCGCAACGGGAAGAGAAGCAGATAGGGAAGGGTTCTTACAATTAGAGCGGTGATTATTGGCGGTTTGTTGAGGGGAGTCCAGGATTTACCAATATAAAAAGCCGGGCAGAGTTTACATTGTAGGTGGTAAACCACATTACGGTGATGCTAGAGGAGGGTGAGGGAGAGAGGCCAATTAGTGTTTCACAGAGTGGTCACTGCTGGGGTGGCGATGGCCCTCAGCCCTCCCTCCATCCTATTTACCTCTCACTTACCCCTGCTTCTTCATCTCTGGTGTCTAGCCGTAATGCCTAACCCTTGAATCAACTCATAGCTGAAAATAGGTATACCATCTCCACTTAAGACATAATTGTACCATTGTGTATTCCCCTGTACAAATTGTTAAAACTTTTTGGGAGAAGTGTCTTCCTGAAAAATGATTCATACTTCAGCGAAACTGCTGTGAGACATGGGCGTGTGTCATATTCGTGTGGTTTGTTTTTTGGGGAAAACAATGAGTAGAAATGCATCAGGAAAGTGTTCCCTCATTTGATGTGTGACTCTAAATGTTGCCCTATGCTAGGAGAAGTATTGGTTGCCATTAGTGTTCCTAAGGAAATCTGAATATTGAAATGTGCTGAATTTACATTCCTCTTGTGATGCATACTTATTTGCCCTGTGAAAATGTGTATTTTTTTGTTTCTGACTGATTTATCGTAGTGATGTACTATGTTACCTAAGAAGTGAGTTTTTAAGCATCATATTGAACATAATTCTATTAAGCATTGAGTTTATTCATCATGCATGTCAGCTTGTATTTTGTTAATTGCATGGTTTACGACATAGTCAACTGCTTAGACAAGTATCCAATGTTTTATGCATCTTTGAACTGTAAATGTATAGCTCTGTTATTTCTCTTTCCTCCCTATGTGGCACACAAGAGGGTGATAGCTGTAAGTTTCTCTCGACCAAAATATCAGGAATCCTTGTCCTTTTTTCAATCACAGGGTATTTATCTTAGGGTGATGATATGTATTGATGAAAGTGGCATTTGTTTGTAACTATGTAGTTGTGTAAAATTTCAGGAAATTTTGAAGGCCTGAAAAAAACCTTTTTTATTTCATTTTCTTCCTAGATAAAGTTGAAATTTTCAGATAAACAATCCTAGTTGCCAGAAAAAAATATCATCCCACTTGAATAATCATCATAAAAAAGAGCTGTGATTAGTTTGAGTGAATGAATATGGTAGATATATGTACTGTTGTAGATGATAGTACAGCAAACAGCACTTTGATTATCATGAAATTACCTCACTTAAGCAATCCTAATGAACTACATCAGATGAAATCTTAAAATGGATTATAAGAAAAATTTACAGTAACAGACTACATTAAGTTACATTTTTTTTCAACTTTTTCTGTAAATAACACAAATGCTCATTTATGGTGTTCTTGCAGTGTTGCTCTTAAGAGCATGGTAGTGCTGGTTCCAACCCTTTCACCTCCTTCCTATTCAGGGAAGCTAATACATAACTTTCGCAATGATTGTTTCTAAATTGGAAATCGATATCTACGAGGCAGTTGAGAAAAATATCTGTAACATGCTGTTACATTACATCATAACGAATTTATTTTTCAACTAAGATCAGAGAAGTTGCATAATTGTCCCCTTGATATCTTTCCCCCGGTCTGCCATGACGATTTCGTGTGCTACAGACTTAAATTACAATGGTGAATGATTAAGCAGCTACGTATATTGAGAAGCAAGAGATAAGCCCAATGCATTGTTGGTAGAATGCCATCAAACTGATAATCCATCCTATGTGCAACCAAGCCTCCATTTGTTGACCAGTTGCTTGATAATGTCAAGTACAAGAGACCAATGGAAAATGTGCAATTTGTCATTCATTCATATGCTGATCTGTGATGGATGGGAAAATTTCAGAGGACACAGCATCATCAATTTCACCTTCAATCAACAACATAGTTTTACCACTACCTTAAAACTGAAGAACTAGACAGAGACTTTATAAGTGTTGAAAAATATCGATTGACATTTTATATTATTATATTGATATGGTAGAATTAAAGATTGGAAGATAAAACCTTGGCATTGGTAAACTCGAAATGTTAAGTGTCGTGGAGTACAAAGTTTTACATCCCATCTGATGGATGGTGTGCAGTATTTGAAGTGCTATTAATGACGAAAAGGTAGGGATCTGGATTCCACTTCTATTTAAAAAATTATTTTCAGGATTTGAACCCAGACCTTTAGGAAAAAGGAGCCAGTACTCTAGCCATATATCACCAATTTAATACCTACATTGTCAAGAGAGTGAAAAAAATCATGTTAATCTTGTATTGTTCAAGACAAAACATTGAAAACTAGGCAAGGGAAATGCTACAAGAATCAAACACTCAACTGAAACTATATGGGTTAGCTCTCTTATTATAGTTATTATTATTCAAATTTACATTGCCAGTAGGCAAATGCCTGGTGGCAATGAAAGGAGACATGAACATAAAATAATTGAATCACATGATTACATGAAGAGAGAAAAAAGAAAAAAACATAAGAAGGATGGATTAACATAAATTAAAATATAAAAATTAATTTTGTCTTCAATATTCTAAATGAAAAAAATCATCTTTTGGACGCCATAGCGTTGAAACTAGTTGTACCAATAAAATACTCTGTGGATTTAAACGTAGTTGGCCTTGTCATCATTTGAAACAATTCATTTACTCCTAAATGATTTTAAGGTTTTGGGCAAGGGCTCAAAAAGCTCATCAGGCTGCCAGTTCTAATCATGTATAATATTTAAAAACGAGTACTTGGCCACGTTAGTTTTTTGATACCTTAATTTTATTTTATATGGGTGGCCATTTCTGCCCATATAATTTGCTCTCTCCATGGCTCCATTTAATTCTTCCCAGCCCTCGTTTCCTGAGACAATCCTGTATACTGCACTGAGCCTGTTGATTTTCCTTTTTGTTTCAAGAGAGTCCCAACCCAAAACTTCTATCATCTCCATCACGCTATTCGTTCTCAACCTAACGCGTACCTACCTGGCGGCCTTCCTTATTGTATTCTTTCAATTTTTTTTATTAGCCCTAACTCGTGATGGTCCCACACCATGGTTACATATTTAACACTAGACCTTAGAGTGGTTGTGCAAGCTATTTCTCTGGTTGCCATGTCACTCCGAGATTTCTCATGACCCAGTGGAGCAACTTAAACGCTTTGCCAACTGTATACCTAGTCATTGTGCAGCCCCCATATTAGGTCTTTGCTCAAGTATACACTCAACTACATATATACAATTTTTGCTAGCTTGGGTAATTTCTCCCATTAGCTTATATTCCCTAGTCAGACTCATTCTACTCTTAGAGAAGGTGAGATATTTACTTTTTGAAATAGTAATTACTATTTCATTGGTTACTCTCCAGTTTTCCACCTTTTGAATATCGTTCTGTAGGACCTCACGGTCACTGTCATCATTAATTTTCCTACAGAGTATGGCATTCATCGGCGAATAAGCACATATCTGAGTCGATACAATCAGGGAGGTTATTTACGTAACAGAGAAATAAAAGGGGGCCAAGTACACTGCCCGGTGGCACACCAGAGGTGACACAGGTTTCAGCAGTTTATCGCCGACTCAAACTCGCTGAGTTCTACCCCTCAGAAATGCTTCTAATCCATAAAAGTACCCTTCTGTCTAGGTTGAGTTTCCAGAGCTTTTCTATTAGCCTGTCGTATGGTACTTAATTCGAATGCTTTTGAAAAGTCTAGTATCACCGCATCTACTTATTTTCCTTAAAGTACCCAATCAGCTAATTCCCGACATAGCCCTAGTAGCTGGGTTTCGCACGAGCACCCCTTGACAAATCTGTGTTGATTTTTAAATATCCAGTCATTATCATTCTAGTAGTCTCGCAAATATTTGGCGATCGCTTTTTCCATCAATTTACAGGATGAAGATGTTATACTGATGGGTTGTTAGTTCTCAACCAGGTATTTATTACCGTTCTTTAACACTTCAACTGCACAATTAATCTGAAAAAGAGCTCTCCACAGGCGCAAAAAAAAATGTTTTTATTTTTCTTATTTTTGCGTAATTTTATCACTTAATATTTAAGGGAATAAATTTTTTAAAAATTTTTTAGTATGTAATTACTAATACTTTTACTCTGAATGTCGTATTGCAGGAGGTGTTTTTCTTATTGAAAGACGAAATACACCTTTTTTCAAAATTTATTCAAATCGCCAATAGATGATGGGAGCAGTCTACTACGTCCATCGCTTATAGACGATGGGAGCAGTTAAAGGGTTAAGGATAGGAGTGGTATGTGCCTTCTTCCAGTCATTTGGAATGTCATGGTTATTTAAGGTTACGTTAAAATTATTTTGGAAGTAAGGTATAATTCCCTCCGCTCCAAATTTAAGAGCGTCACTGGAAATATTATCAGGGCCTACGGATTTATTTTTCTTCTGTTTCATTATCATTTCTGCAATTTCCCAATCGCTAATTTTTATGTATTTGGGTGTAACAATCTCTCTCATGGTTATTGCAGTATTTAATTTAGCCGTTTCCATCGAGTTCAGTTCCGTGGAAGCAGTACCGACGTGTGAGTTACTATTATGGTGCCTACTAAATACGCTAGCATACCATTTGTTGAGTTTATTTGCTTTGCTTTCATCAAATTATAATATCCACTATTCCGGTTTGAATCACTTTACATTTGTATGAATATTTTTGCATCTCCTTAAGTATTTATAGAATTTAGTGGTGTCACTTTTTGATTGCATGTTAAGTAAGTATTTCTCCCTAGCTAATATTTTGTCCCTATTTAATTCCTTTACAATAGATTTATGCATATTTATTTAGATGGATGTTATCAAGATAATCCCTGAGTGGGTTTTCCTAGCCTTCCTCTTTAATGAATTTATTACGTTATTATAGTACTTAGGATCGCTGTTATTTTTTGGTGTCATTTTTAGAACAAATGTCTCACGGGTATGTTGTATCAATAATAATTTTAAACCCTTCCCAGATTTCATTTACACTTTTTCCTTCACCAGCCCAGTCCTGGAATTGATCTTTTAGAAACTTAGTAAAGTCCTTTGGCTCTCCCTTATTATACCTCCATATGGGACATTTTACTTCCGTTTCCAGAGTTTTCGGAGAATGCCATTGAACATCAATACTTACAGCTGCGTGGTCACTTATGCCTGAAATTACCTCTCCTTCTAGGAAGATATCATGTGGTCTGACAAGAAAGACGTCAGGAATATTCCCTTGCCTAGTGGGCTTTTTTACAACCTGGGTAAAACCTTCACTGTGAATAAGCTGGTTCACAAGGTTTTGGGCTCTCCCACCCCCCACTGTTTGCCCACCCCAGCGGACTTGGGGCATGTTTTAGGTCTCCTGCTATGAGGGTACAGCTGCATGGATTTTCTGTGGATGAATCAACAAACGCCTCTACTGCTGGAAGGTCGTCACTGGGCCATATATAGACGGCGATGGTATTTAAGACAACTGTTGTTATCGCTAAAATTTTTTTGCACAGCATTTCGCAGTCGCATCTTGACTATTTTAATAAACTACATATGCATTTTAAACACAAATTAAAACACCCCCTCCTCTCGTTTCACTGTCTGCGATAAACTGTGAATTCATTTGGAAAAATTTCATTTGAGAAAATGCCACTGCTTAGCCAGGATTCTGTTCCTATTATAACATCAACCTCACTGGCCTCTATCAAACTCCAAAATTCATCACGCTTATTCATTTTGTTACGGCAATTGACCTGAAGAACTTTTAAGCCAAAACCTTCTGTCTCCTTGATGTTCATCTGGAAGCCACCTCTTGGGATCTTCGTTGGTTTTCCTTTACATTCTTCCCAAATTGGAGACCCACCTCTGGGAATCTTTAGCAGTTTACCTGCTTGGTGATACTATGTACAATGTTATTATACATTTCTACAAGAACGAAAGACCCTTTTTGATTCAGATGAATGCCACTGCAATTTGAATTATCACTGCTTCACATGCATGTAGCCAGGGGCTTCAGCCCCCCCCCCCCACTCCCCGAAATTTCAAATCATATTATTAGTTTAGTTTTACCATGTAATATATTGGCTGAAAATTACAAGGGTTCAAGAGGGTTAAAAAGTAAAAAAATTATGTGGCTTTGTATAAAAAAAGTTAGCCATGAATAAACTCTGATAACAAATAAAATTCTACCAAGAGAGGACCCCCCAGGCTTTAGATTAAGCCTGGGGGGTCCTCTCTGAACTGCAATGGATCCTGGGGGATCCATTGCAGTTCAGGCTTTTATTTGAAAAGTGAAATCATCCATTTTGTGAGTTCACTTGTAAACTGAGTACACTGGAAATGATAATCACCAAAATTAAATCACTTTAAATCTGATAGTTTAGGGTAATACAATGATCCACAGAACAGACATAAGTAACAATTGCTGGCTGATCTAGATAACTATTCGCAATGCTGAGATTGGGGTGATGTCTATTATAAATATGCATTAATGAAATTATCATGTGCCTACTAATAGCAGAAGTTACTGAAGCCATCATGGTTGATCAACATTGAAAATTCCTACCTCTATCTTTTAAAAATGTTGTTTTTTGACTTATAAATCAAAATATCCATTTTCTCCCAAAGATTTCCATTTTTTCCCAATGAGTCTAGAATTTGAGTGAGATCAGGTGCATACTATGTCTCCTTGGCCAGTTCAAATTTTGGCCTTGGCTGAGAGATGTTATGGGGAAATATGCTTGTAGCTTCCTCTCGGGAATGGGACGAGGGAAATGCTGTAAGTCATAGGGGGTAGTGCTATTGAGGAGGTAGGTTGCAAGAGAGCCATTGTAATGCAGCAAGGAAAGAATGTTGTTCTCCTGGAATAAAATTGTGGGCTGAAGAAATGCACATTGTCCTTTGCCTGAGTGAATGCCCGAGTTCAAATGGTGGTACGCACTCAGTTGTATTTCATGAAGTTCTTGTGGAGGTGCAAGCTTGCAAATTCAATTCAGTTACATATTTTGAATGAAAGAATGTCTCACTTATATTGAGATGGATTTTACGATTTAGTGGAATCACTTGAGATCGATTTATCTCTAAGAGAGAGGTATCATTCTGATTTCTAATCAATTGCATCCATCGTGGCACATTGATCCTAGCCTCAAGTGATAAAATATTTTACCTTCAGAGTGCCTTTTTTGTAAAATTTCTGGAATTGAGTGGTCTAATTCCATTCTTTATAGTGTGGCTCAATCCTTCATTTTTCAGCTCTTGTTGGCATTTATTCATCCTTTTTGAATTTTAACTGTGTTTTTTGTTTTGTGATGAACATGGTACTATTTTAACCCTTTTACTGACAGCAGGCCAATATATCAGCCCACGTTGGATGTGCGAAAACTGCCAAGGGCCAATTTATCGGCCCAACTTTAAAAACCTGAAAATAACCTTGGCAGTCTTTGCACATCCCACAAGAAATGGGCTGGCAGTAAAAGGGTTAATGAACTTAAGTTCTAAATAATCTTCCTTTGTCTTGCAAATTAAGGAAAAATTTCTCACTTTTGAATTTTCCCTTTTTCTTTTGGCCAATAGTGTTGCTTAGTTATTTTTCTGCTCCGAGACTAAGGAGAGGAAAAGGATGACTAAATTTACTCACTTCTTATTCTGCCATGAGACAATTTGGTTTTTGAGATTCCCTGTCACCATTGTGCATTTATTTTAATTGGATATTAACTGATCTCTATCACAGGGTTGTTAAAAACTAGTGACAGGGCTACATGTGGGGAACTGTATTCACTTTCAATTGGTGAAGCATTGCCTTCCAAAAGGTAAATATAAGAGCTCTGATTGGTACCGTTTGAGAAGGTGATTTTGACTGTTAGCTTCAAGTTATATTGATAAAAATACTGTGAAACAATGGAGCAACACACCTTCCATTGCCAGGGCAATCGATATAAAAGGCACCTCTCTAGGAGGTGATTCACATGTAGCTTCTTTAAGTGACCAACATGGGAACCCATTGTTTCGTGCCAGATTTCTTGACATTTATTCTATTTGTTTATTGGAGCTTTTATATTTTGTAAATTATTGCTTTGGGTAGAATTATGGGTATAGGTTAGGAGGAGGCACAGGAAGAACTGACGACTGGGACCAAAATGCTTAGTATGGGTGTTTGGAGGTTGGCTTTTCCTGACCTAGTGAAGTGCCAGCATTTTGAAGGCAACCATGCTATTTGTACTCTGTGAACATTTATTAGTTGAAAATCATGAGAATTTCAGAGGAGGAACATAAGGGAACCCTGGTGACTGAAGTTTTTAAATAATTTATTTAACAAATTAAGTCAAGGGTCTGCACTATTCCTATTCCTTAAATGTTTATTATTTATAAATGGTGGCTGAATTTATTAGTGTCATTGTTATTTTTGTGGGAAATGTATGTATATACATGAATGTACTAATATATCATGTTGCAAGATACTCTGTTGTCTTTATTGAAGTCTTGAAACTAATGCTCTCTTTGATCCTTTGAGGTTGAGATGAGCCTTCATACAATGACTCACATCTGAGCTGAAATAAGCAGGTGACTTGGTGTAAGCCCGTAGGGTGGTGACTGCCCCACACAATTATGAAGCTTCAACCCCCTACCCCACTAACTGCCTCTCCCTGTGCCGTCGCTATCCGTTTTTTTCTCCCAGATGTCACTCACAAGGGGAGACGACGTACCTTGCTCCACCTAAGGGAGTCAGGTATTCTTCTGTACGATGCAGAATGTCCAGTACATCTCAACACTACTCGGTGTTTCACTGATAAAATCATTTCAATCTACTCCGCTCCTTCGTCTCCACTCCCATCAGCACATTCAGTGCCGTCCAACTGGGGAAGTCTTCTGCTTGATAGCCCAAAGCACTGCTCACTCAGCCTCTGCAACCTACCGCAAACATAAGACTCGGCAGTTGATGTGCTTATTTTCCAAAGTAATCAATCACGGCTGCATGATATAAAAGAAACAGCTCAGGATATTGACAATTTCCACTACAATACACATCGGCTGGAAATTAAATAAAAAGCAGGTTTACATTTTATTTCCAGGTTCCTTGAGACCCCTCAGTTAATGTAGATTGTAGAGGCCTTGCTGAATGTAAAATGTACATGCAGGGCCTCAAGGTCAAAGTGGCAATGTAAAAGAATGTTGAACCTGTGCAATCCCATAAATACCAAAGGTTAGGCCATACAAAAAACAACTTCTTTCTACATCCAAATCGTGCTTGATATGGCACCAATCACCTCTCCACTGCCTGCCCCATACCTATACATGTAGGCCGACACCACCTCACCAGCTGCGCCCCCACCAAACCTCAACTCTCCACTTCTCTTCCGCCTTTCCCGCCCTATGCCGGCCGGCATCGGCCATTATTCAAAATAAAAAGTGTGGTCAATCAAACGTCTGTTAGATTTAGTTTTGAATGATGGAAGTTTTTGTTTTTCAAGTAATTAAGTTCTTTTTTAAACACAGGTTTGTTCATCAGAAATATTTCTTCGTTAATTGTTGATTTCAAATGACCACAACGAATCACGAAGGGGATAGTTTTAAAACTTATAGGGACCCACCTCAATACGATGAGGACAAATAGGAAGAAGATAGCCGAATAGGACTCGCCGGTATAGAAAGTGATCAAGGGACACCGCCACGGAATGATTGAATGTAGGAAGCCTCAAATGCTAGGCAAGCCGTAGTAAAGGAAACATTAGTCAGTGGGGACACCAAAACCTTGATGGAGTTTTTAGTGAGGTTGAAAGAGGAAGATAGGAGAGAGACGGAGAAGGTGGAGAGGATATTTGCTGAGCTGAGGGAGGAAGATAGGAGAGAGAGGGAAGAGGTGACGAGGAGACTTGCCGAGCAGGGGGAGGTGATGAGGAAAATTGCCGAGCAGGGGGAGAAGATGGAGAGAAGATTTGCCGAACAGAGGGAGGAAGATAGGAGAGATAGGGAGGAGGAGAGGAAATTTGCCGAGTGGCTCAAGCAGCTATTCGAGGAAAAGGATGAGCGCGTTGATCAAAGCATAGTGGAGTGTAAAATGCTGGTAGAAGAACAGATTAGTAGTATTAAGACGGAGGTTAAAACCGAGATAGGGGAGTGCGAGAGGAAAATTGGGAAAACTCGAACACAGCTGGTGGAAATGAATCGGGGTATGGAATCAACAAACGAAAAGGTCTTCTCCATTTCACATAGGGTAGGAAGTTATGAGAGTGCAATGGAGGAAGTCAAAGATGATCAGGAGAAGAAGTATGGGGAGATCGCCAAAGAGATAGAAAGAATTATTAAAATAGGGACAGTCGGAATAGCCTTTTCAAACATCCCGAATCCACCGCATAACTTGAGTTTTTGCGGGAGGCACTATGAACACCCGGTCGCATTCATGAGGGAAGTGGAAAACAATTGCTTAATCCACGCATTTTCCCCAGCGCTTAAACCACGTGTAGTTTACTAGGTGCAAGAGGGAAATGCTGGGGAGTGGGTAGATTCTATAGTTACTTTTTTTGTATCAATGGAGGATTTTAAGAGGACGTTTGACGAGAGATACAAAAGTAGCGGCGCGGCTCCACTTTGTTGCTTCAACAGCATTCTCGTGCATAAAGTTTTAAAATCCACTACTGCGTATGTAGGTGACGTAGTTATTTTTTTAAGATCATTTTATGATCATGTAGAGCATTTGAAGGGCGTATTTCAAAGACTGCAAAAAGCCAATTTAAGAATACATTTTTCGAAATCATGACATTTACAGAAAGAAATCCGGGTTCTAGGGTATCCGATGGGAGCAAACGGTACAAATGCTGGCCCTAAATATTCCCCTTTTGTCCCCTGTAAATTGTGTATTTCACTTTAATTTTTTTCTCCCGCAGTCATGGGAAGTCAATTTTTTTCTTTTTTCTTTCGAAAACAATATCCTTGCAGTTTGTGCACCGGATATTTGTTCTTTCAAAGGGGGAGTCAATTGTAACCGGTCCGTTTGGGACCCTGTGACAAAAAGGATAGGGATCGATTCGAGGCAGAATACGATCTCCAGTATAAGTATAATTGTACGTTTAAAACTGCTTTCACACGAGCTCTCGTGAGCACGCCCACGAGAGCTCGTGTGAAATTTCTCGTGTGAAGAGCTCGTCCATTTGGTAAGCTCACAAGTGAAAAATAATTCCAACATCAGTCAGAGAACATCACCGCACAGAGGCTCTGTAGTCAGCTCGGGTTCTTTGGGGTATTTTTTGCAATCCTACAGTATTGGGTGCCATGTTATCGCCTCGATATCCAGTTTACCGTGGAAGGTGAGAAATTGACTGTTGTTGTCATGCAGTCAGTTCAGCTATTCACCACATCGGCAAGAATATTCTCAACCTGGATTTATCCCTCACTGCTGCTGCTACAGTAGAGGGAAAAAGTACAAATAAAACTATCCATCTTGAGCAAATTTGTGGTAGTCCATTGTCTACGTGTTTATTAGTGGACAAACTTTTACAAATGCAACAGGATAAAAAATCACACGCCCCGGGTTTCAACGATAGAAAGTCATTATCTTGTGATAAGTGTAGCAGGACATGTCTCTATTTATATGTTTCACAGGGGGAAAAGGAGGAGGGAGATGGCATCAGCCATTGTCTACATGGCACTTGGGAAAGGTTGTTAAGGCGGTAGCTGTGTATATAGGATTGGGGATGAGGCAGGAAACAACAAATATTCATTAAGAACAGTGACTCCTGGATCAAACATCCCCTTTAGAATTTTTAATTGCTCACGGGAGTTCAGCTCCCGTCTGTTGTCACTAGCTCACAAAATATCTACATTGAAACCACTCTTATGGTCATGATCTATTTCATGCTTTGCAATATTACTATTATTGGCACAGTTGTTTGAAAATGCTTTTTAATGTTCTTTGGGCCAAGTTACAAAGTTTCTAGATGTCTGTCCCACGTAGACTCCGTTGCAATCAATGCACTTGATGCCACTTTTAGGCGTCGGGCCGAAAGAATCTGTGTAGGTACATTACAAAAAAGGTTCTTGAGGGTCACTCGCAATTTAAAAGCCACACGGAACATGTCTTTGGGTAGTCTCTATAAAAATTTTGGGGAACACATTCCTAAATATGTAATGGAGGCCCACTGCTTATTAAGGTTCGAAACACGTTCGGGAAGGGATATGCATATGTGCGAGATACTTTTCTGCTGTACCCCTAAAATGGGTAATCAACCACCATAATTTTAAGATCATTTGCACAGCCATGTTTTGTGGGTGCCTCGAGTGCCTTAAATTCTTTAAAGGCACTATCATCACTTGTGTCACCATTCAGCAGCTAGGATCCTATCATTATCATATAACTACATTTCGGTGCAGGGGGAAAACACGTGATGGCAGATCTATTGGTGGAGAACCACAACCACGGAATTGGTTACGTCAGGTGATCTGGAAACGGGTCCATTTGCGGTTGCACATTTTGCAGCATCGGCAAAGGTGGCAGATCAGGTTTCTTTGGTTAGACAGCAGGTGAGATGTAATTACTGCTTTCGGCACGGTACCTGTGCTATGTCTCGCGGGAATTTTAACATCAGATTTTAGAGTTTCAATATCGGTCGCCATTTTGGTCAGAAAATACTTCGCGAGACACATTAAAACTGCCAAAATTTGTGTATGCGGATATTCCAGGCTCTTTATGATGTCTGTAAGGCCAGTACATTTATAATGAATACGAGACTGAAAAATATCACATTCGATCGCTTGATCCAATCCTCACAATAAATTTTTTAAGGAGCTACATTTATGAACTTCTTCACTAGGCACCATATTCGAAACTAATTTGAAAAATATTTGAACAATGTTCCTTCGGAATGGATTAATTTCGTAAATTAAGGGTCCACTGCATAGTAAAAATTAAGGCTAAGTTTCCCCATTTGTCCTCATTTTATTAAGCCATTAGTTGACTTAGAAAATATGATATATGTATATATATATGATGCCTTAGTTGATATATAAAAATGCACATTTTTCTCTGAAATCAACAATAGCATATTCCCTCGACAACCAGATTTAGGTCTAAAACGAATTTAAAATTCATTTTGCTTATTAATTTAAGCTGATTATAAATGTTAAGCATTGGGTTTTGTGCAGTTGTTTACTTCTTTCCTGTTAAAATACTTTCACTCAAGATAGAGAGTTAAAATTTAGTTTATCTGATACCCGTTTACCCTGTTAATTTCCCTAATCTTTGATTTATTTGACTTTTTATTGACAGTGTTTATGTGGGATATTGTCATACTGTCTACTTTGCTGTTGTCTCACAATATCATAGGATCTCTACATAAACAAATTATTTAAATAAATAAAATAATAAATAACAATATAGTCTGTTTTGACTTCTAGATACTAACTAACCGCCCTCCTCTTATATGATGAGTTATGCAGGAAGTGAGATCCCGAGCAACACGGGGTAATTCAGCTAGTGTTCTATAATAGGCAGTTTCCTTTCAGCGTAAATGAAATATTAATTTTTCCATTTAAAGACGGGTATTTTGGCTAGCATCTCATTATTTCTCGATTGATTTCTTGATCACTGCAACACCATTCCAGGATTCCACCAAAATCAACAGCTTTAGACCAAATGGCGCAAGATTATCTGGGAACACACGAATATAACTCACTGGTATTGTAATCATCATTCACACGTATACTTAAGCTTTGGTGAATATGCTGTGAAACAGAGGAGGCATTTCATTTTTGGAACTCTGCACGATCCGATTGCGGGAGTGCGTGGAGACAGCCCTCGCCAGCGCCTCTCAGCAGCAGTCCAGTTCCCCGTGGGTGCCACGCAACGTGGGAGACAGTGGGAAGAGGAGAGCAGAAGACCTCGGGACCCCCTCCTGGAGTCCACAGGGTAACGCGACGAGATGAGGAGCACAAGGCCAAACAACCATCCCCCGCTGGAGACCATTGGAAATCTGCGAATGGCGGAATTGGAATGCATGAAACGTAAAACACTGCGATGAGTTGCAATAATTTGTCTTCAAATCTGACACCAGTGTTTCATTCAATTCTCACATTTAATTTTCAACTACATTCCTAAAGATCATCAACTAGAATGCACTTTTTCATTCCCCCTTTCTAACATTATCTTTTCTGGAAAGGGAATTAATTTAGTGATTTCTCAAATATAGTGTCTCTGTTAGATGAGTTTCCCAGTATTTCTAGGGAGCATCCGGGGGTAAGGTTAGGTTTGGCAGAAAACTTGACTTGATTGATATTTTTAGTGGCTGGGGTTGGCCGACGTATTCTTCATCTACATATTTCCCTGCAAGCCACCTCAAGGGTGTGTGGAAGGGGGTGAGTTATCACCAGCATGCATTACATTATACCTTATTTAAGTTAGTGTAACTACAACTGCATTAGCAAAAATCATCTAATGCTTGTCAGGAGGCATAATTTCACAAGCATGCACTACACTAGAGGTATACTACCAAAGTTGGAAGGACAGTTAGTATTTTGCAACTACAAAAATGGACAGAGATACAAGAATTACACTGAAAGCATGCACGGCGTGCTGTTAGTACTCGGTAGCAGATAAGAATACAAGTATTAGGGAGTAAATCAACTAATTAGTTACTCTACTGTAGTAGTAGAGTAACTGCTAAAACCTAAGAAGGGTCTCATTGACAACCGTTATTGTCTCTTATGGTTCGCGGGAAACTTGACATTTTAAACCTGCCTGTTCTGCAGTCTAGTTTTCGAATTTTATTCTCACAAACTAAACTATCATAGTACGTCAGGTTTCGTAAAAAGTTGGTAACACCTTAAAAAAAAATAATATATTTTCTGATCCCCGAATGGACGACCGAAAGAAAATCTTTCCAACTACCTTCCATGTCTAACTTTATGCTTGATTCTTGGAAGTCGGGAGGAGAATTTCTTAGATGACCCTTGAACGCTGTATAAAGACAAATCTGTACGAAGTAGGTATTTTTCTTTTTTAATAATAATAATCATTTATTTGCCCGAAGATCATGTTACATTAGATATGTAGGAGATATAAGGCACGTCACAGAATCATAAATAGACACAGTAAATTACGGTTCGCGGGAAACTTGACATTTTAAACCTGCCTGTTCTGCAGTCTAGTTTTCGAATTTTATTCTCACAAACTAAACTATCATAGTACGTCAGGTTTCGTAAAAAGTTGGTAACACCTTAAAAAAAAATAATGGGTTTAAAAAGTTATTTCCCGGTACGTTTACCCCACGAGAGATCATTAGTCAGTTTAACTCAGAGGTATTTAACCGATTCTACAGTCTCTAATTGGCTGTTGTGTATGCAACAGCTGTTATGAGGAGAATTTTTCAGTTTCCAAAAATTCATAACAACGAATTTTTAAAATTCTAGTTGCCACGCATCACACCACTCCTGTATTACCTCGATGACCTTCGTTAGCGCTTGCTTTTCATTAAGGCTATGTACTGCAGTTAATGAAACAAGAGCAATTTCCACAAGTATGACATTTAATGCACGACCGGTTTCGCTTTTTACAGCATCTTCAGTGACCTTCAGTGACCAGAAAAAGCGAAACCGGTCGTGCATTAAATGTCATACTTGTGGAAATTGCTCTTGTTTCATTAACTGCAGTGATGTTCCGGTTCCACTCCATCACGCCTGAAACCTAAGGCTATGTATTTCCCTAAACACCACTGTGTCGCCTGCAAATAACCGAAGCTTACTTCCAACTACTTCACCGATATCGTTAATATACAAAAGATACAGAAGTGAGCCTATGACACTCCCCTGTGGGACACCTGATGCGACTTTTACTTAATTACAGATAGTGCCGTCTAATACAACTCTTTGTGCGCAATTGCTTAAGAATTCTTCTATCCAGGAAATTACGTCGTCATCGTTTAACCCATAAGATCTTAATTTTATAACTTTATAGGGGAAAATTTATCGAATGCCTTTTTAAAGTGTAGAAAAATAGCGCTAACTAAAACGTTATGTTCACCCGAGGCTAAATTATCGTGGGAAAAAAGTGCTAGTTGAGTTTCACCAGATATTCCCTTTCTGAATCCGTGTTGCATTTTTATTAACAAGTTCTGCATATCGAGGTGTCTAATAACTGAACTTACAATTACTTATATGTTCAAGGACTTTGATATTGTTTATATGGGATATTGTCATACTGTCTACTTTGCTGTTGTCTCACAATATCATAGAATCTCTCCAAAAACAACTAGCGATAGATGTGAGGGATATCGGTATTTACTTCGATGGCTGTTCCTAACCACCGCTTTGAATATGGGAGTGACATTATCAATTTTCCAGTTCTTGGGTATTATATGTTCGTAGATAGATTAACTGAATATTTTCTGCAAGTAGGGTGCTATTTCTGATGATAATTCTCTATACACGCAGGTAGGAATTTCTTCAGGACTAGGGGATTTATTTGGATTTATAGATTTTAACAAGTTTTTATTCCGTGTGTGTAAAATCGATAAGTGACATCTTTTGCTGGAAATGGTCATTTACCGTGATGTATAATATCTATGATGACATGGTGAACACACTTTGAAAGTAGGAGTTTGATAAATTGGATTTTTCCGAACTGCTTGTTAATATTTCGCCCTTTTCGCTTCGTAGTTGATCTACTGCCTCGAACTCCTCTTACGTATGATCAAAAGTTTTTTGCATTATCATGTAACTGTTTTACTAATGTTTTTCTTTTAAAATCTATGAATGCATTCTGAAACGCTTACTTTGTAGTGGCTTTAGACAGTTTGTTCTTTTCAATTACATATTAAAAAGTGATAATTAGTGGACAAATCTCTAAGGAGTTTTTTTTCATCTTGGCATGGCATACTCTCTGTCGTCTTCACGATTCTCTCACTTCTGCATTGTACCATTCTTGGTTCGCTGCTCTCTTTTTTGACTTAACTTGGAATATATTTTCTGATCCCCGAATGGACGACCGAAAGAAAATCTTTCCAACTACCTTCCGTGTCTAACTTTATGCTTGATTCTTGGAAGTCGGGAGGAGAATTTTTTAGATGACCCTTGAACGCTGTATAAAGACAAATCTGTACGAAGTAGGTATTTTTCTTTTTTAATAATAATAATAATAATCATTTATTTGCCCGAAGATCATGTTACATTAGATATGTAGGAGATATAAGGCACGTCACAGAATCATAAATAGACACAGTAAATTACACAAACACTCATTGTTATACAATATTTATTCAGATATTTAAAACTTTGAGCTCAAAAATTCTTTTACAGAATAAAATATTTTGGAGCGAAAAAACTTTAATACATTTTTCCTGAATACTTTAACCTTAGTTTCAGATTTAAGCTCATATGGTAGATGGTTATAAATCATTATGCCCATGGACATTGGTCCATGCATGGCAGTGGTTGTCCTTACAAAATTTTGATGAAGGTCCATGTGCCTTCTGGTATTGTGACCATGAATACTGTTATTAGTTACAAAGTTTGATAAGTTGATCTTGACAGACACACAAACAGCATACATGTAAACACAGGGAATCGGTAGTAAACCGAGCTTCTTAAACAATGGAAGACTTTTTGGCGTGGCATACTCGCAATCACCTTAGCGACTTCCTCACTTCCACTCTGTACCATCTTTGTTCGGTACTATCTTCTATGTCTTGGGACATACCAATTTTAAGATCCCCGAATGCGCGATCGAAAGTAGTGATGAGCGAGATATCGCTGATTGAATAACAGATACGGAAAAGTAGCAGTCACAACCAGTAACTTAATATCTGGGATCACTGAGACTGTCGTGACTGTGATCACACCGCTGCCTACTGCTACAATGCTATCAATTGATACAAGAATTAACTGTGATATAATGTGATCAACGTGAAGTAAAAAAAAATCTGAGAGTGAAAAGGGCACATCAGGGAACAGCCCACAAATAAGTATGCATGAACCTCAATATTAATTCAAATTTCAGCATTCCGTCTTTACTTCCTGTAAGGCTCCACTTGTTTAAAAAAGGATGAGCAGGGAAGTCAGCTCATTCATCCTCATCTCAGACCAGAGCCCATATGTAAACGTGAAGGATTTCTGAAGATGAAGAGGCTAAAATTGGCTAGAGTGGAAAAGAGCACTTGCCTGAAATGGCTTGCTTTAGGATGAGCACCGAATGAAGGCAAAGGGACGAGATGCCCCAGATCCAGAGGGCGCGAGGCATTGCGTCGTCCAGGGAGGCAATCCAGGCACCGTTCGGGCAGAAGGCAATGCGCCTGATGCCGCCGCTTGGCGCAGTGCCCCTTGGTGCAGTCTCAAGGCACGGCGTCACCCCTCCGCTTCCGACAACAGCATCTGCTCGTGAGGGCGGTAAGAGGAAGGCACTTCTAGCACTCCTGGTCGTGACCATAACGACCAGTTCCAGTCCTGGAATGCTCGATTCAAAGTATTGATTCCATCTTTGTGAGAGATGGTACACTTATGGCAAATCATCATGTTGCACTTTCGATGATCTTTGGATTGATCTCTTCCCATCTTGGTATTACACAAATTTCTACCAGCATATCCCAATGACAGTGACACAGGTACACTTGATAATAAAAATGACATTCACATAAAAATGTCTGACAATGAGTGATAACTGATAAGGGATTAGAATTAGTATAACAAGAATAAAAGAGTTAAGAAAGGGGAATTTAGAGAGCTCAAAAGGAATGGCAGGAGTAGTAAATAAAATGAGAATAAAACCATGTAGTAAGATGAATTTATTTGAATATAGAACAACTCCACGTATGTTCAACATCTAAACAGCAGACAGTTCCGTGCTTTGGCAATCGCTGAACATACCTGAGATGATCAAAATACAACATTAATTTAGAAGAAACCAAATTAATGTTCAAATAAAGACGCTACTTCTATAGAATAGAATCATCAGAGAAGGCATTGAGATCACTAAGACGCCGATCAACTTAAAATGAGAAGACGGTTATACGCTCTCCAGCACTTAGAAGTGTATTTTCCACGACCTAAGAGGATGAGGAGCCGGGAGACTTGTCTCATAGTATCAAACAAGTTTCAATCGTGTATTATGTCACGCATGCACAAGTATTGAGGGTAGGGAATTCCATAGGTATATCCTAAAAAAATAAACACTGACAATATTCTCCGAAATTTCTCTTTGGACAAACTTAGATGATGCCAGCAATCTGATCAACACAGCACTGACCTCCAGTCATCACACAACAATCCACGCACAGCCCTAGCCTCGGGCCGACCATTCATTCATGCATTAGAGTAATCTACCGGTTAGAGGTAGGTTATGATGAAAGTCAGAGAATATCTAACGGACTCTTACACATGCCGTGCCCTATCTACTTCTAGTATTTCTTTCTTCATCTCAGCATAAGTCCTACCTTTCTTCATGCCGTCCATAAAACCTAATCTCTTTCTTACCCACTTACCCAACATCCTACCCTCTATCACGGCCTTCAGCAAACCATCGCCCCTCATTACCGCTTCCAGCCACCTACCCTGCATTACCCTAATCTCATCCACAAGTCTCCTCTCCTCACCCACCATGTCAAGCACTTCCTCGTTTGTCTTCCTTTCCGTCCAACGCACCTTCTCCATCCTCCTCCACACCCACATCTCGAAAGCCTTCAGCTTACTTTCGTCTTCCTTTCTCAATGTCCACGTTTCTGCCCCATACAACGCCACACTCCATATCAAGCTCTTCACCAGAATCTTTTTTACATCCTTACTAAAGGTCCCCATCATCAGCTCCCTTCTATTGTTGAATGCTTCCTTTTCTAGCGCTATTCTCCTAATGTCTTAGCTACTATGTTCTGTTTCTTCTAGCGTACTACCCAAGTAATTAAATTGTTCTACTTGCTCCAGTTTGTGATTTCCTACTCTTATCACCAGCCTTGCTTTCTTTGTCCTACAGAATCTCATTACATTTTTTTTTGTGATTAATCTTAATTCCGTATTTCTCGCACTGCTTTTCCAATGCATCTACTAAAGTTTGTAATCCTTTCGATGACGGACTGACCAACGCCTGGTCGTCCGCGATTCAAACAGACTTTATCCGCTAGCCTCCTACTTTCATTCCCACATCTAGCTCATCCCATGCCTCTCTTACCATTTCCTCAGCATAGAGTTTAAAAAGCAAAGGCGATAACGGGCACCCTTGCTGCACCCCGCCACCTATAACTGCCCACCCTGATTCACCCTCAGCTACCCTCACCTGAGCCCTCTGACCCATACATAATTTTGGATTAGTCTCCTATTGCGCCAATCTATTCCTATTTTCCCCAATATCTGCATTAGTTTCTCCCAGTTTACTCTGTCAAATGCCTTTTCGAAATCCATAAAGCGAGCGAAAACATCCTGATTATACTCTGTTTCTTTCTATGAGTGTCCTCATTACCGCAATCACATCTCTGGTGGCCCTCCCCTTCCTGTACCCAAATTGGTCATCGCCTAAATATGTAGTAGTTTGCTCTGCTCTCCAACCTTCTATTTATTATTCTGAGTAAAACTTTTGCCCCATGAGAAATTAAACTGATTGTTCTATACTCCTTGCATGCTGACGCTTTCTTCTTCTTCGGGATAGGTATTCATACTGTTTTCATGAAGTCCTCTGACCATACTCCTTCCTCGTAGATCCTGCGAATAAGTTCGAAAAAGGATTCTCTCCCCTTACTACCTAGATTCTTCAGTAGCTCCGAAGGTAAGTAATCGGTTCCCACGGCTTTCCTACCCTTCATCTCTCTTAATGCCCTCTCTATTTTGCTGTCAAGTAACTCTGGTCCGAGGTTATCCTTATCAATTGTTTCTTCATCCTCAAGATCTAGACTCAAGGGTCTATTCTCGCTGTCATATAGCTCCTCTACATATTCTCTCCACCTACCCTGGATACCTTCCTGTTCGATTAATATCTTCCCTGTTTTGTCCTTAACCTTTTGTATCGTTCTTACCACCCGATAACATTTTCACCTTGGCGTACAAAGCGCCCACTTCCCCCTCCTCCTGCAGCTTTTCCATTTCCTCGCATTGTCCCTTCCATCAGTTTTCTTTTGCCCAATTGGTCACTCTCTGGAGCTTATAATTCAATTCCTTGTACTTCTTCTTGTCTACGTCGGCATTGATGTTTTTCCATATCCTTCTCTCCTCCAATTTCTTAATAATTTCTTCCATAACCCACTGCTTCTTAACCCTCTTCTTTTCCACCGTTCCTATTGTTTCCTCTGCTGCTCCTGCGATTCCTGTTTTTATAATCTCCCATCTTTACTCTATTGTTCCCATTCGCTTTGCTTCAACTATGTTCTTTTCTACCAGCTCTTGTTATTCCCTCCTTTTCAACCCTTTCAATGCTTCAAGGTTCCACCTTTTTATCTTCCTACCTTTACAAAGCCTTTTGAATCTAACTTCACACTTCATCATCACCAAGTTATGATTAGAGTCCGCATCTGACCCTGGATAGCTACGTGAATTCTTTACACTGTTCCTAAATCTCTGCCTTACCATTATATAATCAATTGGGTATCTCCCAGTATCACCCGGCATTTTCCATGCGTACCTATGCCTGGGGTGATGTTTAAACCAAGTATTTGCCACTACTAATTTATTTCTTCTACTAAATTCAACTGCCTTTTCACCACGGTCATTTCTTCTCCCTAGCCCAAACCCTCCCACTTCTAATCTGTCCCTCCCTTGCCCCACCACTGCATTCCAGTCACCGATCACTATCATGTTTTTCTTTCCCGGTACTTCTCTAATCATTTCTTCTTCTTGCTCGTACACCTCTTCCTCCCTATGGTTACTTTTTGGCATGTATAGCTGGACCAGTACGAAATTCGTCGGGCGTGCTTTTATTTCTACCACTAGTATCCTGTCGCTCACCTGTTCAATGTTTACTACCCTAAGCCCCAATTTTGTGTTCAGTACCATACCTACCCCACGTTCACTCTCATCTCCACCACTATAGATAACACTGTAGCTATCACTCCAATATGTAGTCCCCGCTATCCTTCCATCTCACCTCGCACAATCCCAAAGCACCTATTTTTTCCTTTTTCCATTTCCTGCTTAATATGTTCAAGCTTCCCGGCCCTCATCATGGTCCTTACGTTCCAAGTTCCTATTTTTACCACTGTTTTCCTCCTCCTATTTCTCTTTTTCTTCTGCTTCTCCCTCCTATCCCTTGTATCCGCCGATGATGATGCTGCTGTGCAAGGATTTCGTGTGATGAAGACCACGGAGGCCTTGCCTTCCATGCTGCTGGGCACAACACCTGCCCTAGTGGGCGGCGTCCCGTAGTTGCCAGGAATCAGTTACCTTTGAATGACTTTCATAATCTGGGAAGTAATAATTGAGAGGTATTCCCACGCCACTCAACAGTATTTTTAACACGACATCATCACGTAACTACCTTTCGTCTGGCTCCTACCCTTCGACCTATCTGGCATGGGTGGCCCTACCAGGAGCAATAGTACTTGCTCCTGCCAGTCCAGCTCTAGAGGTTATTGGAACGCACAAGCCCTTCCACCACGTCAAGGTCATAGTCCAAGGAAGATTCGGGCCGACCATAAACAAAAAAATGGTGACACATTACTTTATGAAGGAACTTGCATTTGAATCACCACTTACACTTTGGTACAGATCCGTCGGATGCAGCTGATGATTCCTCATAGACATTACAGCCTGGTGAGGTGATGTTACTGCTGTGAAGGAATCTAGCGATGGGCTGCCACGTAACAGTGTTGATGAGGTGAACCTGGGATTAGGATTTATAAAGGGGTTCGTCACTGGATACGGCGTGGAAAGAGCACATGAATACATTAGAACTCGGTTAAAAGTTTTCTTGGAAGAATGATGTACCGCATTTATAGGATGTATTAGCAATGCAAAAACTGAGCTATAAGTGTCTGAAGTAAAAATTTCTCAGTTGAAACTGAACTGAAACAGGGCTGAAACACCCTTGAATCACACTGCCTTGCTTCTCCGCTGAAACTGCCTTGAAATTGAAACAAAACCAAGGGAATTTTTAAAGTGGGGTGGCAGCAGGTAAGCTGTTCAATAGAATGCCTTGCAACTGCACTGGCACAGAGGCCACAGACCCTTGTAAATATAATGGACTGGCACACCCTTGCTGCCTAATGACCTCACACTCCCTTGCTCTCTCCACTGAAACTCCCTTGCCCACAGCACTGAAACTCCCTTGCCCACAGCACTGAAACTCCCTTGCCCACTCCCCTGAAACTCCCTTGCCCTCTCCCTCCTAAAATTATTGCATTTTAAAGACTATGAATGTCAATACTACGCGATGGCATGCTTAAGTGTCCTTAATTATCCTACATTATACCTACCTAACTATATAGTATCTATTTCGCATGTCCAACTATCCTACGGCTCTACACGCATTTTCTCGCACCCGCCACAGAAACTTCTGCGTCAAGAAAGCCTTATATATGTGGCCGCTTCCTAGAAACCTAATATTGCCACATTGTATGACTATTAATGCAATATTACTGAGAATAAACAAGATTTTTTCCAATTCCCTCACGTTTGTTCAAGTTTAAATCAAGATGTAACCAAGGGGACGTGTATAAACTAAAGTACCCACTTAGGGGGGTGGGGGGGGGGGGGGGGGGGGGCGAGGGGGTCGCCTTCAAACCTACGGCACGTTAGCGGGTAACGAGGGGGAGGGGGGTTCTCTCAAATAACGTAGCTGTTACAATGTGCCTGTTTACGTTTCTTCGTCAACATCGCGTCGACAATACTACAGAGTTTAACATAAGGAAGGGCACGTGGGGTGTTTCATACACCCCAAGCTTCTACTATAACTCAATGCAACTGAACTATTGCTTCTACAATGTTGCAAGTCTTCATACCATGAAACTGCTAACATTTTAACCTTCTCGCGGGTTAAGGTAGTTTGAGCGAAAATTCACTTCACCTAGAGTTTTCAATTTATTTTTTTTTAATTGGCCTCATTTTAAAGGAGAAAAAACTCTAATCTTTCCAATGATATCAAAATATCAACCCCTTGCCTAACTACTCTTCGAGCAATTTGCCTGAAAATGCAATGCCTGTTTTACATGGGATAGATTACGGCTGTGCACTCCGTAGATAGAGAATATTAAAAAAATAGGAACTTCTAGCACCTAGATTTCGTCAAAAACTAACAGTGCATAGTTTGCATGTTTTCTCAACTATTTATAAAAATGTATCTATTACTCACCGAAGTAATTTTTACAGAATCGCAAAAACCCTGCTTTTTTGACGGGTTTTCAGCCATATGGCATGAGAAAATGAGTCTAGTTAGAGACTTATGAAGCTTTATTTATATAATTACTGAAAATTTGGTCATATATAACTATATCTTAGCGCCATTAATATAACAATATTTATTTCATACTTCTTACAGATGCTGAAATAAAAAAATAAAATTTGAATATGATCTCCGTTATGACTAGGGAACTATCTCGCTCAAACCATCTTAAAAAGCGACCTCGTGACTAAAATTTTCTATCAACCTATCCCTAAAAATAAACTCACTCAATACTTGAGAAAATATTTTTGAATTGAAAGTTTCATTTGTAGAGATGTTGCCTGTCGTGGGGGAGGGGGTTTGGAAAAGAAACGGTTGTCAATGAAGGGGGTAAAAAATCACCGAAAACGGTAACGTAGTCTATGTACGACCCCTAACTTGTAGAAATCTTGAGAAAATTGCTGAATGTAACAATAAACATATAGAATTAACATAATGTATAATGGAAATTTATAACACAAAGTTCTCAGTGAAGTGTTCACTGGCTGAACTATCTCTCCAATTCGTTTGAAAGGTTCCCATTTTTGCCTAAATTTCTGGAGAAGGAGGGACCACGTGCTAATCACACCGGGTAGATGCTTCTTACAATTCTTGTTACCGAATGGATCATTGAGTACAAAAGCAAGAACACCCTTGACCTGAAAGAACAAGAGGCGATTTATTCGGGAGGCACTCGAACTCGGAGTCTGAGCCTCGGTGTTGAAGGAGACTAAACCCTTCATCGAGGGTGGTTTATGGCACCAACTGACCAGTCGCACTATAGTTTATAACTTCCATAAGTTACACATAAATCGAAGAATTTTGTTCGTCTTTGTGTTGCACTAGTCATGCTGATGAAAATGTTTTTTTCATTGCAGTTATACGATAGAGATTAACCATTTTATGTGCTTTAGTAATATAATGTACATTAAACTGGCTTGGTTTACTAAAGCACGTAAGATGGTTAATATCTATAGTATAACTGTGATGAAAAAATCTTTTTCATCAGCGTGATGAGTTCAACAAAAGACAAACATAATTTTGCGATTTATGTTTAACTTTTAGAAGATATAAACTACAGTGTGACTGGTCAGTTGCTGCCATAAACTGCCCACGGTGAAGGGTTGGGTCGCTTTCGACCGCGAGGCTCGGACTCCCAGAGTGGCTAGGCCAGGGCCAACTGTCCAGTTCAGTGGCAGTGGAGCACTCACGCAGCAAGAGAGAAGCAGTTCAGTTAGGTTGGGAGTGGGGATACCTAAATACTGCAGCAGCTGAGTGGCAAGGCAATAAAATGACGTGACAAGGGAGAAGCAGTGGAGTTTAAAGGATGGCCTGACCTGGGCCAACTTCAGTTCAGTGGGAGTGGAGCACTCACGCAGCAAGAGAGCAGTTCTATTTCAATGGAGTAGCAAGGGAGTGTAGCAGTGGAGTTTCAGTTGACCGCAGTTTTTCTTGTTGAGGCCAAGGCAGTGCAGTCCAGTTGCAAGGTAGTTTCAAGCCAGTTTTCACCCATTCAGTGGATTTTCAGTCCAGAATAAGTTGAGTTTCAAGGGAGAAATTTTTACTTGAGATCACAGTACATTAATTTTACATGATAAACTCCTGCTCTGAAGTTCTGAGTATGTGCCCCTGAAACGTTTAACCAATTCAGGTATAAATATTACTGTTGTTAAAACGATCTGTGGCATTTTTGATGGAAAACAGACAACAAAGGGGGGATTTTTTTTTATTTGTAACAAAATTATGTTGCCAATTTTTACGCATTCGAGTGTTAATTTCTTGGAAGACACAAAAGAGTAATAATAATAACTGCCATATATTTATTTCAGTTTATTATTTATTTCAATCAAATGCTCAAATTAATAATTGCAGAAAAATAACTAAAAATCTTCAATGGCTGTAATAAATTGGCACCGCTAGCCATTATAACGGCCAATGGAGATTTTTATTAATTGTTATATTAAGAGGCCATAAGGCTCAAGTTCCCTAGATATTACAGAAAAGGTTATAGATTTTTAAAATACTCCAATTTCCTTAATTAAAATATTCCCAAACAATAACATAATATGCTTGAAAATTGATATATGAACAATAATGTAAGGATCTTAAATTAAAACAATATGTCTATAACGTACTTCTCTGTTTTTAAGAAAGAAAACAGCAACAAGGAACAAAACAAACAGTATAAACTCAGTAAGGATAGTACATTATATAATAATTTACAATACGAAGTCCTGGTGCCTCTTTTGTGCTAGCGGTACACTTCGAAAAAGGGCAAAATGCTGATTTTGATGTGGCAAGCATACAACTTCGTACAGTTGTTACTTGGATCAATCTAAGCGATTTTGACCGAAGTATCGTCTGCCCCACCGCATAGGGGTCGATTTCGGGGGGATGGGGGGAGAGGGGAGTGAATTACCATACTAAGATATAAAAATTGAATGGGGTGTATGTCTCTCGGTCTGTCCGCCTGTTGCTCAATCACGCAAAAACTACTGAACCTATTGAGCTGAAATTTGGCATGTAGAGAGAAAATGTATCTGGGTGTAACATAAGCTATATTAAAAAGCCCTCAAGGCCCCAAAGGCCCCCCCTGGTGGTCCCTGGTAGCCCATGCTAAGCATTGGGTTTGGTGCAGTGGTTTCTTTTTTTTTGCTTTTTAAAACTATTTTCACTAAAGATAGAGGGCTGGGATTTTTTTATCGGATGGCTGAATAAACGAAGTTTCTAATTCTTTCAATGGATTTTCTTTTACGCTTCATCATTGTCTGAAAATCATGTATTTTTGCAGAAAAATCTCATTGTCTGAAATTAACAATAGCATATTTCCTTGACAACCAGAGATTTGATTTTCAAAGGATATTCACACCTCTAGCATTTAACTTTTCCTGCAGACCCATGATAGCATGTAGAAAGAAAACCTGTATAAGAAGGGCCCTGAGTCTCAAGGGCCCCATGATAAATTGCTTCGGGGGGTAATCGATAAATTCAATGCATATTTACAACAAGTATACTCTTCAAAGTCTATTCTCAAAGTACCTCACATAGGGGCACTGCATATATACATATGAGAGAACACTTACGTGGTTAACGATACATATAAAGGAATTAAACGTTGAAGAATATTTACGTGTAGCAAATAGTAATGGTAATAATGCCTCTGTTGCTACAACAAACATGGTGTTGTTTATTATCGTTTAATACTCAAGATGTATTACACGTAGTGGAACCATCTGCCTCTCATTTCGATTGCGAACTGTTTTTGGACCAATTCCCACATCATACGAAGGAATGTCAAAGAATATCATATTAGGTTACGAACTCCTCAAATGACTACGCTAACAGTATTCTTCAGGCTTTGTCGTTTATGAATAAAATACGTTCAATTTTTTTCACACGCGTTGAATTTTACTACGATTGCGAACAGTTTTTAGACCATTTCCCACATCATAAACGTTACGAGTTATTTAAATATGTTTAAAAGTGTAAAAGTGCAGTTAAATTTCATTCACTAAATCATCGCGTTGCCTTTTCAAGACTCTCACTCGGCGCTGTGTTTCCCTTCCTTGGACTTAAAAATAAATCCATCAACATACCTAATAGAAAAAAAGAGTAAACTTTCGAATAAATCTTCTAGAGCAAGAGGAATGTGTTCTTTGCGAGAAAATGAGCCCTTGCAAGAAAAATGACAAAGGTTAGATTCGGATGCTCAAAGACCTCATGCCCATGCACCAGCGATCTCATGACCATCTCTTCGTGGTGTTTCTCGGGTTACGCTAACAACCGCACAGTTTTCATCCTAACCCAAACTACAGACGGGTAACCAGCTATAAATCTGGTTCAAATATAGACCCATCTGTTCCGAAACTTCAATCTGTATTAAGATGGCAGAAATTATAATGACATCACTACATGCTTCTTACCCGAAAGAATAATGGAAATTCTGCGCAATGAACGTCATCCGTGCATGAGAATCGGCAAGTGCACTAAGAATCACCATAGATTTATTATTTAGCAACCGAAACCAATAATTATGGCTACCCTTAATGCCGAAGGCACAGTCCGGGTGATGGAGGATTCATAGGACAAATAAACATGGCTGCTGCTGCAAATGTTCCTTTTGATGCTGTTAACAGCTGGATTGTACCCTACTCTCTGATCCTGATTAAAATACTCAACGCACATATCGATGTAGAATTGCGCAACTCAACTGAGTCATTTAGTACAAATATATTTATGTACACAAGGGAAGCCATCAAGATGTTATTTACTCAGATGACGGCTCAAGAGAACTGGAGGGACGAGGTGATCATCTATCAACATGGGTGCTATTTAAGTAGTAATTATTCTGCAGTAACAGTAACATTTTTGGGTTTCTCATGCATGAAAGAGGACCCACAGTCACCCATCTCCCTGTGAACCTGGAAAACGGTCAGCATATCTACTACAACGAACACAACGTACAATATAGGTTACGAACTCCTCAGATGACTACGCTAACAGTATTCTTCAGGCTTAGTGGTTTTCTTATAAAATGCATTAATTTGTCCGTATGACAACCCTGTAAAAGGAGGAAGAGACCTTGGCTATTCCACAATCGCTTCTAACCTGGAGCAACTGAAATCCTATACTAATTACATTCTGAAGTGTGGAAAAAGCGTGACTGTCTTGGATGAGGCAAATGGCATAGCAGCATGCTTAAAAGGTCACTGCCTGAAGTGGCACTAAATTGTCACGTACCATTCTCCTCTCTAAAGTTAAGAGATCTTTTGAACAATTTGAAACAGCCAAGCAAGAACAATGAAAGTGCTGGTGAGCCTCCTGGTACTAGGGCAGGACCAAGTGGTGAGCAACGAGACTGTCGCAGAACGCGCTCACGTTCTAAGGTATTCGCTCTGAAAGATCCTCTTTGCTTCTATTGTGGTAAGGGAGAATTACCAAGACAGACTCTACGAAAATGCTCAACAGAAGTGATTGATGAGAAGCACAGCCTCTTGTGTGATGGAATAGCATTATTGGAGTTCTTCATGTATATTAAAGAAAAGAACCGAACAAATTCAACGTATTACATATTCCATATTGGTGAACTAACGAGGATGTACAATGCTCACGTAGCGCAGCGCCATGGCCAATCCTCGAGTGGGAATATAAAAGAGCATTCCAGCCGTCTCAGAGAGGAGATTCATTAGGGCAGAAAATTCAGGAAAAGAATATATACTCATGTCCCAGGACATAAATTTTATGCCGGAAGTATATAGTGAGGATCACGATGAAAATGTCATCGCATTTCAAAGGTTTGCGAAAAGTCTTCACAAAGTAATTAGCAATTGGAGGATGCAATTCACCAGATGTTTCTCTGGTGGTTGTGAGGAAGTATGTGTACCCGGCTCATTGCTTGCTGCTGTAAGTACACTTCTTCACCGAAAGAGCGAGAGAAATCAATGTCGAGCTACAATTCCAGCTCTGACTGTCAGTCAGCTAATCCTGGCCAATTTTCAAGAGAGGATGCCTGAAGGGAATATAGTTCGCCTAAAAAACAACAGGGAAACTCCTCTTCCGCTGTACATGGCCCTTTCTGTCTATGTCCAAAGTAGAGATAAAATTGGCATAGATGACATGCACTGATGAGGGCTGAGTGTCTCTCACAACAGAGTAATAGAAATTACCTCTCACTTATGTAGAATGGTAGTCGAAAGGGCAAAAGAAGAAAATGCTGTCTGCCCTGCTATTTTGAGAAAAGGGCTGTTCACTGTTCGAGCACTGGACAACATAGATTTCAAAAGCTCCAGCAGCACAAGCTCGGGCAAATTTCATGGAACTGGAATATCTGTATTCCAATTCCACAAGGGAGGACAGGAGGAACAGCCCCGAATTTTCACCAGCACTTTCAGCGGTGTTTCATCGCAAGGAAACCGTAGTGTTCCCGATCTGCTGGACTTTTACGCGGTTATTCCTGATTGCGTCTTGCCAAACAAAGACCCCCCTGCACCGGGCTGCAGTGCAGACACTGGAAGTCTTCTCATATCACAGAGTAAGTTGTCGCACTTCAAATAACAAATTTTTCCCGGGGCATAAATTCTAAGGTCAATTACCTAAATATTTTCTAAATTCACTAATTTTTGTGACAGATTCAATCCCGTCTGACTGGGATGACTACCTACGCAATGACTTGAACAAACAGGAGTTATTTCCTTATCTTGCACGTACTGTTCTTTTCTCGGCTTAAATGATGTGCATGTAGTGACAAATGCTGCTTCAGAAATTCAGTCCTCTGGACATAATTAAAAGCGATCTCGTGTGGTGGAGCGGAGTAGCCTAACGAAAGAATCATGCTGCATGTGCAAGACATTTTTGAGCAAGGGGGAGAGCGCATGGTTATCCACAGTTTTGACACTGATGTGATGGTTCTTGCAGTTTCATTTTTCCACGATTTCAAGAGGAAATGTTTAAAAGAACTTTGGCTGCTCTTCAGCTCAGGAAAAAACGTCAGAACATAAATGTACATGAAACCCTGGGTGAAGACAGGTCTGTCTGTCTTAGAGGATTTCATGCCTTCACAGGTTGCGACACGGTATCCTTCTTTGGATCAAGGGGAAAAAGTCAGCTTGGGCCATGCTTATGAAGAACTTATGATTATCTAAGTACTCGAATCAATCAAACATTTATTTGAATTCCTGACTATAAGAGGCCGGACACTTCCTCTGTCTTTTTCCAACGCACCTACCTAAGCATCCCACGGTCTCTTCGTTCTTTCCTCTGCTTGCACCTCACCTGACACATTCCTTTGGTTTCCGGTCGCTTCATTCCCACCCATAGTTGCTGCAACCTCAGCGACCTACGAACCTCACGCCACGGCAACGACGACGAATGGGAGAGGAGAGTGCCGATCACGTGGGGATGCCAAGGTGGAGTTTGAGAGAGCAAGAGGCTTCGCGGCTCTCAGTTGATCGCGAGATGTAGAGCAGTGTAACGTTGTAATTGGTGCAATAAATAGTATGGTCTTAACGGCGCCATTTCTTTTAATTCTGTTCCCTGTACTTCCTCTGACGAACCCGTCGCGGTCGTAATCTTTACATTGGTGTCAGAAGTGGGATATTGTCAGAGGGGGATACATATCAGAAGGTAAGACCATGGCTTCCCGAATTAGTTTATGTGGACGAGAGGTGGAGCTCCAGCAGGCCGTAGACGAATTGAGCGAACGGCTTCGCGAGGTCGAGACGGAAAATACGCGGATGAAAGATAGGAACGCGGCGACCGCGGTAGAAACTCGACCCCAGCTCGCATATTTCACGGCGGTTGGCGAGTTTTTGGGAAAAGTGGAGGAGGATGTCGATGCATTCTTTGCAAAGTTGGAAGGAATCGCGGAGCTCGGCGGATGGTCGATGCCGATAGACTGCGAGTCGCTAAGCTACGAATGCTCGGGGACGCGAGCGTTTGCACTCGTAGCAAAGACAAATGTCTCGAGGCAGAATCGTACGAAATTTTTAAGGCCCTTGTTACGACGCGGTACCATTCTAAGAAAAGCACGAGGTTTTTCCGGGAAATGCTATCGAACCTTTGCATGTCACCGGGCAAGAGCATCGAGGCGTTCGCCGACCGAGTGCAGGCGATTAACGCGCGAACCTACTCCACCAAGGGACCAGCAGAGCGAGTAGCTGAGCGGCGTGTCGAGGCGGATCAGCGGGCACTTGACACGTTCCTGCGTGGGCTGACTGGGGAGGTTGGCCATCAGTGTCGACTAACTGCCCCTGAGACCTTTGATGCTGCCATCAGTAACGCCATCCGGATCCAGGAAGCTGAGAGAAGGCCAGCGGAAGGACCAAGGGATGGACCACCCGTCCGTCGAGTGTTCCATGCTCCTGGCCAGCGCACCTGTTTCAACTGTGGACAACCCGGGCATATATCGAGGCAGTGCAACAGAGGGAGGCGCTGTTTCGTACGTGGAAAAGGAGATCATCTGGCACATGAGTGTGGGGACCACAGCGGGGCTCATAATGCGGGAGATTTAAACGGCGCCGGGGCCGGAAGAGCTGCCGTAACTGGCCCCTGGTAAGTGTGATCCTCCCTCATGTGGGTAGTGGGGAAGATTTACGTGATTTGGTGGCGGTAATCAACATTTTCAGAAGAAAATGTAAAATGCTGATAGACACGGGGGCTCAGATTTCTTTAATTAGGAGCACTGTGTGTGGAACGGACAAAATCAGAGCACCTACAGTTAGAATTTTAGGTATAGCCGGGGGAAGGATGTGGAATTACTGGGAGAAAGAAGTGACCTTTTTTGTGGGAAAAGTGAAGTACGATATGACAATGCAAGTAGTTGAACGATTGGCAGAATTTGATGGTATCTTAGGTTTAGATTTTCTGAGGAAATATGGGGCATCCATTGATGTGAGAGGGGTCAGATTCTGTGTTGGTAAAAATAATTGGCCATTGACAGGTCAAATGGTTGAAAGTAAACGGGACCTGAAGGAGGAGACTATTAGCGCCAAGAGACATGACGAATCTATTAAGAATGTGGAGGTGAGATTAGTGAATTCCATATCTGTGCCGCCATGGAGCGAAAAACTGATTAAAACGAAAATCCTAAGTGAGAATCCCATTGAAGGTCGTGAAGTGATTGTAGAACCCAGACTTAAGGACGTTGAGGGGTGTGCCGTGGCTTGGAGTTTGAGTAGCATCGATGAGAATAACTGCGTGGTCCTTCAGGTGGCGAATTTTGGGGCAGAAGAATTGAATTTTCCGAAGGGGACGTTGTTGGCTACATTAGACGAGTTAATTACAGGGTTGGCTTGCGAGAGTGAAGTGACTAGAGTTGGCTATGTAGGGACGGCGGAAAATGCTATAAATAACTTAAATTTAGCGGATAAGCTAAGCCACCTATCGCATGATGAGGTGAGTGTGTTGAAACCTGTGCTGGAAGAGTATTGTGATTTATTTAGCCCAAAAGAAAATCTCCCTGCGACAGATATCGCGTACCACCACATTCCTACGAATGACGCAAAACCTATATATCGTTGCCCATACCGCACGCCGTATCATCAAAAGCCATTGGTAGAGAAATTCGTGCAAGAACAACTAGAGGCGGGAATAATTACACCTAGTGAAAGCCCATGGGCATCACCGGTTGTTATTGTACCTAAGAAATCCGCAGCTGGGAAGCCTGAGTTCAGATTTTGTGTAGACTTTCGACAGTTGAACTCTATCACAACACCCGATGTATATCCGATTCCAAATATCGTGGATACTCTAGACTATTTAGGGGGGTGTAAATACTTCACGACCTTGGATATGACTAGCGGGTATCATCAAATACCAATGCACCCTGAGTCCCAGCCCAAAACTGGTTTCGTAGTCGAGAGTGGACACTACGAATACACAAGGATGCCGTTTGGTTTACGTAATGCCCCTGCTACTTTTCAGCGTATGATGGACGGGGTGCTTCGTGGATTAAAACCCTTACAGTGTCTTGTATATTTAGATGATGTTATTGTATTCAGCAGCGGAATAGAAGAACACGCAATTAGGTTAAGACGGGTTTTCGAAAAATTGAGGGAATCAAGACTTTCGTTGAAATTTGAGAAGTGCCACTTTGCCCTAGAACAGGTAAATTATCTCGGCCATATAATTTCGAAAGAGGGTGTTCGGCCAGACCCGGGAAAAATAGATGCCGTGAAAAACTTTCCAACTCCAACGAATGTGAAGGAGTTGCAATCTTTTCTCGGTATGGCCAACTATTACAGACGCTTTGTGGATCGATACGCCGAGTTGGCCAGGCCTCTTACAAGGCTGTTGAAAAAGGGAACAGCATTCATTTGGGGACCGGATTGCCAAGACGCAATGGGAGTTTTGAAAGATGCACTGACCTGTAGCAAACCTTTTAGCAAACCTTTTATTCTTTCCACCGATGCAAGTAATTTCGCTATTGGGGCAGTATTGTTGCAAGAGGTCGCGGGGGAGGAGCACCCAGTAGCCTATGTGTTTCGACAACTAAATGTTGCGGAAACCAATTATTCCACGACGGAGAAAGAATTGTTAGCAATAATTTGGAGTGTTAATCATTGGAGGCCTTATTTATTTGGAAAAAATTTCCAAATTGTGACAGACCACGCCGCATTGAAATGGTTTTTTAGTATGAAGGACCCCTCTAGTAGGTTGATGTGGTGGACGTTAAAGCTAGGCGAATATAATTATTCGGTTGTCCACAAGCCTGGGAAAAAACACTTAAACGCGGATTGCTTGAGCCGCAAAGTGAGACGTGTCGACACTATATTTGATGATGATGTTGCAAAAATGCAAGTAAATGATAAGCAGTGCAGAAAGTGGCGTTTGCAAAAAGGTTTTGAAGAAAAGGGAGGGTGTTTATATAAAGATACATGAAATGGATTGAAACTTGTGGTCCCAGAGATAGTGAGACTAGACATTTTTAAGCAATATCATGGTCTGGCCACGTAGGTGCTCAGTCAACTTTAAACCGAATGGAATGTCTCTATTGGTGGCCTAAAATGCGCACGGACGTAGTAAGGTTAGTGAAAGAGTGTGTGTCATGCAATCGCCGTAGCCCATATGGTAGAACGAGAGTGCCTTTACAGAAACTGCCTGAAGCTGAGGAGCCCTTTGATTTCGTAGCGGTTGATGTCGTCGGGCCTCTGCCAGTGACTGAGAGCGGAAACAGGTACATCCTCTCCATACTAGATCATTTTTCACGATATTTGGTAATGGTTCCCATAATGGACCAGTCGGCAGTGACTGTGGCTGAGGCTTTCGTGAATAGGTGGGTTTTAAAATTTGGTGTGCCGAGTAAGCTTCTGAGCGATCAGGGATCTAACTTCATGTCTGAGCTGTTTACTAATATGTGCAAATTGCTAAAGATTACGAAGTTACGCACAACCCCCTTCCATACAGAATGCAATGGGAGAATAGAGAGGGTCCATCGAACAATCGCGGGTATGATTAGTCATTATATAAATTCTAAAAACAATGACTGGGATGTGTGGGTTTCTTATGCTGTGGCGGCCTACAACACTAGCATGCATACTAGCACAACATACTCACCACATGAGGTTGTATTCGGGTTTCCAATGAAAACCCCCTTCGAGTGTTTGGACAAGGAAAGTAAAAAAATAGTCGGAGATTATGTCACGGGCCTTCGGGAAATTCTGATGGATGTGAGAACGAGGTGCCGTAATCGTTGTAGGAGCGCGCAAAAGACAGAGGAAGTGTCCGGCCTCTTACATCTGTCAGGTCTGTCTGTCTTAGAGGATTTCATGCCTTCACAGGTTGTGACACGGTATCCTTCTTTGGATCAAGGGGAAAAAGTCAGCTTGGGCCACGCTTATGAAGAACTTATGATTATCTAAGTACTCGAATCAATCAAACATTTATTTTAATTCCTGACCCTGTTAAGAAGATTTTTTATTTGTCGCTTTCAGGATTGATTCATATATTTAAGCTTTCAAGTTTCTCTCCAGTCTGTGTACCTTCCTGATATTTCTGATGGTGATGAAATTCTTGGAACTCTTGAGAAGTTCACCATTGATTGGTATGGAGTTTCCTTGAAGGAACCCACAGGAGTCAATGGTGCCCGAAAACATTTGTTTGCAACTGAGGGCAAACACATTGGTGCAATCCCACTGACGAGGGCTGCTTTATTCCAACACGTGAAAAGAGCAGTCTATCAAGCAGAGCAAGTTTGGGGAAAGGCCACAGATTTAGGCCAGGAATCTGCATCACCCAGGGACTGGGGCTGGAAGAGGGTTGGAGACAAGTGGATTCCTAATTAGACTGTTGGAGTATAAGAGGTGTGGTCTGCCATTAGGGCACTTAATAAGTGTGGCTGTGCACTGGGTGTGATAACAGAGGTGCAGTTGCCGCAGGCATATATTGTCATGCATTTTAGCTCATTCCAAGTGCAAAGGAGAATGCTCCAGTAAGAGGTACGATTAAAAGTCAAAATAAAAATTAGTATAAAACCAATCATACCTCTAAGCGATTTTGCCCGCAGACGGTACTGCGGGCAAAATCACTTAGATTGGTCAAAGGAACAACTGTACAAAGTTGCATGCTTGCCTCATCAAATGCAACGTTTTTTCGTGTACCGCTAGCACCATTTGTCTCAATGAATCTTAAAATAATGGCTTCTGGGTTCAGTGGAATTTCTTGATGGACCAACATGATAGCAAGCCCAGTGAGTCTTTCCTCACCGATATTAGCCCGAAGTCAAGTCTTCAGCCGACGCAAGGTAGAAAAACTGCACTCCTAGGTCGCTGCACTGACTGGAAGTGCACCCAGAATCCGCAGAAGTTTGTGGATGGTGAGATACATGTCAATGCCATAGTTTCCCAATGTTTCCAAAACGGAATCTGGGAGTTTTTCTCTGTTCTTCACGACCCGCTTCAACTTTTGAACCCACAGTGAGAACTCTTTCAAATAAGATCCTGATAAATATTTACAATTTCTCTCATTGCGGCTTCATCTTCTGGTTTTATTTCAGTCTTGGGCAAGATGGCTCAAAGAAGCCCTCATAACTTGACTAGACTAAACTTCATAAATTCATAACTTCCGTTGAAAGTCTGTGATGACGTTGTCCAAAAGTGGTATATAAACAGATCTTCAGAAGTAATCCTCACACGACTCGGCAGGGTGGTTTTCACGGCTGGTTTTGAAGGAAACAAGTGGTGATACCTATCTTTAAATCAACATCTACCTTTTCAGCTATTTCCCGATATTAATAATAGAGGCCAATAAAGATGGATACAGCCTTTTCTCGCTTTGCTTCAAGAATGCTTTTAGTGATTTCTATTGCATCATTACCCTTTTTTAAATCAAGTGTTGGTGCTTAAAGAAGGTGACTAAGTGATACAACTTTACTCCTAAAATATCACTAAGACACAACTGAGAGGAGAAATTCTGGGCTTCGGATAGCATGAGAAAAAGCATCAGATGACGTCTTTCTGTCCTGCCAGCTAGAAATTTCTGCTAAAGTGTTGTGAATCTTAAAAATCGATTCCCTTGGAACTGAAGGTGTCCCTTGTGCCTCTCGACCCAACGGGTTTCCCAAATACCTTTAGCAGAAGCACCTATTCTTAATTCTTAAAAATATCATGTCTCTTTGGAGAGGCACTAAATTTAATTAGTTACTTTAGGGGATGATATTTGAGGATTGGGAGACTCTTTGATGCACAATTAGATTAGATTGTTGTTGGGGGGCCTTCGTCAGGAGCCCGGGCACTTCGACCTTTCTTGGTCCATTGTGCCAACCACATGCCTGTCTGCCACTTGCAGACAGGGGACAAGAGCACCTCGGTAGAGGTATGGAGGATTGGCCTCCCCCTGCCTCACCCCAGTACCAGGTAAAGAGGATGTCCTCCCTCCAACCGGCCCAGTCTGGGTCTCCCTCCGGCCTCCCGGTATAGGTATGGAGGGAGTATCATCTCTCCATCCATGCCTGGTCGAGGTATGGAGGAGGGTCACCCATCCAACCACAGTCCGGGCCCAACGTTGCTTAACTTCGGTGTTAAGACGGGAACCGGTGTTTCATCGTGGCTAGGCCCTTGCCCTTGATGTGCAGTTAGTACACGGAAATATTACTCATTTAACTGTACTGCTGCTATTGGCAACATTGCACCTCCGGCCTTATGGAGATTTCAACAGGAAACAAATGTCCATAAGAACCCATACTGTCAACTAAATGTGGAACGGACTATAGTCACAAGCACATATCACACTCACTTGATCATCGTTGGCTCCATAAGCCAAGAAGAGACCAGTCGGAGACCATGCAGTGCACCTCACCCCCAGGGTCTGTGGTGCCTCGGGGGGAGTGTTCAGCAACACGCGTGATGCCTCCCCCGACAGCCACAGCACTTGGAGGCCTTCACGCGGAGGGCAGCTCCAGACGCAGATGCCGGAACTGTCTGGGCACCAGGCGATGCCAGCCACATCCCAAATGCCACGGCACTCCACACGCTCCATGAAATGAGCGAAGATTCAACAACTTTAATTTCTAGAAAGACTACCTAAGCTAGATATTCCTTCACCAATTTATGCCATAAAAAGGCTGTTGAAGTTTAAAAAATCAAATACAAAAAATAAGGATTTCCAATGTGAAAACTGAATGTAAATCTCAGTTATTTTTTCACTAGTAAAAACATTGTCATGCATTACAAAACTTTATTAAAATTGAACTCTATCTGCATAGTAATTGGTTGTGTTTTTTAATCATACTGAATTTTTATAAATATGCTCAATATTGGTTTCCGACATATAGAAATGTATTTTCAATTGTATGCCCTCGCCATACATTCATGATTGGACTACATTCCCCACTCAAGATGGAACTTTTTAAAACTGTTTGAAAGCCAAACATTATTAAATACTGTACTAATATAAAACTAATGCGCAATTGCTACTTTGATTATCATTCATCAAACCACATTCCACGTCTTTCATAGGATCGCGCTATGTTAATTTTCTATTGCTCAGGATATCATCATCTGAGTAATCTACTGGCTAATGGTAGGTAATGATGAAAGGCAGAGAATATCCAACCGAATCCTACACGTGCAGTGCCCTACATACCTCTAGTACATATTTCTTTCTTCATCTCAGCGTAAGTCCCACTTTTCTTCATCCCATCCATATAACCTATTCTTTTTCTTCCTTTTCGCCGCTTGCCCAACATATTTCCCTGTATCACGGCCTTCAGCAAACCACCGCCCCACATTACCGCTTCCAGCCACCTACCCTGCCTCCTCTATTGCCATCCGTAATTTTCCTCTCCTCACCAACTAGGTGAAGCACTTCCTCATTTGTCTTCCTTTTCATCCACCGCACCTTCTCCATCCTCCTCCACACCCACATCTCAAACGCCTTCAGCATATTTTCGTCTTCCTTTCTCAAGGTCCACGTTTCTGCCCTATACAACGCCACGCTCCATATCATGCTCTTTACCAGCCTCTTTTTTACATCCTTACTAAGTTTCCCATCATCAGCACCCTTATATTATTGAACACTTCCTTTGCTAGCACTATTATCCACCTAATGTCTTTGCTACTATGCCCATTTTCTTCCAGCATGCTACCCAAGCAATGAAATTGTTCTACTCGTTTGATTACTATTTTTATGACCAGCCTCGCTAACTTTGCCCAAGAGAATCTCATTACTTTTGTTTTGTTGTGATTAATCTTAATTCCGTATTTCTCGCACTGCATTTCCAATGCATCTACTAAAGTTTGCAGTCCTTTCAATGACTGACCAACGCCTGGTCGTCTGCGAATCTAACCGACTTTATCCACTGGCCTCCTACTTTCATTCCCATATCTAGCTCATCCCATGCCTCTCTTCCCATTTCCTCAGTATAGATGTTAAAAAGTAAAGGTGACAACGGGCACCCTTGCCGTACCCCGCGACCTATAACTGCCCACCCTGATTCACCGTCAGCTACCCTTACCTGAGCCCTCTGCCCCATATATAAGTTTCGGATGAGTCTCCTATCACGCCAATCTATTCCTATTTTCCCCAGTATCTGCATTAGTTTCTCCCAGTTTACTCTGTCAAACGCCTTTTCGAAATCTACAAAGCAAGCGAAAACATCCTGATTATGCTCTATGTTTCTATCTATAAGTGTCCTCATTACCGCAATCGCATCTCTGGTTCCCCTCCCCTTCCTAAACCCAAATTGTTCATCGCCTAAATAGCACTTTGCTCTGCTATCCAACCTTCTATTTAGTATTCTAAGCAACACTTTTGCTGCGTGCGAAATTAAACTGATTGTTCTATACTCCTCGCATTCTGACGCTTTCTTCTTATTCGGGATAGGTATTAATACTGTTTTCACGAAATCCTCTGGCCATACTCCTTCCTCGTAGACCCAACGAAAAAGTTCGAAGAAGGATTGTCTCCACATACTACCTAGATTCTTCAAAAGCTCCGAAGGTAGATAATCGGTTCCCACGGCTTTTCTACCCTTCGTTTCCCTTAATGCCCTTTCTATTTCACTCTCAAGTAACTCTGGTCCGAGGTTATCCTTATCTATTGTTCCTTCATCCTCTAGATCTAGGCTAAGGGGTCTATTCTCGCTGTCATATAGCTCATCTATGTTTTATCTCCACCAATCCTGGATGTCTTCCTGTTCGATTAATATCTTCCATGTTTTGCCCTTAACCTTTGGTATCGTTTGCTCTCTCTTACCACCCGATAACATTTTCACCTTGGCGTACAAAGCACCCACTTCCCCCTCTTCCTGCAGCTTTTCCATTTCCTCACATTGTCCCTTCCACCAGTTTTCTTTTGCCCGATTGGTCACTCGCCGGAGTTTATCATTCAATTCCTTGTACTTCCTCTTGCCCACGTCGGCATTGACATTTTTCCATATCCTTCTCTCCTCCAATTTCTTAATATTTTCTTCCGTAACCCACTGCTTCTTAACCCTCCTCTTTTCCACAGTTCCTACCGTTTTCTCTGTCGTTCCTACTAAGTCTGTTTTTAAAATCCCCCATCATCTCTATTGTTCCAATCCGCTTTCCTTCACCTATGTTCTTTTCTACCAGCTCTTGGTATGCCCTCCTTTACAACCCTTTCAATGCTTCAATGTTCCACCTCTTTAGGTATGGAATATTGCAACCGAGTTTAAACTAACTTCCGGATCAGCTAGAGACTTGAAATTTTAACCATAGCTCATAATTGGATGACAATGTAATATAAGCTATCTAATATAATAATTAATTGATTGTTAATAAATTAACAATTAATTAATTAACATATTTCCTGATGTTCTAGTAGAGGCTTGTAATTTTAATCATAGCTTAGAAGTGGATGGCAATGAAATGTTAGCTACATGTTATAAAAATTAATTAATTAACTGTTACTTAATTAACAATATCACGTTTTTATTAGTTAAGTTTCCGTCATGTCTGTCTGAATGGGTGGAATATTGTAACGGAGTTTAAACTAATTTCCCGATCAGCTAGAGACTTGAAATTTTAACCATGATAATTGATCATAAAGATTAATTAATTAACAAATTTCCTGATGTGATTGGAGAGGCTCGAAACTTTAACCATTGCTCGGAACTGGATGCCAATGCATCATTTGCTATATGTTACAATAATTAATTAATTAATAACTTTCTTGATTTTCTAGCAGAGCCTTGAAACTTAAACCATAGCTCCGCACTCTCTGTGTAATATATTATTTTCAAGTATAATTAAGTAATTAATAAGGGCACAAGCTTAAGGTTGCTCAGCTTTATTGACTGGTGTTCATTGCTGACAATCTCTGTCGTCTTGGTGACACTCATACAATAGATCACAATACATAGAATACAATCTGATTGACTATATTTGATGTTGAAATGAGTTATTGTAACCAATCCAAATGATATAATTATTTGTCCGAGAAAGTGACCAATGATGTTCTCCATTCTTCACAGGCACTGAGATAAATAGAATAAAGTCGGGGAAGCTTATCATGGATCCCAAATGACAAAATTATAAATATTAACATGGCTGACAAATCATTATGGAGTTGTGCCAAACAATTTTCTATGATGCTGATACAAAATGACCACAATGTAATGACAAAAAAATCATGCAAGGAGGGCATTTTTCAATTGGAGTGCACGCCAATGTCTCTATTCCTTAATATTTCCACGATGCGCTTTGGGGTACTCCTACAGTGAGGAGAAAATGTATAGAACAGGAACCTCCATCCACTCAAAATAGTTCTATCACTACAGGAAAAAAGGCAGTACTTTGCCAACAAGTTGAAAAAACATCCAAGCACAAGCTGTGACTCCAAATCTTTCCTTTTTTTTGTGACGATCCATAATCCTGAGAACTGAATTTAGAAGCAGTCAGTAAGTTGTTTTGGAGGGAGGACGTCCACAGGTGTTTTGGTTCGCCTGGCAATCTCTCCTTGTCAGAAAGCGATCTCGCTCCGAGTGTTAACGAGAATATAACTGCGACCGGCTATGTCAAGAAAACTCCCCACTATCCCACAATGCTCGTGTGCGACTGTATGCCTCCATTGTTCGGCCAAAACTTGGAAACTTTCCAAAATAAATCGCTAAGCCATCTGTTGTGCATCAGCAATCTGATTAATATGATCCAATTACTGACTTTTCACAAACCCCAAAAATTAATAACTTGTTGTCGTGAGCTCCACTCAGTGGAACCAGTGCCATATCTTCGGCGCTGTCGTTCCCCCATTGACGAACCGCTGGGCGGTTTGGTGCGGTTGGGGCTCCGTCCATTCAGGCACTGATGTAATGCCAGAACTTCGAATGTTTCACGGTAGTTTCCTGTTTCTTTGTTATAAGCCAATGCAGCAAGCGATGGAAAATTATGATTAACAGTAAATTTCAGAAAACTGATCCAGAGAATAGAAATTACCATTGCAGGAACCCAACTGTGTGAGAACAGTACTAAGACGTACTCCTTTGAGCTCCTCTGCTCCAGCAGGGCTAAGTAGTCTCCATCACGGCTGAATGCGAATCCTGGGCTTCCCTTCTTCAGGTGGTGTACGTACTGAACAGACTCATTGGCCAGAGACCAAATTGAGAGCTGCACCTGGATAACAAGGTTAATCAGTGCTCTCAGGATTGATCGATTCATACAAAAATCACAATAAAAGCTTGGTCAAATCAAAATTCAAACTGGAACTTAAATACTGGAATTGGTAAGAGTCAACATCAGCATGCTAATGTCCAAAAATGTTTTGTTGAAATTTTTAGGGACTATTCTAGGTATGCCTGGGGTTTGATAACATTTTAATATGTATCGGCAATTGGTGTTGACATTTATAAAATTATGAAATTAAATTTCCAAGAATCTGTTTTTCTATACTATTTACTTCTTGGTTTCAATACGCCTCAGGTTTTGTTGGGTTTTGGATGGCTACTTTTGAAAATTTACTAAAAGGTATAGAGTGGATATTTTAATGATATGAGAGCATAATTTGAGAGAGGTATAATGTATGTAGCAAATGTCTTTACCATTTTTTGAGAGATAATAAATCGCATAATACATTGATAGCCAATTACCCAACTTTTCCGAAGAATCGTAATTTTGTTGCAATGGGTACTCGTTGTAGCAACTAACAGTAAAGCAAGCTTAAGTCATAGATTGCAGGGAGTTTATACATATATGCTGGTTCTTGTAGCGCTTCAAAGGAAAACATAAAATGGATTCTGTTGTTTCTCTCAGTATGGGGTTGAATAAAAGGTAAAATCACAGTTTGGTGGACGCAAGCCGTCGTTTATTGTCACAGGAACCAGTCACATATTTTACAAATGCTTTATACCCAGCATCATACCTTGACTTTCTTGTGTGTCTACACTGCAATGCAGCTTTCTTTATCAGGGTATGCCACATATGGCCAGCTTTTGCCCAATGCCTTTTCTCAGTTTCCCAACTGTATATTTAGAGAACCTTGGTTTTTAATTCACCTTGCTCTCAGATCTCCAATGTTTATCCTAATCCTTCGTTTTTGGGGCTACCAATTCTTTCATTTCTTTAACATTGCTGGATCTTAGTCTTTAAAAATATTCTGCCTGCATGTTTTTTTATCACTTGTCGTATTGGTATTATACCCGTTAGTATGCTATTGCTGTTATGCCATGCCCCTGAAAGTTAGGCAAATATGCATTTTTTACCAGGAAAATCGCCATTTTCCATAATTTGAAGCCGTTGCACGACCCCTATACGTTGCTAGATCGAGCCCAAATTTTTTCCCCTCTATTTTATACCGGATTGGAACCAAAACCTGATTAAGCAGGTCAACATTTCGAACATTGCCAATTTTGTAATCACCCTAATGGTTGCTTCGTCATTTGATAAAAGATTATCAAATGCCCCTTCATCAAAGCTTTTACTCGGCGGTAGGTAACACAAAAATACCCTTATATCACCTATCTCTGTTTTTATGTTGACGCCGATTACTTCTAAGGCATTGCTCTTAATTTCTGGTAGAACATGGGCCATCATGTTTTCCCGGATAATGATTGCGATGCCACCTGCAGTTTTCCCCCTGCTAGTGGGTCTTTCTTTCCGGAATATCTTATATCCCGGGATGGCCCAGTTATTTTCTTTTCTTAGATGTGTCTCTGACACCAGGCAGACATCTGCATTATGTTTATTGAGAACGTAATTTAAGTGCACTAAGTGCATTCACTCAGCATCTTTACCTCAGTCTGCGGCTGCAAAAGGCGTCTGACCCCAGTGGGGCATCCTCTGAAGTGATGGGGTCACGTAAAAAACACTATTGAGATAGGCCACAGAATACTATCTCAATTAAAACAAAAACCTTGAAAAAATGGACAGTTCTCAAATGATAATGAATCATGGCAACTATGGGACTCGGCCCAGAGGGCCGGGTGTCGTGCCCGGCAGCGGTGGGAGCAAGGCCCCTACGGTCTTCATCACACGAAATCCTTGCTCAGACGTAGTATCAACAGAGGAAAAGAAGATAAAGAAGAGGAACGAAACTATCAGAATAGGCACGTGGAATATTAGGACTATGCTGAGGGCGGGGAAGCTACAGAATATAAAGCTAGAAATGGAGAGGGTGGGTGTAGACATCATGGGTCTAGGTGAAGTAAGATGGAAGAATGACGGGGACTACTGGAGCGATGACTATAGAGTAATTTACAGTGGAGGGAATGAAAGTCAGCACGGGGTTGCATTCGTAATGAATAGGAATACAGGTAGAAAAGTAGTGTATGCAGAACAGGTAAGTGATAGGATAATAGTCGTGGAACTAAAGGCAGAACCAACAAATTTAGTTATAATCCAGGTTTATATGCCTACCTCTAATCACAAAGAGGAGGAGGTAGATGGGGTGTATGATCAGCTAGAGGAAATAATTGGTAGGATACCTGGGAGTAAACACTTGGTAGTATTGGAACGCGGTGGTGAGTGAAGGAAGAGATGGGCGGGAGGTGGGCGATTATGGGCTAGGAAGGAGAAAAGACCAGGGCGAGAAAGCAGTGCAGTTTTGCCGTAGAAATAACCTTGTAATTACAAATACATGATTCAGACATCATCCTTGACTTAGGTACACTTGGAAGAAGCTGGGAGACACAGATAGGTTCCAGATAAATTATATAATGGTTCGTCACATATACTGGAAGTGTTAAAAACTCGCATACTTATCCAGGAGCTGATGCAGACACAGACCACAACTTAGTAGTCATGAAATATCGGGTAAAACTGAAAAAGATAAGAAGGGGAAGGAGGGTACGAAAGTGGAATACAGAGGCATTAACTGGGGCAATGAAGAAGAAGTATCGAGAGAGGGTGGATGAGTTAATAGGTGAGGATCATGGAGTAGGATCAGCGGAAGATGAATGGGGAAGTTTGAAAAATGGAATTGTAGAAGCTGTGAAAGCAACGGTAGGTGTAGTAAGTGCAACTAAAATTAGAAAACCGTGGATCACAAAGGAGATGATAAGGGAGATGGAGGAGAGAAGGAAATTGAAGAGCGTAAACTCAGAGCTAGGTAAGAGAAAATACCGAGAATTAAATAACAGGCTTAGAAGAGAAACAAAGAAAGCAAGGGAGGAGTGGTGGAGAGAACAGATTGACTTGTTAGAGAAATATGTACCAAAAAGACGGAAGAGCAGATGCATTATTTAGGAAAGTGAAGGAACTGACGGGTGGTAATAAGGGAAGGGGAATTACAACAATAACGGACAAGACAGGAAAGGTGATCGTAGCACCGAAAGAGATCCAGGAGAGGTGGAAGGAGTATGCTGAAGAGTTGTATGGTAAAGAAATAAGGCCCAATAGGTTAGATATAGAAAGGGAAGACGATATCGAAAAAGATAGTATCGGACCAAGTATCCTAGATAGCGAAATCAAAAGAGCTATGAGACATGAAAAGGAATAAGGTGGTGGGAATAGATGACATACCTGCAGAGTTTTTAAAGAGTATGGGGAAGAACGGAAGAGGAAAACTTTTTGCGTTTATTCGTAGGATTTATGAGGATGGAGTGTGGCCGGAAGACTTTGCGAAGACTGTACTAAATCCTATACCAAAGAAGAGTAGGGCAAAAACGTTCGAAAACTATAGGACAATAAGCTTAAAATCCCACGTGGCCAAAGTAGTTCTGAGAATTCTAAACAGAAGGCAAATAAATATCTGGGTGACAATCAGTTCGGGTTTAGGAGAGGGACGGGAATGCGAGATGCTATAGCGGTGATGAGGACACTAGTAGAAAGAAACCTAGAGTATGGGCAGGATGTTTTTGCATGCTTCGTAGATTTCGATAAGGCATTTGATCGGGTGGAATGGACAAAATTAATGGAAGTGTTGAAGAAATTAGGGGCCAATTGGAGGGACAAGCGTCTGATTCGGAATTTGTATATGAACCAGACAGCACAGGTTAGGGTAGCCAATGGAGAATCGGGATGGGCCACGATAGGACTGGGAGTGGGGCAGGGGTGCCCACTATCGCCGCTGCTTTATAACGTGTTTGCAGAAGAAATGGTAAGGGAGGCATAGGGGGAGGAGGAGGTAGGAGTAAAGGTAGGAGGTGAGCTGATAAAATCAGTGAGATTTGCAGATGATCAAGCATTGGTTAGTCAGTCTGCAAAGGGGTTACAGTCAATAGTGAATGCATTAGAGGTCCAGTGTGAAAAGTAAGGGATGAAGATCAACCACATGAAAATAAAAGTAATGAGATTTTCCTGAAGTAAGAAGGCGGGGCTGAATATAAGGGTGGAAGGGCAGAAGATAGAGCAGGTCGAGCAGTTTACGTATCTGGGTAGTATTTTGGAGGCGAATGGGTTTAGTAGTAAGAACATCAGATGCAGAATTACACTCGCTAAAGAAGCATTTTCGAAGAGAAGGGAATTGATGAGGGGGGTCTGAGAAGAGACGTAAAGAAGAAGCTGGTGAAAAATTTAATTTGGAGCGTGGCGCTATATGGGTCGGAAACTTGGTCACTGTGAAGGGAGGATGTGCGTAGACTTGAGGCGTTTGAGATGTGGGTTTGGAGAAGGATGGAGAAGGTTAGCTGGATGGCGAGAAAGACGAACGAGGAGGTATTGGATATGGCTGGAGAGGAGAGGAAGCTTGTGGCAGAGGTTCGGAGAAGGCAGAAGAGATGGATGGAGGAGGTTTTCAGAGGAGAGGACATGTTGAAGAGAGTGATAGAGGGGAGAACACTGGGGAAGCGTGGAAGAGGAAGGAAGAGGATAGGAATTCTGGATGAAATAAGAGGAGGCAGAAGATATGAAGAATTGAAAAGGGATCTAATAACGGGCCATCCTTAGGAGGGAAAGCGAGACAATGTCTATGAGGTTGGGATGCAGAATGAGGACTGTCCAAGAACCTACCAATCAGCTGGTAGAATACTTGAATAATAAATAAATATAAGTGCATTTATAGAGAATTCTGGAACTGTGGACAAACAAAAAAACATGATAAAAGATAATTATGAAAATATTTTTGTGAATGCTTAAAAAAATTCTTTTTCATACTTTCAAAACATTCCATCGATGTTCCAAAACATAAAATGATATCTTCAACGCAGAAATTCGAAGCCCAAAGGTCTATAAAAGGGAAAATTGTTGGGAAACTCTGCAAACAATCTAGGATAAGGAGCACTACAGAGTAGCAATATTCGTATTCTGTCTGGGTAATATAAACACAAGTTTAAAAGAAATATTTACAAAAACAAAGACAACTGTGTTTCAGCTATTTCCTCTAGGCTCCGCTTCATATGACAAGTAAAAAAGATAGAAACAGTTTCGTGTTTATTCTAAGACAAGTGTTATTCTAAATAATTGAAAGGATTCCCCCTTCCCCTCCAATCACCCAGGGATTTCATTCCTTAAAAAACACACTACAATATGATTGAAAAGAAAAAACTTTTTTTAGTTCCACATAAAATAATTTTAATACGACCTAGGTTTCGTCATCATCAGGTCGCCCAGCGACGAAACCTAGGTCGTATTAAAATTATTTTATGTGGAACTAAACAAAGTTTTTTTCTTTTCAATCATGAAGGAGTTGCATAAATTTACGCCTCAAACCATTAACGCTACAATATGTCGTCCACACCACCAAATGCCCCCTTACACCCACCCACTCCACTTGGGATTTAATTCATTAAAATAATACGTTACAACAAAGCCCACTATACATTAATGTCCCCTTCCACTCACCCACACACTCCAGGGATTTCATTATCCAAAAAAATACTCTAAAATTGGAGTGATATTACAATCGGAGCTATTTTCTGTCCCTTAGTTAATTATTTTTGAATTACAAAATGATAAAACGCATGAAAACCCTAATGAAAAAGGATTCTGTGCAGTGTGCGAGAAACATAACGTCGCTATTCAGAATAGAACGGTCTCGAAGACTGGGCAATTTTATTTCAACCCCGACCAATGTAGAATGTTGGTTAGTGTGGTTAGGCCTAATCCTGATGCTTATGTACCATCTCAAAAGCGCCTTAATGTAAATGATATTGTAGAAGTAAGGCTGTCATCTAATCATAAACCCTTTGTTGGCACCATTGTTAAAATAAATGGCCCTACATTGCTTCAAGTTGCGACTGCTGATAGAGTTACGCGATTAAGTGTCAATCAGGTGCACTTAGCCCAGCCTGGTGCCATTGTTTCGGACAATGCATGTAATGAGGAATTGAATGGTGATACACTCATGCCCGGGATACCAGTGGGTTTACCTGCTCCCACTGTTCCTTCACCCCTGGACCCTGACACCCTTCGTGTTGCTCAGCGTTCTGCTGTTGAGCCTAGGACCCCAGCCGTGTCCGGGCGTCCTCTTGTTGACAGTGCACCAAGTCCTGTACATTCCAGCCCTGTACAACAAGTTCCCCCAACCACAATCCTCCGCCCACGGGAACTCATTACAAAGACCATTAGGTTTAAAGAGTAACTTCCATTCTGTTCATATTTGTGTTGCTTTATGTTTTGTTTTGTTGTATATTGTCAAATCTTTTGCAAATTTGATTATGTTCTCCCAAAATTTTGATGGAGGGGGGTAGTGTGGTGTTTCAGAGTTATGTTGGTAATGGGGATGTGTATGTTGGCAATGCTGAAGTGTAGATGGCAGTGTACTGTTTTTTCCAGTGGTGAAATAAAGATGGAGAACCGTACGGAGCATGCGTTATTTTGATCGCCCCTTATCCTGAAGAATCCTTTAGTGAATGAGAGCGGAGACACGACAACACTGTTTAATTATTCTCCCGTTCTTTGATTTCCGATTCCAAGTGAAAAAAATTCGACTAGACCGGGAATCGAACCATGTCACACCACCTTTCGATGTCCCGTCGAATGCTCAGACCACGGAGCTACCAAGTCATATAAGAAACACTGGAATCGGCGGGGGGTTTATATGAACCAAACACCCCCAAGAGTAGCCCATAAATGTCGCCGAGAGAGGGTGCAGGGCAGTTTCACTCACCGGCAGAGAAGGAATTACGTACACAGAAGAGGAAAGCAAAGTTTGAATCAAGCACACAACAGTGGTAAAGAAACAGAACAGGCGTTTCGGGCACGCAGAGCTCAAGAAGAAGTGAGCCATTCCGGCCATACAAACATTCATTCATTCACATAAACCGTTCACAGACGCAAATAATAAATATTTTCGTTCAAACAGAGGGTAAAAGAAAGAGGATAGGAAAAACATAAAATTGTGAAGTCCAATGGTGGTGTGAAGATGGAATGATAGCCGATTCCAAGGGAAAAAAATTCCTGGCCTAGTCGAATCTGGCCGAAAGTATCACAAATCACGATAAATAATAGGTAATCTAATACCCAGTAAGCAAAAGGGATGGGCTTATTCCAGGCAGAAATAGATAAAACCAAGGATGAGCATATCTTCCACATGATATATCCCCGACTTTCATTTTAAAAGTAATATCCTAAAGAAGTGTTAGCAGCTGTTTTTGATCCAAACAATGAGGGCGTTTACTCGGAACCGAAATTTCTATTTTATTCACGAAATCGTTAGATGGAGGCAAAAATGAATTTTAGTGAAAAAAATCTATCTTCTAACCGTAGCCATTTATTTGCTTATAAATTGAAAATTAATATGCGCAAAAGGTATTGCCCATCGAATGAGCTGACCTAAGACTTCTACGTCATCCACCTCCTCTCATTGGCTTGTGGGAGAAGGCGCGGGAAGGGAACGCTCAGCGGAGAGTCTTCAATGATGCGGTCCGCGAGCTTGGCGACTTCGTCCAGTGGTAGGCTCAGTTGGTCTTGAAGAATAGCTTGGACAGCTGCCGAAAGACGCTGCAGCCATAGCGTCCGAAGTAGATTATCCTGAACTTGGGTGGTTCCTGCTAAACGAAGATGGCGCAGGAATTGAGAGGGAGTCCGCTCGCCTAGCTCTTCCTCGGTGAGAAGTTGCCTAACCCGCTTTTCTTCTGACAGCGAGAGACGCCAAATAAGTTCCTCCTTCAGGCGTTGGTACCAACCTTCACTGGGAGGATTAATAAGAATATCCTGAACCTCCGCCGCCCATCTGGCGTCGAGATGGGAGGCCACGTGTCCATATCACGTGGCGTCTTGAGTGATGCCCGACAGAGCGAATTTACTTCCACTTGGGAAAACCATACGACAGGATTATCAGGCCAAAACGGTGGAAACTTCGGGGACATGCGGTGAACGCCTGGAGTGTGCACAGCCTGATGTTGTGCATCACGCTCTCCCGCGTCGGCGAGAGTCGCGATGAATTTTCCGCTGCAGCTCTTCGCTTTCTTGCTTGAGGAGAGTAAGCTGCCGTTGAAGCTCCTCCATGGCGTGTACAGTGAATGACGTGAAAAGGCATCTTCAATTAATGACAATGAGCAGATCACGTTGGGGTCACCACTGTGGGAGAAGGCGCCGAGAATTATACACACGGTCTTCTGGAAACTTCCTTTATTATTTCTGATACAATCCACTTGTTCATGCTCCTATCTCTCTCAGGTCTGTCCATGACCATACGTGGCATCCATATATATATGCTTCGTCGAAAGTTCTTGGCGAGGGTTCCAGAAACTTCTCCCGTCCTCTCGAAGGTTCGGCGAGGATAGCAAGGATGTCACAGCCAGACCAGGCGCTAGTTGAATGGTGCCGCAAACTTCTCCTGTCCTCTCGAAGGTTCGGCGAGGATAGCTGGGAGGACAAGGACGTCGCAGCCAGACCGGGCGCTAGTTGAATGGTGCCACAGGCTGTTTGGGGGAGTGAAGTGGGGGTGTAGTTGGGGAGGGGAGCATTTTGATTGGGTGAAGGAGCTGTGGACGAAGGGATGACGTAAGAAGTCTCACCACGCCCATTCCAGCAAAAGGGTTAAGAACATCAGTTTTTCGTCACTTATAACTCGAGAACTAGGCGATGGATTGAAAAACGGAAAAATACGGGTCTTTTTATTTTAAAATCTAAGTGGATTCGGAAATTTAAAAAAATGGTAAACATTATTACATTCAATGCGCAGAGTTATTTGGAGTATGGCGAAATCCTTTTTAGTGTTTTAACTGACTAATGCATCGCAAAATAATGATTTAGGTGATTCTTGCATAAAATATAGATACACATCTACACACAATCCACTTTTTCGTAGCTATAAACTAATTTCATTTATCAAAACAAAATTGCACGAGACGCCTGCTACCTATAATTAATGCTGTATAATTTTGATACCCACATTGTGTGTGTATTTATTACAAATTATCAGTGAGCTCATATTGAGTTCGTGAATTCTAACTTAATGGATTTTATAACAATAGTTAACTATAGTTACGGCGGATGGATAAAAAAAACCAAAAAAGGAACACTTACAGGAAAAAACACTCGAATTTTCGACCAGCAATAGTCTGGCCTTCAGGAGTAGAAAGGATCTGCGAGGAAGAATCAAGGGAATCGATTGGTTGGATACTGGGCTTGGAAAATAAGGTGAGGGAGAGGAAGGAGAGGGATGGGGGAGAGCAGTAGCAGAGAAAAAGGGAAGGGGGGAAAGGGGAAAGAATGTGTTAGTGAGCTCGATTGACTGGTACAAATAAATATACATGCCTACTTAAGGGTCTTCAGATCGAGAGGAGAAGCCGATGAAGGGAGAGAAGCAAGGACGCCTACGTAAAACCAACGGTCGAACTTATAAGGTTGCGGGTGGAGGCATGGGTGGGGACGGCCACATTCCTCCAACCAAAACTTTACAAAAATTCAGTTAGGCGTTCCCACAACTCACGTTTAGAGCCTTTACCGAGGCCAGTGGCAAAGGCCCTATCGCCTTCCATAAAGGTAAACATCACCTCCCTCTGTTGAAGGGTGACGTACCGGTTGCCTACGTTCAATCAGTGATCATTTTGTTTCATAATTACTGAGTAGATGAGAGCGATTGGCAAAATAAATTCTGCCATATGGAACAGAATAAGAGCGATAATGTCAGAAATAGCAAGCATCGATATTCATTCATAAATTTCCAGCATTCATATATTTGCTTATTCATTCACGTTTTACTTGACACAAGTTGCACAAATATCAAAATCTTAAGATTCGCCAACTCGCCAAATTCCTCCACATCCATTTCTGTCGAAATCTCGCGCCAATTTACAACAAAACAAAGACGCAACCCGTGACGATACAAAAAAAACTGAGCCAATGGCTCTCAAAATAGGGTCATTAAGTCGTTCAATGAACGATATAAGTGACAGAAGCGGAGATTTAACGTTTCCTCTATACGTCTTCTAGCATTAATGAAACAAAAATTAACATCAGTCACTTAAGGGGACGGATAGCCAAACACTTACGTTCAATATGCCAACGGTGAGAATGTGTCTGCTGTCTGGACTCCAACGAGCTATTACCAAACCAGGAGTTCCTTCGGTGATTTTGCACCGAAACGAAGGTCTTTCGATGCTAAAAACGTAGACGAATGCCCGGGGACTGTACGACGCACACATAACGAAGCTGGAGTCAGGAGCCCACTCAATATGCTATAAGAAAAGTAAATGCTCGTAAAGCTAGTTCAAGTCATGAAATATGGATAGGTACTGATAGGTACTTACAGCAATTTCTACGTCGCAATCAAAAGTGTTTACGAGAAAATTATTTTCGCAGACTAAAATTAAAAGTTTCAACTGTTGTAAGATAGCCAATAATTTCCCATCAGGGGAAAGCGAACACAAGTTATTGGTGCATTTAAAAGGCACGGGCAATTCAGACAACTCCATGATTTACTGCAGGCGGCATTTGGCGAATAACCGCTAATGACAATCAAGATTTGCTACGTATTACCACTTCGTCTAAATTCATAAAAATTCCCTTGATACACACAACTTGCACACAACCATGAATTATCCATATTCATGCACATAACAACACTCAACCGCGCGACGTGAGCCAGTTCGAATCTTCGAATCAGTTAGAATCGTTCGAATGGTTCGAATCCTCTAAAGAACGAGTCGCAGGGCTCGAAATTGGCGGCAAACATCCCATTGGCAACAACCGCGACAACACATTGAACATCTTGAACATTTTACAATCATTGGAGCACACGAGAGTATTGCTTGTCCGGCAGGTGAATTTTATGGCAGTGGTCATAAACATATACATGTTCATGGCCGTGGTCTGTCTCTGAGCATTTGGTGTACGTACCTGGCTAAAATAAGGGAAATAGTTGGATTTTAAGGTTTTTACGTTTTGCTAGGGTCAAAGTGACATACAGCTTAATTCATTTGAATATTGTGAGGACTTAAATAAGTTAAATATCGGCAATCGCCATGGAGGATGATAATCCATACTTGAAGGCGATTGAGCACAATCAAGAAGAAAAAGCGTCTGCATTAATGTAAGTGTTAATCCTATTATTTGTTTGTGGTTATCTCTGAACATTTGCATGGCAGTTGTCTCGAATTAATCACGGCTTTATTTTTAATGATCTATTGGTAGTGAAATATATAATTACGCATGTATGATATACCTCAAGCCCTGCCAAATTGTTTTGTACATGGAAATGCAGATGACACCCAACTTTATTTAACAATAGACAATGTAGACAGGAGCGATTTTGCCCTCTTAACATATGTTAAGAGGGCAAAATCCAGAAAAATCACAGGCAATATAGGCTTCTTCTCAATCCAGATAAATCACAGGCAATATTAATGAGCATTAGACAGTTACGGTTGTACCTCTTCCACAAATTTTATATACTCAAATCCCATTTTCCCACAGTAAATAACCTTAGAATACTACCTATTTTATGACAATTTAACTTCAGAGTTCTTTTCATATGTTCTCCTGCCTGGTTACCCCTGAATTATATAAATATGGCACGTGACTTCGTAACAGAGATATTTAAATTGACAGGTGCTTCAGTGTTATCAATCTTTAATTATGGTGATTCTGTATATGGACAGCACATTTTTAAAATAACTATGATAAAATTAAAATAAAAACTGCAATATGCTTGGGTACATCATCTTAGGATGGAGTTTAAGACATAGAGAACATATTACACCGATAATAACTGCTCAGCCCATCATGTAAATGGAGAATACAAGCAATTTCATATTGCCTGCCTGCTCCATAAAGTGTTAAACATTGGAGAACCAATATATCTTAGAAATGTAATGGAGCATCAAAATACGTATAACATTAATTGTCTCTCCCATTGGGCAATCTTTCTTCCAAATATTAAACATCACCGTAAGGTTAAATTTGAGTCTAGCTTCACAAGAATTGCCCCCAGAATTATTAGTTAACTCCATCACCAATGAATTAATCTACCATTTAACCAGTTCAAAAAAATTGAAAAATATATGTTATTATTATATATCCAGGAAGAGGGAGATAAATTCTAGTCCAAACAATACTGTATGCAATACTGTGACTAGTCCAAATTTTATTGAATTATTTTAACTCTGTGTATTAATTTTACTAATTTAATTATTAAGGATAACTTATAGAGATGAAAATTTCTTCTAGGGGAAGTCGGGGTAATAAGAGACAAAAAAAATTATATCAGAGGTATCAAGTGATTGATCAAATTTAAATTATTATATGTTGTTGTACTAAAAAAAAACAAAAATTCTGATAATATATTTTAAAATATTAAGCAATGTTTTCATATAAAAAAAATTATTGAGTTTTTGGCTTACCCCACTGTCTCTTATTACCCTGTCGGGGTATTAAGAGAAAGGGCTCATGCTTCCTATATTCAACTAATGAAAAATATGAGGGGGTAATAAGAGACTAGTCTAGATGATTCTAAACATTTTAATTTTTGTTTCACCAAAATACATCTACTGGTTCCCAAGATATTAATGTTCAAAAAACTACATGTAAAAGTCGGCTCGTAAAATTCGTTAAGCTTAATATTAAATAAAAGAAAAGCACTAGAACCATGGGGTTAGAGTTTTTTAAATCTACATATAGCACACATTAACATAACACATAGAAAAAAAATTAATATTGACAATACTTTTCAGGTGAAATTGGTAAAATTGGTTAAAAAAAAGTGACAAATTCGGACACAAAGAAAAAATGCCCTTTTGCGAAATACATATAAATCAACTAAATTGACACTTAAATGATGACAGATGATTATGCTAAGTGGAAATAACATACAAAAATCAGTTTAAGGCCTTAGATAGATTAAAATACCCTAAATATAATAAAATTGTCATTTAAATTGCCACTGTATCTTAGCAACGCTACATTAATTTACGTTTCAAAACAACACACCAGTCTTAGGGGAAGTATTAGGCCTAAGTCATGTTTAAAATTTAATCTACAGGCCTAGATAAGTTTCCTTGATGAATTTATTTTAAACTCCTTTTTTCATTTTTTTGTATAAAACTCTGATTTTGCATAGTTGGCTTCTGGAAATAGTGAACGGTTTCCATCCAGTTTCACTGGACCAAAAAACACATAGTTATTTGGTATTACTTCAATGTCATCATGAGCTGGCCACTCAAAGTTGTTTGAAACCTTCTTGAGAAACTTCACTTTTGATTCCCCTTCGTCAGGGAAGTCGATAACTCTTCCGATGTACCAGTCTAGGTCATAGTAAACAGCGTAGTACATTTCCAGGCGGGGGTCAATTTTCCCAATTTTCTCGGGAAGACTTTCCTCAGATGATGATGATAATTGCATAGGATTGCTTTCTCCGTCAGAATCCATGTCAAGATTCATGCTTGAATCTGAGTCGGAAGAATAGCCCTCTTTCGGTTGAAGTTTAGGTATTTTGCCCTTCCTTCCCTTTTGAAGAGGGTTTCTCGGTTTTTGCTTTGGCTGCTTCTCAGTCTTTGTCAGGCCTATGTTATTTTGTCCTCTCTTTTTAATACTTTTCTCTTCATTCTCTTTCTGGCTTCTCTCCAGCCTCTCCATGACTTTTTTGGATGTGAGAATTTCACCCTTATTTTTGGAAATCTTTTTCCGCTTTGTTACCGGTTTTGGTGCTGATTTTGAGACAGTTTCGGTCAATTTAAATCTAATGAAATTTTCAAATGAACTTGGCTCATTGTCTTTCCAATATGAGCATCCCGGTACATCTCGTGGAAGTGGTGTAGCTAAGACTTCAGTTTCAGATGGATTGGGGCCCAATGGTTCTGGTGAATCAGGATTTGATGAGTCAGAAAAGTGAACTGGAGAAAAAGTCTTCGGTTTTCAGGGTGGTGGCATAGACATCGGAGTTTCCCTGGGTGTACTGGGAGGTGTCACAGAAGTCGGAGTTGCCTGGGGTGTACTGGAAGGTGTCACAGTAATCGGGGTTTCCCTGGGTGTACTGAAAGGTGTCACAGAAATTGGAGTTAGCCTGGGTGTGACGGAAGGTGAAGTCCTCGAGCTTTGTTTTTTTAGCCTCAATGGCCTTGAATCTTTGAAGTTTTATGGGATTGTACGTATCCTCGGGAAATTTGTACGAATCTGCTGGAAACAGCCCTGTGTGTAGAAACCCAGAAACTAGAAGTCTTGGTGGAAAATGTTCCTCCCACAACACTTTGATATATTTAGAAAATTCTTCCCTTGGCAGAGGAGTACCTGGATTGGTCCGGTTCCACTGGATCATCAGCTTGTTCCATGCTGTTTTGAGTGGTTTGAAAACAGTAAGATCTAGAGGCTGCATAAAATGAGTCAAGTTCGGTGGTAGTTTGACTAAGATAACATCATTTTCAAGTGCCATTTTAATCATTTGGTAATTCACATGAAATGCAACACCATCAAAAAATAAAATTACTTTCTTGTTGCGCTGATCTTTTAGTGGAATATTCTTCAAAAAGACTTCTGTAAACCAATTTGAAAAGAGAGTCCCTTCCATCCATCCTTTTTTCTGGGCAGTGTATGCCGTCCCCGGATAATCATTTTCAGGGATCCAGGTACTCCAAACGTAAGTACCGGAAAATATGATGAAAGGTGGCATCTTTGTCCCATCTGCTGCCCCACAAGCTAGCACTGTTGTGTTTAGTTTTCCTGAGCCAGCAATGTTTTTGGATTCTCTTTTAGTGCCTTTCTTGGCAACAACTCGGACGTCTTTTGGATCATGAGCAAAAGAGGTTTCGTCACAATTAAATATAAACTTACTATCTTTTTCAGTTATTTTTTCTTCTTTGTAGAGTTTTTTTATATCCTTATAAAAATTTGCAACAACAAAGGGATCAGCACCTCTTACCCTTTGATTACTTAACTCTTCCCCTTTCCGAACCCTCAAATTTGAGTGCATTTTTAAAAACAAATTAAACCAGTCATCTGATGGTTTGTTGTCGTTCCATCTTGTTTTCAGTTTCTTGAAGTCTAGGAACTCTTTTACTAAGTTCAGAGTCTCTTGTTTTGTAAGGCCTTCACCGTGTGTAGCACATGTTTCTAAATATTTGCAAAGGGCAGTTTCGAAATTTCCTGCTTGATAGAAATTTCCTTCTATAGAAATTTCCTGCTTGCGCCCTCCTCCAAATTTGTTTTCAGGAGCTTTATAATGTTTTCCAAGAGTTGAAGCAGGCATATTAAAGTTTCTTGCCGCTGCTCTTATCGATATCCCTTTCTTCACTTCTCTAATCGCTTTCTGCATGTCTTCAGGGTCAAACTGACACCTAAGATTTTTTTTTGCATATTTTCTAGGCATCTTAAAAATTAACACTTATATTTTGTCCATTAAATTAACTGTCTGTTCACTGCCAGAAATATCTTGCAATTCAGATTTCACTTCAAAACCTGAAAAAACAAAAAAATTGACATCAGGGGTAATAAGAGACACTTGTCTCTTATTACCCCTGAAAATTTTCAAAAAGGGGTAATAAGAGACACGCTCAAAAATCACATAAAATTACATCTTGCAACAATTTAAAAAATTGCTTGGTATTCTACAACATCTTGGTCACAAAATAACATGAAACTGATTTCTAAAATTCCATCTCAAATTTTATAAGAAAATTTCATTCAGGAAAAGTCACGAATTTGTTCAGTAAGTTCAGACGTAAGATATTTTTCAAAGTTTAGGAACAAAAATGTTCATCTGTATTATTGGGTAAATAAGTATATATTTAAAGGTTTTTTTTAGCCTTGTCTCTTATTACCCCTGTCTCTTATTACCCCTGTCTTTTATTACCCCGGCTTCCCCTGATGGCAGAATTTAAGTATGAAATGGGACATTTTATCTGCTAAACCTTTTGTTGTATAAACATTTGTATTGTGATATTTAACTACTTGTTCTATGATGCACAATTTTATTTGTTTAGCTCTTTTAAAATATTTATATTGTAATATTGTTTGGAATCAGCTCTAGTGTACGTATATTTTCTGAGGTAGAAGTGTAAAATATCCACGAAACAAAAGCAGACAAATATTTTTGCAATATTTTCCCAATCTACATTTAGGATGCTTCCTTATTGCAGGGCATACATTATTCTAACCATGCTTACAGAGACGACTATTAAATACTTTTCAGGAATTAATAGAAATTCAAATTATTCCTTTAAACTAAAAGCTTGTTTTTTCAAGCGTTTTGGAATAAAATTCTTTCCTTTATTTGTCAGGAAATTGTGAATCCAATGTGAGATCGTTGTGATGGTAGCAGCATAAAATTTCAAGATTTTCAGAAAAGATTTCAGTTATTGTTATTTAAAGCTGCATCCTGTTCTAATGAATTCCTTTTTATTTTGGGTTTCTGCTTCTATCACTTGTGATCAGGAAATTTCATATCCGTTTGGTGGCATGGTCTTCTACACATGTCATTAGGAATATCTTTTGCTGTAGGTTGTTGTTGACATCTTCCTCGGTTAGCTGTTGGTCTTCATCAGCAGGTAGTTTACACTATTCATGTTCTGATTTTTCATCACTGATATTAAGAATCAGGATCTTCTTTTTAAAGTTAAGAATGGTTTTGCTGACTTGTTAACATTAAAAAACTTGTAATGCACCTCCTTCAGTTCACTTCACCACAAGCAGGCACGTAGCCAGAGGGGGGGGGGGCTTTAGGGGCTTCAGCCCCCCCCTCCCGAAATTTTTTCCTGGTGCTAAGACTGCTTTTCCCCAAGGAAACCACTAGCCAAGGGGCTCTCATGCTCTGAGCCCCCCCCCCCCACGCGAAGCAAATCTCGGGCTACTTGCCTGACCAAAAGGACAACTTTCTGGATTACTTATTACATAAAACACCCTAAGAAATATGAGGGTGACTTGAGTGATTTAGTGAAAATACAATGAGGTTATCTTGATATAAAGTGGCATTTGTGTATACGCTGGTTACTTCTGCCAATTACTTAATTTGGATTACACATTCTGAAACTTACAAGCAACAATGTGGCAATTTTCATCCCGTAGCTTCAATTTTGTATCCCACTGTACAGGAAATCCTCATCTTATCCTGGAAATTTCTATTCTATGATAGAGTAAATTCATTCCTATGGACTTAATGATGCTTAATGGTGGTAGAGAGACTGAGATACCCCATGGGGAGAATGTAACATTATAATGTTATTTTAAAAATGTATACAACAGCTAGAGTTTCTAACAGATATTCTTAGCCAAAAGTGTCCTGTTTTTAAAGTGAAATGCAAAGTTAGTCAATGGACACTGGAAGGCAGTGTAAAGAACCTGGTTCCTTTGAAAAGACTTGCCCAATCCATATGGTCTCCTGCCCTTAAAATTATAAGAGGATATACACTGTCCAAGGTAATAGCCCAGTTGACAGAAATGTGGCAAATCAGTAAACACGTCTATTTGGGGAAGGAAATCTTGTGACCAAAGAATACATGATGGTGGCCTTTGTTTGAATCACACGATCGTGAAAAAATTGTCTACTTTTGTTTTAAGATTTAACGCTTTCCCGGCGAATTGCAGTGATGAACTCTTCTGGGGCTCTACACCGGGTGAGTGATTTAAATGTTGCCGAAGTTTCGGGTAGCGACTCGTTACCCATCTTCAAGGCAAATGAAATCATATATATATACATTTGCCTTGAAGATGGGTAACGAGTCGCTACCCGAAACGTCGGCAACATTTAAATCACTCACCCGGTGTAGAGCCCGAGAAGAGTTCATCACTACTTTTGTTTTCTCTCTCAGCCAAATCAGTATATTTAAACTTCCTTATTATCCTCAGTAGACTATGAATTGGCAGCTTTTGATGGATTTTTGATAAATTCAGTTGTTGAAAGCAAATTTATTTGGAAACCCTTTCTGATAGAGGAATGTCTCCCTCAAATACCAACATCATATTATGCTAATTATTATTTAACACTATGTTGCTGTCAAACAAACTAATGTATTCAAGTCAGCTAAAAAATTGCTGAAGATTTTAGATTTTGACTTTTTCTAGATGAGTACATTTAACTTTAAAATCGTTGGTATTTTAGAATACTTAGATCTCAATGGCATTGGTGAATTCTGAAATTTTGACATGGTGTGTATGTATGGTTCTCTTCTGGCTGAAAAATAGTAGATCTAGTTGAGAATTAACTCTAGGAATTTACATTATGTCTGCAAAAGCAGGTGGTAGGTAGTTTAATGGACAGGGCTAGTGTTATGAGAAAAGTTGGTGGTGTAGGTGATATTGAACATCAACTTTGTTTAGGCTCTATTTAGCTATCTATGATGTTCAGTACAAAAAGAAACTTCTCCTAAGTCCTGGGACAGTAACTTCAGTCATTTAGGAGGTAGGAAGAAAATGCTTAGGAAGATGACGTTTTCTTAGCTGCTGTAGAACATTCTAATTTCCTTGCAAACAAAACTGAAAATTTTGAATTTACCGATGACTTTGAGATTGATGTGTGTATTGTCAGCATGGGTGGTCTGGCATCATTGGGGGCCCTCTGCCGGAAAAAAATTTGGGATCCCTTATTTTTCTGGTGAATGGAACTGGAGCCCTTGAGTTACTGGGGGTCTTGGGGTTACCACCCATGTGAAAGGGGGTTCTGGGAAAACATTTGAAATATTAACCCCTGTAAATCACATTTCACGCTATTCTGGAATTCGAAGTTTACTGATAAGTTTATTACAGATAAATTTTTTAAATTACAGATAAATTTGATTCAAAATAGTTATTACAGATACATTAAAAGTTAAGTTTTTAACTAAGAACTTACCTTTCTTAGCAAAAAAAATCATTTTTCTTAAAATTAATAACTTTTTAGAACTGAAAACATTCTTTTGAGTTTGTTTTATAACTTAAAGTAGAAATTTTCAGGAAACTTTGATGACATGTTTATTTTTTATATCCCGGAGACTCCTAAAAATCTTTAAAACCATGATTATCCATGAACATTAAGTAGAATGGGTACAAAGAATTCTACTGTTAGATTTAATAATTATGCATATTTATTCTGTGAACTTGAGTGTAGTACATAGGTTTTGTAACACGTAGTATGTACTATAACGAAAACAACAGAAATATAAATAATTCAAGAATAAAAGAAATTTGAAGTACACAATCACATATTTAGCATCCAATTATGCTGAATTTAATATCAGGAATAGCTGAAGGTTTGTCAAGGGCTAATTGGAAGCCTTTAGATTAGGGAAACCTTGGAATGAACCTCAATCAGGATGATTGGCCTTGGGTCAGAATCGAACCCTGGCCTCCTGAGTTGAGGTAATCAGAAAAGAATAGATTTAGACCTTAATCAAAAAACACCAAGAAAGTAGGTTTACCAGGATGCATTAAGTTTCTTGAGTGGGCCTATGCATATGTCTTTTTTCTGTAAATGTACATGTTTGACACTCTTTTATATGTGCACCTATCTAAAAGCCTCATCCAAATTCATAAATGAAATATGTTTGTGTTCAGATAACTAAACCTTAGCTATTGGTAGCAAGAGCATGAAGAAAATTATTGGTGAGTGGAGCTACCGTATATATGGACTTACCTACTGGATTTTAACTTTTAAAAGTGTACTTTTCTTTAGTGTTCTTTATTTTCCTATGGCCTAATATTCATCAGATTTTACATCATTGAGTTTAAGTGTATGGTTCATATGTAGCAACTTTTTCAATATTTCGACTTTAAGCCAGTACCTTATTGGGCTCTGTACATGTGACCAATTACTGAACACTCCAGTCATGTCGAAGATGCAGGGATATTCAACAATTTTGCTAGGTTGCGTAAACCTGAATATTTGTGTTTAACAAGCTCGCAAAAGGTTGACTGGCTTCTAACGTCCTTTTTTCTCTGCACATGGAAAACTGTCTTTACTTGTACAGTTGAATTTTGGAAGGCCTTCTAGCCCATCTCAATTAAGTTGGTCGAGCAGGAACTCCTCCATCTGCAAGTAAAAGTTTTAGCACTTTGCATGTACTTCTAATAAGATTATAGATATGAGTTACAACAATTTACAGGCTAAATATACTATATTATATATAATCCTCATCATGCTGTTCTGAACTCAATCTCTTCCTTTTATAAATAGAGCTCAAGAAGTTTGGAGCTACATATCCTTTATCTTTTCTTCAAGTTACAAGAATCCTTCTTTTAATTTCAATTGAAGTCACTCCTCCGTTGCATCAACAATACTGAATTTTGTCTGTTGACAGGTTGCTGATTGAAGTGAAGACAGAGTCTAATAGCTTGATGCCGTCATCAACTTGTTTCATGAAATTGTCATCAAATATCAACTGTAGAGCTGCAGGTTCAATAGTTATTCCTTGGCCAACTGCTTTCTTCTTTGCTGGTAAATTCTTCTTGAGACAGAGAAAGGCATCTCAATTGGTAACCAATGCATATCACAAGCTGCTGCGATGCTATGCGATGGCCGCCAAATGCTGGAAGATGAAATTCTTGATTAGCTGAAGTGAAAGCTTTTCACAGCATTTTCTCTTGATGCCACTGTAGCTGAAACTAAATCTTTGCCCAAAATGATTGGTAGTGTGCAAATTGCACATAATATGCCACAGGTCTATTATTTCGCCCATTTTTCTTGTGAAACGAAACTGGAAATACTCTTTAAAGCATTGTTTTACAGGCAATTGTTTATGCATGATATATGTACAATTCAGAACTATGCTCAGACAATGCTGCCAACGTATCCATGTCCGTCGTATGGATTTCTCCTATGCCAGAGACCCACCAATTACACAAAACAAAATAAGTGAACAATGAAATGAGTTAGGGTTTATTTTACTCATTTGGTTGTGGAACTTGAAGACAACCCATTAGGCTTGAGATGGTAGCCAAGGGGCATACTCCTGCATTCCTTACCTTGCAAATATGAATCCTCTGTGAAGTTTTGAATCAGTGAAACAGCCATATGGGATGAAAGTTTTCTCTCCTTGTGTTTGGAATTTTTGGTTCTTAGCTCGGCATATCCTTTTTGGTATATATATTTGCCTTTAGAGTTTTTTACTATAATAGTATTTCTCATATTTCTTCTGATACATAATTCTGTCTTTCTTACAGCCCCTTAAAAAACATCCTACACAAGGAAGTGCTGGCTGAACTTGCACTGATTGACAACAACAATGTGAAAGAGAAGAAAGTAAAGTAAGTGACCATTCACCATTTCAAACTAATCATTATCAGTTAAATTGGAGCATAAGCTAGGTGGGTGGAAAAGGTAAGGTGGCCTCAAGCAGGCCTCATAAATTGATAAACATCCCTGTATCTTTTTCACAAGGTAAGGTGGCCTCAAGCGCCGGCAAGCGAAAGTCATGATGTCATGCCAGACCCTGGAGGGTAGTAGTTGAGATGGTGTTAAGGGTTAGCATGCAAGTGGAAACAGCATTATTTAGGCATTATGTTTAACTCACTGGTGATATCATCTTAAAATGTATTTCTTGTTTTCATGAGGTAACTTTTTCCTTGCACAAAGATATAGGAAGTGCTCGTTGCTATACGTTGATGTGACATCTTAAAATGTATTTCTTATAGTGCTTTTCAAAATGCATTGCAGCATGTCCTAGCAACTCTCGGAAAGCAAAAAAGATCGGAAATCAGATATTATGCCATTCATCCCAATGGCACACCTCTCTTGTTTTAGTTGCAAAATGCATTCTTCCAACTACTATTTACAACAAAAGATACCATGTAGAGTACTGAAATTGAGTATAAAAAGTCTTGTTAATAGTCGTATCGTTTTGATTGAGCTGGAAAATATTGGTTACATTGTGCGTCAAAATTATTCGAAAATCATGGTAAAGAGAAGTCATTGGTTGTGTCCACATTACAATGATTTAAAAATGTAAATATTACTTCAAGAATGAATCACATGCTTCCCTTTAAGACGAAAATAACAACAATCTTGAAAAATTCTTCAAATTAGAGAGACTAGGATATTTTTTATCCCGTGGGTCGAAAATGACCCAGTGGGCATATATGAGTTAATGCATGTGCTGAGATAATAAATGTGCTTGTTTGATTAGAAAGATTTTTGTGATGATTCTTTCGTTTGGTGGCCGGGCACAACGAACAAGGTAAAAGTGAGAGTTATCGAAGTGAAAGAGCAATCAGAGGGCGATAGGTGTGACTTTACATTTTGGTTTGGGCACAAAAACTCAAGTAGATTGAGACTATGGGAGACTTGAGGAAGAGAATGTGCAAAGCAAATTCACGAAATGTCAGGAGTAATGAAGAGGTTATTAGAATTAAAGAAGGTAGAATTGCAGGAACAGCTATGGGAACGTGGGATAGTGACACAAGTTGCAAACTTTGAATTACAGGAGATATTAAAGTTGGCTTCTCCAAATTTCAGACAGAAACAGTAGATTAACAGTTTGCTTGCAAATAATAAAATGACGTCCCAATTAGAGTGAAAATGTATGACAACGTTATGTACTTCTGCCTCAACAAAGAAAAACAACCGCTTTAAAAATGTTAATTGGGTTTTTTTTTAGATCACATGATAAATTTTAGTCAAATTAATGCAAATTTATAAAATTTCCTCCCTACTGTTTGAGAAAAAACATTGAATTCCTATTGCCGCATTTCCTACTATGTAACTTCATAGCTTAGTCTGCAAGTAGTGATCCCATAGACTGCCCCTGCAGTAAAACTAAGTGCCTTATGTGGGGGGAAACCCTTTGAATGACCACCCCGACAACCACTGGCTGTAGTGCTGAGTTTGGCATTGCCACTGTCACTTTAAGTTTGGAAAACCAAATATCTCGCACTTATTATCCAAATGCAACATGGTTTTCACTAAAAAACGAATTCGATGCTTGCTGAACATTTCACTTGCTGCTTGATCCATGTTGTCTCTTGTAGGAAACAATGTTTTCATGGGGTGACTTTTTCCTTGCATGAAGATATAGGAAGTGCTCGTTTCTAGACGTTGATGTGATTTTCTCCTTTATCAATTATCAAAGTGATCTATGTATGTATGTATATACATACATAGATCACTTTGATAATTGATACAGTTGCTACAGGTCAGTAAAGTCAGGGAAAGTCAGGAAATTTAAAACTGGTAAGTAAAATCAGGGAAAAGACAGGAAATCAGGGAAATTCGACGCGGAGTCTGTAAATTTGAAAATACTGTCGGCCAATGCACTGTATTTACTCATATATTGCAACAAAAATGTTGCTGGCTGCCAGCTGCGCCGCATGAGTTCCTCTTTCTGCCACTCAATGCTCTCAACAAGAGCCAGCGCTACTTGTGTGACTGCCAATGAGTCTACATACAATCCCTGATGAATTCTGTGAAAGAGGCATTGAATAAGGTTACCAGTGTGCCAAGGAAGGAAATGTTAAAATTTAAAGAAGAATGTGTAGCTTTTGTGAAGGCAGTGACTGCCAAGCTTTTAGAGAAGTCCCCGCTAAAATACAAACTGAAAGGCGATTACTTTTTGTGATCCCGACGTGATTGCTAAGTTCACAGACACAGCTAATGGTCGTATCTGTATTTGCCTTAGTTTGCTCCAGAGGAATAATTGGATCTCAGCTGAAGCTTGTGGCAAGATTGTTTATTGACAAGTAGGATTATGTCCGTGGTGTTACCCGTGTAGATCACGATTGGCACAATGTACAAAAAAGTCAGATTTGTTCCGATTTGTTGGTTGCTTTTATCCACATGATTTTGGTAATCAGCCATGGCAATGCATTTGTTGAGTGTGGATTTTCAATTAACCGAGAAATTGTTGTTGAATATCAATTGGGTGTATCACTAGGTGTCCAGAGGCAGGTATATGATGCTGTCAACCTCGCAGGTGGTATTGTGAATATTATTATGGATAATAAAATGATCTACAGGGTACGTAGTGCACATTGAATACAAAGAGACACTCAAGCAGAGGTCGGAAAACGACAAGGAAAAGAAAAGATGCTATTAGAATTGGATGTGAATCCAGGGAATTGAAGGCTAAAAGAGCAAAGCTGATGCTAGAAGCACAACTGAACTGTGTAGCCATAGATGAAAGGCTAAAATCTTTGACAGGCTTTGGTAAAAGAATTTTTTAACGTTAATTCATTTTATTAGACTGACGTAAGCCATGCTATGATTTTTGGCAGTCCTATAGGACATTTTATTCTGATTAAGGTAAATTAAATGTAAACTCCTTTACTTTGAAGAAATTGTTCCTGAATTTTTATTTATAAGATAATAATAAATACTCTCCTTGTCATACATTTTTGTCAATATTTTTCCCTTTCTAATGTAGAATTGCAGACTTTGGCTTTTTGTTGCATTTCCAAAAGTCAGTAAAAATGTAAATGTTGGTCAGGAAAAAGTAAAGAAATTAGAAAACCTACATCTTGTAGCAACCCTGAATGGTTACTTCCTAAAAGTTTTGAAGAGTTAAAGAAACTGTCTTCCCCCTAAAAATGTTAATAAATGTAGAAATGTATTGATTTAAATTCCAAACTAATTCATAATGAAGCATGAGTAAGTTAAGGGTGTCAGATATATGAAGTTATCGTCCTTAAAATACTTAAGACAGCAATTTTTGTCTCATTGTCCTAGAGTTAACCATAGCTGAGAAAAAGGAGTTAGCACCAATGCTTGCAAATGCAGAAAATGCTCTGAATCGAGATGGAAAAATGGCTGTAAAATTGGAACCAGAAAAAATAAATGTGGTTTTAAAACTGTCAAGATATAAGTATATCAGCTTTCAATATATAAAATGTTTCTAAATTGGTCGAGTATCCATTAATTGTTTTTTGGACCACTTGATGTGGAATGACCCTATACATATGTATCTAGAAAGTGTCTAATATCTTAGCATATGAATATGACAATGACTTGTCAGAAAGTGACTAGTGAATACCATTACTACATGTTCCGTGGGTGTGTTTTGAATGGTTTAATCATTTGAGGTTCATTGTTTTATTTGGCTGTAATATTGGTACTCAACCAAATGATTCTAACTGGACTCTATTCATAATCTATAGGCCCAAGAAGCAGAATGCAAAAGCAGAATCTTCACCTTATCAGATGCGGTTGCGCAAGAAGGTGAATGGGGGCATTGATAATGTTCACCCTTTTCGGCGAATTTCACCTCGGATCGCCAAGCAGGAGAGAAAGTCACTGGAAGAGGAGTCCTTAGCTGACCAGACAATGGTAGCCAGCATAGAAGGGAAGTGCCCGAGGAAACCTGAGGGTGAGTGTGTGGTTCTCTGATGGCCCAGTGTGACAGCTACCTAAACTTGTCATCAGATCACCTGTGTAATCCAAATTTCCTTGTTCCTTTCATTTCTTTTGGTCTTATGACTTGTTGTTACCTTCAATGCTTTCGGTCATTTGAATTCTTTCGGTCCTTAGGTTCATTACAGTTCCCCTCATTCTTTTGATTCTTGTGATTATTCGAAGTTTCTTGGATTCCTTTTGTTTATTCAAATCCCCTCATTCCTTCTTTTGCTTTCATTCATTCAAATTGTCACACTGGGTTCGAAAGAGGGTGTGGAGTCAGGTTGACAACTGTTCAGGTGTCGGTCGGGCGCTGGATGCCGAGGGTGCAGAGGTTGACGTTGGGTGCAGGGTGCTTTAGGGGGTCGGAATAAGAAGTGTTTCAAGTTTTTGTTTTTATTTCCTTCAAAATACTGTAAGCCGGATAAGCGATAGGGAAAGGTCAGGGGAAAAGCTCGGGTGGGGCGTGATGACTTCCGCGATGGTGTCCCGGCGGCTGGTCCTTGGTCCTCCCTCTGGACCGCTGCTGGTGTTGACGGACTGGGAGCTGTGGTATCAGTGGCATGTATTCTGAGTCGACGTGCGCCTCTGCAGCGGTAAGGCGGGAAGGTAGTCGTGGGACTCTCCCCTGGACTAGGTGCGAGAGCGGAAGCTGATGGCTTGCTTCGGTGTTCCAACCTTAATAACCTTTTATTTAAATTTATCCTTAGATTTAACCTTAGAACACCTTAAATTTGACTATCAATTCTTAAGCAATTGTTTGCAGAATATGAAAATGTATCAGTACTTCAATCAATAAGTTCGTTTAGACTCATGCAACCCATTTTATGACAAATAATCTGACACTTGAACAATTTTTTTCTAACATGAATTAGAAATTAAGAGTTCAAAAAATTGTCGCAAAGTTTTTAGCTAATTTATTTCTAACATGAATTAGAAATTAAGAGTTCAAAAAATTGTCGCAAAGTTTTTAGCTAATTTATTTCAGAAAAAAAATTATTATTTCAAAAAATTGTCACCTAGTTTATGGCTGGTTTATTTTAGAATTGAATAAGACTTCATGTTCATATTCACTGATCATGTCAAAGATTGTTTCCAAGTTCAAGTACATAGAAAGCAAGCCAGTCTTAGGAAAAGGGAACTTGTGCAAGTAAAAAGAAGGGAGAATTTTAAATACCCGTTTATTTACAGTTTCTGTAGGCTTGGAATAAAATCGATTGAATTTTTACTGCTTTTTATAAAATTGTATGTAAAAGTTGCTACCTTGCTTTGAAAATGCTTTCAAGTGTTCCAATCTGCACAATCTAGAAAATCCCACTGTTTCAATTTTCTATGAATTTCCGGTGTTAAGAATTATTACATATCTTTATATTTTCAATTATTTTTCTCATTTATGAGTTGTATATGCAGTGTGACTTTTGATATGTTTTCTTAGAAATTGTGTCCTTTTAATTGTGTGTGTGATTATATATGAAAACTATATATATAATTCATTCTGTAAATAATTCTTTATTTTCTGATGTGATCTCATATGTTAATATAATAATGTTGTTTTGCCATCAGTAAAACAACATCATTTTGACCCCCTCTGGCATTCTAGTTTTAAGGACCTATCAAATGGGACAATCCCGAAGTCTGTGGTGTTACAACCAGCGACCCAACAACCCCCTGAATCGTGGGGGGGGGGCAAACTTGAAAAATCTGTTTTCGCTAGCTAAGCGGGGGTGGGGGAGATTTTAAAATCGGACAGTGTGTGTCCGTGTGTCCATTAAAAAGTGAGCCACAACCTCTGATTTCTGGGGGGGGGGGCTGCTAGCCCCCCCCCCATCATCGTGCTTTGGGGGGCAATGCCCCCCCCCCCCCCCTCCCCTCCTACCCTATGGCCTCTCCCAAGCAAAATAACATTAGCTGCTTCATAGAAGAACATTGAGTATGTATATTGAACCTGCGACACCCTGTCTCCAGATAATCGGACCTGTCTAGAGTATCTTTGCATTTGCTCAGCTGGGTGCCAACCCGTAGAGGGAACTTTGGAAGATGCAAAAAAAACAGTGTTTCTTGCTTGTGTTGCATATCATAAAGTGTCGTCTGTGTCAAAAATAAAAATGTGTGGGGCACAACTGCCTGTTGACGTAATGCGTGAATGTTTTACATTAAGCATGGACTATGTGGAAAATTTGAAGAAATTCGATTTTTTTTACCACTCTAATATGTCAGGCTGATCCTCACATAATTCCGGTGGTTAACCATGATGAAACTATCGTTACATGCCTTATGGATAAGATGCTGCGTGCAATGAGTCCTTTTCTCTCTGTAAAGTGTGCATTTCCTGTGGAAGGCTGGCATGATGTTTGGACATTTGCTTGATTTCACATGTGGTTTTTCAGGGCCTCTGAGGCTGCAGGACATAGTGGAGTATGTGGACAAGGAGAAGTGGGAGCAGCATGTGAGGGAAGTGGCTCGATACCCCCCTCCCAACATCCCAAGCCACCCATACTCCTCCTCCCCCAACAACCACAGGGGGGGACGTGAGGCAGGCAGGTGGTGGGCCGAGACCAAGGAAAGCAAGCTGTGGCAGTATCCAAAGAAGGGCTCTGAGAGCCTGGACAGGTGGGTGGCACTCAACTGCCCCATTGTGACCTTTGCCCCCCCTGAGTTAGCTTCCTTTAACTTAATTGTGTGAATTTCTGGTTGTGACATAAGTTACCCGGCATTAAAAATTCTCTCCCACAATTTTGTACCCACCTTTAAAAGTCTTTGCAGATTTTTTTGACATATCTCCAAGGTTATTGTCACTTTGTAAGGTGACAAAATTTCATGAATTGAGGTCCTGTGAAATTTACTTCAAAATTTTAGACCTTTCTGTTTTACCACTGCCTTTGGGTCATTTATGCAACCAACATCGGGAACCATTAAACTCAGCCATTCACAAAATCAGTTACTCATGGGCAGATGCATTTGTTTGAGGCACAATGTGCCTCTCCTATATATCTTGTGCTTCAAAGGATATCATTCAGTAGCCAAATCATGTTTCTTCCGTCCATTGTTTTACAATAAGAGACAGGAGTGCCTCTTAACACTAAGACCGCTGGTATTTGCGAACCCCCTAAAACCACTGCTGGGACAAAAATGTCCCATTGGTATTTTGACATTTCCTTGGTCTGTGAATTGTCTTATTTCTTCAGGAAAGGTTATATTTATTGGAAGAAAGTTTTCAATTGAAGGTTAAATTATTTTATTTTATCATCATGCACACACACCTAATTATTTGTTTTAATTTTTTTGTAGTATGACCTGAATTTGAACTTGAAATCTTGCACATAGTATCTTATTTCTAAAATATTCAGTGTATATTTATGTAAATAACATATGAAAGAAAATATTTTTTCACTTCAATCTAGATCAAGCAATTAACAAAGCTTTTACCAAAAAGTCAGTAGAATGTACCTATTACAGGTTCGGAAGTGCATTGCAATTAATACTGATGAAACCATACCTTTGAATGTAAATATGTATATTGATTTCTTTTACAAAAGACATTACATATATGTATAATAAATATATGTATAATTACATTCTGGGAAGGTAATTATGCCCCATGTAGGTACTTATATATCTTCATTATTATATTGAGGATGTCAAGAAGGTAAAATATAACAATTTGTGGCAACACATTTCTTGCACTCAGGTTAAGAGCATGATACACAATTATGAGAACTTTTTCCTATTTTACAAGAGTTGAGTTGAGTGGATATGCAGACCATTGTCTTTCAAAAGATCCACATTACCGGATAATACACTGACCTAAGTTTCTACATACTCCTTGGTCTGCTCCTCTGATTGTGAGAGTTTCGGAAGAAAATCTCTCCTTGTAACTGTCATTTGTAACTTCTTTATATATTATCCATTACTTCCACTATCTTTCACTTTGTACTTGCAAGCCATCTGGTCAACAGTGTGTACACCAACATCGTTTCATGATTAGGGTTCGCACAAGCCTGGAAAACCTGGAAAGTCCTGGAAATTTTTGGCTGGTTTTGGAAAAATTGGTGTTCTCGTTTCGTCTGCCAGCCGTAGGGTACGATCCCCACTCACTTGTCGTTCGTTCTTTCCATGCACTGGCATCCACCGCTGCTGCCGCACTGCTCATGGCGGTGGGCTAGGGTGGAGTTGGAGGAGAGGTCCTCTCGCCAACAAGTGTGGTAGTGGCGGTGAAGGCATGTGAGGACCGACGCACAGTGGTCTAAAATCGCTAAAAGATGCACAAAACTCAATTATTGAACAATATTAATGGAATTAAGTATTTTCGAGGTCGCTGAATTGGAAAATGACATAATTTTCACTAAAAACAAAATGGCGGTTGTACTCAGAAAAACATTGATTAACAACGAGAATATTTTATACTTTTTAAGAAAAATCTGTTAAAATACTTTTACTGTCTAATATACTCACGTAAATCATAGTATACCTTCGTTCCAACGCGGTATGTAGTGGAATTAACTTATTCTCCAGATCTTTGATGTCGTTGATGATTTCGAGTGTAGTTACAATATTTTCATAGGGAGATGATGGTCGAGGATTCTTCCATACAATTTTTTGTATATTAGTTGCTGGATTTACAGCTGTCAATAGCAATGAAACTAAAGATGTGAAAAAAATATTTGAATCCGTTTTAACCTTTACATCAGAAAATTTCTGATTGTATTTTCATAGGGATATTGAATTTTTGTTGGTCGACAAAACAAGGAGATGATGGTCGGGGATTCTTCCATACAATTTTTTGTATATTAGTTGCTGGATTTACAGCTGTCAATAGCAATGAAACTAAAGATGTGAAAAAAATATTTGAATCCGTTTTAACGTTTACATCAGAAAATTTCTGACTGTATTCACTGCGAAAATCACTGTATTCACATAAACATGCGAAAAACTAGGAGAACAGTGAAGCGGTTGTCTTCTTAATCTCGTCACGGCCAAAATATTTGATTGGTGGACTTCATTATTTTTTTACGAAGAGAAAGACATGTCCGCATTACAAATATTCTTTTAAAATTTTATTTTACCCATTCTTTGATTTTTGAAATGGCGGAAAGCTAGATTTCAACTTCCGAGGTGTGGAAAAGTAAATGAATATCGAAATTACGTATGCTTTATATAAAAAATATTGAAAAACTTCTCATGTAAGGAAATTTTTGTATTCTTCCTCTTACTTAAAATAAACGACAAAGAAGAAAATCGCCCCGCTGCAATGCACAATACCATTTTGCTCAGTTGGCAATGGTGAAACTCCTGGCCGCTCGTGACTTAAATCTCATTGCCAAGACCCCTCTAGTGAGACCTCTGTCCGGCACTGATTGGACAAGGAAAGGGAAAGGCTCTAGGTGTTTTAAATTCTTTTAACTTTATGTGGATGGATTTATATTGAATATTTCGCAATTAGATATTTAATTCAGTCTCAGAAATTACACACTTTAATTCAGCTCGTGACAACAATACAATCCATAGAATCAATATATTTCTAACATCATTTCTACAGGAAACGATCACAGCATGCAGTTGTCTCCCCCGGCGATTGCTCTCTCTTTGCTGTTGTTTTGTGTCGTCTTCACCTGTTTGGGCATCCTCTCTCGTCTGTTATCACGTCCACCTTTCAAAGTTATACATTCTTTCTTCCCAAGGTGGCGTTCTTCCCCAAATACGTCCTCTCTGTCCTTCGCGAGCCAACAACAACCAATACTCACCATAACTACCTACGTTTTCTTACATATTGTTGGTCTCAATTATTTTGGTGGGTGTACTGCCAACCTAATGGTGTCTAACCAATGGGGGTACCGATGGTATCGTTACAGATAAATGGTTAAATAAAATTTTACCAGTTCTCTTTAGATGATGTCATTGAGATAGAATGCCTTAGATCATTCCACATATTTTTTATGCATTTGCAGGCATCTTCTAACAGTGAGTCACTTGTAGTTTTAGAGGGCTTTGTGAAAATAGTAGTCTCCCAATTTATGATGTTGATCTGTATCATAGATGACCTCACTCAAAGTTTTCCATTGCTTTGCTTACATTGTCTATTTTGTCATATGCTTTTAGGTTTAAGGAGCGAGTGGGCAAGCTGTCCATGTGGTGTGGATGCGTGGCTCGCTTACTCACGGAGAGGATTACGTCGATTGCGGTGCACCCCTCAAAGGAAAGGCTGGTCATTGCTGCTGGCGGCAAGAAGGGATCCCTTGGTTAGTACACATTTCCATTGTTGGGTGTTGGACTGGTGTGTGTATGGAAGTATGAATTATTTAAATAATGAATGCATTAACCCTTCATCCCGGAGCCTTATGATACAGATTTCTTCACACGGAAATTCTTCCTCTGTAACTGGTATCGTGAGCATTTCACTAAACGTCTCGGAATGAAACACGCTCATGATGAGGAGTTGCACAATTCTGGTTTTTGTTCATGTAGGGAAAAAAGTTATCAGGATGATAGGGGCCCTTTGCTAGGACACAGGGGCTGTGGTAATCTTGACCCTGGTGGGCACAACATTGTCAGTCCCACCTATGGCATTTGCCCATGGTCAGCTATTAGTTTACACAGTGGATTAACTAGAAACTATTCGTTGAGTACTCGGAAAATATAGGCTATAAATGAATTTCTTATGTTTCACTGTTAGGTTACAAAGTTTTCATGGAAGACTATGGTAATTATCAACAAAGTTCTTTTTTAAAGGATACTCACAACAACTCTTTTTATGATAACTTTAGTTTTCACTTTGAACTTTTTTGAATGCTTAGCGGAATACCGTATAAACTCGTGTAAGAGGCGCACCTTTTTTCCCAGAAATCGCCGCCGAAAATGAGGGTGTGCCTCTTACACGAATCTGTCCCTTGCAAAATTCCGTCACCGGAGTTTGAAGGCTAATATCTCAGAGATGGCTCAATCGATTTCAAAATGAAGTACATCAAATTAAAGCTTGTTTATTTCTGCGTTTATTGATGGTGTACAAAACATTTTACCGTTTATATTGATTTCAGTGTGTGCTTAAAAACAGAATTTTAGCGCATTTTCCCGGGTACCGGACGTATGCATCGCATTTACGGCTTCGTAATAACAACACGGATCAAGATATCGAAATTTCCTTTATAAAAAATTGTAGCGAAGATCTTTCCTAACAGCTATACGAAGTTTCATATTATTTAATGCATTAGTATTGTAGTTATAGATGCAAATGCACGGATCTGTTATTTTCCGTTCCGCGCATCCCTGAAAACCGCCGTTTAGACCTTCTTCAAGCTTTCGAGTTCATCATCATGAATCCTCTTACAAAATCTTAAAGGAATTCGTTGGTTAATCAATATCGATTAACATTTATTTTGGAAAAAGAGCGCGTTCAACTGCCAGGAGCATGCACGGAAGAGAAAGGGAGAGGCGCGCGCTATTGCCCAGTCAGAGGGCTATCCGTAAGGCGCGCGAGGGAGTCTACTACAAGCATTACCTGAGGGGGAAAACTAGTTGTCTTTTCTCTGTGCATGAGTCATTTGGACTCGGTAAATAGTGGCATAAAGGGTGACGCGGCGTTCGGGCACGCGGGCGTTCCTCTGCATTGCCTTGTAGAGGAACGCCCGAAAGCCGTTACTAATATGGAGAAACGCCGCGGAAACCTCAGATCCAAGTGAATACTTACCTCCGGGGTCTATATATGCCTATGAAATATGCCGCGTAAATTATAAGAGAATATCGCAAGCGGAAGGCTTTGAAAATGGCCGAAAGTTCGCAGTTAGGCCGCAAAACCTCGCAATAGAAGAAAAAAAAACTCAAAATTTTTTCTTCAACGTCGACGCATAAAAAGAGGGGTGCGCCTCTTACACGGGTGCGCCTCTTACACGCGTTTATACGGTACTCAGAATGCATTTCCAAGCCAACATTTTCCGAGTACTTATGAAATAGTTCTTTAGTACATACATCCACTTTGTAAACTAATGGTTGACTGAAGGTACATGCCTTGAGTGAGGCTGGCATTTAGACGAAGGTCTAGATTACCTCCATGCCCAGGCCAAGGAAAGGTTCTTCCCAGGGTAAGCTCCCCAACGACACCTCTCTGTGCACTTGTATCTTGCTAAGCCACAGAGCTGTGTTAACATGCATTAGTTCTCTTGCATGCAAAATTTTACCCCGTCTATTAATCCTGTTTGCTTGCGTTCATTGAAAAATCTACAATGTGTTAGTGCTGTGTTTGTACTGCATTCTGTGTACTGTGGATGAGTACCATACCATGTGAATTTTGTATACCACGCCCACATTATTCCCCTTGTATCAGCGTCAAAAAATAGGGTGCAACTCTTACACGAGGATGTGCATCTTACGCATGAATTTCCTGTAGCAATGGTGTTGATATCCAAGGAAACATGACGGCCAAAAATTTCCATAAATCTTCGTTTCAAGTTTGTGTCTTTTCATAATAATGGTGATGGGTCGGTTCCAATTTCTTTTTTTTACCAGTTCTGTTATTAGCTTCTCATCTGTGTTCAGGTTCTCAGATATAGCTGTGGATTTAACCCGTGCTTTTTTCATTTATTGATGGCAAGAAAAACTTTTTCTTATTACCATGAATATCTGGAATATCTTATCAAGTAAACTACCATATTACATCCATAAAAACAATAAATGTACAAAAACATGAGGCTTGAGAGTATGCCATATTTTAAAATTTTTTTAGGAAATCTTTGCCCATTCCTGTTGAGTTATGTCCCTGATCTCCATTTGATTCATTTAGGCTATCATTTCTTTAAATTTTGCCAAGTTTTCTATTGGGCTCTTACCACAAAACCTTATGCAATATTGGATTACCAATAAGGCAAAGGAGAATAGAAAAGAAAAAAGGTTTATTATCCTAGGAGCATTTGCTCCTATGGGGCAAAATTTTACATAATAACATATCGGAGTTCCGATTAGAAATAAAACAGTAAATAAAATACAAAACACCAATATTGGTCTCAATTCTTCAGAGATGAAAATATGTTTTGCAAATGAAGGGAAACAAAAAGTGTTATTTAGTCCATTATTATAATTGCCAAACAAAAATATGAAAGCAATGAGTGTTATATCTTAGGATTAACAATAGTAAACAAAATACAAAATATGCTCAATTGGTCTCAATTTTCCAAATATTTAAAAAATCTTACAAATAAAGGGAATTAATAAGCATGTTATCTAACACATTATGTAATTGTAGTTAAAATATAAAAGAAATTAGTATAATAACTTATTTGCTTGATCTACAAACAATTTAAACTAATGATACAGATTTTTATGTTATAACAATACATATTGTAATAAATAGCTGTAACATTACATTACCTACGTAGCTGTACATATGATTAATTATACTAAAACCTGGAAACAAACTATCAGTTTATTTAATATTACAAACCAATCAGTGGCGGTTTGTGCTTGTGTGCTGAAGAGCTGCAGCACATTAAATATTTGAAAATAAGACACCTAGGATCCTATCTGAAACAATCTGAGCGTGCTTGCTTTACTCATCCGTTGAACACTGATTGTGAGAAGTCTTCAGAGCTCCCCGACTCCCCTCCGTAGCCGTCGTACGAGGTGTAGCACGCGGCGTGTGCTGGCGAACTCACAGCCAGCAAGAATTCGGAGGGATTCTTCTCATCGAGTAGAAAACGAGGTTTTGCGCATGCGCGAGCTACGTAAATTGCGTGCTGTACATCGGACAGCGCTACCCCTCCAGTAGTCCACGCGGGGACAATTTCTTCTTTTGGCCACAGGGTGACAACGCTTGCCACACATGACTTTGTAAAGACAATGTAAGAGCAAATAGCGAGGCTTGGGAAAGACGAAGCTACACGTTTACCCGTTAGAAGGGTTCCCAACTTATTTACTCTGTTTCTACTTTTTATCCAAGTTATAATATTTATGCTGATAATGGAGCTTAGATTTTGATACTTTTCTATTTTCTAATGAAAAAATCATGATTTGGGGAAAATACCAATCTTATCTTGCGGTACATCTTTAGTTTATGTATTTACCTTTTTTTTTGTTAACGCTGAAAGTTTTTGAGCGGTCAGTTACTTGTTCTGTGGATCAGTCTGGTGTAAGTGCCTCGTGTATTTTTAAATGATCGATTAAGTTTAAGGTGTGAGCGTTGCGTGTTCTGTGTATCTAGTTATAGTTCAACATGGATAATTCCGTGGAAAAACTGTTGAGTAGTCCATTTTCTACCAGAACTTTGGAAGAAAAAATTAAAGTTCAAGAGTTAGGAAGACCCACACCGGACTTGGTTATCACTCAGAGTGCTTCTTCGAACAAAACCAAGTACATAAGAAAATTTAAGAAGAAAGTGTACGAGCATGATTGGGTGTGTGGATGTGAAATTAGGAACGCCCTTTTTTGTTTTCAGTGTTTGCTCTTTGGCAAAAGTGACTCTTGGGGAACAGTTGGTGTTCGAGATCTTTGCAGAATAAGGGACTTCACAGAAAATATTGGCGTTAATCCTCAAGAATTACGCGGAGCTGAAAGCAAACGTAGGAAGGTATCATGTCGACGTACTGATGCCCAAGAAGTATGTGACAGAATTGCGCGAAGAGCACGAGATCGTTTCCACTCCTTGGATCATTTAGAAGCTGCGAAACTTTTATATTCCACAAATTTAGAACTATATTCGAAACAGTTTCCAGATAAAGAATTAGATATAACAGTCAGGGCCTACAACATTCTGGAAAAAAAGACTCAAAACAGAACTATCGGTTTTGTATTGTAGGCCAGCTTTTAAGAATATAGGAGGAGCAGTGCCACTACTGCAGTTCATTATTAACGACAATCTGCAAGGCACCTTCTGCCAAATAACGAAGCTTCTGAGAATATTAATATTAATAACAACACCAATGGCAACATTGGAGCCTGAGAGGTGTATCTCATCGCTAAAACGGATTCAGACATTCCTACGGAACACCATGTCACAGGAACGCTAAGTGCACTGGCAATGCTCTCCACTGAGAATAAGATGGTCTCCACCACACAAGGGTTCAATGATGATTGGCAAATGACAAGGGTGATTGACAAATTCTGTAGTAGGAAGGAGCGGCGCATGGACTTCTTTTTTCGTCACTGACTGAGTAAATTTTATATTTCCACATATTTCCTTTTGGGGGAGGGGTGAAGAGGGGAGGGGGTATAGGGGCGAGGGTAGGGGGGGGGGGAAGGGCAGCACATTGCTGATCTTCTGCACCAGCCGCCACTGAAACCAATTACAAATTTTTATTTTTTTAAAATTATATTTTTAGCCGGTATTATGATTTGATGTAATAATTATCTATTCCATATTTTCATGTGAGTTGGTAGATTTGATATGGAATGGCCTAGTTTGACAACAAGGGAAGAATATGGTGTAGGATCTATGTTTTTCCCGGCGAATGCTTAGGATGAATAGTTCTTGGGTTTCCAGCCGGGTAATGCTGTTAAACTGCACCGATGTTTCAATGACGTAGTCTGCCATCGTCTTTAGGGTGAATGAATTTAGCCTGAATTGTCATATACATATTTATAGGGTCACATGTTTGGTCAGGTTTTCCTTGATTCGTCAGTTTTTTCCCGCCATTTTTTTAGCATTCTCAGAGTAGGTTTCCAAGCACTGCTGAGTTGGAGACCTTTGTCTCGGTTCAAGTTTTTACTTTCCAGCCTGATCTCCACAGCTTCTTTCACAATGCGATCCCAATAATCCTTTGTTTTACAAAGCACTTTGGTGTTGGCAAAGTCGATCCTATGGCCTTTTGAACAAAGCCTGGAAAATGGCCATAGGATAGACTTGGCCAATATCAAAGTGCTAAGTAAAACCAAGGATTATTGGGATTGCATTGTGAAAGAAGCTGTGGAGATCAGGCTGGAAAGTAAAAACTTGAACCGAGACAAAGGTCTCCAACTCAGCAGTGCTTGGAAACCTACTCTGTGAATGCTAAAAAAAATGGTGGGAAAAAACTGACGAATCAAGGAAAACCCTACCAAAAATGTGACCCTTGACAATTCTGGCTAAATTCATTCACCCTGAAGACGATGGCAGACTACGTCATTGAAACGTCGGTGCAGTTTAACACCATTACCTGGCTGGAAACCCGAGAACTATTCATCCGAAGAATATGGTGTTGATGGATGTGTGCTTTAGGATATGCTATATATCTTTGAAGCTGAGGGAATGGGGATGGTACACATGTGTATGTGAAACGGGAGGAGTGTGTGTGATGTGTGGTAGATTTTGAGAGGAATGATCGTAGAATGTGCTATAAGTGTATGTGGAGAGTGGTACTAGGGTAAATGGAAAATGATGCTTAGTGGAATGAAGGAGTGAATGTGGCAACTGCTTATTTTTTAAGTAAACTCACTTTTTTTTCAGCAATTTTAAATGACTTGAGGTTGACCCACCTTTGGATGCACTCGGTAGCTGTAAGCATAGTCCTGTGATTGATTTACGTCAGTATGACAAAAATATGTCAAGTTTGATTTGAATTTTGTTTCCTAAAGCCAAGAGTCACTCATTAAAATTTATGCTTAGGTGAATGCTAAATCACTAAAAAAAGGTGTGACTTGTAGCCAGTGAAAATCATTATTGGTTTTTTTTTAGGGCTTTTCAGGAATCATATCTTTGGAAAAGCTCTCACTCTCTGTTCACACTCTGATCACCGAGAATATGTACTTGCTGTATTTTTTGGCTGAGTTGGTTTAAATCAGTGTTAGCACCTGCGTGGTAATGGAGATTCTCTTCTTATCCTCCACTAGGGCTGTGGATTGTGAATCCTGCCTTGAGTGCTGAAGGTGGCGTGATGAAATCCAGTGAGTCAGGTGAGTCTGCCACGGGCATATACCGGTTTGAGCCGCATTCTGGGCAGGTCAACTGTGCCACCTTCTGTGCCTTTCGGGCTGACCGACTCATCATGAGCAGTTACGATGGAACTGTTCGAGCCATGAACTTTGAGAGACTTGTTTTTGACGAGGTAAGTGACTTTTTTTAATCTCAGGATCATGTTCCTCTGTTTAATATCAGTGGTGATTCTCTTTCATGGTTTGTAATTATGTCAGTGGAATGATGACTCATTGATGAATGTTTAACGTTGTTGGGCAGTTTGCAAACACAAGTGGTCATATGCCCAGATGGAAATGTCTAGTCCAAAAATTTAATGTTGAATGGAAAATTTGAGGAGAAAGAAAATTCCCTTGAAAATCAATACGTGGTCCGCATAGAAAACCTTCACATAAAGGGCTGAATGGAAATTATATCCTTAATATAGTTCAGTTCATGATTTCTTAATCATTTTTACCTCTTTGCCATTACATTAGTTGACATTCTCACCATTTACTATTTCAATTCAATCATGAATTGAAAATAAACTCTCTTCAAAAAGTATTCACAGCTGTGATCTAATGCATTCAAACACTTATCAAAGCAACATTTTATGAATTCATAATCACAAAACTTTGTATCATCACAATGCATAGTTTCATTAGGGTCTCTTATACTAATGGAGAACATCACAAAATCTGTGCTCCGGAGGCCATTTTGTGAAAATGAAACTAATATAGCATTAATTTTTAATGAAGGAATGAAAAAGCCATAATTTTTTTTATTGGAGATGAAAGTGCATACCTTTAGAATGATTATGATAAAAAAATGTTAAGATTACAAAATAGGTTTAGTGATAATGGCATTAGTAGTTAACCATGTTTTTTTGCTGAAAAATGATACTAAGACTTAATTTAAGAATTTTTTAAAGACTGCGAAAGACAAGGGCTCATACCATTTTTTTCTGAAATCCTCATAGCCATTGTGGTCATAGCTGGAAAATATCTTGAGGAATGATCCAAAAATGAGTGAGATATAATTTGTTGAGTAAAATAGTACACCTTGAGATGAGAGCCTCCTGAATGGAAGAAATAGAGAACTTGCCTAAGGTTTGAGAGGCTGTAACTAAAACACTACTGGAGCTAAATAAATAAAATTTGGAGCTGTCTCTTAAATTAGTGGGAGGATGATATGTACCAAGTTTCATCAAAATCTGAGTCTGAGGGTGTCAAAACCTCATTTTTTGGTTCAATTGACATAGAATGACCCAAATGAAAACATTCAACTTTTTATTTTTGCCGCAATAAGGAGAAATTTGAGATTTTTAACCCACTGTGACTAAGAATTTTAAAATTTAATCTTTGTATTAATGTTTTTAATTTAATGTAATTTTCTGATTCCAGTTGATGTCAACCCCGAGAGATATGAGAAATAACTGGATGCAGTGGCACAGTCAGTTGTCATCGAATGTTCTTCTGGCTTCTCAAGGTTTGTGAAACATAAATCTCAGCTTGTGTTTTATCTCCATTGGTGAATGAATGTGTGCTGTACTCTGCTAATTTGTAGAAGAACTTTTCTTCGGTAGATCCTTGTGTTGTCATCCAAGCACAACATGCTAAACAGGCGTGATGCATTCATGGTGGTTTTTTTCGTATCATACATTTTTTCGTGAAGTACGTGGTAGGTAATGTGTGGGGTGCAGTGTATAATTAGTGTATGCTGTGCGAGGGGATTCTGTAATGATGGTCATCAAGTTTTATTCAGAATTACAATACAATCACATAGGTCTGAGTACCGCGTGTAGCGAGTCGTCCACTTGGGAGCAGATATTGCTCGGGCACCATTGTGACTGCCATTGTATAAAATATAGACTGCTTTTGCAACGCTCTCTTGTGCTGCTGCTTCTGTGACAGTTTCTATCACCAGCAATAGTATGTGGAAGAGCAATAATTTTTGCAATCCCATTCTGACATGGTGAATAACTCCACTCGGTGTAGATATCACGGCCTTTGTTGCACGTTAGTGATATTCTACTGTTTGTTGGATGGTTGAGCATATTCAATTAGCGCAGGGTGGCCACTCACCCGAAAAATCCGGGAATTCGACACTGCTGGGAGAAACCCAGGAATTTCGTCAAGTTTCCGGGAAAATTGTTGATTAGATAAGCTTTAAAGGAAACGAAGCCGTCATTCGGTTATTTTATAATTTATCAAGTAGAAATTATATGCAGAGACTTTCCTTGAATTATTCACTTAAATACATACAAAAATATTTTAATGCATGAAAAATGAATTTTGAGCAAAGAAATGGAACATTGAGGTTCTGAGCTGGAAAATCAGGTGACATATACAACATAGCTTATGCTTTCTTTGATACTCTCCTAATAAATTTATTTTAAATTTTTTCGATTCCGAGATGCTGTTGTAATTCAATGGACTATTTATAGAGAAATATTTTAGAAATGTAGGTATGTATTTTGAAACAAAAAAACACTTCCCAATTTGGCTTATGCAATATTAGTTATGTATGGTATAATAATTCAACTTCAGTTCTTATTTAATCTACAAACACTCTGCTCTATGTGAGCACGTATGTATGTAGAATGTAGATACTAAGGATGGGTCGATTCCGATTCTCGATTCCACCGATTCTTAGCGGAATCGAAGCCTTCAAAGTCCATTCTGAAGAAATGAAAACCAACCAAAACGGTACGTGATTTCGAATTTCCCAGGTGAGCGTGAGCACTCACTCACACTTTCTAGTGGATCGTCCTGCAAACTTCTACGGAAGTAGTTTTTCCCATGTTTCTTTTTATTTGTCTTTTATTGTCTGTGTTCCTTCTCCACAGTGCGCGAAGACATGGTGAAATACGTCCTCACCGAATTTTGTGGAGATATTCAGTGGATATATTTATACTCGTGACAATTAACCTGTTAATTTTATTGTTATGTCTTCACAAGTATAGAAATACTCTGCTATTGAAGTTGGCAATGAAAATTACGCGAAATGTAATACAGTACAAGCTCCATATAACGAGTAGGTCATATAACGAGAATCTCGCATTAGCGAGGGATGGCCAAAGAACGATTTATAACCATATGATTTACATGTAAAACAAATTGGAATTAGCGAGGACAACAACCAGCCTCCACTGGGGTCGTTTACTATTATGAGTGGTAAATGTCTAATTCAATCTCAGCAAACGTGCACATACTTGTGCTCTGTCATTGGAATTATATGGCTAGCAGTATTTTTTCTGCACAATTTGATGTTCAAATGCTCATTTTGGACATTCACGGCATGCCCGTATTCACATAAATAAATTTCTCGTAAGTCCGTGCATTTCGTTGTTCTTTTGTCATCCTCCAGTGTTTTTATTAAGTTCAGTCCAACTGATACAGCATAGTGGCTGGGAAATGAAATTCATTGGATCTGAAAACTAAAATACGAATTATTAATGAATTCGAAAGTGGTGATGGGTACAAAAGCGAGATTGAGAGGCGATTTGGCATATCTTCCTCGTACTTATTCACAATTCTGAAGAATAAAGAAAAATTTGGCACGGCAGTGCTTCAAGAAGGACGTCCAAGCGGCCAGGAGAACATACGCAGTTAAGCACTTATTAATATTCAAAACAATTGCATTAAAAATATTTTTCATTGAGGTAGCGATGATAAGAAAACAATCTTTATAAATTTAAACTATAAAAACCGTGAAAAATAAAGTAAAAAAATATTCCAACAGTTAGGATCGAAAACGACACCTTTGCAGTTAGCCCAGTGGTTAAGGCGACCGCCTTAACCACTGGGCTAACGCCGCCATGTTGAAAATGGTATTCAACTGAGGTTATATACCTCAACATGATTTTTTATGATTTTTAATTGCTTTTTTCTCAAAAATTGACGGGAGGTGCGTCGTCTCGCTTCGGCATATTGAATTAATAACCATGAACTACCGAATCAGAAAATTTGAGCTCGATTGGTCACCCAACTGTCGTGTATTCCCCTTGTAAGTGAGAGACTCGGTATTGGCAAGTTTATTTGTTCCGAAGTTCAATATATTGAATTTTTATGAAATCCGATTTCTTATATTTTTAGTTGCCTATGTATTGTGTTGTCTTTTGTAATTGTTTCTACGAGTTTAATTTTGAAAACAGGTCAAGGATTATTCATTTCAATGTGCACGAAAGGTACGTACTATATATCATACGTCTATCTTGCATCAGGGAGTTTAGTCAGTATTCATGGTATTCATTATCAACAAGTTCCCGCTGCAGCCGCCAGATGTAAGTACGGCAGAAAATATTACGTGTATCGTGATGGAATCCATTTAGGAACTTACAACCTTCGGAACTTTCTGTCTCACGCTAAAAACTCACAGCAGAAACAAATAACGTATACGTACCATGGAATATATAATAAATAGTGAATCATAAAAATGTTGATGTGCCCTGCCACCTAGCGGCCGCAACGTTCAGTATCGCTAGAAAAATAAGTGTTTCACGGGAGCCGGTACTGTATTCGTTGGTAGTGAAAAGTTTCACATCATCTAAACGCAGTCGATCCTTGAAAGTCTGCGTTGTGCTCCCACTCCATGCTTACAACTGTCATATGTGGACTTGCTTGTAAGAATTATGTTTCTATAAATTCAAGAGAGTATTCCACGCATAATTATTGTAATAATAACACAAACGACAGTATTCTGTTAAGTATAAATCATAAATGCTGGTGATATTGGGCCCTATGATTCTGAAAACCGAAGTCAGCTGTTTTCTGAGGCGATCTTACAGACGTTGGAGTCCTCTTCTTTATTTCCACCTTTTAACTGGAGAAGATAGCAGCCGAGTGCTTGCGTGGAACGACATCCCTATAGGTCATATATTGGTTATTAATTTATCTAGCATTTTCGCAGATTTTTATTAATAGAACTTTCTCCGAACCATATATCGGTTTTCATACACTTTTTAATGAGGTAGGAGGTATGAAATTTTTTCTCGTTTTCGAAGTTTGCCATTTTTAGTCTGTTGCATTGCTAATACTTGCAGCCGCAACATAGTTGGCGCACCCAAAACATCGCGGCAATAACAATACTGGAATGCACAATACAGTACCTGTGTCTTGAAGTATCAAAATTCGACGTTTAATATTCCAGTGTATGACATCTAACATGGAATTTGATGTCATCGAAAGTGAATACGATATAAAGCAATTGAAGTGTTTGAAAATATGACTTTTTATAGCTATCTCAATAGAATGTTTTCGCCACTCTCCAAAACTTTCCACAATAATGGCTAAATTAGCGTTACAGTTGTAGGAATTGACTGTGGAGTGATTATTTAATCATCTTTGGTATTAAAGGGAGTTCCATTTAGCGAGTGATTTTTCAGATCCCGAGAGCTCTCGCTAAATAGAGCTTCTACTGTATTTGCAACAAACTTATTTCACGTGGAGGAAAGAGTAAATCAACGACCAACCTCAACAAACACATTTATGTGCAACACAATATCAAGTTCAATTTAAACATCCCCCAACAAAGTTCTCAACCTCCAATGTCACCCTTGAGTGTCACCATTGATCCACCCGTGAGACTAGCGATTCTCTTTCATCATCCATTGAGTTTCAGTGTAGTGAATCTTCCAATTTTCCATTTTCTTGGGAAAGCCCATCTCCCAAAGCATATCCAAAATGTATAAACCAAAGTTTCACGTTGATTATACCTTTACTTCCTGAAATATAAAAAGCCAAAATTTTAATTTTTTTCGATCCGCAATTTTTCGGGCCAGTTTCGCCCTGAATTTTCTAGAAGGAGATCGCTTTTACAGTTATTTTTATTATGTTATTTAATAGAGCTCAAAACTTTGCCCTAGATAGCCAATTTTTGTTTCTCTTATCAAAATATCTCCTGAGATACTATGCCTCAAAGTTACCGAAATCTCGTAATTATACTGAAGAAGGCTGCGGCACGGGGCCAAACAAATTACTATATATCAGCAAGTATACCATCGGCGAACGGAAAACTATACAAATGTTTACTGGGGATATGTGTGAATGTCCATACAAAATTTCATTGACATGGGAACCACAAGACCACTTGGCATGGAATGGCCCGATAGTGTACCTTTAAGTGGGTGAAAAAGACGTTCGAACTGATTTATCGGAGGCGCACATTATTCCTGTCACATACCTCACGTATTTCAATAATTTTATCTGCAGAGTATGATACAGTATTAACCATGTTCCTCATAGTATCAATACTGGCTATGAAGGCAGATCAAATTCAGGCATACTGCCTGAATTTGATCTGCCTTTACACTCAGCAATACTGAGTGGTACCTTCAAAAACAAGTTTTTGTCAATTGAAACTATCGCATGTACGCATCACGTAAAATTACCATAGTTATTTTTCTACTCTTTTTATACTTCGTAATAATTTGGATGATTTTTCTTTATGCATGTTGAATGACATTATTTCAACCTTGATAGATTAAAAAAGGAACTGAAATAACAGACAAGCTCTGCATTAAAGAGAAGTTTGGCGACGTTGAAAAGAATACATATTGCTTTTTTAGGCCCTTAAATAGGTGATACCAGCAGAAAAAGGCATAAACAGGTAAAATAGGCATTTTTAGGCAGTAACAAATCGCTTTAATTTCCCCATAATTGATCCTAAATGAACTTATAACTTCATAAAATTGGTGTCCTGAGGAAAAGAAAAAATATACATTTTAGGCAATGTCCTCAGCTTAGTGATGAGTATAGATGATTATTTCACAACTCACCTGAAGGCTGGCCAACCATATGTCTCCCAGTGGACTCCCTTAAGCGTAGCCCCGAGTGTGCCTACATTCTGATGTAAATGTCGTGTACGAAAGAGAATTTGGTATTATACAGTCGCATTGCAATGTTGATACCTTGACACTTAGGTGATATTTAATTAAACCCTTGAGCATGTCTTATTTGCAAGTATGTATTTTATCTATACATCGAGTATTGTTCCCTAATGTTGAAAATTTTGATCATACGTTGACTGGAACATTTTTAATACCCTACTGGCTCTTTGAAATTATTCCAATTACATTGTTGTTATTTTGTTTTATTCAAGAAACTACCTACTAAAAAAGCTACCATCCTTGAAGTAGAAAATGAGTATAAAAAACTGCTGACTTAATGAAATACATATGTAATCACTTCTTTCTACCCCATGTTCCAGAAACTTAGTTATTCTGTACCTTAGTGGAAAAAGATTTTGTAGTTATTCCTGAAATACAAAGCGGCTGAAAACAATTTTTTTACGATTCTAAATTTTCAGACTGTACAGTGGCTGATAAGATTGGAAGTTGTACCCCGGTCCCACAGACTTTGAAGTACAATAGAGTGCATAATGTTCATGGACATCATAAATTAAGCATTTTCTGTATAATCTTCAAATATATAATATTTACAGTAAAACCCCTAAATTACACTTTTCCAGGGACCCTAGAAAAAAAGTGTAAATTGCAGGAAAATGCAAATTGTGGGAAAAGTAGAATTTCCAATTCTACATCCATGTTTTGTAATGGAGTAAGGGTAAAAATAAGAAACACTGATAAACTGAAAAAGAGCAGTTTAATTAGTGCTTCGTAATTTATTCATTGAACTAGCACTTCTCATTTATTTATATTTGATGAAAAAAATACATTAAACATCTTAGACAAATAGAAAATTAAGAAAGGATGAAGATGGCAGGGCGATTTACATTATATTTTATATTAGCAACCATTGAAACTATCTAATGAATATAGCATGATTATTTAAAAAAATTATATTTTCAACTGCTTGAACTTCCTCTACCTATTAATGATATTATGCACTTTATTTTCAATTTTCTCCAGTTCCTCAAGCATTTGCTCACAGCATTCTCTATAATATACCTACCTAAATCTTTTAGTCAACCAATCTAGACTGTATCCCCTAAGTTAAACTTGGAACTAAGTTAAACCTTTATTCCTTAATCAAATTCAGTGATTAATCTAGGTATTACGATGAGCAAACACCTTTCTTGGAACGAGCATATTTCAAACATTACAATAAGATTATAGGGAAGGAGTGATATTTTGTGACTTAATCCAATGTGCAAAAACCCGTGTTACTCTGGGCCCAAGAGTCACTTTCTCTCATGGGCCAGTGCATGGCCGTCTTTATAGAATGCCGGGAGTCTTCGGGGTGGCAACATCGCCTCTCATGACGTCAGTCGGACGAGTAGGCTGTCTCTTCTACCCGAAAATGTGCATGGAAAGATAATAAGAGTGCCCTAGGCACTCTAATGTGTAATACTTATCAATATCAAAATCTGAGTCTTGGTGTCAAAACAATATTTTTCATGGCTTAAGTGACGAGGAATGACACACATGTCTGTATTACTAGATATGTATGCATGTAACTTACTTTTCTCTGTTATTTGTTACTATCAGGGACAGGAAATGTCTATGTGTTGGATGACCGGACAAATAATGGGTATGAAGCTGTCCTGAGGTGCTACAATCGCTCCTGTCGAACCACTTCCATCCACCCGCTGCACCCAATGTACTTGGCCACCTCCTCTTCCCTTGGGTAAGCCCTCCACCCTTGCCTTCTCTGGTTGGCTGGCATAACTTCACTCGGGGTCGATTGTAATTATTTTAATTTTCACTGCTGTTGCCATGAAAAAATGTACCGAATGGGTGATCGACTTTTGCGGTACATTTATGATAACAGTTTTTAAGTTTAACTCTTTGTAATTGGGGAATAAGTATTTTAGTGAAATTGGTATTTCAAGAGCTTTTTAACGTGTTGATGTTGAAGAGTTGAGGCTACATACGTCCAAATTTATTCTGATTTGGAATATGTACCATAACAAAATTAACTTTTCAACTACCCATAAAGATGCAGAGTAAATACTTCCTTGTCATAATATAAAGAGGCAGTGCTGGCACAAGGCATGGGCAATGTAGGCAATGAAGCCACGGGTGGCCGATCGTAGGGGCACCCAGTCTGTTACTTATTAAAAAATGTGGTAAGGGATACAGAAAGTATGAAAATCGGAAAATGTTACTGAAAAAATTACCTACTTCTGTGCCTCACAAAAGTGACTGACGGTCATGACTAACTTCGAAAACTCGAAGCTTGTAGACAGTTTAATGGTTATAAAGTTGAGTTTCTGGCTGGGAAGGAAGCTTTAATGTTAAGAGGGTGGTTCTGAAATGTGAGAATGCCCCTCCTGGACCTTGCGACGTGCTTCGACCTTGCCTCCCCATCCCCCTTCCTCCCCCACCCCGTCCCTTCCTACGAGTCGATGGTTTTTTCCTGAAGTGTGTCCTTCCAAAGTACAACTGCCCTCTGCCACCCCCACCCTCACAGCAGAAAAATCCATTGTGCTACCTGAACAAGTGTTCGTGAATATTTCCTCCTCCCCTATCCCCGAATGAAATATCTTGGCTTTGCTAATGTCACAGTTTTTCTCCCACCACTTAGATAAACCCTGTTAATATCCTCTCTGATGCCCGTCTCAAACACCAAGCTCTTTGTATCCTTGAGAATAATTGAATTTGTCCTATAATTTTTTAAGTTTCAATTGTTCAAATATTTTCAAAGGGGTCACAGGGCTCAAAGTTATGGCAAGTATCATTACATAATTTGCTTCAACGTCAGAACTTCGACTAGATAGACTTTCAGATAAACTGAAAAAGATTAGTGTCATAATTTATTCTTTGAACTAGCTCTTCTCATTAATTTATATATGATGAAAAAAAAGACATTGAACACCTAGAAATTTATTGAAAACATTGATGAATAGAAATGTGAAAATTATTTTTCTCCTTCATAATTGATACATAAAATAAGGGTTTACTAATTATCGCACAAAATCAAGATCAAATGAATAAATAAAAGTTACAGAAACAGCTTCTTAAAAATTCACTTCACTCATGGTAACTGTGGTCCCTACCCATAAGTAATAACAATACATATATTATCTTCAGAAAATAATATTTTTGAATCTATCCAACCAACGATTGGATGCTGTGAAATTTTCAATCCCAATCTTGTGGCGATGTGCAGAGCTTTTTCTCGCATGATGACACCATATATAGGGATATTTGAAGACCTAGCACTCAAAAACCACTCTTTAAGTAACCCTTCCATTTCTTCATACTTAGAGTTCTTAACATATTTTCTCATTTTAGGCAAATTACCGCACAGGTTGGCTTATTTCAGAAGCCCATCGCAATTTCTCACAATTATAGTATTTAGTGTAGAGATAAGCAATCGTAGCAGTTTCGCTAGATCGACGCGAGTTCCACCATGAGAATCGACTTGTTCTAAAATGTCAATTGTCTCCTTGATTGAAAAAGTCCTTTTTCCTCCTCGCTTTTCCATTGCCAAGTAGGATAAAATTTCGTCCCAGTTTAGTTGAGGATGACTTAACAACACATGAGAATCTGATCAGCCGTGATGTTCGATTAGTACAAACAATTGTTCAACTAAAAAAATTTGCAAAAAAATAAACTTTATGATTCAGTGTAATTAAGGTACGATAACGCAAGTTTTGATAAGTTTAATTCATTTGTACCCTATCATAGTTATAACTCGGGAATCGAGGCAGTGCAAATGATCTCAGTTGTCCACTAGTACGAGTTCTTTCATTTTTCATCATGTCTGGATAAGAATCCATTTTCTTTCTCCAAAGTTTCTACTTAGGTAAAAAATGAATACACCTCCGCAGGTTTAATTACATTGTATAAATTACATAGTTAGCTCCTAGCCTTACAATGCGTTCATTTCATAGCTTGAATCATTTCCTGGCAGATTACGAGTTGACGGAGCTCCAATATCTGCAACGAGTGGCGCTGTAAACTATCCCCGCCACATTCAAATTCTTTCTTCAAACAGGTCCTATTACTGCTCTCTTTCGTATTTTTTCCGCAAATATGTACGAGGCAAAGTCAAAAAGTGTTTAACAAAGGATTATATGCATGAGTAATGGACTTTGAAAGTTAAATTTTATTTTGATTTTGCGCGTTGTGGTGCAAATTGCGGGAAAACTGAAAAATATACAGTCTAAATTCGGGGTTCTGCATACATTGGAAACATAGGAAATGGAATGGGACTTTGTAAAAGTGTTGTAAATTGCGGGAAAAGGTAATTTCCGATAACGCAAATATGGGGTTTCACTGTATTTTTTGTTATTGTTTTTTCTATGCTTTCGATCAAGCAAGGAGATTCGTCCGAGCATTGCAGCTCCGGGTCAGCACGCGCACCAGGCCGGAATCAGCCGTATTTCCCTCCTTTCCCCATCATTGTGGGGGTTACTCCATGCACCCTTTCACAAAAACTGCTACGCGACCCATGGTCTCAGAGTATCGTGCATCACTTGTGAGGTTGATCTACATGGAAGTCAAGTCCAATGGATGTGCGCGAGGAATAAACATCGAATGAATTATCAGATTTATGCCGAATAGTCACACCTTATCTTCCCCCTCCCTACCTCAACCAGCTGTGTTAGCAGAGAGGGAGGACATGCCTTTGGAGAGTGGGGGGGCTTTTACTTAACCTTTTGAGTAGTACCAACGTTCATGTACGTCCTTGTGCCTCCTGACCGTAGGGAGTACGGTCGTACCTGTATGTCTTTGAAGTTTGAGCTAGAGCAGTAAAGGCGTGAATGAACGTCTGCCCTTTATAAGCATTGTAGCAGGTGTTGCCATCTATTCTGGAGGCTGGTGAGCCCAGTTATCACTATGAAGTATCTCTGAAGAGTGCTTCCATCTATTTCATAACACTAGTAACTACGTTCATCCTTGAGTACGTGCATACCATAAGTAGCTGCCGTATTTGTTCTAACAGAGCTAATTGTATTTACAGCTGTGTTTTCATCTGATAAGTTATTATTGTAGTTATAATACCACAATATTCAGTATCGTACAAGGTATGATTGTTTTTTTATATTTTGCTTTTTCGTCAACATATACCTCATTCATTCGTCTAAAAAATTCTGCCTTTCCCCAGTAAAGATGTCGAGGCGTTATGAAGCGGGAAGGCTAGCTCCGGAAGATATTCATAATATCTTGACAAACGCAGAGTCCGATGATGAATATTCGTCTTCCTACGATAGTGATTGTGATGATTTCAATAATGAAATAAGTGATTCATCGTCTGATGAAAATACTTTGGAAGATTGTCCAGAAACACAAGCAAAAAGGCCTCGTTTGACACCGGATAAACCACCTTTGTTGAGGAAGTGGATATCTGCAGGCAAGTTTCTTCCAGCAATTTCTCCTGTCTTTGATGACTCAAATTCCGGTATTTCCGATACTTTTTCTCAGAAACTGGATGACGCTGATGACAGTAACAGACTGGAAATTTCGATTTTCAAAGAAATTGTTGACGAAGGTTTTCTGAGCAAAATTGCTATTGAAATGAACAATTATCATGAATTTATTCTTGAAACTACAGAGGTAAAAGAAAAATCAAAGTTGCGCAAATGGAGAGGAATTACAGTAGAAGATTTGTATGTTTTTCTAGCTCTTGTTTTGTTGATGGGGCACGTAAAAAAGAACAGACTGAAGGACTACTGGTCAAAACATTCTTTGATTGAAACACCAATATTTGGAAAAATTATGTCGTTGGATAGTTTTCAGCTGACATTACGACTGTTGCACTTTAGTGATAACAATATCCAACCTCAAGGTGATCGATTGTATAAAATTAGGGCTGTTGTAGACCACTTCAGAAGAAAATATCAGTCCATTCTTTATCCATTTAGAAATTTGTGCATTGATGAAAGCATAGTAGCTTGGAAAGGGCGACTACAGTGGAAACAGTTTATTCCATCTAAACGGCATAGATTTGGGATAAAGATGTTCCTTCTCTGTGACTGCGAAACAGGATTTGTCCTTGACCACATAGTTTATACTGGGAAGGAAACTGAGATTGACTATGATGAAAAAGTTGGTATATCGGGTTCTGTAGTGAAGACATTACTTACTCCTTACATAGGAAAAAACCACAATGTATACCTTGACAATTGGTATACAAGTCCTAATTTGTTTGAATATTTATATGAAAATGCAACTGGTGCTTGTGGTACTGTTCGAAAAAATCGAAAGGGAATGCCTGAGTTTCCAAAGAATATAAAAAAGGGCGAATGCGTCTCAAGACACACTAAAACCATGTTAGCCCAAAGATGGCGTGACAAAAGAGAAGTCAACATGCTAACTACAATTCATGAGGACTTGATGATTGAATCTGGCAAAACAGATTACACTACTGGGAGCAGGATAATCAAGCCACTAAGTGTAGTTAGGTACAATGAGAATATGGGCTTGATTGATAAGGCTGATATGCAAATTAGTTTCACAGGAAATGTTAGAAAAACAATGAAGTGGTATATAAAACTTTTTTTCCATGAAATAGACATTGCTGTATTGAACTCATACATTGTGTACCAAATGAAGACTGGGACTAGACTGCAGCTATATGACTTCAGACTGAAGCTCATTGATCAACTGTTTGAGGAATTTGCGAAAGAGAGGAAATCGCCAAGAGGGGGACGACCATCGTCAGGAGGAGAGAGTCTTCGTCTTTCGGGGCGTCACTTCCCAAAGCCAGTCCCAGCAACCGCCTCAAAAGCAAAGCCACAGCGAAAATGCTTCGTATGTCAGCATACAAAAAGAAGGGAGGCCAAACGGAAAGACACTAGGGTCATGTGCTTCGAATGCAACAAACCACTTTGCCTGCATCCATGCTTTGAGGAATACCACAGTTTGAAAAATTTTTAAACGTAAGGAATAAATAAAAAACCTCTAAATTGTTCTAATAATATCTTTATATGAGAATAATAATTTGAGATTCTGCTAATACCAATACTTCATTATTTACAGATGGAGGAACGGGAGAATTACAATGGGATAACAATTTAGCGCATATGTCTTTGTATTAGTAATAAATGTTTATTTTTTAAATTTGCAAGAAATTATTTAAAATGTTAGAAAGGTTTGTTTTCATTTTTCCAGAGATACTAAACAACAAGAGCATGATTTTATGAAATAAAACTTTTACTAGAACTAATTTCGGGTTTTTTTTTTGAGAAAAAAACTCACTCCCGGGGGTTAGCCAGCAAGAAAAAAACTCACTACACAAAGGGTTAAAGGACCTAAGAGTTAGCATGGGGGGCCGGCAGAGTCAGAGTGGGACATTACATCCTGAACTAGTGTTGAGGGGGTGGGACGGAGGGGGTACTAGAAGGGGCCTGGTCTCCGGGAGGGCCGGAACGGGGGCTTCGGTGTGAAGGTGATGGCTCGTGACCGTGGCTTAAGAGCGGGGAGGGGGGACACAGAGACTTGAGGGGAAATATGATCAGTATGGGAGAGAAGGGAAGCGTTTGATAGGTTTGCCAGAAGTGATAACGATGATGGAGAAGAGTAAGCAGAGATTTTGGAGCAACGGAGATGGAAAGCAGGGTGAATTTTCCTGGTGGTGATTGCTGAGTGGGGGAAAAACAATATGGGAATGTGCGGGCATTTCTATTTCGTATTTCCTTCATTTCCGATCCATTCGGACAGTCTTATTAAAGGGAATCAGAGAGTAAGGATTGAAGGAGAAACACGACAAAGGAATGAATGTATGTTATAAAAAATACTTAAGCTCTTCTGTTGAGAGAATCTTTCATTTAACAAAAAAAAACGTTATTTATTTTTGCGCTTTGCTTCGCTCCATCGTCGCTCCCACCATGACCTCTCATTTGCATAAATGCAAACTGAACTGTGGAGTCGATATCATTAACAATTTGGAATCAATGTAATGTATCCCGAGTGAGCAACACTTCATTCTTATTAGGAGAAATCAAGACTTGATCATTTTCATTACAAGCCTGGAGATCGTGATCTATCGATTTAAGTTTTTGGGGGTTACAGCCAATAAACTGCTAACTTGTGACAAGTCAAGTCAGAGTCAGAGTGGGACATCACATTGCGGGGGTTACTCCATGCATTTTAGCAACAGGCACAGAAGAAACATGGTAACAAAACTCATATTTTCTGTGGTTTATCTTGGCTGTTGGCGATGGAAGAAGGGAAGGGCAATAAGTTGCTCGATGTCTACATCAAAACGCTCGATTAGGGCGGGAAATTAAACCTGATTCTTTCGATGATAGCTATTCCCAGCTGGGATAATTATGCCGTGGAGCAAGGTTGAGTGTAATCAGTCTGAAATAGTGCGAAACAAAGCTTCCTTGGATTATATTCACGACTGAATCTACCGCTCGGACAATATAGCACCATCTCCGATACCTGTCATAGTTTTTGAGCACACACACGCAGCAAACGAATGCTGTACCAGGAATATTCATCATGGATTAATGCTTGGAAAAGCCGGTAGCAAAAAATGCCAGGGATCATGAGAGGAAAATACTGGTAGTAGCAATTAGTCTTTCGCGGGCGAGTTTATCCGCATGACTAATTTACATTTTTTTACACGTTGCCAACTCTGTGGACTCGTGGTAACAAAGCCGAATGCATTTTTTGTCTGATTGATTCCATATTTTATGTGCTACGATGCCTATGATTCAAAGTCTTCCTTAAGGTCTGGTTTCACTGGGGCATCCAGCGGCCACGTCCAACCGCCACGTCTGGGCGTCGCAGCTGGACGACGCGGCCGGGTGGTTTCATTCAGGCAACTACATCCTGTCGTTTCCCCGGCTGGGCGATGTGGGAGAGTGTGGATTTAGTTTAATTAAGTATTTGTTATCGCTTTTATGTTTCCTGAGAGTGAGTTGGTTTTAAGCTGAAATGGATGGTGACGATTTAGTTTTGTTGCTTTTCTTGGAAGACGAAGAAGAGGACGACTAATGTTGCAAGTAGTTTTACAAAAAAGAGCTGGAAAGGAAGCGTAATATAAAATGTGGAGAGTGGAGAACAGGAAATTTGGACTGCCCGCCTAGATAGGGACTGCTCTCAAAGCAGTCGAGACGCAGACGACAGGCATCAGCAGTCGAACTCGATGGCCGAGATGTATCAGTGAAACCGAACGCATTTGATACATATTGGATGAGTACGGTAGTGCCTTCCGACTGCTGGACACCTACGCCGGACGTGGGACGCCCCAGCGAAACCACACCTTTACTATTGTAGCATTGAAAAATGAGATATCGTTCAGGTAATACATTCAGTGCATAATGTATTCGGCGACAATGAGTAATTAGATGTTTAACTCTGACAAGGAGCGCCTAAAAATGTTTCTGTGATCCGTCACTTTTCGTGTAAACGAGTAACTTTTTCACATCGGGACTAAGATCCGAGGTTCATAATTTTAAAACTTTGTTATTTTGTAATATCTCGTACTGTTATATACACTTAGATACCCTATTGGTCGGGACCTAAGATTTTGCTTCGTAAAATCAAAATTTTGTAATTTCGAGTTTTGTATTTTCGAGTTTCTACTGTATCTTTTTGAATATTAAATTTTAATATTTCATGCTTGTGTGCCCACCTTTGCTGGGCCTTTTCTCACTCGCCGGCAGTGTCAGTGGACGCTAAGCGGGCTATGTCCCCAATTTCTCTGTTTGCCTCTGGTGCAATAGAAGGGATGAATGCCCTCCCCAAGATGTGGTGTGTGAGCGGGGTGGGTGATGCAGCTGCGGCACGGCTGCAGAGGCACCATCGCGCAGAGTTTTGTTTCTATTGAGAACTTGTGTTTGTTTCTATTGAGAACGTACGACCTTTATACGTCTTCATCATATAGCTGTTTCCGTAAATATGTTTCACCAATTCCGCCAGTATTCGAAGTAGAAAAATGAAAGGGGCTGATGAAATAACATTCGTAACATGTCTAAACATTAACAGGGTGTCCGGCGACCTGGAAAACCTTGAAAACCGGGAAAACTCAGGGAAATATTTTGTTCTGGAAAACTCAGGGAATACTCAGGGAATTTTTGTATTTTTCCGAAAAACCCTGGAAAATGCATGGCAGCCGATTTCCATCAAGGCAGAGAGAGAGGTTTAACCTGCGCCTTTGCTTGCATTATACTCGGCTCAGCGTAGCCTTGTGCTCCCTTTTCATTTAATACCTACTCTTTTCATAGCTGTGCGCCCGCTCGCAGCTTGTGCTTCGTCATCCCACACCACTCTCCCTATGCGCGGTCTAGGGGGCCGATTGCATAACAAGGCAAATTCCACACGGAATAATTCCCATGTTAAATGGCCACTACAAATGGAATCGGAATTGATGCCGAAATCTGTCACCGGAAACAATTTCACGCGGAAATCAAGATTCTGTTCGAAGAGCCGTACGAATGGAATTCTTGGTGTGGCCAAATTTACGAGAAATCTAAACGTCTGAGCATGCGCAGTGGCATTTCCCGCATTATACGAAAACCATTCGGCCGGCAACCTAAATAGATAATTGGGTATTGTTATATATGTAATTGATAATCCTTTCCAAATAATCTCCACCCTCCTCGTTTTAATGTTTGCAGAAATGTTTTTGAAGGAGCGGAAATACATTTTGCGGTCACTGCGTATGGAAATCACGGCCCTCGGGTTCGTAGTCGACAGGGCCACTGTACAGGGGCAATCCAACCTAATTTAAATTCGTGTATTGTCCAAAAAATACAATTTTGTTTTACATAATTAAATGCTTTTGGGCGTTAGATCCGTACCTATCACAAAGAAATTAATTCACAGTTTCCGAATTGTTCATGTAAAGTACAGTGAAGCCTTTTGGGAGAAGAGGAAAGGTACCAAGGCCTCAAGAGAAAAAGAATAAGAAAGAGGTACATACTGCCAAAGTTTCAAGAGCTGCAAACCAAAATAACGTAATTTCTTGAAAAGCCGAGAAATTTGTTGCTGAAATTGAATCGGAAATGCACTCATTGAAAAATGTCACACCAGTTTCTTTTATTTACATGTTCTTTATCAAACTAGTCTGATTCTACTTTATTGTGTTCAAATTGCACCTGACTCAGAATTTTGTTGTCAGTTAACCGTTTTTGTTAATTTGTTGGTTGAAATAAAACCCGTTATACTCCACATTCCTTGTATACTCTTACGTTTTTAACTCAAAGTAGGGACCGAAATTTTTCGTTTTTTCATGTTTGCAAAATTATGCCGATTTTATTAGAAATTCATAAAAAATATGTTAGAAACAAAGTGCAGCAAGACCCTGTAAAATGCAAAACATTTGCCTGGAAAACCTGGAAAACTCAGGGAAAAAAGAAATTGAGATTCACCGGACACCCTGATGTTAAATCTTTTTTGTGTATCTCTTCTCTTAAACTTCATTGGGAGCCACCCGCTATTGTTACACATGAATGTCTGTAATTTTCTAATAATAAATCAATTTTCTGGACTGGGATTTGAATCCAGATTCCCTGAATATTTAAATTGGAGTGATTGCTTCATTGTGAAATGTTCACATGCTGGTGTCCATGTCTTCTTGCAGGCTTGTGTCCATCTGGGACCTTCGCAAATTTGGCCGCAAGAGCCCAAAGGCAGCAGCCATTGGTGGCGTGGATGCTGGTGCCTCAATATGCCAGCTGTCCATCCAGGGAAGACTTTCCTCGGCCTTCTTCTCACCTGTCACAGGCAGTGGGTTGCTCACCACATCATCAGATGACCGCGTCCGTATCTACGACACGTCCAAGCTCGTTGAAGGGACACAGAGCCCTTCTGTGTTCAGGGGTGAGGGAGAAATAAAAGTGTTCTTTGAATGCATGCCTGTGCTTAGTGAGTGTGATAGAATCCCTTAATATTTAGTCTCACCTCTTCCACCTTTAACTTCCAATTACATTGAAAGCTGATCACCAATTAATAATTATTGGTGATTATAATTTACCTAAAACTACTTGGTCAAATTGTGGGGTGCTTTCTAAATCTCTACAAGCTCTCTGCTACAGTAATGATAGAGTCGCCAAGGCCAATGTCGGTACTCTTATGGATGGCTTTTCCTACTTAGGTCTGAGTCAATATTTTCCTGTTCATCTTAACAAAGGTTACACCTTGGACTTAGCTTTTTCAAATCTATCATCTGATAATATTAAATCTATCTCATCGATTGATTCGCTTGTTCCTGTAGAAGTGCAGCACCATAATCCGGTATATTTCTCTATTAAAAAATACAATTGTGAAGTTATACAAAGTAAATTAAATTATTTATGTTATTCTAAGGGAGATTATAATATGTTAAATGCTAAATTAGCTGATGTGAACTGGGTTGAGTTATTTTTAGGGAATGATGTTACTTCTAATGTTGATATGCTTTATACTAAATTAAATTATCTCATTTATTTATATGTTCCTTTGAAGAATACTCAGCCTTGTACATATCCTGATTGTTTTTCCAATGAACTTATATCCAAGATTATATTAAAAAAGAAATTTCATAAAAAATGGCTTCAATATAATGTTATTGATGACTTAATTGAATTTAAGAGATTAAGGGCTATTTGTATAAAGTTATCTAAATCTGATCAAGCTGCTTATGTTAAAAATATTGAGAAAAGTTGTCGTAAAAATTCAAAGTTTTTTGGAATTATGTAAATAAACTTTCTAATTCTATTCAAAAGCCTGCTTAAATGTTTTAAAGAAACAATAGAGTTTGCACTACAAATAGTATCTGTGAGCTTTTTGCGCATAATTTTGAATCTGTTTATGATAAAAATGTTTCCCCATTTATTTATGAAGTTTATCGAGGAGGAGTGAATGATATTATGATTACTACTGAAGAGGTCTCAAATGCTATAAATGGGTTAAAGGACAAAACCTCACTGGGACCAGATGGTCTGCCTGATATATTCTTAAAAGAGTGTGTAAATACTCTTTCTAAATCCCTTTGTATATTATTCAATCAATCTTTAAATGATCAACCTGGAAAAAATCTTATATTACTCCGCTATTTAAATCTGGTAATTAGCACGATATCTTAAACTATAGACCTATTGCTATCATTGGATCCATTACAAAATTACTTGGTATTATCATGTCAGTAAGGCTGACTGCGAAATGTATCTCTTTTATAATTGAAAACCAGCATGGTTTTGTGGAAGGCAGATCAACCTTGTTGAATCTCATTTTGTATAGCAATTATATTTCTGATGCTTTAAATGTTTCAACTCAGGTGGATAGCATTTATTTGGATTCCTCTAAGGCTTTTAATAATGTAGATCACAATATTCTATTATTTAAACTTCATAGTCTGGGCATCAATTCTCACACCATTGGCTGGTTGAGGTCATATTTGTTAAATCGTAAGTTAAGTGTTAGAATCAAGGGTAATGTTTCGTCTCCATTTGTCGCCACATCTGGTGTGCCACAAGGGTCTCATTTGGGACCCTTGCTTTTCATTCTATTCATTAATGATGTTAATGAGCAACTAAAGACAGGTGAGATCTTAATCTTTTCTGACGACATAAAAATTTTCTACAAGGTTACATCTTTTTATGATCAAATACTTTTGCAAAAGGATCTGGATAGCATTGTTAATTGGTCTACATTAAACAGATTGAGTATGAATTGGGATGAATGTAAGGTTTTATCTTTTAACAGAAGTTTGAAAAATAAATTTAACTTCAAATATACTATTTATGGCATTGAACTAGTGGGGATTGATCATATAAAAGATTTGGGGGTCATCTTTGATAGTAAATTTAATTTTGATAAGCATATAAGTATTGTTACTGCCAAAGCTCTCAGCACTTTAGGTTTAATTAAGAGGTCTACCAAAGAGTTTTCAGATGTATACTTGATTATTAATCTTTATAAGTCTTTAGTCTTGCCGTCCTTATTGTATGGATCAATTATTTGGTCTATGTACCGTATAAACTCGTGTAAGAGGCGCACCTTTTTTCCCAGAAATTGCAGCCGAAAATGAGGGTGCGCCTCTTACACGAATCTGTCCGTTGCAAAATTCCGTCACCCGAGTTTGAAGACTAATATCTCAGAGATGGCTCAATCGATTTTAAAATGAAGTACATCAAATTAAAGCTTGTTTATTTCTGCGTTTATTGATGGTATACAAAAAATTTGACCGTTTATATCGATTTCAGTGTGTGCTTAAAAACAGAATTTTAGCGCATTTTCCCGGGTACCGGACGGATGCATCGCATTTACGGCTTCGTAATAACAACACGGATCAAGATATCGAAATTTCCTTTGCAAATATTGTAGCAAAGATCTTTCCTAACAGCTATACGAAGTTTCATATTATTTAATGCATTAGTATTTTAGTTATAGATGCAAATGCACGGATCCGTTATTTTCCGTTCCGCGCATCCCTGAAAACCGCCGTTTAGACCTTCTTCAAGCTGTCGAGTTATCATCATGAATCCACTTATAAAATCTTAAAGGAATTCGTTGGTTAATCAATATCGATTAATATTTATTTTGGAAAAAGAGCGCGTTCAACTGCCAGGAGCATGCACGGAAGAGAAAGGGAGAGGCGCGCGCTGTTGCCCAGTCGGAGGGCTATCCGTAAGGCGCGCGAGGGAGTCTCCTACAGGCATTACCTGCGGGGAAAACCAGTTGTATTTTCTCTGTGCATAAGTCATTTGAACTCGGTAAATAGTGGCTTAAAGTGTGATGCGGCGTTCGGACACGCGGCACGCGGGCGTTCCTCCGCGTTGTCTTGTAGAGGAACACCCGAAAGCCGTTACCAATATGGAGAAACGCCGCGGAAACCTCAGATCCAAGTGAATACTTACCTCCGGGGTCTATATATGCCTATGAAAAATGCCGCGTAAATTATAAGAGAATATCGCAAGCGGAAGGCTTTGAAAATGGCCGAAAGTTCGCAGTTAGGCCCGCAAAACCTCGCAATAGAAGAAAAAAAAACTCAAAATTTTTTCTTCAACTTCGAAGCACAAAAAGAGGGGTGCGCCTCTTACACGGGTGCGCCTCTTACACGGGTGCGCCTCTTACACGCGTTTATACGGTATTATGATTTTTATATGAAAAAATTGGAGTCTGTTCAGCATAAATTCCTCAGATACTTAGCATTCAAAAGTGGTACACCAATGAGCTTTTATGATCACAATTACTCAAATTTAGTGCTATCTTTCAATCTTCCTTCGATTGTTTCTCTTCACATTAAAAACGATAACATTTTTATTAAGAAAATAAAACTTGGTTTAATTAATAGTACCCAAGTATGTTATTTATTTAGTGCACGGACACTTCTCTCAGGTATCCACGTGATTTAGCTGAGCAGACTTTTCAACGAAATTATATATTTCATTCTCCTGTAAATAGGCTTAGACGTAATTGGAATTTATTATCAGCGAATGTTTGTGCTGAAAATACATTATCAGCCTTTAAGAGAGCTTTATATCCACAGATATTTGTATACTGTTAACATACCTAAATGAATTATTAAATCTAATTCTTAATTTTCTATTATTAATTTAGTTAAATTTTGAATGATACCACATATTTCTATATTACTATTTTTGTATATAATGTACTTAAAAGGGTTGTTGTTGATAGATAAGGGTACTGTTGATCTTGAATAAAAAAATAAAAATAGAAATAATAATTTCATATTGTGGAAGACATAATAGCAGCAGAGGTAATGTACAAAAAGTGGTTCTTTTTTAAAACACTGGCTATTTAAAATGCCAGAACTAGACAAAGAACTTCAAATCAATCATTGATAGAAACTGTTGGTGATTTTATACAGCCAGAGGGTTGAAATCATAGCTGTGCACCAATCGAAAAGTGTTGTCGGCGGGCCAATTTCATGAATTTAACTGGTGGCATGATCAGCAGCATAATTTAACCCTTTTACTGCCAGTAGGCCGATATATCGGCCCACGTTGGATGTGAGAAAACTGCCACGGGCCGATTTATCGGCCAAACTTTAAATACCTGAATTCAATGGCCCAACTTTAAAAACCTGAAAAAAGCCTTGGCAGTCTTCGCACATCCCTCCCGAAATGGAATGGCAGTAAAAGGGTTAACAATCATAATATTTTCATAAGTATTCTAGTAAAATAACATGCAATTATGTAAAATGTGTAATATTTCTCATCAACATTCATTCATTATTGATAATTTCATGTAAAGCTTTTTTGATTAAATTTTTATTGACGTAGTGAGAAATGTTTTTCGATAATAGTTCACCGCATTTTAAAATACGAAAAAAACTGGTGCACACTGTAGATTTAATTGTGTTGCATTTGGGTGGAGATGTTTGCAAACTGATTAAAGTTGGGCATAATTCACACTTATTAAATTGGACACAAAGGTCAACACTACTTTAAATCATTTTCATGACTTAGTGCATGGGTACAATGAAAGTCATCATAATTACATTGAACATTACCTTAGCATGACTTGCTCGCCATTTATTTATTCGCCCTGCGTCACAAAGTAAGGCCCCGATCGCGATGAAGCCGCGAACTACGAACTATCGTACAAGCTCATTTTTCCGGTCCCGGATTTCGTTATATGGAGGTTTTACTGTATCTGTTATAATGCTGAATTGATGAGAAGCTGGCAGAATATTTTAATTAAGAATATCTTAGTTTGTAGTTAAGTTATGTAAAAATGAACAGTTAATGCAACATCTATTGCAATTAGTATTAATTAGCAAGAGTAAGGTTGCATTTAGCGTGGAAGGATTATGTCTCCATAGACATATTTACATGTACACGGGTGCATTACTGAATATGCAAGGCTAGCCTGCCCTTGTTCTGATGAAAGCATTAAATGTCACCTTTCGTTGTATCATGCGTTGTGGGACGAGTTGTGGATCTTCTCGTCGATTATTGCCTCCTCTTTTTTCATTGTGATTCTTACACTTGTGTGCTCTTCCTTCACAGTGGAGACGGACATCAAACACTTTCACAAAACGTTCCAGTGGCTGACGCCCATACGTGCTACATGGCACCCACAGAGGGATGACGCATTTGTCATCGGAAGCGTGGCCAGCCCGAGACGGGTAAGGAGGATTGTTGGTGCACTCAAGGGTGTACCACGCATGATGGTGGCTCAGTGAGAGTTACTGGATGAGTATTGGTTCTCTGTGTGGGAAGTTAGTGACACTGGTGATAGTTTCCATTCTGTGGTGGCCATTTTAAGTGGTGGGCAGGGGTGGTCTCTGGTTGATGTTTTTGCCCACGGGATGGAAACACCCTCTTAGTGATTCAAGGGGTCTGTCCGTCTCGTGGGCGATTCCACTTGTGCGTAGCACCCTGCAGAGGGGGTTAGGACCCCAGCCGGGTAATGGGGAGGGGGGAAAGGAGGACAGAGGTAAATGGCAGGGGTTAGCAGTGCATTGTATGCTAATTTCACACTCTGATTTTGTTATAATCCCTACTGGTGTGTGGAAAGAAGGAATATTTGTACCAATCAGTTCGGCAGTGAAGAAGGTTAAGGCGATTGGTGATCGGTGGTTAAAGGGGGGGAGGGGCATTATGAATGCTCGCTGTATTGGTAATGACTTGATGTGTGATGATTGGTGGTGGAGAAACTTTGGTCAAGAGGTTTGTGGTGATGTAGTGGGGAGAGTCATCCTCTTGCTGCTGTGAAGGGTGTATTGGATGAGTCGGCGAGGGGAGGTGAAGCGATCTGCTTTCGATTGTTTTGGGGCGGTGAGGTGAACTGCAGCTGCTCTTTCTGGTAGGGAACTTGGCCAAACTGAAGAAGCGAGGGTCTCTAGGTGCAAGCGTGGTGTCTCAGGGGACAGGACTCATTTCTTTTGTCATCACATTCCTAGGGCTGAATCTAGTGGTATGTGCGTGGCGGCATCCACTGTCCTGGGGAAGTCATGAAATTTCATCCAATTTGAGAAGTCTTTGTAAAGTCAAGGAATTTTGCAAACTAATCTGGGAATTTTTCGTACTGAATATAAAGAAATTTACTTTATCTGAGTAAATAAAGTGAATGTGCTTTAAAGAGGATAGTTGTGGGCAGAAACAGTATGAGCAAAGCAACGGAGAGGAAATTGGCCCGAGTATGTATTTCACGAAGTTATGTGCCAGCATTATGAATTCTCAAAGACCTTAGAGTGTGCTCATGATTCATGTTGAGAACTGACATTATAGTGGCACATGTTGTATAAAATTTTCTTTTGCATTTAATGTTTCCCTTTCGCTATTTATTCTTCAGTGAACACAAAAAAAATTTCTTGCATTGATAGTCTTACCCGTACAGACTCTGATTACATATGCATGCATACCAGTATATTCTTCAGAACATGAAGATGTTAGTGGGACTAAGAAAATGATGTTTAGTTTTTTGTGGATCCTCAGGACGGAGGTCCTTGTGGATTGCGTGCTTTCTATGGGAGCCAATACGTGGCGAGCATTGTAGTTCACGTTATAGAGGAAGTCACAGAACTATAGTTCACCGATTTGATCTATTTAATTGAAAGACAATGGTTTGTCTGGTTTCAACACTGAGGCATCATCATCAGGTACTAACTTTAAATTCATATGTCCTCTTATACATATATAATACAATGTAATACATAATGTACAATCATGTATTTATACATGAAAATTACATTATGTAGCATCATGTATTATTCATGAAAATCTATTCCCCTTTCCCAATACCTTTTACTGTTCCCCAATTTCATGTAACCATTGTTTGCATAGGTATTTATCATTTCAATTAATTAATACACATGCTATGAAAGAATATTGGATATTAAAGATTGTGCAAACAATGGTTATGTGAAATTGGAAATGTATCTAACAACTTATTTCATTTAAGTGAAGCATTACTATCACTTATGAGCAACCTTATGACCAATTTCAGCACCTAAGAAACAATTTTCAATAAATGAAGGAATTGCACCTAAGTTAATGGCTGTCGATCCATAACTCAACAGAGTACCAAATTTAAGTAGATCAACGTGCTGATGAATTTGGACGTTATAGGTGAATAGCGAGCCAGCTGAAATTAAACTTTTCCCCAACATTGAAATCAAACCAATCATAACCCATAAATACAATATCCACGGATAGTTAGGCCATAAATATCAAAGATAGGATTAAGGTAAAAACATAAAATTAATGTGGCAAAAGAAGATCTTTATTCCGTGTCAGGCAAATACAAATTTGAGGAACACTTCCTTCTGCCGGCTTGACACAGCCAATTTTAAGCCATAGTTTTACAACCAGTATTTATCATTCGACGTAATATTACTGTCTTACAAAATACTATGAAGTTAACGCACCTTAAAAATTAATTTGAGATGGCCACCAAATATAACAATTCGTAAGTGAGCGAACACCAGAAACACGAATTAAGTCCGCACAACTTCTCCGCACGACATTTTCTCTGCTTTCCAAAACAAGTAATGGTGGTTCATGGAGGAAATACAATGTGAGTCAATTACGATATTTAGAGTGGCTTCTATAAATTCAATTATCTGCCACAGTCGCATCATCATTTGTCAGGGTACATTAAAATCTATGAAAGAAATTTTCCTTATCATATTATTGATTCATTACGTCGTAGTTTTAAAATAACGGTTGTTAGCGTGATTCTAGTTTTGTGTATGCTTGCTGTACAAGATACATTATTTTACATAATGTAAATTCCGGTAGAATACCGCTGTTATACAGCAATATAACCAGAAAAAAATACACAATGGAAAATATACATCATTATACGTCATAAATACTATAACATAAATAACGTAACAATAGGTAGGTAGGGACAAATAAACAAAACAAGGCAACAAAAGGAATCGTAAGGAGGGACGCGCGGAGAAAAAGGGAGACGTGAGGTGTGAGAGTTAGAGGTTAGAAGCAGAATAAGAGTTCGGTTGGTAAAAGGCGAAAGAAGAAGAAATACATGGTAAAAAAAAAGTGTGGAGATAGCAGCCGGTTTGTCAAAAAGTGACGGGAAGTGTTAAAGGAGCAGGTATAAGGAAGGAAAGCTGTAAGAAAGGAAAGCTGAAAGAAAGGAAAGCCGAGAGTAAGCCGAAACGGAGGAAATTGCGGCGGCAGCGTGAGACGGAGAAAGAATTTTCCGAGAGGACCACGAGAGTGGGGAAATAAAGGGAGACCAAGAACGATAAGTGCCACTTATAATAAATTGTAACCATTAGTAAATAACAAAAAGGTTTGAACATCCTGTAAATTGGGCCCAATCCACCTATTTAAAAATTAAAAGATAATTTCTAAAGCATAAATTTTGTCGGTATTTACATTATCATATGATAATTAAAATAATTTGTAAGGTAACAACAACCGGAAGAAGGTGAGGGTTACAGTACATTATGTATGACTTAACCTGTGCTGTATGGGATAGCAGTATTTTAGTGGTTTTAAGTTGAAGGAAACTGTGGTATCAGTGGAAAGTAGGGAATGAAAAGGAATTAAATATAGTAATGTGACCTGCAGAAATTTTCATTCAAAAGCTAAAGCAAAAGTTATTGCTGATGTGAATTTTATTTTTAACTAGAATTTATCTTTTGTCTAGCAATAGCAGTCAGTAAATTCAGACAAAAATTAAGTTATATTCAGTGAAACCTCGTATTTGCGTTATCGGAAATTACGTTTTCCCGCAATTTACACCACTTTTACCAAGTCCCAATCAATTTCCTTTGTTCCCAACGTATGCAGAACCCCAAATTTAGACTATGCATTTTTACGTTTTCCCACAATTTGCATCGCAACGCGCTCTTTAAAAAATGAAATTCACTTCTTAAGTCCATTACCCATGCATATCATCCTTTGTAAAACACTTTTTGACTTCATCTTGTACATATATGCGGAAAAAATATGAAAGAGAGCAATAGGACCTGTTTTAACCCATTCAATACTGACCTGTTGACATGACATTTATTCCCACGCTGAAGGGTTTTCTTCTTTTATTTATATAAAACGAAAACACATCCAGCAAAGAACGAAACTCATCCACGTGTGCCTAGAGCAAGCCTAAGACGCTGAGGGAAGTTGCAAGTGTCAGCGCCGACGCCTGGGAACTAGGGAAAACCGAGAAAAGCAACTGAGTGTGAAAGCAACAAAGTGAATTCAAGGCATCTGGCTTGCACGGGATGCCTTGAATTCAAGGCATCCGCATTGAATGGGTTAAGGAAGAATTTGAATGTGGCGGGAATAGTATACAGCACCACTAGAAACAGAAATTTGAACTACATCAACTCGTAATCTGCCAGATGTGATTCAAGTTATGAAATGAAGCGTAGTCTTTTTTATGAAAGGCATTTTCATTCCAGTTAGTGATAATTCTATAATATTGTTCTTTTACTGTTTCTATGCATAAAAATGATAGTAAATATCTGGTTTTAACTTCATAAATCGTTGAAAGATAGTACTTTTCCGGCAAATCTTTTGATGCCCCTGACGACGAGGGCCGTGTCGGACATCGAAACTCCAGAATACATGGAACCTTTCGCCCGTTTGGACACCCCAAAAGCTTTAATTTGCAAATAATCATTTTTAGAAAAAATATATTTGTTAATATAATGAGGAAAATTTAAGCATACCGAAATAAAAATGAAAACTACGTAACATTTTCATGACGCAACACTCCTTGCTGCTGCTGATTGATTATCACATTCAATACATACATTACAGTAATCTACCGGTTAGAGGTAGGTTGTGATGAAAGTCAGAGAATATCCAACGAACTCTTACACGTGCTGTGCCCTTTCTACCTCTTGTATTTCTTTCTTCATCTCAGCATAAGTCCTACCTTTCTTCATCCCGTCCATAAAACCGACTCTCTTCCTTCCCCTTCCCCGCTTACCCAACATCCTTCCCTCTATCACGACCTTCAGCAAACCATCGTCCCTCATTACCCCTTCCAGCCACCTACCCTGCCTTCCCCTAATCTCATCTATAAGTTTCCTCTCCTCGCCCACCATGTCAAGCACTTCCTCATTTGTATTCCTTTCCGTCCAACGCACCTTCTCCGTCCTCCTCCACACCCACATCTCAAAAGCCTTCAGCCTATTTTCGTCTTCCTTTCTCAAGGTCCACGTTTCCGCCCCATACAACGCCACACTCCATATCAAGCTCTTTACTAGCCTCTTTTTTACATCCTTACTTAAGGTCCCCGTCATCAGCTCCCTTCTATTATTGAACGCTTGCGGGCCCGATTTTTTAAATCAAAATTAGCTCGAAAAAGGTGAAAGCGCTTCGGAAGGGAACGACCACGTCAATTGACGTGCTCCGCATTGAATGTGTTAATGAGATTTGCGATCAGTTGTTTCATCGTTTTTGATGCTATCGTCACGTCGGGAGTTAAGAAATTAAGGTTAATTTCAATGGAGCAGTTTAGTCTGCTTCATCCACACCTCTGTTTCAGGAAGCTGGTGAGGATAAACTTCTACTTTTTCTGCAACAGATAGTTTTGTGCCGTCGCTTCACACCGCTGGCATCGCTACGCCCGCTTAGATCGGGCAAGGTCATAATAACTGTGCGTACGTAGCAAAGAATTTTAATGAAGTTTCTTGCACCTTACAGCCAGAGAATAGGCATTAAAGCATTATATTTAGGCATGGCTAAATGTGCGTGCCATGAAGTAGCATAGCCACACCAAGTCACTAAACCATTATAGTGGTTTCTCAGCCAACATTGAGGATTTCAAACTGCAATGTGCGTAACTTAATTGTATAATTCGTTTAGATTGCATGTAGAATTATTTTTTAATGAAATTACCTCTACGTTGAAATACTTAGGTATAAGTTACATTCCATTCATTCCAGCAATTAAAGGAAATATTTTTATTAAGTGCAGAGTCAATATCTCTTAAAACAACGTTTATGGTTAAGATTTTTTGATTTCTCGGAATATGTATGAGGTTGTTTTTGCAACACTGCCGGACTATAGCGTGCTCCTGGATTACCGGGTTATGGGTGCTCGACTGTAATTGAACCTGCAGGGGAGTATTAATTTTTTATCTAAGTAGAAACTATGAAGAATAAAAATGGATTCTTAACCAGATACGATGAAAAATAAAAGAACTCCTGGTGGACAACTGAGATCATTTGCACTGCCTCGATTCCTGAGCTATAACTATGATAGGCAAGACACAATGTGTGCTGTTCAAACTTTTAAGAAATTACTTAGTAGGTAGTGACTGCTGTGAGCAAATGCTAGAGGAACTGGCATATACATTATATGAAAGTTAGTAAGAATACATTTCAAGGCACTTAAATCTTATTCCTCTATCAGGTCAAACTTGAACTCTAAAAGAAAAATTAAAAAAACTGGGAACGAAGAATGAAACGAATTAATTTGGGAGTGGTTAGTTCAGACGAGATAAAAAAACATACCACTATTGGGAAAGTGTTTGCTGTGAAATTAGGGAATACAGAGTTTAAAGCATCTGATGGCTGTCTAGAAAGTTATCGAGCTCGTCATAATATTGTGTGGAACACTATGTGCGGATAGGCAAATGGCAGTAATTTCCAGATGGAAATTGAAAATTAAAGGTTCTATTAAAAACTACCTTCCGCAGTATATTTTTAACGGTGATGAAACGGGACTGTTTTTCCGTGCGATGCCAACTAAAACTTTGTCTCTTAAAGGTGAAATAAGTCGTGGTGGTAAATACTCCAAAGAGCGAGTTACCGTTTTTATTTGCGGAAACATGGAGGGAGATATGGAAAAGCCACTTGTAGTTGGTAAAGCCGCACGACCCAGATGTTTTAAAATTTTATACATTGGAGAGCTTCCTGTGATCTGGCGACACAACTCCAAAGCTTGGAACACGGCTATGATAATGAAGGACTGGCTGTTTTCTTTAACCGGAAAATGAAATCAGCCGGGCTAGAGGTAATTCTTTTCTTGGAAAATGCCACGTGTCATCCTCATCTAGATCTATCAAATGTGAAACTTGCGTGGTTCCCAAAAATACCACAAGCATCTCTCAATCCGTGGATCAGGGGGTTATTTGTAACGTGAAAGTTCATTACAGAAAGTTTTTGATGCAATCTCTTTTAACTGCTGTGGAGTCAAACGACAAAATTAGTGAAGTGGCTAGATCAATAACAGTTCTGGATGCCATAAATTTGTTGACCAGAGCAATAAATAGTGTCAAAAGTGAAAGTGTCACACAATTTTTCTTCAGAGCTGGCTTGCTTTCTGTGATGGCGACATAACAGTGATTCAAATGCAGACATTTATGACCTTGCTTCTATTTTGGAGTGTGATGTAATGAGTTTTACAGACTTTGCAAAGTTAGACGAAAGCTAAGCGATCACTTCTGGTGATTTTAATACTGATTTCCTAGTAGTATGCGAAAAGGAGTGCATTGAGGATGATGGGGAGGACGATATTGAATAAAAAACAGAAGAAAAGGATATGACTACAAGACAACAATTATAAAGAGGTTGTTCAGAGAATAGAAGAAATTAATGACGGAATGACGGAAACCTGTCCACAACGGAAAATTTTTACGGCACCGTGCGTTTCCACTATAGGCAGTTTTCACTATTACGTTTTGTACTTTCAGCATTTATTAAAAAGTTTATGATAATGTATAGAACTGGCTTTTGTTTTCTTTTGAAATGCACTAATAGCACCTGCATCTTAAATATAGCAATGCATTTTATTACATATCGTGCCATCATTAAAACAAAAAGAATCATAAAAATCGCAGTACACTTTGTTTCAGGGAGACATTTTGTCAGGGAATTTCATGGAAATGTCAGGGAACATGTAAGGAAACATGTCAGGGAAATTCAAAATTAACACTTTGTGGCCACCCTGATATTGTTTTGGATGGAAAAAAATTAAATTGATTGTGAAATGTGATGATTAAATCTTCTAGCACATATGCTTGCTTCCGTGGCACCTGGCTTCTGTGCCTTAAACAGTGACGTGGCTCGTGTTTATCCTGAGTGCTTGCAAAACATTAAAGTTGTGGATTCTTTGTGTAACATGGGTGCCAAAACCGGATTCAAATCCAAGAGGATTCTTTTTCTTTGTGTGCTCCTGGCACATATGTGCCAATGGCAAATTGTGGGTTTGGGTCTCTGCAAAGTGTTTGAATATTTGCCCCCACGTCTGATTTGCAGGTGGAGGTGTTTGGGAGGCCAGGACGTATGCTGTGTGCCCTCGGCCAGGACGGCCACTTCCCGATAAACACAGTGTGCCCAGTGAACGAATTCCACCCCTCTCGGATGCTGCTTGCATCTGCCGACAGTGGTGGCCGCGTGCACATCTTGCTCTGAACTGGACCCTCTTGCGATGATTCCACTCTCGAATCTAGTTTTTCAACAATGTCCTTGGGCATTATGTGTTTTGAGGTTTATTTAACCTGTATTAATCTAAGTACTGGAGTTAATGTTCTTCATAGTTTTATAAAAAAAATTATTTTAACTAAATTTATGTTATTTGTCACCAAATTTTTATTTTTAGTTTTTGTGGTCTCGTTATTAAGGCTCTCAAATAATTGTTGTGTTTCCATGTTCTTGCATTGGAAGTGGTGGCTAGGTTTTCTCTGCCATGTTCCTTTAATAGTTATTGAAGAATACGCTAAGATGTATGGAAATAAGTATTCGGGTAGAAAATTTTGCCAAATATTGCTTTATTAGTGGATTTCTGCTTTATGAGTGTAAATAGCATCAGGAGGTATGCATTTCAAATGGAAGCCAAAAAATATACAATTGCACCTCGGGTTATGCAATGCTTACCAGATTCTATGCTGAATTATTCCATACTGATTCTTGCAGGTTTTGAAGACTTAACGGTGGGTTAGGTGACATTTTAATTTGGCTTAATGAGAAGTCTTTGATAAAACTTTTCTGGTGAAATATTTTGAAGCATCTCAGTGAAATGTTTTGGGGATTAATTTACCTACAACTCTTTTCTTTTAACCCAGTGGTCATTCTTCCTGGAAATCTGGAAAGGGCTAGGAACTTAAAACTTTAGGGAATAAACTAAGAAGAAAATGGAAATTTTGTTGAGAAAATGATAAAATTTATTAATATTTGGATGGTCACTCCCATGGGAGAAGCAGGAAAGTCAGGAAAAACAGTAGGAATCAGAAACTATGTGCTGGGAAAAAGCTGCAGTTATATTGTTGAGTTTCCAGGAAAAATGTTTACTCTATAAGCTTAAAAGGTATCGAAGTAATCATGTAGTTGTTATGTTCCACTTTGGAGTTACGTGCATGAAAAATGAACTTGTGGCTAAAAAGTTGATCGTACTAATGAGATTATGATTGGGCGATACATATCAGGTTGGGTACGCTTAACGTAGTGACATGCATTCTGAGAGGTCACTGCAATTTTTAAATGGCAAATATTTCAAGAATATGAATTTCTATGCTGCCAAATTCTTGTTACCTTCATATTTTCCCCAAAGAAGGATAGGTTTTCCTTCTCTTACCTAAATGTGTGGTGTATTTTTATAATATGGCAATCAAAGATTATGAGCGTAATCTATGAAACCTAACGTCACAAATAAGGAAAATCTGGAGTTGTGATATTTGTTGATATGATTCCAAGGAGTTCCAAAACAACTGAATGGGATGATACAGGTATAGTTAATAAAAATCCTTCGTTTATGACTTTAAAAATCCAGGGAATGAGGGAATATTGATATATTTCATCAATATATATCCTGTGGGCTATGCAATCTTGCAGTTCCTGCTATTGAGTTGGTATATATCTGGAGTTCATTCACAAATTTTTGTAAATAATCTGGTACTCACTATTCATTATAATAAGGAATATGTTTTAAAGTTTATCATGCACATTCACAGTATTTATAAGAAATGAATGGTAATAAAGTTTTCATAAAAGCTTTATTCGGTAAAATAAATTTCACTATCGTTAAATTTAAGAATTTTTATTGGCCTACGGTGAAAGACTAGTGAAATCTTTGTTTCTATTCCATATCCACCAACAGTTCTATTCTAGGTAGTTTTTGAAATAGATAGCCTGCATATGTATCGTCATCAGGCTCCAGTTAGTTTCTGATTTTGGACTATGTATCTATGTATTGATAACAGGCCTGAGAATCCTGATTCGCATAGATATAAGTAGTTAGAAATTGAATTATAGCCTTGTTACCACATTTAGTAAAAACAGGATATGCTTCTCCAATGGTACACCAACAATTTTGTTACTTCTTGATTGTAAATTAATTTGAAGTTTTTATTATCACAGAGATCAATTAATTTGTTGGGCCATTGTCTCTGGTTTTTTCTAAATCAATATTAAAACTGCTATGTATCCAAACTTCATTACATAATTTGGTCTGGAGGAATTATTCTTGCTACAGCCTCTTTTGAATTTTTCTAATACATTAGAATGTTATCGCAAACTTACAGTTTTAGTTTAAGTGCTGGATCTGAGGTGATTTCATCAAATGGTTTAAAATTGGCAAGGTTACCCAACACCACCCTTCTTCCCCAGAGAGGCAATTTTTTTCGAAAGAGTTTTAACCCTTTCAATGCGGCACCGTTAGATGGTAACTTTGCCGGAATCGGAAACTTTTTTTTGCACAACACAATTATTTCTGTATAATTTAGGCATAATATTATACATAATTTAATCATAATTATTCCCTTTTTTCCATTAAAATAAATATATTATTTGATGACATAATTGGATGTCACCCATTCGGGGTAAGAGGGTTTTGTATGGCATGCAACCCACATTGTAAAGCCCGCAATCCTTTCCTCAGCTGAAATTTTTGGGAAAATCTTGTCATTAGGTACATTTATCTCAATTTAGTTCTCGACAGTAAAAGATATTGGGTCCATTTATTCCAAGACATTTGAATCAAAGTACGTTTGTTGTGTTTGGTCCACATACATCTATAAATTGAGTGGTTTTCCGTAGGAACGCTAATAATTTGAATATTATTGACAATGCTAACGATTTTGGACACGTTTTGGATCCTCGTTATGACATAGCTACTTCGATGGCATTTGCCTTATTCAAATGATTTCCTACATTTCACCATGTAAAATATGATTTTAGCCATCTTCTTTCAACCAAGTTGCACGAAAAATCTTGCGTATCCATGCTCAGAAAATTTATTTTTATTTCAAGAAAACAAAAAAATAATTTATGAATCGAAAGTCTGTGATCATAAATTGTAATTACCATCTGAGGTAAAAGCATCCACTCAATCCTGCACGTTTGTTCAGGTAGCTATTTACCATGAAATAGCATCAGCCACGGTACCATTTACGGTACCATGTATTTAGAAAACCATTCGTTTTCACTCAGACATCCTATCTGAATCTCTACCGCATGCAACAAACCTGGGCTATCCGTAAGAATGATGTATTTCGAATTCCACTTGGATAGCCTCAATGTTCTGCAACAATGAATACCCTTGATTAATTGGCAATGGATATTGCTATTATCATTTTCCCTCTGCATCCTCTCTTCCTGTGTTTCACGACGCCTCTTCTTTCCACCACCCTCCTTTTTCTACCATAGTGAGCGCTTAGAACGCCTTATCAACATAATTTTGCTTCCTACTTTTCTCTATTTGACTGTACTTGTTGCCTCATTTTTACTCTTTCAGAGTCAGGGTACCCATATGGGGTGGAATTTCTAGCTTTTATACCATTGCAATGGTTTATGTTGGCAGGTTTACCATTGTATTGTCACTTTTTAAATCTAAAAATTGATAAATTTAATTTCTGTAATAATCAAGCAATTAAAATGTTTTATAAGCATACACAAGGAGTTAAAAATGCAGTAAGTCTTCGTTATGGAAAATTTTGCAAACTTAAAAAACTTTTTTTGACTTGGTGGATATAAACAATCGGTTGGTTCATGTAATTTTAAAATTTAAGATATTCTGTTTGAAAAAGTAATTTATTTTAGCAAAATTAGCAGCAGTAAACATCCTGTAAATATCTGGTATTTAACATCTGGAAAATGATTTACAACACAAAAAATGATTCCAATAAAATACACAATATTCCCAGAAAAAAATTACATCGAAATAATTTTTTGCGCAAAAAGAAAACATGAAACATTTAATTATTTTCATGAAATTCTTGGAAACAAGGACGCAAGCAGTCCGGGCTCACCCTCACAGTCAGAGCAGATGTATGCCACAGCTTTCCGCACTCCCTTGGAGTAGCACACACTGCATCTTTTTTGCGGTTTTTTTCCCTTCTCCCCTGCACCTGCTATCGCCGGAAAGTGGGAGAGACCCTTTTTTGGTTGGGGCGATGGGGGCAAGGCACTTATATTTCTAGAGTAAGGACTCAATCAGTTCCATTCTAAAATCGTATAAGTTTTTCTTATTTGCCACTGTATGTGTTATACAAAATATAACTGTTTACCCGCATAACTTGGGAAATGTGAATTGCAAGCTTTTTATACCATTTGAGGGACTTATGTTGGCAAGTGTAGTACGACACCAACTGGTCGCAGTGATCAACACCTCCCATAAACTTATTATATTCTACTACAGCCTCTGGTTTACCTCTGCCCGACCTTTCATTGGGTACGAGTTTGCATCCGAACTCGGAGGAAATAAGGGCCGCATCTCTCTTATTTCTCCAGCAGAAGACACAAATCCCCTCCTCACTCCAATGAGCAACAATTTGGTCTTTTGGCAGCTTGTGCCCAAAAACCTCTCGGATTTTCTTTCCTCTTCGCCCGTAGGGTGCCCGTGCAATATGTACTGCTCCTCAACAGATCCCTAGCTAGGGGAACATTATTGTAATAGTTATTCCAAAAAACTCTATGACCCTTATTTTTAAAATCCTGTAAAAGTTTATGGACCACTTTGTCTCCATGTCCGCGTCCACCTATATCGCTGTCCCTGGAGCCCGCATAAACAATCATGCGATGCACAGAGCTGGTTCACAGAGCATGTACATCTTTATCCCATGTTTATGTTTTTCCCCTGCATATACTGCCTAAAATTGATTCGCCCTCGACAAAGCAGCATTGATTCGTCAATGCATAATGCCTTTCTGGAGGAAACACAAGTGGCCATTGACTTCTCAAAACAATTTAAAAGTGGTCTGACTTTATATAGGCGATCACTTGGAGCAGGGTCATTTTCGTCGGGTTTTTTGCAAAATGGAGGGCTTGCAATATCCCAAGAAATGGATCCCTCGGCATTGATTGACGAATTAGCTTGAAATTAAAAAATATACTCTTTCCAATAGTCAGAGATTCTATTGATACGAACCGTCCCCATATGGAAGAACAGGCCCAACCAAACCTCAAACTCTTCCCTTTTTAGTGACCCCCAGTCGGTAATCCTTGCACGGGGTGATGGGTTTTCCAGAAAAATGCACTCTGCATTCCTCTCTGTCTCACTTATAATAAGGTCATAGAACTCTTCGGTAAACACAAGGGAAAAGTAGTCTTTGGCGGTCGAGCCACATTGAATTTTCTTGAAACCAGGGGATCCTACAAAGGCAAGGGTATTCCTATTCACTGGGGGATAAGGGGCCCAAGCCGCCTCAGATGTAACGGTACCCCCTGCCGCCTCTGCAGTGCACTTTCCACTGCATCGCCACTTTCTGAGTCACTTCCCTCCGTGTCGGCACCAAAAAGGAATGAAGACCCGCTCGTTAAATTGTCATCCGACGAATCCATTGCTAGAGCATGCATTTCATCCTCCCTGAGCGTTTTCCTCGGTTGCTTTTTCTGCGAGGCTATAAAATGTAAAAATAAATTTTTTACTCTTTTTTATTATGCAAGAATATGTAGATTAATACTGCTTACCAGAAGGACCAGGTATTACATCGTCATCCGGGTTCGTCACAAGTTTTTTTCTCTTTGGCTTGTGGCCTGTGAGACTCTTCTCTTCATCTTCAAATAGGAGGGAAATACCCTGAAGAAAAATGAAATAAAATCATTTGTCGGTTCCCAATACAAGTAGGAGTGAACAGATGAAATCAAAGCAAAAAACTAATAATAATGCATTATATATAAATAAAAACGAAAACATAAGAAAGCATTAAAATTTGTAATTTTAGAATAAAATCACTTTTGGGGGTAAAATAAATTACAACTATTACGAGAACTAACATCGGTATAGCTCAGAAAATAATTAGTTGGACAAAACTAAAATATGTGTAAATTTTTTGTTCTAATGAGAGAAAAACATGCGAAAAAAGTAAACTAGCGCTTACCTTTTGAGTAAAAGGCAAATCCGTTGAGAAAAATACTGTCTTCAGCACTCCAGGAAGAAACGATGAACCACAGTAAAAATATCCAGAAGTATCACAGCAGAATTTTAGCGAGCATAAACAGTAAATAATGACTTAGAAAAAATAAAATCCGATTTTAATGAGTCCTAATAGCAAAATAAAACACCACATCAACGATCCAAAGTGAATATCACTTGAAAATCTGCAAAAAAAACACAAACTCCGAAAACTGCAGAAAATTTATTTTTCGACGAAAGCGGAAACGAAGCACACGACACAAAGTGGCTAGAAACCAACTGCAGAGCGGAGAAAAGGAAGCAAGTCGAAAAGGAAGCGCGTTATGCCCATTCGTGTGAGGCTCAAGGCCATGACAGCCCCGGCTGCCATCCGCGCCAGTGGCTGGGAGCGGATGACAGCCCAGGGCATTGAAAGGGTTAATGCATGAGAAAGATAAGCCAGAGAAATTTCAAAGTTTGAATATTTGAAATACATATGAAGCTAAAGCAGATTCTTTTTCAATTGAAAAAGTTTTAATTAAATTTCTAAGTTCAAAAACCCTCCCTAAAATATCTCCTCTGGATAACCATTGTAATACTTATGTATGAAGCAGCAACAGTGTGATCTGCTTCATCTTCCTCACACGAAGATTTAAACTGATTCAGAGATTTTGCTTTGATAAAATTCACAACTTAAACATTAACATCCAAAACGGCATTAAAATTATGTATGTGGAAGTGTTTTACATGGTAAAGCATACAAGTGAAGGATACAACGACTTAAAAAATATTTGGGTTGATTTCCTTAAGTAGGCCACCCGCCATACCGAAAAAGCTGCGGCGGCGGCCCACCTGGAGGCCCGCGGAGGTACGCGGCTGACATAAATATTGGTCTTGACAAAAAAATTCTAGAGAACAAAAGTTCTCGGGGAGGTCTAGTTACGTCAGAAATAAACAAAAAAATGACAAGTTCCTCAAAAGTTTTGAATTTTTTAAAAACGCACCTCATGAATAAATCCGTAAAATATACGTTTTATTGGCCTTTGGAGTTTCTGTCGAGTCAGGAGAGATGAAAACAATTATACAGATAATCCGTTGTGTCATAATTATATCGGTAGCAAAGAAAAGGACTCGGTATTCGAACACTAGACTTACGTACACGAAGCGAGAGCATTACGGACTCTGCTCACTCGGCTACCACGCAGCAACCGCACAGCACAGAGAGATCGGGAGAACCTACGTTTGGCGTAAACAGACATTTCCAGTCTTATCGAGCCTCCCTCGGGGCTCTGAGGGTAAGGTCCACGGCTGTAAGCGTGGTCGGTCAGCATGCGCTGAGCTGAGGTGCTGTACGCGCGCCAATTTACGCCCGCGCTCCCGCAATCCTGGCGCTGTGTGCGGCGCGAGTCGTATCGCGTATTTTCTGCGTGTCTTTCGGAGACTGGTTCAAGTTGGAAAGTGATATTCGAAGTAAAGTCAGTTGATTATGCCGCCTAAGAAAACTACCAGAAAAACCCCTGCGACGTGGCTTATTGGTGGTGCGACGGACAGAATTTGTGGTGACAACAGACATCCGACAAAATAAGGAATGTTATGCAGTTTGTTCTGTTCGTGCGACTCAAAAGACCGACGCCGACCATCCGCGATGCATGTAGAGAAGCTGTTGAGCTTCTATTGAACATGTGGGCAAGGGGAGGTATCCCAGCGCTATCAAAGAACGATGCTACTGATAAATTGGTTGCAGTTTATAATGAATGGGTTGAACTAAAGCGTTCAATGTCGAAACCAACAAACTTGCGAAGAGAGAGGTTAATAGCTCCCTTGGACACACTGTTTGATATCGGTTAGAAGAGGGGGGGAATTGAGTTAGAAGAGGACAGACAGTTGTATGAAACAATGAAAAAGACAGGAAAGCTATGGTTTGCGTTGATAGAAAATGGGTGAAGAAGAAAGAGGAAATTAAAAAGGAAGGAGGGACAAAGAAAGCTCAAACGGCGTTCTGATCATGATATCAGCGCAGCGTTTCAGAAAACGTCCTCAGATAATTGCCCTGACCTTAACCATAATGAAGATCCTCAGCAAGAATAGGCTACCATCAATGATCCTGGTGAGTAAAAAAGTAATTTATTATTAACATTTTGAGAAAGATTACAATTATTATTTTAAGTTTTTTTTTACGTTTATAGTACATGCCACCTGCAAATATAAAAGGGCGGAAGGAACTCAATTCTTACCAAGGAGTTGACATCAGCTCTTGATAGAACTCATACTAGTGATACATTTGATGCTCACATCGTAAAAAAAGACTAGAATCCACTTTGAAAGCAGCTGCTAACTCATTGGGTCTTGAGAATGACACCCTTCCAACATTTAATCATGTATGCTCGACGGCCTCACTTCAGCGCAAACGGAATACCAACGGGGAAATTGTCGTGGATTCGCTGACGAGTTCCGCTGTCTCCATGCCAGGGCGATTCTTTATTCACTGGGATGGGAAATTATTGCCGGAGGGGGAAGGTGAGCATACTTCAACGAATTAGTTTGTTTATTTTAACATATTAGCCTTAAATATAAATGGTTCTATTTTGCTCGCATATTCTAAGAAGTATGATCGGCTGCCAGTACTTGTCATGGGTCTAGACTTTGAACTGCTTCTTAGAGTCCTACGCCTTGATGCAAGCACAGGACGCGCTCAACCAGAAGCGACTTTGGGACTTCGTAGTGATTGGGGCTTAGAGAGTAAAATTGCCGGCATAGTCTGTGATACAACAGCCCACAACACTGGTCACATCAAAGGCTGCTGCACCCTGTGGGCGTACTCAGGATTTGAAATAGGGGCGGCAGCTCATGTTCAGTCGGGGGAGAGAGGGGTCTGGGGGGATAAAATGACTGATTTTGGGAAAAATGTTTTTATTAGCATTAAAAATACCTTGATTTCACTACTTCCATCTTTTTATCAGCTTAACCACTCAGATTTTTTGTTTTAGGCTAATTATAATTTTCTTGGATTTGGTGAAAATGTTTCTTTTTCTTTCTTCTAGACCATTTCACGATTTTCTTCGACAAAATTTCGATGCGCGCTCATCAGACATAATTCAGTCATTCATAACTCCTCTCCCATAGTGCTCCTAAGCCAGGTCTTTACTCTTCGTAGAGTACTATAGAACCGTTCTACAGTCGCAGTAGTGGTTGGGATTTCGATTAAAATTGAGAATGCTTGCATCAGGGAGGGGAAGAAACATTGGTATCGTTTAAAAGGTCAACGACTTCGTAATCCTTTAAATTGTCCTCGGTTAACTTTTTTTTCCACAAGTTATACCATTGGTTCAGCTCTCCGGTCAAATCTTCTCAATTATAAAAGCCTTTGAAGATTTCTGCGTTCTTTTGAAAGTCCCTGACACTTATTTTGGGCATATACAAATGATGTGGTTTTGTCAAGGCAAAAGCTGGGGTATTTCTTGGGAAAATCAATTTTTTAATGATGATGCAAGATAATCAAGATATGATATAAATAGTGAACGCCTCCAGTAGTCATTACCACAGTCAGGTGGAGGATAACTTCGGTGTTTTTGCTTATGAGAAAGATTTGGAACAGAAATGTCTATTTCCGATTCCATTGCAATGTTTTGCGCTTTTTGAAATAAGTCGTCAGAGACTCTGTATGCGTCTTCACGGTCTCTTTCGATTACTTCAAGGATTCCAGTAATGTGTTCTCTTACCTTTATCAGATCCATACTTTGCTTGCAGGGCATTAACCACATCCTAATACTGCAGAGTATTTTGCAATGGTACGTAACTATAGGGCAGCGATGAACGAAGTTTTCGTTACTGCTGAATGCAGCAGGTACGCCGCTTTTGTTGTGGCATAGTTTCCCTCGATTGATATTTTTCCAGGGCTTTGAATAGCTCGGGGTAATTTTGGGCGAATGTTCGAATGCTTTTGTGATTTTCAGACCATCTAGTCTCGCACATTCGCGATAGATTGGGAGCCAAACTCCTACGAGCAGTCAATTCCCTGAAAAACTTAATAGTATCCTTTACAGTGGCAATAGTGTTTCTGATTTCCGGCACATTATTTGTCGTTCACCACAAGATTGTGTTTGTGGTTGAGCAATGGAAAAATAATGCTCCCAAATATTTTTTCCTTAAAATGGCCTGTAGTTACACCACCCTCTTTGCCGTCATTGTAGAACAGCCGTCAAAACCAAATCCGATGGAAGATTATTGGTAACAAAAAAATTGTCGAATGCTCTGGCGATTGATGGGGCATCTTATGCTTTCATTTCCACAAAACCAGCTAATTCTTCTCGAATTTTCCCTTGGATGTCATCATAGAAACGCAAGCCGATTGATAACTGTTCTTTCCCTGCTATGTTCACTGTTTCATCAGCTAAGACTGCATAAGCTATAGCTTTTTGAACATCACTAATCAACTTTTACTTAATAGCTTCACCACATAAACTTATTAATGTTTTTATTTTTGGCTAAGTGTAAACTGCATTTCGACGGCATGTCTCTAGGTGATTCTTCAATTTTTTGTCGCCGGAATCGATTCGTAGATTCCCACTAACGCACCTAAGTCGTTCGATGTCTCGATTCTTTGCATATTAGAGTCGGTGTTGATGAGATACATCGAGTAAATCGGCCCTGCAACGCTCTCGGTCACGCCGGTGAACCTTCCCGCTTTGTTACGCCCTTTCCGTCTAACGTGGCTACACGAAACGATCGCCCGGTACGTAGCAGCACCGACACTCGCTCATGGAAAGCTTAAGACGAATACGTAATTCAACGAGATGGGTAATTTTTGCGTAATTATGTTTAATTGATATTAACAACGAACAAAAAGAGATAATGCTTATATTAAGGACAACAGATAATTTTTCTTAATACATAGATGCCCGCTAAATTCAAATGCAAGTGTATCCGATGCATTCTCTGACGTTCATATAAAAGTTATCATTATTAATAAAATGGTATATCCCTCCGCATCGTTCCGACTAAGCACAAAACGCAACAGTCTCCTTCACACATTGTTTCATTCATTCTCTTGTTATTCAGAATCCGTATGGTAAGAAATCACCGGTTAATATATGCAGCCATTTTGTCAGGACGACAGAACCAACGAAACATATTTCAGATGAATTCGATTACGCAGAGGAACTTTATGCTATAGAATGTGCCATTGGTCTGCTTCTTCTTAGTGTTTCTAAGTACAGAAATAAGATATGTTGTCTTCCTACCTGCAACGACAAGAAACACGATTCGACGCAAGTTTTTATAAAATTGTTTTGTCTTCTTTCAAGGTTCTATTTTTGAGCTTCTAGCCCCCCCCTCTTCTTTCCCTCGCTGGGTACGCCTGTGATGGACCGCATGTCAGAAAGATCGCAGTAGCCAGTGAAAGCCCACTAACCGAAGCCAAAATATGCACATTTCATTAACCATAATGATGAATGAATTATTAGAATAATTTTGATACCCCTTACTACCACAATATATCGAGATCATATTACAGGACCATATATATCCTGTAAAAAAATAAAAATTTTACGCGACCGTTAAATGTTGCCCCCTGGATCGGCTACTCCATATTAAGAATTACTGAAACATGTATAGCATGTACTTTACATCGAGACGCGTTGAGTTGTAACTTAACATAAACAACATCCCAGACAGCACAGCCACTGGTATACAAATTGTAAATCTCTTGTAGATGTACAAGAGGTTGACACCCTGACATCCGAGCGGAAAAAAACAGAGTTAAAACGAGGTAAATTCATAAATTTTATTGTTTCATGAAACAGGCCTGCAGGCCTGACTTCTTGGAAGTGATAGATATCCATTTTGAATAAAAAACTTTGCATTTTACCACACTTTATTTAAAGTGTGGAAACGGACTAAGTCTTTTATTCAAAATGGAGGTATATCCGGTTACATTTGAACTCCGATCAACTCGTAGGAACGAGTTGTCACCTCGTTTTTGATGGTTTTAACTCTCTAGCCCCTCAAACATATACAACACGCATCGCAAGCAGTCCCGGTGAAAAATCGAAATACCTAGTTTCAGTTCTTCCGATGGGGAATTCGGTTCAAGTGGTTTCAACTTGTAGACCAGGTAACTTGTCTAAACTCGGTTCACCTAGTTCGAAGTGGATCTCGCATCACCTGGCTTTACCTCGTATCCGACGCTTCTCGTTTTAACTTGATTCACCTCGTTCGATCTGGATCTCGCCAGTGGCGTACGGACGGGGGGTTTTTTAGGGTTTCAACCCCCCCCCAAACATGTTTACCTGAATTCGTTTTCGTCCGTTTAGCTGGACTAGCGTTCAGAATTGTGCTTATTGAGCTGAAAAATATCGTTGAATTGTCTTCACGAAAAGAGAATGTTAATTCATTATTGTTTTAGTGAATAATAATCTAAATATCATTTTATGATGATGCACATAAATATTAATGAAACCCCCCAGAAGTCAAAACCCCCTCCCCCCAGAAGTCAATCTTGCGTACGCCACTGGATCTCGCATCAACTGGTTTTACCTAGTATCAAGTGGTTTCACCTCGTATCCCTCGCTTCTCATTTTAACTTGATTCGCCTCGTACGATGTGGATCTTGTATCAAGTAGTTTTACCTCGTATCCCACGCTTCTCGTTTAAACTTGATTCGCCTCGTCCGATGTGGATCTTGTATCAAGTAGTTTTACCTCGTATCCCACGCTTCTCGTATATAAATAACTTACCTGAAGTGGACGCTTTGGGTGTCGAATACAGAACTATTTTGAAAAGCGTTATGGTTTTAGTTGATTGCTTGGTGGTTTATCGTGCGATTAGTGAAATGACATTATGTTTACCAATTGTTTTTGTTCGACATCCTAGCGTATGATTTCGGCTGAGATATCGCACGTTATCTTCCAATGTCGTGGTTGATGCTAATACGCCATTACACATATTTTTAGTTTTTGAAAACGCCTCCCTTTCGAGTCCTTTTCTCTGCTAAAGTTGATAGGAGTAAGGTGAGACTCCTATGGGACGGGTCCCATGGCCACGGACTTCCCCGGACCAGTCCCAATGGCCATGGAACTCTTGCGGATCAGTTCCAAAGGCCACGGCACTCTTGCGGATCAGTTCCAATGGCCATGGCACTCTCACGGACAAGTACCGTACGCGACCCACTGGGTATCCCCCTTTCCATTGCTTCACCCCACACCACAAGAGACGATATGTAATTTCACAAACTTTGAACCCTCCCGGTACCAGTCCTCACCAGTTCCGCAGGAATTCTCGCCATATTTTGGAAACGTTCTGGACCAGTCCGCTGTGGGAATAGTTTATTTCAGACTTGAACGTTTATGGGCTATCGCAAAATTTCCCCAATGTGTTAAAAAATTGCTCATTATTGGTTAACAAACCCTTCTTTATGGTCTTAAGCACATACCCTGGTGAAAAATTAGTGTAACAATATGTGTATAAATATGGTACATTATGTAAAATTACACATTTACTACACTTTTCTACTCACAAAGTTACACAAATCGTAGTTGTTACACCCTGTACATTATTGATACCACACCCGTACTCAATTTGTTGTATCAGATGTTACACAGATTATACCACTAAGTTACCAGTCTATTGAGACACCAGAAGTGTACACAATATGTGCACAGCAATTACCATTTTTGGGTACACAAATGTCATCACAATTGTACCACTGTGTCGCGTTACCAATAATTTACACTCATAGTACATAAATATCACCCTCGAAGTGTATACATAGTGCATCTTTTCTACCTCTCCTTACACTTTTTCTGTGATTACCGGCCATTCACACCAATTGTACACATTTTTCGTGCATGTCGTGTACCACATTTTTTTGTCAAGTGTAGACCAAAACTCAGTGTTACAGGGAACTTTTGTTGCAAAATTGCAACTTTTGTTCTGTTGTTACCCCCTAGCTACGACGCTGAAGCTAGCGTGCGGGAATTGGAAAAAACTTGTTTATTCGCAGTAATATTGCATTTATATTCATACTTAGTGGCAATATAGGACAGCAGTTATCTGGCATTAATTTATGGCAAATAACTTCTATCAAGATTTTATGGTATTTCCTCAAATTGTCATGGAATTATCATTTAATGATTATAGTTCTCGAAGTCACATTTATCCACGGAAGTGACTACATATATACGTCTTTTTTCATCGGCTATACCTTAGTAATGTGTGCGAGAATAGGTGCGTTGAATCGTAGAATAGGTAATAGGTAGTTATGCTAGGTTGATACGAGGAAGAATAATACGAAATACTATATCATGTCATTGCGCAATAAGCACATTCAGGTCGATTACTGGCAAATTGATCATCAAGAGGGAGTAGAGGAGGCAACAATTGACGATTTATAGACCTTCTTCATTAATACACAGCAATAAAGATTGCTTTTTAAACATTCCTGCATTTATGTTTTTAATTTTAATCCTAATTGCATGGAATCCTTGTTACCATTATTGTACACCTGCACACTAAATGGTACTCTTGTGTACATTCTGTACACATCATGTACCACAGCAGACTCAGTACACACTGTACACAATTCAGCACCAATTGTTACACAAGGTACACACAAATCCTACACAGATTGGGCCACTTTACCACAAAGTTACACAGATTGTACACTGGAGTTATAACTATGTACACTATAGTTACACACAGAGCCTACACAGAGTTTACCATTTTCCTACATTAATGGTACACTCCAAAGTTACCATTAGGTTACACAAACGTTACCATTCTTTTCTGCCAGGGTAGTAATATCCTTAAACACAGACATAGGTTCTCTCGGCGATGTATCAAACGATTTATCGGCCAAATGCCTAGGAAGTGTATTAAAAACTTTGTCTCTTACAAATCACAGACTGTGCCAAAATTCCCCCCCCCCCTCGAAACCTCGAGACTCGAAAATCCTCGGAGACTCAAAAACCGCAGGAGACTGTCGCGTCTCGCAAAGTGCCCGAGTGAAGAGCTAAGTGCGTCGATCTGCCCCGGTCAGCGCGATCGCTCCGGTCATCGCGGTTTCACCAGCAACACTCTTTTTATACTGTCCGCGCTGGTGCTGACATCTTTTTCCACGTTCGAGTCGACCTGCGGATATTCCCACCAATCCAACGTGTGATAACATTTCCCCTCTTCTCCCCACTCCTCCACTGGCCAGCTGTTTCCCCTCCTGCGCTGACAAAGTGTACCGCCACCATAGCAGCTCTCTTTGCAATTGACCGCGCCGATGAAAGGACGTGTCGGCTTGGTTCCACTTGTGATCGTCTTGCAAAGACAAGGCTAACGGTATTTAGCCTACGGGCTTGTGTTCTACTGTAATAATTTTAAATATATAAATACTGTCATTGAAGTTATTTCAAACTAGCTAAGGTTGTTTTCATTGTTTTTTCTCTCGTTACGCCCACCAAATTCAGTCAATTCGTTTGCGACGTCAAGTTTCACGGGCTTGCGTTGCAAGACATGGCAATGTTTTCCTTAATGCTTGTGAAAAATGCATTTTGTGTAACTGGAAACCCTGAGAGCACACGAAAAATATGATACGTACTTTATTGGAATATTTCCAGTCTACGGAAAACATTTCCTCATAAAAATCGAAGTAGTCGATTAACCCAGTACAGCTGAATCACAGAGTAAAAATAAACGGTAGATATATGGGTCATTCCACGCCACTTCGGACAGGAGTTGACCCTTGACCTCTCAGATTTTGATGAAAATTGGTGAAATTGTTTGCCTCACCAAATAAGAAATACAATTTCAAGCGTTTTGCGAAAATCGAAAAAACAGATGGATAACGGACATTTTACAAAATGGCTGTTTTCTATGTCACGAAATTTTCGTTATCATATATCACGGGTAAGAATCTAGGTAAAAAAGCCCTTGATGGCTCATTTCAAACTAAAATTCTTTGAAAAATCTCAAATTGCCATAAAAATAGCGATAAAATGATAATTTGTTTAAATAATTTAATGTTAAACAATTAAAAGTTTAAACCTTTGGAAGTTTTTCACATTTAATTTTTCTCATTTTTTCAAATATGGTACCTTGTAATATTATAAATGTTATATAAAAAATTTGATGGGGTGTTTTTCCATTTAAGAGAGAAAAATATTTTTTAATTTTCCCCTGCAACGACCATTTGATGTAAACTTCGGAGATAACTCCACATATGCCTAGTTTTTATCACTTATCTATCGAATTCATACTTCCGCGAGTACTATGTTTTTTCTTATCATCCACTTCCACATTAGGCACGTATGCGAATGTCATACCCTTAATATTTCCACAGCCCACTTATGCAGCTGATAAGGCGTCTGTATTTGAAGGTTAAGTGGTACCTAGTTGCAGACTAGCACGCGCGGAAAACCGTTTCATTGTTCCGCCCAACCCGTCACTTGGGCCTTTCTCATGGGAGGTGGCAAAGAAATCCCACTCCGCTGCAACTATAAAATACTTTTCGTGATGGACTAGGTTAATAAGATTATATCTATTTTTATATTGTGCAGTTGATCCATCAGAAAAGTATATAACCTTTTTCAAAATTGCTACAGTTGCTCTCAGAAAATGAACTAGTGAATGCTGGAAGCAATGAACAGTCGCAGTAGCATGAGCAGTGCATTCAGATATGACAACAAGCTTCAGAGGGCTTATTTACTTTCCTTCGACTAGGTGATAGTAGCAGGCAAATGGGTGTAATCTAGATTGCCTATTGTTCCAATGCACTCCTTGCACGCTCTCCTGAAGTACAATGGAATAAATTTCTGAGAAGTCAGCAACAATTATCGCTTCTCCCACCGCTAAGTTTTCCCTGGTGTATTGAAATCATTCAGCCTGCTGTTTCGCCACGTGATCATGCCTCACCAAATTCAGGATATCTCCACGAAAAAGTCATTAAATTCATCTGAGATCTTGCTAACCGCTTCCGTTGTGAATTAGTCTACTTGCACCCATTGCTGGTAAGATACGTCTTCTATGAAATTTGAATCAAGCACACTCTCTAACACTCCTCTCAATTTCCTTATGGGCGGGCATTTGCTGCAACTACCAAACTAACGTATCTCCCCTGGAATCTCACATACAGCCATCAGTAGACAATCTATGTAAGAGCTAAAAACTGTTTCTCCATTTTCGCCCTTGTGTTGGCCAAGCTTAGCACCTTCGAACATGAGTTTTGTGTTTTGATGAATAAGGCACGCGCAAACTGTGCATACCTGAAGCTCCAGCAAGAACACACTCCGTAGGTCTCAATTAGCAAACTTGGAAAAAGAAATATCTTCTCTTGGAAATTTCTCTTTGAACAGGGTGAATGACTCCTTCAGGTTTCCTAAAACTAATCTCCTTCATTTCAAAATATGCTGGGATCCTTCTTTTACACTTTTGTACTACACTCGTGATCAGTTGATCTTTCCTCGGATCCTATCCCACCAGATTGATGGTGCACTCCTGAAGGCCTAAGATGCCTCGTTGTGATGCGCGGAAGAAGTGAATGTTTTCTTGTTTTCATCATCGTGCTCTTTCGTGCTCTTTCGGTAAAGTCTCATTCGTATTTACTTCATTATAGATGGCCTTCCTATAAGCTATGCACAGTTTTTCATCCTGTTTTATCCCAGGAATACATATAATTTACACTTCTCGTGAAGTTCGAAAGAAATAGTTTTCAGCTGTTTTCAGACGGATGCTTTCTGAATCGTGAAAGGGTCAGAGCATTTAGTTAGCTGAGCCGGATATCTTAATAGGCTCTCTGTTTCGTGTTATTGACACAAAACACTCACTTTAAATCCATTTCTCAGTCGTAGTAAGTGCAAGCCCCGGCGTGAAAACTCCCTCTTCATTTTTAAAACGACGGAGCGTGAACACGGTGTTTTTAAAACTTTTCCTAGTGAGCCTCCATTGCGACCCATTTCACGCCACAAAATACAACAAAATTGGTAATAACGCTTCACCATATATAAAAGCACAGATTTAATGGCAAGGACCATGACCAAAGAGGGGTTAGCAAAACTCAAGACTAAAAGGTAGACTGGATAGAGGAATAGTAGTGGGAAGCAATCGCCCGTACAGCCGGTACCCCACGCCACACAATGTTTACAATTTTTGTTTTTAATTGGTATTCACATATTGTAATCCCTAAAATCCGTCGCATACAATGTGTATAATAAGTATGTAATAATATTGAACGAATGAACACCCACCTAAGAAATTCCAGAAAAGAATAACTGAGAAGTCCGTATGACCTGAAATCATCGGTTACGAGATCTTTTTTCACAGAACATGTTCCATTTTTGTTAAAAACATACCTTCAGAAGTTTTTGGTGTTAAAATTTAACCATATATTTTTTAAAATCTAAGTTCATCTGCCATTGGCCTGTCTCGCGGAAGTATGAATTCGATAGATAAGTGATAAAAACTAGGCATATGTGGAGTTATCTCCGAAGTTTACATCAAATGGTCGTTGCAGGGGAAAATTTCCATATTGGATGGCCGTTCTCAACAATACTCACTCATGTGTATTATCGGCAATCCAGAGGGCTCTGCAATCGTGAAGCCAAGACGAGGCACCAAGAGCTACTGCTGAAGAATAACCTTCTGAAGGAAAGCACATTATGTTATGAATGCAAACCATTGACGGTTTTACAGAATTAGAGCAGCAAACTTTATTGGGACAGAACTGTCGTAACTGATAAGACTTTAATAGCGAACAGGCCTGATATTGTATGAATGTTGAAGAAAATGAAAGAAACGTCCGAAGTCATTATTCTTTTGATTGTACTCTTCTCTAGGGGAAAAGTTCCGAAAAGTATCTCCAAAAACCGTAATATGACTTCCATACCACCACTTATCATTACGCAACTACAAACATCTGTCATACTAGGAAACATGCAACATTGTAAGGAAATTTCTTAAGGAGTTTTCACTGCATGTAGCTCCAAGCGAAAGCGACATCTTTCCCGCTCCCTACGGAAGACACTCAACAGCCGACCAAAATATTTACTGAAAGGCGTTGAACGTCTCATTAAAATGCACTTAAAGGGAAATTAAGGAAATAAGGAAATTTCTTAAAATTGATATTTGAGCACACGTAGTACTGATGGCCGTCGAGAGTAATTTAAAAGTAAATACTCTTCGTTTTAACGGGAAACGTTTAGTTTTACTTCATTCTAAACATTAAAAGAATTTTGTACAAGAAATGCATATTTTGTGAGCTGCATTTGACGTTTTACTTTTCAGAATGTGTATGACCATTTTATGACCATATTACTTGCATTGTACCCGGAAAAATAAAACGGAAATTGTTATTTGATCAACTCAAGTAGTTTATTTTTGCATTTGATTTCACACTTTACATGAGCACAATCGTTACAGTGGACGTATTTCTTACAGCCAAACTTCCGTCCTCACACGCTCTGCCCCATGAGTTTGATGGAGAAGGACAGTCCCTTGGTGAAGCTGGACTCGAGGTGGATGCTGATCCTGGTGCTTCCGATGGTGCCGTTGGTGATGGTGGCCTCGGCTCCCGTGTTTGGTTTCTTTAACGAAAGGAAACAGTTATCGTACTCACATGTTGTTTGTTAGCATTGTTCTTTGTTGATAACTTACTTCGAAAATGACTTCTGAACAGTAGTCGAGATGGTCAAATGTGATAACAACTAAATTGACGAAAAGTTTGCCTCATTGCCATTGTCGAAGCAGTTTTTTTATCCTTCGCGTATCAAAATTAATATTTCTACCAAGTATCTCCTTGTGATCAAAAATGAGTGATATTGTCATGCAAGGGCTATATATAGCAAGCGCAATGGGTGTTGACGCTATGCAGGGGGCATTGAGTTCGGACGTCACAATTTTGTATCCTTGTGGACACCTTTGGGGGGCTGTGGGTGGAAGAGTATAACTCCCAAGGCATCCTTGCTTTTCTCGAGAGGCAATATATTTGGCGAGGAGACAGCTCCGAGAACAAACTCAGGGAAGCGAAGCGACAGACCTTAAGTATTACCCGTTATACCGAAAGAGGGTTTTTACATTTCGGTATGGGCCCCTATAAGAGTGTAACGATTATTGGTAATGATAACGTCGTTTGACTACGGGCCTCTGTTTCGGTAGTACCGGTATGCCATGTGATTTTAGTAGGTACTCAGATCCCTGTGAAAGTACCTGAATCGTCGAGGTAACTATTACTTCGCAAATAGTCGTCAGTTCCACTCCGAGTGAGTAACTAGTACGAAAGTAACTATTAGTTACTTTTCGGACATCTCTAGTCCCAAATCTCTCTCTCTTTCTCTCTCTACTCCCTTGACCTCTCGTTCAACTCCTCGCTTTCTTTCTCACCAACCGATCCTTTTACGTCACTCAACCCTGTACAGCTGTTACACCTTCACTAGTTACGCTGTTGTGCCTCAGGGTGCCATACTTTTTCCTCTTCCATTCAACCTTTTCACCTCCGACCTTCCTACCTTCCCCGGCGTCGAAAATTTTGTATTCTGATGAGGTCGTGCTGATCGTTAAGGTGGCTGGAGCGATTTTTGTTAAAATACAGATTTGAGTGAAACTTTGCATACGTGTCCTTATTTGTAATATCTATCGATAAAAGTGAAAAAAACTGTATGCTACCGATTTGGTTTCCTGGCAATTCAATGATATTTTAACAAGTACTCTTATGGCACACGGCATATATTGTGAAAAAAATCGATTACGTATATACAGATTATCTCTTAAATGCGAAATAAGAAGTTTCACATTATTATAATTGCTACTAAGAAATATCAAGGTATCATTCCGAGTAAAAATAGCGTATTTAGATATGATTTTCTCGTAAATTTCGAATTTCGCGCCGAAAATCCAAGTCAAAACAATACTTTAATTGAAGCAAATTTTTTAAATGTAACACTTGCATCATATTCACTACTGCATTTATGGTTATTTCCAACGTATAAACTTGTACTTGAGTGAAATGTGGTCCAAGAATATTTTTTTTTGACCTACTTGAAAAATTATTAGAATGTACCTTCAACGATTCACGATTACCGCTCCAGCCACCTTAAACGCGCTTATCCCTTGCTTTACCACCAAGGGGCTGCAGCAGGATCTAAAAGACCTGGAGGCCTGGCAGATAAATTGGAAGATGTCTACCAACACCAAGAAATCTTAGGCAATTATCTTCAACAAAAGGAAAAATAAGCAAACACACAAATACTGAAAGTAGGAGGAATTGCCATCCCCTTCGAAGGCAAAACGAAATACCTAGGAGTACAGCTAGATGATTTACTGGACTTAAGTCAACACACCTCTGAAACAATAACCAAGGCAAAGTGCGCCTTCAAGGGTCTCCATTGCCTTTAGAAAAGATCCTCCCCCTGACACTCTTGGACAAAATAAAAAATTTCCGCTCAACAGTTCCCCACGTACGCCCGCGCCGCTGCTGTAATGGGTTTTAAGTAACAAGAAACGTGAAAAACTCCAGATCGTACACAATCGCATGTTGCATCAAATCTGTCAGGTTTGTGAGGAACGACGCTATACACCGAGACATCTGCACCCCTTGTCTTTCCTCCACACTTACTGCCGTTGATCCTTCCCCGTCCACAAACAACCCTCTCCTTACCGATGTACATATATGGATCCCCTCCCTAAATCCTTCCTTATTCTTCCAATTACGCATTAGCACGGAGACTCTATGGTGATTTTTGTTAAATGTATTGCCTCTGCCAACGGCCATCTTCCGGAAAGAAGAATTAACTAAGCGTTCCGGCGCTGTGATTGCTAGATGGAGGAGGAGGAGAGCAATAGCATCTTTGACCTGAAAATGCCTCCAGGATAGGAGGAGAAACGTTGTCTAGATAAAGAACGACGCAACCGGAATCCGGGAAGAAGAAGATGGAATATCTAAGAGAGTTTTTGAATGAATGTGACGCTGACGTGAGAGTATTTGTACTATGTGACTTGGTTGATGTATCTGAGAGATGTTTGTTGGGCATTCTGGTGACCCATTTGAGTGAATGATGATGGTGTGTGTGTGTGATAGCATGTTGTTGACCACCTCTAGGTTTATGCAGTGCACTGACACACCGGGAAAGCATTATTTTTTCATGATATAGGTACTAGTTGAAAAACCTGCTGAAACCGGCTAAAATCTGGGCGAAACACCCAAAAAGTTTTAGCTCACGTACTTTTTGTCAAGCAGGGACAGTCATTATTGCGCCTGACGAAGCCGAAGGCAGGAGGGTGGGTTGGCGAAAGCTCGCGCTTTTTTAACAATTCAATCAGTTTCAGCTAAGCAAAGCAAGAACGTGAAATTAGCTAAATAGTAATGGGTAAAGTTAACAATTAAATATAAATTAATGTGTTCTATTTTTAGTGAAAGCAATATGTGTAACTACGGTAAACAATATATAATATCTAAATGTCTACGGTTCTTCGTACACAACATTTGGGTTGAAGCAAGTGGAGCTGTTACTTAGCAGTTTCCCTGTAATAGGCCCATCCATTACATGGAGCTTTACATCTGCTGACCTGCGTACACGGGAGAATATATCATCTAATTGGTCGTGGTTAAATATGGGTGGTGGTAGATAGATACCGACCTTATCCAGTGCCTGTACCTGAAATTTGTCGATAATCATGGCAAAAGCTAACTTCACCGGGAATTGCCTCCTTCTCAAAACGAAAGGCAAGTCGGTTATTGTAGGGGTAAGGTCCACTCGTGGAATGAAGACAGTTCGACCTTATCCAATTCCCGTTGTAAGTTGTGCTATGAAGAGGTTTGGTTTTAAGTCCTAAGTCGTTTTATATTGTCGGCAAGTACTGTAACAATGTTATTTTACCTTGAATATTGGTGTGAATGAGCAGTCTATAATGAAAAATAACTTTAAAAATAATTTAAGGTTTGACAGTTATAAAAAAACTTATTAATCTCCTTGTCTATTCGTTAGAATTGTTTAAAATTTATTAAATTTCTTGAAAAATGACATGTGTTATTTAAAAAATGCATACGCCGCGGCGCGCCGGCGCGGCGCCAAGTGTCAGTTAGTTGAGAACGTATAAGGGAGCTCACTTGCCATCTATTGGCTCACATCTGAATCACTACCCCTAACAACTGAATCATACATACGTGCGCTTAGCCTTTTATATCGTAGATTTTGGGAATGCTATGCATAAACGTAATATTTGGTTGTAATACCTTGAAAAGTCGGGGTGTTTTGAAATGAGAAGTAGTTGTACTCACTAGGTCCTTGACTATGATGCAGTTGATGACGTTGTTCTCCTGCTCGCCTTCCGGTGGGAACACCACATCCAGGCTGGCCTTCCCGAGGTTGTGGCCCTCGTCAGTGACCTGGAGGAGGCTCAGGACCCGGTCACCAGGCTGTTCGCGGAAAAATGGAACTTCGATCAGTCTCGCATATTTTTAATGCAGCCGATTGTTATTCATTTGCCGTTACATTAAATCATTTGTGGTTAGTTCAGGCCGAGTAGAGTATTTTCCCTTCTGGATGAAATTCCTAAGGAAGCCCTTACCAATGGACACATTTCTTTGCTGCTTCCTCTTTGCCCCCACGCTCCCACCTACGTTCTCCCGAGTATCAAAAAACCCAAGAACGTGGGGGCCAACTTAACTCGACAAATCTTCGCTTTCGTTGACCATTACCGTCATCTTCTAGTCCATTTCCTATCTTCATACGTAAAATATACTTATTATTTCTGTGAACGCTTGCAATCCTTCCCCTTCTCGAAGACATCGACATCATAATGACCACTATCGATGTCATCTCCCTGTTTACTTCCTTCGCACACAGTCGATTAGACTGTTAAATGTATAAAAATATACTCACTCAGTGATTCAACCCGAAGATTGGATTTTGATAGGTGAGAGTAGAGCTCACCCCGGACTAAGCCACAGGCGTGTGAAATTCACACATTCAGGGTAGGGGGGCCAGTTCCTTTCCCTGGGCCACCTCGCACTCCTAGGATTTTTTTTCTCCAGGCGTCCAAAGGCTTCATCCGGATTTGAACCCGGGACCCTTCGATCAGTAGCCAAGCCCTCTACCCACGCTCCCTATAAATATATATATATATATATATATATACAAATATAAATATACTTTTCAAACACAGGCACACGAAAATTAAAAGGACACTCACAGAATAATTTGCGAACGTTTCGACGGGCAAGCCGCCATCGTCAACGACAAGAGACTAACTCAATATATATATATATATATATATAAATATAAGGGCCAGTATTTTGTATGTATAAATGTTTCTCTATATATTAGAAACCCTCCCCGAATCAGCTACTAACATCGAATTGAGGACTTGTGAGATGGCATTCATTTGGATTACAAGAGAATTTGAATCGCCTGGGCTAAATGGCCCACTAACCAATAGCCACCTTTCGCTCCCCATTAGTCCCCTTCCCCTCTCCTTTTCCACCTTCCCCCCGTCCGAGGTAACAGATCACTAGTTAGTCTCTTGTTGTCGACGATTGGGGCACGACCGCCGAAACGTCCATACATTTTTTGTGAGTGTCCTTCAATTTATCTTCGTGTGCCTGTGTTAAAAAAAATTATTTATAATTGTGTATATATATGTATACTTATATATATACTCATGATGAAATTTTCGCCAATTGGTCACAAATATAAAATAAAAACTTACAGGAGGTGAGAGAAAGAGATGATAAAAAAGATTTGTTCTTACTGAACGTTTCGGACCGGTTGATCCTTCCTCAGCTTTAGAAGTCTTCTATATATATCTTATACATAGTGACAACAAATCTTTTTTATCTTCTCTTTCCCTCATCTATGTAATCTCTTGGCTGAAAACGCTTTCGGCGACGATGCACATGCATAAATAACGTGTATCGATACACTTGAATAACATAGAAACACGTAAAAAGAACAATTGCAAAAAACTTTGACGTTTCGTCGGTCAAGCCATCATCGTCGGCGGTAGAATACTGAGAATATTTTTGCACAAATAGAGGCTCACGAAAATAAATTGAAGGGCACTCACAAAAAATATAAGCACGTTTCGACGGTCATGCCGTCATCGTCGGCAACGAGAGAATAACTCAACTATAGTTTTTTTTAGATGAATGGAAGTTCCGATTGTTGCGCTGGCTGAAAGATTTGTCAGCAGGTTACAATTTATAGACAGGTGCAAATTATGTTTTAAATCCGATAGACTGTGTTCAACCAGTTCAAACGCTTGGTTTTAGATTTCAAGGATAATCGAAAAAGACAATGCGACGCATCCCCAAGTAGGCATGCGGTCACGAATGACAAAAGTTACTTGAAAACTTCGGTTGGATGCCATTTATTATAAAGTAGACACAAAGTTAGGATGTCAGACACCGGAAAAATGTAGGTACCTATCCATGTTTTAGGTCACACGTGCTTGGAAAATAGGAAATGCAGGTATAACTAGGGTTGTCATATTTTAACATGAAAAACCAGGGATTATCACTAAATGTTTGAGTTCATTTTCTTTGATTGGTATTTTGGCGTAGAACATGTGTTTTGGGGTTTATTATTAGCATATCGGCTGTAAGGCTGCAGTCCGAATCGTGCACGATGCGCATCACCACATGGCTTTGAAGCGCTTGGTCCGAATTGCACACGCAGAGAAGTAGGTGGTTTCATGAACTCACAAGCTGGTAACCACTACTAAGTCAGAAATTTTCGTTTAACCAAAAAGATAGTAACGATTTCCATCTCACTTGGTAACCTTGCGTGGGTTGCCGTTACCGCGTCGTGCTGGTAACCAGAACCAAATGGCGTTTTATGCCTCAACCAGACCCATAGTTGTGATAGACATCTCTCTTTGTTAGAGTTATTTAGCAAAATGGTCTCGTTACCAAGCTATAGTGGAAGAATCTGTGTTGAAACCATTTTGAAATAGCTGCCTTGAATTTCTCTTGAAGTTGTGTTGAAAATTGAAACATGAATCCAACACAGTCTTTGTTGAGACTCTCTTGAAATTCTCTGTTGAGACTCCCTTGCCCTCTCAAAATAAAAAAATAAAAACATATATTTCATATACTATGAATGTAACAATAACATTTTGGCATCCTATCCTACCTAACGATATCGTCCCTTAACTCGCATGATCACCTTTCCCTTCGACTGTACGCGCACATTCTCGCACACGATATTAATAAACTAATGTCAAGAAAGTCTTATATATGTGGCCACTTCCGAGGATTAATGTAACTTCGAGAACTAATTTTTTAATCAATTCGGTGATAGTCTGAGGAAATTACCATTACATCACAATGACAGTTATTTGGCATTAATTAATTGAAACCTATATTGCCTCATATTATGAATATAAATGCAATATTACTGAGAATAAACAAGATATTTTCCAATTCCCGCTCCAAGCGCATGCGCATCATCACTCCTGCCACGTTGTTCCCCCTACCACTCCAGCGGGTTCCTCGAGCTTCCAGACTTGGTTTTGTGTACCGGCAACTGGCTGCCTGTCGCACCAACATTGAAAAGATGGTTCCCGTTACCAGCCGCATGGCCATTGTAACCGTGGGCGAGTCGACCAGTTGTGCTGGTACTGATTACCAAGCTCGGATAGTTACAGTCACCAATAGATAATTAGGGCGACCAACTGCAATTGTTTCATCAACTTACAACCACGTTACCACCAATTTTACAGGGTACCGTAAAATACCGTTTTTCAGCGTGCTTCAAAGCTTTAAAGCGCTAATGCGTCTGTGCGAATCGGACCGGCTTGATGCGGAGCGGGCGGCAATATTTTCTCATACGTGATGGCAAGTACATACAATCCCAAGAACGGTTGTAGTGTTGAGTCATTATTTATTGGTGCATTGTGCAGCATTCAGTGCGTTATTGGCTGTTACTAGCTCGGAGAGACTACTCAGAGAATCGTTTGCTGTTTATAGTAGTTTTAAATTTTGGAGATAAGTATTGTATGAATTGCATATTGTGGACTAGTCATCGCTTCTACATCTAGCTGTCTAGTGCACTAGGCCAGGGAAATTCGAATTATTTTCGTAGGAAACATCTTACTTTTTAGGATCACCGCTGCGGCGGTACCTACGCCTGAATGTATGCTAAACTATAGAAAAATGTACAACCAATTCGATGAGTTCTTTAGTTTGGAGATGTCGCTTTTTCAAAGATTACTTGTTTTGCGAGTTGTGCGTACAGTGAATCGTGAAATATCAAAAACCGTTATCGATATCTGTGATGAGGTTAGTTTTTGGGCATTTTGACATAGAAGCCTCCATAGTTTACTATCTATGTCCGTGGTTTAAAAAATGTCTGATAACTTACGCAAGACTTGGGAGGAGAGGCTTCGTGAAATCTTACGTTGTTTTAAATGGAGGTGGTTCTTTCCGCGTATGTCCATTGCGCTGGGACTACATTTTTGCCGGAGTTGCAGTCGGCTTCTTCAAATCACTGAAGTGAAGTGATTTCCACTTCACTTCAATGACCTGAAGAAGCCCACTGCAACGCCTGCAAAACTGCAGTCCCAGCACATTGGACCTACGCGGAAAGAAACATGGAAGGCATACATCTTCAAAAGTGCAACAATATTGAAGCTGAGGTAATTAAGGACAACAATTCCGTTAAAAGAGCTCCTTGGAAGGACTGTACTGCGGCAAATGGTGATATATTTGACCTTATTTGTTTCATCTTATCAGGGCAAGAGTTCTGAAGCTGATGCTGTAAATCATTCATCAATATCGGCCAAATTTCATAGTGTTTCGTGTATGTATTTTGTTTACAAATAACATAAATTAAATAATTGATTCAAAAATGGTCCAAGGATTTCATTATGCAAAATAAAGGGTATGTAAAAATTATTAAACCATCCCCTCGATTTTCAAATTACAATAAAAATTTAACATTTACGTTGCTTTTACATGCATGGCTTAATAAAATAAGGATTTAAAAATATTTAGTAGATATTAATATATGCACAGTAAAGAGTACCTTCCTGGAAAATTGGCTACAACAATTTATTTTTAATGTCTCTGTGCTTCACGACAGCGAGAACGCGGCCACCAAATTAGAGCAGGGGCTATTTTCCTCGCAGTCATTCATACATTTGCGCAGGCGTTCGCGCAGTACACCGCTTAACACGACGCAATTTTCACTGCGAATGCATCCATACATCAGCCTGCGCAGTAGATTGCCCCGTGTAAAACGGCCTTTAGAGTGACTTTCGGATTAACGAAGTGCGATAGCCAACTCATGCAACGTCAATTTCTCTTCATTCGTGGAATCTAATCAATTTTGTTACAGCGGAAATAGACCGTGTGACACTATCTACTATTCAGTGAACTATCTCTCCTTCTACCTTTGGATCCTGATGAGATTTGGATCTTGAACAATGAAGCAATCAATTAGATGATTAGAGTGCGTACAAGATAATAATATTACGAAGTTGAGAGTTAGAAATGCAGCCAATCAGTGAGCCCACGTCCGACAATGCCGTTTGGGAAATGGAATCACGTAACCAATTAATCCATGATGATGGTGGTTTTTTTATTTATCCTACGATCCTGAAGAAATCACTTACTTTTCTTTCTAAGCAGAATTAGAATATTTCAACTGCGCTATTATCTTGGACGGACTCTAAGAAAATCTTGATTAAATCTAAATCATCGGTGATTTTAAATTTTCATCACTTTGTTCTGAGCAAAATATTTTTAAAATTTTTATTAATTAATCATCCACATACCGAAACAGGTTACGATTCCGGATGTATTTAATTGCCGAAGGATATCAAATGAGGGAAGAAAGATCCATCCGCTCGACATCTTTGTCACCAACTCAAGTTATAGAAAATTGAAATGTTAAAGGTTTCAGAATAGATGAATTATCTCCACCAGGAAATTAGGCCTCGAGGTCTCTCCGGGATGTTTCCGCTCCGTCGAGGGCTCTGCACATGAGAGGCGAGAGGCTTTTCTGCATTCCAGATTCCGTGGCCTCTTTATTGGACCGACGCACAGTGGTCGGAGATCGAAAAAAGCAGGACGAAAGTCCAAAATTGCTTTTCTTGATAAAAAGACTTCAAACCTGGCACATATACTCACAAATGATTACTTATTATGAAATAGTAAGTCATTCTTCTTACTTCCTACCCGTTGCTAAGATACGAAAGATCAAACATCACCAATTTTCCTAAAGCACCCGTTTTGATTTTTCTTCGAAAATCTTAAAAGTTAAGCAGATAATGGAGTTGTGGAAGTATTTTAATGAAATAAACAAGATTTCCATATGTAAAAATGGTGCTTCTCCTGTCCTATGCATAATTTTAAGAAATTATTGTCGATATTTGTGTGCTAATACGTCACAAAATGGTGGACGCTTTTTTCAGGAAAACTGCCACTTAAAGTAGTCATTTTGAATTGGTTTGACGAATATATGCACGGAGTTATTTATATAGAGTATTGATTGAAGACATCTTAAGGTTATTATGAAAAACTCTTAGAAAAATATTTGCGATGCCGAAAACAAATTCGATTTTTCGATCGCGCGTCGCGGCCCGGCTTCGCGCCAGCGGGACCTGAAAATGCCGTGACTCCGTTGGATTGTTCAAGTTGTGTGGACATTAACTCCTCATATTCGCTGTTTACAAGCTATGCATGTTGTCACTGACTTCCCAAGGTTCTACATTGAAGATACTGCGAGGATATTGAATTGATCAAACGGATCAGAGCTCGCGTAACTGTGGTAAATTTGTTTTTCTTTGGATACCTTATGGAATCATGCTGCAAATTATGAACGTCATTCAGCTCTTGAGAAAGGATGCGTGTTCCCGGGGTGCCATGCATGGTTTCCAGAAATAGCATCATCTGGGATTTTTATTCTTTTCCTTCCCCCCACCCTTTCAAAACAGCACCCTCCACCTTTACTCCCCGAGGAGGGTCGCGCGAAAAGGGACGTTTTATGACACCGCGCAGGATTTAACACTAATAAACGGTTATTTCCTCAGGGGCTTTTCTTTCCCTTTAAGAAATGCATGTTAACATGGAGTTCTAGTTTAGCATAGGTGATTGAGTGTTGAGCTCTAGTGAACTTCTATAATCCGTGATATCTGGGGATTTGGTTCATGAAATAGTTTCCAGTATCATTTAAATCGGTGTTTTTTAAATACTCAACAGCCTACCCCTATTTCAAGGCCAGCTATTTTTTTTAGTTTTTCATCGTCACAAGTTTTTTACCCGTGTTTATTGATCGCAATGTTCTAACGAGTATTGAAATATATTTTGTTTTCTCTTGTTGGTGTTACTGTTATGGCGCGTACTTTATGGTATTTTTCATTAGAAAGTATGGACAGCGTTCAACTTTCATTATATCTTCCTAAACTAACGGTACTTTACGCAGGTTTTTCCGCATTCCAGTGTTGAAATGCTTTTCAATCAAGTCACACGTCTTGAGCTCCATAAATAAATAATGGAAGCGAAGGTGAAACCCCTAACTGATACAAAAAAAATCCAGTCATGAGCTCTCTAGTGCCATTTTGTTTCCTAAATGACGCTATAGGTGAGACCAGTGTATCTCGTTTTATCTTTGGCTAATCTGATTAAAGTGAAATCGGGAAATATTAGTACTTGTTCTTATTAGGTGAGATTATCGGGGAAAATCTTCGGCCGTCGTAAACCAGATTTTTCCGGCCCATTCGTCTTCAGTGGCTCAAAGAAACAAAGGAAATTGATAAGGCGGAAAGAGATTTCATACTGAGGAAGAGGCTTAAAAAATGGAACTTGTTAAATTATTCAGTCACCTTCAGTTTGCTACTAACAATAATAAACGCAAGAATAATAAAGGGTAGTCCGGTATCCTTAAAACAATCTCGTCTAGCTCTTGCTTAAGTCCCCTATGTCTTCTGCCAGTTCGTACGATAACTTAGGGGTTAGACAAGCGTTGGTGTTCAATGAGCATATAACTGCTCTGCTAAAAAAGGCTGTGCCTATATTGGGGATAATTTATTGAACCAATGAAATTATGGAAGAATTAAATTCTAGGTTTCATGGATGTGCACTACCTATCCTTTAGTACTGCTCTTCCATCTGGACAACTGCGTCCCCCGCTACTCTTAAAAATTACTCAACCACCTCCTTAATTTCTTTTTAGCCATAATCCTTCATCGCGTGCCCCCCATAAGGCATAGTTCACGTGAGGAAATCCTAACATCCCTTGACCTCTTAAACCTCCCCCTTAGCCGGGTGACTTCGGACCTTAAATTCCTGCACTCCATCGTGAACGAACGGGTCCTTCCGCTTCATCATCTCTCCTGTTTCTCACTCCCCGCATCCCACTCGCAATGTGAGTCTGCTCTGCACACACACCCAAATTCCTTCACTCCACTTCCCAACGATGATCCCTATTCCACCGTCTTTTACCTTTATTATTCGATGCTCTCGCTAAAAGTCACCCTGCCCCTTGACCTTTTCTCATCGTGCAACATTTTTCCCTCCCAAATGAAACGCACTGTCTTACATCCTTTTTTCCCTGCCTCACACTTTCCTAATTGTTTATTGCTGAATACTGTTCCTTTGATTTTTACTGTTATATTTAACTTATTCTGTTTATTAAACTCAATGTAAAATCCGGGATTGCCGTTTTTGGTGTTTCAATAAATAATTAAATTAATATCTTGAGGTGGAGTCTGCGGAGACGGGGAAACCAATTTGGGATGTCTTCAATGGAATGCGATTACGCGTCGGGAACAGATTAAAGGGTCTACGTCGTTTTGAATGGAGCTCGTCCCCTTCTGTGTCGGCGCCGCGATAATCGTTTCACAAATATTTCCTCTTTGCGCATTTAATCTGGATGAAGCTGTAATCGTGAGCCAATGAGTGTACGTTTTATAAAAAATTCAATTAAGTCGTAAACATTTCTTGGATCACATTTCACTTGTTACATCTGTTTATGCGGTGGAAATAACCATTCATGCAATAATGCAAATGACGGAAGAATTACAGTTTTAAAATTTTCGCCTTAATTAAAGCATTGTTATGAATTGGGTTTTCGGCGCGAAATTTGAATTTTAAGCGAGAATAGCTTATGTAATCGTTAAAAAAAATATATGGTTAGTGGTAATCTTCTGGGACCATGTCCCAGGTATACGCTAGTTGGGTGTGGTGCACCTCGCGAAGGGTCTAAATCCGAAACCCTTTCCCGAGCACTCGGCCCAACGCTGGTCTCTCTCCCCGACCCACGCGGTGGGGTGCTACCGCAATAAAAACTGACCCTACCCAGTATAATTTAAACTTTAACAACTACGCCATATTGTAACAAATGCTATTTTTCATCGTACTTCTGATAATCGTGCAAGTACGCACGTCTTTTAATCGTTGTTCTACGATGAAAAATAACCGTTTTATAGATTTTCGTAAAAATGTTAAACATTTTGGTTGAAAAATGGCAACGTCGCAGTGAATTGGAGGCGGTTTCGCGAAGTTTGAATACGTCTTGGGTATTTTCTGACGCTTTCCTCATTGTTTATACGTAAGTCTATTGAGTGTAGTTTTGTTTGTGGTGTTATTGACGTCGATTAATGATATTTAACGCTGTGTTTATCGAGTTGTTATCGAGGGAATGTTTCCAACATTACCTGTCGCCCATTTTTATTGGTAAATCAACACTTTGTCCGCGATCGCATCAGAATTTCCTGATCCAAAAACTTACGTCGTTGTCTAATCCCCAAAATAATAATTTATCAAATGTACAAAATATCTACATCTACAAAGTATCCTGAAAGCCCCTTCAAGGGTGTATGGCAGGCGAGTAGTCAGCAACATGCATTCCACTAAAACCTAAAGTTATGGTAACTACGAATATTGATGCATTAGCATAAATCGGTTGTTCTCCGGTAATGCTTGTCACGAGGCGAAGGTTCAAGGCTCACAAGCATGCACTACACTACAGATATGTTACCTATGGTAGAGGGACCGTTATTATTTATGTATTTTTCTACTACATAAACGGACACATTCAGAAATTGCGTTGAAAACATGCGCGGCGGGATTAAGTGCTTGGTAGCAGATAAGGATACAAGTATTAGGGAGTACTACAACTACCTACAGCTACATGACCTATCGATGAACCTAGTTAAATATCTCATTGGCAGCTGTTATGGTCTCATTTCGTTCGCGGGAAAATGAAATTATTAATCCATCCGTTCTGCAGCCTGTTAAGAGGTAACCTTATTTCCCTAACTTTATCGTCACAATTATGCATTTTTACAATTATTTACAGTTATATGTTCAAGGACTCTGCAAGAGATAGATGTGAGCGATATCGGACGGTGGTTCGATGGCTGTTCCCTATCACCACATTTAGGAAGAAGGAAGGTAGTTTCATGACAAGAAATCCGGCTGCTACAGGACAAAGCTCTTTCCAGGTCTGCTAACGTTATTTATTTTCTTGGCTGTTATTCGACTAGGTACTCATTTAAATATTTGTAGCAGGCTTGTGACTAATCTCCACTCTTCGAGCAGACACGAATTCAAAACGAATTCCTCGCTGCCGAACATAAATGGAATTGAACATGATTTCAATCGAGAAATAATGAAATAAAATGGAAATTGAGTGCCAATAAATCATCCCATAACTTTCTCCACAAAATGAGTCAAATTAGGCAAAAACATCAATATATTTAGTTTTTGCAAAGGATTTTTCTCTATCTATCAATTAAATGAATTATTTCAAGTTTGAACGCTAAATTAGTACAAATAACTAGCACTCTCCTTTACAAGGATGCTTAGAAACTGTATTTGGTGAACTATTTATCATTAGAAATATCATGATATTTTTAGGTATTTAACGGGATTCCTCCATTTTACTTCTGAATCAATCCCTCCACCTTATCCTGGGTTTCCCTCTCTCAGTTTTCCCGGGGTATATTAATCCTTTGGCCACCTTTCTGAAATATACCTCGAAACGCCGTTCCACAATTCCAAACTGTGTAAAACGATAGTGTATTATACTGCATTATCGCTTGGATTTTGAAATTATGGTTCATTTCGTGGTGTATAAGATTTTATCTGGCCTGATTAGTGAAATAATTAAACTATATGCAGAGGAGAGAATACCAAAGCGGATTTCGGACTGGTGGGGGCACTACTGATCAAATATTTGGTCTTTTACAAATAAATATGTCATTTGTTAGTCACAATAATTTGGATAATATCACATATTTATTGGAAAGTCCTTGAACATATAGGTAATTGTAAATAAATGTAACATTAAATAATTGTGACGATAAAGTTAAGGATTAAAGTTAAAAGGATTTATAATGTCATTTTCCCGCGAACGGAAAGAGACCATACCAGCTGCCAACGAGGCTTTTAAAGTTTTAACTAGGTCTGTCGCTAGGTAGTGCAGCTCTCAGTAGTAGTAGCACTCCCTAATTCTTGTATCCTTATCTGCTACCTAGCACTTACAGCACGCTGTGCATGTTTTAAGCATCATTCTTGAATCTTTGTCCGTTTATGTAGTAGAAAAATACATAAAAAATAACGGTCCCTCTACCATAGGTAGCATATCTGCAGTGTAGTGCATGCTTGTGAGGCTTCGACTCGTGACAAGCATTACCGATTTATGCTAATGCATCAATATTGGTTGTTACACTAACTTTAGTGTTTAGTTGAATGCATGTTGGTGACTTCTCACCCCCTGTCACACACCCTTCTACATCTACATCTACAAAATACCCTGCAATCCACCTCAGGGGTGTGTGGCAGGGGGTGAGTAATCACCAACATGCATTACACTATACCCTAAAGTTAGTGTAACTACGACTAATTATGCATAAGCATAAATCGCTAATGCTTGTCATGAGGCGAAGCCTCACAAGCATGCAACACTACACTACAGATGTCATCAAAATGGAGAGTGACCTTCAATATACATGCATTCTACAACTACACAGATGGACAGGGACTCAAGACCCATGTAGAAAACATGCTAGGCGTGCTGTTAGTATGTACTAGGCACTATGCACTACATACTACCCCGCAAGCCGCCTCAATAGGCGAGTGGCGGGGGGTGTTAGGACACCAGCCGTTTACATATAAAAAGGAAACGCTCTAATGAAATTACGCCTTGCATTTATTAAAGTCCCTTATTGTTCGGGGGAAAAACGAATTCCCATACCTATCCGTTCGGCAAAATATCTCTCTCAATTTATCGTTTCTGTCGGACCTGGAAATATAGTGGGGTTCTAATATGATGTTCTCCGTGTCGCTCTGAAAGATATCTATTCTCAATTGCTCAAGTAATCTAACAATAAGCCTAGCGCGCAGCCTCCGAGTCTCTAGCGGCTCCCAGCCTAATTCGTTTAACATCTGCGTAACGCTGTCTGTACGCCCGTAGCAGTTTTTGACAAATCGCGCAGCTTTCCTTTGTATTTTATTAAGTTCCCGAATTAAGTCTTTCTGCACCGGATCGCATATGCTTGCTGCATATTCAAGGTGTGGCCGGACGAGTGCGAAATAGCACCTCTCTTTTACTTTTTCATCTGAAAATCTTCCCACATTACGCTTAATATCCCACGATAGGTTCGAGGTAATCATAACTCCCAGATACTTAACTTCATCTGTCGCCTATATCTTAGGTACCGTGTCGAAAGCTTTATTAAAATCTAGGAATAATGCATTAACTTGTGTTTTCGATTCACCAGATTTGAGAACGTCATGAAGAAAGAGTGCCAGCTGTGTTTCACATGATCTATCTGTCTGTACTCTACTCTAGTCTGTTTCCCTTTTTGAATATCGGTGTAACGTTTGCAATTTTCCATTCTATTGGTATCTTTCCTTCAGACAATGACTTCTTCAATATTATGTCTAAGAACGGTGCGATCTGTGGCGCTAATCCCTTGAGGTGGCCTGCAGGATATTTTGTAGATGTATATGTAGATAACCTCCAGCGTACAATGCTGACGATTGGCAATATCTTTCGCTGGAAATTGCCATGAACCGTATCTGATGTGTTCCCCAATGAGCTGGTGAATACGCTTTGAATCTAGTAAGTAGTTCAATAAGTTAGCTTTGTCCAAGCTGCTTGATAATATTTCACCTTTGTCGTTTCTTAGTGGATTAAATGTTGATCTATTGCCTTTAACTTCCCTCACGTATGACCAAAAGACTTTAGGTTTATCCTGTAACTGTTATCCTAATATATTTCTTTTAAAATCGACGACCATTTGCACCTGGAAAACGATCAGCGTGTCTACTACAACGAACACAAGATACAAGATAGGTTACGAACTCCTCAAATGACCACGCTGACAGTTTTTCTTCAGGTATTGTGATTTCCTTATAAAATAAGTTCAATGTTTTTCACACCCGTTGAATTTCAACGGGTACCTTCCGCTAGTTATCATTGAAAAATATTAAAAATCATATAACACGTACTAGATACGTCTGCTTCTTCACCACGGAGAAAAATCGGAAGGGATGGGGCAAATACGAATGGAAGTGCGGCAAGAAACAGAATGGATGCAAATTTAGTGCCAATGCGGTTTTGTTTAGACCACTTTTCCGGATTCCTTTATTTATTTTCATGGTTCCCTATGAAAGAAATGCCAGAGAAGATCCGATAAGCAGTCTCCTTTCGCCGGGTGGAGTAAATGACAAGGGTGGTAGGTGGGGTAAGGGGAGGAAACGTGGACTCGTTATCCGAGTTAACGACCATGGGTGCGAGGCGCTTTTGAGACAGCGGGAGGTGAAGGGTGGGGAAATGGGTAATGTCGAGGTGGGGTGTAGTCACTCATCACTCTGTCTTTGTAAAGACATTTTTGAATCTAAGTTTCCCCCTGTACAGTTTTTGGGTTTCCATAGCCCTCAAATCGCAACGGGGCAACCGCTTCCTTCGCTCAAAACCCACCACGCAGCGCTCGTAATCCACAAAGATATCTACCGCCGTGGCCTTGCAGTGGGATGACCCATGGATGCATTAACGAGTTTCTGCCTAATAGCAGACGAGTGTGACAGCAACATTCTGAGTATCGTTATTCTGAATATCGATTTTTTGGAATGAATGGATTTCATATTACTTTCTATTCCACGACTTATTAATAGACTGCATTTTGTGTTTAAATAGCACAGCTTAGATAGTCAAACCGGTTAGTGTCGATTGAGCGGGGCCACATCTCAGGTACTCGGACTCTGGGTCGCAGGTAGCCGGTGTGTGGGTCGACCCTTGCTCGCGAAGGGATAATCCTCGCTCGTGGTGAGACCTCGCTCGGCCTAGGGTCCCCTCACTGCCCCGGCCCCCGCAGCGGGAGGGGAGCCACACAAAACTGACCGTGTGCAGTACATTTAAATGTTTATAAACTTTAACAGTTTCCTTAAATTTATCTTTTTCATCGTGTCAATCGTCCGAAGACGTTTGCGAGCGTCTTTTGATCGACTTTCTACGGTGAAAATTAAGGTTTTCCATGCTGCCTTAGGAAATATGACGATGAGACGTGGCAACGCTGCTTGCATGTGGCAGAATTTTGCGGGATTTCCAACAGTTTTTTAGAGTTATTGCTAGCGGATATGGCAGGGAAACGCAAGGAAATGATGCAGAAGAGTCTTATGCATGTAATAAAATACGGTGTACAATATTTTACATTTTATACTGAGCATTAGAGAAGCAAATTAGCTTGAGTATCTTTTTCCACGTGTAAGCTTTTCTTTCGAACGTACATTCAGGGATCAGAAAATACATTCCAAGTAAAGTAAAAAAAGAGGGCAGCGAACCAAGATGGTACAATGCAGAAGTGAGAAAATCGATAAGACGTCAGAGAGTATGCCACGCCAAGATGAAAAAACTCCGTAGAGATTTGTCCACTAGTGATCAAAATTTAATATTTGAAAAATACAAATTGTCTAGAGCCACTACAAAGGAAGCCTTTCGGAATGCATTCATGGATTTTAAAAGAAAAACATTAGGAGAACAATTACAGAACAATCCAAAGGCATTTTGGTCATACGTAAGGGAAGTTCAAGGCAATAGATCAACAGTTATTCCACTACGAAACGAAAATGGCGAATTATTAACAAGCAGCTCGGACAAGGCCAACTTATTAAATTCCTACTTTCAAAGTGTGTTCACCAAGTCATCGCAGATTACATCCGTAAAGTTAAATGATCACTTCCAGCAAAAGATGCCGCCTATCGATATTTGCACTCAACGAATAGAAAACTTGCTAAAATCTTTAAGTCCAAATAAATCCCCAGGTCCTGAAGAAATTCCTGCCCGCGTGTATAGCGAATTAGCTTGTGAAATAGCACCCTACTTGCAGAATATATTTAGTAAATCCATTAACGAACACAAAGTACCCATGGACTGGAAAATTGCAAATGTCACTCCCATATTCAAAAGCGGTGATAAGGAACAGCCATCGAACTACAGACCGATATCTCTCACATCTATCTCTTGCAAAGTCCTTGAACATATAATTGTTAGTTCAGTTATGAGACACCTCGATATAGAAAACTTGTTAACAAAAACACAACACGGATTCAGAAAGGGAAGATCTTGAGAAACTCAATTAGCACTTTTTGCTCACGATATTTTAGTCTCGGGTGAACATAACGCTCCAGTTGATGCAATTTTTCTTGACTTTAAAAAGGCATTTGATAAAGTTTCCCACAGTAAGCTACTCATGAAATTAAAATCCTACGGTTTAGACGACGACATAATTTCCTGGATTAGAGAATTCTTAAGTAATCGCGTGCAAAGGGTTGTATTAGATGGCGCTATCTCTAATGAAGTAAAAGTCACATCGGGTGTCCCACAGGGAAGTGTCATAGGCCCGCTTCTGTTCCTTTTGTACATAAACGACATCGGTGACAAAGTTGACAGTAAGCTTAGATTATTTGCTGACGACGCAGTGATGTATAGAGAAATTCGTAGCTTTAATGACAAGGAAGCGCTAACTAAGGACCTCGAGGCAATACAAGAGTGGTGCGATGCGTGGCAGCTAGAATTAAACCTGAAAAAATGCGTTGTTGTGAATTTTTGGAAACGGAAAAACGCTCCTTGTAACAGCTATTGCATAAACAACATAAAATTAGAGACCGTAGAATCCGTTAAGTACCTCGGAGTTAAACTGACTAATGATCTATCGTGGAGTAAACATATTCGAGAAATTACCGGTCAAGCTAATCGTAAATTGGGATTTGTTAAAAGAGTACTTGGCAAGTGCGACGATAAAGTTAGGGAAATCAGCTACTTCTCCCTCGTTAGACCCCACTTAGAATATGCCGCCAGTATTTGGGATCCTTATGAGATAGGCTTGGAAACTGAGTTAGAACGCGTGCAGCGAAGATCGGCAAGATATGTTAAACGTTATGATAATCTCGTTAGTGTTACTGACCTTTTGCAGCAACTGGGATGGGAAAAGCTTTCAGACCGTCGATTAAAATTTAGACTAAATCTATTATGTAAGTTCCAAACCGGTCTATTCTCTGACGACGTTGATAATATTTTACGAAATCCGACATACTACGGTAGATCAGATCATGAGAGTAAAATTAGGGAACTAGACTGCAGAACGGATAGATTTAAGATGTCATTTTTCCCACGAACGATAAGGAACCATAATAGCTGCCATGAGACTTTTATCTAGGTTTGTCGTTAGGTAGTGTAGCTCTTAGTAGTGGTAGTACTCCTAATACTTGAATCATTATCTGTTACTTAGTACATACTAACAGCACGCCTAGCATGTTTTCTACATGGGTCTTGAGTCCCTGTCCATCTGTGTAGTTGTAGAATGCATGTATGCAGAATGCATGTAGGTCACTCTCCATTTTGATGACATCTGTAGTGAGTGTTGAATGCTTGTGAGGCTTCGCCTCATGACAAGCATTAGCGATTTATGCTGATGCATAATTAGTCGTAGTTACACTAAGCGTAAGCGGCATCTTTTGCTGGAAGTGATCATTTAAATTTACGGATGTAATTTGCGATGACTTGGTGAACACACTTTGAAAGTAAGAATTTAATAAGTTGGCTTTGTCCGAGCTGCTTGTTAATAATTCGCCATTTTCGTTTCGTAGTGGAATAACTGTTGATCTATTGCCTTGAACTTCCCTTACGTATGACCAAAATGCCTTTGGGTTGTCCTGTAATTGTTCTCGTAATGTTTTTCTTTTAAAATCCATGAATGCATTCCGAAAGGCTTCCTTTGTAGTGGCTATAGACAATTTGTATTTTTCAAATATTAAATTTTGATCACTAGTGGACAAATCTCTACTGAGTTTTTTCATCTTGGGGTGGCATACTCTCTGACGTCTTAACGATTTTTTCACTTCTGCATTGCACCATCTTGGTTCACTGCCCTCTTTTTTTACTTTACTTGGAATGTATTTTCTGATCCCTGAATGTACGATCGAAAGGAAAGCTTTCCAACTACCCTCCGTGTCTAACTTTAAGCTTGATTCCTAGAATTCGGGAAGAGAATATTTTAGATGACTCTTGAACGCATTGAAATCGGCTTTTTGAAAAATGTAGAATTTTCTTCTTTGTATAAAACTTTTAATGATATTCAAAGAGAACTTTGCGGTAACTACTCTATGGTCACTAATGCCCTCAACAGTGTTTACCTTAATTACTTGTTGCGGTATATTTGTTGCCAATAAATCAAGAATGTTGTCCCCTCTGTTAGGCGTCGTAGCTATCTGATGTAGGGCATTTGATGAGAACGTGTGCAGCAGGGACTCGCATATATCTTTGTCTCTTCCTCCTGATATGTTTCTGTAGGTCCTCCAATCTATAGAGGGCGTATTGAAATCTCCACCTATGAATACATTTCTTTCGGTGTTCTTGGATGTGATGTTCTTTATTTGTGCTTCGAGTTCTAAAAGTGAGGTGACGTCGGTGTTAGGTGGCCTGTAGTATGCGCACACGAATTTTGTTTTTGATTTAGGGCATCTAATAGAGCACTATATAGATTCTATGCTGGTATCTGGGACGGTTTCCGCTCGGCTGACTATGGTTTTCTTTACAGCTATAAATACTCCGCCTCCGGTTCGGTTGGACCTATCTTTTCTGTAAACTTTGAATGATTTAGGAAATATTTCACAATCAGAAATATAAAAAGAACGCCCCTTCGTGGGTTTGAACTTGTGCACTTAGTTTATGTATAAACTCGTATATGCCCTTGCGCTTAAACGAGTACGGCCACGAAGAGTTAGATTAAGTCTTAAGATTAAGACGAAGAGTTAGATTAAGAAGAGTTAGATTAAGTTAGAGAAGAAGATAGTTAAAGTCTGAATTTTAACCGTCGGTATGAAAGTGACTCCCATCCCAGTTGTTGAAAAATGTCAGTAACACTAACAAATTATCATAGCGGCCTTTAACGTATCTTGCCAATCTTCTCTGCACATGCTCTAACTAGGTTTTTAAGCCTGCCGCATAAGGATCCCCAATACTTGCAGCGTATTCTACGTGGGGTCTAACAAGCGAAAAGTAACTGATTTCCCCAACTTGATCGTTGCTCTTACCAAGAACTATTTTAACAAATTCCAATATTCGCAGTTGTGTATTCAAGAGCTTTTACAAGGATAGTTTTTCAGTTTCCAAAACTTCCTAACAACGCATTTTTTCAGGTTTCTTCTAGCAACCACGCATCGCACCACTCCTGTATTGCCTCAGGGTCTTTAGTTACCACTCGCTTATCATTAAGGCTACGGATTTCCCGATATACCACTGCGTCGTCGGCCAATAATGTAACTAACTACTTCACCGATATCGTTAATGTACAAAAGGAACAGAAGCGGGTCTAGGACACTCTCTTGTGGGACACCTGATGTTGCATTTTCTTCATTAGAGATAGCGACGTCTAATATAACTCTTTGCACGCGATTGCTTAAGACTTCTCTAATCCAGGAAATTACGTCGTCGTCAATCCCGTAGGATTTTAACTTCATGAGTAGCTTTCTGTGGGAAACGTAATCGAATTCCCTTTTCAAGTCCAGATAAATTGCATCAACTGGAACGTTATGTTCACCCAAGACTAAAACATCGTCGGTAAAAAGTATTAGTAAATTTATTATAAGTAAAAACTCCGAGGTATTTAACCGATTCTACAGTCTATAATTTGCTATGACCTACAAGAATCTGTTTCAACGTCCTTGAGCGGGTCACCGACGCTTAAACTTAACCCGAGTGATGGGCAAATGAGGTGCGGAAGGGACGCCCAGAGACAGCGGAGTGTTGGAAGAAGATCAGTGGGGGAGAAAGAAGAGGTCGAGGAAAAACCTTTCTATTGTCACCCTCCGTTAGATAAAGAGTGTAGTGCTCGTTATCTAAAAGGAAGTTCGCCGTCTTAAGTCGTTTTTGGGTGCGCAAGTTACCCCTTAACAAGCGTGCATGCATGTAAATGGCAAAACTGTCAAAGTAATCACGCGATTCCCATATCCTTTCCCTGAGTGCTAAAAAAACCTGTCCACCATTCTAATTCTTTTGGTGTAGGCATATAAACGTGGATGCCCCTGAGGTAACTTCATATGTGGTCAGTGAAGCGATCATGGAGTACTGCCCGAGTCTCGCTGCTTTCAAGGCGCACATTGCTACGGTTGGCGTGGTACATTTTTTCTGTTCCACAGAAATCATTCCCGAAAATAAGGTTTGTGTGTGTGGCAGGACCTGTAGTATTAATAAGAAGGGTAGAGGTAGAACTCCAGTGTACCGCTGCTCAGCCAGGAATTGCCGAAGAGTTACTCCTTTACTAGCTAATGCCATTTTCTCCGGTTTTCGCACAAACGTGGAGATAGTACTAGTTGTGTTAATTGGCTGGTTAAACCGATATCCTGCAAATATCATCACCAAAGAAGTTGGATTGCATCGCCATACCGTGGCAAAATCATTCAAGTATTTCGAGATTTGAGAGATTTTCGAGAGATCATTCGTCAGTTTCACTGGAACTGACGAACTGGAAGTGACATATGATTGATCTATCGCAACAGTTATGATCCATGACTGTGCGCGGAAAAAATTACATTATAAACCTATCTTAGGCGTGGCACAACGTGGCGTGGCTGCACAAATTACAACGTGGATGTTTCCTCATGAGGTTTTATTGTTACCGACCATGGTTTCGTTACAGAGAGGCATTATCAAGGTAAAGTATTTTCAAAAAATTTCTTCAGACGCTCCTACTCAAAAAATAAGGCAGCGTACGAAGATGGTACAATGCAGAAGTCTGAAAATCGTTAAGACGACAGAGAGTATGCCACGCCGAGATGTAAAAACTCCATATAGATGTGCCCTGATGATCACAATTCAGTAAAGAAAAGATACAAATTGTCTACAGCCAAATCGAAGGAAGCTTTTCGGAATGCATTCAGGGATTTTAGAAGAAAAACATTAGTAGAAAAGTTGCAGAATAACAGAACAGTTCTAGAAGGAAGTATCCTAGGCGTGTGATAGTATTATTACCACTCAAATTAGTCCAAAAATGAAGTATTAGATGTAATACTTTCATAAATGAACCTGAAAACCACCCTTCCCGCATAGAGGACCTTTTCTTACACGTGGAAAAAGATACTCAAGCTAATTTGCTTCTCTAATGCTCAGTATAAAATGTAAAATATTGTACACCGTATTTTATTACATGCATAAGACTCTTCTGCATCATTTCCTTGCGTTTCCCTGCCATATCCGCTAGCAATAACTCTAAAAAACTGTTGGAAATCCCGCAAAATTCTGCCACATGCAAGCAGCGTTGCCACGTCTCATCGTCATATTTCCTAAGGCAGCATGGAAAACCTTAATTTTCACCGTAGAAAGTCGATCAAAAGACGCTCGCAAACGTCTTCGGACGATTGACACGATGAAAAAGATAAATTTAAGGAAACTGTTAAAGTTTATAAACATTTAAATGTACTGCACACGGTCAGTTTTGTGTGGCTCCCCTCCCGCTGCGGGGGCCGGGGCAGTGAGGGGACCCTAGGCCGAGCGAGGTCTCACCACGAGCGAGGATTATCCCTTCGCGAGCAAGGGTCGACCCACACACCGGCTACCTGCGACCCAGAGTCCGAGTACCTGAGATGTGGCCCCGCTCAATCGACACTAACCGTCAAACCTAGTTAAAAGCCTCATTGGCAGCTGTTATGGTCTCCTTTCGTACGTTTTTTACAATTATTTACGCATTATAAACGCATATGTATAGAAAATCATAATAGTAAATGAATAGTTGTTGGTATTTACTTCACTAGATTCAACTTGGCCAGCCAGCAGGTCAAGAAGAAGTCACCACTCAACAGAAGAAATAAACCACTCTTCTGACATTACTGATAGGAAAATTTCCATGACAGTGCCATCTGTGGCAAAAATATACTGCATATGTCTTCATTATTTTATTTGAAAACCGCAGAATAACTAAAAGGCCAAGAAAGGCTTTCAATTCTATCAAATCTAAGGTTTTAAGTTCAGGCTGACCCTTTCATAATTCTCTTAAAATTTGAAGATTAATGCTCGTCTTATGCAATATCAGTTGCTTCATTCCTTTATCAAAAATCTGAGGCCAATAATCTATAGGTTCAACTTCCTTACCTAGTGATGCATTGGAATCCTTCAAACTAGGGTTTTCGGTGACGATGTTATGCAATGGAGTACAAATTTTCCTCTTCGACTCTCTGGATGACCACCCAAAGCGATGTCTCACTTAAAAAATTGTCTTTGCTTGGGGAAATCGTTGTTCACTACATCATTTCCCAATTACCCAATGGAGATTTTTACCCCTTTAGGGCGAAAATGCGTGTAGCAGTAGCCAGAATTCTAAGGAAAAGTGTGTGTAACGATACTCAGAATGTTGCCGTCATACTCGTATTCTATTAGGCAGAAACTCGTTAATGCATCCATGGGTCATCCCACTGCAAGGCCACGGCGGTAGATATCTTTGTGGATTACGAGTATTACATTATTAGTAGCAGGCTTGTGACTAATCTCCACTCTTCGAGCAGACACATTTGTTCAAAACGAATTCCTCGCTGCCGAACATAAATGAAACTGAACTGAAAAATGAAAATTTATTAACATAATACTATTGTTTACTATGTTTATACTGTGGAACAAGTCACATAAGTACATATTAAGAATTTGGCTACTTGGTATGATTAGTAACAGGTATTCATTGACAAAGATCACTTTATACAAAACTAAGAAAAATAAACACACTGACTGTGGCAACAGCGTTATCATTCCACCGTACTGCAATCAGATCAGAAGAAGTGGAAAAACTTATAGAGCCCCTGTTCGTCTTCTTCCAAGCCGTCTTGTCAGGGAGCTTCGTATCCGTCCCAACTCGATTTTCTATCATTGTACCTGTTCCTCCAAGCCCCTTCTTTGTCAGCTCTGTTAAAAGCTCTAGTGACGTAACAAGACTATCGAAATAGAGTGTAACTCCTTTTTATACACCAATATGCTTGGCTAAACCTAACACAACTTTCCCCCTTTGTCCTAACCCAGTATCAGGGAGGTGAGCGGATGCACCACAGTACGGCTCAACATGCTGAACATAGCCTTTTGGATTAGTAGTAACCCATAACATAAATCCAAAGCGTATGGGCTTCCCTCGAATAAACTGTTCGCTGCCAAGACGCCCGTAATAGGGAATCATACTCTCATAGATGCTCAAACTGTTCCCTGGATCTATCTGCTTGTATGCCTTGTTGAGGAAATCAAATAATTGACGTACCTTGTCAATGCGATCACTCCCATCGTTAGCATCATTATCCGCTAGGTAAAGGTAGCGATGTACATTCTCGAATCTGTTTCGCCTTATGGCATCCGTAACTATCTGGACGTGGCAATCAAGGTCGACTTTCCAGTACATTCTTTTCTGAGGTAGACGGTGGTAGCCGGACAACAGCATTACTCCTATTAACGAGTGTATTTCGTGATTGGTTGCTTCAAAGTCGTACACAAGATGTTGAGCAACATATCGATTAGTTTGTACGACTATGTGGTTCACTAAACTGTCTGCAAAAATGCTTTGAAGGCATCAAAAGGAGATTTTACATGTTCGCGCAAATAGTCGTCTGCATTGGGCCAGTAATGAGGCGATGGACTTTCAATTTTAGCGGTAAAATCACTAGTTTTCTTTCCAAGATCGCGAGGGGTAACAACGCTTACGCTTCTTAGTTTTCTTGAGGGTCATTGTTTTTGATGACTCACACATTTCACTTAAATTGCTCCTTCCACTTTGAATCAACCTTTCCTCAGCCTCCTCGGAGAAGTTGGAAAGAATATCAGATTGCAGTATTCAAGCAGAAAGATGACTTAAGTCTCCATCTACCTCCTCGTCAGAAAGATCGGAATCTTGATCGCTAATCACTCCCTTTTCTTTGATAGGTGGGCTATTAGCAATGCTGTCGGGAGAAATATCATCCTCCACTAAGGCATCGAGAATCTCGTTTTTCGGGACCTAAAAGCGAATGTATACAATTTTTTAAGATGTGTAATAAAGTAAATAAAGCCAATATTTAAATTCATATACGAAATTACTCATCGGTATCACGGAGGTATTGCCTCGAATTATGATTTTTGCCATATTTCTTATGCTTCTCAAACTAATGAAATCAGAATAGAGCTCAAAGAATGTGTAAATTGTATGATAATGGTTTATTATGATGATAAAACATAAATTATTAATTTTCCATCATCATTAGGAAACAATATAGTATTATCCCAAAGTGCACTGATTGGTAGCCGCTGATGGAATAATATCTAAATATCGATATTTAAAAAAATATATGATACAAATATGCCTTATGTAGCATAAACACAAAAATTACCCACTTATGATTAAAAAAATACTAATGGTTTACTAATAGCATTTGAAATTAGAAAAATTCTGAGAAACGGCGTCTTTTCCCAATATTATTTATTAATTGCCATCGACTTAAAAATTGGCACAGAAAAATAATATATACACGTATATGCATATTATTTTGAATAAATACTTAATAATGTATTCACTAGGCATTAACATGAAAAAAATTACGAATACGAAACATAAAAAGGCTTTAACTTACATTTCATAGAAGGTTGTCAAGTCAACACCTGGAGGGACTGCAGTGATCCAATTAGCACGCGAAACACAATCAAACTGACGAGTGACGAGTATTACCAGTCAATAATGTAAGGTCTAGCAAAGGCACACACGAAGAATCGGATGAATCTGTTACAAAGTGAACGTTATCTAAGGCAAAACGTGGCATGGCAACTAAAGTTGCCGACGGGCACTAATGGGAGCGGACCAAGTGTGATGCGATCGCGGACAAAGTGTTGATTTACCAATAAAAAAGGGCGACAGGTAATGCTCGTATAAACAATTAGGAAAGCGTCAGAAAATACCCAAGACGTATTCAAACTTCGCGAAACCGCCTCCAATTCACTGCGACGTTGCCATTTTTCAACCAAAATGTTTAACATTTTTACGAAAATCTATAAAACGGTTATTTTTCATCGTAGAACAACGATTAAAAGACGTGCGTACTTGCACGATTATCAGAAGTACGATGAAAAATAGCATTTGTTACAATATGGCGTAGTTGTTAAAGTTTAAATTATACTGGGTAGGGTCAGTTTTTATTGCGGTAGCACCCCACCGCGTGGGTCGGGGAGAGAGACCAGCGTTGGGCCGAGTGCTCGGGAAAGGGTTTCGGATTTAGACCCTTCGCGAGGTGCACCACACCCAACTAGCGTATACCTGTGACATGGTCCCAGAAGATTACCACTAACCGTTTCAACCCCTATCCATTCAGCTTATTCTGAAGCCGGATCTCTATTAGAAACATTTTCCGCGTAATATGTTTCACGATTTACGAAAGCTTTATCGCAACCAAACTTCTAAATATCGAGTGTCGCTGCCTATATACCGACCACCGATACCGGTTGAGAACCGCAACGGAATAACTTCATTATTATCAACTAAATTACTTTATCGCTTTGGAGCGTTTCGCCCGATATATCAGTTGTCACACCGATATGCCTTCCCGGTATTTTAAAAAATACGCAAAATATAATTCACTGGGAGAAAAACATCAATTTCGATTTTATCGGTTATTTTATGCAAAATTACAGCTGTCGGTCACCTCACACTATTCGAAGCTCCGATAATTATTATACTGGTATATTTTAATACTTTGATATGACTATAATTATGCATACCACGTACATTTATGAGGGTTTTAAAATTATTTCAAAATAATTTTTAATTTGTTCAAAATAGTTTTAAAATAATTTTAAAAGTAATGTATGAAATAAAATTAACATATATTTTACTATGAAATGCAAAAAAAAACTTTTCATGCAAAACTTGTCTCAGCATTTCCTATATATGCATAAATATATTAATTCAACAAAAAAGATGACAGGAAACGGAACTTTAAAAGAACATTACCTTATACATTATTTTAAAATCTTGAAAAAGTCATGAGTTTAGCCATCTTATGACATTTTGATTTTAAAATTATTGGAAATATTTTTAAATGATTTTTCAATATTCTTTTACTACTCGGGAAGCTATAATGTAATTTGTTGACGAAGAAGCAGAGTATGTCAATTTGTAGAAGATTTTAAAGTTGTTTATCCATTTCAGAGAAGTATGGAACGCGTGGCTAAACCCAGTGAAGTATAATTAGTGGAGGATATTGTTTAATTTATTAATTATTAAATTAATTTGCAATATCCTGTTCTTGCCGTCTGTGCTTCCTCGGGCGTTAATAAAAATTGGATAGCCGTCTCATAGCCGTCCACCACCACCTCAATTTTCTCCATGGTCACTTTCAACCAAATATTATGCTTTCAACTTTCGCGGGCTACGGGGTCTACGCATCAACTGCATCAGAAATTTCTGATGCCTTGATGCGCGCTTCAGTTTGCCGGAAATGCTCGTTCCGGAGCCGCTTTAAAGCGCTCCAAAGCGCGATTCGGAATGACCTGAAGCGCTTTGATGCGCAGCATGCGAGATTCGGAACGTACCCTCGATTACTTATGTACATATTTTTTCCTAAACGCAAAACAATACGTTTAATACTATAATAATGATTGCTAACTAATATCAAGGTATCAAACCGATAAAAAGATACGTATGTTGGTGGGCGTCAAGGCGTGACAAGCTAAAAAATATAGGCACTCAAAAAAAGAAACTCACACGTCTGTTTTTGAATTTTGGACGGAACGACCGCCATCTTCCGAACTAGGGAGAGTACTGGATGAAGGGACGGGTACGGATAGAAGAAAGGAAAGGAGGGGCAGGCAGGGAGGGGATTGGAGGGGAAAGAGGGGAAGAAAGGGAAGGAGGAGCAGGTAGGGAGGGGAATTAAGGGAGAAGAGGGGAAAGGGTGGTTAATGAAATTTGATGCCCGGAGGGTGGAAGGCTTTATACAACCAAATAAAAGATAATTCCACTGATTTCAGTTGAAATGGGGGAACAGTTTGGGGGAGGGAAAAAATAAAAGAAACATTGTAGCAGTGGTTGAAGGATTTTTTATGGAGCAAGGCGTGTATCGCAACGGGGTGGTAAGCAGATTGGGAAGGGTACTTACAATTAGAGTGGTGATTATTAATGCGGATGTTAAGGGGAGTCGAGGATTTGCCAATATAAAAAGCTGGGCAGAGTTTACTTTGTAGGTGGTAGACCACATTACTGATGATTCACGAGGAGGGAGGAGGGTGAGGGAGAGAGGTGATGGAGGCGTTGGGATGAGGGGGTGAGGTAAAGATAGGACATAGTTTGCATCTAGCACGATTGTAGGGGGAGGAAGTGGGTTTGGAAGCAACAGGGGTTTTGGAGAGGGGCTTGGTGGATTTGAAAATATCGGAGAAGTTGGCAGGCTGCCTAAAGGTGATTAAGGGATGCTTAGAGAAAATTTTGGCGGTGGAAGCGTGGTTTTTAAAGATGAAATAGAGGTCTTTCACAATGGAATTAAGGGATTGTACGCCTGGGAAATAGGTGGTTCAGATGGAGAGGACGTGGGAGTCTTTGGTGGGAGTTTTAGTGTAGTAGGAATATTTCTGAATTTTTTGATGAAGGAGGGATTGTGGGTAACCAAGCTTGAGGAGGGAGTGGTGAAGGTTGGTGAGGAATTTATCGAGGGAATCAGGGTTGTTGCAAATGCGGTGGCCACGGATAGATAGGGAGTAGGGGAGGAAGCGTTTGGTATGGTAGGGGTGGCAAATGCTGTAGTGAAGGTGTTGCAGTGCTTATTAGTAGGTTTGATGTGAACGGAGGTGTGAAATTTTGTGCCTGATAAGGATGACTTTACGTCCAGGAAGGTGATTTGGGAGTTGGAAATCGTGGAGGTAACGGAGAAGGAGGCAGAGGTATTGAGGGTGGAAATGAAAACATTTAGGGAATCAGTAACATAAGGATAGAGAAGAAAAATGTCGTATATATAGCGGAACCAGAAAGGTGGTTTTAATGGATATTTGGACAGAAAAGATTGTTCTAGGTGGCCAAGGTAGAGGTTAGCATAGTAGTAGGTTAGCATAACCTACCATAGCACAACCCTTTTTTTGCAAAAAGAAATAACATCTCACATCTCCCTCCATTCACGAATTTTCACATCAAGATTACTGGCGCCGGTAATCTTGATGTGGAAATTCGTGAGTACTCTCATATTTGGGTAAATAAGGCATTTGAAAAGCCCGAGCTAAACCTAGTCCACTGAACGAATATCCCAATAACAACCTCTCTCTCCCCACCACTACCCATTTGCAATTCTCCCTCCCACACCCTCTCTGCCCTTTCTCCCTAAGGGAACAGAGCAGGAGCTTTCAGTACTCTACTGCCGATGATGACAGCTTGACCGTCGAAACTTCCGATTTTTTTTTGTAAGTGTCCATTTTACGTGTTTCCGTTTTTTTAGTGCGTCGATATCTTATTTTTACATGTGCATCGTCGCCGAAAGCGTTTTCCCCATCGATCAAGATTACCATGTCGTTTAAAACTTACCTTTAAACAAACTTTTCAGCTGAGAATGGCCCAGAATATTTTCTCTTACGTTACAATGTGCACGCAAATGCTCGTTCGTTGCTTGTCTTCTTAAACTCAAATAGATCTCTCCTTTCCGAACAGCCTGGTGATAAGATCCTGAGCCTCCTGCAGGTCTCGGACGACGGTCACTACCTGGGAAAGTCCAGCTTGGACGTGGTTTACCCACCTGAGGGGGAAGCGGAGACGAATGTTATCAATTGCATTATGGTCACGGACTTGGTGAGTTGCCCTTTTGTTTCTCTTATTTCCCTCTTATATCCTAGCTTAGATTCCGGAAAAATGTTCATGATTAATTTCATGTAAAAAGCGAGTAAACGGTTGTTTCTGGTTGTTTCGAACCTGCTAAATACCAGGTGTGTTAGCCAGTTACACCACCAATCCAGGCTTGGTGGTGTAACTGGCTAACACACCTGACCGGCAATTGGGAGATCCGGGTTCGAATGCCGGTCAAGTCAAATGATTTTTTCATGGAGAATTTCACCGTTTCCGGTGTAAACGTTTTTCACGTTGATCCTTCAGGCCTTCCTCAAATTATTGCGATGTGAAATAATCACAATAATGTACATTCTTGTTCCAGAATAGTCCAGAAATAGTTACTTGTGACAAATATCGGAATGAGTCGTTCGGAACTGTTTAAAAATAGTTAAATCAGTATCACCTACAATGGATGTTCTGAGCTCGCATGTAATTATATTCTTGAAGGCACACATTAAGTTCCGGTTACAGGTCATGTTATAAATTCTCATCTGTCATCGTTTGTATCAATTTCCTTCATCAATTGCCAAAATAATGAATGTTATGCTGGTAGAAAGCATTTTCGTACTTATCGGGTTCGAAGCCTCCTGAAACAACCTTCTACTTGCTTGTTACATGAAATGCTTTTGCAACAAAAAGAGAGCTCTTTTCCAGAATATCGACTTGACTATTACATTTAATCGAGGCATCAGATATAAATGGATTCAATTCATTCCATAGTTCAAGCTGTGGTTTGGCATGTGGCGAATGGAATGGCACTCGGGTCGTCGCGGGGAAGGCAGCCGAATGGTGTTCATATTTTCGGAGACTTGGTGTTGAGACGAAAGAACATTATGTTCCGAAACTCAGTTCTGGTTTCGATTTTCAGTTGAAAGCAGACGATTAGCAGGTGGTGAAACTCAATACATTCTCCCGTGAGCAGTTTCAGAATGGAATATTTGACCTATGAATAACTCACTACATTTCATTCTTACGAGGCTCTTGGGATGGCGAAGCCTATTCTCTGAGAGGAAGCAGTGAGCAAACAAATTCAATTGACAAATACACTTTTGTGGACACGAGGATGGACTGCTGAGAAAGCTAGCTGTAGAAACATGGCACATCGAAACGTTTTTTCCGGAGATGAATGACAAAAGCAAGCGGGCACACTCGCATTATCCATTTCATCCCGTCTCTCGAATATTCGCATATATTTTTACTCTCTCTCTCTCCCTTCTTCTCCCCCTCCCCTCTCCGTCATTCCCAATTCTGTATCAATTTCTCTTAGCTCACCTTTCGATGAAACTTATTGAAGTTCTCCTCAATTCATTTTAAATAGAATGTCCTATCTCGGTGACAAGTTTTCACCGTCTGCTAATCCTCTCTTCTATCCCTGCTGCTCATGTGTTTTGCTGCCGAAGTACTTTATGCTTCATGAACTGGTTTTATGTCATTCGGCGTGTTTTTTAGATCCAACCTAGTCACATATAATTTTTAAGCATTGTTGTGCTTCGCGTCATACGTGCCCCCTTGAGACCAAATATTTCCAATTCGACCTTCTTTATATGAGCTGTGTTAAATAGTTAAGGTTAATTTTTTGTGGGAAAACGGTGTTGCAACGAAAAGGAGTGACGAATCGCGCTTAATAGGCTGGATTAATTTTACGTTGTTTATTTTGGTTTTTCGTTTTAGAAGCCGGAAATCGGGGCCACGGCCACCATCACCAATGGAACCATCGGAGGCACCAGAGTATCCATCCACTTGGAGTCCAGCTTCACCAAGGGACTGTCCTTCTCCATCAAAATAATGGGCCAGAAATCTCCCTGAGGTCGCAGGATCTCAATGGAGACATGGATTATATTTTGTACTTACAATTGGACTATGTAGCCTAAGTGATAATAAATAAATTCATGCCTCCGGCGCAACATTGTCTCCAAAGGCATGCCAAACAACAGGGCTATGATTATTATTTTACGGGCGGATAATTCGTCGAATTTTGCTAGCCGCACTTGCTGAGTTTATTTTTCTTACGACGCGGCGTGAGATTCCATCGAGGTGAGTGTAAGCTGTCCACATCGTATGGTGAACGATAATTAGTTTAAGAACCCACTAATCCTCCCGCACACTCGTTTGGTATTGTTTCACTATCCAAACCAAATTTCACTATCATGATGAAGCTACTCATTAGGAGAACATAAAAGTTATGACCTCAAGGTACACCGATGAATCATGTGCATGTCTTCCCGTGTCGAAAGGCGGAGGAACTTTCTAGGCAATTCTATTACATCGAAGCACTCTGGGAATGTTGAATAAGGTAATACTATTAGCCTGCAAGCCACCTTAATGGTGAGCTGCAGGGGAAAAAGGCTTATTTCTCCTGAAATCTGTATGGTCCACTTTGATATTGATAGATGACTTCATTGCGAGATGGAGCCCTCTTTCCCACACTGGGCACGCCAACAACCGCTGCAAGGCAAGAAGGATTGTCTTCGTATCGTGAACGTTCACTTATCTCTCGGCCAAGCAGTCAGCAAGCGCTTTTCCTCAGCTATCTAACGCGTCTATTCCGAGTTATCACTGAGAAAGGGAACTTAAGGGTTAACCGTATAGTTATAAGCCACTTAAAGAAAATTTTGTGTTTGAAGTGCAATAAAAACCATAAAAAAATTGAAATTCTAGTCACTCGGAGTATTTGAAAACCTCAATTTTTTCTTTTTTAACTTCCGCAGTGTAATTATAGAATGAATTTTATCTTAAAATAATTTAGGACTTAGAGTAAAAGACTGTCTATTTGTATAGTTATTGGCTATATCGCACAGTTATTGGCCATTTGACTATAGTTATTCGACATGTATTATTTCATTCTATAAATTACCGAAGTATCATCAATTGAACTACTCGTAATTGTGCTACTACCAAATTATACAGACAGAGAATCCACATTTAATGCACCAAACCTCATTTCTCTAAAAATTGAGAGATTAATAAAAAAAATGGATACAGAATGACTGACTGACTGACACAATACAAAATTAATATATATAGAAGGGATGGGTATTCAACAAAATGAACAATACTATGAGTCATAGAAGGTGTTGAGGCTATGAGTTTTAATGCATTTTGCGAGTCCTGCATACATTCAAAGAGAAAAAAAGAGAATAACAGGGAGCATGAGAGACGTGCTATTGATACTAATGAACAAATTAAAACATTGGTATTACAGATCAATTGAAAAAAATTAACTTCACGACATAGTGGAAAACCTAATGCTATAATCTCAATAGACCCAATTATTGTCTGTTATCGTTTGCGGGAAAAATTAAGTTTTAAACCCGTCGGTTTTGCAGTCTATATTCCTATCTATATGCTCAAATCTAATCGACCGTTTATGTCAGATTTCGTGAAACGTTTTTGACGTCGTCATAAAAGAGACCGGCTTTGAACTTCCTTAAAAGATTAACTTTGGATTTCAACCGGCGCGCCGCGGCGCGACGCACAGTGGTCGGAATTCGAAAAAAGCCGGACAAAAGTCCAAAATTGATTTTCTTTGAGATAAAGACCTAAAACTTGGCGCATATACTCACATTGATTAATTATTATGAAAGTCATTCTTCATAAATCCTACGCGTTACTTAGATAAGGAGGCTCACACATGACCAACATTCCAAGAAACACTGGTATTGATTTTTCTTCGAAAATCTTGAAAGTTAAGCAGATAGTGGAGTTGTGGAAGTATTTTAATGGAATAAAAAACATAACCATCCTTCATAATGGTGCTTTTCCTGTCCTATGCGTAAGTTTAATAGATTAATGTCGATATTTTTGTGTACTATTACATCACAAAATGGCGGGCATTTTTCCTGGAAAAATTTCACGTAATGTAGTAATTTTAGTTGGTTTAACGAATATATGCCCGGAGTTATTTATGCAGAGTATTAATTGAAGGCGTCTTAAGGTTATTATGAAAAAATATTTGAAAAACCTTTACTCCCCGAGGAGAGTCGCGCGAAAAGGAACGTTTTATGACTCCGCGCAGGTTTTAACACTAACACATGGTTATTTCCTCAGGGGCTTTTCCTTTCCATTTAAGAAATACATGTTAACATGCGGTTATAGTTTGGTATTGGAGAAGGAGTGTTGTGCTCTAGTGAACTTCTAAAATGCGTGGTATCTGGTGATTTGGTTCGTGAAATATTGAAATAGTTTCCGGCATCATTTACATCAGTGTTTTTTAATTACCAACAGCCTACCTCATTTTCAAGGATAGCTATTATTTTTGGTTTTCATCTCCACAGGTTTTTTACTGGTGTTAATTGATCGAAATGTTCTCACGAGTCTTTTCTCTTGTTGGTGTTATTTTTATCGCGCTTAAATTTTGTTATCTTTAATTGGAAAGTATGGGCAGCGTCCAACTTTCATCATATCTTCTTAAACTATCTGTCCTTAACGCAGGTTTTTCCGTATTCCTGTGTTGAAATGCCTTCCAATCTAGTCACTCGTCTATGACATAGTATTAAAAGCAAAAAGCATGGCATTCCCCGAAGTGATAAGCGTAACTGAGAACATGTGCTCAGTGAATCTTCAAGCTCTATTAAATCACACGGTCTCGTGGATACTGGCATGCGTTTCTACCGCTCATACATCCAGCAAGGAAGTAAATTGCACAGTAATATGCAAGTACGGATATGATGGACGTTCGGGCCATGCCCAATGTAAACAAGTGTGGGCATGTGCAGATTCATGAGTTTCCTAGGGCCACTTTGCTAGCTAAATGACGCTATAGTTGAGATTCAAGTGTATCTCGTTTTATCTTTGGCTTATCTGATAATAATAAAAACGGGAAATATTAATACTTGCTCTTATTAGGTGATATTATCGGGGAAAATCCTCGAGCGTCGTAAACCAGATTCTTCCGGCTCATTCCCCTTCAGTGGCTCAAAGAAAATAAGGAATTTGATAAAGAGGAAAGAGATTAAAAACAGATTCAGATTGAAGGCTTTAAAGAAATGAAATTTGTGAAATTATTCAGTCACCGTCAGTTTGCTACTAACCAGGGGCGGATTAAGGGGGGGGGGGAAATTCGTAATTCCCGGGAAAATAGAAAAGATGGTAATCATTAAGGTGGTTCTCCGATGCAAGTTTTTATTTCACCAGCTCAATACACAATGTTTAAAGATAATTGGACAATATCTAAAAGCCACTTGTCTGAACAGACACAGTATCCTCGTTGTTCGAAATTGTACTTTAGTAGGCCTTTTGATGAACAGTGTTGTGAAAGCTTTGGTGCCGTAACGGAATAGTTATAAGCTATTGTACTATGTATGCAGACCTATATACACTTATTAAATATGTATGCAGAGAACAGTGCCGCGAGTTTGGGCAGTTGAGCCGTAGTGCGTCTGCGGGAGGGGAATACAGTCTCCACGCCCTCCTTCAGCACTGCCTACCGCTTGCGACACCCTCCGCTCTCGTGCTCGTCGCGACATATCAGTTGCCTGGCTCCAGCGAGTGTATTGTTCCAGTTGTAGTGAGTGACAAGTTCAAGAGTTCTTCACATGTTTAGGACCCTGTGTCCTTTTTCCATTATTCTGTGATATACCTGACGTGCAGATCAACCTTTCTGCCAGAGATGGTAAGTTCAGTCGGTTAATTACAAAGACATAACTTATTTGCGCTTTCTCGCGCTCGCCATTAGGGTCGGACGGCCGGCTTCAAGCTCGGGCCCACATTAGCCTCCATTGCTATTTATCTGCTTTTTGATCAAGGAATTGAACACCCACCTATTAACTGGACTTTCATTTTCATTGTGTTATCATAGAAATTCTGTCAGAGGTCCACCCACCGTAGTTTTGTCCCCTCTCCTTTTGATAGCAGTAAAATTGAGGACTCTCTAAGCAAAATAATTTTCAAGTATTACGCTACAGGGTGAGAAAAAGATGCTTTTAATGTTTTTTGCAACTCGTCGCAGAAGGAATAGTTAAGTTTTACTTTTGTTTACAGGCGTCTTATTCTAGTAGGCCTGGTACAAAGCGGAAAACTAATAGTGCCTCTGCGGACCTTCGAAGCTTTTTCTCTCGCGTCCAAAAACAAAAGACGCCAGAAGCAGCAGGAGGAAATGCATAATTTGTTAACATCATGCCTTTATGCTGCACAACTGACAATAAGACTCAAGCTGAGTCAATGGGCCTTTTACAATCCCATCCACGTAGCCACGAAAAATCGACTGAAGCTTCAATTTATTCACTTCCTAGCTAAAAAAATGGCTTTGAACTGTGACATAGGTCTCTTCATTGTACCAGGAAAGGAAGACCTGATGATAGAAAAAAAGCAGAACTTTTGGAAGGCCCTTGGGCATCCACAAGCGACTACAAGTATCCCTTTTCAACTCATAGGAAGGGAACCGCGGAAGAGCGTCGTTACGTGAGGATAGAACATCTTGAAAAGTACCCTTGGCTTGTGGTTTCTCCTTCAATGAATGGACTTTTTTGTAGGTATTGCCCTTTTTTCCCAATCAACGGCAGCTTGCGGTACAAATTTGAAGTTAAAATCCCTCGTTACAGAGCCGTTAAAGTTTTCAAAACTGCTAGGGAAACTAGATGATCTGGAAAACCACCAACACACAGTCTATCAGAAAGGTGCAGTGCCCAGTTGGCCCTGAATTTTCTGGAAAATACAAAAAACCTAAAAATCAAAACACAAGCCAACTGGACGGCTACAGAAGGGAGAAAACCAAGGAAAATAGAGAAAATCTGAAGCTGATACTTAAAAATGTGATTTTTCTTGGCCGTCAGAACATACCATTCAGAGGTCATTGGGACGACGCGACGGTGCATTATCATTGGAAGAGTCCTTGACGAATGACGGTAACTTCCGAGCATTACTGCGTTTTCGTTGCTAGGTATTATAAAAAATTATAAAAATATTAAAGAAAATAGTATTTTCTGAATATGTACTTATATTTTTATTTCATTCCAACTAATTTTAATTTTGTACGGCATTAAAGAAGATTTATTTCAAGGAGTTCGAAATCCTTGTGTAGGCTGCCGCGGGCTGATGTATAGGAAGATGAAGGTCTTCCGCCTTTTGCACCGCGTTGGTCTATGTTTCCTTGGACGACAGTTTCGTAGGCGTTGTAGTCGGCTTCTTCTGGTCGGTGAAGTGAAGGTGCAGCCATTCGTCGTCTTTTATATCTCAAGCGTTAGACCTGACTCCAACGGGTGAGACATATAAGATGACAAATGGCTGCACCTTCACTTCACCGACCTGAAGAAGCCGACTGAAACGCCGCCGAAACTGTCGTCCGAGGAAACATGGACCAACACGGTGTAAAACCCGGAAGACACTTCACTTCTTCACAAGAATGGCATTCTTTAAATAATTTTTTACGTTTTTCAAATGTGATTAGATAGATTCACTCAATAATTTATTACATCTCTTATATCTAATATAGCCACACCAAAACTACGTTCCAAGCGCTTCATTTCTTTTAATTATCCGAGGGAAATCCACCCGGACCTCCATTTAGTTGAGATGTATTGCATACCCTCCAGGCGCCGCGGGAATTATTGAACCGCCCCCCCCGCCCCCCCCAAAACAACGACCTTAATCCGCCCCTGCTACTAACAATAAATAACGGAAAAGTAAAGTTTATTTTTATGATGATGGAATAATATGTGGGTGTAATACTTAGCAAACATATAAAAACAACGTTAATAGGTATGCAATGCATTGACCGAGGGTGTAAGTAAGAAGTGTAACATCTGCGGAGGAAAAAGGTCCGAAAAGGATGACATAATAGCAATGAAAGATCGACCGGAAGATGTGAAAAATATGCTTTTGGCTTATGAACGCTACATTACTACATACGATTTTTGAGTGCCTTTGACACATATCATAATGCATGGAGTTTAAACAAAAGCAGGTGAGAAAACATCAAAGATTGAGAGCTTTCAATAGTTAGAATCCGTATAATCTTGAAAAATAAATCTATAAGTTATAATGAAAAACCTTTATAGGCTCGTAGTTGTCTTAAAGTACAAGTTTCCAAGAAAAAAGGCAATAATACAGATAGTGTTCAGAGAAAGAATGGGGTTAATCGTGGATGTAACCCAGGCCTGGATCAGCAGATACAAATGATGGAAATACGGCAAGACGTTTTCACAGTACCTACTGCGTATGAACTGCCGAATTATACGTGGAGCTGTATTCCTGGTAATACGCCAACCACGATGCCTAAATAAAATAAGCTCACTGCTAACTTTGTGGTATTCCATTATGTAAAACGATTTATTTAAAAAACTTTTACAAACCACAGTAAAATATGCACTCTCACACAAACACGACCCGGGTTTCGGCGCTGAGCACCATCATTAGGTGATGAAGCAATGCGAACAAACTGTATATATATACCACACTGGAGGGAGGGGTGGGTTGGGTGGATGGGGGATGTAGAAATTAGGGGGTGGACACGGATTGCACTGTCGGTAGTGGTGGAGGATGGGGAGATAGGCGGTGCCGTGCAGGGATGGTAGCGGACCTTGAGTGGAATGAGGGAGGACCGGAAGCAGCGAGTACGTCAAGGATAGGGGAGGAGGCAGGGTACAAATATTCATTTATTACCGAAACATTCGGGCCATTAGATGCTTTTAATATCTCCAGTTGCTCTAGTGAGTTCAACTCCCTTCTGTTATTAGACATATGTAAAATTTTAACAATAAAATCACTACTATGGTCACAAACTAAAAGATGCTTAGCGAAGTTGCTCTTGTCGTCATTGTTATGTTTAAAAGCCCGTAAATGTTCCTTACTTCTAATGTTAAAACTTCTGAGAGTTTGACCCACACACACTCCATCGCATTCACCACACTGTAAAGCATATACCCCACTTCTCTCCTTGGAGTCCACTGGGTCTTTGCACTTAACAAATAACGTTTTTAACGTTACAGGGGTTCTATAGGAGAAGATATACATTTCTGTAGGGAATATTTTAGCCAATCTATATGTGATGTCACCTAGGTATCTTAAAGAGCCCCACCGTTTTTTGTTACCAAGCAAGCTCTTGGTGGGATAAATAGACTCGAGTGCCAATTTCTTTTGTTTATTATAAATTAATTTATATATTAATCTGTTCGAGTACCCGTTATTCCTAGCGATCTGTTTAATGATACTGACTTCCTTACTGAAGTCGTCTTTTGACAGGGGTATGTTTAACAGGCGGTGAATTAGGGAATTGAATGCCGCTATATTTTGTGGATACCAATGTCTTGAATTGGCAGGAATGACATGGTCGGTGTATGTGGGTTTTCGAAAAATGGACAATTTGTGGTGACCGTTCTCAATAGAAATGGAGATATCAAGATAATTTAGCGTGCGATTTGACTCCTTTTCACAGGAAAAGGAAATATTCCGATGGAACTGATTTGGGATAAAGGTAAAAGAGTCTAATTGACGATATGTGCCAGTCCAGAGTACTAAAACATCGTTCAAATAACTATGCCAGTATAAAATGGATCCTAAAAGCTTATTCCCGGAGTTAAACAAATTATTTTCGAAACGGTCCATGAATAACATTAGAAGTAAGGAAAATGTACGGGCTTTTAAACATAACAATGACGACAAGAACAACTTCGCTAAGCATCTTTTAGTTTTTGACCATAATAGTGATATTATTGTTAAAATTTTGCATATGTCTAATAACAGAAGGGAGTTGAACTCACTAGAGCAACTGGAGATATTAAAAGCATCTTATGACCCGAATGTTTCGGTAATAAATGAATATTTGTACCCTGCCTCCTCCCCTATCCTTGACGCAGTCGCTGCTTCCGCTCCTCCCTCATCCCACTCAAGGTCTGCTCTACCAGCCCTGCACGACACCGCTTATCTCCCCATCCTCCACCACTGCCCACAGTACAATCCGTGTCCACCCCCTTATTACTACATCACCCATCCACCCAACCCACCCCTTCCTCCAGTGTGGTATATACATACAGGTTGTTCGCATTGCTTCATCACCTAATGATGGTGCTCAGCGCCGAAACCCGGGTCGTGTTTGTGTGAGAGAGTGCATATTTTTCTGTGGTTTGTAAAAGTTTTTTTAAATAAATCGTTTTTATACGATGCCTAAGGTACTCATGTATGGAGGCGAAATTCCGAAAAAGGCGATTCTTTCCTTAGGTCAACTGTCCGGAGAGTCGATGGAGGCTCGAAATAAGGACAACAGAAACTTACGTGAACGATTCACTAGGAAACACTCCAGGGTGGCCACCAACGATGACTTATTCAAAAAACTGTTGATCATATCAGATCCATTGCTTTCCTCTACCATGCATTGATCTCCGAAGAGATGTATGAGGTTGACAAAAGAATTGACAGTACTTTTACTTTTATACAACGAAGAAGAAGCAATAGAATCAGACGTTAGTGATGACCAAGTATTGTGGGAGGAATAAGAATTTTGATTTTCTGAATATTGATGGCATTATATTATAAGGAATAGGGAGAACTTATTTTGGTCATATATTGCAAAGTATATTTATATTTTTTTCACCCTGTGCACTTTCAATTTACCACTTGAGCAGGCTATCTCTCTCTATCGATTTGGCTGACAAGTTTTTACCTCTTACACTAATCTCATTTTATTAATTTCATTTGAATAATTTTTCCGGGACTTATAACTTTGTAACGTACGTCCTCTTTTTTCGATTGTTGTCATTCTCTTTTCTACATACTTTCTCTTTTTTAACCATTCATTCATCTTGAAATATTCTTTGGTGTCGTTCATATTTTGCTTTGGTCAGTTATATTAGGTGCAGCAATATCTGCGCGAGATTTCATCAGTTTCCCATTTCTGTTTAACTTATTATCGATTAATGATATTACCAAGTCATTTATTGGCATTTCTTCGTCGTCACGAGCATTGCCACGTGAGATCATTACACGGTGTTATCAGTATCGTGAAATAAAAATGAAAAACCAATTGAGTCTCAAGTATAAATAATTCCATCCCTCACGCATATTTATCTAGTATGTCGCTCAGCAGAATGAGTTCACATGGCGCTCAACAGAGCTATTTGGGATCACACACAGACTCTTCAAACCTCATGACATCATGTCAATTTTCTTCCCACGCGTGAACTTCGGAGAAGAATGGAAGTGGCATGTAGGTAATTTTGTCGAAATGATTTTATTAAGATAAAAGCTGATGATGGTGTTCAAAGGTTATTAATGATTAGTTAATAACTAATCATTAATAACCTTTAACATTTATAGTTCATTTTCAAAGGTTATTAATGATTAGTTATTAACAGACGAGTATCTACTTTAGTTTTTTTCTCGTGCAGCAAAGCAAATATTATTGATACGGACAACTTCTTTGTAATTTTCCGAGCAGAAAAGTTCCTTAAACCTTCCGTAGCGAAATGCGACTAGAGTCGATTAAAGCTTTTAGAGTGCTTGAGGGCTTTAGACGACTTTAGTCAGCATCTTTCAAAAAGCATTTTACCAGTCGGCGATGATCGACCTGTATCCCTCTGATATGACGAGAATTCAGGTTTCTGTCCGGTTCTGCCTAGTGTTGAAATACTGAATCATTTGCATGTGAATGAATTTGCATGAATGCCTTCAGTGCCCCCAACCGTCAACACTCTCAGCTCTAATCTGCTGCAACTACTCCTCTCTAATAAAGGAAGGTATTGTTTAGTTGCATATATTTTAGTAATATGGTCATTATTGATTCTAAATAAATATTTATATAATTTCTACACTTCTCTTTTACTTGTGTATCGAATACTCTTAATATTTCAGTTGATAGAAATACATAACTTTCCTAGTTTGTTGATGGAAGTCATTTCCCGCCAATTTGGAACATATATTTGGTGTTTGTTACTTATTCTGTGAGTCTATCCTTATTTATAAGGTATGTATATTACTGTTATTTTCACGTTTATGTCATTATTTATAGTTCATGGTGTAAACGCTATTCATTCTCTTGACATTGGAAGAAAAAAATTTAACTTAGGGTGTTATTTGATTGGAAGCATCTGTCGTCATCTGTATACTACGAGGGAAAGGTGAAAGGTTCTCGGCCTGATAGTGAAAGACTGTTATTTAGTTAAAAATTGAATTTATTTCTATGCAGTCTTCTTTTAATGATCTACATTTGTCCCTATGTTCCTCCAATGAATGGATTCCATCCCTGAAGTGCTATTCTGGGAGATCTGCAAAATACCCATCCGTGGCTTCTATCACTTCCTCATTTGATCCAAAACGTTTTCCAGCCGTAAATGTCTTTAGATTGTTGAATACGTATAAGTCAAGGGAAGGAAAATCTGGTGATTAGGGTAAATTTTCCACAGTTTGTGCTTCAAGTCCATCAGGTATCTCATTACTAAAGCACCTTCGAGTGCAAGTGTCCTCATGAAACATGTTTTTTCTTTTGCAATCCAGGCCTCATTTCGCCATTTTTTTCATTTACAATCACGGCCTCACTCTAGTAGTAGAGGGTGCTGTCACAACATTGCATCAGCGTGCACAATGTTACATGACAACGTGCACGTTGCCACAACGTTGCATCAACGTCCAAGCACAACGTTATCAGTCGGCGTTGAGTCAACGTGCATGCGAAGTTGACGTCAGCTATGATTTAAATTATACTTTATCTATAATTATAAGTGAAAATTGTCTTCATGTAAGAATATATTTTAATTTTGAATAATTTATGTTACAAGTTGGTTGTCTGCTTGTGAATGTGAATGTGAACAAACGTGTGGGAATGGTAAAAAAGTTTACTCTCAGTAATATTGTATTTATATTCATACTATGTGGCAATATAGGTTTCAATTAATTCATTCTTGATAACTTTTATCGTGATTGGATGGTATTTCCTGATCTTACTATCAAGTAATTGCAATTTAAAAATTAATTCTCGAAGTTACATTAATCCACGGGAGTGGCGATATATATATGACTTTCACGACGCAAGTTTTTAATATCGGGGGAAAGGATGTGAGCTTAGAGCCGAAAGACTTACAACAATACGAGATAGATACAATGCCGTCAGGTAGATTCAAGGTAGGATATTACAATGAACTGAAACATGCCTTCACGTGTTAGTAACATACAAAGTCTTTAAAACGTAATTTCCCTTTTTTATTTTGAGAGGGCAGGGGATTTTAAGGGAGGAAGTTTTACCTGAGTAACTAGGAAAGAACGGTCTGTTGACAAATTATCAACATTAATGTTAATTATGGGATAATTTCATTGATGGCTAAAGCTAGGGAAATTTTTTATGTTGCCTTGACAATGTTGCACCAATAACGTTGCAGCGATGTTGCACTGACAACGTTGCAGCAACGTGGTTTTGCGGGACATTCGGATGTTGAGGCAACGTGCATGCAACGTTGTGACAACGAACATCAACGTTGTGTGCACTTGTATCTTTTCCCATTGTAACGTTGCCACAACGTTGTAACAACGTCCTCTGCTACTAGGGCATATCAGGAATTTTTGCACTTGTATCTTTTCCCATTGTAACGTTGCCACAACGTTGTAACAACGTCCTCTGCTACTAGGGCATATCAGGAATTTTTGCATCCAGCTGGTCTGGTAGACTTACGTAGTATTGACCAGGAATATTTTTACACTTTTTTTAGTTAATTAATAAAAATTACCATTTTTGCATCCCAGAAACACTGTCCATGATCTTACCGGTGGATGAAATCGACTTCGCCTATTTTGTTCCTGAGCAACCGGCTTCCACCCTCTGCTTTCTTTGTTGTTTCGTTTCTGTGAGCAGTGGTGGAACCACGTCTCATCCATGGAAGCTAATTGGCGCACAAAATAGGTTGAATTCATTTTTGAACACTGCTGCACAATTTGTTTTTGCATTTGTTTAAGGCCAGTATTCAACAAATGCGGCACTCATCTTGCAGATTTTTTCTCGTTTTTAATTCTTGATGTAAAATAAACCGTATACTTTCTTCTGAGATGCATAAGGCTTCTTGAGCTGCGGACGCATTAAAATCGGTATTGTTTTAAAATATAGAACTTTCTTCTTTGTTTAAAGCTTTTATTGAATGATATTCAAAGAGAACTTTGCGGTATTACTCTATGGTTACTAATGCCCTCAACAGTGTTAACCTTAATTTTTGTTGTGGTATATTTGTTGCCAATAAATCAATAATATTGTCCCCTCTGTTAGGCGTCGTAGCTATCTGATGTAGGCCATTTGATGAATACGTGTACAGCTGGGACTCGCAGATGTCTTTGTCTCTTCCCACCGGTATGTAACTGTAGGTCCTCCAAACTATAGAGGGAGCATTGAAATCTCCACTTATCATTAAATTTCCTCCCGAACTACACCCTCTACCTTTACTCCCCGAGGAGGGTCGCGCGAAAAGGGACGTTTTATGAAGCCGTGCACCCTTTAACGGTATTAAAGGAACTTTTCTGGTTGGAAAATTGAAGTGATGTTGTTTCGTTTCATTAATCTAATCTTCGCTGCACGAGAAAAACTATAGAAGACTCTCTTCTGTGAATAAATTATCATTAACAACTTTTAAAATGAATAAATGAAAAATAAAACTTTGTTTTATTCCACCAATTTATTTTACGGTACGACTAGTTTCGACGCAGCGGCGTCATCTTTAGGTAATTGGCATTGGTGGGATAAAACAGTTTTCCTTTTCATTTTTGAAAATGATATTCCACAAAGTTGAACCTGAAGCCATTGAGATAATTTAAAAATGAACTTTAAATATTAGGGTTTTATCTTAATAAAATAATTTCAACAAAATTACCTACATGCCACTTCGTTTCTTCTCCGAAGTTCACGCGTGAGAAGAAAATCGTCATGATGTCATGAGGTTTGAAGAGTCTGTGTGTGATCCCAAATAGCTCTGATGAGCGCCATGTGAACTCATTCTGCTGAGCGACATGCTAGACAATATGCGTGAGGGATGGATTTATTTCAACCTGTGTCTCAATTGGTTTTTCATTTTCATTTCAAGATACTGACACCACCGTGTAATAATCTCGCATGGCAATGCTCGTGAAGATTGACGTGAGTATTGGAACTCCGGTCCAGTTGTTAGGAAGTGCTGACCTGACCTTCCAAATGAAGAACAACCCCATCCTCTACCTTCTTAAACAAAAATAAAAGAAAAAAACACCTTTATAATGGAACATGGTGCCGAAATCATGGTCCGTTTGTAGTACAATAAATGTGGAACAGAACGAAATGTGTTATTTAACAATGGTTATCTACAGTATTTTGATAAGCCAACCTGTGTTCTGCTTCCTTCAGTCTCTCTACCTGCCAGCGATTACTTGTTGAGCTTTTATTTTTTTTCAACTTAAATTTCGTTCGCAGAAATCAATCAGTCTCTCTCCCCCAATCGTTTTTTTGTACTGAGTCATACCTCCCTACACTTTTATCTCCTTGGCCTTCTCCTACAACCTCATCCCAGTCTACAAAAATATTCAAGTTTCATCCCCTTTCCTTTTCATTTCTTCTATTTCTTCATCTTTGTAATCTGATGTGGGCATGTATACCTGCCCCACGACGGTGTCCTTAGGTGTTTTCTAATCTAACCATAGTTCTCATTTGAAAGGTTTTATGATTTCCAGGCGAATAATTGATGCAAATTGCTCTTCCTACCCGGTTTGCTGTATCCCAGCCCGGTCGGAAATCCGAGGGATTTTGCGTAATTTTCCATTCTTTTTATTGAATGTAACCTTCCACTGCATACGTCTTCTATTTAAAAGTATTATTCCAACACTTGGGTTTGAATTCGTGGATTCAGAGGGGATAATCTGGTTGCTGCCACTTCAGAAGTCCCCTTCCTCGGGCCATTTCATTTCCCTAATACAACATCCAGGCCCATTCTTCTCATCTCCATTTTCAGGCTTTCAAGTCGTCCTCAGCCTCGAAGAGATCTTACGTTCCAGATTCCTGCTGCTGCTTATTGTGCTTGTCTGATGTACTCTATCGAGTTCTCGACCGGAGATACGAATGGAAGACTAAATTACCCCTGGAATTTGACAGAATTTTATGGCGTCTTTTGCTATAAGCACTTAGGGAAATGATATGAAGAGCTGCTTTTCTCGGGATAACCACGTGGTGGATTCCCGTTGCCTTCCACCTCTCAGCACTACAGCCGTTTAGGTAAACACCTTACCGCGCCAATTTTGTAATGAATGTCGCTAGACTAACATAAGTGATCTCCACTTTCACTCATGTGAAGGAGGACTGCTGCCCTATCCTCTGGATTACTGGCCGCCTATTAGGCAGCGGGAAACATTCGCCTAGTCACGGTATCTTCATGGGTTTTCGTAGAATTTTTCAGTCGACTTACTCGACTTACCTACCCTACCTCCGCTTCATGTCCACGGCTGATTATGCGTCGATTTAACTTGCTTATTTCGCAGATAATCTCTATTTCTAGAGGTCATACCTCCACCGGCAACCCGGTGAACGCAGTCGTTAGCGATAAGTTAGCCTCTAGAACTTTCTGTTTATGTCTTCTCTTCATTTTGTAAGACTCTATTGACTATGTATTTCCAGAAGCTCCAATTTACTGTGCTGCTTTTCATTATCTTCAATGCCATTACTTTCTTCACACTTCATACATCAGTCGAGAATTAGACTACGAGCTTAACCGAAACCATTTAAGTACATCTCCATTTTTGAATCGTTGTATGTGATGCTGGCCAGACACTTAACGACACTTACGTGTTCAAAGAAGCTTGTTTTGAGGGAAAATACGGCAACAGTTACGAAAATCATGCTTAAATGCATTTGAACCCGAACTCACCAAACTACGAGTCGCGACAGATACGATTGTTAACATACTGAGAGGGAAGACACCAAAACAGAAATGCATTCCAGGGGCAGTTCAAAACATTTGGATATACTATGTTGGGGTGTTGGCGGTTGATTGACTGATTATGGACGGGAAACGGGATGAGAGAAGAAGGGCACGATTAGAGCCACGAAGATCGACGCATGGCGAGAGATCAGCAAACTCACGCCGTGATAATGGGCGTTGCTCGGCCCCTAGCCAACATTTCAACGGCAAATGGTCGCGCATGCGCAGAAGCAGAGTGAGTTTTGGTCCTGACGGACTGTTGGTTAGTGGGTTATCCTTGGGAGCAGTGTTTCCTTACTCTCAGTCGGGGAAAGGGAGCGTCCATGCTTCTCCCACAAGTGACTTCTAAATGTTAACCAATAACAACAATTTTTGACGAGACTCATGTCTTCGACCCGTTACATAGTTTGAGAACTTCAAATCGGATACCGGTGGAAAGATAGAAAGTGAGCCCACCCTGGACCCGTTTTTCCCATCTCTTGTTTTTCGTTCTCCTCAAATTATTTTGACCTTTGCCATTTTGTTTTTTTACAGTCGTTGCATAAACGTCGGTCATTTGTTTGATTTCCCACGGACGATATAAGTGCCTCTGCCGCCCGCCCCACAACCAAAATCGGGAGCGATAAATCTCACATTAATGCTTCGTCCTCTTCGTCCAATATCTTGGGAGAAAGTACCCTTAAGCGTCGTCAGCAGGTTGACCCGCGTCTCAACGCTTTAGCGTTATCGTCAGGTGATTAAGGCAGATTTCATATCCCTTATGCATACAAGGTCCATGGAAGGAAGGGGGGATAATCGGTAATGAAGGTGGTGATGGGGGTAGAAGATCAGAGGGGGTAGAAGATCAGAGGGGGTAGAAGAACGAGGTAGGATGGGGGATGTTCGGAGGAGGCTGTGAGGATAGGGGAGGAGGCAGGGTACAAATATTCCTGTAAAACGCTCACGGTAGGGTCATACAATCTGTTTAATATTTCGAGTTGCTCAAGCGAGTCAATTTCACGACTATTATGTGAAAGACAAAAAATTAACAATAAAATAATCGATGTGGTGGTTATGAATTATAAGATGTTTGGCAAAGTTGTCCTGCGGTCATAATTATCTCTAAAGGCATAATATTCTTTAACTCTAAAATTAAAATTATGGTTCGCTAAAGCGTTGACGGGTCGTGAGTTTTATTAATTAATTGCTTTGTTAAAGGTTACTTTTATTAAATAATTTTCACAAATCACCTCTCATCTCTTTCCCACAATATGCACATAAATAAGTTTTCATCAAACAAAAGGATTAATTGTTTTTATTTTTTATTGACGATGGAACAGTTTCTCTACAAAAATGTATTGTCTCACGATGATGAGAACAGCAAGGACCGAGGTTCTCGCCGGGTGGAAGCGGTGCATGATGGGAAGGGTCACTGCGTCCGCCGGAAGTGACTGCTGAGCGTGCCCTCGTCCGCGTAAGCTGCGATCTCCTGCGGAACGACGGCGCTTTCCTCGACCCCTGTGCAGGGCCGGCACATGCACTCCAGGGGCGCCTTTGTCGTCACCTGCCATTAATGCACAAGAGATAGATATGAAGTGGTTACACACCCCTTTACACCATCGCAGAGGTTACTCCATCTTATCGTCATTTGAATAAGAAATATTTCCTAGAAGCTCTTTATTCCAAGCATTTGTCGGAAATGTTGTCATACCTCCATTTCCATCCTACCCTGTGTTTTCAATCATGGAAGCGTGTCATTGTGCCCAATTTCAGTGAATCGATCATCAGAAGAATTCAAGGTTATTTTTACGAACAGGGAGACTCAGAAGGGTATCACCTCGAGAGAATCTTTCTCCAGGACAATTATAACATTGAAACAACGTCGTGATAGGGCCTTGTCTTTTCGGCAACTTAGTAGTTGCTCCTAATCTCCATGTGATATTTGAAACATGTTTTAGTTGACGAGTCCGGTTTCTACCATTATTTATTAAGTCATTCGGTCGAAGGAAGACGTCAGTTACCATAATAGATTTTCGATGTCGTTCAAGAGTTCACTAGACTCTCTTAGCGTCCCAAAGTCTGCACTAATACATCGCTATCGTCACTTTGGTATTTGACGGGCATGTCCAGTACATATTGATTATATATTCCAATGAGAACCATCTATTCCCTACATAAGTAGGATTATATTAAGGAAATAAAATGTCTATGCATTAAATTTTTTCGCATTTACTTACTGTTATCTTTTGCAACATTACTGAGGGTTATCTTTCATCATGAAGGAGCAGTGATAGTTTTAGTGAACAGTATGACTGTGTAGGCTTTTCCGACGAATGTGATGCGAATGAAGAGCTCTCTCGGGTTTGACACAACGGGGCAGGTTCCATCTCCACAACTTCCGACGTTTCGACGAGTGACTCGCCCATCATCTTCAGGTACCCAAGAATCCAATGCCAGTTTTCCAACTTGTCTGCCTTATATTCACCGACTACCTGACCGCCGGACGCGATGAATATAAGGCAGACAAGTTGGAAAACTGGCATTGGATTCTTGGGTACCTGAAGATAATGGGCGAGTCGCTCGTCGAAACGTTGGAAGTTGTGGAGGGGAACCTGATCCGTTGTGTCAATCCCGAGGAGCTCTTCATTCGTGGCTTTTAGTTGTGTTTTACGATATCTTGTCGTAGCAGGGACAAAGGAGCATCTTTTCATTCAGGACCACAACTTTATCGCAAAGAAGAAAAAACGCAAATTTAAAAGCTTGCGGAAGTTAAAAATTTAACACAAGCATCCTAAGACAAAGTATGCCAAGTAAGGAGTACAATTCAGGTATAAGATCCGATAAAAACGGGAAAGTACAATAAAGGTTTGAAAATAAATGTTCAGTGTGGCCTAGCTACTTGGATGATTATGCCAAACACATGGTAGAAGTTTTCGAGCAGTATTTCGAGAATTAATATGAGGCGGAAATTAACATTTTAGTTTTAGGTTTATTTGTACATCTATTGCATTTACGTTGTACCCTGTTGATATTAACTTTTAAATGTGTAAATTTGCTATTATACCCAAATATACTGTAAACTTATGAAATACCAGGGACATGTGGATGGGGAGAAATGACAATCAATGAGGTCAAGTAACGGAATCACTGAAGCTGAAATATCTCCGCTAATAATAAAGATAAGAAAATATTTTACGAGGAGTGTAAAGAAGATGAAATTATCTACATTTTGTGGAGTTATAAATGTTTTTATATCTCTAGCAGTGAAACCGCAGCAGCCCTACAGGTGTATATAATACGCGTAGTACCTTGCGGAACTTCCTCTCGCCTGGCTTCGCCTTGGGGCAGAACAGCGACACGCTCGCCTCCCGCTCACCACTCTCCTGGCAGCACATGCAAGACCGCTCCATCTGCCAGATCTTGGACCCCGACACCTGTTGAGGGTTGGGAGGAGAGGGGGGGGAGAAGAGGGGAAGAGAGAGATTGGGAGAGATATCCATGGTTAAGACGCCCTCGACTGAGGGTGAGTGCATCCGATCCCTTCATTGAGCCATTTCTACCACCAGATCGCGCCATTGCTTCCGCAGGGCGCATTGCCCCCTTCGGAAGGGGACTTCTCAACCCCAAAACGACGCTAGAGCCACCAATTGTGCATGAACGTAGCTAATACCTACACCTGGTTCAAACATAAGGCCTATTGCCGTTTTGAAAATTTTAACCATTTCAAGAAAACGGACGTTTTTACCAACTTTTTAGAGGAGAAGGGCCTATTGATGCTTCGTATATACTTAAGTTTGCGCGAAAGATTGTTGTTGTTGGTAGACTTTAAGGTAGACTTGAAAATTTTTAAAATTCTGTGTGGGAAACATTGGATTTATTGACATTTAAACTCGCAGAATTATTTTATTATATTTTTTTGCGTCAATAATGTTAAAATATGTACATACGTCATGCTTCTTACAGCTACTTTATTTCAAATTATAACTCGAACATGGTCTCTGTTGGTACTGGAAAAATTTCTCCCTCAAACTTACTTAAGGAAAATATGCTCCAAGTTTATGACGATCTTCTCCACGCCACCCACATCGAAACTGGAATACTTTTTTAGTTTTACTTTTTAAAAAATAAGCAATTTCTGTAAAATAGCTTTATATTATGCAACATGAAGCGACACAATGGGCAATTTCCACTCAGCAAAACTACGAAGATGAGAAATGAGAAGTCATATTCACTTCTGTATGATTAGAACTACTATATTACTTCTTAATTTTATCGCTCCCGTTGAGAATCAACGAACATTTTTGTTTTCTATTTAATAAATATAATTGCAAAAGGTTGATGCACGTGTACATATTGACTGTAAAAATAAGTCAGGATACCCAAGTTAGAAATGCTTATCTTATAAACGGGGATACGGAATTTATTGCAATTAAATTCCATTAAATCTTGTTTTTTTCTGCGTTTACTTATGCACAATCGTTTCCGAAAGTTTTAGGATAAAATTAAGAGGTATTCAGAAGGGTAATGTATTTTTCTACGTAGATGGCAAGGCATAAATTGCCGGAAAGGCGGTAAATGAGGTTGCTGGTTGTATAGGTGGCCGTAGAGGGAGGTCTTTTGGGGCTTTTAGGGGAGGAGAGAAGGCCTTCTCTTCACCCCTAACCCGTCCCTTCATTCATTACTCTCTCTTGTTCAGAAGAAAGCGGTTGTGCCGCTGAAAATAAAAAAAATATGACGTGCGAGTTTCTTTTGCTCCATTTTGGGTTGTCACGCCTGTGGCATCTTATTGTATGGGTACATATTTTCACCACGTGTGAATTTTCATCAATTTTATACAGAGATTTATGTATACACTCGTGAAGAAAGTTTCGCCAATTGACCACAAATATAAAATGAAAACTTACAGGAGGTGAGGGAAAGAGAAGAGACAAAAGATTTGTTCTTACTGAACGTTTCGGACCGGTTGGTCCTTCCCCAGCTTGAGAAGTGAGCATTCGGTACTGCCCTAGGTGTTATTGAGAGTCAAGAGGGAATGGGGGAGGAGGAATGGAAAGAGGAGAGGGTAACTAGGAGGGAACAATGTTGCGCCAGGCTGTCTATGGGTGGGAGAAGTTTCAAGCAGGGAGAAGTTCTCCAATAGGGAGAAGTGCAACAATTTTGCAATGCTGAGTGCAATAAATATTGAGGGTCAGTGAAGAAAGGAGAGGAAGGGAGGGGAGAAAAGGAGAGTGGGGAGGGGAGCTGGAAGGGGTAGTCAGGGTAACAATGTTGCGCCAGGTTAGCTAAAAGTTAGTACGGGAAAAGTTTAAAGTGGGGAGAAGTTCTTGAAGAGGGAGAAGCGGAACACTGTTGCAATGCAGAGGGAAATTATAGTTGTGACAATAGGGGATGGGGGCAGAGGTAATGCATGGGATTAATGCAATACATTGATTCTGGGTGGGAAAAAGGCTTTACAATACCAGATAACGGACATTTCTGTATTTCTCAGCTGTGTGTTTGAAGTATCAGCGGGAAGGGAATTGAGAAGGGAAAGAGAAAAGCACGAGTCTAATAGGAGTCCATGTTTGGAGGCGTGCCCAGGGACAGGGAAGTGGGGAGGGGAAGCTCGGTGGTCGTTCATACACCCTATAGGGTTTTGGATATTTAACCGATGTAGAAAGCGGGGCAATTATTGCACTGCAAAAGGTAAACAACATCGAAGGATATGCAGCTGCTATGGGAGGAGATGGGAACGGGATCGGGTTATTGGGACTGTGGAACGCAGAAAGATTACGAATTAAAGGGCAGGTTTTGCACCGGGGTCTACGACAGGGAAAGGAACCGGGATCTTTGGGAGGAATCAAAGTGAGAGTGGGTTTGGGGAACTGTATGAGGGCTGTCCCGTAGAATGTGGAAAAGAAACTTAAGGAAAAGGTTCACCTTATGAAGTTCCGAAATGAAGGTGGTGTTTAGGTTCAAGGGAGATTCAGTGGTTTCAGGGGGTGGAGCGTAGGGCGTGATAAAAGGTAAGATGCGTCGATCAAGGAAAGAGGAGGGATAGCCGCGTTTAAGGAGGACGGTTTTTTATATTAGCAAGGTGATTTTCAAGAGAGTTTTGGGAGTTACAGATTCGGTGCACACGAATATACAGGGAGAATGGAATGGCTCTTTTGGTATGGCAAGGTTGGCAGTTGTCAAAATGGAGATTTTGTTGATTATTGATAGGTTTAATGTGCAAGGAAGTCAAAAATGTGTTGTTAGACTGGGAAATTTCAGTATCTAGAAATGTTATGTGGGTACTGGGGGAGGTAGAAGTGAAAGAAGTTGAATATTTGGAATTTAGGTCTGAAACGAAGGAGGAGAGGGATTCAGGTCTGTGAGTTTAAATTAGAAAGATATCATCAATGAATCGGACCCAGAATATTGGTTTGAGGGGTTGTGAGGAGAGAAAATTTTCCTTTCTCTCCTTCTTCTTCTGAAGCTTCTTACAACAGAGTGACTATACATTTTAGATTACCCATGTTGGACGCCTTCGATGAAAGTCTGCACACATGAGCACAAATTGAGGATACGATTGCCGAGGTTGTCTCCCGGGAAGTGTTATCTACCTTTCATTCTCTGCTCTGCTCCCGATGCCAGGGTCTCTCCCACTTTCATTAATTTATCATTGCTTCTAATTTTTGAACTGTTCGATAAAATATTTTGATATCTTTAGGGGGCTTCAAGGAGCTTGGTAATTTTTTTGGCGTCTTGTTTCCAGCGATATCAGGACTTTGCAGTCCTCTCTTCCATACAATTCGTTTGGCGAACACACGGAACCATGCCCTGGGAGGTGTAAATTTAAAAAACGACCTTTGGTTTGGCAGGCGAGGACTTTATCCCGCCGCCACCGAAGCCGGCGGGGTAAAGTCGAGTCCGGCGCGGTATTCACCCATAAAAAATAAAAATATTTTAAAATACTAAATAATTTCAATTTTACTTTCAAAATTTGAGTCTTAGGGATCACAGAGACCTAAAAACATTGCACTTTCTGTCCATGGTGTCCATGTGTAATAGTTCACTAATTATAATTAATGTTATCCAAATGAAAAATATTATCTCATTTAATATCTAACTAGCTCAGTGTTTTAATGCGAAGTTTGGTGTTTTGATAGGTGAGAGTAGAGCTCACTTCATACTAAGTCATCGGTTTGCGAAATTGAAACTATCAGGGCAGGTGGGGCAGTTCCTTTCCCTGAGCCACCGTCGATTTTCCACGAAGTTCTTACAAACTGATAGTTGCACTGAGAGGATTTTCAAATAGGGTGTCCAGAGAGGCCTCACCAGAAATTAAATCCTCCGGTCGGTAGCCCAACGCTGTACCCACAAGGCCACCACCACCCCTTTATCAATAGAAGAGGATATAGATTCAATATCTATAGAAGCAATTTTGTTCGAGAAAAGATAAAAATTTAAAAATGTTATTGAATAGAATTAATGCAAATTTATTAAAAGCTATAAAATATAATACTTAAATAAATAAAAAACTTAAAAAAATGGTTTTATGAAATATTTACTAAAATGTAGAAAATAATTTTTGAACTGTCACAACTGGCCTACAATAAGCAAACGTTTTTACTCGTGACTAAAAATGAAACCATGGGGGTACAACCAAAATGTGTGATGCAAAGGACTTTCCATCGGAAACATCCAATTCCTAATCACAAGTTGTGATACTAAAGCATTCTCTACAAACTATTGTAAAGGTTGAGGCATGTTTCGCTTTACAGAAATTCCTGGTCCTGCGCAACTTGAAACACTTAAGACTTTTTACCACGTTACCTATTCAGTAATGGTAAAGTCTTTTGTTTCACAAATGTTGATAGTGCCCCCATGGTTTTATATTTAGTCACAAATTAGATTAGATTATAAATTTGGTGGAGTTCCTCTCTGGGAGTTCCTGAGAACCTGTTGGTCCATCGTGCCAGCCACCCGAAATACGATCAACCATAGAGTCCTACCGCCCTACTGAAGCCCAGTAGGTTCCCTACGGGTGTGTCCCTAACTTCGTTGGATTCCATAAACGATAATTATACGTATCTATTTCGAGTCCTCATCACAGCGGGGCTCTCGTAGAGTATGTGGAAAGTGGTTTCATCCTCTTCTTTGCACCACCTGCATCTGGCTGAGTCAGTAATCCTCAGGAGAGGAAGGTGCCTCATCACTTGATAGTGTCCCGTGAGTAGTCCTATTATTGTTCGTAGTTGACCCTCGTTTAGCAGAAGAAGTCTCTTTGCGAGGCCTGGCCTCCATCCCTCTATATGAAGTTTTGCCTGCCGTAGCTTCGGTGTAGTTCGCCAGATCTCATAATGTTGAGCTAAGCCCCACATTCTGATCTCGGCCATCCCTACTGAGGGTGCGATGGGAATAATTGGTTCCGGACCTATCGGATAACGGTTGGTTCCTGCTTTTGCGAGTTCAACCGCAATTTCATTTCCGGTTATGCCTAAATGATCTGGAACCCAGAAAAGTTCCACTTTGCCTCATCTACCTATCACATTGAGTGCTTCGCGACACTCATGCAGCAGCCGTGACTTGCACCATGGTGATGTAAGAGCTCTTAGAGCCGCTTGGCTATCGGTGCATATATGTGTTGGTCTGTCCTGCTTTCCCGCCTCTTTCACAAAGTAGGCACTGGCCAGAAGGACATATACTTTTGCTTGGAATACTGTAGCATATTTCCAAAAAGGGATTGAGACGTTTTTGGCTTGAATGCAACAGTAAATTCCAGCTTCCTCTCTATCATCTTTTCTGGAGCCATCAGTATATTATAAATGGGCCCCAGAGTGAAGCTCTTTCCCTTCTTCCCTGGCCCACTGTTCTTTATCTGGAAAGTGAGTTTTTAAAAGTAGGGATGAGTTGCTGAACGTTGCTACCATTGCATCAGAGCCCATTTCAACAATGGGGCTTGTCTTTTTTAGCTCCCTCCACGCTTGTCTGTGACCGGAAATGCTTCCCTTGTCATACCACTATCCTGAACATTTAAGACGATAGGGCGCTGTCCTTGCCTTAGCTTCAACTTCCATATAAAGTGGTGCGAGATTCAGGATATTTTCCAGTGCCAAAGTTGGGTTAGTTTTCATTTCCCCGGAAATACGCATATAGGCCATTCTCTGTTAGTAGTTAAGTTTGTTCCTGGCACCTTTTTGCCGAGTCCTTTTCCACCATACTCTTGAGCAGTGCATGAGGCTTGGTTTCACTATTGCAGTATATACTATACAATTTATGGATCTCGGCTGAAGTCCCAAGGTTTCACCCAGGGCCCTCCTGCAAATCCGTAGAGAGGCACAGGCTCTCCCTCTATTTGCCTCAAGATGTTTACCCCAGTTGAGCTTGGAGTCCAAAATGACTCCGATTTACTTGACAGTTTTTGAAGTCCAGCATCTTTCCTTGCAGAGAGGGAAGTCTAAAACCTTTTCTTTTCCTCATATTGATAAACAATATGAGTTTGGTCTTTTCCGGGTTCACTATCAGTCCTGTTTCAGTACATCATACCATTGTATTGCCCAGGGCTCTTAGCATGAGTCCGGAGACCGTGTCAAGGTAACTTTCAGTGGTGAGAACCACTACATCATCCGAGTACCCTTGAGTATACGCACCAGTCCTATTCAAACCTGAAAGAAGAGTGTCGACCTTCATGTTCAACGGGAGTGGGAATTATGAGGACAACCTCATGTCACAGATTTTTCCATTGAACTCTCCCTCAGGTCAACCTTGACAGTTCTCTGTTCTAGCATGAGCCTGATCCAGCTGAAAATGTGAGCGGGGACGCCATGTCTACTTGCTACGATGCAGATTTGGTCGAAGGATGTGTTATTGAAAGCTCCCTCCACATTGAGAATAGCTCCCAAATCGTACATCCCATGTTCCAGTACACACCCTCAATCCTGCAAGCCAGAATGTGGAGTGCAGTCTTCACGGATTAACCTTTCTGGTATGCATGTTGAATCCCACACACCCGTATCAACATTGTTGATACGGGTGTATGGGATGGTCTTTTAAAGGACCATCTCTCATATACCTATCAATTATCTTCTCTAATGATTTCAGCAAGAAGAATATGATACTGATTCCCCGAAATGAGTTAGCCTGTCTTCCCCGGCTTAGGTATGAAGACAACTTTAGTGATCCTCCAGGCCTTAGCAACGTATCCATATGCCAGGGAGGAGCGGAAAATTCTTACAATTTGGAGTACATATTAGCATTTCCAGTCCCTCTTGAAGAAGTGCGGGGAAGACTTCATCTTCTCCAGCGGATTTTTTGGGGCCAAAACTCATGATTGCTAATTTCGTAGCGTTGTACGTTACGATGCTGGAGGCCAATCTCTATTCCGTCCGGGAAAGGCGGGTGGGAGACCTTCTATTCATCTGCCATTGGTCTGGCTCGAGAAAATATGAAGTCTCTTGACAAGTTATAAAAAAAATGCAAATTTGGAGTAGCTTCGTAAATTAACGTCAAATGGGCGTTGCTGGGGAAAATAGAAAAATGTTTTTCTCTCTTAAATGAAAAAAATCCTCTCCAAATGTTTATATAATACTAGCGAAAGGTACATAACCGTTGAAATTCAAAGGGTGTGAAAAGCATTGTACTTATTTTATAAGAAAACGACAAAGCCTGAAGAATACTGTCAGCGTGGTCATTTGAGGAGTTCGTAACCTATCTTGTACGTTGTGTTTGTTGTAGTAGACACGCTAACCGTTTTCCAGGTCCACTGAGAGATGAGTGACTCTTGGTCCTCTTTCAAATAACGGATACCCAAAAATAAGTGAATGTAAGTTCATTGTACTTAGTACCTTTAAACTCGTAACGTTTATGATGTGGGAATTTGGTCTAAAAGAACAGTTCGAAATCGTAATGAGAGGCAGACGGCTCCACTACGTGTAATACATCGAAGTATTTAACGATAATAAACAACACTGTGTTTGTTGTAGAAACAGGCATTATTACCATTACTATTGGCTACAAGTAAGTATTCTTGCACATTTAATTACGTGTGTACTCTATTTAATTCCTTTATGTGTATCGTTTACTACGTAAGTGTGCTCTCATATACGTGCAGTGCCCCTATGAGAGCTACTTTGAGAATAGACATCGAAGAGTATAGTTGTTGTAAATACCTATGCATTGAATTTATCGATTACTCCCCGAAGCAATCAATCATGGGGCCTTGGGACTCTGAGCCCTTCTCACACAGATTTTCTTTCTACGTGCTATCATGGGCCTGCAGGAAAACGTGACATTTAAACGCTAGAGGCGTGAATACCTATCCTTTGAAAATTAAGTCTATGATTGTCAAGGAAATATGCTATTGTTGATTTCAGAGAAAAATGTTAAAATTTTCAGGTAAACACATGATTTCCAGACAAATACGATGCGTAAAAGAAAATCGATTGAAAGCATTAGAAACTTCATTTATTCAGCCATCCGAAAAAAAAATCCCAGCCCTCTGTCATGAGTGAAAGTACTTGCAATGGTGAACTCAAGCATTTGATTGAAATACAAGAAATAACTAAATCTTTGAAATATGACTAACACAAGCTTTCAAGTTCCCAGGTTCGGAGGGAATACCTGCACGTGTGCTCTAGGAGTTAGCACCACAGATCGCACTATTCATAGAAATCATATTTAGTAAGTCATTATCCGAAGGCAAGGTACCCCAAGACTGGAAAGTAGCCAACGTCACGCCAATATTGAGAAAAGGAAAGAGACATGATCCAGGTAATTACCGGCCTATATCTGTAACATCGTTTTTATGCAAGATTGTCAAAAACATTATTGTTATCAATATTATGACCTTATTGGACAATCGAAACGTCTTACACGGCAGTCTTTCGGAAGGGTAGATATTGCGGAACGCAGCTTGCGCTCTTCCTCAATGACATCCTCAAATTAGGCGAATCGAAAAACAAGTTGACGCCTTATTCCTTATTTTCAAGAGAGCGTTCGTCAAGGTTTCTCACAAAAAACTTATATTTAAATTACAATCATGCGGACTAAACCAAAAAATAGTGAGCTTGATACGTAACTTTCTAAGTGATCACAAAGAAAAAGTAGTAATTGACAGTATTACCTCTGATATGGTAAGAGTGACATCCGGCGTCCCACAAGGAAGCATGATCGGCCCCCTTTTATTCATTACTTATGTATGACCTAAGTTCTTGAGTTAGGAGGAACCTTAGGTTATTTGCGGATGATGCGGTCATCTACCGCGAAATCAGCGAAGATGCGGACTTCGAAGTTCTATAATTATAGAACTATTGCTAGTTCTATAATTATAATTGGAACTAAATAACATTAGGTCGTGGTGCCAAGGGTGTGGGCTTGAACTAAATCTTACAATTAGTGCACTGCAGTACACTTCTTACGGAAGTCAACACACTAACGCCATGTCTACACTGTGGGTGGAGTAGACATAAGTCGTTAGACGAAGTAAAATATCTGGGAATTACCATAATTTCAAACCTATTGTGGAGTACACATATTAAACATACGCGGCACAGCCTTGAAGAAACTAGTATTTATCAAGCGTATGTTAGGAAGGTTCTCGGATGAAAAAGTGAACGAGAGGTGCTGCTTCGCTCTGGTTAGGCCACACCTCGAATAAGCCCTGAGCATTTGGGACTCTGAAGAGAAATATTTGATTTGGAAAATAAATAAAATGCAAAAGAAAGCTGTGCTCTTTTTTTAAAAACTGCTACGAGGAAACAAATAGTGTTTCACTGCTTTTAGAGGGATTAGATTGGGAACCGCTAGAGACACGGAGGCTACACGCTAGGCTTAGATTTTTTGAGAAATTCAGAACAGGTGTGTTTCAGCGTGACGCAGAGAATATCATTTTGACGTTGCACTACATCTCTAGGTCTGTCAGGAATGATAAAATAAGAAAAATTCATTGCCGAACAGATAGGTACAAAACTTTGTTCTTCCCTTGCACAGTAACCGACCAAAATAAAAACTGAGATCCGCTCGAAACACTCCCGAAATGCACTTCACCTTTTCACCCACCAAATAAAATTTTCCTTTACAACTTTACTGGCCACGGCTGGTGTCCTAACACCCCCTGCCACACGCCCATGCGGCGGCTCACAGAGTATTGTGTAGATGAAGTTATGAACGAAAATATGATTCAGCGATCAATGATACCTTCACGGAAAAAAATGACTATCGATCCTTCCCCGTGGTAGATGACTTATCTTGCGTCAAAAAATGTAATTTCAACTGTAGCTATAACAAAATCATGTCAAAATCGCATGCCTGTAAATGTATTCAATCGTTTATCATGAGTCCGGCCACAGACAGATGAGGGCTCACGATGTTTACACCTTGGAAGAGTTTTTTTTGCTTCAAACGGGACTGTCGGTGTAAAACGATCGGCAGTTGATGAATTGAGGTACATGTAAGTTCGACGAATGAGTACTCATCTCAGCGAGCCCTGAGTCTTTCGCCTTCCTCTCCTCCACCCTATCCCCCTTTGCCGCCCCCCCCCCCTTGCCGCCCCTCCCCCCCCCTTGCCGCCCGCCCCCCCTTGCCGCCTTTGCCTCTGACTGTCCCACGCTCCGCGGGATGGATTCATATTACCCAATTGCGTTCCCCTCCTTACCGAAATAGCCTCTTGCCTGTGTCGAGATAATAAACTTGTTCACTCTTAATTGAAAAATATGGTATTCAATTGTAATTATGGAAGGAGTAAACTACACAGAATAAAGAGAATACTCACTCTAATTTGATCGATTACACGTATTTCACAGTTAAGACGCAATGTTTGTTACCGTCATATATGTAAATTATATGAACGCACATGTTTGGCCGGCTAACAGTGTTTCAGAGTAAATCGAACACAGAAAATATTGAAATAGAGCCTGTTTTCTGTACATTATAGCAATGTATTTAATTGTGCTCTCTTGAGTGTGTTTATCCTGAAAGGCAAGCGCTTGTAGGTATGCAATTAACGAAGTATTTACTTCGAATGGCTAAACACCTTTAATATAAGTCACAAATTAGATCATAAATACCAAATGGATTTATAGTTCGCGAGAGACTCGGTGGCCACGCCCCACTCGATTTGTATTGGTCTGAAAATATTCAATGAATTTCAGAGGTGACGATACGGAGGATATCATTTAGTTCTCCTAATTTTACTTACTAGGAGTGATAGAATTGATAAGATTAAATAGATACACAGCCGACGTGATATTTACGAAAATTCCTTTCTTTTCGCGCGCCATCACTGACTAAAGGGCAAAAACAGCGAGGCACACAGACTCCTTCTACTCGTGAAGACTCCTCCTCCACCAAGAACTCCTTTCACATGCAACTCACTTTTGTCATCTCCCATCTCTTATTCCTTTTGCCCTTGCCTGATGCCGACATAAACTCAATGTAGGACTGGAAAGAATGCCAAAAAACTAAATTCTTACAAAAATGATCGCAGTATAATAATTGGTGAGGATTTCAACTTTACGCCTCCGTATACTGAAACACGTGTAGCTTTATTCTTAGAGGGAAAAACCAAAAGCAATGTGAGACCCTTTTGTATATGTTTGAATATCACTTTCTGCATGGGTTAGCTACATCCCCGGCCACGAGTAACAATACTCTTGATTTACTAGCGACAAATACACCCTAACAGGTAGTAAACATAGTTACCGGTGACAAAATAAGTGATAGCCAAATATTCTCTGATCATAATAAAAAACCATAAACCACAAAAAGCATTTATTGTATTCATAGATTTGATTTTGATGACATTAAACTGCAGTTGATGATTTCGTTTAGTAAATTAAAAAAAAGAAAGCTTAAATTTATACTAAAATATAAATAAAGTTATACGGGGGTTCACACGGAGCCATTATGTACAGTTTCCTTTCAAAGCGTTTTTACAACGATCTTTCAGGATTTATCCGAGTCTTTACCTGATGTTTTTTGGCAGAGCATGTCTTCAATTATAATTTCTTGTCGTGGTAAATAAAGTTAACTTAAAAGCATTAACCCTAACGTATCTTCGGTTCCCGATCAATTTCCTGCCTCAACACTGGCATTGAAAAATGCATCGTACCTAGAAGCAATATATATATATATGAAATCTCTCGCTGATCAAATAGTTCTGAATGACTGAAGGGTTGCTAAGATCACACCAACTTCTAAGAGTAACAGTAAGAAGAACACAATAACTATCAACCTATCTCTCTCACATCGGTCTCGTGTAAGATATTTGAGCATATAATCGTCAGTCATTTCAATCATGGGGAATGTTGATAGGAAGATACTGTTGATAGGCAACCAGCACGGATTTAGAAAGGACATCGAAGATGTATCGACGCGGATGACACACCGGAAAATTAGCCACGCTGAGTCGTTACACATGTTGTCATGTCCTTTACCGCTAACGTTGAATTGGGTATTCCCCGAGGAAGTGTCATCGGACCCCTTCTATTCCTCCTTTAAATGAACGACATCATTAACGTGATTAATAGGAAACTTTGGCTATTTGCTGACTAACCCTGCTGACGATGGGGGGATATGTTGGGGGCGGGGAGCTACATTTTGAAAGGGACGCGCATATTTGTGATTTAAATTTCTCCTTGCCCTGCCCCCCACTGGAAAAGGCAACGCTTCACGAAACGGGCACATCATTTATTTTTTATTTGCACAAAGCATACATCATAAAAATGTAATGAACGTGGAAAATATTCTATCGATAGCTAACTCTTGAAAGAAATGACTGAAAAGCATAATGGGTGGATGACTGGGTGGTCAAAGACTGGGTGGATGACACCATATAACACAGAAAATCGCTTCAAATGCTTATGTATTGACGACGTCAGAATCTGCAATTCACAGTTAAAATGGACAGAATGAATGCAAATAATGTGAGCAAGTCATGAGACCACTGAATGCGTGGGTAATTTCATATGTTTCCGTCGGAAGTTACCGAAAGATTCTTAGAAGGCTGGAGCGGTGATGAGGCGTGTGAATGCAGTTGGAAGGTATTTCAGGCATATTACGGTAAGAGTATTTGTCTAAGGAAGAAAGTACGTCACAGCATACAACCAGCGCTCCTTAAGAATCACAAAATAACTACAAGAAAAATTACCTTCTCACTCCCAAAAATAAATAACTTACTTCTCAATTACTATCATCACATAACTGGTAGCAACATGAATATTACGATTGCCTGCCTAGTGTAAGCACTTACCAATGACGGTAAACATTTTTGAAAGAAGCGGCGGAGATAAAGATGAAGTTTGTTAATGGTAAAGAAAATTGTTTCGGTTTAATAAAAAAAGTTTCTATAATAGAAAGAGAACATTTAACGCCATTGTTACGAGATGGTTTATTGCTTTTTTTCAAGGTAACTAGTACGCATTGGAAGTACATCGAGTCATAGAACTTGACTTTTTTCCTTGTCATCAATTTTCTAAACTAAAAAATCGTATCGGTTACATTATTGAGTTGCGTGTTTACGGATTACGGACGCTCTCTTGCATTTAGCAAAAGAGGCGCTTGGAGGGCGCCGTTGTTCGGTGGAGCACTGTTGTCGACGATCCCAGAGTCCATTGGGTTCACCTATCCCGTGGCACACAGCGTGTGCAAGACGCCCTGCCGTCCCGACGCCTTCGTCTCAATCGAGCGAAAATGAAGAGCGCTCGATCACCTTACGGAAGAGGAACGTTGGAGGAGAACAACGCCTCGACGAGCTAGAGGCCTGAGGAGCCTAATTCAGTAAGGAATCAACTCGGTCGAACCTCGGATAATCCGTGGATGTGACGTCAAAGCCCCTCACAATTTTTGAATAGTCCGATTGGAAATTTTCGTGGCTGTGACATCAAAACTTCGCCGCTGTCGATACACGGATATTCCGAGGCCATACAAAATAACCCCCAGGACAGAGCGGGAAGTATCCCCGTCGGCCATAAACAAGTAAATTCCACAAAAACACGATTGGTAGTATGATTTGATTTCGAGAATGGTTGCCTGAGTGATTCTTCAAACGTACTTTATTGCTGTCCCAAGGGCGTTTGATTGCAACCTGTAATGCAAAATGGCGGTGAATGAGCGTTAACATGTAATGATGAGGAGGTAATGCACACAAAATAACGAAAAACAAGCACACACATGATATCACACACGTCACTTTTAAGAATGAATGCAAGCAGCCATGATGACGTAAAGAGGCATTTTTGAAATAAATGAATGAGATATTAAAATATTTGAAGTTTCAATGAATGAAGATGTGAAATGAATTATATGATATGAAAATGAACACATGGGGCCAATAAGAGTAGAGAGGCCATTCATTCCTTATCCACTGCCCCTACATTGATTGGCTCAGTCCAATGACATGACCGAATTTGATTATGAAAGTTTTTGCAATATGCAAAAAGTTTGGGGACCATTGGGTATCAGGGACCATTAAATGTGATATGTAGAATAGCTGGACGTAATGAGTGATTATTTCATTTAAGGCGAAGGGAAATTCATTCGTCGCAGATGAAAATAAAAACCCGTTGTTTGAGATTACTGGATTACGGACACGATTGCGAAAACCAAGCGCAGTAGCAGGAATGGCGAAAGATGCTGGCGGATATTTCTCGACGGCTTCACTTTCATTGATGCAGAATGGCAATATGACCGTGGGGAGCGTCTAGAGGGAAGATTTTAATGACTAACCGCATCCATGGCTAGCACAAGATGTATTTTAGGAACTTAATTGGACAATGGGCGGGATTCTCATGGCAATAGAATTCGTTTATTTAAATTTCAAGGATTGAAGGGAAGGCTTCCGCAGAGTTATGTTGCATTAAGTTCCATTTTGCAGTACAGCTGCGTGGAACACCGATGAGCCACAAGAGTTTCTCCACCGTTGCGTCTTCAGGTCGAAGTAACGCCTCCTGTGATGTGGGAGAAACTGTCGTCGCTTCAACGCTGACGTTCGTAGATGTACCGGAAGACGAAACCCAATACGAATTTCTTTAATTCATTCCATGATTTATCGGATTACTTAATTTTTAATTTTGTTCTTCCTTGTCATTCCCAGAGCACATCTTAGCATCCTAATTTCTGCCACATCTAGTTTCTTCTCCAACACTTACTTCAACGGCCAGGTCTCACAGTCACATATCATGGCTGGTCTCTCCATTGTCTTATAAACCTTACCCTTTATCCTTTTCTATATTCTTCTGTCACACAGCACACCTGACACTCTTTTCCAGTTCATCCATCCCACTTGAATTCAGTAGTTAAGCTCCCTTTCCAAACCTTCACTCTCGCTGACGTAGGAATCAAGATATTTGCACTCCCTCACAATCCCCAACACTTCACCTAATTATTCTATCCTCCCAGCTCTTCCGACTCCACCCAACCACGGTCTTCTGTGTACTAATATTGAGGCCTCCATCCTCCACTACCTCTCTCCTCATTTACAATGTTTATTGCACCTTCTCTTTTCTTTCCTCCCCTAACACAACATCGTTTTCATAAATGCCGGACCATAAAGCCAAATTTTGAACCTTTTCGGTCAGTAGGTCCATCATCACTTTGAACAGGTAGGGTCATAAGGTCGATCCAACCCTTGTGTAACCCCACCGTCACTGGGGAACCTTTCTCTCTCTCACCAACACAAGTTCTTCCTTTGGGCTTCGTCATATTCTTCATTCTTCACTAATCTGACGTATTTCTCTGGCACCTTCTCTCTCTCATACTTCTCCATATATTTTCTCTCGGTACTGTAACGTATAATTTCTCCAGATGTATACGCGTGAGTTGAAGGTCTCTTTTCTTCTCACTATACTTTTCAATCAGCTGAATTAACACTTTTGCTGCATTTTGGTATTTTTGAAATTCGTTCCGTGGCTGTACCCTTACACGAATTTTAAAAAGTTTGCCCTTGCGTGACTGTTCATCTCTTTTGAAGATCTTTGCGTTTACGAAGTAGCATATATGCCGCACTGCTCAGCTCTGTCCTCTGCTGTGTGTGAGATGTCATATTTTTTTAATACTCCTTTTCCTTCACTGTCTGTGTCACCACCAAGATTCCTCGTCTCCCGGTGGTCCCTTACGGGTGTCAATCCGAGAATTTCCTCTCTCACTTTAATATTACTCATTGGCTGTCACACATGGTGCTTTACTTGACAATGCGGCATACTGAAAGGCGCTTGCCAATTCCCGTTCTTTCAGCTTCCACCACTTAATCCCTTTCTCTCTTCTATGCGTGCCTTTCCGTTTCATCCTGACATCAGAATCTGCTCTCACAGGACGATATTGACCTGTAACATACTCACCCTAAGTGACGCGGGGAGTGTGACGTTGTTTCTCCAAAAGCATTCAGTCCAACCTAGCCTCGCTCCTGTATTTGCTATAAGAAAATCACAATTTTAATGCCTCAAAATCTATTTTACTACGGAAAACCCCTTTGGCATATGTAAACTGAGGGTTATTTACTTGCGATATGTGGAGAGTTTACTCTGAAATCCCATCAACGGTGACTTACGCCGCTTATGAAGAGGTGCTACAAATATTATTTCGGATATAAATCAGGTGACTAAGATAAAAAAATGGGCCCCTCATATCTGCTTTTTAACATGTGAAGGCTATTCTGACAGGCTGGTTAAAAGGATCACGTCACATGCCGTTTGATGTTCTCATGATTTGGAGAGAACCGACGGATCATGCAACAGTTGGTATTTCTATATGAAAATATAGCTGGAATCACTTCGAAAACAAGCACACTGAGCATTACCCAAATATTCCATCTGCTATGAGGCCTGTGTGTTACAGTGCATAACTACTGGTGCCAACGCCTCCGGAAAATATGACAATGAGTGAAGATGAATGTGGTGATGAACACTGAGGAGATACGGAATGAGGTGAATAAATCTTCATTTTAAGAGGCCTGTTCATCGAAGGAGCCAGTCTTTTTGAAACAAGGGAATGTCATTGATCTTGTGCGTGATGTGAAGTTATCTAAACAACAGTCTAAGCTATTAGCTTCTCGATTAAAAGGATGGAAACTTCTAAATCGTGATACGAAAGTGAGTGTTTTTCGACACCGCCATACAATATTTTCAGGTTACTTCTCCCACTAAGGTGGCATGGTTTTTTCTGTAATTATATAACATCCATTAGAGATACTCTTCGCCAAGAACACAGTGTATATGAGTGGCGTCTGCTAATTGATTCAAGAAAAGTTAGTGTAAAAGCAATACTTCTGCATAATGGAAACAAATTTTCATTCATACCGATTGCTCATGCAGTTAACCTGAAGGAGACATATGGGAACTTGCAACTGGTTTTGACACTTATCGAATAGGTATGAGGAATACTACTGGAAAATATAATGAGACCTCAAACTACTTGCAATTCTGCTTGGCCTGCAGCTCGGGTAAACACAGTACTGCTGCTTTCTATGCAAGTGGGACAGCTGAGACAGGAAAAACAACTATTCTGGAAAAAATGACCTAATCGCAATGCACTACTGCCTGGACAGAAGAATGGGGCGAACACTCCTCTTGTTGACCCAAACATTTGTGTATCTAGATCCACTGCACATAAAATTGGGACTCGTACCATGTACAAAACATCTCGTAGATTCATATACTTACAACAAAAATTCCTCACGATTAGCGATGCCAAAATTAAGGAAGGAATATTCGCAGGACCCCGAATTAGAGAATGGATGAATGATTACAATATCCTTGGCCTGCACGAAATCCGGCTAGCGGCTGAAATTTTGCCGTGGTAAAATCTTTGGATAGAATCAAAAATTCGTAACTCCTTTTGCATTCGAGATAAAGTTCAATTCATTTAAATAGAGGGCTTTGCGCTAAGCAACGGACGACGCACTCCGTGGAAGCATATTAGCAAGTGCCGGAGGAATGCTCTTTCAATGAAAAACAGTTATGATTTCGTAATGGGGTATGAAAATCTCAATGGTATTTAATGCACGTAAAACTAATTGCTGTAAAGCTTCGATTTTTTGAAGCCAAGTCCGTATGAACTGAACGAGGATAAACCATTTTTCCCGCATTCTATTGAACAATATTCCAAACTTGAAATCCCATTCTGTATCACGATAAGTCTATTTTTCACTATGGTTTTCTTCTTAGTATATGAGGTTTCTAAAGCCATTCTCCGAAAAACTTTCCGTTTTATAAAAAGCCGTAAGGTCGGAAAAAGGCTCATGGTGATGATAATGAAAAGAAACTGATGGAATATTTCAGGTATGAAAAGTTGGAATGAAATGTGTGGTGAATGAAAGAAATGAAATAAAAATAAATGCGACGTTTGTAAAAGCAAGGGTGAGCAAAACGTAAGCAAGCGATTCGGAATGAGCTTGAACACGAAGTCACAGGCACAGGTACGACTCGGAACTGTGACGCTCCGGAGCTGGGACACTTCGGAACTGTAACGATTTCAAGAGTAGCTCTAGATTGATATCGCTGTGGTACTGCCACTCGTCTCAGAGCTGTGTCAATCACTGGCCTTTTCCAGAATGGGCGAACCGTTGTCAAGCCGTTGAAGTACCAGCAGCGATGACGCGACGGAGCTGTGTCGCTGTAGTAGTGATGCTTCTCATCCGGGACCGGTGCAGATGTCGTGATTCTCCTCGCTTATGAACGAGAAGTGCACGCTTTCAATGATGCGGATAATATCTTGTTTATGACAGCTACCAATACCGCTATGATATGCATTAAAAAATTTAAGACAAGATCATTTAAGATTGAAGGCTAGTGAAGGGTTCAAATTTGAGATCCAGAAATCACTGGAAAATAAATATTAAACGAAATTGCCTCCCAAAGTTATGTTGCATTAATGACGTATTTGAATTTGAATTTCTCTATGAATTGTTGGGTAATTCCTTTCTAAATAACGTATCATCTTTTATGCTGACGTTTTAAACGAAAAAGATTTGCTTAAAAATGTCGCACTTGGCTAAATAATTTCTTATAGCCTAAAAAAATTCTCACAATGGGTCACTTCTCATGATTAGGGGTACCATCTTCTTAATGTCTCAAACCGGGACGTGTGTGGTAATGGAAATTCTAAAACAGAGACAAAATCAGGACGTTGTTTATAAAAGTTAGGGTAAAGATATATTGGATTCCATATCCTCAGGTGCAACTGCGTGCGTCAGAGTTGGCAGTTCTCCATTACAGGAGGCATCTTCAGGTCGAAGTGGAGAGAAAGTTGGTATGATTGGTAAGATAATGAAGGTCATTAGCTAGCTATTTTATTCGTTGATGTTAAATTATTGATTAAATTGTTACATGCTGCTTCGGCGGAGTAGTCTGAAGTATCGAGTTTGAATCTCGTAACTAGTGGTAACTGCTTAGTAACAGTAATAATAATATTAATTCCTCTGGAACCACTGGAAAATCTTTTGAGGATTTAACTTATACAATTTGATATCATGCTTTAAATTTAAAATTTTCTCGTTATGTACTTGTCGCTGCGTATTTCTTCGTTCAGCGGAGTGCGGACCTAAAAAGAAAGATTTGCGGACATTGCAATGACAGCTGGGACGAATTTACCAACGGGCGAGACACAAAGGCCTTCAAACCGTCTGGTAAGCCTACTCATAGCCAAGTTCATAGTAACTAAGCAATCCAGTTCCATAATTAAAACTGACTTCAGGCTGGAACTACAGGCCATGGAATGCTCAATACACAATAACGCAAAGTTAAGCTAAGTTGACTTTCGAAATCGATAACTTCGATTGAAATCAATAAAAACTATAAATGGAGGTAAGACTACCATGGTTATCCTGTCTATGCTTCGCTAGTCATACACTGTATCTCACTTTATGTACATGTGTCGCGGTCGTGAAACCATGCAAGCATGTTTTACAGCAATTGTATTTCTGGCGTTTTTTGTTCAATATAAGGTAGGTGGGCGACCGTGTGTTCCATTAAAAATGAGGTTTGGGCTTTTTTTTTTAAGTAGATGCGGTCACAAAAATCGACAGGAAGAACCAATCATAATTGTTGACGTGTTCAGCAAAGACGTGATTTCGGATAAAATAGTCGCAATATTACTGAATAGACCTAAACATCACTTATAATTTGGAGCCAAAAGCTGTTCCAAAAGTGAAGGTTATGAATGAAAGAAGATTGCCTTGTGAACATAAAATCAGTAGTTTTCTTTGAAAAATGAAAGTTTCTGGGTTCGTTTCGGATTCAATTTCGTGTGCCACAGATCACCTAGCGATCTGAAAGCTTAAATCCTCTCCTCTTGTGAAGGCCAACTTTCAAGCAGAATCCGAATGCCTAAAGGTAGACACACCTGTCGGCACATGTAAAAACCTATTTATAAACATGGCTATTATACCAACATTCGACATTTTAACATAAACGACACTAATTATCCTTTTTCCGTCCTGTTTATTCATTTTCCAAACAAATGGTTTCAAATAAGTGTTAGTACGCGGAAAAAATACATACCGACCCATAATCTCTGACGGAGTTGGTACTTCTTTCTAAATCTTCGTCTCGGTATGCATACGTAATCTTCTACCATAAATCACACCCGTCACAAAATCAAAGGTTTTTGGCGTCGTGACTGGGTCAGAGCTGTGACGGAAAATCCCGGTCACATCCCATCCCTGGTTGTTAGTTGCCTGTGATTATTGCATACGCGAAACGAAGGTGATTCTTCCCCTAGGATCACTCAAAAAGGCTTTTTTTCACTTTCCACCGCCAGAAGTGTCCCTCTCGACCTCTCTCAGAGGCTTAATTTGACCGTTTGCGGCCGCGCGATGACTTCCAGCAACATTGTAGAAAAGTTTTCACCACCCCTCTTCGCTTCGTTGTGATTTTGAGTAACCGTACTCCTCTCCCTAGCGTCAGTCATAAACTCGCTATTTACGCTTCGGATAACTTACCATGATGCTTACCCGGTAAAAATAATCTCTTTATACTCCAGTGCTGCGATGAGATACGATGGAACACCTCATATTTCAACTAATTTAATGGCTCCTGTATGAGCTGAGAAGTGGTGTTCATACATTTAAAACCGCTACCCTGGGAAGCGCAAAGTCCATTGAAAGCGCGGGACGTCATTCTCACCTGCAGGTACGACGTGCAGCGGCCCGTGCACGCGAAGGAAGGGATCGGCTTGGGCACGCACCCCGGGTACTGGAGCACGTGGATGACCGGCGTCACCTGGCACTGGTCACTGAGGGCGCCGGCGCCGCCCGAGCACCACAGCGCTAGGACCGCCAGCAGGAGGAGCGCCCTCCGGGACGCAGGCAGGAGAAGAGGGTGCGGCCCGCGCGTCTTCGCTCCGTCGCTGTGCATCTTCGCGCCGATCACCTGAAAGAGGGTGTCCGGATCAGATTCGCTTCCTTGGGCGGTCGCCAAGAACGACGGCGGAAGGATGCCAGCACGACAACGCCCGGACGAGAGACCGCGTTGGAGCGTGGTGGAGCGGCGTCGGATGTGCGGAGGTTAGACCGCGAGGAAGTGAGCCCAGGTTAGACGTCGTGGATTCAGATTCAGCTCCAGTATCAGTCGGGTGTTTGCAGCGGGTGGCAAAGACGACTGGGGGGGGGAGGCGTTTTACTCCCGGCTGCAGGTCGTGGCTGTCGATTACACATGTACAGAAAATCTGTACATATGTAATCGAATTATTACGAAAGATATGTGATGTGCCACTACGTGTTTAAATGGCATTTAATTGCCAAAAAACCAACTTGGTATGATGTGATAATTTCACTTTTATCTAAAGATATCAGTAATGATAACACGCAATTCCTCGCAAATCTGTACATAAACAAAAATACCTCCAACCTCATTAAAGTAAATCCATATTTGTTTTGAATGAGCGTATTAGCATACATTAGCACCTACTGTCCCATATTGAGTTTTTGGTCCGACCGATTTGAACAGCTACCTCGTTAAGTGCCAGTTTCCTTGGAGTTGAGGGCAATTTTTCGAAAGCAATTAAAGACACAAATTTGCAATGCGTTCCAAGGTTTATTTTGTTCTATCACAGTGTTCTTGGTTTGTGATTTGACGTAAAATTAGGTAGAATATTAGAAATATCCCTTATAATTACAAAAATATTGCAGAGTGGCATATTTATGGACTACAATTTATTCAAAACTCATTATAAATGGATATTAATCATAAATAGAAGCCTAGAATGCTGCAAAATTTTATTTTGGAATATAGTTCGAACCGATCAACGTTTTCTTTTTACTGAAAGGAATTAAAGCAAATTATCCGACTGTAGCACCTAGTTTCAATTTTAAATTACAGTCAGTAGGTATCATTTGTGCAACAGAGGTAATATTTATCGAGAATATTGAAGCGAAGGTTTATCGTGTGTGTTTAAGTGGCTGTGCATTAGTGGAAATTTAGTGGTTACAATTGTTATATGTACTATATGTGCTGTGATGTATTGCATGTGCTATTGTGGTGATATTTTTACATTTAAAGGTTTGTATATATTTTTGCAAGAGTAGGATAAGACTGATGACTGCAATTATTTCGTTGTTTCTAATATTATTCAACAGTTTGAATGATTAAACGACTGAGCTTATGCACTGAGATGGAACTCTTTCCATAAATGGTGAGAGATTGAAGTTTTAGCATCTCCCTTTCAGTTAATACAACCTTAAGTAAATTAATTGAATGAAATTTGTTACACAGTTGTAAAAAATTAAATAAGTTGTAAATAAAGACATGTAAATGAGTATCAAACAAGTCAATAGTCAAACTGTAAAGAAATTATAACAGAATTAAACCAATAAAATGAGTTGTAGAGGAATTTTCTTCCTTGAGATAATTTTCACCAGTGATTCAATGGATGTCCATTCATTAAAACTGCGGATATTCATTGTTTTCATTTTTCATCCATGGAGATTTTTCCATAATGCAAAGTTAAATGAGTACCAGGGTTTTTCAGCATTAATTGAAATCCCTAATCAACAATTTTAAGCTAATAATTAAATTCACCTGTCAATGACCTCATCAGAAAAATGAAAACAATAGTAAATTGTACCTGATGGATAAAATATTAATGCCAAGATCTCAAGTATAATGATAATATTCCACTTGAGTATTTATTAACGCTTATATGCTGCAGTGAAGCAAAAAATATCTCATAAGAAAGCAGTTATTACACATATTGTGCATATGAAATATCCATAAAACTTGTGGCACAATTAGGCATATATGGTGACATATAGACATATAGAATGGGTGACTTTCCAGGTAGAACAGTTAGCACCGTAAGAGCTAATGAAGATGTCTTATTGAATTGTGAAAATGTTATTTTGAATCTTGGTAAAAAAGATGTATTTCCTTCCCTCCGCCATGGTCCAAATAAGACCTCCTGAGGTAGGTCAAAAAGACGTCGAGAAGATGTCTTAGTAATGGTAACACTAAAACCTTATGCCTATATGAAGAAGATCTATTTTCTTCCTCCAGGAAATATGTTGAAAACTAAAAATTCTGTTATTACCGTTGTTCATGTACTGGTTCGAGCACCTGATAGATGCCTTTCAAAGGAAATGTTTTTGCACGCTCGAAATAATTGCCAATAGACGCGATTATCCTCTCGACTCTATCAACTCTCCTTGCCAACTTGCAATCTCAAGGTACTTCTAGCGTTGTATTTGTAATCTCGATCGGACGATATCATCTTTATTTCAACCAAATTAAGTCATGAAAATTAGTGCTGGACTGGATCAACTTGAAATCGTTGTTTAGCCGGTTGAAATGTGGTACACCTTTTTTCATCCTGATTTTAAAGACATTCCAAAGTCAGAAATAATGTTTGCCACGCGCCATTTGTGGCTACAAAAAATCAGAAAGAGAGACTAATTTGAGTAAGTCATCGTTCTATATCTCTTCTAATTCATGTTTCCGTATTCCCTATCTTCTCACGTCTTTCCCTTCCACAACCTCACGCGCCGCCTCGCAAGGTAGAGCTTGTGCGGAAGCTTATAGCTCCTGCGCGAAAACCTATTTTTGACGTGGTTGTTATTACTACGAATTGCTATTCTCGCACGGGGCTGTGGTGGATAACCCTTTGAATGTTCGCTGAGACCACGTGTGTACACTGCCAACCTCCCCATTTTTGCTACTTTCTTTTCTCTTTTTTAGCTCACTGATAAGCCAGCTAAAACGTTTCTCCATATTGCTAAATGCCCAACTAAATCATTTTCGTCATTATCTCTCCCAGAAAAGGCCGATACCATTCCTTCCACGTTTACCTCCCCAGGGACTCCCTCCCCTCCGCTCATGGCACTTATTTACATGGGTGAACATTAAGCTTTTGCACAAGCTCTAACATGTAGCGCATAGCCACTTTCTTCCTCTTCTCATTTCACTAAAGTCCGAATTGACGTCCACCTTCGGCACCTAGGAAGTTTATATGTAGGTGTAGGGCGAGCAGCTTACTTTGTACTCGTTGCTGATTTGAGATTTTCAATCGTATTTAAAGAAATGAATTTCATGTCTCAGAGTCAATGAGTTCCACTAATTTCGCTTTTTTTGGCTCATGCTCGAATTGAGTGCTTTTCAAATAATGCCTTCCAAAGATCTTCACAGAAATGGTCTCCTTAACGCTGAGGTTCTCTCACGAATGAGGAAGAGGGGACGATTTAAAAAACTTAGTTGTCCCTCTCTGTACTACCGAATTGTGCTAATGTTTGTTAGTATACACGTATTCATTTATTTTTTGTTAGTATGCACGTATTCATTTATGTGTGATTAATTTATTATTAATTGCAGCAAACAAACTTAATGATATAAGTTCAAATATGTCCTTGCCACCCAGAACATTAGTTCACTTGCAATGTACTCAATAAGTAAATAAATAGTCTCCAGCGTAAGTGTGTCGTAACCTTTCATCCTTGGATGGAAATCACTGTTCTGAACTATGTCCAACTTTGGCTATTTACCCAGGATAACTTGAATAGTTTATTAACATAAATAATAAATTTAGTATCTGTAGTTCTGTATTCAAGTAAAAAGTACAGATTATACTCTCAGTTATTAAATTACTTATATTCGTCCGTCGGGACTGGAGGAGCATGACATCACGAACAATTGGTTACCAAGGTTTTATTTTCCAAATAAATGTGAAGCCTAAATATACGGGATGATATTGTTTGGAAAGTTATTTGACGTCGTAAATTTACCAGTCCATTGCTACTCTTTCTGAAGGTGATCCCATCCTCAGGCTATTCACACAAGGGCCAACTAAAGCTCCTTTGTTTGTTCTGATTTGCTTTTTGACCATTAGGTGATGCAGATCTATGAGCTTTTTAACGAAAAATTGCTGTCCCCAGCAAAATACAAAGTAAAATTGCAGTGTTCAACTTTCATTCCAAGAAATTTACTATGTTTCAAGTAGATAGTATCGCTGGATGTTTGTGGATGATCGAGTTTATCTCGAACCTCGGTCGGAATGAGTGCTTGTCGGGGGGACAGAGCACGATGCTTTGGTGGCCTCGAGCGAACCCTCTCGCTTTATCTGAAGGCAGACGAAGCCTGTCCGATTATCGAAGGTGGTAGCATCTAGCCTCAGCCGGAGTACACAGCGCGCTGTAATCATTACACTCGTTTGCTCGACCCGGGCCTCTCACTTCGATACGAGACGCGTCTTTTGCTACTCGCACCACAATATTTCACTGACCTCTCGCCCGATTCCGAGATGGCAGGTCCTCGAGGAGAGAGGTCCTTTCGCAGCGGCGGTGGCAGCGACCAGAGAGGTGGTGATCCTCCGTCTTCTGCTGGGTCACGGGTGTCTGTCTTGCGGATTGCAGAATGAATGTGGTTTGGGCGGCGACGAGCACTGCTCTCTCTCCAACAGTGGATGGACGCGGCCGTTGGGCAGCCGTGGGGCTCTTTATACCCTGCCCCGATCAACCCCCCCGCCCCGTCGTGATCGCAGAAGGGGCGGACATGCACGCCCCCCCTGGGGAAGGCCGCTCCGCCCCCGCGAGGGGCGCCCTCTGCCTAATGGCATTGTTGAGTCGGCGCGCACGGCGTGTGTCCTACCGCCCCTCCTCCTGCCCCACCCACCCTCCGTCCCCCGGGGGAGGGAGGTGGGGGGGCAAGTTCCCTCCTCCCCCCTCGCGCCCCCCGCGGACATGTGGAGTCGGTGGACCGCCGTTGTGCGGCATGTTGGGTTGAAATATGGCGCGCGATTCATTTCTTTATCAAGTCCATGTCCGGCTCCTCGACACCGTCAGCTAAAAGTGGAATCTTCCCGTCCCTCGGCCCCTTCCCTCTCAGAGATAGGAATGATATTGTTTAAAAAAAAACCATTGACATTTATTTATTTATCCATTCACATTACATTCGGCATTTTACTTGGAGGTTATTGTCAATATTTCACTCTAGCGTCAAGCGTAAGAACTCTTTCAAAGACCTGGTGACTCACAATGGTGCAACTACAATAAGGAAAAAATAAGAATTATCTTTTCAGCCTACAGTTTGTGTGAAGAAGTTTCTTCTTGAATTCCTTATAACATGACGGCCTTCATTGTACCTGAAGATGGCTAAGTAAAAAAAACGAAGCTTGTGTTGTCCTTATAAAATGTTGGGAAATGTATTCAACCTTATACATATAAACCTATTGCTCTATTTACAAATGAAAATTTTGCTACTTTGCTTCTTTTCTTCCGAGCACTTATTTCAAACCTATGATATTTTTTCTTCGATTAGTTTTGGCTGGAACAGTCTTTTGTTGATTTATTCCTCCTATCCCTTTACCTTGCTGTAGGTATTGTAAAGATTACCTAGTCTCTGCATGCTGCCCGTCTTTCCTCAAGACTTTGCCCACTCAATCTATTCGGCTATATATCACTCACGCTATCGCATCTATCGTACCTGCCTACGACGATTCGTTCCTTTGCACTTTTTCCACTATTCCTCTTTCGCCTAGGTCCCATGCTCTCTCAGCGTACTCCAATATTGGTCGTACCGTCATTTTGTACGCCTTCTCTTTTACTTCCTTCGATGCTGTCTTTAAATTACGCATTATAAAATACAGTGCTTTGAATCCTTACCCCGTAACTTTTTGAATATGTTGCGCCCAACATAATTATTTATCTATGGTCACACATAGACACTTGAGCATATCATTTCTAAGCACATCCCCATGATTTTATACTCAATGACATCGGTATCTGAATCTCTTCTACGCCTCGTAAATGAGAAAGCGCAACATTTGTCAGCATGTTGCATAAAAATCACAGATTGAATAGTTCACGTAATTAATTGTTCTCACTACTGTATGTTGAATAGGGGTGATCGTAAGAAACATTTTTTCAGATATCAATCAGCATAGGGTCAGAAAAGTTGTCTTTGGGGCTCAATATAACGCAGGATTTTTTTAGGAATTTTTGTCAACTGTCCTGAGGCTCCGCCATGCGGTTAAAGTTTCACAATTTTCGGCCATTTCGATAGAAAGTTGAAATTAGCGGAAGATCGTGCTCTGCCTAATTTTTTTTCGTGAGAAACGCAGCAAGAGCGCAGAACGTCCGAGAAAAGGAGCGAAAATACGAGTGCAATAGTCAACCCGGCAAGCACGTGGTGGGCAACGCTTTTATTGTCCGCGTAGCTCTTCGCTTTCCACCGTTCCCAGCATCCATTTCCCAGGACTCACAACGAGGTGGTTTTCTTCGAGTGGGTGGTTCTCTGGAGGTCGCCTCGAGTGAGTTCCGCCAGTGGCCAGCCCAGCCTCATTATGGGCGCACATGGTGCACCTTGTACTGATTTTCATGTCGCAATTCAGACACATGCGCTCTCTCCGCAGTTATTGTTTTGATAAACTTGTCTCTTTTATGTCTTCCATAGACTGCTACAGATGTATCCTGAACAAGGCGAACATTTATCTCGACAATTTGAGTGTGTGCAGGAACTTTTAGGAATGTTGGCAATTCCGACCCTGTTAAGTTGGCGGCAAGGTTTCTGATGTCCTTCTCAGATAAACTATAGAGAAGTGGAAGCTCAGTCACCAAAATAGTTTCCCAAGATATCAACTATAGAAAGTTATTTGCTTTCCATATTAATTGATATTAGAATATAATTAGTGGTGCCATGACTGTGTTGTTTCCGTTTTTTGAAAATTGAGCTCGAAGTAATTTGGTGACCACTTGCTCTCGCACTTTCCCTTTTTTCAGTTCTCATGCATGTAAGGATGTTTTCAGTGTGGCACCAGAAAGCGCCACGTTGTATCATTGGATCGAAAGCTTTCAACTAGTCTTATCTAAAATACCTAGTGGAGTGCACTAAGTCGAACATGTGTCGAGCTCCCGTTAACGCAGTATGGTTTTGATTTAATCTGGAACCACATTTTAATGCATGCTTCCTGTATGTATGTGACTAATATCGCAAGTTCTTCTGAAGGATTTCTCGTTGACAACCATAAACGCAAAGTTCTAGCTGCTACCTTTACCCATCTGGCGTGGCCAAGTGTTTCTGGTGACTGTTCAGCTAAAAACCCTTCGGGCATTTTCCAGGCGCCACTGCTCTTGACACGTCTATTAGGTCGAGGGGTGGAGTGGCAGCGACGAAGATGATTGCACCGTTCAGGTGAGCGGAGCTCTCACCACAGCCGGTATTTCAACAATTTTTAAAAATGGTGCATCACGGGAGATTAAAAACCTAGTGCGTGAGGTGTTGTTTGGGAGAAAGTTGATATTCGTAAAATCTAGGAAATATTTTAATAAAATAAACCTAAAGGAGGGGATTACAATGTAGGAATGGGTTAGGAAGAGGGAAAATACAGAATTTAGATTTTTTAAAGAAAAAAAGAAAATATTTATAAGATCCAATTATTCAGTTTATATTTATAATCCATTTTAGTTTTTAATGATATTTTATCGTTTTTCTTTATTTTCCAGTTGTTTATAATATTTTTTCCATTTTTCACTGTAAATGATTCAAACTTTAAAAACTATTCCAAGGTTTGAGAAGATATACCTAATATTTAATGGCATGCGCTGGTAGTGAAATCTTTTCGGGTTCTCCACTCCACGGGTTAACTCTTCATTGCTACTATTGCCTGGTAGCATTGAAGGAGAAGAAGATGCATTCCGTACGTAATATGTTCAGCCCAGAATACGATGGATGACTCGGGCATCCATCGAAACGTCGGCAGCAATGCCGAGTTTGACCCGGTCGAGAACCCAAACAGATTTCACTAGTCAAATGTTCCTTCTTACTTCTTTAAGCTTTCAACAACCTTAAATTTTGTGAAGTTATCAATAAAAATAATTACACATTATGATCCTCATAATGATCATAAAATTCACCCTTGCACAATGATCCTCCTTAATTCTGCCATCATATCATCGTTAATCAATTCAAAATCTCTGTCTTGGAGAGTATTACAGTTTCAATAGAATTGTTATTACCTGGATTATCTATCGATGAAAGAAGGTTTAAATGGAGGAGAGGAAATCCTCTTGACTTAAACAGGTAAAATCCTCTATCTGCCAACATAATACATGTCTTCATCTCAGCATATGTCTTACCTCTTTTCATCCCGTCCATAAAGCCTACTCTCTCTCTTTCCCCTCCTTCCCCGTTAACCCAGCATCCTCCCCTCTATCACGGCTTTCAGCAACCCTTCGCCCCTCATTACCTCTTCCAACCATACCTACTCTGCCTCCTCATTATCTAATCCGCAAGTTTCCTCTCCCCACCCACCATACCGCAAGCACTTCCTAGTTCGTCTTCCCTCCTGCCGACCGCATTTTCTCCATTCTTCTCCACACCAGCATCACGAACACCTGCAGCCTCATCTCGTCCTCTTTGCTCAGAGTCCACATTTCGGCACCTCAAAACGCTAAGCCAGGCTTTTTCCTCCAAGGTGCTACGCAAGTTATCTGGAGTAATTTACTTTTTCTACTTGTTCCAGTTTGTTGCCGCCTACTCAAATGACCAGTCTCGCTTTCTTTGTCCAAGAAAAATCTTATTAGATTTTATTATAATTAATCATCATCATCGTTTTTAATGCATATACCAGTGCCTGCAATCTCCTGGAACACAATCTGATTGATTAACTAACAAAAGCAAATCTAACCGTCGTTATCATCTGTCCTCATACTTATATTCTCACATCTAGTTCCATTAATGCCTCTCTTACCATTTCCTCGGCATAAATGTTAAAAAGCAAATGCCTCAACGGGCAGCCATGACTTTTCCCACAACCTAAAACTGATCACTCTGATTCTCCATCAGCCATCCTCACATATGCCGTCTGGATCACATGCAAGTCTCCCACTAGTCTTCTATCTCTCCAATCGAATCCTATTTTCAAGGGGAAAATTCATTAGTTTTCCTTATTCACTATGTCAAAAGACTTTTTGAAATAAATGAAACGGGAAAAATGTCCAGACTAGGCTACAGATTCCTTTCTGCAAGTTCTCCCTTCACCGCAACTACGTATCAAGTGTCCACAAATCAGTAATTTTCTCTAATCTCCAACCTTTTATTTATGGTTCTGAGTACAAGTTTTGCCACCGTTGAAATGAAATTTCAAATAAAGTTAATTATTCTGTACCTAGTCTTCGTACCCCGGAGTTTATTTTTGGAACAGGAATCAAAATGGTTTTCACGAAGTCCTCTGTCCATTTTCCCTTTGTTTCGATTCTAATAATTATCCTGCAAAGTGTTCGTATCCCGTTAATTCCCAAATTGGGTGATGTCGATTTCTACCCCCCAAATTCTTAAATTCCGGAAGGTTGTCATCGACTCCCAAAGCTTTCTCTAGCTTCATCCCTTGTAATGCATTTCCTCGTCGTCCCCTCGTAATCCCTTTCAATCTACAGAATACTCGGCCGGAGGACTTCTTTCTCTGCTCTTCTCTCCCTCTTTATATGAAAGTTCACAAGTCTACTCTCTGCCATGTAACTCTTCCATGAATTCCCTCAACCTGTGGATTGATTATTCTTGAGTTTATGAGCTTGGTGGACAACAGTGAACGCATGGAAATTCATCCATATGTTTACTAAGCGTGACTGTGTCAATCGACCTGGAAGGTAAAGAAGCCTGTCGCTGACACAAAATCGTAGAGCGTAGCACCTTCCAAGATAGTTATTAACTTATTTCCGACTAATTTCACTTGCGCTCTATGAATTATTAAAATTTCCCTGCATATTTGATTCATCATGGAACAAGTATAAGTTCTAAAGAAAGTTTCCCGTGGCTATGAACAGATTACTCAGCACTGACTTTCTGAACCTGTGAGTTGTCCCTGAGCGTTACATATTAGCAGAAGATCTTGCGACTATTTTGGCTTACTCTTTCGTTTCTTCGCTAGTAGTTGGTTGTATTTTGATATTACGTGGTATGAAGTTAAAATTATTATCTGGAACAAGTCTTTGCTTTCCTGCTTTCCTCCATTGTTTTACGCAAGCCTTCTCCAATATTTAGGATATTTTAAGCAATTTGCATTAGGGCACGAAACATTTCAGTTTAAAACCTCTTTCGCACCAATTTTATATCCTTTAATTAAAATCCTTACTTTAGATCCGGGCGTAAAATAAGTCTTTGGAAGATTTCTGAAAAGGGAAAAATAATTCTGAAGTAGGCACTAACGTGGAGATGCAGAGGCACTCGGTGAATACTGGATCACGAATTCGAGAAAACCAATTTCAATATTCAGTCGTGTCCTTTTTGTCTGAAGAACCTTTTGCCGTTTTTGAAACATTTTATCACTTCCAGACATAATTAAATATCTTACCAAAAGGTAGATATTTAAACGTGCAAAATGGTATTTTCTAGCTTCCTTATCAACATGAAAACTTTTGTAAAGAAAATGAATGTTTTTGATGTTGAATGTTTCGAATGAATGCTTTTTCGTCAGATAATGATAAATTTCCAGTATTCAGTAAGCTTTGATACAACAAAATGAACAACATCTTCTGCAAACCCATTATTGTGCATATATAATGGGACACATGTACGTATAAACATTTTAAAATATGCATAACGGCATGATTATACCTTTGGAGATTGACGCAGCATGTGAAAAAAATAACGTTATTATTTGATAAATAGGGAATTATTATGATTGTGCCACAATGTCAGTTCAAAGTTTATGCTATAAAAGGTATGGGTACACACCGAGAATTTAACATTGAAAATAGAAATATCAAAACAAAACTACTTGAAATACCTACTTATATGCATAAAAATTTACGATGCATAACAATAACACCCCGTAGGCGGAAATGACCATGTTGTACAGCGATGGAGAGGCTTCGCCAGCAGAATCCTGAAGGAAGCAGGGGATATTCGGTACAAAAACGAAAACGTAACTGTTCTTTTTCAGAGGCGAAAAAGGACTGAAATCAACCTGGACATTTATTATTGAAATAGCTGAATCTGAAAATAGATTTCACATCCTACATTTATGGTGCCCCCGTGTCATAATTATAACGACCGTTCCTTGTCATACCAACAGGGGAGGGGGTGCAGCATGAAACACCGACTACCAGCCGGGCTTTTCGGAATAGAATTCTCCTATTTACACATGCTGCCTACGATCGCCACTTACAAAGGTTGAAATATGTATTAACTTTAAATGCCAGAGTTATTTTATGAATCATCTATGACGGCTCCAAAGCTAGTCCTTCCATTAACTGCTTTCTGTTCACGCGTAGCAGTTTTTTTTGCGGAGCATGAGTCTTTCTTTTGCATTTTATTTACCTCTCGAATGAAATATTTATGTGCAGGGTCCCAAATGTTCGCGGCGTATTTGAGATGTGGCCTAACCAGGGCAAAGTGGTATATCTATTTCGTCTAAGAACCTTCCTACTATTCGCTTGATAAACCCTAGTTTCTTGAACGCAGCGCCACAAATGCTTAGCATGTGTTTCCCCCGCGCTAGGTCTTTGTCAAGATGATTCCCAAGTATTCCACTTTATCTGACTCCTTTATATTTAACCCTCCCTCTTTTATATATATTGTTTTGGCGTGATGTTTTTCGTAAGCGGTGTTCTTAAGTTCTTTTATTAAGGGAAAGTTCGAGACCCCATTCACCGTGTTTTAAACTTTTAACATTGTTGACATCCGATGAGAGAGCTTCTAAGTCAATATTTGTGGCAGTTTCTCGGTAGATGATAGAATCGCCCGTAAATACCCAATTTCACTACTTATTTAATAGTTAAGGTCGTAAATATAAATGTGAAATAACATGGGACCGATCACACTTCCTTGTGGGACCCAGGATATCACTCCAACCATGTTGGAGCTATTGTCGTCGTTAACTACTTTTTTTGCGGTCACTTAGAAAATCTCATCTAAAATTCACTATTTGTTCATTAACATCACATGAATTTATGTTGGATATTTGTTTTGGTGAGGCACATTGAGAAATGCTTTCTTGAAATCCAGGAATAGCGCGTAAACTTGCTCTTTCGCTTCACCTGATTTAAATATACCATGAAGGAGGAGTCGAATCTGTATTTCGCAAGATTTACTCTGCCAAAAGCCATGCGGACAACAATGGAAGGATATTGATGAAGGCCTCCGCGGAGTGGTGGAATAGATGTGGCTAATTTTCCGGGATAATTGGAACTTCATACTCCCGGGATAAGTGAAACTTCATACCTGAAGACACCTGCTGAAACGCCGGCGAAACTGCCGTACGAAGATGTATCGACGCGGAGGACATCCCTGAAAATTAGCCACGCCAAGTATGGAAGGAGTTTCGATTAGTTTCGGTTCAAGTCTGTGACTGAACCTGGCAGTGGTAATAGGAATCTGGGAGAAAGTGGAATAGGGAATAGGAGTGGAAAGTGATCGGAGGTGAAGGAATGAATGACGGACTCAAGAATATCACCCTGTAAGTTTTTCTAAAGAAGTATACTGAGAAAAATTAAAAAGAGAAAGGCAAAATGGATAAGACATATTATAAGGAATAACTGCCTACAGAAAATATAGAAGGGAAAATAGAAGGGAAGAGAGGAAGAGGAAGGAGGAGGTACGGAATGCTTAGGGATATAAAAGAAGGAAGGAGTTATGCGGAGATGAAGAGAGAGGCCGAGGACAGAATGCTGTGGAGACAACGCTACCGTTGAAACCTGTCTACGGACAGATGCACCAATGATAATGATGAAGTTTTTCTATTTAGTCAGAAGGTTGTCTGAGTGGGGTCAAAAGACCGAGGTCTCCCTTGTCAAGTCCCTTGGTGGCTGATTGGTAGATGGATTAGATTTTTAATTTGCCGGGGTGATTGCAACTCTGAGAGCTTTTAATGACTTAAACTGAGGAGAGCTCAGGATCGTATTCCGAAAAGATGTTTAAGAAGGATTGCTACTCCTCCTACTACTCTGATATTGCGGACTGGGCGGTGTTCTTGAAAGTGAGGTATGAACATTGAAATGGGCCGTTGTAGGTGAGGTTCTTGCACAAGTATGATGTCAATATTGTTGTCGACGGCGCATCTAAGTAATTCTTGTTTATTGTTGTTTATACTGATTCAGTTGCAGGTAATGAATTTGAGTGTGACATATGAAACTGTCATTGCTCATGGTGTGATGGCATCTCGGGTAGATGAGAAATGGCTGATCGCGGGCGAAAGCTTTTATCTCTGCGATGGCCGGAAGAGAAAGGAAATATTTCGCGGACCCTAGAAACGACTTCGGCAGAGCCTGCGTTGGAAGGCGAGGAAAGAAGGTTGGAGGTTGGACGGGAAGACTTGGAAAGGAGTTAGAGGAGAGAACAGATGCGAAAGGTCTAGTAAGATGAGCTGTTGATGGAATGTCGGGGTGCAGTGAGCGATTGTTTTTCGCTTGGCTTCCCGTCGTTGTACCGCGAACTCGAGGTGTGACGTTTGAACGCTTTCGCGGAGGTACAATCAAATGCCGGCCACTTATTATCGGGAAATCTACAGAGCCTCGATGAGGACATTCCCCACGGAGTACAATGCAAATAGCAAGGGTTGTATGACCAGAATTGTAATGAATAAATGGCTGATGGATTTCGATGATATAGTGCGAGAAGAAAAATCCCGAATATTTATCGTGTTAAATGGCAGCAATATCAGCAGGACTCAAAAAATCATTTATTACTCAAGGGCTCGTGGAAGGCTATAAATCAACTTCAATGTTTCATCTTTAATTTATGTATAAGAAAATGAATAACTGCTTTCACTTTTCCGAGAAATATTACTCCGCTACTTCCTGTTCAGTAAATGCGAAAGTCTCAGCAAAGTCTGACAAAGTTTTGACTTCATTTATGCGTGAATATTAATAAAATATATCATGCACTTCTACACATACACACTCACTAATCACACTTTTTCTTCATGCACCAAGACCATGTACCAGCAAGATCAGATACGTGCACAATTTCCATTTCCCAAATACTTTCCACACTTTTCAAAATACGTGCACACTTTATATTTAAAATGGGAGCCTCTTACTTCGGCTAGCTCACTATTTTTAACACAAATTCAAAATTTATATTAGCCTATTTTTTTAAAAGTGCACTTTCTCTTCAAAATTTGCATGAAACGTGCAAAGGTTGAACAAAACTAATATTTTCCAAATGTGGTCCCTTTGAACTTCAATGTCTTAACTCTAATTGTCTTTCCTCTCAGGATTAGCTCAGATGATCTCATCATTTTCCGAAAAGACCTTATCTCAGCTTTTTTAACATAAATTGCTAGTATTAGCCTTTTTTGTAGTTCAAGGAAGTATACAGTTCCTTTTCGTCAGCTCCAAAGCTTTTAAAACAAGTTCTTTGTTAACTCTGTGGTGTTAAATTTTAAGAGAATTAAATGTCAACTTTTACAAAATCACACAAACTATAAAATGAACAGTAAACCGCAATTAAACCCAAATATGGCATTATAAATTCGCTTCAGTTGATTGATAAGAAAAAAAACATTGTTATCCTGCCAAGGGCATGTTTTGTATCACGTGATATTTGTCGCGTCACGTGATTTGTTCACCAACGTGCCACCCCAGGAAACTATAGATATAATTCTTGGATTAATTAAGAAATCCGGTGTCGCCGAAAATATTATTAAATAATTGTCCTTCCCGCAGTCGTTCATTCACAAAATTACTTCCTTTCTAACTACCAGTTTTATCAACAGAGAGACTGCTATGGGTTCACCGATTTCCCCCATTTTGGTAGAAATGTTTTTAGATAACCTAGAAAACAATCCATTCAGTTCTGGTAACTATTTATTAAACTAAATTGTTTATTGGTTCAGATTTGTTGACGATATCATAGTTTTATGGAAAGACTCTGATCGTCAAATATTTAATTTTACCGATTTCTTGAATAAAACTCATTCAAATATTTCCTTTTCATTCGAAACCGATTCCGGTGCATTTCCTGGACCTAACCATTTCACTTGTGAAAAATCTTCACGTTCTTTCCATAAACTGGAAACAAACCTACACAGACCATGTTATTCTGACCGATTTGGTGCATTGCTGCCACCATAAACTTTCATCTTTTAATTCCTTGATACACCACCTCCTTAATGTTCGATTGACTACAAAAAAAATTAATAAAGTAACCAAAATAGTAAAATAAATAGCCTTTGCAAATGGTTATGATCGTAGTTTCTTAAAAATCAGTTTACCTATTAGGTAAACTGATTTTTAAGAAACAGAACAAAATTATTTTGAGACAAATGGAAGCATCTCGTCAAAGTAAGATAATAAGAGAAAATTGTCGTCTGTCCGTTATCCAGTCCATATTTCTAACTATATTGTTAATCTTTTTCCCAAAGATGTATAATTTCTTTCTTTTAAAACTCCTTATAATCTTCAGAACATTTTCATCAGCTGCAAAGACAGCATTGACTCAAAAAAGAAAAGTGGTGTTTATTCTATGAATTGTAATGACAGTAACAGTGTGTATGTTGGTGAAACACAAAGACATTTTAATGTTGGGACATAAGAACATTTTAGTGCCTTTTCAAATAATTGTGAAAATGGAAACAAGTTTGCCAAACACCTGCTTTGCAATGCACGCAAAGCAGTGATTTTAGTGCTGATATTTTACATTGTAACAACAATCGACGGAAGCTTGTTGCTCTAAAATTATTGGAGATTAAAAAGAGACTCGGAGACCCTGACGTTGTTGTCGTCAATGAGTGTTTATTTCTTCCCCTATCCTGGAGGCGGTTGTTCATTAATCGAGGATAAAAAAGTTTTCCTTTTCAAAACCCCCACTCCCCGCCCCTCTCTTCATCCCCTCCTTTCTGTTTTCTGTATTAGAGAGAGTTCCTGCGATGACCTTTCACCTGATGGTCACGATGGTGCTTATACGCGGGTCGTGAATTTTTAAATTTGTTTGATTTTGTAATAGTTACCATTTAATTCTCCAAAACGTTTACTTAAAACTCATTCATATGAAATACTTTGACAAGTCAGGGTCTATCCAACTCGTAGCCTATACATGAAGTGTATACAGTTGATTTTACAGAATTGATTCTGTTCATTTTCTTTAATAGAACATCAGTCATTGGGCCATAAAGTGAGCATTTTTCTTATCTTTTTACCCTGTCCAATTCACAAAAAGAATTCATGGGGATACTAAGTCGTTATTCCTCTAGTTATTCTGACTTCACTACTTATTTTTCATTAGCTACGCTAGAGATTTGATTTTCTTGTGCTATATTTGAATTCTTTTAAGGAGAGAAAGCTGATACTTTCAAAACCTAAATTTATACACATTACGCTGCTGCAAGAAAAATATTTAGTGTAGGGCATTTGATTATATGATGATACGTGACTCCTAAATTCGTAACCAAATATGAAAATCAGGGAAAAAGCTTTAGCCTTTGCTTCGCATATTTTCCTCAACGATTTTACATTTTTCTGCCTAGATGTGCACTGATTTTCTTGAAACTTTGAACTAAAAGGAAGGATTGGAACAAAGAGTTTCATGATGATATGATTTTATGATTTTTTGGGTATCTGTAGTAAATGATGAGGCATCTTGTGCAGTCAAAATAATGCAGATTTTATGATGTATATGCTTCAAATGAGTAACATAAGTAAGCAGTTTTACAAATGTAGCAGATTTATAATAAATTACCAATCCTCTGGTGCTAAAGTTCTGAATAAGTTATGCTGATAACATTTGTAACAACATGTTTGATACCGTTAAATTTCATTTATGTTTATCAAAAATGGACCATGTGTTCATAATAGCTTAGGCAATCAAACAATAGTGTAAGTTTTACATTCGCGTTTCACGTTCGCAATATCTCCACCGAATTCTTACACTTATTGGAGCAACTTCTTGCCGAGTTATTAACAGTAATACTAATTATCTACTACACATTTTCCAAATGTAGATGGATATATTGTATCCAAACTTTTGCACAAACCAGTGAAACTTTTAAGAATCACGCATACGACACGGGTTTCAACGAGTTATCATCACCATAACCTGATGATGTTGACGATTCGCTGGAACTCGGGTCGCATGTCTTAAAAGTTTCAGTGGTTTGTGTTGAAGTTTGGAAAATGAATATTTTTTTTTACAAAATATGACAAAGTTTCTTATGAGGAAGTTTTTTTGTTCGAATGTAAATAATGTTCTTAAAATTTAGTGGTAACAACATCGCATTTTCAGAAAAGGAAGGAAGAAAGTGTAGAAGTTCCTTGTTCTGCCACTAGACTGTAGTTAATAGGATCGCGGCTCATGGAGTTCAGCCACTCTTCCCATATTGGCGCTCTGTTTCCCGTCTCCTCTTATCTCCCTCTCCCTCCCCCCCACTCGACCACATTCCTCTATTCCTTCCTTCCTCGATTCTGTTGCTGGATATTATTGCAATTTAGTGACGACTTTCGTTGCATGAATCTTCAATGCATTCGTCAGGTCAGTGGTGGAACGTTCTCCAAGATGTTCCTATTAAAAAAATGAGTCCTTTTTGTTTTCATCTCGCAGCTTTATTACTAACAAATAATTTTAAATATCAAGGTTTGACTGCTCATGAGTATGCACTTTTATTATCAAATTAGTTGACAAAAAAGCCATAGCAATGTATGGGAGTCGGCTAAGTCCTAATAGTAATTGGTGAACGCCATTCTATTACCCTGCATTCTCTCAATGCGGAATAAAAGGCTTCATTGAACTTCGGTATCAGAGATAGTTGTATAAGTATTTTTTCTATTGCTCGCTTCTTTAATAGTTTCTCATTTAAAATAAAGTGCTAAAAATATTGTTCATTACGAAAAACGTTTGTAGTAGATGTGTCTCAAAGTTCTCTCGGGTATGCCGCGGGGTCAGAGTCTCTGACGGAGTCAGAGACTGACGGCTAACATAAAGGCTGACGCTTCGACACTCGATTCGTCCTCAACTCTACCCTGAGGACGATGCCCGCGAGTCGAGTGTCGAAGCGTCGGACATTGTTGACCTTCTGACCCGGCGAGAAACTTTGAGAGGGGCACGCCGGGGAATTGCTACAGATGCATTCGATGTTTCCAATTGACTTCTCTCATTTTTCATTGGGGAATGGTCTTTATCCACGCTTCAAGGGACGAGAGAATGATTGCTAAGGAGGAAATTCCATCCTGCCGCTGTCAACAAGACAGATGCGCGTCCTAGATTTTAACCTACCTATTTTCATGATGCTTTCGTTATTTATAATTGGAATTAATGGATGTATAGGGTAAATGAAACAGATATCCTATTAAGATGGCTGGAGCGGTAATCGTGAGTCGTTGAAGGCACATTCGAATAACTTTTCAAACAAGTCGAAAAAAATATTCTTAGACCACATTTCACTTAAGTACACCAGTTTATATGTTGGAAATCACCAACCATGTAGTAATGTATATGATGCAAGAGTTGTATGTCAAATTTTCGCCTTAATTAAAGCATTGTTTTGACTTAGATTTTCGGCGCGAAATTCGAAATTTACGATAAACTCATATCTAAATACGCTTTTCTTACTCGGCATGATACCTTGATATTTGTTAGCAGCTATTATAATAATATGAAACGTATAATTTTGCATTTAGGAGATAATCTGTATATAAGTAATCGAATTATTTCAAAATATATGCCGTGTACCATAAGAGTACTAGTTAAAATATCATTGAATTGCCAGGAAACCAAATCGGTAGCATGCAGTTTCTTTCACTTTTATCGATAGATATTACTAATAAGGACACATATGCAAAGTTTTACGCAAATCTGTACACATATAAAAAACGCTCCAGCCACCTTAAATGACGGTAAAGAGTCACGATGCGCGTGGACGCAGAGCTGGAAATGATATTCCTCTCTCCTCATTGACTCTCCGCTCGCATTCGAAAGCACCGCGTTATCAGCAAATATGCTGAGAGTGTCGTCAAAGCTAAGGCCAACAATAAAGTTCGGTTTCATCAGCGGAGTGTAAATTTTGGTTGCGCGAAGCTTGCATCACAAAAAATTAATGCCTTAAAAATTGCAGTGCCTTTCTATTTCGATATAGACTTTCGGTTGGTCAAAATGCAGTAGCATCATAAAGGATTAAATTCTCTAATTAACTGAAAATTTTTATGATACAATTGATTTTTATTTCGTGAATTGTCATCACCATTGCCTTTCCTGACTTTTTTTGACATTTTAAAAAGTAGTTGATGCCTACGACAGCTGTGCCTCATTGGTGGCAACGAAGTTACTTATACCAAAGAAAAGGAGCATTATGATTTTCAAACACTCAAGATTTCTGAATGATATTCTTATCTCAGGACAAATGTGGTGGAACTTGTTCATCGTGAATGAAAGAATTCTTATAGTTCTCCGCTTTTTTTTGGGTCAGTTTTTAAATATGAAACTGGTTTAAATGAATTTTCATAATTTTAAAGTACGGTTTGAGTCGAACCGCTTCTTGACAATGATGCAATGATTTGAATATGGTCTCATTAAAACACTGCAAGAATATTTTCATTCAATCAAGATTTCAGTCTTTAGACTGCAAATTTCTCATTCACGGATTGAGGAAGAAGGTTTGGCCATCAAAATTAATCGAAATTCTTGGCCAGTCTCGACTTTTTTTATGTTTCTTTACTTATATATCCGCTAACCTTATGACATTGTATTATGTGTACATATTTGGATTTATTCCTTCTTTCCGTGAAGGAGATTTCAAATCGGCAGCCAATACATTGAAACGAATCTCTTCTGAGTGTTTTATAATCTTCTATTTATTTAAACATTGTCTCACCAGTGGCATCAGGGCATCAGGGAAGTGTCATCGGTCCCTTATTGTTCCTTTTGTATATTAATGACATCACTACCGTTGTTACTAGAAAAATTCGCCTCTTCGCAGATGACGCAGTGTTGTACAGGGATTTAGGCAATGAGTCTGACAAGATTGCGTTACAAAAAGACCTAGATGCTCTAAATGAATGGAGCAATACTTGGTAGATAGAATTGAATTTAAAAAAGTGCGTTGTTATGAATTTTTGGAAAAAGAATAACTCAGTCAACGAAACGTACAAAATTAATAAAACAGACTTATCAAATGTAGAGTCAGTTAAATACTTAGGTGTGACCCTTAATCAGGACCTGTCTTGGGGGAAACACGTCCGGGAAATCTGTGGACAGGCTAGTCGCAAACTGGGGTTTATCAAAAGAATATTAGGAAAATGCGACTAGAATGTCCTCATTCTCGTCGCATTTTGTGCGAGAGCGATGTTATTTTTCACTCGTGAGACTTCACTTGGAGTTTGCCGCTAGCGTATGTGACCCTTACGAAGTAGGATTTATCTCTGAAATAGATCGAATACAGAGTAGAGCAGCAAGATTTGTGAAAAGTTGTTACGATAAACTTAGTGTTACCGAATTGTTGAAGAAATTAGGGTGGGAATCTCTAACCGATCGAAGGGAGAAATGCAGGTTAAATCTTTTGCGCAAGTTCGGAGCAGACAGTTTTTTGCCGGACGTTCAACATATACTGCTAGAGCCAACGTACTGCGGTAGAAGCAATCACAGGAATAAAATAAAGGAAATTGACTGCCGAACCGATAGATTCAAAATGTCATTTTTCCCACGCACAATACGGGATCATAATAGTTGCGATAGATCAATCATATGAAACTCCCACCCTCAATAGGTAGAGTAGAATTTTCACTTATGCTTAATAACACAGCATCATTACTAACACTTCACATCGGTCGATATGTCCGGCATTATTTTGTTTTGTTCTCTGCATGAAGTAGCATCTCGTAGCACTCTTAAATTAACAGTATTAGTAATATTAACAACTAGATGTGTCTATAGCATTGTTCTGCATGTTTGCATGTTCATTTACGTATCACTCTCCCAGTTTCTGGTTTGACTGCGCACTGTTCTACTAACTGCTTTTTGGCCTGCGTGGTTCGTGCGAGCGTGCACGGTTCTGATTTTTTCTGGGACGAGTGCTGCATGCCTGGTGTGGAATCACCCCGTGCCGCACATCTTAGTGGTGGCTTTCACGGTACTTCGTAAATGTAGATCAGTTATTTATATCATTACGTGCGTGATACTTATTTATTACAACTATTTAAGTGATAATAAATATCTTCAAAATTATGCTGTATTATTAATAATACATCCCTAAATTATTTAAGTCCACGCCCGCAGCCAATGCATAATGTTAAAATTAATGGCCTCACACCTGTCTCAAAGCGAAACACCGGAATCGCTTGCCATTCCATAAACATGAAATCCGGGGATGGGATCATTGAAGCGTTTGCAGTATTGAACCCTCATCGGGAATACTTAGGTTTTCGAAGCTTCTAGTGCAATAAACATGAGGAAGCAGATTGAAAACTGAACAAAGAATTGAATGCCACCGATGGATTAGCACGAGACGAAAGGGAGGAGGAAGAAGGAAACATCGCCTATACAATTTCCCCCAAGACTCGCCCTCCCCCGAGCGATAGTTTACAAAGTGTCTCTCTCTTCCTTCCATCTCCTCATTTATTCATTCGGTTTTTCGTTCGTTCATTCATCCACTCGCCCATCACTCACCGTTCATTCCCCGCTTCGTTCGCCCTTGCCACTAAGTAAACAAGGGGTCCTATATTGTGTAACTTGGCTTACGTTCGATCTTTAGTGACCCGTTCACTTTCGATCCAGCTCACCTTCTTCGAACGTTTACCAAAAGGGCGATTGTATGAGGGCAATCGTCAGTAGCCAATCAAACGCTACGGTGTTGTCAAATGGACAGCGTATTTCGCACGTATTTCTCTTGTACGCATGCGCAATGAACTTTGATTTGAATTCTTGAACTCATTTTGAATAATATGAATTTAAGAATGATTACAAAGGCTATGAAATTGAAGTTAACCTCCTCAAAAATATTATACATTTCCCACAATACGTTCTCATATGACGAATTAATTACTATATACTTATCACTCTATTATTTTATTGGATAAATAACTGAAACGCCTACATTAATTTCCCTTTGATTACATTATTGTTACAGTTATGTAATATAAGCTAAAATCATCGCTTCCAAAGAAACTATCAACTCAATACATGATAAGTAATCATGAATAAGACAAACTTAGTACTTTTCTACAAAAGTTTTAACGCACGACGCGTTTCGCCGCTTTACGGCATCATCAGGTCAGGTACTGGTAATTCTACAAAGTAAAGCCTGCCACTGTCAAGTTTATTCAATACATACGTTAATGCAACCATTCATTACTTCTATATCTAAATTCTATCATAAATTGATCTAAATTAAAGTTGTAATAGTTTAATTCACAACATCTCCTTACTTGTGCAGTCATCGTGTGTATTTATAGACATATGTAGGTGTTTTAGTTTCTTAGGAGGATGAAATCTCCAGGCATCCATCACTTCATAAAGACAAAAGTAATGTGTTCACTCTAAGGCGTATTAATATCTACGCCCAGAAATGAGTATTAAGTTTTCTATGGCATGTGCAAATACGTTGCTGTTTAACTTACAGCACATAAATTCATAAGGGTAGTCATTGCTGTTAATTATTCTCTAATTAATACCCTTAAATGTCACGTTAATTACTTAGTGGTCACTAATTAGCTCTCACTGGATGTAAAAAACAATATTCTTGCAATAATTAAATCGTAATACTTGTGTTAATTTCTTCCATATGCCTATACAGCTTTTCAAGGACTTTCATTTTGTTTCCTGTATCATCATACCGTGAAAGGAATTTAAAAATATCTCCGCTCTTTCTCCAGACCGCAACACTCAGATAAAGGAATAATAATTTCCAAGGATGAATAAAAATGGTTATTAACATTACCTGCCCTAAACCTAGACCGATTTATTACGTCAAAACAATCACTTTCCGTATACAATTATTCAATAATATCTGACTTCGAAAAATTTGCCGAAATAAGCATAGTAAAACACTTTAATGCATTGCGTAAGTACACAAATCAATCATTATCCTTTCATGTAGGATGTGAAAAATCACACTTACTATTCAAGAGAAATATATGTACAGTCAAAAACTTAATTTCAATTCACATACATTCCAAATCTTTATTTAGACAATAGTTGAAAAAACGAAATAATTGCCGCAATTAATTTTCTCTGACATTTTTAAAGATACCAAAAACACACATTCAGTCATCACAGTTAATAAAAACATTGTTAATCACTTGTCACACTACACGCTAAATCTTCCTTTTAATATTCTCACCGAAAGTGACATCGTTATTTCTTGCTAAATTGAAACTGAAAAATGCCAGCTGTAATTAGAAATTGAAATTAAATGCAACAGCCGGATAATATGCTTTAAATTGCTATAGATGCTGATGTCGTATAGATTTCTATCTATCGATTTATTATTCTCTAGAATCGAGATCTATATTTTTTCTATACCTCTTTGGGGATAATTTCTATCTTTCTAAACAAGACGAGTATGAAATTATCTTCAAAAATAAACTTGCACGGCATTCTAGGCCAATACTTATGATTACGATATTTATGAATAGATTAATTTTCTCTATATGATCAATTTTAATCAATCAATTGATTCAACAATAACAAACGTGCTAAGTTTTCACAAATTAAAACGAAATGTTCGAAGATAACTCTGAGACGGTGTTGAAAATAGGACACACACATACAACACATCGTATTATGAGATCAGGAATGTACATGCCCAAAGCAGTGAAAGGAAAACATTTCACTGGGAGAATATCCGATACACAGACGTAAAATAACAAGGCTCATTGGTATTATCCCTATTTATTGCTATAACACGGAAAACATGGACACTCTCATCATTGCTATAATTATTCTAATTTAAATACTTGATCACACCATACACAGTTTTTTGCCATTTGATACTTATATTATATTCATAATCCCTAATTGTTCAAACAAAGATCTCCACTGCGATAATTTTATAGCTCTGCATAAAAGGCAAACCAAAACAAATCGGTTCAAATCACTTCAAACGGTTGAAAATGGTCGTAACGTCAAGTACTTCGTAGTCGACACATTTCCTTAGGCCGTGAGCCGAAAAACTTGCGGACGTAAAGTTACACAATCGCGCCTTCAACTGTTTTCGAAGAATTGCCCACAACACGGACGGATACCGTCTCTTTACGATCGAACGCAAAGTTACACAATCGGCCCCAAGGACGCTTCAGATTGGCGGATCTCCTGGAGTTCGCGTGGATTGGGGCAATAGGCGTTTATTGAGCTGTTTTGCTAGTAGGTAATGGCGACGGCAGCTGACGTGCATTCCAATCCCACACTATTGTAGCGCGTGGGTACTTAAGGAGGCAGCAACGGGGAACGCCGACTCAAGACGCCCGACCACCACCAAGATGGCCGCCTCCTCCCGCATCGCCCTGCTGCTGTTGGTGCTGTTGGCCCTTTGGAGGGCGGGGCCCTCGAGGGCCCAAGGCCTCCCCGATAAGCAGCCCAGGCAGCCACACGACCTGATATTGTGCGACATGAAGGTGAGGTTGGTCCTGCGAAAACACCTTGAAAGGGCGGGCATGGGTTGACTCCGTGCCCACGCCACGCGGAAGATCTCGACTATAATGTGCTGGCACCGATTGGAGGGACCCAGCGCACATGAACTCCAAAAATGACTCATTTTGAGCACCAAGCTGGTTTGCAACTATCATACTTCTCTCACGAGTGCATTCCCTAACTCAAAGTTTTGACAATATATTACACCATTAGATGCTTTATTATTCAGTGGCCTACTCATTTTTATAGCTCCCCCGATGGAGAAAATGTAGTAAAATATAAACGATATTGAGCGCTGAGCCATTTTTTTCCTATTAGAATAAGAAGGGTTAGTTCCACACATATAAAACTCTCAAAGATTATTCTTCTACCTTATTACCTTAAGTGCAGAAGCTTTCAAATTTGAGAGTTTCCTCCTTCACACAGTTTTCTTAAGTTGAAAACCAGTTTATTGTAGGAAAAAATGTTGACTTCAATTTTAATTTCAACCATAAAGAAATGCAAATGAAAAAGAGAAAAATTAAAGGAAATTTTTTCCATTATGTTTAAAATCGTATGGTAAAGTAGTATGGTCTCTCCTGTGTCATGGTTAGTTCTTGAGATACTTAGGATAGAATAGACAGAATTTATGAAAAAGACACATGCGGAATCTTGGAAAAATGGCTGCCGCGAGAAAACTAGGAGCGGGATGAAATTTTTTGAATCGTTGGATTAATTGTGCGTGTGTGAACGTAGATATGTGGATGCGTGCAAAAATGGATCTTTTTCAAAAGTGACCATCCAACCGTTATTGGACCATTGGACATGGAATGACCCTTCATTGCGTCGTGTACATCGGCTCTGCTCTGGATCTGTTTTGAAGCGCGCTGTCCAATGGTGCCCAAGGTCTGATATGAATTGGAAAGGAAGAGCGCCGTTGCGATGTTACGAAGTGAGTAGGAGTGTATGTACAATAAGAATATGAAACTGAAACTCCAAATGAGACGAGGTCACCTTCGGCTGAACTGTGTGAGAGACAAGAGAGTCCGATGCACCAGTGGTTCGTTCCAAAACCTGTTCTCACTATTCCGCTGCTCAGAGTAAAAATTTGCCTCTACTATATCTTCTTTTTTAAATGCGGTATTATCAGAAAATACCACAGCAAGATGAATTTCTTTACTATATCTCTTTTAACTACCGTCAATTACCTTTTCGTCTTCTCTAATAACCGCACTTTAAAATGATTTATTTCAATATAATAGATCTTTCTCAGTCTTAAGTAAGAAGACATGCTATATCAACAGTTACAGAGAGTTTTGAATGAAAAAATAACACAAAACTTCTTTTCGTTTGCAAGAAGAATAGTCATTTTCCAAGTTTAACACTAGCTATTTTACGAATGCTGATGTCATAACACCCACCGCGCTTTCAACACTTAGATAAACGTCATTTTATGAACAAAACATGCTCTAAAGTAAGTCCTCAAGTCTCTTGCACTCGTGCGATGCACCGGAGGTGCTTCCAGCAGTCTGAATCGGTTCACAATCTGTCCGTTTATACATAGTTAGGTGGTGATGTTAGCAGGAGAGGCAATGAGAGTTTGAGGAAATTAATAGATGGAATAGGGAGGGAAAGGACAATAATGTTTAAGGCCCTTAACCCTTAGACTACCATTTTTTCTCCTTTATAAGTACCCATAAGTACCAATGGGACATATATGTCCCATTTGTACTTATGGGTGGGACACATATGTCTCATTGGTACTTATGGGACGGCACATATGTCGCATCTACCTGGGACATATATGTCCCGTTGGTAGTCAAAGGGGTTTGCATGTTAAAGAAGGATTTTGTACCAAAAGAGCTCAGATCAGAAGTTCCAAAGTATTCCAGTTTCTCACAATTGTCAAGTAAATGTGAAGTAAAATGATAAACATGACTTTTGTGGCCAGTCTCGATTAAATGTTTGGCGAAGAAAGATTTGCGGTCTTTGTTTGTCGTTCTCCGCTCGTGCTACTCAAATATCAAACTGGGAAAAAATGGTTTCGATTCGCGTGTCAACCGCTGCTCCCCAACAACCCAAATCCCCTTAAAATATGTGAACGCCAGACTGTTTGTGGCCTTGAGACCGTGAAACCGAGAGGTCTGTATGGTAAAGCAATCATTTTGAAATACTTAATATTTACCTTTGCAACAAGTTGATACTCCATTTGTATTATTCTCTATTTCAAGTTGACGGAAAGTGACCTGAATGTTTCCCCAACGAGGTAGCACAGGAGTACGTTCCAGAAGTTTTTTGTCCATTACATTTTTAGTTCATTACAGTGAATTTACGAAACACTAAGTACCAAGTACATTTCACAAGTTAAAGGTTAATTACATCAAAGCATTTGCTACAAACCTTTGGCTATATACTACAACCATTCCTTTGATATCATTATATTGCTCGCTTCAACACAGTTCAGGGATGACAGCAACGACGCAGAGATCTTTAGAACAAATAAATTCCGCGTCCATCCTGGCAGGTTCTTCAGGTCATTCATTCCTGCATTCCATGGTTACAATGTAACCATACCTAGAACTAGAACAGAAACTCTTAAACACAGTTACGTATTCCTAGAACCTAAAATATTTTGTGCATTACCGGAATTTATTGCTAATATAAAAATTAATGTAAATTTTAAAGAAGAGTGAAAAAATGGTTATTTTCTATGCATGATATATTAATTTTATTTTAAAATTGTGAGAAATGGTAGAGCTCACAGCAGTGGTAATTATCTTTGTTCGGTAGGTAACTAAACCAGCGTTAATACAAAGTGATTATTATTTCTTATGTTGCGACACATTCAAAATATTTTTTTGTTAAGTAAGAACGAGTCGGTAACCCCAAAACGGAGTTTCTCCATAGGAGTACCTATATTCCCTTTGTTAAGGATAAATTTTAATGCATAATATAAATGATGTTGTGGAATAAAACTTATTTTTATAATTATTCCACATTATTCCACATGTTCATGCAAATCACTGCGCCGCACGGTGGGGCAAAGTCCCTCAAAGGTGCCAAAAAGTAATTAAAAATAAAGTGTCTATATAGCTTATATTTGATAAACTTAAGATAGACTGATGTTCAAGCTGCAAGAATATGCATTTGACAGGTAGGCAAGTTTGCACCACCTCGCAAAAAGCAGTGTCAAAGTGAAACGTGAACTTTACATAAGTGTCAACGGAGGCACCACGGAAGCAGGAGGCCAAATTTCAATTGATATATATTTGCCACTTAGCAATCGTGCCTTGATCAATTATGTAATATGGAATAGAATCATGAATATAAGTGTTATATTAATGTTTAACGTAAAATTAATTTTTATAATCAACTTTTGCAACTTTTTAGCGTGTCAAACACTAATTCCTGTAATTTTTTTAATAAAATATTTTATTAATCCATGAGAAAGTGGTATAATCTCGAACAATCGTGCAAAGATTTTTTAACACGACGCAGTTGAATATATAAGATAACTAATGAATAAGCCTCTTTGAATTCCTCGTTTTCAGGCAAAGAAAAAAGCAAAGCAATAAAGCAATTCTCTGAAAAGCAATTCTCCGCGCGTTTCGTCCTCACATTGAACATGGCAGATGAGTGCACACGTGCGAGTGGATAAGGTTCGATGAGGTTCGATGCTGTTATCCACTGGTGAGACTCCGAGTGCGAGAGCAATGGCTACTTAGTCCTTGGACGGACGCGAGCCTGAAAGCAATGGACGCCAGAGGCCCTTTGACCTCGCCGGCGAGACGACGTATGAACAACACCAAGAGTGAACGATGGCCTGGTGAACGATACGTCATCATCATTGATTGATCTTATAATTTCATATTGATCTTATAATATTATAATTTATTGGTTTACCTTACAATTTCATCTTGATCTTATAATCTTATAGTTGATTGATTGATATTATAATTTCATCCTCCATTAATATTTTTTTCCTCAATATTTTATCGCCATGCCATCGATATCTCTTTCCTCAAGATCCTTGGACTCCGATAATTGTTTAATATTGTGACGTAAACGCGATATTCTCTCCACGCGGATCGCATCTCGCGGTTATCTTTTAAACATCTGTTCATAGATTGATCTCCATGACTTCATAAAACTTGAAAAACTTGGAATATCTTCAAATGCAGATGCTGGCATGTAAATCACATCTTCAATACTTATCTTCTTCAAGGCCTCACTGTTACTACTTCACTTTCAGTCCCCACAAGAATTTCGAATCGGAATTTTCTTCTGTATTACTTTTGTCTTTTTCGGCTAACAATTACTCCTTCATCTATGGGGCTGCACTCAAGGGTAGTAGAAAGTGTGGTGGAAAAAATATCCCAGCGTTCCCTATTCTACCGTATCCCAAAAACTTTCAACTCCCTATCCTCGCAGTTACCCTCCGTTGACCTATTCTCCACGCCCTCCGGTTTCAAATCAGTCCTCATAAAACATATTGCCGAGTTGAACCCTTCTAACCTATCTCCTTTTCCATAAATCCCAATCCTAAGCTTTCTTTCCTACGTATTTTTATGTTATGTTTTACATTTTGAGGGTATATTTTGTTAAAATTTCTATTTATTTGTTTGCTTGTCAACCAATGTACTAAGTCATTGTGCCGTTTTTGGGGACTTTTCAAATAAATAAAAAATAAATAAACATAATCTAGATTTCGGTGGAAAAAATGAAATCGTATCTGCAGGTGCATTGTCCAGGAGCAGTTTTGAGAGGAAATTTTAGAAGTATTAAGTTAGTATTAACTTTTCGAACAAAATCGGTTGCAAACCTTTCTTCAAACATAAATGAATCCACCCAGAGGTAGCTTGTGACACTCAGCAGCGTTCTTACTCAGAGCCACTGTGGCGCTCTCTTTGTTCACTCTAAATGCGGAAGGTGATATTTCTTGCGGTGCCGCTAGGGTATTCCTTGAAAGATGCCAAAAATATATTCCCGCTTTGTCCAAATTGTATATGTGATCTACATTAAGATTTTGTTGGCTTATAAAATCCACGAATGTTTTTGAGAACTCGCAGCATTTTGGCCTGCTGGAAGTTTCTCTCCGCAAACATCCAGATAACGAATACATTGGGACTATTTTCCTCTACGTCAGCCACCCGTCACCGACAAGAAGTAATTCTCCACTGTTGAATTTCTTGTGAAGGTTTATTGACTTTTTCTATGATATAAGTCCACTAAGAGGAGTTCCACGTCGACGTTCTTGCTTGAGCGACCTCCACACGGAATCGTCCACCACGTTATTCCTCAGTTTCCTAACAGTAGCCTCTTTGACAGAATATTTGCTAATTCCACCGAACAGTGAAATTTTGAATTTAGTTTTGTTTTTTTCGCCAATAATTACATTTCCGACTCCTAGATCTTTACTAGCTTGTCTTACAGTTGAACTTGCGATTTGATGCCACCAGTTTAGCTTCGATTGTCAATTTTTTATGCTTTAGGCTTGTTTGAGACCCTTTTTCAATCAGTTAAACTTCCAAAACTGCCAGGAAAAATAAAAGAACCCTGCACTCAAAAAATAATTGAATAGGAATACCCAACAATGAGATGTGTATCCAATTTTAATGGATGCTGGGGCGCCATCCAATTTCTGGGCTATGACAGCCATTTTAAATGGATATGTTGGAGTGGGATGCCACATCCAACTCTTAGGGATGTGACATCCTATTCTTAGTGATATGGCATCCAACTCTTAGGGATAACATCCAACTCTTAAAGATGTGACATCCATCTCTTAAGGATGTGCCACCCAACTCTTAGGGACGCGGCATCCAAATCTTAGTATATGACATCCAACTTTCAGGGCTCCACTGTCCACGTTGTTGGATACCGCAAACAACTCACTGGGATCCTCTGTCCACTTAATCAGATACCACAGAAAGCTCACAAGGGTCCTCTGCCCACTTGGTTGAATATCATATCCAAATATAATTGAGATGGCAAGCATCTATATTGCTATTATAGCCTAAGAATTCTTTATAATTTTCCTTGATCTATCCAAAATCAGGTACTCTCATGAAATGATGAGGAAAAAAATCAATTTACATACCCTTAGAAGATCATACCATTTTAAAAGCTTTTGCGTGTTAGAAAGGGGTTGCCCTCTAGCCTGGATTGAAAAGTTTTGACTAATGACCTAATGTAGTCATTAACCGAGGGGGGTTTGTGAACCGTACGGACATCGGCTATAGGAATGAGTCGGTTTATGCGAAGGATTTGTCTATGGGGTTTAGAAGTTTTTATAGTCTAAATTATAGTCTTTTCAGCTGAATCATTTTTGTTTGGAAATTTCCACTTCGATTTGCGACTTTTGTCAGGCCGGATCGCGTTTTCCAACCCCTGTGCCGTGTAACCCAGTAAGGCGATTCCAAACCCGTCGCTCCACGCGTCGCTCTACTGGAGACACATACACACGACCCTATTATTATCGCGAGAATTTTTGAGAGGCGGGACTCTGCAAACACTCCGGGGTCATTTCGTGCGGCTCACCGCTGGTGATTTATAAACGGAAAGTCGTCTGGAGGCAGAGTTGTTTGCAGCGATAATAAAAAGTGCTCAATTCGTTATATCCTGCGAGAGTATACAACTTAACTCGTCACGAATGCGCAGCGGGTCATAGATGTGAGGGAGTTCGAATCCCCTTCCCACCGGACATAATTGCATATAGCTTTCGCAAAAGTTCCTGGTGTTGGGCAGTGGACGATTTTGGGACATGGGCCACTGAACTTCCCGAGTCCAGAGAAACGGGAGAGGAATTATTTTCAGTGTGGAGCCTATCCGTTTTCCGCCAACACAAGCGCTCCAGAATAGGGATGATTCACGGCTACTTGCCGTCCCGTTTTGACTCCTCCCACAATGAGACCTCAAGATTGGGTCCCTATTACAGTCATGGCGATGGGTGATTTTAACCACTGCCCCAATACCCTTGCGTTCTAGCTCATTTCGCGAATTAGTTTGGTTCCCCTCGCCTCTCCCCTCTCTTCCCCTAAATCCTCTCCCATCACCCCTCCCGCAATAATAGTCCGCAATGTAGCAGAAAAATTGAGCGTTCGCTTTATTTTCAAAATTGTTTGGGGTGTAAAAAAAACTTTGGCTCTTAAATTCACTTTTTGCAGTGTACGTGGTGATAGGTTTCCTGGTATTTTTCGTCCCTTCACTGGCTATCTCGAAATATTTCCTCCGTTAGAGGCTGGGCTTCATAGTTGCATTCTTCCTAATTTGACGATGTTATAAAGTCTTTTCCCCCGGGTATTGTGGGAAGACTGCACACTTGGGGTGGGTGAAACAGCATAAGGGAATGACTTTCAAATACCAGGCTCTACGTACAGTGTACACTGTGTTAAAAATATCAAAAATATGAACAATAAGTTGTCGCAACAGAAATTAGCTCAGAAAAGGGTAATTTTGATAAAAAATACATGGGAAAGTCATACTGTGAATGCAACGATGTGATGAATCTATGGAAAGTACAGAATACGAAGAGAAATTCCATGAACGCTCTGCGTTTTCAGAGAGAAAACCTAATGTTACCAATTCCTGTACCATATATTGCAACGCTTACTATCATGTAGCAATAAAATTGCCAAAAAATCAAATGCATATAAAGTAGGTGCTCTCTACGGTCTGTGGAAGCGCAATGGTGGTCGACGTGTCGGAGGTTACGAGCGTGCTCACCGCCCTCGAGTGCCGCTCCCGTCCGGCGTTGGGTCCATCGCGTGCGCTCAACTCACGCGTGCCTTCCTCCTTCTGTTTTCAAGCCAGGGGACCAGCTGCTGATGAGGACGCAGGTGAAGCAGAAGGGCCAGTTCCTGTCTTTCGTGGACATGGACTTCATGTACCCGCCGGTGGCTGGTGGATACGAGTTTAGCGAGATAATACACTGCATCCGAGTGAAAGACATGGTAAGTTCATGGCTGTGGCCTCCATTTGTATAAAATATTTCATGGAATTTGAGAAACAGATATTTATTAAAAAGAATATGCCACAGAATGAATACAATTTGGTAACTAAAATAACAAGTATATTTCTGATCTAGATTTCTCGGGTTTCCATCCGAGTTATGTTAGTGTGTTGCACCAACGTTTCTACGGCGTAGTCTGCCATCGTCCACAAGTATATTTCGCTAAGTAACTTATTTTTGATATTTTAATGAAGATTTTAAGATAATTAGGCAATTATTATTATTTAAATAATCTACCGGTAAAGGTTGGATAAAATGTGAGTAAAATTCCTCTTGATTTTTACAAATGCAACCCTATTACGAGACCATAACAGCTGACAATGAGACTTTAACTAGGGTTGTCAATAGGTTGTGTAGCTAGTTAGTTGATTTATTCTCTAATACTTATATCCTTATCTACTACCAAGTACTAAAAACACGCCGTGCATGCTATCAGTATAATTCTTGTATCTCTGTCCACTTATGTAGTTGAAAAATACTAAAGGCCCTTCTAACATTGATTGCATACCACGAGTGCAGTGCATACCTCCTGACAAGCATTAGCGATTTGATGGATCAATAGTCTTAGTTACATTAACTTTAACAGAATATTTTGTAGATGTAGATGTATTAATTTCTTCATTTCAGCATACGCCCAACCCTTCTTCATCCCGTCCATAAAATCTTTCTTTCTTCCCCTTCTCCGCTCGACCAACATTCTCTATCACAGAAATTAGTAACCCTCCCCCCCACTACCCCTCCAAACCACACGCACTTTTCCTCCCCCTAATCTCATCATTAAGTTTCGATTCCTTTTTTACAATTTTACATTTTTTGTTGCATCGTACTTGCGAGAGAGCGGAGCGGTCAAAAAGTATCGCTTAAAAACTCATTTATTTATTAGCCATATACGTTATTCCCTTTCAACGGAAGTTACAATCACAATTTGGTAATCGACCATTTGACAGTGGCGCAGGATCAGATTTAGGGATACACGGGCAATGTACACGAGAATCCTTGTTTGAGACGCGTTACCCTCCTTTGTTAGTTAATTGTTTGAGATGAAAGAATCCTAGATGGATTTTTCAGCGTTATCTTAATATTGTGTTTTCACTTCGCAAAAATGCCAAAATCTATTACTCAGCAAACGAATGACATGTCTTTTCTCTAACGGATCTCATCGGGTACAAGGAGGGACATAATAAAAATATAAAACGGAGATCGTTCGTATGGGAAAGTACTTTATGTGAAATGTTAATTGATCAGAATTTAGGGAATCAAAGGGTTTTGGAACGCTGGATGCATGACTGTCGTAGTTCCTCGTTTTTCAGATGGATGTCGGAGGGAATAGGAGACACAAATCACTCTGGAAGTGATCTAGTTTGTGTATTCATTGGCTTAAACCCTAAATTATTAATTAGACCTACAAAAACGTAAATAAAATCACTTCAATATATGCTAGCCTTGAATAATAAAAGATTCCTCCCCTACTTTCTCCATTCGAGGTTACTTTCTTCCAAATAATCGTCATTCCAATGAAAATTTCTTCTCAATCTCCATCTATCACATTTCCACGTAGCCAATCTAGAGGCCTTCCTGAACAAGATAATCCTTAAACGACCTATTCCTCTAAACCAATTTTCAGGAAAAACCACTAAAACTTTGCCTCTTCCAATACCTGCGTCCCAGGCGTGCAGTCCGTCAAACGAACCTCTAAGAGCCCTCTTCTTTCAGTTAATGTGACTACCGCCAGCTCCTTTCCTAAATTTTTAACTTCCTTTTTTTCCAATTTCAGACGCTCCACAAACCTTTCTAAAATGTGAATTTTCTTAACCTATTTGAGTCGTCGTTTTTAAGATAATCTCACGGCGTGCGTCTCCTCCGTCCTGCTTCAGGTCAGCGACAACAACGGGGGATACGCGACGATCAAGAGCGGAGGGCTCAACCAGAACGCCGTCACCATCAACCTGCGCTCGCAGCTCGGCAAGGGCATCGAATTCATCGTGGAGGTCTACGGGCAGGACCCAACGGCCGCGGCCCCCCCTGCCACCGCCGAATCCACCGCGACCACCGGCACGCCCTGACGATGTATTTGCCAGTCAAACAGACCTGTCCACGATGACCATAATTTAGTCTGACGCTGATTGAATTACTCCTTTGTATTGTTGCTATTAAAAACTGTTATGAATGAATTTTTTTCCCTACTCCCTGATGTTGTTTGCTATTAAAGATCGCAATGGAAGCAAGTGAAGATTTAATTCAAGGCGAATTTCACACTGGCTAACACACCTGACCGGCAATTGGGAGATCTGGGTTCGAATCCCGGTCAAGTCAAATGATTTTTTCATGGCAAATTTCACGGTCTTCGTTGTATAACTTCGCACCCGTGCGCGTGAATGCGTACGACATTATTTGTGCAATCGCAAAGATTGGAAATTTGTCAAGTGAAGATTCCCTACCTTTTTATTACGAACGAAATAGCACGCCCAAGCACTCTTCCATTAACCACCAGTAGAACATAGATGCCCACTGCTTTCATCGTTCATACAGACCTCGCTTTACCACAAACACGGGAGGAAGGCCAACCTCATTCCATCTTAAGTTCCACTGGGTCTTCCACCTGCGCAAGGCATGTTAACCTTCCCCTCCACCTTGGACGTTTCATCGGTGTACAAACGTTCAAATGATCATCTTGAAAGACTTCAATATTGTAATTTGTAATTTAAATTTGTAATGAACGATTTGAGTGCCACTTGAGTGGTGTGTGGTCTGCCCACTAATCGAATTCCGAGTTTGATATTCCGAGGCTTCGCGTCCGTCATGGAAGCAAAGCGCTTTTCTGCCGCGAATTGATATTTTAAAACACTCGTTAGGAAAGTTAGGGTAAGTTTTCTCTCCAGTAAATCATTCTTCATCAAAAATGTTGAAGTTCTGAAATTGTTGTTCAAATATTCTATTCTATTAAGTTCTATCGCAGGATTTTTTTTTCTGATTCCGACTGATTTCAGGCAACCTTTCAACATAAAGTAGCAGTTTAGGCAGGATAGGGCATATTTTGCTTTTTTCCGTAAGGCATGTTCAAGTCTTAAAAGATAAATTCTCCGTCCTAAGGCGTTTAGAAATTCGAATCAAAGTGGAAATCGAATCACCCTCTCTCCCTCCCTCTCTTCGCTGCATAAGTGACTGCGCAGTTGCTTTCCATTGGTTTCACACCCTGCGCATGTCACAAGACAGATCGGGAGCAGAGTTGTCGCCCACCCAAGTACGCTTGAGAACAAAAGAACGTCAATATTCGCAATTTCAATTTTTGACACTGTGACGATTGCCTGCAATGGCAACAGAATAGGAAGGTCCAGGTTCGTGGGTGGCCTATTTCACCGAAACATGGGAGTCAAAATCTCCTAAATTCCCCGGTATCAAGAATGCCTGCATCTACCTTCTAGGCGTAGGTGGTGAAAAGTTTATGAGATAATGGCGTTTTAAGATAATTACAGACGGATGGCGATTGAAAATATGGTAGCATTCGGATCGATGGTCTCCAGTGCAATCCCGATGCACGAAAAAAAAAATTACATCGATATTTCTGCATTATTCCTCAGTGCAATTCTGAAGCATTACTATTTTCAATCTCTTCAATTTTTCAAAGTTTTTTTCACTCGGCCAGGAAATCTCAGCTTCATTGCATTGCATATTCAGCATAGGATGAGGGAAATATCAGCTTCATTGCATTGCATATTCAGCATAGGATGAGGCAACACGTAATCTGCTCTCAGGCCACGACTAGAGCGGACGAGAATGAGAGCGACTTACTCATCGCTCGGCAGAACACGAGCAGCGCGAGGAGGGGACGGAGGGGCACTCGCCCCGAGCCTCCAAGCGATGCCGTACACAGAAAGTGCGCGTGATGAAGAGTGCACTGGGCAGCAAGACATACGAGGCGCGTCTGTCGAAAAATGAGCAACATGCCGCCCGCCTCGTCCGTCGCGAAACAATATACAGGATATACAAATTCATAGCCATTAGGTAAGGCATTAGATAATCACATTAATTAATGAGGGCTGAATAACCGCCCGCCGTAAAAGAACGGTGTGCGGACAGAAAAAGAGAAAGGAACACAAAAAACTCAATATGTTAGAGGGCAAAGTTTGTTGATAGGACGAATTAATAAATCTATCGATATTCAACTTCACCACTCTTATTAGTCCATCTGTCCTAGGACACACTTCCATGACTCTGCCCGTCAAATACTTTGTTGGGTGTAGAAGGGTATCTTTAATAACAACTGGAGATCCTATCACCAAGTTCTCTCTTTTTACACGCCATTTAGGTAGCTGCATCATATCATGCAGGATCTCTTGAGCACATCTTTTCCAAAAGTGTTATATCATAAGGGTGATTAACATATACCTATTTTAAAAAATATTGGACATTGTACTTAGAAAAGGATTCTGGAATTGCAGTTAGAGGCTCTCATATCAAGAAATGGACAGGGGTTAAATGAACAAGAACATTGGCATCATTGCTAAGGAGAGAGTGGGGACGAGGATTAAGGCAGGCTTCGATTTGGCACAAAGGTATAGACATCTATTCAAAAGTCAACGCTTGGTCCCCGATGACTCTGCGTAGGTGGTGTTTTGTGGACTTGATGCCAGCTTCCCAGAGACCACCAGAGTGAGGCGAGCAGGGATGATTGGAGACCCAGTCCGTGACACAGGAGCTGAGAAGAGATGCAGTCCTTTTGAAAAATGAGAATGGCGGCTCTGAACATGGATCTCAGCTCTCGATCAGCAGCTCGAAAGTTGGTAGCATTGCCACTAAAAAGTTTACAGCAATGTCCTCTGCGGGAGATTAATCTGCGAAAAGCAAATAAAATCATCAGAAGACAAGCCAGAAACACATTAAAAGTGCATGGCCTTAGTACACATGCAGATATATAGGCATATGTATCCTTTATAGGATTTATGCCCTCGAACTTAGGTCGTCTTTAGAAGATTAGGACCGGCACAATGCACTCCTCTGGAAATTAATAGTTTTTGAAGGTTCAGTCTCTCTATAGGTAGGTCTCCAATCAGCTGATTGGTTACCTTTCCTTGGAATTGGTTACAGACAGCACCGTACGTTATCTCTTTCTTTACCAGGATCCGATTGCGGAACATCCAATACCGTTGCGCAAGATAGGATCTCGTCAGCTGTTGTCCTCCATGAAGCGTTGCCAGATGAGCATGTCTAATTAGCAGGACTGCAAGACAACACTGTTTTTCGATGGTTATTGGACGTTTCTCATCAAAGAACAGCCCAATATTCTGCAACCTGCCACCAACCCGGAGGATTCCTTTCTCATCCAAAATGGGTTTCAAAGGCAGCAAAGGTGATGGTCGCAGAAGAGGACGACATCTCTGCAGGTTGACTACCTCTCGACCAAAATAACGACAATGCAACTATTTGATCAGGGCCAACAAGGCATTAGCACACTCCTCGGCAGTGATATGGCCGAGACTGCGGTTATTCCTGTGCCTGAAATTATGCAGAAATCTTAGTCACAATGAAATCGTACGTATCACTTGCAATAAACAAGATAACTTAAGGAAAATATCACCAAAGTTTGCCAATAGTGAGATCTGGCAGGTAGTTAAAATCTGTTCCTTATTCTCGTAATCATCAGAATTTACGGACTCTCTGCTCCAAGCCGTTTCCTCTTTTATGTGCCAAGCCATCACTTCGAGCTCCATGCCACCACTTCGAGTACAGAAGAAGGTCATCAGGGCTGATCCCTCTCGTGGTAGCGTCAGCAGGGTTGTGACAAGTAGGTGCATAGTTCCAACCACTTTCTGTCCGGGGTCCCAAATGCTTGCGGCGTATTCGAGGTGTGGCCTAACTAGAGCGAAGTATCACCTCTCTTTCACTTTTACATCCGAGGACCTTCCTACTATAGGCTTGATAAATCCTAGTCTCTTTAAGGCTATGCCGCATATGTTTAAAATGTGTATTCTTCTCGATAGGTTTGAAGTTAAGGTAATTCCCAGATATTGAACTTCATCTGACGACTTTATGTTTACTCCACCCAGTATGTAGACATGGCGTTGGTGTGTTGACTTCCGCAAGACGTGTACTGCAGTGCATTCACAAATTGTAAGATTTATTTCAAGGCCCCAATCATGGCACCACGAGAAAACGTTGTTTAGGCCAGATAATAGAACTTCTAAGTCCGCATCTTCGCTGATTTCGCGACATATGACCAAATCGTCTGCAAATAATCTAGGGTTACTGCTAACTTGAGAGCTTAGGTCATTTATATACCTGAATTAACAAAGAGTTTAATGTCTGTCAATAAAATATCTCGGAATAAAGGTGCTGTACACTTTGATGATGAACGAGTGTACATTATAAATAACAAAGTTGTGTTACCAAATGTTGCTCTTGAGGGAGAGAAAAGTGAAAATGGTTTGTATGTTGTGAAATTTGATACACGAAGTGAAGTTGCTCTATTTTCTGAACAGAGAGCAAATGCCCTTGAAAACTGACAGAAAAATTGGTCATCTTAACGTAAAGCACTTGAAAATTCCTAAGATATGTGATGGTGTTCATTTTTATACAAGTAAGACTGCCATTGAATGATCAGTATGTGCCAAAGCTAAACAAGTAAGACTGCCTTTTAAAAGTGTGAGGCAGAGAGCGGGAAGGCCGCTCCAGATCATGCATAATGACTTATGTGGTCCAATTAATCCCCCTGAATATGATGGTAAAAATTATTTTATAACTTTGTGAGATCATCACACATATTTTTGAATGGGGTATTTGTTGAACAATAAACGTGAAAATGAAGTGTTTATGCATATACAACTATATATTTATGAGGCTGAAGCTCTTTTTAACCTGTTTTAACCAGCTGTTGGTGTGACAATGGGGAAGAGTATGAAAATAGTCAGTGAATTGAATGCTACGAACAGAGAGGTAAACTTTCAGAATAAAAAAATACTATTTTGTTTTATAGTAAGGGAAAGCTTCCGGCCTGAAGTCGTCCGTTCGACTGCAGTAAAAATTTCAAAGTTACCTCCGACTCCATACTTCCCTCTCGAGCAATCGGGAAACATTGGGCCCAAGAACCACGAATATTTCCATTGAGAAACAAAACCATACTATGACATTTTCGGAGATAAAGGCAATACTAAGGTTGTTTGAGAATACGGTAAGACTCGTTGCTTGAAATCGTCCGTTTGACTTCAGTAAATTTGTGAAAGTACCTCCGATTCCCCACTTCCCAGTTGAGTACACACGGGAAACATCGGACCAAAGAACCACGAATATTTCCCTTTAAAACAATTACTCGCAATAAAATGTTTGGAGTTAATAGGTAATTTTAATTTGTATGAGAAAACGTTTAGACTTCTGCCCTGAAGTCTTCCATTCGACTCCAGAAAAAATCTAAAGTTACCTCTGATTCTACACTTGCCGTTCTTGGGAAGAGCACGAGAAACATTGGACCAAAGAACCACGAATATTTGCCTTTCTAAACAAGGTGATGCAATTAAATTTTCGGAGTTAATAGGTACAAAAAACTACGCACAGAGGAAATAAGCACAAAGTACTACGAAGGTTTCTCATGCTTTATTATGAAAAGAAGAATGCCGTATTGCTTCTGGTAGGATACCTTTGCAGAAAATTAACCTACCCTTTTTCTAATGCATGTATCTCAGCTGGATATGCAACTGGATCTTTACAGTGAAGCGTAGATTGATTTCTATGGCAACCAGCCTCTAGTTAGGATGCACATTAAGTATATGATGTGGTAGATAAATGAAAATGTAGTACACGTAAATATATACAAATCACCACAGTTTCAAAATAAACCAATATATATGCAGAATGAATAAAAACAGAGTATGTAGATGTTGGATCGTAGTTTTCCGTGGCGTTCTGGATTAGTGGATCTTTCGATGGCACCTGAAGATGACGTAAAGTCGAAACCATGGTCGTACTGTATTAAATTTATGTGGAAAAACAAAGCACTACGTTTTTCATTCTCATAATTAAATTAAGCAAGAAAAATTAAGATACCAAATACTGAAACGAAATGTCAAATGAACTTATGTGGACACAGCAGCTAGGCTTCTATGCCCAGGATACTGGATGCACAAAAGCACTGCGCCAGAGCCTTGCCACAACAGGTTGATTTCTTTCTCTGCAATTTACAGTGGAGAAAATAAAAGTATATGCTGATGTATAAATACATAATCATGATTACATTAAACAAGAAAAGTAAAGGAAGTAAATAGTGAAACGAAGAGGAAAATATACTTATGAAGCACAAGTGAATTCTTCACGGGTTTCCAACCGGGTTTAGGGGTGCAGGTACCGATGTTTCCGTGACTAACTCAGCCATCGCACAGTGGGCCAAAATAAAACAAAGCTGGCCAAAAGTCTAATAATGAAGTTCGCGCAAACCAACCAAAAACTGTTGATTAATATTATTAAGCATATGCTCTTTAAGATAGGGTACCATGAAAAGGATAAATCATGGAATACGCCACGATAATTTTTACAGCTGGTCAAAGTAGAGCATCTCAGGGTGATTTTGGCGACCGAAATTTTTCCGTGGAAAATAGCTATATATATAGCTTTATTAAAGAGTCGTTATTTAGAATGTTGGTTTTAAAGTATTTTGATCCATACAATTAATCCTTATTGCATGAACGGAGATAAAGTTTGTTTGACAAAGAAGACAATTAAAAAAGTGTGTCCTACTCGATGGTCAGCAAGAGATGATGCGTATCAAAGTTTACGAGAGTCTTGGGAAGAAGTGTAAATTGCTCTGACAAGAATTTAAAATGACACAACAGAAAAGCAACGACTAGATGTGAATCCCGAGGAATACTTCGAAAATTAGAACGTTTTGAGACTGCGTTTATGTTGTGTTTGTGGAGCACCGTACTTCAAAGAATCCATAAAGTTAGCAAAGCCATGCAAAGTGGAACTGTGGATGTTTTGTTGGTCAGAGATTTGTATGGCTCTCTTGAAGAATATTTTAAGGAACAGAGAAACAACTTTGTTTACTTTGAGGAATTGGTCATGGATATAACCAAAACTACATTTTATGTAAAAGACAGCCAAATAGAAAAGTTTGACCTGACGAAGAGCGTAGTGGAGAAGTTTACTTTACTGTCAGGGATGACCTTAAAATAAACACTTTTTTACCAAATATAGACTCTTTTGTTTGTGAATTCAAGAAAATAAAAATGGCCTATGACGAGTTTCAAGACCGATTTATCTTTTTAACTCAGTTGTATGATTGCAATACAGATATGGAAGAGGAACTGAAGAAAAAGGCCACCAACCTTTACCACGTCTACACAAATGATTTGGATTCGGATTTCACTGAAGAGTGCATCCACTTTCAAAAGCGTGCATCCACTTTGAGATTTTTCAGATAATTTAATATTTTTCAGAACTCCAACTGATTTCAAGGTTTTCAAATATTTTGACAGCAATTTCAAGCAGTCGAGCACTCAATCACAGTGAGTTCAGAAAATACTGTCTAGCAACAACGAAATTATACGTGAAGTATTACCCTTGGTATTATATGCCACCAACGGTAAACAAGCTTCTAATTCATGGTGCATATATATCCGAGGAAACAATTCTGCCCATCGGGCAGCTTTCAGAAGATGCATTGGAATCAAGGAATAAGGATATTAGGAAATTCCAGCAACACAATACGCGGAAGATATCAAGAGAGGCGACTAATGAAGATTTATTTCGGAGGTTGTTGTTCACCTGTGATCCCTTGATATCTTCAATTTCATTTCAAAATAGTAAATCGAAGGAAGATTTAGATCCAGAAGTGAAAAAACTAATTGACTATGGGAATGACGAATGTGAAGATGAGAGTGATGACGAGTCAGCAGAGGATGAGTGAACACTTCTTATCAGTATTATCATTCAAAATATTTATTCAATTTTTGGATAATGATATTATTAACAAATAATTGTTTAATATTAACATTTAAATAATAAATTATCATGGTCTCTACCCCTGGTTTACATTTATTTTGAATTCTGATCCCAGTAGCGCGGATTTGAGGAGGATACAGTGCGAATGCTTCGCACGGGTCGACTAGTTTTAAACTAATTTTGCAATACAAAATTAGTTAAATATTTATTTTTTGTGAAAATGTATTCTAAGTAAGCTATAGCTAAAAATTATAAACGTTTTCACTTAATGCAAGTTCATTTTCATCGAGAAACATATTTTCAATTTTTCTCACTCCTTTGCAGAAGTCATAATTTGTTAAAATGTACTATTGCCGTGTTTAATTTCTGCTAGGACAATTTTTTTACGGATTTTATTGCTCCTAGCATTATTAATTATAGTACAGAATTTTGATAATTATCATAGGAAATTTTGAATTTAAACCTGACTACTGAACCATCGAAATTAAGCTTTATTAAATGCATATTTATTTTTATGCAATTAATAGCGCTGAATCCGTAGGATATATCGAAAAAATAATGATAAATCACGTTTATCAGCCCAAAATACCTTGGAAATGCATTTAATGTTACATATGGACTGGAAATTTTTAGAGTTATTAATTTTGGCCAACTTTTTTTCAGTTTGGCCCACTGTGCATAGTTTCCATCGTTGAGCCTTCATACTTATGAAGTCTTTTGTTATAAAAAATGATCGGTCCTTCTAAAATTGGTAACATACATTATAGTGCATGCTTGTGAGGCTTCACCTCCTGACAATGACTAGTGACTTGTGCAATAGTCGTGGATGCAGTAGTCGCTTAATAGTGCATGGTGTAATGCATGTTGGTGACTACTCACCCCCTGCCACATACCCTTGAGGTGGCTTACAGGGTATTTTGTAGATGTATATGATATCTTTGGTAGCAGCATTAACGTTGAGTGCACCAATAATTCTTTTGAGAAAGAGTATTTCCAGTGGCCATTGATTTCCACGGTATTTATATCCTTGAAAAAGAAGTACTACATAATCAGCTTGAATAAGTGAGCTCATGCATGCAAATCACGCAAATCATAATTCAAATTACAGGATTAGCACTAGGCGCAAGAACACACAGGGAGAGAATTGATTAATTAACATTTTACTTATGGAATAACTTGTATTATTAATCGTCCTCATACATTCTCCGAGCGCCCCCTTCTTTGGCGTCTCTTTTTTTCTTCTTTCGCTTTGAATTTGAGAATTGTCTGGGATACTTGCCTGGAAAGAAAACAGTGGGGATGGCTGAGTTTTTCAGTATCTTGCGGCAATCCTGACGATGATTCTCAAACTGTTTCTCCATGAAATGAACCTGAAACAGATAAATAATTGCAAAACTAAATTAAAACAGATATTTTTACGATGAATTGTAAATTTATATTTTTTATGGTGAAACATAATTTCTCACTGCGAAACATCTGAAACAGCTATCTTTATAAGGATTTGTTAAACATATCCGTACGTATAAGAAACGTGAGAGTTTTTTTTATAGTTTTGAAAATTTGTTATTTCATCCCGCAAGTTTCTCCATACTTCAGCTTATTATGGTTACTAATACAGGTGGCTGTTTATTAAACTGTGACAAGGACTTTAATCCGAAAAGAGGCTCATAAATTAAGAAATATGCAAAATCCCCATCCATGCTTTATCGTGCGCAGTCTTCCTAAGGCAAAAAAAATCCTGCATTGGCCAACAATGTCGGCGAATTACGTATATTTGTAAATTTTGCTATAAGTCAGTGAGTATAATGATCTCAGGTACTTAAAAGTTGCTCTGGAACCTTTAATCAAATTAGATAACCACCATCCTTCAAATTGTTAAAGTGTTAAATTAAGTGTGGAATTATCATATACTAGCTGAAGGTACCCGTTGAACTTCAACGGATGTGAAAAACATCTTATCAACAAAACTTATTTTATAAGAAAACCACAAAACCTGAAGAATACTATCAGCGTGATCATTTGAGGTGTTCATATCCTATCTTGTTTGTTGTGATCGTTGTAATTCGTTCGTTTTCCATTTCGTGCACGGAGAGTTGAGTGATTGTTTGTCCTCTTTAATGCACGGAAAAACCCAATAATGGGCCCCGAAGACTCATTACTACTTATTAAATAGCACCTAGGTTGATAGATGGTGACCTCGTCCCTCATGTTCTCTTGAGCCGTCTTCTGACTGAATAACAGCTTGATCACTTCCCTTGTGTACATAAATATATTTGCATTCAATGACTTAATTGAGTTCCGCCATTCAACGTTGATATGTGCGTGGAGTATCTTAATCAGGATAGGAGAGTAGAGTATAATCCAGCGGTTGACAACGTCAAAAGGAGCATTTTCAATAGCAGCGATGTTTATTTGTCCTATGAATCCTTCAATACCCGGACTATGACCTTGGAATAAAAGGTGGCTATATTCATTGTTTCCTAAATCATAATCATTGGTTACAAAATTAAAAATCTATGGTGATCAGTCTTAGTGCACTTGCCAATTTTCATGCACCGATGACGTCCATTGCGCAGAATATCCGTTCTTCTTATGGGTAAGAAGCATATAGTGGCGCAATTATAACTTTCGCCATCTTAAAACCGATTGAAGTTTAGAAATAAATGGCTCAATATTTGAACCAGATTTTTAGCTGGTTACCCGTCAGTAGGTATGGTTAGGATGAAATTTGTGCGGTTCTTAGCGTAATCCGAGAAACACCACGGGGAGATTATCATGAGATTGCTGGTAGGCATGTCTTTGAGCATCCAAGGCTAACATTTGTCGTTTTTCATGCAAGGACTCATGTTCTCGCAAAGAAGACATTCCTCATGTTTTAGAAGATTTTTTCAAAAGGTTACCTTTTATTCTATTACGCATGTTTATGGATATATTTTTAAGTCCAAGGTGAGGAAACACAGAGGCAAGTGAGAGACTCGAATAATAATAATAATAATAATAATAATAATAATAATAATAAGGGTACGAAATCCGGACCACCAGCCTCCACGTGGCGTACCTGGCAACGGCTCTTGCCGGCTAATGGTGGACGTCTGCGTGTGGGGCTAACCACCCTACACGCAGTAAAACTGGTTCCCAATAGGAATACAGAGAAAGCCACCCACAACCGGCCCCTCTCGGATGGGGGCCCTAGTACAGTTGGGTGTGGCAATACAAATACCACCGTAACGGGAGCCCGGATGCAGTGGACGGAAGCCCTAAGGGGCGACCTCCTCGCATGCCATGCTGCCAGCGAGCCCGAACGCAGGGGTTATATGGCAAGGATGCACTCTTTGTGGTGTGAGATGCATCCAGAACACGACCACCTATCGCAGCAGAATCTGCGCGATTATGCCAACCACCTGCGAAAAAAGGAAACTCTCCACCAACCGCCAGTTCAGAGGAACACACCACCGGCCAGACCACTCTCCCCGACACAGGCAGCCTCTGCACCACCTGAGGCTAGAACGGCACTCATGCCGCTGTCTATGTCAAATGGAGAAGAAGCTGGTCAGGCCGTCGCTGAACTACGAACGCGGTTGTTAAGCACAATATCTTATGATGATGGACAACCTAGGCCGAGAGACATCCACCGGAAGATCTCTCTGCGGGGTAACCACCTGCCCCAGTTGAATGGTCTTATCGACGAAATCCTAACGGAAACGTCGGACCTTTGGACGGTAAATTGCGTGGTCTATGCTGCTGCCAAAATTATGGCTCACTCCCAAAAGAACACCTCTTGGGAGGACAAAGCAGCAAAGAGGCTTGAACAGTTGGAGGCCAAGATCACGCAGGCGAGACAACAGGCGTCGAGAATTCAGTGTGTGATGGAATACATCTTATCTGGGCGAACTTTCACTCCTAAAGTTCGGCGCATAGCGCGCAGTCTCAGGTACAACCATCACACGCTGAATAAAAGCGTGCTGCTTACCATTAAGCAGCACGCGGTCGATAGAGTTCGGGCACTCACCACGGCCCGGAAAAAACTCCTGAAGAAGAGTAGGGGCGTGAGAGAAAATGCCACCTTTCTCCTTCAGCCGTCCCGTCTCTTTCGACCACCTCCGCCTGTTGTTGAATCTCCGCCACCCGTCCAAGAGGTTGAACGTTTCTGGAAGGAAATATACGAAACGTCGAAGCCATTCAACGGAGACACTCCGGCCATAGGCCTCTTTAAAGAGGTTTGTGACCGCCACCTACAAGATGTGGATGGACCTCTTTCAGTCACCGAAAGTGACGTGAAGAAGGCCTTCTCTGGCAAGAAGAATTTCTCGGCTCCAGGAATGGATGCCGTGAATAACTTCTGGTGGAAGAAATTTACTTCCACCCACCAACACCTCGCCAGAATCTTCACGTCCTTTCTAAATGGTGGAAAACCAATTCCACCTTGGCTGACTGAGGGACGCACGGTTTTAATACCTAAGAAGGGAGACTTGTCCAATCCAAAGAACTACCGCCCTATAACCTGCCTCAACACTGTATATAAGGCGTTCACCTCGATCTTGAGCGACCTTATCCTACACCAAGTCCAGCCGGTTTGGGAGGAGGTGTACGAGCAGAGGGGCTCAAAGCGAGGAATCGCGGGATGCAAGGACAACCTGCTCATTGATAGGTGCATATGCCAGGATGCCATCCGGCATAAGCGAAACCTATCAATGGCCTGGGTGGACTACAAGAAGGCTTTTGACACCACTTCGCATGAGCTATTGATCGCCATGCTGAAGTTGATGAAAGTCCACCCTGAGGTTGTGTCCTGCATCCAACGCCTGTTACCACTGTGGAAAACGCGCTTCGTTCTGACCTCAGGCAAGCGGTCAGTTTCCACAGAGTTGGTAACATACCACCGTGGCGTTTTTCAAGGCGACAGCTTGAGCCCCCTACTGTTCTGTATTTCCCTCCTACCCCTGTCCCTTAGGCTGCGACGAGGTAAAGGATACATGTGTGGTGTTCCAGGTGACAGGAAGCATAAGGTCACCCATTTGTTTTATATGGATGACCTGAAGCTGTACGCTTCTAATGCGAAAGACCTTCGCACTGCCCTGGACACCGTACTGGAATACAGTGAGGCTATAGGAATGGAGTTCGGATTGGACAAGTGTGCATCCATCCACTTGGCGAGAGGAAGATTTTCGGAGATCAAGGAAGACGTGCAACTTGTTGACGGGAGCGTCATTCGTCACCTCGAGGACGATGACAGCTATGAATATCTCGGCGTCCCCCAGCGCCGAATGCAGGAGGTTACAGCAGTGAAGGAAAGGCTCACCGCCAAATACAGACAGACTCTCAGGAACATCTGGAGTTCTGAGCTGTCAGGCAAGAACAAGGTTCTTGCCACGAACATGTTCGCGGTTCCTACACTGCTGTATACCTTCGGATGCATGAAGTGGAACGTCAACGAGTTGCAGAACCTCGATAGGGGAACGAGGAAGATGATGACCATCTATAGAAGTCTTCATCCGAAATCTTCCGTCGCCAGATTGTATCTCCCTCGCAATGTAGGTGGTAGAGGACTATTGAGTCTGGAATGTCTCCACAACAGAGTTGTCCTGGGTACAGCTTGCCGAGTTTTGAAAAGCAGGGACCCCCTGCTCAATCTCGTGAGTGATCACGAGAGTGCGGGAGCAGGGGCGTTTCTCTTCCAGGCGGCAAAGAGGGCAGCGGACGAAACCGGTCTCGACTTCGACCCGTCATCCGACGGAAGCGACAATGACACGACCATCTTGTCATTGAAGGCAGACGTCCTCAAGCTCGAAATAAAAAAAGCCGAGCAGAAGGCCTTGCTCAAGGAGCATACCGATAAGCCCATGCATGGAGGTTTTTATCGAAACATCGAAAAGCATGGGCTATCGAAGGAGCTAACGTTTGCCTTCCTACGCTCCGCCGGTCTGAAGTCCGAGACCGAGGGTTTTGTCCTCGCGTGCCAGGATGGTGTCATAAACACACTCGTGTACCGCCGCATTATATTCAAGGCGGAGGTTGCGGACACGAAATGTAGGGCGTGCCGAGCCCAGCCGGAGACTTTGAGTCACCTTCTCTCCGGCTGTAGTTATTACGCTAAATCAGCATATTTAGCTCGGCACAACGCGGCCCTACGAGTGTTATACTTTCATTTTCGACATCATTATGGCATCGACGAAACACCTGTGCTGCCCTATGCCCCTGGAGATATTGAGTCCGTCGTGGAGAACGATAAATGTACGATCTGGTGGAATTACTCCTTTTCCACCACCAGGCAGTTGGAGGCGACCAAGCCTGATATCGTTCTCCTCGACCACCTCACACGCTCCATGTTCGTGATCGAGTTTTCGGCTCCGGCTGAAACTAACATGGATGCGAAGGAGGTGGAAAAACGGACGAAATATCAAGACCTGCTTTTCGAACTTCGACAGATGTACCCCGGACACTCTGTGAAACTGGTGGTCCTCATCATAGGTGTGCTCGGTGGAGTTAAGGGCTCGCTGCTAAATAACATCAAGTGTATTCCGTCCTGCGTGGCACAGGCGGAATTACTAGTTGCACGCATGCAGAAGGCCGTCATCCTGGGGTCACTCCGTTTACTGCGGACGCATGACCCTACCGCAGCGTAGCCACACATCTGATGGGCGTCGGACGTGGCTGCGATTACTGCCTAACCCCTCTCGAGTCTTCGGCCATTATGACGGCAATGAAACCTGATGCTTGCCGGGGACTCGGAGGGTCATGTTACAACTGTAACAATTAAAATAATAACAACACCGTTACGGGAGCCCGGATGCAGTGGACGGAAACCCTAAGGGGCGACCTCCTCGCATGCCATGCTGCCAGCGAGCCCGAACGCAGGGGGTATATGGCAAGGATGCACTCTTTGTGGTGTGAGATGCATCCAGAGCACGACCACCTATCGCAGCAGAATCTGCGCGATTATGCCAACCACCTGCGAAAAAAGGAAACTCTCCACCAACCGCCAGTTCAGAGGAACACACCACCGGCCAGACCACTCTCCCCGACACAGGCAGCCTCTGCACCACCTGAGGCTAGAACGGCACTCATGCCGCAGTCTATGCCAAATGGAGATGAAGCTGGGCAGGCCGTCGCTGAACTACGAACGCGGTTGTTAAGCACAATATCTTATGATGATGGACAACCTAGGCCGAGAGATATCCACCAAAAAATCTCTCTGCGGGGTAATCACCTTTCCCGTTTGAATGGCCTCATCGACGAAATCCTGACAGAGACGTCGGACCTATGGACGGTCAATTGCGTGGTCTACGCTGCTGCCAAAATCATGGCTCACTCCCAAAAGAACTCTTGGGAGGAAAAAGCAGAAAAAAGGCTGGAACAGTTGGAGGCCAAGATCACGCAGGCGAGACAACAGGCGTCGAGAATTCAGTGTGTGATGGAATACATCGCATCTGGGCGAGCTTTCACTCCTAAAGTTCGGCGCATAGCGCGCAGTCTCAGGTACAACCATCACACGCTGAATAAAAGCGTGCTGCTTACCATTAAGCAGCACGCGGTCGATAGAGTACGGGCACTCACCACGGCCCGGAAAAAACTCCTGAAGAGGAGTAGGGGCGTGAGAGAAAATGCCACCTTTCTCCTTCAGCCGTCCCGTCTCTTTCGACCACCTCCGCCTGTTGTTGAATCTCCGCCACCCGTCCAAGAGGTTGAACGTTTCTGGAAGGAAATATACGAAACGTCGAAGCCATTCAACGGAGACACTCCGGCCATAGGCCTCTTTAAAGAGGTTTGTGACCGCCACCTACAAGATGTGGATGGACCTCTTTCAGTCACCGAAAGGGACGTGAAGAAGGCCTTCTCTGGCAAGAAGAATTTCTCGGCTCCAGGAATGGATGCCGTGAATAACTTCTGGTGGAAGAAATTTACTTCCACCCACCAACACCTCGCCAGAATCTTCACGTCCTTTCTAAATGGTGGAAAACCAATTCCACCTTGGCTGACTGAGGGACGCACGGTTTTAATACCTAAGAAGGGAGACTTGTCCAATCCAAAGAACTACCGCCCTATAACCTGCCTCAACACTGTATATAAGGCGTTCACCTCGATCTTGAGCGACCTTATCCTACACCAAGTGCAGCCGGTTTGGGAGGAGGTGTACGAGCAGAGGGGCTCAAAGCGGGGAATCGCGGGATGCAAGGACAACCTGCTCATTGATAGGTGCATATGCCAGGATGCCATCCGGCATAAGCGAAACCTATCAATGGCCTGGGTGGACTACAAGAAGGCTTTTGACACCACTTCGCATGAGCTATTGATCGCCATGCTGAAGTTGATGAAAGTCCACCCTGAGGTTGTGTCCTGCATCCAACGCCTGTTACCACTGTGGAAAACGCGCTACGTTCTGACCTCAGGCAAGCGGTCAGTTTCCACAGAGTTGGTAACATACCACCGTGGCGTTTTTCAAGGCGACAGCTTGAGCCCCCTACTGTTCTGTATTTCCCTCCTACCCCTGTCCCTTAGGCTGCGACGAGGTAAAGGATACATGTGTGGTGTTCCAGGTGACAGGAAGCATAAGGTCACCCATTTGTTTTATATGGATGACCTGAAGCTGTACGCTTCTAATGCGAAAGACCTTCGCACTGCCCTGGACACCGTACTGGAATACAGTGAGGCTATAGGAATGGAGTTCGGATTGGACAAGTGTGCATCCATCCACTTGGCGAGAGGAAGATTTTCGGTGATCAAGGAAGACGTGCAACTTGTTGACGGGAGCGTCATTCGTCACCTCGAGGACGATGACAGCTATGAATATCTCGGCGTCCCCCAGCGCCGAATGCAGGAGGTTACAGCAGTGAAGGAAAGGCTCACCGCCAAATACAGACAGACTCTCAGGAACATCTGGAGTTCTGAGCTGTCAGGCAAGAACAAGGTTCTTGCCACGAACATGTTCGCGGTTCCTACACTGCTGTATACCTTCGGATGCATGAAGTGGAACGTCAACGAGTTGCAGAACCTCGATAGGGGAACGAGGAAGATGATGACCATCTATAGAAGTCTTCATCCGAAATCTTCCGTCGCCAGATTGTATCTCCCTCGCAATGTAGGTGGTAGAGGACTATTGAGTCTGGAGTGTCTCCACAACAGAGTTGTCCTGGGTACAGCTTGCCGAGTTTTGAAAAGCAGGGACCCCCTGCTCAATCTCGTGAGTGATCACGAGAGTGCGGGAGCAGGGGCGTTTCTCTTCCAGGCGGCAAAGAGGGCAGCGGACGAAACCGGTCTCGACTTCGACCCGTCATCCGACGGAAGCGACAATGACACGACCATCTTGTCATTGAAGGCAGACGTCCTCAAGCTCGAAATAAAAAAAGCCGAGCAGAAGGCCTTGCTCAAGGTGCATACCGATAAGCCCATGCATGGAGGTTTCTATCGAAACATCGAAAAGCATGGGCTATCGAAGGAGCTAACGTTTGCCTTCCTACGCTCCGCCGGTCTGAAGTCCGAGACCGAGGGTTTTGTCCTCGCGTGCCAGGATGGTGTCTTAAACACACTCGTGTACCGCCGCATTATATTCAAGGCGGAGGTTGCGGACACGAGATGTAGGGCGTGCCGAGCCCAGCCGGAGACTTTGAGTCACCTTCTCTCCGGCTGTAGTTATTACGCTAAGTCAGCATATTTAGCTCGGCACAACGCGGCCCTACGGGTGTTATACTTTCATCTTCGACACCATTATGGCATCGACGAAACACCTGTGCTGCCCTATGCCCCTGGAGATATTGAGTCCGTCGTGGAGAACGATAAATGCACGATCTGGTGGAATTACTGCTTTTCCACCACCAGGCACTTGGAGGCGACCAAGCCTGATATCGTTCTCCTCGACCACCTCACACGCTCCATGTTCGTGATCGAGTTTTCGGCTCCGGCTGAAACTAACATGGATGCGAAGGAGGTGGAAAAACGGACGAAATATCAAGACCTACTTTTCGAACTTCGACAGATGTACCCCGGACACTCTGTGAAACTGGTGGTCCTCATCATAGGTGTGCTCGGTGGAGTTAAGGGCTCGCTGCTAAATAACATCAAGTGTATTCCGTCCTGCGTGGCACAGGCGGAATTACTAGTTGCACGCATGCAGAAGGCCGTCATCCTGGGGTCACTCCGTTTACTGCGGACGCATGACCTTACCGCAGCGTAGCCACACATCCGATGGGCGTCGGACGTGGCTGCGATTACTGCCCAACCCCTCTCGAGTCTTCGGCCATTATGACGGCAATGAAACCTGATGCTTGCCGGGGACTCGGAGGGTCATGTTACAACTGTAACAATTAACATAATAATAATAATAATAATAACCTGAGGCTAGAACGGCACTCATGCCGCAGTCTATGCCAAATGGAGATGAAGCTGGTCAGGCCGTCGCTGAACTACGAACGCGGTTGTTAAGCACAATATCTTATGATGATGGACAACCTAGGCCGAGAGATATCCACCAAAAAATCTCTCTGCGGGGTAATCACCTTTCCCGTTTGAATGGCCTCATCGACGAAATCCTGACAGAGACGTCGGACCTATGGACGGTCAATTGCGTGGTCTACACTGCTGCCAAAATCATGGCTCACTCCCAAAAGAACACCTCTTGGGAGGAAAAAGCAGAAAAAAGGCTGGAACAGTTGGCGGCCAAGATCACGCAGGCGAGACAACAGGCGTCGAGAATTCAGTGTGTGATGGAATACATGTTATCTGGGCGAGCTTTCACTCCTAAAGTTCGGCGCATAGCGCGAAGTCTCAGGTACAACCATCACACGCTGAATAAAAGCGTGCTGCTTACCATTAAGCAGCACGCGGTCGATAGAGTACGGGCACTCACCACGGCCCGGAAAAAACTCCTGAAGAGGAGTAGGGGCGTGAGAGAAAATGCCACCTTTCTCCTTCAGCCGTCCCGTCTCTTTCGACCACCTCCGCCTGTTGTTGAATCTCCGCCACCCGTCCAAGAGGTTGAACGTTTCTGGAAGGAAATATACGAAACGTCGAAGCCATTCAACGGAGACACTCCGGCCATAGGCCTCTTTAAAGAGGTTTGTGACCGCCACCTACAAGATGTGGATGGACCTCTTTCAGTCACCGAAAGTGACGTGAAGAAGGCCTTCTCTGGCAAGAAGAATTTCTCGGCTCCAGGAATGGATGCCGTGAATAACTTCTGGTGGAAGAAATTTACTTCCACCCACCAACACCTCGCCAGAATCTTCACGTCCTTTCTAAATGGTGGAAAACCAATTCCACCTTGGCTGACTGAGGGACGCACGGTTTTAATAACTAAGAAGGGAGACTTGTCCAATCCAAAGAACTACCGCCCTATAACCTGCCTTAACACTGTATATAAGGCGTTCACCTCGATCTTGAGCGACCTTATCCTACACCAAGTCCAGCCGGTTTGGGAGGAGGTGTACGAGCAGAGGGGCTCAAAGCGGGGAATCGCGGGATGCAAGGACAACCTGCTCATTGATAGGTGCATATGCCAGGATGCCATCCGGCATAAGCGAAACCTATCAATGGCCTGGGTGGACTACAAGAAGGCTTTTGACACCACTTCGCATGAGCTATTGATCGCCATGCTGAAGTTGATGAAAGTCCACCCTGAGGTTGTGTCCTGCATCCAACGCCTGTTACCACTGTGGAAAACGCGCTTCGTTCTGACCTCAGGCAAGCGGTCAGTTTCCACAGAGTTGGTAACATACCACCGTGGCGTTTTTCAAGGCGACAGCTTGAGCCCCCTACTGTTCTGTATTTCCCTCCTACCCCTGTCCCTTAGGCTGCGACGAGGTAAAGGATACATGTGTGGTGTTCCAGGTGACAGGAAGCATAAGGTCACCCATTTGTTTTATATGGATGACCTGAAGCTGTACGCTTCTAATGCGAAAGACCTTCGCACTGCCCTGGACACCGTACTGGAATACAGTGAGGCTATAGGAATGGAGTTCGGATTGGACAAGTGTGCATCCATCCACTTGGCGAGAGGAAGATTTTCGGAGATCAAGGAAGACGTGCAACTTTTTGACGGGAGCGTCATTCGTCACCTCGAGGACGATGACAGCTATGAATATCTCGGCGTCCCCCAGCGCCGAATGCAGGAGGTTACAGCAGTGAAGGAAAGGCTCACCGCCAAATACAGACAGACTCTCAGGAACATCTGGAGTTCTGAGCTGTCAGGCAAGAACAAGGTTCTTGCCACGAACATGTTCGCGGTTCCTACACTGCTGTATACCTTCGGATGCATGAAGTGGAACGTCAACGAGTTGCAGAACCTCGATAGGGGAACGAGGAAGATGATGACCATCTATAGAAGTCTTCATCCGAAATCTTCCGTCGCCAGATTGTATCTCCCTCGCAATGTAGGTGGTAGAGGACTATTGAGTCTGGAATGTCTCCACAACAGAGTTGTCCTGGGTACAGCTTGCCGAGTTTTGAAAAGCAGGGACCCCCTGCTCAATCTCGTGAGTGATCACGAGAGTGCGGGAGCAGGGGCGTTTCTCTTCCAGGCGGCAAAGAGGGCAGCGGACGAAACCGGTCTCGACTTCGACCCGTCATCCGACGGAAGCGACAATGACACGACCATCTTGTCATTGAAGGCAGACGTCCTCAAGCTCGAAATAAAAAAAGCCGAGCAGAAGGCCTTGCTCAAGGTGCATACCGATAAGCCCATGCATGGAGGTTTCTATCGAAACATCGAAAAGCATGGGCTATCGAAGGAGCTAACGTTTGCCTTCCTACGCTCCGCCGGTCTGAAGTCCGAGACCGAGGGTTTTGTCCTCGCGTGCCAGGATGGTGTCTTAAACACACTCGTGTACCGCCGCATTATATTCAAGGCGGAGGTTGCGGACACGAGATGTAGGGCGTGCCGAGCCCAGCCGGAGACTTTGAGTCACCTTCTCTCCGGCTGTAGTTATTATGCTAAGTCAGCATATTTAGCTCGGCACAACGCGGCCCTACGGGTGTTATACTTTCATCTTCGACACCATTATGGCATCGACGAAACACCTGTGCTGCCCTATGCCCCTGGAGATATTGAGTCCGTCGTGGAGAACGATAAATGCACGATCTGGTGGAATTACTCCTTTTCCACCACCAGGCACTTGGAGGCGACCAAGCCTGATATCGTTCTCCTCGACCACCTCACACGCTCCATGTTCGTGATCGAGTTTTCGGCTCCGGCTGAAACTAACATGGATGCGAAGGAGGTGGAAAAACGGACGAAATATCAAGACCTGCTTTTCGAACTTCGACAGATGTACCCCGGACACTCTGTGAAACTGGTGGTCCTCATCATAGGTGTGCTCGGTGGAGTTAAGGGCTCGCTGCTAAATAACATCAAGTGTATTCCGTCCTGCGTGGCACAGGCGGAATTACTAGTTGCACGCATGCAGAAGGCCGTCATCCTGGGGTCACTCCGTTTACTGCGGACGCATGACCCTACCGCAGCGTAGCCACACATCCGATGGGCGTCGGACGTGGCTGCGATTACTGCCCAACCCCTCTCGAGTCTTCGGCCATTATGACGGCAATGAAACCTGATGCTTGCCGGGGACTCGGAGGGTCATGTTACAACTGTAACAATTAATAATAATAATAATAATAACTCGAGGATAATAATAATAATAATAGGCAACTCGAGGATTGAGTGAATGTAAGTAAACTGCATTTTAACACGTTTAAGTATATATAACTAACTCGTAATGTTTATAATGTGGGAATTGGTCTAAAAACCAGTTTGAAAAGAGAAGCAGACGGTTCCACTACGTGTAATACATCTGAGTATTAAACTATAATAAATGACGCCGTTTTTGTTGTAGAAACAGAGGCATCATTAACATTATTTTTCGCTGCAGGTAAATGGGTACATCTCTGAAAATGGGGTGCTTTTATGAAACTGTAGAATATCTCCTTAACTATTAGTTTAAAAATTAAAATCAAAATTGTATAAAGTTAAATGAAATGTAAGTAACTTGGCCCCAAACAGTTAAAGAAACAAATAAATTTGAGTATACTGGAAATAATGTCTCAAAGGATTCGAAAGTCCACTCCGAAGCCTGAAACTAGCACGGTTTCACTTATAAATGGTGTTATATATTGGAGAAAAAATAAAATAAAATGTCTTCAAGTAGGTTAAATTAATTCACAAAACCTTCCTGATTAATGCTCCTGGTTGTTATTTTGACACATTTTCTTAACTTAAGAATTATTTTGAACCAAGGTTTGCAACCAGGTTCAAGCATCTACTCCGAAGCCAAAGAGAAATAGTGAAATATCTCAAAAGTTGGTATAACTGCTAAATTCCTACTGGTAGGCCTGAAGAAAGTCAGCCATCTTTCTTGTAACTGGATGAGTGACATGCAGATTCAGCTACCATCAGTGAAAGAATAACCCACAACAACTCTGAATTGAGGTTGTTATGTTTATTGGTTGTATACTGTGTTGCATGTGTTGTATTTTTTATATGAGGTGATATTCAGGGAAAATGAGTCAATTGCATAAGATATACCCCATAACCTCAAAATCATTGTCTTGGCCTGGCTGAAGGTCTGATTTGTGAACTCCGAAGCGTCCACTCCGAAGTCAAAATTGACTTCGGAGTAAATGCTAAGAGCTACGGAGTGGACTCCAAGCACTGATTTTTCTGTTATGTGTTGAAAAATTATGAACAATTTACAAATATAATTTACTGGGCTACTATTTGCCCATTTTTAACTAATTTTACATAAAATTATTTTTTTTTAATTTTAATTTTTTTTTAAAATTAAAGTGACACATGCATTTTAGTGGGCAGATTTTGTGTGCAATTACTTTTAAAGTATAAATATATCTGATTGTCAACATTGAAGCAACTGACATAGCTCAAACTCTTAAAAATTAAAATATGCCCCCTCCGAGGTCACCTCCGGTCCACTCCGATGACAGCAAAAACTAAATTTCCTAAAATACTGGAAAATAATCACTCTTGATCTCTGCTGCAGTCTGGTACATATAGCAACTAATTTAAGGAAACTGATAAATATATTCTTATTTGAATTTGAATTTTTAAATAAAAAAAATAACTTCAGAAGTACCCCGTTTTAAGAGAATCACCCAAATATTCTTCCATGACTTCCATGACATGAATGACATTCGATTTAATTAAAAATGTTGAAGCCAGTCTGACATATCAAAATATGAATTCCTTCTGTAAAAATGTGAGAAGTCTCCAGAAAAAAAATACGTTACCAACAGTAATGCAATTGGAAGGTGAAGTAGCAGATTATTATCGAGCTATATCCTGCTTGTTTGCCAACTATTTTATCAGAGGTTTATAATTGCGATATTCCAGTCAAACTATCCAAATTCACTTTCGATAAAACTGTCTCAATCAGTTCAGTTTCTATATTTGTTGAAGAAATGACAAAAAATACTTGCATATCTGGTTGTATCAAAAGGTATGGGACCAGGTAAAATTCCACTTATTATGTTGAAAAAATGCCACCAATCATTTGATTACCTTTTTCATATTATTTAATTGCATTTCTTGAAGATGGTGTTTTTCCTAATTTAATCAAAACAAACTATGAAGTATCGGACCATTAAGATGGTGACAGATGTAAAATTAGAAATTATAGACACATTACTATTCAATCTGCACTTGCTAAAGCTCTGAATTACTTGGTAGTTCAAATAGTTAGTCCATCAACTGAAACAATTATTCCTAAAGAACAGGATGGTTTATGGCCACGACTATCCCTTTTAACTAAACTTCTGAATTTCCAAAATCGCGTTACCTCTGCTCATGAAAATCACAAAAAGGTTGACTCAATATCGATTTTTCAAAAGCATTAGATAAGGTAAACCATAAAATTCTCATAAACTTGCAGGACACGAAGGCATAGGTATTTTAACTGATATGCTAAATTGGATTAATAGCTATAGTTAATTGGCTGATGGAAACATGATTGTTAAGGTAAAAAATGCTGAATCACCACATTTAGTTGCCACATCGGGGTCCCACAAGGATTCCACCTGGGACCTTTACTGTTTATTTTATTTTTGACTGATATAAGCCAAGGAATAAATCAAATAAACCACCTTCTTTATGCAGATGACCTTATGGCAGTGGTCTACAAACCGCGGCTCGCGAGCCATATCGGGTTTTGTAAAAGGTTATTGACGTCGTTAGAAAATAGATTTGATTGAAAATTGTATAAAGATCGTACAAATTATAACCGACGATCTGAAAGAGATTCCCATCACAGCTATTGCAGAAGACTTGTAAGACTAACGAGGTTATCATAACGGCCTTTGACGTACCATGCCGATCTTCGCTGCACGCATTCTAACTCAGTTTTTAGGCCTACCTCATGAGGATCCCAAAAACTGACAGCGCATGGTGAATGTGATAATTTCTCTCAATTAATCGTCACACTTGCCAAGTACTCTTTTTGTAAATCTAAAATCACGATTAATTTGACTAGTTACTTCGAGAATGTGTTTATTATCCCACGAGATACGCCACCGAGAGGAGTCAAATGCCCCACGCGGCGACAGCAGCGCATCGAACGGTTGCCTGGTGTCGAATGTCGAATGGGAGAGAGGGAGGGACACAATGCGCACCTCTCCCCTCTCTCGTTTTCTTCTGTTTTTGTTGACATGGCGACCACCCGCCACGAGACTCTTAAAAGCTCACCCCCTGCCGCTCACCGCACGAACGCAGACGCGGCCAAGGCCAAGAGAGGAGGGGGGTACACGTACGTGCTATTGACGTGGTGGCGCCTGTCTTTCTTTCTCCTTTAGAGGATTCTTGCGCGGGGGGGGATCGGTGGGGGGTTGGTTCACACACACTCCCTTCGTCCTTTTTGCTCTCACTCTTTTTCCAGTGTGTGTCGCACACGCGCGTGTCTGTCTGTGCGTGCGTGGTCTCCATTCGCGAGGATTTGAGTGCGTGTGCGCACTCGGAGAAGGCGGGGCCGTCCCCACACACACTAATACACACATATAATAATATATAAACTTCGATCGGAAAGGTTGGCGTCTTCCTTCCTTCGTTGGCGGTGGACGAGCGAGCACAGGAGGCAAGACGACTCGTGGTGCAGAGGACGGCGCGGCGGCTGCAGGAGCAGCATAAATATACCGGCAGAGGGCAGAGCATCGGCGACGGCGGCGAATCAGACGCCGGACGGCGAGACAACAGGTGGGCACTCCGTTGGACTCGGCTTTTCGTGTTTTCCTCATTTTCACGATTCGATCGGAGAGACGAAAGAGCGATGACAGTAATTGCAAGTATGTTGAGAGTTGGCTATGAATTGGTTGAGAAGGACTCGCCGTTCCGCGTAAATCTTGCGACCGTGGCGGATAAAGCTTTAGATAGAAAAGTACGGGCTACGTTTGTCCTCGACCGTGTCCGAAAACCGAGGCAATTAAGGGGTCTGAAGTTTAAAGTAATCTCTGGAATAAGTCTTTGTTGTCGGCAAATTCGTAATTCCTCCTCGTGAGGCGTTCACGAAATTTTCAGGCGTCCATGTTTCTGGCCTCCATCGCTTCTTCTGATGGCTGCCCTGACGGAAGAACTGCTTCATTCGCAACTCCGGCTCCGTGTAGCAGAACCTGATGAATTATGTATGGGTGGCCAATTAAACTATGAATATAGTTGTACGATAAGCTTGGCTGTCGTCCGACAGTAGTCTAACATTGGTATTATATCTGTGGCGTAGTGCATACTTGTGAGGCTTCGCCTCGTGTCAGGCATTAGCGATGTATGCTAGTCAATCACTAGTCATAGATACACTAACTTTAGGGTATAGTGTAATGCATGTTGATGACTACTCACCCTCTGCCATACACCCTTGAGGTGACTTGCAGAGTATTTCGTAGATGTAGATGTAGTCTTTGAATGTTGCTTCATGAAGTATTGGACTTGAGTCATTTTATTATGGCGGAGAATCGCTTAATGAGATCTTCGGTCGTGTCTAAAAGTAAATTAGTGACATAGTGCGCACAAATCAGGTTTTCGATACCAGGTTTGCCATCAAAAAACTATTTAGTAACTTTTAAGTTCTGTATTCCGGTGCTTTCCATATTAGATGCAGAGGCCAGCCTTAATGAATCAAAAGCCCATTTTTTCCGTACTTGTCATCTGAACAGCCAGCTTAAAATATTCAAAACGACGCTTGGAAGTATTTAGATCATTTCCGGTTCGTGATCACAGCCTAAGCAGATCCACATTCAATCACATAGTTTCTCAAATGGCCTTTGAACAGTAATCTTCCTGCTTTCCTGCATTGTTTCACTCAAGCCTTATCGGATATTTAGGATATTTTAAGCCATTTGCATCAGGGAACAAAATATTTCAGTTTAAAACCTCTTTCACTTTCGTGCCAATTTTATATCCTTTAATTTTCAATCCTAACTTTAGATATGGCCGTCAAATAAGGCTTTGGAGGAATTCTAAAAAGGGGAAAAATAATTCTAAAGTAGGCTCTACCGTGGAGACGCAGAGGTACTGGACCACGAATTCAGGGAAACCTATTTCAATATTCTGTCGTGTCCTGTTTAGTCTATAGAACCTTTCGTCGTAAATGAAATATTTAATTACTTTAAGACATAATTAAATATCGTACGAAAAGGTAACTATTTAAATATAAAAAAAAGTATTTTGCAGCTTCTTCACGTACTTGCACACTTTTGGCAAGAAAATCCATTGACTATTTTTCATCAGATAAAGACAAATTTCCAGCCTCCAGTTATTTTTGATGCAATGTAAGGCGCGTCATTTTCCGAAAACCCATATTTGTACATATTTTTCAAATTTTATTTCTACAAAATGAAGTTCATGTGCAGCTCGCGCTCGGCCTGGAACCCCCTCTTCCATGTCTCCGCTGGTGTCTTGCCTGCTTCTATCACTTTCCCGTTCTTTATCCGTCTTAATGCCTCTCCCACTTCTTTTCTGCTGACTCCAAGGAATACACTCTCATTCATTTCACCATCATTATGCTTTTCTCTCGAATTTTCTTATTTCAACAAATTCTCATAATACTCTTCCCACCTTTTCAGTATCTTTTCTCGGTGCTGTAATGCCAGTCCGGCCTTGTCTTTTATCTGCTTTATGCAGGTTCCATTTTTCTGGAATTTTCGTCCAACCTTTTGTCTAATAACTTTCTCAATTCTTCGCTACCACTTTGTGCCACGAATAAGTAGTTCCCTGCATCTTCACCTGCGTTTTCATCGCTATAATCAATCGCTGCAATAACACGGCCTCCGTGACGACACGAAGATGTATTACTATGTCGAATCTTACTATTCGCCGTCGTAGTAGTCCCGTTCTTCTAACTCTTTCTTAAGATCGGCCACTTTTAAGTCCTCTAATTTTACTATTTTCGACACCGTCGTTCTTTGACGCAAATATTTGTTTTGACTTTTGAAGTTCTTAAACTAAAAATAGTATATTCAATCCCACTTCTGACACCAATTTGTTACGAATCGGGCTCCAAAAATAAAAACCACAAATTGACGACATCAAATTCTCAATCATCCTGTTTGTTTTTCCAACGCAATAAATTTCCCAGGTGACTCATTGCAATTCGAAAAAGGTGCACTTTGTTGACTTATGGTAGCAATGTTGAGAGAATGGAAGAGAGTGGAATAACGAAAATGGTACGCAATAGTGGATTAAACGCTGTGAGAGGAAAGGGTAGACCAATAAAATTTTGGGTGGGTGTGGAGGAAGAGAGAAGAGGAATATTAGAAGAGTCTGAAGAACGGGAGAGCGTGTATATGAAGCAATGCATGAATGGAATAGAAGCGAGAGGGGGAATATGCAAGGATAGGGCGTTGTGGAGTAAATTATTAGAATAAAACAAGTCTCCAAGGCCTAACAGCAACAACCAAGTTCTTTGAATTTGCCTTTATCGAAAGGTAATCACGTAATGGATATCTATGTAGTTTCATTCTTAACAAGTCCTTAATATTTGTTTTACTCCCATTTGGATACGATACCCCCAATTATAATATTGTTTCCAATTTTCTGGAAATTACGGGAAGATTCATGGACAAAATAACCCCACGATATACTTATCAAAGTGCAATATTTACTTTCTTTGCTTCAGCTTTATTTAAAGTTAACTCAATGGCAGTTAATGTGTTCGGGGCATAGGTGTCGTCCGTACACAGGTCACAGGATTTGGGAGTTAAAAAAAATATTTTATCAGCGTGTCATTCGCATGCAGTGAAAGAAATTGGTAAAATTTATGATGGCCCAGTCATGCGTGGCTTCCCAAATGGAGATAAAACTAAATCCAAGAATTTTCTAGTGTTGTTTTCAGTGCACTGAGGTTGGTTGGTACTGGCAAATTTAGAGCTTAATGTACCAATGAAAAGGATAGTTTATATTACATTAAAATAAAGAACTTGAAAATGTTTTCGAATTCTACACTGGGGTTATAAATAATCGTACTGAGTCTTCTGAGTTGTTTGAGATCTGCTTATACGCTTTGAACAGCAAGTAGGAAGGATATTATTTTCATCCCGTACATGATGATCAATATTTTCTTCCCCTCATTGAATTTAAACTGGTGCTTTCCGGCATTACTTTATATAAATGTTTTTATGATTCTGCATCCTCTCAAAATAATGCCCATTGGAATAGACTGAATGATAGCACTACAGTAATCGCAGGTGCAGTTTAAGCTTTAGATAGATAGCGAAGCGCCAAGTTGAGGTTAGCAGAAATGCTGGCTGTGACTCAACTCTTGATGCTTTCAAGCTTAAGTCTGACATCAACTGCGCAATGAAATCATCTGGTTTGCCAATTCTGATACATTATGATTGATATTGTATGGAAGAATGGCTTGGTCGCATGAAGTCAATAGCGTCCACTTCGAATAGTTTGCAATGTGAGAAGAACTGATATCATCATAGCTGCAGTATTACTGCGATCTAAAAAAGACTTATTGCTCAATTCTATTCCAGAGTCAGGTGGTCGTATTCATGGGCCTATTCATCACAGATTGTAACAAGATAGACACAGAAGAAAAATAATGTGCTTGCAGTAGGGGAAGGGATAACTCAGGTTCGTCACCTGAAGCCCGTGGCGAGTTTTTGCGGATTTTGACTAATATCACAAAACGTCACATAAGAACTGTGACCTCGACTCATAGCATTGCAAGACAGTACTTTGGAGAAACAAAAGATATCTAGGATTATTTTAATTAATCCAATTGCCCATTATCAAGAAATTTTCTCCTACTTTTACTTCATCTGCTCCTGCAGAGCATTAGTTATGTTTTCGTGGACAGGCATTTGCTCCAAACCTTTGGAGAATGTCTGATGAAATATATGAAATGCTCACATTGTTAGATCAGAATAAAACTAATTATGAGCTTCATATTAAATACCAAATGTCAGCATTCGTTTTATAAATTTCACAAAATTCGGAAATTATTCTACTTTATCTGGTACTATGGGGAAATAAATTTTCCCAACAAACGGCGCGCCGCCACTCTAGCTCTGCAGGGGGAAATTCGGCTTCCTCTCCTATGGCATATTATTCCTAGATCTCGGCAACGTCAAAAGAGAGATTCGAACACAGTAAGGTGATGGATTAATCGTCGAAGCCGGTGACGGATTACTGGCCGCTTACATTCCCTGAGCTTTATTCGCGCTGGCTTCCAAACGGAGGTACATTAGATGGTGCCCTCGTATGCATTTGAAACGTATAATTGAACTCTCTCGTACTCGCCTTAGTTTCCTCTACATTCCTTCTCTTTCCTCCCTTTTTCTTCTTGGCTTCGTTCCTCCTTTCGCACTCTGTCAATTGAATTCTGGGATTCACCCAGTGTCCACTCCTCTTCCTGTAACCTACGATACTTAACAGGACACCACCGTGAAAAAGAATTTCCTCTTTTAATCGTGAATACATACGCATGCTCAATGCAAATTTCAAGCCTGGTGGTAGATTTTAAACGAGTACGCAAATAAATAACCTGTTAATGCGCAAATACTAATGAATTAATAAAAATGCAAATAAGAATGACAAAAAACAGTAGGTTAGGAAGATATTACATTTTCGTTATGGCTGATTGACTTTTTGAAATGTTGACTTATTTATGCTTATAGGTTGAGTACGTACCCACTTTTAATTATATAACTATATTTATCATATGTTCAACCTATTTAAAATGTTTTACTGGAGGTATTCAAGATGGAAGAATTTGCTTTTTACAAAATACTGGTGTATTCATTTATTGGTATAATACACTTTATTTTCAGTATTTTAAATAAATTGATTTAAAATTAACGCCAATAGGATAGATTTGTGTAGATAGAACATTCGTGGTAGATACTCTGTTGGTCAAGTATTCTGTAAAATTGAAAAAAATGCAACGAAAATTTTCCGCGCTCTAAAAAACGAGATAAATGGCATAAACGTGTCCTGAAAAACAATTTTACTCAACCTTTACTATTATTCAGTATTTAGCGTCACCCCCATCACAATCAATTACTCCTTGAAGTATTTGCCTCATTGACCCTATTGTATTTTGAAATGATGTAGAACACCGTTCCAAAGATGCCCGCACCTCCCAGACGCGACCTTTCGGTACAAAGCAGCGGTTACGGCCCAGCAGCGGACATTGCTTCCCAAATACCCAGACTTGCATGGCCTGGTCTATTTTCCCTAATTATATTTTTGGGTGATACCTGAACAGAAAAAGTTTACTTTGGTTTTTAAATAAGGAAATTTTCACTAAATTACAGTCAATTATTTATGTTATATTCACCTGGAATTACATGTTCTCCATTGCTGAACATGATGCCTTATCTCGACATTTCCAATGTTTCACCATGGGTGAAATTTACGATTTCCCAATATGATTGGTCCATATCCAGGAATGAATGAGCGAAATCCAACCCCGCTGTTTAATTTGTCGCTTGCTTTTTTCCGGCCAGAAATTTCTCGCAGCGGCTTCATGGGGGTGGTTTCTCCCTGTGAGGACGCTTCCATTTAAGTTCAATGGCTTTATTTAGATTCTGTTTTTGCTGTAAAACCTTACTTTTTACCATTGATTCCATATGTCGCAATCTTCACAGAAAGTACTTGCTTATGACTTGAGAGCCTAGCAAATTACTTAAATTGAGATGGCAGTTAAATTTCTGAATGAAGTTTGTTTATTGCGGATGTAAACCTAATTACAAAAGATATGTTTTTAGCAAATAGTTCGGTTCTGCTATTGCATTAAAATTCCTTGCCGATATAATTCGTGCCCATCGAACTGCGTAAACTCATAAGCAGCCCAGCACAAAAAAAGGACAGTACCTAATCCAAAGAGAATCATGATAATAAGATGTGTAAGAAGAGGGTTGCATCGATTTGTCTTAATAGATTCACCATTTTTAAGGAGTTTCCACCGCGACTGAGTGTGACAACACAAATACTTTCTTCCACCTTTTGTTTTATTTGATTTAAAACCCATGCTGAAACCCAGCGTTGCCCATTGAGAACCAAATTTCGATGAAAAATATGCAGATTACTCCGCGAATATATTTTTAACGAGCACTCTTTTAAAGCCATAGGTGATGACAGCAGCGCCACTTCTACGGAATTACCGCATTTTGACTTCAATTATCGCAGCCATTGGCCAATAACTTCTAAAAATAAGATAAGATAAGATCAGGGGCGGCTCCATACCAGAGGTTCGGGGGGAGAGGGGGGGGGGGGCGAGCGGCTCATGGCGTATGGAATATCCCCCAGGAAAAGAATAGAGTTCGTGGGTCTCGTCCCATAAATTCGTAACAAACTATGCAAAATGGCGCGTTATAAGTGCTTTGGAAGCAAAAGTTTGCCTTTTTAGAAGAGCAAGTGTTTACTAAATGCGTATTTCCCTTTTAATTTACCACCAAGTCTCGCTAATTCCAAAATTATTTTTATTTACATTCGCATTTAGCATGTGGTTTTAAAAACAGTTATTTTTTTTAAACTGTGTGGAGTTCAGTTCTGTAGATTAGTTTTCAAATTTTTAGGGAAAGTAAAGGCTATTATAATGATATTGATTCATGGATAAAATGGATCATATTTCATCAAACAGAAGTAATTAATACGTCCTTTTGTAGCCTTATTTAAATATCAATCTGTTTACTCACTCTGAAGATCTATTATTGTACTTTAGTGTTATTTATTATTAAGGAATGAGTAGAATATTTCATTGTGTGCAAATTGTTATAAATTGGAATGTATAGCACCAAATTAAGAATTTATGAAATTATATATGGGATGTAATGCTTTAGGAAATATTATTTATTCAATTATTTTAAATAATTATTACAGTATTTGTAATTAATTTTAGTACTTTTATCCTAAAGCTATTTATTAATTATTTTAATTAAGATTTTCAAGTATGTATAGTTAATTAAATAGCAATAAAGGTTATGGTATTCAGGCTTTTGGTTCTGCGATTAAATTATTTAATATTATGCAACAGTTTCGCCGTGCTATAAAAGACCAAATAACATCAATAGAGAGGATAGTTATAAACTTCCTAATACCTGGAAGAGACTTATTCGATATTAAGTTTTTTACTTTCAAAATCATCAACTGCTGGAATTGTTTATTTACTTTTTTAAAAAAGACCATTGTTGTTCTTAAAAGCCCGACGAAGCCGGCAGCATAGCACGGCGAAACTGTTGCATAATATTAAATAATTTAATCACAGAACCAAAAGCCTGAATACCATAAACAATGAGCTGCGAAAATCTACAAAAAAAGCAATAAAGGTATTTATTGATCAGTATGCTTGAAGTTGTAGAACTTGCTACTACTTCACCATTATAGGTACGTATCAAATGCTTGTATAAAGAGTAGGTGCCAGAAACCTCGCATAAAAAGATTTGCGTTTATTCCCTGAAAATGGGTAATGCTGGTAATATTTGTGTTTTCATTCACATGTTATCCTCGAATCCACTAAACTGCTGATGAATTGCTATGCTATCAAGTAAGTATTGTATCAAGTAATTATTTGAGTGATCATTCTAACTACTGCGTGCACATTGTACCTAGCAGTCACAATTGTTTCACACTAATTGTCCACAGCCTGCGAGCAGCTTCCCCCAGGATGCAGATCACCCTTGACCAGCAGTGTGCGCCGGCCGCCATATTGTGCGGGCGGCGACGAGCGACGGCCACGCTCTTGTTGCTGGCGATGGCAGCGCTCTCGTCGGCGGGAATGGCCGCGGGTCAGGGGTCGCCGGCGGCGCCGGGCGACGAGGCGTGCGAGACGCTGCCCTCGGAGATCCACATCATAAAAGGCAAGGGGCCGATTCACTTCGATGGCGGCGGAGTCGGAGCCATGTGCTTCGATTGGCTCTTGATGCGCATTCGCGGAGAGGGGAGGGGAATGCCTCTCGAAGTTCAAGGGCCGACCCCTGAATTTCTGACCTGACGCACGTGCCAAAAACTCCTCTAAAATCTTGGCAAAACATATTATATTATTCCTTAATGGGAAAATGATTGAAATAACTTTTTAAAACATTTTATAGTTTTTATTTATAAAATTTCATGGAGATAATTCCTAGAAATTGCAGTCATTGCGTTTACAATGAGTTCAGCAGTATTAATGTCACGCCAGTCATAATTTTTTAAAAATAATTTGGAATTACTCAAGAAATGCCTCAATGAACTGCACCATCATCAGTGATTAAAATTCCGGCTTTGGCATTTCTATTAACGATTCTATCTCCCGGTCTTCTGGTGTTTCCGCTGAACGTAGAAGTCATCTATACTAGTCTAAGATCACTAGGCCACAGTCCCTTTGAATGCGGGTGGAGGGAGAGAGGGAAAAAGGTAAGGGGATGAGCGCCCGAAACGTCGAAAGATGACGCTGCCCACTTCGACGACGGCGTTGAGTGCGTCGTTCGTCTCTTTCCTCCTCCATCTCCTCCTCCTTCTACTCCTTCTCCTCCTCCTTCTCTTCCTACTTCTCCTCCTCCTTCTCCTCGACACTTGCCGTTCACTTGCGCGTCAACAGGGGAGGTCAACCTCAAATATAAAAAAATAGAAGCCTGTCGGTATAAGGACAATCATTTATGAAAAATATACCATATTCGGTGCCATAGGAAATGTTTTGAGAAATGGGTTAAATTTGGTCTGCTTCGAAACGGTGGATTGTCGGCTGGTGGCTCTGACGTCATATGAGTGCCCAACGAGTGAACCAACGGTGGTGAGTGGCCACGCAAACGGCCGTTCTCTCGTGCCTTGAGCTTCTTCGAATCGCACGACGTTTGGCACCAAGGAGATTGGTATAAGACCAATAGATGTCCTGTAAAATATCCACCACAACTGAAAACTATCAACTACAGAGCGCTTTGAATACCCGAAGTTGGAGAAAAAAGCAGCGCAGCTCCACACTATTAGGGTGACCTCCTGTCAGACCTCTCCTCATCATTAGAACGTGCCCCAGAATCTATATGCCTACCCTAGATCTACCTAGATATTTCTACCTAGATCTTTGCCCATGTTGTTCATGTATGCCGAAGCTGCCACCTACACCTTTTTCTCTTTTTTTAAGGTTGCGTGAAATTACTTTTTCAAAGTGTTCCTAATCAACGAGGCAGTATCAAGTGCGAGCCGATTAGGCTACCAGACCCAGGAATTCAGTAACAAATACTGCTTTGTTGGGTCTGGTAACCTAATCGGCTCACTTTTGACAGATACAAGAACTAGACATTGGTCACTGCTTAGTTGAATGGCATTATGCCTTTCTGCATGTCTCGTAATATTAAAAAAAAATGCTGCATCATATACGCATTGTCCATGAAATACTGTTGGCTATTCAGTTACTAAAATTCTAAAGCATCCATTTCAAAAGCCTTTTTCCGTGTTCACTCTCTCTGTGACAGTTCCATCGCTCATGTTTGCCTATACATTCACCTCCCCGGATAGTTGAGGAGTTGTAATTAGTTTAACTGGTCAACGTCAAGGGCTTTTATATTCATGCAAGGGGGACGAGATAACGGGGAATGTGCATACTCATATCTACGTCCCCATTACCACCCCATCCGTCTTTAGGCTGGCCGAAGCACACGTCGTGAATACTGCGAATCCTCGATTTTTCTTTCACGAGTATCGCACCCCTACCTGCAGCGTCCTCCTCATTTGTTAAAAGTTTATCTCTGCGGGGTATATTTGATATTATTTTATATACAGGCATATCCCGTGGCTTCATCGGCTCATGTTGCGTAAACGACGCGACTGAAACATCTGACATGAAATTTTTGCTGTCAGATGGCCGAGCACTTTCATCTGCGGCTGCAGCACGATATGTTGTTCAAAGTTGCCTGGAGCAGTAGAAAGTCGCTGACAGCATTTTTATCTTTATAGTCATATTTACCATCGTTTTTTGGGGAAGAACTTCATGTCAAGGGGGACAGTATTCTCTAAACAAATTTACTTTGTGATTTTTTGCAAGAGTAATTTAATGCACGACCGGTTCCATATCGTTGGTGACACCATCAGATCTAACATGAATTATAAAACATGCATAGAACATACATAAAGTAATAACATACGTAATACAAATGAAATGAAAATAATACACATTAAGAAATATGCGCAGGTTACTTATTTATTGACCATAAATTTTTACAAAGTTTAGACTGAAACAATTGATTTCCACAGTATTCTTTCTTTACCACTCTCCAATTCTTTCTTTCCACAATTTTGCATTTGATACGGCATTGCAAGTTAGGTAATATTTGCTGTTTTCTTCTTCGCCGCGTCCATTCAATCTCATGCCTTCCTCAGCATCATTATGTTCTGCTTCTCACGCAGCGATGTATCTCCCTTGTTAGTCATGGTTGTTCCTCGTGGCCGTCCGTTGTGGCTTCTCGCACTCTTTTCAGTGGCAGGAGTGGCCCCTCAGGGTCCGTACTGGAGCAGGGTCTGGATCCGACTCTTCCGAAAAATCGAACTCATCCGAAATTCGCTACTCCGCCGCCCTCCCGATCAACCCTTTACCGTTTTTTTTATGTCTCTTTTTCCTCTGCAGAGGAGTTTGATGAGCTGGGTCGCCTGCAGAGGACGTGCAACGGCGAGGTGGCTGTCAACAAGTGCGAGGGAGCCTGCTCTTCGCAAGTGCAGCCCTCCGTCATCACACCCACGGGTTTCCTCAAGGTAATACTCCGAATGAATTGTACACTCAACCGGCCGAGTGATGGTTTGGCGTGTGTGTATTAGGGTGCTTTCGATTTAGCATGGGAATAGCCGGCTATTGACGGAAGCGATTAGCGATCGCCAAGCGACCAAATGAAATTAAGCAGCTCAAAGCGGCTATTCACGCATGCGCAGTCCATCTCGCATACACACAAGCAGTGGCGAATTCACGGAATTGCTGTGAAGAAATACGCTTGATGCTCTTCAACTGTTCGGCTCACCTCGGAGACAATAGCCACCGATAGCCGGCTATTTCATTAAATCGAAAGCACCGTGGTGTGGCGATCGCTGCAAATCGAAAGCACCATTAGTATTGTTGGCACCCAACGGGTCGACGACTATTCTCGGTTATTGAGCTGACTGACGGCTACAGTCCCCGAGTATTATTTACACGTAATTGAAATGGAACGAATGATGTCATGAAGACGTTTACATTTCAGCACGATTGTTTCTGATGTTTTTGCATGTACTCACTCAGTCTTAGGGATGGGAGAAAATAATCGATTCGTCATCATAATCGATTATTTGCTTCCGATTCTTTAGATTATTAGATCAATTACAGGTGGAAGATTTAATCTTTGAATCGATTATTCAATCCCGATTATGACTGTCAGAAAAAATCGGCTGGATTGGTCTAATTTGAATATTTGCCGAGGGAAAAACAATCGGCTTTAGAACTTTGATGAATTTTTTCGCAACTGCCAGTGAATTGTTTAAAACTAAAAAGACTCAAATAAGAAGACATTACGAAAATACTTAATATGGCGCCGTTGTTACGTTACAACTTCTTTCGTCAAGTGAAACTTTTGGGGCAACCAGTTGCAGAATACTGAGCCTAGGAAGCATAAGCAAGCAGACTGAAGTTCTTGTCAAGCCATTATCTATTTTTTCTTTTAATGTATTCATCGTTCTTTGACGATGACTGCCACTTGTTGTTAGACTTAAATTGAAATGTGTAGCTATCAAGAAAATGTTTTATTTCTATTGTTAGTTCACCATATCAGGCGACGTAGAGCGTAAAAGTCCAAGTTAATGCACTGCAAGAAAAAATGTGTGAGCTCGAAGTTAAGGCTTGTTAAATTATAGCAAGATTCATTTAAAACTACGTAAAAATTGGAGGTATGCCCCTTGTTACAAACAAAACCAACGGAAGTGATGTGTTGAACATTTGCACCACCCTTTGAGTGGATGTGATCTTGACTATGCCTTCCGTCCACAATCTCGACCGAGTAATACTACACAATCACGCACACTTTCTTCCATAATTGTCTGCTTTGCCTGGTAGGGTAAGATAATTCAGCTTCTAGCGACACAGATATTTATGAAAGATCTATGCCTAGCGATACGGCGTGCTAGGAGAAATCTTAATACCAAAGACATGGGATGGCAGTCACAATCGTCGTTCTTTCCTTCTCAAACCATTTGCGCAATTCCACGCGGGTTGAGCAAATTAGATGCACTCGACCCCCGCAGATTTTTTTATATTAAAACCAATGATAAAATTATAGTCCGGTATATCAAACTTACAATATTTCCTCAGTATTCCCACAGATGGCGGAGATATTCGCCGCCAAACTTTTCCAAAATGTCGTTTCTTTCAGTTTGCGGGGACTTGCGCGGTGAGGTGATGCTCATCGTTGGTTCATATCCACAGAGGAAGTAAAACCTTCTGCCAATAATCGGGAGAAGGTTGGATCTTTTGAATAATGTCATGCTTTATCCATTTTGTTCCAACAACTGGTTTTTTGAGCCCTTCAAATAAGCGTTCTCTTTGGTCATTTGAGCGATTTTTAAAGCGCTATAACTCACTCAAATTCTTACGCATGTTAATCACACTATATAAAATGGTAGAATAAGACTACATTAATACACTAATATCAAAGTCACCAATTGAATGCGATTAATTGCCAAAATATGGGCCACCTAAAACCGTTGTTAGCTGAAAAATGACCAAGTAACTTGATTAATGTGGGGCTGAACCAATTTTGATTTTATTTTAATCATTAAATATGACTAAAAGAATTGTGTATATTCCGCACTAAAAATTAATGCCAACCTAAGTTTCAACTGCCCTGCATTCATTATCAAGGAACAAAAAAAAGACATGCGAGTCCTTAATCTCTCTTCAGTGAGCATTAGTGCTGAGATAACTTGAAATTCTGCGATCTATTGATTTATCAGTGTCTCGCCGACGCGACGTAGCGATATGGACTTTTCTTTGTTTTCATTCCACGAGCGATTGGTTCTTTTTTTTTTAATCGAAGGAATACCTAAATATAGGCCAGTTGAGCTCCACGGCCTCTGATGAATTAAAGTAAAGAAAATACTCCAATGGCTGTAAAAGGCATGCCATTAACATTCACTCTAAGGCAGCTTCACGACAAAATGCAGGAGAAGAAAGGATAATTAATTTACGTTCGGAAATGGCATTTGATGACATTTATGTGGGATTGCCCAAAGTCACATGGAGATGAGCAGGAAATGCATGACCTCCAAATTTTTTAATGCTAATCATTCCAGCAGTTATGACAAAAGATGGTGAGCCTGATCCCTTATCAACTCCGTTTTCATACAAAAGTATGCAACTTGGTTGGAGCAAACCGTTGATTTGCCTGATATGGTATATGGTAACCTTACAAGCACCTCAGGTTCGTATTCTCCCAGTCATTCATTACAGACACACGCACTTTTATTGCAAGATATTGTTGAACATTACAATAAGTGTTGGGATTGCTGAAATATTTCCTCAATTACCAAACATAAGGATATAATTATTTGGTTTTAGTTAGATGACGAAATTACGTTACATTAATTTAATATTTTCTTCTCTCACCTTTTCTTCTTCCTGGTAGTCTTCGTTACTTGCTTTACTGATTAATAAGTCTTCTTCGTTTCTTGCTTTACGTATTGGTCGTCTCCTTCATTCTTCTTTGTTCCTCTTCTTCTCCTGCCTTCTTTTCTTCTTTACTGCTCAATTGCCAGGCGTGGTTTCGCTACGGCGTCCGCTACCTCCTTTCATACCAGTATTGACTTCTAACTGTTCCATTGATGCTGGTGGCCAGCCTTCGAGTAGTGCTTCCAACTTCTTTCTTCATTCTTCGTAGTTCGGGCAGTCAAGTATTAAATGCTTTCCGTTTTCTTTTCCGCTCTTAAATAATCGTCTTTTTTCCTTTTTTAATATCTTCAGGTAAGTTTTAAAGTCTCCGTGTCATGTAAAAATGTCAGTTATATATCGAATCATTTTTATGTTCATTTTCATCCTTCCTTCAACTGTTGGAAAATATCCTCGTTTTGTGCTTTGATTTTCTTCTCTTTTCTTCCATTTTTAAACCATTATTTCCGTAAAGACCTTTCGACTTCTGCTTTATTTATTTATTGCTTTTAATTTCATTCTTTGCATCGACTCAGTATGTTTTTAGCCGGTACTACATATTTTTTCTATTATTTAGTATTTGATTGGAGGATTTCCGGCTACTGCATTTTAATTCTTCATAAGATACGGTAGGTAAATTAACTACTAGGTATTTGCATTTGGGTTTGCACAAGCTTCTTTGCCTTCCATTTCATTTCCTGATTATTCTGCTATTTTCAAGTCTTTGACTCCAAATATCACATCCGTGTGTGCTTTTTGGGATGGTTACACTTGTTTATATTGCTTGAAGGCTTCTACTATCGACTTAAATCGCCGAGTAGAATGTATTAAAAAAAAAAATGATTTTGAATTTTGTTGTTATGTAACTACCATGGTGTTCAGAGTCAAGCTTTTCATTCAAAGTCATTCCGAGGTACTTTAATCTGTTTCACTCTTTGAATGTTTTCGTTATACATTTTTACTGTGGGGTTAAGTTGAAGAGAATTTTAAACAAATAAATCCATAGTTTTTCTAGCAATTACCCCACGTTTTACCCCAGCTCCATTTTTCCCAAATGCTGCAGAATTGCATGGTTTTTTCCTCCAAATCTTTTGTGCAGTTTCCTGGGATGTCCTCCTTAATATGCCGTCCGCAGTAGCAGTCCAGCTGTATTCCTCTGGGTCTTTTATTTTCAGTTTATTCACTGAAATGTTCCATATTAGTGGTCCGCGAGCAAGCTAGCAAGAAAGCAAGCCATCTGGAGTGCCTTTTGTGATCGATTTAGAAGCTCCTAGGTTTTGAAGCTCAATTTTATTATTCTTCCAGGAAAGTAGCTTCTGATTATGGTGATAATGACCAGGGGCATGTAGCAGTATTTTTGGTCCTTCAGGCACTGAGGCCACCAAAGCGAGTCAAACACAGCTTCAGAATCTATAAATACAGTGATTATGTATGTATAATTCGAATTCTTTTGGATACTTTTCTCTTGATTTGAGTATGGTACATGGAAGGGCTTATTTACATAGAAGTGGGAAGTACTTCGTCCAACATCAATCCTGCAAGACTAGGAAAATATTTTATTTATTTAATATTGAAGTGTATTGCATATTGAGGAAAGAATTCGAAAGGATACCATAGCAAAAGATGAAAAAACATGGAGACATAGAAAAGATTTATCATCCATCCTCCCAATTTGGGTTTACAAATTTAAGAAGATGCACCACCATATTAAATCCAGATTAACTCCAGAGTCATTATTTCCATTACGCGATAGAGCATAATAAATGGAAAAGAGAAGAGTTTTCGAATAAAATATAGAACGCGTTTTAATTAAATAGCGCTACTTTGGAGTTGTTTACTGAGGTCATAATGCTTACTATGCAAAACTAAGTGTTGAATGAATGAATGAATGATTATTTTTTAAAATATTTTATTTGCTTCCACATAGATTTACAAGAATCATATAGTTTTAAAAACAAATATTGGAAGATTTAGGTGGTCTCCAAGGTTTTGAAAACCTGTATTGAGCCACCATCACAAGAGATATTGACATTGCATCGCCATCGTCGACATATGTAAATAATCACAAGCAAATCCATACACAGTAGCATTATAAAATAAGAAATTAGTAAAAATGAAACTAAACATAGCATAGTATATAATAATGCAGTAACATAAAAGAAACCAATAGCTCAGAGTAAATGTTTAAAACATAGTCTCAACATTTTGCTGAGTAAATAGCTATATCTTAATCATAACAGAGAATTCTCTGAAGGTTTTACCCTTTTGAATTTTTTCAGGTAATGGTTTATTTAGTTTTGGATCCATGTATAAAAAAGATCTTTTGTAAATAGTGGCTCTTGGTTTGGGTACGAGGAAGTTGCGCGCATTGTGTAAATTGTATGTGCATTTATCTTAAACATTTGGCATATTTCCACTTCTTACATAAAATATTCTCAGAACCTTAAATACAAAGATATGTCTCAAGAGCAGCAATCTGGGTGTTTGCAGGATGCCCCAGACCATATTCTACATAGATCACATGCTCACAGCGAAGTTTGAGTAAGTATAAGGCATGACTTTCTTCTTCGTTTGTCGCGGTCGCTGGACGCCCTCGCGCGTGACACACTTCGCTTCTACAGATCGCAAACATATGACGGAGAGAAGTGCGCGTTCCGTGTCTTATCTCTATCGAGGATGAAGTGGATGCTGCCCCTCCAATTCGAATCCAAAGTACACCCTCCGATTCGTTGAACGCCAGAAATAGAGTCGATGGAGAGATAAGAATGGAGTCGGTGGAGTGATTCCGCGAATAGATAAAGAAGCAGCCGTAGATGAACAATCATGTTACTTGAGAGGATTTAAAAGCGCAGATAACGGCCGACAATCGGATGGTATTATTCAAAATATTGAACCCTGAGAGGATAAGAATATTGTAAAAACATGAGAAAGTGTGGCGTTGTAAGAAGGAGCAAGGAATAATAATTATTTAGAGCTTAAGAAAGGTTTATGACTTAGTATATTCCACACTTTATTTTAGCACCTACCATGGCTTCAGCAATTTATTGCCAACAAAATCGAAATGCATTGGTGAAGCAATGGTTGGTGATATTATTATAGTGTGGAAAATACTAAGCTATTGTTTACATAAAAATATACCTTGGTTCCACAAAGTTGGGCCTGAATCAGTTCCTTACATGCCTTAATATACTGGAGTTATTCAGGAACTTGCTCCAATTCCTTTATTTGAGTACAAGGGCTTAGTCTTACATTACGCTTCCTGTAAATTACTTGGAATATGTCCTGATAAAATATTATCAGCGTATTTTTCTACACCCGGTGAAAATGAACTAAGCTGTCGACGAACACAACGATTCCAAAACCTACCAATATTGATAAAAACTATTCTTTTTTTGTCGTATTTTTCTCTTCAGTTCATTTCGGGATTGAAAGCCAGCCCCTCACCAACCCAATCCCCAAACTTTAGGCCTTCGGATCCGTAGTATTATTTCCCTCCTTGCCACGTCTCAGATACTTTTGACCTCTGCTGTACTATGCTTCCCAAAGAGAATAACTCTTACAATTAAGTTATCTTATAGTACTCGCACGTTTAACAAATCTGAGTTAAGTTAATAATGTTTGAAAATGCAATATCTGTACTCTTATTTACATCTCCAAACCTTGTGAAATGCATCCTTCTCCCGATTATGTGCACTAAGTCTTTACTGACCCGTCTTTTTCGTTTAGGACCGGCTATCTTCCACCTTTGGTATTTTTCTACGCAATTAGTTTTTACCTTTTCAAAGTTCACAGTGGTCAAGTATCACTGCAAATATATAACCACTCGCTTTAAATTACTTTGATATTTCAATCCGTTGGAATGACAGAAACATTTTAAAGAAACTATGTTATTCAAAGGAGGGAAAGCGAGACAATTAGACATTGGGATGCAGAATGGGATGCATTTGAAATTGGGATGCAGAATGGTGACTGTCCAAGAACTTACCAATCAGCTGGTAGAATACTTGAATGAATGAATGTAATTCACGTATGAGTGATTCTTTGCCACACTTCAGCATTTCACTGGATATCCCAACTACGCATGCAGCCTCCCATTTTGAAATATTCTCACTTCCGTTACGATCTCATTCTCACTCATTCCCTTTTCCATGCTGACATTATCGCAAACTAATTTGCAAGGTTCATTCTCATCGTCTGCACCACTTTTGTATTATTCCAGATACAAACCAATATCAGATTTGAATGGAGATTCGTCAAAATCTGATACTGTTGAAATCAGGGCGGGGGAAATTAATTGTTAGTTGTGACCCTAATTCTAAAGGGAAAAGAGAAAATTTTAAGAAGTAGCAAGCTTAGATCAAAGAACCCTTTGCAATAAAATTCGCTGAAGGCGAATTAAAATAAAAAACCTTTCAACAAATCTGGCGGGATATCTCGCGTACGTGATACCATCAATACATTTCCAGACATGAAATTGGAACAATCACTGTGACTTCTCGTAATAAATTCCGCGATAAATTAACCAGATAGCATGGGCCAGGTGTAGTACGTTTCTTTGGCACTCACTTGAAGATAACCAAAATATGAGTTTAATCAAAGCTAAATGTGGCCGAGGGCACTGGGAGGGGGGATTAAGAATTGCTGTATAAGAACACGTAGGTGTCGGATATTGCGGGATAGTAGTGGCGTGGAATATCGAGGAATTATTGCGGGCAAGGCGGAAAGTTCTTACTGTTTCCGCATCCGCTGAAATGTTGATGTGTGGTGGAGAGCAGCTGGGTCGACTTGGAGAGACAGGTTGGGCGAATTTTATCCCACAGCTAAGTATAGTAGCGCTATTCCTGTGCATACAACATTCGCACCATAAACTCGATGCCGCAAATACTGGTGATAATAGGAGAACATGATGTCTTTGGGTGGCTAAAAATGTCATAAGACTCATCAGGCAACTACCATGCTTGAATAGCCCTTGGAAATTAGCGCCATTGAGATGCTGTACGCATCACCGCTGATATAGTTGTGATGCGCGTCTCTATTCACGAGTTAATATCGGCATTATTGCACTCTCATGCACACGGCGATGGTATCTACCACGATATTATGCGGCTCGGTCACCGATTGCGCGTAAGTGCCTCTAATCTACGGTCTAATCAACAGTTCATCTCACAGACGCGGCATAATGGCTGCAGAAGGTTTTCCCGAGCAGACTGGAGCGGGGTTCGAAGGCGAGTCTCGTAGTCAGAGTCTCGAACATCTCAAAATCCGTCATCGGGCCTCTCTTTCCTCGACTGAGATGCCTCCACACTCTCACGGTTCATCTGCTCGTCTGTGTGCATCTGATGCGGACTCGCTCACTCCGTGATTTCCCGAGGGGGTGCGCCGCGTTCGGAAATAATTCCGGGCGTCGAAGGCGGGATTTCGAATAGTAGCGCACATCACGTTTACACTCGTGTCACACACATTTCACCTAATAGACCGTGCATGTTTACAGAGAATAATACGCACTAAAAAAAATTAACGTATAGTATAAATCCAACAACTTTTAACCAAGGGAACTGCAGCATACCAAAGGGAAAACCTAACTTTGGTGCAGTACCGCGAACAAAAAAGTAAAATAAAACAACCAGAATGGGCGGCCGCCACAGTATTTATCTCATGCCTTCTTTCGCTCTCCCGCTGCTTCGGCTGCAGTCAATATCTTATACCTACCCCTCTTCATTTTGTCTTACTGCAATTTTCACTTCTTCACTCCATCATGGATCGCCTGTAATTTTCCCTACCATTACTTTTCCACGTGCACTTTCTGCACGTTTTACAATTATTCCTTTCAACCTCACCCACGCATCATTCACACTCCCATGACCGATACATTTGTCTCATTTTCTCTGTTTCGAAGTTAGCATACCTTAAGCATCAATCCATACTGCACGCTCACCTCGTTCTGTAAGAACATCTCCACTTATTATACTCTCATTTGTTTACGCACGCTTTTCTTCCTCGTAACCCACTTTCTACCCAGATCCACTCCAGAGACCACCGAATAGTGGTCTGTTCCAAGTTTTGTAACCATTATTAATTCTTCCGATCTCATTTCCTTTTTCTCTACCTTCGTAATATATCTAACACGACGATTACGAATGCACCAATTGATTGCAATAGTGCATTCCTTTCACTTAATTTATAATCCCGACTACGGTCGTAAGTCTCGTGCTTTTTTATTCAATAAGAAAATTTGTCGTAAGATTAATATTTCGTTTGAAAACAATAAATTTGTTTGCGTGATTCAGATGATGTCTAAGTTTCCCTCAAAAGACTTTTACGGTAAATCATACACACTTCCATACGCGAACTAGGTAACGTTTCCCACGAGAGCTCTTCGCATCCCTCAGTATATTACCTTCTGAAAATTAAGGAAACTTGTAAGCATCCAAACATAATTGCATGGAAAAGCCAATTTCTCACTTTGAATTCTTTTCAAACAGGCATCAGAACGATTTATGAGGAATAATTGAATTCCCATCCGGGACACAAGAGGAGAAGGAACGACGGAAAAACTAGCATACGCATAAAGATCAACGACTTGTCTCGCAATATGGATCATGATTACGTCGTGAATGTAATTATGAATGAACAAGCGTGATGGTGTGTGACTGTATAGGCTTTCTCACCCAATGTGATGTGAATGAAGAGCGCTCTCTGGTTTCACGCAACGGGTCAGGTTCCCCTCCACAACTTCCGACGAGCGACTCGCCCATCGTCTTCAGGGATCCAAGAATCAATCCTATGCCATGGGACAGCCTAGTTCTTTGCGTCAATTTTATGCAAGATAGGTACTGTGAACATAGGTATTCACTTGTTCATAAACCATGTTGAAATATCGTGGTGAATCAGTTTCGTATGTAGATAGATGGTGTAAGAGTAATCGTTCTGGATCGCACGGTTCAGTTCCAAAATATTTTATCATGCAGTAGTTCATGTTTCATGTGGAATATAATCGCAAAACATGGCATCGAAACACACCACTAGGGTGTGTGGCACGGGGTGATTCCACACCAGGCATGTAGCTCTCGTTCCAGTACAAATCGGGACCTCGTACGTTCCCCTGCTCGCTAGGTACAGACGTAAAAGCAGTCAGGAGAACAGTGCGCAGTCAAACTAGAAACTGGGAGAGTGCCACGTAAATGAACATGCAAACACTTTAAGGTGGTTTGAGCGAAAAACCACTTAACCTAGAATTTGATGAATTTGGCCTCATTTTAAAGAAAAAACTCATCTTACCAATGGTATCAAAATATCAACCCATTTCCGAACTACTTTTCGAGCTATTAGTCTGAAAATATAAACTGTTTTACATGGCATAGATTACGGCTGTGCGCTTCAGAGGGTTGAATATTAAACAAATTAGGAACTTGTAGGACCTAGGTTTCGTCAAAAAACTAACGGTGTGTAGATTGTATGTTTTCTCAACTATCTATAAAAATAATATATTACTCACCACAGTAATTTTTACAGAATCGCAAATAAACTTGCTGTTTTGAAGGGTTTTCAGCCGTACGGCGGGAAAAAATGAGTCAAGTTAGACTTATGTAGCTTTATTTAATTAATTACTGCGAATTTTGGTCATATATGACTATATCTTTGCGCCATTAATATTACAATATTTATTTCATACTTCTTACAGACGCTGAAATAAAAAAAATAAAATTTGAATATGGTCTCCGTTATGACTAGGGAACTATCTCGCTCAAACCACCTTAAGCTCAACTAATATGAGAACATGACCGGACAATCTCAAAACCAATCAATCACAATCCTTCCTTGGCCTCCTCATTCGAATCATCGCTTTCGCTCTAAGTTATCCTGTCTCTAAGTCTGTCTTCCTCGTCGTCAGGAGTGCTACTGTTGCCGCGAGAGTTTCCTGCGGGAGCGGGTCATCACGCTGACCAACTGCTTCGACCCGGACGGCGGGCGCCTCAGGGGCGGCGACTCCGAGACCATGAACGTGAAGCTTCGCGAACCAGCCGAGTGCCGATGCTTCAAGTGCGGCGAGTTCTCACGCTAAAGTAATCAACTGGAGAAGTGAAGACCAAGGTGTGACTACATGCTCGTCGACAAGTGTTTTCATCACTTTTTTTAAAATATAACATGTACATACACGTCGGAAATAAAAATGTTTCAATAGTTTCCGCAGAGTGTACAATTTATTTCCAAACTCACACTCAATGATGTTGATGTGGCAAGCTGTAACAAAATCTATCGATCACAGTGCCTTTTGAACTCACGAGGGAAAATCGCCAATGATACACTAAAGTGACCACTACTAGTGGTGGCGTTGAGCCATATATCTTTAGGGGATCACCGCCTTAGAGGTGGCTGTGAAAAAACTCGATGCCAAAAACCCACTTGAGTTTTAAAGTACCAATAAAATACGAAAAAATATATTTTAGCGGCTGTTATCGGGCTTTATTGGAGTTTTATTGGTTGTTTTTGAGATTAAATTAAATATCATTCACCCTATCTTCCTTGAGAAAGACGGAACGATTGGCCATCGATATATTATAAAAGATATGCCACATTTAGGAGGCCGACCTAAATATAGAAACAAACTAAAGAATCTCACATGTTCAGACTTCTTATATTTCGATGGTTTTTCGTACCATCTTTATCAAAGGAGAAAGGGTGAATGAGAAGAGGGCAGAGGCTGGGAGAAAGAGGGTAAGGGGGAAAAGGGGATAGTGGACGGGGGAAACCGAGGAGGAAAGGGAAGAGGAAGGGAAGGTAAACGCTAGAGGGATTTGTTGAGCCCCGTCGGCGAGAAGACCTGGCAGATCCAAATGTATGACTATTCCAGATCCTTGAGTTGGAGTGGAGAGAAAGAGAGAAAGGAAGGTGGTAAACCATTAAACATCACCGGTTAATTAAAAGTGGAGTTGTGGAAAGAAAACTGAATGGCGATAGGGAAAGAAACATAGAGGTAGGGTTCGTCGTCACAAGAAGGACGGCGAAGAGGAGTGGTGAACAGTACAATGTAGAAAGAAGAGCAGAATTGGCAGAGAAGGATGTAAACAGTATTTTAGGTGAGGACACGGGGGGTGGGAGAGGAATGGGACCTGTATGGCACAGAGGCCGGCTAATGAGAGTGGCGCAGGTTTTTGATCGCGCGTAATTGCACGGTGGGCTTGATTGATTCGGAGAGGGCGCTGGTGGTTTTAAAGATGGCGGAAATGTTAGGAGGGGCTTCTGATGGTGAAACATGGGCGTTGAGGAAATAGGTGGTGAGGCTGTCAGAAAGGATAGGGAAGAGGTTTCTGATGGCACGTCTTGGGATGGGAGTCAACTTCAGGGAAGTAGGTTGTGCATAGTGAGATTTTGCCATAGAACTGTTATTATTGGGAGGTGATTTGGAAGAGTAGGGTTTTTTTTGACGATTTTTCTATCAAGGAGGAGCACTGGACATCCTCATCGAAGGAGAGATAGGTGGAAGTTGGAGAGTAACTGGTCAATTCAAGAAAAATTTGTTTATTTACTCATTTGTTTATTTTACATTTATAGTTTATTGATATTTACAATATAATTAATTTGGTCATGAGAACCCTGCTTTAGTAAAATCTTCTATTCAGGGCCTTTTTAACACTATTGCGTGCACCTTTTTTTAACACTATTGCGTGCACCGTGGGGAATTAATTCTGCATTCATCACAAACGAGTCTATATAAACACAATTTTTTCTAAATTATCATATTTGTCTTTTTAATTAAATATTATAATATTACCAATTGCCTCGGAGCAATAAAAAGCAACCCTATTCTCACCGTCTGAAATTAAATGTCGTACATCATGTGATAATTACATTTCCAATAAATGGTAGAGCCACCGAGCGTTTGGGTTTTACATGGTTGACAGAACGTAAAGTTGTTTGATGAACGGTGATCTTCAACGTGACATTGGGTACGAGTCCATGGACTTATTTGGAATTGAAACTATTCACAATAGCTATGATCAAAATTGTCGTAATCTCTTAGAGATACAAAATTAAAAACTGACATAGGAACCACAATCATTCGATTAATATGTTAAAGCATCTGAATTATGGCCCCGATTATACCGTGAATCTCATATGGGATAGGTAATTACATCGGAAAAGGTTGGTTTTCTAAAAACGGAAAAGCTTTGATATCCGTCATTTACAGAGATCGTCAAATCTAAAAACCTTCTAAGATCATATCTATGTTCAAAGGTGAAAGTAATCGAGTATGATTAGTTCCAAATTCTCACGAAGGAATTGTCGTAATGTACCTGTCCATGCACACAGAGCATCATCCACATGCCAAAATCAATTTATTAAATCAAATAAAAAATAAAAATGAAATGAAATCTAAAATAAAAAAATGAAACTAGTTTGAGATGTATTCAAGTGACACACATTGAGAGCCTTTTTAAAAGAATATAGCATATCATGAGTCACTTTTACAGCATTTTTGCGTTCTATTTTGTAAGTTAAGAATAAAACTGAAAAAAGGGATACTTTCATTCAGGCAAATCTACACTTACCAGATTTTTAACAAGTAAATAAAACAATTTTGAGGTGTGCTCGACTGAAAAGTTGTGCGATTAGGCATTTCGAAAGAAAACAGCGACTAAATATCCGTTATTTTAGCAGTTTTGCTTTCTATTTTCAAAGTGGCTTCTGAGGCATGATATACTTACTTTCAATTGAGAGACTCTAGACTTTCTTGATTATACACATATAAATGAAATGAATGGTGAATTTGATAGAAACGCTTTTGAAAGACCGGCGTGTAAAAATCAGTTTCAATAGCAATTGTGCTTTCTATTTAGAAAGTAACAACGTATTTCGACGGAAGAAACTATAGTTACAAATGTGCTTGTCTAGAACGTCCTGAATTTCAAAAAGAAAATAATCGAATTTGAAGTGGATTCGATTTGAACACCTCCAAATTGAGCCTCTTGAAAAACGTCATTGGTGAATAGATCTAGGTATGGTATTTCTTCTTTTTATTTTGAAATTAACACAAAAACGAAAAAAACAATAGTTTTTAATAAATATAACTAGAATTGTCTCCAAATACAAATTCTTCACTACTCCAAATACAAAGACTTCAATACAAAGATATTAGACAAACTTGATTTTCATTCGACTTAAACCTCAAGATATAGCCTTTTGAAAGAAAGATTTAAGTAAACTGTTATTATACCATTATTTCTTTATTTTAAAGGTAACACATAAAACATGAGGAAAAAAAATCATTTCAATTGAGAAAATCTAGACTTAATGGATTTTTTTTACAAAAAAAATGAAACAAATTTAAGATGAACTCTAATGAAACAGTCGTTTAAGAGTCAATAATAATGTAATAAGAGCCGTTTTTATTTGTATGTATTTGGCTTCCATTTTTGAAAGTAAATTATATAACCGGAGAAAAACAATACTGTCAAGTGATCAATACCCTTGACGAGGTGTAATGCGGCTAGTAAATACAAAAAAATGACAAATCAAGTCAGCATATGAATCAAACTTGAAATACAATTTGTCACTGTGACTGTCTAACATGTAGGGGAACCATTAATTCTGCACTAAAATTTCCCTGTGGGAGAACTTGTAAAAATGTACCTATCAAAGTAATGAAGCTCGAATTGGAGTCCACAGTTTGATATTATAATTATTAGAACTGTAAATAGGCAGAATGGAAATATTGCATTGAAATAAATGTAATTTCATTTGTTCAGGCCGTTTTACACGGTACACTTATTTGCACAATCAATCGTGAGAACGCCTGTAACAGGAAATTGCACCGTGTAAAATGGCAAATTGTGCGAACGCTTGTGCGATTGTATGAATGACTAAACGGAAAATAGAACCTGCTCTAGTTCCATTCAGACAATCATACAATTTCGTTCAGTTTTTATTCAGCAAATGGCCCAAATATGGCGAAACCTGTGGTGCCTGTATTAACAATGTTAACGATTGAAAATAAAGTTGTTTATAAAAAGGATTGACACTTACCCGGTGAACAATATGAGTTACTATTATCCTGTGTATATAATCTTTAATGAGTAAACTCTTCTTGGGCTCTCCACCGGTTTAAACTATTCATAATTGCCGACGTTTCGAGAGACAAATTTTTTTTTCGAGCAGCCGGGCGGCGCGGCGTGCTGGCGCCAAACCGGCCGTGTCGGCTGGCCATACTTTGTGAGAACGACCAACGAGCGTAGCAAAACACTGTGTGGGGAATTCCCACTATTTGTTCGTTCTGATTATTCGTGAGAACGACCCTTGAAACGACCAGTGAGAGTAGCAAAACACTGAGTGGCGAGTCCCCACAGTTTATTCGTTCTAATTTTTAGATACCTAGTGTTAAAATCAGTATAGTGGGGGGCGCAAAATTATCTATTGGGGAGTGCAAAATTCAAATCTTGCCAGGGGCGCTCGTGTCCCTAGCTACGACTCTTGAGGTTCCCTGTCATATGCCTCGTCTAATAAGGGCCAATCCATAAATACTTTATGCACTTCCTTTTGTACTCATTCAAATAGTTATATCACAAATATTTGTCACAGAGAAAATGAAATATAACCCTATGGATGCCACTTTAAGGATTTTATTAACACAGCCCAAGTTTGACACTTCGATGTGTTAAAACCTGGGTCGTGTCCATAAAATCCATGTTGTATTCACAAGATTATTTCTCAATCTTTCCGTAATGGGTGAATACTACCAAATCAAGCCCGAAACAGTTTCTCCTACAAATATTTATGCTATATAATCATTTTTAGCACATAGAGTGAACTGAAAACTAGGTACTCACATCAAGCTGATAAATAAATATGATGAACAATAACTAATTAACAATGATAATACTTGCTTTAAGAGGAAATTAAATTAATACTTCTCTTATAAGTATTAACACAAGCTAGGGACTAAATTTTGTTGTCATAAATACCTACAACGGGTAAAAATACCAATGACATAATCACAAAAACTTCAAATGACAAAATACAATTAATATTAGTAATGTAACAGAGGATGCGGGATCACTTTCCGATTCCGTGAAACTGTATAAAAGTATCCGAGACCCTACGATACCACGGCCAATTTTGCTTGACTTTCCGAGACGAACATGTCGTGAAAACCTTAGAGGGTCGCACCTACCCGAAATCCTGACGTCGTTCCAAGAACCAACCTCGAATTCTCCGTGAAAGAGCCAATTAGTGGAAGGGCAGCATCTCCGCCGACGAGCTATGAAGGCCTGCTTAAGGCAGCGTTTTTGAAACGATATACACGAAGAAATGGAGTCAAGTACATGTTTGTTTTGACTCGAGAAGTATCGGTGGCAAATCTCTCCCATTGAGCTATTTATCGCGTCGAGAAGCGAGGTGGCGGCGAGAGGGTTGGAAGGGGGAGGGAGGGGAAGGCTGGAATCAGAAGAGGGGAGGGGGCCGTCAAAAAAGAGATGTTAGCGTGCGTGGCAGAGGCGGAGCTGTGACGCGAAGAAGAAGGCGCGCGTGATGTCGCTGTCCGTGGCCGTGGTGGGCGCCGGAGCTTCCGGACTGTGCGCCGCCAGGCACCTGCGCTCCTCCGGGCGCTTCCGGTTCCGGGTGTTCGAGATGAGCTCATCTATCGGCGGGACGTGGAACTACTCCGATGACGTCACGTGGAAAGCGGGCGGCGACGTGCGGCCAGCGCACTCTAGCATGTATCTGAATCTGAGGTGAGAACGGGAGGGCGCGCGAGGTAGGGATGCTGCATTGTGTGTATTCTGGATCCCTTGGATCCTCTGGGAGAGACTCCTCCAGGAATTGGAAAAGACTTTCAAAACTCGCAACACGTAGACATTGCTATTTCCACAAAGCATTAACTAAGGTCGTTTGCCTCTGTGATTACACGTCGAACCTTCCACTACAATCACTCGACCTCACATTGGCTGTGTTTTTCCTTTTTAGTTTGTTAAATAATTACTTCTAGTCTTTCTGTAAAATGAATTTCGAAGTATATTTTTACAGCGTTGTGATTCGTGTCTGCTGTGAACATTATGAAAACATATCTGCGATGGTTACGCATTGTTTGACGATACCGTGATCATCGTGGTGCGTTGCTTTCACTCTCTGTAACAAAGAGTAAAAAAATAATGCCGGGTGAAGGTGTTCAAGAAAATAAGACTGCAGCGAATTAGACACTGTGTTCTTAATCTCCGAAGAAATGTTTGTGAATCTGCATTTTTTAAGTAACTTATTTTAAGATAACGATCCTAATGAATAGGTGTAGACCAATTTCTAACGGAACATTCCCAAGAGTGTTATAGAGCTCTAATGCTGTAGTAGATGACGAAAGTTACTCAAATGTGCATTTATTGCAATTTCCTCAAAAAGTGAGAAATGTTGAATGTGTTATTTATTATTTTTTATCATTGCATTTGGAGAATATCATTTGATTTTAAAGGAAATAACCTGTCGCGAAAGGCTTCTTCGTTTCATTTGCATTATTCACTACTTACTGCAGTACTATGGAGATTACTCCCGACTGAACTTCTTAAATAGTTAAATAGCAATGGTTTGATAATGATTCCAGATGTCGTGCGATTAACTAAGCCATAAAAATTAATATTTTTCTTGGATTGGATTGGTTGGATTACGTATGTGCCAGTTGATTAGAGTAGTGCATTACTTTATCAAGAGTAAATATCGACGACGTTGTCATTATCGTACTTTTTCAAGCTAAACGAGCATATTTGCTGAGGAATCATGAAAAAAAACGTTAGAGGACAAAATTTGTGTGGGTCATTACGGTGATTACAAATTTTTCTTTAAGAATGAATGGAAATCCATCGCCAACCGATTGTATATTCAAAAATATGTACCTTCTTTCTTTCCTTTGTTCACATACAAGCCGCTATTACAAGATATCATGTGAGAGAGGATGAAGGGAACTACCGCCGTCATTATAATGTTTGGGGGCTCGTCTGCTTCCTCAGTTCCACCCGTCATGACGTCAGCTCGACTGGCGAATGGAAAACGGAGGGAGGGGGAGAAATCGGGGAGAGTTCACGTGCTCCTCTCGTTGTTTTGGAGGCACGGGCGTGTCTCTCCCGCTGTGGTGAAGATCGCGCGTCGTGTCGAAATGATCTTGGACGTCCCCCGCAGTGCGGATGAGGCTGGCTGAAATGCAAATTGATTTCGAAGGCTCGATGCTGGGAGCGGGTGACAATCGTGGGGGCAAGAGGGGCAATGGATGCAGTAGAGAACAAAAGCGACGAGGTGGTACCTACGGGTTGGAAGTGATGTCCGGGACGGTTGGAGGGGGTATCCTGAAGAATTAGGCAGTAATGGTTCATTTCAAATAAACAATATTTGTCAATTTCCACACAGTATATTATAAAAACAGTTAAAATACACCACCGACCAAGGTTTCGGCACGTAATGCCATTATCAAGGTCGAAACCTTGGTCGGTGGTGTATTTTAACTGTTTTTATAATATATTGTGTGGAAATTTACCAATATTGTTTATTTGAAATGGACATAAAGTATTTCCACAAATTTAAGCCTGATATACTTTTATACGTAAGTAATGGTTCAGGCGATGAGGATGAGTCTTACGAATTATTTCGCGAGAATGCCAGAATGGAAGTAAGTGAGTAAGAGCTCGTAACGGCAGTGAGAATATTGAAAGATGGGAAGGCTACATACCAGGGGACTGGATGCTAAGATGTATCCTTCTAAATTGACAGTGGAATTAGCAAGCCTGGGTAGCTTAGTAGTCTTAGCATTGACCCGGCAAGCCAAAGATCCGTGGCTCGATTCACGGTCCAGACCGATTTTTTCCTGTGGCAATTTATCCATTAAGTATAGGGATAGTTGGAGATGTAAAATGATCTAATATACGCGACTGATGCTGCTGCATGGTTCTCCGAGAGCCCAACTGGACTTTTTGAAGCAAAAGAGAGATAACGGAATAGAGGGGAAATGCGTGCAAGATCAAAGTAGTGGATTTTGACAAAGAGAATAGAAGATTGTATGACGAGGGTGAATGACGAAATTATTGAACAGGTGGACGATTTTGTGGACATTGGCCGAATGTTTGCGAAAGGTGGGAGGGTAGACGAAGAGATGAGAGGGCATACAAATGCCGGTGGCAAAGTCGCAGGTAGCATGTAGAGTAGGGTGTTTCGAAAAACCGTTTTTTTTCGAAATCGGTCTGCGGCTAGTGCTTAAAGTTTGTGATTGGTGGTCCTGAAACCCATAAAAAATTCCAACTTGATCGGATTAAATCTTCAGGCACCGATTTTTAAAATTTTTATGAAAAATATCAAAAATTTGCAAATTTTCCTAATACTTTCTAGATGGTCCCGGAGTGATTTTATGGCAAATAATTACATGTATTGCTTGTATCTTGCTTAATATTAGCGTTTGAGAATGTATAGGGTCTCGCAATCATCGTTTTTTTTTCGAATACGCAGTCAGCGGAACCCGTTGCAGATGTGCACAGCCCCTGAAGTGGTTACAATATATTATATTAAAAATAATTACAGCGTTACACAGTGATGAGCGTTAATTTGATATATATATATATATATATATATATATATATATATATATATATATATATATACATATATATACACATATATATCGTTTTTCCATCCCACACCTACTATCCTTCCCTGTTCTGTTCTTTTGTGCGGGGCAAAGTATGGTCGACAGAGAGTGATTTTCTTTCCCCTCCCCCTATTCACCGACATGCTCCGCGGGAGTCAACCCCGGCGATCGGAGACGGCCGGACACTAAGTGCCAACCCCTCTCCCCTTCCGCCCCAATGTCCCCCGCGAGCGTTGAAGACGGCCTAGGGTCAAGCAGGCCCAGGTCCTGCGAATTCCGGGCGAAGATACCTTCCCAAACCGGGCAAAACAGCATAAAAAAGAATTGGTGTGCTTTAGACCACACGGGAGAAGCGTAAACTTCTATGGCGATATTCTGATAAATATAATATGTAAAATAAACTCCACCACTGTTAAAACTCCAGCCAATACGATATATGTAGTATACATTCATCTCAGGAACGGGTAAGTACTATATCAAATGAAGTGCTATTCCATATATATGAATCATTTTTGAGTTTTCATGTGAAGGTTGAAGTTCATATTAAAAAAACAGTTATGGAATTTTGGCCAGTTTTTTCCGATTTCCGACCACTGTGCGACGCAATCTCCTCCCTTCGCTCCTCACCAGAGGCGCGTCGATCGAATGGCGCGTCATCGCTCTTCTCTTCCAGATCGGACATCCCGCGCGAGGTGATGCAGTTCCCGGATTTCCCGATGGAGGCTTGCGCCGCGACGGAAACCTCTTACGTGCACCACTCCCAAGTCTTCCACTATCTTCTGCGATACGCCCAGGAGTACGGCCTTCTGGATCACATCGAGGTATTTCTCTCTATCATTCTCTCTCTCTCTCTCTCTCTCTCTTTCTATCTATCTACACAAACACACGAAAATAAATAGAAAGACACTCACAAAAATGTTTTCGGGAGGTTTCGGCGGTCATGCCGCCATCGCCGGCAAAAAAAGACTAACTAGCGATCTATTACCTCTGGGGGAGGAGGGGGAGGTGGAAAAGGAGAAGGGGACTGTTGGGGAGTGGGAGCGAGAATCGACTATTGGTCAGTCAGCCAAATTTAGCTCGGGCGATTCAAATGCTCTAAAAATCCAAATGAATGACATCTTGCGAGGCCTCAATTCGATATGAGTTACTGATTCGGGGAAGACTTCTAATATAGAAAGAGAGAGAAACTTTTGAAAGCTGCCGATGGGAAGCGGCTTGTTTAGGAATGGAATCAATGCAGAGAGGACATTTGGTGGAGTGGCGGTGACCATTCATTCGTATGGAGAGCGGGGTAGTACATTCGCCAGTGTAAAATGCTGGGCAGAAATTACATGAGAGACGGTAGACGATATTTGTGGAAGTACATTTAGCTGCTGAGGAAGATCTGTTGGAAGAGAGTGCAGCAGAAGAGCGGAGGAGGGAGCAACATTTGCATCTAGGGCGGTTGCAAGTTGAGGAGAGCGGTGGAGAGGGGGCGGTCGGTTGAAGGGTGGCTGTCGTAGATTTTAAGATATCCCGCACGCTCAGAAGAGAGATTTGAGAGTTTGGTTTTTGAGGAAAGTGCTTTCAAGATGACCCATGAAAATATTGGCAAATGATGGTGCCATGCGAGTACGCATGGCGAGAAGGGAGGGAAGTGACATCTATTGTGGCCATAAGAAGGTCAGAGTTAGTAGGGATAGGGATAGCGTGTAGCAGGTCGAGGAAGTGGTAGGAATTTTTGATGAAAGAGGGGAGAGACATAACTAAAGTTTAGAGATAATGATAAACCAGTGCTGAGATCCGTTCAGTGGGAGAATTGATGCTAGGGACAATACGGCTACCGGGATTGCTGGTTTTGTGAATTTTAGGAAGCTTGTAAAAATGGGGAGTTATGAAGTTAGAAGTAGAAGCACTGGTTTCAAAAAGTATCCAACAATAATGAGATCGTCATCACTAAGGCAGACAAGGGATCAACTGTTGTTGTACTGGATGAAAATGCCTACATATCTGAAGGACTTCGGCAACTAAATGATCCCTCTTCCTATACCTCCCTCCCCCACGACCCTAACGCTGAATTCCAGAAAGAAATATCCTTCTTCCTGGAGGAATTCGGACCAGCCGAAGGCCTCACTCCCTCCCAAATCGTCGACTTCGCCATCTCATCTCTCGCTCACTCATGTTCACTCTTCTTTACTGCTCAGTTCAACAAGGAGGTGGAGCATGTGACTCCGGTTACTGTCAAGACGGGTGGCGCAGCCAAGTGGAGAATCTCAGTGTCCGATCTGGTGATGGGGACCCGGGAGGAATGCACCTTTGACTCCGTAATGGTCTGCAACGGGTGAGTCTCGCCATTCATGAGATATACACCTTTTTATATTCTGGGATATACTTTGACATATTCTTAGATATATAAGCTTAGTTATATTCTGAGATATCGCAGCCTTTTGTACTATTTTCATTCAGACTTATTTTATATTTGTTATTTATTTATTATCATCCTGAAAGCAGCCTCAAGAGCCTTTTACATCAGGCATTGTAACTTAACAACAATGGACATGCACAGTCAACCATACCCTGGGAGGCGGAAAATCATCCTCAGGCGGGACTCGAACCCGCGGGTTAGCAGGCGAGGACATTATCCCGCCGCAACCGTGGCCGGCAAAACTTATGTCAAAACTCCTTCTTTCACGGAGCTGTTGTAACGCTAAGTCTAGGAACTAATACCGTAATTTAATGTGTTTCATAATACAATGATAGTAATAACAGTTGCCGGAAGAACTTTTCAAGGGAATATTCTAAATTTATCTTTAATTTTCAGAGTCCTAATGGAGCTCTCGTGGTAGATACTTAGGGGTATAATTCCGTGCCAGTATTTAATACACAAATATTTTCCCTCCTAATTCCGGGGTTTCTACATTACAAGGAAGACAAACCAAAAACAAGTTTTGTGTTAGTATTTGAAAGCTGATTGATGAGTGGAAATGATACATCTACATCGGGTCATAACAAAATAAACTGGCGGAGTCTCAAGTGGGGTGTTGAATTTATTTAATGTACTTCAGTACTTCAAACGAAATAAATGCCAAATGACGCCATGTCTATAAACCGCGGGAGCAACCCCGCTCGAAATCTTAAGAACTGGCAGGTGAGAATAAAATAAGGATGACACGCTACCGGACTTGAACAATAACTTCTTTAAAGGCACCTTTAATGGCCCCAAACAATTCAGAGTGAGACGCCAAGGCACTCCATATCACTTTCGTCCTTTCCAAATCCCAAATACCTTTTTCTATTTCGCTCCCTCTTTCATGGTCTGCAGCACGCCCCTGAGGCGACTTGCTGGGTACAGATAACAAGAGTTTGACTCATGATATTAGTGTCCAAGTTTGCGGCCTGGGAAGGTGACTTTGCAGCCTTGCCTCTGAAAATAAATCCGTTTATTTGACAGAAATGGGAGATTTTTTCTTTTGTTGGTCCAAGAGCTTCATCTCCATCATTAGCTCCATTAATAATTATGTCGCCTTCACCCGAAAAGTGAGGGCCTACAGTCACTTTCTGTCTAATTACTACCTTGCTAGGGGAAGAAATGCATTCTTGTTCCAACTTCAATGCTTGGGTAGGAGTGTGATTTTTGTTGATAGATATCCCACACCCGGATATCACAACGGATGCGGGCACATTGGGAGAGACCTTGCAGCGAATCTCCAAGTGATGATCATTCCTCATTCTCCGCAGGCACTTCAGCGACCCGCGCACCCCGCCACTGCCCGGCATGGAGTCGTTCGGTGGCGTCGCGGTGCACAGCCACTCGTACCGGAGGCCGGAGCCGTTTGCCGGGCGGAGGGTGGTCGTCTGGGGAGCGTCCTCGTCCGCCTGCGACATCGCGCTGGAGGTCGCTACGGTCGCCAAAAGCGTAAGTCGACTGGCCGAAAATCTGACATTACTTTAGGGTGAGCAATTTTAGGGATCGGCTGAATTTGTGCAGACTTCCAGCGAGCCGGGAAAGTTGAGTTATTTAACGAGCAGTTGAATATGTCGAGTATCACGGGCATAGCGACAGGGAGTAGAATTTTTAAAATTTTATTATTGATCCCGTCGAAACCAGTGGCATTAGAGAAAACTTAGTAATTGTGCGCTTGGAGAAAGGGTTGCTTGTTTCGAATACATGGGTAGAACAAAAGAAAGCTCATATGGATACTATATGGCAAGGGCGCGATAGTGGTTGATGCCCGGGACGGTGTGGGGTTTGAGGGTCTAGGAAAAGGGATCCTCAGCTTACCCCGACTGTGGTTGATTCCTCCGGAGATGAGATTTGACCCAAGATCAAGGACTCTTTTCGGCGCTCTCCATAGATTTCACTATGTAGTATCTATTTACGTGACTATGTAGTATTATTATTCTACGTCATAAATAAGCATTTTACACCACATGAACGTATATTTTTCATAATTCTCAATCAGTTATTGGTAAGTTTTTTTCTGAGAAAAAAGTTTTAATGCAAACACAACATTGGTAACGTTTAAGCATGAGTATGTTCAATGTGTATCCTATAAAACTTGTTCAAATGGGTGTAACACTTCAGAAGTGACAATGAATGTAATTCAATGTCCTCCTAATATTTATATTTTTAAATAAAATTAAATATATTTTAAGTTTATTTTTTACTTATGTGACACTCGGCTTCACTCCATCTTCAGAGATGAATATGTAATTCCATCCCTCCTTCCCATGCCTTTTGTATGATTAAAATAAGTGTTGCCATCCAAACATAATGAAACCATTCTTAAAATATAAATAAAGAGTGGCAAAAAAACAGGCGAGCTCTCGGCAACAATGAAAGTAAAAATAAACAGCAACACGCATAAAAACAACAAAGATTTGTAAATAGAACATGGTTGAATAAAATACCTAAGTTAAAATAGAAAATGGAAATATTATCAACAATTGGCTCCTGCCAGCATGTTCAATTACATTCCAGACTGTCGCAAACATTAGAGATAAGAATAAGCACTAGGTAACCCGTGCGAAAACTTCGCACTTTCATGCTATCAGGGAATAAGTATGTAAAGGAAACGGTGTAATTGGGTTTTAAATAGAGAAGAAGGTGTATCATAAAGTACTTTCTTTATACTTGTTTTCTTGCAAAAATATACAAAACATATGAATATACAAAAAATATACAGGCAAGAGAGTTTGGTACCAGTAGGAACAATCATGACGTCTGTTACTGAATAATGGCACGTAATTTACAAAACTTCTTTAAAAACAATATTAGAAGTAACAATGTTGCCGTCTGTAACTTTTTGGTTATGAGTTTCTTTAACACAAATATAAATATCCCGGAAAGTGCGAACTAAAAAATGTGTGGAGTCGATATACCTCGAGCGAGTAATCGACATGGAAAAATCGAAACTTTTAAGTCAAATTAATGGCTAAATAGTGAAATTTGAGATTGTATTTTTCGTCAGAAGCCGGTGATTCAACGTTTAAAATGATACCTCTTTTATCACTGTAGGTGCAGTATTAATGGAGCATATACGGAATGACAGAAAAAGACCTTTCTGTAATAATATATATGATGATAATGATAACAAAGTGATTGTTCTTACTTTTTTGTTTTTATTTGGTTAACTTTTGGATGTGCACTAACATCAATTTAACATGGCAAGTTATAAAAATCTCCAATGGCCGTAATAAATTGGCACCACTCGTCAATATTACACCACAATTGCTGTGTTGGTTTGCGGGAAAAGGGAAAAATCCACGCAAGTGACCAACCACAACCTCTCGGCCAGGGCCGGGGTAAACCCCTGTGGTGGTTTTTCGGGAATGTTACTTCCTCGACAGTGACAACCACATACACACACACTCAACCCAAATAGGGATCCTTCGCTGGGCTAATGAGACCCCGCTAAGGATGCCTGGGTTATGAGCACATACACACTCACAAGCACTCAATAAATCACTCACTCACACACTCAGACGGGCCCAACTTCTGGGAGAATGTAGCTCAAAAGAGCGTTGTCAAGAAACGGTACAAAAACAAGAAAAGACGAGGGTGTGGGAAAGGGATTTATTACGGCCATTGGGGATTTTTATAACTTGTCAATTAAATATGCCGTAGAGTTCACGTTCCCTAGATCAATTTAACAGTTTTGAAGTTAAAAAGAACAAAATTAGAGTTAAGAAGTGTTTGGGAAAGCTACTAATAAAATGTAAACAGTAAATAACGTTCTGAGTCCTTACCGATTACCTAATCGTAATATCTGACTTCTAGTTCCGTGTCCGCGCATGCTCTGCATTCATGAATTTCGCACGTATGGGATTAAGATTTTCTTCAATCAATTATCCGCACCAGTACCGGATTACCAATAAGGCAAAGTAGGCAGTTGCCTATGGATCCCGAGACTTTGGGGCCCCACGGAGGGGTCCCGAGAATTGTTTCCCCTTTCTTTTCTTGCGACTTGTTTCTTAACGTGAGCCCCGTTGGTTGTACTTTTTACAGGCCCCCAAGTGTTTCAATCCGGCCCTGATCCGCACGCAGAGAAAGTGGAATGGATGTACAATAAACTTGTATCATTATAGCTATAGCATAAGCATAGAAAACCATAATATAGTCAATTGACATCTCATAATGAACGCAACAAATAAGGCTTACTCCGACAATAGTAACATTATTTTCCAAACTCCGTTCAAGGTCACAATCTGCCACAGGCCAACACCATGGCTGCCGTCAGGCTTTCCGTCGCCCATCAAATTCGCCGCGAACATCGTCTCGGCCCAAAAGGAAGGATTTCAACTTGAAGACGGGACTTTTTGCCAATCCGACGCTTTGATATACTGCACAGGTAACAGTCTAACGCGCATTAACCCTCAACTGTCCAATCATTATGGCATGTACACGTATTGTACAGGCATTCACTTTTTCATTGCAACAGACTTTCTTTCACTCTTTTTTTGCCCGAGTAAATACGTGTTTAAGGTGGCTGTATAATACGGCCGAAAACACTTCCGCAAACGTCTACGCGCCTATATGTTACGACTCTGCTTTTCTACTTAAAGCACATCTGTTTACAAAGGCCTATTGAATAAGAGTTAATATCTAGAATAAGTGTGGTAACTTTTCGCTTATTGCTTTCTACATAGTTATTTCGGACCGCGGAAGAAACGCAAATTTAATGAAAATTGCCATGATTAATAGTGATTGCCATGACGCGTGTGACGCAGAGTGGTCGGAAATCTAAAAAAGCCGGACGAAATTCGGAAATTGCTTTTTTTTTAAGATAAAGACTTAACACTTGGCATATATTCTAAAAAATGACTACCAATTATTTTATAGCAAGTCATTCTTCATGGGACCAACCCATTACTTAGATATGGAGGCTGAAACATGACCGACATTCCAACAAAACACCGCTGGACCAGGAAAAGCCGTGACTCCGTTGTTTAAGTAAAGAGAATCTAGTATAGTATAGAATTAAGTTAACCTTCAATCCTCAAATTCACCGTTTCCAAGCTCTGCATGTTGTCACTGACTTCCTAAGATTCTATTTTGAAGATAATGCGGGTAAATTGGATTGATTGATGGTATTCGATTACAAGCGTTTTTTTATTTCTTCTTTTGTTTCACGCTGTATTCAGTTTTACATTTTTTTAAAAAAGAAATGGATAATGCGTTCATTTTGAACGATAAAATAAAGAAGTCTAACCATAAAAAAGAGGGACTGCAGTTAGGTTCACTAAAAACGACATTTTTATGTTTTGATATAAAATACATCCAAAATTATTTCATCATATAAAAAAGTAGATGAAAAACGCCAATAATTTCTGTATCATCAAGTTTTTAATTTATTGTTTCACGCTGTATTCAGTTTAACATTTTATTCTCAGAAGTGAAAGATGTGTTAATTTTAACGATAAAATATAGAAGTGTAATAAAAAACAAAAATATAAAATAATTACTGTGCGGTTAAATAAAAACGACATTTTTTATGTTTAGAATTTCAAAACATCCAAAACAATGACATCATATATAAAAGTAGGTAAAAATGCGCATGAATTACGAATCAAATAGATATATTCAGTTTCACATTATTTTATTACCAATGGAAGATGTGTTGATTTTTAACGATTAAATAAAGAAGACTAAACATAAATAAAAGTGCCAATGAGTTTCAGCGCGGTTCACTAAACACGACATTTTTATGTTTTGATTTTCCTAACATCCAAAACTGTGTTCCAAAAAGTAACAGTAATAATAGTAATAATAATTTTCTCGTTTAGTCGATGAAATATAGTAGTTTCCTTACATACCTTACGTATTTTAACGATGTTGACTGTATAGTACAATACAGCATTTATTTATGTGCCCCATCTTCTCAAAACAGGCAGAGGAGGCAGAGATACGTCAGTATCTCTTTAAAAAACAGAAATGCGGGATGGTGCCTTCAAAAATACTTTTTATTACGCTTGAAATCACCGCATAAACATGGGGAAACTTGGATCTTATCTCCTCTGCTAATCTGTGTAGAGCATGTGCGACGCATTTGACATGCACCATCTTGGGGTAAAAGACTTTCAATCCCTTCCCAGCTTTTAACATATACGATGCACTATCCGTTTTAAGCACTAGAAACTTCTCATCATTATTTTCTGTTGGCCACAGGAATCCTAAAGATAGGAATATCCATAATAGTTAAATAAAATAATAAATATGCGTAATAAAGTAAACAGTAGAGAACCGATTATAATCGAGGCATTGCGAGCGCCAGCGTGGTAAAGTAAATCTTTCGAACTATTGCTACGTATTTTAATTATTGTTGCTATGTTATGTAGCAAAATATTTTTTGTTATCACTGCTATTTCTTGTCGATAAATGTTTTCATCATTCGGGGGAGGATGAGGTGAAATGGAAGCTGGAAATTTTAGAAAATACGTGAAAAATTGCGAAAAAACGGCAAAATGATAATTTTTAATGCATTTTTATACGATTTACGGGGACTTATCCCCCCCAAATCTACCTCCATACCATAAATGTTCATGTTTTAGAATTTTTCACCCCTCTAAACCCTTAGAAGAAATGTAAATGCTAAAATAATCCTTTTAATCCCTCCAAATTATCGAAAAGTGATAAAAATAGGAGGGGGAGGGCTTCCCCGAGAATGGTGGGTGATGGGGAAAAACGGAGGTCAAATTCGGATTCAGGAGGTCATTTTACATAAGAATTACCAGGAATGGTGTCAGGGCCGATTTTCATGCCGACCAGTGTTATCGGTGCTCTACTGTATAAATATACATAAAAATCTGCTCTTCTCAATACTTACTCAAAGCTTCTCTCACCATTCTAGCAATCGTGCTATTGTTGATGTTTTCAATTTCCCTGGACAGTACTAAATGATGTGGCATCACTTCATCTGGACACATCTTACACACATCCACATTTACGATCATTCTATCGCGGCTATCTGTGGTCTCGTCTACGGACAACCAGAAGAAAGAATCAGCAATTTCTTCTACCTTGCACTTGATTGTATGGAAGAGTCATGCATTAAAAAAAATGAATTACTGTAAATAAAGTTACATACAAGCAACATTGTATTTTTCATGAACTTACTGAATTATAGAGGGGATCCATGAAGAGTTTCTTCAGTGTAGACTGATCCGGGATTGAGCGTTTTGTGTATTTCTTTAAAAAATCTCTGAAAATTGGGTTGTCAAGCTTCCTCCATGGAATATTTGCAGCAACTAGAGCCCTGCATAAATCTGTTTATGATAGCTTGTATTTCGATGCTGCTCTAAATGTCACTTCTTCTCACATTTTACCTGAAAGAGGTGGGAGGATATCGTGTCTCTCAAAAACACACGTGCACCAGCCATCGCCATCTCATATCATTCAGTGAACTATAAAGTCCAAGTGTACTGTACAAACTATCAACAAGCACTTACCTCTTTACAACACGCCTGGCAGAATATCTCATCGCCATTTGTCGTAAAATCTTTCCTCATCCACTGCTTGTATAGTGATACCTTAGATGATTTTTCTGTAGGCATGTTACGCAGTTTTTTTTTAACTTTTATAGATCGCAAAAGAAACTTATAACAGGCTTGCTCGAACAAACTTCCTTCTAACTACCGCTTCCTTTCAACAAAGCTCAACACGATCTGGCAGAACTCTCAGCGGCAACTAGGCGGCGTGCACACCAGAGGGATACAACACGCAACACTGTAACTACTTGATGGAGGTTGCGCGGCACGATATTTGCCCCTGCGACATTCAAGTGCACATTGTAGTGATACGACGCGCGATACGTCAAGTGGTAAAATAGACGGTGACGTTTTTTCGTCTCTCAGTAGTAATCGTGGGCTCGTCGGAGGAGGATATTTTTGTAGCTTACCGTTATTTGGGAACAATTCACTAGTAAAATCAATGGTAATATATTATTAAATCTATGGCTCTCTTTCCAAAATTGTTTTCAACTTAAAATAATTTTTTTTCAACTTATTGTTGAAAATTGTTTTCAACTTAACATAAAAAATTAAACTTATCGAATTGGGATCGAACCAGGAATCACACCATTTAAACTTGAATAGCACTTGCGCTTTAACCATCGCGGCCACGACAATAGTCTTAAAAAATAGTGAATTATAATCAAGAAGCAAGATTATTAAATTTTATTTATTATATTTTTTATAAATTGTTTATACCGTAAATAACTAAGTAATATAAAATTTAAGGATCACAAACCAAAAGTGTTTACAACTTAAAATAAATATTAAAACGAATTTAGGTGGGATCGAACCAGGAATCTCACCATTTTAAACCGATGAGCACTTGCGATTAAACCGTCGCGGCCAGGACAATAGTTTAATAGCCGGCGAATTTTACTGCAAAAGCAAGATTATTAAATATTATTTATTTTGTTTTCTATAAATAATTTATGCCGTAAATAACTTAAAAAACCAAAATTAAGGATCACTTACCAAAAATGATTTTAACTCATAATTAAAAATTAAAGAAATCGAGGTGGGATCTGACCTGGAATTCACCATTTTAATTTAAATAGCACGCGCTATAACTATATCGTGACTTGAAATGAAAAATGAAACGTAACGTGGTGGTGGGATCTAATCGTGGAACTCACCACCTAACCCGAATAGCAATCGCGACTTAACCATCGCTGCCACGACGAGAGTTTAATAAAAGGGGAATTTTAATCGAGTAGTAAGTAGTAGTCTTCTCCTATCTTATTCTGAAGTTAGAGTTACGGTTATTCTGAAGTTAGAGTATTTGGATGTGATACAGGCCCGTAAAATCGCTCAAATTACGCCTGAGAAGGATATTTGGAGGGCTCCAAAACCATCGACTTTTGGAACAAAACGGAATAAATATCAGACTAATCGAAATATCCGAACTTCAGCTGAATAACTGGTAAGGTTTCACTTGCTTTGGCTTGACCAGCAGCTTGAACGCTTCGCGTGTGACCCCGCAAAAAGAGAAAACTGACATTTTGAAAAACTTAGGTGACGACTATCTCCGCCATCTGCACGAGTACAGAAGAAATATTGGAAATTTTTCATAATGTCGCAAAGGTCAACATATGGTGTGAATATGAAACTAATCGGCGGGGGTCGAGCACGCCACATTTGCTTAACTTCCAGATTAATGTATGATTAAATTCGGAGGAAAACTTGTAAAATTGGGAGGGGGGACAGAAATTTTTAAATTCGTTGTCCAATTCCGTTTGTTTGCAATCCTTGTCGTGTTCATCACTTAATGCGACCCAAACGAGGAGATGGTGCTCAAGGGTCAAAGGGCATCCTCAGAAACGAGAAGGACCTTCCTTTTTTCTTCGCTTGTTGCAGGGTATCGCTACAGCTTCCCGTTCCTCTCGCCCGAGTGCAAGATAGAGGTGGACGACAACCACGTGACGCCACTCTACAAGCACCTCATCAACGCGGAGCACCCGACCATGTGCTTGGTGGGCGTCCCTCAGTTGACCGCGACCTTCCCCATGGTGCACTCTCAGGTGAGGTTACGTCCTATCCACCTTTGGAATGGGAGCGATGGATGCACACGATGATTTCGGCGCAGATTCACGATCACGCTCGTCCAATCAACACCTTCAAGGTCGCACAACATCGTTTCCTCAAACTGCCCCTTCAATGATTGTCTAATGTAACATGCACACTTTTTAACATGCTAGTGCCATTGTGCTTTTAATTATGAAACATGTATGTAAGCTATACGAGGTATATTATAGTCTAAGTTGTCGATAAAATATTTCTAGTGACGGAAGGAAAACAAGAATAATCTCTCACCTCGTATTTTGAAAGAACTTTCATTTGCGTATTTAGGCGTACAATAATGATCTCTGCGTTCATATACATTTTTTTCTATTTTTCTATTAATATTTATGAAGCGTCAACTGTTGGCACAATAAGAACTTACAGAACGAGCTCCTCTCACAGGATTTACAGGCGAGAAGGGGACACCGTCGAAGAGTTTATGATAATTTACGATTTCTGTGCTAATTTTCTCCCAACATAGGAGGCCTGACTGCTTATCTATGTATAATAATTGTTTTTGCGTACAAATTAAACCCTCAGAAGAGATATAGATATTTTTACCATAACATGACTGTAGCCGTCGAAAAGCGCGAAAGCCTGCTAGAGGCGATGTCTGAGTACGGAATACAACGTATTTGTTTTCTCTATCATCAGTAGTCGTTCATAGCATGCCGTCCTCGCCCTTCAACGTTGAGGTCTCTATGTCTCAAATCTCTGTGTCGGAAATTTTTAATAGCAGACTTTTTAACTTCTCTAACTCAGGATATAAAATATTTTCATAAGTACAGTCGGCGAGTCGAACCAAAAAATATTTCTATCTCTAGTTTTCGGACCTTTCTGTCGGCAAACCATATCTCGGCGACCATAGACGTATGATTCGGGATCCCTCGTCTTCCGTTTTATACAATTATACAACATTCATAAGTTTTAAATAAAACAAATATTTATGCTGAGAATCAACCAAAGCCATTCAAGTTATGCTATTAGCATGTTTGTAATTGTAATACGTTGATCCTTCAGTTCTTGCTGCTCGAAAATTAATGTTTTCTACCAAGGGCGCCAATACAATGGGGGTAATACTACCATCTTTCGCTATGCCTTTCCATTCTGCGGCAGTGTTTGGTGCCTGAAACAAATTCATGAAAGATAAATCAAGCTGCTTTCGCTAAATACTTCAAGGGGCCTGCAAAAACTAAATTATATCTTTGAGTTGCATCTACCCAGTCAAGAACAAGTGTCTTTCGTTAGTACTTGCTGTGGATTTTTGAGGATGGAAATAGCAAATTGCTGCATACGTTAGTATGTAGTTTACTACTACATTTTTTACCACAGGACATATTCTCGAGGAGTAAAAATCTTATAATTGCCAATGAAACCTACCCTTTTAATTCAAATGGATTTTTCTTCGTGATGTTTTTTTTCTTAATAATTTGCATTTATTTTTTTGTGTGCTGAATGAAGTAAATTGTTTTCTTCCCTTGAGATAACTTGTATCACGCAAGTCCTTCTGTCGTTTGATTGAAATTGAAATCAGATTTTTTAAATTCAGATTTTATTCAAAAATTAAAAATCGCTTGGTGATATTTGTAATATTTTTTCGTATTCTCAAAGAATTCACTTCTCTCAGTATTAAAAGACATCAATCAAAACTAATGCAAACTTATTTGCGAATTAAAATTACTAATTTAATTAACTGAAGAACCTACTGAAATAATCTAAGCCAAAGCTAAAAATTAAGCACAAACTACAGTGAAAAAAAAACGAAACAACCAAAAATAAAAAGAAATCAATCTAAAATAACTAACACAATACTAAGCTATTAAATAAAATACTATCGCAGCTATGAAAAGGAAACGACTAAAACGCAAAAGTGAAATATCCAAGGAGAAGGAAACTACAAAAGTATTGAGGTTGACAGTGACTGCAAGCAATCTGAGTGAAGTCCCGAGGGAGAATGGTCACCTACACCCAAACCCCCGTGCAGGAAACGTTCGTGGAAATGAGTCTCGTCAAGGTTGGAATATGACTCTGCGCACGGGCTGCAATCTATTCAAACAAGATGAAGGAAGGTTCTCCAATGGTGAATTATAAGAGATATGCTACTTTACTCTGAATAATCCACATCCCAAATGAGCCGCGAGAGTTACCGAATTGATGAAGCAATTAGTGAGGGAATCCCTAGCTACCGAAGGGATAAATATAGGTTAAATATTTTGCGAAAGTTTGAAGCAGAATATTTTTTGCCGGATGTTCAACATATTTTGGTAGAGCCGACGTATTTCGGTAGAAGCGATCACAGGAATGAGATAAAGGAAATTGACTGCAGAACCGCTAGATTTAAAATGTCATTTTTCCGCGTAAAATAAGGGATCATAATAGTTGCGATAGATCAATCATATGAAACTCCCACCCTCACTAGGTAGAATTTTCACTTGTGTGTAATAATGGAAACTGAAACTGAAATTTATCATTCCCAAAAGAAATACATAACTATTCTTATACACATACAATGAAAAACAATTTGAAGCTAGGTGTCCCACAAGGCAATCGGCCTGAGGTTCATAACATCAATGCATATACATACACAAAACATCATTACTAATACCTTAGAGTAAGGTATTGCTCTGTGGTTACACTTACACAGTTGGGATCACCTTGCAGAGAGATTGAATGCAATTAGCACACTAAAAATGTCAAGGTTATTGTTGTGCTGGAACGACCATATTTGTAGTTTTTTAATGAATTATATTGATTTCATGATTAATTAAAATTGTTCAGAGGAAGTAAAAATAGAGCTGTTGAATTAAGAAGCCATTACCCTTCACTCTTACTTCAAGGGTATTAAAGTGCTATTTCATTGTTGGAAAATAAATATATTTCTACCCAAATTACTTGGATTCATTGTTACAAACCATGGAATAGAATTGCTCACTAAAAATAACTGACAGTTCAATCACATCTATGCATTTACTATGCTATGTCATTCAGAGTAGTGGCGGATACATATGGGGGGTGCGGGGGGCGCGCGCCCCCCCTTGCGGGGCCGCCCGCGTTGCCGCCCGCGCCACCCCCTCCAGTCATCCCGCACGCTATTCGTTCGTTTCTTTCGTCAGTCGACTCTGAGTCGAGTTATCGAGTAGTTGTACTTTCTTATGAAGCATGCGCGCGCGTCCGCGTCATCGCATTTTATACGTTTTTGTCTGGCACATAGATACCTAACCTACGAGAAAAGTCGCGGCCATTCTAGTGATCTCGATTCGTTATTCTGTCTGGCATTTGTTCGAGAAAAGTCACGAATATTCTACTGTTTGTATCCGTTCACACTCCTTGAAAGCCTGGAAGCGAACATTCTGGCACCTAATTTTCTCGAAACAACCGAGCTACATATATAAGGGAAGCAGAGTCGCTGCCAGGCAGTCAGTTTGAAAGCTACAATCGTCGCGATAACTTGCGCCTCCCCCTTGAGTTTTTTCTGTATCCGCCACTGATACAGAGATTGCATCGAGTTCTTTGCTCGTTTGGATTAGTGGTGGCTGCTTTGCCGTCACAGCGACCTACCTTAGAGGCATATTTTTTTGTTTGCGACTTCTCCCGACAGGTGCAGTTCTTCCTCGAGGTGCTTCAGGGGAGCGTGGCACTGCCGTCGGTGGACGAGATGCTGGCGGAGTCGCGCTCGGACGCGGAGGGTCGCCCGAAGCGGAAGGCGCACCACCTGGGCGAGCGGTTGTGGGACTACCTGCGCGACCTCGCCGGCCCTTCCTCCACCGCTGGCCCTTCCTCGCTGCGCCTCCAGCGCATCATGGCCGACTCCATCACCAGCATGATGGCCGACGTGGCCAACTTCAAGAAGTATCGCTACGAGCTGGAGGACGGCGGGGCCATCGCCAAAGTGCGCGTAGAGTGACGACACTGAAATATATACTCAATGCCAGCGCCACTACAACACTATGCGGAACTCCGTTACATACCAGTGGAACCAATTTCAACACGTTCGCCCCGCTAACCGATGGTTTGCCCTCTTTATTTTGAAACTAATGAGTTATTAACCCCAGCATGGAGTCTATATAGATGTTTGCCCACTACCTTTCACTGTGATACAAAAAACTAACACAATTATAGGCACATAGAAATTGTTTGCCCTATTTATTGTGTGACTATGAAGTTATTTACACCAAGGTAAGGAATAAGTCAGGGTTTGCCGTTAGTTTCGGACTTTGGTACGGAAAATAACCCACAATCCAGGTACACAGAAAAGGAATATTCTCATATTCTGTTACACTATTTACTGAACAACCGACAACTTGCCTCTTAAAGTGCTTCGTTCACATATTACGAGAATGTTTAATGAATTTGCCTTCTACTATCAACATTTCCACCATCCTATAACTTGTTACTTAAATACATGTTTTTTTACCCGATCATGCACTAATTGATTATTCTGATTTCCCTATTGCTAGGCATTTTACTAATTTTGACGGGTTTTAACCGCATGCCAACGTATTTCTCAACGTATCTCACGCAGCCTTCCTGATCGAGTTTCTCTCATCGGAATATTGCGGATCGTGTTAAAAAAATCCTGATTAATGGCGCAATAAACAACATATTGGAAGCTTAACTTATAAATCCGAAAGGTTCTAAATCACCAAAATATCGAACCGTTTTATTTATTTCACAGGATTAAAGAAATTAAGAGCATAGCACGAGTTGTTGCCCTTTTCGTGCATCAAAATAAAACAAGCATAAGAACTTCGTGATTTGAAAATAATTCGTTATTGTATGTACCGCGAGGGTCCGTGACAAATTTTGATTTAGCACGTGCTAGAAGTTTCTGCAGAAGTTATTCACAGAGAAATGGGGAATAGTTTCTTCACATCGGGAAAACAATATTGCGCATTCCCCTTCGTCATTCTTTACTTTCATCTATCCTGTCGTGTGGACACCCCTTTGAGTCACATAATTACTCTGCAGACGATTCGGGTATCGTCGTGGCTACAAAGAGTCTCAGACAAATTTCAGTGCTGTGCATTTATGCTGTCATTTAAATCGCGATTTCTATTTTACTTAAATAATATAATTATTCCGCGTAAAGATCTTTAACTGGCTGAAAAAACTGCCATACTGGTCCAAATTACAGATAATTCACATCAAATTAGTCATAGTTTTTTTGGCAAGAGTAGCAGGATTACGAAGATATGTGTTTACTTGATTGGTACAAATCACGATAAACTAAGAGGAAAATGAGCTTTTAATTAAAAAAATGAAATTCCAAGAACGTAAGCGAAAAGGTAAAGATTCTGTAGTTTCGACCCTATATCAATCGCTTTTCGTTGTAAGTGGGTAAGGGGTATGTTTCATTGGTCTTATGTTGAAAAAAAAAGTCTGAGGAATTATTTAAAAATCTGTGTAATAAGGACTTCTAGCCAACAGCTGGTTCTCCGTCTCGATGAAAATGAAGAAAGTCAGCCACCTCGAGCCACCTTGAGGTTGCTATCTCAAGACCATCCGTGATGCAGTGCTGAGTGAGAGACAACACTGCAGCGTGGTGATGAGCCTCGTCCCGCACGAGGTGGCCCTGCTCAAACAGAACACGGCGGATCTAGACCGGGGTGTCGATAGACATCCCTGGTGGTGATAACAGCAGCCACCAGTACTGGCATGGGGCCGAAGATGGTATGGGTCGGTAGGGCCCATGGCCAGACGTCATTTGGCGGAGCTGAAGGGCAGCGGTACGACAGATGAACTGTGGGGGCAGAGAGGGCTCTTAAGTTATGGCAAAGACAGCCTGTCTAGGAGAGGAAGACTCCGAAATCAAAGTACCTGGTCCTCCAGGTTGGGGGTTTAGCATAGGGCTAACAACCCTATCTTAGAAAACAACCACGTTCCGGACACAGAATATATGCCTTGGAATAGGACTGGAATTAAGGAACAGACCCGGCGAACGAATGGACTGAGTAAGGTTAAAGGAAACATATATCTAGCCACATGGAATGTACAAACTATGAGAAAACCAGGTGCATTAAGACAGTTGAAAAACGAACTAGTAAAATACAGAATGAAAATTGCAGCATTACAGGAAATAAGATGGTCAGGAAATGGAATAATGCAATCAGGAAATCATATCGCCTTCTACAGTGGAGGAAAAAATGGAAGGAATGGAACAGGTTTCATCATAGAAAAGTGTATTAAACCTGCCATCTTAAAATTCAATCCTGTTAACGATCGAATTTGCTCCCTTCGACTAAAAGCTAGGTTTTTCAACATAATAATCTTTTCTATATATGCACCTACAGACGACACTGAGGAGGATGTTAAAGATGAATTTTATAGTAAACTAAACGAGGAATATGGAAAAATATCTAATCATTATGTCAAAATAATTTGTGGGGACTTAAATGCCAAGATTGGCAGGGAGGAGCAATTCAGAGAAACAATAGGGAAAACAAGTCTTCATCTCAAAGCAACAATAATGGATGGCGTGTGATCGACTTTGCCACAAGCAAGAACATGGTACTTAGGAGTACCTGGCTGCAGAGAAAAGATATTAATGAAGCCACATGGTGCTCACCAGATGGCAAAACATGCAAACAGATTGACCACGTACTCATAGAGAAAAGACACGTAAGACTTGAAGTGAGCAGTTACAGAGGTGCTGACTGGGACTCAGGCCACTACCTGGTAAGAATAAAGTATAGGCAAAAGATTGATGTAGCTAGAACAAACAAGAGAACCATGAATGAGAGATATGATGTTGAAAAATTAATCAAAGACGAAGATAAGAAAGAAGAGTATAAAAAAAAATAGCCACCAGTCTTCAGGAAAACAAGGAAGAGTGGGAATTTTCCGTAAATGCCCTTAAAACGAAATTGACAATCTGAACATTTTAACCACGTCCACTCTTTTCTTAATGTTACTAAAAATATTTCTACTGTGGCACATTTATCTGTTCCTCAGCATATATATCCATCGTATACACATTTTAGACGGTTGTTTATCCCATTTGAATCGACAATTTGTATTTTTTGAATATGAAGCTTGTTTCTAAATTTGTCATATGACTCAATTTCCTCCATATTTTCGAAAGTAATGCATATATAACCTCTATGTTTTAACATTAGGCGTAAAGTAAAACTGTTGTGAATCAATGAATGTTTCAACGCAAAAGATATTATACTTCCTCCGTAAATACACTTCGTACCAATGTGACAATAATAAATTTTTACCACATCTACTCTTTTCTTAATGTAACCAAAAATATTCCTTCGGTGACACATTTCTCTGTTCCGAAGCCTAAAACTCCATCGTATACACATTTTGATACGGTTTTTTATTCCATTCCAGTCGAAGTTTTGCATTTTTTTGATTTTGAATCTTCTTTCTAATATTGTCACCGGAAATAATTTCCTCCATATTTTCGTAAGTAATGCTGATATTACCTCTATTTTTACACAGAATGCGTTATGTACTTTTTTTTAATAAGTGAAAGTGTCAACGCGTTATATGCAATACTTTATCCAAAATGCACTTAAAACGAAATTGACAATCTGAACATTTTAAACACGTCCACTCTTTTCTTAATGTAACAAAAAATATTTCTTCTGTGGCACATTTACCTGTTCTTCAGCATATATTTCCATCGTATACACATTATAGACGGTTGTTTATCCCATTTCAATCGACATTTCCTATTTTTCGAATATGAAGCTTGTTTTTAAATTTGTCAAAGGACACAATTTCCTACATATTTTCGAAAGTAATGCAGATATTACCTCCATTTTTTCACAGAAGGCGTATAGTATAACTTTGTGAATCAATGAATGTTTCAACGCAAACGATCTTATTCTTTCTCCGTAAATACACTTCGTACCAATGTGACAATAATAAATTTTTACCACATATACTATTTTCTTAATGTAACAAAAATATTCCTTCGGAGGAACATTTCTCCATTCCGAAGCATAAAACTCCATGGTGTACACATATTGAAACGGTTTTTTATCCCATTCCAGACGAAGTTTTCCATTTTTTTGATTTTGAAGCTTCTTTCTAATATTGTCACCGGAAACAATTTCCTTCAAATTTGTAAAGTAATGCAGATGTTATCTCCAATATTTCTCAAAAGGCGTTAATTACTCATTTTCTGAATCAGTGAAAGTGTTGACGCGTTATATGCAACACTTTTCCATAAATACACTTAAAACGAAATTGACAATCTGAACATTTTAACCACGTCCACTCTTTTCTTAATTTTAACGAAAAATATTTCTTCTGTGGCACATTTATCTGTTCCGAAGCATATATATTGCCAAGAATCGTATACACATTTTGAGACGGTTGTTTATCCCATTTGAATCGACATTTCGTATTTTTCGAATATGAAGCTTGTTTCTAAATTTGTCAAAGGACACAATTTCCTCCATATTTTCGAAAGTAATGCAGATATTACCTCCATTTTTTACAGAAGGCGTATAGTATAACTATTTTGAATCAATGAATGTTTCAATGCAAAAGATGTTATACTTTCTCCGTAAATACACTTCGTAACAATGTGACAATAATACATTTTTACCACATCTACTCTTTTCTTAATGTAACCAAAAATATTCCTTCGTGGGCTCATTTCTTTGTTCTGAAGCATCAAACGCCATCTTATACAAATTTGAAACGGGTTTTTATCCCATTACAGTTGAAATTTTGCATTTTTTTGATTTTGAAGTTTTTTTCTAATATTGTCACCGGAAACTCTTTCCTCCATGTTTTCGAAAGTAATGCAATAATTACCTCCAATGTTTCACAGAAGTAGTAAAGTACTTTTTCTTTTCATAAGTGAAAGTGTCAACGCGTTATATGCTGCTATACGTTTTCCGTAATTGCACAAAAAACGAAAATGACAATCTGAACATTTTAACCACGTCCACTATTTTCTTAATGTAACTAAAAATATTTCTTCTGTGGCACATTTATGTGTTCCTAAGCAAATATATCCAACGTTCTCATATTTTCAGACGGTTGTTTATCCCATTTGAATCGACATTTTGTATTTTTCGAATATGAAGCTTGTTTCTAAATTTGTCAAAGGACACAATTTCCTCCATATGTTCAAAATTAATGCAGATATTACCTACATTGTTTCACAGAAGGCGTAAAGTAATAGTTTTTTGAAAAAGTGAAAGTGTCAAGGCGTTATATTCAATACTTTTTACGTAAATGCAGTTATAACGTAAAAAAGACTATTAGAACATTTTTAACTCTTCCACTCTTTTCCTAATGAAACAAAAAATATTTCTTCCGTGGCACATTTATATTATCCTTACCAAAAACCTCCATCGTTTACACATAAAAAAACGGTTTTTTATCCCATTTGAGTCGACGTTTAGCATTTTTTCGTATTTTTGCCTTGTTTTTAAATTTGATAAAGGACATAATTTACTCCATAATTTGAAAAGTAATGCAGAAATTACCTCCATTTTCTCAAAGAATGCGTAATTTGTATCTGTTGTGAATCACTGCTATTTCTAACGCATCAAATGTAATACTTTTTCCGTAAATGCACTCAGTTCCAAAATGACAATCTGTATATTTTAACGATGTACAGTCTTTTCTCAATGTAACTAAACATATATCTTCCGTGGCCCATTTACCAGTTCCTAAGCATTAAACCTTATCGTATACGCATTTTAAAACGGTTTTTTATCCCATTTGAGTCGACGTTGTGCACTTTTTCGAATTTTAACCTTGTTTCCATATTTGTCAACGGACACAATATTCTCAATATTTTCGAAAGTAACGCATATATTACCTCCATTTTTTAATAGAAGGCGTAGAGTATAACTTTTGTGAATCATTGAAAGTTTTAACGAATAAGATGTTATACTTTCTCCGTAAATACACTTCGTACCAATGTCACAATAATAAATTTTTACCACATATGCTCTTTTCTTAATGTAACCAAAAATATTCCTTCGGTGGCACATTTCTCTATTCCGAAGCATAAAACTCCATCGTACACACATTTTGAAACGGTTTTTTATCCCACTCCAGTCGATGTTTTGCATTTTTTTTTTCATTTTGAAGCTTCTTTCTAATATTGTCACCGGAAATAATTTCCTCCATATTTCGAAAATAATGGAGATATTACCTTTATATTTCACAGAAGGCGAAAAGTTTCACATTTTTGAATCAGTGAAAGTTAAAACGCGTTATATGCAATAATTCTTCCGTAAATGCACTTAAAACGAAATTGACAATCTGAACATTTTAACCACATCCACCCTTTTCTTAATGTAACTAAAAATATTTCTTCTGTGGCACAGTTATCCGTTCCTTAGCATATATATCCATCGTATACACATTTTGAGAAGGTTGTTTATCCCTTTTCAATCGACATTTTGTATTTTTCGAATATGAAGCTTGTTTCTAAATTTGTTAAAGGACACAATTTCCTCCATATGTTCGAAAGTAATGCAGATATTACCTCCATGTTTTCACCGAAGGCGTAAAGTAATACTGTTGTGAATCACTGAAAGTTTCAATGCATAACATTAAATATCTTCTCCGTAAATCAGTTCGTACCAATGTGACAATAATAAATTTTTACCACATCTACTGTTATCTTAATGTAACCAAAAATATTCCTTCGGTGGCTCATTTCTCTGTTCCGAAGCATAAAGCTCCATCGTATACAAATTTGAAACGGTTTGTTATCCCATTCCAGTTGAAATTTTGCATTTTTTTGATTTTGAAGTTTTTTTCTAATATTGTCACCGGAAACTCTTTCCTCCTTGTTTTCGAAAGTAATGCAATAATTACCTCCAATGTTTCACAGAAGTAGTAAAGTACTTTTTCTTTTCATAAGTGAAAGTGTCAACGCGTTATATGCTGCTATACGTTTTCCGTAATTGCACAAAAAACGAAAATGACAATCTGAACATTTTAACCACGTCCACTATTTTCTTAATGTAACTAAAAATATTTCTTCTGTGGCACATTTATGTGTTCCTAAGCAAATATATCCAACGTTCTCATATTTTCAGACGGTTGTTTATCCCATTTGAATCGACATTTTGTATTTTTCGAATATGAAGCTTGTTTCTAAATTTGTCAAAGGACACAATTTCCTCCATATGTTCAAAATTAATGCAGATATTACCTACATTGTTTCACAGAAGGCGTAAAGTAATAGTTTTTTGAAAAAGTGAAAGTGTCAAGGCGTTATATTCAATACTTTTTACGTAAATGCAGTTATAACGTAAAAAAGACTATTAGAACATTTTTAACTCTTCCACTCTTTTCCTAATGAAACAAAAAATATTTCTTCCGTGGCACATTTATATTATCCTTACCAAAAACCTCCATCATTTACACATAAAAAAACGGTTTTTTATCCCATTTGAGTCGACGTTTAGCATTTTTTCGTATTTTTGCCTTGTTTTTAAATTTGATAAAGGACATAATTTACTCCATAATTTGAAAAGTAATGCAGAAATTACCTCCATTTTCTCAAAGAATGCGTAATTTGTATCTGTTGTGAATCACTGCTATTTCTAACGCATCAAATGTAATACTTTTTCCGTAAATGCACTCAGTTCCAAAATGACAATCTGTATATTTTAACGATGTACAGTCTTTTCTCAATGTAACTAAACATATATCTTCCGTGGCCCATTTACCAGTTCCTAAGCATTAAACCTTATCGTATACGCATTTTAAAACGGTTTTTTATCCCATTTGAGTCGACGTTGTGCACTTTTTCGAATTTTAACCTTGTTTCCATATTTGTCAACGGACACAATATTCTCAATATTTTCGAAAGTAACGCATATATTACCTCCATTTTTTAATAGAAGGCGTAGAGTATAACTTTTGTGAATCATTGAAAGTTTTAACGAATAAGATGTTATACTTTCTCCGTAAATACACTTCGTACCAATGTCACAATAATAAATTTTTACCACATATGCTCTTTTCTTAATGTAACCAAAAATATTCCTTCGGTGGCACATTTCTCTATTCCGAAGCATAAAACTCCATCGTACACACATTTTGAAACGGTTTTTTATCCCACTCCAGTCGATGTTTTGCATTTTTTTTTTCATTTTGAAGCTTCTTTCTAATATTGTCACCGGAAATAATTTCCTCCATATTTCGAAAATAATGGAGATATTACCTTTATATTTCACAGAAGGCGAAAAGTTTCACATTTTTGAATCAGTGAAAGTTAAAACGCGTTATATGCAATAATTCTTCCGTAAATGCACTTAAAACGAAATTGACAATCTGAACATTTTAACCACATCCACCCTTTTCTTAATGTAACTAAAAATATTTCTTCTGTGGCACAGTTATCCGTTCCTTAGCATATATATCCATCGTATACACATTTTGAGAAGGTTGTTTATCCCTTTTCAATCGACATTTTGTATTTTTCGAATATGAAGCTTGTTTCTAAATTTGTTAAAGGACACAATTTCCTCCATATGTTCGAAAGTAATGCAGATATTACCTCCATGTTTTCACAGAAGGCGTAAAGTAATACTGTTGTGAATCACTGAAAGTTTCAATGCATAACATTAAATATCTTCTCCGTAAATCAGTTCGTACCAATGTGACAATAATAAATTTTTACCACATCTACTGTTATCTTAATGTAACCAAAAATATTCCTTCGGTGGCTCATTTCTCTGTTCCGAAGCATAAAGCTCCATCGTATACAAATTTGAAACGGTTTGTTATCCCATTCCAGTTGAAATTTTGCATTTTTTTTATTTTGAAGTTTATTTCTAATATTGTCACCGGAAACACTTTCCTCCATATTTTTGAAAGTAATGCAATAATTACCTCCATTGTTTCACAGAAGGCGTTAAGTACTTTTTTTTAATAAGTGAAAGTGTCAACGCGTTATATGCTATACTTTTTCCGTAAATGCACTTAAAACGAAATTGATAATCTGAACATTTTAACCACGTCAAAACTTTTCTTAATGTAACTAAAAATATTTCTTCTGTGGCACTTTTATCTTTTCCTAAGCATATATCTCCATCGTATACACATTTTGAGATGGTTGTTTATCCCATTTGAGTCGACGTTTTGTATTTTTCGAATATGAAGGTTGTTTCAAAATTTGACAACGGACACAAGTTTCTCCAGAATATCAAAAGTGATGCAGATATTACCTTACGTATTTCAAAAAAGGCGTAAAGTAATACTGTTGTGAATCACTGAAAGTTTCAACTCCTAACATGTAAAGCCGGTATCCCACGGTCCATTTTGCATCCAATTTTGTATCCAAAATATTGGTCCAAATGCTTTTGGTCCAAAATTTGTATACAACGGAAATGGTATTTCACACGGTGCATCACATTTGGACCAAAATGTGCCAAAAAAACGAAATACGATATTATAGTAAACATATATGTTTGTTAGGGATTGGGAGAATGTCTTGGCAGTTTTAGCAGTCGGAATTGGATGCTCAGGCTTATTAATAATAAAAGTGGTGAAGAAAATAAAGGGAAGGCAATGGTGGACTGGGACTTGGCTGGAAAGAAGAGATGAAAGCGTCGGAAGAGGCGTGCTTAACATGTTGGAGAAGGAGCTGGTTGCCGACGATCCCGAAAACTATCGGAATTACTTTAGAATGAATGAGGATGTTTCCATGTCCCTTCTCAGCTAGGTTGAGGGTAGAATTAAGCACCGGAGTACCAATATGAGGTGGTTTATTCCCGCAAGGAAAAGGTGTGTAATTTAAAAACGGACATAATAGTTGCGATAATGTTATACTTATGCCGCTGTAGTGCTATAAACGTTCATTGAAATGATATTTGTCTTTCCAACCTAGAGCAGTCGCAAAGAGGAGCTTAGTCATCTATTAATCATTGCGATCGAAACGGGCGGCTCCAGGGTTCAAAGTAGTCAATTCTCCGGCGGCTCTGGGGAATTACGACTACTCTCCAGGAAAATAGGTATCATGGAATTCATGAAAAGTGGAAATTGGCGTGATATAAGTGGTTTGGAAACAAATTTTTACCAGTTTAAAGGAGCAAATTTTAACTGATTACATGCTTATTTCCTTTTGACATCAGCACCATGCATATGTTTGGTCTATTTCCAAAATTATTTTGATTTCGAGCGTTTCTCATTAGCATGATATCGGCGACAGTGTAAAACCTATTAGTATGCTTACACTGTTTCCTTTTTTCATTAAGTATTAACTTGCTGCTTCACTGCCACTCGTGTGAAATGAAGAAGAGGCTCGTAATTAGCTTCCCTTCCATCGTACTTCTCCGCATAAAAAAGTAATATATGCTCAAAATTTTAGTCTATGAAAAAAATATGCCGGGTTTTGGATCCCGGGATTCTAGTAGTAAATATTTAATAGTTTCCAAAACACATCCACTGACATTCCGGTTGCGATACATCACATCTTTCGTATTGTACATGAACTCGTTCTGTTGTATTTGCTTGATAACTGCCTCAAGCGCCCAACCTATCCTCATATTGCGTCTCATTTCTTATTTTATCATTTTCATTTTATGTCTCACTTGGTCATGTCTTAATATAATTACAACATACGAACCTGACCACGCTATCCACCGTAATTGCAAAACAAGAAATATTCCCTGCAAAACAAAAACACCGAGGTTACAACGCATAGCGATGCTTCTTTTTCTTCAGCCCTCTGATTGGCTGGTTTCGTACATTTGGATGGAAATTTAGAACATGTCCTATCCGTTTGAACCAAACGGAATTGGATGAAACGGATTGGACGAAAAGGTAATTGGATACAAATTCGCCGTGGGAAACGGCGAACTCCACTTGTATCCAAATTGGATACAAAAATTGGATCCAAATTGTAACGTGGGACATCGGCTTAAAACCTTCTCCGTAAATACAGTTCGTACCAATGTGACAATAATAAATTTTTACCACATCTACTCTTTTCTTAATGTAACCAAAAATATTCTTTCGGTGGCACATTTCTCTGTTCCGAAGCATAAAACTCCATCGTATACAAATTTGAAACGGTTTTTTATCCCATTCCAGTCGAAGTTTTGCATTTTTTTTTTCATTTTGAAGCTTCTTTCTAATATTGTCACCGGTAATAATTTCCTCCATATTTTCGAAAATAATGGAGATATTACCTTTATATTTCACAGAAGGCGAAAAGTTTCACATTTTTGAATCAGTGAAAGTTAAAACGCGTTATATGCAATACTTTATCCAAAATGCACTAAAAACGAAATTGACAATGTGAAAATTTTTACCACGTCCACTGTTTTCTTAATGTAACTAAAAATATTTCTTCTGTGGCACTTTTATCTCTTCCTAAGCATATATATCCAACGTATTCACATTTTCAGACGGTTGTTTATCCCATTTGAATCGACATTTTGTATTTTTCGAATATAAAGCTTGTTTCTAAATTTGTCAAAGGAAACAATTTCCTCTATATTTTCGAAAGTAATGCTGATATTACCTCCATGTTTTAAGAGAAGTCGTAGATTATAACTGTTGTGAAACAATTAAAGTTTTAAAGCATAAGATGTAATACTTTCTCCGTAAATACAGTTCGTACCAATGTGACAATAATAAATTTTTACCACATCTACTCTTTTCTTAATGTAACCAAAAATATTCTTTCGGTGGCACATTTCTCTGTTCCGAAGCATAAAACTCCATCGTATACAAATTTGAAACGGTTTTTTATCCCATTCCAGTCGAAGTTTTGTATTTATTTAATTTTGAAGCTTCTTTCTAATATTGTCACCGGAAACAATTTCCTCCATATTTTCGAAAATAATGCAATTATTACCTCTATGTTTGTCAGAAGGCGTAAAGTAATACTTTTTTGAATCAGTGAAAGTGTCAACGCGTTATATGCAATACTTTATCCAAAATGCACTAAAAACGAAATTGACAATGTGAAAATTTTTACCACGTCCACTGTTTTCTTAATGTAACTAAAAATATTTCTTCTGTGGCACTTTTATCTGTTCCTAAGCATATATATCCAACGTATTCACATTTTCAGACGGTTGTTTATCCCATTTGAATCGACATTTTGTATTTTTCGAATATAAAGCTTGTTTCTAAATTTGTCAAAGGAAACAATTTCCTCTATATTTTCGAAAGTAATGCTGATATTACCTCCATGTTTTAAGAGAAGTCGTAGATTATAACTGTTGTGAAACAATTAAAGTTTTAAAGCATAAGATGTAATACTTTCTCCGTAAATACACTTCGTACGAATGTGACAATAATAAATTTTTACCACATTTACTCTTTTGTTAATGTAACCAAAAATATTTCTTCGGTGGCACATTTCTCTGTTCCGAAGCATAAAACTCCATCGTATACAAATTTGAAACGGTTTTATCACCCATTCCATTCGAAGTTTTGCATTTATTTAATTTTGAAGCTTCTTTCTAATATTGTCACCGGAAACAATTTCCTCCATATTTTCGAAAATAATGCAATTATTACCTCTATGTTTGTCAGAAGGCGTAAAGTAATACTTTTTTGAATCAGTGAAAGTGTCAACGCGTTATATGCAATACTTTATCCAAAATGCACTAAAAACGAAATTGACAATGTGAAAATTTTTACCACGTCCACTGTTTTCTTAATGTAACTAAAAATATTTCTTCTGTGGCACATTTATGTGTTCCTAAGCATATATATCTAACGTTTTCACATTTTCAGACGGTTGTTTATCCCATTTGAATCGACATTTTGTATTTTTCGAATATGAAGCTTGTTTCTAAATTTGTCAAAGGACACAATTTCCTCCATACGTTCAAAAGTAATGCAGAGATTACCTACATTGTTTCACAGAAGGCGTAAAGTAATAGTTTTTTGAAAAAGTGAAAGTGTCAAGGCGTTATATTCAATACTTTTTACGTAAATGCAGTTATAACGTAAAAAAGACTATCAGAACATTTTTAACTCTTCCACTCTTTTCCTAAAGAAACAACAAATATTTCTTCCGTGGCACATTTATATTATCCTAAGCAAAAAACTCCATCGTTTATACATAAAAAAACGGTTTTTAATCCCATTTGAGTCGACGTTTAGCATTTTTTCGTATTTTTGCCTTGTTTTTAAATTTGATAAAGGACATAATTTGCTCCATAATTTGAAAAGTAATGCAGAAATTACCTCCATTTTCTCAAAGAAAACGGATAGTGTATCTGTTGTGAATCACCGATATTTCTAACGCATCAAATGTAATACTTTTTCCGTAAATGCACTCAGTTCCATAATCTGTATATTTTAACGATGTACAGTCTTTTCTCAATGTAACTAAACATATATCTTCCGTGGCCCATTTACCAGTTCCTAAGCATTAAACCTTATCGTATACGCATTTTAAAACGGTTTTTTATCCCATTTGAGTCGACGTTTTGCATTTTTTCGAATTTTAACCTTGATTCCAAATTTGTCAACGGACGCAATATTCTCAATATTTTCGAAAGTAACGCAGACATTACCTCCAATCGACATTTAGTATTTTTCGAATATGAAGCTTGTTTCTAAATTTGTCAAAGGACACACGTTCCTTCATATCTTCGAAAGTAATGCAGATATTACCTCCATATTATCACAGAAGGCGTATAGTATAACTGTTGTGAATCATTAAATGTTTTAACGAATAAGATGTAATACTTTCTCAGTAAATACACTTCGTACCAATGTGACAATAATAAATTTTTACCACATATACTCTTTTCTTAATGTAACCAAAAATATTCCTTCGGTGGCACATTTCTCTGTTCCGAAGCATAAAACTCCATCGTACACACATTTTGAAATGGTTTTTCATCCCACTGCAGTCGATGTTTTGCATTTTTTTTTCATTTTGAAGCTTCTTTCTTATAATGTCACCGGAAATAATTTCCTCCATATTTTCGAAAATATTGGAGATATTACCTTTATTTTTCACAGAAGGCGAAAAGTTTTACATTTTTGAATCAGTGAAAGTTAAAACGCGTTATATGCAATACTTTATCCGTAAATGCACTTAAAACGAAATTGACAATCTGAACATTTTAACCACATCCACCCTTTTCTTAATGTAACTAAAAATATTTCTTCTGTGGCACAGTTATCCGTTCCTTAGCATATATATCCATCGTATACACATTTTGAGAAGGTTGTTTATCCCTTTTCAATCGACATTTTGTATTTTTCGAATATGAAGCTTGTTTCTAAATTTGTTAAAGGACACAATTTCCTCCATATGTTCGAAAGTAATGCAGATATTACCTCCATGTTTTCACAGAAGGCGTAAAGTAATACTGTTGTGAATCACTGAAAGTTTCAATGCATAACATTAAATATCTTCTCCGTAAATCAGTTCGTACCAATGTGACAATAATAAATTTTTACCACATCTACTGTTATCTTAATGTAACCAAAAATATTCCTTCGGTGGCTCATTTCTCTGTTCCGAAGCATAAAGCTCCATCGTATACAAATTTGAAACGGTTTGTTATCCCATTCCAGTTGAAATTTTGCATTTTTTTTATTTTGAAGTTTATTTCTAATATTGTCACCGGAAACACTTTCCTCCATATTTTTGAAAGTAATGCAATAATTACCTCCATTGTTTCACAGAAGGCGTTAAGTACTTTTTTTTAATAAGTGAAAGTGTCAACGCGTTATATGCTATACTTTTTCCGTAAATGCACTTAAAACGAAATTGATAATCTGAACATTTTAACCACGTCAAAACTTTTCTTAATGTAACTAAAAATATTTCTTCTGTGGCACTTTTATCTTTTCCTAAGCATATATCTCCATCGTATACACATTTTGAGATGGTTGTTTATCCCATTTGAGTCGACGTTTTGTATTTTTCGAATATGAAGGTTGTTTCAAAATTTGACAACGGACACAAGTTTCTCCAGAATATCAAAAGTGATGCAGATATTACCTTACGTATTTCAAAAAAGGCGTAAAGTAATACTGTTGTGAATCACTGAAAGTTTCAACTCCTAACATGTAAAGCCGGTATCCCACGGTCCATTTTGCATCCAATTTTGTATCCAAAATATTGGTCCAAATGCTTTTGGTCCAAAATTTGTATACAACGGAAATGGTATTTCACACGGTGCATCACATTTGGACCAAAATGTGCCAAAAAAACGAAATACGATATTATAGTAAACATATATGTTTGTTAGGGATTGGGAGAATGTCTTGGCAGTTTTAGCAGTCGGAATTGGATGCTCAGGCTTATTAATAATAAAAGTGGTGAAGAAAATAAAGGGAAGGCAATGGTGGACTGGGACTTGGCTGGAAAGAAGAGATGAAAGCGTCGGAAGAGGCGTGCTTAACATGTTGGAGAAGGAGCTGGTTGCCGACGATCCCGAAAACTATCGGAATTACTTTAGAATGAATGAGGATGTTTCCATGTCCCTTCTCAGCTAGGTTGAGGGTAGAATTAAGCACCGGAGTACCAATATGAGGTGGTTTATTCCCGCAAGGAAAAGGTGTGTAATTTAAAAACGGACATAATAGTTGCGATAATGTTATACTTATGCCGCTGTAGTGCTATAAACGTTCATTGAAATGATATTTGTCTTTCCAACCTAGAGCAGTCGCAAAGAGGAGCTTAGTCATCTATTAATCATTGCGATCGAAACGGGCGGCTCCAGGGTTCAAAGTAGTCAATTCTCCGGCGGCTCTGGGGAATTACGACTACTCTCCAGGAAAATAGGTATCATGGAATTCATGAAAAGTGGAAATTGGCGTGATATAAGTGGTTTGGAAACAAATTTTTACCAGTTTAAAGGAGCAAATTTTAACTGATTACATGCTTATTTCCTTTTGACATCAGCACCATGCATATGTTTGGTCTATTTCCAAAATTATTTTGATTTCGAGCGTTTCTCATTAGCATGATATCGGCGACAGTGTAAAACCTATTAGTATGCTTACACTGTTTCCTTTTTTCATTAAGTATTAACTTGCTGCTTCACTGCCACTCGTGTGAAATGAAGAAGAGGCTCGTAATTAGCTTCCCTTCCATCGTACTTCTCCGCATAAAAAAGTAATATATGCTCAAAATTTTAGTCTATGAAAAAAATATGCCGGGTTTTGGATCCCGGGATTCTAGTAGTAAATATTTAATAGTTTCCAAAACACATCCACTGACATTCCGGTTGCGATACATCACATCTTTCGTATTGTACATGAACTCGTTCTGTTGTATTTGCTTGATAACTGCCTCAAGCGCCCAACCTATCCTCATATTGCGTCTCATTTCTTATTTTATCATTTTCATTTTATGTCTCACTTGGTCATGTCTTAATATAATTACAACATACGAACCTGACCACGCTATCCACCGTAATTGCAAAACAAGAAATATTCCCTGCAAAACAAAAACACCGAGGTTACAACGCATAGCGATGCTTCTTTTTCTTCAGCCCTCTGATTGGCTGGTTTCGTACATTTGGATGGAAATTTAGAACATGTCCTATCCGTTTGAACCAAACGGAATTGGATGAAACGGATTGGACGAAAAGGTAATTGGATACAAATTCGCCGTGGGAAACGGCGAACTCCACTTGTATCCAAATTGGATACAAAAATTGGATCCAAATTGTAACGTGGGACATCGGCTTAAAACCTTCTCCGTAAATACAGTTCGTACCAATGTGACAATAATAAATTTTTACCACATCTACTCTTTTCTTAATGTAACCAAAAATATTCTTTCGGTGGCACATTTCTCTGTTCCGAAGCATAAAACTCCATCGTATACAAATTTGAAACGGTTTTTTATCCCATTCCAGTCGAAGTTTTGCATTTTTTTTTTCATTTTGAAGCTTCTTTCTAATATTGTCACCGGTAATAATTTCCTCCATATTTTCGAAAATAATGGAGATATTACCTTTATATTTCACAGAAGGCGAAAAGTTTCACATTTTTGAATCAGTGAAAGTTAAAACGCGTTATATGCAATACTTTATCCAAAATGCACTAAAAACGAAATTGACAATGTGAAAATTTTTACCACGTCCACTGTTTTCTTAATGTAACTAAAAATATTTCTTCTGTGGCACTTTTATCTCTTCCTAAGCATATATATCCAACGTATTCACATTTTCAGACGGTTGTTTATCCCATTTGAATCGACATTTTGTATTTTTCGAATATAAAGCTTGTTTCTAAATTTGTCAAAGGAAACAATTTCCTCTATATTTTCGAAAGTAATGCTGATATTACCTCCATGTTTTAAGAGAAGTCGTAGATTATAACTGTTGTGAAACAATTAAAGTTTTAAAGCATAAGATGTAATACTTTCTCCGTAAATACAGTTCGTACCAATGTGACAATAATAAATTTTTACCACATCTACTCTTTTCTTAATGTAACCAAAAATATTCTTTCGGTGGCACATTTCTCTGTTCCGAAGCATAAAACTCCATCGTATACAAATTTGAAACGGTTTTTTATCCCATTCCAGTCGAAGTTTTGTATTTATTTAATTTTGAAGCTTCTTTCTAATATTGTCACCGGAAACAATTTCCTCCATATTTTCGAAAATAATGCAATTATTACCTCTATGTTTGTCAGAAGGCGTAAAGTAATACTTTTTTGAATCAGTGAAAGTGTCAACGCGTTATATGCAATACTTTATCCAAAATGCACTAAAAACGAAATTGACAATGTGAAAATTTTTACCACGTCCACTGTTTTCTTAATGTAACTAAAAATATTTCTTCTGTGGCACTTTTATCTGTTCCTAAGCATATATATCCAACGTATTCACATTTTCAGACGGTTGTTTATCCCATTTGAATCGACATTTTGTATTTTTCGAATATAAAGCTTGTTTCTAAATTTGTCAAAGGAAACAATTTCCTCTATATTTTCGAAAGTAATGCTGATATTACCTCCATGTTTTAAGAGAAGTCGTAGATTATAACTGTTGTGAAACAATTAAAGTTTTAAAGCATAAGATGTAATACTTTCTCCGTAAATACACTTCGTACGAATGTGACAATAATAAATTTTTACCACATTTACTCTTTTGTTAATGTAACCAAAAATATTTCTTCGGTGGCACATTTCTCTGTTCCGAAGCATAAAACTCCATCGTATACAAATTTGAAACGGTTTTATCACCCATTCCATTCGAAGTTTTGCATTTATTTAATTTTGAAGCTTCTTTCTAATATTGTCACCGGAAACAATTTCCTCCATATTTTCGAAAATAATGCAATTATTACCTCTATGTTTGTCAGAAGGCGTAAAGTAATACTTTTTTGAATCAGTGAAAGTGTCAACGCGTTATATGCAATACTTTATCCAAAATGCACTAAAAACGAAATTGACAATGTGAAAATTTTTACCACGTCCACTGTTTTCTTAATGTAACTAAAAATATTTCTTCTGTGGCACATTTATGTGTTCCTAAGCATATATATCTAACGTTTTCACATTTTCAGACGGTTGTTTATCCCATTTGAATCGACATTTTGTATTTTTCGAATATGAAGCTTGTTTCTAAATTTGTCAAAGGACACAATTTCCTCCATACGTTCAAAAGTAATGCAGAGATTACCTACATTGTTTCACAGAAGGCGTAAAGTAATAGTTTTTTGAAAAAGTGAAAGTGTCAAGGCGTTATATTCAATACTTTTTACGTAAATGCAGTTATAACGTAAAAAAGACTATCAGAACATTTTTAACTCTTCCACTCTTTTCCTAAAGAAACAACAAATATTTCTTCCGTGGCACATTTATATTATCCTAAGCAAAAAACTCCATCGTTTATACATAAAAAAACGGTTTTTAATCCCATTTGAGTCGACGTTTAGCATTTTTTCGTATTTTTGCCTTGTTTTTAAATTTGATAAAGGACATAATTTGCTCCATAATTTGAAAAGTAATGCAGAAATTACCTCCATTTTCTCAAAGAAAACGGATAGTGTATCTGTTGTGAATCACCGATATTTCTAACGCATCAAATGTAATACTTTTTCCGTAAATGCACTCAGTTCCATAATCTGTATATTTTAACGATGTACAGTCTTTTCTCAATGTAACTAAACATATATCTTCCGTGGCCCATTTACCAGTTCCTAAGCATTAAACCTTATCGTATACGCATTTTAAAACGGTTTTTTATCCCATTTGAGTCGACGTTTTGCATTTTTTCGAATTTTAACCTTGATTCCAAATTTGTCAACGGACGCAATATTCTCAATATTTTCGAAAGTAACGCAGACATTACCTCCAATCGACATTTAGTATTTTTCGAATATGAAGCTTGTTTCTAAATTTGTCAAAGGACACACGTTCCTTCATATCTTCGAAAGTAATGCAGATATTACCTCCATATTATCACAGAAGGCGTATAGTATAACTGTTGTGAATCATTAAATGTTTTAACGAATAAGATGTAATACTTTCTCAGTAAATACACTTCGTACCAATGTGACAATAATAAATTTTTACCACATATACTCTTTTCTTAATGTAACCAAAAATATTCCTTCGGTGGCACATTTCTCTGTTCCGAAGCATAAAACTCCATCGTACACACATTTTGAAATGGTTTTTCATCCCACTGCAGTCGATGTTTTGCATTTTTTTTTCATTTTGAAGCTTCTTTCTTATAATGTCACCGGAAATAATTTCCTCCATATTTTCGAAAATATTGGAGATATTACCTTTATTTTTCACAGAAGGCGAAAAGTTTTACATTTTTGAATCAGTGAAAGTTAAAACGCGTTATATGCAATACTTTATCCGTAAATGCACTTAAAACGAAATTGATAATCTGAACATTTTAACCACGTCCACTCTTTTCTTAATGTAACTAAAAATATTTCTTCTGTGGCACGTTTATTTGTTCCTCGGCATATATATCCATCGTATACACATTTTGAGAAGGTTGTTTATCCCATTTGATTCGAAATTTTGTATTTTTCGAATATGAAGCTTGTTTCTAAATTTGTTAAAGGACACAATTTCCTCCATATGTTCGAAAGTAATGCAGATATGATCCAATTTCCTCCATGTTTTCGAAGAAGGCGTATAGTATAACTGTTGTGAATCAGTGAATGTTTCAACGCAACAGATGTTATACTCTCTCCGTAAATACACTTCGTACCAATGTCACAGTAATAAATTTTTACCACATCTACTGTTATCTTAATGTAACCAAAAATATTCCATCGGTGGCTCATTTCTCTGTTCCGAAGCATAAAGCTCCATCGTATACAAATTTGAAACGGTTTGTTATCCCATTCCAGTTGAAATTTTGCATTTTCTTGATTTTGAAGCTTCTATCTATTATTGTCACCGGAAACACTTTCATCCATATTTTCGAAAGTAATGCAATTATCACCTCCATTGCTTCACAGAAGGCGTTAAGTACTTTTTTTTAATAAGTGAAAGTGTCAACGCGTTATATGTTATACTTTTTCCGTAAATGCACTTAAAACGAAATTGATAATCTGAACATTTTAACCACGTCAAAACTTTTCTTAATGTAACTAAAAATATTTCTTCTGTGTCACATTTATCTGTTCCTAAGCATAAATCTCCATCGTATACACATTGTGATATGGTAGTGTATCCCATTTGAGTCGACGTTTTGTATTTTTCGAATATGAAGATTGTTTCAAAATTTGACAACGGACACATGTTTCTCCATAATTTCAAAGGTAATGCAGATATTGCCTTACGTATTTAAAAAAAGACGTAAAGTAAAACTTTTGTGAATCACTAAAAGTTCCAACGCATATAATGTACTACCTTCTCCGTAAATACAATTCGTACCAATGTAACAATAATAAATTTGTACCACATCTACTCTTTTCTTAATGTAACCATAAATATTCCTTCGGTAGTACATTTCTCTGTTCCGAAGCATAAAACTCCATCGTATACAAATTTAAGACGGTTTTTTATCCCATTCCAGTCGAAGTTTTGCATTTTTTTTATTTTAAAGGTTCTTTCTAATATTGTCACCGGAAATAATTTCCTAATATTTTTGAAAGTAATGTAGATATTACCTACATTTTTTCACAAAAGGCGTAAAGTACTACTTTATTGAATCAGTAAAAGTGTCAACGCGTTACATGGAAAACGTTTTCCGTAAATGCATTTTAAAGGAAATTGACAATCTGAACATTTTAACCACGTCCACTCTTTTCTTAATGTGACTAAAAATATTTCTTATTTGGCACATTTATCTGTTTCTAAGCATATATATCCATCGTATACACATTTTGAGACGGTTTTTTATCTCATTTGAATCGACATTTTGTATTTTTCGAATATGAAGCTTGTTTATAAATTTGTCAAAGGACACAATTGTTCGAAAGTAATGCAGATATTACCTCCATTATTTCACAGAAGGCGTTAAGTACTTTTTTTTTAATAAGTGAATGTGTAAACGCGTTATATGCAATACTTTATCCGTAAATGCACTTAAAACGAAATTGACAATCTGAAAATTTTAACCACGTATACTCTTTTCTTAATGTAACTAAAAATATTTCTTCCGTGGCACATTTATCGGTTCCTAAACATATATATCCATCGTATTCACATTTTCAGACGGTTGTTTATCCCATTTGAATCGACATTTTGTATTTTTCGAATATGAAGCTTGTTTCTAAATTTGTCAAAAGACATAATTTCTTCTATATGTTCGAAAGTAATGCAAATATTACCTCCATTGTTTCAAAGAAGGCGTATAGTAATAGTTTTGTGAATCAGTGAAAGTTTCAAGGCGTTATATGCAATACGTTTTCCGTAAATGCTCTTATTACGGAAAGACTATCTGAACATTTTAACCTTTTCCACTCTTTTCCTAATGTAACTAAATATATTTCTACCCTGGCCCATTTATATTATCATAAACATAAAACTCCATCGTTTACACATAAAAAAACGGTTTTATATCCCATTTGAGTCGACGTTTTGTATTTTTTCGTATTTTAACCTTGTTTCTTATTTTGACAAAGGACACAATTTACACCATAATTTGGAAAGTAATGCAGATATTACCTCCAGTTTTTCGAAAAATGCGTATGGTGTAACAGTTGTAAATCGCTGATAGTTTCAACTCATCAAATGTAAAACTTTTTCCGTAAATGCACTCAGTACCAAAATGACAATCTGTATATTTTAACCACGTACACTCTTTTCTCAATGTAACTAAACAATTTCTTCCGTGGCCCTTGTTTCAGTTCCTAAGCATAAAACCCCATCGTATACCCGTTTTAAAACGGTTTTTTATCCCATTTGAGTCGACGTTTTGCATTTTTTCTAATTTTAACCTTGTTTCCAAATTTGTGGACGGACACAATATTCTCGATAATTTCGAAATTAATGCAGATATTACTTCCATTTTTTAAAAGAAGGCGTAAAGTATACATTTTGTGAATCAATGAAAGTATTATCGCATAAGATGTAATACTTTTTCCGTAAATACACTTCGTACCAATGTGACAATAATAAATTTTTACCACATTTACTCTTTTCTTAATGTAACCAAATATATTCCTTCGGTGGCACTTTTATCTGTTCCGAAGCATAAATTTCCATCGTATACATATTTTGAAACGGTTTTTTATCCCATTTCAGTCGAACTTTTGCATTTTTTTTGATTTTGAAGCTTCTTCCTAATATTGTCACCGGAAACAATTTCCTCCATATTTCCGAAACTAATACAGATATTATCTCCATGTTTTCATAGAATGCGTACGATAATACGTTTTTGAATCAGTGAAGGTGTCAACGCGTTATATGCAATACTTCTTCCGTAAATGCACTTAAAACGAAATTGACCATCTGAACATTTTAACCACGTCCACTCTTTTCTTTATATAACTAAAAATATTTATTCTTTGGCACATGTATCTGTTCCTAAGCATATATCTCCATGGTATACACATTTTGAGATGGTTGTTTATCCCATCGGAGTCTTCGTTTTGTATTTTTCGAATATGAAGGTTATTTCAAAATTTGACAATGGACACAAGTTTCACCATAATTTCAAAATAATTCAGATATTACCTTACGTATTTCAAGAAAGGCGTAAAGTAATACTGTTGTGAATCACTGAAAGTTTCAATGCATAACATTAAATATCTTCTCCGTAAATCAGTTCGTACCAATGTGACAATAATAAATTTTTACCACATCTACTCTTTTCTTAATGTAACCAAAAATATTCTTTCGGTGACACATTTCTCTTTTCCGAAGCATGAAACTCCATCGTATACACATTTGAAGCTATTTTTTATCCCCTTCCAGTCGAAGTTTTGCATTTATTTGATTTTGAAGCTTCTTTCTAATATTGTCACCGGAAACAATTTCCTCCATATTTTCGAAAGTAATGTAGATATTACCTCCATTTTTTCTCAGAAGGCGTAAAGTACTACAATTTTGAATCAGTAAGAGTGTCAACGCGTTACATGGAAAACGTTTTCCGTAAATGCATTTTAAAGGAAATTGACAATCTGAACATTTTAACCACGTTTACTCTTTTCTTAATGTGACTAAAAATATTTCTTCTGTGGCACATTTATCTGTCTTAAGCATATATATCCATCGTATACACATTTTGAGACGGTTGTATATCCCATTTGAATCGACATTTTGTATTTTTCGAATATGAAGCTTGTTTCTAAATTTGTCTAAGGACACAATTGCCGCCATATTTTCGAAAGTAATGGAGATATTACCTCCATTGTTTCACAGAAGGCGTAAAGTAATACTTTTGTGAATCAGTAAAAGTTTCAAGGCGTTATATGCGATAGTGTTTCCGTAAATGCATCCGTGCGGTTTTGGAGCCCTCCAAATATCCTTCTCAGGCGTGATTTGAGCGATTTTACGGCCCTGTATCACATCCAAATACTTAAACCCGTAACTTTAACTTCAAAATAAGATAGGACAAGACTTCTACTTACTACTCGATTAAAATTCCTCTTTTACTAAACTCTCGTCGTGGCAGCAATGGTTAAGTCGCGATTGGTATTCGGGTTAGGTAGTGAGTTCCACGGTTGAACCCCACCACCTTAAGTTTCACTATTCATTTCAAGTCACAATATAGTTATAACGCGTTCTATTTAAATTAAAATGGTGAATCCCTGGCCAGATCCCATCTCAGTTTCTTTAATTTTTAATTATGAGTGAAAATCATTTTTGGAAAGTGATCCTTAATTTTTTTTTGTTATTTACAGCATAAATTATTTATAGAAAACAAAATAAATTAAAAAATAATCTTGTTTTTCCAGTGAAATTCGCCTATTATTATACTATATTCCTGGTTGCGACGGTTTAATCGCAAGTGCTCATCGGGTTAAAATGGTGAGATTCCTGGTTCGATCCCACGGAAATTCGTTGTTGATCCCACGATCTTGTTGACCTTTGTAGAAAGGAAGCGGTAGTTAGAAGGAAGTTTGTTCGAGCAATCCTGTTATAAGTTTCTTTTGCGATCTATAAAAGTTAAAAAAAACTGCGTGTCGTCCTCGTCCTTCGTCCACGTCCACGTCCTTCATCGTTGAGGTCTCCGTCTCAAATCTCCGTTTCGGAAATTTTTAATAGCAGACTTTTTAACTTCTCTAACTCAGGATATAAAATATTTTCATAAGTAGAGTCGGCGAGTCGAACCAAAAAATATTTATATCTCTAGTTTCGGACCTTTTTGTCGGCAAACCATGTCTCGGTGCCCATAGACGTATGATTCTGGATCCCTCGTCTTCCGTTTTATACAATTATACAACATGCATAAGTTTAAAATTTAACAAATATTTATGCTGAGAATCAACCAAAGCCAAAAAAATTATGTTATTAGCATGCTTGCAATTGTAATACGTTGATCCTTCAGCTCTTGCAGCTCGAAAATTAATGTTTTCCATCAAGGGCTCCAATACATTGGGGGTAATACTACTGTCATTCGCTATGCCTTTCCATTCTGCGGCAGTGTTTGGTGCCTGAAACAAATTCATGAAAAATAAAACAAGCTGCTTTCGCTAAATACTTCAAGGGGTCTGCAAAAACTAAATTATATCTTGGAGTTGCATCTACCCAGTAATGAACAAGTGTCTATTGTCAGTACTTGCTGTGGATTTTTGAGGATGGAAATACCAAATTGCTGCATACGTTAGGTTGATTTGTTAAATTAGGCATTAGTCACTTATTCACTTTCAAGAATTTGTCCTTAAGGGCTTCATAAATTCAGGACTGAAAAAACAAATGATGTTATGAGCAATCCTGGTTGTGTATTGAACGATTCGCCGGTCGTCAAAAATCTCAGCATCTCTACGAGTTAATCTTGGCCGGAATGCACTGCCGAAACACTATTTTTTAGTGATCCTTGTATACATTGGCTCAAAAAAATCAATAAAATGCGTTTCGCTCATTCTAAGATTGTTTTTAAAAGATTCGGGGTATTACGTCCTTAACTCGTGCATCACTCCTTTATTTCGCCTCCTGTAAATTAGTGATGGGTTGGTCGTGATTGATCGAATCCCGAGATCAAGTTCTCTTAAAAGATTTATCGATGGACTGAATCTCTCCAATGGCCGAGGAGTTCATCTTTACCGATCACGATAGGAATGATTGTATGACATCAAGTATCGATCACGAGATATAAGACCGGCCAAGCAATAATGAGATAAAATAAAGAGATGACTCTGAGGAGGGAAAATTTATTGAAAGAAATTTAATAAAAAACTATACACTAATATGTATCCGTAAAGGCCGTTTTACGCGATGAAGAATTTTGTACAAACGAAGGTACGTATGTACGTTTGTCTCAAAGAAATTAGAACAGGTTCTATTTTCAGTTCAGGCATTGAGACATTCGCACAAGCGTTCATACAATATGCCGCTTTAGACGATCCATTTTGCCTCATACAAGAGTTCACGTAAGAGTTTGTACAAACAAATGTATCGTGTAAAACGGCCTAATACCTACATTGCTTAAGTACACAAATCAATCATCAACACTGAGGATGTAAACTGTCAAACTTAAAATTCAAGGGCATCCATGTAGTTAATAGCTTGATTTCAATTCGCATTGATTCCAAATTTTATATGATGGTTGAAACAACGAACTAATTTCAATCATCAGTCTTATCCGACTCTTGCGAAGATTATGCAACACTGTAAACCCATCTCCTGTCATAACACATTCATTAGGAGCGTTAGTCTCACTAATTTAAATTACCTTAAATGTAAAAATATCATCACAAGAACACACGCAATACATCACAGCACATATAGTACATATAATATTTGTAATCACTGAATTACGATAATTGCATTGTCACTTAAACACACGGTAAACCTTCGTTTCAATATTCTCGACAAATATTATGTCTCTTGCACAGGTGAAACTTAGTGATACCCACTGTAATTGAAAATTGAATTTAAGTGCTACAGTCGGATAATTTGCTTTAAATTCTTACAGCCAAATGAAAACGCTGATCAGTTCAAACTAAATTCCAAAATACACTATCGCAACGTTCTATGCTACTATTTATCATTGGTTTTTATAATGAGTTTTGAGTAATTTGTGGTCCATAAATATGTCACTCTTCAATAGTTTTGTAATCGTAAGGGATATTTTTAATATTCTTCTTAATTATGCTTAAAATCACAAACTAAGAAGAATGTGTAAGAACAAAACAAACCTTCGAACGTATTGCACAATTGTGCCTTCAATTGTTTTCGAAAGATTACCAATAACTCCATGGAAACCGGCACTAAGCGAGGTAGCTGTTCACACCGGTAATGATTACAGTATATACTCGCTTTGCTCCCCCAACGTCTGTCCAAAAAAAGTTGACTTTGGTACCATGTTGCCAGCGAACTATAAGTGATAGAGAGTAAGGAAAAGCATAAAGTTGTAGGCCGCGATGAGATCTAAAAAAACACCCAACATCTTTTTTTCTAACCCTCCCCCTACCCTATCCCCATACCCTACCTTAACCGTCGCCTTTAACCGGACAATCGCCTGAAGACTACCTCCCCCTCTTATAATGGCTAGTTAAGGTATATGTTTTTCAATGTCTGTACCTAATGACGTCACGAAGCGATGAAAGCCAGGTCTGGAGAATGAATTAATATTAATGTGGAAAACAAAGTAATTCATCATTTCATTATGCAGTAATTCCACTGAGGTACTGCTGATACCATCATCTTTTTTTCTAAATTAACGTTAGGGAAGCATAACAATCGCTTGATATTTAATTAAAAAAGTAGAATTGTTTTGAAATCAACAAAGAACTACTAAATTTTTTTCCACAAGGCATATTCTCGAGGAGTAAAAATCTTATAATTGCCAATGAAACCTACCCTTTTAATTCAAATAGATTTTTCTTCGTGATGTTTTTTTTGTTAATAATTTGCATTTATTTTTTTGGGTGCTGAATGGAGTATATTATTTTCTTCCCTAGAGATAAATTGAATCACGCAAGTCCTTCTGTCGCATAATTGAAATTGAAATCTGATTTTTTTATTCAGAAAGATTAAAAATCGCTTGGTGTTATTTGTAATATTTTTTCCTATTATCAAAGACGTATTCACTTTTCTCAGTATTAGGAGAAATCAATCAAAACTAATGCAAAATTATTTGAGAATTAAAATTACTGATTTAACTAAATGAAGAACCTACTGAAATAATCTAAGCCAAAGCTAAAAATTAAGCACAAACTACAGTGAAAAAAATAACGAAACATTAACAAAAAATGAAAAGAAATCAATTTAAAATAACTAACACAATACTAAGCTATTAAATAAAATCCTATCGCAGCTATGACAAGGAAACGACTAAAACGTAAAAGTGAAATATCCAAGGAGAAGGAAACTACAAAAGTATTGAGGTTGACAGTGACTGCAAGCAATCTGAGTGAAGTCCCGAGGGAGAATGGTCACCTACACCCAAACCCCCGTGCAGGAAACGTTCGTGGAAATAAGTCTCGTCAAGGTTGGAATATGACTCTGCGCACGGGCTTCAATCTATTCAAACAAGATGTAGGTAGGTTCTCCAATGGTGAATTATAAGAGATATGCTACTTTACTCTGAATAATCAACATCCCAAATGAGCCGCGAGAGTTACCGAATTGATGAAGCAATTAGGGAGGGAATCTCTAGCTGATCGAAGGGATAAATAAAGGTTAAATCTTTTGCGAAAGTTTGAAGCAGAATATTTTTTGCCGGATGTTCAACATATTTTGGTAGAGCCGACGTATTTCGGTAGAAGCGATCACAGGAATGAGATAAAGGAAATAGACTGCAGAACCGCTAGATTTAAAATGTAATTTTTCCGCGTAAAATAAGGGATCATAATAGTTGCGATAGATCAATCATATGAAACTCCCACCCTCACTAGGTAGACTTTTCACTTGTGTGTAAAAATGGACACTGAAACTGAAATTCATTGCTCCCTAAAAAAATACATACCTATTCTTATTCGCATACAATGAAAAACAATTTGAAGCTAAGTATCCCCCAAGGCAATCGTCCTGAGGTTCATAACATCAATGCATATACATACACAAAACATTATTACTAATACTTTAGAGTAACTTACTCTGTGGTTACACTTACACAGTTGGGATTGGACTTACACAGGTCACCTTGCAGCGGGATTGAACGCAATTAACACACTAAATATGTCAAGGTTATTGTTGTGCTGGAACGACCATTTTTGTAGTTTTGTAATGAATTATATTGATTTCATGATTCATTAAAATTGTTCCATGGAAGTAAAAATAGAGCTGTTGAATTTTGAAGCCATTACCATTCACTCTTACTTCAAGGGTATTAAAGTGCTATTTCATTGTTGGAAAATAAATATATTTATACCCAAACTACTTGGATTCATTGTAACAAACCATGGAATAGAATTGCTCACTAAAAATAACTGACAGTTCAATCACATCTATGTATTTATTATGCTATGTCATTCAGAGCAGTGGCGGATACATATGGGGGGCGCGCGCCCCCCCCCCCCCCCCTTGTGGGGCCGCCCGCGTTGCCGCCCGCGCCGCCCCCGCCAGTCAGCCCGCGCGCTATTCCTTCGTTTCTTTCGTCAGTCGACTCTGAGTCGAGTTATCGAGTAGTTGTACTTTCTTATGTAGCACGCGCTTATGTAGCGACCTTTCTTATGTAGCACGCGCGCGCGTCCGCGTCATCGCATTTTTTACGTTTCTGTCTGGCACATAGATAGCTTACCTACGAGAAAAGTTGCGGCCATTCTAGTGATCTCGATTCGTTATTCTGTCTGGCATTTGTTCGAGAAAAGTCACGAATATTCTGCTGTTTGTATTCGTTCACACTCCTTAAAAGCCTGGAAGCGAACATTCTGGCACCGAATGTTCTCGAAACAACCGAGCTACATATATAAGGGAAGCAGAGTCGCTGCCAGGCAGTCAGTTTGAAAGCTACAATCGTCGCGATAACTTGCGCCCCCCCCTTGAGTTTTTTCTATATCCGCCACTGATTCAGAGATTGCATCGAGTGTTGCATCGAGATTGCATAGAGACTTTGCTCGTTTGGATTAGTGGTGGCTGCTCTGCCGTCACAGCGACCTACCTTAGAGTAGGTGTGACTTTTTGTTTGCGACTTCTCCCGACAGGTGCAGTTCTTCCTCGAGGTGCTTCAGGGGAGCGTGGCACTGCCGTCGGTGGACGAAATGCTGGCGGAGTCGCGCGCGGACGCGGAGGGTCGCCCGAAGCGGAAGGCGCACCACCTGGGCGAGCGGCTGTGGGACTACCTGCGCGACCTCGCCGGCCCTTCCTCCGCCGCTGGCCCTTCCTCGCTGCACCTCCAGCGCATCATGGCCGACTCCATCACCAGCATGATGGCCGACGTGGCCAACTTCAAGAAGTATCGCTACGAGCTGGAGGACGGCGGGGCCATCGCCAAAGTGCGCGTAGAGTGACGACACTGAAATATATACTCAATGCCAGCGCCACTACAACACTATGCGGAACTCCGTTACATACCAGTGGAACCAATTTCAACACGTTCGCCCCGCTATCCGATGGTTTGCCCTCTTTATTTTGAAACTAATGAGTTATTAACCCCAGCATGGAGTCTATATAGATGTTTGCCCACTACTTTTCACTGTGATACAAGAAACTAACACAATTATAGGCACATAGAAATTGTTTGCCCTATTTATTGTGTGACTATGAAGTTATTTACACCAAGATAAGGAATAAGTCAGGGTTTTCTGTTAGTTTCGGACTTTGGTACGGAAAATAACCCACAATCCAGGTACACAGAAAAGGAATATTCTCATATTCTGTTACACTATTTAATGAACAACCGACAACTTGCCTCTTAAAGTGCTTCGTTCACATATTACGAGAATGTTTAATGAATTTGCCTTCTCCTATCAACATTTCCACCTTCCTATAACTTGTTACTTAAATACATGTTTTGTTACCTAATCATGCACTAATTTATTATTCTGATTTCCCTATTGCTAGGCATTTTACTAATTTTGACGGGTTTTAACCACATGCCAACGTATTTCTCAACGTATCTCACGCAGCCTTCCTGATCGAGTTTCTCTCATCGGAATATTGTGGATCGTGTTAAAAAAAATCCTGATTAATGGCGCAATAAACAACATATTGGAAGCTTAACTTATAAATCCGAAAGGTTCTAAATCACCAAAATATCGAACCGTTTTATTTATTTCACAGGATTAAAGAAATTAAGAGTATAGCACGAGTTGTTGACCTTTTCGTACATCAAAATAAAACAAGCATAAGAACTTCGTGATTTGACAATAATTCGTTATTGTATGTACCGCGAGGGTCCGTGACAAATTTTGATTTAGCACGTGCTAGAAGTTTCTGCAGCAGTTATTCACAGATAAATGGGGAATAGTTTCTTCACATCGGGAAAACAATGTTGCGCATTCCCCTTCGTCTTTCGTTACTTTCATCTATCCTGTCGTGTGGACACCTAATATACCCCTTTGAGTCACATAAATCACTTTGCAGACGATTCGGGTATCGTCGTGGCTACAAAGAGTCTCAGACAAATGTCAGTGCTGTGCATTTATGCTGGCATTTAAATCGCGATTAGTTTTCTTAAATAACATAATTATTCCGTGAAAAGATTTTTCACTGGCTGAAAAAACTGCCATACTGGTCCAAATTACAGATAATTCACATCAAATTAGTCATAGTTTTTTTGGCAAGAGTAGCAGGATTACGAAGATATGTGTTTACTTGATTGGTACAAATCACGATAAACTAAGAGGAAAATGAACTTTTAATGAAAAAAAGGAAATTCCAAAAACGTAAGCGAAAAGGTAAAGATTCTGTAGTTTCGACCCTATATCAATCGCTTTTCGTTATAAGTGGGTAAGGGGTATGTTTCATTGGTCTTGTGTTGAAAAAAAAAGTCTGAGGAATTATCTCAAAATCTGTGTAATAAGGACTTCAAGCCAAGAGCTGGTTCTCCGTCTCGATGAAAATGAAGAAAGTCAGCCACCTCGAGCCACCTTGAGGTTGCTATCTCAAGACCATCCGTGATGCAGTGCTGAGTGAGAGACAACACTGCAGCGTGGTGATGAGCCTCGTCCCGCACGAGGTGGCCCTGCTCAAACAGAACACGGCGGATCTAGACCGGGGTGTCGATAGACATCCCTGGTGGTGATAACAGCAGCCACCAGTACTGGCATGGGGCCGAAGATGGTATGGGTCGGTAGGGCCCATGGCCAGACGTCATTTGGCGGAGCTGAAGGGCAGCGGTACGACAGATGAACTGTGGGGGCAGAGAGGGCTCTTAAGTTATGGCAAAGACAGCCTGTCTAGGAGAGGAAGACTCCGAAATCAAAGTACCTGGTCCTCCAGGTTGGGGGTTTAGCATAGGGCTAACAACCCTATCTTAGAAAACAACCACGTTCCGGACACAGAATATATGCCTTGGAATAGGACTGGAATTAAGGAACAGACCCGGCGAACGAATGGACTGAGTAAGGTTAAAGGAAACATATATCTAGCCACATGGAATGTACAAACTATGAGAAAATCAGGTGCATTAAGACAGTTGAAAAACGAACTAGTAAAATACAGAATAAAAATTGCAGCATTACAGGAAATAATATGGTCAGGAAATGGAATAATGCAATCAGGAAATCATATCGCCTTCTACAGTGGAGGAAAAAATGGAAGGAATGGAACAGGTTTCATCATAGAAAAGTGTATTAAACCTGCCATCTTATAATTCAATCCTGTTAACGATCGAATTTGCTCCCTTCGACTAAAAGCTAGGTTTTTCAACATAACAATCTTTTCTATATATGCACCTACATACGACACTGAGGAGGATGTTAAAGATGAATTTCATAGTAAACTAAAGCAGGAATATGGAAAAATATCTAATCATGATGTCAAAATAATTTGTGGGGACTTAAATGCCAAGATTGGCAGGGAGGAGGATTTCAGAGAAACAATAGGGAAAGCAAGTCTTCATCTCAAAGCAACAATAATGGATGGCGTGTGATCGACTTTGCCACTATCAGGAACATGGTATGGTAGTTAGGAGTACCTGGCTGCAGAGAAAAGATATTAATAAAGCCACATGGTGCTCACCAGATGGCAAAACATGCAACCAGATTGACCACGTACTCATAGAGAAAAGACACGCAACGGACATACTTGAAGTGAACAGTTGCAGAGGTGCGGATTGGGACTCAGCCCACTACCTGGTAAGAATAAAGTATAGGCAAAAGATTGATGTAGCTAGAACAAACAAGAGAACCATGAATGAGAGATATTATGTTGAAAAATTAATCAAAGATGAAGATAAGAAAGAAGAGTACCAAATAAAAATAGCCACCAGTCTTCAGGAAAACAAGGAAGAGTGGGAAGGAAGTGATCTAGAAGGAAAATGGAATATTATAAAAAAGCGATAATAACAACAGCTAAGGAAGTATTTGGTAACATACAAAGAAAAAAAAGGGAAGAGTGGTATGATAACGATTGTGCGTTAGCAATTGAAGAACGAAACCTATCCAGAAAGAAAATCCTTCAAAACAGAACAAGACAAACAGTCAATGACTACAGGCAAAAAAGGAGGATTGCATTTAGTGAATGCAGAAGGAAGAAAAGAATATTCGAGAAACAAAAAAACGCAGAACTAGAAAATATGCGAGATAAAAGAGAAATAAGGAAATTTTATCAGAGTGAAAGAAACAAAAAAAGGGTTTTGAGCCTAGCTCTGTTTTCTGCAAAGACTTAGATGGAAATCTCATAGGAGACAAAAAGAACATATGAGCCAGATGGCGAGACCATTTTGAATAGCAGTTAAACAGGAGTGAAAGCGATCTATTAACACAAGTGAATGTAAATGAAAATGGAATTGCGGACTTAAAAGAATACCATGAGAAGAGTGAAATTACCCTGAGCCCAAGTATGGAAGAAGTCATAAATGCAATTAAAAAACTGAAAATAACAAGGCTCCAGGGGAGGACAGCATAACTGCTGAAATGGGCCTGATGTTCATAACATCAATGCATATACATACACAAAACATCATTACTAATACCATAGAGTAAGGTTACTCTGTGGTTACACTTACACAGTTGAATTCACCTTGCAGCGAGATTGAATGCAATTAGCACATTAGAAATGTCAACGTTATTGTTGTGCTGGAACGAATATTTTTGTAGTTTTGTAATGAATTATATTGATTTCAAGATTCATTAAAATTGTTCCAAGGAAGTAAAAGTAGAGCTGTTGAATTGAGAAGCCATTACCCTTCACCCTTACTTCGAGGGTATTAAAGTGCTATTTCATTGTTGGAAAATAAATATATTTCTACCCAAACTACTTGGATTCATTGTTACAAATCATGGAATAGAATTGCTCACTAAAAATGATTGACAATTCAAGCACATGTATGCTTTTATTATGTCATATCATACAGAGATTGCATCGAGTTCTTTGCTCGTTTGGATTAGTGGTGGCTGCTTTGCTGTCACAGTGACCTACCTTAGAGGTATGTACATCTTTTTGTTTGCGACTTCTCCCGACAGGTGCAGTACTTCCTCGAGGTGCTTCAGGGGAGCGTGGCGCCGCCGTCGTTGGACGAGATGCTGGCGGAGTCGCGCGCGGACGCGGAGGTTCGCCCGAAGCGGAAGGGAAGCACACGACCTGGGCGAGCGGCTGTCTTCTTAATATAAGCGAAAATACTATTTTTCTAGGTGTTTCTCCCACTCTCCCATTTATCACCACGTAATTTTCAGTTCAATTTTCGAAAAAAATAGATTGTAAAGGTATCATATTTCTGTTTATGTCAGATAGTAGACACGTTTTTCTATAAGTTGCCAGAATATGAATGAAATGATATTTAAGTCATTTTCCGGTGGAACCAACTTAACTCGTAACTTAAGTTCAACAAGGTTCTCTGGGATGGGGTGCATTTCCTGACTGAATGCGTGGCCGACGGTCGTGGTCGCAGGGAAAAATGGCGCAAGTTCACGGTCTTCCTTTCGATTCTTTTGCGACGACGTAGAAAGGGTAGTACAATACGAGAAGAGATTGTTCTGAAAACCAGGATTAACAGTTTGACAACTTATTAGCACTTTATGGCATGGTTGTTTCAATGGACAAAATCAGAGCACGGCAAGCACAAAAATTCTAATACTGACTTAGGAACTAATACATGTAAAGCAATTAAATGAGAACTAAACAAAACCCTTAATAATGAGAGAGATTGATTCATCAGCAAGCATTTCAGAGAACTATGACGAAATAATTGACCCCTTTCCAAGCACGAAAATGTGCGTGTTCAAATTTCAATTTGAATTCAGCACTTTTTAACAATATAACCTCAGAATAACTGAGTGCAGCCTCCAGAGTCTGAAATTCACTTAATTACATTGCGCACTTACAATCAGGGCCCGCTCTACCATATAGGCGAACTAGGCGAAGTGATGGGGCGCCGCGATTTGAGGGGCGCCGAAAGGACAAGTGAAGAGAAAAAAGGGGAAAAAATCGAGAAAAAAAAAATGAGAAAAAAGAACAAAAGAAGGGGGAGGGAAATAGTAAACCCTATAGTCCAACAACCTTATTACCTAAAACTCGATAACATATCTAACCCTATTTCATAAAGAAAAGGGCTTGTTAGCTGCTTAACCTTCCGGCGGGCGCGCCCGTTTACAAAGTAAACGGTTTTCAATTTACGGTCGATAACTCTGCGAAAAACAATGTAATCTTTTCGAACCAACATTGTATTCCTCTATCAGGCTTTTTCCTTCCAATGTATGTCGGTGTCAGCGAAATATTCAGTCCCAGCTCATTGTTAATCGAGTTTGTGAAATCTTTTTAGGGGCGACTTTTTCATCATTCGCCTAGGGCGCCTGTATTGCTAGAGCGGTCCCTGCTTACAATCATTCACACGTAATTGGCACTTTAGACAAAATTTAGTACAAAATGATTACAAGAAATATTGCTCACGCACGCTCGCACACATACAGGGATTGAGAAGTAATAGGGAAAACAGGGTGAAAAGAAAATGATACCAGCGGGATTTATCAAGCACTTTCTTCTTTTAGGGGGAAGGGATGTTACACGGATTTGGCTTTAACTGTGGCTGTGGCTTTGGTGGGACTGTGACAGTACTGATCGTGGCAGGTTGAGACTCTGCTGCTGGGCGGGTGATTTGCGAGTAGCGACACTTTTTGCAGGCTGCGGGATGCGGAACAACTTTCTTTTTGAGTCGCGACTCCTTTCAATCTCCTAGGTCGCTTAACCAGTCGCTTCCAGCAATCTCCAGTTCCAGCCTTCTGCCTCTTCTCCTTCCACCACCCTCGTCCTCGCCTCCGTGTCTGCGGCCTTACGTTCGTCCACCAAGTAATCAAGAGCCACCAGAAGAACAACAACCCCCACGCCCGGGGCGGCTGCACTTTTTAAGCCCTCGATCCTCCAGCGTAAAGGGGCGACGAAAGAAGGGGGAATGGGGGGAGGGGGTGAGCTTGCCCACAACTTGCGAGGCAAAGGCCCACTTGACTTTGGTCATCGCATTAGGTGACCACTATACACGCACTGTGGTGGGAGGGGAAGAAAGGGTGGGTCTGCACACTTCGGAGCTTCGGCTCAGCTGGTCACCTCCCGCTGCTCACTTGACGTCACTCACTTGGGGGGGAGGAGGGGAAGGCCACCGCCACTGATATCCCGTCTTCCACACACAAATTAAGAAAGGGATTGGGGAAGGGGAGGGAACTTGGGGGATGGGAATACACTGACGCTCACACAAAGAATCGCATTCATCCTAGAACGATCTCCCTCGATGGACTCCTTCGCCTTGTCGCCGCGTCCAAACGGGACTGACTACAATACCTAGGCCCCTGTTCTCTATCTGGATTAACTTAGCTCTTCCACGTATTTCCCCCACCTGCTCTAAATATCTTTCTGTTCTAAGACGTCGATAATGAAGTACACCAAATTAAAATATAAAAAGATGGACTGGAACTAGGCAAGGGTGAAGTTCAGAAAATATTTAGCTTAGTTCAGCACACCCACCGTATAATGACTTTTCGCTTTGCGCACATTGGAGTTTCAATGACCCAATATGATTTTCTATTTGGGAAGTTTATCTATTTTCCCTGAAGAACTCTACTTACCTATGAACTTGTCTGTCAATAAGAAAGGCAAGCTTCTATATTGCAAACACATATGTGTTATTTGAGAGATGTATCACAACATGCAATATCTTTGTTTACCTACATAAATTAAAGACGTCAACTATTTAATATAAAGGACAGGAATTCAAATAACTTGAATGAATTAAAAAAAAAAGAGATTTTATAGACACATTTTCAAATAAAATTTATTCTAAAACTCCATACATTTTAGAATTTGTAAAACATATTGCATAAATCCTTTTATTTGTTTGATTCACATTTCCTTCGGCAGGCTCTGCTATTGTGGAGAGTGAAAATAAGCATCGTTCCTTCCAATGGGAATATTTTTAATTTTCACCATTTTTGTACAATGTGAGGTCTAACTTCCGATGGGAAACTTCTAAATGCATTTATAAGACACAAAAAGCAATTTTTTACAATCAAATGTTCTGTTAACTTTTTTCATTAGCTACCCACTTACTATAAAACAGCATTTATTTCCATTTTACAAATCTTGTTGCCTACTCTTTCTTCATATGCTGGTTTAGAATTGGTGTTAGATTGTCATGCAATTTTGAGGTTGCGCTATATGAGTACATGAAAGCTGCCACAAGAGCTCACTGGCTCTGAAAAATGCACTGAAATTCCATTGGAAGGTAAGGGACACAAAATAAATTAAAAATTATCAAGTTGCGAGGGAGAGCAAGTTAGATACTTCGGGCGCTTTTGCTAAGGTAAATTAATCATAAGTCAGCAGGTATCACACTTGGGCATAACATCAAAAGTGGGAATTCAAGGACACATAAACACACAGAAGCAACGCTCTATTTTTATCATCGCCTCATAAAAAAATACATTAAAGACAGATGCCATTCAAACCTACTGGCTGTTCCGTGGGATGAAAAGAAACCTGAATCACTTTCAGCTATCGAAAAGGTCCTTATAGTATTGTGTATTCTAACTTATAATAGTTCATCTTTAATATTAAATAATTGTTTTATAAATCTTCATTATTTTGAATGAGACGTTTTACTGTGAAAGGCAGTAGAAATATTAGAAAAGTAAAAAAGAGTAGTTCAAAGGATAGAGATTCTAAACAGTGCAAATCACAGAACGTTGTTCCATTTTTTCCTATTTATCATAAAAGTTCAACTAAGAAATAAGCTCGATTTGAGCAGACTGGTTAAGACTGGATTGGATAGGATGAGACAGTTTAACAGTCCGTTGTAACTTTTAAACAATACCACACCCACTATTTTTTCATTTTTCCGCATGTTCCTCATGCTTCTAACCCTAGAGCATCATCCGCACCCTAGAGCCATATCATGCCTGCTGAGCACCGTATAGAGAGAGATATGATACCCTAAGGGAATCGTGAGAATACAAATTTGGAAATGATAAAGTCAAGATATGTTTCACATTCTTCATCAATGTGAGGTGTGATCATCAAGGCATTCATATATTTCTTTTGTATAATCTCAGTTTGTTTGACAAGAATATTTTTTATGTGAATGGTATTTTCCCTCGTATTTGCCCTTTAATGCCTTTTAGCTGCTTTACGCGAGGTAAGTATGCACTACAACATCTCAGAAATAAAGCTGAGTTTTTGAAGAATTAAGTCAGAGCTATGAAAAAATCCTGCCATGTCACTTCACAATTAACTAAGAATTACAAACCTACGGAGCATATAAATGGGAATGATATGCTGGATAATGATCTACATTTGGAATGGGACCCACCTCCCAAAACAATCAAGTCTTGATTTTTATGAAATTCATAAATGTATAAAATAATATAAAATATTTATTCAGTGACTTTCAGATTTCTGAAGACACCCAATGAGCAACTCATAACCATTGTTTATGTACTTAACCGTTTTCTGCATCTACTAAATATGTAAATGCTTATAGTTTTTTATATGTTTCATAGTCAATTCTATGCACTTTCCTTCACTCATTTCGTCCAAAAAAATTCAAAATCCTTGCCGGTATTGAGTTTCTTCTTGTCAGTATTATATGGACATATGAAACGGTCCACAGATTCAAGTAAAAGCAAATTCAAGGAAACAATTGACGAATACAAGGACCAATTCTTTCCCGATGAATACAAAGTGTGAACTCATCTCGGGTTAAAAAACGGGTCAATTTTTGAATGATAGCACAGATGCATTTTTTATACACCTTTAAAATAATGAGCATGAATATTCATCAGTGCTGAGAATGAAAGGCAGTCGAATTGGAAAATGCGATTGCTGAGTGTCCTCAGGTACATCTGGCATTGATTGGTGGACGGGTGGAGGTCGATAGGATGACTCCCTAACAATTAGCAGTAAGTCAACTTCCACCCACTGCTTCAATTTGCTCCTGATTCACTTGCTCACATGACATCTTCTTAAAGAAACTATTTCTTTCAAAACATTATTTTGAAAGTAGGTACCTGAATTATTTTATGCAGAGAGTACTGAAGTTGCTGAAATTAAAAGATTTTCAAAAGTAGAGGATGAAACACTTCATTACAAAAATTAATTATACATTTCAGAAGTTCTGTCCTGCTTAACTAATTCATTTTTAAGGTTTGGTCAGATTCATGAGTCTCTGACTTCTTTCCGTGACTCTGCGTCATGGCAAGGGTGGCACCACTGAATTAATTCAATGCCATGGATCTGTAGCTTCCCTGCTCTGCTCAAAGAATACCTACTTTGAGCCGCAAGAGTCCACAGGGGCATTTTTAAGGTGGGCTGCAGGTTTTCCTTTCGAAAGAGGGATCACAAAATCATTGGGGGTCAAACATGGGTGCTGGTGAAAGCGCTTCATTTTGTGGGGGAACCATCACTGCCGAGGCCAAGTACACCACTGGTTTTAAGGGAATAATATTAATGTGATGAGAAAGGTCATGCTTTTGATTGCTCCATTTTGATTTTGTATGTTCCATTTGTATTTCATAAACATTTGTGTGAGCATGAAAATTGTATACAACTAGAAACATTTACTCTGCTACTATCCATTGGTGGAACCGCCTTTTCACTGATAAAGCTGTTTTTTTTTCTTCTGAGAAACAAAACAACACTCACTTAAAGTTTACTGTTTTGAATCATTAGACCTTAATCAGAAAAAAATATCATATCAGATAGAAAGTGACAACCATATGCTATGTTTTATATGTAGGGGAATGAAAATAATACCCTGAGATACAGTATGAAAGCAATATCCTCGCCAAATAAATGAGAAAAATAATCTGCGTGACGAGAATACTCCACATCTACTAGTTAAAATTATAAATGTGAAGAAATGTACGAGGAGCTATAGGCGTCAGAAAAACACTTTCATTTCTCGCCATTCTCCACTATCAATGAGTATTAAATTCAAATGAAAATTTAACGGAAGTGGATGACTGGTAGCAAAATCAAAGTTTGATATGGAATCTCTTGATCACAGAAATTGGTATTCGGTATTATATTCGTATCACGGTTATATTTCCAACAACTTTCCACGCCCTTCACCATTTGATCAAGATCATTGTTTTCAACCGCTATTGACACGTGATAATGTGGGTTTACCAATTCACACCGCAATTTGTCTGCCATTTCATGCCATTCACCATTCAAGAATCCTACGTGCAACTTCAGCACCGGATCTAGAGCATCGGATTATTCTCACACCAGAAATCTTCACTCTGATTAAAATTAGCTAATTTTAATCTTTCATAGTCGAAGATACTAAACGATGTTATAAATCAGCATGAATCTTATTTTAACTGTTTAAAATAGTGAGAAAAAACATTATGCAGTAGAAAAAGTGGATACCTATGTAAGCTAGTGGTGGTGTGTTACCTAGTTGAAGGGTAGTCATAGGTACTTACACCCAGAAAAGTTATATTTATAGTAATTTTTAAGTTTCTCACAGTAGCAATTCGTCATCAAAATACCTGCTAATACTACACACCTATGGTTACCACAACGCCAGAAATCAAAACTAATCATTTCCTTATCTTTTGTGAATTGACAACTGCCTCATCTGAGACTCCTGAGATAATGATTTCATTTATTCAGTATTGTTAAAGTCTTCTTCCTATAAAAGAAGCAAATTTATTCCTCGAAAAGAATTTCTAGGAATTCCTTTGCAATTGAGACATTATAACTTCACTGATTGTCATAAGTATGCACATTTTCTGGGGGTCATGCTGCAACCATACCAAATCTTATCCAATAAGGTCATGGCTTCATCTACATTAACAATTTAAATAACAGCCTTTTTGAATTCACCTCTTTTGCGATGGGCCAACTCAAATGTACATATAAACTCTTGGCCTGCTCTACAAAATAGGTCCATTGAAATATTTTCTCTCTATTTTTCTTCTAAAAGAGAATTAAAATAACATTTTCTTCCTCTAATGCAAATAAAAATTACTATATCAATGAATCTTTAGGTCAATGGGCATTTTATCCTACAATATCACTTGGAACTATTTGTCAATTCTCTTCCACGGCATAAAACCTTGAAAAATTTATACTCTTAATGGTGGATTCATGTGGTCACAGATGATTTTATAATTTAAAGTTCAATGCTTTTAAAAAAATACTTGATTGAGGAAGTTTTCTTCTTTTCAGCTCTTCTCTGTCTAATGTTCAACACATCAAATATTTACATCAAAACAGGAAACACTTGAGAGCTGCTTCTCAGCCGGTCTCCCAATTATAACTTATTTCACTCACTTTTCAATCATTATTTTGCTTTAAAAAGGTGCGCATGGTGTCTCAATTCAGTGCATTCGCCAGACATCTAGTTCACTTGTCATCTGGCTTGGGATCAAATGGTGTCCGAACAAAATAAGTTGTAAGCGTTCCTTTTCCCTTGACAAATGTAGGTCCTCGGCATTCACACTCGTATCCAGCCCTCATTAATATATTGGCGGTATTTTCTGTTACCTAGAAAGAGAAAATGTGCCGTTATCAATTTCACTAGTTAGGAGTGGAAACTGGACGATACATATATACTAAATATGTACAGTCGCATCACATTCCTCAGCCAAAGCAAAAAAGTTTCTTTGGAAGAGAAAAAACAAGCTTTGCCGTAATTCAATGGTTGCTAAATATCATTGTGTCATAGCTACTCAGAGCTAATAATGGGTATTTAATTTTTTAATAGCAGATGACTGTGCCTAAGGTTATCAATCATCAAACTGGATTACAATGCATGAAATGGTCCCATTTACATGACATTGTTTAGTTTTTGATAGATCACTCATGTTTACGATTTAATTAGTTATGACCTAACATTAACATAAATATCCTACTAGGTAGCAAAACTTAAATGACTCATTGGTAACTAAATAAGCTTTATATTTAAGCGATTTGAACTTTAACTATTATTGCAGCCTTTTGGTGAGTAGCACTATTTTCTATCAAACTTTAATATAGTTTATCTAATTTCTTTCGTCATTATCTCCAATTCTCCAAGAATATTGAATCTGGTAAACTTTCATATTAATTTAATGCATTTCCCCCTTTGATAACGTTATGGCTTTGACTGTGTAAGCAAATTTTCAGCGCTTCCGGGCGTTTCGCTTGAACTGTGCTATTCAACGGGACATAAATGCTTTCCACTCATGATTTATCCCTTGAGAGGGTTTCTACCATTCAACTAGCAGTGTTTAATCCACCCTAATGCAATGCCTGTAGAACTAGATATACTAATTCACGCTCAATATAAGAGGGGTGACTTAATTTCAAGGTTTTGGGCCAATACTTTGAAACGTGGACAATATAACCTCACGGATACTATTTTAGAACAACGTGAAACATTGATTACTTCTTACTGGGAAGGTTTCTTGAGCAAGCACTACCTATTGCTAGAGAATCCTGAACTAGCTAAGAACTATGAAACCAGGCATTACTTTTAGCAAATCGAAGAGAATTATATAAAAGCGAGAATTGTAGCGTGTTATAGCATAGCGGGGTGTATCAATTCGTTACGTACCTCCACCGAGTCGAAGTGTGATATATCAGGTGAAAGTCTAGGTACTAATATACATATATACAGCTCCCAAAGATGGAACTCCCTACGTTCTCGGGTAGTGTGTTGGAGTGGGAGAGTTTTCGAGATCAGTTTAAAAAACTTGTACATGAAAGCCCAGGACTTTCCAACTTGAACAAATTACTTTATTTTAAGTGGACATGCTGCGAAAGTAATTGAGAATACACCAGTTACCAGTACTAATTAACATGGGGCATGGGATGATCTGGAAAACATTCTATGGGAGTAAAAGGATAATTTATAATGTTCACATGAAATATTTATTTGAGCTCTCGCCTGTAAAAAAGCCAACTTTAGTTAAACTTGAGAGTTTTGGATCAGTTTCGTCAAACGGTTAGAGCATTGAAAAACTTAGAAAACCTGATTAAAAAATGCTAAAATAAATTTTTCACGTGAAAATGAGGAAGAATCCTTTTACTTCCATAGCGTCTCTCCAGATCATCCTATGCCCCCTGTAAATTAGCACTGGTAGCTGGTGTATTATCAATTACTTCCGCAGCTTGTCCACGTAAGCGCGACTTCGAATAATGTAACTTGTGCAAGAAAGCACCAAAAATTCTCTTAAGGCCTGGTTAAACGGTACATGAGAATGTACAAGTTTCTGTACATTTTTTGAATGGTTTCATGTACAGATTCTTGTACATTCTCATGGACAAGATCAATGAATAAATGGCTACACGGTACATTTTTTCGGACAGATTTTCGTACATTTTTAGATGCGCATTATGCGTTTTCGTTTGTTTTTCCTCATTTTAAACCGTGGGCGCGTTATTTAAACCAATTTTGCTGCCATGGATACGACACATTTACTTGTCAATTGGCTTGTGAAAATGTTAATGTGTCATTTGCGTCGTGTGCCACCAGGTGTCTCTGTAATGAGGTCAACTTGTACGATTGTCTGAACAAAATTAGAACCGGTTATATTTTCTGTTCAGAAATTCATACAATCGTACATTTTCGTGTGGTTACACGTTGAACTTTCGCGTTCATTCTGACATTCAGACATTCACACATTTTCTTGTACATTCTAATGTATCGTGTAACCAGGCCTTTACACAGTTAAAGCAATAACTTTATCAAAGGGAGAAACGCATCAAATAAATATGAAAGTTCACAAGATTCAATACCCTTGGATAATAATGACGAAAAACAGTTGATAAAATACATTAAATTTTGATAGGAAATGTCACTATTCACCAAATGGCTGCAATATTAGTTCAATTTCAAATCACTTAAATGTAAAGCTCTTACAGATGAGTCATTTAAGTTCATGGCAGCCACACAGTTCAGTGGATATAAAGACGTAAATTTGACCGTAGAAATAGGAATTCAGGTTTTAAGAAGTTTGATTTTCTCCATCGTCTCAGGTTCAACCTTGTGGAAGTTGGATTTTTTATCACATTTATTTTCGTAGCACAAAGACAAAATAAAACTTTCTCGGTCAGATTCAATTCTAATAAGAACTAGGATATTACAATTTTCCACAGATAAAGTTTTAATCGACCCGGGTTTCGATTAAAACTTTATCTGTGGAAAATTGTAATATCCTAGTTCTTATTATGTTCATATTCCACAACATCTCACCTGATTCCTCCCTTTTTGTGGATTCAATTCTCTCAAGCCTTCAATTCACGATCCATAATCCTCCTAACCCGGCCAGAAGGACCAGCAATGTTCTCGAGTTTTTGGAATAAAGGCACAATAGCTAGTTTTTTATAAGTGTAATACTAACTTTAGATGTTTATGCATAAAATATAAAGTGTTAACTGTTGATAAATTAATAAATGGATAATTATAACGGACAATTATTTTTTAAAAGAGTTTCCAATTTCTGGTAAAAACACATTGCATGATAGAAAGAAATTTTCCTATGTTGGAAACATAAATTTTATAACTTATATGGTAAAAGGTTGGCAAAATATTATGTACCAAACACACTCAATTGCATACCCAAACATCTCAAAGACCTAAATGGGATGGCAGAGGTAAAGAAAAAAGCACAAGCATGGTTAATTAATGAAGATGTATGATCTGGTGCTTTCTCGGCGTAGCTGATGAATGAATACTTCTCGGGTTTCCAACTGGGTTCAACAGCCCTGATGACTATGCACGAGTCGGGCATCGAAACGTCAGCCATAGTGGAGACATTAACCCGGTTGGAAACCAGAGAAGAACTCATTCGTTAATTAATGAAATTTAAAATGTGTAATTTAAAATTTTTAATCTGTAAAAGCTCATATATCGATTAATTTTCTGTATTTTCCAGATGTATTGTAGCTAAAACATTGAGAATTGTTGTTCTACGCCTTTTGAAATTGCAATTTGACATTTTGCTACATGCCGCTTTGTTTGAACGATTTGTGAAACCTTCTGACAGGCCATTTCGCTTAGAAGGACCAAGTTTGTTTGTGAAAGAAAGGAAGTAATTATTAAAGAAGAACTTAGAAGTGGACTGTCGGAAGAGTCAAGGGGACCGTTCAGATCGCTGTCCAGAGAGAGAGAGAGAGAGCGAGAGCCAGAGCCAAGGGAGCGGTCGCGGCATAAATTCGCTAAAACAGTTGCGCAGTGGCAAGCCACCTAGTGGCAGTTTGCGACACTAATATCGCGAAATCAAAAGAAAGACTCTAACACCCCTTACTAGTCTTTTTACTAATCATGTCTTTTGCTGGTAAGGAATCATGTGCAATAATGTGTTTTGAAAACTATAGTTTTTCAATGCTTCAAAGTTGGTTAAAATCAGTAAAACATCTCTCGATACAGAAATGAAAGTTGATTGAATATGAGCTTGAACAATATTATTCCAACCTATCTACATGCTTATAAAAACCTTTTCAGAAATTGATTTCTTTAATTTTTAATTACCTGCATCCTACCCATGATACCACAACTATCCATCCTAGACGCTACGTTGACTGTGTTTCCCCATATGTCATACTGGGGTTTTTGAGCACCAACTACTCCAGCAATCACTGCTCCGTGGTTCAAACCTACGGATGTAGAACAATTCATGGTTGTAGCACCTTAACTGGCAGATGATAAAAAACATGTAGGTACAGCCACACCCAATAGAACTTGGTGGGACATTATGACAGGAATACTGACTCATTGACATTCTTAGTCAATTATGACGGAAAGGATTGAATGATGGTGAAATTTCAAAAAAAGTAATTGTTATCAATAGAAATAAGTGGCAACAATATGTTAAATGACAACTTGAACATGTGGGCAGTATGAACACAGAATTCACTTAAATAATGGACATGATGAAAGGGATATTATATACCTGGAAAGTGATACACTTTGTTTTGATATCACTTTTCCCATTACCAAAAATGTAGACAGTCACAATTCCCAGGATTCCTCAGATTTCTTCACCACCAACTCAATAAAAATTTAGACATTAACCATGCACAGTCATTACTCCAGCTGTTCATATTCTGTTAGTGGGTTGAGTTGGTGGGCCTGACTCAACACACGAGCCCTTTTGGAGAAAGAAACCCTTCAGACCAAGTCTTGTCTTAAGACTAGAGTGACTTCTTTCCACCTGAATAGGTTCTTCTTTAGACTAGTAAATGTCCTCACTCACAATCGGTAGGCTGCTAACAGAAACATTACACTTAGGATTTATCATGGAAATGGAAAGCTGTATTTTGGTTTAACGTGCTTCAACGGCTAAGGTCACTTTGCACAAACTGTATGACTCTTAAAAATGCATAAGTATCTAAGGAATAAAACTCTACTATTCCACTTAACATATTTTATTTCACGACCCAGGTTTCGCTGCTGAGCAGCATCTTCGGGTGACGTCACAAATATCTATATTAGGGGATATATTTGTGACATCACAAATATCTATATTAGGGGATATATTTGTGACATCACAAATATCTATATTAGGGGATATATTTGTGACATCACAAATATCTATATTAGGGGATATATTTGTTACGTCACCTGAAGATGCTGCACAGCAGCAAAATCTGGGTCGTGAAATAAAATATTTTATGTGGAATAGCAGAGTTTTTTCCTCTCCTTTCAATGCATAAGTATCTCCTTAAATATAATGAAACAATTCAATACCATTACTTTGGTTTTAAGGTTATTCAAAAATAGAGATGATTCAAAAAAACAATTGAAATTATTATTAAATATTACCTTCTCAATCACTTACATGCCTTTTTGAACTTTTGATCAAAATTAAAGTCTAACACTGTCCAATTTCATACAATTCCTTCAAAGCAGCAAGGATTCTACTATCTTCCACATTTAATTACATTTGCAACAAGAGTTTCATTTCATTGGTTGAAGAGATAAAAACAGGCAGAAAATTTTACTTTCGTTAACAACAGCCTATAGACGTTTTGTATCACTCTATCGTTATCAGGGGCCTAATTCTGTAACTCGTAGCTCCGGAGCTAACTAGCGAAAAGAGCTAAAATAAACTCCTAGCTCCAATTCGTATTCTGTATTGCATCTCAAGGTGCCGGAAGGAGCTAGAGAAAGCTCCGGAGCTTATTTAGCTCCTCATGGTATTCTGCAACGGTCCCGAAGCTCTTTACGGAGTCCCAGCATGCCTCAGATCGGAGCTCCGGCCAGCGCCAGCCTCGAGACCGCGCATTCCCGCAGTGTTTTGTTGATTTTTCGTGATGTGTGCATGTTGTTGTGAATCCGATGATATTATTTTCTCTTTCTTAGTAGTTTTTCTTGAGGTGATACTCTTATCCACCGCGGCGGAAGAATCAAGATACCCAAAGGATTTATTTTTAACCTATTTTAACCAATAAATCCCATCCCTGTTTACACCATGGAAAATTATTTCGATGTCAACATTGCTGCCTTACTTAAGTCTTCCGGAGATCAATTCGTGAACATTCATCGATAAAAACGTGTTTTGCATGATTACTACGTTATTCCATTGAATTTCTTTGTCATTCATACTGTTGAGAATCGTTTTTAAATTAATAAAACTGTAGGTACCTATTGAGCAAAGTCGATAGGAGCACTTCCTTTAGTCTTAAAACATATGTTGTTATGTTTTCACGTATGTTCTAATTATGATGTTGTTTACCCGCAAGGATATGATCGTAAATTACAATTTTTATCAACTAATGATTAACTTTTTTATTATTGTTAAGCAAGTTCTTTAATGTGTGGCTGAGTACAATCAATGCGCTTACCTATTAATAACATTATTTCAACTGCAGTTCGAGGTGTTACTCTTAATATTGACATTGCTGCGTGAAGAGAAGGAAATTGCACGATAGAATGTTTAGGTAAGGTATGTTTATGGAAGTTCAATCGATGAAAAAATCTAGAAATGCATAAATGCATGTCTATGTTAAAATGATCATACGCATGCACTCGCAGAATATGATTGCTCATATGCATAAACCAATACAATTAAATGATGTAAATCAATTGCTAAGTAGTTCGCAGCTTTAGTTAGTTTCCTTAAGTGAAAAGTGAGCGTATCATCCTATACAGATTCTTCGAGTACTAGCTGCCTAATGTAGAACGTTCTTAAGGTACCTAAATAATTTAAGTTGCATAAGTATTCATCGGTAATTCCATAGAACTTTGAAAATAAAAGTTCTACGGAGAATTTCAAGTAAACGTCGCCAATCTTCCTATATGAGCATTTTGTATAAATTATAGCTGCACACTTCAGTGGGAATTCCTAAATAATGGTAACTTTCGAAGTGTTGTGTACATTTTGTAGATTTAATAGTAGTTTTTCGCAGAAAATATAACAGAATAACAAATATATCATCAGTTAATGGCCGATCTATTGCATTTATCATCATGCATGTACTTATATCACCGACGTTCGTATACATGACGGAATGGTAAAACAATGAACTAACCTATAGATTAACGCCTGCTACAGTTTTAAATAAAGCATTTTACCTTAGATTTACTTAAATTAACCATCAAGAATATGAAAATATAGAAAAACATTGAGGAAATCTTCTTATTATTTTCAACTCGCCGTTCACAGAAACAGCTGTTGAGGATGACAAGTGTTATGCTAGATTACTATAATAATTTGCTCTCTTCAGTAAAAAATAAACTGATTCGGGTAATAATGTTCGTTATCAAGGTGTTTAATTTTTGCTTTGTTCTTCTTCTCGATGCGAACAAACTCGTAAAATCATATAATTGCATGCATTAAGCTGACGTTTTCACAGCTTTCCATGTGTAAACACGTTAAACTCGGCAGGGTATTCCTGGATAGTCGTAATTAAGAATTCTGTAGCTTGTAAAATAGTATGTATATTGCTAAAAAGGTACTTTTTTATATGTTAAAGTCGTACAATCAATAATGCTTCAATATTATTTACTTTTGGTATTCTCAACTGCTGTCTGCTATTTTCCGGAAGCACAAGCCGGAAAAACGTCACGAAAAATGAAACGACGATTGTGATTGGCAGATCATTCGCTCGCAGGAATTTAAATTTACCACTTCGTCTGCTGACTTTTCTCCACCCCGATTCGGAGCTAGAGTTAGCTCCAGTGAATTACAGAATACAAGTAGGAGCTAATTCTTGGAGCGAGCCGAAGCTCTTAGCTCCGGAGCTACGAGTTACAGAATTAGGCCCCAGTAACCCTACTGAATAGCAACTGTTTTCAGTAGCAGTACTTTACTCTCAAGTGTCCTCTGTTGTTTCCATTACGGCTACTGTTTCCACTAGTGCTACAGTAAACGTATAGTTTTTTATTTTGCCATTGATATGACCTGCATAGGACCCCATGCATTAAGAGTTTCCGATGTCATTGGCTGCAACAAAAGATGTCATTAATATATGCTACACCCTCGCGAATTTCCGACACTATCACAGCAACTTACAGTCCATTTCCTGAATCTTAGGAAATTTGCATTATAAACATTTAGCAAACACTTTGAATTGGAATAAGTTTTACAAACTAAAAAAATAGTTATACCTACGTGATAACTCAAAAATAAACAAAAACAACAAATTATCGATAGTGGGACCTTTTTCATTGTGAAATGGTGCCGAATTTTTTGCATCAATCAGCTAAACTGTTCATTCCAGGGAAAAAGATTAAACTTGGATTTAAATCGTGGTTCCAGGCAGCTTCAAATAGGTTCCTGTATAATGTTTTCGACTGGGGGGCAGAACCGGGAAGTTATAATTCTTTAATATTTGGAGTAATAATTGTGCTGGAGTTTTCGAATTTCTTACATGCCTTTAATTAGATTTACTTGTCTGTCTGTCTGTGGGTCAGGGACAAAACATGTAATAAAAATCTGATCCACTTCCTGACCAGCAATCGCTTTGAAACTTTGCTGAGAGACGTATTCTGGATGATAATACAATAATCAATAATCATTTTTACAAGCAATTACTTTCTATAAATAAATAAATTTCAACACATTCAAAGTTTTCAATTAATTTATATGGATGCAATGGTTTGAATGAATGAAGAATGACTTGCTATTGATATCAACAAAAGCGTTTATAGTGTATTTTAACGTAGCTTTATTGTTTGAAATCAAGGGTCTGACGGAATTGCGATATCTCGTATGGAATACTACAAGCGCCAATTGTTTCAGGCGCAGATGGAAAAATAAGTACATATATGTGAAAAACATAAAGATTGTATGTTTTTTATAAAAATATTTTATTTTTTTGTAAAAAAATGCAGTAATTATTCCTTTTGTTGTAAGACGTTTATCAGCGTACGTATGTAAAATACGCCTGGGACCACACGAGACATAGACATCGCAACCGAAAGTAAACAAGGAAGATGGTCGAGAAAGTACATTGCGAAAACGCCAATGAAAGGACTGGACGGCATTATTGCGCTGCAATCTAGTTCCAGAATTTTTCAGGATGCAGAATTGATTTTACAATTACCTTTTTAAGTTTCTCCTGAGAAATAAATACGTAATTTCCTACTTAAATCTGCCAGATATTCAATTAAAGAGTATACCTGTAGCGCTGTTGCGCTGATAGTTAGCACCTGACCGCTAGAGTGCTCTGGGTGAAATGTATAACCATTGGAGTAATGTGAGTGTCAGACCCTTGTTTGAAATATGCATTGTTGCTATAGCAAAGTTGCTATGCAAATATATTAAACATGAGGTAACAGAAAGATTTTAAGTTTTATAATATTAATGCTATGAAATATTATTTTAATCATTTAAGCCTCGATGAAAACCACTTGGTGAGTAGATGCGTAATGTTTTTAATGAGTAATTTTGCGTTACTTTTTTAACTTTGGCATTTATCATGATTCCAGAATGGTAATTTGATTTCTTTCTTTTTAATTCATTTAGCGAAGGTGTTAAATGTTACTTTGTTTGTTAATACTTTTAAGAAGTTGAATTTCTTTTTGTTATTTACTCGTTTACACCCATTCCCCATGGTTGTTTGAATAATTTTTTCATCATTTACGTAATGCACCAAAGCCACAAGGAGACAAATCATGTATCGTGGGTCTTCCTCCGAATGAAGTGAGGTGTGGCCATATTATTTAAAAATTGTTTTGATATTTTCCCCTAAAAATGGAAGAATCCCAGGATGAGGACCAATTCAATTCAAGGAAAAGTAAATGAACGAGAGAAGCAATTCAAGACATAAGGGCTTCTTAGACCGAAGATGATGGAAAACGATGAGACCATATACACTGATTTCATCGACGTCGAGTTATTCCGGCTCAGAAGGACAAAATTACGAAGAAATGAAATTTGAAGATTAGGGCTTGAAAACAATGAATGGTCTCCGGAAGAAACCAAAGAATCTAAGTTACCACGAGTCAGAAGCATATTTGGAATGAATTCACTAATTACAAGTATTACGTAAAATGTTTTTGAGAGGTGGAAGGGTTAAGGAAACGAGCAGTCCGACTCTAATTTTATGTGAGTGTGTATTTATTCCTTAAAGCATCTTATAATTAATATCAAAATATATGGGCGATTCCATATCCAAGTGCGTTAGATCTCACCTCCTCCATTTTTTTATTGTTAGCATAATTATTATAGGCCCTATCGGGAAACTAAGCAATGTAAAAATTTCCAGATAACGATAACGGTTTTCGACATATCCGGATACGCAATAGGAGTGACTCGTAAACAATGATCTCTGGAAATACTATACCTCCAAACTAATGAATATCAAGAGTTGATCGTAATTTTTACTCTGTAAATTAATATAAATGCAGACTGGTACCAGTAACGGTACGTCCTGCCGGGGGATTCAGTTATTTAATCCCTCCTGCAAAAGGTAAAATAAGCCTATATTATATATTGTTCATTGTAGCTATGAATAAAATCCGATAAAAAAGAAGCTAGTCAAAAGAATGTAATAATGTAATTCAATAGCACTGGAAAACTATTATGTTAAATCATTTTTCTTAGTTTCTAATCTATTTTATAAACCGTCCCAAGACCAGCCTTCCAGTGGCATCAGTTGATCATACCATTTCATAATAAGCAATTATTTGTGAGTATGTGTGCCAAGTTTCAAGTCTTAATCTAAAAAAAAGAAATTTTTTACTTTTTTACGGCTTTTTTAGATTTCCAACCACTGTGCGATGTTCTTATCTCATACTGCATGTCTTAAACGAGAACTTTGAAATACCCTTATAAATTCGGGTGGACCCTGTAATACTCATTGAAGAAGGACTTTCGATGAAAAACATGTGCTTTGGAAATGCAATAAAGCTTACAGGCTAAAGATCGCGAAACATTTGATAAAATTCTCTTGATTATTGGTGTTATACAAAGTAAGTAATGGATTATTGTGATTCTAAGGCAGACCTAATACATTAATGCAGTTGAAAACAGTTTTGATGGTGAGTTACAAAATATTTTAATACGAAGGCGTCGGAGTGATTCAGAATAGCTGAAAAATAGATAAATAAAATGACACTTCCCTGCAATGTTACTACGATTTCGTAATTTCATACTCTTCACATGCATATCGAATTAGGAAGGAAGGAAAACATACATATCTAAGAGTGAGACTGACTTATGTCTATCTGTATGTAAGAGTTAGATCTGGTATCTTTTGAGTAAATGAATCAATCTGTCTGAAAATGCCTTTGTCTGAAAATTGAGGAATATGAAATAATTTATCTGATTGCTAACATAATATCCATGGAAATTCAGATTATGTACTGCGATGAAGTTTAAAATTTTATTTATGAGTAGAAAGGGTGTAGGAAACTTTTCTCATTTAACAAAGACTATGCAACTTATTTTCCAGTCATGTTCTAACAGTGCTGATCGATCACCTGTTGCTTGGCCCTAGCTGTTGTCCACAGCAGGTTATTTCAGGGAACTGTTCAATTTTGAAACTGTTTCAGTTGTGAAACAGTTGCAATGAAACTGCTGTGTTCTTTTTGTGCCACCACCACCTCACAGGTTTTGAGAGTCTTCCTCTACACCTGTGAGTCTTCCTTCACCACGCTGGTCGGTGTTAGTATTGTGATCTAAGTCGTGCACTTCATCGAAACCATTGTCATCGTCCTCGTCGGAATCTAGCACAGCAGGCATGGAACGAAACATTTCCTGGACTTCACCTGATTTTCCGTCTTGGCTATAGATCCAATAGAGAGTGGATCATGAGGAAAACTTTCCGCTGGAGAAGTGAACAATTTGAGTCAAAATTTGTAGATTTTGGCGAAATTGCGACGAATTTTTCTATAATAAATAATTTGGATGAAGTACAATTTTCCACTTCTCCAATCCATTCCTATTATTTTTCACCCCCACCCCAGTTCTCCCGCCCTCTTTTACCCGTCACCTTGATACATTTAAGCAATCTCTTGTACGGACTTCCACACCTAAGCCAAGAGCATTTATCTGTGGAACATTGCACATAATCCAAGTTATTCATTACCTACTCTAATTGTAAGTCAAAGTAGCCTGGTATCATATTTAAGTTTAATATAAACTTGGCTTACACGTAAAATGTTTCTAGAATAAATAAGTTAGTTATAGTAAATTTATCGAGTAAGTAATAATGAATAGATTTTGTAGCACAATTCCATGTCTAATAATTCGTTGTCGTTACATAATTGTCCTACCCAAACTATCTTGGGACATATTTATTGGTGGCCTATCGAATGCATAGGCCTCTGTATCAGGCCTATGCATACGAGTTTTTGTCCTGACTATATGATGGAGGATGATTTGTACATTACGCACCTGACTGACTGTATTCCTGTATTTGATTGTACGGTCTCTAGCATTAGTGATTTATAGTTAATATTGATTAGTGAAATCTGTTAAAAGCATGAGAAATCGAAAATCCGTTGCCATGCAAGTTCTTTATAAAGTAAAAGACGCTATATTTTACAGACTCCTTAGTAAAGAATTAAGCCAAGATGGTGGACGTATGGTTATGTCTTATGTGTTATGCGCCCCAGAGTATTTACGTGGGTTTTTAAAAGTAAATTTAGTCCGTAAATACACAAAATAATACTTGTGAACTTATCATTTGTCGGCCGTGAACCTTCCCCAACACATGAACAATGAACTTTTCAATTATCAATTTGCAATGTTCATTACTTAAATACGTTATGAAATTTTACGGATAATTTGGAATTAAGGTGAATGAAGAACGATGCACTTAAAGGGAGTCTCAAGAGACTTCAATGGAAATCATTTTCCATGCATAAAGATGCCTTCATATCCAAAGGAGGAATTAATCCATGCACTGAGTATTATGGTGATGACTAATGATAATTACGTGTTGAGCACCCTGGGATTCAATTTTTCTTACCGCGTAGAATTGTAAAATAACCTTTCTGGAAATTGGTGAGCAGCGTGAAATGGCAGTTCTACCACATACCTACCTATCCCTCTCACGTAATCAATAAAGTTGTCAGATTTGTGAAGATGACAGATTTAGTGGTCGGTCCCTCCATCGAGTCCTAATAGTTGATGGAGGGACCTTTCTTGCCCCAAAGACCCCTATCGCTCAAGATAATAATATCCTTACTGCTTATTCCTGAATATAAAGGAATTCATTTGCTTGGGACTCCTGTGAGAAAGAGATGGGTGTAACCTGCGCTGCCAGCGCGGGAGCGCATCGATGAAAAAGCGTGACATGGTTCACGCTTTACACGATTGCTTCAATTGTATATGAAAATATTCATCTAAGAAAGGTCTGAATTCAAAGAGAAAGGATCATTTCAGGTTATAGACTTTTGACTCACTTGGTCCATTGCATCCTCCATCCTCATTCATTTTTCATTACAGTAATCTACCGGTTAGAGGTAGGTTGTGATGAAAGTCAGAGAATATCCAACGAACTCTTACACGTGCTGTGCCCTTTCTACCTCTTGTATTTCTTTCTTCATCTCAGTATAAGTCCTACCTTTCTTCATCTCGTCCATAAAACCGATTCTCTTCCTTCCCCTTCCCCGCTTACCCAACATCCTTCCCTCTATCACGACCTTCAGCAAATCATCGTCCCTCATTACCCCTTCCAGCCACCTACCCTGCCTTCCCCTAATCTCATCTATAAGTTTCCTCTCCTCGCCCACCATGTCAAGCACTTCCTCATTTGTCTTCCTTTCCGTCCAACGCACCTTCTCCATCCTCCTCCACACCCACATCTCAAAAGCCTTCAGCCTATTTTCGTCTTCCTTTCTCAAGGTCCACGTTTCCGCCCCATACAACGCCACACTCCATATCAAGCTCTTTACTAGCCTCTTTTTTACATCCTTACTTAAGGTCCCCGTCATCAGCTCCCTTCTATTATTGAACGCTTCCTTCGCTAGCGCTATTCTCCTCCTAATGTCTTTGCTACTATGTCCTCTTTCTTCTAGCGTACTACCCAAGTAATTAAATTGTTCAACTTGCTCCAGTTTGTGACTTCCTACTCTTATCACCAGCTTCGCTTTATTTGTCCTAGAGAATCTCATTACTTTTGTTTTCGTATTATTTATCTTCATTCCGTATTTCTCACACTGCTTTTCCAGTGCATCTACTAAAGTTTGCAGTCCTTTCGATGACCGACTCACCAACGCCTGGTCGTCTGCGAATCTAACCGACTTTATCCACTGGCCTCCTACTTTCATTCCCACGTCTAGCTCATCCCATGCCTCTCTTACCATTTCCTCAGCATATATGTTAAAAAGTAAAGGCGACAACGGGCACCCTTGCTGCACCCCGCGACCTATAACTGCCCACCCTGAGTCACCGTCCGCTACCCTTACATGAGCCCTCTGCCCCATATATAAGTTTCGGATGAGTCTCCTATCACGCCAATCTATTCCTATTTTCCCCAGTATCTGCATTAGTTTCTCCCAGTTTACTCTGTCAAACGCCTTTTCGATATCTACAAAACAAGCGAAAACATCCTGATTATGCTCTATGTTTCTATCTATAAGTGTCCTCATTACCGCAATCGCATCTCTGGTTCCCCTCCCCTTCCTAAACCCAAATTGGTCATCGCCTAAATAGCACTTTGCTCTACTCTCCAACCTTCTATTTAGTATTCTAAGCAACACTTTTGCTGCGTGCGAAATTAAACTGATTGTTCTATACTCCTCGCATTCTGACGCTTTCTTCTTCTTCGGGATAGGTCCTGTCCTAATATACGCATTTATCTCTTCAACATGCCATGTATCATGCATGTTTAAAGTAACTTGGGACAAAGCCCTATCTTTATCACATCGAATCGCCAAAATCATAGTTTTTTTATTTGACAGCAATCCATCCTGTTAAAATGCCGATAGCCTGAAAACACTTTTCAGCAAGGTATACTTTCCTCATGACTATGGTGACTGCACAGAAGCGCATCGAAGATGAAGAAAATCATAGTAAAGACCAAAACATGATGTTGATAGTTGAAACAAGTTAGATAGTTGAACAGGTTGAAAATACTGGGGGGGAGGGCAAAAATATTTGGTAAAAGGAGAAGGGAGTTCCCCACACCTGGGTAGGGGCAGCTCATGTTAGATTTTAGAGGTAATGATACTCTTTTTATGTTTCTAGGATTTGTTTGTGAGCATCTAAATGGGGGAGGGGGGGCTGCTGACCATCCCAGGGTACTCCCATGAAAGAGAAGGTTTTCACAAGGCACAAAGAAGGTACAGGCATAGGAATGTTTTTTTAATATTTCTAATTTCTAATGCAGTAAAATAGAAAAAAATATGACAAATCCTTACCGACTCGGAGCTTAAACCTTTGGAAAGATTCCTTGTTTATTTGATCCAGTATGGTCATGAGAGCAATTGCAAAGTCAACCAACACCACCACAATGTGTTCTTGTCTGTTGACATCCTGAAGCAGTGAAAAAATTGCATCAAATTTCCATTAATCCAAATGATAGAGTTGACATTTGCCAGTCCATTCCATCAGTCCAATAAACGAAATTTCCAGCCCATTAAAAAATAGACAAATTTTTAGTATACATATATGACTAATTTTGGTTACTCGAATAAAGGAATTCTAACATTTGAAATATTTTTGAGTTCAATACATTTAAAACTTAAGATTAGGAAATTACATTTAATTTTATATCCTCATTCTTGCCTTTGATAAAATTTTTGTTGATGCCTTACTCCATTAGGTAGTTGACTCAATGAAAGTTGGAGATGGTAAAATATTATGAGTTTGAAATGCAATGACTAAATATAAAAATTATTGAGTGAACAAGCTGTTGCTGCGTTGGTTTGAAAATTTAAATATATTCTTCATTTGGAAATAGCCGAATTTTCTGAATGAAATGGCAGATATTTGACTTTTTCACATATTTTCAGCAGGTGCAATATGGCAATAGGTACATGCAACTAAGTCGGTATCTACAGTCATTAGCCCAAGTCAGAAAGCTTAAGAAAAGGAGAGGACGTCACTCACCTTTCCGTCATCCTACAAGAATGCAACGAAGAAAGGAGTCACTATAAAATCATTGGAGTGGCTTAATTATGACTCATTTATGCATTTTATTAATGGAAACAGAAGTAATTACTGTACTGCTGCTAGGAGCTTACAACGTTCTAATAAATCATCATCATTAATGACATTTTATTGAAAAACAGTTAGGGAAAATAGATAACAATTTCAATTAATCAATTCATTGGCTAAAGGGGAGCCATGTTGCAGTAATTGAAGTATTTAATGTAGAACTGTTATATTAACTGTCGTCAAATACGTAAAAAATCGAAAATGTTGACAAATGAACATTGACACACGTAGCTGTTCCTGAAGAATGAACTCCCGCATAATAGAATTGTTACGTTTTTTTTGCAATATACTAACTTTAGAATAGCAATGTAATAACTTGGAAATACGTATAAGGCTGGTTGGTATGGCTAACTCCATTCTGAGATTGTATACAACGATAATGCTGCAATTAAAACCACAGGCGACAGAAACGTAATGGGAAAACATCAAATGCCCCAAATTATCACTCATTTTCTAAAAATTCAATCAGTTCACATGATTTAAAGCATAAAATTGATTTGTGTAACTCTGGCAACTTTGTTTTTTTAGTTCACTTAAATCTTCATCTCCCTGGGCAGTCTAAGCAACAATTGCAATAAGGACCATTTCTCTCCACTGTGCTTTAAATGTTGTGTAGTTACTTAATTACTGGTTGGAGACTCACACATATACATGTACGTAGACAGATATACACTACGTTTACCAAATGGATCTCAAATCGATCTGAACTCAGACCAATCTGAAAGTAGCAAGCTGATTCAGATCGCCTTGTTTACCAGCACGGTCTAATAATATTGATATTGAACTATCGAATTCAATAGTCTGGATTATCTGGAAATTCCTTTCTTATTTCAGCCGCACACTTCTCTCCCCTTCCTTCTTGAAACAAGCTACGCCGTAAATGATAACCATTATATTTTGTTATCCATCGCCAACCAAAAGAAGAATGAAGAGTGCCACACCAAATTCCCCTACCCCTTTGACTCCAGGACAATGGACTAGTAATAAACCCAGCATAACAAAAATTTACTTTAACTCCTGGCCTCAAAGTTTGGAAACCTTCCTCTTCCCTTCCTTAAGATTATTTCCGAATTCCGACTGCTACTGTCTGACGAGACCGTAAAACTAATAGTCACCCAAACTAGCCGTTCTGCTGAGTCGATCATGCTGAGCAATGTGTCTCCTGAAGCAAGAATCACTAGATGGAAAGACATAAAAAAGAGAAATTTTACTGTTTTTTAGGCCTCATTTCTCATACAGGTACAAACATAATAGCCCGCATTCCGGATTATTGGAAAACTCACCATTTTTATGATTTACAATGCTTCAGGAGAGACATGTTGCGTGATCGATTCATGCTGATACTCCAAGCCGATACACTTCGACACAAATCCGGATGCCTCTGAATACCCTCCTACGGACAGACTATACAAAATTAGACCCTATATTGACTCTTTCAACAAGAAGATGGAAAATGTTGTGACTCCCTCACGTGACTTGAGTTTGGATGACTCTATGATTCTATAGCGAGGTAGGTTGACATTTCGTCAGTATATGAAAGGAAAGCATCACAAGTACGGGATGAAGCTGTATTTGCTGACCGAAGCTAAAGGCTTAGCGCCACAGGTCCTCGTATACCAAGGGTCTTCTGTCTGGAAAAGGCCATGCAGAAAAGGCTGTGACGAAGTTAATGCAAAGATATTTTGATCATGGCCATTTCATTTATATGGATAATTAGTATAATAGTGTGGCCATTTCCAGATTCCCCCTGGGTCGGAAAGCTTACGTTAAGCGGCGAAACAGGAAGGGTATTCCTGAAGTGGTGCTTTCTAAGAAATTACGTAAAGGCGAGGTGGTGGAGGCCTTCACTGAGGACGAAATCTGTGTCCTCAAGTGGAAGGATAAGAAGGAAGTGTTGATGATTAGCACTGAGTTCAGTGCACAAATGATTGATGCCACGGAATGACGGATGTAGACTAGGGCATACTAAACGGAAGCCAGATGTAGTGGTGGAATATAACAAGAAAATGAGTGGCATTGATCATATGAATCAAATGATGTCCTACTACCCATATACGATATGCTGCGAATGGTGTTAACATAAAGGTGACAGATGAAGTGAAGTATCTAGGAGTTACGATAACTTCGGACCTATCGTGGGGATGATGCCCTCCCCAGCACATATAAGAAATATTTGTGGCAGAGCTCTGAAGAAGCTAGGATTCGTCAAGTGTATTGTGGGAAGATTTTCGGATGAAAAAGTAAAAGAGAGGTGCTATTTCGCACTCGTCCAGCCACACCCTGAATATTCAGCGAGCATATGGGATCCGATGCAGAAAGACTTAGTCCGGGAACTTAATAAAATACAAAGGAAAGCTGCGCGATTCGTCAAAAACTGCTACGGGCGTACAGACAGCGTTACACAGATGTTAAACGAATTAGGCTGGGAGCCGCTAGAGACTCGGAGGCTGCGCGCTAGGCTTAGATTGCTTGAACAGTTGAGAATAGATATCTTTCAGAGCGACACGGAGAACATCATATTAGAACCCCACTATATTTCCAGGTCCGACAGAAACGATAAACTAAGAGAGATATTTTGCCCAACGGATAGGTATGGAAATTCGTTTTTCCCCCGAACAATAAGGGACTATAATAAATGCTAGGCGTAATTTCATTAGAGCGTTTCCTTTTTATATATAAACGGCTGGTGTCCTAACACCCCCCGCCACACGCCTATTGAGGCGGCTTGCGGGGTAGTATGTAGATGTAGATGTACCCATTGAAAGAAAGACCATCAAATGGTACAATAAATTGGGCATCAACCAACTGAACCTATTTTTACTAAATAGTTACTTTTTGTACTCTGAAAACGTTAGGAAAATTTCACTGGTTGATTTTCAGCAACAAATAATATAATCTCTTTTGGCCATTTATCAAACTTCGACCCTTTCGGAAAGACAACCGATATCGGTGGTACACAAATGTAACGATTACTTCTTGATTACATTAAAGGTAAAATTACAATTTGAAAATACTAGCAAAAGTAAGTAAAAATAATTGTTACCGGAAATAAATTTCCCCATCACTGTCTATTTTAATAGCTATGAGCGAACCTTAGAGGGAAATTAAATCAGCCTTCAAAACTACCAGACTACCACTTGTTAGAATAAAGGAAATTATACTTTATACGTAGTTCATCACCGAGATCCATTATTAATCGCAAACGAATTTTAAGAAGCATGTACCCGGCATGTTTAGCCCGTGATTAATCTTTCACCCGAATTGTTGGCAAAAATGGGAAGCTTGCAAACGAATCGGAGACTTTGGTTAAGCCGGTAAAAACTTCACTGATAGCTTTGAGTAAAATTTCCGTTATACATTAGATTATTTCTGTGTGTATTGGTACATTCAGTAGTTTACTCCTTTCCACATTCGTAATATTTCCGCAAGTAAGTTACGCCTTGATTGTAATGTTTGGCAAATGGAAAAAATATTTTTTATTCTCAGTAATATTCAATTTAAGTACTACGTGGTAACATAGGTTTCAATGAATTTATGCCAGATAAAAGTTATCGTGATGGGATGGTATTTCCTCAAACTATCACAGCAGTGGCATTTCATAATTAGCTTTAGAAGCTACATTGACGCACGGGAGTGACTATGTATATAAGACTTTCATGAAACCACTCAACTGATTTCGGGTGCGGGTATAGGCAACGCCACCTAAAGTAAAAGGCCTCATTGGTTAAGGGCTTATGATGCCTGGCGTCATGACGCGGAGGCCACGGTCCGCCTCGGTGCTCACGAGATTTAAGTGAGATTAATTGTAAGCGAGACTAATGCTACAAGGGAAGGAAGTAATCATCGGACATGCGGTCGAACATTTAGATCCGACGTGGGCGTTGTTAAAGAGCTGCACACTACTTCAATGCTATTTCAAAGTCAGTGAAAGTTCTTTCATTGAAATGGTAAACAAGTGTTGTGTGCCTAATTGCCGAGGAAGCTACGTGGGCGGTGAAAAACTTTCAGTGTTTCGCTTTCCAGATGATGAGAAACTCAAGAGGAAGTGGACAAGAAGCATCCCGAGAAAGAGTTTCACGCAAACTACCTGTTCGAGACTAAGTAATTGTTTTTGCAATAATATACTTTTGGTATACTTAATTTGTTTGCTCATCATAATGGAGTTGACCCGGAAAAATTTTGACATTACTTGATATCGTGTTCTGTTGTAGAAAATGCATTTTTTGTTCGCGAAAATGCAGTAAAAGTTACTCCACTCCTACATTATTAGTGGCAATATGTTAGTAGTTCATCAAGTTTTCACCAATTTGAAGTTTCCCAAGGCAATTTTATTTACGAATGAAAATGGTAGAAGTGTTTAAAATACGCAGTAATTATTCTCCAGGATACCAGGGATTTCCAAATAACGAAATAATTCTCGACTTTTTGAGGGTGTGTATTGAGCATTTCACAACTGAAGATGTTTTATGGGAGACATCGATGTTTGTCGATAGTACTGTAAAGTTGGTCACGGTTAAGCTGCCAGTGCCCAGGTTGAGAGATGGGGCAATACCTTCTATATTCCCCAATTGCCTGTCTTACCTTACCACGACATCACAAGCTCGTTTGGAACCTGATGATAAGAGAATGAAATAAGAGATGGAGCAAATGGAGAAATGCACTCAAGACAGAATAGAAGACAGAAGGCTGTATGAAGAGATGAGGAGCCTCAAAACATAGGATGAATGTCTATAGAAGCTACTGGAATTCGTTTCGTTTGGGAAATTCTCCATCATAATGAAAAACGACAAAATACTTCTTTTCCATATTGTGGCTGATCCCTTTCCAGTGATGAAGCATGTGTTTTGATTGAACGTGACTAAAAGATAAACGAGTTCTTGGAATGTTTTGAGCTGAAAAAGGTTGGTAATTTTTTCTTCCTCATGCATGAGATAACCACGGATTAAAATCCACATGTGGGAGGCCATTTGTCGGAATAATCATTTCTTGGAGTTCGGAGTTGTGGCAAAAATGCAACAACGGATCGACTGTATTTTCTTTAATGTCCGTGCAGCACTCTCGTGATTTTTTTGAAAAATAAAGTGACGTCAGCCTTGCCTTACAACGTGGTGGTCGTGTTTTTTCATTCACTCCTCACTATCAGACATAATGTAACAGGTTATGGGCCCAGGGACTAGTGCTAACAGTGTAAAGGAGTGACTGTGAAAGTGATAGAGCTAGTCATCGCATAATTTTCTCGGAGTGAAAGAAGCCAGCCGGTGAAGAAGGAGAAAATATAACGTCCAACACTGGGAGAGAGCTTTGGTGGCGAGTGATCCATAACCAAACTCACCAGAGCGAATTACCCAGTATGGAAAGCCTGCATCAAAACAGAATTGAACAATTCAAAGCTAGAGCATTGCTGAGAACGGGAGCATTTCTGACGAGGCTGAGTATTAACATACAAGTGGATATTTAATTGATACTACTCGTATTTTATGCAATTGAAGGTTATACGAAGATGCAGAAACATATATTTCATCGTCTTTTATATTGTAACTGTCCCTGCCGCTCACTGTCACTCCTGAAAAATGTGCGTTTATAGTTTCTCATTTCAAATAATCGTCACTTTCAGACCCAAATTCCTCAAATGTAAACTCTCCAAGGATAGAATTAAGCGGACAAGAAATGTGGACATTGTGGGTGCTTTCTTCCTAAACGCTTTATATGCTCTTTTCACAGATTTATGTAGGGTGACAATCAAAAGACACTTTTGCAGGCACTAGCACCTAATAAAATTATAGGCACTCTTCGATCGTTTTCGCGCACGATTCTCACTGGAAATCACATAAACTAATCAGTTTCATATAAAAATTGCACCATTTTAAAAGCAAACCCCCTGCAAATTGTGTGTCACTTTGTCTGCACATTAATCGAAAGAATTCTCTTTATTTTTCGACTGCACGGAGCATATACCTGGAAATAATTTATCACTTTTTATCTCCACCAGCGTAACTCACGATAGTAGCAATAACGAATGAAATAAGCAACATTTATTTCGGGAAATAAAGACTGAAAAACATACTCATTAACATTGGAATCACGGTGTCCCACAGTGGCCTCCACGAGGAGCGGTTTGGGAACATGGGTCCTACGGCTACTGCTAGGTGTCTCACGATCGAACCCAGGCCGACAATTTGCATAGCGCTTATGCCCCGCGATCAAATTATGCTGTTTTTTTTAAAGAAAAAATCCATTATTTGCAAAACTGTGTAAGATCTGAAGATCCATAAATTGGCATATTTTGAGCACCCTAAGATGCTCGTTATTCAACCGAAAACGCGAATATACTCATCAAAAATATTCTCAAATACTTCGATATTTGGAGGACACACCGCACTTTTTCTACTCTTGTGACTACTTAAAATCAGAGTCCTCTCGGTAAGATACGCTGCGTAAACGCAAGCGAGTCTGCGTAATAATTTTCGCAAAACAACAACTTAAATACACGATTTTACAGGTTTAAATTGGTGTCGCCAGCCGCTTTCGATCTTTCATTGGAAAGAAGCTAATAGGTTCTCATTAGGCTGTTTCACGCAGTGGTTTATTTGTAGCTCATCTCTTTTGGCGTATTTAGATTATGGCGGAGTGTGTGTAAATATTATGTCATAGCTCTCCAAGCATATTGTCTATTTGGCAGAAATTTGCTAAAACGTGAAGAACATAAACCCCGTTGAGCACTGAGAACTATTTCAAATGACTAAATTGTTTTTGGGATGAGAAGTGAAAACATATTACAGGAGGTACAACTTCATTGGAAAATCTGCGATGGAAATTCACCATTACACAAGTGTTATAATTAGGTTAAATTAGTCTTTCGGCCAAAAAAACGTGTTTCATGTTGCCACTGAGACCTTTACCTCTGCAACAACTCCAAATTTGCAATGTGTTTACAAAATTTGCTTTTGGATGATTGCAAACGTTGTGGAGAATATTATATTTCTGATATATCTAAACTTCTTTTTTAAATAATTGCGGAGGTAGAATGTGTGCCACATGATTGAGTTGATTGAGATTTTCTTCTGAGAATAATTTCAAAATGGGATGAAAGTAATACAATACCGCACGCAATTACTGATGCATAAACCATCTTCCCTGTGAAGATTACAGTTCGATAAAGATGAGCTTCTACAGGTTTTATTTTTGGGACAGACTAGGGGTCTCGAATGTCACTTTTTAAAAGCATCAAGCCAACAAAAAAATCGAATGGAATGAATATTATGTCATACCACATTATAACTCGCGCTGCGTAAAATGTAATTCCCATATTGTGATATTCCCAAAAATTGTGGTTTTCTCTTTCCTCTAAACTGTTGTCATTTTAATTATTTAAGATTTACCCAGGTTTTCAGGTTACAAGTTTTTAACGTCATATTGCATAAGTAGTAGCTTTCTTTTAAACTTCTCAGTACATCAGATAATTAAAAATTTGTTTTCTGCACTTCGAAAGATACGCATACGGTCATTAATCAATTTTAAGAGCTTATTTTTAAAATATAATTAATTAGAGCCATTGCGATCCGCTGATCACTATCCTCATGTGACATCCTTTTATACATCATATTTTTCTTTATGCTGTAGACGGTGAATAGTATTTCGTTGAAACATTCCAAGTTTTATTTATATTCGTTTCAAATATTTTTTAAAGCTACGGGGAAGAGGTGATTGGCGGAGACGAGCATTAGTTCAAATCATCTTTGCCGAACCAGTGCTAGAGCAAATACAACTGACAAACTGTTTTAAGTAAATTTTATTTACCAAGAGACTCAGTGGTATCAGTAAAATTCAGACGATGCTGGATAAATTTCCTGTTATGATTCTGATACCTCCTGTGGATTTCCATGAATGTTATTTTTTTGGTCATTTGGTGTGATGCTTGAGTACTCGGTATTGCAAGGTGAACCTATGTTTAATAAATTTTTGAATGCTTGCTCATTCTCAGGCATATGCATTATGTGTTTATCATTTTCACCCGATCATAAAAAAAACTATCAAATGTACGAGCATCGATAGTGATGGCTGGGCTGAACTTATAAATCGATCAGTGATGGGTATTGACAGTAGACTCCCAGAAGCACAGTTTCTGTCAACTCCTGGAAGATGGCTGCAAACATTGGAATCGGGTAAGGCTACATGGAAAAATGCATTAATCTCCCGCAGAAATATCAGGTTCTTAACCGATTCCATTTTTCCTTACTAGTAGGCTGCCTAAGTCTTCTATTCTCAACACCGTTGTATCCGTGTATTCTAGTGCTAAGGATGGGGTAATTTATTTTCTGTGCTGGCTGGGTGTATGGAAAATAAAACTAAATTGTGCACTTATAATTTGCAATATGATTTTTTTACGCCGAGTTCACTCAAAAATTACCAATTATTTCAGATTGTAAAACTTTAACACCTCAAAGAAACGGGAAAGAATCCTTCAGATTCGATAAAAATATTGTTCTTTCAATATCCCTTCTATTTACTTTTTAAGACTCATTGTTTTGATCAAAGACTGCTCTAATACTACTCTAAATTACTAATTGATTAGGAAAGGTATATTTCAGCATGGCTGCTGATGTAAGACAAAAACACATGACATGTACTAAAAATTTGCATTTAGAATGTAGCTGGGGAAAACAAGAATTTTTATCAAAGGCATTTTTAAAGGTGAAAAAATGATGAGTAAAAGGATGATGAGCGCTGCGTATATTAAATAGGTACTCACATTTCCCTCCTCTTTTCCAGGCCTTAAACCAGAGGCAAGCATATAGGTGCTCCCAATTGTTTTGATCTTCTCAATACAGCTGAATTTTGGCTTGAGAAGGAGCTATTAAGTGGAATAACAACATGATTAGCATTTACAATAGACACACAATAAAGTTAACAATTTTTTCAGGGTACATTTCAATTAACAACTATTTCTCCACTTTTCTATATAACCCTAAGGGTACTTCAAATTAATAAAGTTTTAATTGAAGACGGTATTCATTTTATTTTTCTTAACTGAAATCAATATTAACAGCGCAGAAAATACCTTTTGGTGGCTAGTTATCTCAAATAATATTAGGTAAATCATGATTTTTAACACATGAATGACTGGTTCTGATTAAGAAAAGTAGAGGGTGGAAACAAATTTTACCCATCAAGCTCATTAAGAAATAAATATAGAATACAATACAATTTAAAAAACGTTTTTTCCCAAATACACAGAATGTAAGGATAGCTCTTTTGTAAGGAAGTGTTATGCTGTAAGAAAGCATGCATTTTGATAGTGAAGGATGAACACAAAACTGCCGACCGTCACTTTTGAAAGAAAAACCACAATAAGACCTGCGATTGGAGTTCTCACCTCGATCAGTCGTTCGTATCCCTAAGTTCCAATAACAGAGGCTCATCCGACGAGAATTATAGAGAGGCAGTATATCCTTTCGCGTCGTTACACAATCCATTTCGACCTCGAGTGGAGGAAAGATTGGTTTTCGCGCAAGAAGACTTCCCCATTCACACAGTGCACGACGCAGTCCTCAAAAGGTGAATCAAGGGACCATAGCCAGGGCTGGACGGTTTTCCAATATATTAGTTCCAATATCAATATTTTTAAATATTGGGATTCCAAAATCACAATTTTGGTACGACCAATACCAATGTTATGTATTGGATATTGGAAAAACCAATATTTTTAATTGGAATATTGAATATTGGATTACCAATATTAAAAGTTCAAGTATTAAATTAACATTTGTGGTGAGGTCATCACCAATACCAGAATTTCATTTTCAGTAGAACGTGAGGAAAAGGCCTCGGCGTCAAGGAATTGCGGAGAGGAGAGATAGAGTGGGAGAGAGAGAGGGAGAGAGAGCAGAGGACAGGTGACGACCCGACCACCCTCTCTCTCTTTCGGCACTTCCACCGTGGATCGACTCAAAAAGCAGAAATTTTCATATCCTGATAGAGGCCCAATTATTGGGAGTATAGAGAGGTAAACATCCGATTTAAACGTGCACTATGAATCCACATTAACTACATGCTGCGATTAGCGACGGAGACGACTAAATCAGTTACTATTAAATGACACGACACAAAGAGAATGTTTTACTACCGTTCTTTTGGTGTTGAAGTTGGAATTAAGTAGGTAAGAACGCCTGATGCAGTACATTGCATATGGAGGGCAATAAGGGAGGTAGCTGTGCAAATTTTGGTGGTGCAGCACTTTGTACTTAACTACAGGTTTCCAATGAATTTCCCGCGGTTTCCATTAAATTTCTCCGTTAATTCCACGAAGATCTCAGGTCGCGTACATCCATTCATTTTCGACGTAAAAATTGATTGTGGGAGAATGGGCCTTCAGATCTAGGAACTCCACATGTGCACGTACTCATCCTTACTCTCCGATGTACACTCTTCAGAAACATGCCATAAAGAGTGAACATATTAAATTTCTGTTTATAAATACAAATAAACCCATTATGTAAATAGGTCGTCATTGAAAAATTTATTCTATATATTTGGAGACCAGAAAGAAACCATAAAACAAGCAATACAATTGCAATCCAATAAGGAATAAACAATTATGAAGAAACTCTCCCGGCAATAAGAAACTCGCACGGGAATATTTTCACTCTTTGTCTTAGCGTAGCGGGAAAGTAGTGCCGGGCGATAAGGGGCGAAGAACTTCGATAATGATGGATTCAAGACTTACCTTAGCAGTTAGATTGCAAATAATAAGGATTTTGAAAAAGGTCGCTGAAGAAGGTTCTATCACAACTCAAGTAAAAATTTCTCTCTTGAAACTCAACTGAAACAGGGCTGAAACTCCTTTGTTTCACACTGACTTTTTTCTCCGCTGAAACTGCCTTGAAATTGAAACAAAACCAAGGGAGTTTGGAAGTGGGGTGGCAGAAGGTAAGCTGTGCAATAAAATGCCTTGCAACTGCACTGGCACAGAGGCCACAGACCCTGGTAAATATAATGGGCTGGCACACCCTTGCTGCCAAATGACCTGGCTCTCCACTGAAACTTCCTGCCTATAGCACAGAAACTCCCTTGCCCTCTCCCTCCCAAAATAAATAAAGTAAATTTGCATTTTAAAGACTATGAATGTCAATACTACGCGATGGCATGCTGAAATGTACTTAATTATCCTACGTTATACCTACCTAACTATATTGTATCTATTTCGCATATCCCACTATCCTACGGCTCTACATGCATTTTCTCGCACCCATCACAGAAACTTTTGCGTCAAGAAGGCCCTATATATGTGGCCGCTTGCGAGGAATAATGTAACTTTCAGAACTAACTTTTAAATGGCAATTCCGTGATAATCTGAGGAAATACCATTACATCACGATGACAGTAATGTGGCATTAATTAATTGATACCTATATTGCCACATATTCACTCAGTGATTCATCCCGAAGGTTGGTTAGGATAGTTGAGGGTAGAGCTCACCCCGGACTCAGGCGTGTGAATTTCACATATTCAGGGTAGGGGGGCCAGTTCGTTTCCCTGAGCTACCTCGCACTATCAGAGACTAGGATTTTTGTTCGGGGGCGTTCAAAGTCTTTACTCGGATTTGAACCCGGGACCCTTCGATCAGTAGCCAAGCGCTCTACCCACTAGGCCACCACGCTCCCTATTGCCACATAGTAGGACATTTAATGCAATATTACTGAGAATAAACAATATTTTTTTTCCAATTCCCTCACGTTTAAATCAAAACGTAACCAAGGGGGCGTGTATAAACTAAAGTTCCAACTTAGGGGGTGGGGGAGGGGGTCGCCTTAAAACCTACGGTGGGTAACGAGGGGGTTCTCTCAAAGTAACGTAGCTGTTACACTGCGCCTGTTTACGTTTCTTACTCTTCAACATCGCGTCGACAATACTACAGAGTTTAACATTAGGAAGGGCGTGCGGGGTGTTTCATACACCCCAAGCTTCTACTATAACTCAATGTAACTGAACTATTGCTCCTACAATGTTGCAAGTCTTCGTACCATCAAATTGCTAACATTTTAACCTTCTCGCGGGTTAAGGTAGCTCGAGCGAAAAATCACTTCACCTAGAATTTGATGAATTTGGCATCATTTTAAAGGGAAAAAAACTCTCATCTTTCCAATGATATCAAAATATGAACACCTTGCCGAACTACTCTTCGAGCAATTTGCCTAAAAAGCAAGCTGTTTTACATGGGATAGATTACGGCTGTGCGCTTCAGAGGGAGAATATTAAAAAAATAGGAACTTCTAGCACTGGGATTTCGTCAAAAAAACTTACGGTGTATATTTTGCATGTTTTCTCAACTATTTATAAAAATTAATCTCTTAATCACCGAAGCAATTTTAAAGAATCGCTAAAAAAAACATGCTGTTTTGAAGGGTTTTCAGCCATACGACGTGAGAAAATGAGTCAAGTCTCTTATGTAGCTTCATTTATATAATTACTGAAAATTCGGAAATGCATACATAACTATATCTTAGCGCTATTAATATAACAATATTTATTTCATACTTCTTACAGACGCTGAAATAAAAAAAAATTTGAATATGGTCTCCATTGTGACTAGCCACCTTAAAAAGCGACCTCGTGACAAAACATTTCTATCAAACTATCCCTAAAAATAAACTCACTCAATACTTGAGAAAATCTTTTTGAATTGAAAGATTCATTTGTAGAGACAACGTTACATGTCGGAGGGGGGGGGGGAGAGGGGGTTTGGGGAAAATACTACGGTTGCTAACGAAGGGGGGTGGAGGAGAAAGGTAAAAAATCACCGAAAACGGTAACGTAGTCTATGTACGACCCCTAACTTGCAGAAATGTTGAAAGGAGAAAATTGCTGAATGTACCAATAAACACATAGAAATAACATAATGTATAACGGAAATTAATAACGCAAAGCTCTCAGTGAAGTGTTTACTGGCTGAACTATCTCTCCGATTCGTTTGCAAGCTTCCAATTTTTGCCAAAATTTCGGGTGAAGGAGGGACAACGTGCTAAACACACCGGGTAGATGCTTCTTAAAATTCTTGTTTCCGAATGATGAATTTGAGCACAATAGCAAGAACAAGGAGCCTACATAAGGAGGCTCCAGAACGGGAACGGGAAAGCGTATTTCTGTTGTCACTTACCGCGCATTTTTCTCGTTCGCCAAAATCGGCCGCATAGCGGCGCTGATTGTATCGACCGATCCGGTCCTTTCCGACTTCCTCCATTAGCGGTAGTGCAAATGTTTATGTTTTGCTCGGCCGAAATCGTGTTTACGAAGTGTTTTTGCCGGTGAAAACTGTTTAAGTCTTCTTGCAAGAATTTTAAGATGAGGACTAACCGCCGTTGTTGTGTTCCTGGGTGCGACGCTGGGTACGAAAGTGCCAAAAAGCGGAATAAGGAGTTGGGCTTACGGAACGGAAGTCTGTTCAAGGCGAAGGTAAGTAAGTCCCTTCATGTGAAGTATGATAAGGTGAAATTGCTTAAATTGTATCATATATTAATTACTCTACGCAAGGTGAATAGTATGAGGTCATTAGATGATTGTACTGGTTGAAAAGTGAAAGTAACGCGTTGTGTGGGTTGTAAAGGTATTGTGTGTGTGACAGAGAGATGGTTGCGATGATCCTCGTGGTATTAATATTAAAATATTAATTTCAAATGGTAGTAAATCAAATGTTTTTCCTCATAAAATTATATTTCGGTGTAATCAAGTCTATTAAAATGTGTTCTCCAGTTACGACCCACGTGTCCATTTGTGTTCGCCATGTTTTTTGGAGTAATTCATGGGGCGTGGGGATTATTCATTGCACGAATATTACATTAGGCTCCTTGATTTATTGTGTGCATTTTATTTAGACGTAGGTTTATTTAGATTTATTTTTCCTGATGGAATACTGTTGGATGTAATTCACCTATCATGATTCTTGTTCTCTGGTTTCAGATCCGTGGATTTTCAGTGTTGATACAAGTACTTCACAATGCAACTATTTGCCCCTGATAGATTGAACTGTTGATGTAATGCGTGTGGATGCAGTGACTAGGTGTTGCACTCCACCCCTGCTAAGGAGAATGTCACAGAGGAAATTGAGGAACTAAGGAGGGAACTTATGTCATTGAAGAGGGAGATCCGTAAATTTGTGTGCTAGTTGTGTTGTTTGTGTGCTTCACTATAAAGGATTGCGTGCCATGTTTGCTGTGCTGATGATATTGCTAGCCCCTCACTACATTGCGTCACATATCAAATGCTATTGAAAACAAGCTCAAACATAATGAAATTATGGCAATTATGGCAATATGGTAGTGTATTATTCGTGAGCAAGAAAACCCTTGGCCTGAAAGAACAAGAGGGGATTTATTCGGGATGCACTCGAACTCGGAGTCCGAGCCTCGGCGTTGAAGGAGACACAACCCTTCACCGCGGGTGGTTTATAACACCAACCGACCAGTCACACTATAGTTTATAAATTCTTAAAGTTAAACATAAATCGCACAGTTATGTTTGTCTTTGTGTTGTACTAGTCACGCTGATGAAAATGTTTTTTCATTGCAGTTATACAATAGAGATTAATCATTTGCTTTAGTAATATAATGTACATTAAACTGCCTTGGTTTACTAAAGCGCGTAAAATGATTAATATATATCATACAACTGCGATGAAAAAACCTTTTTCATCGGCGTGATTAGTTCAACACAAAGGTGAACATAATTTTGTGATTTATGTTTAACTTTTTGAAGTTATAAACTATAGTGTGACTCATGGTCAATTGCTGCCGTAAACTGCCCGCAGTGAAGGGTTGGGTCTCTTTCGACCGCGAGGCTCGGATCCCCAGAGTGGCCTGGGCCAACTGTCCGGTTCAGTGGCAGTGGAGCACTCACGCAGCAAGAGGGAAGCAGTTCAGTTAGGTTGGGAGTGGGGATACCTATTGTAAATACTGCAGCAGCTGAGTGGCAAGGCAATGAAATGACGTAACAAGGGAGAAGCAGTGGAGTTTAAAGGATGGCCTGACCTGGGCCAACTGTTTAGTTCAGTGGCAGTGGAGCACTCACGCAGCAAGAGAGAAGTAGTTCTATTTCAATGGAGTAGTAAGGGAGTGTAGCAGTGGAATTTCAGTTGACCGCAGTTTTTCTTGTTAAGGCCAAGGTAGTGCAGTCCAGTTACAAGGTAGTTTCAAGCCAGTTTTCACCCGTTCAGTGGAGTTTCAGTCCATAATCAGTTGAGTTTCAAGGGAGAAATGTTTACTTGAGAAGTCCTTGTGAGTGTTCTTTTTTATGTCTTTTATGTGAAATGTGTATCGAGAAGAAACCACCCTCACAATCCCTCCTCCAACTTCCTCATCAAACTATCAGAATTGATTCTGAAACGCAACGCCTTATTAACGCCGTTATTCAGCGCCACGGTTCGGGAAATCTTAGAAAACATTGAAAAGCGTGCGAAATGACTGCAGAAAAATGCGATTTCTGCCATCTACTGGGACCTCCTGTACGTAGACTCCTTGGCTAGGAAAAGTATTGAATCCCGTAAGGCCGCGAAAATCATGAGATATGCAGAAATCAGACAAATATTCTATATGTGTGAAGCAAGCAGTAGGAGGGTTAAAATTCCAAGCAGTAAAACTTTTCTCTCTGTTATCTGAGTGAAGTTCAAAGGTCGCAAGGTTAGCTACCATACTTTCTGATCTTGAGGTTGCTGTATATAACATTTATGCCATAAATGACATGTAGTAAATGTAGTTAACACACATACCATGATAACATTTGGCAAAATGCTGGCAAAAATTATAGAGGGACAAAAACAACGCAAGGAATTTATAAGCGTTCCAGCTATATCAAAAGAAAATAGTTACTTCACAAGAATTTTACATTCCTTACCTTATCGAAGTCACATATGATTTCGTTTAATAACCGTAGACACTCAAGTCCTTGCTTGTTCACGTCGTTCTCATCATAAAACTCCTTATAATTCGGAATGGATGCGAACATTACAGCTATGCAGTTATATCGTTCATGGTATAATTCCTGTGGAAAAGAAACATTAATGAGGATTGGAAAATGGTATGATTATAATTAATTTTAATATAATTATAAAATACTAAGATTTAAGTATTTAATAAGTCCAAATTAGAGAAAACCAAAACTTCTCCTTTTTACGAAAATAAATAATTTCGCTAGGCGACGCGGCGCGCTCGAAAGAACACCTGTGTTAGGAAAGGACCACAAACTGTGCCCAACCAAGTTCTACCCACGCAACTATTGTTGAACAGTTGTCCCCTCGGGAGTGGGATTGGTCAAGAAAACACCGCTGGACTGGGACCACTCAAGGGGTGACGGTTCCCTCTCCGAAACAGTCCAACGCAACACAACTTTGCGACTCAAAAGCGAAGAAAATAGAGAATTCCAGGATCTCGAGTTCAAAACTGCACTTGTCATTGCCATTTGGATAGCTGGATTTCAAAAGACCATTAAAGACGAGAAAAATAGTTTTTAAAACGTATTTCCGATGTTTTGAACCAAATAAACAGAATGCTTTTTTACCTGCCTTCTCGAAAATAGAAAGCTGCTACCAAGTATCAGTGACTATGGTAACACACGTCACGATAAATCACCCTCAACGTATCCACAGATTATAAGCAGCGTAATATGCAGAATCTACTCGATGGGCGTATTATTGGAGGTGCTCACTGCTCAGCTTACCCATGGTGGAAATGGTTACAAAGACCCATATCAAAAGAGCGACATATATTGAATCGAATGGCCTTGACCGAGAAAAATGTCGAGATAAACTAAAGTTCGAACAAGAAACCTAGCGAACTAACTTGAGCCCTATCGTTGCTCATCCGGTGTTATCGGACGTAATACTACAGCCAGGAGTGTAAATATTTTTATGTCGGACAAACGGGTAAAAATGATTGTTGGAATGAAAGAGCACCGAAAACCTTTTTACAATAACGATAAGTCTAACATCACCAAAATGTTTAACGAAATCACTTGTTTTAATATTACACGTTTGTGATGAGAGTTTCCGAATTGGACTTCATGGAAAGCAATCAGATTGCGACTTTGTCTAAATTTTGTGAGTGAACTTTGTTGAACGATCAAATTCCTTTGAGCACCTCTCTTCTCTCTTAACCATTCGACCCTCCCATCCCTGGCCCTGACCCTTTTAACATCTCGTCTCCCGATTCACACCCTCTCATTCACCACTAGACCCCAACGGTGACTGCTTCTCATCTCTCCTCCTTCCAACCCATAGGAAAGCACGAGGCATCCCCAGAAATTTCTAGTTCTCTTGTAAAATAACGTGTCACTCAACAGCACTGATAACGATGCACGAGTCGGGCAACGAAACGTCGGCCATAATGGAGAGTCTAACCCGGTTGGAAACCCGAGAAGAATTCATTCATCAACTACGCCGGGATTTGAAAAAAGATTTGAAATTCAAATATTAATCATGCATAAATAAAATTTCTACATGCAGTCATCGCCAGAAATATGGAAAAAGTTAAGACGGAGTCTCGTAAAATATAAAATTATATTCCAGGAAGATTATATTTCATCAATGTAGAATGAGTTTATGAAAATGAAAATTTTCATAAAATCATCCTAAATTGAAAAAAAATGAAGGAGTGAAGTTAGAAGTGAAAAAATAATTTTATCATAACATAATTTTTGGGATTTGGAACAATTGTTCAGAAGGAATATGGTTCAGTTGCCCAAAGCGATTCTTCCACCATTTCCCTAAAGACTATCTACTTGCAAATCAACTTTTTCTTTTATGACATAAAGGTATTCACCTCCACCAAATGTACAGTCACAAAATACGTAGAAATTGTGGTCGAAAACAATTCGCCTGGAACGACAATACGAAAGCAGAAATTAGGCAACACGCAATTCATAAATTTTCTATCATCTTTCAGGTTTACCTTAGAGCTTTTGACGTGTGGTTCATGTCATCGGGTGGACCATTGCGGCACACGACAATGAGTAATACTGAAATGAGAAAGAAGACGTAGCTACTACTCACGTCTTTAACTTTGCCACCCGTGAGAAAGTGATCGGCCACGTGAGCGGGCAGAATGTTCTCGAGCAGTATCTTGTTGATTCCCCGCATCACTTCAACTTCCTCCTGCTCGACCTTCAGCTTGGCTTTCCACAGGAAGTCCGTCCGGGAGGTGAACTCGATCTGGCGGTCCAGCACGTGCAGCAGAAGCGCCAGCAGCACCAGCGACAGAGTCGTCTTCGCCTCGACGGGCAGCTCGGAGAACCTAGAGGCAAACGAACACGTAAACACACTCAGAGACTGTGCACAATGCACACGTTCAGGCTGAAGGAGAAAACAAGGGATGTCATTATTATTAGTTCAATCCCGAGATTGGTTGACTGCAGACCTATCTATTGTTAGTTCCCTTACTCCCTGGAAGTTCTTGGTATGGTCTTTCCTCTTTATTTGGTCTATGTATTTATCCATTGGCCTTCATATTGGGACTTTCTATTTTTCCTTCAACTACATTCTTTAAAAACTCATTGTGCCTCAGGGTGGGCCCAATCCATCTGGTTCTTTTTTTCTTAATAGTGTTCCATATGGTCCTCTCTTATTCTACTCTTCTCTAAACTTCTTAATTTTTTATTTCAACTTTCGGCGCTTTTACAAAATTGTCCCATTTGCAGTACCCCGTGACATTGCTGAAGAATTTATGGAGGATAACGCTAGAAGACCAATGGAGAAATCAATTTATTGCCAGCAGCCTTTATTTATGCTGGAATTACATTGATAGACCTTTGTTTAGCCATTGAAAGTTGTACTGTGTAATATTATGAAGATGTCGATCAATGAATGGTTAATGAACCAAATTTCTGATAATTTTAAAATTATTATTAAAACTTTGCTTTAAAATAATTCTTTAAACATAGTTGTATATTATTGTTTAGTTATAACTATTTTCTTCCTCAGTGGCGGCGATGGAGGGAGCGAACGCATAAGGCATATAGGGGCGCCACACGCGGCCAGGAGAGACCGGTGCCTAAGTCGCTATACCCTATAGCGACCTTGACCGGTGCACATACCAACTAGCGCCCGAGTACAAATGTGTGTTTCAGGAGGAAGGAGTATAACCTCTGGTGAAGGTACGGTTAACAGTGATTTTAAGCATTTTTAGATGTGAATCCGAATGAACATCTTATGGTTCGTTCTCGGTGTCATGTAATATTATGCCGCGACCAATATTTGTGTACTTAATAGGGCCTCGTGTGCAAAAACTGTAAGGGTTACACAGAACATATAAAACTATGAATGGATAGCCCGTTTCGTCGACTACCGGAAATGGTTTGTTACGAGCGGAAGGGGAGTTGCGAGGTGACGTCACAGCGCTGCGCATAGGGGTGCTTTGGGCTAGTGTGGGCACGGCGCGCGCTCAGTTCGGTTGTATCTCCGGAACGAGTAGGTCAATTATAGTGATTGCAGTGTCTACGGAGTGCTGAAAACGTGAGTTAAACGTAATTAACAAAATAAATATAAAATTAACATTAGAAAGCAGAAAATATTAGTTACCATCTACCAATTGTTCATAAGTTAGCCACTTGTACTAATGATTTCGATGAATAAATGTTATGTATAGCGTAGTTTTCTTTCTTTCATTTCAACTTTCTTTCTGACAAACAGCACAAAAGTATCTCCCAATAACGAGAGTAACGTGTGTAATTTCGCATTTACGGAATTAAGATCAGACGGGAATATCAAGAATATCCCATATTTTTTTTTCCTCTGAACATGGGGGCGCAACTCCTTAGATATCGACAACCAACATAGACAACCAACCCATGGTGATTATCCCCGCTCGAGGAATTTGTTGCCGCTTCATTGTTTAACTTCTACAGCTCACAAAAAGGCTCCCATCCCAGTTAATGCCAGTTTCTTGCATGGGAGACAGCCATCAATCGATGTGTTCAGTAACGGTATCGTTAAAGAAGCCCTATCTCCACCAAAAATTAAGATAGAAAAATAATTTTACCATGATTAAAAAAAAGAATGTTTGCTAATACTTTCATTACTTACCTATACATTTTCCACATCTCGCAAAGTCAAAAAGTAATTTTTAAAATTCAGGCTTTAAAAAGAAAAATGTTCACTGTTTCGTTTACCATCTTGAAAATTGGAAGCAACCACCGTAAATTTCACGCAGGAAAAGAATGAAAGAAGTGTTAAAACAACTCAGACAACTTTTACTCCTTTTTCATTAGTGCACGTCACTGCTTTTTTTGCATTTTTTAGTAACGGCAACATTGAACTTCTTAAAAAAATGTTTGCGTTCCCATAGCTCCGTATCTAAGGAGTTGCGGCCCCATGTTCATGGAACAAAAATGCTTAAAATAGCCATTAACCCCACTTCCGCCAGAAGCTATACTCCTTCCTCCTGAAACACACCCTGTTTATATATAAATTCTAGTATAAGGCAAGGAAAATAATTATTGAAGTCTAACCATGAACTATGGTCCATAAGTTATAAGAATCTCTTCTTATTAACTGCTATAATTATTCAATAAATGAACACCTTTTTCCAGACTTAATAAAAATAATTCATTGACAGTCGTAGAACTATCCAAAACTGTATATATCATCTGAGTTTTGTAAGGAAATGCATTTGTATATTCGACGCCAAAATTTATCCTTGCCATAGCTCTAATCTTAAAAAGGAGAATAAACAATGAATTCCTACCTTTAAACTAAAATGATGAAATCAATAGTACATCGCATAGCACTGTGCAAAAATGAAGTTAAAATTTGAGCATTCAGTCATAATTCAGTCCAATTATCATCGTAGTAGGTGTATCTTTTGAAATTCGTACATAATAAAATATCCTGGGTTGAATGATCCATGTTATTTCGGTTTGGGACCAAATATCTGTGCTGGACTCGTAATAGGTCCAATTTTTTAACTTTTATTTATATGTCCGGTTTTCAGCTGTCTGTTTCAAGAAATAATCCCACGTCTTGCTTAGTCTGTAGCCGTTAGGGATGGACAAAAGCGTGTATTGCAGTAAACGTGTACACGCTTGTTATTCAGACGTGTACACGTGTACACGTCTTACCTGCCCCGACGCATACTATAGTTTGTCTCTGGCCCCACATTCCGTTCTACGGTGGGCCGACAGGTATGTACGCCTAGAGTGTTGGGGTCCCGCACCGCTGGTTGCAGAACGGCAGCCTGTTAAGGTCAAAATGATTCATGGGGAGTAAGATTTGACTGCAGGCGGTGAAAGTAGTCACCGACTACGATCCAGATTCCCGGAAGTACCCACTGGTTAATAACGATTTACCTTGACTCAAGTCATATCCGGGGGAGGGGGGGGGGGGGGGGAATTTGGCGGCAATTCGTGATCAAAATCGGACGATGCAAACGTGTATTATTTTGCAAGAAAAATAAAACGTGTACACGCCTCCAGAGGTGTACACGTTTACACGTCCCTACCCTGGTAGCCGTTGTCCCTGTCGAAACTTTTCCTGTACTGTCGGATCTGTATTTCTCCCTTCACAATACGATCCCAATATTCGGTAGATCGACACAAATTGCCTGTCTCATCCCCCCAGTGGATGGAATCGTTTTTGTGAATGCAATATTTAGCTACTGTTACTTGCCCAATAGACCCAGTCGGAGATTTTTGCGGTGTTCTTGAATTCTCGTTTCATATCGTTACTTCAAAATAAACTTCCTTACACTCACAGGATATACAATACAATAAACACAGGTGTATTGAGTCTAACGAAGTCTTTGGGCTTTCACCAACTGATTTTTTAGTTTGAAAGATGGTTGGTGGATGATTTCAATGTAAAATCTTCGTAGAATCCTCGACATTTTACCTGATACCATGAAGATGCATGGGCTCAAGGACTAAAGGTGGTGTAGGTAAGGATGAAGTGGAATAGGTTGAATTGGAGCTAGTTGTTTGTGGTTTTGAACGTTTATCAAGGAAATGACGGAGAGAAGGAAGACTCTCAGCATGAAGGAAGGAAGCAGAAAGGGACGTGACATAAAGATGATGGCCGTGATAATGATCTTTGGGAAGAGAGGTTGAATATTTGGGGGCGTGAGACGCAAATGGTAGGTATCTGTGATATACGAAAGTAGGGAATAAGCTAAAAAGTTGAATATAGTTTTGGGTTTCTGAAAAAATATATAGGTATCACTTAAAATTTCAGTAAATTTGTTTAGAACTAAATATTAGTGGCGATGTATTTTACCAATCTTCATTTCCTACATCTGAAATCCAATGTCAGATGTTAAAAGCATGGAAACAACGACGACATGCAGTGTTTTATCAGCAGCATAATCGTATTCACCAAATGCGGTCCATTTGGTGGGACGTTTGTTGAAAGCACTGTCACTCACCCATCGTCGTGCAGCGCGTAGAAGCGCAAGAAAAGAGCGCGCGCAGCCGGCAAGTGGTGGAACAGCAGCAGGTGCGCCCCCATCGAAGCGGCCATCACCATCAACTTCAACAAGAATCCCACTCTAAGGAAGACAGACACGGTAGCCAGCGCCAAGACCGAGCTATATAGGTAGGTCTGGAAGAAGCAAATGTAAAAAAGAAAGATGTCTCACAGAAACCATACATTCTCAGAACCAAAAATATAGGTACCTCATAAGTGAGTGAGGTGCATTGATAACAACTGTTTAGCTTCTAATTACAATTTATGCTTAACTTCTCAGATTTTCAACAATCCTACAGGAAGGTGCGTAGGAATACTTTATGTAGTACAGGTTTACAACTGCTTTAATAAAAAAACTCCCCGAGTTTCCTTCAACTGTTTGCACGAAGTCAAATTGTCATGAAGAAAATGGGATGTCTATCATTGATTAAAAGGATACAATATGAACAATTGGCCAACCGACCGAAGTTCAAAGATAATTTTAATGTTAGATAGCAACAGCCTTAAAAATGAGACCAGAAATGCCCCAATGAGACTATCATCACCAAATATGAATATGAACATTTTACAAGCTCTGTATGAGCCATTCAGATATTATTTGTCTTTAATGCATAAGAGATTATTCTTTTATAACACAAAATGTGGTTTGTTTCACGTCTAGGAATAATAAGAGGGCTAAAGGCTTACAAGATTAATTCACTTGCAATTAGAACTGAGTGCTTGGCATATAAAAGATAAAAGGAAATACATATGTCACCATATAACTCTTAATTTGTAAGGAGATGATGGAATGCTCATGTTTACAGTAGGAAACATAGCATTTAAAGGCAATTGAAATGGAAGGATATTTTAAAATATTTAAACTATTATCACTGGTGGTCAGCCATGATTATTCCTCCTGTGCATGCCGAGCTGATTCCAAAGGAGGCTAACTCCATTTCTCTCACTTCGAGGAAATAAAAAATACACCTCTAGAGAGAAAGAGAGAAATAAAGAGCTTTTCAGAGGATTGAGAGCCCCTCAGTCAACCCCTGTCATCTCCTTAATTTAGCCTCATGAATATGGCTGAGGGAAAACAATTAGATATTCCCTTTCAAGTGGCCTTAATTATTTGACTTTTGAACGCTCACGTGAAATGGATGAAATGGATGAAATTAAAAATGACAGGCCATATTTAATGGACTTTTTTAGTTAAGAGAATACGTGAGTTTCTAAAGAAGTCACACTTTTTAGGACTCCTCCAACAAACTGACTTTGAATTAGGCTAAGCGTATTTCTATCACAGGACTACCCTTACGGATTAGAGAGATTTAAAAAAATAGGGTCACTCTCGATAACGATTTCAGGCGAGAGATGGGATTATGTAGATAGATATATTGTTTTTAGGGGGAACCTTTGACAGGAGCCCTGGCACTTAGACCTTCTTGGTCCATTGTGCCAACCCCATGCCTGTCTGTCACACGTAGACAGGGGACAATAGCGCCACGGTGAAGGTATGTATGGTCGCCCATCCAACCTCCGTCCGGGCCCAACATTGCTTAACTTCGGTAAATTTACGGGAACCTGTGTGTCAATGTGGCTAGGCCCTTGCCTATGTAAGTGCAGTCTATTCGGGTTCTCCACCGGGATACACTCTAAATTTCTGCAAACATTTTAATATCAAGTCCTTCACTGTCATCGGGCATGGGAATAGGGTTATGGAGTTTGAGAAAGCAACGAGGGTTTTATGAATAGACAAAGACTGAAACCACCGAAATGGCAAACTGATTCACTGGTATGTACATCGGGTAAACGCTGAAAGTTCAATCAGTAAAAAGTCTGATTGTCCATGTCCAAGGCTGGTGAGGTTTTAAGAATTAGACTACAATAAGGAAACAAATTAGTTTCACATATAAATGCCAAGTGTAGGTATGCATATGAGGCATTGCATTAGACCAAGCGTAGCCAACTCACCTGTATTTTTCAGGAGATTCCGGGTATTAGACAATATTTTTTAAATCTCCCGCCTCCCGAGTTGAGGCGTTTTCTTCTGCCAACGACTTATATAATAATTACCTTTAAATATTACTCCCATTTTCATAGTTTGCTTTGATATTTATATCCTTAACTCACGTCTAAATTTCTTCTGATATCAACAAACACGTCCATGTACCTATCCCTAATTTCGTCATTCAAATGATTATTACGTGATCGTTAATGAAACAAATTGATCGCAGTTATCTTATTATAGTAATTAGTTCAAGTGTGGAAAAATTTAAGAATTTATGCTTTTAATCAATTGATAGAAAACATTTCACGGTTTTTGTAATCATGCTTGTCACTTAAGCTCAAGGGCTTTCTTCCTCATGGAAAGGGCATCATCTTCCGGAATTGACTCTTCAGGAGTTTTCGAATCCATCTCAAGACTAACCGCATGCCATGCCATGCATTCATTGGGCGAGGAGAAGAAATAGCCGTGTCGTGCGAAGAGGAAGTACTCACGGGCACTCGCTCCGCTTCCTCCTGGCTGGCGAAGGCCGTCCTCACCTCGGCGAACGCGGAGAAGTTGGCAGCGCCCGCCACGAGGGCTTTGGCAGGCGGTGTCTGCAGGGGCGGCACCAGACCATCGCCCTCCTCCGTCCCTCCACCCCTGGACGACCCCACGTCCACCTGGACCCACCCAGTTCATTAACAAACATTATTAACATAATAACGCTGGAAGCACAAATTTGAAAATAGTGATACTCATGTTTTGTTTCATTATTATTTTTTCGGGGATGCTGTTAGCTGCTAGAGTGCGACCTCGACGTTAGCTATCATCATAGTTTTGCCACCACTCGAGTTGTGGCAAAACCTGATGGCAGAGGCCTGTGCAAAGCGTGACGTCAGTTAAATGTGGAGGCGCGTTTGGGAGGGGTTTGTTATTGGCACGGAAGAAGAGAGCAAATGGCTACCAACATAACCATTAACATTTCAAGGAAGTAGAAAAACATTATTTCACTACATTTTACGTAAGTACATCTGTTTATACGGTGGAAATCTCCATGCATGCAGTTATTTGAATGATGCAAGAATTATATTTTAAAATTTTCACCCTAATTAAAGCTTTGCTATGACTTGGATTTTCGGCATGAAATACGAAATTTTAAGCGAGAATTATATCAAAATACGCTTTGTTTACTCGGCATGATACCTTTGTATTTGTAAGAAGGCATTATAGTTATATGAAACGTATTAGTTCACGTTTAGGAAATCTGTAAATATATTTCTGTTTAGGAGAAAATCTCTAAACATGTAATAGAATAATTACGAAATATATGTCATATGCCATAAGGCTTCGTGTTAAAATAGAATTGAATTAATTAGAAGCCAAATCGGTGACACTATTTTTTTAATTTTTATCTATAGATATTACTGTTTAGTACACGTATGCGAAGTTTCAAGTTACATGACTATATCTACCATCCTACCTATATCTAAAGATTGTGTTCGCAACAAATGGGAGGAGCCGATCCAAAGAATTGACTCATGAGAGTCATGGGGCACTTTTTATGCCATCTGCAGAGCACCTTAGCAGCAAAACACTTCGCACTTGCTTTCCAATCGATCGCCTCGACACCAGAGGCGCTTCCAAAGAGAGCATTGTTGATGCGCGAGTTCCAAAATGTGCAATGAGAATTTTTGAACCCTGAAACTATCATAACTCTTCTTTCACTTTGCCACTATCCCACTCATATTTGGGGTCAGCATTTCGTTTCTTTAATCTATTCCTCCACTCCTCTCTGTTTTTGGCTAGGTGGTTCCCCCGTAAAGGGACTTAAATTTCATTATACTCACATACTGGCAACTTATAGAAAAACGCGTCCTCTATCTGATATGAACAACAAAATGTCACCTTTCCGTGCTACTTTTCTCACAAATAGAACTAGAAATTACATGGTGTTAAATGGGGAAATGGGAAAACGGGGAAAAATAGTATTGATCCATTTAATATCAATGAAATTTTCGTAGAATACTGTTTATAGTAAAGATAAAATCACGAGAAATTTAATAAAAATAAAATATAGCCACCTTATCTTGTGAATTATTAGCCAATAATTGCGATAATTGAAGTCAAAATTCGGTAAGTCCGTAGAAATGGCGCTGCAGGCGGCACCTATGGCTTGAAAAAAGTGCTCATCTATAAAGAAGGTTTGTCTGTCGTTTGTCTGTCTATTTGGTTTTTATATAAATCTACAGTTTTACTCTGATCGTTCTGAAATTTTGCAGACTAATAGTTCAAGACATTAGACAATTGCAGGCTATTTTAAAAAGATGTCAGGGCCCAAAAAGATCTCAGGGCCCCAAAAGGTCTCAAAAAGGTGCCGGCCCTTTGGTACGCTACGCATTGGGTTTTGTGCAGTGGTATAATTTTTTAATTTTTAAAATTACTTTCACTCAAGATAGAGGGTTGAAATTTTTTTAATCAGATGGCTGAATAAATGAAGTTTTTTATTCTTTCATTTGATTTCATTTTGCGCTTCATATTTGTCTAAATATAATGTTTTCAGATGAAAAATCTCACATTTTTTTCTGAAATCAACAATAGCAAATTTCCTTGACAACCAGAGATTTGATTCTCCAAGGATATTCACGCCTATAGAATTCAAATATCAAATTTTCCTGCAGGCCCATGATAGCACGTAGAAAGAAAACCTGTATAAGAACGGCCCAGAGTCCCAAGGGCCCCATGATAGATTGCTTATTGGGGTAATCGATATATTCAACGTAAATTCACAACAAGTATACTCTTCAATGTCTATTCTCATAGTAGCTCTCATAGAGGCACTGTATGTATATGAGAGAACACTTACGTAGTAAACGATACACATAAAGAAATTAAATATACTGCACACTTAATTAAATGTGCAAGAATACTTAGGTGCAGCGAATAGTAATGGTAATAATGACTATGTTGCTACAACAAACACATCGTTGTTTATTATCGTTTAATACTCAGATGTATTACACGTAGTGGAACCGTCTGTCTCTCATTACGATTGCGAATTGTTTTTTAGACCTATTTCCGCATCATAAACGTTGCGAGTTATTTATATATGTTTAAAGGTGTTAAAGTGCAGTAAACTTACACTCACTCATTTTTGGGTTTCCCGTGCATGAAAGAGGACCATCTCTCCGTGCACCTGGAAAACGGTCAGCATGTCTACTACGTCGAACACAACGTACAAGATAGGATAAAAACTCACGCCAACAGTATTCTCCAAACTTTGTAAGTTCAATGTTTTTCACACCCACTGAATTTCAACGGGCACCTTCCGCTAGTTAAAAATACAGTCGCGGAATAATATGTATATTTTGCATCTTAAATTTGGTTCTCAATAGGTAAGGCATGTATTCGCCGAAAGCAGAGCTTTTAAAACAAATAAACCAAGAGGTGGAATTTAGTATTTGTTTTGACTCACATAGTCATGGTAGAACCAACTTTTCCGTGTCTTCTTCCGGTCCCTTATCCGGTCTTCCATATATTTCCATCTGAATTTGGGTCTTGCAACCCCAAAGCAAAATGCTTGGAAAGTACACGGTGGGTGCTCGTCAGTTAAAATATTCTAAGATGAGTTCATGTTACATGAATTATTATAAATTCGAAAAATTTACCACTACCTACATTTTCAATGCTGGCCATAAAAGTAGGAGTACACAAACTGGAGCAAGTAGAACAATTTAAAAAATTGAATAATTCGCTAGAAGAAAATGGGCAGAGTAGCAAAGACATTAGGAGGACAATAGCGTTAGCGAAGGAATCGTTTTGTAGTAGAATGCAGAGCTGATGACGGGGACCTTGGTAATTAAAAGGGTTGGTGAATTCTTTACTAAGATTTTCGACAAAAAATCTGATGATATGCTCAAACTATAAGCCGTGCCGGGATATTCGAGTGATTGAAAATTAAGGGCGGGAAAGCAAGGATAAGCGACTTTGGAGGTACTTGAGCTGCCTGTGACTAGATTGGCTAGGTTTATCTAGCAACTCTGATCAGGGGGGCATTTCTGTAACTTTTCCGGTCCGAGTCGAAAAATGGACTCATTTCAGTGATATTAACGGAATGAAGTAGCATGAGAGCAAATATAAGGCATTGTGCTCCACTGTAACTTAGATCTCAGTTTGTAACTTAGAAACGATGAGTGCACCCTTCACGTGTCAGCCACCAGGCACAACAAGAGGCGAGATGGTAGGAGCCTGCATTAGGAACTAAAACAGTAAGAAAGCCACGGTCATATGTCACATCCGACTGACGGAGAACTGTACACAAATCACTCTCCTTATTGCACTATTGAACTAATAGTCGGATTACCAATGAACATTTCCGCCACACTTGGCGTGGAATCCAGCCACCGTGGCAGTTTGAACTCCACTGCATTACATTGTAATGAAAGGGACTCGTAAGTACTGAAATTGTTTACCTGAGTAAAGAGAACTTTTACCTTAGTTATTTTCAGAATACATTTAACACCTTACACTCAACCTAAATTTAGTCTGTTACTTTTAATTTTCACTTCTCTATTTTTTGTGTCTATTACATAAGGTTCTTTAGGATTTCTTAATTTATGCTAATTCATGGTAGTTAAAGTGCTGTTTGGGGTACTATCGCTATCAGTACTATTCGGTATGAATACCAGGTATGGTATTCCTATCGAACTATGAAGCTATTGTTATGATTATTATTCAAGTGGGACTACAACTTTCTCTTCAGGCAAGGCTTGGATTATTTCTCCCAAAATTTCCAACTTCTCCAATTTCCAAATAAGTGGAACATCCTTGCCGCTAGGCACACCTGCAACGTCAGATATTCGTAGGTTCACTAAAACGAAGGAGGTAAATAAGAAAGCAAAGACATGTCTTTGATGTTCTTGGTTTGAATAAAAAAAGGTATTGAGGAAGCAAATATTGCTGTACTTGTATTTACATTGTACCCGTGGTGGCATTGCATTCAGAGGCTGCGAAAGACATCTTAGCAGGATTTGAAACGGGTGATGGCAATGACGAAGGCGTGCATTATGCATACAAATTTCAGTTATTTCTCGAACTGCAAACGAGGGATCCAATATCATTCACCCAGAAAAGCTTAACCCTAAAAAAGTTCGAAACTAGAGATATAAATAAAGTTTTGGTAACCCTCTCCGACACTGTTTTTGAAAATATTTCAAATCCAGAGCGTAATAAAAATGTTGTGACTAAAAAAAATTTAAAACCGCCCGGAAGAGGCCCAAACTGGCACACCTATTGCTTGGAGGAAAGGACGCTATCCGCTAGTCTACAACGCATACGGAAGTCTGGCATTATATAACCTAATTATAACGTGGCCCCGGCATGGCATTTTTGCTTCAGATTTGTGTTATTTTCAGCGCATAAAATTCTCCATAATGTTCCCGAGAGTCTTATTTACAAGCAAAAACTATCATTGTTTACATATATCCAATGAGGCTTCACAATTTGGGAGGACACTGGCACAGAAATCGTAAATTATGATAAATACTTGGAACGTGTTTCAGTGTCCTGTTCGCCTGGGAAGTTAGGGAGGGAAAATTGTACATTAATTTCTTATTATGCGTATGAATGACGTAAGATAAATATCAAGCACGGTATCAATGCTTAAATCATCAATATACGTCAAAGTACCCTATTGAAAGTTATTTAGAAAATATGAAGTGACGGATATCCTTTGTTTCCCTTTCGCCGCTAGAAATATTTTATCGTTAATTCCGACCATAATATAGCAGAGTAGTACAGCCAACAAACTAATTTCACAATTTAAAGCAAAATGGAAGTAATATGTTGAGAAGTGCAGATATTTGTAGCAGTAAACAATTACATTTTTATTAATTAATAGCATAACATACGAGGTGCTGCAGTACGAATACTGACGCTGACATGAAAACGGGGTAATTGCGTGATGCACAACACAACGACGCAAAAGTGGCTGCATGGAAACGTTGCTTTAAGGGGTTGACATTGATATATGAAGACGTTGCTTCTTCGTTTCTGCCCTGGTACCTTCCCCTCTCACAAACTGGTCTTGAGGACGCATTTACGTCCAAAGTTCGATGCTTGAGAGCCACCGTATGCAGAGGAAACGTTAAGTTCAGGAAAATGACGTTCAAAATGAATATGTATCGCTCTTGGCGAGTGCCATTCAACTTCCATATTAGTCTCGCAACCATAAATGTTTGCCGAGGCAACAATGTCTTACCAGAGTGACCACCGCGCAGCAGGAGAAGAGAGAGGCAGTTATGAGAAACACCGCGAGACGGAGCCACCGATGCGCCCCGACGATGCCCCCGACGGGCTGGCCTTCGTCCTCCCCGACCCCCGCTCGCCCGCCACAAGCCTCCATCACGTCGTTGTCCGCCGCCGGCTGGTGGGCGGACGAAGATGGCGCCAGGCGCAAGCAAACCAGGAGGCGACGCAGTGCAGACTGCGACGAGGAAGACGAAGGCACTGCGCAGCCCTCCAGCCAGCACAGGTAGAGGAAGACCACGAGGGCGAGGAGCGCGGAGCCGAATGTGCCGCACAGCATCACGGACCTGGAATTGGACGAACGAATGAACAGGGGTCCGATTTGGCAAAGAGCGTTCGAACGTCAGGGATCCTTTCACCTTCGGCCGTGCTCACTCTCTTCGAGTGATGCCCACGGTATTTTCCCCGTGGCAATAGAAAAGCTGATGCATGCGAATGAGTAAGAGGGGGTGACATGATTTCCTGGGAAGATAACCCTTTTTGAGTGACTTTGAAAAGTGAGGTATATAATATGACATGCAAATTGTAACTTGATATTCTGTTTTCTGTAAAAAATGGGCCTGCTCAACCACAATGAGTCGCAGCTGCGACAGTGTCGGATTTCGTAGTGAAAAGTGAGTGGATGACTTGGAATGGGAGAAACCTTCATGTTACATGCGTCGTCGTAGTTCCCGAAATATGCTTGTGAGGTCGCGCTTGCTGTCTACGACCGTTGTTCCATCTTACAATTAGTGGAATATTTACTCCAACTCACTATCATATTTCGCCTTGATAACAATTTGATAAAGTTTACTCTCTCCCTCTTCCCCTTCTCCACTTACCAATGCATTCTCCTCAATCATGCCTTTCAGTATTTCTTCTCCTCTCAGTCCATCATTGCTAACTTTCATTCTTCAACGGAAGATCAATAAAGACTTGGGTTGGTTTCAAGGCTTGTTTTTTATGTCGGAGTCAGTCGATACTTAAATGGTGTTCCATAAGGAAGAGAGCGCTTCGTAAAGCTTTATTAGGGAAACCTGATCACCGTGAATCACTCACTCGGATGATAACCAACTCTTTCTGATATCGTAGTAATTTGGGGAAAAATGGAATTTGAAGAAGCAAGGCCTCGGAAGTCAGTGAATGGATGTAAATTCTGGAGAAATTATTATCATGATCGGAAAACATAGTTTTTGCGCCAATGTTATGCCTATGATCATACACTGATTTAAAAAACTGGTATTGACATCGTAGGTGAATCATTCCTTTACAGTAAAAGGTGACGCGTAAGTCGTTTTAGATTATACATTTGAGTTTGTAAAAGCTTCATCATGTTATAATTAACGTCAAATATTGAATAATATGACATCGAAAAACATGAATTAAGTGTGACAGCATGGTGGTGATTATTCATATGAATGTTCAGAGGGGTGGTGCATTTTCCTACGTAGAAGACAGGGCAGAAATTGCAGGAAAGGTGGTAGATAATGTTGCTGGTGGTCAAATCGGCCGTTGAGGATGATCTCTTGAGGAAGGCAGAGGCAGAAGGGCGGATGAGGGAGCAGCATTTGCACCTAGGGCGTTCGCAGGCTGAGGAAAGTGGTGGAGGGTGGGTTGAAGGGAGGGTCTAGTGGATTTAAGAATGTCGCCCAGGCTTGAGGGACGCTTATAGGAAACTTTTGGACATGAGGGTAAGAGGAGGGAAGTAGAGGCAATGTTTTTAAGGATAGCACGATTTAATGATAGTTCTCTTTTTGAAATCTTCGCATAGAAATAAACAAGTGTGAGAAAAGGATTAAAGCTATGGAGTGGCACGTGCGAGCTATAAAATATAAGTACATAAGATATAAACCAGTCAGTGATGATTGATGTATTTATTCACGCTCCTTTTTAAACCTCTCAACGAAACGAATTTCAACTCTGTACTTCTTGTGTCCCTTACGCTTCTGCATACCTGCAACATTTCCAAATACCAGAATCTATGGTGGCGGTTTTTGTCTATCATATCGTAGTTTCTGCTTTCCAGAATTACAAAATAACCCCCATGATCACGACAATATCTAGAGAAAAAACTCTCTCAAGATTCCGTCAGGTCAAACAACTTCCTCGAGTGTAGTTTCGGGTGCAACTGCGGGACCTGCAAAGAACTTAGGAAGGAGGAGACGACGTGAGTGATATAGGGAGCTATGAGCGGAGGAATGGGGGCGTTTACTCGGAACCGAAATTGCTATTTTATTCTAGAAATCGTTAGATGGGAACAAAAATGAATTTTAGTGAAAAAATCAGTCTTATAACCATTCACTCATAAATTGAAAATTAAAATACGCAAATGGTGACTCCCATCGAATGAGCTGCGCTGAGACCTTTACGTCATCCACCTCCCCTCATTGGCTATTTTCGGGAGTGGAGTGGGGGAGGGGAGATCTGCCTACACAGCGACTGGCACAGACGAAGGGATGACGTAAGAAGTCTCAGCACGCCCATTCCAGTGAAAGGGTTAAGAACATCAGTTTTTCGTCGCTTATAACTCGTGAACTAGGTGACGGATCGAAAAACGGAAAAATAGGAGTCTTTTTATTTTACAAACTCTATCAGATTCGGGAATAATAAAAAATGGTAAACGTCCCCATTGTTCATCGCTCTAATCATGACGGGCGCGAGTGCATTGGGATCTGACGGTGGCTCTTAGCGTGATGGGAGGGAGAGAGAGTGCGTTGGTCGGACTGAACTCACAGCGGCGTGGTGAGCGCTTGGATGAAGGCCATGCACAGGAACATGCACACGGCGCACGAGACGTAGAAGCGGAACTGCGGGTCCGTCTGCTCCCGGTAAGACCTCTCCTGACTGCCGCGCCGGAACCACAGCGACACCGGGTTCAGCTCCTCCGAGTTGAACCACTTCCTGCGGAAAGAATTGAACATTGAGACTGACTGACATAGGCAGAGGCAAAATAATAGCATCATCTGCGAATAATGGAGAATAAATAGATAAATTATCATACTCCGTCTGCTTGAAACAGCAAATAAAATTGCTAAATAACTTCAAATGTAATTAATAAGTTTAATTAGCAAATACCTGCATTCAATCCTTTCAGGCGTATCCTTGTGGAAGTCCATTATGAATAATGACATCGACAACTATGTTTCAATCCACTGAGTTTTTTTATATAAGGTACCAAAGATGATGACGCCGTAGAGTTCAAACTAAAAGCGCCAGTGAAAACTCTGTGGATTGAAACTTAATTGTCATTGTCATTATTTGAAAATATCTATTCAATCCAAATACTTAAAGCTAAATCATCACAAAAAATATCAAATTAAGTTTTATATGAGTAAAACAACGTATTAGCAGTCCAGCACTTAATTAATTCAAAATGCTACACCCCAAAAAATAATTTATAATAATTCAGAGTGAACATAACTAAAAGTGTTAGTTGAGTTACCATTTTTTTTAAATCTTCTCTCATTTCTTTGGGTAACTTATAATGACAGCTCATTTTTGCTTTTAACTTTTGACAAAACTGTGTGCTATTGCCAATGTGTAAAATAAAGTTCAGGCAAATACACTTCGATCTTGTCGAATGTCTGCCCTTGAGAATTAGTGATGGTCATGGAATAAGCCAAGTGGAGGGGAAAGTGCTTTCTGCGTAATTCAAATGGTAACTCGCTACCCTATGTGTCAAGAAACATCCGTGGAATGAATTGTTTTGGCAGACCAGAAGCTTCATTTTGCAGGATATAACACAGGATGAGAGATTTGGTGCCAAGGTTGTCGCCATTGACTGATTCTCAAGAATAACAACTCTAGTTCCCCTCCTCTCCGCACTCAAACTTATTTTCCCTCAATTTCAGGATGTGACGTCACAATGTCATGCAATAGGCAAAGCTAGTGCCTCGATGCCAAAATCTTTGATCAAATTATCTTCCCGACTATATATCTAAATCCTCTAACCTGTCATCTCCCACTTTCAGGTATTCTGTTTTCAGTACATTAATTGTTAATCCCCATGAATCATATTTATCTTTTAACTTTATTAGCATGTAGTCTGAATTATCTTTGTCGCCAGCAATCCACTGGAATCTGATCGTCTGTGGATAAATGTTTCATAATATGTCCTCGCCGATTGTCACCCCCATTCCGCAAAATTTAATTTTCCAGTTTTTAAGAGTATCTTCTAAGTTTGTTTTGAATAGTAGTGGAGATAAGGTTCAGCCCTGCCGTAGCCCCTTTGTTGCCGGAAACACTGAAGGAGCTGTGTTTCCCACCTTAATCATGCTACTTCCTTCTTTATATAGTTTCTTAATGGCTTTCATGCAAATTATTGGCACACCATTTTTACGCAAGGTGGTCCATAAAAAAAGTTCAAAGATCACTGATAATGATATACGCCGATAATATCCTGGGTCTTGTTTGTTTCCTTTTTATAAATATTGGAGGGACATTGGCTGTGTTCCAGTCTTGTGGTACTTCACCTTCGGCTAATGACTTGTTAAATAAGATTTCTAGAAATGGTGCGATATGTGGGGCCAACTTTTAGAGCAGGCATGCAAACATCTCTTATGGACCTGGGGACTCGTTACATTTAATGGAGCATATTTTTTATTGTCCCATCGCGCTGTTTAAACGTGTAACCCATTGGTTAACAAAGACAGGGATATAAGCGTCGTATGCGGTGTCGTCCTTTGCTTTTGAGCGTTCATTAATGTAGGCTTCTCTAGCCTTGAGTCACGTCGTTTGGTCACAACATTTGGTGGTGTTATTTGAGTGTAATGTATAAATTCCTCTGCTTCCTGAGTTCTCGTCTCCCTTCATTATTGTATCAGCGAGGCTATTTTCTCTTATTAGGTCTTTCTTGCTTAGGTTTTATACATCAATTCAATTCTGTAGAATTTCCTAAAACTATTTCCATGTTACTTCGGTGTTTTGTCTTTAGAACTAGCAACGAAATTGGGGAGTGAAACTATCATTGCCTCTCCAAATTTTAAGAAATAAAATTTAGCAAATAAATAAACTTTTCATTTTGGTTTAAAAATGGATTCTACAGTAGTTTTTAAAGTCGCAAAAATTCCCATATGATCACTTATGCCTTGAGGATGTCGACATATTTAATCATTAGAGGGTGACTGACAGCTAAGACGTCTAATGATTTGTTTCCTCAGGTGGGTTTGCTAACTTCTTGAGTATAAAATTGGTTTGAAAACGATAGAGTAATGCCTCGCTGGAGTCTCGGTTTCATAATCTAGTTTCTACGCAATTAGTTTTCCAGTATATACACGCAAGTGTTATGAACTTTAAAAATTAATGAGTCTTATTTCTCTAAATTATGAAAGCGACGGTGAAAATGTCCACACTTGAAGCTAGGTCTTTCAAAATTCCAGATTGCGAATTTATTCCATTGAAGAGGTTCGGAAATAAAGTATTTATTCTTTTGAGGCGTAATGGAATACATTCGAATGCATGGAAAGGATATTGTTGCCAGATTATCTGGTCTACATCATCCTCCACAACCACTTAATGTACCTCCCAACACTGGGGGCACCCTGTTCCAAGGTGGACAATATCATCCACTGGAATGTGAAATCAAACGGGAAAATACCACAGAAAGTAGTCACCTTGGGAACGAAAGAAAATAATTCACAGCTTCGCGCCTTCCCGCGCCGAAGTCTCAACCGCTCTCGGTTTCCAAAATGGCCAACAGATGTCGTTAATGAGAGTGTGGAGGCAGAGTCCTCTACATGCCGCCACAACAACGCAACGGTTGCTTTGGCGGGATATAGATTACTCTGTGTGGAGGTAAAGTTCTAGATAGCCAAAGTATGGTCAACGTTTATCCTCGACCGATGCCGACAACCGAGGCTACCTACATCTTTGGGATTTAGCGGGCAGCTGATTAGCATTGATGTATATGGAGCTTACATTTAGCTGCGCAGCATTTTAAAATATTATCGTTGTCATTATGCCACAGTGGTGTGGATTTGAGTATTCAACGCATGCGAAGTCATGGTTGAAGTTTTCTATCCGCATTCATTTGGGTGAACAAACGAAAAAATACTGAGGAAATAAAAACTAAAATGATACCCTGGATTCACTAGATTCGAGGGAACTATGTCCGTTTTCGTGAGGTAAGTACTAAGTTGTTTTAGATATTTTTTAGGGTGATTGTACTTGAATTTTATGTATTTATCGCTCTTAAGATTGAACCTTGATGTAAATTATATTACTCCATCATAAATGGCGACTATTCTCTTCCAAAATGCGCAACGGCAAACCACGAGCGCAAATGCAAGTTGTCGTTTTAAGTTTATATTGGGTAGCTAAAAATAAATGTAAAAACTCACTCGTAAAAACATAATTTTAAGAAGAAAATTTATGTTGGTTGCACTGTATTTGTGTGGAACATGCCCCAACAGCAACCTTTTTCCTTCTTAATCAAGCGCTACTATGTTGATCCGAAGTAGTCGTTTATCATTTGTAGCGTAAATTCTATCCCTTCAAAACCATTCAAAATTAGTGGAAGTAATTGTTGTGAATGAAGATCGATGTACAGAATGTCCATACTATCATATGTCTCAACTAAACTAAAACTATCATATGTCTCAACCAGTTGCTAAGCATATTTGCGTAAGATTTGGTAATGCATGCAGTTGAATGTATTTCACCGTTAATATCAATCAATATACCGATCTCTTTCCATCCGTAGAAGCACAATATGAGCAAATACGGCAGAGAATTCGAAAAGATTATGAGTAGATGCTGTGCCATCAATTTACATCCATCGATCCACCCCAAAGAATTGGAAACTAGAGATGAAATGAGTGTCATCAAGATCAAGTCAAGGAAATGAACCTAAGGCAAGAAAAAGGATGAGATTAATTTTAGGAGTAAGGATTGTAATTAAGCAATTTTTGAAAGACTCTATTATGATATAATTAATTATCCCTTAGCTGTGACAAGTCTAATACTTTCTTTAAAGGAATAACATCATAATTTAAAATCATATTAAAAAACAAGTATTTTTTCTTCATGCGATAAACTGGAAATACGCATGTGTGTCTCACTATAAAAGCTGTTGCTGGTGGTCCAAAGTTAATGACCAAACTGTGACATGCATTCAATAAACTCAAAAATGCATGACGTTAATGCGAGCTAGACTTATTGAGATTTTGAATAAAATTAGATTCCATTCGATTTAAGAGAATGCTTTTTCTTTATAATGATGAGTAGCTTAGTTAATTTCCCGCAGATGAAATGATTATATTCAGGTCACAAAAATTCGATCATCTCCTTCATTCTTCTTGTTTTTGGTGTAATTGCTTTATTTTACCTCTCTTTGGTATCCACAAAGGCATCTCCAAAGGCAAATCTCCTTCTGTCTAACAAAGGCTTCACTTTTGTTTTGAAATTGTGATCTATATTGAATTTTGCTCTTTTAATACTTTAATCCGTCTCAATTTCTTTTTTAGATGAAGTAAAAGTAAAGACTACAGCTGACGGTGTCGATACAATGTCTAAAAACTCTTAACCTCACATGCCTTCCAACACTTATGCTGAGGAGCAAGGAAAAAAATTTAGTTACCTTAATTAAACTGAAGACTTTTACACTGGAATTTATGTGTGTAAGAAACTACCATTGTTTCAAAGTAACACTCAATACTCAAATTCTCTGTGATGCTTCTCTTGCTGTGGTTTACTATAAAGGTGTTGCCTAATTATCATGTTCACTTGGGGTTCTTACCCTGCGAGAGTTCAAAGAGAGGGGCAATCTGTCATATTCACTTGCATAAACGTGATACTGAGGACTCGAATGAACTTTGAGTGTGGGCACTAATAACATGAGGCAAGTCTAATTCCTGGAATGTGAAGTGTCTCAAATGATACTTATTTTTTGGGCCTTATTGTAATGGAATGGAATGTTGACTTTCAGGATTCTTTATTGTTGACTAAAACAGTGTGCCTAAATCCTCGGAATCACTGTGAGTGATGTTTCACATGCTGTGGTTTATTACCAATATCATAGAATTTCTCTTGACTATTTTTCTCTTATATAGTTAGTGTTTACAGATGGTTACACTCTTCTTTTATCACTTCGATGCTGTAGACTGACGTCAATCAAGAAATTAAGTCAGGTACCTTTCACTTCATGATGAGAGAGTATAATTTTGAATATGTGAGTATTTTCTGTTATCAGTTAATTTAAATTGTTTTCAGTTGCCATTTAGATGAGTTATTCCCTATAGTTTTAATAATAATTATAATTTATTAATAAGGTTAAAGGGAATCAAGAATTGGGTTATTTATTGATGTAAATTAATCCAGTTTTAGCTGTTATCCCTGCTTCAATGGAATTTTATGTAATACTCGTTAATGTAATTTATGGCGTCAAATGATCCGGATGATCCGGAATACTAGCAGATTTAAATCTGGTATTTTTGTTCAAGTACTCATTGGGAGTTGTTACCTGCACGAATCTGCAATATATGAAGACATACTTATTAAGTAATGAATCATTGAAGAATGCTTTAAATGAGAAAGAAAGTTGTTCATTATTTCCATACTTGCTGGCTGTCGATTGTCCACATGTTGCTGTTATGTATTCCTCATACAATGCGCAATTATGTGAGGCACTGTGAATAATTTTGGCACTGTTTGTTCTGTATGAGTTAAATATGATTGTATTTCATATTGATGGAATACCGTATTATTTTGGCGTTTGTATTTCTTGTTTCCGTTGATTAAACTACATTACACAAATCATTAGTCTTCGCCCTTTTCCTGTTGTATTTTTTCAGTTGAGCACCTTGTTTAACTTTAGTGGGGAAATTTGAAATAAATTTTTTTCAGCTTCTTTGAAATAAGAAATATTCTAGTTTCAGTGGTAAACAGGCCTTGTAAGTTTCACCATTTGAAGGAATATTTGGCGTTAAACGTCTTCTTGTGTCGCTTGAGTAGCTAGACAAATATATTAGAAAATGACCCTGGTATAATGTCTGATTCTGATAAGTATTTCGTAGTAAGTTAAGGGTAGTCAAAAGGGAATAGCAGAAAAATTTGGAGTTCAATGCACCGTTATTTTGTAATAATGCGTGTTTAAGTTTATTAATAACTTGCATATTCAAAATTATGTACACTTAACAGATTCAGCCAAAACGTATTTCATCTGCCGAAGTTCAAAATAATCTCGCTTTTTCTTAGGACACATGGCACAGTTAAGTGCATCTGATTCATTATATTTTGTACTATGTCTCTCGAATTATTTTCTTCTACTATGCACCGCATATTACTATTGTGCCCTTGAATGTGAAATGAAAGGCTAAGTTTCATGAAGGATTTAAGACTCAAGGGAAGAATGATCGATGTTTTTAGAATTCACAATACCAGATAAATTTCTAATGATAGTACAAAGAAGTACAGATGAACTTTTTATTCAACTATCATAACACGGGGGAATATAGAGATTTGAAGATCCAGCAATATCAACGCAGTAGAATTTTAATTATCGTCTCCGTCAGGTTTTTTACTCTAAGTCACTTCATGATTGAGAAAATAAACTGCTGACGTAAGCTTCCACTGTGGATGAAGCCGTCTGCTACGATCGAATTAACATGCTAACTGCTGCTTTTGGAGAAGATATTTGGCATAAAAATTTGTAGCATTACGTAAATATCACAGCTGATTGCACCGCATGGCTCTAACTCGCTTAATAACTTTGCAATAAGTTTTCCCCTCCAAAACCTATTTACTCCCTATGTAACCCATGTGTGAAGTACTGGTTGGGCCAATTTGGTTGCGTTCGCAGTCGTAGCATTGTCGTTGTCCATGATTTTCTAATCTAGAGCTTTATTTGAAGGCAGAGTCCTGTACATATTGAACAATCACCGCATTTTTAGTTGAGTAGTCGCTGTGTAGAGGACTCCGTCTCGAGGTAAAACGTAAAGTTCTAGGTTAGAAAAGTACGAGCAACGTTTGAACTCGACCGATTCCAACAACCGAGGCAAATGGGGAAGAAGATAGCCATGGCATTTAAACACAGTAGTATTACAAAAAATATCACAATTGTTGGAATGACATGGCTCAAACTCGCTTAAAAGCTTGACAATATATTTTTTCCCGTAGAAAGATGTTTATTCACTCTCTTCCCCACATAACTACTGGATAGGTCTGTTTTGGTTGCGTCGTCCATACTTTCCCAATCTAGAGCTTTAGCCATGAATATATATATGAATCCTAAACTTGCCCCCGGTGGGTGTTGCCAAACATTCCGCATGAACCGAAAAATCAGGACCAAGCAGATTGTAGCGCCGCCACTCTATAAAAGGTGATTCTAATAAGGAAAGGCCGTGATTCAAATGGAGATACTGGAAATAAAGGTACGGGACTGGCCTCCCAATTAAACCGGACATTTTTGACACACAGAAGCGGAACCATTCTGACTGCAGCCCGACCTATCTTTTGCGGGAGCTAAGCAACACCATTGACCCTACAGTGGTGCCGAAGATTTAGATCCATATGTATATTCATGGCTTTAGCAAAGGTTGTTGGCATCGGTCGAGGACAATCGGGCGTTGTCCGTGTTTTTTTCTAGTTTAGAGCTTTATCTGGAGGCGGTGATGGATTTCGATTCGGAATAGCATGTCCGTCCGCGGCGCATTAGTACACACATTTAAATGCATCTCGCATGCGTATTATGAATGAATTAATGTACTCACTTGCATTCGAGGCAGGCGTTCTTGCTGGGCAACAGGTTGGACTCAATCATGGCGATGCTCTGCGAAAAAAGGCGAAAGGAGAGATCGTAAGAGAGGAGTGCTCGCGTGGGGAGGGGAGTAGGTGGGGGGAGGGGAGACCGGAAGTGAAGAAGGCAGCACCGAAATGCCTCGAGGCGGTGGAAGGACGTTATTGGGGGGGCGAGTGAATGCATGCATGTGCCAACGTATCCTTCCTGCGCTATCAATCATTAATTGACTCAAAATTACAAAAACATAGCAATTGCCTTATGGCCGTTCTACAATTGACGCATGACGTAAGTCTTAAGCCGTAAGTGAGCCGCAAGGGCCTGTCGTAACCTCTTACGGCCAGCCGTAATGAAGATGGCCGTCTCCCATCTTTACGGCAAATGCTTACGGCAAATGCTTACGGCAAGCCTGATCGCCAGCCAATCAGAGCGCGCTATCAGAGATGATTAATATACTGTAGAATAGAAGAGCATTAGGCCGAACGCTGCGCCATCTATTGGGGGAGATGAAAACTCAATTTTTTTTAAGATGCGGAAATGGAAAGCGAAGAAACACACCTCTCAGGTTTGACACTTTGCTATTCCATAAATATTGGCGCAATCGCTATTATGAAAGATTTTTAACGATGCGCATTGTGCAAAAAAGGTGTACGTAATGTGTTTGAAAAATCTCTGTCGTAAGTAGGTTAAAAATGAATATTGGTGATTTTAATATTGTTGAGTAAAAGAGCATTAGGCCAATCACTACGTCAACTGTTGGGGAGAAAGTGAAAATCCACTTTTTTCAAGATGGTGGAAAGCGCAGAAACGCACTTATCAGGTTTGGCACTTCACTATTCCCTTAATATTGGCGTAATTGTAAATTCAAAAGTTTTTTTTCAATTCGAATAGTGTGCAAAAAAGGTTATCATAATGTGGTTGAAAAATCTCTGTTGTAAGTAGGTTAAAAAAGACCTTGTTTTCGATATCTCGCGTGAGAGTTTACGGTTACGGATTCCATTGGAGATTAGCAGACTTAAGAAAATTGTTACAGTCAAAATCTTACGACTTAAGACTTACGTCCATTGTAGAACGGCCTTAACAATTGCTGTTGTAAAAATAGACATTTGATACATGGATTCCACATTATAACACTCGCCTTGATCGGGACTCAAACCTAAATGTGGGTGAAATTTTCTCGCAATCGAATAGCAGAGCATTGTAATCCGTACTTAAAGACGGCTTTGCAGATGGAAGTTGACTTCTATGGAAGCACTGAATACTGCGATATCTCAATTCGTATCGCTAGTTGCATCGGGGAATCGCTCTACTTACACGTAACTTCCGCTTTATTTACAGATCGATTTCGATGATTTGATTTGAGTTGAAATTATTCAAAACATATTTAAAAAGACCCTGCATAAACTACAACATAAATATAAAACTATAAACAGACAATTATTGTGCATTTTACACCATACCGCGGAACATGGGAATATTTTAATACATAATCAAATACAAATCAATCGAAAAAACGTCATTTTCCTTTCAACAATTGTACAAGTTACACAATCGTACGCATATTCTTATTTTATTCCAAATATATATAATTCATGCTGCCCGCTGTGAGAATGCCTAAATACTGTAAATAAAGTAGTGGCATTCATAATTCTCACCGTATTCTCTGAACTACTCATCGAAGTGCCATCTCTTGCGAGCGAGTTGCAAGGCTACTGTCGTGATAGTAACTTCCATGTGTGCAAAGCCGCCTTAATAATTCAGGAATCGATAATTGTTTCGGTAAAATCGATCCAGTACACAAATTTGGGTAGCACAATCGATTATTTGAAGAAACCGCATGTAATCGTAGGATTTTTCTGTAAAACGTTCTGCAGCGAGTGCGAGTGCTCCATTCATCCCACATTACCTGTCTGACAGAAGCGTTGGCACATCACAACGCCACATTTCCTAAGGTACCATGGCCAACCTTAACTTTCATCATTGAAAGTCGAAAAAAAGTTGCTTGATTATGTCTTTGGATGAGTGAGTTGGTGACAACATGAAAAAGACATTGTAGGCATCTATTAAGTTTACTCTCGAATAAGCTATAATGCACGTGGTCATTTCGATGCAGTCATTTTACAGTGAAAGGGTCGCGCCACTGACGAAGCCTGAAAGATGCAAGTTGTCTCTAATCTAAATCCAAAGGTCTCCCTCGGCAAAACATGGGAAAGGCGTTCAGTACCAGTACCCTGGAGAAGAAGAAGACGGCCTTGAGAAGATATAGACGGCCTGAAGACGAAGGAGACCAGGAGAAGAAGAAGGGAGAGAAAAAGAAAATAGGAAAATTATTTTTCTTTTTTGCAAAACGAGGGGTAAACCTCGGTGTATACCCTCAATGTAAACCATGAAAAATAAACCGGAGAGAATCAAATGGATCTCTCCCTCTTATTATTATTATTGACTCGGCCTGAAGCCGAGCGAGATCCAAGTTTACGGCGATCGTGATCGAGGTACCCGCACCTAATGACCAACAACTTGAGCTTTGGCCCCGGTCAACTGCATGCCACTAACCACTTTATCTGCTGATGAGTCCCAATTATGTGATTTCATGCATTAGCGCAGTCAACTTTACCCATCAAACCAGTGCCCCATGGGAGGTACAGGGGTCTCTCTAGTAACCCGTGCCTCCCAACGCCCGTGCCAAATAATTATGATACCATGCCATATTACCATGAGTCTATTGTCTGTGCAACAGTTTCATGGAATTATGTATAATATGGCATGAAATGTGTTGTCAGCAACAACCTTAAACACCTCTAACTCTGACTATGGGCCCTTAGGTAAGGTTGGGGGTGCCTCTCAAATTACTTAAGAATCTGCTTATGACCTACTATGGCCAATGACTTATACCCTACTTTAACCTCACAAGGCGTTCAGTACCAATTCAACCAACGGAGATATAAAATCATTGAAAAGGATCCTCCACTTCGGGGCCATGGAGGAAATAAGGGCCTCAGCGCTCATGATGAGGTCCCTACTAACTCTCGAGACCTTCTCCTCTTATTGTTAGAAAAAGTTTGAATCCAATGACTAAAGCAGTAGCTAAGATGCAACGATGTACACGGAGTACCCAACTCAGGGTCTTATGGAGGACTTGGCCTCCGAGTCGCCAACCCCACTTAAACTCAACGACTTGGATATTCTATCCCGTAATATACTGTTATTACATCACCTCCAACTGCGTTTTTATTTCGTTGTCAAAAACTTGTTAAACCCCTCGAAAGTTGGGGCCTAAGAAGCAGTTGGGGGCCTATGATGCAATGTATACAAGACCCAATGTTGGAAACAAGCATCTGGTTTTGGATACCCAGATTCCAAACAATTAATTGTGCCTCTGGATATGATTACCACGTCAATGGTTTAATAAAGAAACTGTCAAGTGTTTTACACCCATCTTGTGCAAAAGTCTGCAATACCAGTTGAGTCATTACAAGTCCTATGTGGCCAAAGGACCATCAATGAGTATGTCATATCCGAGCACGTTCTAATAAATTCTCCTGAGCCAAAATTCATGATAATCAGATCATTTGTTTCTCCGAGATGACGTAAAAGATCGAGAGAAGCTACCTGTTATAGTACCGAGGGATCAGGCCCGCACCCTAAACATTGAGCTCATAATCTTTTTACCCCTGCGAAGTTTACGTGCGAAAATTCACCACAGTGAGAAAAATCTTGGATCAAAAAAATTATGCAACCTCCAAAAAGCCCTCTTTGGTGTCCATGGGGTCTTAAGGCCTTTCTTATGCAAATTATGTCATTCCTAGTTCTTACATTCATATAATTGTAACATTCAAACGGAATTGCTTAATCGATTTATTGGTTTGGTTTTGACATAAAAAGTTACAACAGCGTCGTTAAGGGGACCACTTTTACCTCTGTATTATTGGACCTAATCATGGCTTTCATAGTGCAATTTAATTGGTATATGAGATCTCGGAAAGTTCCTCGGCTATTCCTACTTATCATTCCTTCTCCCTCTTGCACTAACAATGATGTAGTACACAATGAAGGCCCCGTTGTTTACATTGACCTCACCCCAACTCTGATCCTCAGCAGTCGGATTAACGCTCAATGAGTGTATAGGAGCAAATAAAAAGAGCCGATAAATAACCTGTGACCCAATGAGATAGAAACTGAGATAAGTCCATAAGAGGTAATAAGATAAACATTTATTCAAACAGTCTCACTCCCAGTCCTCTACCACGCATCCTCCGCAAGCACACGTTCGAAAATTGGTTCAATTGCTCACGACCCTCAAGCAGGCACGTATTTGGCTCTTTCAAGCCTTCAAATCCCCAGATTTGGCCCCACTGACCATTTATCCCTACACACCCCCTCTGTCAACGACTGATCGAATGCACTTCGAAAGCGTAACAGCTCATAGATTTCTGGTTTCTGCCGAGCGATGGCCCAACGAATGGATGACCGAGGGAGTGAACTCAAGCGCAGACCACGACTGGTCGCTAAATTCAAACTTCAAACAGATGATTAAGCAAGCCAATCTTCATTGGTTGGTAAAGTCAAACATTGACATTGCTCTTTCGGCACTTTCTTTAGGTTCCTTTACATATCCGTAAAATTCAATTTTGAAATCTTTTCCACTTAATTTTTCAAACAAATCAATTACCTATGCCAAAGTTGAATGTAGTCGCTTACAGAATAATAGTTGCGAAACCGATCTCTTTAATTGTTCTAGGGCTATTTTACAAGCGATACTGAAAATGTCACCATCGGAGTCCGCAATATTTACCCACAGTGCTCAGGCTGCAGGACATCAATCTTTTAACGCTTGCTTTTAATGTTTGGAGTTTGATACTAAGCATTGGCAAAAAGAAGATGACGGTTGAAGAATCGCTTTGGAGCCACGGTTATTGTGGACGCTCAACTCAGAAAAAACATGCTGAAGTTGAAGCGGACGTGGATAGTCGAAGCAATGAGGTGGGACGAGGCAGGTGAATTACCGTCAGACCGATGTTCTTGGCCAGCGTGCTCTCCGTGATGTTGGCGAACGGCTTGTCTGCTCCCCAGCACTCCACGTACTTGGTGGTTTTGCCCTGGGCCCGACCGCGCTGCTGCTTCTCCTGACTCGCCTTGCGCCCTTTGCCGTCCGCCACACCGTCCGCCGCCGCTCCACCTTCATCCTGGCTTCTCTGCAAAACACCATTGCCCATTGACATCACTCTAGTATTCACCTTGTGAAGAAATTGTGAAAATTGCCTCAGAAGTACAAGAAGAGCCATTCCTCCTATTTGACTAATCCTTTCAGCTCTTATTTCTATAGCCGATGTCCAACGGTCAAATACGAGGTGTGATAAAAAAATAAGGGGAATTTTTAAATTTCGCGGGCTTTATAATTCCGCTTTTCAATATTTGTATTTCTTTTCCATATGGTTGAACGGTCAATAAGGAGTACTGCCTTGAAGATATGTGCCATTTTCGTGAAGCAATCAGATGAAAACGCCCAGAGTTGTGGCAAAACATCTCGTGGAAATTGCACCACGATAATGCTCCCGCTTACACCTCACTCGTGATTTTTTGGTAAAAAAACAAACCGTAATTATGCCCCAGCCACCGTATTCACCGGAAATGGCCCCCTGTGACTTCTTTCTATTCCCGAGGCTGAAGAGAATCATGAAAGGACGACGATTTACCACCATTTATGAGATAAAAACAGAATCGGTGATGGAGCTGAACTCTATACCGAAAAGTGAGTTCCAGAAGTGCTTCCGAGATTTCAAAAACCGCTGACACACGTGTATTATATCTATGGGGGGATTACTTTGAAGGAGAAAAAATTGATATTGATTAATAAATAAATATTCTTTAAGAAAAACGAAAATTCCCGTTATTTTTTTATCACACCTCGTAGATTACAAAGTCTTGTTAAAACAGTATGGGCACAGGCAAGACATGAAAAAAATTTTGTTTCAATCAAAGACATCGACCAAAAACTGAATCAAATGCTAGGAATAAAATTGTACATTCAATATATTTTTGGTCTCATTTCTTGTCAAATATTGGATCAAATAAAAAATCGTTAATAGATAATTTGGTGAATACACACATAGAAATAAACTATATTATCGATGTATGAATTGTGCTAATGGTAATGTTCCTTTCTGTGATAACTGTATTGTGATAGAACAGGTATGAAAGTTTCCCCTAAATAAATTAAATCCTGACATGATTTCCATAGTCAGAAAATTCTACTTCGCCAGTTGTATACGCCCAGAATCAGTTCTGAGTATGGCGTATTACGCCCTGGTAAACTTTAGACTGCAATATGGAATCTTATGCTGGGGTGGAGACTATTTTACCACCATTAAACCTTTGCTGGTGGCACAAAAAAGATCATTAGGGGAAAAACGCGGTCGTAGCAAAAAAATCCACTCATTCCAACTCTTTAAGAAACTCATCATCATGCCATTAAGGCATTTATTAATTTCTAAAGTCATTAGAGCATTTTATATCCGTAGCGACGAAAAGGCTGAACCAAAAATGTATTCTACGAGATGAAAATGGGATTTTGAAATACCAAGGCCTAACATTGAAATATTTCGCCAATCATGTCAATACTTGGGAACAAAATTATATCGTTCGCTGCCAAATGACGTGGCCATGGCAGAAACAGTAAGAGGTTCATTAAAGCACATAAGAAATAGTTTATGTGCAATGAGGTTTGCGAGTTTTTACTTAAAAATGTTATATAAAATGCTAAAATGATGTTAACTTGTACATAGATATATGAATTTTATGAGCATGATATATATGTATGTAATTATGTTTGTGCATGAGAATATATAAATATCCATGTATATTCATATATATTTAAATTTGGGTGTATATATGTATGCTAATTTTTAACAGACATGTGAGATTAATTTCTCTTCATGTGGGGTTCTCAAGAATACGAAAGCAAAAATATTAAAAATTTCATTACTCTATCACTTATATAATAATGTAAATATGATTAAAAGTAAGAATTATTGCCACTGTAATATTGCCACTGTAATAAGCCTCTGCCACTGTAAAATTATTAATAATGGTAAACCCCGAATCAGGTTTTCCTCCGGGGTACATATATTCCATCAATTTGTTTAAATTGTCCAAGCTAATAATGTAAATGATTATGAATTGAATAAAAAATCGAATTATTTATTCGAATAAATTAGCTCATATTTGATCAATAGAGATGCACGAAAAGTAACTAATCGTTACTTTGGTACTCGTTACTCACTCGGATCGGAACTAACGATTACTCATTTTGAGAAGTAACGATTACCTCTACGATTCAGTTGCTTTCACTAGGATAGAGCACATATAAAATCCTTAAGTATACCGATACTAACGAAACGGGTACCAACTCGTAGTCCAACGAATAGGGACCTTATGATTACAAGTTGTCGGTACACCCATATATGGGTGCAACGAAATGTAATCAAAACAAACCAGTAGGGATATTATGATTACCAGTAATCGGTACACCCATGTATGGTTGTAACGATATGTAATCAAATAAAACGAGTGGGGACCTTATGATTACCAAGTAATCGGTCAACCCTTATATGAGCATAACGAAACGTAATCAAAGCCAAACGAGTAGGGACCTTATGATTACCTTACATCTTTATATGGGCCAATACTGAAATGTAATCGAAAGCAAACTAAATATAGGGAATTTATGATTATCCGTATCGGTATATATATGTCGTAAGAGTTATTATGACACCCATGCAGTATAGGATTTTTGGTGAATATAGCTTGAAAGTCGCAATTAGGGCTATATGTTGCTAAACATAACAGAATATTTTTGGAATTTTCCATTACTGTTAGTAAGAGAATATTCTAAAATAGAATAAAATGGATTGAAAAAAATATTCTAAAATAGTTTGCAATTGTGAAACTTACTATGTACTAATTGACTGTAGTTGTTCTTTTTTCATTGTTTTTTTGAATTTATGATAAGCTTAGAGAAACTCACCTTTGTCTAGCTAAAATACCTAGCATATATATGCTAGGTAAATACCTTATAGCGTATACGTAATTGCTAGGTAGGCAATCGTTTTCACAGGCTTTATATGCTATCAAGGTGTTTGGAATGGTATGGGTCATGCTGGATTTATTTGGATGCATAATGCATGCAAACTTTCAAAAACAAAAAGTATGTTGGCATTAAAATTACTGTAGTATACATTTAAAATAATACTACTCAAAAGTATTTCTTAGCGTAATAAATAAAAGATTGGAGAGCAGAAATAAAATCACAACTTAAGCGAGGACCATCAATTCGATGTGAGATTACACTACAAGTATTTCTACGTAATTTGTTGTTTTAATTATTGTATGATTCAGAAGTGGAATCCTCCATTTGCTATAAGCTGCATAGTCCACTTCTAGCAGAGCAAATCAGTCCTGAATGGTCATGTTCAACGTGGGCATCCTGACTTAAAATAAGGGAGACAATTTTCTACCCCCAGCGGTGGAGAGAGAGGGTTAGAATGTAGTGAACTCTATTCTAGATTTCATCATTTATATTGCAGTTTAAGACTTTTTTAGGATGTGATTAAATCTGTTTGCAATTATGGACATACATACGTTAGTTAATTTATTGATTGAAAGTGAAAGACAGCGATGGGTCCTTATTCTAACGGAAAAATAGCATTATGCTATGCATGGCAACGGTATTTACGTAAAACTGACGGATCTCTCTTTTAGAATTCACTGAAATTACTTCAGAGGACAAAATTATTCTCTTTTTACAACCTTAATTCGAAAATATTTTCATTTATAATATATATCAGTCCTAAAGTTCTTAAAATTATTTGAACTAATGTTTACAAGGGAGAGGGATGTCCTAGCGCCAACTCTTCGGCTAAAATGATTACTATCTTGTAACATATCGCGCAGTAAATAACGTAACAATAGGTAGTTAGGGCGAAAATACACAAAACAAGGCAACAAGAGATCGTAACTAGTGACGCGCGGAGAGTAATATAGACGCGAGGAGTGAGAGCTAGATGGTAGAAGCAGAAAAGGAATTCGGTTTGTCAAAAGGCGAAAAGAAGAAGGAATAAGGGGATAAAAGTGTGGGAAAAGGGGCCGGTTTGTCAAAAAGTGACGGGAAGTGTTCTAAGGGCAGGGATAAGGAAGGAAAGCTGAAAGAAGCCGAGAGGAAGTACGAAACGGAAGGAATTGCGGCGATAGCGGAAGGCTCACGACGGACCGGAAAAAGGGATCTCCGAGAGACAGCGATACTTGGAGGAGAATAAAGGATGACGATAAGTGCCATTCAAAACATTTTGTCGTCTTGATGGTTTAATTTACAAGATTGAAACAAAAAGACTTTAATTAATTATATAAATTGGAAATTTCGAACACTTGTAAATTGGGCCCAATTAATTATTACAAAATTAAAGGTATAAATATTAAGCAGCCATAAATGTTTTTCTGCATGTTGTTTATGTAATAACTAAAATAATAATATCCAAGGTAACATTAAAGGAGACGAAGGCGTGGATTACAATCTGCATCATCATGCTTCACGCAGCCTCGCTAGCCACAAAGGAGAAACGAAAACCTAGTAACTACTCAAAAGTAACGATTACCAGCTGAGAAAAGAACGAAAAGTACCGATAATCAATAAGTAACGACAAAACCCATCACTATATTATCAATAGTTTTAAATGAATGACATAAAACACGACTCACCATTACTGTTTACTAAGACTGGAAAGGAATCACTTAATGCAGATAAAATATTTGAGCATATTTTTTAAAGAAATGTTTCGATCTTATATATTGGCCATTCTACCTCAATTCTCTTCGGATATCCGATTTGACTTGAACTGTACTCGATTTAAACACAGTGACCGTTCAGAACAGAGTGAGCCTTCACCTGTTACTTAAGAGTTCGGAACGGTAAACATTTCGCAGATTATCACCCAAACAGTGAACCGTTATATTTTGCGCCATATTACGTCACCGAAAGAATTTAAAGGAAATGGATTGGTTTTTACTATTGTACCCTTACTATTGCTTTCAAATTCTTCTTTAGAAAGCGAGATCCACGGGAGAAGAAGAAGCCTTGACCTCTAAAAACCCACTGCTGGTGTTTATCCGGTTGGATGAAAAATGGAAACCCTATGGCGACTGAATAAATTTCCATGAAGCTACAAGATGAGTAATGCAGAAATCTTCAATAAATAAATTTCGGCGTTGGTACATGAATAGAGTAAAACGTTTTGAAAAAATGTTATGAGCAAGGTTCCTCATGTTGAAAAATATAACTTAATATTAGAACAATGTCTATGTCACCAATAAATACAACAGAATACTTTTTTCAGAAATATCATACTGAAATATTTCCATAAATATGTATAAATACTGTCTCTTCAATGAGGGTCAATTTTTTACTCTAAAAAAGGCAACATCTCATGACAATAAAAATAAATGCCAATAAGCTAAAGATGATCTAAAATCATCAGTTGAGCTCTTGAGTTAAATTCGCATATATTTAGTATAAATAACATCCTTAAACCAATTGCTGTTTATCATATAGTTTTTAACACTTAATACAATGAACTGGAGCTATCAGTATAATATGTCTAGGCCCGCATTTCATGTCTGCTGCATTCACGCTCTAGGGGGTAGCCCGCGGAGCCGGAAGTGAGAAAGTGCAAATGTTTCAATAGTTTTATAAATGAGTTCATGAATTGCCATGGGACATTATTTCAGGATAGTTATCTCATCACGTACAGTTTATGAAAATAAAGTTTAGGCCTCTTTTGAGGTATACGTTATTGAACATCTTTTTAAATTTTTAGAATTTATAAAAAATTGGAATTTGAAGAAAGTCGGACACAAATTTTGATAGTATAAAATCACAAAGCTTTAATATGAGCTATAAGTTGCTGGTACACAACTCCTAAAACAAAGATATAAGCAAAATCACGATTCAAGGAACGCATTTTTGTCAGAAATGTGAAAATTTTTAAATAATCATGAGTCTCGAAATTTTCTTACGTAAAAAATTCCAAAGGTATCTGTGGGGGTCATTTGCATTCCATAAACTAAGGTAGAAAAAAATGGTAGACCCTAGGGGTCATCGCCTGTGGAACAGAGGCGTAATGACCCAAACTATCATTCAGCATTTCAAAATTACATATTGTTAATAATATATAATTTCGAATAGACATAAGACATGGACACAATGGACAAAGATTTACAACACCTATCAAAACAATATTATAATTCCAAATATTTCAGAATGATATTTCCTTTTCATTTTATAATGATATTCACCTCGTCACAATATGAAGACATATTTTCAACTTGAGAAAGCTGTACAGTAGCTTCACAAACATTTATAAAACTGTCCAAAATTTCCATTTTTTTCAAGGCTGTGTTTTCCGAGAAGGAGGCACCTTCCTCTGCAGAGGCTTGGACTCCGAAGAAGAGCCTTATGACAACTAGGGATTAAGATACAATATTACACCATTTTCTTTTTCCTTCCCTTTTGAATGAATTCATGGGTGGTCGATGTTTTCTACTGTGTTAGTTGGCTCAAAATTCAACGGCTCACTTTTTGGTTGAGAATTGTTTATCGCTATGAACTCTTAGTTACAGGGGATCATTTAGGAAGTTCACATCTGTCACTGCGTATTTATGTAATGAATCGAATTTCAGTCTTCAATTTTATCTCTTAGTTATTGCAACAGAGCTAGTGATTTTTGTGGATACGTGTACATCGATAGAACACCTGACGCTCCATGAGAGCAGGTAGAAAGAGCTCACATGGCAGAACCTTTAAGTGCATGAATGAGAACTCAGCGATACATAAACATCTCAATCAGGATCAAAATGATTTCAATGTGAACACTGTGTGTGCTTTGTGAACACAGAAGAAAGCTTTTTTTATTTCCCATTCAAGCCGTAAAAATCAGAACTTAAATCTACTGATTTTGTAAAACAATTAGGATAATAAGTTGCCAAGGAAATGTTTCCAAATCACTTGCAGCTTCAGAAATGAATAGAGAAATTTTTCCTGCATATTTGAGTACAATTTGAGCTACACATCATCACTATGAAATTTAGGAGCAGAAAAATAAAACGTCCAAAATACGGATTTTGGCAAAAGTATGAAACGTTTTAAATAGGCATAAATCATAAAACATTATTCTCATAACGGTTCTACGATATTTCGTTTGTGGTGATCTGTTTATCACTACACCGAGGTTTAGCAAATTCGGAGACCCAAAGAGACAATCGCTTGTAATGTTGAGGGGACAAGACCCCATGTCTTTGAACGAGAAGTAGATTATATTTATACCCCAACATAATACTTTGAAAAATATAAACTAATTTGAAGAAAGTAACTTAATAAAGTTTAGTAATTCAAATGTGTAGATATAATAATGATATTACAATAATATTAACGCGGAATTCAAGTTAAACATTACTGACGCTATTCTACTCCCCATATTAAGTTTTTACCTCGCAAGTAACAAAAGAAGTGCTCCGCTCCATGATACCGTTCAAACAATGAGTTTTGCCGTGGACTGGCCAATCTGCGAACACTGACAGAGTGTGGGGATGGGTGGGAAAGGGACCGTTTCCATGGGAAGTACTTACCGTCGGTGGGACGATGAGGTACGTTTCCACCTTGTGGTCGCCCAGGTAACCCTCTCGCGACCCCCCGTTGCCCTCCTCCACCTCGAAGCGACCGTTGAGCTGCAGCAGCGTCGCCTTGGTGATGTGCACCCGACTGCAAAGTAAACAAGGCAGGGTTAGAGCGAGGGAATATTTAGACAAGGGAGCACGACTTGGACTTTGGCATGTATTAAAAAAAAGGGTAAAGGTGAGCTTTCGTCCCGCACGGTCAACATTTTGTTTTGGAAAACCTAGGAAACATACGATATTGAATGTGATACCTATGAGTAGAGGAAGGTTGCGCATTTGTAAAAATGTGAGAACCATACCCGTGTGACCAGTAGTTTTTGAGATATAGACGTTTGAAAATGACCAATTTTTCGACTTTTTCGTCCGTTTTCGACGCCATGTTTGGAGGTTTTCACGAACAACCGGTAGAGGGATAAGACTAATTTCACTTCTATTATATTCCTATAACCCACCCCCCCAACAAGCTTACGGGCCTATGGAGTGAAACAGGGGTACTGGGGTGGGACGGTACGCGGGCCCGATTTGGCCATTTTCAAAAGTGAAAAACGCATTTTCGTGAATTAATACAGCGAAAAACGCAGTTTTCGCGGGATGGGTAAAGTGGAAATGGGCATTTCTGGGAGTGGAGGAAATTTCAAAATGCTGATTTGTACTGCATTTCCGTCTTTTGTTAAACCGAAAAACGAATTTCCCTTCCATTCCTTTGCCCTGAACCCACCCCTCCAATACACTTGGGGGGCGTATTATTTTAAGAATAGAATCCCTCTCGCTCATTGGTGATTATTGGTGGCCATTGGTAGAAGGCTAAAATGTTATTCTGCGTATTATTTTATGAATAGAATCCCTCACGCTTATTGGTGATTTTCAAGGCGCATAGATAGAAGGCTAAAATGTTATTCTGCGTATTATTTTAAGAATAGAATCCCTCTCGTTCATTGGTGATTATTCGTGGGCATTAGTAGAAGGCTAAAATGTTATTCTGCGTATTATTTTAAGAATAGAATCCCTCACGCTTATTGGTAAAAATTCGTGGGCATTGGTAGAAGGCTAAAATGTTATTCTGCGTATTGTTTCTGGTATAAAATTCGTCAGATGACAAGGTTATTATAAGTGGGCTTTTGTTAGAGGCTAAGTAAATAGTATTGTTGACGGAGTTCTCTCGGGTAGTGTGGAGGGGGGAATTAAATGTCAATAATTGGAAGTTGATTGTTGAAAAGTCAACCGGTATTCATTCGCCAACGAGAGTTGAGAAGCTTGTTGGCGTTAATCATTTTCTTGCATGTGTGGTGTACGGTCGCCATGAGTTGTCAATCGTGTACGCACACACCAATGTCTGCGATCCAGACTTTCGTTTCGCCTGAGTCAGGCTTGGAATTCCTCGAAATGCACGGGTGTTTGTTCGCTGCGGGAACTCGCAATCCTCCATTTAAAGTGATATGTGAAATGTTATTAGTGCAGTGGAATGAATGCGAGTGAAAAGGAAGTGTAAATCCTTCATTTGAAGTGAAATGTGTAATGTTTACTGCGATGGAATGAATGGAATTGCATTGTAGTAAATGGCTGTTGCGGTGCGAGTTTGAGTGGAAGGCGGGAAGAAATAGTGTAGGAGAAGGGTGAATATGCTAGAGAACCAACTGCTCGATCGCTGCACCACGTACAGTGGATAAGAGGAAACGGCATTTTTTCACAAGATGGCGGAGAGGAAAAAACGCACTTCTCAGGTTTGAAAGTTTCCCATTCCTAAAGTAGTTGATGCATTGTTGTGTTGAAAGTATTTTACAAATGCGCAAGGTTTGCTTTATAAGTGATGTGAATTTGGTTCCGATATCTCTATTGTAAGTGGGTGAAATTCGCGAAAACGCTGGCGGGACGAAAGCTCACCTTTACCAAAAAAAGTTATTCCTGGCCGTCGCACAGTGGGCTGAAATCGAAAAAAGCTGGCCAAAATCTCAAAAACGTTTTTTTAGTTCGTAATTTGAAACTTCGCATTTACATTTGAAAATAGTTTGTGCATGATATTCCACATTTATTTTTTTCCTGTGCTTGCACATTAACAATATATATGGGGTCAAAGTTGAACAAATTTCACAAAAAACGCCCACCTTCGATTTTCTCTGCGAATTACCAAAATTAACCTCTTGCTGTACTTTGATGGATTAAGGTATGGAAAATACTATTATACCATTTTATTAAAAAGTTTTTTCTCTTTCGTTTGATGTTTTTTAAGATTTTATTTCATTATTAACCATAGATACACAACAAAATTTCAAAGCTTATTTTCAGTCAATTTTTTACATATTTGTTGAGAAATAGTAATTGGTGCCACTGGTTACGCTAAGTAACTCATACCACGCCACTCTATAAAGATTCTAGATTGTGAATCTAAAGACAAATCTTGCGCATATTTGCGACTCCGAATATTGCATCGTTTTTTCGAGAGCGGTCCAGTCGGGTTCTGCCCACCGGCGACGGGGAGTACGGTGACGCGGCAAGTGTGTGGATGCGATATGGCCACATTCACTTGTCTATAGTGATCGTCGATATATAGAGATTGAAAAGAGCCATCATAAAGAATGTTCTTAATGAACCATGCTAGAAATGATACTCATAATCATATCGCGGGACACCGCAAGAGTTATACTGAAAGACTTCTTTCTTTCAATGCACTCCAGAAACCATCACGGGGTTTTCACATGTATCCTGCACTTCGTATAAGGAAGGAAATGTGCATCTCTCGTTGACAGCCAAACTCTCTTTCGAAAGCACCAGCCGTCACCAAATGCACAATCGAGGTGTGTCCTAATACGTAGCGTTCGCTCATAAACCACTGGGCTCTCATGCGGTTCACGTATCGCGACCCCTTCGTCATTGCAGCAAATCTACAAATCCGGAGTCTCAACTAATCCCTCGAAATCCAGTGATTGACTCCTCCTGGAATCCTCTTAGCGAAAATTGAGCTTCGCTGTCCTCCCACCGGGTGGCAAGTGGGGTCGTTTAATTGTACGATTTTGGAGCCGTGTGGGTCTATCGTTCCATTTACGCGATTTCGGTCCTTGGGGTCCGTTCATCATTTCGGGATTTCCATCGAATTGACGAGCACGCCTCGTTCAATGCGCCATCTATTCCCGCGGGGCCCTTCCTCCCCAACTAATATCATTATCCCCCCCGATATCCCCCCCGATTCGAATCGCTCCGTCGTCATTCGCTCTCCGTCAAATGCACAGACGACACTCGGGATGGCCATCGACGGCAAATTGTGCGTTGTCTTAAGGTAGTTTGAGCGAAAAATCACTTCACCTAGAATTTGATGAATTTGGCCTCATTTTAAAGAAAAAAACTCCAATCTTTCCATTGATATCAAAATATCAACCCCTTGCCTAGCTATTTTTCGAGCGATTTGCCTGTAAGTATAAGCTGTTTTACATGGGATAGAATATGACTGTGCGCTCCAGAGGGAGAATATTTAAAAAAATTAGGAACTTCTAGCACCTAGATTTCGTCAAAAAACTAACGGTGTGTAGATTGCACGTTTTCTCAACTATTTATAAAAAATAGTCTCTTACTCACCATAGTAATTTTTACAGAATCGCAAAAAACCTGCTGTTTTGAAGGGTTTTCAGCCGTACGGCGGGAAAAAATGAGTCAAGTTAGAGACTTATGTAGCTTTATTTATTTAATTACTGAGAATTTTGGTCATATATAACTATATCTTTACGCCATTAATATAACAATATTTATTACATATTTCTTACAGACACTGAAATGAAAAAAGAAAATTTTGATATGGTCTCCATTATGACTAAAGAACTATCTCGCTATCTATCTAAATTCATCGAACGCCATGGTCATATTTTTGAAACTATGAAGGGAGGAGCAGGGAAGGAGAGAGGAACGCCACAAATGGAATGATTCGGAAAGACAAGGAGAAACGGGACGAATCAAGGCAAAGCAAAGCGGAATCGCTCACTTACTCGGGTTTGTCGGAAGCAGTGACCCTCACTCGGACAAAACGGTTCGCAAGGATCTCCTGACTGACCCTGACTGCGTCCCTCACACACGCAACACGACGGCGCGGTGCTGGGGGCGGAATGGTGCCCGAAGGTCGACGCATCACTCCGAGTGCTTTGCCGGCCGAGCTCGCCATTTTAGAGAAGAATATCTTCTCCGGGCGAGAAGAGGTAACATGGACATGGCAGGCAAAGTGGTTCCATCGGATCTTTTGGACTGTCGAGTACAATCCCGAGATTGATGTTGAAAACAAAAAATAGGTTTGAAGTCATTCAGCTTGGAGCCGCGAAGAAGTCCTCGTCGTTGGGCGCAGTGCATTTTTTTGCGAGAATTCTGTTTCTAATTTCACTTAGATATGTTCGTGGAATTCCTCAGTGCAGCCAATTTATAAGACAATCTGCTTCCTGAAGTTGATTTCTGATTGAAAGTCAGACTTCTACATCTACAAAATACTCTGCAAGCTACCTCAAAGGTGTGTGGCAGGGGATGAGTAGTCACCAGCTTGAATTGCAGTAAACTCTATTAAAGTTAGTGTAACTACGACTATTGATGCAAATTAGCATAAAACGCTAATGCCTGTCAGGAGTCGTAGCATCACAAGCTTGTACTATACTCCAGGTATGCTACCAATGGTAGAAGGACCGTTAGTATTTATGTATTTTGTAATTACATAAATGAACAGAGATTCAATAGTTATGCATAAAACATGCACGGCGTGCTGTTAGTACTAGATAGCAGATAAGGATAAAAGTATTAGGGAGTAAATCAACTAACACGCTACACTACCTATTGACATACCTAGTTAAAAGTCTCATTGGAGGCTGTCTCTTATCACTCACGGGAAAAATGACATTTTAAATTTGTCCGTTCTGCAGTCTAGTTCCCTGATTTTCTTCTCATGATCTGATCTATCGTAGTATGTTGGATTTCGTATCCCATTTGTAGAGGAAGGTTAAACGATAAATTATCTCGCAGTACTATTTCCTCCTGGAAGAGTATCAATTCCTCTGGCTTTCGTTGAGTAAGTAGATGTCAAAACTCCTTATTTTCATCATTTATGATCAACTCTATGGAGAAAGACGAATTAGGTAGTTGATTGAAAATTGACTTTCCTTTTACAGATTAACATACGTTTAAATTACTAAATACGACTTAGAAAGTTTAATGGTGTAGCCCCGGTACCACCCAAATACTAATCAGTTTAGAAATTTTTACGTAAAATATGGAAGTCTTTAGTAAAGGAATTTGTAATGTATGCCACAAAAAAGATTCGTTCAATTTTTCAAACAAATTCTATAACGCTTAACGAGCTTTCTATAACGCAGAGGACTTCGTTAGTTCGAGCGTTGGCGCGAGAGGGCGCTTGCTTCCCACGACATGCGCTTGCTCTCTTTTCACCTTGTCTCGACCAAGGAGGTTAAAATGAAATGGAGAAGGCATGACCGTGAACGCTCATGGGCGAAAGGGAAGTAAGAATAGGGGTGCTTGGGAAGGATTTTGTGCCAAGTAGGTGTTGCCAAACCAGTCACAAAACATCACCTTGTCTGTGGTTTTTAACTTAGATTTGACGAAAATCGACCGCGACCGCCGGACGCGTAAGCCAGAGGAAGGTCTAAACTGTTCCGACTGCAATGGTGGAATTGGCTTACAGAATCAAGTGGTATGTCGCCAACATTTCTTTTCTAAACCTCCTTGGTCTCGACGACCACAACGCAGAAATGGAAAATATGAAACAGATAAGTCGATGGAAACGACAGAGAAGCATTTTAAATCGCAAAGTGCTCCGTAATAGCCAGGAATGACCGGGAAACAGCGAAAAATGCCGACATTTCTAAACTTTGAGTGCGATGCAGCACGTCTTTCCGTGATCAGATTACAATAATATTTTGCAAGTTTTTTTTCTAACCATCTGGAACTAATTTAGAAGGTGTTTCAAAAGAAATTCGATAAACAAAGATAGAACTATTAGAGCTCCACTCGACACTTTTGGTAAAACTTAGGTAATTATTTTAAAAGATAATCAACTAAGTTTTACAATGCCACGTTTCACTGAAAGCCATAATTATTCCAAAAAACTATCCAAAAATTAACCAATACAATTGTATTTGCTCCTCAGATCAATATATAAATTTCTATAAACTGCATGATAGGGCTAGTAAGTAGCAGTTGAGTACATAGAGAATTGGTAGGTAAGGTTCGTCGCCATTCCCAAATACCAATAAATTATATAAAGTTCCTAAGTCAATTTCAAGTGCACAATTTCGGAGTAAAAAATTCTGTCATAATATAATGATCATTACGATGATTATATTCTATCAATATTTCACATTTTTACATGCGAGGGCAGTGAAGTTTGACGTACCATGTGCCTCTTTTATTTAATTTCCTCTGCTTAAAATACAATTAATTTGTACAGATTCAGATAAATTTTTAAGCAAAGCTCGGTATTTTTATTTCTGTGACAATGGAAGGAGTTTATCTCTTGCTAACCTTTATAGGATGGCAGCCCGAGGTACATAATGCCAGGGGGTAATCCTGCCCCGAGGTTCACGGAGAGGGCAAAAGGTGACAGGAGCGCTATGCCCGCGGGCGGCGTAGGGGGGTGAGGACAAGGACGCAGCGGCGAGCGACGACTCGGAAGACAAAGGCCTCTTCACTCGGCCGACTCGCACTCGCGAGCGGCGCTCACCGACACAAGAGGAGAATCGCAAATCAAGGCAAAAGAATTACACATTTGACAGTTTAAGGTAATTTTGCGTTTGAATAAAACAGGATTTTTGCCACACCGGAACGGAAAGTTCGTGTTTCTGCACTATTTTGCGGGAACAAAAATATTGGCGCTTTTGCTATCTGTTTTATTCACGCTATATCGTGTTTGGATACCCTAGCAATGACTTATTTACACAACTAAAAGTCTTACCGTATTGAAAGAGAAAAAATAAAACGTTAAAATAATATTATTAATAAAGTTAATGAAAATTGATATTTTCATCATAAAAAATTAATAACAAGGAACTTAATAAAACCGTAGCTGGAAATAAAAACTGCCAATAATATTCCCTTTGCATGCTACTTAAATTTTTATCAGTATTTTTTTTATAATTTCCGATTGTCAAACATTTTCAATGCTAAATTATGCATTTTCAAACTATTTATTCGATGGAGAGTGAATACAAAATTTATTCGTTACACCGATTATACGTTTCAATGAAAACTATATCTTTGGTGTACTTCGTACGCCACTCAAACACTCGACCAATAAAAATGTCCGCTCCTACTTAAGGGTTAAAACTCTGTAAGGAACATAAAAATTCAATAAATTTTAAATAATTATTGGCCAATGCAACTTTCATTAGGCTATGCCGGCGATACATTTTCGATTTAAAAACGTTCTGCTGCGGCTGTTACTTTTTTCAAATATTTCTTTGTGAACACTAGAAAAGGCCTAAGACGTAAGGCCTAAGACTATGAAGCAAATGCTTATCATTCCAATATCTCATGCTGTTCGAGATACATCGCGTGACTAGTCAACGACGGTGAGTCGGAGGCACTTGCCTTGCCCTTACAGAATATTTCAGGAGGAATCTGCGTTGCTTTTGGAGGTGATTGATAGGGGATGTGACTTTTTGGAGTATTTTTTGGATCAATGGACTTCGCAATTCCTTAATTACGGGGATACGTAAACAATATTAGAATAGATAGAGGAGCAACTACATCGAATATTTGTGCGGCATCTTGAAAATAAGCGACCACAAGCATAGGAAAAATATGGAAACAACGATTTGCATGTGTAATTGAGAAAAGTTTCAGAACCAAGGCAAAAAGTGCTTATTTTCGCATTTGTAATACAAGAAAATGAAGGAGAAACTTCGCAAAGTGTAAAACAATAACAACAAAAGGAAACAGAAACAGCTAATATGGTCCCCGTTACAGGCATATATGCGTCTTAAGGGCGAGGTGTACGAGTTATGATAAAAAATAACGGGAATTTTCATTTTTCTTAATGAATATTTATTTATTAATCAATATCAATTTTTTACCCTTCAAAGTAATCCCCCTTAGATATAATGCACTCGGTCCAGTGGTTTTTCCAATCTTGGAAGCACTTCTGGAACTCACTTTTCGGTATAGTATGCAATTTCGGTAGTTCAGCTCCTTCAGCGATTCTGTTTTTATCTCATAGATGGTGGCAAAACGTCGTCCTTCCATGGTTATCTTCAGCCTCGTAAATAGACAGAAGTCACAGGGGGCCATGTCCGGAAAATACGGTGGCTGAGGCAAAATAACGGTTTGCTTTTTTACCAAAAAATCACGAATAAGCAGTGAGGTGTTAGCGGGAGCATTAATTATCATGATGCAATTTCCACGAGTTGTTTTGCCACAATTCTGGGCTTTTTCGTCGGATTTCTCCGCGCAAACGGCACATAACTTCCAGGTAGCATTCCTCATTGACCGTGCGACCATATGGAAAATAGATGCAATTATTGAAAATCGGAACTATAAAGCCCGCGAAATGTAAAAATTCGTTATTTTTTTATCACACCTCGTATAGTATCTGGACGTGCGGTGAGCGTCCGTTATTCGGCGCACCCAAAGTGGCAAAGTGGATGAAGCGAATAAGTGAGGAGTTGGGGAGAGGACTTTGAAAATTTGCTTGATGAATTCCGTTCTTGATACTCAACGATAATTATTTTCGTCAGTTTTCATTTCGTGATCTTTGTTAAGAAGCTGCAATGGCTCACGTTTTTCCTATGTATTCATCTCCTCTACTTCTCTTAGACTTCTTTTCTTCCCAACTATCCACATCTTCGTAGGGTTTCTTCATTGGTTCGTCCTGGGAGTAAATAGTAAACTCATTATCCAACGCTCATTCAAACAATCATTAAATACAAAGAATTCCTGCTTTAAGGACATTCGGTGGTTTCACTCAACTTAAGGGAATCCGACTAAACTTACTGAAAGCATTAATTATGTTTTCCCAAAGCTACCTGATTTTTTTCAAAATTATTTACCGCAGATTTCTTAGGATATTTGATGTGGAAGTTTGCATGCAATGGGTTCTTATGGGAACGCGAGGTGCGACTAGCTTTATTCATCGAAAAGAACGTTTTCAAGTTAAGAATAAGAAAAACAAAAATAATTTAAATCATCAATAAAATAGTGTATGAATATAATTTGATATACTTTATTTTGATTATTTTTGTTTTTCTTATTCTTAACTAGAAAAAGGTTCTTTTTGATGAATTAAGCTATTCGTACCTTGTGTTCCCGTAAGAACCCATGTAATTTTTTGTCCAATTCTCGATTAAATATCTTAAGTAATCTGCGGTAAATAATTCTGAAAAAAATCAGGTAGATTTGAAACAACATAAGTAATGCTTCCAGCAAGTTTCGTCGAATTCTCTTAAGTTGGGTGAAACCACCGAACCTCCTTAACTTCAAATTCCCTAGCTTCGCTTTCATATTTTCTGTGCCACAGCTATTCTAAGTCACCGCAAACGACGGTTGCAGTACGTTACTTGACACAGCCGCCAATGTTTGTACCAGACATGAGGTACTGAAGACCATCCCAGTCCACCGAGCGAAAAATGCTCGAATCCACATCGCCTGTGTCACCACCCCCGAAAGATAGACGCAGATTCCTGAGGAGACTCCACCCTCTTCCGGCCGCCAGCGCGTTCATTTGGATTCCGTCCCACCCCCAAACACCCCCTCCCTAACATTAATTCCCCCACCCCACCCCCTCCACTCATTTCTCGGAAATTCCCGGCGACGACTCCTGGCATGAGCCGCCCCTCGCCCGCCCCGCGGAGACACCTAGAGCCGCCGTTATTTTCGACCGCGAGGAGGCAGAAATAGAGGATAATCGATTTGAGAAACAGCTGTTCCGCTTGTTATGTACCATCGCCCGTTTTCCCCGGCCGAGAAGGCGAAAGGTCTAATTAAGAGCGGCGACGTCACTGAGGGGGGGAATGCATTTCGAAAACAGCCGTGGAATCCGAAAACACGCGCTATTCACCAGATCGGAAATTAATGTTAGCGTGGCGGAACTCTCATACCGGTGAGGAGTTCTCCACCGCACTCCTCAAATATGTTACTCTCAGTTTAATGAGCAACGCTTGGGTGCTGTTCTCAAGGAAGGTTCGCCCTTTTTCAACGCAAAGGTACCTATGAGCTGCTACTGTTTAAAAACATTTCTGTCTTATCAGGTGAATTTAATGAAGGAAAATTTATGAGCACAATTTGCAAAATAAAATTTTCAATTAAACACACATAAAAATATAAAGCACTTTTTTGCGACCGAGCTTTTTGATTATACACTATCAATATTGCAATAACAAAATTACGGTTACCGCTAGGTTTTGTCGCAAGTTAACCGTGTCCCTCCGTCCTGGGTAGGACGGACGTGCCTGCATTTTGATGATTCAGACTATGGAAACATATATGTACTAACCTCAGAATCTTTAGCCTCAAAACTTTAAAATAAAATAAAAAAAACTTTTATTTCAAAATCTATACCTTCTAAAGTACGTTAATGGAATGAAATGTTAGTTTTTTCATTAGTGAAAACCTTTTTCCAAATATACACATTTTTTAATTCGGGAGGAGTGATTAGCCCAAATGTAGTCTTGAATATGAAAAATCGGTCAATTAAACGCAATGATATTTTTAGTGTTTTTTTAAAATTCCATCTAACACACAAGAAATTCCTGATTGAAATCAGAAACGGAAGGAGAAATGAAACGGAAGAATAACAGAGGAAGGACAACATATCAGGAGATGCAGGACGTCGATGTGAAGACAAGAGTAGGGATGAAGAAGTTATAAAAGAGCGTGAGAAATGCAACAGAGCAATCTTCGAATCTCGAATGACTGATGATGGGGATGAAGAAGAAGGAAAAAGCGAATGACTTTTGCATCTATCAGAATCAGTGGCATAATTCGGGAGTGGCAAGGAGTGGCAGTTGCCAACCCAGAATTGCCCAACCCTGTATTTTGCCACCCCAGAATTTTTAAGTAAAAATCTCAATTATTTACAAACAATTGGAAAATCAATTCTACATGCACGGCCCTTTCTTGAACTTTCTTGATTCTTCCTTAATCATGCCTAATTTAGGAGGACCCCCCTTCCACCTGGGGGGTATTCCATACCCCGCGGCAGGCCTTGCCACCCCAGTTAAAAATCTGAAATTACGCCCATGATTACAGTATGTACAAGCCTTCCGAAAATCAAAGAAGCTTTCAAGTAAATCGCAAGCGATGCAGTTTTATGGCATGCCTACTTGAATAAAGGAACGCGAGAGGGAATGCTGAGGTGAAAACTCCCTTCACTTGCCAAATATAACTCAACGGTTTTAGCGGCAAATTTCATTCATATTTTAAGCAATTCCTCGGCAATATTTCAATTTATTGGCGTGATAGCCTCAATACCAAACATGAAAAATTGTCTCCGTGGATACCTGATTCATGGAGAGAGGAGATTTTAAAGTAAATGTCTGGATCAGGCCCTTGACCCACGCAGGCAATTAGTCACGCTGCCTTGTATCTCTTTCCCCCCTCTGCTCCCCCCCTCTTCCCCCCCTCTGCCCCCGCCCCTCCCCCAGCCGGAGCAGACGGGCGGAAGGTGCTGTCCCCTACACCACTACCCCCTGAGAGAGGGGTCGAATCCCTTGGCCGAGAGAACGGAGGGCTAGGAAGATGAGACCCGGAAGGAAGAACGATGTGCCGAGGGGACACCACGTCGCTGCCATTTCTCACTTTGCCACTCACGCATCAAATTTCCGATGCCCTTCGGTGACCCCATGACATGGGAAAATATATCGAATACTCAAGAGAGCCGTGCTTTCGCCTTCGCGAAGCGGGGAATAGTTCATTCGGGAGTTTCCCGCCGCCATTGCCGTAGGTGGGTTTCATCCGAAAAATATTGTCTTAGCAACCCTTTTTGTCATCGCTCTCCTTTTTCATCAAATCTTCATCGAGTCTTTTGCTTCGCAGAACAACCGTCATAGGATTTGCAGAACGTAATCATCAGCGGTCGTCAATCCGAAGATTGGTTTGCAGCAGATCTCCATTCCACTCTCATCTCTGCCATGCGCTTCATTCCTAAGTATAATTATTTATTTCAACGTCCTTCATGATTTGCTTAATGTTTTCCATTCTTGGTCCTCCTCTGTAATCCTAATCCTTTCTATTCATTTCTCCCTCAAATATTGTTTTCATTTGGACGTAAAATGTGTCCGCAAAGTTTGTTTCTCTATCTTCGCAGAGTGTTCATCATGCTTCTTTTCGCTCCAGCTCTTCTTATGACTTCTTTGTTAGTGATTCTCGCCGTCCATTTAATCTTCATAATTTTTCGGTAACACCACACACCCATTGATTCCAATCTTCTCTGCTAAGCTGCTGTTATTTCCTAGGCTTTCCTGTCCTACAAGGGTCCAAATAAATGTTTTCATATTGTGCTTCCCAACTTCCAGGCTTGCGTTACCAACTTTCAGCAGACTTCTGTTCTGGTAGAATGCCTTCTTTGCTTATTCTGCTTACAATATCTTTCTTGCTTCTTTTATCGCTGATGATCCTCTTTCCTAGATAAAATTCTTTCACTTACGCGAGTTTTTGCTGTCTATGTTTAACGGCCATTCTGCCTTCTTTATTTCTTCCACAAAACAAACCTTGGTTTTCTTAACATTGATCTTCAGGTTATATTTCTTCAGAATTTTGGCCATACAAATCAGCATTCTCCACAGAACTTTCTTCTTCTCAGCACCATTTGCTATATCATCAGCAAAGCGTAGCATGCTGATTTTTTCTCCATGAACTTGTATTCCTGCTTTTAATTTTTCCTTTATTTCATTTACGGCCTCTTCATTGTATATATTGAAGATAATTGTCAACAATGCGCATCCTTGACGAAATCCCTACCTCACATCTGCTTCATCTTCATTTCCGCCACGTTTAATCACTGCCAGCTGTTCTTCATACAGCCCGCATATTGCCCATCAGTCATTAAATGACACTCCTATGCTCGTCGTTAGCATAGTCAGCATTTTACTCCAATACAAATTGTCAAGTTCTCTCTTTAGTTCGATGAAGCAAATATATTTTGGGTGGTCCTTTTGAATCCTTTTCTTTCTCTATGATAAGTCTCAGGGCTAAAATAGCTTCCATCGTTCCCCTACTTTTCCTGAATCCATATTGGTCTTCATCCAGGAATTCTTCCATCTTCTGTTCCATCCTCCTGTGGATGACTTTGGTCAGAATTTTCTATGCATGTGCTTTTAGGCTAATTTATATGAAGCCTTTACATCTCTTGGCTTAAATTTTCTTATAGGGATAGGAATTATTGCATTATTTTAAATGTTCATTGGCATTTGCCCTCCTGAATAAATGTCAAATTATCAATCTGTGTAGCTTTCGTGAAAAAAACAATCAATTCAGGTAGAACATATGCTTTGATTACAATCACATAATAATAATAATTTGGATAACCATCCAAGTCTAGGGGAGTTGGAGAGGAACCCTCGGACTTGACCTCTCGTATGTACTTGGAGAAAGAGAGGGCAGATTGTGATGGAGTTGAAAAAAACAAATGGAGGACAGCCGATATGCCAAGAGGTCGGTAGTGATTTCAGAAAAAATCCTGGTACAGAGAAGTTGATGCAATCCTAGGACCAAACACGACGGCGAAATACCTCACCAAGCCATCTCCTTTTCATAAGGATTCAGCGCGAAATAACTCAATCGCAAAAACGCACAAACTCCATTCAGTGAATGCCTTCGGCGATATAATGCCGTCGGGTCATTTCACAGTAATTGATCACTGAATGACGAGAATAAAATATTGTCTTAGTGTTGTTTGCTATACCTAACTTCATCGCCTATTTCATGTAGTTTCACAGTATAAATACATATCCACAGTTTTTTGAAAGCTGTTTTTCCTTTACCACAGATGGCTGTCAACAGATTCACCGCTAGTTAAGTTCTAAGTCCGTGGTCAAAATCCGTGGTCCGTGGTCCGTGTTTTCAATATTTTCATAGCTTTTCTGTTTCTCAAGATCATGAGCAATTCGGTTTGACATAATGAGTACAGGTTATACATCGATATCAAATATAAAATTTGGCCTTAAAAGTTTTAGGCGCAAATCTTACGTTTGCTATGTGCTATGATATTGTGAGACTAACATATCAAAATTTGAACTTTTCCTCTACTAAACCAGAGGGTGGTCTCACTGCTTTCAATAATAGGTTTCCAGTATGACGGCCTAGTGCTGAGTTGGTCCAGAAGTAAGTTGAAATTTATGAAGTTTTGTCAATATACTGGCAAAAGAAAAGAAATGAGAGTTAATCACCGGAAGTTGGCGTAAGCTGATAAAATTTCAATTAAAAATTGTTAAATATGGAGTGTAAATTTTCGATAAATAAAATGTGGCATTGATTTTTCACAGATTTATTATTGTTTTTTAAATCGTTTATCGTTTTACGATATTTAGAACCGCAGTGACTTACAGTGTGGAAACATGGGCAACCACCAGGGCACAGGAAAGTGGGCACTGGTAGCGACAGAAATGAAAATGCTGAGGAATATGAATGGAATCACGAGATACGATAGAATAAGAAGCTAATGTGTTAGAGAAACACTTAAAGTGGTACGATTGAAGATACAAGAAGGCAGACGGAGGGGGTTTGGTCGTGTCGAAAGAAGGAGTGCGAGGGGAAGAGAGTTCAAAGATTGGAGCTGCCAGGGAAGAGAGAAGGGTTGGAAGACACAAAGTCAGAGGGAAATATAAGGAAGGCCTAAGAGGGAGGGGCTGGAAGTGGGAGGAAGCCCAAAACAGAGATGAGTTGAGGAATAGATGAATGGAAGGAAATTCCGACCACACGTAGGAGTGGCATTGAGGCAAAGTGAAAGAAGAACATCGTTTTATAAACAATATGAGATGAGACATCCTTCTGAATTTGTCCAATTTGGTTATAAAATAATTTGTGGAAAGTATTTGTGCAATCGGATGAAGGAAAGACGTGCCAAATTGCATTCAAACGTTTGAAATTTCGGCATTTTTCGCTGTTTTCCGCGCATTCCTGGCAGTTACTGAGCATACATTTAATTTCTGTACACATCCAACATTTAACTGTTTCAATTTTACAACAGAAATGCGAATGAGATGAATTGTCAATGTCTGTTTCACGTGCGACTTTTTGTCAGATGATATGTTGAGCAATTGTGAAAAATCTTGAAATTTCACTCGTAATTTCAAATGGGTCTGTATATTTTCATGTAGAATTTTATAAAAAACGGGCTATTAGAAGATTAAAATCATATTATCAACTACTATGATTTAATTATTTGTGCGTACTTGATGATGCTAAACAAATAGGCTAAAATTTCATATTGATTGTCCTCAGTAACAATGTAGGAGCTTTAAAAGTTTTATTGATACTTAAAAAGTTTTCACAAAAGCTTCGGTAAATTTTGTTATTTAGTACATGCAGTTACTTACATAGTGAAGCATACGCTGTGAGTTCGTCTCATTAAAACATCTAACCTTTTATCTAAATCATTTTATTTTTCGTATCTATTCAAATTTCCACCGAGGAGCAGCTCAAGCGTATAAACGACAACTTGATAACGCTTTGACACACGTCAGCAAATGATACGCGGACTTCACACCTGTATTGCTCGCGTGGACCAATAAATAACTTGTACGGACGATGTGCATTCACATGTCGGCCTTTCTTAACCCTTGGTTTGTGTTCTTGCATTTGGAGTACCAAAAGTACATTTTGCTTACCAATACGTTGTTGGCCCTGAGAGGGAGCGCCCGCAAGGCATCTCGTCCGGTGGAAATTCAACGTAATTTTGATGTAATTTTTGCAATCTTCACCCCATTTTCCTCGAAAAGGGCGATGAGCTAGCCAAGAGTGTAGATTTCTCAGCTTTTCGGCCGAACTCCCGGATTTAAATTGGTTTATGCGTTAGGCAAGTGACCTTTGAGTGATCGTGGAGCACCAGAAGAGATTAATTACTTTATTCAGAGCCGTTGTGAATATTTACCTCAAACAACTGTCAGATACATACATTATTATTATTTTTATTTATAAATTACCCGGGCTCTAAGGAGTACCGGTTGAGAAACATTGATGAAGACAGAACCCAATTGATCGTAAGTTTTCCTGACGGTCGTTTATAATATCTGGTAATATGCATTCAGAATTAAGACAGATAGTGATTTACAGAAAAAAATGTGATGTAAATGAAAAGTCCTAAATAAGACCATTTAATAAGTCAAACAATTTACCTAAGGTTTCCAAAAAGTAATTGAAACATGTTGCATTTTACGACAATGGTGAAGATTTGTCGATAAAACTACAAAATTCCCAATTTTACCAAAATCTAAATAATCATATTTCCGCGCTCTATATATTAGTATACATGCATATTTCATATTAGTAAAGTATTTTAAAACGCCGAGTTTTCCGTAATTGCCAAGAATGCCCGGAAAATAGTGAAAAACGCCAATTTGATAAAAAAATACTTATCATAGTTTATTTCCTCTCCAAATGGAACAAATTTAAGGGGTGTCCCAAAAGAGATTTGAATTTAGTAAAATAAGGACCACCCTTATCTGTCTCTGTCCAAAACAGTATGTCTGTTGCCTATAGCATCGAGTTGTCGTTCTAAGGGCCTTGGCTTTGCTGCTATATAGTCCACCGTTCATTTGACCTCCGATGAAGTCATTGCATTTTTTCAGTTCAACGCACAATTCTTTGCGAAATGACAAGGGCTATTAGATACGCTTTCAATGTGATGCTTATTTTCAACCGAGGAAGCGAATGTCACAAAAAGGCCAACTACCACCAAGAACCACCAATATTATGGCTGTGCGTAATATATTTCATAATCTATGCAAATGCATAACATTTGCGTAGAATGGGGGAAATAGTTGACTTAATGGATTCACAAACTTGAATGGAGCATTGGAGAAAAATGGAGCCAGAAGACGAAGGCTCAAGATTCTAACCTCAAGATCACACGACCATTTAATTGAAAAAAAACTCTTAACCGCTTTCCTTTTTGGCAATTGAATACTTACTACGAGTACATACCCTTCTTTCTGTTGCAAGTGATTATTGAGAGCAATTAAAATTCTTCCAGAGCAGTATGTGCAGGAGGTTCTGTAACGCATGGATCCCTTGACATAACACATGCATGTGCTTCGCTTTTTTTACCACTTTGACATGGGCTCCCGTAGAGTAGCAAGTAAAATTTGAAATAGGTCTATAAAATAATCCGGAGACGACGGTAAAGTTTGACCTTGTTTCCTTCGACTGGTGGTGGCACCTAACTCTGTGAACATTTTTACAACCCCTACCCTCCCCTACTTACTCTCTCAAGAGATGGAGGGGAGGGAAGGGGGGGGGATGCCTGCATTTCGACTTTTTTGGGCATTGGCGCGCGATCACTGCCACGGATATTATATAAATATAAAAGAATGTTAACGAAAAATATTTCTACACTCCTTATTTACGGGATTCTTATTGAAAAGGGAAAATAAGTGTTGATTCAGAAGATGTAAGGCATAAGATGGAAAGTTAATCAATTTTCCAGTAAGTGTGGAAAGTTGAGTGGTTCGTTTTAAATTCCTCGTGTAGTCTCGACGAATTCCTCAATCCTTTAATTCAAGTGTCATCCATTATTGAATGTAGTGAGTGTAGCATGAATGGCTTCATTTGTATTTCCGTCGTTATGACTTTGCAAGTCGTACACAATATTTTCTTTGTGATTGTACGCTGCTGTTCTGACACTATACTCCCTCCATTCTCCTAGATTCCGAGACTTGTGTTCTTTTTACTGCCTCTTGCCATGCTCTTATTTGCCTTCACCCTTTGGTTTGGTCGTCATGATTCCAAACTTTTGGTCTGCAATTTGTAAGTTGTGATGATTTTCACTATTGACAACCTTTCAGCTAAATTGCATTCTAGTCGGTAATGAACTTTAGTAGACTTTTATCACTTCCTTGTCTTTAACAATTAATTATTCAGGAATAGTTTATATAAGTAAACGTGGTTAGCATTATAGTGTCCAAAACGAAGCAAATCTATGACCACCCAATTTAGAATTGAGTTCACAAAATGCGATACAGCATTTCAATGAATCATTTCATACGATTGTGTGGCAAAATATTGAGTTTCATTGTTTTTGGCAATAAATCTCACCGGAGCTCGAAAATGGCGATGCAGTTATGATAAGTAGGGGTTGTTTAAATCACCAGAAATTGAAAGGGCAATAAATTATGATTTTTTTAAATTAACCTGAATAAACGTTCGAAGATTTTTTCGAGCCATTGTTCGATGAGGTTGCCATTCAGCGATTATGAAGAGAAACCAATATATATCAAAATTGAGGTGCGGTGTAATTGGTGTAGGACTATAATTTATTATCTTGCTCACTTTCCCTTCTGTCAGAGGAAGTAAAGTTGAAGAGCATTGGTTGTAGTGACACTATTAATGTAAGTATGGATATTACTCAGAACACAGTCTGGTAAATATTATGTCAGCGGTTGTGAAAGACACCTTACTGCTATAGTCGAGTCGTGGTTTCACTTAATGATATTTTTTTATCTCAATTATCAGATTTTTAGGTTATTCCTGGGCTATATTCACGGATTTCGTATTTTTCATGTATATATCAACTTGCTTGCTAAGCATGCAGGCTGTTAATGTAATAACACCTGGCGAAATTTATGCATATTGTGTTCTGCTTAACATTGCGGGTGTGTGGACCAAGGATGTGGACATTCGGTTAATCAGCTATCAAACTCTTGTGCTTATTCCTCACAGCCTTTAGAGACCATTGTAATGGTGGATTTGAGGCTTGCCGGTACTATAAGGTTATTATTTATCCAGTCTGATGGTTTTGATCAAACTGACATTTCTGATTTCAGGGAGGATGTCGGGCAAGCGGGTAAAGGGATGAATGAGAATTGGATTTTATCATTACATTGGTGGTATAACTAAATTGGATATGAGGAGAGGTGGGACGTGTGCAGAGTTAAAGGAGGATATTTATGTTGCGGATGTAAAAAATAAGTAATCTTTATTCCAACTAAACCAACCTTCGTCGATAGTCATCCTCTAATATGTGATTATCATTTTTATCGAATTCACGGACTGCTTCTCTACTTAGAAGGTATTTACTTAGATTTAAAATCATAGATTCTTTGTAGTCGAGAGAAACTGCACAAAAAGGGAGGAATCAGGCGTGATGTTGTGGAATATGAACATAATAAGAACTAAGATATTACAATTTTCCACAGATAAAGTTTTTCGACCCGGGTTTCGGTGCACTGCATCATCATGACTAGGGAACTATCTCGCAGTGATGATGCAGTGCATCGAAACCCGGGTCGATTAAAACTTTATCTGTGGAAAATTGTAATATCTTAGTTCTTATTATGAGAGAAACTGCTGCTACAACATTGCAGAGGGTTGTGGAAAGTTCTCCACTCCAGACTGCGTGCGTCACCGCACGCGGTTGTTTCAATTATCCACTCCGTATTGCGTTCAGATTCGACTGGACTCTCTCAATCTGTCTTCGAATCTGATCATCGATGAACCGCAGCAAAGCACAGTTCCTGGTCTCCTCGAAAATCACCCAGAATGCAATCGGTTTTATTTGGTGAGGGCTGATCTCGGCGAGTAATAATCCAGCCAACTTGGTGGGCCCCTTGAGATGATAAATGACGCAGTGCCACGCCATGTGGTTCACCCCTCCATGCTAAACCCTTTCTCTAACAAATCCTTTTTACCGGTAAAGGGTTTTTTCGTCTTTATTATTGAATAATGGTGAATGAAGAAGAAACATTAAAAATCTTAAGTATTTTTCAAAATATATGTATAATTTTTAATTGACAGAAGTCGGCCAATTGGACATTAGTGAATGAGCGGAAATTACTGTAGAGTAGTACTGTAGTGACATTTGCCAAATTTGGTGTAAGACCCCTACACTATATGGTCTTTATTCCACAATACGTCATTCTTCAGTAATTGGTTGGCAAGATTAAGATACAAATATGCAAATTATTTTTCATGAAGTCTTCCGATGGTCTCCAAAGTTGACTATTACACCTGAATTCACTACATATTCTAAATCGTAGAGAAAACAGTGTTTGCGTTTCATCAGTATGTGAACGTTTTATCCGTAAAAAACAAAGAAGTTTTTGCTATTCACACATACAGTTATTTTGCATTCTAAACCTTGACTAACGAATCAATGACCCCGTGAAACTTAATACATAACTTTTGGAAAAATAACAGATTTGATGAAGCTATTCAAACATGGTGTATATAGCTTTCAGTCCGTAGTTGCATCCATGGATACTAGAATTTAAGGTGGTTTGAGCGAGATATTTCCGTAGTCATAATGGAGACCATATTCAAATTTTATTTTTTTATTTCAGCGTCCGTAAGAAGTATGAAATAAATATTGTAATATTAATGGCGCAAATATATAGTTATATATGACGAAAATTCTCAGTAATTAAATAAATAAAGCTACATAAGTCTCTAACTTGACTCATTTTCTCCCGCCTTACGGCTGAAAACCCTTCAAACCGGTAGGTTTTTTTGCGATTCTGTAAAAATTACTGACGTGAGTAATAGATTATTTTTTATAAATAGTTGAGAAAACATGCAAACTACACACCGTTAGTTGTTTGACGAAATCTAGGTGATAAAAGTTCCTAATTATTTTAATATTCTCCCTCTGTAGCGCACAGCCGTAATCTATTGAATGTAAAACAGCTTTTATCTGTAGAGAAATTGCTTGAAAAGTAGTTCGGCAAGGGTTTAATATTTGGACATCATTGGAAAGATGGGAGTTTTATCTTTAAAATGAGGCCAAATTCTAGGTGAATTGATTTTTCGCTCAAACTATCTTAAGGACAGCAGACTCCCAACCTCGGCGTGATGCCTCTTTTGAAGCTGCCAACCGCGGCGCCACTGTCATGAATGAGTCACTTGAATCAGATGATCCCTATGTATCACGTACGTATTTTCGATTTTTTCAATTTCGAACTCAGGGAAATTACGGCTAGTTAAGAAGAAACTAATGGTTTTATTCGTCACATGATAATGTTATAACAGTCACGTTTACAAAACAAAATCATTAGCGCCAGTATGGGTAATGAGCGTAATTCACGATAACTTGAATTCGGTAATACATACTTTCAATGATCATATCAAAGATATTTATATCACATAGAGAAGAAAAACCAAAGTCTGTCAAAATAATAAAGAGGTCTGCAATGGATATAGGTATAGGTAATCATCATAGGTAATCATTGCTATACGGTAACGTGAAGAATACAAGATAGTACTTACATTAGCCTTAAACAAGCTATTGTATTTCACACCTAAAAGTTTGTTCCTTCTCACGGTTGCTGAATACCCTGCGGAGCATCCAGGAACAAAGCAAGATCTTTAAACCCGTTTTAGATGGAGCACGTAATTGCTCAATATGATGTACGTACGAACGTGAATTTCAAATTCCATCGTGTAGAGCCGTGAATTGCAAGAACGCATGCGCGAATGCACGAACGCGAGATGGCAAAATAGCCCATTCTAATCGGAAAATGATTGCACGCCCGATTGAGAAAAACATGCAGTTTGAAGCTGTGCAGTTTCGTTCCCCGTGTAAAACGGCCTATACCAGTTTTTAATCGAGCAATCAATATTTTTCAATTCCAACAATCGGAAATCCCCACCATCCGCCATTCGTGAAATAAGTGAAAATGTTCCCCAGAGTCCTCAATAATACCATTTATCGAACGGCTTCAAAAAATCAAACAAAAGAAAAATGAACTTGGCGGGGCTGGTTTCATCCATCGTTCTAGTGTTTATGAAGGGGCGGGCGGGTTGGCAAGGGGGGGCATCAGCCACGGATGGAACTGGGCTTGCCGGCGGTGGGACAGGGGAGAGGGGGTTGGGACAGTTCTCCAAGGGGCACATTCTCGAGCCGAGGCGATGGAGGGAGATAGAGAGGGAGGTTGAATCACTCGCTTGCTCTGCGGAGAAAGAGAAGACGGATAAGGAGAGGGGGTGAAGGGGTGGAAGGAATCTGGAAGTAGAAGAGGGGGTGGGGATAAAGTCACGTGATGAAATGGGTGGGTGTAGGAGATTAGTGGGAGGAGGAAGAGGAGACTCAACAGGTCGAAGGAGGGGGCGGGGAAGGAGGAATTTGGGGCGATATGCCGCGCGGGGTGCTGGGTTTGGTCTCGTGATGTCTGGAGGCGGGTGGGTGGGTTGGTCGGTTGAGGCAGCTTGCCGTGCGCTGCCGCCAGGGGCCCCCGGGGGCCAACAAGTGGGACCGCTTGTGGGCAGGAGGGTGGTGGCACGCGGGGGGCTCCGAGTCCGCCCCCTGTTGCCCGGGGGCTTCCAGCCGGCTGACCCCGTTCGACAACCCCTTCGTCCCGCGCCAAGGGCTATGAAATGGGGGAAGGGTGGTCGTTCCTTGGTGCACAAACAACGAGCACCGGAGAGCGATGGCGCAGATGCAGAGTGAATGGGGTCGAGAGGGGTTGAAGGGAGTTGAAACGATAAGTCTTAATGGGAGGAACTTGGAATTTATTACGATTCCGCTGCAATTCCGAGCAGCGATCCACAGTCCTGGGAATTGGGAACTTATTTTCGAGAGATTTTGGAAGAGATGGCTAATGGTGGGCGAATATAAAAGCATCCACATACTTCCCTCCCCTTGCCCTCCTCATGCCCCACCGTATCTATTTAGCGTCCCACAAACCTGCGTGATACTCTACATTCCACAAGACCTCCAACATCAACCCACCCTCCATCCACCGCTCTCCTCAACTTGCAACCGCCCTAGATGCAAATGCTGCTCCTTCCTCCGCTCTTCTGCTACACCCTCTTCCAACAGATCTTCCTCAACGGCCAATTGTGCTTCCCTTGGACTGAAGGAATCTCTTCAGTCCAATGTAAGATTAAAATTTCTTTTTTCCCATCTTTTCTCCTTATTATTGGGAGTGGAAGGAAGAGATTATCGGTCGACCCGATTAGCTAGGTTTATGGAAATCGGGAAGGATTAATATGTAAGGAGTACGGTGGTGAAGAAACCGCAAAAGAAATGTCACTGCAAATGAGGCCTCCTTCGGTACCTTTTTCTTGAAGGAAAGAAATGATCTCCACGATGATCCTTTGGGATCTGTGGAAATGGAGAAGGGGGCAGAAAGTTTTCTGAGGGCTTCATCGATGTAATCTGAGGAGTCAAGCACTACCAGAGTGGAGCCTTAAGGTGGCTGGTCGGGTAATCGTTAGTCATTGAGAAATTTAGTTACTTAAATTTTAATGCTCGTTTAAAATTTAAATAATAGGTCGTAGTTGTACTATATTCAGTTGGAATGACTTATGTCTTAGGTACATTCTGAAATATTGTCCTTTAAATTTACACATTGCCATAAAAATTTGCTTAATTGCAGACTTGATTCATTTCTTAAGTCATTTTTGCGAAATTAATTTTCCGAAAACAGTTCACACCCGTGGCCATAGAATTCAAAATAAGTATTTTAATGAAGATATATTGTCACTTGAATGCGAACTAGTATTAAATGATTTTTTTCCAAATAGATTTTAATTTATTAGAGCTATATTATATCAGTTTTTGGTTGAAATCTGTTCAGTAGGAATGGAGAAAGTGCGTAATTTATCCTATTGGAGTGGAGAGCGCCATAAGGCTCCATGTTAAAAGAATCTAAAATATCGCAAAAAGTATGTCGATGATCACCCGTTTTTTCTTCGATATTCCACAGAATATCCAAAAAGGAACATATTTGGAAATTTTTAAGAAAATCTGTTCACTTTGGTTTTTTAGACCAGCCACCTAAATCAGAAGGCATCACGCCGACTATATTGGAATTGCCAGTGAAAATTTAAATGGCTGAATCTTCTGCCGCGGAGAGGTTAAATGAGGGAATTAGGGGTTCGAGAAAGGAGGGATTGGAAAAATTTGGAAAGGAGTATGTTAGTGAAAATTTCAACGGGATGGTTGGAAATGAGAGGTTTCGGTTCATGGGGTGAAGAAGGCTTGAATGTGGTGAATGTTTTTAAGCGATTTGTTTGGGTGTAAGTATAGATTTGGATATTTGGGAAATGATTGGTCGAAAGGTTGTAATCTCAAATGATTTTCCACTCAAGATTTCGTCAGTAATAAAGTCTATCGTTAAGGAGGTTGACGGGATTAACTCTGTGAGAGAGGGACAAATCTTTACTCAGCATAGAAATTAGGACGTAGGTTAAGGAAGCGGAGGAAAAGTATACAACTACTTGTTGGGACTCGGAGTGGTTCTCAGTGGTGTGGGAGGCTGAGATTCACTGCGTTTTTGAAGGCGCTGCGGAAAGAGCCGGGCAGTGGGAGGAGAAAAGAGCCGTAGAATGACGTTGGGTTTTGAAAGATATAAGGGGAGAGAAGACGGAAGAGGGTTCGCAGTAGTTTAGTAGCGCAGGGCAGTAGAGTAGTTCGCAGTAAAAGAACACAACAGTTTCATTGCAACTGTTTCGCAACCGAAATACTTTCAAAACGAAACAGTTCCGCGAAACACCCTGTTGCGGACAACAGCTAGAGGCACACCAAACAACAGGCGATCGATCGGCGCTGTTAGAACATGGCTGATAGTTCTGTATTCTATGTAATAAGAAATATTTCACTTAAATGTAGTAATAATTTCATTTAGATTCATGAAATATAGGTACTTCACAGTTCTATTTGTATCTACAACGATGGGTGGACATGTGTTGGCTGAATAAACCAGCAACCGCCTGCAACAGATTCAAATCCAACAAATTGTAGCTTATAACCACAACAGAGCCACACGTTCAGTGCAGCTGGAACAGAATAGAAGACGAAACAGCTACAGCTTCATCAGTTACAGCTGCACAGCACAGAGCGAAACGGCGCGGCACGATCACGAAACTAAGCTGTTGTTTGCAACAGTCATTTGAAACAGTTGCGGCTGCAGTCGTTTCGCTCCGGCAACACTTTATTCGACCAATAGCTCGCAGTGTTCAACGGTGGGTAAAGTCATGCTGGTGCAGCAACATACTCGTATAGGGAAGAAAGTTTTATAAGCGATTTTTGGTGACTGAAAGTGAGGGCGGGGAAAGCTGAAATAAGAATCTTATTGCTGTGGGGAAGTAGACTTAGATTGAAATATTTGAGAAGGGTTTCGATATTAGATTAAAATTGGTTGACAAGGGCTTTACTGGGATAGAACAGTTAGGCAAAGTTTAAGGAATATTTTTAAGCAAAAGAATTGAAATATGGTGCATGGAGAAAGGAATGCCATATATATGAATATTTATTGAAGGCCGTCGGGAATGACACCTAGGGGCGCCCATCTAGACGCAAGATGAAAGGAATTCGACGTGGCACGTGTATTGCGCTCATTTTTTAGAATAATTTTCGATGTTACGTAGCCAAAAGTTAAAAGGAAAAAGAGTTGGGCATATGGAATCTGAGCTGGGAGGGGAAGGGGTTGGAGCAAGAAGAAGGAAGATAAAAGTGAAACGGTGGTGGAAGGAGGAATAGAACGATGACAAAGGCCTTTGCAGCTCACATCTCTAGAATCAGTCTGGAAGATTGATGCAACCGAAGAGGCAGCTCGCAGACAGAAGATAACACAAGATGGTTGCTGAAAGCAGCAATGAGGTTCACGGAAGTATCACAAATTGCGATAAATATTATGTCGTAACCGGGCGGTTCAAACTCACGGGAACCTGGCCATGCTGTTGAAAGTTGCGTGATATCGGAGGGCGCGTCGGTTCATCGGCATTTGTCGATAGCCGAATTTGTCGTTGTCAAAAACTCCGCTAGCAGCGGTTTACGAAGAGACACCGCTGGAATAGCTCCCTGCCATTCTGCACGGAACTCGTTCATCACATTTTATCCGATCATCGTTTTTCCTTGACTGGAATCACCTTCTCCCGTGGTGCTGACTGTCATGAGGAAGAGCATTTTACCGCCAAAAGTCCCCTTTCTTATTGCTGGAATCTTGCCTGATATATCCTTGTCCCCAGTTTTTTTCTTGAGTAACGCATGGTGCACGTGCATGAATTCTTTTGTGTGAACAAGAAACGGAGGGGCATGCCTATCTCCCTGAGTGTGCTGCACTACTCCGAGGATACGTACCTAAAATTATTGGCCACTGTGTGTGGCTAAAATATCTGCTTAATTTTCTCTGATTTTTAATATTGTGAATTATTTTGTGTTGGTGATGGGCATGTCAATTTAGATCTATGTTCAATTATGAAAATCCCCTCATGCTTTCTTACCAGGCGTCTGAATTTCGATTAGCATTTTGGAATTTATGGGTCTATTAAGTGCTCTAATGATCAATCTAGTTGACTTTTTTTAAGATTGCTTGTAAAATTTGCCATCACACCCTAGCTGACTTGTTTTCCAAATCAGTTACCTTACGGGCAAAGTGGTTTGGTACAAGTACACGCTTCTTCCAAGTGGGCTCATTTTTTTATGCTCGAGACAATTTGTGATGGATGTTTAATGCATTTTTCCCGAAAATTATTCCTTAAATTAGTTTCCGTAAGCTCCCACCAGACGATGCAACAAGCGGAGAGAACTTAAGTTGCCTTCCGCTATCGCAAAAAATAATTGGTAAATAGTTTATCGCAAGTAATTCCATATAAATTCATTCCAAATCAATTACTCTAACTTCGGCCAAAGAATGAGAAATTAGAGGAAATCTCTTCCATGAAGAACCATTGAAACAAAAAGAGTACTGGCGTTACCCTATAGGAATACGGAAAATGGTTTAAAATTAAAGCAATGATGATTATCAACGGAAACGATCATTTCTCTAAATTTTCCCTTCCTAAGTATACCGAGTCCAAATATACAGCAAGGATTTTTGCAAATTATGGGGCTCTGAAATTATTTTACGGGGTAATATAATGATAGTGAATGATTATGAAAAAAGATCAAAGATGATAAATGCGACCCTTACTGTGGCCTTGCTTCATCGAGATTAATTATTTCTATAAAATACTGCGAAGACGGTCAATAATGAATATCTCTCTACGCTTAAAAGAAGAGGCTAAAGGTAATATTTCAGAGGAAGAATCTCACGCCCTTACCAAGGTTTTTGAGAGCTTTAAAGGCTATAATTTTCATTCAGTCATATTTGGTGCATGACTCGGGCGTTACGTCTTATCTCCTTCGCACTTTATACCGTACGCATTTACGGAGTACAACTTTAATTCTCCGTTAGTAGAAAGACATCATTATTAACTAAAATTACAGTAGCAAATTACATTATTTGTTCACAAATCTTTATGTTTATTAAATCGTCGTCATCATTAATAGCACCTAAGTAAACTTATTGTAAAGGTGCCTTTTACGATATAATCCGCCAAAAAATGAACCATATGAAAATAAATAGTATAATTACGCCGAACATTTTCGTCCCTTTCATATGAATATGCTTTTGCCAAAAATTGAAATGGACGGAAGCATGCTACTCCCATTCAAACACACATGGCTTAAGTAATTTATTATGTATGTACCTTACAAACATTTGTTCCTTAAATATCTAAAACTATTCTCCACCTGTCCGTTAGAATATTCTTGGTCAATATTAATGGAGTACATACCACGAGGTTATGTGTTAAATCGACGTCTACACCTTTTGCCCTGATCGAATCACTGTCACATATTTTTTACCAATATTCCGTCCGAGGTAATTGCAACCCGGAACGATTCATCGCCCTCACGAGAATATTGTCGTACATTATTCTGGAATTTCCTTCGAATTATAATCTTGTATGTTATACTTGATATGTATGAACATTGCCAAACTTGCATCACATTAATGTATACATATACCTGTTACATGACCCCTAAAATAAAACTGTAAACAATCCTCTGTTCCGTATAAATAATGAATACGATAATATTCTTAGCTCGTATTTTACAGTTCCCTTTATACCACAAAAAAGTGGTTAGAAAGATTCTAAGTTGTTGTGAGGGTTTGACTCTCCTGCTGAGTCATAATAACAGGGTTTCTTAAATATTTTCTGTTACTATTATGGTGGCAATTCGATTCAAATCGGGGGTAAAGACGTTGGCGCAGCGATCACGTCCACGCCATAGCTTCGAGCATTGACCACAATAGGAAGCACCATCTGCCTCAATGGATTTTACCCTCAATACCTGCAGTGCCTCCCTCTTTTTCACTCGCTCTTGTTCGCTTGCATGTTTATCTGCTGGTTTGCTCGCGAGCGGCGCTGCCTACTCGTCGACACTAGAGGTACAAATATACGACCTTTAGTCGACACCTCGTCTCCCGCCAGCGGGCGTGATTGTGCACGACTTTCTTTTGTTTTTGCTTGCGCGGAAACCTCGTCCCACGTGACCCGACCAACTCCGCTGAGCCCCAAACAATAAGCTCTTGCAAACCAAAGGAAAAAGGTGAATTGAAACAATGCGAGGAGCTCTTTTCATTTTGTTTTCCTGTCTGCGTGCTTTTTGTTCTGTTTCATGATTAGAAAGAAGCATTCTCTCATTTTGCCACGGAGTAGAGTAAACAAGGCGCGTGTCATTGAAGGGAACGCATCGGAACGTGCGTCGCGGCAGGTATCAGCGCTGGACGGCGCACAGTGGTCTGAGAACCCACTTTCGCGGACAAAAATCGATTTTTTCAAATAGTTGAATTTAGGTATTACATGATCTTACAGTAAAGAAAAATGATTAATTCATCATAAAACGAACGAATTTCCATTGTGTGTTGACCCATGTCCTAAAATTACAGACATACATCTTGGGGATCAGCGCCACCGCTTGAAAATCGATTTTTCACGCTGGAAAAGGGAATCAAATTACAACTCGTAATAAATACATTTCCTTGATACATTAGGTGATTTACTTATTTTAACATCTGTTTAGTATTCCTACATTGCCAATTCGTCTCTTCATAACGTCGTAAGTGGCAGTGACCAGATTTTCTTAAGCGGTGCAACGTCAATCACTTTCCCGGAATCAATTGGGCGTTTAAAAAAAATCTTACAATATCTAGTGTTGAGGCAATATTCTAAGGCAAGAGAAAGGCTTTTTGCATAGGATGGAACAAGATTTTGGCGCTTTTAAGTGCCATTTTCTAAGCTATTGACTTTTGTATCTCGAAGTGCGGGCAGCGGTGCTGCCGGTAGTTGCTCATTCACGCGTGCCCTCTGAGCAGTCCGTGCTGAGAAGTAGAGTTCTGTTAACTTGCTCAGAGATGTTAAATCGTCTGAAATTAATTAATTTCATAATTTTACTCATTGCATGAAATAATACATCTCAGTCGGTATATTAGGTATACTGTTTTACTTTCAAAGATAATGACTTGTTTTTCATGAAAATTGACACGCCACTATTTATATTCCGTATCAATTTGACATGAATGGATGGATGAAAATAAATCCGATTTGCGTTACTATTATATTACAGTAACCAGGAACCTGGTTGTTATGTACTTCAAGATAAACATGTGAGAAAACTAAGCACTACATTTTAAAGGCCAAAGAAAGGTGTTATCCCCCGATGGAGAGAATTGAAATATCTGCCAGTGGAGCAGAAATGAATTTACAGGCATTCCTTGATCACCCTACTGAGCGTCTTCTCATACCACAGGCTCCAGTTATTGCCTAACTAAATCCGTTACAGTTAAAAAATATGAAGCTTGTTACAAAGTGGGGGTTTGACGGAACGTCAGGATTTTCCAATTACAAGCAGGTGGTTCCGCATAATAATTTCAATGACTCAAGTCTTTTAGTTACTTCTCTTGTTCCTCTTCGATTGTCTACCCATGAAGATGATTCAAAAACAACAATAGTCTGGCAAAACCCACGCTCATCTTCACCACGCCTATGTCGACCACTTAAATTTGAATTTGTAAAGGAGGATAAAAATTTAATTATAAAAAACAAAGAAATATATCAAAATCAGATAGACAGACTGGTACAAAGGGAGTTTAATATTGCTGGCTCCAACGTGTTAGTAAGGTATCAACTTCATTTAACGATGGCAGACGGCAAGGTTATAAATAATTTGACAAATACTTCATCATCCCAGACGTGTTACGTATGCGGAAGCAAGCCTCATCAAATGAATATTATCGATGAAATAATTAGAAGGGACATTAATCATAAGAGACTATCTCTTGGTATTTCTCCGCTCCGTGGATAGATTCGTTTGTTCGAATGTATGCTTCATAGTGGCTACAAGTTGGAAATAGGTAAGTGTTGTGCATTTAAAAAGAAAGAACTAGAGGAAAGAACCAAAAAAATAACAAAAGCATTTAAAGAAAGCATGGGCTTGGTTGTCGACCGTCCAAAGCAAGGATTTGGGAATTCAAATGATGGCAACACTGCTCGCCGATTTTTTCAAGAGGCTGAAAAATCGGCAGAAATAACCTGAGTAGATCAGCAGTTACTTCATTGTATGGGCGTAATACTTCGTGCTTTATCATCAAATTACGCGTTGAATGCAAATACTGTTAGGGAATACTGCCTAATTACAGCTAACATTTTCGTTACACTTTATTCCTGGTACCAAATGCCTGTAACAATGCATAAAATTCGAATTCATGGTGCTGACATAATTAATTCCATAGACCTCCCAATCGGCTACTTTTCCGAAGAGTCGCAAGAATCCAGGAATAAAGTTTGCAAAAGATATAGAGAACTTCACACCCGGAAAATGAACAGAGAGATTACTAACAAAGACCTCCTCCACATCCTTCTTCAGTCTTCAGATCCTCTTTTATTCATGCTTCGTAAACTACCAAAAATGAACAACAGCACGATCCCTAACGACGTTTTGGCACTTCTACTTCCTCCACACATGGGACCTGTTGTGGATTATAATTCCACCAATGAAGAGGACAGAGGATGAATAACGTTACAAAATATCCAATAATCTACGATATCCGTTTTGAAAATGAACAAATCATCTAACAGATACCATTGGCGCCATGTTAGCAAACAAAACTAGAGGAAAAACAATAATTTTCAAATACTTGGAGAACAAAATAAGTAAAAAAAAAGATTTGCTTATTCTAAACTAGAGCCAGAAGAAGTAAATTTTAGTATGAAAGTAAATTCAATATCCTTCGACAAACAAATATACAATATTCCTCGACATTCGTGGATAGCAACACTTTACCGCGCTATCACGACAGTTGGAACAATCAGGTAGTCGAAATGATCTGTCACCGTAATAAACTGCTGAATTCCTGACATAAGATTAATTTTTGCGACAAAAAACAGCGTATAACATTTGCTCCAAAGTGGTATTACGCTGCCTGAGGATACTATTTATTTTCATCCATCCATTCATGTCAAATTGATACGGAATATAAATAGTGGCGTGTCAATTTTCATGAAAAACAAGTCATTATCTTTGAAAGTAAAACAGTATACCTAATATACCGACTGAGATGTATTATTTCATGCAATGAGTAAAATTATGAAATTAATTAATTTCAGACGATTTAACATCTCTGAGCAAGTTAACAGAACTCTACTTCTCAGCACGGACTGCTCAGAGGGCACGCGTGAATGAGCAACTACCGGCAGCACCGCTGCCCGCACTTCGAGATACAAAAGTCAATAGCTTAGAAAATGGCACTTAAAAGCGCCAAAATCTTGTTCCATCCTATGCAAAAAGCCTTTCTCTTGCCTTAGAATATTGCCTCAACACTAGATATTGTAAGATTTTTTTTAAACGCCCAATTGATTCCGGGAAAGTGATTGACGTTGTACCGCTTAAGAAAATCTGGTCACTGCCACTTACGACGTTATGAAAAGACGAATTGGCAATGTAGGAATACTAAACAGATGTTAAAATAAGTAAATCACCTATTGTATCAAGGAAATGTATTTATTACGAGTTGTAATTTGATTCCCTTTTCCAGCGTGAAAAATCGATTTTCAAGCGGTGGCGCTGATCCCCAAGATGTATGTCTGTAATTTTAGGACATGGGTCAACACACAATGAAAATTCGTTCGTTTTATGATGAATTAATCATTTTTCTTTACTGTAAGATGATGTAATACCTAAATTCAACTATTTGAAAAAATCGATTTTTGTCCGCGAAAGTGGGTTCTCAGACCACTGTGCGGCGGTGGCGCTGGGAGCGAGTTTTTCGAATGTTTAAATTATATGAAAACTGTTAAAGAATTTGTAAGTGGAGCTTAATTATTGGGGACATAAACAATTTTGGTGCCGATACTGATGCACGGGATCAGGATACGGGTAGAATAAAATTCAACTACACGGGATTCCCACCAGGTGAGATGTTCAGGCAGAGCCGACGTTTCAATGGCTAACTCTGCCATCGTTCTCAGGGCGTTAAGACCACTCAACGCCCTGAGGACGATGGTAGAGATAGCCATTGAAACGTCGGCTCTGCCTGAACATCTCACCTGGTGGGAATCCCGTGAAGAATTTATTCACATAGTGCGCCAGGAAAGCACCAAGCCTTAAAAAATTCAACTAATTACAAGCTACGATGGAACAAACTGTGAGGGGAACAAACGCTTATTTCAAGATGAGAAAGCATCAATGAGAAATATTTAAGAGATCTGTGTAATGGCAATACTCAGCCATCAGTGTTTAGTTTGATGATTGCATGCAGTCTTTCAATGTAATCTCGATGCTAAGCAATTAAGATTTCTATTATTTTTAAAGTGGATTCTCAAAATTAGTGTATAAATATAACCAAACGAGAATCAATAGGTTTTTATTCGGTATTTTTGGGATTCCTGAATATTCACGATTAAGGATGCTCTGAAATTCCTCCTTTTTTCTTCGACAATTTTTCATCCGTATATCAGACGCCAGATTAAAAACTTTAATTAAATTACTTAAATCGATAAAATACCTCATGTAGGAACCAAATCAGCTAAGTTGTAAGAACGCCATTCGAATACGCATGTGTGCGAATAACGTATATTTTTAGTTCAGCGAAATCCCGGGTGGACACGCGTTGCTCGCAGAGTATTTCCCTCCTTGTATACCACGTTTCATGTTGCGCCGTTTCTGAAGTCCGCAATTTGGCAACGTTGATTGACTTTGTATTGTTTTGTATAAGAATTTTAATTACTCTAAGTATTATTTCCACTGTAATCTTATTATGGCATGACATTTTCATTCCTCCCGAGGATGGTTATTCTTTAAAATAAATTTTCATTCAATGGCAGAGATCTAAAATTCAGTTTTTGAGATTTAATTCTCAAATAGTTTTTAGAAACAGATATCAGTTCCATGTGATCCGGATTTGTTCCCATGCTGATTTCGAATTGGTCGATATTTTTTAAAATTAACATGCCACCAATCACCAAGAATCGCGGTATCAAAATCCGCTATAAAACGATGGCCTTTTCGCCGTTATATCCGAGTTCCAGCAAGGATGGCGTCGGTTGAGCACAATGCATGGACTAAGGTCATCGACAGCTTTGAGACGACGCGTGATATCGGGCGTTTGCACAATTGCTCATTTCATTGGGGGAGCACCTTGGTATTAGTGAGCTGGATCAAAGGACCTTTGGAAATTGCAAATGGGTGTCTTTTTTAGAGCACCCTCAGGCCACTGGCAGAGCATAGAGGGAAACCTTCATCACGACGTCTTTTTAAGGTTCATCAGCGAAGTGATAGGGACAGGAAACTGGAACGATTGAGCAGCCCGACCCACGGTAGCCAATCTTACGCAACCACTTCCTGAAGGGGCCTCCCTGCCCGGGGATCTAAGGCCCGAGGTTCCGGCCCGGAGAGAATGGCTTCCGGTCTGGAGATCTGGGGTCGAGAAAACTACGGATGTTACATGAAGAACCTCTTAGCCGCCCCCGACTCACTGGCCTGCATAAGGGCCCTAAGTAGCACCCCTGGCCGTTGCATTGCTTTTGCACTCCGTTTTACACGGGGCACGAAATTGCACAACTTCAAACTGCATGTTTTTCTCAATCGGGCGTGCAATCATTTTCGAATTAGACCAAGGGCTATTTTGCCATCTCGCGTTCATGTATGAGCCCATGTGTTCTTGCAATTTACGGCTTTACACGATGGAATTTGAAATGAACATCTTCACCTCTATCATGCCTTTTAGTATCTCTCCTTCTCTAAGTACATCATTGCTAGCTCTTATTATTTAACGTTATACCCAAGAAAGCTCGGGATAATTTCAAGGTTTGTTTTTGGTGTCAGAGTTATATTATATACCATGATGGGGATCCAGAAGCAAGAGAGAGTTCCGCAAAGCTCTTATTAGGAAAACCTGATCGCCGTGAATCACTCCCTCTGTCAGCTGATAGTTACACTTCTCGGATAGATCTCCTACTTTCTCCGGCGTCCCCTTTTGCTCCACGAATCTGCTGCAAAGCTAATCTTACAGGCATGATGACAACTATAAATATAATGCATAAAATTAAAACTATGACTGACATTCACAGATGGAAATAGTTCCTGGGTTATCCTGGAACAATAAAATTATGAAATACAGAATATTAACCATATTTTGACAACATCATGAAGTCAATGAAGTCTTTTATTAATCTTTTTTCGTTTCATTTGAAATTTGTTGGATAAATTTACACAATGTCCTGTGATCCGCCGCAGAGGCATGTGGCAAGGAGGTGTTTGGACCAAAACCATGAGAGGGGAGGAATTATGGAAAAGGAGGGGGACAGGACAGAGGTGAATTGTAAGAAACAATGTGTCATATGTTAGTGTGACGCTGTTTTGTTATAATCACCAATGGGGCATGACATGAACGAATATTTGTATCTATCAGTGCGGCAGAGCATTTCTCTTATTTTGTCGTTTCTATCAGTCACAGAGATCAAAGAGCTCTAGGGATCCAACTAATTTTCAAGTGATATAAGCCTAGCATGCAGCCCCCGAATCTCTGGCGGCTCCCAACGTAGTCCTTCCGTCAGCAGAGTTTTTCTCTCGATTCGCTCTAAGAGGATTTACGTTTGTTTATCTCTCCATTTTATTTGTTCGATAAAATCTTTCTGTGCAGAGTTTCAAATTTTCGTGGTGGGTTTGAGATGTGGCCTAGCCAGAGTGAAGTAGCGTCTCGAGGTCTTTAATTTCGAGGGAGAAGACCACATTTACTTAGTGACCATTCCAATATAATAACTTACAGTAATAAACGGTGAATTTTATGTGGAGAAATATGTTTTTGGCACATAATCCTATAAAAAAATGCTGTTTATATTCTTACAGTGTGTTGACGTTTGCAACGACAAATACGTGCTGAATTTTCCGTCAAATATCTAAATCTTGAGGCTTAAGTTATACGTAAATAGTCGTAGCGTAAAGATTATAGCTACGTATTAGTACTCGTTAAAATCTTGAGATAAGGGCATGGATACCTCGTTTGATACGGTACCCTTGGAGCATGATCACGAAGGACAAGACACAGTGTAGAAGATTTGATGGTTTCTGACCAGCCGTTAATCATCGCCGCCGTTTCGAAGAGTGTCAAATATTCCTCTAAAGCCGTCTCTCCGTCAAACGTTGGCAGTCGCTCAGTCTCTAAGATTGGTATGGCACCGGCTTACGTACTTCCTCAGTACCGTCAGATCCGCTCTTCGTATCCATCTGCTTTTTTAGGAATTCAGCACTGCATTTGAATTTATCCAATCTCTTCTCTTGGTTTTGTTTCAGTTCATTTCTCACCTCGGCAGAGTTTTCCATAATGTTATCCTCGATTCTTTCTCCAATTCTTATGAAATCTTCATCTCACTATAATTTTCGTCCATTTTTCCTTCAATTATTGATAACTTTTCGACTAACTTTTCGCACAACATTCTTTCCAAATATTTATTTAACTTTTCATCTTATAACTTAACTAATTCTTTGCTACCGCCTTGTACCTCGAATGAGAAATTCTCCGGATTTTCTCCTGCCTTCTCCATCGCTTGCATCAAGCGTTGTAATAACACGGCTTTCGTACCGACGGTATCTGCGTCCCATTCTTCCAACTCTCTCTTCAAATTCGTCACTTTTAGGTTTCCTATTTTCACTAATTTCGTCACCATTGTTCTTTCACATTATTACTTACTAATTTTACTGTCGTAATATCCCACACCTGACACCAATTTGTTACAAATTTGGGGTTCGTGAAATAACACATAACTTGGTGACAAATTAAACCCCTTAAAATCTTCTCTTTATTTACGTTCAGCACTGCTCAAAAACTCTCCCCAACAACCGCATGCTTAATTACATTTATCTTCATATTTCTTCTCCCGGAGCACTTCGAATCTTCGTAGGCGACTCTTTACAGGTCATATTACCGAAAGTACTGCTCTCGTAGTCCGAACTAATTTGATTTTCGAAAAAAAAATCGCAATTTTAACATTTTATTCATTTCGATAACATCACTGAGCTTTTTATCGGTTTCGTCCACATGGACAATAATGAGTGCTTATGCCTCACTAATTTTAGAAGCATATTATTGCAAAAATTATCAAATATCGGATGCTCCTGCTGTTACCGCTCGATGAGGTCGCCATAAAGACTCTCGGATTGCATCGAGAGTCGCGCTGGGCCTGTTTGAGCACGTGGGCCCGTGCCCGAGCCCGTTTGGGCCCGTGCTGGGCTGTGTTGTCCGCGAGTTCCAAGTACCGCGCAATTTTGCCATCGGCGGCAGCGTCGCCCTATCATACGAATTTCTAGTCATCAAAGTAAATACGCCTTCGAAAACTTTTCAAAACGGAGATAACGCAAGTGCGAAAGGAAGGGAAATTCTTTCTTAATTACTCGCCGGAATGTTTAACGGCACTCCTTTCCTTTTCCTCAGAGAGACTCCATTAAACTTACTTCTTTTTTAACGTTCCCTCTTCCATGTAGAAGAGATTTTTTTTTAAAAAAACCTCATTAAAACCTTGCCTTTGGCAATTTCCCCTCCGTTCGCCGTGAGCAGCACCCAACCACTCCAACCCCCACTCTTCCCATCCCTAGGGGAGGAGGCAGCACTGTCGCGATGACAAACAGTACATTCGAGAACTTTCCGCGCGCGCCGGGTGACTCCATCTAACGCGACGTGAGGGAGGGAGTGGGGAGGATGGTGGAAGGTGGGGGGAGGGGTAAGGGAGGAGGAGTGGGGAGTTAAGGGAGGAGGAGGGGGGCGAGATGATCCGAGGGGGAAGGCTCCCATCTCCAACTTGGCTTCTTAACGTCTCCAAGCGCGCCCGCACCGAACTGCACCGCCACCCGCACCGCACCACCCGAGGGCTCTTCGCGAAGCAAGGGCGGTATTTAGCGCCGGGAGGTGGCAACGTTTTCTCGAGTTGAGGATTTGTAGGAGTGAATGGAATATTTTAGGTAGTTTGAGAGAAAAATCACTTCACTTAGAATTTGATGAATTTGGCCTCATTTTAAAGAAACAACTCTCATCTTTCCAATGATATAAAAATATCAACCCCTTGCCGAACTACTTTAAGAGCAATTTTCCTGTAAATATAAGCTGTTTTGCATGGGATGGATTATGGCTAAGCGTTCCAGAGGGAGAATATTGAAGGAAATAGGAATTAATAACGCCTAGATTTCGTCAAAAAACTATCGGTGTATAAATTGCGTATTTTCTCAACTATTTATAAAAAATAATCTATTACTCACTACAGTAAGTTTTACAGAATCGCAAAAAAACCTGCTGTTTTGAAGAGTTTTCAGCCGTTCGACAGGAAAAAATGAGTCAAGTTAGAGACTTATGTAGCTTTATTTATTTAATTACTGAGATTTGTGGGCATATATTACTATATCTTTGCGCCATTAATATTAAAATATTTATTTCATACTTCTTACAGACGCTCAAATCAAAGAATAAAATTTGAATATGGTCTCCACTATGACTAGTGATATATCTCCGCCAAACCACCTTAAAAACTTCATGAGACCGGTGTAAAGGTTGTGAGTTTAACTTGTGAAGGAGCTGCCTCCAATAGAGTTATGGATACCGCGAGTCAAAATAACACCAACATCCATCAATAACGATTTCTATTAACGGTAAGTACAAGGTTTACAACAGTTGCCAGTCGCAAAAATTCGGGAGTAAGATGGCCGAAGGACTGGACGACTGACAGTGAGTGGAGGAATGAATGACGATGGCGTACCGCGCAGGGCGCTCATATCGCCGGGCGGCGGAAGGTTCTGGGGCCCGACTCTGATCTTCCACCAGTCATTGAGTGGTGGAAAGTTCCACCATTCGTTCATTGAACGACTCTTGATCCGTTCAATGAACGGCTCAATTACCCCCTCTGGAGAGCCGAACGTCACAAACTTATGCCGATTTCCAACTTACCTCGAAACCGCGAACACAAAAATGTCTACCTTCCGCACGCTTACTTCCGTCGGAAAGTTTCCACCAACACACTAGCGCTGTCCACCAAGTGGATGACGGGTGGAAGGGAAGCTTGACTTTCCACCAGTCATTGAACGATGAACGATGTAGTGAACGATTCTATGGTGGAAGGTGGAACATGATGACGTAGTGTCGGAAAGTCATGACGTTTTGGTGGAAACTAATGACGTTTTGGTGGAAACTAATGACGTTTTGGTGGAAAAGTTGAACATCGGGAAAGCATCAGAATCAGGCCCCTGGTCTCCGCGAGATGTTTCTAGAATCGTCGTCAACCCAAGTTGGTCGAGGGTGTCGCGCGAGGAGTGGAGGTTAGATGGAAGGAACGGGCGAACTTCCAAAACCTCGCCAGGCGCGCCGTCATTGTTCGGCTGCCTCAGAGCTATGCTATTAAGAGTGCGTGTGGATTTTTGAATTGTTAAATCTTGGCTTCCTAATCCTTCTGAAGAGGAGTTTTTTTTAATTCTCAGAAATTTCTGATTTTTTCATGTTACATCATCCCTTCGAACGATCACCTACGGTCATCGGTCCAACACACTAAGCCTCAACTCCTCGTACGATATTCCGCTGAGCTGTATAGGCAGAGCAAAACATGGTGATACTCGCTTGTGAAGAGCGTGACGTCAATGAGAGGAAAGTCAACGAGAGATGTGGGATAAGGTGGCCAGGCCTTCTTCCAGAGGTCCCTCCAGGAATCCTTCGGTACTTTTGTCCGCTCATCATACTTGATTTACCCTCAGTGACCTCTTAATTCTTCACAGGTGAGTGCCACCAAGTTTCGCTATGCCTATACGCAGATCCACGCTGGCAGCCACTATGTCGCATCGCCGCCAGGAATAGGTGCTTTCTTCCCATCCGACCTGTCGTTATGAGACGATCACGTCAAACTACGGCTTATAAAATCCCGGCACCGTCAATGCAAATTAATGATAATAACTTCCTTCAACCACACGAAGGGAGAAAACTATGCGCTAGCAACAACTCCCATCGGCATCATAAACGATTTTTGGTGGATCCCGTTTCCTGACCGACATGACTCAGATTTCAAAGAGTGGCTCGGATTTCTACTTCTCCCTCGTTAGACTCCACTTGGAATATGCTGCCAGTATTTGGGATCCTTATGAGATAGGCTTGGAAACTGAGTTAGAACGCGTGCAGCGAAGATCGGCAAGATATGTTAAATGCCGTTATGATAATCTCGTTAGTGTTACTGACCTTTTGCAGCAACTGGGATGGGAAACGCTTTCAGACAGTCGATTAAAATTTAGACTCAATCTATTATGTAAGTTCCAAACCGGTCTATTCCCTGACGACGTTGAAAATATTTTACGAAATCCGAGATACTACGGTAGATCAGATCATGGGAATAAAATTAGGGAACTAGACTGCTGAACGGACAGAATTAAAATGTCATTTTTCCCACGAACGATAAGGGACCATAACAGCTGCCAATGGGACTTTTATCTAGGCTTGTCGATAGGTAATGTAGCTCTTTGTAGTAGTAGTATTCCCTAATACATGAATCCTTATCTGTTACCTAGTACTAGCAGCACGCCTTGCATGTTTTCTACTTAAGTCTTGAGTCTCTGTCTATTTGTGTATTTTCAAAATACATATATATTAACGGTCCCTCTCCATTGCGATAATATCTGTAGTGCAGTGCATGCTTGAGGCTTCGCCTCGTGACAAGCATTAGCGATTTATGGTAATGCATAATTAGTTGTAGTTACACTAACTTTAGGGTATGGCATAATGCATGTTGGTGAATACTCACCCCCTGCCACACACCCCTGAGGTGGCTTGCAGGGTGTTTTATAGATGTAGATGTAGATGACTGATCTCCTCGGCGCGGTGTCTCGGCTAGTCAATCACATCCACCCGAGGACGAGCTTGAAATATCGAGAACTTTTACGAATCGATCAATCCCCTTTCATTCTCTTCGCGGATACCACCGCGCCCCTCCAACCCAACCCACTCAGACATTCCACAAACACTTTCCCCGTCCGACATCCAGTCGATTTCGTGTTTTGGGGCATAGGTTCATCAAAGTTCATGTGATTTAAGGACATCAAAGTTCGTGGGATTTTGAATGAAACGACTGGTGGCGATGGATGAGCTATAGAATCGTGTACTACCGGGTGTTTTCTTTGTGTGGCTTAACTGTGGCGTATAACGTCTTACTTCTAAGATGGCCGCTACCGATGACATCGATTTATTTTTCGCGCTATAGCTTCCTTTCGGTCAATTTTATGAAGATTTTTTGAAAATGACCTTTTCTTATTCTTAATAAGACAAGGAAAAAAATTCCTACAAAATTTTTATATATCTTACCGTTTCAAAAATATACGTCTCCTAAAAAATCATTTATGTAAATTTGTAAATATATGTTGGCTTATGAAAGTAAAATAATATACTATTTCAGACAAACAAATCCACTGTATTATTATATATTTGTAATATGAAAGAAAAAAAAAGGAAGAAAATTGACTCGTGAGTCATCAACTGAGTCCGACAGTTGCTGTTCAACGTCATTATTAACATTGTTGTCACAATGCTCTTCCTGGGCTCCACCTTTGCACAGTTCTGAGCATATTATTGCGCCCGGCATTTGCAACTCACAACACATCGTCCGTTGTCACAATTGCAAAGTATTAAATAATTGTAGAATAGTTTTTTGGGCACTTAGTACATAACTGATAATAGGAACATCCCCTCTTTTCCCATCCAAACTTAGACAGGTCAGGGAGATACATCCGGGTGTTGAAGATTAACCCGTCGCCACTCCACTTGGTGGTAAGGTCTCAACATGTGTTGGTATAAAATCTGCCTTGTTGGAAGTAATTTTTCACTTTGAACGTCTTTTTTGGTAAACATCCACCACCGGAGTTCACCAATGCCTGAAAATTGTTTGACTTGTAAAATCACGTGACAAGTGAACCTTTATATATATTTTTCATCTTCACTAGTAAACTTTTCGGAGCATCAAATCTATCATATGTCTCCAGAACATCTTCTTCAGACGATTCAAAAACTTTCCAGAAAGATTGTTTTCTTCTGTTTTAAAAGCAACCTGTTATATCACACCCCGACAGACCATGAAGTCCTAACAGTGCAGTTGGTGGTTCCCGGAGTAACTACCACATTCCTTCTACCACATTCCAGACCCATGACTCAAAAACCCGCAACTCTAAACACCCAACTTCCCTTCCTCTCCCACCCCACCTTCCTCTCCCTCCCCACCTTCCTCCCCCATCCCATCTATACAGCCCCCTCTTTTTCCGTCCCCCTCCCTGCACTCTCAACTATGTACAAAAATATAAGTGTCCCACAAATTGTATCTTTTACCTGATGATGGAATTAACCGTCGAAACCATGGTCGTCAAAATTAAAACCTAAATGTAGAAAAAAAATATTGTTACATTTTTATTCCAAATCCTAACAGTGCACTTTTACTTGCTTGGGGTTTAGACAAGAGTACACGAAATTATAAGTTCAATGAAACGGTTCATGAGCGAAGCCTGAGCGGCGATCGTCCAGCAAGGGGACGGCCCTCGCCTACCCGATCGGCATCAAAGCTGCTTTTCACATCCTTCTCCTATTCTTGAGAGGGGTGAGACGAGAGAGCCTCTCTCTCTCTCACCCTCGCCAGCAGCCAGCAGGGGGTGGTTCTAATTTATCGCTCTTGTTTTTTTTAAGTGATAACTTCTTTTGGCCCGTTGGGCACTTTTGGCATGGGGAAAAAGAGCAAACTCGCGTCACGTACCGTACCGCACTTTTTGCTTCGGCGACGTAGTTCCAATACCGTCGTCAAACAGCAGCACCGCTGTTCTAACAGTGCGCGTAACTGCCACCAGATGGTAGGACAAGCGGGAAAAAGTGCACCGTTTAAATCGCGTACCATATTTCCCTGTTCGTATTCTTTACCGAATCTTGAAATTCAAAGGTTATTACTTACTTTAGTTATCATAAGCCAATAGTTTCTTTCCTAGAATTCTGTAGAAATAGTAATGAAATAAGTCAAATTATTCATGAGAATAATGAAAATAACATGCGAGAAAATGAGGAAATGGTGATTGAAGCTGTAACCAATGATGATGGGAATTGTTAATTAGAATAATTAGAATAAAAATATAATTAACATAAGAGATATAAATGAGTGTTATATTATTGAGACGCATGTACAATACCTATGTTTCAGATAAATACCTATTTTGTCAACAAAAAATAAAATTTACATAAATGGAATATTCATTTTAAAAAATTATTGTACCTTATTCTCCTTTTTTATTCAGATTTATTTGGGAATAGAAATCGGTCAAAGAAGTTTTCACTTCCAGCGTATGGTCCTAAGCACACCCAATTTTTTTTTCGTCTGCAGGTCAGTTTTCCTCCTTTCTTTGCCGCGTTAGCATCTCACAAGGCAAAGATCATGGTTCAAAGGATCCTCTTTCTAGCTCTCTATTCAACGTGATCGAAAAATGTGGCTACGACTACAAATTAGGTAAGTCATTCCATTTTTTCGGGACGTTGATTTCTTTTCAATAAAAATATTCTTCATTTACTCATGATTTTCTCTCCTACATACTCACAGAATAGTTTTGTCACCGAGAGCAGCCGGAACACAAAATTTTCTGTCAACTTCAGTACGCTGATTCATTGCTTGCTTTAGCATTGAAAGAATCAATTTTTCGTTTCGACACAGATATTACTCCCCCAACTGACAACAGTATCACACTCATATAAGTTTCTTGAATTCTTGAAATGCAAAATTATTATATTTTTGAATTAGTAATGTAAATCTACATTTGATTTTTTATTATTTGATGACTTATAATTCACAGGGGGGGAGCGTGGTAGCCTAGTGGGTAGAGCGATTGGCTGCTGATCGAAGGCTTTCGGGTTCAAATCCGGGTAAAGCCTTTGGACGCCCGCGAACAAAAAAAATCCTCGGAGTGCGAGGTGGCCCAGGGAAAGGTACTGGCCCCCCTACCCTGAATGATTGAAATTCACACGCCTGTGGCTTAATCCGGGGTGAGCTCTACCCTCAACTATCCAAACCAACCTTCGGGTTGAATCACTGAGTGAGTGAATTCACAGGAACGCTATTCCTGTACACACTTGATAACAGTGCGGATTATGGACACATTGCTTTTGCTCATATTACTACTGAATTGCCCTTGTAACCATGAGTGAACAACCCGGTCCTTCTCGGAAACTACGACCATAAGCACCTGGTTTTGCGGAGCAGATTATGGAATACTTAGCATAAGATGAATGTGACATTGAAGATAAGCACACAACCTACATAGTTCATTGACCGGCAGAGAACGATTATTTTTACTGAATAGACGCTCACAGTCCCAAAGTCGTCCCCTGCGCAACTGCTGTGAGTCTTAGCGAAGACGCAACGTTTCGTTCTTCCGTTCAATGAGTTCCGATACCCCTTCTCCCCCCCTGCCTTTTTCCCCCCTCCTCCCGCTCTCTTTACTTGCGCACGTGCCGCCTGGTAATCGGGCAAAGTGATTCCCTGGTGCGCCCCGTGGTGGCGCCACGCGTGCGTCATTCGCTCTCAATTCTCCCGGCCTCCGATACGATGCAAGCGCCCATGGCGTGACTGCTTATGGACGATGAATTAATGGTGGACGAAAACAGAAACGAGACCTTTCTCCCCTTTGCGTGATCTCCTTCGATTATGATCTGCGCATGCGAATTATCATGGGCTTTCTTTCCGATCGATCGAATGGGGTAAAAGAATTCCCCATTTGACGGTGAAATGCTCCACTCCGCCGGAAAAGCCTTAATTTTTCACGAATAACCGCGCTATGACGCCCGAAAACGGAGGCGGAGGGAGAAGCGGAAAGAACCAAGCTGGGTAGAGGCCGAGCGAATTTGAAATGGGAATCGCACGAAACGGATTGATCGAGTTACAACATTCAAGGCACATAAGTTAAATCTGAACGAAGTGGAGTTGATAAGACGTATTTACTTTACTACCAACCGATTACTTCTGGCAAGCTGACAAATGTTCTCTTTCGTCGTCGTTTCCGAGGACTTTCCTCAAAGATATCGGAATAAAAATGCAACAAAAGCAAGCGACCACCAACCTTATTGCTTTCTCAACAGTAAGAACCAACCACAACCAAGGTTTAGTACCGAGTAATTATAATTGAAAATACGAACATTGGCACGGAAAGTTGCTAGATTGATGCCCACCTTTTGAAACAGAGATTTTTGGGAATCGAATTATTCCGTTCAAAATACCTACTTCCCGCCACAGAATAATGTCCATGATTTTGACTGCGTCCTTATAATTTAATAAAATGCTTGGACGTTGGTGGTGCTCAACGCTGGTGCATTAGAATGTGAAATTCAAATTTGGACCATTTAACGATGAGTTGATGCGAGGGACTACAATCGAAATTTTTAAATGCCTTTTTTAATTATCTATTTTTTAAATAGAGCGCTTAGTTTGAAATTGATTAATGGAAGTGGAATATGTAAATCCTCGTGAATAACTGCCAATTATTTCTCCAATTACTTAGTACAACGTTTCAACTTTTTAAGTATTCGCTTTGGATATGCAACGCATGAGCATGGATCTCGTGTGGGCACATAATCTTGTTGTTTGCTGTAATTTAAACGACGAGATGTAATCTTGGGTGTAATCTCCTCTAGGGTTGATGGGTACAACAATACTCCACCAAATAGTACGAGTCAATTTCTCAGTTCTATCACGATGTGTCACAACTAGCAATCAACAAAACATAAAACACTCGGAAATAAAAAGTTTTTCCTTTTTTCAATGTCATCAAGAGTAAATGCTCAAAAACTCTGTAGACATGTATGCCAAAATAAAAGAGCGCTATATTACTTGTAATTTGAAGTAAGTCTGGGAGCGGAACCTCTGCCAAGGGGCAGTTGTCGTTCAAGGTGTGCTAGCGCCCTCGTTCGCCGCGCCCGTTGTCGCCTCAAGTGGGGATGGGCGGTACTCAAAAAAATACAGGTATATTTTTTATGAGTATTAAAAAGCAATTACACTACTCGTCCGGTTGTACCAATGAAAAAATACCGGTACACCGGTATTTATGTGAATCATTAAATATTTTAATTAATTACAAATTAACATACGTTTCACCCTAATTTTTTAGTATTTCGGTAAATTTGAATATCAGACCAAAATGATAGGCAGAATTTTCCACTCATCAGCATTTTTGAACATTCATCGCGAATGAAAGATCTAAGGCTTTCCCGGTGTATAGCGATATTGGTGGTTGTTCGGGTTTCCGACCGGGTCAAACTCCATTTCTGCCGATATTTCGTTGAACGACTCATTATTCAAAACGGTCGGAAACCCAAACAACCACCAACATTCATCGGGAACGTACATCGGCTAATCAGTAAATACGTTTTATTTTACGCTGTATATTTGCGCTCGTCGCTTTTTGTTGGAATGATTTTAAATAATATGAAGAACGATCGGTATTGTTTTAATGTTGTGGTATGAGGTAAAATCCCCTGTTATAGTGATCAATCCTGACGGTCGCACTAACGTTTAACTTACAGGGATAAATATTTGTATTTATACGGTTCAAAATCATCGATTCATCATCATCGATCGTCTGGTGTTCGGCATTCGTCAAGAATGTACACTTACCTATTATATCAATAATGACAACAAACATATTTTAACTTCACGACTATGTAAATAAGAAAAAAAAGACATATTACGAGAATATTTGAAAATTTAGTGTAGTTTATAAATTTTCGTAATTAGTTCCGTTAGTTGACGCAAGACGACAACGCTGTCTAAATACCGGAATTATTAGTACCGGTACCGTCGGTAGTACCGATTTTAAATACTGGTCGGTAATACAGGATTTAAAAAAATAGTAATCGGTTCTTCCGAATACCGGTATTTTTTGCCCATCCCTAGCCTCAAGTACTCCCAGAATCCGCCCCTCACCCATTTCCAAAACAACAGCTGCTGCACTTAGGCGGGTGGCCAACTGGACGACCTTACAATGGGGGGAGAGGTTCTTTTTACTTATCTTTGGCCTTCGTTGTGGTTCGGCTAAAATGAAATCCACATCTAAAAAATACCCTGCAAGCCACCTCAATGGTGTGTGGCAGGGGGAAATATACCTTGAGGTTTTATTGTTTTTTTTTGTCACCAACAAATATTATGCGAAGCTCTTTACCTTCACCCAACAGATTTACACGAGATCTTTTGTTTGGTTCAATGTCCTACCTCATAGGAGTACCAAAATGAAAAGCTACTTACTAGAAAATAGTTCCACTTCCATTGCAATCCGCTCGACACGGTTTTTTAGGCGACTTGGCAACTCCGTTGGGCTGTATGTGATTGCTGACCACATAAGTCTACTCGCATCGGAAATCTCCCTGGTCACCAGATTTGCGTACAAAATCGCGCATCGTAAATTATACCAAAAAGCAGAAAGGGAAGAGGATTGTGAGAAAGGGTCCTCCTGGAGACCCTGCCATCACGTAAACAAGCACAGTTAAATCTCTTTCCATTGGCCACTCAAAAGGTGACATTTTTGATGGCGGTTCTGACAGTTATGGTGATTTCATGGATTTTGGGAATGTCTGAACTTGGAGCATTATGGTTCTAACTTTCGTAATCCTTGATGAGTACATCATGAATCTTAATGTGGACCACTGTTGCGCGTTAGCCATAATTAGAGCGCGGAAAAATAGTCCTCAATATTAGGAAAAGAGTCAGTTAAATGGCCGTAAATATTTAAAAAAGTAAGTCTATAAAAAGTACGAGGTATTTTCGTATGTTTCAGAATTTAAGTTAACATTAGAAATAAGAGCTCAGAAATACTGTTAGAAGGATATTTATTGTTGGAAAATATTCCAGGTACATATTGAATAACATAACGCCTCACGGGTACCACGGGTAAGGCAAAAAAGCTTTTTTATTCCAATATTTATCATTGCTAATCTTATCTCAGCTGCTGATACAGTCTCGCAAAAGTTTATACGAGGGACAAGTAAAGTAAAAACATGCATTTTTACAACACATATTATATTTAAAATTTATATTAGAAAATGTTGGCCAATCATTCACAAATTTTGATTCATTTTTAGTTTCCTCTCCTTGATAGAAACGTTTCATTTAGTGGTGGGAGACGAGATACTTCTCTTTCTTTTTTAATAGTTGAGATTTGTGACGGTCACTCGAAATAAGTTTATGATTAAAAAATGAGTGCTCAACGTAGCATGTTGCTACAGGGGGCATACCTCAAGTTGCCACTTAATTACTGGAAATTTTATGCAACATTTCTGATGCCTTCCCCTAATTTTAGACCTCAAAGTCTCAGAAAATGACATTATTTGGGATTTCCTGGATAATGAAAACCAACTTTGAGCGAATGTATATTGTTAACACATACGAATTATGTCAAACGGCTGCAAAATCATATGTACCAATCTATGGTCAATGACTGTGCAAAGTTTTCACTTCCGGACTGAAAAAAACTATTTTTGGGTTTTGGACAGGTTTTTTCGATTTCAGCCCACTGTGCGCAGGATCGAAAGAACAGTATTTGACAACAGTTAACAGGCTTGGGTTATCAGGTGCTCTAGCTGCTTATTTTTTAGGATTTTTTCCGGTCGTATCTCTAGCTCCCCTTAAAGTTCATGGTTGATTGCCTTGGTGAAAATCCAACATCACCAATGAAGTTTTGTAAAAAACACTTCAAAGATCTTAAGTATTTGCCAATTAAATATCTATCACTTATATATCCCTTTTGGTCTTTATAAGACAAAACAATCTTGCCGAATTTGGTTTTCAGACCTACTGCCTATGTGTTGCTAAGCCAGCGTTGAAGTGCTTGGCTACCGCTACCGGATTCAGTGTCAATAGCTGTTGATAAGTCAATGCGGAAATGAAAACCTACAAGCAAAAGAAAAATCAATGTAGAAAATATACAAAGAATCTCCCGGAATATGGATAGTAAAAATAGACATCAATACGTTTGCAAAATAAATATTAAATGTAAAGAACTTTAATACTTTAGTTGATGAAACACAATACGAATTTAAAACAAAGAAAATTAGTTTGATGTTTTCTGTGAAGCAGCCAGTAGTAGGTCTTTACGTCTCTCTGTCGCAAAGGATTATGAATATCGCTGTTCCAGCGGAAAATTCAAATAATTCGACGGGGCTTTACGTGTTTTTAAATACGCCAAGACGCCTTGCCTACCAAAAATTCCTCAATATTCCCAATTTTCTGAACTTACTATTTAAAATGTGTTGAATATCATCGATATCTCTCTTGAGAGAAGTAAGTTAAAACTGACAAACTGGTTTTAACTTATAACAATACTTCCTCTGAAAAGGCAAGGAGAAAGCCATGAAATTTTCTTCTATGCTTCTTTCTTCCCCCAGACTTGAGTAATCGCGATAGCTTCAATCCCGAAGTGGTCTCCCACTCTGCTATCGATCATCAAAGATGATTATTGCGGGGACCTTCGGAAGGTCACATTTCCATTCAGCTCGCACTACACGGCGCGCAAACCACATTTCCGTCTCTTCGTGTGTTCCCCAAGAGCTCTTCCTTCACTCCCACCTCCGGCTCTTCTTAACGCGCATATTTTCAAATTACCACGAGCATGCGAAAACTTTTACGTCAACTTGTAGTGGAGTGAGCTTCATCCGAGTCAAGGCGCAGGCAGAGTTTCTCCATTTGTCTTTTGCCACTGACCGTGCATGTGGTTGAAAAAGGCGACGAACAAAACTGTAACGAAGCCAGTTATGACATTTGCCTCTTCCTTCACGTCCTAACGTCAGTCACCGACTGGCATTAATTAACGGAGTACCATTAATTGAACTACCCTCCAAGTAATAGAATAGGTATATTACTTATTATCACACTTACACAACTTAATAATATAATAAAGAGGTCACCAACTGTCATACGTGGTAAAACCATATTCTTTCCTATCCCCTTTCCGATGCGTCAGCCGAGCTGTATGTCGGCCTGATTTGCACTCTGTTGTTGCATGATGCAGTAGCATTAACCTTATCGAAGCGGGACGAGACACATGGACAGCGGAAAAATTGGTTACAATACACCAAGCAGCGCATAATCACTGCGCTAAAAGACATTCCACATCAAGACAAATACACAATATATATTATTGTTTTTGAACAATAATTTTTGGATAAGTAGTAATTTATTTCTCATTTGTAAATCGCATTGTTTTCATTGAATTTTAATTTAACTGGAGCACTGGATTGGGTTGCTTTTATTATTATATATGTATACATAATGATTAATTAAGTTATATTGCTTAAATTATACCATCAAACCTATTCACTTGTGTCAATTTGCTGTTAATATTCAGACAAGTGGGTCCTAGAAATAGTTTTAAAGTCCTACCCCAATTGGTTGCCACTTAGTTTAGAACATGTACCAGTGGTTTGGAAAACTTTAATGGAAGTTGAACTGATTTGGCAATTGAAAACTGTAGCCTCCCTATTATATGTATTATGTGTATTATTATAGATCATTTGCGCTGCTTTTTTGTCTGCATTAATCATCATTATGTTATGTGTATTCATGTATGGATTCACCCAGTGATTACACTTAAGTATATATTTAATCAACCACAATTTGCTATTAAAAACATAATTCTATGGAGGACTTGATAACTACGTGCCTCATTAAATATTTCTTGGTTTTACAAGTCCATATGCATGACGAAGCATGCATTCTCAATTCATATCTTTCCCTTCCAAAAATTATTCAAATTTGATATTCAACAGATAGCATTATGATAATTTTCCAAGCCACATTGTTTAATTATTTCCAAATCGAAGGGCATAAGTGCTGTAATTCCCTCATATTTGCATTGAAACACCATGTTCTCTGTCACGAATCTGCCCTTTCCATTCTCTCCAACACATGATACATACTATGACAACTACCATTGATCTTTTTAAGTCGTCAAGTAAAGTTTAGTCTTATTTTCTTTAAAAAGTCATCAGATACGCTGGATTGGCAAAAAAATTAATTTAGGTAAAGAAGTTTCGCCTTATAAACATGAAAGCTTCGAGAAATAAGTAGGCACTTCACAAAAGCCGCCACTATTATTGCTTGGACGTTATGCTCTTTTAATACAAAATCAGACGTGCATTTTAATTTAAGTGCATTTGGAAACTCAAGTGACGAGAAGAACAAATCTCTGGATTACATGATTCAAAAATCTGAATGAGGGAAATTTATATTCCAGAAATATGAAACTAAAGGACTCTCTTTTAGAAGATGATTGTAATAAAATATAGCACCATAAATTTATGATACTTAAGAGAACTATAGATTTAATTTACAACTAAAGGCGAATGACAACGAAATTGGGAATACGCAAAGATCTGCGCCCCTACCCTCTCTCGCTCTTCTTCTGGCCACGCCTACCCCCACCCTTTCACCTCCTCACATTCCTCCTCTTCTCCAGAAAATCCTTCATATTTTCTTAGAAATTGTATTTCAAATGCAGTCACGACGGAAAACAATATTATGCTGTAAAATTTGTATCTGCATTTTTACTCCGCAAGAAGAATCTCATAACGGTTTTCATGATATTTCGAAGGCTTGTAACTTGGAGTGCCTAAACCGACAGCGAAACCCAGATACAATTTGTAAAAAAACATCATCGAAGGAAAAGTCAAGTATGCACGGCGATCCCTTATTTGCCTTCGCCTGTCACTCCTCGTAAGATCTGCTGGCTGGCGGCCGGGTGCGCTCCGGAGTCGTCGGTCCTTCTTTTGGCGCCACCGTCGCCGCATCCGTACCTCTGTATCGTAGGAACCGCGAAGATCAGTTATTGGGGATGGGTCCATGCCAGTCCATGTCATATCATCTTAGAGTATTCTAATATGTATTCCACTTTACCCTTTTCGCTTCCCATGAAACTCGCCACGGTGAAATAACTCAAATCAAGAATAGCATGCATTGTTTCTTTATTCATATATCGCCCATGGTTGAGTAAAAATATCTTTAAAAAAACGAAATTGTGCAAAATTCGCTTTAAGAGCAATCCGTTCTTCGCGTAATCGCAAGGTATTCATAGGTGGCGCCTGCCGTTACTCATTATCTTGTAACGAAACTTGTCACTGAAATTTGGCGATGAAAACTTTGTTATATCTCAGACGATCGCCAAATCTCAGCGGGTGCAAAATTATAACGTGGGCAAACCGATGTCGCGCGCAATTTTCTGACGCGCATTATCGTGACAGTCAACAAACGTTTTACACGAGAGGCACTTTATTGCATAATTTGAAGTAGCATCTGTTTTCGAAATGCGAGAGTGCAGGCTCGGGATTAGAACAGTGGATATTTTTCCACCTCTCGTTTATGCATTTGCGCATGGGTTATTCCATGCCTTGGTGGTCCCCGCTCGACCATCACGGATTTAGATTAAATTTTATATGGACATTCACATATACCTCCAATAAACATTTGTAAATATTTACGTACGCCGATGGTATACTTGCTGAGATATAGTACTTTGTTTGACCCCGTGTCGCAGCCTTCTTCAGCATGACGATGAAATTTCAGAAACTTTGAGGCATAGTATATCAGGGGATATTTTGATGAGAGAAAAAGAAATTGGCTATATAGTACAACTTTTATCGCTCTATTAAACAAAACAATAAAAATAAATGTAAGAGTGACCCCCTTGCTGATAATTGGGTATTTTCCACGTATTTCAAACTATCGATATTCTGATTCAGTTACTTGAACTTATTGCATTGGCTACAAATTTTCTTATCAAATTGTATGAATTTCGGTTTTCAAAGCTAAAGAACGTCGAAGGTTACGAATGCTCCCGAGCACACTCCGAAAACAACCGAATGGCCTGTGACGTCATTTTCGCTGTTTACATTTAGACACAGGCGTTTCCATATGCTTACGGTGGAAACAAAACAAATGCGGCGAAATTAGTTTTGGACGTTTTCCTGTTTCTTGATGAGCCTTTAAATGGCATCTAAGTAAGGGATATAGATGGTGTTTGTGCTACAATGTACAAATACATCGGTTGAAACATCGAAAAAGAAATTTATTCACGCAATCACGACATTGAACGATTGAAATTTCTTCCTTGGATTCCTCAATGTCCACCAGTAAAAATTTATGCTTTACTTCGTACTTTGTGTTCTGGACATATTCTTGCAATGACTGTGCACAGTGGTCCATCTCTCTTCACTTGGACGTATCCTATAGCATTATCACCATAACTCTCACGAGAAGCTTTATAATATAACAACACTTAAATTAAACTTGAAATAGACATTTAGGAGATGAGAATCTATTTATAGTCATTTCTACAGCAGAGAAGCCACTTATAGAAACCTCCTCTACAAACAATCACTATAAATTAGCAAATAAAAAAATTAACGTTTTATTTGTGTCGAGTATTGGCAGCACAAACATTTGGCAAGTACTGTGTTGTGTTGATATGTTACTAAGATACTGTTTGTTTACTGTTGCATGGACTGGTATGGACTTCGATAAAGAAAGAAGTATCATAATGATTATGAGTGTATTGGAAAAACAGTTAATAATGTTCATACACCAAACACATAATTATATGTATAAAAAATGATATAAAACAGTAATGACGATTTTAAAAGCAAACTTTATGCTTACATTTTTTGGACTAAAGCTCAACGAATTTCCGCAGCATTAAATCGCTCGTCCTTCTCCATAAAACGCCTACCAAAAACATATCCACTTTGGGTAAATTATCTTATGTGGTTTTAATTAAACCATTGCACCCCATAGTCTTTGTTTTCAATGAAAACTCTTTAAATATACGGTAGATCTTCTACAGTTACTCACTTTCCCCCTCACATCCGTCTATTGCTCAGCGAAAATGACGTCAAGCCAATCAGATTTCGTTTCGCAGCGGCGTAAAAAAATTTGAAATTTCCACTATTTTAATCTTAAATATCTCAACTAATATTGAATCAATTTTAAAACTACTTTCGCTCCGAAAGCTTGTTCGAGTTTAAGTAACATATAAAGATCAGTAAACTTAAATTTAAAATTTTGGAAAATACCCAATTCAGGACGAAACCTGCCCGAAAAATTGCGGATCGAGAAAAATTAAAATTTTGTATTTTTATATTTCAGGAAGTAAAGGCTTAATCAATGTGAAACATTGCGTGTGATAACATATCAACACATGGCTTATGAATATAAAATTTCATCTTCCTTGTGCTTTCCATTAGTTTAAAAATTGAGTCAAAATTTGGCAAATTTGGTAAAAACAACAGAAATAGGGTATTTTCACCCCGCTTTTACAAAAAAGACCCACTGGAATTTCTTTTGGATCATTTTCATTAGAAAGTGATTGATTTAAACCCTCTAAAAAGTATATCTGGTTTTTCATTGCGGGTATATAAGGCCCTAAAAATGGGGACATTTTTGAGGATGATATTTGTAAAAACGACAAAAATAGTTTATTTTCTGCCCGCTCTTACAAAAGAAAGACCTTCAGGATACTCTTTTGAATCATTTTCATTTGAAAGAGCATGTTTCAAACCTCTTGAATAAGTAGACTTGGTTTTTCATCGCGAGCACATACGGCCGTAAAAATATGAAAAAAATTGAGAACGTTGTTATGGTGGCGCTACATGCATTCTGTTGTGTATCGTCCTGTTTGTTTTAAGTAGACATTTTTAGTATATTGCGTTGGACCATGGTGACATTGTCACTGCCAGTTCAGGCATTTGAACCAGTAACCTCATCGCCGCAGGTGTCACGCCCGATAGCCGTGCATACCAGCCATGGGTGGGTTTCTTGGTGGGGATCCCAAGCCTGCAATTTGGTTTCTTCGACAAGGTTCCAAATCCTTGAGTGGGTATATGTCTGGTTTCCAAGCCAAAGGTTGGGCAGCTAATCCTAGGTTCGTATGTGGTCAGCTTACAGTGGGTATCTTATGTGGCTCCCAAGCCAAAGATCGTATGGTTCTCATGGACTGCCAAATTCCACAGATCGCTTATTTAATACTCATTGAATTTTTGAGCCGCGTTCTTTAACGTCGCTTCTGGAAGTCGATGCTTTTGACCTGAAGACGTAACTGCGGGAGCTGGGAGAACGCAAAGGATATGTTTGACTTGAATCAAACAGAGATCTTGTCATTCAGGCCAATAAAATGAATGCGCAGGACCTCGTTGATGCAAAATGTTAACCAATACATCATTATGTTCTATTCAAATGTCTATTACAAAGTGTGCCAGAGGTACCGACGGTTGCACACTACTTTGGTCTAAGTTCACAGAAAAAATTCACTAGTTCATCATCAACTTTGTGGTATTCAATTATAATGTTTGTCGATAAATAACTGTTACTAATACCACTTTTATTTAAATTAAGCGACCCTGGTTTCAGTGAATAATCACCATCATCAGGCATTAATTGAGATCTGTTTATCCTATTGTTTCCGTAGTTACGTAGCGGAAGAGGAGAAGAAGTTTGAAACGGAGGCCAGAATAGGGGAAAAGGAAGGGTAAAGGTATTCTTTAATGAGGGTGTTGTCGTGGTTATTCAAAATTTTTAACATTTCCAACTGCTCTCTTTAATCTAATTCGCGGCGGTCGTTGCATAATTTTAGGATATTCGTTGTAAAATCACTCCTGTGGCTGATGCATATTAAGTGTTTCGCAAAATTACTTTTACCCTCTTTGATGCTTTTTTAAGACCTTAAATGTTCTTTTCTCCTGACACAGAAGCTTCTACCTGTCTTCCCCATGCAGACTTCCATGCAGACATGCAGTCTTCCATTGCAATTGATGCATTTCAATGAATATACTCCACATCGGTCTAATTGCTCAATTGGGTCCTTACATTTTACTAGCAGCTTTCGGAGAGTGGCATTAGGCCTATAAGCCATGCGGAATTCGTCTCTTGGTAGAAGGTGAGCAATTTTATGAGATACAGCACCCAGGTATGTCACCGTGCTCCACTGCTTCTTTTTACTCTCGTTCTCAGGAAAGATTTGGTCGATAGCCAATCTTCTCTGTTTTTTTAAAACTAATTTGTATATTAAATTTGGTGAATACCCGGTAGCTGTAGCATTTTGTTTTATTGTGCCGGTTTCTTTCTTGAAGCCTTTTCTTGATAGTGGATTGTTGAAAAGGCGATGAATCATGGAATGAAAAACCATCAATTTGTGTGAGTAATGGTGTCTTGAAATTGCTTCAAAAACAGAGAAGACTGGTTACCGACCAAATGTTTTCCGAGAACGAGAATAAAAAGAAGCAGTGGTGCACGGTGACATACCTGGATGCAGTATCTCAGAAAATGGCTCACCTTATACCAAGAGAAGTCTGAGACACGGGGTCAAACAAAGTACTATACCTCAGCAAGTATACCATCGGCGTACGTAAATATTTACAAATGTTTATTAGAGGTATATGTGAATGTCCATATAAGATTTCATCGAAATTCTTGATGGCCGAGTGGGGACCACCATGGCATAGAATAACCCATGCGCAAATGCATAAAGGAGAAGTGGAAAAATATCCACTGTGCTAAACCCGAGCCTGCACTCTCGCATTTCGAAAACATATGCTACTTCAAATTATGCAATAAAGTGCCTCTCGTGTAAAACGGTTGTCGACTGTCGCGATAATGCGCGTCAGAAAGTGGCGCGCGACATCGGTTTGCCCACGTTATAATTTTGCACCCGCTGAGATTTGGCGATCGTCTGAGATATAACAAAGGTTTCATCGCCAAATTTCAGTGACAATTTTCGTTACAAGATAATAAGTAACGGCAGGCGCCACCTACGATTACCTTGCAATTACGCGAAGAACGGATTGCTCTGAAAGCGAATTTTGCACAATTTTGTTTTTTAAAACATATTTTTACTCAACCATGGGCGATATATGAATATAAAACAATGCATGCTATTCTGGATTTGAGTTCTTTCACTGTGCCAAGTTTCATGGGAAGCGAAAAGGGTAAAGTGGAATACATATTGGAATACTCTAAGATGATATGACATGGACTGGCATGGACCCATCCCCAATGACTGATCTTCGCGGTTCCTACGATACAGAGGTACGGATGCGGCGACGGTGGTGCCAAAAGAAGGACCGACGACTCCGGAGCGCACCCGGCCGCCAGCCAGCAGATCTTACGAGGAGTGACATGCGAAGGAAAATAAGGGATCGCCGTGCATACTTGACTTTTCCTTCGATGATATTTTTTACAAATTGTATCTGGGTTTCGCTGTCGGTTTAGGCACTCCAAGTTACAAGCCTTCGAAATATCATGAAACAAGTTACGAGATTCTTCTTCGCGAGTAAAAATGCAGGTACAAATTTTACAGCATAATATTGTTCTCCGTCGTGACTGCATTTGAAATACAATTTCTAAGAAAATATGAAGGATTTTCTGGAGTAGAGGATGAATGTGAGGAGGTGAAAGGGTGGGGGTAGGCGTGGCCAGAAGAAGAGCGAGAGAGGGTAGGGGCGCAGATCTTTGCGTATTCCCACTTTCGTTGTCATTCGCCTTGAGTGTTAAATTAAATCTATAGTTCTTTTAAGTATCAAAAATTTATGGTGCTATAATTTATCACAATCATCTCCTAAATAAGAGTCCCTTAGTTTCATATTCCTGGAAGATAAATTTTCGTCATTCAAATTTGTGAATCCTGTAAACCAGAAAATTGTTCTTCACGTCTCTTGAGTTTCAAAATTCCCGTAAACAAAAATACAAGTCTGATTTTTTATTAAAAAAACATAACTTCCAAGCGACAATAGTGACGGCTTTTGTGAAGTGCCTACTTTTGAAGCTTTCATGTTCATAGGGCGAATCTTCTTTACCTTAATTAATTAATTTGCCTATCCAGTATATCTGGTGATTTTTAAAGAAAATAAGACTAAAAATGTTATTAATTGCTCGTTGGATGAGATGATTGAGCTCATAGCAGGTTGAAATTGATGAAACCGGCGGGAGATGACCAATCTGTCGAGGCGTTGAAGTCGGCGTGGATCGATTTGGACGAAGTTAAGTGCATGAGAACAAGGATCCATGGTACGATGTGCAATGGCCAAACAATTCGTATCTGCCGGTACCTGGCACTCTATACATACGCAATTATAACGGCCGACTTCATTTATTTTATTCATTAGCTCGTTATGCGTAAGTAGGCTGGGTCTGGTGGCACAACTTTAATTATCATCATAGCTTCATATCAAGAATCTAACATAACATAAAAATTAAAAATACATCAGATTTAAATTCAAATAAAAAAGTTAGGACGTGGATCAATCAGAATAATTAACAAACTTACACTCAATTCCACACGAATGACATTATCGAACATTTTTCTATTAATTAATTACTTTAAGTAAAAATGCTCTCAAACTTGAGACTTTCCTCGTTCGAACAATTTTTCCACAGTCGGAAACCAATTTTTGGAGTAAAAACGTTGACTTTAGGTTACATTTCAACAATATAAAAATTTTAATGGAAGAAGAAAAAAAATAATTTGAAATGTTTTCCGTTGTGTGCAAATTAGTATGCTTTAAGTATCGCTCTGTCATAGTTAGTTCTTGAGATATTAGGGTAGAGTAAACATAAAAATTATCAAATATTTGCATGTGCCATATCGGAGAAATGGTTTATTCTGGAAAAAAAGGTGGGATAAAATCTTTAAAATCGTTTGATTCAACTACAAATGCATGTAGGTATATTTGCATGCGAAAAATTGAATTAAAAGAAATGAACATTTCACCAATTTATTTTTTATTGAATCATTTGACGTGGAGTGATCCTAATGTCATTTAAATGTCCACACCTAGTTTCTCCCAATCCCGGCATCAAGGGACGAATAATGTCCCTACATACGTCACACCTACGTCATACGATACGTCATTAATCCCAAACAAAGTGCATCCAACAACGTAGGCTCCCCCCAAACTTTGGAAGTAGTGGGCGCATTTGGCATTTCTGGGCGCCGCACAGTGGGACCAACGCCTGAAATCGCGGCCAAAACCCCAAAAAATCAAATTATTAGAACAACGATGAAAAAGTTTCTGCAGGGTACATGAATGACTGGGGAAACCAAAAATATCAAAATATTTCCTATTTCTCATTTATTTCAAAACAAAGCAGGCGGCTAAATTGGGCACATTATAAATTGCTCCGTCAACCGCTCTACCTACGCGCTTTTATTTTCTAAATCAGCTCCGAATAATGGAAGTTTAGTAGGATTTTTTACTTTTCCCGAGTTTAAGGCATTTTCAGAGTTAAATTCTGTCTAATAACAATCTCACTTTTTCAATTTTTAATAGGTATATTTCTAGCTTAATGACTATACGTATTTTCAAAATCATCCGGAATTAAACGAAGGATTGCAAAAAAACCCCTACGAGGCCCCGCTTTCTTATCCATTCAGTTATGAAGATACTATATTGTTCTTATTGTTCCCTTAATATAAACTGCGGATACTTGCGGATGCGAGTTTGGGAACGATTTTTCGTGTCGCATGTACGTATGGCAGCGAGTGGCTCATAGTTAGTTAGCAGTTGTTGAACTGCGCATTCGCGCATAGGCAATTGTTGTTGCTAGGAAACGTAATTAAATTGACTTGTTGACAAACATTCTACTGCTTTTGGATATTTTAAATATGTCAATTTCGGTATCACGCCTAGAATTATATAAAATGTTGCGGCAAACTTCTGGAGGTTGGGCCGCAGGATATGCACATGCTGGTCTGCATATAGAACGACTGCTTGAGAATGATTTAACAAACTTCGCCAGGCATAAAATCAAGTCAAAATGCAAAAAAAGATTACGCCGCAATCAGATCCAAGTGGGAGAAATAGCATAGCACACCGCAAGGAAGATATTTTTGTACAAAATTGTAAAGAGTGGCTTGAAAAATCTGTTACAATAAGAGTTCCTGAAACATCGTCACTGGAAAAAGACCTGCCAGCATCTTCCAAAGGTTCAAAAAACTTTATTAATTATATTCAAGTATATTTAAATCCTTCTCGCATCATTACCCTAAGTCATATATTGGAGTAAAAACGGACTTTCTGTTCAGTCATTGGACATCAAAGAATATGAATACTGCAGTGAACGGAGCAAGAGGAGGAAAGTGGAAGACGTTAAAAGGAGTAGTGCAACAAGTCTCCTAGTGCACGCCACTTGCTACAGATTGCGATATAAGGGTAAAACGGAAGAAGTGGAACTCCTACCCGAAGCGTTGCTCACTTCACCAGCGCGTGCGAAAAAGATAAATAGGGCTTGGTCATCCGAAAAAAATTCTGCTGAGCTAAGACCTTATGAACCACAAGAGGCGTTAGCTGTTATTTTAGAAGCAGATTTATCCTAGAACGCGTATCAAACTTTGAGATGTCAGGCAAAAGGCAGAGGTGCAGATCTTTATCCATCATATAAGCGTGTAAAGGAAGTGAAAATACAATTCTATCCGCGTGAAGACCATCTAACTGTCACGGACACAAAGGTGGAAGTTAAGCTGCAGATAATATTAGATCTAACAGCAAAGAGGTTAATTGACTTACAAAAAGAGATTAAAAACCGATTACCAAAAGATTCTCTTAAAGATATGCATTTAGTGTCAAAATGGGGTTGTGATGGTAGCGGATACCATTCCCTCTACAAGCAAATGTGCGCCTTCGAAGGATGCAATTACAGTGATTTGATTATAGCATGTCTTGTTCCACTCCAACTTTACGTAAAAACAGGGCCACGTAAAGGAAGAAAAACAGTGGTGTGGCAGAATCCCCGACCATCTTCCACGAGGTACTGCAGGCCTGTGATGCTGGAATTTGTGAAAGAGACTAAAGAACTAATCAATAGGGTAAAAGATGCCATGGATGAACAAATTATGAACCTTCAACCATCCACAGTGCCAGGCTATCCAGATGCTGTAGTTGTGAATCACGATCTGTGCATACTCTTGTAATGCGTATCATTTTATTGCATAATTTTCATCACGGCCTTCATATCTCTCAATAAACAAACTGTGCAAGCAGAATGAAAATATTATTTTTTCTTAAAAGCTATGAATCATATGAAATGTATTCATAACTCCAATAAATATCCATATTAAAATTTTAGGTTCTAGACTAAAAACCATTCCGCACCTGCAAAAAACTGATGAAGACAGTTACGAAAATAAAATGAATCGTTACTGAGCAATCAAAGGCATCATAAATGCCTTTATTTTCACATAGGGACTCGTTTTATCAAAATACCTAACGCAACAAAGAAAAAATAGACTTTTGGCCGGCAATCCGGGCATTGGTCCCACTGTGCGCCGTTTGGGGCAGAACTGCTGCTACTGCTACATGTGTAGCGAGATTTCTGGATACGGCCGTAGTATTCAAGTTTTAAGAATACCAATACAATCTTGCTTAACGTAATGTATCTTACTTGGTTTCAGCTTCTCCGCAGTTCATTCGGAATAAAAAAATATCCAGAAAATAAAATTCCCGAATCTCTCTGGAGGGCGGAAAAAGAGTGAACCGGAGGGTGATTACTTTTTCAGTATTTTGCGAGAGGCGTGGAACTTCCAAAGAAACTCATTAATTTCGGTGAGGTATTGACATATGTATTACAGCCGTGTTAACCATGAACGTGCCGTGTGGTGCATGCGTCGAAGGAGTAAAAAAATACGCGAAAGAAGAGAGGTGTGTGTTCTTTTGTTTTCCATGCGCCCGTGTGAGCGCGGAGATTTTTCGTCGCCCTTTTGTTCGCATATTTCGCTCTTCATTCCACTCCCCTTTTCAACAATTGCGAGCGAGGAGAGCGAAGAGTACGGGGGAATGGAGCAGGGAAGGGTGGGGGGCAGAGAGGGTTGGGGGTTTCGGCGGAGGAGGGCGCTGCGGAGCGCCGTGTGAACGGTGAAATGTCGCATGCGAGCTTTCCTTTCGCTTTACCCTGTTTCTTAATTCGTCCAAGCTCCCGTCGGATGGTGTACAATTCGTCGGCGCCCCGCCTAGAGGTTGAAATGTGTTGGAGACTGGGAGAGATCTGGGAGACTTTTAGGCAACCTTTAGTCCTCCATCATTGTTTCTCAACTGTCTAGATATCCCGAAATATGTCATTCAAATCCCGAGAAAACTTCCTTAATATAATTTCATTCATGTTCAGTCACTTCATAAAGTGTTGCGACAAACTGAAATAGCAGTTCGTATGGGTCGGCATTTAAAGCTCAATATGTTTTGGCTACCTTGAGGCGGCTCAGATGAGAATTTTCGGCCAGAAAGTGATATATTTTCTTAACCCGCCATTGGTCGTACAATGAGATTTTCTCTCACACCAAATTTAAACTTGTGCTCACTTTTTAAACATGAGTTAGAATAAGTTTACTTTCCTTCTAGCTGACTGCTTATGTTATTGCTGACTGCTGACTATTGACCGACCGTTTCAAAAAGTATAAATGAAGCGTCCGCAGCTGTATAATGATATAATGATATGTCTGATACCGTCGGCTACAGAGTGTGAGACTTTTTCTCATCGCGTGATCACTGACGTTAATGTTTTTGTATCACACAGTGGCGTTACACTCTCGCAGCAAGCGGACAAAGCTGATTCATTTCATGGAGAGCAGATATTTTAATGCAAATTTATGAGTCATAAGAATGTATGTCCTCATAAATAAATACTTCTTCAAGAGAATGGTAATTTTTTCTTCATTTATACCCAATGATATCATCGCCAGTGAAATTATCAATGATTAAGTAATTGTGTATCTGTGGAAATCATTGTTTCAAATGAACATTTATAGGAATAAATTAAATCTAAACATAGTGTAATATAATGCAAATAAACGCTCTATGATAGATAATCAATGATACATATGAGAGTGAGAAAAAGTCTCACAAGCGACCGCTCGCGTGATAGGTAGCTTAGCGACCACTCCCTGGTTAAAGTCGGACCTGATTCTGAACGAAATCTTGACCTCACGTAGAACACAAACGCTGAAATGAATTTACAGTGGGGAGCCAAGGTTTTCGAAAACTCAGCTATCACATAATATTACTCGGCATTTCTCTAAAAAAGTGGAAGATGGCAAGAGCTCCTCTTTGCAAACGAGCAAAGGCTTCCGTGCTCAATTGGTGGTCAATGGCGGGCGCTTGGTGACCGAAATGGCTACCGAATTTGGAGTCCATCGTAGTCTTCTTTAACAATGCAAACGACGAGTATGAGACTTTTAAAAAGTCTCGTTCGATCTGGAAGACCACAAGAGACGAGGATGACTCCATAAAGGCGGATATGGCGGATTCTCCCTTGACGGTTAGAGGCGTATCAGCTCTACAGAGGGACCAACGACAACGCTGTACACTGCCACTACATACAGTGCGCGATGGATATGCGCGAATCGGGCGTGCGACACTATCGTCCAATGCGGACGGAGGCCATGAACTAATTGAGGAGCATACGAGGATGGTCGCCGTTTGATTTTTGCCAGAAACGACATCGAACGAGTTCATTTCTTTTGGTGCGTCACCAAAATCTCCGACGAGAAGGTTTTTTAAAGCAGCGAAGACGGAAAAATTGGCCCATGGTGCTCAAGAGGGACTCGGTACTAAAATTGTTCTTTTAAACCCTATGTTTACTGGATTATGAATAAAATGTCGCCTGTCACTTTTACCTTCCCTAGAATAATGTCGTAACTTATTCGTAACCAAATATTATATCCTTTTCATAGTCACTACTATGCTTGGCATTTTGGATATAAGGCAAAACTGGATTGCATCTTGATGACACTGGAATCACTTTTATCTGACATATCTTTTGCACAAATATTTCTCTCCAAACTCCTTTCTATAATTTATCCTACTCATTTTATACTCCATCTATCGTATGCACACGAGCACCACGCATAATTTTTTCCCGAAATAGATGACGAAATCATGTGCACGTGAAAAATGGAATATTTTTACCTAACATAAATTCCATATTCGCGAAAATCCTTTTAAAGTAAACAAATTCTCCCAGATGTTTGAATGGTTAGTCGTAAAATGATGGCTACATGACTTTTATAGTTATCAAAAGAGTACTGCAATTTTTCAAGTCTAAATGCATTTATTGGATAGAAATGGCGTCGATCTCGTAATTTTGTTTTCTAATAGCCAAGTCACGTCAGCAGTGAAAGCGACATTTTTTTAAATCAATCAATCGATTGATACAAACGAAAATGCGGACTTTTCAGTAAAACAGTACTTGTCAGTAAACACGGTTGAACATGAAGAGTTGAAAATGCTGATGAAAACATATGAGTCTATGGAGCTTTCCCAACAGCCATATATAGCTGTTGGGAAATTCAATCTGATTGTAAAAATGCCACGTCTGAGTCACCTCAGAAACCATGACGTACGGGATGAATAATTATATAAAACTATCACCAGGACAGCATTCATGTTAAGATAATTACATTGAATTTATCGTCATAATCAAAATGAATCAGCACACGTAGTAAGCTATTTTCATGCTTTCGGCTTCTAAATAGTTTGTTCATCACATATACACTCCCCGAAACTCAGTTCGTCTTAGTTCGGATAAAACGCTTTCCTTGAACGAATTAATCAAACAGTTTCCCTAATTGACACTAGCAAACATTTGGGTGGCACTTATCTTTCAAAATCGAGGAAAGTAATGAATTCCATACCTCTAAAATTAATCCGATATGGAGTGTGAGGTAGCTCGTTGAAATGTGGTCACGGTACTTCATGGAAACCTGTGGTCCACCCATTCAATAGGATCAAATTAATTCAATCGGCAAAAACTCTATTTCGTAAGTAACAGTGGAGCCTTTCATGGCCAAAATATTCCCATTATTCCGCAAGAATCTCTTTGCGTTTTTGACATTCCGTTACACGAAATTCAATCCTCCGATTGAGGACACCACGATCCACGGCTGAGCCAAACCAAACCACAGACCTCTCACTCTCTCCAAAGCCACGTGACCTTACCCTTCCCGGCAATAAATACTGCGTCCTGATTCCGTTTACCTCTGACTTCTCACGAAGGGAGAGAATGGAGAGACAGATTTGCGGGACTTGGCTTAGGGTCCGATTCATAGTCGATACTTTAGGCTTAAAAATAATTTAGATGGGCTAAAGTGTCCTTTATGCGTTTCATAGACGTCACTTTAGACGAAATGACGCTGAAGTGTCACTTTATCCTAAAGTGCTCGCCGGAGCTCACTTTAGATGCTAAAGTTGCTAAAAATGCTTTAGAAATAAACAAAAATGGATGCACTTGTTGTAAAAGAAGTTGAAATCCTTGTCGACTGGGTTGATATCGCCGAGGAAATGGAAATGCTGGCGAGAAACCATCACCGGAGAAACATAAAGGCCGGTTTACACGGTAAATTTAATTTATTTGCACAATATATAATTGCGTGAACGCTTGTATCAGGAAATTGTACCGTGTAACACTGCAAATTATACGAACGCTTGTGCGAATGTATGAATAACAAAACGGAAAATAGAACCTGTTCTAATTCCATGCAGATACAATTTAGTTCAGTTTCATACCTTCGTTTGAACAAAAAATCGCACCGTGTAAAACGGCCTTTGACATGGAAAATCCGGTTGAATATTTCCGGGAAGATGAATTTATTCGTCGCTTTTCAAAGAATGTCGTTCAATTTTCTCGTTTCTTATGCGTTCAACTTCCATTATCCACCCATAATAATGCTATGATAAAATGATAACTATAACAAAAACGCGATTATTAAACTTACAAACCGAAGTACAGAAACGCGAATATTAAACTTACAAACCCAACATGTTTGCAAATTACTCTAAAAATAAATTGAAAAAACGAACATCACAAATTATGAATGAGAAGCAATAACTTTGTAATTCCACAAATATTTATCAGAAACGACATAGGTTTAGACGTCGCACGTCATCATCAGGTTTCAAATTTCATTCCAATTTAATTCCATTAAGATTTCACTTCATTTCTAAAAATCATGTGGGATCAAAAGTTACTGCTTTTCTTTCACAATGCTAAGCAAATTCCATAAAGTCACGCCTGAGACTACGGAGCGTAACAAATGTTAACGATCCCTAATGCCAACTATGACAGAAATGCGAATAGTAAACGAACAAACTCAACAAATGACTTTTAAACGAAATTGAACAGTAAACATAACCAAATGTAACTCCCTTTACTATATTTACCAAAAACAGCTAACCAAAAAACCAAAACAAATATCGAAACCTAATGACGCATCTCGATTAATGAAATTACGCTACGTATTTATTATATTAAGAAACAAGAAGAAAAAACCTAAATTTAAATCTAAAGTACTTAAACTTCGTACTTTACGACGTTAAAAGTAGGAAATTCAAGCCAAAATAACATCGTGAATGCCACAATCTCTCGGAGGACGAAATCATTGATATCTGGCGATAATGCAACGTTTGTCAACTGTTTCCGAAACTAATTGTTTTTTATTTCTATTGCCAACGTGCCAGTTTTTCATTGGGATATCGACACTGTGGCAGCTAAAGTCTCACTTTTTAAAGTGATACACTTTAGGCAACTATGAAACGCACTTTAATTAAAGTCTCACTTTATCTTAAAGTGACTATTTACAAAGGTGGTCTATAAAGTCTCGACTATGAATCGCACCCTTAGTCACCAAACTTCGACACGTTTTTGTTCTATTTATATTTCGACACATTTTTAGAGCTGTGGAATTCATTTTATCTCGATTTTGAAAAGTAAGCGACACACTAGTCAGCTTGCAACGCATAACTTACGGTTTCGAGCAAATATTGTTCTGCTTGAAGAGTGTGGAGTTTCCCAAGAAAGAAATCTGCACTCACCTGAAAGACAAGAAGAGAATCATTAGAAAACGATTAACTTAAACTTTAAATACTTAAAGATTTTCATGTTAAAAGCATGGGGAAAGGGAAATGGAATAGTCATTCATGGACACAAAGGCTGCCAACTGTTCCTTCTGTCAACTCCCCCCTCTATCAAGCCTCCCATCTCGTCTTTCATCAGTGATTCGCAGGGGACAACTTCCTTCGCCAGTGTCATCTCTTCCCCACACCTCCCACTCTCTGTCCAGCAGAGCATCTACATTTACGCAATGCCCTGCAAGCCACACCTCGAGGATGTGTGACAGGGGATGAGTAGTCACAAACGTGCATTGCACTATTCCCTATTAAGGCGGTTCCACCGTAAAATGACTTAAATGTAATTTTATTCATATTCTGTCTACTTATAATAATTATGTCTGACACCGTTGATTTCATTCTGTCTACTTGTAGAAAAGGTTGTCCTCTATCTGATATGAACAACAAAATAATACCTTTCCACGCTATTTTATTCTATAATTGAATTTGAAATTACATGGTGTTCAATGGGGGAGTGAGAGAAACACGGGGAAAAATAGTATTTTCCCATAAAATACAAATGCCATTTTCGTGGAAAACTGTCTCTAAGAAGGAAATAATCCGGAGAAAATGAATAAAAATAAAATTCAGGTATATTACCACCCTATTTTTCTAGTTTTTGAAGAATTAATGCCGTAATTGAAGTCAAAATGCGGTCATTCGTAGGAAATGGCGCTGCAGTCGGCTCCTATGGCTGGAAAAAAGTGCTCATTTAAAATACATTCGTGGAATAATCGGCATATTTTGTACCTTACTTTTGGGTTTTCTATAGGTAACGCATTGCATCAGTGAAAGCAGGATTTTTTTGACAAAATATCAAGAATGTGGAATTTAGTATTTGTTTTGAGTCACACAGTCGCGGCGGAACCTCCTTAAAGAGACAAAACGTATGAGCTGAATTACCCGGCATTTCTCAGGATCACACTTCCTTCATAACTCATCATATAAGAAGAGAGTCGATTTAAAAAAATGTGAAACTTCATTCTCTCGGGTATCTGATAAAATAAATTTGAACTCTCTATCTTGAGTGAAAGTAGTTTTAAAAATAAAAAATATAAACCACTGCAAAAAACCCAGTGCTTAGCATTCCTGATCAGTTTAACTGAGAAAAATGAATTTTAAATGCGTTTTAAATACCAAAATCTGGTTGTCATGGATATGGACGCTATTGTTGATTTCAGAGAAAAATGTGCGTTTTTGCCGCTAAAAACGCGATTTTCAGATTTCAACGAATTGAAAAAAATAATTGATTGAAAAAATATAAACTTCATTCCTTCAGCAATTTGATTGAAAAAATCCCAACCCTCATTCTTGACCGAAATTAGTTTTAAAAAGTAAAAAAATGAAACCACTGCACATAATCCAACACGTAGCGTAGACCACCAAAGGGCCACTTTTTGAGACCTTTTGGGGCCCTGAGGTATTTTTAGATAGAAACCTTCTCCTTGAAATAATTCATATATGTGCCAACTTTCATGATGATCGGTGAAACGGTGTCGAAGTCTCAGACAGACAGACAGATATATCAACATCCATTATATATACGAGGGCCGTTTTTTTTCAACCTCCGATCACCCAGTATGGATGCCACGCGAGCGGCAGAAAGCGGTAATGCGCTGTAGGCAACTGCGCAACTCTCGCACTACACACTCCGCCATTGTCGACATCAAAGCGTCAGTTTGCGTTGCGCTACAACCACGTAAACATGGACGCCATCATTGATTCTCCCGCCAAGTGTGAATCGTTCTGATCCATGACAATGCTCGTCCACACACTGCTGGTGCACCTCAACGGCTCCTCGACCAATTTCAATGGGACATTTTCGATCATCCGCCGTATAGTCCTGACCTAGCACCCAGTGACTTTCATCTTTTTCCTGAGCTGAAGACATGGCTAGGAGGGAAGCACTTCCAAACCAATGAAGATCTTCAAAACAACGTCAATGCTCATTTTAATTCACTGGCGGCAACATTTTTTGAAGAGGGCATTGGATAACTTGTTCACAGATATGAAAAATGTCTCAATCTATTCGGTGATTATGTTGAAAGGTAACCGTAAATGTACCAAACTTTTGGTAGTAAAATGATTGTTTTACATGAACTTGTCTTTCATTTATAGCCTATCGGAGGTTGAAAACAAAACGGCCCTCGTACTTACATAGAGATTGCATTTTACAATTCACATGAGGGCTGAGAGGCACCGGGCGGTGAGGTGGACATGTGTCGTATCTGTGTCACCAACGTGGGAATGAATTCACCCTCTTAAAGATTACACAGTTATTCTCGCGCCAGTTTTTTATGCGAGTAAAATATCCCTTTTTTGTTTATTGACCAGATTGTTGCTAAGGTTGAAAAATAATTTTATTTGATTGTAAATAGAATCGGATATGTAGAAATGCTACACGTGTTAAGAGCCTAAAAAAAGTAATACATATTAAACACATAATCTATGCCCGTGCCCTTGTTAATTATGTTTATTAGACGTTTTATTATACAATTATACACTATGCCACATAAGCGTTAAAAATAATATTACTGTATGAGTAATATTCTCTGTAAAAACAATTGTAATATTATGTACATATGCGTTTAGCAAAATGAAAGAATCACGTAACCTTTAGAACAACATAGGACATGCTAGAAGGACATTTTTTTGTTTTGGATGCCATTGCAGCGATAAACACAGAGTCGTGTCACTCATTTAAGAAAGGACTTCAATTGCGCCTTCTGTTAGTGGCGGAAACAAATTCAATTTCTCAAGAATACGTGTTACAATATATTTTATTTGAGACATCCTTGAATCGACTGTATATGCTGACTGGCCTAGGAGAGGATTGGGGAAAAAGATTAGGGAAAGCCTAATTACATTAATTAAGCTCGATGATATTGGGCAAAATGGTCTTTATTTTGGATTCGCCAATTCTTCAGCTGCCTTACGTGAAAAAAATATTGCGATAGCCAAACACACTTGTATCTTCTCTTCAAATATTTGCTGTTTAAGGACTGTCCCCGTTTTCATTTTGGAACTTAGGAAAGGGGTAAAAATAAGGCCGAAAGGGGTAAAATAAGGCCGCACTCCCAGGATTCCAGAATGGAAGGTGGGCACAATCGAGATATCAGCCTGCTCAATGTTCTTCATATTATACGATATGACATCATTGGTTCCCGGTCTGTACTCACTCTTACAATTAGTTGAACTTCAACGTTAAATATCAAAATGTCAATTTCATGGAAACGATAGTACGAGTATTAGTACGGAAACTGCATTATTTCCATCCGCACGTCCCTACTATTTTCGGAGCCCCACATTCTCACGAAAATATTCGCTGTAAGAACGTTAAGTTCCAACGCTCTTCCAAAATTTAAATGGTGAGGCATGTCATTCAATGTTACCATCACCAGGGTCGAATCATGTGAACAAAGATAATTCACCGAATTATTAAATAGCATTGAGCTAAGGCGTAAATCCACACCACTTCACTATTGTTAATGTTAGAACGTAATGTCGTCAAAACTACTTCATGACCACTTACGCCTTCGAGGATATCGGCGTGCTTAATCATTGCAGGGTGGCTAACAGCTAAAACGTTTATTACTTTGTTTCCCCTCGTAGGTTCATTAACGGCTTGGGTTACAAAGTGGATCGAAAGTTCATCGAGTAAGGCCTTGCCTGTATCACGCTTCCTTGAACTTGCTTCTATACTTAAGGTTTCCCAATTTATTGACGGCAGGTTTAAATCTCCACCGATAATTATTACGCTTTTGTTATCTCTCGAGGTAAATGTTGACATTTGAGTTTCTCATTGGTTCACAATTTATTTTTTGGAATCTGGTAGTAGGTATATAAAATGAAAAGATACGTATATTCCTATTGTATTGCTGTTTAATAGTACACCATACGCACTCCGTTCCACTGTCGTCTAATGTGTGTGTGATACTATTCAAGTGTGATTTCGCTACTAAGAATACTCCACCGCCAGTCCTATCAGGTCGATCGCATGTATAGATTTTATATCCTGGTGGAAAAACTTCACTATCGCTTATATCCTCCGTAAGCCAGCTATCTGTTCCAATTAATATATCTGCGCTTTGAAAGGTGTGCTCATCTTCTGCTCGTTTCTTCTTTACGCTACGACAAATTACTACTACTAAGTTGATATCGTATTTGGCTTGATATCAGTCAATTCGCTCTTTTTCTGTGTCTCTATGTGTTATTGGTTGGATTTTCTATAGAGGTGCTGAGAAACGAGATTTTCTCTGAAGTTGCGCCGTTCTCTTGAATCAATGCGGAAAGAACCAGAAAACCCGCGATTCAAATTTATTTTCCTCCTTCGCGATATATAACCAACCTCAACTCTATCCTTTTGACTCCGCTTAGGTTCTGAACACTGCAACATTTCCGACAAGTTTAATTGATGCCAACGTAATTCCACTGAAAGGAAAAGGGTTACAAAAAACTGCCGGAGATCCATAGACTGTCTTGCACTGCCAGGAATGGAATACGGGAAACTTCGAAAACGGACGTCTATCACAGCATTTTTAAAAATTACATTCCGCATATGCGGAGTTACAAATAACAAAAGGCATCCACAAAACTGCAGGAACTTAATCGTAATGAGTCGCTGATCACTCACCCAAACATGCCGCTAAATGCTTTATAACTGTGAACTCAGCCCCTTTTAAACTCTTAATCTTAGATGAATTTGACTCATTGCGATCCACGGTGGTTTCACTTTTTGTTCACGATACTTTACATGGTTGGAAAATGATACATAGAGCGCAATACCTTCATGTCTTTCGTCCACAGAATGCATATAAGAGGAGGAAGGATGATTACACAGGCCAAAGGACAGCGAGAAAGAGAGAGCGATGAATACATATATATATGTGGGGAGGGAAGAGAAATTGATGGTGATAGGACAGCGAGGGGTTTGGGGAGGGTTCGGAATGCTGGCAAGTTGGAAACGGACGATATGTGAGAGCGGGTGGTGAAATGGTTTTCGTCGTCTCCCATGCCGACCCTCGGAGATCAATTAGAGGCGAACGAGGCGGTGGCTCCATCTGTGTGCGTGTATGCGAACGAACGTGCTAAGTGTTATGAGGTCGCGCGTGGAATGTCGTGGAGTGTGCAGATGAAGCAAGGGAATGTCGGTGAGGGGAAGTGTGGAGGAGGGGAGGGGTGGATTAGGGCAAGTGGTGAAAGGGATCTTGAGGGCCTAATTTATTCCTCCATTAAAACTCTTCCTTTTTTAAATCCTTCCTTCCCTTCTATCGCCACCCAAGTCCAACCAAAGCCAAAAATAGACCCATGCATCACTTCCTACGTCAATCCTTAAACCTACATCGGCATAAGTAGGATTCATTCAGTTCACCGAATATAATTCATTCTTTTCAATATGGAATTCATTCGGTTCATCGATTCGTTTGTTTGGGTGAGGAAAGGCTTCTTTGGGAATGGAGCAAGGGTGAAGGGAAATCCCTCGTCTGCATTGACCGACTCACGACGAAAGAAAGGCGCCAAAGGAACCACGTTCCAATCGAAAGACGCTTTGCACTGCACTTGAAGTGACCTCCAACTGACATTGCCCAACGGGTCCCAATAACTTCCCCATTGTACATGAACTTTTCCCATTCCCTACTCTTTTGCCCCTCCCCACAGCTTGTGTCCTTGTACCCCATGCCACAATCCTCAGCGGCGGCTCGCAGGGTAGTATGCACATCCCACGGAGAAATATCCTCCGCGGCTGGAATTCAAACTCGGGCCTTCTGAATGGGAAGAACTATAGTCACCCCCCCAACTCACCACTTTCCGCGCCGAGAGTAATTAACAGAGTCGAATTGCTTCGATTGCTGTTTCAATTAAACACTAGATTCCCTAGCCTTTGCATTAGTCTGATGTTAACTGAGAGTTTGTTTTTCGTAAAGGTATTCCAACAATCGGTTGGTTGGCTCGGGCACTATCGAAAAAACAACGTGTCCACCCATTACTCACACAAAGAGCATGTTTGAACAGGCGTCATAATGCCGTGGGTGCGTGCGATAGGGCTCGACGGAATCATGAGACTGAAATGTGTGATTCCACAAGTGCTTGCTTTTGTTGACTTCGTTTGGTGTTTGCGAATGCGGGAGGAATGCGGGAAGGGTGCGGGACGCGGGTGCGGGGCCACGAGAATGCGTGTGCGGGGAAGGCGGTCGGCTGAAGGCTATCGAGGTGCGTCGGGAGCGGAATGGATATTTGGGTGTGGAGAAGAGGGGAATTAGGTTTGACAAAAACAAACAACAATATATGTAGAAACAAGAATCCGTACGCTTTGTTGGGTTAGTCTTTTCTAAAGATGGTGTAACAGCTGGTCCAAAGCAAGAGGAAGCTTTGAAAAGGAAGCTTTAAACCAGAACCAAATAATGGCAACGAAGTCGAAACATTTTTAGGGCTCGCTAGTTATTTACATGAATTGATTCCTAATTTAGCAGACATTATGGTACCATTAACAATACTAATGAAGAAATGAAGGCCATGTACTTGGTCAGGGACCAGGCCCTTTAAGGTACTGAAGGGAACGGTAGCAAAATCTCCAGTTTTAGCATTATTAAACCCAGCAAAGGATATTTACATGAATTTTGATGCAAGCTCCCATGGTCTGGGATGTTGCATATGGGTCAAGGAGTCTCACAGAAACAGAAAATAAATATCCTCAAATCGAAAAGAAGCTACATATTAGTAGTGTAATTCGCTTGCAAAAGATTTCATATGTATGCGTACGTTTTGGTTTGGACTCGGCCCCTATAAGAATCACTTTCATCGCGGACACTTCGGAGAAAATTGCCAGGGCATTACGGAAGCATGACGTGGTCACGAGGTTTAACAATGAGACCAAGATCGGGTCCAAGGACAGAACTCCATCGACACTCTGCGAAGGCGTATACCAAGTGCCATGTTCTTTTGGCAAGTCCTATATTGATGAAACTTGCAGAGCTTTGATCACACGACTGAAAGAACTCTAGATGGTGAAAAAAAGCAATTCAAAGCATCATCCATATCAGAGCACGCATGGAGTGCACCGGGGCATACCACAAAATTCTTTCTCGAGGCAGAGAGTAAGAATGAGGAAAAGGACAGTGACTGAAGCATGGAAGGGGAAAGAGGCGGAGAGGAAGGTGTGAGAGGGGAAGGAGGGGAAAGAGAGGGGAAGAGGAAGAGCGGGGAGAGGAAGGCGTAAGAGGGGAAGGAGGGGAAAAGGACGAGCGGGGAGAGGGGGAGCGGAGGGGAGAGAGGGTTTAAGAGGAGAAAAAGGAAGTAGAGGGGTGGGGGAAACAGGGTGATGAAGGGGAGGGAGAAATTAGTACGATTTATTAAGCCCGGGGAAGAGAAGACCTGGTGAATCAAAATACAAGATGATTCAAGATCATTGAGCTGAAGGGAAGAGGAAGAAGGGGGGTAAGTAAACCAACTTTACAAGTATTATAGAAGGTGGAGTTGTTGGAGGACACGTGAATGGCGATTCGGAGAGAAACAGAGAGGGAAGGTGGATCGTTACACGAAGAGCGGTGGCCATTCATACGTATGCTGAGAGGAGTGGTAGATTAGCCAATGCAAAAAGAGGGGCCATAGCCAATGTATGTAAAAAAAATTAGCCCAAACTAACATTTAGCCAAAATGGCTAAGTTGGTCGTTCTAGATAAAATTTCAAAACCAAGGAGAAATATTCAATTTATAAAACATTTTGCTACGCCATCTGAAAGACTATAAAAAAAGATGAAAATTTACTGAATAAAAATGTTCTGCGCTTACTTATTTCTAATGGCATTTAATAAACGTGTATTTAGCCAGAATGGCTAAGTCGGTTGTTCTAGTTTTAAGGCGCATAAGATTAATATTTTCCAGTTTATGCAATTACGTGAAATGCGTTGACTCTCACGTAATGCATTAGTGAGACAGCACGAAGGACATTCCCACGCTACGGGCGATATAATTCACTGTTTTTCCCGATGAGGAAAAGGCAATGGTGTTTTGTGATATTCTGATTTCGTAAAGTATCTATCATTAATCAATAAGTATTCTTCGCTGATTAACTGTTCAATGTCATGATGTTAGTATGCTGATGGCAAGTAAAAAAATAAATGTCGTTTGAAATGTGCTCATTACTACATTTAGAGGTGGTAGAAATTGCAATTTCAATCTCTTTTTCCATTAAATCATGTGGTCATGAGTGATATCCGCGTGAAAATCTGATTTTTTTAGAAAGTCTTCTCGGGTCTTCCACCAGGATAAGATTTTAATAATTTTTAAAATTTAAAAAGGTTTTTTTAATACTTTTTTCCTTTATATGATTTGCCGAGAATAAACTAAATATTATTCCTGTTTTTTTTTAATTATGCGTAAGGAAGAAGTTAGTATGAAGGAAACATTTTCTAAGTGTCCCTCAATACAGAACCGTGATTAGTGGTTTGGTTAGTTTACCTAATACAGCAAATTGCCGGTACCTATGGAGCATAAAGTTCCATGTCGGTGGAAAGGGCGCGTTTTCCTGGTCCTTGAGGCGGCGATTGGCAAAGCAAAGTGAGACATTGGCATACACAAAATACTCAGAGGCAACAGAAGGTTATAGGAATACGCGCAACTTTCTGCTTGTCAATATTTGTGAAATCCGGACGGACGGATTGCATCGAAGGAAGGATATCAATTGCTTTGTTGGGTCACTCGTCGACGCCGCCACTAGGGCTAGAGCGGCCGAATCCCAGCGTCCCTCAACGAACGACCTTCCTCTTTCCACACATGCATTACTTTCGCATTGACCTCAACTAGGGAGATCCGCGGGAATACCCACACTCACCCCTTACGGGATTCCTGGACGCTGGATATAAATCCCTGAAATTCCAGGCACGCGTCATCTCGAAAGACAATCCTTGCGCATCCTGACCTCGTTTTCCTGGTGACGACGGCCCTAACGACATCCCACGCACCACATTCCTATATTTCAGCATTTGCACCAGTTCTGGCTCGACTGCCAAGTACAGCCAAGTATCTTCGCAGCCATTCCATTTCTGAAGACTGAGGAGCTGAGATATTGCTGAGAGACATTGCTGAGATATTTACCATCGTCATTGAGTAGGGAATATTAATTGAATGGTTACTTTGCAGCTTTCGCATGCCAATAAGTAATAGGGGTTAGATGGAATAAGGGACTTTTTACAGTATCAATCTCCCCCTAATAAAGACGTCGATAAAACTTTATTTCTCCTAAAACCTTAAGAGATGGAATAAAGACTGAACCGCGGGCCATCCGCAGCAGTAACTCAAAAAGCGTACGGGATTCAGAATGAAGGAAAGCATTTTCTGGGACTGGCAATAAAACTGTAGTAAATAACTGAGCCCTGAAGTGAATGGACAGTTTAAAGTTAGGGACCTAATGGGATTGATACTGGAGAATTCAAGAGCTTGCGCGTTCCACTGGACTAGAGCTGGACCGGCAGGATCAATAGTGATTGCTCCTGGTCACCCATGCCAGATAGGTCGATATTGAATCGCTCAAATACTTTAAGGATTACTTATAATATCAACCATATTTACTTAGTTGCCCCGAGTTTGTTTTTAATTTCAAACAAAACACAAGAGTAATCGATTTATTGTTACTACTTACATTATTGCCAACATCAAATCCCTAGATGCACACAGGAATTTACTCCTGTCTGATCGATTTAATCGAGCCAACTATGATGTCCGACTCCACTTGGAAGGCCGATCGTGTCTTCACGTATTTATCGCGAATCTTGAAATTTTCGCAAGTTGCGAGCGCTGCGGTGTCAAAACAAGGAACCCGTAACCAAAGCAAGTAATTAAAAAATTAGAGGGAGACATTCTTGAAAATGTGAATACATAAATAAGAACCGTAAGATTATGATATTGCATAATTATCGGAAAGAACGTTATAAGTTTATTTAGGCCCTACATTCCCTTCATTTAGTGAACTATATGTAATAATGTAATGACAAAATGACACAACAGAGAATCACACGAATATAATAATTTTACAGTGCATTAAAGAGAATGCTCACGTATCATATATGTTTGTTACAGAACTCTAAATAAATAGGCAAACATTTTTGGCAAACTAAAAAATGTCTTTGGAGGTTGGAGGTGGTATTGAGGGACAAAGGGTTGCTGAAGTGTGTAATTGAGTGAAGGATGTTGGAAGAGTGGGGAAGTGGAAGAAAATGATTAGGTTTTATGGACGGGATGATGAAGGGTAGAACATAAGCTGAAATGAAGAAAGAAACATCATTGGCAGATAATGAACAACCCATTTAAAATTCTAGGTGATTTTTACTCACTTCCATCTCAAACTACCAGGACTGGTACAATACCTAATAATGATATAATTTTGTGATAATCTTTACATGTCAGAATGACTGTCGAGTTATGAAGACGAGTCAATATCTCTTGGTAGACTATACTTATGTTTACTTCCTTATCATAATCACTAACACCCCTCCCTTCTTGAGAAATCTGACATGATTTTTTTCTGCATGAATTAGTATATCGTACTATGCATGTATTAGTAGTACCATAGAGTAAGTACATCAAAAGTACTTCAAGAGAGAAATAAGAGAACTTCATCAAAAATATATACTAATTTTGCGCGTGCGGTGATCCCTCTATAATATACTTACTCTATGGTAATACTAACCATTAGTAATATGCTAAACCGTGTACTGCAGGTTTTCCAACATAGCACTCTCCTAATTTCCGGCTAAGCCGAGCACTGTTATCTCCGGACTGCATTATTGGTTCGTGCCCAGTGGCCAGTAGAGCGTGCGGGGTTTGAACTTCAACTGCGACGAGTGCTGAGAGCCTGGCGTGAAATCACTCCGTGCGACGCACCCTGGAGAAGTGGCTGGCATGGAATTTCGATGTGGATGTAAATGTCCCGTGGTTTGGACCATTTGTGACGTCACACGAATCGCCTCCTTCGCCCTCTACTTCTGCCACCCTCCCTCATTTGCTCAATACCTTACTTCCACGTATCCCTACGCAATACTTCTGCACACGCGAGTAAATCTCATGATCGCATCGACCATGGATTTGCGTCACCATCAGTGAATTCTTCATTAGTGCCAGATCCTATCGGTCTCCATCGGAAGCAGAAATAGTTAAAGCAAGAGAGCAATCGCAGAAACCACGTCATGTATAACTGATAAGTGGGATAATTATTTATTTGAATCGGTTCATTAAAAAACGATAGTTGGCGAATACGGAATTGAAATTAACACCGCGACGCCATCTCCTTCTTCTCAGCGTAGATGAAAGCACTTGAAATGTCAAGTCCCTTTAAAACATGTTGACATTTACACGAAGTCATGCTGTCTTCTTGTCACGTTGGTGTTCTCGGGATAGCTTTAGACGATGACTGGTAGATCCGACTCGCTTTCCTGCGCTCCCTTCCCACTTTTCCACTCCAATCCTTCATAATGTCTCCTTTTTACGGCCCAAATTGTTTTCTCCATGCATTCCACTCGTGAAATTTCACGGTGACTCTTCCCTTCATTCCACCTTCATTTATTATTATTTTCAAGAAGTTTTTCTGTCGCAGAATGTGTCCAGTAAGTTTATCGTTCCTGCCTTGCATCCTCTCCTCAAAGGCCTCCAAATATGTCTTCATTGGTGATACTCTCGGTCGATTTTGATTCGTCGATAAACAAACGATGTTTGTATGCCAATGAATCGTCTCGAGTGCGCTCTATCATCACGATTACTAAAGTAAAGTCTGATGTTTTCCCGGTGCATAGCGTCATGGAAGGCTATTCAGGTTTGCCACCGGGTCACTCCTCTCATTGCTACCGACGTTTCGAAACTCAAGTCGAGATCCATCCTCAGGACTGATGAGGATGGATCTCTTCAGCCCTGAGAATAGATCTCGACTCGAGTTCCGAAACGTTGGCAGCAATGAGAGGAGTGGCCTGGTGGAAAACCCGGAGAGCCTTCCATGGCGATTACAATTACTATTTCAAAATAACTTTGGAATATGGTTTAAATCATTTATCGCCGTTAAGATATTTCCCTTAAATTTAACGAACGTGTATAAATGAAATGAGTGACGCATTTTGACTCTTGGAACTGCTTGGTCGCGGTTTGGACTGCGACTAGAGCCACTCCTCTTATCTCCCAGGGATCGGAGTACGGGCGACGCGTCACAGCCACGAATCGGTCCTCTTTGGGGAGAAAGTTTTTTATGTTGTTGTTTTGCATCTTGATTTATTCAAAGGAAATTAAATGATAACTAAAACACAAATTCTGGCAAGCGCGCATCTCAACCTAGTAACTGTTGCAACCACCAGAGGATGATTCATGAGCGTCCAAGGAGAGATAACTTAAATTTGTTTTCCTTTTCATAATAAAGAGGGAAACGCACTGAGTTTATGGTCATGGAAGACGCAAGGGCGCAGAGCCCGAGGAAGAGAGCGAAGATAATAAATGCGACGACCAGGCGTAATCTCCCGTCCACCGAAACCACCTTCTCCACATTCATAATAGATTGGACAAGATTTTGGGAAAAGCACCTAATGGCGCCTCTACCGCGCGGAGCCCTTTTGCATATCTCCTCTCTTCTCTAAATGGTTGGTTGCGGGCCCAGTCATATATTGCTCAATTCATAAATTGGGGCTCAGTCAAATATTGTTATCTCTCGGGTTTTTATGACGCAAATACGGGAAGCTTCCGGATATATTCATAAATTTGTTGCACCAGGACCAAGGACTGCTTACGGAAATCCGTAGGCCGACAGATTGTCTGAGCACAGGTTGGAGGTCCACCAAAATACAATGTTAGAGAGTTTAAAAATTAGAAAAATTGAATTGACCACTTCGACAATGGCCTAAACCGTAGCAACTAATACGATTTGGAACCCATGAGACTGAATTGCCAGACGCCGGAGTCTGGTTCTATGGCGGATTTCCAACGTAGATTATCCGACGAATTTACCCTACCTCAAATATTTCCTCACCTCAAATACAAAAGCTGTTAAATTATTGTCCATGCGGGTAGATATTTCTACGTACCCATGTGACGAGGTACCCGGGTATCTAAGGTGTTTTTATAAAGCTTTGAAATTTCTATTTTTTTTTGTAAAAGGGGATATATTTTATTTGAAAATACATTGAAATACATTTCAGAAGTATTTTTGTGAATACCGCAGATGCATGATCAAATCTGCAATGATTTGTAATTAGTGTCAACCATATGAATGGCACTTTTTACCATTCAAATTACACATTTTGTATATCATAAGGTTTGAAGTATGGCTATATTCAATATGTACCAATTAGACATAATTGCAAATCAGAAAGGTTATATATCTTCCCAGTGGGGAGAGACCATTCAGAAGACATTCATGAACTAATTCAAAAGTAGTCCACCACTGAATTATCCTGAGCATACATCCATAGAATGTTCATTGAATTTTCAAGTGTGAACTATTCATTTGAGACTGTTCATAGATCGTTCATTTCCAATCCACGAAGTATTATTAAAAAACGTACCCAGGCTGGACCTTCAAGGCCTGGTTGAACATTTTAAGAACATCTTTAAACCATGTACATTTGAATTGTCATAAACGACATGTCACATCGAGAAATCATTAATGACAATATATATTCATTAATAATTATATATTGTCATTAATGAATTCCACATTCTAGGGAATATTCTAACATACCAAATGTACGATATTATTCCTAAAATTAATTCCTGCATGCGATATCGCATTATGTATTGGTACGTTATGAGGTGTAAACCATTGATTTTTACGGATGAACACTGAACTGTACATGAAGCAAGAAATTAAAATTGGGTATAAATAAATGCAGGAAATGATAAAAGAAAGCCTAATAAATTTTAAGCTAAAACGTCAAACGAAGTTAGAGGTGAAGGAAAGAAAAATTGAGAATACGCAGGGCTGGACGAATGAAGAAATAAAAGGCCTAGAAACTAAGAAGGAGGGAGAAGAAAAGAGAATAAAAGGTTTTAAAAGAACATGTTTGCAGTCCCTTTCAACATTTCTTTTAATGTGGCTAATGTAACCAAACTACCATAAACAAAATCCAGAATTAAATCGCAATTCAAATAAACAGTAGAAATATCATAATAACGTACCATATAACAATAGATAACTAAGGGCTCCTAAATAAATCAATATTTACATCGGGGGAGTTCAGTACGACGCAAATTGATAAACAAGTAACAATGAGTAACGGTGGACGCTTAGGAAGAACACAGACAACAGTCAGCAGAGATAATTAGAGGAGCTAAGATCAAAAAGGCACGCGAAGGGGAAGAAATACAAAAGTTTGACGATAAAGACGGCAGGAAGCGGAGACTAGGCGGTATGAAGGTGACTTTGAATGAAAATTGAAGTTAACTTTCTCTGGCCTTTAATTGGTATTTGAGATTTGTTTTTAGTTCTTATTCATAAAAACAATATGAAAGAGCATTTTATACACACAGGATGGTAATTTTTGCTGAATAAGTGATTTTATAGGCTGGAGATAACAAAGTACAAATTACTCAGAAAGTTTAAAGTTTTATTTTGAACAGATCCAGAGGTAGAGAAAAATATTTTCAGTGAATAACATCTGCACTCTTGTTTTGGAGTTGGGAATGCACTACTTTTATACCAAAAAAATATGATACAGTGCCCTGTCATGGCCTTCAATAACGTTCTGGTTTGAAGGTTCCCACATTCAAATTATTGTGCTTCCCAGGTTTATATAGTTTATGAACCTGGCTGTATATATACCATTCTCTTGTTGGACCTAATGATAATTTACAAAGTAGGTGCTAAAAATAGCCTCACTTTAATGTACATAATTACCTAGCATTTTCTGTTACTCACGAGAAATATGTTAAAAATTAGACAAGTCTCTAATTAATGCATTTAAAGGGATCCTACATGAAAATCGTTTCACGAGAACTATTTTAAACATTCCTTCATGGTTCATATGTTATTCATTCAAAAACAATTCAGCCGCAATTCATCCAAGTTGAACATTCTTTGAACATTCTATTCAGTATTCCAATGAATGTTCTTTGAACTATCAGTTTAAAATTCAGGTGCAATTCATCCAAGTTGAACATTCTTTGAGCATTCTATGAAGTAATCCAATGAATGGTCTTTGCATTATCTGTGAGTGTCATTTGAACGTTCATTGAATGTCCTTCTTGAATGTTCTTTGAACGTTCAAATAGTCATCACTGAACGTTCTATGAACATCTTTTGGACAACTAATTCCCCACTGGGTAGATCCTTAATAGGCTTTAGTTTACACATCTTGACTGCATGATAAGTATGTACAGTCGGATTCAAAAGTAATGCAAGAAACTGAGCGGCGCCACTTACGCTCTTCAAGGAAATTGAGTTTCATTTACTGCGTTTGAAGTCCTTGGTTACGCAGCGCAAATTAATCAGTTGTTTGTAAACACGCATTCCAATGTAGGAGATGAGAAGTTATTATATTATTGCACCTAATTTTGTCATTCTGTGTTCGATTCAATTTGGTTTATGTGATTTGTGCGTGTGTATTTGTTATTTATTAGCCCCGGTTTTCAATGTTGGTTTGTATTTTACGTAAAATTTGCCTTGTATTGCAAGGAACGATTCGTTTTTCATAATAAAGATTTGTGTTTCAATTTATCAATATGACGATACGTGCCATTATTATAAGAGTTTATTATTATTTTCCTGAGGAAATTAGTGCATCAATTCAATGCCTGTTTTATAAATCTGAGGTTAGTGTGCAATTACTGTGTACTATTGAAAATTACGTGTTGTTAGCGTTGAAGATACATTTTCTATTGTGCAGAGTTTATGCTTCATCTTGTTGTTTAAGTGGATATATAGTTGGATGATGGTAGTGATTTCACGGTCGAAAATGTGCCGAGCAAAGCACCCAGGTGCATATTACACATTTCAGTGTTGGTAATGGTGTTGCATTCGGATTCTTTCATGCTTTTGTTTAGATAGATCTCAGCACTGAGCTACCTTTACCCCACGAGTTTTGATGATCCATTTTTTCGCGGATTATGTTGATTGCTTCTTAATATTTAAACTGTGTGCTCATGTTCTAAGAATGATACAATTTTTGATAATTTACTATTTTCTTAATGGGCGAATCGTAATACTGCTTGATATGTGCTTAATTTGTTCACGTTAAGGTAGTTGTGTTAATTTTCGTGTTACGTGATACTACGTGCTTGGTATAACACGTCGGCATTAGCTGTAGCTGTTCCTTTTCATAAATAAATAGTTCCTTCATCGCAAAAGCACTCTATTTGTTCCATAGTACCTTAACTGTGATTGGATGTTAGTTAAGTTTTATTTATCGCTTTGAGGCGGCGGTCCTACAGCGGTTCTTCTGCATTCTATTAATAGTCATACACTGTTGTTTTTGTTTAGGGTGTACTTAAATTATTAATTTAATTATGCATTGTAAATTATTTTCTTGCGTTATACGAAAGTTGTGCCTCGTCCATTTAGAGAGTTTCATTTGTCATTCGGTTTTCCAACGCCTTGCAGACTAGTTGCGCTTACTTTGTGACCAGTGTGATTAGTTTTTTTCCTTTATATAATGTAACGGTCAATTTTTATTACATACGGATTTCTTTCTGCATTTGTCTTGATTTGGATTTCGTATTTCTTGTGTTTCCTGGCTCGCAATTCCATTGTTGCTTGAACCCAACTAATATCTCTTTAAGGGTTCACCGCTAGCCGAAGGCCAAAAATAGCAACCTGTTGACCTTATGGACTTTAGTATATACACCATTTTGGACGTCTAAAAATCTCGTTATTCATCGTAGGCGTACACCCTTGTATATATATCAAGAATACTGAATATATTTGTGGACCTTTAGAGCACTTTTAACTCCATTTAATCTACATCTTATCCTTCATGAAGCTACTTAAAAGTTTAATCCCTCTATAAATGTTCATTGCGAATACTCTTCACTTTTCTTCTAACCCCCTTATGGTTATGTTGGGACATTATTCCATAATCTCTGCATCACCATAATATAGTCTATTTGGTATTTCCATGTGTGCCCCGGGATTATCCTGTTCTCGGATAGGGATTAATTATTAGAGTGATCTACCCGTTTAGGTTTATTTTTAATAGAAGTGAATAAAAATCCTTTTGATTTTTACATGCGTGGGCACTATCTACTTACACTAAATCTTATCGTCCTCCTTCCTTTCCCATTCTTTTTCAACATCCTCCACTCTACTACCGCTTTCAAATTCCATTCTCTTTTTTCGCGGTTTTCCAACCGCCTACTCTGTCTCGTCTTATTCTCCTACAAAATCTTTAAATTTATTTCAAACGGCCAAGTATTGCACTATTTGTTTATAGCATCCAGGTTTTTTTTAACGTATTCATATCAAACTCATTGCTACCATCCCTGTAGTACTACGTCGTCCACTAACAGGTGAATTTTGTTCATTACTACGGTAGTGATCTCAATAATATACCAAATGAATAATGAGGGTTCGGAGACTTCTCTGGGGAATACCAGATGTTACTATAATTATATCTGAATTAACGCCATCCAAGACTACCCTCTACTCGCGGCTGCTTAGGAAATATTTGTTCCAAAAAACTACACCGTGGTGTATTCCATATTCTTCTAACTAAACGAGCAATTAGGAATGAGGTAATTTATCGACAGGTTTTTTTAAATCTAAAAGTAACATGTCTTCCTGAGCGTATATTTATTCCGAGGCAAGAATGTCGAGAAAATAACGGCTAGCTGTGTTTCGCAAGAGCTACCTTTCCGGAAACCATGCTGATTTTATGTTAACAACTTTTGACCATCCAGATACCCCATGATCGTACTGACGACTATATGTTCCAATATTTTGAACGATATAGAAGTGAGGGACATCGGTCAATAGTTAGTTGGCTCTTCTTTATCTCCGCTCAAAAATATAGGTGTAGCGTTCGCTATTTTTCAACCATAAGGAACACAATGTTCTTTTAAGGATTTATGAAATATTATTTTTGGGTTAGGTGCTAATTATAACGCTAATTCTTTGTAAACTTGAGCTGGACTTTAATCGGGACCAGGTGGTTTCTTGGAATTAATGGCTTTTATATGACTATCTATGCATCAACTGGAAACATTAATAAACGGTATTTTTTTATAGAAGAGTTGTGGTGTTATTATGAGTGCATGTAGTAAATGCGTTAAAAAAAAATTAATTTTGGATGTTTGTTCATATTGATTTGTTTTAAGCTCTTTCTCCTTGATCTATTTCCATTGATTATGCTGTTAAGTTATTGCCTTGAACTTCCTTCACGTTAGCCCAAAACACCTTTCGGTTATCCTTCAAATACTCGCTACAATTTTACTTTTGAATTCCGTTAATGCTTTCCAAAACCCCGTTTTTACTTCTGTTCTAGCTTCTTTATATTTTTCACATAAATGTTTACGTTCCTCGTTGGAGAAATCCCTATGTGCATTCTTCATTTTTGAGTACCAGATTCTTTGTCGGTTTTTTTATAGACTGCATTTGATTATTTGAAAGTTCTCGGTATTTAAAATTACATTGGATAACCAACTTTCTGTTCCTATCACTACATTAGCGTTCGTGCCTGAAAAAAGATATTAAACATTTAGCGACTTTATTTGTTATACTAGGGCAGTTACCTACTTCACAAGGTCTCCACCTTCACTCATCTTAATGCCTGCAGTCCGCCTTTCGGATTTCTGGTTGCCTATTCGTTAGCAGCATCCATTCGACCAGTCTCATCATATTCACAGGAGTAAATAAACTAAAGCGTTATTCCAATAATGTTAGCCATCATAGAACACAAAAGTAAAAAAAATATTTAAGTAAACATTATGCAGTCAAGCACCTGAGAGGAAACTTGTAGGCTTTCAATGTATTCTTGTAATGGGAATTTTGCATGGCGGCCACTTTGAAAATAAGTTAAGTATGCGCCAAATTCGAAGGAACTCATACGTGTATGACTTGCCAAGCATTAAAAACTGGTACTTTAAGACTCAAGTAGTCATTATTATTCCATTAATTATTATTCTAGTGCCATATATATGACTCTAATTTATGGTTTTGTAGTCAAAAGGATGCATCTAGGGAAAGTTATGAAGTACCTTTTTACAGGTTTGCTGTTGATAATAGAGGAAAAATTCTATATTTCGTGTCATGAACCTTACATTATTTTGTAAATTTAAAATTTTCTAAGTGATATTGGTCCTTATATTTTTTAAAGAATCAGTGGGAAATATTCGTACTATGTTAAAACCTCCAAAATGAATGCTTTTATAGACATTGTTAATCCCTTTTTTTATATTAAAAATTGCTGTGAGCAATTTCATGTGCGCCACTCGCTCTACTCGAGAACGATTAGTAGGGAATTCCTACTCGATGCTTCTTGAGGCTACCACGGTAGCTTACAGGCGAAGAGAGAAGTGTTTTGTTCTATTCCTTGAAAAATCTAGCGTCTTGTCATTCCAAGGAGATTATTAATTATGCGTAAAGAGAAGCTTTTAAGCAATGCAAGAACTCAATTTGGAACAGAGGACGTCGCGAAACTCGCGAAATTCCTTCGATTTATCTGAATAAACATTTAAAACATAATTCCAGAATATCGGTAGATATTATTATATCTAGGTAAATTTTTCACACCAGTATGGATAAAAAAGAAAACTGGGATAAGTATTCTCATATTTTTGGAAATGATTAGTGTTTGGAAATGTATACATATTCCTGACCTAGTATTAGATTAGCTAATAATATTAGCATCATTGAATTCGTTTTTTTAGTTCACCAAAGTAGATATTTATCTTATAGTTGCCTTCGTATGCATCGGACTAGATCATTACATGGTTATACGATAATTTAGAAAACGTGTGTGGTAATTGTCTAATGTTACGTGGTAGAATGTATGAATGTAGAATCCTTTTGCTCAATCACCGTTCATTATATTTTAAAATTCGCAATACCCACGAATATCTAACCTAAGAACTAATGACATGAAGCGGGAACGCTTCTCAATCGACCATCTCATCCGATGAACTAAGCGGCGTTAAGGAGAACTTTTTAACACCTAAATAAATAAAACTTAACTAACATCCAATCACAGTTAAGGTACTATGGAACAAATAGAGTGCTTTTGCGATGAAGGAACTATTTATTTATGAAAAGGAACAGCTACAGCTAATGCCGACGTGTTATACCAAGCACGTAGTATCACGTAACACGAAAATTAACACAACTACCTTAACGTGAACAAATTAAGCACATATCATGCAGTATTACGATTCGCCCATTAAGAAAATAGTAAATTATCAAAAATTGTATCATTCTTAGAACATGAGCACACAGTTTAAATATTAAGAAGCAATCAACATAATCCGCGAAAAAATGGATCATCAAAACTCGTGGGGTAAAGGTAGCTCAGTGCTGAGATCTATCTAAACAAAAGCATGAAAGAATCCGAATGCAACACCATTACCAACACTGAAATGTGTAATATGCACCTGGGTGCTTTGCTCGGCACATTTTCGACCGTGAAATCACTACCATCATCCAACTATATATCCACTTAAACAACAAGATGAAGCATAAACTCTGCACAATAGAAAATGTATCTTCAACGCTAACAACACGTAATTTTCAATAGTACACAGTAATTGCACACTAACCTCAGATTTATAAAACAGGCATTGAATTGATGCACTAATTTCCTCAGGAAAATAATAATAAACTCTTATAATAATGGCACGTATCGTCATATTGATAAATTGAAACACAAATCTTTATTATGAAAAACGAATCGTTCCTTGCAATACAAGGCAAATTTTACGTAAAATACAAACCAACATTGAAAACCGGGGCTAATAAATAACAAATACACACGCACAAATCACATAAACCAAATTGAATCGAACACAGAATGACAAAATTAGGTGCAATAATATAATAACTTCTCAACTCCTACATTGGAATGCGTGTTTACAAACAACTGATTAATTTGCGCTGCGTAACCAAGGACTTCAAACGCAGTAAATGAAACTCAATTTCCTTGAAGAGCGTAAGTGGCGCCGCTCAATTTCTTGCATTACTTTTGAATCCGACTGTACAGTTAATGCATCAAAAATGGTAATCTATTAGCAAATGTGTTTCTGTTGCTATGACGCATTTAAAAAAAAGGCAAGCTGCTTCCATTTTAATTCCTCGTAAATAATAGCTCCTGTTCTGTTATCTCTAACAGTAATCAATAAGAACGCGAATCAATGTTTGTTCAATTTCGTCCCCGAATATACGATACGAGTTGGCCAGAGTTTACATCGAAAACTCGCGTGCACTAATAATGCAGCCATTTAGTCTACAATTAATCTGTTTCTCCCCAAGGAGAAGATGTATCAGATCGCGGCCGTCATCTTAATACCTGTCATGTGTTGCAGGTTGCCATTCAAGGAAGGAAGAGGACAGTGAGGATGTGCCTTACAGTCAAGGAAGGCCATCGAAATCCGCAGTTCCGTCAACTTCCTCCTCCCCGGCCTCTGAGCCATCGTCTCACCCCTTGGTCCCCTCCCGTCCTCTCCCCTCCCCACCGCTCTCTTCCCCTAATAACCTCCCCCCCTTCCCCCCACCGCCCGAGACCCTCCCACATAGAAGAAGTGCATACGACATTTTTCAAAGGGGAAGGAAGAAATGGATTATTCCCTTATTTGATCAACTTCTACAATCAAAATGAGAACGATGACGCATGGAAATACCCAAAACCCATCATTGTTTTATGCGCCAGGAAATCGTTATCTGCCAGGTATTACTTACCTCATTTCAGAGAAGTCATTACTAGTGCTATTACAATATTAAATACGTCCATCTTAAAAATGTATACTGCAACATTTCATGCTGCATGTTCCATTGTATAAACCACCTACCAAGGACTCTATAGAATAAACAATATACCTCTCTAGAAACGCTCAGAATTTTTTCTACAGTTTGTATTTTCCACGTGAGCCCATCAGTGAGCGTATTCCATGCAATTCTTCCAATTTCCACCAAACTCCATGATGTAGAAATAGCTGTATTTTCATAAAAATGATTAATGTAATTCGGTATTATTCCTCTTGAGAGTTTCTGATTTTCTAAGCTACCTTGAAAATCTTAAAAACCATAAATATAGGGAAGGCAGGTTACTTTTCTAAAGAAATTGCTTAGAATATATGGCACTTCAGAACTTGTGACGGGTTCTGGCTTTAATTTAGTTTTACTTTATACTATGTTAGTGTTATAATAAGTCAAAATAAAGAGTTTTATGAGCGGAGTCATGTGAATCTGAACCTTGAAGAAAATCAGTCGATAGCGTTCATGGTAGCCCACTAAAGCTTATGGAAGACTCATTATCAGTAAGTCTAAGACAGTTTTCTTATTTTTTCCGCAAAATCGCATTTACGAGAGTGGAATCCACCAATGTACATGCTGAGGAAGTTTTTTATAAAAAAATATTTTCAATTGAATTTCAACCCTTGTTTTCCTTCTCAAGAAAAGTTTCTTGTAATAAATAATGCAATCACCATTGATAATAATTGATGTATAGAGCTCTATGGCTCGAATCTTTGGTCTGCATTGCATGCACGTCTTACGATTATGGCTACATATTGTATAAAATTCCATGTAGTTTTCTTCATTCTACATGTAGTTTCATGAAGTACATATTCAGGATTTTGCAATAAAAAGTGCTTTTAAATAAATTTCAACCCTTGTTTTCCTTATCAAAAATAGTGTTAATAATGCAGTCAATATTGATATTAATTGATGCATAGAGTTCTATCACTCGAATCTCCGGTCTGTATTGCATTCAAGGCTTACGGTTATGGCTTCTTGGTGCGTTAAACTTCATATAGTTTTAGCACCACGAGCCAAAATCTACTAAAAATATAGGATGTAGATTGAGCAATAGAGATTTAAATATGTAATACGATAGATTAAAAAATGAATCTGAAAAACCACGTTTTTATTTAAACTAAAAAGAAGAAAATAAACCGCCCTGCCTTGACCCAAGGTCCCACGATTAAATTTTACAGATAAAAGACTACGTTCAAAACAAAAAAACGTGGTGCTCGACAGGATACAAGTAAATTATAATAGTTTTCGCGTATAAATAAGACTATATATATATATATCGGTTTACGACGTTCTACGTCTTCCGATTCCCAATTTCCATGCCTCCCGATCATTCCAGAGTTCTTCATCTAATCCTCTTTCTCTCATTTCTTTCTCTATCCCTTGTATCCAACTTTTCCTCGGTCTGCCTCTCCTCCGTCTTCCTTCCGGGTTCCACAGCAGCATTTGTTTCGGGAGTCTTTCATTTCCCATTCGTTTTACGTGTCCATACCACCTCAACTGCTGCGTTATTATCTCATCTATTATGGTATCATTGACATTCATTATTTCTCTAATTCTTTCATTCCTTACTCTTTCTCTTTTTGATTTACCGGCTGCTCTTCGCCAGAAGTCCATTTCAGTCGTCAGTAACAGTTTTTCTGATTTCTCCGTTAGTGGCCATATTTCACAGCTGTAGGTTACTATGCTCTTTACTATGGTATTATAAATTCTCTTTTTGTTTTCAATGGATATTGTATTGTCCCACAATAAGCTATTTAATAGTGTTATTGCTTTTTTGCCTTTATTGCATCTATCCCTAATGGCTACCTCCATTGTTTTACTTTCTGCAATTTGCATCCCTAGATATTTATACTCTTTACAGTGTCCTATTTGTTGCCCACTTTCTAAAATAAGATTCTGTTGCATTCCTCCCATACACATATATTTTGTTTTGTCGATACTGATATCAAGACCCCAATTTTTGTATTCTTCTATTATTTTTCTGGTCATATATTCTAAATCTTCATAATCTTGTGATAGAATAACTTGGTCGTCTGCATAGCTTAAGGTGTATATGGTACTTTCTTTCAAAGGTATTCCCATGGAGTTGCATTTCCTTTTCCAACCCTTAAGCACTTGGTCTAAATATATTTTAAAAAGTGTGGGGGAAATACAGCAGCCCTGTCTTAGACCTTTATTTATTGTGAATCCCTGAGAGAAGTCGTTTCCCATTTTGATCTTGTCTGCACTATTTTTGTACAAATTTTTTATGGCTATTATTAAGTATGAGCTTATGTTAGCTCTTTTCAAGGCTTCCCACAGTTTCATTTGCGGCACCGTATCATATGCTTTTTTAAGGTCAACATATAAGAGGTGAAGTTCCTTGTTGTATGCCCAGGTTTTCTCTATCAGTTGTGTTAAACAAAACAGATGGTCTACAGTAGATCTTCCTTCTCTAAACCCCGCTTGTTCTTCGGATTCCTTGTCTGCATACTCTTTCTCAATTCTATTTTTTACTATTTTGCCATATAATCTGCTAATTGTACTAGTCACAGATATTCCGCGATAGTTATCGCACTCGTTCTTATTGCCTTTTTTGTATAACGGTGAGATATGGGAAATTCTCCAATCTTCTGGTACCTCTTCTCCATTTAGACATTTAATAAAGAGTTCTGTTAATTTATTGTACAGTAACTCTGATCCATATTTTAACAGTTCTCCCGGTATTTCTCCAGGGCCAGCAGCTCTTCCATTTTTTAGGGATTTACAAGCCTGTTTAACTTCACTGCATTGCATTACTATAGGTGATGTAACATTTCCTATGGTTAGCAGGTGGATTTCATTTTTATATTCTTCTCTATCCTCTGTCAATAAAGTATATTTCCCATTTCTCTTTACTAATAGACGTAATTAAATCTTTCTTTTTATCCTGCCTCAATGATCTCAAAAACTTCCAGCTTTCTGTATTTCTGGTTCCTCCTATGTAGGTATTTAAGTGGTTGCATTTCTTTTCCCAGCTAGCGTTCTTTTTCTGGGTTAATTTTCGTCGCACTTTCGCTTGTGCTTCTTTGTATGCAACCTTGTCATTGTCTGATTTCGTGGTCAGATATTTGTTATATTTCGACCTTTTTTCTTCTATTTCTTTTTCAATTTCATGATCCCACCAATATGGCTTTCTTTTCTTCTTTTCATAGTAGCCTAATGACTCATACGCAGCTTCATGTATGCATTGAGATAAATGCCTATAAAGATCCTCTGTATTTGATAATGTTTTTCGGCAAAGAAGTTTTTCATCCAGACGTTTTTGGTAAAGCTGTCTAACGCTTTGTTGTTCTAAGCTGTCCAAGTTGTATCTTCTTTGCATTATTTCTACGTCAGGGTTATCTTGGCTTTCTCTAATCCTTGCTCTTCCAGGAAACATCACCTTAGCATTTAACAGGTGGTGGTCACTACCACATGTAGCACCTCGGTATATTCTGACATCTTGTACTCTTAACTTTGTATTTTGCTTTATGATGAGGTAGTCAATAATTGATTTGAGATCTCTAGTAGGTTGTGTCCATGTATATTTATGTATACTCTTATGCTCGAAAAAACCATTAGATATTCTTAGGTTATTTTGTTCACACATTGTTATTAGTCTTAATCCATTGTCATTTATAGTTTCTTCTCCGTATTTCCCAACCACTTTATCATTTGACTTTTTTCCGACTCTACTATTTAGATCTCCCATTATGATAAGTTCTCTTGAGTTTCCAATTTTTATTATTTCATCATTTAGGTGTTCAAAGAATTCCTGCTTTTCATTTACAAGCGAGCTTTCATTTATTCCATATACGCCCAGTATAGTGATTCTGAAGCCGAGCATACAGAGATTCATTTTTATCAATCTTTCATTGATTGGCTCCCATGATGTTACATTTTTTCTAAGACTCTTTCGAATCAGGATGGATGTTCCCTGTTGGGCCCTTTTATCCTTAGGGACCCCGCTATAAAAGTGATCATTAAGACTATTAGGAGTATAATATAAAGAATAATATGTGTAAAAATTAATAGAATCTGAGGAAAGTGTCAGTAGGCCATAACATGAGCTGGGAACCTCACGCCATGTTTCGCCAAAACTCTCGGTCGGTAGTCTGGTGAGGAGCGCACTTGCCTTGCGTGTGAAGGGTCGTGGATTCGATTCTTCATTGGAGAAATGTTTGGTGAAAGAATTTTTTTAAGTCACAACATTTTTAAAAACTTGGTTATTGTAATCTTTTCTTACACAGTGATGGATAGTCTTATCAGGTCGTTATATCTATCTCTAGTTTCGGACTTTTTCTACGGTGAAGACAGTTTCGGCGACTCTGAGCTGGGGAACTGCTACATTGGGAATCTGACGCGTTCCATCGTGAGCAAACATGCTTGTTCTTGCAATTCCTTCTGTTTTTACGTAATTATTTTACGTGACTAAAGTAATTAAAGCAATATTCCATATCATGGCTCGTAGGTTCAGCAAAAATATCTTCCCCACTTGTTCTTTTCCTACAGATGATACACTCATGAATATACATATGGATCCTAAACTCGCCCCAAGTGGGTGTGGCCAAACATTTCGCACATACCGAAAAATCATGTGGGTCAGACGAAGCTCATTCCACATCCACAAAAGCTATGAGGAAAAATATTTCTTTCCTGGCACCGTTGAATGGAAAAGCAGGTCACTGGTGTCAAAAGCACAACGTGTTTGTAAATGGAAAGTGGCGTGCACGGATCAATAAAATATGTGCAATGATATTTTCAAGGCCTTTAACGCGCCAATTAGGTTTTTCTGACGCGTCGGACGTGATCGACAATGTTTTACGATTTGTGATAAGAACGAAGTCGCAAAAGTTATTTTCCTCGATCCGCTTCGTTCGCCTTGAATCCCATCCCAGTGTTGCATATGAATGAAGATAATGGCATTCCTGGACTTTCCAGTTCTAAATTTTAATTTTCACGGGTGAAGATATCCGTTCTTTGGCAAGTATGCATGATGAAGATGGTGCAAGATTGACCGCAGAACACATTGTTGCACGCGCTATGGGGGAATAAAGATTCCCAACAAATGGAGGACCGCCACTATCGCTCTCGGTGGAAAATCTGCTTCCTTTCTGACGGCATATTTTTCTTTATGTCTCATTCGCGATGAGGGAAATTCAAACAGAATAAAGTGGTGGACTCATTGTCCAAGTAGACAATGGAGCTTGCCTGCCCCGAGTGTTATTCCCGCTGACCACGAACACGGAGACACATTTCATAACCCTGTATGCATTTGAAAACTTCTATTCACATCTCTTGTCTTCTTCTTCCATTAATCATCCTTGATAACGAACATAATTGCCTGCATCAATTGATTGTTTACTTAATATAACAAAATATTTTAGTAATCTAGTAACATTTGTTATCCTCCACAGCTGTTTATATGAACGCCACGGGGAATTGAAAATAATATGAAGATTTCCATTTATGTTTTCTCTATTTTTACAAATTCTCGGTTGGTAACTTAATTACATATAAGGTAAAAATACTTTCTTTAAACCTCTAGCAGTCGTGTTTGATCAACCAACCATGTTACCATCATGTATATTATATCACCGACGTGATGTAGTACATGTTGGTAAATGCAAAAGATGGGCCATTCAGTGATGATATCTTTGTTATTGTTATATTTTATGCGAAACACTACTATTAAATCTACAAAATGTACACAGGACTTAAAGATCACCATAATTTAGGTGTGTTTTACTGAACTGCGCAGCTGTTTATTCCCAAACGTTATACGCTCACCCGAAAGTATACGTTTTACAGCACATTGTTATTTTATTAGGTTTGTGTGATTAACTCTTTTTTTGTATTCTTTGGAATGAACTTGAGGAGAAACGTAAAGGAAAGTCTTGGTAAATAGGAACTTGTTACTCTATAGTGCCGCTAGGTGCAAAAAAAATTCAGTCACATCAATGTTAAAGGGGAATAAAATTTTCCAGTTTATGTTGCACTGTTGATAGTGCCTCAGGATAACTAGAATTTGAATCTAACGATCGAAGGAGGTCCTCGAGTGATAAAACAAAATAGCGATGTCGCCTCTCTCTCGTTACTCCTCATCTAAAGTACGTCACGTGTATTTGGGATGCAGCCCGGAAAGATTTTACCCGAGGAGCTGAGAAATTACAAAGAAAATAAAAATAAAAACTCCTTCGAACGAGCGGAAGAGCGACACCAGAAGGACTGTTGCCTCTGGAGACTCGAAATTTTCTCGCTCGGCTAAATGTTCAAGCGGTTCAAGGATACAGAGAGCACGACGAGTTAAGAGGATCATACGGCAGAACTTCGCTTGAAATATGAAATATAGTACAGACTATTTAATAAATTATTTGTAAAGTAATATGTTTTTCAACTATTTAAGACTATCTACCTTTAAGAAACGAAAGAGTCAATAAAGAGAGTGGACATGTACAGATTTCTATTAAAAAATGGGGTAATCCCTATGACTTTTTACGTAAAAATAGTATACTATTATGCACCAAGAGAATAAAGTGGGCCATGCGCGCAGGCGTGTTCTATCATTTTTATCATACCCCAGCGTGAGGTTCGCAATTTTTTTCCCCGCTGAACTGGGCGTACAACAATAATAATTACCACCTTTAACTTTATTCCCGGCGTCACAATGCATGCGTGAGTCTCTTTAACGACAGCTGCGAACAACTGATATCTACTTGCAGATTATTTGCAACTAATGTATTATATGCTCAAAAATGGATTCAAAAGATTCTTCTGAAGAAGAAAATTTTGATCCACAAGAAATAATTGGAAACAGAAATTTTGAAGCTGAGAAGTACCTGAAAGTCAACAATTTGTTACCCCATAAATCACGAGCTCAGTTTGATTCAATATTTGCAGCATTTTTAAAATAGAAAGATGACAGCAAAGCACCTTTGATGCACATGAATAAAAAAATAAGAAAAATGAAAGCGGATGATACACAACGATGAAATTTCACACAAACTATCATCTCCAACATTCTACAATTTTGAAGTTCATCAATTAACAATTAATAATTATTTGTATTCGAATAAAAATCAAAATGAAGAAATAACAAATTGATTGGTGATGTTTCTATTATGAAAATTATACCTATTATAATAAATACTTCATTACCGGCATCACATGCATGCACGATACTAAATACCGACGGCTATAAGCAACCGATATCTACTGCAGCCCAACCTTATTATTATTTGCGACTAATGCATTATTACAAGTATTTGTATTACTCTTTCCGCTGGGCATGATAAAAATATCGTATAGTGCACTCGGGAATGAAGTGGGCTCCGCGCGCCAGCGTGTGTACGCGGCAACTTACCCCGCGCAGCCGCGCATAGTGCACTTCATTCACTAATTTATTATTTTAAGCGCTTATAGTTAGCTTCAATTTTCTGTGGATCAGGGATAAAATCTGTAACTAAACTTTGACCCCCTTCCTGACCAGCAATGGCTCTGAAAAATGGCAGAGATATGTATTCCGGATGAAAATACAATAATAATCAGTCATTATTTTATGTATATTTTATCCTTGGTTCGAGCCTAGAGAGGGCGTCGTGTTTTTATGGAACTAAATGGGAAAAAAGGTACTTTTCCGTGTAGCACATTTTGTTTTCACTCATTAAAATACGAAACAATTGAGCTAGGAGTTTGGTAATTGAACCAAAATGAAGCAGAAACATTGTGTTATATAATTTTATTAGTCGTTGTTTCTCTGCCCCTCGAAAAAATGAAAATTTTGAACCTAGCCTGAAATATTTACGCAAATTTATATATTTCTTCACTTTCGTTTGGAGGAATTTTTTCATTGTTACGTTTCGGAGATTTTACGGTATTTTCCCAGAAATGCACAAATTATATGTGTCACAAATCACCTCTCCCACATATTTATAGCCAAAATATACTTTCGGTTTCATCCCAATACAATCATATTAACACTGTGAAATGAATCCACTCTTGAACTTCTACCAATTTACGTCGAGCTACATTATCTTTACTCAGGTGTTAACACGCAATTTTATTCCAATACTCAGCATCCAACTGCTTTTATTGCAATTACGTCATCAGTGAGAAGATGAACGGATGTGTTACTCATTCAGGCTTCCTCTCGCACATGGCATTCGGCCCGTTCCGATGTTACTAGTGCTTTCTGAGCCCTTACACAGAAATGCTCCTTATGCACAATTTCGTTGTATCGCCGCCAGCCAACAGGTGCCGCCCCCCATCCGTGGTATCGATCCTAAGTGCGCTGCGCGTCCAAGTTGAGAGTGGCACGGTACACACAGACACGTGGAGGCTTGTGCGCGCACTTCACCACTTGTGGAACGCGCAACAGTGGCAGCCACAAGTGGCTGGCGCCGGATCCTAGTCGCGGCCGCTAGTGGCTGCCACTGGTCGCTCCACAACCAAGGAGGTTAGAAAAGAAACGGAGGCGACATACCACCTGATTCTTGAAGCCAATTCCGCCATTGCAGTTGGCACAGTTTAGACCTTCCTCTGGCTTACGTGTCCTGCGGTCGCGTTCGATTTTCGTCAAATCTAAGTTAAAAACCACAGACCAGGCGATGTTTTGTGACTGGTTTGGCAACACCTACTCGGCACTAAATCCTTCCCAAGCACCCCTATTCTTGCTTCACTTTCGCCCATGAGCGTTCACGGTCATGCCTCCTCCATTTCATTTTAACCTCCTTGTCCACAACCTCCTTTCTGCTCTGCCATGATTCCACTCCGCGACCGAATTTCAACAGAGGCTGTTCCACCGACTGTGAATATGGAGTCACGTTTGATTGCAATTGTATCGGCGCTCTTTATACTCTTTATACTCTTTATACTTATACCCCGGCGTCGAAAGCGAAGAATACGACGAATTCATCACTCTCACTAAATACGTCCCAAGCTAACTTCCCGTCCAAAACGAGGGAACTTTTACTTGCTTTTCAATGAGCTCAGAATGCAAGAGGAAAATGTTTCAAGCACTTTAAAATGAGTGTGAATTCATTTGATGGACCCCTTTCCATATTGCACGGTGAACTGAAATATGATGATACAAAATTGAGAAAAAGCATTTCCCTTACAGAAAGGCTGGCAATTACTTCACAATTAGTTATTGTAGTCTGACCATTATAACAGCGCACTTTACTAAAAAGCAGCCAATCAGTGAAAACCTTTGATGCCGGTTAGGGAAGTGAATGACGTAACAGACGAAGCAAACTACATCAGATGGTCGTGTAAACATTGTTTACTTTTCATTAATTTCTTGAAAAAATAAGTAGATTTCGTTGAAATACAGTATTTTACATGTTGCTAAGTGTTGTCAAAAAAGCAAAGTGTATTGTTGTCGCAATTATATGGCTGCTTTTACATTAATGATGCACTGTATACAATGGTAGAAATAGAATTTCAACCAACATTCATAATAATTTCAACGTTTTTTCTAAGGTCGTTCTCTTCTGTGATTACTTGCCGAGCATTATATTATTTTCAATCGACCTCGAGTGTTTTTCCCTGCCTTTCCAGTTTTTTCATCTCTTTAGTTTTAAAATTTGATAGCTAGCCTTCCTACACCATTGATGTAATAATATGCCTATTTTACATCGCCGTAAATCGTATTTTCGTCGACAGTAAAAATATTAATGCATTAATCACACATTGACGATGTTTTTTTTCACTGTGTTACTCATGAAACTGGACAACACTTAATAGAAAAGGAGTCAGAAATCAGTGAAAGCGCTTAAGAAAGTCAGTCAGCAGCGAAATGGACAGTACATTCTTGCTCAGACACTGCATTCGAAAATAATTGCAGCCGTGCATCGCTCCTGTCTTGCGTCCCGCTCCTCCCTCTGCTGATTTCCCCATCCCTCCAGAGGGGTAAAGGGTGTCGGGTGGAAGTAATTCTCCGAGGGGGCGGGGGCGCACAAAGAGAGACGGCAAAAGGAATGGTTTACGGCCGCGATGGCGCGCGGGGGCCATTACTAACAAAGCAGCGGCGGTGCGCGTAGCGCATGAAGGCCTCGAGGGGAATTCCTCGCCGAGAGCGCGCACCAGCGGAGTTCGGGGGAAACAATTACGAAAGTTCCGGCAGATTCCGCTTCGGAGATAAACTTCCATTCTCTTTCTTTCCTTCCCTCTTTTTAGTTCATTCCTCATATCCATCCGTCCGTTGAATTCCCTCGCTTCCATTTCCCACGCCCTCTCCTGTCTCTTCTCCAATTCTCCCCCCTCTTCCCCCAAACCGAAAGTCTCTTTCTGTCGAGTGAGGGGTGTTGGTCCTTTTTGCGCTTATCGCTCTACGCTCAACGTATCTGCTGGAATAATTCACGGCCCCATAATTACAGCTGCAAAGGCATTGAGAGAAACGTAAGGTGCACGCAGTCCCTCTCTTGAAACTATTAGAGTGGATTCCCCTCTGTGATTTTATCGGAGACGAATGAAACAATAGCCAGGGATAAAAACTAAAAAATAATGTTAACAATAGCATGTTACACTTTGATGCCAAATATAAAAAATAGGTGAACTCACCAGGGGTATGTAGGAGAAGTACGGAAGCAATTAAAACAACAGTGGATCAGTCATGGTGAAAGAGGACAAAAAATCTATCTATTGACTAGCTGAATTTGATCCTGCTCAATTACAAACATCGCAAATCATTGTGAATAAAACATGTAGAAAGGCGCTTGCTAATTTCAAGAGCAAATACCTGGCCGAATGGATGAACATGGAGAAAACTGGATATGCTGAGGATCGCTGATGATATTGCATTGCTGGCTGAGAGCGAAAAGGATCTGAGTGAGGTACTTGAGATTATGGAGGACATCCTACAACAGGATATAATATGTATATAAATGTAGAGAATACCAAAGTACTTAAGGTTTGCCAGCATGGTGGACAAGCTGAAGTGTATTTAAGGGACAGGTGATTAGAGATTATAGAGGAGTTTACACGCGATTAAAACATGACCTTTCCGTCCGAGTGCAGGAGGAAGAATATTAAAATAAAACTTCCGCCTGAGTGATTCGAACTAGTGTCCTTGTGCTCCGGATTCCAGTACGTTACCGACTACACCAACTCTCTCATTGAAGGAGGAAAAAAAAGCCGATGGAAGGAGCAAAAGAGACTTAGTAAGTAGAGTTCACCAGGCAAATAATGCTTTTTATCAAAAGGGAAAACTCCTAACATCCAGAAACATCGGCTTAGAACTGAGAAAACGCCTTCTTCAAACTTGTGTGGAGCATATTTGTATATGACAGTGAGACCTGGACGCTGGGCAAGGCAGAAGAGAGGAGGGTGGAGGCATTCTAGATATCGTGTGTCAGGAGGATGGTTAAAGATTCCCTGGGTGGACAAGGTCAGTAACGAGGAGGTTCGCAGACGTGTGGGGGAGCCTCCGTGTCTGCTGAAATTACTTAAAAAGAGAAAAAATATCTGTATCGGGCATCCAATAAGGCACGAAACCTTGCTGGCCACTATCTTAGAAGGGCCTGTGGAGGGAACCAACTGCCGGGGCAGGCCTAGGTTGTACTTTATGGGACAACTAATGAAGGAGTTAGGTTGCTCCACTTATGTGCAGTTGAAAAGAATGGCACAAGACCGTAACGGATGGAGAACTGCCTCCAACCAACCTTTTGGGTTAATGACTTAAGAAGAAGAAGAAGGAATGTCCAAGGGAGTAAATCAACAGGACAAGCACTATAGGACGACAAAAGAAAATTATTTAATGTTAGTTTGGAAAGACCCAATATATGTATAACGCTTGCTTGGAAAGAACTTAATAGCAAGCTCGCAGGATTTAGCCAAGTCTTTACCTGATCTTTTCCAGCAACGTATGCCTGAAGTTATAATTTATTGTCCGGTTTAGAGAATTTTACTGAAAAGTATTAACCCTAACAAATGCCCTGGTTTAATCAAATTTCTGCCCACGTATACAAAACACTGTCATCAGACATTACACCATATCTAATGATAAGCAATAATACATCGCTCGCAGATCACATGGTTCCGAAGAACTCGAGAGTAGCTAACATCACATCCATTTCATAAGGCGGAAATAAAGAAAAGCCCAGTAACTACCAATCTATAGGTACATATCTCCTGTATCTCCTTCACACTGATTGGGTGTAAGGTATTAAAGGGCATATGTTAGGGCACAAACACTTAAGAACGACCGACAGCACGTTCATTTACAATTACAATTCTCTGTCTAAAGAAGTGTAGCGCAGTGTTATTTCTTCCTTTCTAAAACGAAATATTAGCTGATTCCATGAACGATGTCTCACGTCTGTATTTAGCTGTCTTAACAGCTCCCTGTAATAATTAATCACCTGTGTCTCAGCATCACACGAATACATCTGAGCTTGTTTGCTTTCTTCTGACGACGACAACGTTAGATTCATGATGCAAGTCAGTTGATACCTACGTCAAATCCCTGATTTGGTGCGTTCTTTTGAATAAGAGGCAATATTATGAGAATGTATAAGAAAAATTGTTGAATGTAAGTTGTTAAGAGAAAATAATGATAGCTATTCAATTTTACCACGGAGTGTGATACTAATGTCGAAAAATTACAATTCTCTGTGTCAAAAAGTTGTATATTTGATTCCAAAGTTCACTTCATACTTCCGTTCTAAATTCAGCTGGTTACGCGTTTGGCGCTAATCATTTGCATTGTATAGCAATGTTCTGCATGCTTGCATGTTCATTTACGTATCACTCTCCCAGTTTCTGGTCGGACTGCGCACTGTTCTCCTGACTGCTTTTTGGCCTGCGCCTAGCGGCCGGGGGAGCGTGCGAGGTTCTGATTTGTGCTGGGACGAGTGCTGCATGCCTGGTGTGGAACCACCCCGTGCCACACGCCCTAGTGGTGGCTTGCACGGTACTTCGTAGATGTAGATAGATGAAGTTTTGTTTTGCTATTCTTCTTCGGTGGTGCTGCATTCAGTTTCAAGTGCAGATGTACCCACACAGTAGAGTAACGTTGACATAATGTTCGCTGACCGTGTCCGTAACACTCAGTTGAAACTGAACGTTCTAATAACGTTCACGTTAAACGTTTAAAGCCCCTTTATCACAACAGAACCATCTACATGCTCACCCCTTTAGAAAAATAAAACAATGAGACAGCAGTGATCGGCGGCGATCACTAGAGAGTACCAAACGTACTGAACATGAACCACGGTGCCAAAAAAGAAACAAGGTTAAAATGTAGCAGGCTCCAGTGAAGAACCTTCTCCCCTGTGAATATTCGAGGATTTAACCCGGCGTTGGTCGCGCTATGGTCTTTTCCCCGTATTTTTTGTAAGAATGTGATCCATACTACGAGGACTTCGCGGATACGGTTACTTTTCCACGTATTCCTCGCACATACTATTTACTTCGTATCACAACATCCACGCTCCATTCGCTCCTTGGATGTGGCGAGTAAAGCGCTCATACATTTAGTTCGGTCTTTTAGACCATAGCGCGACCACTAACGATACTCCATCGGTCATTTTGACCATAGCGCAAGCAACGGCGTTGGCGGAAATAGTTCAAGGAATATATTTTAAACTGTAAGTAACATTATCACTATAGATAATTCTCTTACCCTGTTGATAAACCTTTGATGAATTAAGCATAGGGTCACGGGCGTAATTTGAGCAAATATTACATTTTTACTAGCAAAATATTTCTAATTTTAACTGGAGTTTTCCTGAGGAACCTAGACGGGTACAAGTGAAGATTAAGGTTTCAACTCAGATCGAAAAATGTATGCTATTTCTACTACAAACATTTTCGTGAAAGCCAAGTTTATGAATAAATAAAATTGTACCGGGTTTATTTGACTACAACTCTTATTTCTCCAGCGAAATTGTATCCTAAGGAACCAAGATGGATCCGTACGGGGAAAATCAGGCGAGAATTTTTTAAATGTTTCGGTCTATCCCCGATGAGGAAGTGCCAGAATTTGACGAGGACGATAACAGTGATTCCTATGAAGTGCATGACTCCAACCAAAATTCTGACACCGAACAGAGTGGTGAAGACCTCCCACCCGTAGATGGAAGAGAGGATACTGCGCATTTTTACCTAGGTAGGAACAAAAAGATCAAATGGTCGACTAAGTTGGTCAAATGGTTGAGCATATCACACAATACACAAACTTATACATTCAAAGTATTAAAAGTAAATTTGTTAGGGAGAGGGACGCTAGAGATACTTCAGTCAAAGAAATACGTGCACTTTTTGGCTTACTGTACATAGCAGGGAGCATGAAAAATTCTCATCAAAATATCTACGATTTGCACACCTCAGATGGAACTGGTTCTGACGTATTTCCTGCCACTATTTCCAACCATAGGTTGCGTTTTCTCTTGCAATGTCTCAGATTCGATGACATATGAGATCAAACGACACGAAAAAGGCTCGACAAGCTGGCCCCAGTTAGGGAAATGTTCACAGATTGTCTCTGCTTGTAAAAATAATTGAACTATAAGTCAATATGCAACGATTGACGAAATGCTGGAGAGCTTCAGAGGGCGTTGTCCATTTAGTTTATATGAGAAACAAACCGGCCAAATACGGTTTGAAAATTCATTCACTCGTCGATGCCAATAACTTCTTTATTTTTAACATGGAAATATATCCGGGAAAACAACCAGATGGCCCTTTCAAGTATTCTAACACACCTTTTGATGTTGTGTGCCGCTTAGTATCACCATTCTCAAGGACTGGGCACAACATAACAGTGGATAACTGGTTCTCATCCATTCCTCTGGCAGATTAATTACTCAAAAATCATAACCTCATCGTAGTAGGCAATAAGTGGCAAAATAAAAGGGAAATACCAATTTTCTTTACGCAAAAGAAAAACAGAAATATGTATTCTAGTGTTTTTGGTTTAGATAAAGAAAAAACGTCGGTGTCATATGCGCCTAAAAAGATAAGACCGTAATTCCCTATCCACTTTTCACTATGATGCTGCCGGGGATAATATATTGTGGAGAAGAAGTCCGAGATCATAAGGTTATACAATAGTACAAAGGGAGGAGTGGACACAGTAGATGAGCTGAAAGCGACCTACACGGTTTCGAGGATTTCCAGGCGTTGGCCTCTTCGAATTTTTATCACTTTGATGGACATCGCTGGAATAATTCTCAAGTGGTATATGCTTACAATACCAACGAAAACACGGAAAGATGTACTTACTTGAAGCAGTCAGGGTTTTATCTATTAAATGACTCCCTGGTAGATAGCTGTTCCATATCTACACTGCCTATTAACCTCAGGAGTCAAGTTAGAGTGTATACAGGTTTGCCTGAGCCAGATCCGATGAGAACTCATCATTAGGTAACAGGGAGATGTGGATTATGTCCTTCAGATAAAAATCGCAAAACAAAAACTCATTGCAAGAGATGTGAAACCTATATATGCAAGGAACATTCATATGTTATGTGTACATCTTAAGGAGGGATAAGGGTGCTTCGGTAGCTTAACTGGCTAAGGAGCTCGCGAGGTGTCCGGGTTCGAGTCCATGAAAGAAGGTTGATATTTTAAACATGAGTTCAGGTAAATACCACATTCTATTAACTGTATTTTGCTTATTGAGCATTGTAATAGAGTTTTCGTTCTTCGTGTGGCAAGAAGTAACGTGGTACTGAACGTCGTTAGGCACATATTAATGCTTTTGCTGTTGTAAGACGCAAGCGTAGTGAGATGCTGAATTATTTTATACTCCTCAGGAAAAAGAATTAAGAGCATGTAACATTTAGACATGAGGCAATGGCATCAAAGTTCAATGCAGTGCAGTCAACGCTCCCTGATATATCCTCATCCATCACCACTGTTTTTATTCCTCCGTGTAATTTTATTTATTCTATAGGGACAGTATTTTCTCTCCTCCTATTCAGACAAATTCTTCCCACGCAAACGTCCGTGGAACTCTCTGAAAACGTTCGTTCAGAGCCCAGAGAATGTCACGGAGGCTAACCCCGAGAACGTTCCCAAGTGGTTACGATGACGCCCGGCCCAAACGTTGCGCAGACGTTGGTGGTGTCAACGGAAATAATACCGTTCTGCGCATGCGCGTGGCTGGGAAAGGGATTCCCCCGTGGAGATACTTAGTGCATATTGGTGGCTAGAAATAGAAGAGGCCCTGTGACACTTCCTTGGGGAACACCCGATTGGAAGTTGACGGTATTGGACGTGACACTAGAAATCACGACCCGTTGTTCGTGACCCTTTAAGATTAATCCAGCTAATCATTTTTTTCTCTATCTCACATAGGTAATTCTAATTTCACGAGCAATTTACCATGAGACAATTAGATGAATGGATTTTAATAATAAAGAAATATCGAGTCAACATGAATATAATTTTAACCCTAGACCAAAATGTCGTGAGCAAAAGGAGCTAGTTGAGTCTCGCAAGATCTATCATTTCTAAATCCGCCCTTATTGCTTTTCAACAATTCTTCCATGTACAAATTCCCCGGTAAGGATTGAGTTCAAGTGAATGTGTGCTTTGAAGTACACATTCACGCGATAGAAAAACAAAAAAAATTGGGTGTGCTTAAGACCACATGGGAGAGAAGTGTAAACTTCTATGGCGATTTTCTGATATATATAATATATAAAAAATATTTCATCAATTGTAATATTGTGCATTTTATACAAAGGTGTTTGTATGAAATAATTCAGCCACGATTTAATCACTCTTTTGTTCACTATGCCGTGCATAAAGCTAGCCTTATGTATTTTTTCTCTCTTTATGCGAACGTATATACAGTGATCATCATCGACATTTTGCGGTAATTTACTCACCATTGTATTAACCTCAACTGGAATATTAATTACTTGACCATAAATCCCAAACTGAACGTGGATATGTCGGTCGCCTTATTTGCATGAAAGGAATTTGGGGAGGTATTAATCTTTCAGTCACCTCATAGAAAGAGCCTGGATGTTATTCGTTATAAAAATTACAGGGAGAGACAAGGGACCAATGATTTACTACAAACTATGGAAATGAATGATTTCCAAATAGCGGGGCCCTCGAAAAACTATCATTCATTCCCAAGAGAGATCGTATAATTCATTGTTCGGAAATAGCAATTCCCTCTACGAGAGAGGTGACATTTATACCGCGGAAAGACATTACCTATCCTAATTCTGAAAGTGGTGAACCATCTCCAGATCTTCATATTCCAGCTATGCTGATTGATGGAGGAGAGAATCGGGGCGAGTCAAATTCAAATGTTGATAATGTTGTGCACGATTTCGTTCAACGGCGGAATGAAAAAGACATGTCAAACGAAAATAATATTAACGAACCTCTAATACAAGCACAAACACAACAGCAAATAATGTACAGCTCGTTCTCAACACATTTGTCGGCACATAAAGAGTTTGTAAAGCAATTTATTAATAATAAAATTGTACATACTTGCAATGCTTGTGATAGACTTTGGTTTCAAAATGATTTAAAATAATTTACCAATATTGACAGTACAAAAAACATAATATTTATTAGGAAAATTGTTCCGGTTCATAAATCGGAATTTCAGATATGTGCAACCTGTATCACAAGTATTCACAAAAATAATATCCCACAACTATCAGTATATAATGGTCGCAAATATCCCCCATTTCCAGATAGTTTGAAAAATTTCCCATTAGATTTGGTGACTGAAAGATTAATATCACCCCGAATTCCTTTCATGCAAATAAGGCGACCGACATATCCACGTTCAGTTTGGGATTTATGATCAAGTAATTAATGTTCCAGTTGAGGTTAATACAATGGTGAGTAAATTACCGCAAAATGTCGATGATGATCACTGTATATACGTTCGCATAAAGAGAGAAAACATACATAAGGCTAGCTTTATGCACGGCATAGTGAACAAAAGAGTGATTAAAGCGTGGCTGAATTATTTCATACAAACACCTTTGTATTGCACAATATTACAATTGATAAAATATTTTAAATATATTATATCCATCAGAAAATTGCCATAGAAGTTAACACTTCTCCCGTTTGGTCTTAAGCACACCCAATTTTTTCTTAGCACGATAATTTCTGGCATATTCGGTTTTTTCCTCTTGTTTTCCGCTTCCTGTGCACTGTGCACATTCTTTCTTTCTTGCGCGGTAATATCTGGCATATTCAGCTTTTTTTCTCTTCCGATCCATGTTAGTTTTTTTCCAATTCGGGATCAGCGTAAATTTTCCCCAATTCTTTCTTTTTAGCGCGATAATTTCGGTCATATTCGGCTTTCTTCCTCTTTCTTTTATCTCCCTGTCCTTCCGCTAAATTATTCAATTGTAAAATCTCACCCATTTCGTCTATTGTTTCAATACCCTTTTGATCTTCTTGCCGCTCTCTTCCACTTTCTGTATTTTCTAACATAGCGGATTCAACACAAATTGCGTTGCCTTCATGACGTTTGTCCATGTTTCCGTGCCTACAAAAGAATTCCAAATTAATAACATTTCGCGATATAGCAGATCAAATTTCAAAGTCAAGTAGGTCAAATTTCCGAAAGAGTTTCTCATAAGCACCCATTTTTTTGAAAAACCATTTTCCCCCCACAAATTTGACGGAAAAACAACTTTTTGACAACATCAGAACAAAATCTGAATTAAATTGGCAAGAATTGTTCCAAAAAAAATTCTCAAAAAATAAGACTCCACCACTAGGAATAGATCTTGGGACTTTCGGTACGTGGGACGATGAATCTAACCACTACGCAATCTTACTCTTTCAAAGAGTAATTGTTCTCATGAGTTTACATTCGGCATGCTAAGCGGGGCCCCGAAAAATTCTCACGGTACGTGAGCGAGTTTGCTCTTTTTCCCCCATGCCAAAAGTGCCCAACGGGCCAAAAGAAGTTTACACTTCAAATACACACTGCAGTCATATTGAGGAAAAGAATGACTGCACTCACCTTAACTTGGGGCATGCCCTCACTTAAAATGCAATCGCACTTATACTGCGTCAAAATCAGCACTTTTACTAGGGTAGTAATTTATAGCTCCATTGAAGTATCCGTTGTAGACTAGGCATTTTACGACGAATTTCTTCGGATTCACGGGCGACGCATTGGCATAGACACTGCGTGCCAACCCGATTCAAGCAGGAGGAGCTTCCCAGCGTGAAAGACAATAAAGAGACAGGGTGACTCGCATGTATTTTTTGTCGGGGCCAGGTGTGCCCTATTCAGGAAGGCAGCGGCATTTTTGAGCCACGTGGACGACGGAATTTTGACGTCAATATCTCCAAAAATTAAAATTATTCTATTTGAATACTGAGACTAGGCGAGGCTGTGACCCACAGCATTTGCCATTGACGAGTGCTTTTTGATTAAAGCGCACCAGAGCCAAGTTGGAAAGTCGGGCACAGTGAAATTTTTGGGGCCTTCTCAGCTCGGTGGTGGAGGCACATCGGCGGAACTCGGTCAATTGGGACACGTATCTATATTTCATGACGTCAGACCGCGCAATGCCACTGACTAGCGTTGACACGCTGCAAAATATTTACACCGACTGAAATCCCAGGTGATTGAGATCAAGAAGCGAGAAAGCCTTTCAAAAGTGAAATCCGCTTCGGTGGTTAGCAGGACCTCCTGTTTTCGTTAAGGCTTCTTTTTTATCAATACTTATAATTTCTGCAACATATTTTAGATTTTATTTAAAGTTTCATTTATGATGATGTGAGAAACGCTGCTCTTGTATTCAATGTAAATAGCCTTCTTTAAGGTAACTGCTACGCCTGCGTTAACCTGAGAATCGGCAATTCAGCAAATATTCATTTTAACCATTAATTATCCAATATTGATGCCACGATTACGGCGTAGAAACTTTCATGTCGTAGCTATTGCTTATTTCCTCTTCAAACAGTGGAGCTACTCATGTGTCAATGCCAATGTGACCTTATCTTGCGAGTTTAAGAAAAACCGAATTACTTATGCAACTCGCACAAATATTACGCTTAAAGTACTCTATAGTGCTGGAATTCAGTCACGAGACTTTTATTTCACTTATTTCAATTAACGTCTGATAACGCTTCAGACGCACGTTTTCTTAACATATATGGTTGAAGTGGAACAACTGCCATAAATTTAGCGTTATTAATAATAAGCTAACTTATTTCATAACCAATTAATTCATTTGATCGCGCCAATAGAACTCAACAATAAAATAATGTTGCTTTTTCCGATGACAAGCGAGTACTGCAATGACGATGTTATTGTGAAGCCAACAACCTTTCATTTGTTTTCTTACCGCCGAACTGTGAAGGGGCATCACGTTCCGTCGGCGATGATCGGTAACGCCGCCCGTCTCTGCCGCCGATCTATGAAGGCCCCCCCAACACGGTGGCTACTGATTACAACGTGGAATATCGAGGAAAAAACTCATGGCTGTATCCATGGCTACGTTAGACTACGTCCAAGCCAGGTTCACGAAAATTCAACCGGTTCTCCTTAAGGTGGTTTGAGCGATTTTCGTTCGTGTACAGATATGCGTGGAACTTTGCATACGTGTCCTTCATAGTAATATCTATGGATAAAAGAGAAAAAAGCTTCATTTTACCGATATGGTCTCTTGGCAATTCAATGCTATTTTAACGCGTAAACTTATGATATATATTTCGAAGTAATTCGAGATGTGCCAAGATTGCCTCCTACACGCAAAATAATACGTTTCATATCATTATGATGGTTGCTAAAAGATATCAACGTATCACGCCGAGATAAAAACGTTATTAGTTATGACGTTTGCTTAAATTTACAGTTCCGCGCTGAAAATCCAAGTCATGACAATTCTCTAATAAAGGTGAAAGTTTTGAAATATAACTCTTGCATTGTGGGACCGTGGCATTCTGGATTCGTGGATCTCTCAATTTTTCGGCTTTGCGCCGCGTTGGTAGTCATAGGTTGACGACAGTTTCGCCTGGATTCCACCAGACGTCTTCAGGTCGAAGTGCCGATATCGGCATTTTGGCTGCGTTTATTTAGCCCTCGGTCTCTCGCTGCGGCGCTGTGATTGGCCGATATCTCGATATTGATCGATATGCCGATATCGGCACTGCGACCTGAAGACGCCTGGTGGAATCCCGGCGAAACTGTCGTCAACCTATGACTACCAACGCGGCGCAAACCCGAAAAATGGAGAGATCCACATAACCTTTGCATTATTTACATAACTGCATTCACATATGTAAAATTCGGTCCAAGAATTTTTTTCCAACTTTCTTGAAAAGTTATTGAAATGTGGACTCAATGACTAACGACTACCGCTCCAGTCGCCGCCATAAGACACCTGTGCTCAGCCGCGAAATTTAATTCGGGGACTAAGATTAAATTTATTCGGGAAGAAGATGCCTACCTGCCACACACCCTTGAGGTGGCTTGCAAGGTATACGGTAGATTTAGACCGCGGATTTAGGCGTAGGCCTTTAAGTGAGTACAATTCCGGCGCCTCACTCTACTCGGGAGTTGGTCCGTGAAACAGAGACGGTGGCGCCCAAGGAGCAGCCAGCAGGGGTGGGGGAAGAAGAGGGCAATTAGGGGCGGCTCACCCGGGCACCCCTCCGGACTCCATGTGGTTGGCGAGGGTGACGTCGTCGCTCCAGACGTCGAACTGCCACTTGCGAAGCCCGAGGACGCCGCAGAGCACGTTGCCCGTGTGGATCCCGATCCGCATGTCCACGTTGAAGCCGGTCGCCTCACGCACGAACCTGAATAGGAATGAACAAAACGTCAATTGGACAGGTTACCGGGTAGAGGGGAGAGGGCAGAGCTGTTGCAGCGCTGACGCATCAAAAGTCTTTTGACTCTTGGGATTATATTGACATTTACATGAATGACAAGCATTTATACACTATTTCGTTGAATTTTAAGATCCAGCTTTTTCTCAGAGCTCACAAAAATATCGTATTAGGTATCTGAGGTTTTTTTGGGCTTCTCGAAAATGAATACCACTGGTACTTTGCATCGTAACTTGGTGGAACTTATTCGTTATGAAAATGAAAAACTTTTAACTTAATCAGGACCTGATGATGACGCTGCAGTACGTCGAAACCTAGGTCGTGCTAACAAAATGATCATTGTGGATGCACAAAGTTAATAGTTTGTCATTTTCATAATGAATACAATTCTGCTTTATATTCCTCATTATAATTCAAATGTAATAGACGACTAAGTTGTGCTTAGTAAATCAAATGAAATCCCTAAATTATGAGGAGCAGCATGTACTTAAATACATGAGGAATGTATTGGACTAAATTAAATTAATTTCACCGCGAAGACAACTTTTTACCGCAATGTCTCGCAAAATAAATAAAAGGGAAAAGTTAAAAAAATATATTTTATTAGCAAGAAAGACACTGACATAACATTTTTGAGTTACTCTCAAAATTGTATAATTTTTATGGCATTGAGTGCCTAGGAATTTAGAAAGAAAAACATGAAACGGGACAGAAATTTTGTTTTTAAGTTAGTTACATGTCCTCAAAATGGTTAAGTAAGGAAATTTGAAGTGTGCTACTCTGTAGGGTGAGTAAAAAGCCTGGGGTGGCTTAGTACGTACCCTGCAGAGTAGCACACCTCAAATTTCGTTACTTAATAACCTAAGGCTCATGGTAAGGCGATGCGTGGCAGCTAGAGTTAAATTTGAAAAAATGCGTAGTAATGAAATTCTGGGGGAAAAATAACTCCCCACAACAGAGCTATTTCATTCAGGATACCCAATTAGAGACGGTAGAATCCGTAAACTATCTCGGAGTTAGGCTCAATAATGATCTATCGTGGAATAAACATATTCGGGAAATAACAGGTCAAGCTAATCGTAAATTGGGATTTGTTAAAAGAATTCTAGGCAAGTGCGACGACAAAGTGAGAGAAATAAGCTACTTCTCCCTCGTTAGACCCCATTTAGAACATGCTTCCAGTGTTTGGGATCCTCATGAAACAGGCTTAAAAATAGAGTTAGAACGTGTACAGAGAAGAGCAGCCAGGTATGTGAAAAGCCGTTACGATAGTCTTGTTAGTGTTACTGACCTCTTAGAACAACTCGGATGGGAATCACTGTCAGACCGTAGATTGAAAACAAGACTACATCTATTATGTAAATTCAAGAGTAGTTTATTTTCCGACGAAGTTGATCATATTTTACGACCGCCAACGTACTATGGTAGATTTGATCATAAAAATAAAATAAGAGAGATAGACTGTAGAACAAATAGATTTAAAATGTCGTTTTTTCCGCGAGCGATAAGAGACTATAACGGCTGTGTAAGGACTTAGAAATAGATTAGTTGACTGGTAGTGTAGCTTCCTAAGTTATGTATTTCTTAAAGCATGTTTACGGAGTTTTACGGTGTTCCTAACAGCATGTTTTGCATGTTCTATCTTCATAGGCAGATTGCCCTCTTAAGTAGCATGTAGAATATTATGTGTCATCGTATATGTGTGGCGTGCATGTGGGGATTCTCTTGCATGCTGCATGATGGTTTTTAGTTAATGATGGAATTGGTTAGTATCCTTAATATTCATGACCGTGCGGTGTGCATGTGGCGGCCCGCTTGCATGCTGCATTTTGGTGACTTGTCACCCCCTGCCAAACACCCTAGAGGTGGTTCGCAGGGTAACATGTAGATGTAGATGTACACGTAATCACTGTCCGCTGTGTTAGCTCTTTCATGCCTTTCGAATTTCATGCCTTTCGAATTAAAATCACGTTGTGGTCCGAATAAAACTTCTTTCAAGTTTTCCGCCGGGGGACGACCCATTCAGAACGAAGCATCGTCCTCTGTTGGCGTGCAAACGCGCGATGACCCCGGGAAACCGATGCCGGTGGCAGCTCTCAATGTTTCGCGTCGGTGGCCGAGTAAACCGTTACCTGTGGGCAACTAAGGTCCCGACTCACTCCGACCCGAACCAATAATTCAAAGGTGGCACTCACCGTCTTTCCTCCCTCGAACTGTATCGACCGACTTCCAGAGGTCACCCTGCCAAATGGTGGCCGAAATGTTAGTAATCTTTCGCTAAAATTGTTCGAAGGAGACAACATACTGCATATGTATGTTGTATGTGCATCCGCATGCGTAGATTGCAAAACGGTTGGTTGACGTTCCCTATCCCCGACTGACCCGGAGCAATGAATGGCATCCACCGATGGCATTGTCGATCGGTTATGGGCATGTCCACAAAAGTCAAAGTAGAGCATATGAATTGAAAAATTTAATGAAACAAAGGAGTTCTTCCGCTTTTGAGAAGCAAAAACTCGGCAGAATACTGCTTCACTTAATGAAATTCACGGTAACTTTCTGTAAGTATCATTTAAAAATTTACAATATTTCACCTTTGTCAAGTATATTTAATTTGCCTGATTTTTATAAATTCTTTGTTTGACAACTATATCATCTTCTACATGCAAAATGGTACACAATTAGTAATTTTTCAAATAATTCGATTATTGGAGAACTTTCATTATGTAACATTTTCAGTCTCACGATTCGTTTTGATATCGGGAATTACCGATCACGTAGCTGATTTTTGGGAATAATTTTAGGCATAAATTAATAAAATTTACTTTTATCGGCAATATTTTCAACACTGAACCTATCTGATTAAGTACGATATCTTCGGTTGAAATCACGAATTTAATTTGTTGTTTCCATTCAGGTTTAGATAACGTTTCTGAAGTTTATCCAAACTGCGGGAAGTTTGAGGACGACATTGCGCTTGGTCTTGAATATGATTGGGAAACCGACTGGAAGGTGAGCAATTATCTCAGATGGAGGTTGGGGTGAGTTTGAAAAGGGTTTGGGGGAGAGTTGGGTCCGAAGAGGGTCAAACAAAAGCGGCGAGAAAGCACATTCGTGGATGATGCACGAGGAGGCCAGGTTCCACATTCGGGAATGGTCGAGAAAACGAACTGGAAGGATGACAATGCTGCAGGATCATGATAGACATGGGAGTGGGAGCGGCGTTGAGTACGGACAGAAAAAAAATCAAGGGATAATGATGACATGCAGGCCTACGGCTAAAATTGGAGGAAAAGGAAGGAGTTAGTAGGGCAGCATGGTGAGTAGCCTGGGGAGGCAATGGCATTAATACAGAAGGCCAGGAGGTGAGCAGAGAAGTAACGAAATGCGTATCTCTGAAAGTAACGGAAAGGAGCACTACCGTTGAACTTTCGGGTATGAAACGCAGCTGGCGCGGAGGAAAGGAAGGAGAGAAAGAGCATTTTTGAATACGAGGTTTGAGCGGGATGTGTCGAGGGTAGGAATTGACGTACAATAGAAGTATGGAGTGGAGATGATTGTGGGAAAGGACATAGTAATGTCCTTAAGAACATGGGAAATTATTTATAAGGTAGATTAGGGGTTAGGAAAGTAGATTTCCAAGAAAATAGATCATCCAAGGAGTCTACCGAAGTAAGAACGAATGCATTTTTCCACACAAAATACAATTTACTCAATTTCTCCTTTGGCTAGAGATTATTTTCCCTCTCATTGCATTAAAAATGTTGTTTCCTTTTTATTGCCTCCTATTCTTACCTGATATAATAAATTACATTTTTAATATAATTAATATAACAAGCGTTATGAAATCCTTGTGTAGGCTTCCGCGGGTTAATGAGTATGAAGATACAGGTCTTCCGGGTTTTACACCGCGTAGGTCCATTTTTCTTCGGACGACAGTTTCGCCGGCATTGCAGTCGGCTTCTTCAGGTCAGTGAAGTGAAATGAAGAATCCGACTGCAACGCCGGCGAAACTGTCGTCCGAATAAAAATGGACCTACGCGGTGTAAAACCCGGAAGACCTGTATCTTAATAACAAGCGTTCAATTTTCAGGAAAAATGAAGTTAGATCCATTTAAGACATGATTATAAAGTGTTAAAATCATTTGAAACATTTAATGCACTCCAGTGTAAAAACATAAATGCAGCCTCAGTGAATTTAGGTTTCCTTAGATAGACTAAAGCCGAATACTCTCCATCCATATCTCACTAAAAGAAGTAAGAGCGAAAACAATTTGCCTCGGCGTCGTCGAAGTTAAGACCGGAGAGCAAAACGCAGCGCGCAGATAGCATGCAGAGATTTTTATGTTATTACCTTCCATGCATTAATACTTCGAACCCTTTCAATAAAGTTCATGACCAGAATCTAACCATTCGAAGTAATTCTATAGTCCACTGAAGCATGTGGGAATAGCAACTCAGTGTAGAAAACGGACGCGGCCCCTAGATGCGGCGTTTCACATCCAGGTGCATATTCCGGGTGCGGCACCCGGATGAACAAATGCGGTGCTGTAACCATGAACGCCGTTCATTAGGAGTAGGCTAGTACCGGGTGTCTATCCTGCCCACTCCATCGCAAATTCTCACCAACCCAGCCCTTCCTCGATGGCGAAATTGATGCCCGTGTGTCGGTCGTTCGCCTTTCTTGATGACCAACCGACTACAAGTGCCAACCATTAACAGCACTGGGAGTTGACTCTTAGGTCCCCGCGACGTTGATTGGTCAATCTCTCCATTGTTTTTGGGTTTTTCACCACTTTCGAACTTCGTTGATGACAACAATGACGCTGGTTGGAAACCAGCGATATCGCTGGTTTCCAACCAGCGTCCTCAGATCGAGTTGTCTCCAACGCGGTGAAAAACTCAAAAACAATGGAGAGACCAACACTGGGAGTATCTCAAGATCGACACGCATTTCATTGGCGATTTGATTGATCCCAATATATTGCCGTGCTCTAAAGTGATCGCGTCCGTGTATTGTTGTGAGGTGATTGCTCCGATTTCGTGTTTGTTTGGTTAATCGGTGCACTTTCTTCACGGCTAAGAGGTGCTTATAAACGACGATTGTTTTCTTCTTTACTATCGTCATCATAGAGAGTGGATGAACTTAAATCTTCTGGCCAACTCCATCGTGTTCAAGTTTAAGTCCTCCCAAATTTTCAGGTCTTCGCTCAGAAAGCTTCCACCTTTGAACGTGGGAACGACCCAAGGAGGGGTAGGCAAGGAAGACAAACAGTTATAATGAAACCCCCTGCACGTCTCACCTCCATTCAAAACCTCTGGAGTGAGTGGCCGTGGGTGGGAGGAGGGGCACATTAAGGTTGCAATGAATGGGGAGGTGATTCCAGGCGCGGTTCATTTGCAGCGATTAGGAGGGTCCGAGAGGAGGTGGGGCGCATCACTTCTCTCTCCGAGTCTCAGGAGGAGAAGGGAACGGACGTAAAGAGAGGTTGTGGGGCGGGGAAATTAATTGGCGACGGATGGAGGTAGGTCGGTGGGAGAAATTGGAAGAAATGAGATTTCGGCCCAGCGGAGCCATCTGTAATCGTTTCCTCTGACTGGGGGCTGGAGGGAAAGGGGGCATTAGGGGAAAAAGAGGAGGGGTGGAAGGAGCGACGGCTGTAGGTTACCCCCCTGCATTCCCCAAGGCCAATCGAACGCCTCCACTTGACACGAGATCACATACAAGTCACACGCACAAGAATCACGCACGTGCGTACGATAGAATTCTACAACGTGAATGAATGACTTTCTACATGACTCGAGCTTCAGCAAATCTACATCTACGAAGTACCATGCAAGCCACCACTAGGGTGTGTGGCACGGGGTGATTCCATACCAGGCATGCAGCACTCGTCCCAGAACAAATCGGGTCCTCGCACGCTCCCCCTGGCGCTAGGCGCAGGCCAAAAGCAGTCAGGAGAACAGTGCGCAGTCCAACCGGAAACTGGGAGAGTGATACGTAAAAGAACATACAAACATGCAGAACAATGCTATACACACATCTAGGGGTTAATATTACTGACACTTTTAATTTATGAATGCTACGAGATGCTACTTCATGCAGAGAACAAAATAAAGTAACGCCTGACAAATCGACCGGTGTGAAGTGTTAGTAATGATGTTGTGTTATTAAGCGCAAGTGAAGATTCTATTCTACCTATTGAGGGTGGGAGTTTCATATGATTAATCTATCGCAACTATTATGATCCCTTATTGTACATGGGAAAAATGACATTTTTAATCTATCGGTTCGGCAGTCAATTTCCTTTATTTTATTCCTGTGATCGCTTCTACCGTAGTACGTTGGCTCTAGCAGTAAATGTTGAAATGGACGGGAGTGTGTGCTGAAGAAGGAGAGTGCGATGAGTTAGGGGAACAAGAAAGGTGGATCCAGGGCGGCGCACAGTGGTCGATTTTAGAGGGACAAAATTATTTTTTTCTATTATTGTTTTTATTTTTGCCAAAAAGTCAGAAAGTATGCATTTTACTAACAATAATACATAAAAATGCAACAAAATCTTATATTATTTATTAATTAAATGTATTTTTACACAATGGCGTAACAAGTGCCCACTTAAAAAACCAAGATAAATAAAGATTTTTCTTTTCACATGAACAGTAATAAATTTGTAAGGAAATGAATGTTAAAAAAAAAGCATATTACATAAAATGATCGTAATGAGGAAAAGGCATGTAAACGACAAAAACATTCATAGTACAATGTTATAAAAATTTTATATTCCAAAAATACATTTAGTCACTATCCATTGACTCATCCATATCATTACACACAAATTCAGGAGTTTTAAGTAAGCTTAGCACTTCACTAGAGAGCTGACTACACTTCTTTGTTGGTAATTTTCTAATATTTGATATAAAAGGGTCAGAACACACTAGTAATTGATTCATCAAGTCTTGGTTAGAGTCAATTCTTGATGTTTTTCTTTTATGATTTTCACGTTAAGTTCTCCACTCCTTAAGTATGTCTGGCCTCTTGCACGTCTTCAGACAACTGTCCAATAGGTAAAATCATGTTTTCTATCACGTCTGCTCCATGGATCAATATTTTTGTAACACTAGGGGGCATTTAAAACCACTGGTAAAGGATTACGTATAATTCAGCGGTATAAAAGGCATATTTTCTGAATTCTTCCGCGTTGAGGCTGTAGCCACTTGAAATTGCTTGCAAAACAACGGAAAACCGTCGAATTAATGTCTCATCTACGTCTGTAATTTCTGCAGATTTCCAAGGGTTTGCAAAATACCGGCGAGCAGTGTTGCCATCATTGGTGGTTCCGCTTCCTTGTTAAACAATATCAAATAGGAGTCCCATTTCCGATCTAAATTTCTTTATTAATTCATTTTTTCTCAATTGAAAAGCATCTTACATATTGATGTTTAGTTAATTTAAATCTAACATTAATGCTAAAGCCTCATCAGGGGTATAGGCTTTAGAAAAAGGACGACTAATAGAATTTTTACATGCTTTTTTAATAATTTTCACTGATCTGGGGATTTTCGTTGTAGCACTTTTAATGATCTGCGCTACATTTCTTTCCCATTTCGAGTTAAAACTCGTTTGCGCTGCGAAAGCAAGCTCTTCCGGGCTTCGAGACTGTACAAGATTTTCAATCTTTCTACAGTATGGCGAGCACGTGTGTTCCGCATCGAGAGGTGTTTCCAACTGTGTGTTGAAGTGGAAAATGCTTTTAAGGCAGTGTTGCCAGATGGGAAAATATAAAATGCGGTACCAGTGCTTGAAAAACGCGGATTTTGAACAAAAATGCGGAATTTCATGAGTTTCAACTAGGCTTGCTGATTTTTCATCCGTGGGGGGGGGGGGGGGGCAAATCAATTCCCAAGATTTTTGAAACGTCGATGTCAATCAAATCTGTAATCAATACTGTACGTGCGGTGTGCACGAACTTACAAATGATACATGTTCGGTTGATTAGTTCCAGCAGATTAGAAAAAAGCGGAACCGCGTTGGTCTAAAGCGGAAAGATGATCCATTGTCAAAAAGGCGGGGAAAAAAGCGGAAAAGCGGTGTATCTGGCAACAGTGTTTCAAGGGGAATTGAGGAGGGTGAGGGGGGGGGGAGAAGAAGGGGGGCGCGAGGTTGAGAAACTCACCAGGGTTTATTTGGTGTCTAGAACGCCGCCTTCCCAACTTGGGGGCCCGAATTCGTGTCACGGCAGCGTTAAATAATTTTCAGTGGAACAGCGATTACTTCTTGGGTGCTTCGTGGAGACCGAGATTCTGGTGTCACATAAGTATAAGATCACCCGTCCCCATGAAGTACCCTTTGGCGTATTTTTCGTCAATTGGACACGCCGAGTTCCCCTCAAGCTTCATCAATCAGAGCACAGATGGCTCATCTTCCATTCGTGGAGGTGAAGCGTGCCCATTCATAGCGCCAAAATGTCAACGATTTCAAGCATGTTGCATAGCGTCCAGCACCCACTGGTCTTAGCCATCCTAACGTCTGCCAAAGAAACGTCTGCGAGAAATATTAATTTCTTAATGTTTCTTTTGTCATTAACCAAGAAATGGATAGAGGACAGAGAGCAGTCACTTCTTGGAATTGGCAGTACTTGAGAGTTAATTATTCAAGATAGAGACCAAAAGTGCTGTAAAATTATAAGATAATGTTTTCACCGTCATAAACACTTCCTTGTTGTGTTAAAACCTCTCGGTCTTATTTTCCACCTTGCAGGAGCAATACTGTATTTTCTTGCAGTGGGAAGTCGCCCCTGGCGGTCATCGCACCGGCTTGACTGCCTTGCCCCTGGCATTCCAAGCAATGAAAACGACGCAACCCGCTCATCATTGATGCTTATATGGCTTTGCGATTTGGGCACGCCCCTATAGTAGTGCAAAGTGAGTTCTCTGTGCTCCGGTCTTCATACATCTTACCCAGAGAGCCGTCGCAAAGGCACGTGACAGGGTTTGTTATCTACATATTATCAGAAAGGCGTTGCAATGGTGGGCAACTGGTCATGAAGAGGGGAGGGAATGGGAAACAATAATTTAGAGTTTAAGGACGAAAATGAGAGACAGTCTAAACTGAACAGTGCCATGCTCCGCTTGCATGTTTCGTGACTAAGAGTTTGGCCTGCCGTCATTAATATCCCTTCCTCCACTCCCCAATTAATCCTTTCCTTATCGAACCCCTTCTTGATCTTAATAGCGCCATTGATCTTAGCATTTGGTTGGAGCTCCGAGGAACTAATAGTAAGATGGATCGATGAAGGGAATTTTTGGACGAACGTAACTTATTCGACGTTAGGTATTTCTGTCCAAAGCAAAGCATTATTTTTAAATACATTCCAATTCAGGAAAAGTCAGTGACGGACGCTATATTTCTTCACATGAGGGTATTAAGAGCAACTTCAATCCTCCGCGAAAACCGCCACGCTATTGGAAAATTCACCGTTGTGCGGGCATTTGCTAAAATTTTTATTATACCTACGTTTATAACTTCAAACATTATTAATTTTCATAAAATCACAAACAAACTTCGCTAGCCAAGGAATTTTCAGTGTGCGGTGTGAAAGTATTAGGCAATGTAAAAACCGGAAATATAAGTATTCATTTTATTACTGAGATTTAAATAAACAAAGTTTTTATATGTTAACAAAATACTTTGAGTCAATAATGCTTTCGTATTTTCTTCAATGTTTTCACAACTTCTCAAATTTTACAACCTAGTTCAAATGTGGTGTCCATTGTAAATAGGCAAAACTCTCATTCCAGCTGAATCAATTAAGAGATTTGATGAATTGAATGTTGCATTCCGGTGGGCCAACGCCAAACATCTCAGAGCCCTCCTTTACCCTCTTTGCGGCCGTTATCACGTGGCCGATATCGAACCTATCGTGGGTAACACATATAAGAAATATTTTTGGCAGAGCTCTGAAGAAGCTAGGATTCCTCAAGCGTATTGTGGGAAGATTTTCGGATGAAAAAGTAAAATAGAGGTGCTATTTCGCACTCGTCCGGCCACACCTTGAATATTCAGCAAGCATATGGGATCCGGTGCAGAAAGACTTAATCCGGGAACTTAATAAAATACAAAGGAAAGCTGGGCGATTCGTCAAAAACTGCTACGAGCGTACAGACAGCGTTACACAGATGTAAAACAAATTAGGCTGGCAGCCGCTAGAGACTCGCAGGCTGCGCGCTAGGCTTATACTGTTTGAGCAATTGAGAATAGATATCTTTAAGAGCGACACGGAGAACATCATATTAGAACCCCACTATATTTCCAGGTCCGACAGAAACGATAAATTAAGAGAGATATTTAGCCGAACGGGTAGGTATGGGAATTCGTTTTTCCCCCGAGCAATAAGGGACTTCAATAAATGCTAGGCGTAATTTCAATAGAGCGTTTCCTTTTTATATGTAAACGGCTGGTGTCCTAACACCCCCCGCCACACGCCTATTGAGGCAGCTTGCGGGGTAGTATGTATATGTAGATCACCTGGCGCACCACGGAGAGTGCGTGGCGAGCACCACGCACCTCTGCACCAAGTCCTGAGATAGAGAGGCATCCATTAATTCTTTCTTCCACGTCGCCGTCCTTCCGAAAGGTTTTCACAACCTTTTCAGGTTAAAGTTTTCACAGTGACGTCATTTCCGGAGGTCCTTAGTAGCGTCGGTTTTGGTCCGTTCCCACCAAAGTTTGGTCCCGGACAAAAGTTATCGGGCAAAGCCATAACTTCTCGAGGAACAAAGGCCGCAATGGTCCACCCGTTCCTTACCCTTAATACCCTGAATGGCCTCCATAAGGGGTCTCCTCGAAAGTGAGGAAGAAAAGAGATTTCCTGCGGCCTTTGAATTACCACAGAATGGTGACTCCCAAAATATTTCCTTCGCTTGACGCAAGACAGAAATGATTTTGAATAATATGAAGCGTGAAAATAAAGCCTTCCCTTACAAGTGTGCACAGCTTTTGCAATTATGTTTGCACACGAAATGATAATAAGAACTATATCTGAGAGTACAACAACAATATTAGCAAATGAAGAAAAGAAAGCAAAGGAAGACGAATAATCTGCTGAGCCTATTGGCGTTATCCGCTGGTAGATGTTCTAAGAAAACGTCGCAATAAGTATTGATTGAACTATTAGTCGAGGAATAAAACTATAAGTCGAGAAAAATAGTAAAACCAAAAGCTGAAATATTTTAATATCTATAAGGAAAATATAAACTGCAAATATCAAACCAAAATTTGAAAAATTGGCATTAAGCTCAACTAAAATTGTTCTTCAAATGACGATATCTAGCAAGGAAAAATGACGCTTACTTACTCAATGCATTGCTGCCGCTAGCACGTCAAAGTCCTCGTCTTCAATCGGACACTCATCGTTAACAAGTTAATTCAGATAGTATTTAAAGATGTCAAAGCACACAGGTCAAGGAATACCGCGGAAATGGATTAATTCCGAGTTACGAAAACATATTTCAGTTTCCTTTGAGCGAGTTTTGTGAAAGTATTCTTTGTATGTCCAGGTTCGATTTTAAAATTTACGCAGTCGTAAGATGCATGATGTAAATATATTTATATTATTGACGCGTAAAATTTGATTTTATTGCTGAACGGCGCTCAGATTTTCACTTAACATAAGTGAGTATTTGACGATTTAACTATAATCATTTGTTTTGCACCGCACGCTGAAGAATTCTTCACCACCAAAGGATTTTTTTTGCAATTTTATGAAAAGTATTACAAAAAAAGGTAAATTTTTCAAAATAATCGAGAAAAAATACGAACTGAAAACAGATTCTCTTGTGATCTGTTTGTCAAAACGTACTCATTAAAAATATACCTACATTTTTTTTTTTTATATTTTGTTTTAACATGGGCACTCAGTCATACTGTATCCTTCGGGTAACAGCTACCGTATTTCTGGTGAATATCTCGAAAATTATTCCAATTAATGCGTGATATTTTAGTTTCACTAGAATGACGAGATAACTAGTCTGCTTCTAATGTTATGAGGTACGATTTACTCGCGTCATGCGGGGTGCAATCTAACCGTTCAGACTACGTTCACCGCTATGAAGACTAAAGATTGGGATTGAAGGTGTATATCTGCGATATTTCTTACTGCTAACAAGAGGAGGGTTTTGTATTACGCCTGGTACTTCTATGTACTGCCATAATTAGTATATCCAGGGAACTAAAGAGAGAGATAGATCATAGGAACGCACTCGAGAAGGAATCGGCCCATAACCAGACAAGGCATCTCATTCGGCCGAATGATGGAGCGGGCGTTCGTGACTCGTTCTCTCCTCCGGTAACTACTCTAGCAGGGACCGCAATGCGATCCACTCCCACGTGGATCGCATTTTTGCAACCCTTTGTCCTTCACGTGGGAAATCTGCACTCCAAGAAACCTACACGAGGGAAGTCTGCATCATACCACTTGTTGAAATGCCTGCTGAAACAGGCTAAAATATTGGCGAAATTGACCAAAATTAATCAATAAAGTAAATAATTAAAAAGAAATGAATGTTTTTTATTTTAAATGAAACATGATACGAATAATATGAATGATTGAAGGCGTAACTTTGTGGAATATAGTCACAGACTTGACGAAAAAAATATATCTTAGTATATTCCACACTAAAAAAGGTTTATTGCCGACCCAGATTTCGGCTACACACAGCAATCCTGATAACCTTGATAATGATTGCTGTGCAGTCGAAACCTGGGTCGGCAATAAACCTTTTTTAGGGTGGAATATACTGAGATGTGTTTTTTTCGTCATGTCAAAAATGATACGTTTATTTGGAAATATACATACGCCCGCGCCAAATGTCAGTTGGTGGAGCACGTACATATATGGGAGCTCACTTGCCATCTATTGGTGCACATCAGAATTACTACTATGCCTAGCAACTGAATCATACGTACGTACGCGTAGCCTGTTACATAATAGGAGATAAGTTAGGACGAAGAAATGGTTGGGGGCACGGACATTTCCACCGCGAAGGCGCACCACATGCGAACAAGCCGAATGTGACTCGAAGCTTTTACGGCGGCGAAATTCATTCTCCGGCGTGACTGCGAGGTCCGGGAACAGAACAGTAGGTGCAGAATATGAGCGTAGATGATTTCATCCTGAAAAATGCCTGTGCTGAACGTGAGAGTGTGGGTAATTGCTCGTTTCCAGGGATGACGTTATGATGAAGTTAAAATAAAAACACCTCCTGTCCGCCTCAAACCACCGCCCGCGGCATCAAACCTTTACTGCGCTGCCGTCGCACTTCCTCAGTGCGCCTAAGCATGTCTCAGGAACTACGTCGGAGCGTGGAAATTGAAGTCCCCTCTCAAGTACCCTTCGAAGGCTCCCTTTCCACTGCTCACCTCCCCTCTAGTGCGGCTGCTTCGCTGGTGAACGCGATTCGCGGAGAGCCTTGGAGTGTTTCGTGGAGCGAGGAAACTCCCGGAGGATCGGCAGAAAGAAAGTCGCCTGCTGTTGAAAATACGCTGGTTCACAGAACTCCCAAACTATATCGATTCCTTAAGAATTAAATTTCTTGGAATGGATGTAAAATAATGTATTCTGGTATTCAAAGTTGAGCAGATTTCTACCATTTTCTTATCTGCAATGTGTTATATTAAGGTGGCTGGTCTAAAAAACCAAGGTGTACAGATTTTATTAAAAATTTCCAAATATGTTCCTTTTCGGAAATTCTATGGAATATCGAAGAAAAAACGGGGGATCATTGACATACTTTTTGCGATATTTTAGATTCTTTTAAGGTGGTTTGAGCGAAAAATCACTTCACCTAGAATTTGACGAATGTGATCTCATTTTAAAGAAAAAAATGCCATCTATCCAATGATATAAAAATATATACCCCTTGACACACTAATTTTCAAGCAATTTGCCTTAGAATATGAGTAATTTAACATGGGATAGATTACGGCCATGCGCTTCAGAGGAAGAAAATAAATTAAAAATTGTATTTGGAACACCTAGATTTAGTCAAAAAACTAACGGTGTGTAGTTTATGTGATTTATTAATTATTCCAACAAAAAAAAGAACTACTCACCATAATGATAATGATAAAATCGCAGAAAAACTTTCTGTTGTGAAGGAATTTTGTGCAGACGACCGGAAATCACACGATTCAGTTTGGCAACGTAGCACGGAATTATTTGTAAACAAACCGTCTGATCACAAGTAAAATTTTGCATCTCTAAGGATATATTATAAGGTTTAGCATTTCTGACGTTAATTTTTTCCTATGAAAATACTAAGTACACAGAATACACTATGTAAGAGCGGACGGCGATCATAAATAAATGGGATTCGCAGCAACTTTACTGCTAAAATCTAGGTCGCTCTGGACGTCGACTGCTAGGTTTTGGTATTTGCCTAAATATGAACACACATGCTGTTATTTAAAGGCAACAGCCTTAAACAATTTCAAAAATATCCTATTTTATTTTAAAAACATGCTTCCGTAATATCCTTGCAATCGGAAATGAATGTACACGCAGCTATCTTTCCACTTTCGTTCAATAAGTAGTGAATAAAACCCGTAGGATATCGTCACTGTCTTTCGAAACTAATACTTGCAATATATATTGCAATGCTAGTGACGCCCAAAAGTAACATGAATTAATATCCGTATTTTATGGAAAGGTACGTATAATAACGAACTATCCACAGCAACCTCGCGGAGCACGAAATCGTTGCCCTTGCCTTTAATCATAAGTTTAGAATGTAGAAATGCCATAATTAATTTACTCCTAGGCAATTTCAGATAACTTATCTTCCCATATTATTGTGGAACTAAATCTATTAAATTTTCACCCAAGTACATTAAAGCTGCCAAAAATCTCGTTACCCATTCCAGCTCAGAAACATACGAACTGCAATTTAAAAAGAATGGAACAAGTTTGTCAGTTTAAAAAAATGTGCTCCACTGCAAATTCATATACCCTACCCTAGTATCATGTAACTGCATCTCATAAGCTAAAATTCACACAAGTGCTGTACTTCCCATATGAATAATAATCCAACCGTGCCTCAAGTAACTAAATACCATTTGTCAAATATTCTTGATTACATTAACCAATCCTGTCACTCAGTAATCTAATTATAATTTCAAATGAGTAATAGTAAATAACATTACTAGTATAGCTATTGTACTTATTTTATTTATCATTCAATCTTTCCCTAAGTAACTATCTTCTATCAAATTTGATTTATCTTGTCAACCATCCCAGTATTTCAGTAATTTACCACAATTTCCATAGTCAAATTACCAACCCAAAAAAATTAACACTGTTGCCAGGTGATGTGCCTCAGGTACAGATTTTTTAATGGTGAAAATATGTAAAAATATTGTTCCCTGGATTGTGTATTCCTTACAGTTAGGTGTATTGTCTTTTCAATTCAAGGATATCGCACCCAAAGTTTGCAATAAGTACAAAAATTATTACGCAAATGTGAAATAATTATTTGTGAAATTACGGTTGGTGATATCAATAACAAGTCAAGTTAAAGCCTAAAATACGTTCGTTTAGTTAATTACTGAAGTTTTTAAAGATAAAAACAAACAATTTGTGTCATAAATATTCACAAAAACACTACACGTCTCTTACAACTGCTTAACTTTTAAATTTATATTCAAATATAGACTTTATTTTCACTCGGGAACTATCTCGCTCAAACCACCTTAACATGGAGCCATATGGCGCTCTCCACTCCAATAGGATATATTACGCACTTTCTCAATTCCTACCGAACATATTTTAACCAAAAACTGATAGAATTTAGCTCTAATAAATTAAAATCTATTCTGAAAAAAATCATTTAATGCTATCGACTGAATGTTTTCGTAAAGACGATAAAAAAATATGTATGCGAGAATTTCAAATGTCGCGCGCGGCTATGTGGTGTAAAGTTGGCAACGTGGCACACGGAAGTAAGGGACATGCTAAGCAGAGACACGTGTTGCAGCGTGTTGCAGAATGCCGGATTAAAAACGAAAGATTAAATAATTTATAGAAACATATTTTAATACTAGTTCGCATTCGAGTGACAATACATCTTCATTAAAATACTTATTTTTAATTCTATGGCCACGGGTGTGAACTGTTTTCGTAAAATTAATTTCGCAAGAATGACTTAAGAAATGAATCAAGTCTGCATCTAAGCAAATTTGGATGGCAATGTGTAAATTTAAAGGACAATATTTCAGAATATACCTAAGACATAAGTCATTCCTACTTAATATAGTATAACTACGACCTATTATTTAAATTTTAAACGAGCATAAAAATGTAAGTAACTAAATTTCTCAATGACTAACGATTACCCGACCAGCCACCTTAAATTAAATTATTAGAGCCGTTTCATGATGGCAGGTATAAGTTTTGATGTGATAATGATATCAAGGTTAAATATTGAACTTTGTAACGATTTTCAAAGTATTATTGCATAGAAAAGCCAAGTTAAAAAAAAACTCGTATCACAAGTAAAAGAGCTGTAGACTACATAAAATCTATACATATAATTATTATTCAAACTAATAAATCAGTACATAAACCTCCACACGCACGGCTAATTTGTTCAATTTTTAACCATTTTCAGGGTATTTGTAACAGCTATTGAGAGCGCACACCATGTTTAATGAAAACTATTAGTAGGAGAAGGACCTCAGACATTAGATATCAACGGAGATAAATTTGAGGGTGTCTCATCCTTTAAATATCTTGGAGCATTGGTGACTTCGGATAACTCAATAAGTGCTTGCATAAAAGACAGAAACACTGCTGGAAACAGAGCGTACTTCGCAAATCATAAATTGTTGAAAAGTAGACTGGTAAGAAGAAATACCAAATATAAAATATATAAAACTTTAATAAAACCTGTTGTCACTTATGGAAGTGAATGCTGGACACTATCAAAAGCAGAGGCGCACGCACTTAGATGTTTTGAGAGAAGGATCCTAAGGAAAAAATTTGGACTCATACAAGAAAATTGAGTTTTTCGAAGACGATGGAATGAAGAACTTAACGACCTCATAGAAGGCCAAGACATTGTGAGATTTGTCAAGTCACAGAGACTCAGATGGATGGGACATTTGATAAGAATGTCAGAGGAGAGAGTGGCCAAAAGAGTTTGGGAGGGAAAATTATTCAGTGTAAAAAGAAGAGGACGACCGCGCCTAAAATGGCAAGACGGAGTAGAAGCAGACCTGGCTACTTTGGGGATAAGAGGATGGAGAAAGAAGGCCATTAAGAGAGAGGAATGGAGGAAGATTGTAATGAAGGCCAAAGCTGACAAAAAGCTGTAGCGCCAAGGAAGAAGAAGAAGAAGATTAGTAGGAGAAGAGACCAACTAATTCAACACAAATTGCGGTGCATTAACGGGATTACTAACATCTTCAAAAACGGAATGGTCGGAAAATGGAAATGAAGAAGGAACAAGGAACTCAGGTTAAATCAACAATCTAAAATATTCGAGAAATAATTTGGCAGGGAATGGCATTGGTCGGAATCTGGACAGAATTCTCGGGTAAACATAACGTTTTAGTTGACGCAATTTTTCTTGACTTTAAAAAGGCATTTGATAAAGTTTGCCATAGAAAGTTACTCATGAGATTAAAATCCTACGGGTTAGACGACAACGTAATTTCTGTAACATTTACTTCATTAAGCCCTGGTTACACGATACATTAACACGTACAAGTTAATGTGTGAATGCATGAACGCGAGAATGAACGCGAATATTCATCGTGTAACCACACCAAAATGTACGAATGCATGAATGCGTGAACAGAAAATAGAACCTGTTCTAATTTGGTTCATGCATTCGTACAAGTTGCACTGCTGCTTCAGTGACACCTGGTGGTAGATAACGGAAATAATGTTTTCTGCTCGTATGGTGTTTGTATACTTCTAAATTTCGGTTTGTTAGCGTTTTATTCAGTTATTAGTATTTATTTTGACCTCTGCTCCATTAGGACTTTGCTCTACTATTTGATCTTGGCACTGTTGGCACTTCCTGGACGACCTGTACGCTGCGTTTATTGACCTCTCGCTATCGTTGGAACTCTCCTGTTATAGACCATTGCCCCTCGCTTGGACTACCCTCCTACACATTCCGTCGGCATTAGAAAAATAAAGGTTCAAATGCATTAATTAGAAGAGCATTCCTTGTATTTCTCGTACTTATCTATTTCTTTTCAGAGCTAAACGATTTCTCAGCAAGGTCATGAATAGGCCTCTACGATTATCGAAAATAATCGATATCGGTCAATTATAAGAATAATTGAAAATGTGGTCGATTCAATTGCCGGGATTTGAACACATGGCAATTAATTGAAGTCATTAAGTTAACTGACAATGGCCAATTAATTGACATCAACCAATTAATTGACAGGACTCAATTCGATCAAGCTTTTCATAGGCTTTCCTTTCCCAATGAGAAGAATAAAAGACTTAATTTGAAAAACAGCAAAATAATTCAATCAATTAGCTTTTATTCATTAATTAAAGGAATAGACCGCTATTTGAAGACATGCAGATGAGATCCTCAGCATGTTCACCCGATAGACACTGGCGTGTATCGTTGACAATGTTCCCGCCGAGACTGAACCTCTCGGACGCAGTGATAGTTGCCGGGATAGCTAGCTAACTTCTGGAGGGAGGGAGTGGTAGATGGTGGCCGTCACCACCGTCAATAATCGTCAATTAATCGATTACCGGAAATTAATTATGAATTGAATAACAATTGACAATTGAACAATAATTGACACTTGAAAAAAATTGTGAATCAAGTCGATTACCGTAATCGACATCGATGTGCTGAAATAATCGATGAATTGTAAAAATAATTGAATAGACGATTCAATTAATCGAATAATCTTACAGGCCGGCCTAGGCCCAGTCATGAATGCCGGGAGGGCTAGTCCAGTAGAATAGAGAATTTCATACAAAATGCCTTGTTTTTGCGGTAAGTATTTGAGAATCTCCGCCACGAATGTGTGATTGGCCGTTAATTACTTAGCTTTTGATTTTAACAACAATTTATGCTTGTACAACTCTCACACTGTTATATTTTCTCGGGTAGTTAGTTCACTGGTAGAGGGGCAAGGGCCTAGCCACGTTGACACACCGGTTCACGTCAGATCATCGAAGTTGGCCCGGACGTTGGTTGGATGGGTGACCCCTCTCCATACCTCTACCGGGGTGGATGGAGACCGATACCGGGAGGCTGGAGGAAGATATACCCAGACCGGGACGGTGAGAGGGGGGACTCCCTCCATACATGTACCGGGAAGGTTGGAGATGGCCCCTCCCTCATACCTCTACCGTGGTGCTCTTGTCCCCTGTCTGCAAGTGGCAGGCAGGTTAGACGTGAGATGGCACAATGGACCAAAAGGTCTGAGTGCCAGAAAGGCTCCAGAAGGCCCTCGCGCACCCATACAATCTACAATCGCACTGGCAGAGCATCCAAGAAAACAGCTTCTTGCTCGTAACTGTATCAGCTGTTTTTATATACGTCCAATTCTACATAAAAAAAACTTAATGTAGTAATAGAGAAAGTAGGAACCGGAGAGATTATATTTAAGATTACCTTCGTGTACATGAGGCAACGATATACATTTAAGACCAAGTTTTTACACTTTCTTCCAATACTACCCCCGACTTCCTATTCCAAACGTGCCGAGAATAACTTAATCTAAGTTTTTACGATCCATTATGTTATTACCCATAATAGTTGAGTTTATTCATAAATTGCATTCAATAAGTATTCACAGGCGTTCTTATCGATCTTCTATAAATAGGGTTTTTTAACCACACTTTTTCTCAACAGGGAATACCTCACATACCATACAGCTAACATTTAAATAAGATTTTGATCCAATGTATTCGTTCTACTACAATTATTTGATTTTCGACGTAACAAATATGCCTCACCATAGCTGCAATATAATTCCCGAAACGTATAAAAAGGGATTTAGCAAGTCCATTCGAGTATCTTTCATCGGAGGAATTACCACTCGGGAAAACAAATGCGGAATTTGAGATAATTACCGTTGAAAATCTGAATTTGAATTACAAAGTGTAATATATGTATAGTCTGCTTTATAGTAGGTAGTCTATCGGTAGATTGACTTAATGAACGCTTGAATGGTTTGAATGTTGCGCTTAGTCAAGAGAAAAACAACAACAATCGCAAATAAGTACCCTGAACATTGTGCGAATGCATGTGCGGTTTCATGTAACGTGTAACCACTGATTCATCCATTCATTCACGCAAATGTACATGAATCCGTTCACGCAAATCTACATGAAACCATTCACGCGAATGTACATAAACTCGTAAGTTTTAATGTATCGTGTAACCAGGGTGTCAATTCTCGGGCTTTAGAGATAGCGACGTCTAATACAACCCTTTATATGCGATTGCTTAAGAATTCTCTAATCCAGGTGTCCCACAGGGGAGTATCATAGGCCCACTTCTGTCCCTTTTGTACATTAGCGATATCGATGAAGTAGTTAAAATTAAGCTTTGATTATTTGCAGACAACGCAATGGTTTATAGGGAAATCCGTAGCCTTAGGTAATGATAAGCAAGCGGTAACTAAGGACCTCGAGGCAAAACAGGAGTTGTGCAATGCGTGGCAAGTAGAATTAAACTTTAAAAAAAGCGCTGTCATGAATTTTTGAAAACGGGAAAAACTCTTTTTATAGCAGCTATTGCATACATAACAGCAAATTGGAGAAAATAGAATCGGTTAAATACCTCGAAGTTGAACTGACGAATGATCTCTCGTGGAGTAATCATTTCGGGAAATTACCGGCCAAGTTAATCGTAAATTGGGATTTGTTGAAAGAGTACTTGGCTAGTGCGACGATAAATTTAGGGAAATCAGCTACTTCTCCGTCACTTGGAATACGCTGCCATTATTTGGGATCGATTTATTCTCTGACAACGTTAATAATGTTTTACGAAATCCGACATACTACGATAAATCAGATAATGAGAAGAAAATTAGTGAACTAGAGTGCAGAACGGACAGATTTAAAAATTAATTTTCACCGCGAACGATTAAAGACTATATCAGCTGCCAATGAGACCTATAACTAGGCTTTTCGATAGGTAGTGTAGCTTTTAGTATTAATAGTTCTCCCTAATACTTGAATCCTTATCTGCTACCTAGCACTTACAGCATGCCGTGTATATTTTCGCTCTAACTCTTGAATTTCTGTTCGTTTATGTAGTTGCAATATAAATAAATATTAACGGTCCCTCTAATATTGGTAGAGTATATTATATAGTGTAGTGCATGATTGTGAGGCTTCGCCTCGTGACAAGCATTAGCGATTAATGCTAATGCATCAATAGTCGTAGATACACTAACTTTAGGGTTTATTGTAATGCATATTGGTGACTACTCACCCCCTGCCACACACCTTTGAGGTGGCTTGCAGGGTATTCTGTAGATGTAGATAAGTGGTTAGCTGAAAAACAAAATGAATGGAGAGCTAAATCAGACCAGTAATAGCGTCGGTATTCATTATATTCTGAAAATATTTTAACTGCCTCCTACACACGGGCCTATACATAACGAATAGGTAACTTATTCCCATACCTAACGCTTGGGCAGAAAACATTATTACAACCATCATCATTCGTTTACTACAATCACCGAACAGAATGTGGCCTGGGTGCTCCAGAAATGGACCTGTGTGTATGTTATATACGAACAGAGCGTGCCTCGATCGTTTGGCCATTTCGAGTGAATGGAAGAAAGTCGAATAACGAAAGAGATATATGAGAGTGTCTTGAAAGCTGTGAGAGGTCGGTGTTGAGGCTAAGGAAGTCACGGGTGAATGCGGCGGAACAAAATTGCCTTTCATCGGGCCCGGGAAAACAAAAATGTCATCGTAGCCGAGCACATATCTTACTCAGCGTGCTTGCTTTTTCTTTATGGGAGATACGCGGCGAAAACTACATTAAATCACAATGACCATGAAAAATTATGTGGACTAGGGACTACAAAGTATGGTGATAAATAGAGACACATGTTTTTCATTCTCCCGTTTGGGGGACAGTCACCACAAATGGGCCACAGTTATTCTCGAAGTAAATTGAGGAGCTTAAGTTAAGATTATGAGTTGGTTCAAATGAAAATTGGCCAAATGTTTAAAGAACTGCTACGATAAAATGGGATTCAAAATAAAACATATAAACTTTGCAATTCCACATAAATTTATTGGAACGACCGGTTTCGTAACAGAGTAACTGTTTCAAAACCGGTCGTTCCATAACACATATGTGGAGTTGGAAAGTTTATTTTTTCATTCTGAAACAATGGCACAAGTCCATAATGTAGAGCCAGATACAGTGTTCTATATAAAATGGGATTAAATTGTGGATATAAATAGAACACCTGCAAATAGGAACGGGTGAACAGGAGGGGCGCAAGACGGAAGGAACGAATGCCAGAGGGCGGGCGCGAGTTTCGGCGAGACGTCTGGGAGAGTTGGCGGTCTCAATATTCTTGGAAACACTTGCGACGACTGCAGAAGTCTCTTTTAAATAATAACGGGTGATTCCCTAATTCAAAATGCCATGCTCCGTTCTTGAGTAGCATATAGTGTACTGCATGCTGTCATAATAAGAGGGTACTATTGTATGCTGCAACAATAAGTGAGTAACATGACAGTGGAGAAGGTTGAGGACAGTATTGAAGGTTGTCAATAAAGAGAGATTGGCAGGACCCAGTTTAAAAGAATTTGTGGCAATAATTTGAGAGAACCAAACCTGAACAGAACATATATAGATTAAATGAAAATTTCAAATGGCCATCCAGTTAGCAATGCAAGTCAAAAGTAAGATCGTTAACAAGATAAATATTTTTCTTACTCTTGACTTGTATTCATAATTGATGTTAATAACCTTTAAGTAGGTATGTCTACCGATCTGTTTACGTCATAACCTCCGTCCTCATCATTGTGTATGTCTCTTTTCTCTCCCCCACCTTCAGTAATCCACCTTGAAACACCAACCACCCCTAAGCATAGAATGGCCCCTTCCCTCCTAACCAACCCTTCCCCCCCTCTTTCCCCTTCCTCTCTATTTCACTTCCCCCCACCCACCCACCCCCAGTTTTAGCATATATGGACACTGAAATAAGAGATATGTACCTTGGAAATGACATTTTATGTCGAAACCATGGTCGGTAAAAATAAAAAAGTGTGGAATGTACAAAGCGAGAAATTATTTCAAATGAAATGTTGTTCTCTTTTTTATCATTTCAATTAAATAGGACGGTTGGTTATTTTGGAATATAGTAAACAGAAAGGTTCCCAGTAGGTACTTCCGACGAGATGAAGTATCTAACCAGGCTAGTATGTTAAAGTAAGGAGAAGGGTGATCATCTCTGCGAAGGCTATAAATAAGGCGAACACAAGATTTCAGTTGGCGCTGGAGCTTAGTTCATACGAGGGAGAAAGTGAGAGAGAGGAAACGCTTGAAAAGAAGGAGCAGGAAAGAGCGAGAAGGAGCAGAGAAGAGCAGGGAAGAGCGAGAAAAGAGCAGGAAGGAGCAGAGAAGAGCGAGAAGGAGCAGGGAAGAGCGAGAAGGAGCAGGAAGGAGCAGGGAAGAACGGGGAGGAACGGAAAGCTGTCGAGGTGACTGGTTTAACACGGTGGTGGCGGAGGAATTGGCTCGCTCCATAGCACAGCGCGCTAATCATTCATATCTAATAGAGACCGCAGCTTTGCATTGTACTCAACAGAAAAAAATTATGGAAATTTAGAACTTTCAGGGAAATACATATGAGCGAAATTAATTTTTTTCCATGATCCAGGATCTTTTTTCTTTCTTTAATGCTCTTGTAACATTGAAGTTTATTGGCAGGTACATATAAAAGTTCAATAAAAAGGACATGCTAACTCACATCATTTCAATACCCTGGTTTATTAATTACAGAAGGGATGCAACTGAGGCTCCTGTGCCAAACATACTCAATATTAACAAAATAGTAGGTTAAAAAATTGATTTTATTAAGTATATAAAACGATATCAGGAAAATGACGAACTTGGTCGGTAACACATGATATCAAAATGAATCATGGGTCTGTAAATGTTATTTACACTGTTAAAAATGTTCAATAATTGCTTTCAACGAAAGCACTGAAAAATTACTAATTTTTAGGTACCTATTAGTGAATCGAAGATAGCAAAATTAACAAACACAAAAAATATAGCTCAGAAAATATTTATGTAAACCTGAAAAAGATGACACCAAATTTGAAGTTATCATCTAAGACTTTACGTTTTTTTGCGTTGAACACTTATTGGCCGAGAGTTTTCCTCCAAAATGTGTAAGGGCTCCCACGTTTCGTTCAATGTTGCAGAGTATGCGTCATTTCACTTTGATTCTTTTATGCCCCGCTACCCTCGACGCAACGCGATGAACGGACGTACGGTTGGCGGGAGTTAGCCAACGCGTCGTAGAGTGGGGACGCTTCATGTCAAGTGAAGATCGCGGTCGGCCTTTCAAAGACCGGTGGAAGGGGGTGAGCAGAGATCTACTCTCAGAACGTCAAAAGAATTGATCTGCAAGCAACAGTTGCCGAGTTTGTACGAAACATGGTCTGCAATAATAATAATAATAATAATATTTATTATACGGACAAATGCCCTTTTACAAAACATTACAATAGACAGAATAGTTACATTATAAAAAATAAAAATACAAAGATTAAACATTCTGATGCACAAATTTTCTGAATACATTTTGAGAGAAATGAAAAATATCTGTTGATGTACAATGTCTGTTAAAATCCCTCAATATTCGGAACATTGGTAGGTGATACATGTAATTAGTTCTTACATGTGGAATATGAAAAAGGTAGTGAGATCTGGAGAGAACCGATGGAATCCTTAGATTAATTAAAGATAATAGATAAGAACACTTAATGTGATTATTTAGCAATGAGTGTAAGAATATTAATCCTATTTGTTTCCAATAGACATACATAATACACTCAATCGATTGGTTTAACACCAACGATTTTTTCTGCATTAGTTACGACACCGTAACGTTAGTGAACATTTTCTCGGAAAGCTCACTTTCTCTATTAGCAGACATACCAGAGGGATTAGGTGTCTGGAAACTTTGGAGGTGGAGGGGAGCCACTCTCTGGAGAGGAGTGGGGTGGGTTAAGTGAATGTAGAGGAGAGGGGAGGGGTGTAGGAAAGTGAAGAACGGGGAGTGGGTGGGATACAATTTTCATTTAGGAGAGTTTACGTCTCGGAAGTGAGTGACGTAATATCTCTACCTCGTCCAGCACGGCTAGCTTTTTAATCGGTACAAGTAATAGGTTGGGTGTAACATCACTGTTATGTTTGTGTAATAGTAAATGCTTGGCAAATTAGGAGAAATTCTTTAGCAATAAAATAAGCCTGGTAGGTACTCTTTAATCCTGATTTCAAATGTTCTACCAGCTTGCCCAATTTTTTGTAGTCGTTGCTTGCCCAATGGGTTTCCAGTCGTTGCAACGGAGTTCGTCGACCCCACTTTGTTGCATTATCTCAATTCTGTCCTGGTTGGACCAAGTATATTCTGTAATATGTGCCTATTATAAAAGACGGCTATTGTTTTTTTTGGTGAGTTTCCTTTGAATGCTCAAGAATATCTTCCTTAGAAAAGGTAGCCTTCACCACTTGGGACCGTCTTACCTATTCTTCATCCTTATAGCCTTTATTTGAATATAGCCTTTCAAGCTGTGTTCTTTTCCGTCAGTAGAGCATACCTATTAATTTATCGCTGGGCTCAGCAAGGACCCAACACCAGAATACCAGCACAAGTGCAAACGATCATTATTCCAATGTAAAGTGTTAATACAAACCCATGATTGGCGCAATATTTAAAAATAAATCCCCAGTGTCCAAGGTTTTATGGATTGCCGAAGATCCAAAATTGTAACATTCCTGTTAGGCCAGCTACGTCAAGTGTCTCTGCCCCCAATCATATTCTGTCGCACAGAATCAATGTATTATTTCGGAATTATTCCAAGTTAACCCCCAAATATGGTGTTGAGAATTCTTACGAATTCGCGAGAATATTAGCTGATTAAGAGTTACCCCCAAAGTACCTTTTGGCTTCGACGTAACAAATCTTTTTACGAGTATTCCTAGATCTGAGGCTCTAACTCTGTGAGGCGGAGATCACTTTCGTGAAAGGGGCCATTCAAGTATTACGTAAGACGATTTATGCCATTTTTGACCTCCCCCCTCCCCATTTGTAAAATTTCCCCCCCTCCCTCTCAGTCTTACGTAAGACGTTAAATGTTTGCATCTACTCTTGGTTGAATACTCGGTTTCTGCCAGTTCATCTTTCCATAGAAGCCATCGTAAAGTTTTGAGCACTGGATATCATATAATTATGCAGTGTCTGAGTTCCACATTCATTGAGCATGGAGGTAATGCAGCTAGCCTGTCAGACGACAGAATAGGGGCATTGGTGTAGTGGTGAGATTACAGAAAATACGCCATTTACAAGCGGATGCCCCATTTTACTGCTAAATTTCATTCGTAAATGATACCATGTTTCAAGATGGATAAAAATCTTTTGTAAATTGGTTCCAGACCCCTTGCCCCACCCCCTACGTAAGACAATGTCAGATGATCCCAACCCCCCCTACCCCCAAAAACGTCTTACGTAATACTTGAATGGCCCCAAAGCAGGAGACCCGGCACCCGTCGTAAGTGAATTCTGTTCCCAAATGGAAACGTGTGTGAATCAAAGTGGACTCTAATTGAACGGAAAATACTACCGGCAGTTGGATGGCCTTTCCATGGGATCTCCGCTTTCCCCTATCAGGCTGAACCCTTAAATGGATTATTTTGAACAGCAATGTTTTTCATTGAACCATACCATCACAAAAAAGTTCTCCATTCACACATAGTTCTATGTGGACGACGAGTCGTCAGACAGGCAGAACTCGTCGCCGACCTGTTCTGCATGTGGACGAGGATGGAGAGACAAATTTACAGTTTTTTTTATCTTTATCAAATTCCCAAGATAAGAAGATACAATTCACAATTGAATTTAACAGTGAGAGCACTCGAAAAGTCCTCGATCTGTCAATCAAAATCACGGACAAGAAGTTCGATTTGTCAATTTATTTTTAAAAAGTGATACACAGATTAAGTGATTCACTCTCATTGAATGCACCAGATCTCACGGAAACTAGCAGCTTTCCACTCCATGATAAACAGACTCTTCAGCGTTCCTATGTCAGAATCGAACAAACCCAAGGAACTCCATACCATTAAAAAATAGCAATCAACAATGGGTACAGCGATAAATTAAAACAATACCGACGAAAAAAAAACACAGATTCGAGCAAAATATACATAAACATTTTATGGAAACTTCCCAAAGAAAAAATAAGAAAAGTTTCCAAACACCTAATCCCTCTCCCCCTTTCCCTGTCTGAACCTAACCACCTTGAGATTTCCCTTCGCCTTACTCTTTTTCCTCCCACCCTTCCATCTCACCCTAAACAATGGTTTATTTTTTGCACAAAGTGCAAACTGTGGTTTAATGCAGGACGAAGATAAAGAATTTTGCTCATGAATACAACATGTAAACAAAAGCAAAGATGTGTTTTTTATTTACAGAACCAAAAGATATTATCAGCCATCCGAAACTAGGGAATAGGCCTGAAGTAAAAACACAATGTATATTTCCACCAATACTTATTAAGAGTAAGTGCTCTTAATCAATGAGTTTGCCTTTACACAACATGGCGCTGAAAACATAACCTTGGCATGCGGCTGGTACAAGATTAGGAATAAGACGCGTGGGTACTGTCTAAAACTAATCTATTTCCTTTGTTATTCTACGAACAATAATCAGCACGCAAACATTTTCCAAACATACTATGAATACGAAAGTGATAAAAAAACTCTAATGGCTCCAATATCTTGAATGAGATGCGTAAGATTATTCAAACCTATCACCATTATTATCGCCAGTTTCAAAGCTGACGTGGAGGGGGTGCTAGTGGGGACGCTATTAGATCGTCAACCTACAAGATAAGAAAATAAACTTTCTCCACACGAATTCATGAATTTCTTGTTTATTCTCTGCATCGCTACCCCCACGATAATGCAAATTCAGTTCTTTTGAACCAAATCCCTTCTTATTACAACATTTCGTCGGAATAATTTCGCACTCAATTTTTTCGAAAGATAGTGCTGGTTTGCTATCTCAGAAAGAAAGCGAATTCAGGCGCAAGATACCGCCAGCTTAACTGCTCCAACCTAGAAAGATCTTCATATCAAATATTTACCAGTATAACTTAGATAAAACGCGTGATTTTCTTTTGCAAAAATTCCCAGAATAAAGATCGGAGTAAATCGACATTCTCGCGAATGATCTTCTGGGTTCTTTGGTTAATCTCCGCTCTTAATCAGGTACCAACCGCGAGCCACACAAGTTGCCAATGGGCTTGAAAGTATGGCCGTTGCTTGAAATCTAGCTTCTTATTACGCCGCCAAGCTTGTATTAAGTTATTAAAAAGTATTTACGATAAACTTAGCAGTATTACCGACAAAAAGGGAGGAATCAGGCGAGATGTTGTGGAATCTGAACTTAATAAGAACTATGACGATGCAATTCTCCACATAAAAATGTTTTTAATCGACCCGAGTTTCGATGCACTGCATCATCATCAGGTCTCTCATCACCTGATGATGATGCAGTGCATCGAAACCCGGGTCGATTAAAAACATTTTTATGTAGAAAATTGCATCGTCATAGTTCTTATTATTATTAGGAGCGTGGTGGCCTAGTGGGTAGAGCGCTTGGCTACTGATCGAAGGGTCCCGGGTTCAAATCCGAGTAAAGACTTTGAACGCCCCCGAACAAAAATCCTCGGAGGTGGCCCAGGGAAAGGAACTGGCCCCCTACCCTGAATGTGTGAAATTCACACGCCTGTGGCTTAGTCCGCGTTGAGCTCTACCCTCAACTATCCAAACCAACCTTCGGGTTGAATCACTGAGTGAGTGAGTTCTTATTAGTGTTACCGAATTGTTAAAGCAATTAGGGTGGGAACCTCTAATTGATCGAATGGAGAAATATAGTAACAAGTTGTTTTAAAAACTCAAATTGTCTTAATAAATTGGCACATCCAGTCCAAAGTTAATATATTACATAAATATAGGTTATGTAATACGAGAAATATAAGTTAAATCTTGTGCACAAGTTGTACGCAGAATATTTTTTCCCGGACGTTCAATACATTTGGCTAGAGCCAGCGTATTACGGTAGAAACGATCACAAGAATAAGATAAAGGAAATAGACTGCAGAACCGATGGATTTAAAATTTATTTGTTCCGCGTACAATAAGGGATCATAATAGTAACGATAAGCCAATCATATGAAACTCCCACCGTCACTTGTATAGTAGACTTTTCACTTGTGTTTAATAACATAACATCACTACTAACACCTCACCCCTCTTGAAATGTCCGGCATTATTTGGTTTTCTGCATGAAGTAGTATCTCGTAGAATACATCAATTAATAGTATTAGTAGGTAATATTATCCACTAGATGTTTCTTTAGCAGTGTACTGCATGTTTACATGTTCATTTACGAGGCAATCTCCCAGTTTCTGGTAAGACTGCGCACTGTTCTCCTGACTGCTTCTTGGTCTACGCCTAGCGGCCCGGGGAACTTGCGAGGCCCCGATTTGAACTGGGACGAGTGCATGCCAGGTAAGGAATCACCCCGTGCCACGCACCCTAGTGGTGGATTGCATGGTACTTCGCAAATGTAGATGAAAGCGTTATTTTAAATTCGTGAGATGTTTCCTCGCCTGAATAACATAGAAAACAGACCGAAAATTCAACGCCAAGAATACAAAATCAAGATGCCATGCTCACTGAAGTCATTGGCCAATACCGCGTCCATATATTTGAGAATATAACATATGAACAATGCAGCTGCAAGGTACAAGAGCAAAGAGCAAATAATTTCAAAAAACTTATAGATACACGCATACGCGGAAGCATTAGTTGAAAATTACTATTGCTAGTGATGACGCCAAAATCGAAGCCAAAATGGTAGCTTACAATTGTTACAAATCGAAAAAAGCTAGCCAAAAGTTATATCGTTGTTGTAACAGCGTTCATACTAAATGACGTGGTTGTTCATAATGGTTTTTGACCTGCTGAATCCGTTATTGAAATTACTTTTCCAGTTCATGTAAATATTGACGTCTTCGAAAAGATAATAAATATTAAACAATTATGAATAAGAACATTTAAGAGAATAAAAAACGTTGATAAACAATTTAATTCCTTGAGTCACAACAATATTTTGAAAATAAATCGACGCATGATTCAGCGATATCCTTGGTTGCCCTTCATCCACGTCAGAGGTGGGATTCCAACCTACGACCCATAGTTTCGCGGGATGGGGCGTGAATTACGTTTTTGAAACCAAAATTGATTAAAAACTAACTGCATTACAGAAATTGGTAGTTAAATATACATCTTCCTTCACTGGTTACTAGAATATTATCACAGATGTAAGTCGGCGCCATTTCGGGGAAATTGATTTTAGCAATACTACTAATTCATGTCTGATAATTTCAATGTGACATCGTTAAATATTAATGTAGTAGATGAAATAGAGTTAGATTACATTTTGCTACCTACTACGTAAGGTGTAATGTAGTTGATATATAGTAGTTTGGTGGTGGCACTAAATATTAATTACAGTCTCCTCACACTTAATTACTGGAAGTGAAAACAGATTCATGCACTTGGCCGTAATCAATATTCCATTGTGAACCCTCACCGGTTGGTTCCTTCGAATGAAATCGGATGAGCAACAAATTGTGAATGGCTTTTATGGAATTTGTTGTTATAGGCACTCATAATTATTGCTATTCTGATTGCTATATGGTGGTGACGCCTCTGCCGACCTCTTGACTTGTAGAACCTCTGATCCCATTTGAAGAGTGTATTTTTGCTGAATTTTACTTATCAACTCCAATAAAAATAGCGCAGACGTTGAAACAATTTTAGGTAAAATTAATACATTTTAGAAACAAAACCAATAATAAAATGCTCAATGATACGAATTCACTCATGCTTCTAGCTTCTTAAATTACAGCTGAGGTTCGCGCGCCTTCTTCTATTAAATGAAACGCGATAGATCCCACACAGGCATTCCGACATAGATATCCCGCTCCGCTCATGTTTGATGGGTTTGATGGATCACACGAGTCATTTTAAGACCAATCTAGTAGTTTATAAGCCATAGGCTATTTTATGCAAAATACGAATATACCATATCTTGAACTTCCATGAAGAACGTTGGCAAAATTACTATTGGCCAGCATTTTTTGCCATTGTCAGAGCTGCTTTAAAATAAATCCTCCAAAAGTGTAGTCAAGCTAACTTACTGCTTTAAATATTGACCAATAGTTATCGTCAGCATTATTTTTACATGAGCATTAGTTTGCAAAAAAAAAGAAAAAAATATTTGTACATAGCTCCCGGGAACGAGATTCTAAGAAATACGAACAAACATGCATTTGGAAATTTGCACCAACTTAAGTGATGGAAAATGTTCAAACTATTAAATAAAAGCTATTTATTGTGTGTTACTCATTAATCCTACTATATAAAATCGTTTGTCTTCATTCAAAATCCTTTTATTTATTTTTATTCAAGAAACATAGGTACGTACAGTATTCGATTAGTGAGAGTAAAGCTCATAATATCCTTCGTGCTCAGTAATCGTTGATAATTACCTATTTAATTCATTTTAGGAAATAAATTCCATTTATTTTTTAAGGAATTTGTGCTTTTCTCATGCTTTTGGACCCAATTTTTATATCGCTTAGAGAGTCAGCGCCGCGAGTGGCGACTTAAGTGAAACTATAAAAATGTGCTGGTTTCGGCGGCACTTCCCTCGGTCGGAATGTGAATCCAGTATGTCGTGGTGTCCATGGTTTGAGCGTCCATTCCGCTCTTCCCGTCATCTTTCTCTGCAGCCTTGACGTCACATTGCCAAGTGATGGGCGTCACATACGCGGGAGGACTGAATCGTCACTTGTTTGAGCCCGAATATGAAATCGACGACATGTGCACTGAGCAATGGAATTATTTTCTCAAATGCATTCTATTTATAATAAGACTACTGCTACCCCGGCATTCAAATCAACATAACTGTTAATTTTGATTTCTATTACGCTTTACAAGAGTGAGCTGGAATAAATTAGTTAAAACTGAGAGTTAACGATTAGGTTGAAGCAAATCCAGCGATCAGCAGCTGATTTGAATATTTAATAGCCATATAAACCTCAAGAGGCTGGAACGTGCTGGGTTTCATGATACGATGAGGTGTCATCTTCGCGGGTTTTTTAAAAGAGTAACGATGGATCGTCTGGTTAGATACAGAGATACTGCAGCATCAAGCAATTCTTAATCATATCTTGGGACGTACACTGTGACAGTGGTGATGTGTTTTCGGAGAAAAAATAAATCTAACATAAAAGACATATATAATTGGCTGACAAATTACTTTCTCACGGAAAGCCCAAGGTTTCGTGTGAAGTTAAGAGATTGATCGATCGCTGTCTTCTGAATAATCTGTTCCCCTCTACCAGGTGCCAGGTAACTGGTAATCATTTGGTAACAAAATAAGTCAAATACAGCTACAGATCATGGATGTTTCTCAAGTTTAGAAGCATTCTACTTCATTACACGATGAGTTTGACTGAAAAAGGATCCATTTTGATTTCCGCACTGAGCGATTATATTTTTTAATTCAACAGGGCCAATTGTCAACGAATAAAGACTGGAAAATACATTAGTTGTAATTTTGTAACACGTAGGGTAATAGATTTTAGCAGAAAGTTTTTATTCAACGACAAATTTCCCCGGACAAATTATTCCTTTAAAAAAACTCTGAGCCAGTCATGAATCGGTTGTGCTTGCATAGAATCCGAAACGTTTTGCTTTTTAGTTTTTTCCAAGATTTCTTAAGTGAAAAAGGCATGAAAACAGGGCTGCATTCATTTGCGTGGCGCACAATAATAAATTTGTTTGTTTTTTAAATACAATTGAGGGCCTGAAAGTCAAGGTAATACAAGTGACAAACATCGTCCAGTCTCACCTGTATCACTTTACTCCGGTAAGAAATGACAATAATTAAAGTAGCTTAAGTGTTCGGCGGCTAGATCGCAGCACCATACGTTCGTACACTTTTATTCCTTTTCCTGTAGCTACCTGACGGTACCCGACGGTACCAACTAAGAACATATGCACTCAAATCGTTTTTCGTGTTGATGTCGTTTGTATTACTTTGACTCTCAGGGCCTCAATTTATTTGCAACCCCTTCTGACTCATGCTTTATATCCTGCTCAGTCCCCAAAATCAGCTCACTCACCTAGGTCACGAATTTATGAACCTTATAAGTTCATGTCTAAGCTAAGTTATAACATTTCTTATTAGACATCCTGGGAGCTTGAACAAATGTGGCCCATTGCATGTATTTATAAAACCTATATTCATCATAAAATACTGTTTATGATAATTTCTTCCAGAGTAAAATATGTCATACTTTAAAAAATATTTTTTAAATTATAGTTTTTCCGAGGTACGGAATGACCATTAACCGTCGACGCACACCTTATACATTCAACCTGCCGGCCCAGATTCATGCCAAAATGTACCATTTTTCAGATTTAAGATACTAAACACCAACGTTTATATCTTTTATTAATTCTCGACTGAGAGAAAAGATTACCAAAGTGAAGGAGCATTCATGATATTTGAATGAGTACAATTTGAGAGATTGTTTGGAAACGAATTCTATTGATCTGCCGTCCTCACCACCTCTTCAAATCGAATCAGAGCCAATAAATGGCCCTCTAATCAACGGGCGTTTGTCATCGGGAATTTTGAATTTATTTATTTGGCTTTTCGTTTTCAGGTGACGCGAGGCCAATCCTCGATTTTGACTTTTAAAATAAAGCTACTGGCTAAAAAAAAATTGACGGAGCAACTCTCTTCATGGACTCAATCAAAATAACTTTCTGTCGCAGTAGATCATAAATCAAGCGACCCACTTGAAAAGTTGCTTTATTACGCCTGATTCGAAGAGAAAAATTTACTTTTATTTGAAAATGTTTCTAATATTTCCCTGATTTCGAATGATAATCATATTTTTGACGGCACAATTTTCACTTGGGTGACAGAAGAAATTTTCAACGAACGTGCAACGGTTGTAATTTCATAAAATATGAAGGAGATGGAGTTACGTTGACTTGAAGGAAATTATGTCAGTAAGTGTAATACGCAAGGAGCGTTGGGAAAAACAAATAATGCCGACCTTCGAGAAGTATCTCTCGGTTCTCACCTATCGGTACTCTCAAAGAGACGTCTTTAAAATGAGCTTCTGAATAATTGGCCTCCCTAATACGGGCGGACGGCAGAGGAACTTGAATCATAACTTTAATAAAACTTTCACAAAAGCGGCATCACTTGTTTCAATATGTAAACGGCAAGAAATTCTAAGTGGAAATCAAGCCGTCGTAATTGGAAGAAATGGCATTTCAAAGGCAGTTTTACGGCTCCAAAGCATGCTAGCGACATGTCTCACATCTAATCTCTTCTTGGTCAGCTACTCAGCTGCAAATATTTTCACCCTGATGCACTTCGGATGAATGGTATCAGATACATTCGGATATCATGTCTTTTCATTTTCAACCGTTACTAGCATAAAGTCACATCACCTTGGGGACGGTCGCGGGGTCTCTCCATGATCATCATTTTTAATGCGGGATTCACATGCTTTCAAACGATGTAACACTGGGAAAATTAAACATTTATTGAGCAATTATTGTACTATGAATTAAAGGATACTTGATATTAGTACACTCCTACTAGTTATCTTAAAATATGCTTATTTCAGCCAAAGAAGTGGATCTGTTGGCCGCAATGACACACAATATATTCTCCTAAAATCCATAAGAATTGCGTAAACGAACGAATCAGGAAGCCTGGGTAGCTTACGCTCATTAGGCCGTGGTCCAGGTCCAGATTTCCGGTCCAGGCTGATTTTATCTCGTGGCAATGTATAAAAAAAGAAACCAGTCTATTTACCGAATAAGTGCGAACCGTAACTGATAATGTACCGATGTCTGTTCCTATTGACCCCTGGACTGCCATACCGTGCTCAAACATCTACATCTACGAAGTGCCGTGCAAGCCACCACCAGGTTGTGTGGCACGGGGTGATTCCACACCAGGCATGCAGCACTCGTCCCAGTACAAATCGGGACCTCGCACGTTCCCCCAGCCACAGATCAAAAATCGGTCAGGAGAACAGCGCGCAGTCAAACCAGAAACTGGGAGAGTGCTACGTAAATGAACATGCAAATATGCAGCACACTATTAAAGAGACATCTAGTGGTATAACTAATACTATTAATTCATGAATGCTACGAGATACTACTACTTCATGCAGAGAACAAAATAATTCCGTACATATCAAGCGGTGTGGAGTGTTAGTAATCACGCTATGTTATGAAACACAAGTGAAAATTCTACTCTACGTAGTGAGGGTGGGAGTTTCATATGATTGATCTATCGCAACTATTATGATCCCTTATTGTACGTGGAAAAAATGACATTTTAAATCACATCGGAGAGTTCAACTTGCAAGCGGTGTATGTGGAAGCTATTGAAACAACTTTCATGTCAGCTCGTCTGCCACAATATCGGGATAAATGGCGTCGAACCGCGGAAGGTTCGAAAGGGGAGTGACTCACCGTATGGCCTCGATCATCTCCAGCCCCATGTTGACGCAGTTGTAAGCGTGGTTGGGCCGGGACACGGGCAGGCCGGAGACGCAATAATAGCAGTCGCCCAGTATCTTGATCCTCATGCACTGGTTGTCCTGGAAACGGGAGAGAAGGCAAGCATCAGAATAAAATGCACTCACAGAAAATTTAAAAAGCATCCCAGTCACTGGATTTGTCAATGCATTCAATAAAGGGGGATGTTATAATATTCCGGAAACCGAGGAAACGGATTAAGTTTAGAAGTTGCCCGGCGTGAACGGAACGGAAATCCCAAAACGAAGCAAGTGCGACAGAAATTAAAAATGATGGGTCAAATTTGAAAACCTTGTTCAATCGGTTCGGAATATTATATTTGTACATTTTCGAGGACGCTGAATACACAATCGGAGTATGAGTTCCCAAAAACAATGTGGGATACGAAACACTGTGGATGAATTAATGAAAAAAACATTAATGAAAGAATGTGTGAAAATATAGCTTCCAGAGCCTGCCGACACGAAGTTGAAGCAGAAATAAACAAAATGGTGTTCGAAAATATTCGACAAAAATGTAAAGCAAAGTAATAAAAAAAATGCCTAACCAAAACAATTGCTTACATCTCTGTGATAGTGTCATGTCGCATTCATTGCTGATACTCATCAGAATGCGCATTTTGAAAAAGGAAAAGGTCAACTTTTTTATTGCCCGTGAGGTTTTTTGTCAAAAGGCACGATGATATATGAGATAACTGCTATGAGATATCACTATATGAGAGTAACTATTTACGAAACAAGCGAAAGACCAATGCTAGAGAATGCTTATAACAAGATTAAACAGGAGTATCAACAAAATTAATTAAGAGGAAAATATTTTTCATGCCCCAATAAAATGAAAACTTTTGACCAACCCCGCTTGGAAGGCTCCAGTTATCTTGTTGTTGTGCTCACCCTGGCTTCTGGAAAGAATAAGACAAATCTTGAAAGCTGTTCATGCGATCGAGACTTGCATTGGCCTTTTAAAACCCTTAAAAATCACATTCCCTCCCTCCCACAGCGCCACCTCCTGGTCCCCCCTATGACACACATATATTACCCCCCTCTTCTCTAAGAAAAGTCATTATTTTCTCTCTGGCTTACCGTGATTCTCACCAATTATGTGTCCTATAATCCCATTCATAATAGTAGTTGGTTTATCTTTTTCTCCCGGAAAAAAATATGGGAAAATTCCAGTTCCGCAACTTATATGTAGGTCTTAACGTTGCAGGGCAAAAATGTCAAGGAACGCGTTTGACATACCGCTGCTTTAGAGCTGCCACTGGTGATACCCCTGCTTCAACCGGAGTTCTACTCATCCTGCTCTGAGTTAATAGGTTCAACTTTTTTACTTATAACATAGGTAGTTAAGGAGATACAGCCAGGTACCAATTGGTACCGCTAAGCACTTTGGGGATAAACTTGAAGTTTAAAAGAATCTCCTGAAATTTACATGTATCCGTGCAAAACGCTTTTAGCAACTTATATTTTTTCACTTAAGCATACATTTTGTGCCTAAAATATTATTGAAATGCCAAAACATATTCAAACAAATTATGTCCAAATATTTTTTTTAATTAAAACAATGTTTGGAGACAAGAATAGATAATAATTTTTATGTTTGACATGGGTGTCCCTTTGATAGGCCACCCGAACGAGAACCCGTGGTTTTTCGTATCCTCCCTGCGGGTTGGAATTTGGCTCATCAATTTCGAAGATACATGGTTTTGGTTACTTCCCTCAGTGATGAACGAAATGTCCATTCTGGATACATATTATTTTTTCATGAACGAACAAATCAATGACACGTTACACACGTGATCAATATTGTTTCATATTTTTTTTTTCATATTTAAAAAAAAAAAATATTCACTACATACAAATGCAATGATTCCGGGTAAAAATCATTAAAGTTAGTTCGTAATATTTTTTGCTCAAGCGTTTTATTGCAACGATCACAAATAAAGGATCGCACTGAACTGCATTGCGAACCAGATGTCCTTTGATTAATTCCGATATTCCCGGGAGATAACCCCAATGGCATACATCCGAACGAAAATTTAGCACATTTTTAGAAAGAGCTTCTTCTGGAGCATTTGATCATCCCCCAGTCTTTTTCGCATCCCGCAGGCAGTCTATTTCGTGTCTCATTAAAAGTTTACCACTGGCGGCCATTTGGGGCGTGGGAGAGGTTTTCTGCGCCGTTCATTTATCTACTTCGACGATTTATCCGGATAATTTTGGTGCCAAACAACAGATAGTCTGTAAATCTGACAATTGAAGCCATTAAAGCAAACTGATTACACAATTTGTTAGAGGCAAATCCAAAGTAAGCAATGAAATTCTATTGGCCCGTGTCCACCGAAAAGCGCAGAAGCCAGAGAAGTTATAGCCATCGACTGTAGCAGGAGCACTCATCACGCCCGGGGCGGAGTGAGACACGGATCCGTCGGGAAACGACGTCGGGCACCGTAAACGACGGCGCTAGCACACCCCGAACGGCGGCCGCCAATCAATCATTCGTCGCACGCATATGCGCTTTCAACTCGAAAGCCAAGTGCTGCGTCCAAGGGTCTGACGGAATTGCGATATCTCGTATGGATTACTACTAGCGCCAATTGTTTCAGGCGCAAATGGAAAAATAAGTATGCGTGAAAAAGATAAAGATTGTATGTTTTTGCCATAAACATTTTATTTTTTGTGAAAATATGCAGTAATTATTCCTTTTGTTGTAAGACGTTTATCAGCGTACATTTAAAATACGCCCGGGACCACACGAGACATAGCCATCGCAACCGTAAGTAAACAAGGAAGATGGCCGAGAAAGTACACTGCGAAAACGCCAAGAGAAGGACTGGACGGCAGTATTGCGCTGTAATCTAGTTCCAGGATTTCTCAGGATGCAGAATTGATTATACAATTAACTTTTTAAGTTTCTCCTGAGAAATAAATAGGTAATTTCCTACTTAAATCTGCCGGATATTCAATTAAAGAGTATACCTGTAGCGCTGTTGCTCTGATATTTAGCGCCTGACCGCTAGAGTGCTCTGGGTGAAAAATATAACCATTGGAGTAATGTGAGTGTCAGACCCTTGGCTCCGTCCCCATAGAGACAGGACCGACTTTCGTAATGGGTTCTCTGGTTGCCTATAGACTTTGTATTCGTCCCACATCAGAGTTCACCTCTGCACACCGCTCAAGTTTCACTCCCACAATGGAAGTGCATTTGCACGGGCGGCGTTCTCGGCTTCCTGCGTTGACGCGACGGGCGCTGATACCATCGTCCTGCCCTTCGCCACTCGAGCATCCCTCGTCTCTTAGTCTACCTCGCTCTTCTTCGCAAAATATATCCCTTAATATATATGGCTGCATTGGTTTAGAAACAAGCACTTTCGATATGTTTTCCTCCGAAGTTTACCGGAAGATATCCCCTGGGCCCCTTTCCACCCTGAAGAGTTGTCAACAGCATTATGGAATTCCTGGTGCCAAATAAATGGTGTAGCATTTGAAATAATATTACGTGTTGCAAGAAAATTGAATATGTTAGCGCTAATTAAAAGACGCAACCATTTAATTTCGCGATTATACGAATATGAGGTTATCCACCGGATAGGGTAAGTTCTTAAAGGTGGATTTTTTACTACTTTCCTATAATCCTCAATTAGATTGCAGTTCCTCCTCTATATGATCTCTCCTCACATCATCTCATAAGATCCCCTTTATACATACAAAAATGCAAAGCGACGCGCGATGTCATCAGGATCCTCCACAGAGAGACTACTTAACTTGTGGTTGAGTAGCCACTATGTAGAGGACACTGACGCCCGTTATCTCTCTCCCTTCCCTCTCCCGCCCAGAATTCAAACCTCCTATAAAGGGCCTCCCTTCCCCGCCAGTGGAGGCACATAACAGCCAATCGCCGTCCGCCTTCCCCCTTCCCTCCATCCCTCTCATTGGTAGAGATAGGAAGATTATGCGGACCGCATAATCGCATAATTTTTTAATTTAATCAGAATGCAAATAGTTGGACTCTTTGAGTACCCTTACTTCATCCCTAGTACAAATTTACTGCGCATAATATCGCATAATCTGACCTCTAATTAGGCATACCGCATAATTTGCATTATGCGCGCATAATCTACGTAATTCTCGTGCAGCCGGCTTAATTTTCGTTCAAAAAGAGTTTTATGACCTCTCTCGATACCAGACGCATGCCCTTCACCTCCAATTCCCGCGCCAGCCTTCCAGCGCCTGTTTGATGCGTATTGTTTTCGTTGACATTGTATTTCGGTGGCTCCAAACGACCAACATCGAACGTAGCCACCGAAATACAATCTCTGTATACAATACAATGTATCTCGGTGGCTAAGTCCGATGTCGGTCGTTGAGGGGGCGGGGGGGCTTTTGTAACTGGCCTTTTCAAGGAAGTCAGTAGGGCTGTGAGCGTTGACGGGGAATAACAAGTGGAGGGAGAATCAACATCACATTTGAAAACATGCGAAAATCTCAGGGGTTATAATCAGCATTTACTGTGATTGTATTAATTTCTCCTGTTCATTGTAATTTAATTGTTTTTTGTTACATTTTATCCAATCAAAATGTCAATCCTTAGCTTCACGGTTTATTTTTCACCATCCAATTCCTGATTTCTTCAGTAAAAGGTTGGCCTAAAATTGAGTGTGCCTCATGAGATATTTATTTCTAACAGGTATAATTCTCATTTTGCCTAATGAAACTCCGAATTGATTAAATAATTGAGGGTACCTAATGAGAATGCAGTACACCGGATGGGTTTCCATAAAATATGGAGAATGACAAAGGGCGGGATACCTGACAGGATTGTATGCGTGATGGAGGCAATCTCCAAAATCTTGCATAATTTTCATGAAAACGCAAAATTGCAATTTTTAAGCTGCATTATGCCAGCATAGATATCAAAATTTTGCCGCATAATGGCCGCATAAATAATCATTATTTGGTCGCATAATAGTGGGTTTCAAAATGCATAATCTTCCTATCTCTACAGTCATTGGACGCACCGCGCGACGCGAGCGCCGAACCCTCGATTCTGTTTTAAGGAGATTCGGTGGCTTTACTCAACTTAAGAGAATGCGATGAAACTTGCTGGAAACATTAATTTGGTTAACTTTAAGTTACCTGATTTTTTTCAGAATTATTTGCCGCAGATTTCTTAAGATATTTGAACGAGAAGTGGGCATGAAAATACACGGGTTGTTATGGGAACGCAAGGCTTTAGTCATCAGAAAGAACATTTTCTAATTATTCAATGTATAATAATGTATATCACCGATAGAAAAATGTATGCGAAACAGGTTTTTTCTCCGAGCGCTTGAATAAATTCCTCGAGCGCGTTGCAGATCGTGTGAAATTGGCATCACGGGTAATGTATGTACTTGAACGTGGATGCATAACTTGCAGGATACAGAAGAAAGACATAAGAACGTGTAATTTCATGCCCAATTCTCGATCAAATATCTTCAAAAACCTGCGGTAAATAATTCTGAAAATTTGCAGGTAACTTAAGAACAATATTATTAATACTTTCAGGAAGTTTCATTGAATTGTCTTAAGTTGGGTGAAACCACGGAACCTCCTTAATGACAAGCTCCTTCACTCAAATTATTTACAAGGGTGTTGCATCGGACTCTTATCGCAGTACAGCATAACGACTCATGGTGTTCAGTTCGCGTACAAAATCGCGTTCGCGTACTTGCAATACCATCATTTACTACCCATCGTATGACGCACACCATCTCACGATACATTTCCTCCTGTTTTTTAAGATTTTTTTAATAGGATTATTTATGCATGGATTTTAAGTTTATTTTTCCTCTTGCTTAATCAAAAATACAATAAATTTATTTGTTTGTTTTGAAAGTAGAAATTTATCTCTTCTATCCGAGTAGGTTTTATCATGCTTTTCACTATCCCTTATTGTACGGTTGTTTTCCAAAAGTGGGTGTTTCCGACAAGGATGCAAGCCTAATAATCTATTGGTTTCTTCCACAAATGGGTATATATATATATATATATATATAATTCTCGACCCCTTATAAAGAGAGCCGACTCAGTAAACCACGAACGCTCCCAGTTTTCTCTCGTTCTCCCCGCCCAGCGTCAAAGGGTCACCATACTCAGGAGCAGGCTCCTAACTAACCTTCTCTCAGAGTATTTCCTAGGTTTCCTAGGGGTGAAAGTATGTCGAGGGAAGTAGAAGTAATCTGGAAGCGACGCCTCCAGCGTCCATAAGGGCTCTTTAAAACTCTTGGTTGCGCAACAAGGCGAGACTAGACTGGCCACGGATGAGCGAGAGCACACCGCCGCTCCCTTTCACGGCCGGGAAAGTAAGTTTCGTCTAGGAGAGAGACAGAGAGGAAGAGAAAGAGAATGAGAACTGGTGAGAGGGAGGAAGACAAGAAGAGGGAGTTCTTCTTCTTCGGGCGTGCACACGCAGTTGGCGAGTGGATTCATCGTCGCATGATTACACGCAAAAAGCGGGGAGAGACGTCGAAACGAGCAAGTTTCGGGATCTGTTAGAAAGGGGAAACTTTCGTCTCCATGGCAAGGCCATTCCCAAACCCTTATTTCCCGCGCACCGCACGAGAAAGGGTTTTTTTTTAGAGCGGCCGTAAAGAGCGAAGACAGGCGCCAGTCTCGCTCGCTCCGAGGAGCCAGTTTCATCAGCAAGGGTTTTGCATTCGCAGCGGCCAGAAGGTGGTGCGCGTTTCGTTCGTCTGTTGTTACCCGGGAGTGGCGAGGGGGGAGGGGTGGAGAGGGGAGGGATAATGGGGGGGGGAGACTGATATGGCATTATCTGTTCCTATCCCACGTGATGGGCTTGACGGGTGACTTTCACCATCCGTCGCAATCTCAACATGTTTTCAGAGATTTAAATGCCGTTATCTTCCTTGAATTTCCCTCAACGGCACGACAACTCAACTCATTCTTTAATGCTTTGAAAGACCACAATGTGGTGGTCAAAACTTCTTTACCCTGCTATCTAGTGAACATTTAAGTGGAAATATAGTCACTAGTTCCGACATGATGAGAGTGCGAACGAATAAATACGGAAACTCAGGATGCACGACGTGGCAAAATGCTGAATTGTTGTTCTTTGTAGAATTTTAGCTTATAAAAGGGAAAAGAGGTGTAATTGCTATATGCGAGTGAGTCGAAGGGAGATACTCTGGCGACCATTGTTCGTTGTACACGGTGAATGAAAGGTGTGCCCAAAATATCAAAGCAGGCAGGTTTAAGGATTCCGAGTGTGTCACTACTTGCGAAAATATTAATTGTTGGCCAAAATTTCTTTTAGCCTAACCTTGGCATAGCATAATTAGTGAAAATCAACTTGCTTACTAAACTGATCTTTATTACAATCTATGACAAGTTTTTCACAATTTTCACAATACAAGTATTTCACAATGCGTTTTAAGCAGTTTTGATGCGGTTGTACAGGTATTAGTAGATATCTGCAGGCAAGCTCGATCACACCACGCAAAAAAAATCTTTTACTCGCGCCAGTTACTTAATTCTTCCAAGTTAGACTGTGATTCTATCTTCGTGTTCTCTTCCAGAAACCATAATCTTTATGTACTTAATGTAGATCTTTAGGTTGTATTTATCATATTCTTGTCCTTTCAGTTCAGCATTCACGTCAGATCTTTCTTATTCTTTGTGAGAATTGCTGCGCAATCAGTGAAGCGTAGGACGCTAATGTTTTCTCCATGCACATTTACTCCTGTTATTAATGTTTCCTGTGTTTCATTTGTTGCTTTTTCAGTTTAGATGTCAACAAAGAACATTATTTATACACACCTTTTCTCACTACTCCGGCTTCCTCCGCATGACCACCACATCAATCTGCTCCTCATACAGACTGCATGCTACTCTTCTACCATTTATAACACTCCTTAGGTCTTCCATGTGGTCAGCATTCTGCCCCAGCCCACAATGTCCATTGCTTACTGTAGGTCGGTGATGAAAAAAATGAGGGCTGGTCCTTTTAAATTCTCCTCGTAATTATATTATTTGTCCTCCTGCTATACACCCTTGAAGTGACTCGCAGAGTATTTTGTAGATTTTGTAGATGTATAAAATCTCAGGGCTAAAATAATCTCGTTCCCCTAAAAAAATCTCATTCCCCTGCTTTTCTGTTTGAAGACCAAAATGGTCTTCAAACTGGAATTCTTCTATCATCTGTTCCATCCGCCAATAGATTATTCTGGCCTGAATTTCAGATACTTGAGCAGTAGGTCTAATGATTTTTACGTCTTAGAATCTCTCAGCAATTTTCATCTACCGAATAGGCAAGGTTATATTAGTATTAAAGTCCATTGGCATTGACCCGGTTAAGTGGATGTCACAAGTTATTCTTTGAAGCTCATTCAGGGTCCACACTCTTGCATACTGTAGGGACCCTGGGGGAATTTCACTAAGTCCTGCAGCCTTCTCTCTTTCAAGTCCTTCAATATAGCATCAAATTCTGGTGAATCATTTTTCATCTTTATCCAAACTGTATGCATAACTGCACGCAGTAAGGTTTCTCGAGGTACTACTTCCATATATTAGCTCTTTCCTGCATTTTCAAGGAGTATTTCAATTATTTTCATTTCGCATGACATTACCGTTTATGGGAAAGGCTACCATTTAAATCGATCGAAATTATGACTCGCTTCGTACGAGCGTCAGCTGCATCAACCCAGTGTTGGCTGCGGATGTCCCCGAAGGGAGACCCACCCCGCGCTAGTGGAAGTCACCTGCATGAAAGCGAAGCTGGGTGAGGGTTAGATAAGCATCAAGCAGATAAGGCGGACGAGTGAACTTCTCGAGTTACCCCATATCGTTCTTAGCAAATTATGCACATATGAATTCCGCCTTTCTCAGGAATAAGTGTTGAACTTCCTTATCTTGAAGGAGTGGGGTCTTGGGGGAAAACCCTTTTAAGCCCGTAAATATTTTATGCCTGATGGAGGGACAGGTCAATTAATCTGTCTACTTGTAAAATCTGACAACTTAATTGCCTCCAGCTACTGCTACCGTCAGCTCGACGAGAAACCGAATATAACTATCCTGTAGTTAGATAGATCCTGGAGTAGCTGTTGGTATAGGAGGAAGGAGAGGAAGCTATGCGGTGATGACGAAGTACTCTGGCTGAAAAACCTTGCGACATAACCGTGTCCTTACTTAATCAAATCGTGAAAACAGTTTTTTTATCTGCAAGCAATTGAAAACAATTTATTTCCCAGTAATTCATCGGATCAGGGAAAATGCTACCGGTATGAAAACTTTTTTTAGTGAGGTAGCCTGTCCCCTTGATTAAATGTTATTAATATCCTTGCAATTCTCTAAGCAGCTTCAACTCTGGGGAAGATTGCATTTCACCTCTTTACATAAGTTTTTAATCCACTTTTCAATGGCCTTTTAGGCTCACGGCTGATCGTATTTCTTACCGTTTTATGGATCTACCGTCCTCCTCCTGTTTTCAAGTTTTTGTAAACTATTCTTTCATTTATTAGGTCCAGTACTACCTGCTTAATACAAAGTTTCCAATTACCTTTTCTTCTATTCCCTATTTTCTCTTTTGCATAGATTGTTTCTAAAAAATCTCATGTCATTTCTCTTCAATTGAACCTGTATCGTTTTCATGCATTTTGGCATCGACAAGAGTAGTTTGAGGACTGAGGACTTGAGGACTTCAGTCTTTCCTCCCGCCTAAGAATGTTTGTTAAACTTTTTAGTTGTTTGAACATATACTAACTCTTCTTTATGACCAATCAATGTTCACACCAGGGTACCTTTATCATCCTGTTACTTAAACCCTTGTTAACTTTTACTTCGTTTATACGATGACATTATAAATTTCTTCCAAGTGGTAAATTCGATCATTCGCATATTTCACATGCTTTACGAGCAATAAAGAAGTTTTTGGCATGCATAATGCCATGCACATGTCAAGCATTTTCTTATACATCCCCCTCAGTTCTATAACAACTTTGCAGAACTTTCCAGTCAATATTCAGTACTTTCGTGTTTTCTCGGTAGGGAGCAAGTCAGTGACGGTCAAGTGGAAATGGACGCAGCGTGCTAGAAGAATGACATATGATTGACAGTTTAAGAAGAGGGATCCTTTTGCATCAGATGGTGGTTTAAAGACGGTTGGCATGAATAATAATAGAGGGCGTCGTCTCCCCGCAGCTTCTCGTCCTTACCTGCGCGATTTGGTCGAAGCGGCCGAAGAGCTCGTTGAGCGTCTTGACGAGGTCGGAGGCGCTCAGCTGCTCGGAGAGCGGTGTGAAGTTCACAATGTCCGCGTACAGGATGCTGCAAGGAGAGAGAGAGAGAGAGGAAAAGGGAGTTAGTTTGATGCGAAACATTATTTCCCATTCAAAGCAACACACGGCAATGAGTTACAAGGTATTTTGAGCATGACATCAATGAAATTGAATTCGCTGCATTGGGACTGATTATTAAGAAATATATCGTACATTTCTGGGGAAAAATAAAGTACCCATTAAACAATCTTTGGACCACATTTCGAGGTACCTACTTGCCGTCAATTAGCTGAAGCCGTTCCACGCCAGTCATGTGCTCCAAAGAAGGCATTAGTGGTTAAAAGAACTGGTGAAGTTCTTACGCACAGATTGGGTTCGAAATGGAGCGATGAACAGTTACTTCCTATCTCAAATCCTAAAACTATTCGGTGGTGAAGGTATAATTAGTGATTTTAAAAGGTTGCAAGCTTTGACTGTTACAGAAATACTAAAAGCGTTGGCGATGACTGACTCAAGATTTTTTCCACATTCAGGGACTAATGTTTTTTAAAGGGCCTCTTATTCATGGAGCTGGATCTGAGAGTGATCCTGGTGACAAGGAATGTATTGACACCGATCCCGTGTCGTTTGGTGAACTTCGCGTCAAAACAGGTCTTATCATTTCTATCCCTAAAGAAGACAAGTAAAGAAAGGAAAGAAGAATTGCAATTGACTTTCCATCATTCCAGAAACTCACAAAAAGTACAATTTAAATTATACTGGAATACTCGGAATGCAGGTAAAATAATAAGTAAAATTTGTCATCAGTATGGTGAGAAGAAAAAAACAGAGTTCTGCTTCTGGATGCTCAGGGAAAGTTCATAGGGTACTAGGAAAACGATTCACCAATTTATTTGCCATAGAACAATAGAACTTCCATTGGCTTCATCTTAGCAAAAATACAGAATAAATTGAGAATATAAATTTGGCAGATTACACAAAATTTTAAAAAGTTTATACTACTTCACAAATGACTTACTTCAAAATTAAGTATAGAATTATATGTTTAACATTACATATGTTGTCAAAACAGCACAAATAAATATATTTAAAATGTAAAAGAAAAATAAGAAAAGTAAAAGGGAAATTCTATTGGTGCCGACCAATCGGAAGTCGCCTGAACCCAGCCACAGAGTAAAATGTACAAGCCCGACATTTGGACTAATATGGATATTTGGACATGTATAAGCCCAACACTTATAGCTCTAATGACGACTGCCGTCGAAACGTCTCGAACAGCCTATCTGACTATCCCGAGAAGACTGCATCAATTTCATTTGCAGGGAAAAGACGAAATCCTTCATTAGTTATTATTTCCTATAGGTCCACAGTCTCACCGTCAATATGACGCATGAATGTTACTCACACGCTTTAAAACATTGCAAAAACAAATAGAGCACTTCATCGATTCGATCAATTTCATTTCCAAATTCCCCAATGAATTTGGAAATCAATATTTCTCATTATGAGTTCTCTATGTACCAAGTAGGCAATCTTTGACATATAAAGAGTATGCGGACCCGCAAGTGGGTGGTATGGTGCCTGGAATGAGACTTCGACCTGCAATACTTCTATATTTCTCTTCAATACTTCCATATTCCCTTAACAATTCATCCAATCAGAACAAAAGAGCTTCACAGATGTTACATCTACATCTACAAAATACCCTGCAAGCCACCATAGGGGTGTGTGGCAGGGGGTGAGTATTCACCAACATTCATTACACCTTACCCTAAAGTTAGTGTAACTACGACTTATTATGCATTAGCATAAGTCGCTAATGCTTGTCACGAGGCGAAGCCTCACAAGCATGAACTACTACACTAAAGATATTATCACAATGGAGAGGGACCATTAATATATACGTATTTTGCAACTATATCAATGGACAGAGACTCAAGACTTATGTAGAAAACATGCACGGCGTGCTGCTAGTACTAGGTAACAGATAAGGATTCAAGTATTAGGGAGTACTACTACTACTAAGAACTACACTACCTAACGAAAAACCTAGATAAAAGTCTCATTGGCAGCTGTTATGGTCCCTTATCGTTCGTGGGAAAAATGACATTTTATATCTGTCCGTTCTGCAGTCTAGTTCTCTAATTTTATTCTCATGATCTGATCTACCGTAGTATATCGGATTTCGTAAAATATTATCAACGTCGTCAGAGAATAGACCGGTTTGGAACTTACATAATAGATTGAGTCTAAATTTTAATCGACGGTCTGAAAGCTTTTCTCATCCCAGTTGCTGCAAAAGGTCAGTAACACTAAGGAGATTATCATAACGGACGGCCTTAACGTATCTTGCCGATCTTCTCTGCACGCGTTCTACCTACCAAGCCTGTCTCATAAGGACCCCAAACACTGGCAGCATATTCCAAGTGGGGTCTAACGAGGGAGTAGTAGCTGATTTCCCTAACTTTATCGTCGCACTTGCCAAGTACTCTTTTAACAAATCCCAATTTACGATTAGATTGACCGGTAATTTCTCGAATGTGTTTACTCCACGAGAGATTATGACACGTGGAGCGCAAAGTTTCCTCGGGAATAATGTGAGCGAGGGACGTTTTCCTTCACCATGGACACCATCGGTTGAGCGGACTAAGGTCAGGTCGAGAGGACACAGACACAAGCCTAGTTTGCAAGCCTCGCGTCCTACAGCGATGCGTCATTCCATCGAATTTGGCTCTTTGCAATGACGACGGAGAAGGCAGGGAGACAGAGAGGCGCCTCCGTTCCCCCGGGCGCCGCAGAAATAATTAGCGGGAAGGCATCCCTCTGTAGTGGACGATCATTTATTCAGAGGGGAAACCATTTCTCCCCAACCGTCCACCGTAACAGGCGCCTCCCGGCGATATGAGTCCACACCACCCGCGTCGAATGGCTCACATTCCACACCGCTCAACCGAATGAATGGAGTCTTCGTGCGTGGCTCCATGCCTCGACGGGGATAGGGCAAGAGATGGAGAGGCCGAGAGAGAGAGATACGAGTCTGGTTAGCGTAAAGTCATTACGGTCCACAGACCACGCGCGCGCACGCCGGGCTTGCTGAATGTCCACGAAAGAGCAATTACCCTGAGTCTCCATTAAAAGAGCCGTTATCAATGTGAGAGAAGACAATCGCCAGCAGCAGAATGTTTGGATGTCGGCTTCACGGTTCAAAGCAAACGAAAAATTCCACATTTCCGAGGTGAGAGAGAAAAGCGTTGTAACTTTTCACTGATATTTATTTTTCTAGGTACAAGTTATGTACAGCTATATCCACATGTATTTCAGTGACGTAAAGATAGGTACTGCTTTCACTAATGGTGCAAATTATAAAAAGTAAGTTTTTTGAGTTTTTTAAAGAAATGAATGCACTAGGCGCGAGGAATTTTTTGCAATGGCGTTAACATTTGCCAAGCGTATTTAATCCGTATTTACCCCATTACCTCTCCGAAAACTAAAAAAGCTTAAATCGATCAGTGCCCTATTTTTATAGTTTTCTATTTTCTTGAAAAAATACACACGAAAGCAGCGATTTTTTTCAAAATTTGAGAGACATTGGAATTCGTACGCTCAACGTGTTTAACTTCGTAAGTAAACGCCAATGCTCATTGTCAGTCTTACAACTGTGCGACCCGTCGTAGACGTCAGGAACAGGTCAAAAGTCAGCTGGTTCACGATGGAATTTTTCTGGGGAATACAATCGTCCTCATGTAATGACGTCATTTTAGATCCGCTCTGGAGAAAAGTTTTTCTCTTTTTTGACGGTTTCATAGAGGTACTTGCGGGCCTTCGGCTGCGTGTGACACGCAGCTCTTGATGCATTCCAGAATGTCTATTCGCTCACCCTCGGCGCCAGACCCCGAGCACTGCACAGCACTGCCACTTGGCAAAACAAGCGTGTACTTGGTTTCTAACGAGCTGCATCCTTAAGATTATCCATAAACCTATAGTAGTAATGGAGTTGAAACTGAAGGTTGCCTCGGTTACTTATACCATTTTCACGGCGTAGCATCCATTTCCTGCTATAATCAATGATTAATGTTTATTATAGACAATAAAACAGATTCTCCTCCACCCCAAGACACTTCAAAATCCTCCTCTGATTTGCTAAAAATGTCCAACGTAAACGCTCAGTCGCTTCTTGCTCACATCGAAGATTTTATCCCGCATTATTGTACTAGCCTTAGGCATGCAATCTCAGTGAGTGAGACGTGGCTTAATCCATCACTTAAATTAGAGGCTGCTGCGTCTCGAGGCTATTGTGTTATACAGGAAGGACAGGGAAGGAAAGCGAGGAGGAGGAATTGGAATACATGTACAGAATACCCTGCAAGCCACCACAAGTGTGTGGAAGGGGGTGAGCAGTCACCAACATGCATTTCACTAAACCCTAAATTTAATGCAACTACGATTATTGATGCATAAGAATAAATCGCTAATACTTGTCACGAGACTGTCTCACAAGCATGCACAACACTATGCTAGAGAGACCGTTAGTATCTATGTATTTTGTAACTACATAAACGGACAGAGATTCGAGAATTATGCTGAAAATATGCACAGCGTGCTGTAAGTACTAGGTAGCACATAAGGATACAAGTATTAGAGAGTACCTGTACTACTAAGAGCTACACTACCTCTCAACGATGAGTGACTTTCAGACGCCTTCGAACGCGAAGCCAGATCCTCTTTATGGGAAAACTCCTATTGCTTTCCACAGCAATCAAACGATTCGAGCCGTGCCTTGCTGAACCAAGCCGGCTGTTTGTAATGGGTTTCGTGCTTTAGTCGTCTGTTCGATCCAGGTGCTCTCCCTACACGATGATAAACAAACTACCGGAACCCTTCGAGTAACCTCGTCCGAGTGCTGTTGTCCCTATGCACAAGTGGCAAACTGCATGCGCGAAGTTACCTTAGCAGTCGAAGCACGTTAGAAATGCTAATACTAATTTTGGCCAACAAGTTTCCTAAACATGAAAATATCGTATTTATGGGTAGTTTAAGACTTAATGTCATACAAGCTAGCAATCTGAGTATAGGCTACGACGCATGCCTGCCATATGAAGTCTACAAGTACCACTCTCGAGCTTATCCGTGTTGGAAATCTCCAAAAAGTGTCATCCAGTGGACTAAAATCTGACTTCCAAGCTCCTGTTATGATAAAGGTTATATTAGCTTCAATATGAAAGCCGATGATTTCATACAAAAAATGGTCTTCTTTAGAGATAAATCCATAAAATCATGAGAAATATTTTGATGGATTATGTAAAATGAACTGGGGTATTATCGGCGAACTTGGTTCAAATAATGTTATAGTGGAGATGTTTAATTGTTTGCTTCTCATAAAAATCTACATCTACATAATACCCTGCAAGCAATCCAGGGTGTGTGGCAGTGGATGAGTAGTTATAAACATTCAATACACTATATCCTATTAAAATTAGCATAAATAAGATTATTCATGCATTAGCATAAAACGCTAATGCTTGTCAGGAGGCGAAGCAGGAGGCGAAGCTGTGAGTACTAGGTAACAGATATGCATCCAAGTATTAGGGAGTAAATCTACTAACTAGCTACACTACCTATTGACAAATCTAGTTAAAAGTCTCATTGACAACTGTTATGATTTCATATCGTTCGTGGGAAAAATTAAATTTTAAATTTGTCTGTCCTGCAGTCTATCTCCCTAATTTTATTCTTATGATCTTATCTACCGTATTATGTTGAATTTCGTATAATTATATTAACGTTAACAGTAAACAAATTGGATTTGAACTTACATAATAGATTATGTCTAAATTTTAATCGACGGTCTGAAAGCAATTCCAACCCAGTTGCTGCAAAAGGTTAGTTACACTAACGAGATTATCATAATGGCCTTTAACGTATCCTGCCAATTTTCACTGCACGCGTTCTAACCCAGTTTTCAAGTCTAACTAATAAGGATCCCTAGTACTGACAGCGTTTTCCAAGTGGAGTCTTACAAGAGAGAAGTAGCTGATTTCCCTGACCTGAGTTCGCAAGACCTCCGATGCTCCTTTGATGACCGTTCGTGTTACCAAGCCTCCAAAAGCATGGCTAACAACAGTAATAAAATGGAAAATCAAAGAAATAAATGGGGCGCGGGTTTTCTTTAAACATGTCAAGGACCCAGCTGTACACACAAAATACAAAGAGGAAAGCGAGTTAGAGATATGATTCGCAAAGCCGAAGGGGTCAAAAATACCATTGAAAACAGATAGGTACCACAGAAATCTGGAAAACTACTCTTAACCTTAGTGTATTTCAGCCAAAACATAATAGCTCTATCGGTTCGGATTTCGTTACACTAAACAATTATTTTTCGATACATGAAAGCAGCAATGAGTGCAACTCAAGCAGCATCTTAAAAAGTCACAACCGCCATAAACCTTCGAAAACCAGTTTTACTTCTCTCACATATCTCTCTCGTGAGTCAGGACAGCATGCACAGCAATCGCCACAAGCACACAAGGTCACAACAAAGTAATCATCGCAGTAATAAAGAGGGCTCTCCCGGATACTATACTTTTCTGCTTTAAAACACCTATCTTAGATGCATCCCTTCAAACAGCGCAATATTCCACGATATGGAAGCATTCCTTGATACAACCAATACCGAAATGCTCTGAGCCTACCAATTCATCAGTCTGTAAACCAATCGGTATCCTTTGCGCTTATGCTATATTTGAGCGAGTGGTCTTTGACCAATTGAGTAAATCTGACATCGAAAATCATGCATTAAATACTTGACAATCAGGCTTAACGAAAGGGAAACAGCATACACAGAGCGTTACAAAATTTTGCTGAAGACATAAGTTGAGAATGGAAAAACGAGAGTTCACAGTTATGGTGTTACTTGATTTTTCAAAAACCTTCAGAAGATCATGAGCTATACCCATCAAGGAGTTGGGTAGAGTGGTTCCGATCTTACCTCGGCAACAGAAGTCAATCTGCGGTTCTACATCTACATCTACATACTACCCCGCAAGCCTCCTCAATAGGCGTGTGGCGGGGATAGTTAGGACACCAGCCGTTTACATATAAAAATGAGACGCTCTAATGAAATTACGCCTTGCATTTATTAAAGTCCCTTATTGTTCGGGGGAAAAACGAATTCCCATACCTATCCGTTCGGCAAAATATCTCTCTTAATTTATCGTTTCTGTCGGACCTGGACATATAGTGGGGTTCTAATATGATGTTCTCCGTGTCGCTCTTAAAGATATCTATTCTTAATTGCTCAAGTAATCTAAGCCTAGCGCGCAGCCTCCGAGTCTCAAGCGGCTCCCAGCCGAATTCGTTTAACATATGTGTAACGCTGTCTGTACGCCCGTAGCAGTTTTTGACGAATCGCGCAGCTTCCCTTTGTATTTTATTAAGTTCCCGGATTAAGTCTTTCTGCACCGGATCCCATATGCTCGCTGCATATTCAAGGTGCGGTCGAACGAGTGCGAAATAGCACCTCACTTTTACTTTTTCATCCGAAAATCTTCCCACAATACGCTTGACGAATCCTAGCTTCTTCAGAGCTCTGCCACAAATATTTCTTACATGTGTTCCCCACGATAGGTTCGAGGTTATCGTAACTCCTAGATACTTCATTTCATCTGTCGCCTTTATTTTAACACCATCCACAGCATATGCATGGGGATAGTTGGACGACCTTTGCAAGAAATGTACTGCCGTGCATTTGCTCAGATTAAGTTCGAGTCCCCACTCTTGGCTCCACACATGAACGTTGTTTAAATCCGATGATAGAATTTCAAAGTCAGAGTGATCACTAATTTCGCGATAGATGACAGTGTTTTCAGCAAATAAACGTATTTTACTGCTAATTTGAGAGCATATGTCATTTATGTATATGATGAACAAAAGAGGGCCGATTACGCTTCCTGTGGGACGCCTGATGTCACTTTAACTACATCAGAGCTAATTCCGTCAAGAACTACTTTTTGCTTACGATCACTCAGAAAGTTGCGTATCTAGTTTACTACTTATTCGTTTAGCCCGCATGACTGTAACTTGTATAAAATTTGTTGTGAGGTACCGTGTCGAAAGCTTTCTTAAAATCTAGAAATAATGCGTCCACTTGTCGTTTCGATTCACCAGATTTGAGAACGTCATAAAGAAAGAGCGCGAGCTGTTTCTCACATGATCTACCTTTCCGAAAGCCGTGCTGACAGCCATGGAGGAAGTTACGACTTTCCAGGAACGTCATGATATTGCTAACGACGATATGTTCGAGTATCTTCCCTGTAATCGACGTTAGTGAAATTGGTCGATAGTTACCTGGGTCGTGTCTGTTTCCCTTTTTGGATATCGGTGTAACGTTTGCAATTTTCCAGTCTATTGGTATCTTTCCTTCAGACAATGACTTCTTGAATATTATGCCTAAGAACGGTGCAATCTATGGCGCTAACTCCTTGAGGACACGCGCGGGTATTCCCTCCGGACCCGGAGATTTACTATTTTTTATCGACTGTAGCTGTTTAGTTATCCCATCGCGTTGAATAGTGATTTCTTTCATCGATTCCTCAGTGAATGAAATGTAAAAATTACATGCAGTATCGTCTGTAGTGTATACACTTTCGAAGTAGGAATTTAACGTGTTAGCTTTGTCAATATTTTTGGTGACAAGTTTGCCATCTTTATCAAATATCGAATCTACGGTTGAAGATTTTCCCTGAAGCTCTCTTGCATATGGCCAAAAAAATTTCGGATTTTCTTCGAGTTAATCACCGAGTACTTTTTTCTTGAAATTTCGCAATGCAGTACGAATTGATTTCTTAGTTTTTGAGCGTTGCGCAGTGTAACTTTCTTTTTCTTCAAGTTCCTCCGATTTGTCACCTAACGTAATAAACGTTTTGAACAAGTTGTACAGTTTTATCTGTGTCTTAAGGTCCCTCCTAACATCGGTTGGTCCTGATGAGACACGTTCTAACTAGATAAACAATCCGAAAGGCGCACATCAGGATTCAGTCCTTAGCCCTCTTCTCTTCCCTTCATAAATGACTTCCCCAAAGTTATAATGTACAATAAATACCATTTTTATGGGTTTGACTGCAAAATTTACTGTCATCCGTCAAAAGTAGGTTATACGTCCACTTTGGCATCAATCAATGAAGATATCGAACGAATAGCACTTTGGGTGCTGAAAACCATCGACGCCTAAATGATAATGTAGCCAATTCAATAGTAATTGGACAAAATCAGGTAAATTCAGGAATAGATATATGTATCATTTTTGCCAAAAATTCAAATATAAAGTCATACCATGTCTTATGATGAAAGTAACCTTGAAAAAAAACTTGTTTTACATTTGATAAAAACCTTATGTGAAACCAACAACTACAAAGCACTAAAGAGAATATTCTATGTATACTAAACCACAAATTTCATCCACAAAAATGCCACTGAATTTATACCGTTTAAATAAATTTATTAATTCTAAAAACATTAAAGGCACACATACGTATTAGTGAAACCTTAGTTTACTTACAACGATATCGAGGGAAATGATGAAGATAAAAAATCTAACGAATGATGAGCGTTGTCAGCTGATATGAATAAACTTAATAGCATTCTGGTTGAGGGTGTTTACATAACATTACGGTACTCAGATAAATCATACGTTAGCGTGTCGTATGAGACAAAAGGAAACCATATTTGCATTTCAGTCATCGTGCTTTAAGCCACCGAGTAAATGTCTGCAATCGTGCCTTAACGCTTATATATAAGTTCCATGCTAGAGAACCAGGCGCAAATAATACCAGTATATCCGTTTATAGTTTATTGGTGTTTTACCTTTCAACACCAGATCAGTCTTAAACCAGAGAATCGTCCGCATCATTTGCTTTAAATGACCAAGGCCCAAGTGAAATTCTTGGACCTGAATTTTTTCCTTTTCCAAGTGAATAGGTAGGCACAGCTCTCGCGAAAGCTTATGGCGTTCGGATGTGCAGAAGAAGACGTTGTGGAGGGGTAAATTTTGGTGGAAGGGGTAGGGAAAAGGGACGTAGGGGAAATCGAAGACACGGCATTTGTGCCATGCATGATTGCATTTCAAAAAATGGAATTTGTATGACGTAGGCAGCCCAAACGCCACGCATCCGAAGGCCATAAGCTTTCGCGAGAGCTGTAGGTACTATATGTTGCATGATGTGACGGTCTTGGATTCTTCTCTTGGGACAAAGTTGCAATGCTGCCGAGGGGAGATGAAGAGTGGTCGGTGCTGTAAAAGTAGGCATCGGCAACTGCTCAAGCGTTTCTGAAAGCACTCTTGTCCTGCACTTCATTTGGAAGATGGTCACGAGAACATCTCACCTGCGCCGCCACCCGAAATATATTTTCCAAGTTTCTCCGCCCGCTGTGAGCCTGCGAAATGATTTACGAGGGAGTTTGGGCTTGGAGGGGTGTAAAGGGAGGGCGGCGACCCCACTTCTGCTCCCCTCGGCGAAACTCGAAACTCGCGTCGCAAAGAGAGAGAAAGAGAGAGGAAGAGAGAGAGAGGTGATGGAAAGAAGAAGATGAAGTTCGGCGCTCGAGAAGGTGAGAACAATATTTTCCTTCGAATTGTTTCCCTTCCTTCGTACCCTCCAGGTGCTCTTGAGGGACCAACACTGGAACTTGAGTAAGTTGGAACGAAATGTTTCTCTTATGTTAAGAGAGAGTTGCTTAAGTTTACTTTAAATTTAATGCGCTATAAGAAGCATGAAGAACATACAGTAATATTAATAAAGCAAAATGTTTGTCTTCACGACTTAAGCTCTTAGTAATTAACTATCGGTGTATGCATGCTGGAGGCTTTAACTTTTTTTGTTTCACCTCAAAGCTAAAATCGCCATCGTCACCGGTTGTTTGATTTAGGATTTAATGAAAAGAGTATGACGGGTATGAGTAATATTTTTTTTTTAATTTGAGAAAGAATACAAACTACACACCTTTAAACTTCAGATGAGATCTTCCTAAGACGCTGGGGGCGGGGGGAGGGGAGAGGCAAAGGGGGGAGGGAATAGCAACGAAGGACTTGAATCTGTCTCGCTTCCCCTGACCTCTTCCTCCCCACTGCCCTCTGACGGAGAAAAGGATCGTCGAGGACATGCCAGCGGCCGAGCTCACTTTGATATCTTTAGCGCCTCCAAATTGAAGGATTGGAAAAGTTATCCACGACGCTCAGCAAATATTACAAAGTCAACGAATTGATGAGATTTTTTAAAAACTTCATAAACCTCACAAACCCGATAAAAAGTTGATGTTTTCTTCTCGAGTTCTGTAGAGTTGAAGAGGCCCTTATAATTGCATTTCCAATGCGTACAAATCTCTTTCAGAGTGAGCGCATTGAAATTGTGACATCAAACTGCACGCTGGGATCATGTTTCATCCGTAAGCGTCAACTGGGACTGATGCTACTGGGCTCATAATTGTAAAAAATCTTTTTTCCTTAACTTTATGCGATGATGGAAGCTGTTTCTTTTAAGAATCAAGGCTCCATTTTTCTACAATTGCTTGAAATATGGCCGTATCAAAGCCATACTTTCAGTGAAATACTTTCCCCCTCAATATTCAACATCGCACTGCACAAGTATAGCACTTAGAGAGAAGTAAAATGGTGGACGATGGTACATTTTCTAAATTTAGATAATGGTATAAATGATCTCACGCTTTGCTCTTCTCATCGAATGACAAACCAATCGGCAGCAGATATTTATACATAATCGATCTTAATTTGAAATAACTTTGCTCATGTTGACGATAGTACTTTTTTATGATATAAACTCCGAATATAAGGCACATGACTTTGTTTGATGAAGATCTAATTTAATCTGGATTGGGCATTGACCTTCAAAATACTGCACTGATAAAGTACCTGCACCATAAAAGCGTCTGTAAATTAAAAAAGTGGTTGATGAACTTCATTTGGTAAGTATGTAAATACCTGATTTATTACAACCATTCCGTAATTATATTTTGTTCACAGGTGATAATTTAGTATTCCTTATCAAAATGTCCAATGGCTTGCTGACTCACTTTCTGACACAACAGAAAGATTCCTATCAGAAACAAAATCCAGCTCCGTCTATTTAAATATCTCAATCCCTGAAATTGCATACTCGAAGCCAAAGGAAATCCATAGACACTACTTTTTTCACGCATGTTCCAAGGTGTATGCAAGGATAAGTATCCTATTCTTACTATTCAGGCTTATCAACTACTTTAAAAAATTTCCTATCCAAAGAATTCAATTCGCAGCCCCAGAGTACATAAATGCTCTGAGACATAACCGTTTGCCACTCAGATTAGCTGAAATCACCAGATCGAAGGCAATATATCAACGGAATCCGTGCTCTTCATATTTTTGATCAATTAAGGATCTCATTTTCATGACAGGAATATTATCCATTACTGTTGAATATGCTTGCCAAAAAGCTGAAAACTGCTAATGATTCAAGCTCTGCCACAGGTATCTTATAGTTCGGGAAAAATAGATGTGGAATTCGCGGTACTTATTGTGTGGTGTCAGGCACGGGCTGGCTGGGGGCAATTGCAGGCCAAGGCTAAATTAAAGCACGTTTGAGTTGGATGGGTTGCAATTCGGTCCAGATGGGCGTTTGTATGGTGAGGGGTTGGTGACGACATCAGGAGCGGTGGATGCGGGAGCCGTGAATGGAGCGAGCGCGGCGCCCCGCGTCCACCCGGAGATTGTTCCGCGGGTGTAATCGGTCGGTTGTGAAGCACCGTTTCCATGCACAGAGCATTAACTACCGGGACAGTCATGTCACTTATTCATTTGCCTATTAGTAAGCTCTTATGCACTAATTCAGTGGTCTACCGAGGAGTGTGGGGTCGCGAACGAGAGGTCAGCATTGCAGATGAGTTTTACTTATAAAAGAAATAAGATCAGGTTTGACTTGGTGAAATTCCATTTTCAATGCTTCATTATCACCATCAGGTGCTTGATTGACCTTCAAGTTGTCAAACAAGCACCTGATGATGATGTAAAAGCATTGAAATCCGGATTGTGCATACAAGTTTTGACCAAAAATTGTGGATTGTAAACGTTTTATCTTTCGTAACATAATTTTACTTCATAAAATGTTGAATTGCGATCATCATCGTTATTAATTCAATCCCAAGATTGTTTGTCTGCCGCTCCACAATCTACTCATTCCCCTTCGAAGTTCTTTATGCCCTTTTGGCTCTTTGTTTCAAACAGAAAACAATAATTAAATAGAAGAGGCTCATAAGGGCAGCAGAAGCCGAAAAAACGGAAACTCTCATCATTCAATAAGGCTTATCAAACTTTGAAAGTGTAATAAAATCTCTCGTAAAAATAAAATTAGTGATTTAATAAAGATATTTAGCCCCATTTCCTCCAAATTTCCCAATAGCACCTTGAAGTCAACGCCAGCAGTCGGTAGTCGACCGCTACCGTTTGCGTTCACCTCTCGTAATTCATGTAGCAATGTCAATATCGGCCGCTGTGATCTGCTTCTCAATGCCGCACGACGCGGCTTGACGCCACTGGCTATGGACATTTTTTTAGCACGCCGATTTACTTTCAGGCGCGAAATGGTCCACTTCGGAGTTAAAAACACTGAAGTGGACCTCTCCCGTCTGGCGGGGACGCGATCGGAAATCCACGGCCAATGCTGCCAGCGCTGCCGTACATGGACTCTTATCGTGGTAGTATGTTATTTTCACCACGTAACTTCTTCATGACAATCCAAATAAAATAAAAGAACAACATTCTAATTAAATGCTTATTTCATTTCTTCGCTTTCATGCCACTTATTATTATATTCGTTATTTTTTCTGATAAAAAAAAATAAATTTGCGAAAACTAGGCAAAAATCCAAGACGTGGAGAAAAAACGCTGTTTTCTTAAGCATACCTCATTAACTCCGTTAAATATAACACTATCCTATTTATAATAAACATTTATTATCTTAGGCTAATAAATAAGTCTCATATTGCATTTTTCAAGCTCGGATTTAATATATAGCCAGTTGTACACCGAATTTTCAAGAGTGATATCATAAGCAGGGTTAAAGATACAGGTCCTTGAGAGTTGCATCGCAGAATATTTTCACTAGCAATAGGGTTTATGCAGCCAATTACGTTTCCTGAAAATCATTATACATGCCGATACATTATACAATCATTTAAGACATTCTAGACACCACCGCTGTCTTGAGAGACTATTTAATTACATGCCATATTAATCATAGCACTACATGCATATTTAGTGCTTTCACCAGTCGCTAATGATGAACGCTATAGCTTCCCTACGCTCTATCATTGGTGATTTTCTTCATCTTTAATGATTTCATTGACGATTTAATTGTAGGGAATTTTTTACAGTACGCCAGCATGATTTTGCTAATACTTCATTAACTACATCAAAATCAGTATTCGTTGACACTACACTCGACGCGACCAATTCTATACCGTTATATTCCATACTTAAAAATACTTAGTTTGATATAAACATGTATTTATAAAATATGATATGAATATTAGGTGCTATAGGCTAATTAAGCACATTAGCCTTTTTGCTCTCGCCAATACAGACATTAAAATGTGCAGGCAGTAACTTTTTATATTGAACCTATTTATTTTCCCTGCCGATTTGATCATTTTCGCCATGTGTTTGACATGATTACCAAAGCAATAGCTTTACTGATCTACTGAAACCTGAGAGTAACAGTAGAATTCACAGCTGGAAACCACCATCAATTGACTGGCGTCATTTGCTACTGCGCGGTACGGCCAATTGACTACGACGCGTTCTGCCAGCACTAATAGCACTGGCAGTGCTGTTAGTAATCTATTAGCAGACTTTTGTCTGGCTTAGAATTAGACTGGCAGTGGTTGATAATCCGGACGTGAAGTGCGTCGTAGCGCGTGACATCACCTAGACCGTCTCAGCTCCATTCACTTCCCATTCATTACGTTATGCACGCGACCAAACTCGGGCCGATATTATAATGCGATTAAACATTTACTGAATAATGCGTCAAGATCATGAACCTATCACTTATCTAAATGCATTAGTCTCTCGTTTTAGCGATTTTTCCGGCGTACGCGTAAACGATTAGATGAGTGCTCCATTTTTGAAGGCCCAAGTACGTGTGTGGAATTTTCGGACCTTATCGAACTCAAAATGGACTTTTTACTCTAAGTTTTGAAAGAAATATTAATTCTTAACCCATTCAAAATCGCAAAATTCCTAAGACAGCAAACCTTCACGGTATAGATGCACTTAAGACACAGCCATGAATTTTGCTGTAGCAGCGCTAGGTTCATCTTGAGAGAAACCATGTTAAAACCACTATATTTTTTCAAAGTATAAATTCATTTACATACCTCAAAGGTCTTTCTGTCACAAAGTTTCCATATGTAAATAATGCCCCTCATAAATTAAAAAGTTTGGCGATTTTTCCCGAAGTATCGAAGCATTTTTTTCTTAATTACCCACCAAAAGTTAAATAAAATACAATCAAAATTCGTCCGCTTCCTTAGAAACTACCACGAGTGAATAGAAAGTGCAGCATAACTAATGGGAGGACTAGGTTTGGAACCACAACTGACTTGGAAGGCTACGCGATAGGCTTAGGTTAGATGACTCGAATAATTCAGATCAGACGACTCTCAATAAAGGCCGTTTTACACGATGAAAGATTTTGTACAAACGTATGTACGTGAGATTGTACGTTTGTCTCAACGAAATAAGAACAGGTTTTATTTCCCGTGCAGGCATTGAGACATTCGCACAAGCGTTCATACAATTTGCCGCTTTACACGATACATTTTGCCTCATGCAAGAGTTCACGGAAGAGTTTGTACAAACAAATGTACCGTGTAAAATGGCCTTAAGACGGAGGATTTTATTTCAACGCTTTCTCTCTGGAACTGATAGGAGCAACAAAACTAGTGTGATACACTTCCAAACTGATAAGGACAAAAATTGGGATGAGATGAGCTTCTTTGCACGAACCATTAGCGGGCATAACTAAAACGGCAAGGCACTAACATTAAGATGCATTGTTGAAATACAATTAACCTCTGTCTCCTCTCCTCCTTATCCCTTATATCCCTCCCCTCCCATGACTGGTGTCCTAACACCCCTCTCTGCCACGCGCCTCTGCGGTGACTCGCAGGGTTATAGTATTCAAACGAATTCAGCAGAGGGACGATCACCATTTTCTCATATGGTTTTCATTACATCCCACCCCAACCATCCTGAACAGTGCACAGTACCCAGTTAAGGCAACGCCCAATCAAAGAGTGATATAACTTTAAGTAGCTTACACACTGGTGTATCTGTGGAATCAAAAGCTGACAAAAAAGAACAGTTATTTTTTACAATGAGGCAAAGAGTGGTATGGACAGTACAGCCGTAATGTGTCGTAAATGTAGCGTCATATCGAAAGCCAGTGCATGTGTTTTTCAAATAGTTAGACTTAGCCATGGCTCAGCATAGCGCTCTACAGGAGTGTTTATCATCCAGATACATCCATTTATCCTTCGAATTGTTGTACAATTAGATCTTCCATACGCTTCGAGTGGAACGGTTGCCAAGGTAACGGGCGAAAGGGCCCCCCTCTCTCATCTCACAGAACTGAAACACCGCACAACCAATGTCAGCTGGGTCTCTGCGATAAAAAAAAACATAACTGAGCAAATACATATGAGATGCTACAAGTACATGTGTGGAGAGTGTGATAGCGACGTGAAGGGTTGTCAAAAATGTGAACCTGAGTAAATGACGCTTATTTCGACCAGCACTTGTACTCTTAAGTTTACTTCAGCATTAGGCATTCGCATACATTGAGATAGCATTTAATCTTCAAGGTATGCAATTCCCTCTTAAGCATTGAATTTGATGTGCATATCTCACTAATTAATCTTAATTTCTTTGTTAATTTTAAGTTAAAACTGACCAAAGATAATATTTAATTTGATTTTAATTTGTTATTTTATAGTTCACCTTACCTATCACAATAAAAATCATGCTCAAGTATTTATAAAGTTTCAGTTGCGTCAAAAAGTCTAGAATGCCTTAAATTGCTGGCAGATATAAACAGAGTTAAGAAGCAAAAATCGCATTGCGTCAATTGACGGTCGGCAGCCTTCGATGGAGAACACTGTGCCCCAGTTTCTCTAATATATTAAAATTATATTAGAATACATTAATGTTAAGTCCATTTGCGCGATGTATCACTGCACATTGAATTCAGTGAATTTTCTCGATCATTTCAGAGGAAAATGTCTCATCCTTTCCGTTATGCAGGGATATCAGGCACTCATTGCACTGCTTCTCGGGATGTTTAACAAAAAGTAGAAGCCGTTTCATTTGGAGGCACGACTGGGCGCTGATGGAGGATAGCATTAAAAAAAAAGTAAGCTCTCATGAGTAGTTCGTATCAGAAATAAAACGGTTATGTAGCTCACGCGTTCTTGAAAAAATATTTAATCCTCAAGGATTTATCACATAAGTGAAGCGAAAAAAACTCGGAAAGTTTGGTAAAACGTCAAAGATATGTAAACTTTTTTGAAGACGCGGTGTTGTTTACTATAAATTTCTACCACTCAAAGAAACAGTCATCCAACGTTGTTAACTGGAAGCGTTGCAACGAAACCATGAGAGAAATAGGCGTTATTAAATCCATAACCTGCTCCAAAATATTTTGTCTACACTGGTGTTTTAAACAAAGCTTAGTTATGTGTGGAATACTTCACCACTGTCACACGCAAGAGAATTTCTTTGCAACGAAAATCTGGTGATTATTCCTTAAAACGTGGTAAGAAGCAAGTGTAGCCGTGGTAAGCAGTTATACAAGTTACCCCAAATTGACAAGACACTGATTTGTGTTCGTTGTGATTACAATAATTATCACTCTTTCTAAGGCGAGAATATGTATGAAATGCAATAATTTACGAAGTCACGAGGAATTATAGATATGGAAAAAGGGGCAGGGCCAAGGCAGTCGAGCCGGTGCGCCGACCGTAGGGATATCAGCTGGGGGTGACCGCTCAAGTGCTGCAATAAAAGGATCCATTGCGCCTGGAAGGTGGAAAAAAATACTGAGAGGTTTCAGCTCATCAAGGAAATTTTTCACGGAGAAAACATATGCTTGTAATTTTTACAGAACTTTTGGACTCGATATTGAATAACTAACTCTCAAGTTTGGCGCATTTCACGAAGTGACTTCCCTATGCCCTCTCTCCATTCCTTGGTTATAAAAGAAAACTTTACAATATGCATATTTTCGCAGCTCCTCCGGCAGAAAGTAGGATGATTAGTGTCATTGACAGTTAGTCAGACCAGTGGGCTACGTAATGTCATGCAACCCGCTTGACATCGATGTGGCGCTACGAATTAGGCACGCTTCACCTCCACCTCTGTGCTCTGGTGCACCTTCTGGTGCATAAACCTTCACGGAGAGCCGTCTGGAATTGACACGGCTTACTGGTGTCAACCGACAACTTACAATTAGTCGAATCGCGAGATTCGGGCTCGAACGCCGTCCATGTCTGCGATTTCTCACCTTGAGAATTTCCTCACCAAGACGGTGTCTTAGAACCAAGGAGGTTAAAATGAAATGGAGGAGGGATGACCATGAACGCTCATGGGCGAAAGTGAAGCAAGAATAGGGGTGCTTGGGAAGGATTTAGTGCCGAGTAGGTGTTGCCAAACCAGTCACAAAACATCGCCTTGTCCGTAGTTTTTAACTTAGATTTGACGAAAATCGAACGCGACCGCCGGACATGTAAGCCAGAGGAAGGTCTAAACTGTGCCGACTGCAATGACGGAATTGGCTTCAAGAAGCAAGTGGTATGTCACCTCCATTTCTTTTCTAACCTCCTTGTCTGAGAACCACGTCACTTTCGTATTCCTCGCGGGGAAAACGGAGGGCAGCCCTACCTTCGCCGCCTCGTCGTCTGGTGCCTCTGCATTGCCGAGTCGGGGCATTCATTGGAAAGGGAGGACCGGATGAATCCGCCGATAAAGAGAGAGAGAAAATATCGAAGAGATAAGACGAAGAAGTAGATCTCCATTCACCCCACGCATCCCTTCCATTTATTATCATCTCCAATTTCATTGTCTGAGCGACGAAGCTCGCTCTCTGGCCATTTCTCGCCACTTCCGCGCTGCTGAATTTTTCATCCGTCGAACAGGATAAAAACAAAAAGCGAGCGATAAAATACTGCGCCTGGAGCAGCGTCCGTGTTCTCCCCGTCAATTTTTTTTTCAACGCTTTCTCTCTCTCTCTCTTCATTTTTGTTTCCGAAACGTCGGCAGCGAGGCATTGCTATTCGCCGCACCACTTAAACCCTTCCCTTCTGTGTTTCTTCACCCGGCGTGCAGCGATAATATTAAAAAAATGTCGTAAAACAGTTGCGGATTTATGGGAGGGATTTAACTATCCTCAAGGTTTAAAGGACTTGCGCCCCGCTTTATGTTCCAAAGCTTTCCTCTGCGCTCTTATCCGTTATATCGGAGCGCGGCCATTTTAATGGTTTCATTTCCACGAGGGGGGTGGGAGGGAAAGACGGTTGACGGCTCTCCCCCTTCCCTTCAAAGTATATATCTTCTTTTCGCACTTGACCGGTAGCGTAGGCGATCTCACAAATGTAACAATAATGTCACCAGAGATAATTTCAAATTGGGATCTCAACAATTCTCCACTTTGTGCTCATTCCCCTTCTTCGTGGAAGACTTATCACTTGTAGAGAGGTCATCTGCTATTGCTATAGAAGTAAGGCAGCTGGAGACGTTATGCCTAACACGCTAGCTAATAGAGGTGAGAGAAAATGAGTACTCATCAGAAAAATTTTCAGGTACATTCTTCTTGGTTAGGATTTGGGGCTTGTAAATTTGAAACAAGTCAACCACTTAAGCCCGTTTCACACGATCAAATTCTGCGTCAAATTCCATTCAAGAATCATTGATCAAGGTTTCTCGAATGGACATGACGTCATGACAGCGGACATGTTGTCTTGAAAGCTCTTGAAAGGCTTCTTCGCCATCAAATTCCTCTCGTCTTGAACGGTTCTAATTTTTCTTGAATCTTGAATGGTCTTGAAGCGTATCCACCAATGGGGTTGTATTTCAGACCACTGGGCGTAAGATGGCTGACATGGAGTAAGTTCCATGCGGAAGCACCTCGTATATTATGCTATTATGTTATAATAAAATAATTGTTCAATGTAACATATACGCCTTTTAACATGCAAGTGCCACTGTGCTTTAAATTATGAAAGATGTATGTAAACTATACGAGGTATATGATGTTCTCAATTGACGGTACAATATTTCTAGTGACGGAAGGAAAACAAGGAAAATCTCTCACGTCGTACTTTGAAAGAACTTACATTAGAGTATTTAGGCGTACAATAATGATCTCTGCATTTTTATTAATAATTTATATCGTGCTTAATATTTAGGAAACGTCAACTGTTGGAACAATAAGAACTTAATGGACAAATTTCGCTCACAGAATTTCCAGGCGAGAAGGGGACATCGTCGAAGAATTTATGATAATTTACGAATTCTGTACTAGTTTTCTCGCAACATATGAGATTTGACTGGATATATTTAAATAATAATTGTTTTTGCGTACAAATAAGATCCTCCGAAGGAATGTAGATGATATTTTGTAACAATACATGACTAGCCGTCGACAAGCACGAAAGCCTGCTAAAGGCCATGTACGGAATAGACCATATTTGTTCTCTAAATTTTGCTTAGCCGATCGTAGCCTAGTGGGTATGGTCTTCGCCTGGTAATTTGAAGATCTTCGGTTCAAATCTCAATGACGGAAATTTTTATTAGCATTTTTTTAAAGTCCATAATTATTTCTTTAACTCAGGATATAAAATACTTTCACTAGTTGAGGATTAAAACTACAAAATTATTTTGATCTCTAGTTTCGGACATTTTTTGTCGGCAAACCATGTTTCGGCGACTATAGGCGTATGATGATTCCAGATCCTTCGTTTTCCGTTTTATTCATCTATACAACATACATGCGTTTTATATTTTACAGAAATTTATGCTGAAATCGACAAAAGCCTTAAAAAATGATGCTATGAGTATGCTTGTAATTAGAATACGTTGATCCGTCAGTTCTTGCAGCTCGAAAATTAATGTTTTACATCTAGGGCTCCAATGAAATGGGGAAAATTTCAGTGCCTTTCGCTATGCCTTCCCATTACGTAGCATTCGTTGGTACCTGAGCAAATCATGAGCAATAAAACAAGGTGCTATCGCTAAATACTTCAAAGTGTCATTCATTTATTTTGCCTCCTGCGAATCCACTTTCTCGTCCTCACCCTACGACGATTTATTTGTGTCTGAAGTTGAATATCAACGCCTAAAACAGCCACTGCTAAACCTATCCTGAAACATTAAAATGGTTTTAAAAAATCTATATTACACAATAAAGAAATGTTTGACCAAACACGACAGAAAATTTGGGAAAAGTCGCATTACGTTGCTATTTCGTTTCTGCCTTGCCTTTAACCCAGCTCAAACGCTTCGACCTCGACTTTGAAGTCTTTGGTCGTGTGAAAGCCCTTTCAATTATTATTGATCAAGCATTCTTGAACTGCTGTCTTGAATCATCTTTGACGCGGTTTGACAATCACTACTTCATGTTCAACGTTTCTTGTTCAAGTAAAATTGAGTGGTGTGAAACGGGCTTTACAAATGTATTCTTAATTCAACCTGAAGTTTTCTCTTCATTATTCCTCCGAAATTTTCTCACCAGAAGAGGTCGATCTTACTGGGAGAGGAATTTATACTCTTATTTCAAGAGTACCGTATTTCTCCGAATATAAGCCGCACTCGAATATAAGCCGCACCCCGTTTTTGGGGTCTCAAACAGGGAAAAAGGTTAATACGCGAATTTAATCCGCACCCTTTTTAATGCATCCTGTACTACCACAGTATTAGGTATTAGAATGTTATATTTGTTCTTATTCACCTATGTAACTGTGACACAATGTTACCTATATTATCCTTTAATATATGAATAAATTGTGCACCAATTTGACCGTTTTCAGCATTATTTCTTACTTTCCCCGTGGCTTAGTCGAGTTTAGCTGGCGTCCGCGTGAATCCGAATGGCTGGTTTGCTCAAATCGGTCATTTTTAAGAATTTTTAAGAAAGTTCTCGAATTTAAGCCGCACCCCAATTTCGAGGCTCAAAAATCGGGAAAAAAGTGGGGCTTATATTCGGAGAAATACGGTAATTTTTCTGGTATGCGTCCTCTTGAATTTACAATATTGGTTTTAGACAATAGCGGACAATCTTCTACTATTGAGAATATCCTTTTGAATTCAGAGGCGTGTGCGTATATACCCTTATCAACACAAATGCTTCAGATGTTTAAATTGAAATTACATATAGTTATTGTTTTTATATATTCAGTGTATGACCTTTAGCTAGAAAAACACCATTATTTGCACACCTCAAGCGATAGTTTTACTAACCCAATGAAATCCAGTAGTTCGTAAATACTGCGTGCAGTAAGATTTCATGTGAGTATAGCGTAATATTTAATGAAAACCTTTGGTATTTAAACTTAAAGAAATTTAAACTCACTGTTGGGCACTTATGTCTTAGAACTTATAATTGGATGAAACGTATATACACTACTGTAGACTTGGCCTCGATTGGTTATTGTTGTGTTGTGACTTTTTGCAATTTCAAGCTGTAAAAATATAGAGTAGTGGGGCTTTCTTAACTTATTTTTAAAGATAATAGTAGGCTGAATGGTGAAAGTTGAGGAATTTTGATCGAAATGGTCACAAATGTTATTCTCCAGCAGTGCCTGAAATATTTCCAGTTTTACGTGTTCTTTTTTTGCAATTAAACTTTTGTCTTCTCTTTATAAATATCCACAGTACATTTATGGGCATATAAGATTATTTTTCGTTTTTTTTTGTGTTCTAATTTATATAATCCAGGCTCATCAAGTTTGCAGTGAAGAATTCCAGCCCGAATACTTCACTTCGGCATAAAAAGTACGCGAAAATTTGCTTCCGAAGATGTGTTGAGTTTGCTATATACAACACTTCATAAAAAGGAGCGTTTCCGTTTCTCTCATCACGGATTTGGCCTTCGAGTTCGAAAGTACTACCAACAGAGAACCATCAGGGCGAATATTTTTTTTAGTGTCGCCAAACATTCTAGGAGAATAATACTTTGATCTCAGCCACATGTTGTAAGAAAACAATGTTAACCTATTTTGCAAAGCGCAAAGTAATCTAACTATTATCATTACTAACATTGGACTTAACTAAGTGTATAAATTAGTAATTTATGGCATTTACAGGTTTTCCAAATGCAAAACTTAACTTTGAATGTATTCAAATACACTCTCCAAAGGAAAATTAATATTCCCGCGCAATAGCAATGATACCAAGGGTGTGACTTCAAGAGCTGCGTGAGGAGGTGGTTGAGATATAAGCTCTCTATTTGTTCTTCATCGCTATAAATGTTTTAGAATACTAACTTTGCAACTAAATTAGATCATTGCAATATATTAATGCGAACTCTAAGGGCTTGTCTAGCGAGTCTAGTATTCAAATACATTGGCCTCGGCTATTTGATTTGTAGCGAGCCTAATGGGCCAACCAAAGGTCGTTAAGTCGTAACCCACCTTGTCCTAGATTCGTGTAACTATGTGTAATACCGTGTTACACGCTGTAAGATTATTACGATTTCAATGTCTACGACTTCCACTAAGGCTTCCTTATACGCTCGATGGCTCTGTAATGCTCATTCTTTTAATGACCCTGACCCTTTAGTAAAATATGTTATTTGAGGCAATATATGCTTCTTAGAGGACAATTTCGAACATGCATTCAAAAGATGGCGCGCGAGCTATCCTTGTCAATGTATTGATAAGGGGGTCAGAGGAAGCTGGCACATGTGACGTCAGGCATATTACCGACAGCCTTACCTTGTCTAATGCTCTGCCGTCACATGCCTGGGGATTGCTCTGAATACAACTTTTCCCACCGACTGCGTCTCTATTGTGTATATGCTCGAAGGTCGACATATTTCTTAGAGCTAATGGTTTAAGCGTGTTAGTCTATTTATGAACTAAGTATCAGTTAAAAAGTAATCAATATTGAGGAAATGGCATCCTTGATAATATGTTTTCCACTTATTTTGAAAGTAGCAGTTTTCCGCTGCCATTTTTTTAAAATTCGTGGAGAGGGTTAAACGGGAAGGAAATACGTGGAGAATTTTGGCGTTAAGAACTATAATGACTTTACATCGGTTTGCCTGTGCACATTCTTTCACAGAAATCTATTTCGACTATTTGCATTTCGGGTGGAATGGGTAATTGAAGGAAGTTTGAACGCGAGTGTTAGTTCTCATTCCGCTGTAGTTGACCCTAGCAAATAATCATGGCTAGCCTATGTGCTGTTTAGTAAGTTGACAAAAAAAGGGGAAGTTACTGTGAATATCTTTGAGGCACTATTTCAGCGGGAAAGTATATGTCCGGACATTATGATATTTATAGGCATTTTACGAAATGATTCAATGAATAAACCAATTGCGTACCGGGTTTTTTCTGACCGAGTTTTCCAAATATACGGTCACATCGAAGAATGCCGCTACGTGGAGTACCTTGGGAATATTGAGGTTATTGGTGGCGGCCGATACATTGTGGAATTCCATTGTAGGAAAAGGATAAAATACTTTGCGCTATTCCACTGGAGAAATTTTATTTATTGAGTCGACATGTTTCACTGCACTGCAGCATCATCAGAACTGACATACAGTCCTGATGATGCTGATGACATCAGGACTGTATGTCAGTCCTGATGATGCTGCAGTGCTGTGAAACATTTCAACTCAATAAATAAAATTTCTCCAGCGGAATAGTGAAAATTATTTCATCTTTTTCTTACCTTGGGAATATTGTTAGCTATATAGAATACTTTTCATTGTCATTATCTAGGTACAATAGCAAGCGTACGCATGTATTTTATCCACAAATCAGAGGACCGAGAGATTTATTTTATACGGTGGGGGGAGGGAGGAAAGATGGATACAGCAGTGGCTGCACGTGGCAGTGGTTGTCGAAACCATATTCGGAAATAAAATATATGGAATATGCCAAGTAAAAATTCACACAATAATGTGTACCAATTCCGTAAAGTTACTCCTTAAACCTTAAATGTAATTCGAGGCTAGAAGTTGGTCATTCTTCGATTCGAGAAATTGCTCTGAATCAGGTATGAATTCTCTTCTTACTTGTATTACGAAAGCTAAATTTTTTGTTAACATGATCTCACCCTACATTGCTATCGCATGCAATTTACTCATTTGTTAATAGACATAAAATCGCTTCTTTTCAGTGATTTCCATTTTGCATTTTTACAGATAAATATTTACGCTACTGCAATAGTTCCAATACAATTACAAGAGTTCTTGGCGCTTTAACTGTATAAGTAATCCAATGAATATGGCCGATCGCCTATTTTAACGGCTTCAATATTTCCAGGTGTTTTCGTATCGTGTAGTCTCATCAATTCTCTTTTCTAATCTATGGGTGGAATGGTTAAGTAGGTATTCATTCTAGGTGGGTGATGCGTGGATCGAACTATGGAAAAGAACCAAGAGATTCGCGGGATTACAGATTGCATTCTTAATTTTTTGTTTGTTCTATTTAAAAACAAAACACCTAAGTATCTGTATGATTTATTCCTTAGTTGTCCCTCTGTTTCTACAATGTCCACTAGGTCTAATCCAAATCTGTTGTATTTTTCAGGGCATCGCACCACTGTTTATAATAAATCATTTATTGTTTCAGCTTGTCAAATATGGAATAAGAAGCCAACTGAAATTAAAAATTGCATATCTGTTAAAACATTTAAAATGAAATATCATGATTATTTACTTTCCCGGGAATAACATAATTTGCACTTATTTTTTTCAAATTTGTGCTCATTTTATTATGGTTCCTTATTTACTGTACCATTTTGTTATTTGTTAAGTTATGAATACATAAGTTTTTTGTGTTGTATCAAATCCGGCTTGGTGCATAACTCCATTTGCCTTTTTTTTTACGTACATACATTTGTTATGTTATGAAATGGGAAGACATTATATATAGACATTTTAAAAAAGGAAAAGTTTGTCTATTTTGTAATTATTGATGTGCCTGCAAACTATTGTTATTATTTTTGTTCTTTTGGATTTTTTCCTGAACAATAAATATTTTTATATCTATCTATCTATCTATAAAATGTTCCTCGCACGATCTTCTTGGCTATAGTTAGTGTACGCAGCCGCAAGAGTGTGTGATAGGAAGGGTTAGGACACTATCCAATAAAAAGAATCTAATATGACAAAAATGAGTGGGGAAATAAGGGGATTAGGAATTGAATAAGTTTTTTCTATAATGAAGTATCTCCTTCTGCTCTTTTTGCAGCCGTGAATAGCGTGTGAGGTGACATAACACCAGAGGTCATTCAACATTTAGTCACTTCCATCTCGACGCTTTTCTCCGCCCGAGAAACGTTGCGCTCAAACACGCAACGTTTCGAAATGGTTTAACTCTCCAAGGCAGCAGGCAATTTTGTGCTAATATTTTCAAGTGTTTAAAAGACCAATTTGAAACACAATCCCAACCTTGTGAGTTATCTACGCTGAAAAAATATAATTAAAGGTAAGAGTTTTTCGGATGTAGCTTGACTTTGGGAAAATGTTTAAAATTCAATCGCATATATGTACGTAGGGTAGCATTTTTTTATTTGGATGAAATTTGGCAGTAGTACACCAAAAGGTAACTTTTCCACCCTGGGGCGTTCGGAATTTAAAGTAAGTGAAAATCAAAAAGAAATAAGATCCGATTTGACTTGGTGAAATTCCATAATATGCAACGAAAATAAAACTTTTACTATCCACAATTTTTGGCCAAAACATGTGCGTGCAGTCCGGATTTCCATACTTTTGCATCATCGTCAGGTGCTTGATTGACCAAGCAGGTGCTTGATTGGGCAATAAAGCACATCAGGTGTTGATGATGCAACAGTATTTAAATCCGGATTGTGCATACATGTTTTGACCAAAGATTGTGGATTGTAAAAATTTTATTTTAGATACATAAGTAAAAATCTACACAAATATACACTTGTACGATATTCCACCCATTATAATAACGCAGTTGACGTGAATGCTATCCTTTATTACATTCCTTATCGGATTCCGTGTCAATGCTGGTTAAAGAAGTGGATTTCGTGACGTAGGAATCCGATTGGTAGCTTTTGTTTAGATGTGATAATGACGATTTTGTTAATTTTAAGTAATTTCTTTGTAAAATCCATAGAATTACTCGAATTTTGGCATATTAAACATTTTTAGTGTCACTGTAATTATTTAAGCGTATTTTTTCCTCCGCTATAACGTTGCTCTAATGGCTTGACGTACCTACAGTATGTCATCGTGGATTATTGATTTTAACTCTTAACAATGCTAACTTCCACATAAGTTTTTCTAGACTAGGCCTCTGCGCTTACTTGCCTCATCACTCAACCTCGCATAAAACCTATTCATTTGCTTTTGTTTTATTCTTTTTGTTTCTTACGTAGTCTTTCCATCACATACATTTCATAACATACTTGAAAAGTACGTTCATACGGTTACAATCGAAATGGCAAAAATCGAATTATTTCAAAATATATGCCATGTACATAACTATGTACTGTAACATGTACTATAAGGCTACGTGTGAAAATACGATTGAATTACCAAGAAACCAGTTGGTAATACTTATAAAAGTTTCCTCACAGGTCTGTGCAAAAACAAAAATCGCTCCAACTACCTTAAGAAGCGAAAGCTCCCGATTGTCTTGCGTTGAATTTGTGCCGCGAGTCATTTGGATCTCCACGGTGCCTCGCTTGCGTACGAACAAGATGGATTCATGTGCGTGCAGGCGGGCGAATGGGAAGAGGAGGATCACGGGAAACGAGGGCGGGAGGATTGGGAGGGGTGAGTGTAGCACACGTAGTGAGAGAAAGCAGCGAAGGAGATTATGGAACCCGCCGCAAGGGATTGCGAGGCTCTACAGTCGCGCGCATCCCCCTTGGCAATGGAACCGCAGGGACGGAAGAAGAAAACAAAAGAGAGACGAAAAGGAAGGATGAGATAATTCGGGATTATGCCCGGAGCCAAACCCGAAGTTACAACGGAGGGATTAGTTCAATTTATCGCGCCTCCTCTCGCCCGTGCGCCCCGAAACCCTTCTCCAAACCCTTTCCCCGACTCCAATACCCTAGCGAGATGGAAGGGGTTGACGGTGACTGCAACGCCGTCGCACGGCGAACGGAAATCATCGGAAGCTCTCTTCTCCATGAGTTGTCCTTCGCTGATGGCAGCGATTCTTCTAGGCTCCTTAGATTCGTCATTGCGAGGGCGCCGCTTCGTCTCCCTCCCGGTAGGTGGCTCTGCATTCGACTCATTCATCGCTTTATTGAGTATATGTAGAACATAGAGGTTGAACCAGCATTTTCGAAATACCGAGTTCGTGCCACTACCAGCGCGGTACATATGATTAGCTTTAGACGGGTAAAAAAATCTCTATAGTCCGTCCAAGAAAACAGCAGAGTTGCAATATACTGATTTGACTTTAAAAAAAATGAAAAGTAAACGATTTTTACGATCGTATGATTTAAACAAAGGCCATCACAATGGATTACTCTGCCATGTGATTCCATTCCCCAAGTGGCATTGGACGTGCTTACTAATTGGCTGCATTTCTGTCAACTGCGCTATTATCTTGGACGAACTATGGATGCAAAAATAAAGAATCTAATTATAATGTGGCTTGTTTATTTCTAATGTAAAGCTCCTCGCGAGTTTTCTCGACACAAATGATAACCCCTCACTGTTACTTACACTGTGAGTGGCGATTCCATATGGGCGAAGTGGTGCCCACTCGTTCCCCACGACAGTCCTGCCCCACGACGAGACGTGTTATTTACATCCAGGTACCTCTTTTCATGCGTGTGCACTCACCATATTCCGGTGAGGAGTATTTGAATGAGTTCCATCCATTAGGAAACACATTCCGTCATATTTGCTTGGGTCATTTCCCAATACTGCGTAAGATTTAATTTTCATCTTGACAGGTATGTGGCTCAATCTTACCCAGTGTCGTGTCTCCGTCTCGCACTTCCAAACACAGCGGCGTGCCTTAATTCGTCAATCAGAGGTTCTGTTCCAAATTGATCCCTTTGAAAAGAGGAAGCCAGCCACCCTCAAGGATGTTCGAATTCATTATCAGACATCAATGGGGCCATCTTAGAATACGTGACTACGAATTAATATAACTTCTCTCTTTCGTGTTTGGAGAGCAAAGTCACAACACATAGTTGGCCAATTTGATATGCCCTTATTTGAAAGTTATTGCACTCGTTGTTTTTTACCAAAAAAAGAAACTTTTGGGCGAGGCATACAATTTTTCTTGAATAGCAAAACGTTAATCCGAGTAAAAGCTCTCAACGATACAACATAAAAAGTACTTTGGTGCATCATCCATTATCAATTGATGAGTACCAAGTTATCTTCTGCGTCTCATTCTTCAGACATTTGGATTTGACCAAGTGTCTGAAGTGACCCATAGCTACGAAGGTTGACTGACGTTTTCGCTGCTAAAAACCGTATATTTTAGATGCAGCATAGATAGTTAAGAAAAATATGAGGCTATCGTGGCCTTAATTAGCCTTTTCTACATTTAAATTAAAACTCTGGGCGTACAGGATCAGGGAAGAGCAAAGGGTATATTTCAGAACATCTTTCAATGGATTTAGGTGTTTGTTCAAGTAACCTTTCGTCCCGATGATACTTCGTACACTATAATCATTTGTAGAGGTGTACATCATTTCCTTGAGTGAGTAAGGAAAATTTACATCACAATCACGTTTCAAGTTACCCTTCGCTAAATAAATGCACTTGAAGAACTAACAAAAATTCTACTCCAGGAGACGGAACAAGTGGGTCTGAAAATAAATGACGAAAAGACTAAATACATGAACTTTACTAGAATAGAACATCAACTAATGACTACAATAAATATAGATGGGCATAACTTCGAAGAAGTGGAACAATTCAAACACTTGGGAACAATAATATCAAACAAAAATAGTGAAGAACTGGAAATTACGAACAAAATTAATTTAGCTAACAAAAGCATGCATGCCTGTAATAAAATATTAAACTCAAAGGTAATATACAAAAGACCAAAATCAAAATATATCACACAATAATTCGACCGGTACTTCTATATGGTGCAGAAACATGGATCATGAACAAGAAAGAAGAAAGGAAACTGATAATATTCGAAAATAAAGTCCTGAGGAAAATCTTTGGCCCCACAATGGAAAATGAAATATGGAGAATCAAACGGAATAAGGAAATACGAGATCTCTACAAAGAGCATGACATAACTGCATGTGTCAGGGCCAGAAGAATGAGATGGCTTGGGCACGTTATGAGAGCAGAGCAGGGCTCAATACTCAAGGATGTTACCAGTGGGAGACCAGAGGGAAGACGACCACCGGGAAAACCAAAAAAATGGTGGTGGGATGGAGCAAACACGGACATAAACCGGATAGGGGGAGCAGTGGAAGAAGCTAGAGACCGAGAAAGATGTAGGGCACGCGTTGGTGAGGCTAAATCCCAGCTTGAGCATAGATGACTATGGGAGTAAGTAGTAAGTAAATAAATGCTCGCTTTGAGGCTCTAACCCACTCTTGAATGTCTTTGTTGAGAGATCCTCGCGGAACCTCCACTACGATATGTGCCCTTCAATCACTCTCTACCCGTATTGGGCATTGCTGCGGGCGTTCTTTCAACCACTAAATCTCTCGCAAAAGCTTGTGGCAAACAAATGTACAGAGTACTACGTCTCCGAGAGAATAAGTCTGGTCAAACAGTGGAGCAAAATGGAAGTCGGAGGGAGGCGGAAGGGAGGGAGGGTAGGGGATAGGAAAAGAAAGAAGTAAAAGTGTACAAGTCGTCTTCGTTACTGACAGTTTGATGCGCCGCTGAGATAAGGTCTGATATACTGTACGAAGGACAGCCAAAGGTAAAAAAGGACACACAGCTACCACCCACACATTCACTCGAGGTGACTGGTTTTTAGAAAATAAGATTCCCAAAATCATCCATTGAACATTTGCCACAAGCTTTTGCGAGGACGGATCCCCTTAATAACATCCATCGTAAAAGACCCGGGATGATGATGCTCACGGATGTCAAAAATAAATAAATGCATAGGAATTGTTAATCTTTGAGGAAATTTAAGATATTTTTCTCATTACATTCATATTTATCCCGAAAATTACCTCCTTTCATCGCTTCCCTCGATTTGGCATCGCCCCATGGCGTCTTCCCCATAAGCACGAAAGCCAAGCGCCACAAAAGAGGGAGAGAGGGAGGAGTGAGGGGGGGGGATGTTGGAGAGAGAGAGGAGGGATGGAGCAACATTCGGTTCCCTCTGCATATTCATTCGGCGTCCGTGGGCGATTGCAAGGGGCGCGGGACGAGGAGCGGAGGAGCCAATCAAAGCGTGAGACCCACACGCATGGACCGCCCCCGGGGATACCCTCTCTCTCTCTGTGCCACCCACTTCCACCCTCTCTGAGTGTGGAAGGAGGAAATGCGTGAGGGTGCTCGCTGCCGTTCGGTTTCGCGGTCAACAATTCGTAGAGAGTCGGCCCCGGAAGGATATCAGTCGAACAGGAATAAATAAACGGATGAATAAGTTGAAAATATGGTTCCACCCGCAGTTAAATGTATAACCATCATTAATGAGACACTTGAATTATACGATTTGACCACAATTGCAGAAACTCTACCAAGAGAAAAATCGATAATTAATACAATTTATCATTAAAAAACATGTAACAACAATTGAAAAAATATTTTGTATACTACGCTCAGTACCTACTCTTCCGTTCCATGGTTTCAAGCTCAACTATGTGGAAGTTGAATTTCACAAATGAAAAAGTAACTTGGTTTCCTTCCACAGATTTATTTAAAAAAAATAAATGGAAGGAAACCAAGTTACTTTTTCATTTGTGACCTACTCTTCCGTTAATTCATTTAACCGCCATGATAGTCTCTCCACCCACTGGGGCGACAATCGTACGGCACGAGTATAACGGCACACATCTTCGTGCCACAGGTTGGTGAAACGTGTCCTGCCTGTTGTATAAAAATGTGGAAAAGTACAGAGTGTGATACTCTTCATGATCATCGACAACATCCACCAGGTTCAGCGTGGAGCAGGAATATTCAGTCGTTGAAATCACGAAATCTAAAGATACATTAAAATATTCTGTATTTTATGAATCAATTAACATGTGAACAAGAATTATAAAGAATAGAAAACGATGACAAAGAAATTTATTTTTTTAAATTGTTACCCGAACTTCAAAAAGGAGGAAAACGCCTGAATCCAGGAGGCGAGAGATTGAAAAATAAAAATAAAACAGTTCCGGGAGTTTCGCGGAGGATTTGAGATAGTTTGCTACCTTAATTGGGGGTGGGAAGTGAGGAACAGTGAGGGAAAGGGGAGACCGAAAAGGTGGAGAAGAGGGAGGGAAGGAGAGGGGTGTGGGGGAGAGGGTGGGTGGGTGGGGGACGCAGTGTGGGCGACGAGGGGTGTGGAGGGTGGTGGTGGTTTGGAGATGGGAGAGGAGGGTGCGGTGGGCGGGGGTTTCAAGGAGGAGAGGGGAAGGGGGAAGGCGCTCCACCCCCTCCTTCTCCATCAAAGGTCAATAAATAACCTCCCTTCCGAGATGAAGAGACTGCGCGGCTGGTTTCAGCCGGATCGGCTTGGATGATGAACGAGGGATTGTAGGGGTTGGTTTTAGGTGGAATCTAGGAAGGTGTACGCAAGGCAAATACGACTGAGTCACTCATTGACTCATAACGATATTTCTGTAAACAGTGACCGAATTGCAAGTTTACATCACTAAGCTCCGTGTTAGGCCCTCTTTAAGTGCTCGCAAGAAAGGGCTTCCAAAAAATAATAACTGTAGCGTGATCTTTTACAAACTTTGGGCAAAGGATGTTGGTTGTTATGAAAGTAAAACATCGTCCTTTATACTTCCTCACCCCCAAAATTAACCCTCTTAACATCCTTTATTGCGCCCTTCATTTCTGCAGAAGGCTCGAATGAAAATAATTCTGGGATACACGGCCCACACCTCCATGATCTTCCACCTCTTCACACCGTGCCCTCTCAATTTTAAATCTCCCTTGTCCCAAGAACCTAAAACTTCTCTCTAGCTATCTCATATAAATCTTCACTAACTTTCTCTTTTCAAAAACTTCAGACCCATCCGTTTTCAGCTCCTTTAAACCAAATCCGATTCTTTCACTATTGTAAATCTCGGCCTTAAGAAACCTCATTCTCTGTTCTAATATTGTCATAACTCCTGCCGATTAGAGATCCACAGTATTCATTCTCAACTTCTCCGACTACCTCAATGAAGCTCTCTGATAACTCTCTAACACCTCTTACAACCCTCTACCATATGACCTCAACTCTGATTTCATGTATTAATGTATCTCATTCCTTCATGATTAAGGCCCAGAAGAAGACATCTTCAAGCAACATATGCCCATTCTGTCCCCTCCCCACCTCGCACTCCCCATTTCTACATCCTACCAAAAATGCATACCTATTCCTAATAACCCCGGCCGCCCAATAGTCTCATCTTATAACTCACCTACTGGACGTATTTCCGCTTTGGTAGACCAATTCCTTCAACATTCTGTCCACTCCCTGCCCTCCTTCATCAAACATGCCCAGCATTTCCTTCGATGCATCCATTTCACTCCAATTCCTCCTGACAGTGACCACTATGGCTACCATCGATTATTAGGAACTATTAAGGATTAGTTAGGAATCCCAAGCTTTGAAGTAATCACCTTGTAATCCACATAAGTTTTTTCAAACTTTACAGGGATATAAAATTAGCCATATAAACTGCCAGGGTACCACTTGTTAGTACAAATTAGATTATCATCTGTTATTAATTATTATTACTTGTAGTTATAACCAATTGCTCCATTTTTAATTGCCAACGAATTTAATAAAAATCTACACGGTATGTTTAGCTCGTGGCTCATCCTTCGCCCGAAATTTCGGCAAAAATGGGAAGCTTGCAAACGATTCGGAGAGATTTAAGTTCAGCCAGTAAACACTTCACTGAGAGCTTAGTGTAATTAATTTTCGTTGTACATTACATTATTTCTACGTGTTTATTGGTACATTCGGCTATTTTCTCCTTTCAGCATTTCCGCAAGTTAGTTTAGAATTGATTAAAATGTGAGCAAACGTGAGGGAATTGGAAAATCTTTTTTATTCTTAGTAATATTGCATTTATATTCGTACTATGTGGCAATAAAGGTTTCAATTAATTAATGTCAAATAACTGTTATCGTGATGTGATTGTATTTTCTTAAATTATAATGGAATTTCCATTTAATAATTAGTTCTCGAAGTTACATCAACCCACGGAAGTTACCAGGTATATAAAACTTTCTTGACGTACATTTTTCTATTTCGGGTGCGAGAATATGCACGTAGAGCCGTAGGGTAGCTGGAAATTTGAGACAGATACAATTTCGTTTGGTAGATACTAGGTAGGATAAATAAAAATATTAAAGCATGGTATCCCGTAATAGTGAATTCATAGAATATGCATGTAAATTATCAATTTTTTTTATTTTGAGAGAGCAGGGAGGAGTCAGTGGAGAGGGAGGGAAAGCGAGTTTCAGTGTCGTGGGCAAGAGAGTTTTATTATAGACGGCAAGGGAGTTTCAGTGGAGAGAGCAAGGAAGTACCAGCTCATTAGCCAGCAAGGGTGTACCAGACTAAACTAGCTAAAAGATAAACCCTCCAAGTCCAGCCCAATTCCAGAGCAGCGACCACCCGATGTCCAGACTAGTTCCAGACCAGATGGTGTTCAGACCGGTTACAGACCATACTGTTATGGATCACTGATTCAATTTCTTCCCAGCTCCAAACCACCTACAGACCTCTAGCTCCACCTCGGTCCTAGACCTGTTCCAGATTAGTTACAGACCAAATATTTTGACCTGGCAACCAGGTACTTTATAACAAATCAGTCACTCACTCAGTGCTTCAAACTGAAGGTAGGTTTTGATAGGTGAGAGCAGAGATCATCGCGTACTAAGCCACTAATGTATAGTAGGGGGCGCAGTTTCGTTTCCTGGGCCACCTGCGCTTTTCCACGAATTTCTGACAATCAGATAGTTTCGCCGCGAGGATTTTCGGTGGGGGTGTCCAGAGTAGCTTCACCCGGATTTGAACTCTGGACTCTTCGGTTGGTAGCCCAGCGCTCTACCCACTAAGCCACCACAACCCCCTTTATTACAAATAATAAAGAAATCCTTTTTAAATCAAACGTTTATCGCGGGTATAGAAAATTGCAGGGTAAAATATTAGCTCGGATTTATTTATACATTATTCATCTATTGGGTTATAACATTAAAAATTTCGTCAATCAGAGAAAAATAACTGCAGAACTTTTCATTAGAATAAATAGAAAGCACATTAATTCATCAGGTTTGGGGGTAATAGTGGTTTTGCTACCTAGTAACTTCACATCATATTTTTTTATCGAAACTTTTCATACATATTTTATACATTGAATATATCCGTATTTTATACAATCTATATCTAAATTTATAGGTATATTTTATTACTTAGGGTTATTAGGTATTACACTGTCTGATTTTGTGTGCCAATCACGGCAGTAGGCAAGGGTAACTGTCGAAACCAATGAAAAACCTCATGATCAACGACACATGGTCACCTCCTCACTGTATTCCTCGGTTATGGTACTTAAAAATCAGGTGAATATTAAAATAAAAGCTAAAAGCCCTGCATTCTGCTAATTAGCCAATAGTTTTAGTCAACCATGAATGCCTTAAAGGTACTGTGAGAAGGCTATTCATTGGATGAAGGTACATTATGAAAAAGATTAAGGTAATGTCGTATGTAAGTAATAAGTATTTGGGAATAAAATGGCATTAGCTTTAAGGACACTATAGAACCTCTTTAGCCTAGAAAGAATTTTTGAAGAGTAGAACATTTATAATGGGGTTCTTAGGAGATACATAAACAAAAGATAGATGGAAACTATAATACGGCTGATATTCCGTTGAATGGGTCGGAAACTTGGTCGTTGCGGAGAGAGTATGCACGTAGAGGAGGTTTCCGAGATGTGGGAGTGTGGAATCATAGAGATAGTCACCTAGGCGGCAAGGAAGACGGACGAGGAAGAGACTTGGATGTGTTTGGAGAGGGAAGGAAGTTCGTGGCGGAAAAGGTAGGAAAAGATGGATGAAGGGCGTGCTGAGATGTGAAGGCGGCGCGTTGCATTGTGGGTGGAAACATGGGTAGAGGGGGGATCGCTGGGGATGCGTGGGAGAGGAAGGCAGAGGTGCTTTGAATTTCGAAATACTTAGGTACAGGCAAAGTGTTTGAGGAACTCAAAGAGAGAGAAAGAGAGAGGGAAAGAGGGCTGATGCCGAGCAAGTGATGTGCCCTGAAGGGGAAACTGACCCATAAATGGGAAGGTTAGGAAAAGGAGAGTCCAGAAACTGACCAATCAACTGCCAGAACACCCAATATTAATGATTCAAGTTTTTCGTCGAGTGAGAGGGGGCGGGTAAAGAGAAGTAAATATAAGGTGCGAGGAATTGTAGAACATGTCCATTGTAAGAAGTAAAAGGCGAGCGGGAAACAATTAGTCCGAGCACATAAGTTGAGGGTCAGGGATTGGAATGGATTTTTATGGCAGTATTCAAGAGACAAAAATGTAATCATGATAAATTCTAGCGGAAACGACGGATTATTTTCCGTTTGCACCGAAAGAGAAACTTTAAATTCATCCCAGCAGTTCGCATTTGCCCATTTTATCTGCAGCTCCTGCGTCGTCTCACGGCGGGAAATGACAGGTCCCAGTGGGGCGGGATAAGTAAGCAGGCAAGGGACTCCTGAGACGTTTTAGAGTCGGAATGAATTTGAGGTTTACTCAAAATGATGGAGCTGCCACGAACGAGAGAGGAAGAGAGAGAGTCAAAGGAAGAAGTTTCGGTGAGGGAGAATTAATGAAAAGGTACGAGTTGAAATGGGGGCGGTATCGATGATCGGGGAGGAGAGGTAAAGTGAATTTTTTTGAGGTGCAAAACAAGCTGGAGAGAGCGGACGTTGGGATATAGGGGGGGGAATCGAAATTCGAGGAGGAGGGGGGAATACCCGTGGCCCCGAGTCAAAATGAAGAGTATCAGATCAGTATCAAACGGTATCCGATACTAAGTATCGCCGTGATCTCGCTGTAGTCTCGCAGAAATTATCCTGGCAGTATCCTTGCGTATCGTGGAGTCCTATAGCCGAGACTGGTTCTGATACTCCTCGAGACTGCAGTATCGGACGGGCTACTGGGTATCCGTTGCCGATACTCCGTGGATACTGCCCCGTTGGTACTCGATGGATACTGCATCCCTAATACCCTTTGGTACCCCATGTGCCTGCTTTCGAGAGACTGACGACTGGCACTTGAACGGCGACAGATTCGAGATGCGAAACAAAAAAGGGGAGAACCTTTTAATAAAGGCGACTATGAATAATTTGCGATTTATTTAGAATAGTGTTTCCACTCCCACCCCGCTTAGTGCGACCCTACTTTGCTCCAGGGGCACAGGCCACACCTCGAGTACGCCACGAGCAATATGGATCCTGCGCAGAAAGATTTGATTCACAAAATAAATAAAATATTAAAGAAAGTCGCACGCTCCATTTCAAACTGCTATCAGCAAAATGAGGGCGTAACAAAGCTAACGAAAATAATACGTTGGGAGCCGTTAGACACTCACGTGCTGCACGCTAAGCTAACAAGATAACTTGAACAATTCAGATCACGCGAGTTCCAAGGGTTTGACACGGGAGATATATCTTTAATCTTGCACTCCCTCTAGAACTGATAGAAGCGCCAAAATAATACAACGGCACTGCCGAACTGATTGCTACATGAATTCCCTCTTCCCACGCACCATTAGTTCGTTACTATAGCTATAAGAGAGCGAGATAAAACAAATAATAGTGCACTCTCGTCCTTGCTCTATTTCGTCCATTCCCTCCGGTTTCCAAGACAGCTGTTCCCCCCGTCCTGCACTTCCCCCGCGCCGCGGGCGGCGCCTCTTTTATGCGTATCGTTCAGCGGTAGCGAAATAATGAGTCACTGTGCAGTGAAATAACGAGTCCATGAGAAATCAATAATGCGCGCAGCCTGACCTCAGAATTTCATGAATGTTGTCAAACTGACATGACATTTTAAAAAATCACCGACAATTGTATATCCCAATATCCATTATCATCCAGTGAATATTATCACAATGTGGAAAATTTAAATTGTGGAGCAAACTAATAATACCTATCTGGTTATATCAAATAGAGATCAATGCCGTTGAAACTGATTCCACCTCAACGCTCATAAAGTGGGTTTTATTTTCATGGCCCAACTCTTCAGATCTTAAACAAATACGATATTACGCAAAATTATATTCTATAAGAAATTTTGTTAGATTTATTTTAAAATATAAAAAATACACGTGACGTATCTCTTCTCCAATGACCTCTTTTTAATATTATTTATTGAGATCGTCAAGGGATTCAATAAAAAATGTTTACCACAAGAGTAAACATTGATAAAAAATGTCACCATGACATTAGCTACCAATTGTACCAAACTCACTGTTCAATTGACTGAAATTTCATTGCTGAACACCTCAAGTTTTTACATTTGCAGGAGGCAATTTTCTAATTTTCAATTTCCAATTTTTTCAAAGAAGCTACAAACACGTGCATTAAAATAAAAAGTAACTTATTCCAACTCCGATGTAAAAGTAACTCCTATGCTAATAATACAATTGATTCCAACCAATTCGTGGGATTGAACACAATGATAGTCGCTTATTTAAGTACATCTCGCAGTGTTATGAAAACATGAAAAGGCAGAACCCAGAATGAAGTCAAAAATTAAAAATCTTTTGCTCGTTCTTTTCACTTTGATGAATATGAATGGACGTGTTCATTTTCAGAGGGAATTTGGCACTCAATCAATGGATATACGAGAAACGTTTCGTAATCTGGTTTCGTAATAAACTGGTTCGAGGATGATGGCAATGATGGAGAGATATCTGCCGCCAAACCAATACACAAGAGGAAAAGGATATATTTGACGTTAATTACGTTTTCAAGAAAGGCAATGGAACGGTTCTGAATACCGTAATTTGGCTCCGGTGATGTGATGCCTTTGATTTTCCACTCAGACCACAGACTTTGGCAATGTACGACGGTCGTTGAAATATCCGCCGAGAACCGTATTGGGGCGTGCGGCCTCTTGACCGCTTATTCCGGACGCTCTCTGACCTTCCAACTCCGCCACGAATTCCATTTGAAAGTGGTGTCCATGGAAACAGGACGAAGGAGCAGGTGGAGACGGGAGCGGGAGGCCGTTGCCTGGAGATGGGAGCGAAGTCCAAACCACGACGAGAGCGATCTTTTTCGCTTGATTTATGAGACGCCTCTTAAAATTGCTTCCCTTAACCTGATCTAGATGCATGACGGACACAAATTTATTATGATAGCGAGATGATTCGCTCTCCTCTTGACATGGCGAGAAATTCTGCTTCAATAATGTTGAATAAACGGAGAAGGGCATAGCTGATAAAACTTTCCGAATGAGACGGTAATAAAAAATATACAGTGAAAAATGATGTCTTGTCATGCGGTCTTATAGAATTTTCCTCCTATTCTGCAGTCAGAAGGTTATATGTTGTTTAAAAAGGGAAGGGAAAGTATGGATTTGCCATCGCCGCTGCTGTCTCTCTCGGTTTTAGTGTAATTTACTATCATTAAGTATATTTCGAATGCTTTGAATAAATGCACTTCAGGAGAAAAAATTAGAGGGGCAAGTCAACCAATCCTAAAATATCGATACAAGCTATACTAGTGGTTCAAAAAGGTCGGTGCCCAAAGCTCGCAATATGTTGGCCATCTTGATCCATCTCTAATGGCAATGAGGAGAGAGTACGCTTTACCATTTTCGGCAATTGTTGTATGCATACATACATTGTGAGGTGCGCTCTCGACTTGCCTAATCGCAGATACAGGCGCGGGCTTGTTCTAAAGGCCGTTTACAAGGCGAATGATCATTCAAGCAATAATTCAACAATGATTTTAAATGATATCTTGAAAATGATAGTGTTTTACACGGTGAGTTACATTTCATGAATTTTATGCGCTGAAAGGATGCCTATCATTACTATCTGTGGTACTCCTACTGACAGTTCATATCGATTTAAGGAAATTTTTCGACCGAGGCAGTTACTTCCATCATAGCCATTGTGTATTATTTCAACTACATCTACATATCACCCTACAAGCCACCTCAAGGGTGAGAGGCAGGGGGTGAGCTGCCACCAACATGCATTACACTATACCCTATTAAAGTTAATGTAACTACGACTACTGGTGCATAAGCATAAATCACTAATGCTTGTCAGGAACAAGCATGTAGCACAATATAGGTATGCTACCTATGTTAGAGGGACCGTTTGTATTAAAGTTATTAGCAACTACATAAATGGACAGAGATACAAGAGTTATACTGAAAACATGCACGGCGTGCTGTTAGTACTTAGGTCGACATGATGTCCGAGCGGGTAAAAATTTTCTGCGGTCCACGTTGAGTGTCCTAAAGCTGTAATAAGTTTGTATTGATGCACAGTAGAGTTAACTACCTTAAAACCTGGCCAAGAGTCCAAAACTTAGAGTATTTTGAAAAAGTAAAAAAACATGGTTTTGATTTTTTAGATAGACAATGGAACCTATAAATACAACATATGATTTCTCCTGGTCAACAATATTGCCAGTTTAACCCTCAGACAACCAAGGTATTTTTCACCTTTTCACTACCAAGGGGAGTAACTTGGTTACCCCAATTATTTTATTTAAAAAAGTATAGCATACGAAGTATACCCTTAATTTAATGCTTAAATGGTCCTTATTACATCTATTTTTGATGTTGAACATTTGTTTTCAGTGATAAATATATTTTGTTTATTTTATATGAAAAACAATATAGATTATATTTTTTACCTCTTTCTTACTGCTTTTCTAAAAATAAAGCACATACGGAAGAAAGAATTACTAAAAAAACAAGTAAACAATATATTTTAAATTTCTACCTCTTCATTATTACTTGAATCAAAAAAACCAATACGGAAGGATAAATTACTTATTCACAAGTCTTGCATATAGCAATCACATGTTAAATACGATGCAGTTTGCACACTGGTTTTTTGCACTTGAAACAAATCAACCTTGTTTGTTTCTCATCTCCACGTTCACACAAGTGACACCTCTACACAGTGTTCATTTCGGATATTCTATCCTCTTCAACCAATGTTGCTTCACTCTTGATTCCTACCATTCCCATTGCTAATATTATGAATTGATGCATCCTGAAATTTTTATTCCCGACTGTGAATATGAGGTAGGCAAGTTGAAGGACAAGTTCGTGCAGTTTATTAATTAAAAAGTTTTAATTAAGTTTAAATGAAAATGTATTAGTAAATAGCCTGAAACAGATAATACATAAATTTACGTTATTAAAAAATTATTTTTTTCCAATTGAAAGCATTTATACTTCTTATTCGATAAAAAGTTGTCGATTTTCAGCCTCTTTCAAGTTTGTATAAACAATAAGGGATTTCTTCGTATTTTTCCCATACTCCTCTATTCTACATTAGTCTTCCCATACTGCATGAGTTTAAGCTTAAAAACGGCTCAAGTTTATCTCAATATCTATTTATCAAAAGCTCCTTGGTTTTGAAAGTGAACTTCCCTGAATATAGCATTATGCGCCGCCCATACAACATGATCTCTAACGGCTCGGGTCCCTTTCTGAGCACGTGACAATGAACGCTCACGCGGGCAGATATATGCGGGTTGGCGAACGCACGTCGACATGCCTCCTCATTAGTACTTGAGTTCACGAAAGAATTCCGCTTCGAAAGGCAGAAAATCCGGGAGATTCCTGGAGATTAAGGAGGTTCCGCCGCGACTGTGTGAGTCAAAACAAATATTAAATTCCACATTTTTGATATTTTGTCAAAAAAACCCTGCTTTCAGTGATACAATGCGTTGCCTATAGAAACCCAAAAGTAAGGTACAAAATATGCTGATTATTCCACGAATGAATTTTAAATGAGCACTTTTTCCAGCCATAGGAGCCGACTGCAGCGCCATTTCCTACGAATTACCGCATTTTGACTTCAAATACGGCCTTCTTCTTCGATAACTAGAAAATAAGGTGGTAATATGCCTGTATTTTATTTTTATTAAATTTCTCTGGATTATTTAAAATTCTAAGAGACAGTTTTCAACGAAAATGGCATTTTTATTTCATGGAAAAATAATATTTTTCCCCGTGTTTCTCTCATTCCCCCATTGAACACTAAGTAATTTCAATTTCAATTATAGAATTAAATAGCGTGGAAAGGTATTATTTTGTTGTTCACATCAGATAAAGGACAACCTTTTCTACAAGTAGAGAGAATATGAATAAAATGACGTTTAAGTCATTTTACGGCGGAACCACCTTAACCGATGATCCAAACTACCGTCGAATGTGTGTTCTCAATCACAAACTAATGATACTTCTTGTTAGAGATATTTCAATCGTGATCAAGTCGTACCATTCATTCACCCTCGTGTGGCAATCAGATAAATCAAAAATCACTGATATAAATCCTGTATTTGATATATTAAACTGTGGACAAAGATTCGAAATCATAGCAAACGGTAAAAATGGGAGTAAGGAATATTTTGTAAATAATGATAAGTACTGAGAGGAGGGTGCCGCAATCCGAGCGGTGTAAGATTTTGAGAGACGCTGGTCTTCTTCCGGGATGAGCCTCCCGGAGGATCCGGGGGAGTTGGAAAATACACTCCACTGCAACACATGCCTTCGTCCCGGTACCCCCTCCCCCCGTCCCGGGGACAACCGCCCGTGTTTGCGCCCGTAAAGAACGCATGCAAATTCTTTGTCTTTGTTTGTCTCTCTCTCTCTCCTCATTCCGCCCTTTCCCCTCACCTTCATTCCATTCCCTTGCATTCTCATTCCGCGACCACCCCCCCCCCCCCCTCTCCCCCCCCCCCCCCGCACCGCTTGAATATTGAAAGCGATATTCGTCCGCGGACGGAGGGGGGGGAGGAGGTTGTGGGCGCGTTACCATGGTGACGCCCGCCAACGGTTTGTTTGAGCGCGCGCTTTGAGTCCCGTGTGGAAGGGGGAATAGGGGATGAGAGAGAGCAAATAGGATGAAGAGTCCTTTTCGCACCAACTCCTCCTCCTTATGCCTCCGCGCGGTCACAATGCCGTCGCAAACATTTGACTCTCTTTTCCCATTGAAAGCAGTGAGTTTCCTTCTATATTTCACTTGAGGCTGGCAGAGAGCGAGATTTCTTCGGCTATAATGGAGAACGCATTGGATTTTTAGTTTTTTTAAAATAAAGAAAGCAGTTTTAAGAAGAATGAAAAAATATTGTAATATTTAAAACGCACAAACTACTTTTTAAATTGCTACACGTCTCAGTAATTACTATACGTACATGGTTGAAGGTTGAACTTGACCTAATTTTTTAAATCTATTCGCTAAAATGCCTTCAAAATCGAAGGTTTGTTTGTGATTTAAAACAACTTATTACGATAAGTAGTAAATTTATAATGAAATTATAAAAAATATACGAAGTACATACCTGTGCATTTGCGTGAAGTACCGTTACACTTCAGGCTCAATCTAGGCGTTAGTACATGTTCAGTTTTTAAATGGCGTCACTCTGGAGCACATATCCGCATTGGATGCCAACGGCTTCTGTTTTTTTCGCAAAGATCCCGAAAAGCAGTGAAATAAGTGGCTGATAGGCGGCATCGTTAAGAAAATGATATGTGTTCTTTTATATTGAGGCCAATTGCATTGAGTTTTATTTCTAGTGATATTTCGTACGTACAACCTTGATTGAACGATCTTCTGTCCATCTTTAAGGGCACATTTCACTCTTTGAAAATTCAATCCATAGGTTAAATCCGCTTATTGACTCTGTATCTGCCGATTTTTTTAAAATCCCCACTCTCATTCTTGCTATCGTTTCACGGATCGCGAGATTGAGAGCGTCCCTCACGGCGAAACCCGTAGCGCTTGCGGAACACAATTGCCTTCGTGCCATCCTCGTGACGCCCCTGTTATTCCTCCGAAGTTCACAGAAAAAAAACGCGGAAAGGTTTCAAGAAGAGGCGGAGTACTTCACCTGGATTCGACCCCGTGACCACCCAGAGAAGAAGCCAACTGCGGCCACTGACATCATGCGCAGAATGGTGGGAGGGCAAGGAATTCCCCACCGTGTGGTTATTCCATCGCGTTGTCCACCCTTTCGTTCGTGGGAGAGTCAGCCGAAGTAAGCCATAAGTGTCGGGGCGGGCGAATGTCCCTGACCTACACTCTTATTCCCCTCTGCCACCCCTACCCCCGAACCCTCCTCCCTCCCTGATCACATTATCACAAGAAAAAAGAAAAAAAAATACTAGTAAATTTCCACACCTAGTTTATTTTAACCAACCTAGATTTCGGCAAGTGTTGTCACTATCAAGAAATAAAAGATTCAGCTCGCTAGCTTTACGTATGTATTGGGCAGGAGAGGGGGGGGGGGGGCAAGGGGAGAGATTGAACTGACGTAATGGGAGTGAGAGGGCTGGGAGAGTTGTTTGGATTGTTGGAATGGAGGTTAACGGTGAGGACCAGGGATGTGGTAGCGCGATGGCTCAGGGTTGAGAGATTATGAAGGGTCCATGCCAAGGATGGTTGAGTAACATAAAAAGTAATGGGGAGCAGTTGAAGGGATGCAACTTCCTCCCCCCCCCTCTCCAACCTCAAACTTATAAAAACCTCGAAAGCAGAACTCTTTGTTATCTTGTTAATGGCAACACTCGCCGAAACCTAGGTCGGTTAGAATAAACTTCGTCCGGAAATTTACAAAGTAATTTTTCTTTCTTTTTTCTTGTGATAATGTTTTCAGTTTCCAAAATGTTTCGCCTGATAGTTTGAACTTTACTCCTCCGCCCTCTTTGTAGCCATCACGCCCCTGTCCTACATTGGGCGCGACTTCCTCCGATAGTCTCTCTTATACGACGACCATTACCAAATATCTCCCCGTGTGACAGACATTGCAACGATTTCTCGTACGCAATTTTCTCCGTGTCCGAATTTAGGATCGCTTTTTTTCGCGTAAGTTTTGACGCAACTACCATGAGGAGTAAGGAGGAGGGTGCCACCCGTGAGAATGAATCGAAGTAAAAACAGTGATATATTCATCTAGCAACTATTATCCATCGCTATTTTCATTCGTTTCAGAAACATGTTCCCCGGGACTCAGCTCTCTAGCTCTGCTAAGTTCTATGTCAACGCCGCTCAGCAACATTGCTTTGCGTTTCGTTTCGTGAATACAGAATTGAATCGTTTTAATTCTACCTTCACGGGCCATATCCATAAAGTTGAGTTAGTCGTCAACTACATACCATTTGAAATATCGCAATGATTTCCTCACATCGTGGTAAGACATGTCTTGCGAGAAATTACTTGCGATACAATATCGTTGAAAAAAAACTCACAGAGTAATCGGTGACATGGAATGTGACCTTCACTAAGGGTCGGTTTATCCACCTCTGGGTGAGCCGATTTTACCCGGCGAATAGCTTACCCGCCGTATAAACCTAAGAATCGCGTTTATCCACCGACGGTTATGCCTTACCCATCGGGTGGAATTGCCTGGTACTTCATTCAGCCGGTAACCTCTCACTCGACGGGTAAACAGTCATCAGCGCACTCAGGCGACGATCTCGACAACTTTGATTTAGCATTCGTACGGCAGCACCTCGTATGTTATGCTATAATTTAATAAAAACGTAATTGTTTACTGTCACAGATACAATTCTCAACATATTAGTTCTATTTTGCTTTAAATTTAGAAATGCGTTCGCAGGCTGTACGAGGCATATTATGGTCGAAATTAGCGATAAAATATTTCTGGTGATGAAAGGGAAACAAGGGAAATCCCTCACTTCGTATTTTCTAAACAAGTTTCAATAGGGAGTTTTGGCGTACATTGATGATTTAAAAATTCCAGTAAATCATTGATACGGTGCTTTATATTTATCTAACGTCATTTATTCTCACAATAAGAACTTAATGTACAAAGTTCCCTCAAAAACTTCCCAGGCGAAGAGGACACTGAAACATGTTTCAAATATTTATCATAATTTACAATTTCTGTGCCAGTGTCCTCCAAAATTATGCATCCTGACTTGATGTACGTAAACAAGGATAGTTTTTGCGTGTAAATAAGACTCTCGGGAACATTATGGAGAATCATATGCGCCAAAAATAACTCAAATCGGAGACAAGAATGTGTAACTGCCTTGCCGTGGGTATGCCATTATGCCATTGTTATGATATATAATGCTATATTTCGCTTTCATTTTTAGTTGATCTCGTGGACTAGTGGTTAGCGCTATTGGCTTCGGGTAGCAGGTATATACGCCAGTTCATGCCTTGCACGGGTAACACTTTTTTCTAATTTTTCAAGTCACATTTCTTTACGCCTTAGACTTGAATATTTTCATAAACAGTGCCAGAGAGTCTGACCAAATCTTTATTTATATCTGCTGTTTCGAAGATTTTTAAGGTGAAACTTGTCTCGGCGATTAATCGGTAGGTTATAAATGGCAAAACTTCACTGTGTACTTTCATTGATGCAGGATTTTAAGTCTTTTTTCAATTCTTCTTCGGTCAATATTTCATGAGCACGATTTTTGTTTCTTGTCGAGATGAGAAAATGTATTGTCTTCCACTTCCATCATTTCACTCTTGGTTCGTTGGATATCATTTTGCATTTTCTGTAATTAATAAATCCCATTGCCACCTGCGTGTTGACATTGTTTGATTGTGCAGCTATCCTAAGGACCACATTAAGCTATTCAAATGAAAGGTTGCGCGTGGGAATTCGTAATTCTTTCTTAGGGCTAATTTTATTAGCAGATCTGTTCCTTCAGAAGTGAAATTGCTTCCTCGGACTTTCATTTTAACTTCCTCATTGCAATTCATAGTGAAAAAGACAGTCCAGACAGTCACCGCAACAACAGATTTGATAATAGCAGCCAAGCACTTAATTTTCACGTGTTTCCCCTCGCGAATACAGGCATTCCTCTGTTCAGTGTCTAGTGGCCAAACACAGCGCATTCTTCAAAATTCTCGTTCGCGCTTAGAAACCTATAGCACCGCAGCCACATCTTTCTATCGAGCAACTACCCAGCGGTTGGAATACCAATTGATAAACGGTGCATGCGAGCTGCCCGGCGGGTAGCGCTATCCATCGGGTGGCTACCGGAAGGTTTACCCCAATATTGATAAACCGGCCCTAAGTCTCCTTTTCCGTAAGTCCTCGGTCAAGGTACACATGGTTAGCTGTTTCCAATGTTCCGTTGTTCAAGCAAATTGCGTTTGAATTCATCCCATTCCGCCCATTAAATAAAATAACTTTGATTTTCTGCGTATTCACTCGTAATTCCATTCTCTCCGTCGACAAAGAACAATCAGTATCTTAGAGCGAAATCTCCAAGTGTAAAAGCTAATGGAACCACAATTCAATGTATCAGCAATTGCTTTCCTTTCGAATAAACGGGTATCGACCCTGTGTACGGGGAAAGTATATTATATCGGTCTAAACTAAATGGAACATGATATATCCCAAGTGTGGGGACACTAGTAAGTATGACGTACTGGTGGATGACGTTCTCCTCATACTCTAAAGTCAATGACTTGAAAGCGTATTCTTGCTTGGTTGCCGATACTTAGAAAGCGATTAATGAGCAGCATGTTAACGTTAAATCTACCGGTATACAGAATGCATCCGGTCGCTTGAGAACAAGTTTTCAGGGTGATGATCTACTTTGCATCAACAATGTGAAAAGGAAAAGTGGTCACCTAGATGGACCATCAAGCTCACCAGGTTTAAAAAAATGTAACTGATGAATGGTTCTGATGTAGCACGGAGGCCGTGTGCCCGTCTGACTAAGCATATATGCTAACCTCCCGGAAACCGGTGCACGTCGAGGGGCGTTCACAATTTCGGCTACGCGGATTTCTTCATCGCAGGAATTCAGTGAAAGATTTCATGTCTGCCATAGATTTCCATTTCTTCCATCAAGGGTGGCTAGGGCTTTGCCTTGCAGAAGTCAGCAAATCACAATTACGAATTGTTTTCAAAAATACATGAGCGCGAGGCTATCGCATTGCTTTCTACATTTCTGTCAAAAAGTAGCTCATAGTAGCATTATTAATTTCAGCCAACCAATTTAGCATTCTAAATGAAACGATTTACCAATTAAACCTTAGCCGCGAGTGCGTATTAGCTGACGAGTTACCATATTTTAAAGAAAAAACTATAAAAAAATGTATTTTTTAGAGAAAACTGTGATCACTATTATATTATATTGAAATAAACGTATCCTTCGACCCAATTAATTTTTATCACATCGCAATACAATTATTAATATCAATAATAGGGGTTTAATTAGGGATTAATCGCTAAAATAGAATATATATGTTAATGTGTTCAATTATTCAGAATGAAGATGGTCGCACCTCTATCGTCTTCGTTTTTCACGTTGCTGTTTAGTCCAGCAATAAATGATAAAGCTTAGAATAAAGCACAATAAAGCTTGCACTCATCGAAAAATAACCTAACCTAAACAATTTCAAAAATATATTTTCTCTAAGAGACTCCTTGGTTAATCTTAATACATTTGTATTTTGCTTCCGATTCAGCGGTGATATTCGTTTCTCCTCACTGGATTATGCTTATTTTTCATGTAAAAGCAGCGTGTTGAATGAGGCATTGGCATTAGATATTCTCTTGAAACGAAAACGACGTTGCAGTGAACAGCACAGCTAATGAGAATTGGTGCTTCTACACTGCTGCTGTTGATTACTCGAACGGCCTTTGAGTTCTCATGAATTGCATATTTTTGCGAGATAGGCTCGTCATCAATCACAGCGAGATGCATCTCACTTCTTTGAAAGCCTTTCTTTTGGAGAAGAGCGCTAGGAGCGAGAGCGCTAATTAAAGATTCTCTCGCCTCTTCCTTCAGCCTCTGAGTCAGCGACCACCTGGGCGCAAGCAGATGGATATGCAAAAGGGATTCCGCCTCACCGATGAATGAAGGGAGTCATTCATAGATGGAAGCACCGAACCAATTGGAGTCATTCGTGAGTGAAATACTGCGACAAGAGTAGGTATTCATCAAAAGTGGGCGAACTCCTGCGTATTCCTGGGATAACAGGCTATTCATGCGCTCATTGCGTTACAATTTAAATTTCTTTCCGGTTTGAATCTAGGTTTGAGCCCACGTTGATACTTGTTGAATCTCCAATTTCGCCTCTCCTACCGGAAAAGCGTATTCATGGGCCACCTGGAGACAAAACTGTTCACATGTATGTACTAACCCTTTTCTAAAGTGTTCTCTACCATTAACGCTACGTTGATGACATAATTTTCCTTGTAGGAGGACGTTTAAGGCAACCAAACTAGTTTCGTAGCTCTACTTGCGTAGCATTTTATTGGGCTTAAATCGAGTTAGACTAAAAAAAAGAACGCGAGGAAACAAAAAGTGATTAAATAATGTTCAACATGCACAAATTCCACAAAGTAGAGCCGATAACATCTGTATTTGCCTGCACTATATCTTCAGAACATATTGAAGCGATTAGGGAAGAGATAAGTGCACGGCCGAAGTAATAAGTACTAAAATTCTCTCTTTCCACGCACTTCGTTAGTGAGTGAAGCCAAAGCAAAGCGAAGGACCAACCCAACCAACTCTCCCTTACAACCCCTTTCCCTGGCCCCGCCCCTTCCTAGTCTCTCTCCCACGGCTCGTAGAGTTATTCGGGACAAATGCAAAAATATGAAAACACGACATATTTTACAGGAGGTAATAGTGGAAAAATGTGAAGAAATGATTTAGATAGAAGACTAAAGGCTGTGATCGTGGCCTCCATGGATGGATGTAATTGAGTAAATCGTCCGAGTATTTTCTCATGGATTTAGCATGATCTACCTTAAGGTGTTTTGAGCGAGATAGGTACTTAGTCATAAAAGAGCCCACATTCAAATTTTATTTTTTTATTTTAGTGTCTGTAAGAAGTATGAAATAAATATTTTAATATTAATGGCGCAAAGATATAGTTATATGAGACCAAAATTCTCAGTAATTAAATAAATAAAGCTACATAAGTCTCTAACTTGACTCATTTTTTCCCGCCGTACGGCTGAAAACCTTTCGAATCGGCAGGTTTTTTGCGATTCTGTAAAAATTGCTATGGTGATTTATAGATTATTTTTTATAAATAGTTGAGATAACATTAAATCTACTCACCGTTAGTTTTTTGACGAAATCTAGGTGCTAGAAGTTCCTATTTTTTTAAATATTCTCCCCGTACATCCATAATCTATCCCATGTAAAACAGTTTATATATTTAGGCAAATTGCTCGAAAAGTAGTTCGTAAAATATTTTGATATCATTGAAACGAAGAGAGTTTTTTCTTTAAAATGAGTCCAAATTCATTTAATTCTAGGTGAAGTGATTTTTCGCTCAAACTACCTTAATGGGAGCAATGTAAACTGTCATAGGATTTCCTACGGTCCATGAAGTTTTATTGCGTGGAACGAATTGTCTTCTATATTTGAAGTTATCGAACTGTCTTATTTTCCCAAGTCCATTGATCACCATTTTATATTGAAATTTAGAGGTGTCATTAAATATATTTTTATAAATACCTCATAAGTGCACATCTAACCTCATAAGTGCACATCTAACCTCATAAGTGCACATCTAACCTCATAAGTGCACATAATTTTTTCACCGGCTAGGTCCATGACTCCTCATACGTTTGAATTCACATGGAATGCAAACGTTGATTTCCGTACACTTAGATTTCTGAGATGAACCTCCGAAATTTTTCAGTGCTTTGATGTTGTGAAAGAAATCAAGAATGTCGAGCCTTGCGTTTTTAAGTTTTTAAGCAAGTGATTTTTAGATTGAGCCCGTTTCACATGATACTTGATCCAGCACAAGGTCGAGGATACTCGCTAGTATGATAGCTTTCCAGTACCATGTACTGAACCATGTGTAGAACCAGCATGCTGGCTAACAAGCATGATAGCTATTATACTCGCCCGGCTCGCTGTTTCTATCACACTGGGTTCCGTCTTCAATATCAAGTACCAGCTAGCATACTAGGTCTTGTGCTGGATCAAGTATCGTGTGAAACGGGCTTTAGGTATATTCGACATTTAGTAAGACTCATTGTTCAAGTAAACACAGTTCTTGTTTCGTAATTAATTGTCACGACTGGATGGGAATTATCACGTCATTCCGTCATTGTCAAATGAATGTCGTTACGTGAACAGAAAATTATATTTTCATCAGCATTGACTGAAACAATAATAACTTAGTAATTTTCACTACGGTTTTATTTCAAGATGACCGGTTTCATCGCATAGGCGACATCCTCAGGTACATTTTCAAGTCCGGTACAGAATGTACAGCCACCACTGGGAGGGTGGGGGGAGAGGAGAGTACTTCTATCTACTCAACGTTAAATGCTCGCTGTCTGCAGTTTCATCTTTCCATAGAAGCCATTGCACAGCTTTGAGCACTGGATACCGTATAATTATGCAATGTTGGAGTACCACATACATTGAACATGGAGGTAATGTAGCTAGCCAGTCAGGCGACAGAATTGGTATAGCGGTGAGATTACAGAAAATACGCCATTAACGAGTGGACGCTCCATGTTACTAGCTGTACATTGCACAATTTCATTCGGAAACGATAGATACAATGTTTCAAGATGGAAAAAAATCGTACGCAAATTGGTTTCAGGCCCCCACCTCCCCCCCTACATAAGATAATGTAAGGTGATTCTAACTCCCTCCCCCCAAAAACTTCTTACGTAATACTTGAATGGCCTCTTGGCGGAAAGGGAGGGGAGTGAAGTTTTTGGAAGTGGGTGGAGGGGTGCGGGAGGAGGGGTTGCAGGAGGGGGATTTTGGGTAATAAATGGGGCTCACGGCAGGGGAGGCAGCAATTCAGGAAAGGTTTTGGCCAAGATGGATAAGTTGGGGAGGGCTAAAGACAGTGGGACATCAAATTGAGGGAATAGTTTTCAAAAATATTCTCGTTCAAGACGTACTCATCTTTTAAATTCTTTTCTTATCTCCAGCTGCTCCAGCGAGTTCATCTTGCGTCCTTTTTCGTCCAGGTGAAGAATTTCCGGAACGAAGTCACTTCTGTGGTCGAAATGAGATTTATCGATTTGTCCATTCCGCAAATGTCTCCTGTGTTCTTCAGTTCTCAGGTTGAATGATCGTCCCGTCTGCCCCACGTACATCGCCATGCACTCACCGCACTTAATCTCGGGAGTTCCACCCGCGATTATCTACCCACGACTCTGCCGAATCTCTTCCTGATTCTCACGTCGAGTCAGTTTTCGTGGGCTCCGAAGTTGCCGGAGGAGAAAGCATTAGGAATCCTGGTTAGAAGAGTGATCTGTACATTAGTCCTGCAAGCCAAAGGTCCATGGTTCGATTTATGGTCCAGATCAATTTATTTCTCACGGCATGGTTTGTGTATTTCATAGATAGTAATATGAAATAAAATGGGAATTGTAGTAAGGGCGTTATGAGAATAGAGTTAGCAATGAAGACGGTCTCTAAACGGAGATACTAAATACAAGGACCTTGTGTAAGAACATATAGAAGATATTGGAACATTATCAGGTATAGTACGTGGCGTTGTATGGCGCCGTTATTTGGTGCAGAAAGCGGGACTGTTGAGGAAAGAATAGTGTTTGATACGTGGGTGCGGACGAGAACGGAGAAAGTGCGATGGACGGGAAAGAGAAAGAATGAGTAAGTACTCAGCAAGGCGTTTGAGGAGAGGAAAGCGCTGGACAAAATTAGGAAGAGACAGGGTAGGCGGCAGGAATGAGTGATACTGATGAGAGAGGGGATGCTGTGTAGACCAAGAGATAGAGGGGCAGAGAGAGAAAAGGCACTATGGATTGGGTAAAGAGAAGTAGGACATATGCTGTGAAGAAAGAAGAAATTGTGTAAAACGACAAGGGTCTGGGGCTGTAAAGCATTGGAATAGTCATTCCTAATTCCATCTAAACCTACCTTAACCGTTGTAGCACCACGAATTTTAACACCCAAATAAGAGCTTAAACCAGCATACGCCGCGCCGTATTCATTCTGCGATAGATCACCGCCCTCGGAGCAACTTGCTGCTCGCATTGATGTCCGCGGGGGGAAGGAGGGTTTCGCTGGGGAGGCAGAGGAGACGTGGTTGTCTCTCACGGGGAAGCTGGTGAACAGACCCACGCCATCCAAATATTTCACTCTCGTCTTCATTTTGGAGCTGCGAGAGGGATTTGATTTATGCCTCAACACGATCGCGAGAGGAGATGCTTCGGGATTAAATTAGCGACGGCAACGCTGTCGGCGATCATTCAAGGGGGAGGGGGTCCCGCGTTTTATTCGCTTTTGCTCCTTCCTTCGAGGAGCGACCGTTGCGCGTGGGGAGTGGGCCAGTAGGTGTGGGAGGGGGTGGAGGAGTGTGGGAGGTGTTAAAGGGGAAGGAAGAGCAGCGGTGTTTCAAGTAGGTGTGGATGGCCGTGCTGGCTGCATCCCCGGTGGCGGCGATCCCTTTAAATGTCCCACAAATCCCTCTTCACTGCTCCCACCGCGGACTTCAATTGCTCCGCCCCGATATTTAATTTTGCACTTCCCTTCCTACGGAAAAGACAAAAATAAACGTGCGTGAACTTTTAGTCACAGATTGAAAATGAAACCTGAATCCTGCCGTTCAGTCGTCGGGAAATTCTAATGAACGCGGTGATCAAAGTAAGGGGTTTCATTTAAAGTATTATGCAATAAATTTGACTCCCTTTTCCGGAACCATGGAGAAATAATGTCCTTCGGAAGAACGTAGCTGGAGAAAAGAATTTTCTCACTGATTGCTCGACGGATACTTCAAATGCAAAATGTTTTAAAAATTTATGCTAGGGAGATCTCTTCAATATCTCATCTATTTTTCTATATTCTAATAAGTTCGTAGAAATATTACGGACGTGTAAATGTAAAAATGAAGGTCAATTTGTATTTTAAAAATAAATAAAATGAACTTTCTCATGAATTTGATTTAACACATCAGTTCCCGATTTGCTATCTTTCTCCTGGTTCTCGGACGAGGACAATGACGAGGAGGAAGAAGGTTTGACGCAGAAAAATATGGTGGAGGGTAGGAAAGGAGGGGGAAGGAGAGGAAGGATTAGGTGGGGGTCAGTGTGGTTAATTTAGACCCGGGAAGTTTAAATCTTGGGAGAGCCAAATGCATGTCATCTCCGGGGTTTAAAGTTCAACGGGGGATTATCATTCGAATGCTTTTTCGATATTACCGTTGCAATCAAATTTGCAAAGCTTTTCATATAGATTTACGGAGTTACTTCGAAACATTAAGGTCTAATAACCAAACAACTAATCGTAGAAAGTTGCATTTTTTTCTGTTCCCGCAAAAGGATCTCAGACGTCATTTCATCCATCTATCAAAAGCCCGTGGTTTGATTCCCGGTGAATACGGATATGTTTTTCAAAGTATTTTCTAAATCTTTATATCTCTCTCCGGCAGAAGAGGACATCATCACAAAAGCCTTTCTAAGGCATCTTTTGGAATGTATCGGCAAGAAGAGGGAAGAAGCGATGGATGAAATGACGTCACGGCCGTTATGGGAAGGTTGCCCGTCCATTCAACTTTAGACTCCTATATCTCTGGCAATAGTTGGAATCTTTTAGAGATGATTTGCAAGTGATCATTTTCCATGGTCCCTTGCACGATAAAGTAAAAAGCAAAAACCTTGATAAACCCCCATTAAAGAGGCTGAAGGAGGAAGGGAATAAAATTTCTCGACGCAAAAGCCATTCTGAAACCTGAGGCTGTAGTAGGAGGCACGGGTGAGGACGGGCAGAGAGGCAGTCTGGGAGGAGGCGCGGTGCCCACTTACCTGTATTCTGAGCAATAATTACCATGACTTGATAGTTCCATGAACTTTCAGCCATGTTTCTTTACGTTTTCCTTGTTTGGCTTCCCATGGATACGAGATTCTCAGCGCGATGAGCAGAACATCTCATTTGTTGTTGCATAAAACGGTTTTATGGAAATAGAACCTGTCCTATTCCGTAAAATATTTTATAAAATTCGTTATTATAAAACGGTTTTATCGATAGCAATCTCATTTTTATAAAATTATTCGATTTTATAAAAAAAATTTACCAAACATTTTACCGTGAGGAACAGGCATTAGGCTTAGAGCCTTTAAGGCTCAAACAGCAACTCAACAAATTACTATTTGAACAGAGCAGTCACGAAGAATTATTTATTTTCGGGAGTTTATTTCAGATGATTTTCAACAGTTAACTTGGCTGATAAAATGCTTTCATTGAACTATAGTGAACCATTTTTGACTTGTGCCTGTTCATCTCCTTGTTAATAGGGAGCAATGGAGAAAGTTGACCGAACGTAGTGAGTACAGCGAAGTATTTGGGAGGAAGATTTTATAAGTGGTAGGGACATCAGGCGTACCTAGAATTGCTCTAACCAAGGAGGCACTTTCGAAGAGAAGGAAATTGGCAAGAAAGACTCTGAGGAGGGACGTAAAAAAAAGGATAATGCAAATTCTGAAATGGCAATGTAGGGGGCGGAAACTGGTCGTCACGGAAATCAATTGTGTGTAGGCTGGAGGATTTTGAGACGTGGGTTTCAAGAAGAACTGAGTGGATTAGCTGGGCCGCGTCGAAGACGAAAGAGGAAGAGTTGGGTACGGTTGCAGAGAAGAGAGAGTTGGTGGTGGATACTTGCATAAAAAAGAAAAGATTAATGAATAACCTCTTGAAAAATAAAGATTCACGTTGAAGAGAATGATGTAAGGGATTATGCTCCTAAAGCACTGCTTAAGGAGAGGTAGAAGGACCACGGTTGATCAAGAGATGGGAAATCAAGAGATAGTGAGCAAGAAATGCGCAGGAAAGGGAAAAATTATAACCACGACCCAAAATAGTACAGTTAGGGTGGAAACTGTCCAAAGTCATAGTACTTAGCTGGTAAAAACTCGATTATAATAATTACAAAAGCCGATAATGATGTATTTTTCTCTTTAATAACGTGCTGTGAAGGGAAACCTATCTAGGACAGAGTATCCTAGTGAACTCTCTCCCAAAAGTCTCTCCCAAAGATGGAGCCACGTAGTGGTCATTCAAGAGTGAACAATCTTCCGCCATTTACAAATGTAATGGGAAATTTTACCGTGCAGCATATTTGTGATATACCTCGGTTGGACAGTATTTGCTATGATGCCTTTGGATTGCGCTCTAAGCCTCACTCTAGCAAGTGTCATCCTGCATCAGTTCGCAAATAGGTTTTGCGAAGATATAGAAAGAACATTTCGAAGGCCTACTTCTTGAAATATTAGAAGCACTATTCATAGAATCCAGAGACGTAATTCAATCTTTCAAATTTCTCCCATTCAAGACACTTTGAAAGTTTAATGAAGAAGGAGAATACCACAATGATTTTAAAACAACGATACCTCGCCAACGTCATAAAAGCTAAGTGGTCAGATTTTGTCCGACCAGAAATCTGTGTACAATTCACGTAGTCCAATATAGGGATGGGCAAGTAAAAAATATATATCGATAGATATCGTATAAATATTAAAAACATGTATCGATAGTTATCGAGCGAAAATTATCGATATTTTGATATATCGATAATTTTGCCAAAACAAGTGGTTCCTTAAAGTTTCATCAAAATATATAAAAAATGTTGAAGTAAAATTTGTGAATATGGACATGATGAAGTAATAAAAAAATCTTTTATTTTTACAGTCAATTTTAATCAATCAAACCAGTACTTGTCTGATATTGGCATCAGAAGAACTCTGTTTTACATGTTCCGCCGTTAATCTACTTCTGTTATGTCCGGTACCACGAAGTTAACTGCAGAAGCCACTCTTTCGGATGGAACAGATGAGGCTTGGCATATTAAGTACTTCAGCGCGATTTCCGAAAGAACCGGTGTGAAGTGTCGGGACTTCACCCAAAACTTTTTTGGATCTGATTTCCTCTCCAGTAGTGGTTGGTCCAGATACAGCTTCAGCTCATTAGGGACAGAGCTAGGAACCTCTTGCGTAGTAGAGCTAAGAGATAATAGGTGTTCATGTTTAGACCAAATTGAACTTCTATCAGCGTTTTCTCGTTCTGTTTGTGCAGATCGTACTTCTGGAGAACGTTGTCCCATTCGCCTATGTTCTAAGCGAATATCATCACCTATTTTCGTTATAGCACTAGACACCGCAGCTGGAGAAACAACTTTACAACGGTGACGTGCTAAATAAATATATCGAATTTGGTACTCGGAAAAAAAATCAATTTTTGAAAAATCGACATGAAAAATATCGACGATAATTATCGATAGAATTGAAAAAATATATCGAGTTTTTGATATATCGATATTTTTTGCCCAAGCCTAGTCCAATAGCTATCCATGCCCTTGATAAACTCTGGTAGAATCACCGCAAATGTTTTGAAACCCAATTATGGGAATTACACTACTATAAAAAACACTAGATAAAATCCCACATAAAGTAACACTTTCTTTCACTTTTTGCAGAGTATTTAATCTTTCAGTTTTTACTGCGTAGTCTGTTGCATCTTATTTACATACTTTTAGTGATATATAGCCTAGTATTGGTAGGAGATATTGACTACTTTCAAGTTCTTTGATCTTTAGTTATTAAAGATATTGGTTTGCTTAAATGCTAGTGAGAATTATTTTCTTGACTTGAAAATAATGGAAAAATACGACATCATAAAATGCCAGTTTCTGCAGAACGACTTCACGGATGGCGTTCATTATGAATAAATGATGAATATACAAGAGTTTATCTCACAAGAACTCGTAAGGGGATGCAATTTCACCCAAAAATCAAAAATGTTGATAGTGTAGGCACTTTAAACATCATGAAAATTTTATTCTCAAAATTAGTTTTTGATTTTTGCAGTAGCCAGAGTATTATTTTCATTTATTTTATATGTAAGCCTTATCTGTTTCACAATCATGTAAAACGTTGAAAGCGGTCACATTAAACAAATCAGTGCAAAGGGGTTTTCATTACTCATGAATAAGTTCCCCCAAATCAGTCCTAAGATAATATTTTTAATTCTTTAATTTTATTTCTATAGTTAAATTGGACATTGATAGCTTAGTCGTTTCTTTCTAGTATAGTTTCAACATTCTATAAATGCTTAAATGCCTTAAATTTCTCATCATGTCAAGATTGCACATTTCTTCCCTTTTTCAAGAAACTGTGGCCAACGCAAGAGCTGCTTTTCTATTAAATATATTCATATATATATTTTTTAATCGAGGCAAGACTCGAGCAAACGAGACTGGAGACCGAGCTGAGACTGAAGTTCACGAGACATGACCCAAGGCCGGGAAACACGACTGACACGAGACTGACTCAAAGTCTCGTGTCATCTCACGGCAACACTTAATCTGCAATTGTCTCTTATCTGTTGGCAAAGGACACAATACGCCAGCATTTTAAAATTGCTTCACCGCAGTCATAATTTTATGAGGTGGGTTTTCTTTCAGGATATTTATCGACCTAACCCGGCTCCAAAGTGCAAAATTCAAGACCGTTTGCAACGTCACAGCGATCGGCTTGCCCCCCAGGCATCGTATAGCACTGATAGAGAGTACTCATTATTTTTCATGCATGTAGGAAGTGATGAACACAAAAGAACGCAGCATTGACACAATCAAATAAACAAACGATGCTCATCACTGACTGTTAGTCCAAGTAAAAAATTATTCTGCAGTCTTCCATGTCGTACCTATGCTAAGAAAAAGAGGCGAGAGTGTGAAGAGGGAAAGTTATTTTACGTTACCTGACATTGTTGTGGCGCTGGACGTACATCTCATGGAACCTCGTCTGCTTATTGGACTTCTCCTGGCAAGCGTCCGCCATCTTCAGCATTATGCTCCTCTTGACCTGTAAGAGGGAAAGAAACAGAGTCATGAGCCAATTGGTAAAGGAACGGCCTCAAACGGAAGCCGCCGACCTCCTCACTCCGCGCAGCACACGAATAATTTGCAGCCAGCTCTTCTCTTGTCCGCGAAGTCAGTTGCTACAAAACATTACTTCGTTGGCCACGGATCAGTGAGAGGTTGGTCGAATATAAACTATATTAATACTCAGTTGAGAGGATGGGCGTGAGGAGTGCACTCACATACAATGTAGATTTTCAGGGTCCTTCTCATTGTCCACCAACGGTTTCCTACGAAATTTTATCACCAAATATTTTGCTCAGCTTGGTGGTTATACGGTGGAGATTTCATCTCGGCCATCGGAGCGGCTACGGACCGACCGTTGGATTTGAAGTATTTTCCAAGAATATCAAAAAAGTGTACACAACCTCCCTTCCCCGTTATCTCCGTCGTCACATAGCTTTTGCCGGAATGTGGTCAAATGTGCGATCTCAATCCCAACCTTAATTTTTACCTAATATGGCGAGAAAAAAAAACAAGGTTAATTTGGTTAGGTTGGTGGGTCTTGGTCCGAGGGGTACACTTAGCAGTGAAGGGTAGGATTTTATTTAAAAGCATTTTTTTGAGGTACTTCGGTTCTCTGAGGGAGTGATTGAGATTTTCAGTTCATTCTTTTAAAGAGTTCTTAGAAAGAGTATATTCTTCTATTGTTACAAATCCGATGGCCGCGGATAAAGAGGGAATAAGGGATGTAGCGCTTGGTATGAGATGGATGACAGTTGTTTAAATGGAGGTATTGGTCGGGGTTGCATGGTTTTTGTGAGGGGAGGTGATGAATATACTGTCCTTAAATTAAATATTAATATCCAGGAACGTAGTTAAGGAGTCGGAAATTTAAGATGTGCAGGAAACTGAGAATGAAGAGTTCAACGTGGGAATGAAGGAATCACGGCCGTGCGGCCAGAGATGAATATGTCGTCAATATAGGGGGCCCATAAGAGAGGTTTAAGTGTTTAATGTTTTAAGAAAATGGTTTCGAGATGGCCCATGAACAGATTGGTACATATAGGATAGTGACATGCGAGTAACCATGACCGTACCTTTTGTTTGAAGGAAAATTTGATTGTTAAGGGAGAAGGCATTTTTTTTCAATACAACTTTGGCCAGGCGGATGATAAATTTTGTGGATAGAAGTTGTGGTTTTGGGCGTTGGGATAAATAAAATGATGATTTTAATGAATTTATACCTTCATCGTGAGGAATTGACATACAAAGAGAGGTAAACTCTATAGTGAACATGAGCAAAGTGGTATCGGTGGGATAGAGACGGCGTGGAGAAGGTCGAGGAAGTGGTATGAATCTTTGATGAATGAGGGAAGAGATGTGAGTAGGGGTTTGAGGTAATGGTCAACTAGTGCTGAGATGCGCTCTGTAGGGGAGTTGATACTGGAGACTATTGGGCAACCGGGATTGTTGATTTTGTGCACTTTTTGGAGCATGTAAAAATGCGGGATTTTGAAATGAGTGGGATGAAGGTATGGCAATATCAGAGGGGGACAGACCATCGATTGGGTCAAATTCCTGGAGGAATGAGCAGATTTCTTTTTGAAAATCAGGATTTTTCAATCAATCAGGATTTGAAAATCAGGATCAGGATCATTAGGAAGAGGGGTGTAGGAGGAGGAATCTTTTAATTGCCGTAGGCCTTCAGCTATATAGCTTTGCTTGTCGATAACGACAACTTTTGATCCCTTATCTACCTTTGTGATGATGATCTTATCGTTATTAAATTAAATTTCTCGGCAAGAGATTCGGGAAGCGTGAGATTTCTGGGTGGGTTCAAGAATTGGAGGAATGATTGGTCGGATATTTTTGTTAGGAAGTGTTTAATAAAGATTTCTCTGGATGTTTTGAGGGAAGTGGCATGGCGGTGATTTTTCATGCGAATATTAGGAGTGATGGTAAATCTTCATGCATGTGCATCGTCGCCGAAAGCGTTTTCAGCCAAGAGATTATATTGGCCCTGCGTTGGTTAACTTATGGAGGTTTGGTCATGGCTTTTTTAAGAAACTCAATTTCCTTTTTCCGCCAACGTTTCGCCTTTTTATTAAGGCTTCTTCAGGGCTCAAAGGAATAACTTTCCTTCGGCCCACATTCTTCGTTTTCCTTCGTGATCGTCGTCTCACCAGTTCTTGGTCTACTGTGGAGACTCAAGCCACGTGTTCTCTTCCCTTTTCCTCACCACTGTTAACTTCCGAGGCCTTAATTCGTCGAATTCCATTCTTTGTCCAAATTAATACGAAATCAGAAATAGTTTATCTCTTATCATACGATCAAAGTTGTGTTACTTAAGAAATAAGACGTTTAATTTTTCAAACGAGGCATCCCTTACCTCAAGGTTTTTACGAGTACGAGGGCATGGCTAAAATCTTTACGCAATACATTTTTGCGTATAATTCACGCCACAAGATTCAGATTTTTTGCGCTACATGCGAGTATTTCTGGTTTTGAACGTCAACACACGGAAGGTATAAGAACAGCATTTACGAATTATATGATGTACACAAAAACTTATTTTTTCACTTTAAGTTTACCGTCAATTACTGGAAGTTATCATATTTCAATGGTCACCATGTAAATATGGTCTTCTCCCTCGCAAATAAATACCTCGAGACACTACTTTGCTCTGGTTAGGCCTCATCTCAAACCCACCATGTACATTTGAGACCCTGCTCAGAAATATTTAATCGAACAAATAAAATACAGAGGTACACAAACCCATCGTTTAAATGTCCTAAGAGCGAATCGAGAGAGGTAGAGAGAGAATCGCAGCTGAAGGAAGGAATATTTAGGTTGGGAGCCGTTAGAGATTCGGAGGCAACACGCTAGTCTTGTTAAGCACGCCACTTGAATATTTCACATCAGGCAATATTCAGTACGATACAGAGGATATTATTTAGATCCATAGAACTCTTTGATCTCTGTAACTGATAGAAACGACAAAATAAGAGAGATACACTGCCGAATTAATATATACAAATATTCATTCTTTCCATGTCTCATTGGTGATTATAACAAACCAGTCTGGCACTAACATATGACACATTGTTAACATACAATTCATCTCTGTACTCTCACCCTTCTTTTCCTTAATCTCTCCCTTCTCATGCCTTTGGTCCAAATACCCACTGCCACATGCCTCTGCGGCGGATCACAGGACATTCTGTAGATTTATCCAACAAATTTCAAATGAACACGAAAAAGGATATTAAAGGAACTTATTAAATTTATGACATTGTCAAAATATGGCTAATAATCTGTATTTCATTATTCCAGGATAGGCCTGAAACTATTGCCATCTGTGAATTTCAGCCAAAATTCTAATTTTATGCATCATGTTTATAGTTTTCATCATGCCTGTAAGATTAGCTTAGCAACAGATTTGTGGAACAAAAGGGGACGCCGAAGAAAGGAGGTTATCCGAGGATTACCTATCAGCTGACCGAGGGAGTAATTTACGGCGATCAGGTTTTTCTAATAAGAGCTTTGCGGAGCTTGCTGGAACTCCATTAAAGTATAAAATAACTCTGACGGCAAAAACAAACCTTGAAATCATCCCGAGCTTTCTTGAGTCTTACGTTAAAATATAAGAGCTGGCAATGATGAACTTAGAGAAGAAGAGATACTGAAAGGCATGATAGAGGACATTCGGTAAGCGGAGAAGGGGAAGAGAGAGAATAAACTTTAAAGGAATACGTCAAACAGATTGTAGAGGATATGGTCTGCCACTCTTAACGTTGAATTGCGCAACTAAATTAAGTCATTGAATGCAAATATATTTATGTACACAAGGGAATTGATCAAGCTGTTGATCACTTAGAAGACGGCTGAAGAGAACCGGAGGGACGAAGTGTCCTGTGGGTGATATCTAAGTAGTAATGAGTCTGCGTGGCTCATTTTTGGGTTTCCCGTGCATGAGGACCAACAGTCTCTCATCTCTCCGTGTACCTGGAAAACGGTCAGCGTGTCTAATACATCGAACAGAGCATAAAAGATATGTTACGAACACGTTGTCATCTATCGCGACATTAGTGATCACTCTGACTTTGAAATTCTATCGTCGGATTTAAACAACGTTCATGTGTGGAGCCAAGAGTGGGGACTCGATCTTAATCTGAGCAAATGCACAGCAGTACATTTCTTACGGAGGTCATCCAACTATCCCCATGTATATGCTGTGGATGGTGTTAACATAAAGGCGACAGATGAAGTGAAGTATCTAGGAGTTACGATAACCTCGAACCTATCGTGGGGAACACATATAAGAAATATTTGTGTCAGAGCTCTGAAGAAGCTAGGATTCGTCAAGCGTATTGTGGGAAGATTTTCGGATAAAAAAGTAAAAGAAAGGTGCTATTTCGCACTCGTCCGGCCACACCTTGAATATGCAGCGAGCATATGGAATCCAGTGCAGAAAGACTTAATCCGGGAACTTAATTAAATACAAAGGAAAGCTGCGCGATTCTACAAAAACTGCTACGGGCGTACATACAGCATCACGCAGATGTTAAACGAATTAGGCTGGGAGCCGCTAGAGACTCGGAGGCTGCGTGCTAGGCTTAGATTGATTGAGCAATTGAGAATAGATATCTTTAAGAGCGAAACGGATAATATCATATTAGAACCCCGTTGTATTTCCAGGTCCGACAGAAACGATAAATTAAGAGAGATATTTTGCCGAACGGATAGGTATGGGAATTCGTTTTTCCCCCGAACAATAAGGGACTTTAATAAATGCTAGGCGAAATTTCATTAGAGCGTTTCCTTTTTATATGTAAACGGCCGGTGTCCTAACACCCCCCACCACACGCCTATTGAGGCGGCTTGCGGGGAAGTATGTAGTTGTAGATGTAGACCTAAAATGACCACGCTGACAGTTTTTCTTCAGGCTTTGTGGTTTTCTTATAGAATTAGTTCAATCTTTTTCACACCCGTTGAATTTCAGCGGGTACCTTCCGCTAGTATTTTATAAAGTAATTTCAAAAAATATGTTTAATGCAAAATATATTTAAATTCCCGCTGGAATCCTTAGTGTTATCCCTTATGACTTTTCCCGGGTTTCCCCAGGTTTTCAGCCTCTCAAGTACACCGTGTTATCAGTCACACTCTGACAGGAAATGTCATAGAGCCAAAAAAATATTAAATCATCACATCAGGACTAGACCTAGATGAGGCGTAGTTCATTCATTCACATTCTTTGTCGACGCCTGGCAATAACCAGGGCTTCTTAAAAAGTAATAGAATGTGCGAGGATGAATTATAATATATTGAGGCCTGCCTAAAATGGATTAAACCTCCATTTACGGCCCCATAGTGAAGAGGCATTAGACGTGAGTTTTGGTGAGTTATTTTGAAATAATCTAGCAACCTATCTCTGACGTACATGCATAGAGATTACTTCCTCCTCATATTAGAGTTCTGACTCACCACAGAATGAACTTGAAAAAGAGTAATTTGGCATCGACTATTTTTTCATATAAAGATTTTTTTAATGTTTGCTACGTTAATGTTGAGTCAGTTTTTAGGTTTACTTACTGTTTTATCAATCTTTCTCGTTTGCATCCCAGTTCTCTAACAATTTTGGGGCTGCTTACCTCGTCATTTGTGTATTTTCCAGTGGCTTGAGAAGTGGCTGTCTTAAACTGCTCATTCTACCATTATTTCATCCTAGAATGCTCCTCCAACCTCACCCTTTGTACTTAAATATAGGTACCTAAAATCGTAAATTTGTTCACTGATTGATTCATATTTTTCTTCTGCTCTTTTATTTTAATGGCTATATTATCAGTAATTTTTGTAAACGCCATTATTTTTAAATGTATTTACCGGAAAGATGTAAACTAACACCGCGCTCTGGTAAAAATAATACCACTTTTGGGGAAAAATAACCCCACTTTCCACCAAAAAATAACCTTATCATTTGTAGGCCCCTGTCAATTACTCTCCTCAACGACATATTCTCTTCTGCACTACAAATCCTTGCTTATAGACACCCTAGTCTTATATAAAAGCTCTCCGCCTCCTCTCCGCGTCGGAAGGCCTTGAATCCAGGGACGCTCCACTTTGATCCCGTGCGGAGAGGCTTTTCCTGGAAAGGTGACGTCACTACGCTGCCGCCAAAGATCAGCTCACCCACGATGGCTCCACCTGCATTCGAGGCCTCCTTTCCCCCGTTGGTGTTAAGCCATTGCGGGAGAGAAGACTGGCAGGAAGCTGCTAGAGCGTCTGTGTACGGAGACCCAGTCGGACCTGGAGAGCCTAAGTGATGGCCGTTAGAGTCTCCATAACTCCAATTAGGGCTGCATTTCCCGCGGTGGGCGTAGGATCCACGTAGGGAGTTGTTGGAGCTGGTGGTTGAGAGTGGTTCTGAGAAGAACCAAGGCCATATATGTGTAAACATATATGGCCTTGAGAAGAACCGGTCTGTAATGCCTCTGTAGGCAAGTCCGGGAAGTGCGCCCGATGTTGAGACGAGCCATTGGTAGAAGATCGTGAGCCATCGACCCATGCGATAGTTGCGGTTGGAGGCACATCCTTCAACTGCGTTTCTTTCTTCTTTCCGGGCTCTTGCTTCTTCTCCCGGGAAATTGTGGCTTCCTTCTTCACCTTTTCTTTCTTCCACACCCAGCAGTTTTGGCTGAAAGAAAAGTGAAGCTCCTTAGAGTGACAGAACTTCAGTCTGCATTCTGCTTGGCATTCTGATTCAATCCAGCTCACAAACGGCGCAGCAGAGCTGTGCAAGCTAGTATGGTCAAATATAGAGCTCTGGTAACACATCTACGTGTCTCGGCCCTGGTCAAGGCGTCATCTGGATCACGTTGTTTCCGAAGACCCTCTGCCCACACCCGGAGTCACTTCATTGTCCATTCCGCAGAGAGAGAGAAATGGCTGCAGGGACGATGCTAGTCACAATCGTATGTGCGTCACCCTGTGGCCAAGGATCCTCAAATCCCGGAGATGCTCGAGGAAGACTTCATGGTGGTGGTGCGCGGTGGGTCCCATGATTGTGAAGGACTTTGTTCGTGTTTTCCCAGTCTCCTAGGTCAACTGATGTGCGTCGGCCCACTTTCAATGTCAACCGTAGGGCACTGTTGTTGTCCTTTGTGTTCAAGTAGATATGCGCGCACCCTGCACGTCGTATGAAATTGCGAACAACTGTTCTTTCACCGTCGGACTGATAAGATTTCACGTACGTCTTCTACGTTGTAGACGACGATGGGTGGAGGGCATATTGAAGATGTGTTCAGCTACTTCTGCGAGCCATCCTCGATCTGGTAGGCTCCGCCTCGGCCAAGAGAACGCCGTAGCGGTTGGTTGTCTCAACAGCTGGAGTCACTCATGGCTCTAAAGTAGTTGTTTTCCGCCACCTACTCAGCAGTGAGGAATTATCGCGGTGCATTTTCTCCGGTGGCGATGGGTGCTACCTTCCTCTACCCAGTGTGAACCTGGAAGAAACCATCTCCGCTGGTAGCGTTGGCTGGTGCGAGGAGCGAGTTGATACCCTCGGCGTTGTGGACGAGGTCTTCCCCGCGTCCCTCTCCATTCCCCCTTGCGGGGTGCCCATCTTCAAAGAACCCAGTAATTGTTGATTTGATACCAACATCGTTAGCAAGACGGTACAGGTGGACATTATTGAGGAGAATAAGCCAACAACGGGTGTCGGGATATCGAGAAGTCGAGAAACGGTGCAAGTTTGAAGGCCGGAACAGTGGCAGCACTAAAGTCAGTGTCGTAGAAGCAAAGGGTCAACCTGAAGCACAGCAGTATTGATGATGTGTTTGAGTAAGTTTGTGTTTGACTCTCTGATCTTTAAATAAGTTTTTCAACGACGCCGAAAATTCCAAAGGGACTTACAAATCATATCAGCTTTCCAAACTATTGTTTCATGCAAGTGGCTGTGCTTTGACGCAAATTTCGCGATTTCGCTTAGATTTACGGAGTTCAAAAGCTACGATCGGATTGCTAAAAAGCGTCGGGTGTTATAACACTCGAATTCATAAATCCAAACCACACAAGCATTTGCATTTTATAAGTGTTCGACAAACAATGTACCAACTACAGTGAATTCACGGGTCTTCCGCGCGGGGCACCACCCTTCCCCCCGGTATGCAAGCTCGCGCTTATTACCGAGGGTGCGGAAGGGCTGCGGGAATAGGTGGGAAAAAAGGAAAGGGAAGAAGGGTATGGGAATGGGCGGCTTTCGACCCCAGTAACATGAATAGGAAAATAGGCTTAAACCCAAACGCGAAACAACCATTTTTTCTTTTGCGTTGGCTACGATTCATTCTATGAATAAGAAAGAATCAGAGTCACCACCCGTCGTCCAGCCGGGCCGCAAATAAATTTACCAATGACAATAAAATGATATAGATAGCATACCAATATTATTGCATGGAATTACTGCCGTTAAAAAGTGAATGAGTTACACACAAAAACGGAGGAGCATAAATAGACGGACGAATGACTGCATCGACACTTCAGCGGACCTGAATAATCCAGCTGGAACGATGGCGAAATATTGTCCAGAAATTATGGAGGGACGCGGAGGAAGACCAGAAAACCAAGTCTCTCCAATTACACACATACTATGAACGCCACACAAAACTCATTTCAAAGGTTATAATGAAGACGTAACAAAATTTCATTGAATTTTAATCTAGACTCAAAGAATAAATTTCTGCTTTTTCAGTTTTATTTTGTTTAAATAATGAATTGAAAATATTTTCCCGCCAAGACATTCATTTCAATCACAGGTAAGCACAGTCAAAGGGGTGTAGCTCTCGGGATAAGGCCCAGAGAAAGCACTCTGGTCTAATGATTTATTCCTCAATGTCCTGTCCTTCCTCTTTTGGAATCTGATGCATTCTTACACTAGTCCGTACGCGCTCTCTTGCTCATAAGAATTTTAACATGCCTCACATTCAGACTGTCTCTCACTACATTCACCAATGGCTTTCTCTGGATTTAAAATGAGCAGTGTGCAGCCAATCATTTGCAGCAAAAATGATACTTCTCTATAGGTAATTCCCATTTATTTGGAGTATTCAGCAACTTTAATTCTAGTGGGTGTTATTAAATAGGAAATATGTTAATTTATTTCAAGGTGAAACGTCATTTCAAACGTTACGGATGGGGAACAATTACCGGAATATCTGCATGTAGAGTCAGGCAGATAAAATATCTGTAGAATCTGAACACGTGAGGCCCAGAATTTCATCCTTGGAATGAATATTCGATAAAATATCGGGAGCCAAAGAAATATTCATTTAATTTATTTGTTTAATTAACTTTATTCACTTCAACTCACGCACATTCCCAACTCAAAACGAGAATTTCCATGCAATACACACATACTATAGTGTCGTGTATACCTTTTCTCCGGTTAGTTTTTTTGTAAGTTATTTTTTTATCAACGATGAAGTCAATACGGACTCGAAATCGGATGGAAGTCGCCCCTGGCGTGACTCTGTGTGTCTGTGCGTCGGTGCGCGCATCTTTCCCAGGGCCGGCTGTGCTCTGCAGGGGCAGCCCCGGAGGAGCAGGCGAGGACGAGGCACACATCCCCGGGAGCAGCGGCAGCAGGCGCTCCACCGCGCCCGCTCCACCCCACCCCAAACGGACCCCTTTCGAGGGGGGTGGTGGTAGTGGTTTCCGCAGAAAAATAGAGAGGGGCTGGAGGGTTAGGAGTGGAGTGTTGGGTTGGGTGTCACCTCCTGGAGGGAAGAGCTGATTCCAGGTGGAATCGGTGTCTTTAAACCGGGAGATAAGGTGAGATCCGCGTTTACAACAACTGTCGAATGCGTAACCCCATAAATGAACATCATAAACAGTACAATTAGTACATTCTCTTGTATACCTACATTGAAAAAAAAGTTTTCTTAAATTGAGAGGCGACCTTTTGATTCGGAGTAAGTCCCACTAAAATAGGTGCCCAGAATATCTTCTTAATTTAAGAGGGGATCCCACTCGAGTGGTAGCCACAAGAAAAAAAATTCTTAAATGAAGAATATTCTCTCAACATCGAATAACATCCTGTATTCTTAAATTAAAAATACCCTCTTGGGAGATAAGTATATTTTATTCTCACATAAAGAATATTTTCTTGCCATTTTAATAATTTAATGCTCTTAAATTTAGAATATCGAAGTTTGGTAAAAAATCACTGCAATTTGGCAACCTTGTCAACGCATAACATATTGCTTCACACTGCCCATTATCAATGTCAACTTACGTAAATACGAAAAGATTCTAACTTTGAGAATATTTTATTAAACCCTGCAAGTTTCAGGCCGCGACCGCTGGATGGTATTAGTTCCGACTCACTCAGGTATGAAAATCCTCTAAAATCTAGAATCTCGTCTTAGATGTCAGCTGTAAGAATATTTTCCTCTTAATTTAAGAATACTTTTTTTTCAGTGTGCCTTTCAATCAAATTCGGTTATTTACATTCCTGTAGCAATTTTGCAAACGAGAGAATGCTAATATATGTTTGGATATTACGCGATATTAGTGTCAATTAAGATGAGAACAGGAATCGGATCGCAGCAAACGAGAATCATGGGAAGGAAATTTCATGAGCCAACATACAAAGTTGAAGCGGGGAGAGATTGCATCTCAATCCGGGAGATTTTGAAAATCCCTCCGTTCAATTTTGAGAGTCTCCGGATGAGAATCCGGGCGAGAGTTGGAGGTATGTACAATTGGCGAGGGGTAATTCCGGAGGGTATCGGAGTGGAGGGGGGAGAGGTGGAACGTTATTATGGGACAGTGGGGAACGGAAAGAGGGACCAGAATTTACGACCCAGATGGAGCGAGGAGGATCCCTCCGTAATGGACGGAGAAGGTTGATTTATAGACGCACACACAGAGGGCAGGGCATGCCGCACATCTCCACTACTGTGTTTGCAGGCATGCAGACAGACCCTCAGTTTGACCCAGTTTCTAACACAACAATTAATAAGGGATATCAGCGAGAAAGTATCTAGAGATACGATATTTTAATGAAAACATGAAATAAAATATTTTAAACGAAATAATGCACATCGGGCTTAATGATGAACAATCGATCCATCAAGGATAGCACCAACATCAGCACCAACTAGATAGATTAGTAAATTTAGTGGAATATGCAAAATTGATGCTGATTTCCATCCTTAAAAAGCATTCTAGATAATAGATATAAATGTGATGGAATAGTAGAAAGTTATTCTTGATAGAACTGTATCGCAATAATTCCTGGTCTCTGGCTTAATTTGGTGGAGTTAATTCATTATTGAGTTTTATGATTCCACAAGATTTTACTTAAAAATAATACGACCCGGGTTTCTGACCCAGGTCGCATTTATGATAAAACCTCGACAAATCACCAGGTTTGTGTTTCACATGAAGTTTACCGTAATTATAAGAATCGTAAATCTCTACCGTAATCTTTGCATTTCATAGCTCTCCAATCACAGGAGAGAATAATGAGAGATCGTGAAGAATGTGGTTCATAAAACATCAGCAGGTCTTAACATTCTCGCATTAGATATCGTTTTCTCTATCGATTCGCATAAGATACCGATAAGACATAAAACAAAACATTTAAATATATTGTACGAAATGAATTCATACTGTTTTCAACTCTCCTTCATTGCCGAACAAGGTTTTTAACTATGACGGTCACTATCGAAGGTATTTCGAGAGTGGGATGGTCAGTGTATTGAGAGGTGATCGCGACAGTTTCTGTCAAATCCACGGTCGGAAACAAAGGAGAATACAAAGAGCTTATCAATTGGGTGACGAGTATGAGTTCCATGAAGTTAGTTCGGAAACATTGGCTTTCGTTCAGTGGGGTCTAAACTGGCTGATGGAATTTTATTGAAGATAAATCCAAGTATCCAATTGAATGCGAAAGGCAATCAACTCCTGCGCCAGCATTACGGTCATTCGTGTGTCCATCTGAGGTGGGGGTGGGTGGGGTAAGGGGATGTGATTTGTTGAGTTGGTGAGGTGGCACTCGATATAACGCTACAGCGTGTCGACCAAGAGCTAGGCTCCAAGCGTGTACCTGAATTCCGATTTTCCCATAATATACGTATTCGAATAAAGTGAATTTAGATAAAAATGTGTCGACAATATTAGGCGTTTCACTTATAACGGCGACTCACCAACCCAATTGAATTTACTTTTAATTTTTTTAAATTTATGTGCCGCGCTTGCCATAACCAATATTGCTGCATAGGAGTATAAGACGGCAGTCGATTAGTGCGAGTCAAAGGAAGCTGCTCGTCAAAGGTTTGAAAGTTAGTGCGGAATACACCACAAATTAGCGTACACGAACGACAATGAATGGAACCATTTGTACAACGGAAACCTTAGATAATCTGCCGGTACACGCAGCGTTCAATGTAAGCATGCAATAACCATGGGTTGAAAATATGTACTTGAAAATTAGTTGAAACCTTTCATCATGATATCGTTACACGTTGAGCGGTTGGTTAAAGATCGGCGGGGATGGAAATAAAAACAGGAGCATTGAAAAACAAATGCGCGTGCCTTTACTGGCGGCGTAACACAAATAAAAGACTGCTTGTTCTCGTTCGGTCTCCTCTCGCTCGTCCACCTATTCCTCATCCCATAAAGTTGCTGGCGCTCTCGCCAGAGGTCACTTCGCACGAGGTGTCTCGCGGCTTCTTCCGTCGCTGCTCGCCTCTTCTCCGCCTCATCTCCCTCACCCTCCTCCTCGACCCACTCGGACTGCGAATGACCGCCACTTCTTCCCTCCCTCTCGCCCCACTTCATGCCCGGAGGCGCGATCTTCGGGAAATGTTCTCCTTCCTTCGCGGAGCCGTTCCCCGAAGCTTCCCTCTGGGTTAAGTAAAATAGGCCAGCAGTGCAACACCATTGCTCGTCTCAATATATTCAAAAGTAAGCAAAATTCCGACAGTTAATCGCGAAGACGCCACTCGAAGGCAGAACACTTCACACCACTTGTTGATTCCTGAATGGAAACATGGCCGTTGGACCAGCGATTAACCGACCATTCAAGGAGGTCCATCGCATTCCAAATGAGTTTACTCCAGCAAAGCGGCAAGTGCCCATCGCGAGAAACGCGGCCAAAGTGAAAGAAACGCCATTTTCCCACCTGACAGTTAACTCGATAATCCCTCCCGCAGGAGCATTCGATAAAATATATCCACGAAATACTCCCGCGGGATTTTGCTCCATCTGGTGGAAGTGAACTTCTTTTTACTGATCGCTATTCTAGTAGGAATGGAAGGTTCGTGGAAGGGCCATTTCTATTCCACCTGACTTCAGTGAAAGACCACCTCCCGCACACCCTTCCTCTCTTCAGCTGCTTAGAAAACTGCCTTTCTTTTACTGGAATGCACAATACATTTACAATAAAACCCAATCGCCCTTTGATTCTCCCCACTATAACGACCTCATTGACTTCTCATGTCCCCATCAAAAGCCTCTTTCTAATATACATTCACATTGATACCCTTTTGGAACTTTAAGGCCGTCCATAACATGCGAGGTTCTTTAAAGCCTCCTCTAAAATCTTCTCCCTTTTTTGTTCAACGCCACCAATATTTCCCGAGATCCGTATTTAGAAGCACACCCCACAGTGGAAACTTCATAAATGTCTATCTACAATCTTGCGTAGAGCTCTATCAGCGATAAACTGTTCAGGAACAGAATTTTTAATCGCAAGAAATGGTGGTTGGAGAGAGTGATCAACGAATCAGGAAGAGAAAATATTGGATAACTCATTGAGGGAGAAAATAAATTAATTTAAGGAATGGAAATTGTGAGCCCAAAGAACGGAAATGTTTTCCATGAATCGAAGCCAGAGCTAGGGTTTGAGGGGGTGGATTTAAGGGCTCTCCCCGACGATTCCGAGGTTGGCCTCTCCGTTCTCCGACATTTCTTCGTTAAACGCCCCCCGCGTCTATCCCTAGTTCCAATCTTCCTTCATTGACCTGTCCCGCTTCGTCCTCACCCGCAACGCCTTCTCCTTCAGCTCGGCAAAGCGAGGGTCCGGGACTTACATTCGGTCCACCCATTGATTGACCCCTCCCGCGGCAACGCCACTGAACCAAGTGCACTTAATCCGCCATGGTCCGTGACGCGTTGGCCGCATAGTGGTGCATCAGCTATGAATCTACGAAGTACGTTCATTCATGGTGTGTTCTTTTCACCTTTCTTGCTTGGGATTCGTTGTAGAGGCAGCCACTGTTTCATAAAAACGCTCAGCTCGAAGGACTCGGACGTGAAAAAGCCAAGGCCACGCAACTGCATGAGATCTTAAGTCGAACATTATTTCCTCAAGCCTTGAGATATCTTAAACAAAATTTTGATCTAAATTTGAGTGAAATATTACCATAAATCAGTTTCCAACGTCACTTCATGTGTAATAGGTACGGTTTTCGGGACGCGGGATATATTCAACCCCGATTAACAAATGAAGCGGAAATGGATTTTTGAGAACTTTGGACTACTTTGGTACTAGAAATTTCCAAACTTTCAGCTATGCATTTATATTCCAGTCGGTAAAATCTAAAATAATATTCGGTTGCCTCCCTAAACTAGAGAAGTGGGCTGCCAGCATTGCAAGACTTCATTAAGTTGTAGTTCTCCACTCCTGCCCATGTACCCCAACCGATATTAGTTTTCCAAAACATTCCTATCTCTTTTCAATGGCGTTTAAAGCAATTTCGTTTTATTTTCCCTCCCATGAGGAGAAGCTATTTTCGTGTAAAACAACCATCGAGTAAATAGAAACGGAGGGTATGATTTCGAAGTGAGTTTTTCCACCGCTTTTATGGCAATCGTCTCTTTGGAAAACGCTCGGAATATCGGTCGCCCGATAATTGCCTTTTTACGGCCACCGAGTGGTGAATGATGTTGCGCAGGGTCGCACAATGGAGAGCCGATTCCAGAAATGCGAAATGCATTTGGCATCAGGATCTCATCATAATCTAAAAAAACAAAAGGGACGAAATACCGTCCGTTGGCTGTTTTAGAATTTAGGGTGAAAATGAGCATACAATTTCACAATGAACGAGATGAATATCAATGCTATTAGATACGCATTTCTAACGTAGGATCAAAGAGATAATCCAAAAGATATCATCCCGGGGATAGCAGTCAGTAGCATCCTGAATACAGGTGACAAGAAACCTGGATCTTCATCTCCAAAACTCATTACAAATTGTAAAAAGTCATTACGTTACCTATTTTAATCAACTAAGCGGAACTCGGTGAGGAATTCCTTATCTAATTATATTCAAATGCACTTCGCATAGATTTTCCCTTCATTCACATAATGTTTTACTTCATATTATGCAGTACTCATACATACATTATTCATTACCAATCCTACCACCGCAGGCTAATAATAAATGTTAACTAGAATAAAATTGAAGTTTCATCGAAACGCCAAAATTAATTCCACACTGTAGTGGATCTATAATTATATTTTGTTTATTTAAAAACTTCAATCAACGGTAGGCACCAGATTTCGATCAGTCCCCCCCCTATTATATGAAACCAGCCCAAAACGAAATATATGCTTCTTCGATTTTTATTTATGCAATACAAGGTTGTGATTTCGATGTTAGATGCGCTGTTGTGTCATTCGAAATACATTAAAACATTCGAGACGTTTTTTTTTAAGTTTAAATGAGTTTTTATAAACTTTTCAGATTGTTAGAAGCTTTCAGGATGTTTCACAAATTTCCTGAAGGTTTTAATGAGTTTTTGTGATCCCATTAAGTTTCAAAACGTTTACATAAAGTTTCTAAAAGGTTATTAGTTGATGCAAAAATGTTCCACGAAGATTAATTTTGGCTGATATTATTCATAGCGGAGGGCAAAACCCGACAGTCACTTCTTCGTACTGTCCCTTGGGTAATGCTAACGACAGAAGTGAAGCTACGACTGGCCTCGCAAGCCGGTGGTTGATTTTTTATCCATTGTAAAACTCAAGGAACAGCCTTGAATTTGGGAAGGAAAAACGAGAAACGACAATAGCAAAGGTTAAGGATACGATTTCTGGAAGCACAAAGAATAAGATGAGGAACAATAATTAATATAACAAAGTTTGGACTAATAAGATTCTGGATATGATGATCGATAGAAAGATAGACATCCTAGGCATGGCTGAAACATGGCATGTCATGGCACAAGGGAAAAAAAGGAATAGAGGTAAGATTGATATATACTGACGTGTAAAGGGATCAACGAAGGAAAAAGAAAAAGCGGGGTGGACGTGATAGTAGGACCTCATCTATTTGCCCACATTCAAGTAGTAACATTGATAAGCGATAGACTAATGAAATTATAAATTAAATTAAAAGAAAATAATTTTAACTTTTAGCAGATTTACGCGCCTCAACAGGGTCGTTCAGAAGAGGAGAAGATAGAGTTCATGAACATATTGGAGGAAAACTATGGCATTAATCAAGAGCAAGTAACGGTCATGATGGGAGATTTTAATGCAAGAATTGGTAATGAAAGAAAATGAATTTAATCCTTCGTTGGTCCACCTTTGGAGAACAACAGAAGAATGAAGAAGGAGAAAGACTCATAGCCTATCGTGTCAGGAATGACTTGAAAATTAATGAATGGGTTTTATAAACACAGGGATGAACATAAGTATACTAGGTATAGATAAAACTGCAACACTGGGCAATTTGACCAAAAGTCTATTATTTACTACATCATATCTTCAGATAAAGGGATGATATGTCAAGGTGATTAAAGGACTCAGAAGTCAGGGGAAACTATGAATAAAAAATTACCGAAAGGTTAGAAGGTATGCAAAAGGAGGAGGAAATATGGGAAGAGATAAGAAATATTATGATTGTAGCAGAGAAGGATTTAGGAAATAAACGGGTCGGAGGCAGTAAGAAAAAGCAAACAGGTGGACTTTTGAAAAAATTAGTCTGAAAAAAACAAATAAAGTTATTACATGGATGAAAAGAGGATCACCAGAAACAAGGAAAGAATATGTGGAAGCGAGAAGGAAAGTGAAAATTGAACGGAAAGAACCTAGAAGGAAATGGTAGGAAACAAAAGGGAGAGAACTGGAAAATGATGAATTGTATAAAAAAAAGAACAGTCAATAGGTTGGCCAAATCATACAGAAAGCAAAAATCAGGAATAGTGAACGTAAAAGATAAACAAGGAGAAATGATAACGAATCCGGAGGAAATTAACAAGAGATGTACGGAATACTTTGAGGAATTATACAATAGGAAAGCCAAGGATACAGCAACCAACCTTGACATAGAAGCAGAGGAACTTGTGAATGACTGCATAAAGCAAAAGGAATTAGACGAGACACTAAAAAGGATGAAAAATGGAAAATCCCCTGGATGCGATGGTATTGCCGCGGGAATAATAAAGGAAGGTGGAAATGACCTCATAAAGAAAGTCTTGGAAATATTGAATGGAATATGGAAGAGAGGTTGCAATCCAGAGAAATGGGGTAAAACAATAATATTGCCAATACATAAGGTAACAGGAGACAAATCAAGTTGCCAGATTTATTGAGGCATCGCGTTAATATATTACATCACAAAGATCTACATATGAAAGGATTCAAAAAAGAGCGAGAGGTATTATTTAAACAAAATTGGGAGAGGAGAAACATGGATTTAGACAAAATAGAAGCACGACGGACCTAATATTTGCTCTCACTTAAAAAATGTCTTCTTTAAAATGTTCACTCAGATTCATTCAACAACTATGAAAGGGAAATCGTGGTGAAGCACGCGCTGAAGACGATCTTAGTCAAGAAAATGCTGAAAGGCCGTATATAATTATATAATCATAGTGCAGAGTTAATGAAACATATCCTCCATGCCACCCTAAATCTCGCAGGATCTGAATCATTTTGGTAAAGTCTTCCCAAAGTGTACCCTGAAAGTCTCTAGCGTCTTCAAGCCTGGTCCACCGATTTATAAAAGAATCACATTTCTTAAATGTATTTACTTCACGAGAATGACAGTAAAACCACTTAAAACATTTAAATCGAATGATGATCATAAAACTACGGCGATTCCTAACCTTTTGCACTATCACCCTATAAGGGTAAATGTAAAGTGGTGTAAGGGTACGCGTAACTTTTTACTAGTGGCGGCGGTAACTTCGAAATAGCAATGAAAATATAAATAATAAACAGTTACCTAATATAATGGGTAAAACTTTCAATAATGGTTGATCAAGGGATACGCAATTAGAAAAAAGTCTCGCAGCGCTGTTTTAACATATTAGTGTGCCCACCAGTCACTGTCAAAAAAGGCGTTTTCCTTTAAAAAATCAAGGATCCTTTGTCATTCAGGAGGCAGTCACCACATATGATGGCATGGAGGATATCATCGTGCATCTCGTGTTAGAAGAAACACTGCTGGGTAAGTATAACTATATTGACAGTCCTGAAGATGTCTTATGGATTTTAGGACATAAGGATTGGAAAAAAATTAATTTGAAATAACTTCTCTACTGGTGTTCATGTAATTCATGTCTTTCTTGGAAGTTACTTGTACAAGACAGGTAATATCCCAACGCAAATGACGCAATATTGTGCATTGAATTCACTTGAGCAATAGTATTATACGATAAATACAGAATTATGGTCAAATATCTGACTAAAAAATCCTGCGATACATATGCTTTGAAGAATAACTATTTTTTTTCTGAACTGCAACCTAGCAGCGGAAGTTCATCTCTTCTAAAAAATTAGGTTTTGAGACCGTGGATTTGCATCCCACCATCAGCATTTACCACAGAGGGGTTAATCTAGATTCCATTACACGATTTTTCACGGTTTGTCTGTGATTTCGCTTACTCTCATCGGAACGCAAACTTACTCACACCTTCACTTGTTAACGGGACCAGCATTAACGCTCTTACTCTCGTCATTAGCAACCGGTGCTCTTCAGACCTAGGGAAGCTTTCGCAATATGCATTTCTCTTTTAGGGGACAATTTCCGCCGTGGCAGTCTCCGGTGTTCAACCACTTCGTCCACAAAACACCTCTTGCATCCACCGGATATTATTGCTTCTGCGTATTTCCCTCTTTTATATATTCAAATATGATTTTCTCTCTGCTTTCGTGACTCTCTGAATAACGCGCTTCGATTGCTGCAACGGATGTGGAAAGATGGGAAGAAGTGCTTCAACTCCATTTCCACGCTAATGCAAAAAAAAACAAAGATATCCAAAGCGTTTGTAGCATATAGAAGAAATTCTCTCGTACCTAGAGGAAATTGGAAGAGAATTTGGAGTGACCTAATTTTTTTTAAATAATGATAACGGGTTGGCAACGTTAGTTTACAATAAGCAGTTACGTTAGGTGAAGGAAGAAACGGCAAATGATCGCGAAAATATCACTCATGGCAAATAAGAAAACTCATCGAGCTTTAAATTTCGTGGAAGGCAGAGTCAAAATAGTGAACAATTAGTTCTCGGCGTTAGGCCCTGCAAACTATTTTAAATAATCTCCATACCACCCTATCCTTGTTAATCTCCCTTGCTTTTGCCACATTAATGTATTTCTTCATAATCGCTCTCTTGTATTAAAGACTCCTATTCCTCTTCTTTATCGTCCATTCCACCACACTCATATCCCATGACTTTCTCATTGTGACCCCTCCTCTCTCACACCATTCACTCCTCTATCGTCCGTTCCGTTTTTCAACTTTCGTCCACTCTCTTGGCACGACCAAGCCATCTAAGACCATTGCATTCGAGCATGACCCACACCCCTGGGATTGATTCCACATTATTTAATATCCTACTCATTTCTAACTCTACACCTCATACTTTGACCGCATACCTTTTCGGTACCCCACACCTACTGCAATTGTCCTACGCTCTTACTAATTCAGGCAAACCCAAGTTAAATTACCATGCAATTAAGTGGGAAGGAGTAAACTCCGCGTAGGAATATACTTTTGTAAGCTGCAATTTTTGCTTCCTTAAACAAACATTCATTCCTTGATATGTCCCATACACAACCTACGGTTTTTATTCCGGCTTTTGCACGCCTTTTGATCTCATCATCTACCCGTTAGGTAGATTCTCAAACATTTGGCCTAGGTAAAAATATAGAGTAAGTAATTATAGAGTGGCAACGCAATGTTAGAAACTGGATATCAATTTTTGAGAGCTTTCGGAAGAATTTCTCAGGTAGCATTACCCTCGAGGAGGAAGAATTAAGGCTTATAGAAGAGGACGCTTGGAGGCGCTGGTGGCACTCCGTGAGTTTGCATCAATACACAGAGGTGCATTGACGATGCCTGGCTGTGTGCTTTTTCACGAGTATCAACTGTTTTGTCGTTGCCATGATTCATCGGTAAACAGTTGACTAAGAGAGTAATTTCTTTCAGCGTTTCATTTATTTGAGTGCGAATACGAATCGGAAGTGAAAGAACACAGAACTTGTGGCAACAGGTGGTTATAACAAAGGAATATCAAAAAGCGTGCAGAAATAGAAAGCAATGTCTCTTTACTGATAATATCATGATTTTTCGGGGATATTCGAAAATGTTTAGGTGTGGATGCTAATGTTATTTTTGAGCATGCCTCGTACAACAATGCCAGACATTTTTCAAGCCGACGAACTTATTTACTAGCAGTTTGGCTTGAAATGCGTGTTTGGTGTTTACTGCTGCTGCTAAATAACGAATATTAAAAAATTAAATCTTTTACTGACATTCTGGTAGGAGCATTGGAACCGAGATGGCTGGAAATAAATGCTTTTATGGTAAATGTACGTCTACGCGTCGGAAATCCCCTGGGATTCGATTTTAAAGGTTTCCTCCGGGAAATGACGACTTACGTTCAAAATGGGTACGGAATTGTGGTATTATTTCTAGTTGCGTGGAATCACGATCAAATTATCAAATATGATCTTCCTAAATCACCAAAAACATTGTCCTTGTCTTATAATATAATTACATTATAATTTCTATTGTCATAAGTGTTATTTTTTCACGCTTTAAAGCATTGATTATTTGTGTCCGTTTTGACGAGAGTTATGGGGTTAGTGATCGACAGCACGAGTAGACATAAAGCGTCATTCAAATACTTCTAAATATACTATAATATTATTTCTAATTTTTCTGTGGTATTAGGACAATAAATTTCTCTTTGCAAGTCATATTAATACCAAACTTTTATTCGTCATAAATTCTATGAAACAACGTATCGCATGTTTGAAGGAGTTAAGTAGTTTTTATTCCAATTTACTTTTCAAGGTTTACCATTTATTTAATGCTGTCTTTTGCCCAGTACCTTGTATAAATACAAACTCGGAATGGCAATATGTAGTAGTTACACAATTTAATTTGCAAATGAAGATTGTTCAATGTTTTCCTTTAAGATGGTATAATGCATCTGGATGCATATGAAAAACCGTTGTTAAAGAAGTTTGAAATAAGTAGGTATTAAAAAATTCAAAAGATGTGCACATGATTTCCTGAAATTAAAGTTTTAATTTGTGCCATTTGCCTCTAGTAAATCATTAAGCAGGTTTACAAAAATATTTTCGAGAAATTGATTAACTACATCAAGACGATATTTACCGCTAGTCATTAGGCGTTAAAATGTAAGGAATGGGCGGAATAATTATTTACGTGGTAATGTATCGCGATGTAATGCATCAACATTGTAAATAAAATAAATTCTTGACTTTAGGGAAGTAATATAATACTAAAAGGTAAATATTATTTGACTTTCATTTAAACTTTTGTCACGGAACAGTGGAGCAATAGAAATATGTATTCATTTAATATAATACACTTCATTGGATTTCTAAAAATCAATAGTATTTCTGGTTCATCTGTTTCCTTGTAATTTTTTTTAAATGCATATTTTGAATTCTTGTTTGAAAAATTCCCGTACAACTCCTTGATTTGAGACCAACTACCTAAATTGGCAGGTATTAAATATTCCAAAGTTCATACATTCGATGTATTAGCATTCCATTTGTGGTTGTTACTCCATTCCCTTAATCGGCCCCCAACAGCTGTTTTTTGGTTGGTTGGAAAATGATAAATAAATATTTTCTTTTCCATAGAGATTATGTAAACTGATTTTAGTAGCTGTAAATTCGAGACCTGAATACGGTAATTAAAAAATTTTTAGGCGACTGTTTAATGGAAGACTAATTATATATGTGTAGATAATTCTGGGGACGTTAATAATGCCTGAGACCCTAAGCGCACTATCACCGGAAGTTTATTTGGAAAAAGCTTGTAACTATTCTAACTACGGTGGCATTTTAAGTTGATGAAAGTAACCCAGCATAACATTACCAGACTTGCCTAAATTGAACTATTTAACTATTTTTTCAATAACTTTGAAGATTATCTAATCTTAAAAGGCGTTTTGAAAATATTTATTATTTTTTTAAAAACAGGGAACCCTGATTTATTTGACCTATAGGAAAAAGAACTCACTCTAAAATCAGTACGTGAACTGCATTTTACCAAATGTGATTTACTGCCGAGTGGACGCCTAAAGAAATATGCTGTTCCTCGACTGGCCACTTCGGATAAAACACCGTTAGAAGAAATCCCTACTGTTGCAGACGCTTTTGAATTGAAACTAAATCCCCGAATATCACCAACGTGATCACATCACCAACTCCAACTAGTCCAATTAATGTGGGTATGACTGAAATTTCATTTTTAACACCAATAAGATCTCCAACTGTCATAGAAAGGTCTGGTCTTGAAAGAATTTGGGGATATGAGAGTACACTACCCATATCCGAACATAATATATTGAAAACAAGAAAGGAAGCCAGAAAAGATAGCCACATAGTTAGGAAGCTTAAGATGAAAATTGAAAGACAAAAGAAAACAATATCTGCCCTTAGAACATTAATTTGGAGAAAGAAAAGAGAGGAGTGTAAATGGAAGGAGAGTAATAAACTCCATCATGGGTCGTTTTCACCAAATACTTTTAAGTCAAAGGAGGCAATGCTACTAACTACACTACAATACCATCACAAGAAGAAGCAGATATGGCAAAAGGACGAGCAGGAATTCGCCATTGCATTATATTGCAAATCACCAGCAGCATATCGCTTTCTTTTGGAAAAATTAGTCCTACCTCCGGTGCGGACGGTACGGAACTAGATTCATCGATCATCAAAGTGCTTAGCCGGTTTCGATGACCTATTTTTTAAACGTTTGCAAATTAAGATAAATACACTGCCAGATGATAGCCGAGACTATGTACTATTATTTGATGAAATGGCACTAATGTCAAACTTACAATACTCGCCATCTTTGGATTTGATAGAGGACTTTGTAGATATGGGCCACCTTGGAAGAAAGATGAAACTGGGAAAATACGCAGGAGTTTTCTTGGTGAGAGGCCTCTATTCCCAATGGAAGATACCTGCAGCAAACTTCATCTCTGAACGTGGAATTAACAGCGGAGATCTCAAGAAGGTTCTCATTTTGATTGTGCAGCGCCTTTATTCCATAGGTTTAAGACCATGAGCGTTCACCTGTGATCAAGCGAGCGTGAATAGGAAGACAATATTGCCGACCTTGGTGTTTGTCAATTGAGAAGCCATTCGTACTGGTTGACGATAAAAAGGTTTTTTTTTTGTATGATATCCCTCACCTAGTTAAATCTCTCAGAAATAATTTTATGAGTAGTGATTTTATTCTGAATGATGAAGTACTTTCTTTCGAAAATATTCATCAAGTGTACGAAAAAGATACCTCCAGCACAACTACCAGAGCCTTATGGAAGTTAACCCAAGCACATATATGTCCAAATCCCTTCCAAAAATGTCTGTTAAGCTGGCAACACAGGTTTTCAGTTACTCTACAGCAGCAGCCATAATTACCTGTCATGCCACTGGAGAACTACATTTATCTTCTGCTCTTCCCACTGCATACTTTTTGGAAACTGTCAATAATTTATTCGATGCACTTTATAGTAAACTCTTATATTCAGCTAATGTAAACAAAAGTGGCCTCTCAATTAATAATACATGTATCTTAAAAATAATAAATGAAGGAATCAAAATATTTAAGACACTAAAAAAAGTGAATAACAGTCGCCCCCCTTGCTTTGACGAATTTTTGTTGACAATATCATCAGTTCTTGGTTTACTTACTGATTTAAAGAATAAATACATTTTAACAGGTCGATTTAATCAAGAACCACTGGAAAATTTCTTCTCTGTCATCCGACAGAGAGGCGGGTTTAACAGGAACCCAACAGTAAAAGCTTTCCGGGCTAGCTACAAAACTTTGACTTTGCAAAACTTATTAAACCCCCCCCCCCCAAACTGGAAGCTACTCCATAGATGAGGACACTATGCTTCAGTTAGAAGGAGAAGATAAGGTGGGAGATGATGGTGGAGGCAAAAAAGTTCCAAAAGTGCTTCAAATATTGGAAAAACCGCTGGCACAAGTGTATTATATCTAAGGGGGATTACTTTGAAGGGAACAAAAGGATATTGATTAATAAATAAATAATCTTTAAGAAAAACAAAAATTCCCGTTATTTTTTATCACACCTCGTATAGGTAGTGTATTAATGCAAAATTTATAAAAGAGAAGTTATAAAGAAATACCAGAAATATGACTACACCAGTTTTCTTTATAATTCATTTACGATTCAGTGAATAACTTACAATAAATATAATAAGATCATAACCCTGTAGCTTCTAAATATCGTCTGAATATTTTTTTTCCGAGTTCAAATTAAAAACAACATTGATTTCATGTTTCCATTAGTCTCACCCTCACGATTATATCTGTTCCGAAATTAAAATTCAAATGTTTGCACAGACGGCTTGACCGTATCCACCGTAGCCTTCGCTCGGCTACGCCTCGACGGTCTTGACATGCGTTGCTTTGTGTCGATTAATAAACAAACTGATACCAACAGTATCAATAGAACGTTATTTCAATGAAGCGACATTGAATTAAGTGTCCGTGTGCCGAAGTTGAAGCCGAGCTCGATTGTTCCAGCTTATACTGCTACTTCGATACACCTCTTCCATCTATCGGCCAAAATATCATTTAAAATGTTATATCCGAATCTCCCTATCTCGTTGCCACTCTATATATACTTACTCTATGGTACAAATCATCCATTAGTTCAAGTACATCACAATTCTTCCTCATTATATCATTATTCCTCCCATTCGCTTTGTCTGATACCAAAACTTTGGTCTTGGCTCTATTGCTTCACAGAATGTATCCTAGCTCTTCTTTATTCCCTGAGGGCTCTCACGCAGCAACACAGCATCATCAGCAAACATTAGAGCTCTCAACTTTATATCTCCAACCATTACACTGGCATTACACGCATCTCTCGCACATAAAAACATAACACAGCTACGGTGACATTATGCATCCGTCTGTTACGCCCTGTGCTATTTCAGTCTGTCCCTCATTGGCCCTAAAATAAATTGAATAATGGGTATATAGTAATCAATTGAGACGCCAAATTGATTCATTCTTAAAGGCAACCAATTTAATCTGTTACATTTGGTGAAATAAACATAATGCCCGCAAATAAATGAGACATTGCGAAGTTGTTTACAAAGGTATATTAATGATTAATGATAAATGATTTATCAAATCAATATTTAGTCAGAGAATGGAAATAATTTGTGCAAAAATATATACACTATTTACAAATATAAACATTTCACACGACTATGTATCAAGTTCCCACACAATGGGTTGAAACGTGTACAATTTACACAACCCAGGTAAACTTTTTTAACGGGTGTGGCAGAGTATTCCTACTTAATCCATCTGTACTCATCTGTACATCACTGAACCCTTACCAAAACCAACTGTTCTCCACCGACCATTGTTCATTCCCAACTGGTTGAAACTGTACAGTTCAGCAGTCTGCTGAAGTTTAACACGTTTCTACTTCGGATATGCCAATGATCTACTGCGTTTCACTGACATAAGATAATAGTTACTGCGGTCTACCTAACATTCTTCAACGTATGATCTGGTGCTTTCCCGGCGCATAAGCTTCTCATAATTCTCTCGCGTTTCCAACCGGGTCAGAAGGTCCACAATGGCCGACGTTTCGACACTCGACTCGAGCGTCATCCTCAGAGATGAGTGCCGTGATTGGAAATTGACCGCTCATTAGTACGCATCAAAAATGTAACGGAAGACGAGAAAATCAGCCAACGGTCAATTAGACAAACGAACTAATCAGGGGACACCTGATCCCAATTGTTGTCTATAAATAACGGCCAAATTTTACTAGTACGGCATTCCGAAGCCTTGGTGATGAGGAACAAGTCGTTCCTCGAAATGTCAGCAGATATGAAGCCTATTACCCGATGGAATACCCATGAAACATTTCTACATCAGCTTCACCGGGAAAATCATTCGATCATTTATAAAAATATATTTCTATAAGGAACCATTCAAGTATTACGTAAGACGTTTGGGTTTTTCTTACGTTGTCTTAGGTAGGGGGGTGAGGGGTTCTGAGACAGTCTTTCGTAAGATATGTCACTTAAAGGAATTATTACTTACGTATTTTCATCACTTTTTAAAATTATTTTCGTAGGACAAATGTCATTTTTTAGGATCAATGCCGTGGCGGCACGCCTGAATGTATGCTAAACTATAGAAAAACGTACAACCGATTCGTTGCGTTCATTAGTTTGGAGATGTCGCATTTTCAAAGGTCACACATTTTTTGAGTTGGGCATGCAGCGAATCGCGAAATATCAAAAACTGTTGTCGATATCCGTGATGAGATCAGTTTTTGCGCATTTTGACATAGAAAGCCCCATAGTTTACTACCTATGTCGATGGTTAAAAAATGTCTGATAACTTACGTAAGTTGGGAGGGGAGGTTTGTGAAATCTTAAGTTGTCTTACATGGAGTGGGGGTTAAAAAGTGGTAAATATCACCTAACGTAATACTTAAATAGCCCCTAAGTACCTAGATGAAGTATTAAATGAGTTGAGATAGTCTTTCAAATCACTCAAAGAATTTTGTCAGTCTGGAGTGCCCAAAGTCTTGTTTCAAAGATTTCTATCAAAGAGAAGGATTTCACATAACTTGTGAGCTTAATATAAATAATCGAAGCCCAATAGTAGAAACCATTCTTAAAAGTGGTAAATCTGTATACAAATCTATGGATGTCCCCTTTCTGACGGGTATTATGACTGTGCATCCAATCACAAGAAGTGAACAGAATAGTATTCACTTTGTCAAAGTTCTGTGTCTACGTTTACTTACAACTTACCCTGCGAGCCGCCGCAGAGGTGTTTGGCAGAGGGTTTTAGGACACCGACCATGAAAAGAGAGGAAATTGGGAAAAGAAGGGAGGAGGGAGGACCAAAGTGAAATGTATGTCAAAGATATCTCGCATGTTTGTGCCACGCTGTTTTTGTTATAATCTGCATTAGTGCGTTGAAAGGAGGAAAAGTTTATATATACAGCTCTGCCGTGTTTATTTTGTCAGTCCTATCAGTTCTAGAGATATGGCGCAGTTTCAAAATAATATCCTAAGTTTTTTTACTGAAATCTGCGTGATCTTTCTTGTAATCAAAGACTAGCGTGTAGCCTCAAGAGTCTCTAATGGTTCCCAAAGGGGCCGTTCAAGTATTAGGTAAGATGATTCATGCCGTTTGACCCCCTCCCCTATGTAAGACAATGCAAGAGTTTCCCAACCCCTCCCTCTCAGTCTTACGTAAGATGTCAGATATTTGTATCTACACTTCGTTAAATGCTCTCTATCTGCAGTTTCATCTTTCCACAGAAGCCATCGTACAGCTTTGAGCACTGGAGATCATATAGTTATGCGTGTTGGAGAACTACATTCATTGAGCTTGGAGGTAATGTAGCTAACCAGTCAGGTGACAGAATAGGAGCATTGATGTAGCGGTGAGCTTACGGAAAATCTGCCATTAACGAGCGGATGTTCCATATCACTACTAAATTTCATTCGGAAACGATACTAAGTTTCAAGACGGACAACAATATTACGTAAATTGGTTCCAGACCCCCTGCCCCCCTAGATAATACAATGTAAGGTGATCCCAACCAGGTGTGGGAATGTGTAATGGGAGATCGCTGTAGCCTCTTTCCCTCGGTTGAAGAAGTACCATTCAGCAGCGTTGGATGGCGCTACTAGTATTCAATTAGTTCGTATTTTTGCCGCAGAGGTGGCTCTGCATGCGGGGTAGCGGTAATTTTGAATCTTTATCTCGAAAATCTTATTTTTTCTTTCCTGTCAGACATATTTTACCTTGACATAACAAACCTTGTTTCAGTTTCCACTGTAGACACGATTTAGGATATATTTAAAACAATGATAAGTTATTTCAAACCCTTGTCTACATGAATAGAATGGTTTTTCGGGTTACCATCCGCGTTTATCCATTTTTGGTGGACAATATTTCGCCAGCATTCCAGCTAGATTCCTCAGGTCCGTTAGATTGCAGGGTTTGGTCCGTCCTCTTTTTATGTTATACCGGTTTCGCGCCTTCGGGTGGAGGTGTGTCGTGATTGTTCGGTACTATTGAAGAGCCGATTCCAAGCGGTGGCGAGTGTGTAGCCGTCCTCTCGGTTGAAATTTTGCGGTGTTTTTGCTATCTCTATTGACTCCCGTATGATTCTAGGGAAATAGCGGGCTTCTCTTTTCAATAATACTGTGGCGTCAAAATTTATGTCATGCGTTGGCTCACTCCACTGATGTTCCGCGACCGCCGACTGGCGAAGTTGTCCGTTTTTCACGGCCCTCTTATGCTCTTGGAGCCTGTATTTTAGTGCTCTTGAAGTCTGGCCGATGTAGGAATTACCGCAGCTATCTTTTATTTGGTATATTCCACCAAATATGTCTTCCAGGAGGTCATCCTTGGAGTTGAGGAGGATGTCTGCCGTTTTTCTGACGCACTTAAACCTCGTCATGACGTTGTGTTTGCGAAGAGCTCTTACGATTTTTTTTATCGTAGTCTTCTTTCATCATGACCACAGTTGCGTTCCCCTTGTCCGCCGGTGTGATTAGAATGTCTTCATTTGCCCGGAGTTCTTTTAAGGCTCTTTTCTCGTCTCGAGTGATGTTAGTTTTGGGAGTTCTCCCCTTGAGTAGGATACGGCTGACATCTTCTCGGAGTTCATCAGCCTCTTGTTTAGGTAGCTTGCGGACGGCGTGTTCTACTTCCGTCACTAGTTCTTCTTTTGGTAACCTTGAGGGTGCGACGGCGAAGTTCAGCCCCTTGGAAAGTACGCTGATGGTTGCGTCGCTCATGTGAAGGTCGGTTAGGTTCACAACCATCCGGTCCTTTTCAGGGCCATGAGACTCCTGTTCCGGGTGTTGATGACTGTGAAGATGTTCAAACTTTTTTAACTGCTTGTCTTTAGTCAAGTTGAATGCTGTCATGGAAGAATTCCACGAAATTCTATCCAATGTCTCCCAATCCGTGATGTTCAAGATTGCACTAAGCTCCAAATGTAAATCGTAGAGCTTCTGATTGCATTCTTGGATGGTCCATCTCGTGTACTGCATTTTCTCTCAGGAGCGCTGTGCTGGCTCGGCGAAGAATTCGCTGGGCTTTCCTTGACTGGATGTGATGTTTGATGTTTTATTGAGTATTCTCTTGCATTTCGATATGCTCTAATTGAGTTAAAAATTAAAATATTTGTGAATTTGTTTGAAAACAAATAAATAAAAATTAATTTATCACATTTAATTTATAATTATATTACTCTAGAGGGTTTTACGTAAGATGAATCACCCTGAAGACAATAAAAAAACTTTATCATTTGGAAAGAATTGACCCCACAACCGCCTAGCGTGACCATATGGTCACGCCCCATAACTCTGTAGTTTTGAATCCTATGCAGATAAAACTGTGTGATAATAGCATTTAAGTGCTCTTAATACTCATATGTAAAAATCAAGAAGATTGGACAAAATAAATTCCTCGGCATTAATCCAACGCTGCTGAATGGTACTTCTTCGACTGTGGGTAAGAGGCCACAATGATCTCCCATTAAACATGCTACCGCAAGGTTAAATATGTCTGACAGGAAAGAAAAAATAAGATATATCCATATATGCAAGATAACGATTCAAAATTACCGCTCCTCCGCATGCAGAGCCACCTCTGCGGCGTAAATACGAACTAGTTGAGTACTAGTAGCGCCATCCGACGGTGCTGAACGGTATTTCTTAAAACGGGGAAAACAGCCTACAACGATTTTAACACGCTCATTCCTCCCCCTGATCCCAACCCCCCTTCCCCCAAAAACGTCGTACGTAATACTTGAATGGCCCCTTAGCAGCAGAGATTTATGTTAACATTTGTAAATATGAAAGAGTACCAATCTAAATATTGTATTTATTAGGGCTTTCTGTGTCAGAGTACCTAGTGAATAAATTGAAATTGTGTATATTAATCAAACTAGTGTATTAATTGCCTGAAGTCAGACAATTGTATCCCGCATGAAGGTTTATCTTTTGAGACTATTTTGAAAGAATTCCACACACTGGGCTACAGATAACTAAAACTCATCCATGAATCCCCAAAATGCAAATTGAGATTACATGATAAATCATTAATTTGGGCAGAGCATACCTCACTAATTTAACATTTAAAGGCACGCAATACATAGCATAAGTTAAATTAGATAGGCAAAAGGCTGACAAAAATTGATATTTGCCAACATTGTGGTACTGACTACAAATTCAAATGGTAGATTCAGGTAGAAAAATAAGCAGACGTAAATCTGAACATTTCAAATCTTTTTTAAATTGTAGTAACAAATCTATGTTTGCTACACATTTAATTGAAAATGACCACACCTCTGATTTTATCCCGAAACTTTTACATGTTTGTGACAAGGGGAAGAAACTTGATTTTATAGAGAATTTTGAAATTTTATCGTATTTTAATGTATATAAGAATAATGTGTTTAATGACCTCGTCCCTTCCAACCCCCCCCCCCCTCTTCTACTCAGTACCCGTTCTCCAACCGCCACCCCCATAATCAGATAAGCTGCCATTGATCCCCTCGCCACCAGTTGTTTGTCGGCTCACCTTCCTTTCATGACCTTCCCTCCTTTCCCCCTCCCCACCCACCCCCCACCCCCGTTTTCATAGCTTTCGAATCACCACCTCACCACCGTCCTTGAAGTCCCCCCCCCGTTCAACCGTAGTGAGATCCTACACATGTATATATACCGCCCTGTCTATCAATCGATTTGTTTGTTACCTCTTGAGAATGACCTGAAAAGGTCATTCTCATGTATCGAAAAATCACGTATCCAATTTACTTTTTTCACTTTAACCCCGCAGCGTTGTAATTTGATATATTATTTATTGGTGAGGAACCTTGTAAAATGCTCTCTCGAAATTCAGTAATAAGGCGTCAATTTACTTTTTTCTCTTCACCAGATTTTAGAATACTTATCATGAAAAGTCAAGTCATCAGTCCAAGCAGGGTTTAGCAAGATCTACTCAGTTTAAAGCCATCCTGACTGTTTTCGAAGACATTTAGAGGATGAACTCCTAGAGTGGAAGCGGTAAACTGATTTGGACCACTTCTTTTTCCTTCCTACTTTCTTTCCCTTTCTCTTAGGTTGCATTTAAAGTTAATTTTTTGGTATCTTGCTATCTTTCTTCCATTGATTCTGTACCGTTTCTATCTTTTTCTACTTTGCCTAGAATCCTTTGATTGGTCAATCTGTTCTGTTACTCATATTACTTCCACTTGCCTGCGATTCTTCGTTTATCTCTTTATTTTTTAATACCTAAGCTGACATTTCACCATGACCAAAACATCGTGACTGTCGATATTTGCACCAGGGTAAATTTTGCGGTCTTTTATTTGTTTTTTGATCGTTGTTTCACTAATTATATAAATTTAAAACGCTCTTTCTGACTCTCAGACTCATGGCATTTCCACGTGTATCTTCTTGGCAGGTGGTGGCCTAAAGGTGTTTTTTTCTCTAAAAGGCCATTTTTGTACGCAGAACTCAATCTATCACTCTCCCTTATCGTTCCGTACTCCCAAACCACACTTCCCAACTGTGTTATCTTCTTTGGCTTTCCCTACCACAGTGTTCCAGTCTGCAAGAATTATAAGCTTTTCTTCCCTTTCACTCCCATCATCACGTCTTCAATTCCATGGTAAATATACTCTACACCGTCATCTTCGTAATCTGACGTGGGCATATATATTTGTACCAACACCGCGTTCTCGGGTTTTGTTCACAATCTAACCATGATTATCCTTTTACTGTATTGAAGAAGCTTTTCACTCGCATACCAGTAATTTTCCTGACTATTATACTAACAGCTTCGTTTTTATTCGTAGATCGAGAGAGGATAATCCGGTAGCTGCCACCCCAGAGTCCCCTTCCTCGAGCCATATCATTTTGCTGATGCTTAAAACATCCAGATCCAATCTTTTAACCTCCATTTTCGCGTTTTCAAGTCGTCCGTAGCCTCGAAGCGATCTTGCATTCTAGGTACCAATCCTTATGATTCTTATCGTCCTTGACTGATGTACCCTCTGAAGTAATCTCCGCCCGGAGATCCGAATTGGGGACTAATTTAACTCCGGAAGATTTTTCTCAAGAGAATTTCATCACGACTTGTGCCGTAACATATATCACAAAATAGTTGGATTGCTCTTTTTCTATAATCAGTATGTTTTGAAAAACAATTATAAACCCGAATCCCAAAATATCAACCTCATAGTTCATTATCCAAATTTTTGCTAAATATTGCTGACAGTTTAGAAAATACGTATCTTCTTGAGGCCGCTTTACACGATGAAAGATTTTGTACAAACGAATGTACGTCAGATTGTACGTTTGTCTCAACGAAATTAGAACAGGTTCTATTTCCCGTGCAGGCATTGAGACATTTGCACAAGTGTTCATACAATTTGCCGCTTTACACGATACATTTTGCCTCATGCAAGATTTCACGGAAGAGTTTGTACAAACAAATGTACCGTGTAAAACGGCCTTTAAAGTCCCAATATTAAACGATATTTTGAAGAATAAATGTTGCATCAGCATTTAAAAATTGTTTAAACATGCATTAACTGGGATTTGTTGACATTACAACTTTGATCACTAATTTATTTTCACAAAAGCACAAAAACTAACTCTTTTCTTGATTTACCCATCATTCTCTCTCTTCTTCTCTCCTCTTGCCAACGTGTTATCGTAGTTTTTTAACTTTATTGAATTGTTTCGCTGCTCGCAGGTCTCGTCCCCAGCTTTGGCAAAGTGCTTCGTTGGCGTTAGAAGGTGATTCAGGGCCACCAAGCCCCAAACCATGAGTCGTCAAGGTACGATTTGCTAATAGGTTCTTCTTGAAATTTTGCCTCAGGAATTTCAGATGGAAAGAACTTGCTTCAAAACTCGATGCACAGATCGGTTTTTGCTTATAACAGTAGAACATACGGATTTCTTCTCCGCACATTTTAACATCCTCATGGACATCTATTTTTTCCACTAGCTCCAGCAAATTGTCATTTTGTGTGTAGGAAATACCATGAAGTTCACACCAATCTATTAGCAAGCGTTTCTCCAAATTGACAGGGTGAACTGTTGGCCCGGAATTTGAGGATTGCATAGAGTTAGCTTTTGCGTAATACTTATCTAAGCGCTTGCAAACCACTTCAATAAATTTAAATGACTCGTCCATTCAGTTGTACAGCTTCATTACCGAGTCACTCAAAATTCCCTCTATTGAAATCTTGCCGTTCGATTAAAATTAACCCTGTTTACTCCTTAACCTTCAATATGATTTTCCCTCTTTTACAAGCCGGTTAACGTTTTCCTCCTCTTTCTTTAATTATTCCATTTCCTCGCTTTCTCCTTTCAACCAGTTTTCCTTCACCCGATTGGTCACTCGCCGGTGTTCATTATTTATTTTCTCACACCTCCTCTTGCCTAATTCTGCATTGACGTATTTCCACATCCTTCTCTCCTCTATTTTCCCAGTAGTTTCTTGAGTTACCCATTTCTTTTCTAATCCTTTTCTTTCCCATTGATCCTACCGTTTTCTCTGCCGCTATCACTGTTTGTTTTTAAATTCTCTTACCTTTCATCGATATTGCCATTTCCTTTACTTGATCTATGCTCCTTTCCACCAGATCAAGGTACTCCTTCCATTTCATCAATTTCATCGCGTACGCGTTTCACCTCTTCAATCTCAGCTTTTACCTTTTGCGTTTTCAAGCTAACGTCACATTTAATGATAAATATACTTATGATTCGAGTCTTCACCCGCCACCCGGAGACCTGCGCGTGTTTTGACACTCCTCCTTAACCTTTGTATCACCATAATGTAATGAAGTTGATGTCTCCCTGCGTTCCTCGGAATTTCCCATTAGTACCTACGCCCACGGTGATGTTTAAACCAAAAGTTTGGAGTAGCTAATTTATCTTCAAAATTCGACTGTCTCCCCGCGGTCATTTCTTGCCCCTTGCTCGAGATCTTAAATACCTTCGTCATATAACTTCGCCGCCTGCGAGAGTTGACAACGCTCGACTGCTTAGCGCCCCAGGCACACAAAGCCTCTCTCTAAAGGCAGTTGTTCGATCATTCTCCGCAGAGCCCTCATTTCAATCCTAGTGACTATCATCTAATTACGTATTCAATTAAAATTACCAGGGCTACAGTGGAATGCTGACGGCGAGAATTCAATGGCCAGTGGCAGCGCATGACTATACATCCTCAGGTGTCCAGGTTCGACGACGAGGGCATTCAAAAAAAAAAGTCGTTCGCCGTTATAACGATTGCGCTAATGTAGTAGGATATGATGTCAAAATATGACCGAGAGTTGCAACTTTTAAAATACATCCTATAAATAACCTCATTATATATCGTTACTTTAATTCTATAAACTGGGAGCTCAGTTTTCAATGCACTCTCTTATATTGCACCAAGCTTAACTGGCACAATGGACCAATAGGTCTGAGTACCTTAGGACTCAGAATGAACTCCGTCTAAAGCCAAATACAACCAAGCACGCAAAATATCATCGGCATTTTAATAATCTACATCATTGAATAGTGTGATTTAATCCAATGTAGGCTGTCATGCGCGGGAAAAATTCTATGTCGGCTACTTCAGCTTACTTAGGCCTAAATATATGCGGATTGCGCTAGCGAAGAAAGCGTTCAATAATAGAAAGGAGCTGATGACGGGGACCTTAAGTAAGGATGTAAGAAAGAGGCTGGTGAAGAGCTTGATATGGAGTGTGGCGTTGTTTGGGGCAGAAACGTGGACCTTGAGAAATGAAGACGAAAATAGGCTGAAGGCGTTCGAGATGTGGGTGTGGAGAAGGATAGAGAAGGTGTGGTGGACGGAAAGGAAGACAAATGAGGAAGTGCTTGACATGGTGGGTGAGCAGAGGATACTTCTGAATGAGATTAGGGGAAGGCAGGGTATGCGGCTGGAAGGGGTAATGAGGGGTGATGGTTTGCTGAAGGCCGTGATAGAGGGTAGGATGTTGGGCAAGCGGGGAAGGGGGAGAGAGAAAATAGGTTTTATGGACGGGAGGAAGAAAGGTAGGACTTACGCTGAGATGAAGAAAGAAATACTAGGGGTCATTAGGGAACTGCACGTGTAAGAGTCTGTTGGATTTTCTCTGACTTTCATCATAAACTAATTTTTACCGGTAGATTACTCTGATTATGCACTTTTCAACATTGCTTCTCGCAATGCGAGGACACAATAGAAAACTCCGGGGAATAATTCCCTCTGGTGCGGAAAACAAATTTAAAATATACAGCGAGCAATTGATAGCAGAGTGAGATGGTGTCGTGAGACCACCCGTAAAATGAAGAGGCAATGAAGGGGATGAGGCAGAGGCCCCACAGGGGGTCGCGAGAGCAAACTACGAGAGCCTCCACCTGGGCCGTGTCCCTGTGAGGAGAGGGGGTTTGGAGAGAGGCGAGGGAGCAGTCAGCCGTGGGACACGGAATAATAATAATAATAATAAAACACTCTCGTTATTCCATTCGTCGCCCCACTCCGCTCGTCTTCCTTCTTTTGTCACACTTCTCGACAGGACGACTCTGCTTTTTTCTCTTTCAATTTGTTGGCAGCGCCACTCGTCGGGGAATGCTCGAGTCACGAGAAAGGAAGGGAGGGTGGAGTGCGATGGGTGGACGCGAGGGTGAGGGAGGGGGAAGACGGGGCAAGAGGGGGGAAGATGGGTGTTGGTGAAGGCGTTGAGTGAGTGCACGAAATACATTCGAATAAAAATACACGCGACTTGGAAGGAGCGCTCGGCTCTCCAGCAAGTGTCTGTAGACCCAAGGGACGGAGTGAGAGAGAGAGGAGATGTAAGAAGAGGGAGAGAGAAGGAAAGACTTGAGTGTAGAGGGGCGGGAGGTGGGAGGGAGGCACTCGAGTGGAGAGAGGGAATGAAAATAACAAAAGAGAAGAGGAGGTGGAAGTGGGAAATCTCTCCCCTCTCTTCCGTCCATGCGTTTATTTCGACGGCTTTCTTCCGTTCCTTCGCCCGAGGAAGGGGTTTTCGCCGAAATATAATGATTAAAGGGGAGTTTCGGTCCCCGTCGCGGCCATTGGTGATCGCTAGCGAGGCGAGGGCGTCATTAGCGCCACCGACGAGTGGCGGTGGAGGAAGCGAATTGTGGGAGGGGCGAGGACCCATCGTCACCCCCACAACCAACTTAGTCCAAGCGTGAAGTTTGAATTGAAAGCGTGAAGTTGAAGAAATGAATTTGGATTAATTTGTGAGGAAAAGCTTCGTCTTTCTAAAGCAAAAAAGACAACAACTGCTTATTGCCCCGCTTTCCGAGATAACTATTTGAAAAAGAGTTTCCGACAGGCTGTGCACTACAGGGAGGCATCATTTTTTTTTAATCAGCAAGTTCAGCAAGCTCTGATGGCATCAAAATTGTAACGGTTGGTAGTGATTCGTGGTTTTTCTCAATTTTTTAAAATACACTTAATGCTCACCGCTTTTTTTAAAATAAAACCGCAGGAAAACTTTAGGTTGTGTGAGAATGCATTTTCAGCACAGGCCGTGAAAAATATGAGTTCTTTAAAATTAATTTCTTTAATTAAAAAAAAAGTTCAAGTCCCAAATGCGAATTCATGCTTGGTTTATTTGCAAAGATTCCATCAGAAAGAAAACAAAGTAATTGTGTCATTTGTATTTCCATATGTAATGCTTCCTGCAACTAATAAGAGTTTGAAATAACATGTATTTCCATCCGGTCTTCGTTATAGTTAGACAAAAACTCGCTCAATCTCCAACAACGAAAGTCACCAAGGAGTTCGTCCAGTTAAAGTAGTTTGAACGATCACTTCCACTAGAATTTGATGAATTTGACCTTATTTTAAGGAAAAACCTCTCATCTTTCCAATTACACCAAAATATCAACCCCTTGCCGAACCACTTTTCGAGCAATTTTCCTAAATATATATGATGTTTTACATGGAGTAGACTACGGGTGTGCGCTCCAGAGAGAAAATATTTTAAAAAATCAGGAACTTCTAGCACCTAGATTCGTCAAAAAAAACTAACGTATATAGCGTATAACGTGTATAGTTAGCATGTTTTATCAACTGCTTATAAAAATTCATTTATTACTCACCGGAGTAATTTTTACATAATCGCAAAAAACCTGCTGGTTTGAAGGGTTTTCAGCCGTACGGCGTGAAAAAATGAGTCAAGTTAGAGACTTATGTAGCTTTATTTATTTAATTACTGAAAATTTTGATCATATATAACTTTAACTTCGCGGCATTAATACTACAATATTTATTTCTACTTCTTACAGGCGCTGAAATCAAAAAATAAAATTTTAATATGGTATCCCTTAAGACTAGGGAACTATCTCGCTCAAACCACCTTAAACGTCCCACCCGACAGACGGCGCGGCAAAATTAAATCCTCTCCCCGCGTCACCCGAATGAAGGCTCCTCTGCACTTACTACCGCACCCGATCCGTCGATGGCCGCTCTTTGCCGCCCCCCAGGAGGCGAGAGCTCTCTCCGGCAAAGAGTAGCACTCGGTTGGAGGCTGATGAGGCGAGATCAAACCGACGGCCTCCGATGACGAGTCTCAGCCTCCCAGACTTCTCAAAGGCGTGAAAAAGACACTCGAACTAATTGCGTTTGGCTGAAAACACTTTGAGTAAGCAAATTCCAGGGTTTGTGACGGGCCATTGACAACTGATGATTGGGTGTCAAACGAAGCGACCTCTTCCCATTTCCTTTACCCTTCCCCCCGGCTGGGTAACCGGGTTGAAATATTCCTAGGAACCGGCCCGCCGGGTTTCTCTGACGGAGTAGACGTCTAGCTTCTTCTTGCCCGCACCCATCCACCCTCGGGATCGGAAGACACCGCCCGCGCCTTCCCCCCCCGACCCACGTGGAGACGACGGGAGGGACTAGGGCTGGGCGGTATTTGAATTCCAATACCAGTATCCAATATCTTCAAATATTGAAAATGAACCAATATCAATAACCTGTATTGGATTATTGAATATTGGAAATATTGTAATATTGGAAATAATTTAAAAAATGAAATATAGGTATATTGGAAATTATTGAACATGCAATATTAAGAGGTAATATTATCTTGCTTACGATGGTTTGTAAATCCTACCTGCGTTAACGATGTAAAAGTCTGTTAATAAAACAAGAAAAAAAATGTTAGCTTCTTTTCCCCAATTATTACTATGAATACTGGTGGGAAAGGAGTGATGTGCTGAGTGCCACGCGTCTGCCAACGTCTGTTTTCAAAGATTAGGGCGCTCTCCGACCACCCTCCTCCCGGGGTTCCAACATTCAATACTTGAATTTTCAACATTGTAATCCTATATTATAATTGAAAATGTTGGTTCTTCAATGTACAATATTCCAATTACAAATATTGGTTTTTCCGACCACCAATATCCAATACAGGGTATTAGTGTTGTTCGTTAAAAAATTGTGATTTTGGAATCCCAATATTTAAAAATATTGACAGTGGAACAAATATATTGGAAAGCCGCCCAGCTGTAGGAGAGACTGCACCACCGTGGACGAGGAATGCGCTCTGAATCAGTATGTCGCACGCTGTCAACGAGCCGTTTGAACGGAAAGTGAAAGTGTAGGCACCGTCATTTGCAGGAATGGAATCTCGGAACAGCCAAGTTCAGGACAGAACGCGTGAAAATCGATAAGAACACCAATGCACAAATTAAAAAAAAAACAGTTCAAGTGAACACACTTTGGTGAAACCGAAAAGACGTCACTTGCATTTCAGCACTCAACCTTAATTTTTATAACATCCATTTAGAAACTAAACTTTTCAACCAATCAGAAACGTACAGCTCCACATTGAATTACCGAAAACAGTAGTAATGGCACCGTAAATATAGAGCAAATAAGGACATGAATTTTAACAGTAGTGGCGAAGTTATGCAAACTATCTCCGATAAAATTACTACATGCCGTAACATTACATGTGGCAATAGGATGGATATAAAAAAGGTGATACAAAAATGGTAGTACTGCTTTTCCCATCGTACTCTTGGGATCTGATTTCGGTGACTAGAGAGTAGGGCCAATTTCTTTTCGATTTTTAATCGTGGCTTCTGCTGCCACGGCTTGCATGCAGCTGCCAACGGGATGCTGCGGCGCCTGTAGACCCTGTGGCGGGAAATGAAATCAATTTGAGAACGTCATTGATCGTCGCATCGAGGAATCACCTTCCGCACAGACGGCGATTCCCGATAAAGGCTGGCCATAGCCATCCATATCTCGAAGATTTTATCCGGTAGCGGGAATTCGGTACGATTATTCTTCTACATTGGTACATACAACAAAATTAGAAAGGAATTGATTCATTTGGAAATTATTTATGACCTATAGGGCAGTTTAAAGTTGAGTAACTTGAGAAATGCTGCCAATATTTTTCGCCCTTCTCTTGGACTACAACCTTGACATGGTGGGTGGATTTGAGCGTTCCCAAGGAACCCCTAAAGGTGGACTGGCCGGAGAAATTACTATTCCTCCTGGTAGGGCCACCTATTCCAGATAGGACGAAGGGTAACAGCTAATACCCACAGAATTTTTTTCTCAGCTGTTTTGCTCAAACTTTGGCATGTTGTTCTACTAGCGTATATTATTACCAAAAAAATAGTAAAAAATATTTGCTAGTGGAACATTATTTTATTTCCTAGCAACTTAAGTTGTCACTGGACAGTGGTCATATCTGTTCGTTTAATCTGATAAATGATGCCGAAAAACATAAATTATTGAAAGTAATAGGCCCAAAGCTTTTAAAACAGAATGAATTATGGATGATAAATTTTAATAAGAAAATACCAATTTCCATTTACAGTATTTTATATTTTGCTTCAAACCATGTATGATATTACAATTTTTCTTTTACATTTTTTACCAGTGTCAACAATGAAATGGTTCTAAACACGCCGGATAAAGGGCGCTCTGGCATTGTCTACTAATGTATAATGCTCGGTTTCAATCGGCATGATCAGACAAACTAGTTATTTGCGTACACGCAATGTGTTTGAGCATAGTAGGTGAGCACTGATTCATAAACCTCGTCGTGATACCGTGGTGAATCATTTCCTTATAATTGACAGAGTGGCGTGAATTCCTCCCCAACCGTTTGTGTGTGGGGGAGGAGGGAGGGAGAGGAGGGGAGGGGAGCTGGCCGCGTGATGGGTGGTACCCCCTCTCATTTCAATCTCTTCCTCTTTTCTCCATTTCACTCATATTGATTACTTCATTGATCGTCATGGGGCTCAATTGACCTTACGTTGGTTTCCTGGGAAGCGGATGAGGTGTTTTTACAAGCTACTATACGCGAGAGATGCCTCTTTACTGAAAATAGATTGTCACGGTTTGAGGAAACAGGGGATGTGGAGTATTCAGAATTGGGAAGCTTATTGGGAGAATACACCAAACGATTTGAAAATTTGCTCATCAAGGACAATATAAGGGCTGTATATTGAGAGAACATTTTAGAACGCCAGGAAAAATTGTCACAAACTAGCTTGTTGATGTATAAAAATATTTTTTTAAACTATCCTATGTGAGTTTTTATTCATAGCAACCTCTTCTCTCTAAGGAGGTTTGGTGGTTTCACCCAACTTAAGAGAATTCAATGAAACTTCCTGAAAGTATTAATAATATTGTTCTAAAGCTACCTACAAATTTTTAGGATTATTTACCCCAGGTTTTTTAAGATATTTGATCGAGAATTGGGCATAAAATTACACGTTCTTATGCCTTTTCTTCTGCATCCTGCAAGTTATGCATCCTCGTTCAAGTACAATACCCTTGGTGCCAATTTCACACGATCTGCAACGCGCGCAAGGGATTTCTACAAGCGCTCGGAGTAAAAATCTGTTACATATACATTTTCTATCGATGACATAAATTATTGCACATTGAATAATTAGAAAAGGTTCTTTCTGATGAATAAAGCCTTGCGTTCCCATAACAACCCGTGTATTTTCATGCCCACTTCTCGTTCAAATATCTTAAGAAATCTGCGGCAAATAGTTCTGAAAAAAATCAGGTAGCTTTAAGACAACCACATTAATGTTTCCAGCAAGTTTCATCGCATTCTCTCAAGTTGAGTAAAACCACCGAACCTCGTTAAGGTAACTATGGTAGGCCTGATATTATTATTAAACGAGACCATCACTGTGGTATATAGGGTATCACGTTGTTATTTATTTTATGCTCACTTGGGTGAAAGAGGCATTGCGATGTAAATGGGTGATGTTGTGTCATGCGAGTTGTGCTCGATCGTACTCCGGGGGGGGGGGGGGGGGGTGGGGGGGGGGGTGGATTATTGAAGGGGAGTTTTGCGGAATCGATGTTGTACGACCTTGAAGGTCGTACAACATCGCTTGGTTTTTTAGGAAGTTTAGCTCGGGTTAAAGTGGCTGGAGTGATTTTTGTTTTTGTACAGATTTGCGTGAAACTTTGCATACGTGTCCTTATTAGTAATATCTATCGATAAAAGTGAAAAAAAACTGCATGATAACGATTTGGTTTCCTGGAAATTCAATAATATTTTAACAAGTACTTTTATGGCACACAGCATATATTTTGAAACAATTCGATTACTTATGTACAGATTTTCTCCTAAATGCGAAATAATAATTTTCATATTATTATAATAGCTTCTAACAAAAATCAAGGTGTCATCCCGAGTAAGAAAAGCGTATTTAGATATGATTTTCCCGTAAATTTCGAATTTCGTGCCGAAAATCCTAGTCAAAACAATGCTTTAATTAAGGCGAAAATTTGAAATATAGCTCATGCATCATGTACATTGCTGCATATGTCGTCATTTCCAACGTATAAACAGGAGTACTTGAGTGAAATGTGGTCCAAGAATATTTTTTTCGACTTACTTGAAAAGTTATTAGAATGCGCCTTCAAAGGCTCACGATTACCGCTCCAGCCACCTTAACCGGACCGGCGTGATTGTGAAGCGATGGTGGACGTGATTGTGTCACGTGACTGCAATAGACCTGTAGCCTGGGAGTTGTGTACGTCCGGGTTGGGTTGGGGAAGGGGGAGAGAGGGGAGACTATTGCAGCGAGAAATTGAAGGTGGCTTTACACATGGAAGTTACTTCCATGACAGTAGCTTTGCAAGTCACTTACAAGTGGTACTTCGATGTGTAAGCAAGTACTTCCATGGCAGTAGGGGTCAATAGTGGAACTAATCGACCGCGGTTCGCACTTCCAAGGAATATAAACTGGCTCCTATTTTCCCTGCAAGTAGCATTTCGATTCAGCGATAGTTTTGCAAAACATCCGGTGAAATATTCTGCCTGGCTCAGCTCAATTGAAAAACTACAGTTATATTATATAAGAACTTTCTAACGATTGAAATTTGATAATTTTTTATGTTGATGAGAACAAAATATTTCGTATAATTAATTATAGCATGAAGATTAAATGATATAATCAACAAATTTTTAATTGAAAGTGAACTGATGAAATGTGTATAATTATACTGTTTTACAATTATATGTTAACATTTCCGTATTGACATACGATTGTAGTGCCTGCAGGTTTTTGATTTAATAATTCATTGATTGTTTTGATTGATTTTACCTCCTTTAGCCTCCTCAGTTCCGCCTTTCATTTAGTTGCGGATAAGCCGGAAGTAATGAGTAAGCAGAGCTATGTCCTGCAAGTAGCGATAAAAATTGATACTTCGCTGCACTCGCTACTTCCATAGAAGTCAACTTACGTGTGTAAAGGTGGCTTGAGAGAAAGGCAGTCAGTCGAAGTCATTCGCCCGCGCGATATATCCCGCGTGATTTTCTAAAAAAAACCCTTTCCTCTTTAATGTTACTATGGTTGGCCTGATATTGTTACTAAACGATATAATGGTTATTGATAATCTCCTTTGAATCGCATGAACGCTTCGGAAAGGAGGTATTGCGAAGCCCTCCAAGTTGCTAACCTTGGGTAGAGCGAGCGTGGAAAAATTAATTTTGGGCGCCATTTAATCTGAATTCCTACACATCAAGTATTTCAAAACCCGCATTCCGCCCGACTTTCCTAGGGAACTACAAGGCTCAAGACTATCAGGCACTGGTCAAGAAGTTAGTGGATATTTTTGGCAAAATTGGCTAAAGTTGATGACTTGTTTGCCATCTATATTATTTTTATGAAAGCAGAGCTATTTATGTAACAGTAGTATTGTTCTGATGGGAAAACCTAGAGCACAATAGACATTCATTCACTCATCCTTTACAAAGTTTCAAGTAACAGGTTCATGCGCTCTTCTTTTTTTCAAGGTTTGACATTATTTTCCTGCTATTTTCTTCACTGTGGAGCTTTTTAGGATAATGGTCTTGTAGAGAACTTCTGCTTCACCGCTTTTGACGTTCATTTTCAATTCCAGGTTTCGTGCAAAGCGACTGAACTTCCGCGCTCTTAAGGAAGCAAGAGAGATTGACGTGGACTTTCGCGCCCGACGACGCGTCATTTGCTGCCGAGTGAATGTTGAAATGCCTTCGGCATTTTAAAATCCTACTTCTGAGTGTCAAAATTTAACGAGCTCAACTCCATTAGTAGCCATTGGATGCATTTTCGGGCGCCACGAATATAAGTTGCGTCGCTCAATTTATGGACCAAATGGGACAAACGAAGTCTCTGATGGATCATCTATCGTTAATGACTCACAACTTAGGGAGCAATGGGTTCCGGTTCTAAAGATGGCCTTTTAAAGTCAGAGTTAATGTCGGCGAGGATGACGAAGTCAAAGTGAGAGCTCGTTTTGTGTAGTGCGCCCGTCACCATTCGAGTCTTCAATATCGGTCAGCTTACTCTGCGAGTCCATAAAAGCGTAGCGAGTCCATTGCAATGAAAATAGTGGCTCCATTACGTGACGATTTCGTTTTATTTCTCGCTGGGAAATGATGGTCATTTGCTTGAAAAGAAGATGAGGGAATTTTTTACGTATCGCTTGAAATGCCGTTTATCTTAGAGTAACGAGTGGGAGCTGTAGTCGTTTATCGACTTAAATGTATCACGCGCTTAAGATATTAAAGTGTAAGTTTTGGTTCAAAGGTACTACAAGTGTTATAAGACCAATTTTAATCGGCCGTAACCAGAGTGCATGTGTATAAGTGATGATGATGACATTAATATCATTTAATTTTCTATTTTATAACATTGGGGTCATCTATGGCACAAAAGGGTTTTCTTCAAAATGAATAAATTCTGCGGTATTGAGATGAAATTTCATTCTGACTAAAACTTCGGAGGAACTTTGAAAGTAAAAATCTGCGACATTGAATTTAAAAAAATGAAATAACCTTATAAAAAAACTATACCTTTTAAAGCCAAGTAATAAACATATTTTATTCGAAAGTATTGTTAATAATGACAGCAATCTTTATTATATATATAAAAGTCAATGTATGTATGTATGTATGTTCCACATCTCCTCCTAAACCACAGGGCCGATTTTGATGAAATTTGGAACACATGTTTGTTACTGGTAGACAACAAACACTGTAGGGTTCAATTAACCGAATCCCTATTTTTTCAGGGTTAAGGGTGTGATCCTTACTAATTGTATAAAAATGTAATGGTCCCTGTCTGTCTGTTGCTCCATCACGCAAAAACTACTGGACCGATTGAGCTGAAATTTGGCATGCAGATAGAAAACATATGTGGTTGTAACATATGCTATATTAAAAATCCCTAAGGGCCCCCAAAGGCCCCCTGAAGGTCCCCCCTGGTGGTTCATGCTAAGCATTGGGTTCGGTGCAGTGGTTTCATTTATTTGTTTTTAAAATTACTTTTACTCAAGATATAGGGCTGGGATTTTTTTATCCGATGGCTGAATAAATGACGTTTCTAATTTTATCAATCGATTTCCTTCTACGCTCCGTATTTGTCTGAACTTCATGTTTTCAGCTGAAAAATCTCACCTTTTTCTCTGAAATCAACAATAACATATTTCCTTGACAACCATAGATTTGATTTTCAAAGGATATACACGCCTCTAGCATTTAAATATCACGCCTTCCTGCAGGCCCATGATAGTACGTAGAAAGAAAATCCGTATAATAAGGGCCCAGAGTCCCAAGGCCCCCATGATAGATTGCTTCTGGGGGTACTCGATAAAGTCAATGCATATTTAACAAGTATACTTTTCAACGTCTATTCTCAAAGTAGCTCTCAAAGGGGTACTGCATGTATATGAGAGAATAATTACGTAGTAAACTTTACACATAAAGGAATTAATAGAATACACACTTAATTAAATGTGCAAGAATATTTACGTGGAGCGAATATCAATGGTAATAATGCCTCTGTTGCTACAACAAACACGGCGTTGTTTATTATCATTTAATACTCAGATACGTATTACACGTAGTGAAACCGACGGCCTCTCATTGCGATTGCGAATTGTTTTTTAGACCAATTCCCACATCATAAATGTCACGAGTTATTTATATGTTTAAAAGTGTTAAAGTGCAGTTAACTTAGGTACATTCACTCAATCATCGAGTTGCCTATTCTAGACTCTCACTTGCCGCTGTGTTTCCGTTTCTTGGACTCAAAAATATATCCATCAACATGCCTAATAGGAAAAAGAGTAACCTTTCGAAAAAATCTTCTAAAGCAAAATGAATGTTTTATTTGCGAGAAAATGAGCCCTTGAAAGGAAAACAACAAAGGTTAGACTTGGATGGTCAAAGACATGCCCACCAGCGATCTCATGAGATTCTCCTCATGGTGTTTCTCGGGTTACACTAAGATCCGCACAAATTTCATCCTTACCCAACCTACAGACGGGTAACCAACTATAAATCTGGTTCAAATATAGACGCATCTGCTTCCAACATTCAGTCTGCGTTAAGATGGCGGAAATTATAATGACGTCACTACATGCCTCTTACCCGAAAGAAGAACGGAAATTCTGCGCAATCAACGACATCCGTGCATGAAAATCGACAAGTGCACTAAGAATCACCATATATTTTTTTAATTTAGCAACGGAAACCAATGATTATGGCTATTCCGAAGGCGCAGTCCCATTGATGGAGGATTCATAGGTCAAATAAACCTGGCTTCCGCTGCCATTACTCCTCTTGACGTTGTCAACCGCTGGATTGTACCCTTCTGTCCAATCCTGATTAAGACAATCAACGCACATATCAACGTAGAATAGTGCAACTGAATTAAGTCATGGAATGCAAATATATGTATGTACACAAGGGAAGCGATAGAGCTGTTAATCACTCAGAAGACGACTCAAGAGAACCGGAGGGACGAGGTGACCATCTTTCAACCTTTGCTATTTAAGTATTAATGAGTCTGCAGGGCCGATTTTTTAGTTTCCCATGTATGAAAGTGAACCAATAGTCACTCATCTCTCCGTACACATGGAAAAATGTCAGTGTGTCTACTACATCGAACACAACATACAAGATAGATTACGAACTCCTCAAATGACCACGCATACTGTTTTTCTTCGGGCTTTGCGGTTTTATTATAAAAAATATGTTTAATGTTTTTCACACCCGTTGAATTTCAACGGGTATCTTCCGCTCGTTATATATATAAAAGTCAATGTATGTATGTATGTATGTATGTATGTTCCACATCTCCTCCTAAACCACAGGACCGATTTTGATGAAATTTGGAACACATGTTTGTTACTGGTAGACAACAAACACTGTAGGGTTCAATTAACCAAAACCCTATTTTTTCAGGGTTAAGGGTGTGATCCTTACTAATATGTATAAAAATGTAATGGTGCCTGTCTGTCTGTTATCCATCACGCAAAAACTACTGAACCGATTGAGCTGAAATTTGGCATGCAGATAGAAAACATATGTGGTTGTAACATATACTATATTAAAAATCCCTAAGGGCCCCCAAAGGCCCCCTGAATGTCCCCCATGGTGGTTCATGCTAAGCAATGGGTTCGGTGCAGTGGTTTCATTTATCTGTTTTTAAAATTACTTTCACTCAATATATAGGGCTGGGATTTTTTTATCCGATGGCTGAATAAATGACGTTTCTAATTTTATCAATCGATTTTCTTCTACCCTCCGAAGTTGTTTGAAATTCATCTTTTCAGCTGAAAAATCTCACCTTTTTCTCTGAAATCAACAATAACATATTTCCTTGACAACCAAAGATTTGATTTTCAAAGGATATACACGCCTCTAGCATTTAAATATCACGCCTTCCTGCAGGCCCATGATAGTACGTAGAAAGAAAATCCGTATAAGAAGAGCCCAGAGTCCCAAGGGCCCCATGATAAATTGCTTCGGGGGGTAATCGATAAAGTCAATGCATATATAACAAGCATACTTTTCAACGACTATTCTCAAAGTAGCTCTCAAAGGGGCACTGCATGTTTCTGAGAGAATAATTACGTAGTAAACTTTACAGATAAAGGAATTAATAGAATACACACTTAATTAAATGTGCAAGAATATTTACGTGGAGCGAATATCAATGGTAATAATGCCTCTGTTGCTACAACAAACACGGCGTTGTTTATTATCATTTAATACTCAGATGTATTACACGTAGTGAAACCGTCGGCCTCTCATTGCGATTGCGAATTGTTTTTAGACCAATTCCCACATCATAAATGTCACGAGTTATTTATATGTTTAAAAGTGTTAAAGTGCAGTTAACTTAGGTACATTCACTCAATCATCGAGTTGCCTATTCCAGACTCTCACTTGCCGCTGTGTTTCCGTTTCTTGGACTCAAAAATATAACCATCAACATGCCTAATAGGAAAAAGAGTAACCTTTCGAAAAAATCTTCTAAAGCAAAATGAATGTTTTATTTGCGAGAAAATGAGCCCTTGAAAGGAAAACAACAAAGGTTAGACTTGGATGGTCAAAGACATGCCCACCAGCGATCTCATGAGATTCTCCTCATGGTGTTTCTCGGGTTACGCTAAGATCCGCACAAATCTCATCCTTACCCAACCTACAGACGGGTAACCAACTATAAATCTGGTTCAAATATAGACGCATCTGTTTCGAACATTCAGTCTGCGTTAAGATGGCGGAAATTATAATGACGTCACTACATGCTTCTTACCCGAAAGAAGAACGGAAATTCTGCGCAATCAACGACATCCGTGCATGAAAATCGACAAGTGCACTAAGAATCACCATAGATTTTTTCATTTACCAACGGAAACCAATGATTATGGCTTTTCCGAAGGCGCAGTCCCATTGATGGAGGATTCATAGGTCAAATAAACCTGGCTTCTGCTGCCATTACTCCTCTTGACGTTGTCAACCGCTGGATTGTACCCTTCTGTCCAATCCTGATTAAGATAATCAACGCACATATCAACGTTGAATAGTGCAACTGAATTAAGTCATGGAATGCAAATATATGTATGTACACAAGGGAAGCGATAGAGCTGCTAATCACTCAGAAGACAGCTCAAGAGGACCGGAGGGACGAGGTGACCATCTATCAACCTTTGCTATTTAAGTATTAATGAGTCTGCAAGGCCGATTTTTGAGTTTCCCGTGCATGAAAGTGAACCAATAGTCACTCATATCTCCGTTCACATGGAAAAATGTCAGTGTGTCTACTACATCGAACACAACATACAAGATGGGTTACCACACCTACTCCTCAAATGACCACGCATACTGTTTTTCTTCGGGCTTTGCGGTTTTATTATAAAAAATAAGTTTAATGTTTTTCACACCCGTTGAATTTCAACGGGTATCTTCCGCTCGTAGCATTATAAAAACAGTGAAAAACTTTGTTTTTTCATTAATAAAAACAAACCTTAGCATTGGTGGTATTATACATGTATTATGGTACAGGTGGACTAGTTAATGTCAATGCTTCCCCTTCCAGTGTTGTCCAACCTGTTTGAATTTATTTTTTTAGAAAATACATATATTCCTCGCTTCTCAGTGTTATTGGTCTCATATCATTGATAAGTCAACACGGAAAAAATATATTTTATGCTCTAGTGATATAGCAACAACATGTATGATTTTTGTTGTCCTATTTTGGGTAAAGTTCTTGGATATAATTATTATAAAGGAAAAAAAGACACCATTTCATCGCAAGGGAATGTATTTTGGGCTGATTATAGCAATTCTAAAATTTTAATTTTGAAGCTAAATGGCCACATTTATTTTTTCACGGATTGATGAAAGAATGTTTACCATACACATAATCGAGACATCCCATTGGAGGTATAGTAGGACTGCCCTTTCGAGTTTACCGCTCTCATTAGCCGAGTTGGGTCCCTCCCTCCCTTCATCACATGTTCCGCATTTTCCTCGTTTAAGGTAGTTTGCGCTAAAAATCAATTCATCTAGAATTTGATCTCATTTTAAAGAAAAAAATCATTTTTCCAATGATATCAAAATTGCAACCCCTTGCCGAACTACTTCTCGAGCAATTTGCCTCAAAAATACAAGCCGTTTTACATGGGATAGATTACGGCTCTGCGCTCCAGAGGGAGAATATTGAAAAAATTAGGAATTTATAACACATAGATTTCGTCCAAAAACTATCGGTATGCAGTTGGTATGTTGTTTCAATTATTTATAAAAATGAATATATTACTCACCACAGACGTTTTTACAGAATCGGAAAAAAACCTTCTGTTTTGAAGAGTTAGCCGTAGGGCTTGAAAAAAGTGAGTAAAGTTAAAGCCTTATATAGATTCATTCATTCAAGTATTTTACCAGCTGATTGTAGGTTCTTGGACAGTCCCCATTCTGCATCCCAAACTCATAGACATTGTGTCGCTTTCCCTCCTAAGGATGGCCCGTTATTAGATCCCTCTTCAACTCTTCATATCTTCTACCTCCTCTTATTTCGTCCAGAATTCCTATCCCCTTCCTTCCTCTTCCACGCTTCCCCAGTGTTCTCCCCTATATCACTCTCTTGAACATGCCCTCTACTCTCAAAACCTCCTCCATCCATCTCTTCTGCCTTCTCTTGTGTGTGGCCGGAAGACTTCGCGAAGACTGTTATAATTCCTATACTAAAGAAGAGTGAGGCAAAAACGTGCGAAGGCTATAGGACAATAAGCTTAATATCCCACGCGGCCAAAGTAGTTCTGAGCATTATAAACAGAAGGCTAGTTAAGAAGGCAAATGAATACATGGGTGACGACCAGTTCTGGTTTTTGGAGAGGGACGGGAACGCGAGACGCTATAGCGGCGATGAGGACGCTAGTACAAAGAAACCTAGAGTATGGTCAGAATGTATTTGCTTGCTTTGTAGATTTCAATAAGGCGTTTGATTGGGTGGAATGGACGAAATTAATGGGAGTGTTGAAGAAATTAGGGGCCGATTGGAGGGACAGGCGTCTGATTCGGAATATGTTTATGAACCAGACGGCGCAGGTTAGGGTAGCCAATGGAGAATTGGGATGGGCCACCATAGGACGGGGAGTGCGGCACGGGTGCCCACTATGGCCGCTGCTTTTTAACGTGTATTAAAAATAAATGGTAATGGAGGCATGGGGGGAGGAGGAGGTAGGAATAAAGGTAGGAGGGGAGCTGACAAAATCAGTGATATTTGCAAATGATCAATTATTGGTCAGTCAGTCTGCCAAGGGGTTACAGTCAATGGTGAATGTATTAGAGGTGCAGTGCAAAAAGTATGGGATGAAGATCAACCACAAGAAAACGAAAGTAATAAGATTTTCTAGAAGTAATAAGGCGGGGCTGAATATAGGGGTGGAAGGGCAGAGGATAGTGTAGGTCAAGCAGTTTACGTATCTGGGTAGTATTTTGGAGGATAATGGTTTTAGTGGTAAGGACATCAGATGCAGAATCGCGCTCACTAAAGTAGCATTTTCGAAGAGAAGGGAATTGATGAGGGGGGTCTGAGAAGAGACTTAAAGAAGAGGCAGGTGAAAACTTCAATATGGAGCGTGGCGCTATATGGGTCGGAAACTTGGTCATTGCGAATGGAGGACGTGCGTAGACTTGAGGTGTTTGAGATATGGGTTTGAAGAAGGATGGAGAAGGTGAGCTGGATGGCGAGAAAGACGAACGAGGAGGTATTAGATATGGTCAGAGGGGCGAGCAAGCTTGTGGCAGAGGTTCGGAGAAGGCGGAAGAGATGGATGGAGGAGGTTTTGAGAGAAGAGGGCATGTTTAAGAGAGTGACAGAGGGGACAACGCTGGGGAAGCGTGGAAGAGGAAGGAAGAGGATAGGAATTCTGGACGAAATAAGAGGAGGCAGAAGATATGAAGAATTGAAGAGGGATCTAATAGCGCGCCATCCTTAGGAGGGAAAGCGAGATAATATCTATGAGTTTGGAATGCAGAATGGGGACTATCCAAGAACCTACCAATCAGCCGGTAGAATACTTGAATGAAAAATACCTCGAATATTGAAAAATGTGTCACGTGGATGCCCCAGGTGCAATAAGGAGTTCCCGGTGGGCCGACCACTCATCTGTATCTGGGGAGTGCGGAAGGGGCCACTGGGTTAAACGCTTTTTTCTAATGCGTTTAACCCTGTCATATGCTCATTATAAGCTTAATCAGTTCAATCATTAGTTTAAGAAATTCAACGGAAATGCATTTCTCCAATTTTAATTCATTGAATTTTTCCCGCAATTTTCGTTTTCACGGAGGATATTTTCTCTTGATGATAATATGCGGCATCTGCTCATTTACTACGATTATTATGAAATTGTTTCGCTATCTAAATTTGGTATAAGCTGCTCGATAACGGGTACTGCTTGATTAGTTAACACTGCTTGTGCACTTGACGGTAAAATTTCATTGTATTTCACTCATTCACTTGTACTTCTCTTATGGAAATTAATTCAACAAGTACGATAAAAAATTGTTTAATGGATTTTTACCCTATCTTATCAAAGTAAATAAAATATAATTTATAGGATTAATGGCGGCATATCATGATGTTTGAGTCATCATATTTTGCTAGTGATCCTTGCTGCCTTGCAGCTTTTTATCAGAGGTTGCTTTTTTTTTTTTTTTTTGAGTCATCATATAGTGAAGAGTCAATCTGTATTGACCTATAGATCGCTGAAATTCTCTCCATCTTCAGCACACTTCAGCAAGTGCATTTATTGGCATCCAATCCCGCGCACGAAGACCAACTTCCGAACCAGACTGCAACATAGGGAGTGGCTTGCGAGAGTGATTCGAAAGCTAGAGACAAAGTCACGCACGCGACGGGACTTGCCATTTGACTTCACTTCGCGCACAATCGTCTTGTACGGAAAAATCTGCTCAATCCAGAGACACGTCGAGGAAAGTCAGGCACTCACCTGAGGTGCGTGTAATCAAAATTCTGGGAACTGGAGAACGGAAGGGAGGACTGTGCGTGGCTCTCCTCGCTGGATGGCGCTAGAGGTATATGAGGGTCACCATGGGAACGAGGCCGAATAATATTTGAAGAAACTATTGGGCCTATAGGAGTCGTTTTGAGCTCACATTAAAGATAAATAAATTTGTTATAGATTTATTCCTGATACTTTTTCTTGTGGAATGATTGCTTTTGCCGATATATGACACGACACATGACCTAAATGAAATAGTTTCATTTTTTGGAAAAATTGCCATTTTGTGAAGAGCTGTTTCTCAAAACTTTGTGAATATACGTAGTTCGTTTTGGGCTTAAACTATAGCATAATGTGTCTTCTTTAAATAAGAATAGAGAGTTATTCCCTGTAGGTCACATATTTATGGAGATATTGAGCAAAAGAAAGTGCAAAATATTCGTAGTTTTTTGCGCACTGCGCAGATTGCACAGGTCATTCGAAGCTGCAAATTTGTTTTTTTTACTATTTCAATTTATCCTAACAACATATTAAAAACTTAGAACTACATGGCCTTTTGCAAGGTCAGATGTATAAAGTGACGCCTAGAAGTGAACAGTAGGGGTTTGGCGTTGAAACGGGAGGGGAAGGACGAAAATGCATTTCTCAACTTTCGCCGATTGTGGGAATGAAAGGAGAAGGAATGTTTCACCCTTGGAACTGTAATCAAATTCGGTCCTCTTTTCTAGAATTTTAAAATTTGGGAAAACAGTATTTTGACCATGCCAGTATTTGGCCAGTATAACAATGTCATCAGCTCAAAATGGCAACTGGGAATTTGCGATAACCTCGTTCGGATGGAGACTTAATCGAACGATTCTGTAACACGCTCTGCAGAAGATGGTGGAACTCTACTCCACTCAGTTTGGAGTTCTTCGCGCTGTGCTCATGAAAACAATCCGGAATTTATTTAAAGAACGCGAACGAGGGAGTCAGTCTCGTTTCATACTTGTATTTTCCTCTCTCCCTCACTCAATCTCCCACCATTCAGTCCCTGTCCGTCGCTGTGATGTGATGCGGTGCACGTGGCGAAGCTGTTCATTCCCCGAACAACGCTCCCAATGAAAAGTTTTCAACAGCCGGTGGGAGGGTACTCATCAGTCGGAAACATCAAACTCTCCAAACCGCGTGCGCTGTGGCGTTCTTCAAGTTTTTTGTCGCACGGAATGAAAAGGATTCTCGGGATTCCACGAGAGGAGTGAAAGCATTTCTCGGAGGGCGATGTGCGGACGGAGGGATGGAGGGAGAGGCAGGAAAAGCGGAAACCGCGAAGAAAGTTGACGTTTGTTTTCAGACAAATGCCTCCCCTTCTCTCGCGTGTGCCGGAGAAGAGAACAAGCACGCGTTTCCCCACGCACGCACGCCACACCATGGCGACGAATAGCTCGCGGCTCGTGCCCCTGCGCGTCAGTCCTGCGTCAACACGCTGTCAGAGAACGGTTGGTGCGCGCGACTTCATGACGCTTTTTGACAACGCTCAAAGGAGCTCAGCTGGCCAGAGGGGTTATTTTGTAATCTCACTTAAGTGAGAATACGTCACAAAATGTGTAAAATTACGTCATTTTTCGTAGTTCAACTCCGCTACCCAGGGGGCGTGACCATCTGCGGCTCTCAAGTGGTGAACTGCCGATCTATTTATTTGATTCATCCGCTCTTTCGACTCTTGATCCGTATCTTTCGACTCTTAATCCGTTTCATTTGGCTCCGTATTTCAATAGTTCCATCTCACCTGTCGTTAAGAACGTGAAATAGAGCCACCATCGGACCTTGGCCAATGGTGAGCCGATCATTAAGAGAGCGAAACGTATCTCCTACCTTCCCGCAAAGAGTCATTAAAAAGGTGAGATTACAAAATAACCCCCCAGGCTGGAGGGTCGTCCTGGGTGGTTATTTGGTAATCTCACTTAAGTGAGAATACGTCATAAAATACAGAAAAGTACGTAATTTTTCATAGTTCCACTCCGCCACCTAGGCGGCGTGACCTCCTTTGGACCTCAAGTGGTGATCTGCAGTTCTATTATTTGATTCACCCGCTCTTTTGACTCGATCCGTATCTTTCGACTCTTGATCCGTTTCATTTGGCTCCGTATTTCAATAGTTTCATCTCACCTGTCTTTAGGAACGTGAATTGGAGTCACCATCGGACCTTGGCCGATCGTGAGCCGATCATTAAGAGAGCGAAACGGATCTCTCACCTTCCCGCAAAGAGGCATTATAAAAATGACATTACAAAATGATCCCCCTGGAAAATCGGCCGGGAGGTTCATTTAGTAATCTCACCTTTTTAATGACTTTTTGCGGGAAGGCGGGAGTTCCGTTTCGCTCTCTTAATGATCGCCTCACGAACGGCCAAGGTCCGATGGCGGCTTCATTTCACGTTCGTAAAGACGGTGTGAGCTTGGGGGTGCAATCAGCAGGTGCCAAGAGAGAGTGGGAGAAGGTGCAGGGGGATGGCAGGGCAATTGACGGTCAATGGAAGGGAAGTCATCGGCACTTTCATAGGTTAAAAATGAACAGAATTCAGACTGAATGATACCCATGGTATGAGGATGAAAAGACAATGAGGAAAATGTAACTGAATGCTATGACGACGCATACTCTGGCCTTATCTCTTCAGGCAGGCAGATCGGGAACCGATGTGAAGAGCTCGGACATATGAAGAACAAAAGAACTAAGACTTGCGTGTTATCACTGAAGTCGTGTCACAAACCGTACCAAAGAAGCTGGCCACAGTACTTCCCGGTGCTCAATCAACAAGAACGAAAACGTTCGACCTAAAGGTGTTCCCTGGAGCAGATGCGAGATTGTCGTCGTCATCGATGGACAGCCAGCGCCGGAAGGACGGATGGTAATCAGCGAAACCTCTCATCAGTACAAATATTAAAGGGAGTCTCCAATAGCCGTAAACAATTGGCACCACTCGTCAGGGATCACTAACCTCGCTGTGCTGGTTTTCCGGGATGGGACTTACACAGCGGAGACCAACCCCACCCTTTCCACCAGAATTACCCTCCTGTGATAGTTTACGGGAAGAATGCTTCCACGCCAGTGACCAACAAATCCGCAATCACACAACCCAGATAGGATCCTTCGCTAGGCTAATGGGACCCCGCTATGGATACTTAGGGTTATAACCTGGGATCTTTCGTAAGGCTAATGAGACCCTACTAAAGGTGCCTGGATATTAACACAACCACACACACACGCACACTCACATGAACACAAAATCACTCAGTCACACACACAAATTGGTCCAACTTCTGGGAGCAACTGCTCCAAAGGAGCGCGGTAAAAATAATGCAGACAAAAACGGACGAGGATGAGGGTCGAATACGCGTACCCAGTGTAGGACTGGACGGTATTTGAATCCCAATATCAATATCCAATATCTTAAGATCTTGAAATAAAATGGACCAATATCCATAATCTGTATTGGAATATTGAATACTAGAAAATATTGCGATTTTGGACTATTGTAATATTGGAAATAATAAAAAATGAAACATTGGAAAATATTGAACATTGCAATTTAAACAGGTAAAATTATTTTGCTTACAATGGTCTGCAAAGAGGTAGTAACCTGTGGTGTAAATTAAGAGGTAGTAACCTGTGTTAACTATGTAAAGGCGAGCTAATAAAACAGGAAAAGCAATGTAAGCTTCTTTTCCCCAGTTATTGCTATGAATAATGGTGGAAAAGGAAGTGCTACACTGAGTGAATGAGAGAGAGTCTGTTTTCAAAGATTAGGGCGCTATTCGACCACCCTCCTCGCTGAGTTCCAATATTCAATATTTGAATATTTAACATTGATAATCCAATTTCCAATACTCCAAGTGGAAATATTGATTCTTCAATATATAATATTCCAATTACAAATATTGGTTTCTCCGACCACCAATATCCAATACAGGATATTAGTATTGGTCGTTCAAAAATTGTGATGTTGGAATCCCAATACTTAAAAATACTGATATTGGAAAACCACCCAGTCAAACCCACGGCGAAGGAGCCGTCGCTTGAACTTGGATCGCTTTTGTTTGTCTAGCAGGCGACGGTCGGTCGCCTCCCAGCCACAGGTGGCCGCCCCGCCTACTCACTGGTCGTGGGATGGATGCGTGCGGGAGCGATGAGAGAGGGAAAGTGTTAGAAGACAGCATACCACAAGAGAAGTAAGAAAAAAGAGAGGTAAAGCAAGAAAGAGAAGCCTGTGCTCCTTGGAGCCTCATCTCCACCGGAAACAATGCAACAACGAAGAGTAAGTGAGGTGCGGGGATTGGAGGAAGGCTAGAGACCGAAACACCCAGCACAAAAAATAACGCAAAGATTGTTGACATTCCTCACAAGTGCACAATCATTTGACGATAGGAAGTGTATAAATTGTGAAAAATATTCCAATTTGTTCATGCTAACATGAAAAAATTGGAATATTTTTCACAATTTATTCAATATGGGTGAATATTTGCATGTTCACCCATATGCGGAACCATATCATATCGGTATGCCGATTGTTTGAACGCTAAAATATATAACCAACCATTTAAAGGGTGGCTGTACATTTTTAATTATATTGCTTCAAAAATATTTAATTTACATCTATAAATATAAGGTGCTGTGGACTGTGGTCTTATTATACAAGTTTATTAATCCCACCAATTTTAAAGAACAGTCGAGAGATAATCCGGGTGCCGAAAACTTTTTTTGTGTAACTACTTTTATTGAATGAAGAGACATGCATTTATTGTTGCTTCCTTTTCTAATAAGATAGTATATGATAAATCTGGTTGATCATTTTTTATATATTTACAAAGCCTTATTTTAAGGGTATATTGCTTCACTCGCAATCGCTTGAAAAAAGCCTCCGTCCCAAAACCCCTGCTTCCGTAGAAATAATTAGTTGTTCACTGAAGATGTGAAGCGACATACCAAATTAAACAATCCAAAAAGTATTATCTGGATAAAATATTGACCATATAATAGGTCTGGTTGATATAAAAAAATGCCTGAAAATAAAAAAAATCCCTCGAGGCGATGAACTAGTGAATAGATTCGTCACTCAGCATGCAACTCGATGAATATTGAGTTTTTGCCCAAATTACGAGTGGTGACACTGCGGCACGAACTGTTCAGGAAATGGCAATGATCGCTCGCTGAGCCATTGTCACTCAATGTCGTCGTGAGCGCGAGCGAGTGCCGAGCAAAGGATCCGCTCACGACGTCACTGTCCCGATCGCTCGTCAGTGAGCGCACAATATCACTCTCCTGAGCAAAAGAGAAACGAAATACATAGAGCGTAAATCACGCATTGACCTTCGGCAGGTACCAAAGCAACAAGGGAAGGAAAAAAATCCTACCAAAGGATTACTACCCCTAGACTAAAAGTGATGCGCGCAAGTATGAAATGGCTGGGGTGCTATATCTCGTGACGGAGATGGTGGAAGTGAATGCAATGCATTCACTTAAGAAATTATAGTTTACACAGATGCAAGAGTTGTAAGTTATAAAAATATTTTCCCTATCTGCCAGTGCTTACTGTAAGTTGCATTTTTGTAAACTGCGTATATATTTGAAGTTAATATAATAGAATTACGATATCGCCATTATTCCAGTGAAATCACACAATCAAGTGATTTCCTTCAGTAAATGAATCAGGTTTAATTAATAACTCCATGCGAAACGTTGGGCTGTCACATACTTCGATTCACGGAAGAAATTTTATAATTGACTCAATTTGTAGCCCCTTATGATTTGAGGTTATGTAAACTCGTTTGGTATCACACGATATCACCTTCCACCGATTGGAGGAAAGGAGTTGACTCGCGTACCTTGAAAAAAGATTTAACATCCAATTTGAGTGGAATATTCAATTCGATGGCATTTTAGGAATGTTATATGCATAATTAAAATATCTGTAAGTTCGAGTGAATTTATGGAAGCATGGAGTATTTCACGGATGAAAACGATGTTACTTAAATCGCTAACCACCTTTAGTCCGCACGCTAAACTGCTCTCCAATTACTTCTCCACGCCCTCAAATTCTCCTCCGACGCATCCACCAATGCGACCGCCACTACGCCCGCTAAAATCCTATCCTCAAAATTGCGGTCACATATTGATTTTCTGATCTGAGGTCCAGTAAAAACACCTGCTTTCAGCTTATCAAGGGTTATTATGTGATAACACTACATGTTTACTTAAAACACTCACTGTCCTTGTCTAGGGTACGTACAAACTGGTTTATGATACCCAATTTTATGTGAAAGTGAGGGAGAAGAACTTTTGTGGGTTCCACAAGGGGCACTTGCATAACATTCTTTGCTCCGGGTGTCAAGGGTCCTCTGATTGGCTACTCCCGCCTTTGCCAGTGATTTTGTCTGTCTCGACTTACAAGCTCCTTAGTTTCGACTATCCCATTCGCACAGGAAGCAAGGCATTATTGTGTATCCTATTTGTAGTCTCAGTAAATGGTTGATAACTTTGAAGACACCACATATACTCCACCCATGCTCGGAGTACTTCACACACTGCAATAGAAACTGAAAACTTTCATGTGATTATTTCAAGGTATTAGAATAAGCATTTGGTACAGATCCAAGCACATTAACACTGTGGAGTAAAACACCTTTCAGGCAGGTTACAGAATAATCTATGAAAAGCCTCCATTCAGAAATTACATACTTCACACCTAGCCATGTTACAAGTTTCGGTAAGTATATCATTGTAGAAGATCATAGACCTTGCTTCTGAAAATAAAAAAAACTTTTTCTTGCTCCCGGGATCTGTAACATGAAATTTTAGTGCCAGGTAGAAATAAATGTCTGTTTTTTAGTACAGAACCAAACAGTTCGGCACTTTCCTTTGGTAACGCAAGATCACATACTAAGTCATTCAGTGCGGTCTGATTAAATAAGTGTGGGTATTGTCACTTGTACTGGGTAAAAATTCGTCTGTATCTGATCCACTGATCGTTGTTGTATCACTAACTTCCTTTAAAGGCAATGTACAGCTTGAAATGGACGAGAACGAATAGCTAGGGTTTCGAAATGTTTGACAGGTCTCATTGCAAATCACAAATGTGGATACACAATGTCATTTTTGTTCTTAGCACTTAAATCATGCACGTTAACCTGACAGAAATAGCAGTCATCAATATGATTTAATTTTTCCCTCCATACCATTGGAAGAGCAAAATAAAATTTATCTCTTTGTTCGTACATCCACAACTTCAATCCTTCCACACAAATCTTACACACTTTCTGGGGTGCCCATGGTTTATTCTCATCGCCAAGTACAAGTCCAAAATACGAAAGGTAGGCTTCTTTAACGAATAGTGTTATCTTTAGTCTTTGTTTACACAACATGTACTTCACATATATGTTTTTTTAAATGTGTTCGGGTCTTTTTGCAGCCACATGAACACATTCTCGGAATACACAATTTGTCACTTCATGCAACCGTTGAGTTCAGCACACTTAATACAACACACTCGGCGTTTACAGTATCACCACCTCACCACGTGTGAAGCAAAAAACTGTCGAATTACTATTGGCAAATTACATACACCAAACTCGACAAATGAATTAAGGTGGTTTGAGCGAGATAGATCCCTAGTCATAGTGGAGACCATATTAAAATTTTATTTTTTGATTTCAGCGTTTGTAAGAAGTATGAAATATATATTGTAATATTAATGGCGCAAATATTTAGTTATATATGCCCAAAAAGCTCAGCAATTCATTAAATAAAGCTACGTAAGTCGCTAACTTGACTAATTTTTCCCGCCGAACGGCTGAATACCCTTCAAAACAGCAGGTTTTTTGCGATTCTGTAAAAGTTATTGTGGTGAGTAATGGATTATTTTTTATAAATAGTTGAGAAAACATTCAATCTATACACCTTTAGTTTTTTGACGAAATCTAGGTGCTAGAAGTTCCTAATTTGTTTAATATTCTCCCTATGGAGCGCACAGCCATAATCTATCCCATGTAAAACAGCTTATATTTACAGGCACCTTGCTCGAAAAATAGTTCGGCAAGGGGTTGATACTTTGATATCATTGGAAAGATAAGAGCTTTTTCTTTAAAATGAGGCAAAATTCATCGAATTCTAGGTGAAGTGATTTTTCGCTCAAACTACCTTAAGGACGTTCGGTGGTTTCACTCAACTTACGGGAATTCGACGAAACTTGCTGGAAGCATTACTTATGTTGTCTTATATCTACCTGAATTTTTTCAAAATTATTTACCGCAGATTTCTAAGGATATTTGATGTGGAAGTGGGCATGAAATTACATGGGTTCTTATGGGAACGCGAGGTGTGAGCTTTATTCATCGAAAAGAACGTTTTTTAGTCAATAATAAGAAAAACAAAAATAATTTGAATCATCAATAGAATAATGTATGAAAATCATTTGACATACTTTATTTTTATTATTTTTGATTTTTTTTATTCTTAACTAGAAAAAGGCTATTTTTGATGAATTAAGCTACTCGTACCTTGTGTTCCCATAAGAACCCATGTAATTTTTTGTCCACTTCTCGATCAAATATCTTAAGTAACCTGCGGTAAATAATTATTAAAAATATCAGGTAGATTTAAGACAGCATAAGTAATGCTTCCAGCAAGTTTCGTAGAATTCTCTTAAGTTGAGTGAAACCATCGAACCTCCTTAATGTTGTCAGACCACATAAAATGATGTAATCACACTTTTTTACTAGATACTTCCCATAACTTACCATGGTATATAAATAGGACTTCGATGAAAAACACATTCTTGATTTTCTCGAAAATCTGACGTGATAGAAAAAACGGATTGCACTGATCAACTCAGCGTAAAAAATCTATTATGGAACATGCATTCATTCTAAAACATCATTTTTGTTGCAGAGCAGTATAATCATTATGAAGACGAAATCATAGCACACAAATCCTATTACAAATATTATATCTGAATTGATGGATGTTGGAAAGATTTTTGGAATTTTAAATCAATGCTTTCCGGTGATTCGCATCAAATGCTAACGAAATATTTACTCCTACGCACAACTGGAAGTTGAAGTCAATAACTCCTATTGTGATATATAGCTAACAATCAATTGATATAAAAATATCTTTCGGATAAAAGGAAGAATGGAAAATATTCCAGTACTCTGGCTAATAACACTGCCGATTATTTGACGTTTATATTCCTACACAGAATTCTCTTACCTGAAAAGAAAAAAATATATTAAAAATTTCATAGGAAATTAAAGTCACTGAGAAACAGATAGAAATAAACGATCACCAAAATGTTATCAATTATATCTTAAAAACTATTCCAGGAATACTTTGATAACTGATTATCAAAGTACGATTCAGTTATTTGGTGATAGATTAGGTATGTGTTAGCAAATTGATGATGACCCGAATGATGAAAACAAGTCTTCGAGGCCCTTATAATATGTTTTTATCTATAAAAATTGACTTCATGAGCCTCCTTTGACAGGGGGAAATTCAAATTATAATATTTCTCTGGGGACTGAAAGATTCAGTCATGAAAATATATGCATAGAAATATACTAATGCTCATAATATGACGCCTAAAGTAATCGAATAAAATTCTGTGGAATCCATTTTCAGCACTTTAATGACAGTAATTCAAGTAAGCTTTCAAATTACATTTAATCAAATGTATTTTCAGTAGAGTCCTAAAAGCAAAAGTATCTCCCAATTAACTTTCATTCGTTAAATATCCAATCGATCAGAGTCCACTGTCCTAGAATACATGGGAGCAGCAGTTTTGGGCAACGCGTATCCCATCTGTAATTGAAGGAGAAAAAATAATGATGAGGCTGCTAAATTCGGCAATTGCTGGATTGTGGCCATACTAACATCTCTCTATTACATTAAAAACTTAAGAACAAGCCTGCATATGGCATTTCAATGCTCTTGACTCTCCTCATCTCAACCGATCTCATTCATATGTAAATCTCCTACCTCCTTCCAAATTAGTACTTTGTATATTTTCGTCCCTGCACGATGTCACGACAATCCGCCTCTTTTATCTTTTCCATTTCTCTTCCCTCCCCTTACTCCCCTGCTTTACTTCTCACTTCCCCTCTCCTCTCTACTCTCTTCCCTTCACTACCTCTCCTCCCAAACATCACCACTTTCATCTTCATTCTTCCTTGTCCTCTTGATGAAGAAGGTGGGGGCGTTCCACCGAAATTCAAACAAATGACCACAGCACATTACCGCAACAGCCAATCAAAAATTTTTTGAGCTGTGATTATAGGATTTCATCAACTAATAGCGTTTTTTATATGCGCAAATAAATAAAACACCGATTTGGATAATGAAAGAAAGCAAAGCGTATGTAAATTGATTGGTTGAAAGTAGGAGTTGATGGTGTATCAAATTGCAGTAGATTTTTACAAAATAAATGGGAGGGTCCACAGTCTTGTCCAGCGTTTGCTGCAGAGAGCGCCATAGAACGTTTCCTTAGTAAAACGTTAGATTTTTCAAAAATAATACACTCGTTTCGAATTCTGCCAATAACATGGCCTCCCTCCATCTATCAAAAGAAATAAAAGAAAAATCAAGTATAAATAAAAGAAAAGTCAAGTCTCTTCCAGCCACTCAGATTTCCACGGCACAAATGGCCACGGCACATTAGCGCAACAGCCAATCAAACCTTTTGTGAGCTGTGATTATAGGATTTCATCAACTAATAGTGGTTTTAATATGCGATAATAAATAAAACACTGATTTGGATAATGAAAGAAACAAAGCGCATGTAAATTGATCGGTTGAAAGTAGATGATGATAGTGTTCCAAATTGCAGTAGATTTTTCACAAAATAAATGGAGGGTCCACAGTCTTGTCCAGCGTTTGCCGCGAAGAACGCCATAGAAAGTTTCCTTTAAAAGTAAAACATTAGATTTTTCAAAAATAATACACCCGTTTCGAATTCTGCCAATAGCATGGCCTCCTTCCCTCTAACAAAAGAATAAAAGAAAAATAAAGTATAAATAAAATAAAAGTCAAGTCAAGTCTCTTCCAGCCGCTCAGATTGTTTACCTACTCCTCCTCCCGCATTCTCCCTCCCACGGTCACTCCCCCCCCCCCAACGCGCCCTCAGCTCCCCCTTCCCCCTAAACCAACCGTTCGTCACTCCATCAATACGCTCTCGTGACAGTTTTGCCAACGGCTCCGATCTCATTTCGCAGATCACTTCCCTCGCATGCCTCACAATATTTTAAATCTCCTCAGATGCCTTCGTCTGCATCCAGCTTACCCGCCACAATAGTATATCCCCAGCTGTTTCTTCAGTAAATCTACATCTAAAAATGAGTAGCGCAATATGATCCGCCATAGAGGTGTGTGGCAGTCGGTGCTAGGTCACATACCAGCCAAAAAACAAAGAAAGGATAGGAATTAGAAATGGAGTAGAGATAGAGGACGAAAGTTATATGTTGAAAGGCATATATGTTAGAAGGTAGTGTCTTGAAGTGTCGCTTTGTTTTCGCCCAATTCAGTAATTGCGCGTGGAAAAGAGTTTATTGCGCATCTATCAGTTCCGCGGAATATCTGTCTTATTTCGTCTCATCTATCAGTTGTAGAGGCATAGCACGGTGTTAAAATAATATCCTACCTGTGCTGCTGAAATTCGCCTGATCTCAATTTTTCAAATAATCTAAGCCTAGCGTGAAGTCTCAGAGTCTCAGAGGCTCCCACCGCGTTTCACTCTCTATGTTCGTTCATAGTAGTTTTAACGATTCCATCAGCTTTCCTTTGTCTTTTATTTAATTAGTGAACCGAAAATATCTGTTCAGGGCCCTAAACGCTCGCAGCGCAGTCGAGATGTGTCCTAACCAGACCCAAGTATCATATATCTTTCACTTTTTCATTGGAGAAAGTTCCTATTATTCGCTTGATAAACTAGTTTCTTTAATGCACCGCCAAAAATGGTTCATTCGTGTTTTCCCTTCGCTAGTCATTCTAAGTCACGGTGATTCTCAAGTATTTGACATCATCAGACTCCTTTACTTTTAATCCTCCCACTTTGAAGATGTGTGTGATTTCATTCCAATTGCAATTGAACTTTGAGGCTGCCTAAAGCTCCATAAAAATTGAAAAATTAAATGCACTGTACTGTGAGTAAATGTGGAGTAATAAATATAAAGTTGTTATTATTCGAAAGAAGTGTACTGCAGTGCATTCAATAAGGTTAAGTTCGAGCCCCCACTCACGACACTATTAAATAAAATCTGACTTCGCTGGATCCCAAATGTTTCTATTGAATACTGATCTTACTTACGTGCATCAATGGGAGAGGAGGGGTAGAGGCAGTTTTCACGGCCGTGGCCGTGGAATAACAATGTTATCGTTCAGGTCAAATACCGCCATCTGCGACTCGGGAAACAAAATCTGTAAATCCAATACAAATAGTACCGCGAAAAACCGAATAATTAGCAACGATGCATTTTAGTCACACACAATGTCGCAAAATGAAGATCACTGTTGAAAATGTTATGGTTTTCTTTAACTACTTACCGTAATATGCTAAGCACGGAAGTCGGCGAAAATTAAGTTCGTTATTTCGCAGTCAAAGTAATAATCTATTTAAATAATGCGCCTATGATCTACGTCTATTATTGACGGAATACTTAAAATAATAATCCACGAACCTTGTAAACACCGCGTTCACAAGAATTGATAAATCGAAGAGTGAAAACGATGAAGGAATACGATTGGCTGATGAAGTCGTGACGTGTAAAGGCCGTTTTACACGGCAGATTTGTTTGCACAAACTCTTCTGTAAACTGATGAGAATGGTTTTTCGGGTTTCCATCCGCGTTTATCCATTTTTGGTGGACAATGTTTCGCCAGCGTTCCAGCTAGCTTCCTCAGGTCCGTAGCTAGCTGGAACGCTGGCGAAACATCGTCCACCAAAAATGGAAAAACGCGGATGGAAACCCGAAAAACCATTCTCTTCATCAACAAAACTCCGCGGATGCCTTCACGAAAATCTTCTGTAAACTCTTGTATGAGGCAAAATGTGTCGTGTAAAGCGGCAAATTGTATGAACGCTTGTGCGAATGACTCAATGCCTGAACGGAAAACATAACCTGTTCTAATTTCGTTGAGAAAACGTACATACAATTTCACTTACATTCGTTTGTACAAAATCATTCATTGTGTAATACGGCCTTAACAGCCGGACACGATGAGAACGACGTCGAGGCAATCCTATCGAGGGGTGGTTGCACTGTCTTTCATGAGTCGCGCTCGATTCTAGGGTGAAGGTCATAGATCGCGCTCGACTGGATCGCAAGGAAATCGTGCCGAGTTACACGGCCTATACGGGTGAAGATTGTCGCGGTGAGAAGAAGACGGTGATGATTGCAGCAACACTTGCAACTGTGGAGAGGTGGGCAAGAGGATCCTATCGTCGAGTGAGAATGCGACGGGCATTCGGGGAGTTCTCATGAGTGGAGGGGAGATTGTTGTGCCCCCCCCCCACCCTTCCCCTCTCCCCACCCACTGTGTGGTGTGTCTTCTCACTTTCAAGACGGTGGCGGGGAGGGGGGTGATGGGGGGGAGGGGTGTGGGGGGTGGGTAGGGGGAAGAGGGGTCTCGCGAGAGCGGCGTGAGCAGAATCGTGCTCAAGGGCTCCCCGGCAGCCCTGGCAACGCAAACAAACCCCGGGCAGGAGGGGCACTCGTGTCAAGAGTCAAGGGATGGGGAAAAGGGGGGGGGGTGGAGGGGGAGAGGGATAAGACGAAGGAAGGGATCCACATTTCCCCCCTTCTCGGTCGGGAGAGGGTTGTTCTTCGCCAGAATAAAAGAGGAGAGGGGACGACTGCTTTAAGGATGAGAGGAAAACGGAAACCCTTTCCATTTGGTACTCGTGAGAAAAAGAACGGAAAGCCTTTAAAAAAACCTTATTCCTCAAAATCTTGCAAACAATGGGACGCAACTAACGCCTCCCGTTCTGACAATAGACTCAAGATACGAGGGTGGTTAGGAAAGCTAGTTCCGTTGAGTTAAGGTGGTTTGAGCGAGATAGTTCCCTAGTCATAATGGAGACCATATCCAAATTTTATTTTTTTATTTCAGCGTCTATAAGAAGTATGATATTAATATTGCAGTATTAATGGCGCAAAGATATAGTTATATATGACCAAAATACTCAGTAATTAAATAAATAAAGCTACATAAGTTTCTAACTTGACTCATTTTTTCCCGCCGTAAGGCTGAAAACCCTTCATTACAGCAGGTTTTTTGGCGATTATGTAAAAACTACTGTGGTGAGTAATAGATTATTTTTATACATAGTTGAGAAAACATGCAATACACACACCGTTAGTTTTTTGACGAAATCTATGTCCTAGAAGTTCCTAATTTTTTTATTATTCTCCCTCTGGAGCGCATAGCCGTAATCTATCCCATGTAAAACAGCCTACCTTTTCAGGCCAATTGCTCGAAAAGTAGTTCGGCAAGAGGTTGATATTTTGATATCATTGGAAAGATGAGAGTTGTTTCTTTAAAATGAGGCCAAATTCATCAAATATTAGGTGAAGTGATTTTTCGCTCAAACTACCTTAAAGCACAACACAAGGTGTAGATGAAAGTGTTTTCCCATAACGACTCAAAGTTATAACTCTCCGCTATTTTTAAAAACTGATTCCAGCAAGATTAAGGCTCAAGTCCACAGTCATACCCGAGGACGAGTTTTTTTAAACTCTCGACGTGGAATTCCGTCCCCCGAGAGAGTAAAGCCACGAAAACGCACGAAGCAAGCACGCAATGTCAACCGGACAGTTTCAAACAGTCTTGCTACGACATGAATGACCCCTGACATTTCCTCTCACTGTCAACCCCTGAATCAATCCATTTGAGAGCTCGCTGGTTTTTTCTTCAATATACTTATATAGCGCCATGTAGCTAGAAAAGTTAAAATATTACTTTTCTTTGCATTTCAATGGCCGTAAACGACCTCTTATTTATTTTCATCGCCATTAATGTTGTAATATCCCATTGTTTTTTGCATGAGTACCGTAGGAAGGCTGAAACGTGAGTAAAAGTTTAATAGATTCCCCTATTATAATTGAGTGGAGTAACGTAAACTCACAGCAGCTTCTTTATTCAAGTGAAAAATTCCTCAGAGGAAAATGCATTCGATTAGACCGGGACTCGAACACGGATCCCTCGATATTACGCCGTGTGCTTTAACCAGGTTAAGCTACCGAGGCGTCCTCCTCCCCTGTGAATTTATTTTTTAAAGAATTCAGATTTCAGAAAAAGTCTACAGGGTAGAAGGTCACCTCGGTAGCTGGACTGACCAAAGCACTTGGCGTTTTATCGAGGGATCTTGATTGAGTCCCTTTTGAGGAGAACTACTTTTCCCCTTTGGAAGTTTTCCCTTATGTGCACTTACAAGTGACTCCGTAAAGTAAAAATTTTTTTTTTTTCAATATCAAAACATAATTTACTAAAAAAACACGCATCGTATATTGCTTTGTATAATAAAACCCACGAGCTGATATAGCCCAAGTATATAAATACATGAGTCAACCATCTTCGCATCCCAAATCTTGACAATAAAATCAGGACAGCTGGACAAATACATCTTCCCGAACTGATTTTGGCTGTCAATCCCACAATTACAGGAACAAGATTTGCCCTGTCTCTACACCTACATATATGGTGAAGGGAACTCATTCACAGAACGTTTTACGTGACGTTACTTCGTTCACATTGAGGAGAACTGGGATTTTGTTGTTTTGCTTCATTTTTTCTTAGGAATAGAAAATAATTATAAAGTTATTTGGAAAGTCCATCAACCAAAATCCACTATTTTATCCTACATTTAACAGGCTTGATTGTTATATTCAGAGGAACCGATTGTCGACACTAAGCGGACTGAATATGTTTTTCGTTTAAAAGATTATAACACGGAAAAATACCATGATTTTTTAAACGTTTATATAATGGTTGATACCAGAACCAATCTGTCGTTTTTCAGCTGCACTGATACACATTCTTTGATATTAAATTTATGAAATAACTGTATTTCCAAAATTCTAAGTCTTAACGTTCCCAAGTAGCAGAAAATGTTGTATGGATATCCACATGAGATTAAAAATGTTCAAAATTGGAAAAGTATTTTCCGGGTTAAGGCCGCGTTGGTCCATTTGGGTGGACGACAGTTTCGGGCGCATTCCAGCTCCCGTCTTCAGGTTCGACCGTCTTCAGTTGGACCTGAAGACGGGAGCTGGAATGCGCCCGAAACTGTTGTCCGCCCAAATGGACCAACGCGGCCTTAACCCGGAAAATACTTTTCCAATTAATCACCGCGGAAGCCTCCGTACCATGTTCAAAATTGGTTATGTCCAGATTTCAATACTGTACGGATATTTACTCGATATTAGGTTATAATATCGTCTCATAGATATCCATTGAATAGGTATCTATGTAATGGTTAACAAGTCTTGCATAGATTACAACTTACATAGATTTAACTTCATGCTGAATCCGTAATTGTGATCCGCACGCTAATATACAGATTTTAAGCGCATACAGGACATACGATTTTAGTGTCCAATCCATACTATTTTATAACTTACTCTCAGAGGGACCCAGCTCCGCACGGGAAGCTGCGAATAAATTGCACCAATAAAGGAACCAGGATAATGTTGAGCGTTTTACATTTTCTCAGCTACTAAAACGTTTATAAATGACATGAAATTTGAGGATTAATTTCGAGAATATTTTAAATAGTATATTCTATGGATATTTCAGAAGCAGAGAAAAAATAATTGGCACAAAAAAACCTTTTTGGCAAGATTATTACAATCTGGGTACAGAAATAATGCTATATAATATAAGTAAGGGCAAGATGATGTTTCCCGTTGAATTTCAGCGGGAGAAGTCATTCACCTATGTGATTATAAGAATCAATGCAACGTGCTAAACGCAGCTACTATCTATCAGTCACCAACCGAACTTCCGGACTTCGGAGTGAAAAATACCCCAAAACTCAATAACGGAGTGTAGAACAACTTTCAAAATTTACGGATTATGCAATTCCATCCATGCATAGATATCTGGCCACTTTTCTGGTAACAAATGATCTCCGGTTCAACCCCTTTTCATTAGATTTTCTTGGCAAAATAAATTTTCCTACGTAACATGGTTAAAATTTCTCATTCCCAGAATGTTTGAAATGCTAAATTCTATAGACATTCCAGAATCAGAAAAATACCAAATTCACTATTTGGTAATGTGAGTACATACAATGAAGTTCTCTAATTTAAAGGCAACATTAACTACCGTTTTCCATGCTCCTGCGAGCTCACTACGGCATACATTTGCCGACCTAGACAACAACTCAGCATCTGTAGTTTTAACAGCTGAACTGAGTTAGATAATCTTAAAGTTTAGTTTTTCTCTCAAATACTAATTCACCGTAAAAAGGCTTTAACACGGTGTTTTAGTGTCGAAAGGACAGCTCCTCGTCGTGAGAGGTGATGATGGCTGTGGCCATTCAGATGAAGATCTGTGTGTGTAGACTTGCGACAAACGCTGTCTCATGTGGTCTCAAAATAATGAAAGGGTCCGTGAGGCCAAATAATAAATGTATCATCTAGGTATCTAAAGTAGCACTTAGGGCGTGGAGAAACTGATGAAAGTGCTTTTTCCTCGAACTCTTGCATATAAAAGTTGGCTACGGCTGGTGCCAAAGGAGATTCCATTGCTACATCAACCGCCAATTCGTAGAAACAACCATAATATTTGAAATAGGTCGATGTAAGTGCATGGTCGAAAAGTTCAACCGCTTTCCTATCAAATTTGGCATCCAGGAGCTTGAAGATTTCTGTTAGAGGAACGCGGGTGAAAAGAGAAATAACTTCGAAACTAACCAAAATGTCTGTGTCATCCACATGAATGCTAGCAAGGACCTTCACAAACTCGGCTGAAATTTTTATGTGGTGTTCACCAGCACCAACATACGGAGCTAAGATTCCCGTGAGGTATTTAGCCAAGACGTAAGTAGGAGAGCCGATGGCACTCACAATAGATCTTCAAGGAACCCCTTCCTAGTGGAAATAGGCATAATAAGGTTGAAAAATGTCACTCACTGCACCAATCAACCAAGAGCTAAGATATGATCCTCGGAAGCATAAACAACGGATCAGGAGCGGCCAGCTATACGTTCGATAAGTCTCTTTGCCGACTTCGTTTCTATGGACTTCATGCCAATCATCGAAGCATTCATTGAATTCATACCGCGTCACATTTATAACATAAGAGAATCGAAGTTCTTATTTTCAAAATTATGTATAGCGTATTAACATTGGGTGGTTTACATATTTAAGCAATACAAACTGACGCGATTTTACTTCTCCCGCGCCTGCTTAAATTAAAGAACTGATGATTTAAGCTTCCCATCCTGTATCAAGAAAAGACGGCATCTTCATGAAAAAGATAAAAACTCACATGAAGAAAGTAAAAGGTGAACAAAAACACATAAAACTGAGTATGCCAAGAGGAAGAATAGAACGATTTACAACATGAAGACCGGTGGACAAAAGATAAGAGGGCCGTAGGAAAAGAAAATTCGCATGGATGCGATGGAACCACGGAAAAAGCGCGGTCTGCTAAGTCATTAGCTTAACGTATAAAACTTAATCAGGCTTAATTTTCTTGAAGAAAGATACATCCATGGCGGTGAAAACACAATGCTAACCTCCACTCTTCACACATTGCCACTGATTTGATAATGGTCATAACCTTGATAATGGCACTGTGTGTCGAAACCTGGGTCAGTCTGTATTTGTAACATTAAAAGTGTGGAAGTTACTATCGTGTTTTTATCGCCATCATTGACTTAAGCCAGAGTTGACGCTCCGGTCGCAAATTAAACTTCAAACCATTTGATTAACTTTTACGATTGCGAGGGGCGATCATTTCGAGGCAGCGCTCGGGGCGAGATCGACAGTTGAGAGTGGGATTTTGCGACTTTTACGTACGTTTGGAGGAGACACGAATCTCTCTCTTTAAACACCCCAGAAACAAAAACACAGCCATCGGATTTCCGTTGCCGAGTACATTCCCAAAATAGAAAAAACAGTTTGATTAGCTGGTGAGATTATGGTTACCATTTTCTCGGATTCACATTTCATTATTTCCATTGAGCTAATGGAAAAGGACAATACTATTTCAGAGCAGTATTTCCCCTCTTTATTACACCAATTTAATCTTGCACTAAGGAAAAAGGCGTGAAAAATTGGGTGAAGAACAAAGTTCTTATCCACCACCGCAGTACACCAGCACGTACGCCTACAAAATACAAAACGCTAAAGTAATCCGAAACACGTCATGGACCACTCCCACCCACATTCGACCCTCTCCAATCTTATCCTTTCAACAAACTTGAAGGTCTGACTTGGTGGAAAGAGAATTGTATGGAGCGATGAGGCCATCTCTAATGCATTTTCCTGTAGTTGCATAAAATACATACTGTACATTTGTCTGCACATGATCTGCAAGTGGCCTGATTTGCAAATAATAAAATAAACTTTTATTTGGAAGGCCAATATGTGCTGGAATGTCGCGGAACTGAGTGTTTTCAGCTAAAATGAGATGATTTTAAAAAATAATTTGATTTCGGGCCAAAAAAAATATTCCGCCATTTGTGGGGCATTGACTAATGAAATCGCGCGCCCTCTCGATGGTATTAGTAGAGAAGAATGGAAGGCTGAGGTTCCCCAACCCTTATGTCGAAACACTTTGGACGGCAAAGAAGACCTGAACAGACCATACGTAAAGGCTCGTTCACAACAAATTAACTTGGCGTAACTTGACTTATTCTCTCGTCGAAGGCGAACCAGTGCTCGAAATTTCTAACCAATCACAAACCACCACTGCCAAATTCGATCTAACAATCGATTGATGAGGTCTATCGATAGCGTGAGTTCCGAGAGTTGTAGTAAGCTCCCCCGAAACAGCTCAGTTGATATGTGAAGTATTAATTGTAAATAGTGAGTTGAACTATATAAGTATTAAAATGGAAGGTTTGTTGAACATGTGAGGGTTATTTCCCACTCACTCAATCAACTTATCCGCATCCATTTTCGCTTAAACGTATCCATATACGACTTCACAACAAAATCACGTTTTCAATATGGGTGCTCGAGGAGGTATCGAGAGTAGCAATCGATTGCTGCCCGACTATCGATAGTAGAGAATGTCATGCTATTGGCTGGAATTAAGAGAAAGTTGAGCTGAGCTCAACTCAAGGCAACGCCAAGTCGAGTTACGTTGCTTTAAGTCGTTGTGAACTAGTAGACGCTATTCTCAAGGTATCATCTCTGGCGTTGCGCCGAGTCAAGCCAAGTTACGCCAAGTTAAGTTGTTGCGAACGTGCTTTAAGGGTGTAGCAGAGACATTGCCTGAATACATGCGGGTGGCACCCCTGTTCTCCGGCCTACTTCGCATCCTACAGCACCCTACCGCCTGCTCCTCTCAACACTCCTCCACTCCAAACCGAGATCCCTCGCCCCGTCCACTCACGGCACCCTTGCCCACAATGCCGCTCCCCACACCCTTCCCCCGAGCGCTCCCTCCCACAGAGGCCCTGCTGACCCTCCAACGCTCCACTCCACCTCCTCCTCTCTCCCCCCCCCCCAGTCCTTTATGTGGCCTTCCGCCTCAAATGCGACCACCCGAGCCTAGTTTCGGCGAGGCACACATCCTCTGAACCTTTGAAAATAATTGCATCGCGGTTTTGGCTCATTCCACTCTGCTTCAGAAGCTCCTAAGGTGTCACGGCATGCACTGGATATTCATTAAGTATGCCAATCTTGCAACTCTGTGACAGTGCTTTCACAGCACTACGGTTTTGAATCTCAAAGCAATGTAGTTGGCAAATTCCCTTTCTTCAGCAGGTTGTGAAATAACCTGGCATGGTTTGAGTATCATCAATACAAGCATAAAAAGAGATTAACTGGTAAATATGCTAAGAAGTCAGTAGCAGCCTTGAAGTAAAAGCAGCAAATGAGGCTATAATTGTTTAAAACTGAATATTTCTGCCGTTATCAGTGAAAATAGTGGTTTTAGACATTATTAGGATTGATACAAACCAGATACCTATTATTACATTCCAGGAGTAATCCAGGGCAAAGTTTTCATTTTTCTTTGGGTAAAACTATCCATTCTATGGTATGTGTTTAGAAGAAGTCGCAATAGTAGGATCGCAGCATTTCCACGTGTACACTTAAGTGGGAATAAGATTTCCCAAAAAACGGAGCTCTGTCGCCCTTTTGGGGACAATCGGCTCCCTTCTCTGAATAAGGCATATTATTTTTAGGTTGTCTATTGTGACTGCAGCCACGAATGGTACAAAACTGAGGAAAACAAATATTGCATCTTTCTCAGCAATAGTGTAAGGACCTGAAAGGTTGAAAGATACTAAAAAGTGCCTAATGTTGGTACTTCTGAATTATGGAAACCGATCAGATTATTACTTCGAAAATCAAATTTCCCGGCTGATTTCACTTTTCCCATTACTTCTTCAGGTATTTCCAGGCCCATTTTCAATTTTCATTACTTTTCCAAGGTTTCCAGGCCTGTAGCAACCCTGTACAATGCAAAATTACCCGAAATATCTGTGATTTTTCAAGGCTTAGAAAAAAGTTTTTTTTTCCCAGATTGCCGGAACAGATTGGAACAAATGAATTTTGAAAAAAAAACATTTGTGAGCAACAAATTGCATCCAAATTTGATTTGGCCGTAGGACACCGGATTCACAGATGAGTTTATACGGCATGCTGTAAACGTGACTATAAGAAGAGCACCGAAGGGAAAAACTGCAAAAGAAGCTCAAATAAAATTTTACAAAATAATGGCTGACCCCACATTACTATACGGATCAGAAGCTTGGACGCTTAGAAAAAGAGACTTAAAACAAATTGAAACGTCAGAAATGAAACTCTTTAGATCTGTGAAAGGCTGTACACGCCTGGACCATATAAAAAATGAAGACATAAGGCAATAATGATAAGTACAACCAGTAACAGAAGTAACAACAAATTATGAAGAAAGATGGAAAGAACATGTTGAGCACATGCCTCTAGAAAGGATTCCCAGAATGGTTTTAGAGTATGAGCACAGAGTAAATATATAACCAACTCTGTGGTATAAGCCTTTAGGAAGAAGAAGTGTTGGGAGGCCGGGATTGCGATGGTGAAGCCGGAAGAGGGAAATTGCCTAAACCTGGAAAGGAGGAAGAAGAAGAAGCCATTCCAAACGTATCTAGGCATTTTTTTATATTTTTTTGCGGCACAAGATCACTAATAAAGTCACTCTGGTGACTGCATGAATGCGTGACGAGAGTGGCACACCCGGCGGCGGTGGGCGACTGAATATCATATATGCTCGCCGCCCCGCGAATTGGAGGAGCGCCATGAACTCAACGCGACCCAAACGCCAACCGCCCGGCGCGCGGCCGGAGACAACGCACGCGTGCCTTCGTGTCGTCGGTCCTCGTCACGGCGTCTTCCACAGCACTCTAAAGCCAACCGTCCGATTGGGGACGCGCTATCGCCCCTCGAAGGGCAAATTGAAATTCTTCCGCCCTCATTTATAGTCGTTCCGCATTCTTCCGCTCATGAATAAAATATGAAACGCTACGAACGACGCTATGCCGCAATTGACGTACTCTGTCGAGCAGTAGTATTGGCTCATTGCGATGCTAATTTTCGACTTTCTTCCAGAAGGGTCGTTTTAAAAAATATGTTTTTTGCAAGATGAACGTCGATTGAACAGTAAATCGGAGGTTATTAAAATGGTTGTCATTGATTGATTAGATCGTCAACCTCCTCTGCTCTTATCGATATGGCGTGAAATTTGTGACTACTGGATATTATTTTATTTTATTTTTTATTTATATTTATTTATTTAAAGTAGCACACATACAGCAAGACTGCCAATTTATAAATGTTTAGTCCAGTAAGAGGTGTAATGAAGAACTTAAACTCAGCAGGAGCACGCGAAATCTATCGAGTTTAAATAAAACTAATGACTCAGACAGAATTAGAATTTTTCTTAATATCCTTTTCCCGAGGAAAATGTTTTTCATGGTTGCGGGAATGAAATTTAAACCAATGGAACTTTATAAAACTGATGATCTCAGGCCTGACCTCGTGGAAATTATGAATATCCATGATGAGAAAACCACCTTTGTTATTTCCACAAACTTTCATACGCTGGTACGACGCGCGTTTCACCACACTTTGGCATACTCATGAGCACATGAGTATGCCACAGTGTGGTGAAACGCGCGTCGTGCCAGCGTAAGAAAGTTTGTGGAAATAACAAAGGTGGTTTTCTCATCATCAATGGAACTTTATTGTTCAAAGTGACGGGCGCTAAAGAAGAAAGGGAAAATGGAAGAAGATGAGACGATAGAAAGGAAAAAAAATTGGTAGAGTTCTCCCTCCACACGACACTCAAGACGAGATGGGGGTTTCACCGATAAATCTCCGCTTCCGCCGGTATATGAACCCTGGCCCTCGGGATGATAAGCCGGTACTCTAACCATCACACCGACCTGATCCCCACTATCTATAGATATACCGGTTATTTCCCAAGACCGAGCTCGACGTTGCAGATATTTTTCATCTTTAACATGCTTCTTAACCCTAGGGTAAGCATATCTGAAGATGAGGGGAGCCAGAAGTGATCAGAATTCGCTGCCATGGCAATGTTTTGAGACGCGGTAGAGCCTGCGAGGGCGATGGAACGTATTGAGTGAAAAAGGCACTTGTTGATTGGAGGGAAAAGGCAGGCAACAGGAAGCAAACGAGAGCAGTAGCAAGCAACAAGATAAGGGAGGGGCTGAAGATGAACGTCCGACTCCGAGCGAAATTCAGATAAATCCGGGAAAAATAATAAAACGGAGACACGATGTCATTTTTTAAGGCGGAGTTGAGACCTCTGCAACAAAGCTATCACCAATTGCTCCATAATTAGGTACCCTATAAAGAAATATCGACATGAATCATTTCACAAAACGACTTAACGAGCATGAATGGCAAACAGGTGAAGGTAGAAAAAGATAGGTATCAATAAACGTGCACTCACAAATGATGAAATGGAAGGAGATCAGAGGAAAATGCACCTACACTACGCAATTTCTGTATATCGGCCATCGAGGATAATCGGTGACTTCAAACGAGTGGATCCTTTTCGAAAATGCAAATGGAAATCCGCCAAAATGGTGGATTAACTGATTATATGAACAGACACCAAAAGTAAACAATCATTGCATGGCATACACGTTCTTTGGTTTTTGTATCAACACTCAGCAACAAGTTTGCTTATTTTTGTTTCCAAAATTGATGGTCCAACCTTACATGCAAACGTTAATCCTATTTCTCAATCATGTATCTAAGTGACGAATAGTGAAAACAGGATTTTTTTATATCTCCGAGCTGGTGATGAAAACCATAGAGGTCTAAAAGCCACTCTTCTTGTCTCTCGCATCGCCAGTAGAGCTTGAATCATATTCATTACCTATTTGAATGTTTGCTCGTCATAGATGAGTTAGATTTCGGAATTGTCCGGGCTAGATGGTGTGAGGAAACAATGATAGGATAGTAAGGTTAATACAAAATTAATGTATTTAAATGATTGAGAATTTATACAGAAACAAATAACAGTGGCATTTATTGTGAATAGTTGCGTATTGAGCAATAAATGAGACTAAAGTTTAAAAGTTATAGTAATATTTGGAAGTTATAAATTCAATAAGCATTGAGTATGACTAACTCAAAGAGGCTGTTTAGAAATGCAAACAATTTTCTTGATTTTGTAATCAAAATGCAAAAAATGATACGACAGGCTGATTGCTATTAAGTCTCAACAAAAATAAAGTTAGCAAAATTTGAGTCCTTTAAGATAAAACTGAAGAACTCTATTAATTCTGGTTTCATAAATGGTAGATATTTAGTGAATTCTATTTGGAATAAAATCAAAAGATCTGAAAAAGTCTCCATATTTCGAGCATAGAAAGAATTTCGTTTTTCAATGGGGTTAAACGGTAGAAAAGAAAGCTTTCCTTGCAGATTAATTTTCTTTCGATCATTAAAATATGAAAAAATACACCTACAACAACGAGACTTTTTGCTGAAATATACGTAAAAACTATATTTTTATTTTAATTCGTCCAAGTTTTACATAGTGATCTGTAAATTGTGAAATGTTATTGAAAGCGTATAGATGTTGTTTTTCCCTTCTCTTCCATGATTAGAACTATAGCAAATACCATTGTTGACTTCGAATACTCACATTTGTACTAAGATTAGGTATATCTAAGATCAATTTGTTTGAGGAACGATTTATTAGAAATATTTCAGGAGCTTTACTAAAAAAAATTGTTTCATAGTTCATTTTCAGTGATAACATCTTTTCTTTCATTTTTTCACTATTTTTACTGCCAGTAATGGTGGGAATTTTTTTACATTAAAAAAACAGTTTGATTCAGTGCTTCAACTTTGATGACGAACGTTTGTTACCAATTTTTCGAAATTATCTGAAGCTTTGATATTTGTTACTCATATGAACGGATATAAATATGCAATTTCACGTTTGTTTTGTTTATTTGCATGATTGTTGCTGGTCCTTTGTGTAACAACAATTTCAGGACTAAATACTTTTCCGACCAGAAATTCATAATCAGAAATTGTAAATCATTCATTGATTTCAAATATTTACGTAAATATGCGTACACAAAGAAAGAAGGGAGATGAATTGCATCAGGCCATGTGAAAGAGAATGGGACACTTATGGTTCCAACAAGTTGACACAAATAGATACAAATAGCGTACGAACCGTCTCCGTCGGGTTCTTCAAAAATGATTGCCTTCATCTTAACAAGTGAACGCAGAGAAACCCAAGCGTGCTGGCACCTATCGAGCATAAATGGAAAATCATCTTCCCATCTTCCTCCTCCAACCCCTGGCTCTTCCCCTCCCCCTTCCCCGCCACCCCCTACACAATATCCTCCAATAAGAAGAGCGGTGGATGAAGGGGGAGATGGGAGGAATTCTCGACTCAAGCAATACATATTCCCGCATAAATATATTAAGGCTCTGTGGAGATTTTCTCAGCGGAAGAGAGAGAGAATGTGAGATGAGATTCCTCCAAGTCAGGAAATAAACACACGGACGAGAATGTGGATGTGGAGTGGAAGAGGGATAAGAGAAGGGGTGCGGGCGATGGGGAATTATATGTATAAAATTCAGTAATACTTTCCCCTCTTTCATATAGATTCTCCTTTTCATTCTCAATTTGAGACGCTCTTCTAAGCGGGGGGGGAAGGAGGAGGGTGGGTTCGGGTGCAGAGGATCCGTTCGCGCGGGCACATATACCTGGCGCAGGGGAGTGGGGAGTGTTCGTCTTGAAAGTTGAGGTGCGGGTCCTTCACTTCTCCAAAAGAGTCGCGCTCGATCACGTGACGCCCCGCGAGTGAACGATCCTCGTCCGAGCCTCCAGCGAGAGGCACTCCACCTCCGACATCCTTCCGCCTCACAACGCATCCCATGCCTCACTCGTTATTCCCTCAAATAATGAATCTCGCCGTTCGAGAGCTCCGCAGTCGCGAATGTTGGAGCATACTTGGTCGGAGCATTCAACTTCTCTTCCCGCGAACGCTAACACTCCAGTTCGGGTCTCCGACCCACTCACCAGCAATATCCTCGTGAACTCCGAAATTGTCGCATTTAATTTTCGCTTCGTGCCCATAGCAGCATTCAAGTGACCATTTGGTCACGTAGGGTTTCTTGCAGCATTCATTTGAATTCAGTCTGCTGTGCGTGGGGTCAAAAGGGACGAAATTAAATGCTGCGACATCGGAGCTCGCGAGACAAGGTGAAACCAAAAATCGTGCGTCGGCAGTGAATCATTTGCTGAAGGAGAATTTCCCTCGTTCCACGACTAGGGAGTGACGACACTGGTTAAAGTCACTTTACTTAAATTACTAATAGCGTATTGAAAAATATGTCAATGCTTTGGAGCTGGAGTCTTTGCTGTTGATAGGATGAGCGAAGAGAGACGTAAAAATGTCATTCGATATCGAAATGATTAAATTTCAAACGATATTTTTCCTCGTGACAACCGCTCGTTAATGAGGTTCACTTTCATTAATGGAAAATGTAAATTTCGTCTGTGAACCACATTTTTACTAAAGAACGCAAATCTCTCCCAGCTACCACTGCGAGCTTATCCCCTTTGGTGTGCGCCATTGTAATTAGTGCTCTCCACGATATTTCGCACGAATGTTGTTCTCACGTAAGGCATTCGCGTGCCTCATGGGCGTTCTCTGACTTTACTCGCGATGAAACACAAATAGGAAAATGAACTTCTAGACATTCAATTTTAGTGATTAGCTTATCACAATATTGGTTCAGGAAATAATTTAAATTGTTGAGTTAATCCCCATGACGAAACACCCAAACGACAGGCCGGAGGCACGCGGGGGTCCGGTATAAGCGGTCCCGCATTGGCGAGGGTGTACTGTGCTCATGAATATATGCATATTTACATGCACACATGGGAGAATAAATTTCAATTTAGATATCCGCCACTAATCGCATCCATTTCATGAACCTATGCTGCAAACAGGCGGACTACGATCCCTTAGCTTGCTTACCGTGTGGAGTTGAGATGAGATTTCATACTGAGGAAAGTGATGTAATCTAACCACTACCCAAATCAAGAATATTCGAATGAATTCTTGGTGTGTCTGCTTTAAAAAAAATGCTACATGTCGGACTTGCCATGAAAATGTACGCATTGAGAAAATGTTCGCATATATGCATTGAAGTTATCCCAAAAATATATAGGATCTTATGAGATCCACACCCTTCCTTACATTTATTTATCGTCCGAAATGTGTAATTTCCCTCAAATCAATTACTTCGCATCTTTCAAGCTATTGCGATATCCTACGATTTCTCAATCCCTTTCCAAGAGAGCACATTCAATTTCCATCATATATCTTTTCGTCCATAGACGCTCTTCTCAGTCAAGCTAATCACTTACACCAACCACCAAGTGAAACGATTGGCCAGTATCAACGTTTTGTGTCACTTCCACTATGTTAAATATAGCTCATCAACAGCTATCCTACACTGTGACCAGGTGGTAAACCAGAAAACTCTTCATCCCATTCAATCGACAGAAATGCCTTCATCAACCAATCACACAACCATAGCAGCATCTTGAGAGCCTCCAACGTACGATCAAATGACCAGAGGCACGTGTCCACATGCAGTTTGTCAATTTCGAGGCCTATTAAAAACAATGGTAACTTAAACATGCAAACAACGTCCTTAAAATGTAAATCCAGTGAGTGTACACTGTTATAGGACAGTTAATTATGAACGAAATCTCTTGTGAAATGCACTCATTTGGATTCTTAGCTTTGAGGAATGAACCTTTAAGTCAAACAGCCACAACATTCAACGCTCCATGTGAACTAAATGACTTCATAAATACAAATCGTCGCTAAATGATTTTCTCTCGCTGTATTCGATCTCTCCACGCTCATCTCTTGATTGCTTTTCTCGTCTTCCTCTTCTCTTTCGCTCCTCCGAATTATCAAATGCCTCAATTGGTTCCAATAATTATGATAATAATTGCATTTTTAATCATGACTTTGGATCTTCAAAATCGTAAACCCTCGAATATCGAGTAATTATAGTTTATGGCGAGAGCCTGTATTGCTGTGGTGAGGTATTCAAACTTATTACAAAGTGTTATTTTATTAAAAAGAAAGCTATAGAATCATATCCTAACTGCCTGCATTTCCTGAGATTTAGAAAAAAATCGTCGAGAACTGTTTAGTGTTCTTAAGAAAAAAATATTTTTGTTTTTAAAAGAAAAATTATGGAAGATACCCCATCTAACTTTTTCACGCATATACGATGGACTCAAAAAATTCAAAAAAGTGACAGGATTATTTGGAGAACTAATAAATGGGTTATTGCTACTATTTTTATTGGTGATGGCCTGAATGTGGTTTTGCGGGTTCCCGAGCGCGCACTGAGACATAATACCGCTCCCGTAAAGTTTTACACGTAAGCCAAAGAGAATTCATTCCCTGGAGAGGCAAAAGTCTATAGGGGGATCCCCATTTGTTGTTGTTCATTGTTGTGTTTGCTGTAAATTTTATTAATTAGCGAATGTGGAAAGAAACTGACTGAACTGAAAGAGGCGCGGGGAACGCATCCTTGAACTTACCTCCCACTTTCTAACCCGGCCTTTCTCGGGGCAGCGAGAGGTCTCACAGGAAGACCCGTAAGCCCCCGTACGCCCCCATACGCCCCCATACGCCCCCGTACGCCCCCGTACGCCCCCGTACGCCCCCGTATGCCCCCGTACGCCCCCGTACGCCCCCTTACGCCCCCGTACGCCCCCATATACCCCCGTACGCCCCCGTACGCCCCCATGCGCCCCCATGCGCCCCCATACGCACTCACAACCTATCACTCGGGAGATTATTCCCGCAACCATCCTCTCACGTTCGGCGACGCAGTCCCCAAGAAGATCGCTCTCCGCCTTGCTCTTGAGACTAGCTACACAAGACCATCTGCTAGCCATGCTAATCTATTGGCTTTACGCGACTGATCTTTTTGCGATCATTTTTCAATTGAAGGTAATTAAAGCTAAAGAGGATTGTATACAGGAGTCAAATTGGAGGTGTTCCGATGCAGCATGTGTGAAGTTCGTAAAAAAGGTTGAGGTCTTTAAGGAACTGGCAAATTCGTCTTATACACACAAGTTTAAATATATATTAGTATTACAAGCATCCAAATTGTGTTGCCTTAAAATATAAACGAAAATATTTAGTTTACATATTACACAATAAAAAGCGCGATGGCTGAAACAATTACTGAAAATTTTAAAAAATGCGAAGGGATAGAGAAGTATGCAATCGCCTTAAAGTTGGGTAAGCACAAGTATAAGAATTCTTCCAACTTATACACTCTCCTTCCTTCTTATACACTCACCTTTCCTCCGCATTCCTATTCCAAATCTTCCCCTTCAGTGCCCTTTCTTCTCCCCGAGAAAAAGGTTTCAAATAGGCAACCGATTTATCGAATGCAATACTTGTGTCCTTTTCAATGTGTTCTATTAGCTACTAACAGCTTCATCTTAGACGTTATATGTAAGAAAGTTTTTCTATGCCAGAGTGATTACGTAGCATGTGCCCGCTTAGCCATAGATCTTCATTCGCTGAAGGTTTTAAAGGTGAAAAATTTAATAGATGCAACTACACTCAGATTTAACAATACCCATTACAGTGAAATTGCAAACAGCCCCTTGGCCCACATTAAATGCTACTCTTGTGCTGCTATTTCGATCTTTTCTCAGATGTAAATGTTTCTGAGACAGTTTTGAAAACTCACCTCGCCTACGAACCTTGAGAAACCATTTTTTATTGCCATCAACATCACGTGATCCTTCTTCTCCAATTCGTTCCGGGAGTTTATGAATTACACCCCTCCACGATGTAATGAAGTTCGCTTCCTGTTTTGCGCTACTAAGCCATCTTCGCGCCGACGGCCGTGGTGTCCTCCGAGTGGCGCTGTAAATAAGGGGCGGGCCATAAATAAGGGGCCCGTGGGAGAAAGGTGGTTAATATTCCCACGAATTCCGAAGCACTTGCCCGGAACTGTTCGCTCCACGGCGGGGCACGCTGGAGCGTTGGTTTAATGCGAGATCGCGGTCCACTGAGCGCTCTCGCCGGATCCGGAGATATACTGCTCCGGCTTCGTCTCTCATTTAGGCATGAGGGGCCGCGAATCGCGTCGTGTGCCCGTGGAAATGCACGCGCGACCGAATGCAGTCGACCGGTGGAGCCCGGGGCACGTTTATAAAGCTGCGGAGATAAACATTGATAAAGGCTAGCTTTTGAGGGTTTGGTCAAGAATAAGTAGACACCGTTGCCAACGTTTCGATATATTTATAAATCTTGATCAGGGAGATATAAAAGGAACATACCAATAATGTACACTTCTTAACAGGATTCAATAGGCAAACCAACATGTCTTTTTATAAAAACAATAAACAACAATTTTAACTACAGCAACAATGCCTGGTTTGCCTATTGAATCCGTATATGAAGTGTACATTATTGGTATGTTCCTTTTATGTAACCCTGATGAAGATTTATAAATAAATCGAAACTTTGGCAACGGTGTCTAATTATTCTTGACCAAACCCTTAAAAACCAGCATTTATCATTAACTTTTACTGTGGTAAAAAACTTTGATGACAAGAGATAAATATTCTTCTGTAAGGAAAATGTTTTGGAGATGTTTGAGCAAGAAGCCTGAGGTAGTATCATTGCTCCAGATGAAAATTCGTGAAAGTGACCTATTGTATCAAGACGAGACCAGTTGCAGATATTAATAACGTGTGGCAATGTATAAAGTTGTGTTATTACAATTGACAAGTAGAAATTGTTTGCCCTTCACTCTAGCAAAGTAAACTTTGAAAGACAATGGGGAGCTTACGGATAGACAAACCTCAAATAAGAGTTTAATGCCTAGCGCATTCTGTCTGGTGAAACTCTTCAAACTAGGTTTCGTCAAACGAATGGCAGGAAAGTTCCCCAAAGAAACGTGAAAGAGAGATACTGCTTTTTTCTGGTTAGGCCAAATTTTGAATGTGCCACGAGGATTTGGGACCATGTTCAGGAAAACGTTTTACACGAAATAAAAAACAAAAAAAAAGAAAAACCACACATTTTACTAAAAACTTCAAAACGTGAGGCGAAATAGTACCACAGCTGACTAAAGAACTTGTTTCGGAGCATCTAAAGACTATTTGAAGCAAAACACTTGGGTTATATTACTAAAAAGATTCACATGATGGTGAGGACCTCTGAAGAGTTTAATCGTGAATTCTTTTGATCGTTCCGCGGTTGCGCTTCTCCGCTGCTCTCTCCCCTGACAGCATCAAAAATTAATCGTTGACGAGTCAACTTAGTGGAACTTATTCATAGTAAAAGGAAGCATTCACTTTGTTATTATTCCACACAATTTATTTCTTGGTTCCTTTCCTCTTGGCTCTTGATAATGTCGTGAAAAAGACACCGGCAGAGGAAAAATAAATTGTGTGGAATAATTAGAAAGTGAATATTTCCTTTTACTTAGGAGAATCAATCTGCAGACAAGAGTTTTCATGCTAGGGGATATTATGTTAACATCTCCCACATAATGCACATGCACAATGTTTTAATATTTCGAAATTTGGTAAAATATCTTAATTCCTTTAGAAGATTGATGTTTCAGTTTGTTTCATCCCTTATAACCTTCAAAACGCTAACACATCAACCCACTCACACAATTCCTCGCACGATTTACCGTCGAGTTGCACTAATTTTACGATGGCTGCAACACGTGATTTCATTACCATATGTGGTGGCCTTTTCCTTTAGCACGTCAACGCCATACGGTCACACATGGGGATTCACTTTACTCTTTCAACCTTTCTCTTTTGAATGGCGCTCGACCCCTTCCTATAACCCTCATACTCTCCGCGTCATAAAGGAAATGTTGAGCATACTAAATTCAGTTGCATCGCCGCCGTTCATGGCTCACTCCCTTTAATAAGATTTAATTTCGCGCCCAAAGCACTCGCCGCAGCTTGCTGAGGCCCCACAAATAAGACCGACATTCGACAATGGGTGCCACACGGTCACTCTTACGCCAAAGTTAGTGCTCAGCGTAAGTCGTGGGGGGATAGAGGGTGAAAGGGTTTCCTTCGAACATCCAATTATGCATGAGATACTTAGACACGCGTACCTGTATCGACCGCCCGCCTAGCCCACGTTGAACAAATGCTAAGTCTCTTCAGGGCAGGCGGACGGGGACAAGCCCCTGCGCCACCCCGTTCCATCCCTTCCGATATGTACAAGGTCTGTCCCAAGGGGTTCCGGTAATGTCTTTTTTTTTCAAGTTCCGGTAATGTTTTTTTAAATCATTTATTGAACATAAACGTACAATCTCTTTAAAACTTTTCAAGGTACACTCCTTCCGACTCGATGCACATTTTCCAGTGCTTCACCCACGCCTCATAGGCTCCCTGGAAGGCCTCAACGGGGACCTCTTGTAGAGTCAGTTTTTACCGATGACGGGCGCCCTGATCGCTTGTCATCGTCCAAGGTTTTCCGACCCTCCCGGAACCTCTTGTGCCACTCGAAAGTTCGGTTCTGTGACATTACGTCCTCCCCGAAGGCTTGCCTAAGCATTTTTAGCGTATCCGCGTCATTTTTACCCAGTTTAACGCAAAATTCAATTGCGGAACGCAGTTCCAAATTCTGCGCTATCATTTATTCGACGAGGGTACGGTGACACACTTTGCACCAAGCACGATCTACACTCAAGCACTGCCCCCAGGCGACTGAGGACGGTGGCATTCTCGAGCCAAGACTCCCACCACTTTTTCCGCCAGGAGCCACGTCGCGCAAGTGTACAGTCGCCGCATAAAGTCTGGCGACATCGACAAATGCGCAGAATAAGCGAAACTACGACTTTGAGTGGCTCCAGTTTTTCAAAAGTGAGGGGTGGGGAGGAGAGATAGAGAGGAGGGGGTGTGGGAGGGAGGTGAAAAAGTGACCAGAGTAATCGTGAATCGGAACCTCGTCTTGGGGGCTAATGAATTTAGGGGATTTAGTTACCGATGTCGGCAGACTTTATGCGGTGACTGTACGTGGCCGGCTGTGGAAATTCACTATCGGAACATTTGGGACAGACCCGGTACATACTTGTACGCACATGCGTTCCGAGAGGGATGAAGTCTCGACGGATGGAGCGATCTTCAGTCGCGTCGCTCTCCCACACCTTTCACTGGAGAATAAGTCGCCTTATCACGTTCCCCCCCTGCCACACTTCCAGATCAATACAAGAGCACTCACTCCCCCTTTGCGCCTCCACGCAATGCACCCCTCTTCAGAAGATTTCACCCTCTCCCACCTCCACACCCCCCACCCATCCACCCGAATGCTAGAACCGTGAAGGGGCGGAGTTGAGGAGTTTTGGTGGGGGCGGGGCTGGGGGGTTGGCCGCGGAAACTTCACGCGCTTCGGCCTTCCTTTGTTGTTTGTCCATGGGGGGAGTGGGGCGGTTTGAGGGAGGCGCCTGGAAGGAGCACGGATTTGAGGCGCTGTGGGGGCGGGAGAGAGTGGGGTGTGGTGAGGGGGGCAGGAAGAGGAGGCGGAGAAGATGAGGGCGCGCTGAGGGGCGTTGGAAGGGGAGGTTTAACGCGGTGCATGATATTCAATGGATAAACGCGGAAAAGAGCCCATCCATATGATCGTAGTGATAAATCAGCAACCTATTGTGTGACTGCTTCTCAGAATAATGTTTGCCAAAGAAATCGAAGCCGTTTTTCTGTATGGAATACGGCAGAGATTTTATTGAAAAAAATATCAAAATATCGACGCGCAAATTGCGGCAGTAATGTAAATTTGAGTACATCGAATGTTTTATCAATTGCTTTTGGAAACAAGCTCACTACTCACTATTTTACTTTTCGTAGAATAGCAAAACATTTTGTGGCGAAGGCGTTCTCAGCGCATGGCGTGAAATTAAATGAGACATTCCACAGAGGAAAAATCATTTGGGCTTGACCGATTTCGCGCCGAGTGCTTTTACCAGTTAAGCTTCCGAGGCGCCCATCTCCCCAGTAGATTTTTGTGTGTCCAGGTCAAGGCGAATGATTTTTTTCTCCGTGAAATATAGCACTTATGCGCACTTGCGGGTGATTCCGTAAAGGTAAACATCATGGTTAGTCCCGGTATCCTCAAAATTGGTCAAATGAGCGAACACTTCACTGTGTTCCACGAATATCTTAATCCTCGCGGACTGTGGCGCTAAGCAAACGCATTGGACTGCTTTTTGACATTATCCGTCTAGCATTCCGGAACACCTTGTCCTGGTGAAAATGGAAGTGTCAACAAAGCGGATTACGGACCGGATGGAAGGGTCAGTGAGGCGGAAGCGAAAAGGGAGCGGAGAGGAAACGAAAAAAAACCGTTAATTGAGACAAGAAAGCGGAAGAAAGGAGCCGTAACGAAGCGGAGAACGAACCGTATTGAAACGGAGAATGGACCGTAAGGAAGCGGAGAATGTACCATATAATATCGGAAAATTTACCGAATGGAAGCTCTCACTACGCGGAAAATGACCCGTATTGAGAAATGCATGAAGCGGAAAACGAAGCTTAAGGTGTTTTAGGAACGACCATTTAAAAAAAGGAACTGTTTTCTACAAAAATACTTTCATGGACAATCACCTACTTCCTACCTACTACCTACCCGACCGTATAGTACAACTTATCTCATAACTTCCTACATAATGTCTACCTACGTCATTATTACTCGCAACAGTAAGTCACGCTTCAAGACAAAGTCCGTCAAAGTAGCTGCGAGAAATAATTTTAAAAAATGTCAATTCCGTATCCTTATGCTTCCTCTACCTTCGTTTACGCAAAGGCAAGGAAGCTTAAACGAAGCGGAGGGGAGCAGAAGCGGAGGAGTTGCTACGTTTACGCTAAAGCAAGAAAGCAAGGAACTGTTTTCGAAATGGTGGGGAGTGGAAGCGGAATGTGTCGCTTCCTTCCGCTTCGTTTACGCAAAAGGAAGAAGTATGGATATTAATACGATGTGGAGGGGAGCGGATGCGGAGAGTGTCGCCTCCTTCCGCTTCGTTTACGCTAAAGGATGAAGCAAGGAAGCGTATACGAAGAGAATATGCGCTTCCTAAAGCGGATTTACGCTTTGTTTTGCTCGAGTTACGCTCCGGGAAGGGGGGAATTTTCGCTAGGGTGTTCCTATAACGCCACCAAAACTCCAAAGGGATCCGGCTTCTAATCCCGATCAAGGTGATTGGTTTTTCCTCTGTTGAATACCGCACTTACGTGCACTTGCGGGTGACTCCGTGAAGGTAAATACCGTGGCTAGTCCCGGTATCCTCAAAATAAGTCAAATTAAAGCCTCAAACATGCGCATTAAATTAATTAGTGAGGAGTTCCGTCGTTGATATTACTGTATTATTTACTTCATACTTCTTTAAACCACGAAGAATTTTAAATGAATTTAAACTATGGCTTCCGTTAATGGCAAGAGAACGATTCAACCAACCTTATTTTATTGAAAGACTTGCATTCACCAATCACAAGACGCAGGAGGCGGGGATGGAACGTCCAAACGTACAAATGGAGCGTATTTATAAATAAGGAGATTCCCTTGATCGGTCCCGGAGAGGGCCCTCGGTGGGGCATTTAAGGAAGTACATTCTGGGAGAAGGATGAGGGAGGGCCTTCCAGGTCCTTTCACGGCCAGGGTCGAATTGGGGGGAGGGAAGGACACTTTTGGCATCGGAGAGGGGGGATTGGAGAGGGGAAAGGGAGCACACGAGAGAGACATGCGAGGTGAGAGTGAATATGAGAGGAGTGAAAGGGAAGGAGAGGCTTCACAACCGAGTCCAGTGATTTCTCGGCGCGGACTGAAGTGTTGTCAACACCACCACATACGACTACATAAATATAAACATGGGATATTCATGTAATTTAGATTAATAAAAGCCTATGCATTTTACATGTAGCCCTGAATTGCAAATTTCCATCAAATTGAATCCTGTTACATTTTAAACAGCGATTAAACAAATATTTGGGTTAAATCGCGACCTGTGCTAAGAGAGAGGTAATGCGTAGCCAAAAGTTAACAAAGCATTCGCACAGTGCACGACCTTTTTAAAACGTTTTTATTAAGTCGCTTTCTTGTCTGTTTGTCTGTTTGGTAAAAATGTTGCAATATATTTTAAACTAACTTCCCGATGATCTAGAGACTTCAAACTTTAAACATAGCTCAAAACTCGATGACAATGCAATAATATGTAATAATATATACCTATTATATATGTCATATATATTAAATATTACAATATAATATAAATTATAAATGATGCATACATTATATTCATAATATAATCTAATATAATATTTAATTAGTCATATAATAATAATTAATTAATATAATCAATAGGTTGTAATCTATCTATATATATAAAAATGGATGTTTGTATGTTTGTTTGTCTGTCCGAGATTAATAGACTTGGACACCGTTTCACCGATCATCATGAAAGTTGGCATATATACGTATTTTTTCAAGGAGGTTTTTATGCTATTTAAAAATACCCAGGGCCCCAAAAGGTCCCAAAAAGGGCCCTTTGGTGGTTAAAGCTACGAATTGGGTATTGTGCCGTGGTTTCATTTTTAGCTTTTTTAAACTACTTCCGCTCAAGATAGAGGGTTGGGAATTTTTTTATCAAATGGCTAAAAGAATGAAGTTTATAATTCTTTCAATCAATTATCTTTTCCTATTCGTATGTGTCTGAAAACCACGTTTTAAGCAGCACAAACGCACATTTTTCTCAGAAATCAATAATAGCATATTTCCTTGACAACCAGATTTTGGTCTTTAACACATTTAAAATTGATTTAGTTTAGTTAAGCTGATTAGGAATGCTAAGCATTGGGTTTCATGCAGTGGTTTATTTTTTCTCAGAAATCAACAACAGCATATTTCCTTGGCAACCGCTGTGGTCTTTAACGCATTGGAAATTCATTTTGCTCAGTTAACCTGATTAGCAATTCAAAGCATTGGGTTTTGTGCAATTGTTAAAGTTTTTTGCTTTTAAAAAATACTTTCACTCAAGATAGAGAGCTAAAAATTATTTTATCGGATACCCAAAAGAATGAAATTTTTCATTTTCTTCAATCTATTCTCCTCTTATATGATAACTTATTAAGGAAGTGTTATCCCGAGCTACGAAGGGGTAATTCTGCTATACATATATAAAAATGTTATGGTGTCTGTATGTCTGTCTGCCTGTCTGTTGCTCCATCATTCAAAAACTACTGGACCGAATGAGCTGAAAATTGTTATGTAGATAGAAAATATAGGTATCTGGCTGTAACATTGGCTATATTGAAAAGCCCTTGGGGACCCCAAAGGCCCCCCCTGGTGGTCCATGATAAGCATTGTGTTCGGTGCAGTGGTTTCATTTTTTGCTTTTTAAAAGTACTTTCACTCAAGATAGAGACCCGGGATTTTTTTATCGGATGGCTGAATAAATAAAGTTTTTATCTATTGATTTCTTTAGGCTTCATATTTGTCTGACATTTATATTTAAGCTTAATGTTCTCCTGAAGGCCCATCATAACACGTAGAAATGAAATCTGTATAAGACGGGCCCAGAGTCCCAAGGGCCCCATGATAGATTGCTTCGGGGGGTAAGCGATAATTCAATGCACATTGACAACAAGTTTACTCTTCAAAGTCTATTCTCAAAGTAGCTCTCATAGGGGCACTGCATGCATAAGAGAGAACACTGACGTAGTAAACGATACACATAAAGGAATTAAAGAGGCTACGCAAGCAATTAAACGTGCAAGAATATAAATGTGCATCGAATAGTAATGGTAATAATGCCTCTCTGGCTACAACAAACACAGCTTTGTTTATTATCATTTAATACTCAGATGTATTACACGTAGTGGAACCGCCTGCCTCTCATTACGATTGTGAACTGTTTTTTAGACCAATTGCCACATCATAAACGTTACAAAATATTTATATATGTTTAAAAGTGTTATAGTGCAATTAACTTGCATTCACTCAATCATCGAGTTGCATATTAAAGAGTCTCACTCGCCGCTGTGTTTCCCCTCCATGGACTTAAAAATATATCCATCAACATGCTTAATTAAAATAAAGAGTAACCTTTCGAATACATTTGTTAAAGTTAGAGGAATGTGTTATCTGCGAGAAAATGAGCCCTCGCAAAAAGAAACGACAAAGGTTAGAGTTGGATGCTCAAATACATGTCCACCAGCGATCGCATAAGTATCTCCCCGTGGTGTTTCTCGGATTACGCTAATAACCGCACAAATTTCATCTCAACCGTACCTAAGGTCGGGTAACCAACTATAAATCTGGTTCAAATAAAGATTCATCTATTTTGAAACTTTACTCTGTTTTAAGATGTTGGAAATTATAATGACGTCACTACATGCTTCTTACCCGAAAGAAGAGCGGAAATTCTGCACAATGAACGACATCCGTGCATGAAAATCGGCAAGTGCACTAAGAATCACCATAGATTTTTTATTTAGCAATCGTAACCAATGATAATGGCACCCTTCTTTACCCCGAAGGCGCAGTCCGGGTGACGGTGGATTGATAGGTCAAATAAACATGGCTGCCGCTACAAATTCTCCTATTGACGTTTTCAACCGCTGGATTGTACCCTACTATCCAATCCTGATTAAGATACTAAACACACACATCAAAGTTGAATAGGGCTACTCAATTAAGTCATTGAATGCATATATATATATATATGTATGTAAACAAGGGAAGCCATGAAGCCGTCAATCACTCAGAAGACGGCTCAAGAGAACCGGAGGGACGAGGTGACCATCTATCAACCTGGGTGCTATTTAAGTAGTAATGAGTCTGCGTGGTCCATTTTTGGGTTTCCCGTCATGAAAGAGGACCAACGGTAACTCATTTCTCCGTACACCGTACGTTAAATGACCACGCTGTCACTATTCTTCTGGATTTGTGGTTTTCTTAGAAAATAAGTTCAATGTTTTTCACACGCATTGAATTTCAACGGGTAACTTCCGCTTTTCACTACGTTTTGATTTAATTATAAGCCATTATCTATGCAATATCAGCATACTATTATTCGGTTTTCGAATTTTTGTTTTTTTTATATAAATTTAAAAGCGATTTCATTATATTTTTTCTGCTCGAAATCATTTCCCTTTTGTATAAACAGCACTTCTACATTATTTTCAAGTTATTTCTCTCCCGTTGAGAATCAACGGGTATTTTCGCTAGTCTATCTATATATATATATAAATGGATGTTTGTATGTTTGTTTGTCTGTCCGAGATTAATAGACTTGGACACCGTTTCACCGATCATCATGAAAGTTGGCATATATACGTATTTTTTCAAGGAGAAGGTTTTTGTGCAATTTAAAAATACCTCAGGGCCCCAAAAGGTCCCAAAAAGGACCCTTTGGTGGTTTAAGCTACGAATTGGGTATCGTGCAGTGGTTTCATTTTTAGCTTTTTTAAACACCTTCCGCTCAAGAGAGAGGGTTGAGATTTTTTTAATCAAATGGCTAAAAGAATGAAGTTTATAATTCTTTCAATGAATTATCTTTTTCTATTCGTATTTGTCTGAAAATCGCGTTTTAAGCTGCAAAAACGCATATTTTTCTCAGAAATCAACAATAGCATATTTCCTTGACAACCAGATTTTGGTCTTTAACGCATTTAAAATTGATTTAGCTTAGTTAAGCTAATTAGGAATGCTAAGCATTGGGTTTCATGCAGTGGTTTATTTTTTCTCAGAAATCAACAACAGCATATTTCCTTGACAACCAGCTGTGGTATTTAACGCATTGGAAATTCATTTTGCTCAGCTAACCTGATTAGGAATTCAAAACAAAGCATTGGGTTTTGACCTATGGTTAAAGTTTATTGTTTTAAAAAATACTTTCACTCAAGATAGAGAGCTAAACATTATTTTATCGGATACCCGAAAGAATGAAATTTTTCATTCTCTTCAGTTGATTCACCTCTTATATGATAATTTATAAAGGAAGTGTTATACCAAGATTCACTGGGGTAATTCAGCTATACATATATAAAAATGTTATAGTGTCTGTATGTCCGTCTGTCTGTCTGTTGCTCCATCACTCAAAAACTACTGGACCGAATGAGCTAAAAATTGTTATGTAGATAGAAAATATAGATATCTGGCTGTAACATAGCCTATATTGAAAAGCCCTCGGGGCCCCCAAAAGCCCCCCCTGGTGGTCCATGCTAAGCTTTGGGTTCGTTGAGTCCTTGCATGAAAAACGATAAAGGTTAGACTTGGATGCTCAAAGACATGTCCACCAGCGATCGCATGAGTATCTCCCCGTGGTTTTTCTCGGGTTACGCTAAGAACCACACAAATTTCGTCCTTACCCAACCTACGGACGGGTAACCAGCTTTAAATCTGGTTCACTCATATGTTCCGAAACTTCAATCTGTTTTAAGATGGTGGAAATGATAATGACGTCACTACATGCTTCTTACCCGAAAGAAGAACGGAAATTCTGCGCAATGAACGACATCCGTGCATGAAAATCGGCAAGTGCACTAAGAATCACCATAAAATTTTTATTTAGCAATCGTAATCGATGACAATGGCTACTCTTTACTCCGAAGGCGCAGTCCGGATGACGGTGGATTGATAGGTCAAATAAACATGGCTGCCGCTATAAATGCTCATTTGACGTTGTCAACCGCTGGATTGTACCCTACTATCCAATCCTGATTAAGATACTCAACGCACATATCAAAGCTGAATAGCGCTACTCAATTAAGTCATTGAATGCATATATATATATATATGTATGCATGCATACAAGGGAAGCGATGAAGCCGTCAATCACTCAGAAGACGGCTCAAGAGAACCGGAGGGACGAGGTGACCATCTATCAACCTGGGTTCTATTTAAGTAGTAATGAGTCTGCGTGGCCCATTTTTGGGTTCCCCGTCATGAAAGAAGACCAACGGTAACTCATCTCTCCGTGCACCTGGAAAATGGTCAGCGTGTCTACTACAATGAACACAACGTACAAGATAGGTTACAAACTCCTTAAATGACCACGCTGACACTATTCTTCAGGATTTGTGGTTTTCTTATAAAATAAGTTAAATGTTTTTCACACGCGTTGAATTTCAACGGGTACCTTCCGCTTTCCACTACGTTTCGACTTAATTATAAACCATCATCTATGTATTATCAGCATACCATTATTCGGTTTTCGATTTTTTATCTTTTTGATATAAATTTAAAAGCGATTTCTTTATATTTTTTCTACTCGAAATCATTTCCCTTTTGTATAAACAGCACTACTAAATTATTTTCAAGTTTTTTCTCTCCCGTTGAGAATCAACGGGTATTTTCGCTAGTATTTATATAAAATTCTTATAATGTTAATTTTGTTAGCTTCTTTAATTCAATTTTCAGGAAAATAACAATGAAACAAACTGATATGTTATTGGTATATAGGTATAACAATTTTCTATTTCAAATATCATAACACAAGACTAAAAAGTAGAACATAATTATTTAAATAAAAATGATTTTAAAAATGTTTTTAAAACGGATGTTCAACAATTATAAAATAATTTATTCTAGCCCCACACACATTTATATCTACATACAGATTTATAACCCCATACAGATTGTCCCGAAAACATAAGATTGTGAATTTTAATAGCTTTGAAAATACTTGTAAGATTGAAAATGAAAAATGTGGGGCGCATGCTGTACACAATAGTATAAATTGTACGGAGTGGCTGTCGTTGAGAAAACTCACATAACAGTTCATACCATTTGCAGTGCAATAAAATTGTTAATGACTTAGGTGAACTATTCATGCATCAATTATCTAAAATTCATGCACCCCACGTTTTTCGTTTTCAATTTTACAATTTTTTTCATAGCTATTGAAATTCACAATCTCTAATTTTCTGGACAATCTGTATGAGGTTATGAATTTGTATGGGGGTATAACTATCGACCAATTTCATTAACGTCGATTGTAGGCAAGATACTCGAACATATCGTCGTTAGCAATATCATGACGTTCCTGGACAGTCGTAACGTCCTCCATGGCTCTCAGCACGGCTTCCGGAAAGGTAGATCACGTGAAACACAACTCGCGCTCTTTCTTCATGACGTTCTCAAATCTGGTGAATCGAAAAGACAAGTTGACGCATTATTTCTAGATTTTAAGAAAGCTTTCGACACGGTATCTCATAACAAACTTTTATACAAATTACAGTCATGCGGCCTAAACGAAACAGTAGTAAACTGGATACGCGACTTTCTGAGTGATCGTAAGCAAAAAGTAGTTCTTGACGGAATTAGCTCTGGTGTAGTTAAAGTGACATCAGGTGTCTCGCAAGGAAGCGTGATCGGCCCCCTTTTGTTCATTATATACATAAATGACCTATGCTCTCGAATTAGCAGTAAAATACGTTTATTTGCCGACGACACTGTCATCTATCGTGAAATTAGTGATCACTCTGACTTTGAAACTCTATCATCGGATTTAAACAACGTTCATGTGTGGAGCAAAGAGTGGGGACTCGAACTTAATCTGAGCAAATGCACGGCGGTACATTTCTTGCGGAGGTCATCCAACTATTCCCATGTATATGCTGTGGATGGTGTTAACATAAAGGCGACAGATGAAGTGAAGTATCTAGGAGTTACTATAACCTCGAACCTATCGTGGGGAGCACATATAAGAAATATTTGTGGCAGAGCTATGAAGAAGCTAGGATTCGTCAAGCGTATTGTGGGAAGATTTTCGGATGAAAAAGTAAAATAGAGGTGCTATTTCGCACTCGTCCGGCCACACCTTGAATATGCAGCGAGCATATGGGATCCGGTGCAGAAAGACTTAGTCTGGGAACTTAATAAAATACAAAGGGAAGCTGCGCGATTCGTCAAAAACTGCTACGGGCGTACAGACAGCGCTACACAGATGTTAAACGAATTAGGCTGGGAGCCGCTAGAGACTCGGAGGCTGCGCGCTAGGCTTAGATTGCTTGAACAATTGAGAATAGATATCTTTAAGAGCGACACGAAGAACATCATATTAGAACCCCACTATATTTCCAGGTCCGACAGAAACGATAAATTAAGAGAGATATTTTGCCGAACGGATAGGTATGGAAATTCGTTTTTCCCCCGAACAATAAGGGACTTTAATAAATGCTAGGCGAAATTTCATTCGAGCGTTTCCTTTTTATATGTAAACGGCTGGTGTCCTAACACCCCCCACCACACGCCTATCGAGGCGGCTTGCGTGGTAGTATGTAGATGTAGATTTAACTGTGTGTGAGGCTAGGAGAAATTATTTTATACTTTTTGGTACGTTTTAAAAACGTAGTTTTCTGAATTATTTTTTTATTTGTGCATTGGAAAGCTTAGGCTAAAAAAAATACTGGCTTTGTCGTTTCAAATTTTTATGGCCAGTACATTTAATTGAAAACTCTATAAAAGTAGCAAAATTTTATGCTGTGCTGAAATACCTTGCCACCATGTTGGTTGGATAGTGACGCGACAAGGCAGTGAGTATATTGCCGTCACCCTAGTCTTGGTAGCTGCGTTGACAGAATCAGCGATAACACAATATTTTTGTGGTCGGTAAAATATTTGGATACTCTGAAAACCTAAAAATGACGAACTATAAATGCTGTATTGTTCCATATTATTCCTTCATATCGATCCGAACGCTTAAAAAATGATTTCTTTCCGTGCCTAAAAACGAAACCGTCCTAAGGAAATGGTCTAAGGGGGTCGTCTGGTTTAGAGTGCTAAAAATAGGTACGTTTTGCAAAGGAGAAAAAATCACAGCTCTCTAATATTTTAGTTATATATTAATATTCTACTTTCTTATAAAAATCGAAGGCCAAGCATTTGGATTATCTTCATAGCGCATTATAGGCCCATCAATCATGATTTGTGAATACATTTGTATAATTCTGCGCCAGGTAAAATATCAATATCAGGCTTATTGAATTCGGGATATGCCAACATCAAATAGCCGAAACTATCACATACGTGATTAGGCATTGGAGCGCGTGGTTGCTTCGAGGTAACCTTTTGAATGGCAATAGCAGTGGTGGATAGCTCCTTGTCCCCTTGCCGAGGCCGCATTACCAGGGCCATGACTCCCTTCGTAGTAGTGATGGGGTTATCTGCTAGGACTTTAGATGAGACCATTGAATGTTTCCCCTGAAGACCCAACCTATGCTGGCAAGCTGTCGTTCAGGCTTGAGATGCCTGCCTGGTCAATCAGAACACGTACGCGGCCAAATGGTCCAGGCGCAGACTTCACGGACACAATAGCCGTTCCTAATAATATAATTTCGAGAAATAACGTGACTTGTAGGACAAGCCAATTCCATCCTTGTAATGTATTCTCTCTCTTCTGCACTTGAATCCCCTTCATTGCTCTCAATCGTGAAGAATTCTCCCCACACTCTCCGGTCGTCACTACTTGCGCCGCACTATTTGGACGTGAGGGTAATTGTGGATTGGTTTTCAAAACTTTTCTAGAGCACAATGACGTTTGGTGCCCTTTAAACTGGGTCGTCAAGGTACACGTGATCGACAATCTCTTATCTCTTGCCTTACGTTTGCCAACTAAACAATTGAAACAAATATTTTTAGATTAAATAAAGTCTCTTTGTTATCTACCGACATCGCACGAAATTTGTTACATGTGTAACTCGTGTTGTTCAGCACATAGTGAGCATGAGAATGGTTTGACACTCTCACCTGATGCTAACAGTGAAGTTCCTGGGTTTGCATGGGTCCTCCTTGTGAACATTAATTTCGGACTTGAGGGAATACCTCGACCCTAATGTGCGAAGAATACTGATAGCATTTTGACCAAATTTGACCAGGTCATCATTGAGTGGAAATTCAACTTGATGGAGCTCCACATCCAATTTTTAATGATAATTTTTGTCTAAAGCTCTTACGGCACGAACAAACAAGATACAATCGGCAAAATACGGAACATTCGTGGTCTTTGAGGCATTCACGTTTTCGAGAAAATATTCAATTTAAGCCTTCCTTTGAGTCGTTGTGCAAAAAAGAGCATTAATAATTTTTTCCAGATATTTTTAAGCCAAAAATAGTTTATTCTCATATTTATGAAACCAATTTTTCCAATCACTAGCATAACTTTCCAACATTATGGGAAGAACCGGAACTATTTCATGTGCATTGCCCCACTACCAATTAAGTAATGAAAATTCTCTATATCCGTTAGCTATGAATTCTCGTGTAACAAGCTAAATAAAACATCGTAAAAGGGTTTCAAGTTAGCCAATTACTCGTCAAATACTGATATGTTTATCTTGGGCAACCGTGTCACCATGGAGCCGGCAGAATGCCTGGCATTTGCACAACTAACTTCTGGAGTATGTAGCATCTGACTAGACTTCGCTTAGATTTCACTATGGAGATTTTCCACAAGATCGTTAATTTTTAATTTCTCATCGTAATGTAAATAAATTTCGATCACTGCTTCGCAAATATCATCATTAAATGCTAAAAAGGAACTATTTTTGTCCTCCGGAGAAGCATATCGGCTATTGAGCATGAGAAAGTCTATTTGATCACTTCGTGTGAGAGCATGCAGCCTTTCTATTGTCTAAACTGTCGAAACCCAACGAGCTTTCTTTAATTTAAGAAGACTTCGTGCCTCCAACCCTCCCTCTTCATCCTCTTTTTTTAGTAACCCATTTCCTAATAATTTTAACGCACGCAGCAGTAGCGCAGCTCATAATAGTAGCTCGCGTACGAGGAATCAAACGGCATCAATCAATCCAGCACGACGCCAAAAAATAGATTAGAGTACAATGATACATAATCCAACCACGAGATAATTCTTTGTTCCTGATATCAGTATCCGGGGCCGAAGGGCCAATAAATGTTTGGGCAATGTACATATTATGCATATGCATATGCATTCCTTTGCGTCGCCTTCTCTCTCTCTTTCCCGTTCCATCGTCCTTGCTCGCAGCGTTGTACCATGTCCACTGTCTTTTTGTTTTTCCCACCCTCACGTGCCACCCACTCTTTTCGTGTTATAATCTTTCATTGTGCCAAAAATCTTGAGAATGGAAAGAGCCTCGACCGCTGCGTGAGTTTATGTGTAATCAACCAAATTTCTTTTTTCTTACGTGCAAAGCTTTATGAGTTACCTTGAGTACTACTTGTATCCTCTCTGCTTGCAATGAGTACCTCCTGTAACTCTGATTTCCGTGGCTTGCAAGGGTTTGCTTCTCCGACTGCTTTTCTCGGAGATGGGTTGAGATGAGACCGGTGAGCAAAAATAAGTTCCTTCATGAAAAGTTCACGTCTTGAAGAGAAATCTTTGATAGAAGCAGCATTATAGCAAATCAAAGAGTTTCTTCAGCATCAACATAAACAAGCCGACTCCAGCATGTAAAAGGTGTTTTGGGAAATATGTATCTTAACACATTAAGCACTGACTTGTCTTCATGTGTATAGAAGAACTTCAAAAACATATCAGACATGCCAGACGTGCAGTTACAACTGATCATCATATTAATAAAAATGTTTCATGCAGCAGCTCAACCAACTTGTCAAGCTGTAGAACAACCCATTGATCCAATCATAATATACAGCTAATTCAATCTGTAATCATTCGTGGTAAAAAATAACTACCCTGACGAGATGTTCGGTAGTCTAATTTCTTAACTACATAATCACGATTTAACTAATCGTAGAATGCCGGGATTCGCCAAAATATTTTTGGCATCTTCATGGAAAAGAATGGCCTCAAATGTATGCTTAACTTTGAAGTTAATTGCAAAAAGAATTATTCTGTTACAGTTGACACGATATTATATTTGGCATTGAAAAGCGATGCATAGAACACAGAACAAGGATGAAGAATTCTTTAGGGGGTTAGCGAGGACTTGCCCAAAGCAGCGGTCCACAACAGCTGAATATCGATCTATCGATGGGCTACATGTCGGCAATCCGTTATCGCTATTATTCTGTCAAATCAGGCCCAGTACTTGCTGTAGATTTTGGTCTCATTCCAGGAGTCAATAATAGGCCACAATGCTACGCTGATACTTCAGGTACCTAACTCGCTGTATGACGATCCATTAACACTTTGGCATTTAGTCAACGCTGGAGGCTTCCAGCGGTTCATGTGCCACTGAAATCGTTATGAAATCGACCCCTGTAATTTTTGTAATAATTTCTAAAACTCGCATGTGTCAATGCAGTGCTAAATGCTAAACACTTAAGTCACTTGAAATGCCACGTGATGTGTAAACGTCGATGGCCCAATGCATGACGCACAATACATTTGACCTTCATTTACATATTCAGTTGAGTTGTAAATTTATCGTCTCATTGGGAGTAAGCATTTACGTGTAACTTTAGTCAGATCGGCTACGATTAATAACCACCTCTTACTGCGATGGCATGGTAGCCCAGTGGGTCGAGCAAGCTATTGTCACTTGAGAGGCACGGCTATAAATCTTGAAGAAGACTCTGGCCACGTTTACAAAAAACCTAGGTGTTGATTTTTTAGTCATCAGTTCTCTCTGGATAATCCCGTTCGACCCTGGGAAAGTAATAAGCCACTTGGCCTTGAAGTTTAAGTTTGATGCGTCACCAAGTATTTGGATAGACCTGCTCTGTTCAATGAAACTTACCTGCAGACAGAAATTGAAGTTTGCGAGATAAATTCTAGTTAATCGAGATGGTCATTAATTGGTCCTAGCTACGGAGATGTTGGGTACATTTTCAACCGTGGAGCCACTAACAGAGAAAAACAGCAAAGTAATCTCTGGCAGTGTTGACAACGCAAACAACTAAAACCGTTTGGAAAGTATGTAAACAAACGTAGTCAGCAAGCCCAGCGCAAATATCCGGGCCATTAGTGAAGCGATGGGAGACTTAATCACGCATCACGTGAAGGTAAAATCAACAACCAAACTCGATTAGAAGTACAAAATCTCCATTTCAAGACGAGGTATCGGCACAAGTGCTCGAGGAGTAAGCTTCACAAATCTCATCACTTCGATGAACCATAAATTAAAAGTAAAATGGGACGAACGAAATAATAAAAATTTACCCATGTAACTTAGCTTAATCCTCTCTTATCAAATCGATATGATCAATTCTTGAAATTTGATTTCATATCTGTGCATTGCAATGTTGAATGTGATTCGTCATGCTCTATCGTATTATCATACTGTTTGATGTTGTGTATATTACTTTATATTCCATTGTGCTTAATGTATAATGTGTAAGATGCTGCCTGTTTTAATTTCTCAACCCCTAATGTGTGATCTTAAATCTCTGTACTATCGCCCTGATTTTCACATTTTATGTATTATCTTATTCATTGATTATTGTTGGTTAATATGTGGTGCTCCTCAATGAAATTAGTATGCATTGTTGTCACCATTGACTCCATTTGTTGTGGCATTTAATTATGTTTCAATGTTCCAGGGAACTTAATGTTCCAGAACAATAAAGGCTGTTTTCAATTTAAATGCATGTACCTCGAATTTTGAATCGCTGTGACAAATATGATCTACGAAATTACCGAAATTATTATCTTTCTATTAAACTTTCATACATTCTTGTCCCTTTTCCTGAAAATATCAACACCTCTCAAATTTCACGCACAATTTGCTTTAATGACCTCGGTTTTAAACGAATTTTCTCCGTGCTGTGAAGGGCTCTAGAGTGTCTACATCAATCTTTCCTTTGCTTGCAGTAAAACTTGTTTATTGCCATGGAATTAGGCCCTATGTGGCGGCAAGTCGTCAACGACATCGTCAGGATAAATGATTTCAACGCAAAATTCTTTTTTGCGTGTTTTACTTGCATGTATTATTATTAAATGCATATGGATAGTACGATAGCTTACCGATAGCGTGCCACAGTGCAGTGGGCCTCAAGAGGATTTCACGGCGACCGCGTGAGTCAAGACAACATGAGCAAATTCCAAGTTTGTTGCCTAGAGTACGGAACACGGCTTTAGCTGCCTTAAGACATGCTAAGTCCTTGAGTCATGTTCGAGGATGCTTTCATTGAAGCGATTGCGTTCGTCTGATGCTGCTGAAGCAGCGTGCTGGCCAATTAGCAAAATGGCTGTCATTCCCACTGAGCTACTCAACATAAATTGCCATCTAAGCGCATGAAAAATTTTTGATTCAATATAAATGCAGGCATTAAGAATTACGGTTTATTGAGGCTTGCAAAAGACGCTTTCGGAATCAATGGCTGACATTAAACTCTTGAATGAACATGTTCACATCCGTCACACGAAATTGGGTGAGAAACAGCTTTCGAATGCTTTCGTGAAATCCCACCGTCAAGAATCGCGCCGACTCGAACCTTCGATTCACGGAGGAGTTGTACAAGCTGTCTGTCACATAATTTACTAGTTCCGGGAACTGTGTTTCACTATCATGGACGAATTTTCGACTCTCTATAAACCCTAGGATAGTACTGACAGTCATGCGCTCATGGACCTTGTGCCTGAACATGGAGATGTCGCTTATGCGATGAAACCGGTCGTATTGAATAAAATCCATTGTAAAATTTACAAGTTTGTATTATGTTATTGCCTTCGAATCTGGATGAAAGTTCGGTGTGGTCATTAACATCGGTTCCTGACGCATTCTAAATCGTGTGATAATAAAATATCTATAGGTCTTCCACTGGAATGAACATAAGCAAACAATAAAGTTCAATGACTGTTTCTTTTTTCGGGATTCATTCCGCGATGTTCAAAATTGTAAAAAACAATATTTCGCTGGTCCTCCTCCCAGCTTCATCAGGTTAATCATTTTTGCAATTTTAAACATCGCGGAATGAATCCCGAAAAAAGAAACAGTCAACATTACATCTGCTGAAGCCTACGAGCTAATAAAGTACCTTCTCTCAATAAAAAGAAAAACTATAGACACTATGAAATATGACCTCAAAATCTTATTCCATAGCGTTCTCGGTGACGTTGGAGCAAGAGTAATGAAGGGTAAACGCCATGCGTAATGAACACCATCTTTCCCACCACCGCTTCTACATGAACTAGTGATTAATGGCTGGAGTGCTCATTAAACTGCAGAACGGGGTCAAGGAATCAGATGTTCACGAGGCAAAGGGATTAAGTGAAAAAGGGGGCGTAAAACAAAAAGGCGCACGCCATTTTAATCAGCTCCGTGCATCTCCTGGCGAGAAAAACGAGCACCAGCGTCGGGAGAATGGATACATATACTTCATCGACCCGCGTCGCAAATTATGCCCCAACATGCCCCAATTGATTACAGCGCCGCGGGCGAGATTCGCATGAGTTGCCTTGTTGCCCACGGAATCATTGCGAGCGCACACCTTTTCCTTCATTGTGGACTCCGACATGCTGGCCATAAAGGAAACTAAACACACTCATTTCCGTCGTAATCTATTTTCAAATAAAAGTCATAAGATTATTAATTCACCTGACGGGGCTATAGAAAAAAACGTTCGATTGGATATTAAATATTTTGGCAGCTAAGACGTGGTTAGTACCGATATTTTTTGTCAAATCATGATGAGTTATCCTCACTGATCCATAAGCACTTGAAATGCGATGTTAGCACAATGAACGAACACAAAATATGAGAATTCCTATTCCAAGTGAAGATGTTTTCACTTGCGATATATCTGAATCACGTATAACTCAAATAAATAAATAACAAATTGCGTATCATGGAAACTGCAGTTGGTTGTGTTGCGGAGGGGATCACTGAAACAGGATTATCCAAAATATATGAGTTATTGACAAAAAAATTGATTCGCACTGTATCCACCCTAGAACCTCAGCATCATCTTCAACTCTCAACCTCAACAACAACGACGATAAGTCAATGTTAAGCCATTACATCTATTTCATTTCGGTGAGTCAAATTATCTCCTCCTTATTCCATCCATATTGGTTTCAAGTCGTGTTTGTCGATCAAGAATGTGATAGACATAGATTTACAGCAAGATCTTCCTAAAAATCACCTAAAAGCCTCTCTGACGCGATCCTATCGAACCTGACCATACGAATCGCATTGAGCGCATTTCCCGTGCTATTCGTTTTCGCGTTCGCACTTTGTAAGAACCGAGCGGAGAGTTGCTAGAGGCGCCACCGCCGCTACACATTGTTACGTCACACGTGGGGTGACGCGTAACTCACATGGTCCGAAATGAGGTGCCGAATGCATGGCCTTCTTGATATTGCACCAGCGGAGAGCACCCGACAGATGGCTCGTAAATCACGGTCTCTCCGTTTCGCGCTAAAAATTCTAGCTCAGTGGGTGAATGGACGACTGACTTCCATTTTTCTACAGTATGTGATGGGCATATTTCCCTATCCATCACATGTGGCCTACTGGGAAGGAAACCTAAGAGAAAGCTTTCCTTCCCTGTATAAAACATCGTCAGCCTTGCACACAACTACTACCAGGGCATCAATCATCCCGACAAACACAATGTGCCGTGTCCTGCCTCTTCCAGCCTCATCGTGCCACAATCTCAATTCCCGCTCTGTTCCGGAAGAAGAAAAGAAGAGAACACAATCAGTGATTTCACAGCCTAGAGATACCCACTGTCTTCCACCCAGAGCTTAATATCTTAATCCCAGTGAATAAAAAAGAACTTGAACCTCGTGACTAAGTTTCCATTTATAATTGTTATCTTTTTACAAATTGTGTGTATTTATCTACTCACACTTAATTATTGCGGTGGCCTTGTGAAACCTTCACAAGGCCACCGCAATAATTAAGTGTGTCTCCCCCGCACTGGAGTGAATACTGCTCCACAAAGAGTGACCGCTTCGGAATGGTAAAAATGGTATGATGAAATCAAACATTCTGACACACTGCTGTGCATTATAGAACTGCGGTGACCCTGAAGAGACAATATACTCCTAAAAGGGGGCGCCATTATGGCATTATTTCTAGATATTTGCAGTTGCTGCTATTGTTATGTTTGGATGCATATTTTATGACTACCAAAAGTGAAAAATACACGCCTGCTAAACTTGACTTGGATCTACACTCAACTTGGAGCACAAGAGCTAATGAGCAACGTCCTTCAAAATGCACAATTGTTAATTGGACATACTTTTGCTGATACATCTATGACTGACAAGAGGAATTATATTCACACACAAAGGAGTATATAAAAGGTAAATAATCGAAAATGAATCAGGAAATTCAGAACAGTACGTAAATAATGTCACTGGTAATCGTTCTCAAAAAATGTTTGTAGGCCTGGAAAAATTATCCTTAATTTCCAATGATTTAATTTTACAGGGATAAATAAAGCCAAGTGTCGGAATAAGGTTAACAAAAAATTAGAGATTAGTTAAAAAAACACTTAAATTAAAGTTATAATAACGCTCAGAAAAAATTGACTGATGTGTTGACTTTCAGAGCTATCGACTAATAAATTTTCGAGGATACCGGGACTGGCCACGGTATTCCCTTTTACGGAGTCATCCACCTAGCTCATTTAAAAGCCATTCTCCATTCAAATCCACAAGGGGCAAGGACGCCTCGGCAGATTAACTGGCAGACACACTTTGGGTGACGTCCAGGTTTGAGTCCCGGTGGAGGAAAATGATTTTTCTTCTGTCAACTCCATCGACTGATAAAAGTTTGGTTAGTGACATGCAAAAATTACGCAACCAGTTATTAATTTTTTAAAGTACTTCCCGCACATACCAAACTAAATATCGAAATATGAAGATAAAACGTGGTACTTAACTTCGCGCTGCACACATTGGAAAATAAAATTTTCGAAAAACCATGCAAATGGTGAATGTTGTCAATTATACTCATAAAGCCGAAATTTTACCTTTATAATATTTTACTTCCTGTTAAAGGGCAGCTAAGACATATTCGCTCATTCACTCAAAGTTGTCCAAAAACTTCGACTGCAATAGCCAACACTAGCACCGCTCTATCGCATCATGTAATACGTTTTCTGTTTTTGGCCATTAGGCTTTAAGCAAAGGGAAAGTTTTTTTAACGGTATAAAAGGTTCAGCGCTTACTTTATTCCTTTAGTGCAGCCGAAACGAAAGCCTTTCGCTCAGGGGGTCAGACGAGAGTAGGAAACGATTACGTGACGATCAGAGCCTCAAGGGCATGAGCCGCTCAAGAAGTGAGGCTATCATTTTTCCGCATGAAGCGAAATTCGTTTTCATTTTTTTCCACTCTCCTTCTCGTAATCCCCGCCTGGGGCGCGCACATGCGTGCAGTGGTTGACACGGTAACTCGCAGACCGAAAACCACTTGAGTCCACACTCGCAAGCGATCGCCCTTTTGAACCTTCAGTCTCTCGCCCTTGAGAGGCGATGAAGGGAAATGCTCTCATCCGCGAAAATTTGGAGCAAATCAGCGAAAGTAGGCGAAGGAGGGGAAGGGTAAGATGGGAAGAGAGAGGGCCGGAGAAAAGAGCGTTTTATTATTTCCCCCCCTCCTCGTGTTTTTTTTCGGCCTCTCGTCTTACAATGCCCCAGCGAAGGTGGCCAGGGGAGAATGGGATGGGAAGGACAGTGTCGAAGGAAAGAGGCGGCGATTGATGAGAGAGAAGATGCTGATGTTGCAGAAGAGGTGGTGAGAGGAGGAACAACCGAGGAAGGTTAGCATCCGAGTCTAAAGTCTACTTCTTCTCTGTGGAAGAACTAGAGTCAAGTAGATGTACCACGGTCAACGGTTTGGACCTCAGCTCGATGGGTCAAATTTTTAAGAAAACATTAGATTTAACGAAATCCAGAGATCAAACGAGCTCTCGTGTGACTGGCAGGATTTAAAGAAAACGTAATTTGATCAAAATTGTTTCAAAATATCTGAGCAAGCATACTCAACCTTGTCGGAGACGCTTCTAAATATGTTTTCAAAATTACCAATCACTGAGAAATTTTATTTCAGATTGGCTCTCCCGGGCTTGCACACAAATAAAATGCTGTTTTGAGTCGGATGAAGCCGAATTTGAGTCAATTTAGGCAATTTAAAAAGAATCTTATAAGATTATCCAAACATATATACGGCTGTAGTAGAGCAGAGATTTACGTGCTTATCGAATGCGATTTGCCTTCTCGAGTATCTACGTGAAGTCGGTGAAATGTCTTAATATACATGGCAGAAGGAGTGCCTCAAAGTTCGGGAGAAAGCGGGAAAGCATTGTGATTCAAGTTGAAAACTCCGATAGGTCTAGCGTGTGGCCAGGAAATTCCGCTAATCTCTGAGAGAAGCATATAAGGTTTCTAAAATTTCTGAGTTCTATCCGCATTTTTTTCGACTGTCCAAGACCACCGTTTCTCTAACACGCGTCTTATATGACTCCGCAATAGGAAGAAATTCACTGATTAGAAAGACTATAAAAAATATAACTAGTGGAAAATACTATCGGTGTAGTCGACGCAATTCTTTTTTCCAAAATCAACGATTATTTCCCGAAGGAAAATCACGTTTTCCAAAGCTCCGGCAAAGGCCTCCACAGGGCTTCCGTGATTGGTGGTCTGAAATGCTGCTTTCCCACGACAGTAGTCCACCGACGACGACAATTCAGCACCCGCTCAGGGGAATATCTTAAGTTGAAGCGTTTCTGTGCAACTTGGTGCCTTATTTGTGGTTATGGCCGTGCCAGGGAAAACGGGTCTTTTCCCAGGATCATACGAAAAGTCAAGAAAATTGCTGAGTGTCCCCTCAGCTGCAACAGGACAGACGACTACCCCTTCACAGGGTATGGAAAAGGTTGTTCCAGTAGCACAATAGCGGGCCAAAAATACGACCTTAGAAAACACGAGTCAAACGGAGCTCGAACACGAGCACAGATAAGGAGATAAATGAAATGTCTCGACCTGAAGATATTCACACACCCATTCATTCTCAATTTTTTAGATACCCTGAGAACAGATTTTAATAGCATTCCAGTTAACTCCAATTGAATATAAGTATTTAAACCAGTTAAAAATGACCTGAAGAAATGTTTTTCGTGAAATGAAAGCAGATGTTACAATGCCGTCGACTGGGCAGTGATTAATGTTGTTTGGGCACCTGCCCCTCCATGAAATCATTCTGTCCAATGAGATTTTATTTAACCAGCAGCCGTTAATTTTTAAAGACAATATATCAAACATCGGCTTAAGTTACACTATAATAATATTAGGAAAAACAGCACCTATATTGTAATATTAACCTGAAAATATTACGCACCATAGTAAAATCCGGAGAAGTCAAAGAAAGGTTTCAAAGTTATGTCAGAATCAATTATAATTACCAGGTTTTTCAAGGAACAAGCAAATTCCAGATGTTAATCCCTGTTATCAAGGATTTTAAAGACTGAGTTGGCCACCCTGCATCACCCAAACGACTAAGTCACGACTCACTTTGCGCACCACTGTCTTGAGACGCAAATTAGCTCGAAATTCCATCAACACGCGTAACTGTGGAATCAGTACCTCTGGAGACGGATGGGCACGTGACTGTAGCTCGCCGATCGGGTGCCTGCAGCTCCGCACACCCCTTCTCTACAAGTCGGCGTGACGTCCCATCCGGCTCAGATGGATGGACTCCCCCTGAGCAGATGAAAGGGTTTGAGTAGAGCGGGCGCGGAGAAGAAGCAAGGAGTAAGGTTTGCATGTACATACCCGGAGCGAATACGATGACAGACGAGGAAATCTTGGACATGGTGGGAGAACTAAGGACGTTGATGGAGAACTTCGCAAGATAGCAGAGGCTGGTGAAATTGGTGGGTGAATATGGGGGGCGGGTTAAGTGAGGAAGGATGTGGAGGGGGTGTGATTCCGAATGACGCGTCACAAGGGAGGATCGGCGGGGGGGGGACTTTTCTTTGGCTTTTGTTTTATTTTACCTGGACCGGATGAGGCTACAATCCACCCCCCCCTTCCCCCTGTCCAGGGCTCTTTTGCAGAGTTTGGTTCATTTTAATTTTCAAAGTACAATGAATATTATGACTGTCAATAATATAAACAGCAGCTTCAATTGTACACACAGTCTCTTGAAGCGTAGTAGGTAGTTTCAATTTCAATTACAAACAGGAGAGGGCTTTAATTTTGATTCAACAGTTTCATGGTCTTTTCTTTCTTGACGGAGTATTGTTCTCCTGTTCTTGTTCTACCTCCTTGCTCCCGGAGGATGCCCTGCTTCTGCTCAAGTAGAAGAAACAATTTTTTTAACAATAGGGGGAAGGGATTGGTTGGGATATGAGGAGGGGGGCGGGGTGAAGTGTCGGGGGGGTCAAAGGTAGTGAAGGAGGGGTGGGTGCCGAGGAAATCGCATATTGAGAGATGTGAATGGCTCACCAGTAGACGTTTTTTTTTAACCGAAAGGTATTTATCGTCACATGGGGCAAGAGAATTATTCCGAAATGAAAAAAGCACAGACTTGATCCTGCCCTTTTTGCTAAGCCTTTCATGGTGATGAACTGAAATAATTAAGTCTGAAAAGCACACGGATCGTTATAGTTTTATTTACAAGGCTTAAATGTTTTTTTTAATCCGCCCATCCAATCGAGAAAAGTTTAAGGCACAAAATTTGACTCAAGTCTACGAACTGTTTTCGCGAAGGGAGACAAAATTTTCAAAATAGGGAATAAGGTTGTAATACTCCGCCCGACAATCGTCCACCGTCTTCTAAAGCACCAGCAGCTGGTTATTACCCACTCGTGTCTCGTCTCTTTAAAGAGTGAATGCGACACCCCTAAATTATTGATTTCTTATACGTTTATTTCCAAGGGGATCTGATTCGACGGAATTATAATGATATGATATTTTCACAAGTGTTAGTAAGTGGAAAAAGCAGGTGCAGCTTGAGGGGCGGAGAACAGCTATTCCCCTGAGGTAACGGTGGCTCTCAAGTTGCCTCGTCCTCGTGCCGTGAAGCCGCTTGGGAAATGCGTCCGTTAATTGCTTGCGTGGGACATGAAAAGACTAATGCGGATAAAACCCCTTCCACTCCGAGTCCACCGAGGCCGATGAAAAAATTTTCCAAGGGCGAGCGAGCGAAGGAAAAGGAAAGCTTGGATGTCGCGAGACTGCCCAACGCAACCCAACCCATCCACTCCCATTTCACTCTGACCTCCCTTTGACGATATGACGATGATTATCCGCCCGCAATAAACGAGCGAAAGCAACTCCAAGAGGGATTTTATTGGAATACAACATTCATACAAACAAGCATGGGCGTAATTCCAGCTTTTTAACTGGGGTGGCAAGGCCTACAAGTGGGTATGGCCCCCCCAGGTGGAAGGGGGATCCCAGGGTCCTCCTAAATTAGGCATGATTAATAATAATCAAGAATGTTAAATAAAAGTAGTTGTTTCAGGCTCGATTTGGTGGAATATCATAATGAAAGAAAAAGACTGGCAATTTTCCACAAGAATAAGGTTTTTACTCGACCGGTTTCGGTGTACAACACCATCATCAGGCATGACCTGATATCAGATATCAGACCTGATGATGGTGTTGTACACCGAAACCGGTCGAGTAAAAACCTTATTCTTGTGGAAAATTGCCAGTCTTTTTCTTTCATCAAGAATGTTAAAGAAAGGACCGTGCATTTAGAAATGTATTTCCCAATTGTTTGTAAATTATTGATATCTACATCTGCAAAATACCCTGCAAGCCACATCAGGGGTATGTGGCAGGGGGGATATTTTGACTTCGAAATTCTTGGGTGGCAAAATACTGGGTTGGGCAATTCTGGGGTGGCAAATACCACCCCTTGCCACCCCCGAATTACGTCACTGCACACAAATGCACATATAAGCACGAGCTAAAGCGTGTTCGCCCGCTATATAGCGTGCCAGCAACGCGTGTACGTTCGCATTAATGATTGCGCAGCGTCGCTAAGGCAGCGGACGGGAGATCCCCCTGACGACCATATATATGTATTAATCCCGTTTCGTTTTGTGTCGTTTCATGTCTTCTGGACCGCTGCACTCAAGTATTTTCTGGTTCGACCCTCCTCGCTTGAGGGACGCTGTCCCGGCGGACGTTATTTTTACGATTAGTTGCTCGTTCTAATGCGGACGAGAAGTAATACATATTGCACACACTTATCCTCGAGTGTCCGGCACGCGAAATTTCATCTGGGCTCTAGTTAATGACTCTCGAAAATTGATGAATGTATTGAATTGGAGTACTGCTGTATAGATTTTAATATCCTCGCACTATTAGCGATTAAAATAAAACAACAGCATAACACTAACATAAGACTCATCGTTAACACACAAATCACTTAATCTGTCCCTTACTTCTTTTCCCTATTCTCCTCCCTCTTTCCATAGCTGGTGCCCTAACACTTCCCCTGCAACGCGGCTCTTCGGCGGCTCACTCAGGGTAATACGTAGTAGAATTACAATTAACTCTCTATTATACAGTTGCTTAACTTATCGATGGTGAAGGGGCAAGTATAATATATGCGTCATAAATTTTTCACTGACATGGCAATTAAGAACGCCAGACCTCCATAGCAAGTACTATAAGTCACTGAGTAGACAAGCTCACGATGTGCACGATTTCTGGAAAACATGCAGGCTCACCAGTTCCTGGTAGTGCAACACCTATGTCTTTCGCCACTTATCCTCAGAACTCACCTGAAATCAAAAAGAAACGAGTCAAGCGTTAAAGACATATCAGCACTCTTCATTTACAAAATTAATACATGCTCAAGAAGTCTTGATTCGAAAAAAATCTGCACTTAAAATAAAACCTGCTAATGTAAAATAGATACACCACGTACTAAAACATTGAATCTAAAATCAACTTACATCCCATTATTTTAAAAAGCAATAAATTAATTCTTTATAATATATTTTATATTTTGAGCATAAAGGTTACACCTATCAGTCTTTTATGTGCACAGACCCCTATAGCATAATGCGATTTAATTTTACAGCTCGTAAAACGTCCTACCTCTTCTCATCCCGTACATAAGGCCTATTCTCTTTCCTCCCGTTCCCCGCTTACTTTCCCGCCGTCACTTATCACGGCTTTCAGCATCCATTAGCCCCTCACTGCCCGTTACAATTAAATATGGTACATTCTCATTCTATTAACTTGGAATTCTGCTTTCAATACGATTTACGATTGTTTTTAAATGATGTTTTAAATCCGTGTCGATTCGACTCGCTTTCAGTACGATTCGATCCGATGCGATACCGATTCAGCAGCGATTCCGATTCAGTGGCGGTTTCGATTTGGCCTCAACAGTGACTTTCGTCCGATTCAATATACAATTTTGACTGTCAGGCGACTTCAATCACAATTCAAGGCCAGAGTACTCAATAAGGCCACCACGATAGCTACAAATTACGAATTGGTAATTAGCTCGGCGGCTACGTACAGGAGTCTGCTACAGGCTTTAATTTTGGTTCAAGAAGAAGAAAATTTTTTTGCTGCACAGATAACATGCAGTCATAGAATGGAAGGAAAGAAATACATTTTTTCAAATAACCAATCATTCCGGTTGCACAAATGATTTGGTACGCAGCCACGCGCACGGGTGAGAATTTCACCGTCTTTGGTGAAGAAAGAAATAAAGCATTACGTAGTAACATCAATTCTTTTTCACGGTCAGTGACCTTCGCATATCGATAAGACGGCGTACGGTATATTTTGTTCACGTAGATCGACGTTATAATAAGATCGTATCATGACATCGGAATAATGCCAATGTTAGATATACTTAGTAGTTCATTCTTTTGCAAGGCTTTTAAATAAATTTTCACGAATCGCAATTCTTGATATGTACACCTCAGGATATAACTGGTAAGGTCAACGGGTTCACTTTACACTATCTGTTGAAATGACCGAGAAAAGACATCTGTTTTTGCATGTCATAAAAATCAAATTTGTCATCTTACAATTAGTCTCTTATGGCAGGTATTGCAGGAATATCATGCTTTTCGCGTTCAAAGTTCTCTCATTTGCTTTGGTGTGCAGAAATAAAAAGTAAGTACCGAACGATGTGATTACTACAGCAAATAAATTTTCACCGATTGGATTCGATTCCGATTTCATTTTGACGATTTACAAACGATTCGAATGATTCAAGGGATCCGATATTTTGCAATCGATTCGCGTAATGTGATTCGACCAGATTTAATTGAATTGATCCACTCGCTGGAACCGCCCAACTCCACGTCCTCCTCATCTTACAACAAACTTGTGCGACCCTTCGCTGAGTTTGACCTTGTTTAAGTATGAGTTGACCCAGAGTGGCATGCCTCAGTGTTGATTCCTATGGAAAGGCTAACAGATGAGGAGAGAAATCGATATCTTGCGGTGGTTGCAATGAGACTTACCACGTCGTGTTCCAGCCATAATCTGAGGGAGGTTCTCAAAAATGTCGAAGAACGCCGACAGTGGTGGATCTGCAATGGCTACTACGCTAAAACCCATAGGATTCACCCTTGTGGTATTGAAAATGGAGGTGTATCTCAACTGGCGGCATCGACTGTCATCCCAAACACACCAAAGAAGTCCGTGTCCTTGCTTATTCTGGACAAGATAGAGGCATTGCAGGAAGATCGAAGTGAGTTAAAAAATTCAACCAAGTCTTGGTGCGATACATTCGCCGAACATGTATCGTATAGTGGTATAATAAATAAGAAAATTATTATCATAGGTGATTTCAACTGTCCTAAGTTTATGTCTTTGGTTGGAGTAAATGAAGTGCTTTGCACAGAATTGGAAAGGTTTGTAAATATTATGGGTCAATTAAAAAAATAACATCGTGAATCAGGATGGAAAAATACTAGATTTAGTTCAAACAAATATTGATTTCAACAATGTAATGAGTGCAATGTGTCTTTTATAAAAGACGCTTCTCACCACCCCGCAATTCAATTTCACTATTCTTGCAAAACTGAAAGAAAAATCATTACGTATTTCAAATAGCTCCTAAAACTTTGAAAGAGGAACTTATTTTTGTTATACGATGAACCAAGCAGTAATAATTGGAATGCAATTATGCCAACTAATGATGTTGATAAGGGTTTAGAAATGTTTTGCACTAATTTTTACGAAGCAATGAATGTAACTATTCCAAAGTGTAAAGAACTGAGATATGAGTATCCATCCTGGTATAATTATGACTAAATAAATAATATCAAAATTAAGATAAACATAGAAAATTGTTTAAGAAAAATGGTTAAAATTATTATCAGATGAAGTAAAATATGCTAGTGTTAGTAGTTAAGAAAAGTGTTAATGAATGCTTTAACTCGTACTTGGAGAAAGTTAAACGCGATAACTGCCGAGGAAACTACGAAAGCTTCTGGAAATTTGCTAGAGACTAAAGAAGATTTGAAATTTGCTAATTCCGTCAGAGGCACCCCAGAAATCATGAGATTTGATGGGCGTAAGGAAAATTCTCCGAGTAAAATTTCTAATGCTTTCCGGGATTATTTCGGGTCAGTTTATGCAAATGAGAATAGCACCATCACAATGTGATGAGTACTGAGGAAAGTTTTATTTGTAGATGTACCATATTCCTAAATTATATTGATATAGACGAAGTATTAAATGCAATGAAGGGTATCAAAACCAAAATGTCTGTTGGCCCGGGTGAAATTCCTGCATACATTGCAAAAGGTTGCAAAGGTATTATAGCCCCAACGTCGTGTCAACTGTTTAATATGTCTTTGAAAAATGATGCCTTTCCAACAAAATAGAACAAAATAGCTGTGGGCAACAAATAATTTGGAAACTCTCAATAAATTACCCTTACTCCAAAACCAATGCAGACAATAGCAATTATTTTCAATGGGACAGTTCTAAGAGTTATTATATGGGCATTGAAAGTGCAACAGAGAGCAACGATGCGAGAATTTATTACGAGCATTAAACTTGAGACTCAAAACGGTAACATTGCAAGTTAATTAGACGTTTATGCTTCGTTTCCTCGGAGGAATCCAATGGTATCTCAAGTTTTTTTTAAACAAACGTGATTCGACCACCATCCTACGGTGCATGATTGCGTGAATGTTAGGGGAATTTACAGGTTTGTCGACGGGACTAGGAGGGACGATTGAGGATAAAAAAAACATCACCGCTAATTCTTGGACAGGACGATATCCATCAGCGTAGGGCACAGCGGTAACGATACGGGAGTCACCCGAGAAGGTCGCTCCTTCACCTTACGTAAACGTTGATTATGGACGTTGAAATTATCGATTTGCATTGTTCACTGTTTACTTGCGTCATAAATTTTATCGATAATTCAGAAGCGACGTGAAAGTCGAAATGTACCCAGCAAGTAGCGATACATGTGGAGATATTGCTACTCTCGAGATTGAAATCAACTTCCGTACGTAAATCGAATAGAGGCATACTTCCATTCGCTCATTCGTATTGCGATGACAAATTGTTATCACGGGTAACTCGAGGATTGATTCAGCTTATCAAGATGAATGGTAAAATATCCTTGCTGAGGTATCTGGAAATCGCCGAACGGGCAGTCCTGCCTCCCAGCTATACTTCTCAATTACACAGTTGGAAACAATAAAGTTGTCAGATTTTAGGGTCGATCCCTCAGTCGGGTTTAAACAATTGACGCATCTAAACCGGTTTTTCCCATAAGACCCCCCTCTCTCTCTCTCAGGAAAAGCATTATTCATCTTTTATTCCTGGGCAAGACGAAGTTCATCTGCGCGGAACTCATTCAGCGAGAAAAGGGAGGGAGTAACTCCGCCTTATCTGTCGCCCAGATTTGCTTCGACCCAGGTGGTCAGTGAGGGTGGAAGGTGGGCCTCCTTTTGGGGACCACCGCAGTTAACACTGGGTGAATGCGGCTGTTGCTTGAAAGAAACGAGGGGAGCCGTTACGTCGGTTGATTCAAATCGTAACGTCACCCCCTTAACGTAATTACAAATATAAAATCTTAATTTATTGGCGCAGATGGATCTTAAATTGCCGAAGTTGTGAAAACCCATTGGCGTCACATTGTGTTAAAGTTTCTTCTCTGTCCCAGCCCACTCTTTTATTTACACCCTTTGCGATTTCTGAGCCCTTACAGACAATACGCAAAATAATTAGATTGGACCCACGCCTGATCATAAATTGAAAATAGAATGGGTGATAGTAAGAACATTCTTTTAAAAGTTTCTGTAATATCTCTTTCTCCCAGTACGTATATTCTTCTCCATTTTACACGAAAATTCATTTAGTTAAAAAAAACTTCACTTCGCGTTCAATCATCTAATAATTGGAAGTTCTACCGATGCCTACTTCAGCACGACATTGACTAAAGAAAGAGCTTTTCACTCTCCCTTTCATTCCAATCGATTGTTGGAAATAAATCCTCGGCTGAGTAAGATCATGGAAAGCTGTGGCTCGTATTTATCCACTCACACGACCAAGTCCCATTTGCTCCGATTTATTGATATCTGGCGATGTAAATTTCGGTCGGACGGCCCTCGCGATAGAAGCCGGGCTCACGCAACCAGGGGCAGTGACTTCTCTACCCATATATTCTGGCCTAATTCTTTTTCTTCAACTAGTCCTTATTCCCAGTAATCACAAGCGCCTTCCCAGAAACGGTATCTGAAAAACGACTTTTCTTAGAAATTAAGAAGCCAAACTTTCCCCTAGAAGTTGACAAAGTCTTATAATAAGCGATGAACTCTTATAATAAGCGATATCGAGCGCGCAATTTCACTCATGGATCGAACTTTTTCCATTATTTCTACTCACGAGGCATTATCTTTGAAACGAAGGTGCCAAGAAAGGAGTAAAGGAAAATTAATGACGCAATTATTGAGAATGGAAATGAGTTAGAGTTTTCTGAAAAATTTTATAAATGTTCAAAGCAAAAGCATATTAAGGTGGTTACATTTTTATAAACCCGTAACTTATATTTTGGGAAAAGAGAATGCCTTTTCATATCATACTTATACAAACAAATAGCCGTCCAATGGGACTCTCCCAGTGTATGTAAGAGGAATTTATTCATATTTCTTTGGGAGGAGTTGTTTGGCCGAAGAGATCGGCTTGCAACAGCTCTCTTAGCTTCGATAGTACGATGCGTGGAATTCCCTAAGGGTGTCACGTCTCCCCTTCCCTACTCTCTACACCTCTCAGCTGTGTTCTTTCCCAACACACCAATTGATTAGAATGACGAAGAGTGTTACGCACAAACCGGAGCCCTGTGGTATTCCAATGTCTGGAGTATAAAAAAGAGATTCCCCGTTCTAAATTTTAAAAACAGGATCTACTGAAAAGTTTTTAATAATGAACTCTCAGTGAAAACGATCTTGTCTACGGTCGACCTTCCCGGTTGAAACCTTCATCGAGCACTGGAAAGGAGATTTCGCGTCTCTAAGTTACAAAACGAGACGTTGATGGACCATCCTTTCTATTAGTTTACATAAAAAAAAACTAGTCAACGATGTTGGTCTGCAATGACTGGGATCGCGCGTATCATTGCCTTGTTTCGGGATTGGCACTATTAACGATTCCCACCAAAACTGTGGGAAACTTTCCTCACCCCATATCTGGTTTAGGACCTTAAGGATGTCCGACAATGCCGACTTCGGTAGATGCCGGAAGAAGATATTGTGGGTTCCACCAAAAGAGCAAGTTTATATAGAGTGGCAACGTATTTCTGAAAACTGTATTAAAACTTTTGTGAGGAATAATTTTAGATGGCAGTCTCTCCGAGTAGGAAGAATTTTAGCTCATCTACATAATATCCTGCAGGCCACCCCGAGTGTGTCTGTGTTATCCCTCGAGGGGTGAGTTATCATCGACATGGATCACATTGCATCCTAATAAAGTAAATGACACTTCGACTATTGATGCATTCGCAAAAACCAGCAAATACTTGACGGGTGGAAATTTCACCAGTATGCACTACACTGAAGTTTTAGAGAAACACCAATTTTAGAGAAACTATTCCTACTAATGTATTTTGTAACGACATAGATGCACAGAAACACAAGAGTTATTCACGAAAGATGCCAGGCGTGTTGTTTATATTAGGTAGCACATAATAAATCATGCATTAAAAAGGAATAAAATATTTAGCTGTACTGCCTATCGACAAATCTAGTTAAAAGTCTTATTGAGGAAGCCACTTGGTGTCACTCAAGTGTCGTTACTTCAAATGGAGGAGGAGCACTTACGAAGCCTGTTGCGTGCTTTTTCGCTGATGATCACTTGTTTGTCGATGCCAAGTGTCGTTGCCAAAGACGAAGTCCCTAAGCGGAACTCGCATTTCAGCAGTAATTGGCGAAAACAAAAGGGATTACTTAAAAAGAATCATTAGGGTTTTAAACACTTAAACAGATCAATCTGCAATAGTTTTGTTTTCAAATCTCCACATGGCATATTTGGGAGCTTTCCTCCTTAACCACACACACACACAGGTACAGCTGACATCCGAAGCACACCCGACTTATCACGGGGAGAAAGAGGTTCATGGAGTGTGAGAGCAACTAGAAGAGATAATTAGATGAGTCAACTTCAGATAGTATTAATCCACACTTTTTCATAATACTATTTCATGCACACAATACTGTTTGAAGTTTCTTCTTTCTTTTCTTTCTTTCATAATGAAAGAGTTCCACAAAGTTAAGCCTGAAACTATTTGTTAAATTATTGGAGTTCCTAAGAGAAGTCCGAAAGAAAAACCTAATAGTGATAGAGGATTGAAATGCAGTAGTAGGAGTGAGAAGGGATGAAAATGAAGAATCGGAGTGGGCAATTATAAGTCAAGGGTAAAACAAGGTTGCCCAATGTCACCTTTTCTTTTTAACATCTATAAAAAGGAAATAGTAATTGAGGCATGGGAAGAGGTAGATGTGGGAATGAAATGTGTTGGACAAATGGTAAACTCGGTTAGAGTCGCGGACGACCAGGCGTTGGGTAGTCGATCATCCTATGGATTTGAGGCATTGGTAGATGGAGTAGAAAATACGTACGTATATACGGAATGAAGGTAAATTATATGAAAACAAAATCAATGAGATTATCTCGGAGAAAAAAAACGAGACTGACCATAAAAGTAGGTAAGTACCTAATACGTTGGAGGAAATGGGTATCGTAGCAATGTCAGTAGAAGGAGAACAGCATAGCGAAGGAAGCGTTCCGCAATAGGAGGCTGATGACGGAGGCTTCGTCTAAGAATGGAAATAATAGGTTGACGAAGAGTTTAATGCGGAGTGCTCAATGGTGCATGAACCTGGACTCTGAGGCTGAGAACCGGCTGCAGGCTTTCGAGATACGGATATGGAGGAGAATGAAGAAAGTGCGGTCCCTGGGAAGGAAGACGAACAAGGGAATATGAGGAACGATTTGATGTGGTGGGTTAGGAGAGAAAACACCTGAAGGAGTTAAGGAGGAGGCAAAGTAGGTAATTGGAAGAGGAAATAAGGGGCGAGGGGATGCTGAAGGCAAAGCGATGAAGAGGGGAGGATGCTGGGTACGCGAGGAAAGGGAAGAAAATAGACGAAGAAGTACAATAGGCTCTCCGAATGGGATGAAGAGAGGTGGCGCCTATATAACGGCAAAAAATGTGTCCAGTTGGACGCCACAACACCATCTTTCATTGGCTTTAATCAAATTGTTGAGTTTTGTTATTCTTAATACGGGTAATATAGCATATAACCATTCGGAAATTTTGTGATCAACTTACACTGAATATAAAAATCGCCATATACTCAATTGTAACAAATTAAATTGATATTTTACCAACGTTTTTGCTTGAAAACTATTCTTGTTTCATCCCTTCGCCCTAAAAAGCTCCTGTATAATAGACTAATATACTTATTAAGGGACCCTTGATTACAAATGGTGCGTGGCTTAAAATTTTAACAATTAGAATACAATGTAACAAAATGAACTAAGATGAATCTTTCAAATAAAAATTATGCTTCCGAATTTGATGGCAGAAAATTTCCTTTGCCTTTATCCTTTCCGAATCATAAACTTAAATTTCTCTCTCAATCCACCACTGAAACCACCATTCGCCACTGAAAGTTTGATACGTGAAGAGGGGGGGGGGGGTTGTAAGTTCACCTCTGTTTCGCCGCCAGCACCTCGAACTGGAGGCGGGCGGTGTCTCTCCCTTTGGAGGTGTTCATGGCCTGGGGGGGGGGGGTGGCAGAAGAGCTGGATTGGGGACAAAGGAGGGAGGATCCTCCAATCTTTTTTGCTTCACCCTAGCTCGATAGGTCGCCCCCACTCAACATCAACACAAAGAGATGCACCGGCCTGACCCCCACAGGAAGGGGAAGGAATAAAATGCCCAGGGGACGATGGCGGCGACACTTATTCTCGTCTCTCAATTCATTCGCTCCATTTCCGTTCGGGGAGCTGCGATCGCTCTCTTCCTGCTCCGCGCGAACGTAAAGTCCGCTTCGTCCGCACTTGTGTAATCACACTCGCGATGATTGCCGAAACTCTTCAAAGGAGGCGCATCAAAAGGTTTACCATGGAGACCGTCTGTTTACTGCCTCTCGGGCACCATCGGGAGAGAGTTTACCAGAAGCAAGCGAACTGGGCTCGGAATTAAAACGGGGGCGGCGACCGGGCCTGCCTTCTTGTCCGCCCTCCACACATACGCACACAGTCAGAACATCCCACTTCCGACATTTGATCGAACTCGTACCGCCTCCCCCTGCATCCATCTCAACCCCCACTCCACCCCTCCCTCCCCTCCCTTCCCCCCGTTTCCCCCGTAATCCCCAAGAGCGGCCTCTGAAGCGGCGGCGTCTTCTTCCGACTCGGGACGATTGAATCATTTAGACTTTGGACGTATTCCTCGGAAGCGATTGCTCACCATCCATTATCTGCGTCTATTAAGAACTGGACCCTTAAGGCGAAAGGTGTCTACCTAATTTCTGAAAGATAATATTTTAATCAAATTCTTCCCAATGAAGTTGCCAACGGCTCCTCTAAAAATAAGAAGCCCTAAAAGGGTAATATATGCGGAGGAAACAGAACGAAAGTCAAGCGTGTGTTTTGTTAAAAAATGTAAGTTGATAATATCAAGGTTATTGCGATTGGCGATGACGGGCGTTCGTTAGCCAATCAGCGAAGGAATTGCAGGCGTTAACGATTCCCATCCACAATCAGTGCGACTCATATGGAAGTAAGGTGATCCAAAAGAAAAGAAAGGATATTTTTCAGGATGAAAAAATTTCAATACTTCCAATGGAAATTTCCGCAGGAATTTTATCTAAAATCTTCATCACTAGAACAGGAAAATTTCAATAACCATAAATATCATAGCAATGACACTAAAGTTAGTTCTGCTCCCATGTTAGCTCGTCAGCTCATCCACCAGATGAATTATCGAATGAGCAACACAGTAACTAGTCCATGGGTCTGTGTGTATTCCCTCCAGGAATCTACCGAGCCTAGTCTTTGAAACCTGGGTAGGTTGATGTTTTTCAGCAACGATTCAGAGAAAATGTGTTATTAGGCGAACGATAAATAATAATAAATGACGTAAAATTGCCATATCCACACCGGAGTTTTCCTGACACACATTATTAACGCTGTAACACTGCTGCGCTGCTTCAGCGAACGTTCAAAGACATGTTCTATTAGACAAAGTAGGAGATAAAGGCATGCCTTTCCTCAAACAATGTATTAGTTGAGTCAGTACTCGAGCCATCACGCCAATCCAAGCCCTATTTTCCTCCCACTTTATAACTTTATATGAAAACTTTTAAATATTCTTCCGTTTGCTACGATTCATAACCTTGGATCAGCTGTTGATTACAACTGGCGAAGGAAAATATGTAAGTACTGGAAACATAAAATTATCTTGATTTTAACGCGTTTTCCATTAAAATATTTATCATTTGAATCGATATGGTTAGCTGTTAATCCACAAATCCAATATAGCTCTGTGTTTGGTATGTAATGATAATATTTAAATTTCATTATACACTAGTGAAAATATGTTTCTATGTCAATTTTCCGTAATTATACCGTCCTAAACCTAGTATATAAAAACTATGCTCGAAAATGCTAAAAATACAAACGTCAACCATATATCGCAGATGACTTATTGTGCTCGCATGTCAGTTTGATAAATAGTTCACTAAAATTAAAAATAAATGAAAACTCATGTAAATCATCAATGCACATTCTACGTGGTAGTTGTAAGTTTGTTTTAAAATTTGATCTTCCAAATTTTCTTACCCTGGGAACAAACTACGGCTGGATTCTAGTCTTCAGGATTCGTCAAATAGGTACAGGGATACACATCGAAGGGAGGCGTGACTTTTTACGGAGCAATAATTGTAGCAAAGAGAGATGGAAGCAGCAGTGGCTTGCAGGATTGCGTCATGACTTGACACAATTTCGTCCGCAGGCTACTGCTGATCCTTGTGTCGTGTGCTCTCCCCGGGCAGGGGAAATCTTTTAAGGGTAGCCTTCGCAGTTAGCATTTTAATAGGAATTGGTTTGAATCGAAAAATATTGTGCTCTTTATTTCTCTAGTTGCAGTTGGTTGTGGGTGGCAGGAGTGCTGATAACTTCAATAGCCAAGAATACAATCAGCAATAAGACCAGATCTTGAGAGGCTTTTGCTTGAAGGCCACTTGGCGGTGGCACAAAAGGGGACAACGAGGAGGGCAAGAGCAGTGGGTCGAGCAGCAGAGGTCACGTGACTCGAGAAGGGTGCACAAGAGAACACCGAGGGAGAGTCGTGTTCGTCTCAGCCCTCGCAGCACACTGAAATTGTCGCAGAGAAAAATTAAACTAATTTTCTTGCCACTTATCTAGCAATTATATGTGTGTGAGTCAACATTCACAAAGGCTACGTCGATAATTTGAGTAAAGTTTTTGACTCTTTTAAAACTTACCCTCTCTCATAGTTGCATCTTATTTTTCTCATAATGATGACACTACTATAGGTAGGTTTTTCTGCACATGCAGAACTGTTGCCACAAGCAGTGATGTTTTATGCAAACTCAAGTTGATATGCATATATTTCTTATATACATCTCTTTCTTGCATCTCCTTCGCTTCTCTTCACGCAACGCAAGCCCGAACCAGCGCTAACGAAAGACTGTCTGTCGTTATCGCCGGGTACATTTCCTTAGTCTCCTTTCGGTTCACGTGGCTCACAGTCCGCGGTTTCACGGCATTTGGTCCGTACATAAGAATGAGGGATATTCAGGGATTCCTGGTCATCCAATCAGAGCCCTTCGCTGCATAAGCCTCCATCTCCCCGCTAAAGCCCTCCTTCAACGAAAGGATAGAAATGGAGAAGACGGATGCTGCCTAACCACACATTACTGCCCACACATTGCGATGATCATCGTCTTAGCCGAGGGGGAAATTCTTCTGCAGCGAGCGTCTTATGGGTTAAGAGGAGGAGGGCCTTCAAAATCCTCCCATACAACGCCACCCCTACCCCACGGTTGCTCGTAGCCGTTTTATTATCGTAGGATGAGTTGCCTTATCGAAGAGGTCATAAAAGGTCACTTTTGATACCCTTAGTCCCAACTCTGAAACCCTTCCCTGGAGACAATGCAGTGGAAGTGTCACGCAGGAGGGGGGAGGTGTGTGTGGAGACAAATTGGCGATTATTACGCGTCGTCGGGTCACGTGATCACATTCCCGCCATTCGGGAATTCGGGCGGCAAAGAGGAGACATTCGGGGAGACCTTGGGGGGCGTCGTTGCCACGGCAACGGCGTCGCTTCTTTCAATGAACGGAACCGCATGAAAGATGAAGGCGTGGTGAAAGAGAAGTTAACATTGCGGAGCAATTTTCTATGATGAGTGCATTAATTTTTACAAGGCATGAGAGACTTCCTTCAAGTTAGATAACGAGCTTGGTTGCTTTGTTTGATAGCCATTCATATCCCGCTAATTTTTTGTCGAATTTTAAGTTTTCATTTTCTTTAGATTATTCCTCTGTCATGAGCTCCACAAAGTCAAAGCATTTTGGACGGCAGTGAAATAAGATGTAAAATTTGTTTTTTCATGCAATAATAGCAAATTGGTGAAGAAGATAAGTATATATTTACTCAATTTTTTTGTTATTCCAAGGATTAGGAAGTGAAAAAGAGAGCGAAGTAGTACTGCAGTTTTCAGCAGTTTAAGTGCAAAATATGTATGTAGCAACAAAAATCCTCTTGTTCAAATCCTGGCTGAAATCGAACGCGTACATTAAGAAATAAAAGAATAAATGGTATTTACTGTTGTGCATGTAATAGTAGGCCGGAATACCAGGCTATATCATTAATATTTAAAGATAGAGCCATCACAATGCGCAATCTTTTAACCACCGTGACTACTTATTGCATTTGTGGCGAGACCTTATATACCCCAGCAGTAATTCATTCCCAATTACTCGCGTATCATGAAGAATGTACGTTATTTGGGGGAACATCAGGCAGCATGCTTCGTAACATTGTACGTCCGGCAGTTTTGACCATCTAATTCCTTTCAAGCCGACCAACATCCACGTGGAAGGAGGACGTCTCGGTAGTTGGAACAGAAAGAAGTGTCAACGATGCGTTAGGCTACATCTAAAAAACATTTTTTTAATTATTTAGATTTGAAATTTTGAGAATAGGTGGAATTCCAGCCCCAGATACACAGGAAAAAAATATTTTCGAAAAATATTAATATTTAGGGGTTTTTGGAATTGGCGAAATCGTGTGAACCGGAAATGTAACGAGCGGAGGGTGGTGTGCCTGCCTCTGGACATAAATCTCTAGGGGAAGCACATTATCGGCCTCTTTCATCTACATCTACATCTACATATTACCCCGCAAGCCGCCTCAATAGGCGTGTGGCGGGGGGTGTCAGGACACCAGCCGTTTAAAGATAAAAAGGAAACGCTCTAATGAAATTACGCCTAGCATTTATTATAGTCCCTTATTGTTCGGGGGAAAAACGAATTCCCATACCTATCCGTTGGGCAAAATATCTCTCTTAATTTATCGTTTCTGTCGGACCTGGAAATATAGTGGGGTTTTAATATGATGTTCTCCGTGTCGCTCTGAAGAGGGCTTTCTAGGGCTGGTATAAGTTCCCATCAACGCCAAGTACAACACCTTGTGCCGAAAGCTCATACTGTGTGTGTCTTCCCTATCTCTCGCAACCTAGCTCTAACTAGGGGCCAATGGACGGGTAGACAAAATGGCGGAGTGAATGTGGGCCGAACAACAACCGTGCTATATCTCTGCTTCGCTCTGGGAAACAATTCCCTTAAAAAGACAATGAAAGTGAAGGAACGCTATTCTCCCCATAGCAGGGTATGAGACATTTAAAAATTTCACAAATTAATGATTGCCTAGATTCTAACGAGACTACTACAATTTCATCGCTCCGATGAGATTCTAATCGTTAGTTACAGCACAAGCAAATATCTGTTCGTTTATGAATACCACAACAACCCTTGGTGTCACGTGACGTTGTCGTTCTACTCGTCTATTAGCCGCACTCATTAAAAATGTACTGCCTTTAGCAATGCGGTGATGAATATTTTCCCTTGCAGAATGTGTTCGTGATCCCCACATCTCCACGCGGCTCCATGTGCAAGGGGAACGACTGGATTTCACCCGAAAACACTATAATTCAGAAAAATCCCCTTTCCTTTCATAAAATATTGTTATAGTTATCTGAAAAAATAAATCAAAATAGTGACAAACAACTGTCGGAGCAGTATTGAGTTCCCTGTTAATTCAATCTTTCGATTTAAAATGAATCCGGGAGAAAATCACTAGAATTGACCCCAAAATGGCGATTTTTGGTCAGCTAAAACTTCAGGGGGGGGGGGGGGATTTGGAATCAATGCGAATTGAATTTCAGTTGCTGACTACATGGATTGCTCTTAAATTGTGGTTATTTACATGTGGAATTAAGTGTGGTTGTTTACATCCTTAGTAAAAGGAAAATGATTGATTTGTGTACTTAAGCAATGTATTATAGCTATTTTTACTATACTTCTTTCAATAAATTTTACCAACTCAGAGTCATCTCTTTTATATATCGCTTTATTTCGAAATGGGATTGTATTGACTAGATTAATCTTTCTATTTTGGGCCAGTAATGACTAATTAGCATTAAATAAAATGATGTCTTCGGAGAGGACTTAAATTTTAAATGACAGTGGTCTAAGCTTCTCAGTGGTCAGTGTACACTGTGCAGTGGTCAGTGTACAAGCCATGTCGGAATAACAGCGGTCCCGTCTGAAAATTTCGTAAGAGTCGTTGTTATGTATTAGTATTCTTTTCGTTGTACGAAATGCGCACATATGTTATGTTTTTTCTATAGTACCTGCAGTAGTCATGGACGGACCTAAAATGTATGGTCATCGCTTTCGGAAAACTAATATATATATATATTATTAAAACTTTTTCCCACCCATTCCATACAAATGATATTTTTTAATCTTATTCGTAATCCGTCTTCTCTAGATACACATTTTGACTTCCCTGAGTGATTTATTTTTTTCCGAAAAAAGTGAACAATTGCACCCGCAATGACATTTCTTTCCCACGCAGAGAAAGTGATTCCCCGCAGGAAAATCTCATTTCAACGCAGGGAATTTGGGATTCCCTGCAGGGAATGTGATTCCGCGGGGCAATCTCGTTTCCATGCAGGGAATTCCGGGTTTCATGCAGGGAGTCCGCAGGGATCAACGGGGTATTTTCAATATGGGATAACTCCACAGCTAAAGTGATGTGTTCTTGATACGTAGTGGTTTATATTTATTTGCAACCCTACGCCAGTATTGAAAATCCAGTTCCATTTAAGATACTTCTAGGATATAGGCAGTGGTAAAGCAAAGTGCAATTTCTGCACTGAAGAAAAGATTTTCTTAAATCGATAGGTGCCCACTTGATTTAAGAGTAGGTCCCACTTAAATAAGTGCCCAGAATATTTTCTTAATTTAAGAGGGGATCCCACTTAAGTAGTAGCCACCAAAAATATTCTTAAATTAAGAATATTCTCTTAACATCTAATAGCGTCCTATAATTAATCTTAATTTAAGAATACCCTCTTCGGAGTTAAGTATAATTTATTCTTACATCAAATTCTTACCATTTAAAGTATTTATCGTCTTTAACTATGGTAAAGTAATCGTTACAATTTGTAGTCCTTGTTAACATACAACGAATTAATTCACACTGTCACTTCTAAATGTCAACTACCAACCTGACCGCATAGTTCAACTTACATCTCATGCCTACCTGTCATGTACGACTCGCAACTGAAAGTTATCTTCAAGAAAGTCGTATAAATCTGGCCATAGCCGTGCGTCGAAGTGACTTCGAGAACTAATTTTTAAATTTCAATGCCGTAATTGTTTGAGGAAATACCATCCAATAACGATAACAGTTTTCAGGCATTAATTAATTGAAACCTATTTTGCCACATAGGATGAATATAAAGTCAATATTATTGAGAATAAACAAGATTTTTTCCAATTATCACACGTTTTACGTGATTACGAAAATATTCTAACATTGAGAATATTTTCTTAAACCCTGAAAGTTTCATGCCGCTACCGCTAGATGGTAACTCGGCTCACTCAGTAACTCACTCAGGACCTACTCACTCAGGTAAGAAAATCCTCGAAAATCTAGAATCTTGTCTTAGATGACAGCTGTAAGAATATTTTCCTCTTAATTTAAGAATATTTTATTTTCAGTGTGCTCTCAAAATATTTCTTTCAAAAGTAGTGCCACAGGCAATTTACCTCGGCCCTTGAAATAACTACATCCAACTATCTAGCCTAGAGGATTCAGGCATGCCATCCAACTGTGCAATTGATGGCGATGAGGTGGCCAGTACCTCACTCACTGGAGCAAGTACAAGCTTCTCCGCAAATCACCAGAGACTGCAATCACCTTCCCATTACAATCACTAGTGGATAGTGAGAAATTTAAAGAACTTATTTCCAAACTTAATAACTCATATAATTTACGTAATACGATTACATAGTCGAATGTGTTAGCACCAAAGATGTATGACATATCGAAATAAAGGGTAAAAATGAGCTGAAAAAGGGGCAGACTTTCTCCATAGCTACAGACATTTGAACTTCCAGAAGCATTTGCCAATAACAGCACATTTCGTTTCCAATGATACGCAGTTTATACCATTTCTACCAATGAAGGTGTGGGGAATATATGAAAATGTGGAGGCTGTAGAAGCTGATAATGCTGCAAACGATGTGGCAGCAGTGAAATGTGGTGGTTGGAAGCACATTCCATGCTTTTTACATACAAAAAATTTGATAACTCAGTGTGGATTTCATATTTCCTTACAACAAATAGCCAACAAAGTAATGAATAATTTAAAACATTCCAGGAACCGTTTCCAGGCAACAGAGTAATTTTTAAAAAATCTGATCCATCTCATTTCCCTTTAAATACCAAGTTTGGTTAATTTAATCTTTTGTGTTGATTTTCTTCATTGTTAATTCACTTTCCTATGTCATCTAAAAACTATCTTTGGATTAAAAAATATATTATTGTTAATCTAATGACAGAAGAACACCCAGGTCGTGAAGTTATTAAGTGAAGTATCTATGCACTGCCTGAATGCAAGGTATGTAATATGGATTACTACCCAGTATGTGCCAACCTTACTTGCTGTTATAATATAGGTATACATACATGTCATAGATTTCTAGAGAAAAGGGTTATGCATAAATGAGGCAATGGTCAGGAACTAATGCAGTTGTGAGAAGTAGGTTTGATACCTGATGTTGAGTAGATATTAGGCCTACATTTAATATATCTACTAAACAACCGTTTGAATGATTAAACAACTGAGCCTATCTTAGGAGACGGAACTCTTACCGTAAATGATGATACATTGAAGTTTTAGCATCTCCCTTCCAGTTTATGAAGTCTTACGTAAATGAGTTCAATGGAATTTGTTATACAGTTGTAAACAAATTAAGTCAGTTGTAAATCAAGAAATGTAAAAATGAGTTAGAAACGAATCAATAGTCAAACTGTAAAGCAAATGAAACATAATTCAACCAGTAAAATGAGTTATAGAGGAATTTTCTTCCTTGAGAAGATATTCATCAGTCATGTAATGGATGCTGATTCATTGAAACTGCGGATAGTCATAAAGATTCATCCATGGAGATTCTTCTCTCCCCGATGTGAGCAATATCTGATTTCATCTCGTCCCACCCACCATTGGTCCTTGTTCTTTCTGGCAGTCTTCCCCCCCCCCTCCCCCCCATCCGCATTCCCCTGCCCTGTCAACAGGTAATGGATCCATCTTCTCTCCTGACCACATTTCCCACCCGTCTCGTTCTTCTGCTTCTTACATGGGCTATTACACCCTGATCGTCATTCACGCCTCTCAATTATCTGCTATGTCTTCTCCTCCATACTCCATCTTCGAGTATGGGGCCAAAGGCTTTTCTTAAAATCTCGCGGAGTTCATAAGTTTCATGACCGGTCACTTTGAAATAACCCTGAGTAATTTCTCCACAAAAGTCTCACATTTTATGCAGTAATTTCGAAAATGCATATCAGGCTATATAAAAAACCTGATCACAAAAAAGTTATTTTTTAAATTTTTTAACTACCTTTTATTTGTAGTTCCCATCGTGTTGAAGGTGTCATTTTCTTGCTTTAGTTGGTGGAATTTCTTCATGATTAGGGAAAAGAAAACAATGCGATTCCACAAAATGTTTTTACATACTACGTCGACCATGGTTTCGGTACAGTGCATCATCTTCATGTGACCCTGAAGATGATGCAGTGTATTGAAACCATAGTTGTCTTCGAAATATATAAAACAGTTTTACGGAATCGTAGTGCTTTCTTTTCCTTCATCCTACGGTATTGTTTTTACTCATATTGTTGTCAAGTAATTTCAACTGGGAGGACTGAAAAGTAGACACGAAAAATGTGCAAATAAATCGTGGAAATTTTCACAGATGGCCGATATATGTATATGCTTGCACTATTGCCGAAAGGAGCCCCGTGAAACATTTTGTCGGCGAGCTCGTGTCTCTGTCCACGAGAATGTACGGTCCGCACTTTCACCGTAGCAAGCCGGAATATGTGGCACAAACATGTTGCGAAAGGGTTTTTATTCCTAAATACCCCAGAGGATGGGTCCAGTGGTCGTCATTAGCGTCAGTCACCCTCCCTCCCCCAATCTTCCCGCACCCCTAGGACATAATACGTGCCCCTCCCCCCACCCAATTCCACCCTCAGAGAGCGCTCTGAATTTTCATTAAATCCTTTCTCCCCCGGACCCTCCCTCCCAAACACATAATTCCCCCTACGCCGGCCCTTATGCATGGCACCAGCGGCATTCGGACAAGGACGGTAAACAGGAGCGGCGCGGTTACACTGCCACCTGTCAGCCAGCGACAAAAAATCTCGGAGGTGGGACGAATAAAAGGAAAGGAAAACATTGAAGGGAAAAGGAATAATTGAGGGGGTGAGTGAGGCCTTATATTTCAGGGGGAGGGTAGATACATCGGGAAGGGGGAAAGAGAGTACGTTTTGAATTCCGCTCGTCTACCCGTTTACCTTCAGTCTCTATTCATCGCCGAATTCGTTGTGGAAAAAGATTTTTCCTGGTCCATATTCATCAGAACAGTCTCGTTATTAATACCAACTACTCATTTTCTTATAATTTTCGTTTATACTTTTTTTCATTTCGTTCGCCGACGAAAAAATACGATATAATACTAAGATGAGCATTTACATAAAAACGGATATCGCTGTATAGTTTGTGTGAGGTCTTCGCTGCGCCAATGCGTGTTTAATGCACCGCATTGGAGAGACGGGAAAATATATCCGACTCAATAATCTTAATCGAAATGTACACGTGCATGGGAGAGTCTTTCGTATGTGTCGGTTTCAAAGTATCAACATATTGAAAATCTTTTTTGCTTGGATCAGCGAAAGGTTATTTCACTTAAACCCGGTTCAAGAGATCACCAGAGCCAACGGATTCTGGGCCGACTTTTCTCGCACTCGAGCCGAAATGACGAAGAAGAGTCGATTGGATTAGAGCTCGCTGCAACATGTCGAGGGAAATCACGAAGTGTGGATTTATATCCGAGCTTCAAGATTTCGGAGGGAATGAGTAAGTGGCTCATAGGATTCGACCGATCTAATCGACTTTGTGCTCTCGAACTCATAGAATGGGTACTGCCTTGATCATCAAACAAGCGCATTAAAAAACAGTCTGATCGAAGGAGAAGTGATTAAATTACACCGGCGTAAACGGCAGAAATTAAACCTTCAATAAATTTTAAAGTTCAAAGCACAACCTCGGAGAGCATCTCATTAATCATGGTTAAAAACAAACGCTGCCCTCTAAACTTGGAAACTTGAGTTTCTTAAATATCGCTTAACTTAAACCTGGAGTAATTGCTAATTGCCTGAGATGCTGAGTAAAGTGTATTTCCTAGTCTTTTTTTCACTCTTTTAAATTGCTTCCGCATAGATCCCCCCACAGTCCCATATGCTGGATCGCACTCAAACAAATGGAGGCGCCCTTAGTTTCTTCATTAGACTGGGGACCGCTTTTCATTACGCTCGACGGTGCTGCCCCCAACCGATCGCGGCCGCTCTTTCCCCCACTTGGGCGTATTTAAAAAGAGAGCATCCGAATGAGGTCCCGACCAGCATCAATGCAACGGCGGATTAGGGGAAGGGGAACGCGAACCCCCCCCCCCCTCCCTTTCCCTCCTCTTCCCATTTTCCCCCTCTCCAAACCCCCCCCCACCCAGCGAGCTGCCTCGACGGCGGCGAATGACTATTGGGACGGGAGAGAAGAGGAGAAAACAAATGAAAGGGACTACCTCGCTCTCCTCGCAGCGCTCAGCCCGGATTGGCTGGAACGTCTCCTCACAGAGAGCGGCGGGAAAGATCGGTTCCCTAAAATGTCTTCTCTCTATTCCTGTGGATTTAATACGGAGAGATAAAGATTACCTTCGGGTAAAATGGAAATAAATACTTTTTTGGTATGTTTATGCCCGTTCCACGAGTGAATATCCTATCTTATGTAAAAAGATCATTTTCTATCTCAACGTGGTTTTGAAGCTAGAGTTTTTACATGGAAAATGCTTATAGCATTGTTTCAAGATATAGATAAAGGTTCAAGTTTGCAAGGTTCTTCAGGAGAGTGAGCGGTGATTTTGCCATCTTTCTAGACAGTTGAAGGTCTAATCATGAGTTTGGTAGCATTTACTATTTTTCCTGTTGTGGATTTTTCGAGTTGTAGTGCAAAGAGGGAAAATACAGAGTGGGGGAATTAGTGGACGGAGGAGAGGACGGCTGAGAACGCAAGTAAGAAAAGACATGGGCGTGCCACTTCTGCCAACTCTACTTCGGGAGAAACCCGCATACAGCATAACTCTGCACTCCAGTAATCCTCTTACACTTGTCCTGCACTTATCATTCAGAATGTGAAGGGTGTCATAAAGATTGCAGGCAAAATCAAAATGGTTCATTTTCACCAGAAGCCTTGACTCGGGTAATTTGAGGGAATGGTCAAATGGATTACTTGGTGTGAATGCGACCGAAGGACAGCTGAGTGGTCACTAGCGTCACTGAGAACAAGTGGGTAGGTTTGTAAGGGAAGAATCTTTTGAGCAATTGAGGAAGTGCGGAAAGAAACCAGATGGCGGCATTGGGGTACCCACTCGTAACGAAAAGCGTAGACCAAGGAAGCCGTCGCTGTGAGTCGATCGCAGGCCCCTTAGGTCGTAGGCCAACCTATACCGTATACCGTAAATACCGACTTGGAACATTTCTTTTTTCTATCTTTGCCAGCAACGAACCTTCCTACCTAATTGATATGTTTCCTAAAAGAACTAATAATCATGCTATGGTTACTAGAACAGAACCAAGTAACTTTCTACTTCCGACCCACCGAACCACTAACTTTCACAAATCGTTTGTCGTAGCCGCCTCACAACTATGGAATTCTATTCCAATTTATTTAAGGAAATCTCGTTCGATGGCCATTTTTCAATCTAATTTGAATGGAAGTTTATTTAAAGAATGTTTTCCTGAATAGTTTTGCCTCTTCAGTAATAAATTCTCATTATTAATTATATTCAAGGCGGAGGTCGCGGAAACGAGATGCAGGGCGTGCCGAGCCCAGCCGGAGACTTTGAATCACCTTCTCTCCGGCTGTGGTTATTTCGTCAGGTCAGCGTGTTTAGCTCGGCATAACGTGACCCTGCGGGTGTTATACTTTCACCTTCGACACCATTATGGCATCGACGAAACACCTGTGCTGCCCTATAGCCCTGGAGATATTGAGTCCGTCGTGGAGAACGCTAACTGCACGGCGAATTATTTCAAAATGCTTTGGTCCACTTTCGGTGCCTCCTCAGGACTGCCGATGCCCAACGAGTCTATATAAGGGGGATAAAAAGGGGGAGTGTGGATGCGGGAGGGTATGGGTGCAGGTGTGGATCGGGCGAGGGAGAAGGATGGCGCGTGTTGGCGCCTAGGGAGGCGTCCCTCCTGTTGGCATCGCACCCCCCCTTACCATCCTCCGGGGTCTGAGCCTCGAGGGGGCTTGGAAGGCCAGAGAGGGACAAAGGAGTTATTCATCGGTCTTGGCCCGTTTTGAAAAATTAACCAACAGTAACTTAATGAGCATTGTGACTGCAGGTATTTATTTCCCCTGACTTTATTAAACAACTCACTCCTGGCAGAACTATAACAGCACCAAGTTATTCATTTTCTGCTCCGTTCTTCGAAATTTTGAATAAAATTACCTCGTTCAACAGGCCAGCATATCTCTTTTTTATTTGGTAATTTGCATGAACTCCAATTTTTAAATTAAGTACCTCTCGACCATCCTCCCTGAATTTTTATCGCGTTACCACGGCGATTCCAGTAAGCGCTCTAAACAGAAATCAACTAAGGTCGAAGAGTGCCTATGACCTACGAAATTATCCTTTTTCTCTCGTAGAGAATAGGTCCATATGCCCACGCCAAGGCTTACTTCGAAGGTGAGACTCTCGATACGGGCCTGAGTGCTGCCCACGAAGTTCTGCAGGTCGCCCTACGATGGTCCGAATTCCCCCTGAATCATCTGTTTCACCGGCGGGAGTCGTACCCGGGTCCTCTGAATGGGAAGCCAGACTTTGGCCATCACACCTGCTCGGTCCTCTTAAAGCCAAGAAAGAACAAACGCCTCTCAAGCAACGCAAGAGTCACGCCACTCTCGATTGTTTCCGTCCGTGCGAGAGGCATAGTTGGGAGAGTAAAGCGGCGATTACACACAGGAGTTGACTCCTATCTGATCGATTTATATCGAGTCGACTACACTTGGAACCACAACTAGGATGGCGGCTACTCTGTTCAAGTATCGAATTCCGCCACTATCGATGGTGAACTCCTATAGGAGTAGGTATGATACACGTCCAAGTTTCACCTTCCAAGTGGACTCGTATAGGAGTCAACTCCTGTGTGTAATCGCGGCTTAACACGCTCCAGGCAGACTCAGGCAAATCGCCCGCACGCGTTTCAATAAAAAATACTCCAGCCGATGGATTGATTTTTCTCTCTCTCCCTTTCTCTCTCGCTCACAATCTTAGAATTGCAAACAGATTTTAAATCTACCACTTCACCTTGATAATGGTAATATTTGACGAAACCTAGGCTATTGGCTAAAAAATGGTGTGGAAATTTTTACTAAGTGTTCCTATTATAATTCTGTCTGAGACACATTTCTACAAGCTTTCGCCGGATACTTTAAAATCTGTTCGAGATGCTAGTATAGCAACTAAGGCGAAATTGTACCGTAAACTTTCCATCCTTGGATTGGTTTTCCTCCATTTTTTCGGTTTTGAGCCTGCCTCTTCAGCTCTGCATAGGAACGACAACCTAGCTCCTCCACGATCTGCACCACATAGGACAGCCTAGGCCTTCCCCTGCAGTTTTTCCCTCAACTGAGCCCTCCCAAGGTGTTCTTTATAAAGCCGTCTTGCTTCAAAATATGCCCGATTAATGTTGCTGTCCTTTTCTTTATAATGAAAGGCATGCATTTTTTAAAAAGAGAAGAATAGAAAATGTACAAACGTCATCAAGTGAAAAGGAAAAGTTTCAAGTTTGAAACCCAGAGTTCCAAAGATTGTTCCAAAGAAGTTAAGAGTGGAAATATTCTTTTCGAGTTTTATTTTACGTTTTCCTAAGCCGCGTGCGATTAACTAGCTCTTATCCATTATGTATATACATTTTTTTTCCTTCCATCGTACTTTTTCTTCGATTTTATTTCCTTTTGGAAGAATTTGGAGCAAGAATCTTTCATTACCATCATTAGAGTAATCAACCAGTTAGAGGTATGTTATGATGAAAGTCAAAGAATATCCAACATTCTTACACGTGCCGTGCCCTATCTACCTCTGGTATTTCTTTCTTCATCTCAGCATAGGTCCTACCTTTCTTCCTCCCGTCCATAAAACCTATTCTCTTCCTTCCCCTTCCCCGCTTACCCAACATCCTTCCCTCTATCACGGCCTTCATCAAACCATCGTCCCTCATTACCCCTTCCAGCCACCTACCCTGCCTCCCCCCAAATCTCATATATAAGTTGCCTCTCCTCGCCCACCATGACAAGCACTTCCTCATTTGTCTTCCTTTCCGTCCAACGCACCTTCTCCATCCTCCTCCACACCCACGTCTCGAAAGTCTTCAGCCTATTTTCGTCTTCCTTTCTCAAGGTCCACGTTTCTGCCCCATACAACGCCACACTCCATATCAAGCTCTTCACCGGCCTCTTTTTTACATCCTTACTTAAAGTTCCAATCATCAGCTCCCTTCTATTATTGAACGCTTCCTTCGCTAACTCTATGACTGATCAACGCCTGGTCGTCCACGAATCTAACCGACTTAATCCGCTGGCCTCCTACTTTCATTCCCACATCTAGCTCATCCCATGCCTCTCTTACCGTTTCCTCAGAATAGATGTTAAAAAGTAAAGGTGACAACGGGCACTCTTGCCGCCCCCCCCCCCCGACCTATTACTGCCCACCCTGATTCACCGCCAGCTACCCTCACCTGAGCCCATAATCAATGAGTGAAATTTTATCGGTTCGATTAATTTAATTTTATGGAGATTATACTTTCAAGACAGTTTGATTCCTACGAGAGTGTGTCGAGGATACTGAAGAGAGCAGGGAGTGAAAGAGTGCTGTGGTGGGAGGAGGGTGAGCGGCAGAAGAGCACCAACTAACCAACGAGGCAATGCACGGAGTTGACGGGATCCAACGATGCAGCAGAGCGAGGCAGAGCAGAGTGGGAATAGTGGTCACCCACGAGCACGCCTTGCGCGAAAAGGAATGGCGTCCGGGTGGGATGTGCATGCATCTCAAACGAGTTAAAAATTGACGAGCGGGACCAAGAAAGCTATCCAGCCAAGAGCGTACGAATTCAAAGGTACATGCGTAAATACATTAACCATTAAAACCATTACCCCATCACTAAACGCCAGTGAGGTGGAAATCCAGATTCCTCTTCGAACATCAAACAAAATCAAAACTTTGCCATTATACACATCCTGGGCAATAAGATTTCAACGAATCCACAATACCGAACAAAAGAAAATTACTGGAAGGAATAGCGATAGGGAATAAGAGAAAACAAGACGTGAATGATGTCTCACTGAATGTTCAACGTGAGGAACTGAGGAGAGGGTGCGATGTCGATAGAGAGAACGGCGAGAAGATTAGTGGCGAAAAGAAGCTCAAGTTTATGGCTGCCTTTATTACGATGAGGAAGAATAAATTGATTTTACTTCAGGGCACCTGATAAATTTCAACGGGAAAGGGTTGGCTTTTGTAGATAGTTAGAAATTAAAGATACCCATGATGGCATTCTAGCACATAATAAAAACCAGTTGCGTTCATCAGCGTCCATGTTCTTACGCGAAACTGGTGTTATAAATGTTAGAACTACTAAAAAGTAGAAGGTCACGTGAAGCAAATCTCGGAGCATGAAACACAACATCGTCCAATCAAAATGGATACTTTGCAATGCTTAATTATGAAAGAATGAATAAAGCTGGATTACCAAACGACATGATTATTGACTCCCCTACGGGTACACCCATTATGTCAAATCTCTATGAATCACCCAATTATTTATTATTATATACTCGTCATATAATAGTAATTAAAAATTTCACAACTAAAGAAGATCAATGATCTCAAGGTAGCCACATACGCAATAACACGATGACTTCATTACTATCTTATGAAAATACGTATTTCACAAATGGTGGAAAAATGAAAAAGGGAAATAGACATCCATTTTAAATAGTATAGAACCAAAAAAGGTATTATGTCTATTTTAATAGCCTAATTTCTGCATTTATGCTATTATTTTTCTATGGGTTTGAACTACATCATGTTATTAATTAAAATCGGGGCTTAGTTCATGAAAAAGATGGATTCTTTAGCAAAAACCCTTCAATTATTTCAGAAGATGGTTCATAAAGAGTATGAGCACCAGGTCTGGTCCAAATCCATCAAGCGATATCAGTGATATAAACATAACTTTCGATACTTAATGACATTGTGTTTTTTCTCTTCCCATTTGGCAGACTCTTTCCGGTGACGAGTGTGGGTTTTATTGATGCTTATCCAGAGGTCAAAAAATATTCGTTTACTTTATTGACGAAGATAATCATGCTACACTCCTTAGAGCCTCCTTCTAAATCTGCAGGGCAAAATAAATGCAACGTGAAAAAGAAGAAACACCGTATAGCAGAGCCCAATGTGTGAAATGACATTGCGATTGCGCTGACTGACGAGATATCTGACACCTTCGGCCATTGAAGAGCATTTCCTTCTATAGCTAAGGCGATAACTACGACTCTCGTAGATATATACACATACATACCCAAAATGCCGTTCTCCATTATAGCAGACACAGTCAAAAGCTTAAATATAGGCTTTGGACCCAGAAAACTGGCTCTATTTTAAAAGTTCTTCCTTTCCGTACACTGTCACAATATGTGAGGTTACACACCTCTTTTTTTGTTACATTCATGCATTGCTTCATACATGGTCTCATAATCTCCTAAGACTCCTAATGTTCTTCCTCTTCAGAGTCTCCTCCACCACTGAATTCACACTGCATGACTTCCTCCGTCCATCCCTTCAGTCTTCTGTCATTGACCCTTACCGTTATTCGACTCAATTCTCTCCAACTGGCCAAACCCAAATAAGCACGCTCCCTACGCACTACTGCCTCATGTACCACTCCAGTAGATGTGAAAAAGAAAACAAATACGAGGTGTGATAAAAATAACGGGGATTTTCGTTTTTCTTAAAGAATATTTATTTATTAATCAATATCAATTTTTTTCCATTCAAAATAATCCCCCTAAGATATAATTTCTTTGAATAGTTATTGACCACTTTAATAATACGTTGGTTAATTTATGGAGGTTTAGTCATGTCTTTTTTAAGAAACTCAACTTCCGTTTTCCGCAGACGTTTCGCCTTTTTACTAAGGCTTCTTCTAAGATATAATGCACTTGTGCTAGCGGTTTCAGCTCCTTCAGCGATTCTGTTTTTATCTCATCAATGGTGGCAAAAGGTCATCCTTTCATGGTTCTCTTAAGCCTCGGGAATAGAAAGAAGTCACAGGGGGCCATGTCCGGCAAATACGGTTGCTGAAGCAAAATAACGGTTTTATATTTAACCAAAAAATCATGAAAATGCAGTAAAATGTGAGTGGGAGCATTATTGTGGTGCAATTTCCACGAATTGTTTTGCCACAATTCTGGGCGTTTTCGTCGGATTGCTTCACGCAAACGGCGCATAACTCACACGTAGTATTGCTGGTATCTCCATGTTTTTCGGGCAAAGCTGCGTCGGTGTATCTCGGACCTGATCTGAAGATGTTGCCTGCATTGGCTACGAAACGTCATCGTAAAGATACACCGACGCAGCTTTACCCGAAAAACATGGAGATACCAACACAACAGCGCTGCGAAAGCCTCAAACAGAAATTCCACGTAGTATTCCTCATTAACCGTACGACCATATGGAAGGAACTCAAGATGCACTACGCCATTGCAATCGAAGAAAACAGTAACCGAGAATTCCTGTTGTTCATTATCACACGTCGTACTGCGAGTCAATGAAGGGTTAATTCAAGACTACTACCGAAGAATGTGTTAAAGTATAATACATTTATATTGAAATGGGTCTGGTCAATGCGATGTTTGCGGAAAGTCGTAAACACTAGGATACGACATTTGTTTTGCTGACGTATAGTATAGTTTATCTTTAGTTGGTATAAAGAAGAAGCTTTGAGAGCTGGAGAATAAAAAAACTAATTATAATATAAAGAGGAATGATTCAACCCAAAAAGAGTTCTATTTCCTAAAGAAAGTAAATCAGCATAAAACATAGCGGTTCGCGTTTCAATTCCCAAAGAAGATAAAAGCAAAATGACATAGATAGGTATTTTGTGGAGGCCTTAGCAGAGGGCTCCCAGATGCGTGGGTCTGCCTTCGCCGAAAATCCCCGTGCCTTGAGTGCGTCTTAATAATATAAGTGCCGAGCATCAAGGCCATCCTCCTCACACGGGAGCCAGTGAAATGTTAAGTACTTCCCTCTGCCGCTTCGTTTGCCAACGTCACGGTAGAGTGAACAGAGTAACGACGGCCTCATCCCTCTTTAATACCACGGTGTTTTATTCAAAGGATACCTGCCAGAGGAGAAATGGATGTCAGATAAATTTCACACGTAGCCTAATTCGCGGCGCTATAGTTTTGAAGCAATTAATAATCCTACTCCATCCTGAGTTAGCCTCGATCATTAATTCAACGTCCATCAAAATTTTTTTCCGAGAAACCCTCCAGTTTTTAAGCCTACATCCGTTATAAGTCACGACAGTTTTTAACGATGGAGAATGATCTAATTGTTATCTGTTGATTTCAGTTGAGTTTTTCTGCGAATTAATGAGATACCCCATGTAACCCAAAAATGTAGTATCTTCCTTTTCAATGTTTCCTATCTTTCAAACCAAAGCCTTACGAAGCTGAAAAAAACATTCACCAAACACTTTAACATTACAACGTCCATTGAGGCTCTACTTTTTTGGACGCCAAAAACTCAAGGCCATTTTCAAATACTTATTCCCCATATTAGAAACTAATGCATCAACATGAAATGTCTTCTCTATATGTCCCTCAGTATTCACCAGACGTCCAACGATTACAGTCAACCTTCTCTGCTCAAATCCTTCTCTCGGGAGGAGCATTGATGAGTCTTGAGCATGAGCAATCTTTCCGAATTCATATCTTCAAATTTGTTTACGAAAAAGGTTCAAGAAACATGAAAATATAAAACTTCCGTACAGTTTCAGATGGGAAGGCCTCATAAGAAATAACAACGTAAATCCGTCTACTCGAAGAATATAATTTAATATACATTCATAAAAATTCTATTGATGAAAACATTCAATTACAATCAAAACGAATTCCTGCTAAATTAAGTATATGAAATTAATCATGAGAGACCATTTTTCATAAAAAATATATTTGTCAAAGGAAAATTTTTACTCCTTGTTCCACTGTCATCTGAAGCTCAGTAAATAATCACTCGTTCCATTTTATGTGAACTGTGGAGAAAAGAACCATTTCGGATGAAAGGATTTGTGAAGTAAAATATTTTGATGCGAAGTCGCACGCAACGTGAATAAAATTTTCTTCAATAAAAAGAGCAAGAAAACATTCTTTTGCCGCGGAACGTTTTAATCTCGGCTCTCTACGAGAAATGTTTAACGATGCTCGGAATGTCATCTACCTCGTCACTCTTTGACGCTGGGACACGCTATTGCTGGTTTTCGGTCGGAGACATGTTCGTTCCTGTTTTGACGGCTCCATTCTCCGCTCAAGAGATTTCATTCGTTTCATGTTTTCCGCGATGAGTAGCCATATTTTAACCCGACTGCATCATACTGCTTCTTAAGAAATGCTTATTTAAAATATCTTCAGTTAGTTTACCTTAGAGCCCTGCCGGATAAAAAAAAGGGAATTCAGACCTGGTTATAAACTCAAAAAAACGATGACACACTCCCTCAAAGGAATAATTAATTTCAGGGCATGATTTTCCTCATAACCTTGAGGTGGTATTAACAACTCTGTTCTCATGAGAAGTCGTCATGAGTTTCTTGAGTCCACATAATGAGATGGAAACTAATTAAGTCACCACTATAGTTATTAATTTTATACCTCTTGAATAATTATGTTCCAAGCTAACCGAACTTCACTTCAGCAAAGAAGCGAAAACTTCACTTCAACGAAGAAGAAGAAAAGTATGTGTGAAATTCAATGTAAAAAAATCATTCCTCCTCAGTAAGAGTCAAACTCCGATCCCCCGAACGACGACCAAGTGCTTGAAACGATTGAAATCTGGCCAGGCGCACCCTCATCACTTATATGAATTTATTCGTACTCCTCGCCATGAGCCGGATACGAGGCAAATTACGAGGATATACCAAACGAGGCAATTAAAAGAATTCCCGTTGAAGCAGGAGAGTACTTGCTCAAATTAATTAACAAATCTGTCCAGACTGGACTCTTCCCTAAAAGATGGAAGAAATCCATGATAAAATGCATTCCCAAAAAAAGAGGCAAAACACTAAAACCAGATGACATGAGGCCACTGTCAATGCTCTTCAACCTAGGAAAGCTCATAGAAAGAGTCGTGGTACCTTACGTGACAGAATACGTTAAGACGAGCGGAATCTTGCCGGATGAACAATTTGGCTTCCGAAAAGAACACTCGACTACCCATCAAGTGCATCGAGTAATCGAGTTTATCGCTGACGGCTTTAATAAAAAGGAAACGACAATAGGAATATTCCTAGACCTTAAAATCTAAGTCCGTGTCCTAGACATATCCAAAGCTTTTGACAAAGTATGGCATGATGGCTTGTTTTTTAAAATGGACGAAATGGGTATACCTAAATGGATGATAAAACGGACAAACTCATACCTGAGTGAGAGAAACGTTTTTGGTAAGTGGGGCCACGAAAAGAGTATTGAACGGAACCTCACGGCAGGTGTGCCGCAAGGATCAATATTTGGGCCACTTTTATTCAATATATACACCGCCGATTTCCCTAAAGACAATGAGAATAGGCACACAAGATTAGTCCTCTTTGCTGATGATGCGGCTATATTAGCTAAAAGCAAAAAAATAGAACTTGCTGCTGAATACGCTTAAGATTATCTAGATGACGTAGTCAATTGGTACAGAAAATGGAGACTAAACATAAACACGACAAAGAAACAAGCCATAAAATTCACAAGACCAAAGGTAGAGACACCGATGTGCCCATTCATCAGAGTGAAACAACAACCGATCGACTGGCAGGATACAGCAAAATATTTGGGAATTACACTTTACAATAAATTAAACTTTTACAATCAGGTACAAAATGCAATTGGACAGGCAATAAGAGCAAGAACCTCCCTATCGCCCATAATCAACAACAACGCCATACCAGAAAAAAAATGATATACGAGACATTTATCAGACCAAAGTTCCTATATGCCACACCGACCTGGGCAGGAATGCTAAATAAGGGATCACTAGAAAAATTACAAGTGACAGAAAGGAAAATAATGAGATCCATATTCCACATCCCATATCGTATAAGCAATGATACGCTTTATGTAAAAACAGGCATCAAAAAAGTATTAACGAGTATTTATCAGCTGGCTGAAAAATACTACAGCAAACTACAAGAAATTAGTTTAGAAAAGTTAAACCACATAGGCGAGAATAAAATACTGGCAACTGACAGACACAAAAGACCCAAAAGGGTGATGGTAAACTAGAGGCAAGGGTAGCCTTTAAAATTGGTAGAATAAGTAGTGGGACACAGAGCAAAAGCTTTAAATTTAAAAAGCAACCTCTGATAGTTGCTGCAAGTCAGCAAAGGACTTGGAGCCGGATACGGGGTATAATACCAGCCCAAGAGTATTTTCTTCTCATCTAGGCCCAGTTAAATAATTTTGTATTGCCCTAACCGGTACGATGACGTAGTCTTTTCGGTAACGTGATGTTAACTGAGAGTTCATGATTGGTATATTACATCCAACTGTCAGTTGGTTGCCATGTTCTCGATGGGTGAACGTTTTAAAAATCTGTTTTCCTGTCAAGGAAATATTTAACCGGAGAAAATAAAATCGGGCCCTTATGCCACAATGCCTTAATGATTTAGAGACAACACATAAGTTTTAATGATAGCCCTTTCGGGATTTATATCGAGGAATAAAATATTAGAGAGAAAGACGACACCATTCTTCCCTAAAGGCAATGTAATTTTAGGCTGATCGACATTTATAAGTCATCTATCGCACAGTAGGGTGCAAGTGCACGATCGACAATTATTCTTTTCTCGTGACTACTTTTCGCGGTTCGAGGAGCCAACCGCAGCGCCACCTCTGACGAAATGACACATTTTCACTTCATTAACCCTGATTTCGCTAATCATTCATAAACTAAGGAAAGTTGTTTCATACATTACAAACGATAAATTTTCGCTAATTTCAACCAGTTTCATGACATTTTTACCTTTGCGATATCGATAATTCACTATTTTTCCCAATGGGATTCATCCATTCTTCCCTTTAACACTAGGTAAACTAAACTTAACGCTTTATTTTCGAGAATAACTCATGGCAAGGAGGGGTTTTGTTGAGGTACTCGGGAAAAAGGACACGATTGTCTATCGGCGGGGCCAATTTGCGAAATATTTGCTTTATTTGTGGAACCATACCTTGATTCTTGAATGTGGTGATTCTTTACAATGGCGAGTGCAATCAAACAGAAAATCAAGTCGGGCAAAATGAGGCCCGAAGGCAGTGGAATAGTCAAGAGAAGGAAATATTAACGTCATATTCGAAGCCCCTTTCCGGTGAATAGGGTGAAAATGAATCCGATATATTCATGCAATGTATTCGGGGAAGTGTGGTGACCATTTTAAAGGCAACAGACAGATGCGAGTCGTTTTATTATCTCAGATGGCGCGTTCCCATCCTTGATTCGCTCATTCATGAGAGAACGCCTCGCATTACGCACAACGATATCCTTCGTCGATCAATCAATCTGTCTCTCTCTCTCACTCAACCTTACTCCCCCGGAGCCACCCCCCACCACCACTTCCCCACTTGGGAAGATCCATCCCCTTCGGCCGGCGGAACAGAGCTTAAAGAGGAGACTTCTACGTAGACAACGCACAGGCAGTCTTCGCCGCCAGGGACTTCGTAACGTCAAGAGGAAGCGAAGGAAATGACTGGGTGATTGGAGGATACAGGAATAGAGAAAAATATAAATGCGTCGCTATGCACTTCTCTCTCTCTAAATGAATTTATATAATTTATTTATTTCTATTATCACTACCAACAAAAAAGAGATTGGATATAGCATCCAATTTTTGTTGGATGAGAAATAGTTGAACTATTACATCAGCTCAAATTGATACGACAGCTAAGGAGGACATACCATGCATTTTAGATGGATTGACGCTACGCTAGTCGCCACATCACTTGCCACAACACGGCACTTGGGACTAGATGGGACACCCAATATATTGGATAGACCTTCAGCTGGGCGTCCTCCCCAGCGCGCTCCATAGATACATTCGAAAAGCCCACACGGTCGTTCTCTACCAGTGTTTAGTTTTATTGCTAGTGATTAAGAAATAACTCGGAAAGCCGACGTAAAAAGGAAAGAAGTACCTATAAAAGCGTATCAGGCTTAAACTTGTGGAAATACTCTATGTCCATTTAAAATAAAACAATATTGGTACATTTCCACACAGTATATTATTAAAAAACACAGTTAAAATACACCACCGACCAAGGTTTCGGCACGTAATGCCATTATTAAGGTAGAACTTTCTCAGAAACTCCGCCATATATACCCCGGGATGGAGGCGAGGGAGTGGGGGGGGGGTATTAAGTCACAGAGGGAGAACACAGCGGATTTTCTGTGTTCTACCACCCAACTCTTTTTCCTCCTGTGTTCCCCCTCTGTGACTAAATTCCCCCCCCCCCACTCCCTCGCCTCCATCCCGGGGTATATATGGCGGAGTTTCTGAGAAAGTTGTACCTTGATAATGGCATTACGTGCCGAAACCTTGGTCGGTGGTGTATTTTAACTGTTTTTTTTATAATATTTTGTGTGGAAATTTATCAATATTGTTTTATTTGAAATGAAAGGAAATAAGTATTATTGTTTTCAATCTAACAAAGCTTAAGCTCACATTTACAGAAAATAGTTTTCTGTTGAAAATTATTGTGGCTGTTGTGAGTGAAATAAAATGGCAAATTCTCAAGAGAAATGCGGAAATGTACTGCTTCTAAGTTTGTGTTGCACGTGTGCGATTCCATCAGAGTGGTCAGAATACATACGTTTATCAACACTTCGTCTGGCAGATGTTTTTGATGTTATATGGGGAGCCTAGAGCCTTACGGAAATACTCTTTATGTTTTCTCCTTGTAACTTAAATATTTATTTTTACTTTCTCCTTCCATCTTATCACGAATGTACCTTTGTGTTTACACACTTATTGAAAAGGGTCTTTCTCTGTAATTACCATTGTTTCCCGTAAATTATTGATTTTTTGTTGTAAACATCGGCAATAAAAAAGTGCAGGAAAATCGTTACTCTTATTCGAGCGGAATTCCCGTTCAATGATCGCCATCCATGTTGTAGAAAGTATTTAAAGATATTGTCATGATAGAAAATCAATAGCTTGGTTTCTCACTTTTCTCGGATGTGGTGTCCAAGTGAAGAAGACGGTGGATCCCAGATAGTTGGATGTGGTATCAAACTCCAACACATCCATTGAAAATGCCCACCACAGCCCACTAATTGGATGACGACCCTGCAACCGTTTAAATATTGGATACCAAATCTAATTCTTAGGTTATCTTGTCCAAAATGTTTTTTGAGTGTATATATAAATTGGACTTAATCCTATAACTAATTGATCTCCGAGTCGCAACTCGCTCCCTCCTATGGGGAATATTTTTCCTTCCTTTATTGTAGGGGACACCGACAAGTGATCGGAGTTGTGGTGCTTTCACAATGCAATGGTTGGGAGGAAATGCCATCGCCCATTACCAAATTAAGGGAGATGGTAAACGTAGCAAAGTAAGGCCAATCAGATAAACAGAGGAAGTAAGAAAGACGCAAATGTATCCGTTTTCCCTCCAATCATACCTTTGTGCACTTCTCAATGATACTGTCTACAAGAATGGCCGAGTATTGACATATTATATGCTGAAACATGAAAAAATACGAAAAATTTCCAAATGAATGATGAACATATAATTTATAAAATCAAAATCATTTAAATATTACTTTTTCGCGGAAATATATCATCTAGCTTTCGCTGAATGAGAAAGGTTTTGTTTGCGATGCGTCGATTTACGAACCAGCTACTCTTTCCCGAGAGAACAATCATTTAAAACTCCAAATACGCATACGTTTTCACACGACTCGTGAAACGGAACATCAATATTCCGCGAGCCAGCTCAGGTTTATGAAATGACTGTCGCAGAGCACAAAGTGACAGTGAAAAGGATTCAGAATCGATCTTTCTTTATTGTGAACTGCGAAGCAAACCCTCTCGCAAAGTTTTATGTGCCAAATTTTCTCGTATTTTTTACAACCTCGACTTCACAACGTTGACACATCAAATATGATGGTGCTGTGATGGAGTTGTCTCGCAACGATGACAATCACAATCATCGTCAGCTTTATGTGGAGTCATTAAACCTCTTCTGCGCCTTCCAATCTCAAATCCATTACAGCCTCGCCCACCCTAGGGATCGGACGACTTTCATCATTTTTTACAACTTCAACGAAGATAAGGAAAATGTTTACCATATATTTTGCTTAGTAAGTAAATACAACCTTCAAAGGAGATTCATGTGGTAAAATTGAAACAACTTGAAGTTTACTGGGGCTTTAACGTAATTGTCATCTTTAACATCGAGCTTATGAGACAATTGGTAAACTGCCAACACGTCAAATTGACTTAAAAGGAGTGAACGATGAAAAAAACAGGGGATTTTTTTCAATTTGTATCTAACAAAATTATCTCAACAACAAAAATGGTCTTTTCTACTGTGGATCCGAAACAACATCTCACTACGCCTCGCCAATTCTTAGGCAGACAAAAGATTTCGATTACGCGAACGAGTCATTTTTCCGGTGATAATCCTATTCCGGTTAGTCGTACCCAAGGGTTGAAGCTATTTACTACAAAATGACGTTTGAAAGACAACGAAATTGACTGCTTGCAAATAAAACTGAACGAAGTAGTGGAATGTTTTTATTACTAATTAACGACGTTGCCTGATTTAGCAAAGCAACGTCCGATTCGATTATTTGTACGTGGTCTGGGCTTAACGGCAAATAAATAATTAAAACAGTCATTTGTTAATTGTTGCAAACACAGCGATATTGTAAATAAAAATGTTTCAAATATCAATCATAAATAAAACATTTTGCGGTGCAGTAGATACAGAAAAGAAATGATTATTCGATGAGAGTAAATAAAATTTCATTCATAATGGTTTTCAGTGAACACAATCTTCTTTTTCCTCCTCCTTGGCTCAAGCCTGTTTCTCACAGTACCTAGTCTATTTCCCTCTGCTTTGATGTCATCCTGCCATCTTTTTCTTGATCCACCCATCCACGCATCTTTTCCCTCTTGCGATTTTGTCTCCTGCAAATTCTGGTGATTCTTTTATTATTCTTGTAATACGCTCATTTCATTATTTTTTTAAATCAACTCTCGCATAGTTTCTATGTTGCATTCTCTTCTTATAGTATCACTATTTTCTCTGCCTTATAGTTTTTTCTATGAGATTTTTCGTATGACTATAATTTCTGTTTTTTACCAGGAGACTTTTGGTCGTAAAAGCATAATGTATTGTCTCCCCTAAGTATCAAGAATGGAACACTTAATAATTAGCGAAATTCGGTCAGCTAATGGAAGTTATCAGCGCTAAGGAAATGACGAAATAATTTGGCAAGCGAAACTCGAAAGTACAACTTTCTCGTTGGTTGTGGCAATTATTTTCACTAAATTTGGTTCCTCGAGATAATAATGGGTGTACAAGGCTAGAATGCCGAGTGGCCAAGAATCAGGGGTTTGTCAAGTCAGCGCTCGAAGTTCCACACCAACGCAATGGCGAGGGTTGAGGTCTTTACCTTCATCGTTGACGACTAAGCACCTTCATTGACATCGCTGCCTTCTCAGTTAGTAAATCATCGAATTTATCGAGGTTTTGATTCACAAAAAAATTAATGGCACCTTATTCCATAGTATTTGTTCCGTGCGTATTCATACTAATCCTCACGGCTACAAACAATACTGTTGTGAAACACTCCGTACTCACGACTAGCACTCTGGATGACAAAGCTTAGGAAGCGTTCCTTAATTGACAAACAGGGTGGCGCACACCCTTTATTCATCCAAGGGTCCAGGGTCCGATGCGCATAAAGAGGACGCAGAGGGGTAGGAGGTGGGAGGTTTTAGCGGCGGACGCGTGGGTCCCGGGAAGTGCCGGAAGCCTGGATCACCAAATTGCGGGGATCTCCGTCAGGCGACGGCCTCCGGAGTCACTCTATCTCTATCTTCCCGCCCATTCTCTACCGCTTGTCTTTCCACCTCCCAGCTGACAACCCCCGCGCCGTGACACGGAAAGCGACCCAAGCTCACCCGAGAGTAAACGCGACCCTTAACCCTTTCTAGACGGGGCGGGAGGGTGCCCGGGAGAAGGTCCCTGGCTCAGGGTCAGCCGTTCGGGCCTCAAAATTCCGTCGCCTTTAGGTTTGGGTGGTTGACCACGAATACAATGCCGCCTCAAGGGTGCCGCTGAGGCCTCCTACGGCGTCGGGTTACTCGGGACAGGAGCTGAAGTTTGAATTGATGGCAAGGGTGGATTTGGGATGAATACCCGGAGGGGAACGCCGCAGTAGCCTGGTGCGTGGTTTCCTGAGCGCGCTGCCTCGCCATATCACGCATACACAGAAATCACTAGGGGAAGCGAACTGTTTTATAGCATGCACTTACGAGAGGCAACAATGAAAAAAGAATGAACGTTTACCTTATACGTGATTTTCAACAAATTACAGGATTCTAAAACTGCCCAACAGAGACTATTGACAAAATCAATGTGACGATACCAAATTACAACCAAAGCTCATTATGTAGAGAGCAGACACAACAAGCAGCAGGCAAATGACCGGGATGCCATCTATCAAAAATGATGAAGTATGAATCGCAGTACATAAGCAATTGCTGCGCTCTAGTGGAGAATTATGAGACTACAAAAAGAAAACCTTGAAAAAGCAAGTTCTTGATTAGTCTGAATATTTAAATAGGTACAGCGGTCGAGAGCGTGTATAACCTATCGTCAGCGGAAGTGGGCACTGCCATGAGCCACGATTGATTTCTGAACGTGCCACAGAACGTGCCAGTGTCGAGAGCTATTGCAAAGGGGAGGCTTTTCTTTCATAAGTAATCTTCCTTAAGAGAGGCAGGACGAATGAAATCTTATGAAAAATATGAACTTCAATTACGTTTCCCTGGTTACCAAAAGATGCATCTGTTGAGAGAGATGAATTAGTAGAGGTGAAAACCAATAAAAGCTTCAGTTAGGTTTCAAGTTGACTGAGAGACGGTTTCTACAGTCCAGTATCCTGCAGTTTAGACAGCTTGGCATGACAATTTGTATTCCGTGTCCCATAAGTTCCGGGCGCGATCAAATCACGGGAAGGTCTTCCCACAGTTCAACACGAGCGGCCATCCGAATGTATTCAAAAATAAAATCCGATCTATGACGCAAGGAGACCTCAAAAGAATCTTGTACTCAAAAGGTAGTTTGAGCGAAAAATCTTTTCACCTAGAATTTGATGAATTTGGCCTCATCTTTCCAATGATATAAAAATATCAACCTCTTGCCGAACTGCTTTTCGAGCAATTTTCGTAAAAATATTAGCTGTTTTACATGGGATTATTATGGCTGTGCGATCCAGAGGGAGAATATTTAATAAATTAGGAACTTCTAGCACCTAGATTTCGCCAAAAATCTAACGGTGTGTAGATTGCATGTTTTCTCAACTATTTATAAAAATTAATCATTACTCGTCCCAGTAATTTTTACAGAAATGCAAAAATAATCTGCTGTTTTGAAGGGTTTTCAGCCGTACGGCGTTAAAAAATGAGTCAAGTTAGAGACTTATGTAGCTTTATGCATTTAATCACTGAGAAGTTTGGTCAAATATAACTATGCATTGGCGCCATTATTACTACATTATTTATTTCATACTTCTTACAGACGTTGAAGTCAAAAAATAAAATTTGAATATGGTCTCCATTATGACTAGGGAACTATCTCGCTCAAACCACCTTAATTAGAAATATGAATGCGATATGAAGAATTCATTCATTTCAGTTCTTTCGCTGAACTTTCCACCTATTTCTATGAAATGCACTAACGTTTGTGTTACTGAAATAAAGAGTCCGAGCATAATTCTCTGTAATTGTTGGTAAATATACCACCCAGATGGGCTTGAGCAAGTGACGTCAAAGTTAATAGGCAAAGACTCTTTTTACGCTCTGCCGCCGATACCGAGACCTTCTGGCAATGGGCAACTATTAATGGGATGAAAAAAGCTTTCGAGTGATTTGGTCAAAATAAATTTATAATTTTGCTTTTGCTTTAATTTGTTTCAAATATGGTAGTTTTTCCAAAAATAAGCTAATTATAAAAGAATGACTTCATATCTCCAATAGAGTGATGTTATTCACAACAAAAACTGGCTTCTTCGTACACTTTTCCTCTTAATTTCCCTAGCCTTTTATTGGAGTTTTTCTGTTTTAGCTACAATATAAATATAAAATATATCGTTAATCGGACAACATTCTCACAGAAGTTACTCTCATGGTGGCAAAGAGGCATAGAAATGAAATTTTTCAGATTTTCGATGTAGTTGGGGAATGAGATTCCGAGAAGGGAAATAAACTTCATAACTGAATGCTTTGCGTCTACAGGAGTCTACGATGAAGCCAAAGTTAGAATTAAAGATCATTATACTATTTTGGAATGCAAACAGAAAATACATAGCTCCTTGCACTCTATGTTAAGGCTTGGATTATGGTGCTGAAGGAAACGTGGTTAACAGATAATGGTTGCCTCAAGTTAGAAATATCGATCGTGCAATATACATTTCAATTCAAGGAATTCTAATGGAAAAAGTTCAAACGCTGAAGATGGGGCTAGGTAGGATGGAAAACGACGATGATATCTTGCGACCATGAATATACATATGGATCTAAATCTTCGGCACCACTGTACGGGCAACAGCGTTGCCTAGCTTTCCGCAAAAGATAGGTCGCGCTGCAATCGGCATGGTTCCGCCATTGTATGTCAGAAATGGCCGGCTTAATTGGGAGGCCAATTCCGGTAGTACCTTTATTTCCAGTATCTCCATTTGAACCACGGCCTTTCCTTATTAGAACCACTTTCTCTAGAGTGGCGCGGCGGCGCTACAACCTGCTTGGTCCTGATTTTTCGGTGCATGCGGAATGTTTGGCAACACCCACTGGAGGCAAGTTTAGGATCCATATGTATATTCATGCTTGAGACATGATATATTGATAGTTCAGTTATTAATTGATAATACTTGTGTTTCGTACAATTTTCCTCATTTGTCTCACCCGAGCTTGGAAAGAGTTTGTTTTTACGGGTGTTATCAGCGAGATAAACTATTCCCTACTCTCGATAGCGCTTCAATAGGGAGGCCAATTCCAATACCTTTGTTTCCAGTATCTCCAATTGAATCACGGCCTTTTCTTATTAGAACCACCTTCTCTAGAGTGGTGGCACTACAATCTGTTTGGTCATGATTTTTCGGTGCATGCGGAATGTTTGAAAACACCCACTGGGGGCATGTTTAGGATCCATATTTATATTCATGCTTGAGACTTAAGATAAATTCAACGACTGTCGTCGGGGATAAGGCGATGAGGCAACGATGGACCTGATCCAAAGATATCTTCGGCAAAACCGCCTTCGTCTTTTCGACTCTCACTACTCCACTCCCCCAGACGCTTACACCAGCATCTGGGTGGGGGGCTACTAATCCCCACATCTCCATTAGGTGTCGTCACAGTCGTTCCCAACAACTCGGTGCCAAAAAATCCAGGTGTGACCGTCTTCGGCAACCGACATGTCACGTGGCTGGGGGCAGAGGAGAATGATAGGGAGGGTTCATGTGCCGCTCAATCTAATATTGACTTGACACTGGTTACCGCGCAAATAGGGTGGGAAATTAAGCAATGGAAGCTGAACCCAGGCTCCATAAATAGTGACCATCAATTAATTACGTTCGAAATATCAGGAGCACTAATGAAAACTGAGCCTACTACCAGATTCCTTTTAAAACGGGTGAACTGGGCAGTGTATGAATCTGAACTCCTCTGGCAACTGAGGAATTCCTATAAGGAAATCACCTGGACACCAACTCAGCAGAACATAGATTTCAGAGTTGAACGGTTAACAAAATCAATCCAAAAAGCAATAAGAAAAAGTATTCCAAGGGTGGAGAGAAAAAAAAACAGAAAAAACCCCTTGGTGGAACACGGACCTTGAGCACAAAAAGCGCGAACTCAAGAAACTACTTAGGAAGACACAAATAATTATCCCGGGGGACAGAACTGCAAGTTGGAACAATTACCTTAACAAGCTTAGGGAATACAAAAATGAAATAATAAAAGCAAAATACCAAAGCTGGGAGAATATTTGTAAGGATAATTTTGGCGGAAACGCTTGGGATTTTGTTTACCAACTATTCTCGGAGAAGCTTAAAACATCTATCCTTCAAGGAACTGCCAAAGATGAATCGGGACATATCCCGCTTCAACAAGAACATCCGAGCAAAATGTTGAACACACTCCTCCCAGATGAAGAAGAAGATGAGGAAATCCAGCAGGAAGACCGAAGCAAATACAATGAACCTTATAATAAAAATAACACAAGCCCTTTCACGATTGTGGAAATTAAAACTTCCATCTTGGAAATAAAGAAGAATAAGGCACCAGGCCCGGATGAGATACCAGGGTTGGTGATTGTGAGGATGAGCCTCGAGGATGCGGTCCTCACAATCGCCAACGACTGCCTAATACTCGGATACTTCCCAAAGTGCTGGAAGATCGGAAATCTGTTGGCAATTTTGAAATCTAAAGACAGAGATGTTGCAGAATTGAAATCATACCGGCCAATAACTTTGCTCTCGGAACTCGGAAAAATTCTGGAACGGATGATTAAATCAAGACTGGAGGATGCAGTTGACGTAGAACATCTATATCATCCTAAACAGTACGGTTTCCGAAGAGGCCGAAATGCAGAGGTGGCAATAATGAGGCTAAAGAATTTCATCAAGGGAAGCCAAGAAAAATACACTCTAGGAATTTTTATCGACATCCAAGGAGCATCCGACGCCGATTGGTGGCCATCGGCTATTGCGGAACTGAAGCTGCTTGAAGCGCCTAGGAATATAATAGACCTCTTTAAAAGTTACTTTTCGATTAGAGAAATCTACTTAAAATCCAAATTTGAGCAAGCAAGGGAAGCAGCAACTAAAGGATTACCGCAAGGGTCTGTGTTGGGACCTCTTGTCTGGAATCTGGTAATGAATCAATAATTAAGAGAGGACTTCCCGAAAAACTGCGAACTGATTGCGTATGCTGATGTCACGGCTATCCTCAACAGAGCCAACTCCCGCCAAGAGATGGAAGGGAAGGCCAGAGCTTGCATGGAAAAGGAGGAGAAATGGGCATATAGGTGCAAACTAAAACTTTCAAAAGCAAAAGCGAATTCGTCGTCTTCGGCGAGAAACTCAGCCGAAATCCGAGTATAAGAATGAATGGAAAACAACTAAAACGGGCAAGCAGTTTTAAATATTTAGGAGTCTATATTGATGAAAAACTTAGTTTCCAAGCACACGTCAACTACTTGCCAGCGAAAATAAAGAAAATCTTCCACGCCGTACGCAGATACTGCCCTTCCATGTACGGTAATAAATCAATGCTCCAAGTGTACAATGGCGTGGTAAAACTCATAGCGATGTATGGAAGTACAGTTTGGGGGGATAGAGCACCTCTCAGTAGAATAAATAGAAAACCGCTGGAAGCCCAGAAATCCTGCCTGATTCCGGTAACCCATTGCTACTCAACCGTAAGTTCAGACGCATTGGCAGTAATAGGACTTGAACCGCCACAAAAATACATAGGGATGGAAAAGAAGGTAAGTGTAGAATATCAAACAACCAATGAAACAACTTATTTAGGAATAAAAATCACCACCGAAGAATGCCCGAGGATCAGCATCTTCCAAAATAAAATACGGAAAATTACGGAATTGAAATGGGATGAAGAGTGGAAAGCCTCTACCAAAGGACGGCACACCTTTGAAATATTCCCAAGCATTCTGGAAAGGAATAAATTAAAGTTTAAGCATACAAAAGCTGTGGCTCGAGTAATATCTGGCCACAGAGAATGAAAAGAATATATTAAGAAGTTTGGAAAAAGCCAGGATGGAAAATGGCAATGAATGTGATGAAAAAGATTCCTTTAGGCATCACATTGAGAGGTGCATCCACTTCGAAACATGGCGAACTAAACTGAGTTTAGAAATGGAAGAAAATCCGAAACCTGTAAGGATCTAATAACCATCTGCCAGAAAAATGGGCGGTTCAAAGAACTGGAGAGGCTCTGCATCACGCCCCAAGAAGACCTATGATCACAGTGGTAACAAAAAGGACAGAGGAAGAAGAGGGAGAAGAAATGAATTAAGAGATAAAAGAAGACCTCAGAGAAAGGAGAAGACAAGGGCCGAAGAAAGAAGAAGCAGTCCCAAAAGAAGAATGAAGGCTTCGGAAAAAGGTGAAGTGCAGGGTCGGAGAAAGAAAGGAGAAGAAGACGACGAACGAAAGAAGAGAACGCGATGGCCTCATGTGGCATCCGCGTAAAATTAGATGTATGCACAATTTAAATCGAAATTGCAATTGTATTAAGTCTCATGAATATAAAAAGTTAATTTACTATATGTATTAAAATGTAAAATCAAATGTATTGATAATATCATAATACAGATTAAAGAGGGGTAAACGAGATTTAAAATTAAAAATTAATTTAAAAAATTTTTAATTCCCCCATTAAAAATATGCCCCTCAATCATCCTCAGTAGTAAAAAAAGAAATTATTTTCCTGAAATAGATGGCGTGAAGGAGGTATCAAGGTGTAAACTTGATAAATGAACTGGTAAGACTCATGTCTATTGTGAAAAATACAATCGCTATCTTTTTCTCACAAAAATAAAAAATGTTTCAAAATATACCACATAAAATAAATTATTTACACTTTTTACTGTGCAGTGTTTATCAATAAACAAATATATTTATACTTTATAGTGAAGTTGGAGTGTTTTTATTTAACCATTTCCTCTAAATGACATCAAACAAGAGCTGTTAAGAATATAGAATTGATGTTGTACGTACAGAAGAAGAATACCCAATGAGTACTTTTGTCCAATAAAATGGACATAAACAAAAAACATTTACTGCATCTCCAGTGATTATTATTTTAGTACATGTGTTCAATAGACATTAAATAACATAAAATAATTTTTACAGATATGGAAAAATATTTCTGACTGAAAGGGTTAAGAGGGGAGGACGAATGGGCATTTTATCGAAAAATCAGAATTCCTGATCGTTTGGATCAGTTATTGGAACGGTAATTGTATCTGAAACTTCAGGCTCGCTCATTAGCGGCATCGAGCATGATGGAGTAGGACGTTGTGATGAAGTAATGGACATAATTGAAGCACGTACGCCAAATTTTCTGAATTCGTAGCTTTATGTTTCGGTTGACGAGAGGTGCGCAGGCCATAGACTGGCTTCGGTTTTCCTAAAAGCTTCGAATGTCTTAAAAAAAAAAAAGGAAGGTTACCCAAGCTCAACAAGACACAATGAACAAGGTCACCCATTCAAGCGTTGTCACCACCATAGGAAACACATTGCTTCTGTGACGGCCATTAAGAAGGAGCACCAATTGGCTACTGATACTTGATATACCGTTTGGAACATTTTTCATACTGGTAGAGGCGGGAATAGTCAGCATGATCCGCATCACTATTTTCCCCGAGATAGTGAGTTTTAAAAACAAAAGAGATTAAGAGACTTCTTTGTAAAGTGCAGGAAAGATAAATAATTTTCGTAAACAAAAATGCTCCATTAAATTATGTTACCACAGCATCAATTATTATTTATGATACTAATAAATATGGAAAGAAAATGGACGTCTACTCCACGTGCTTTTTGGAAGATTGATCCTTATGAAAACGTCGGGTACTTGAAAACAGTGGTTGTTCAGCACAGTAATCCGGTCAGAAGTACGAAAATTATGTTTGGTTTTGGATGAGTCGAAGAGATGGCAATAAATATTACACGTAAGTTTATGTAATTCGTAAGTGGATTCTATTTTGTATGAATCAATACAAGACACACACGTGATTTACATCACTAGACCTACTACATCTAAGTGCGTACTCCCAGTCCAATGCCACGCGGGTGACTGCCTGCTCTGTCCCTGCTGCCGGGCTCGTTCTGCTCCATCTTTTCCCCTTACCCCTCCTTCCTTCCCTTACGCCGAAACACCGCGAGTACTCCCCCGCGGGCCAAGAACACGTCGCTACAGTGATTCTATTCACCACACCCAGGGGGAAAGCGTGCTTCGACGAGCGTGCTAACCAAGAGTAAATATTTTTTCTGACATCAATGAAACAAGTATCAATATTGCCTCCATTAAATGACAAGTTAATCGCATTCAAGTCCTTAGCCTTCTCTCTGCCAGCAAAGTCATTCTAACCTGTTTTTCCTATATTATATAATTCCAATTAAGTGGAGGGGTGATTTTGTCAAGAGGGCCGAATCTAATTAACCTCGTCAGGGAGGGAACATGCAAAGGGTGTGAGGGGAAGGGGAACGGTCTCGCGACCCTTTCGTCTCGAACCCCTTTGATCTCTTGGCACAATTACATTTTCTGTCACTCCGTGAGCTCTCCGCTAAAGAGAACAAATGAGAGGCACCGTGGAATAAGATAGGATAGCGTCTCTCCCCAGAGGCAGACCGACGAAATCTTTGCGGTCGAAATGCCGGAGAGCGCCGCGGTGACGAAAAACGTCAACGTTGACAAAAGACGAGAGAGATGCGAGGTTCGCCTATTACGACTCCAACCGCTCAAACTCTCCTCCACCATTTCATCCCTAATTCTCTCGAACTCTCGTGCGTTCCTCCGATATGCGAGTCTCCTCCTCCTTTCTCTCCCTCCCCTCCTCTCTCCCCTCTATTCTATTCTCATTCTACTTATCTCAAAGCGCTGGGACGACAAGGAGAGAGACGGTCAAGATACTTGTCGCTCACGAGGAAAAGCACGGAAAAGTTTCAACGCCTGCCAAAAGAGATGGAGTCAATTTCAAGACCAGGGAAGACACATCAAATACTGCCTACTAACCGCGCAAAAAAAGGTATAACGCTGAACAAGCAGGTTCAAGCAGGAGTTTCACCGTTACCAACTGCGCAAAATGGTAGTCTGCATTGCCGCGGGGCGATTTTCTTCTTTGTGGTCTATTATAATTAAGAAAAAGAATATCAAGATTTCCTTACATTAAGAGTTTTGCAATATATTTTCCATAAAGCATACGTAACTTCCATATTGATACACTTTTCTACATCTCGGAAATTGAAATCTAGCTTTTGACCATTTTAAAAATCAAAGAATTGTAAAATTTAGTTTAAAAGAATTTTTGTAATGCAAAGCTACCGTTCTCTTCGTAAAAAAATAATAAAGTGCACCGATCAAATATTTTGGCCGTGGCAAAATGAATAAGACGATCGTTTCACCGTTCTCCTAGTTTTTCGCGTGTTTTTCTTCACATTTCGACCGTGGAAATTAAACGTTTACATTTAAACACCTTTTAATGAATGTATTTTGTAGTCAAATAAACAAGGAGTAAAACGATATATTACACGACTCCATGGAGCTCCGGCAGAATTTCATACAAATGCTTGAAGTTCATATATCTACCTTTTTTGCGCCGATAGTAGGTTTTAATATTCCCAAGTGAAAACCTCTCTCAATATGAATGGCTAATTTATAATTAATTAAAACCTTTCCGCTCATAAAACTATAATGCAATCATGTTTTCGAAATACTACAAAATTTTTCGATTACTACTTCTACATCAATGAAAAGAAAAAAAAAGTATTATACCATAGAAAACTTGTTGGAACGACGCGTTTCACTATGCCATGGCATCATCAGGTGCAAAGAAGAATGTTGTGTCTTCCATTGGACTTATATCTTATATTCATTGATACATGTAACTTCCACAAAGTAAAGCGTAAAACCATTGAGTTTAGATGACTACCTTGCTACGTTCACGACGACCTTAAGACGTTGAAGAATGACCAAAAGAATATGTTGGAATCGGTGGGAAACTGTTAACAATTTTATCACCCTTTTTTTCAATAACATCGCGTTCACTCGGCTGGTTCACAACTTTCCATTCCCCAACAGTTTACTCTCCTTTTCATGCCGCCAAATTTTTCCGCGGAAAAGAATGTATCTTGAAAGAACAGGTTTTGGAAAACTTTACACATGGATTAACATTTGAACAATAATTTTCATATGCACTGCATTTCGAGAAAAAATATTGATCACACATCGGGCACGTATTTAAGGAACAACTGGATACAAATTCCTTTATAAAGCTTCATTATAAGAAATTCTGCCCTACAAGAAAAAACACCCTTAACAGATTTTTAAGCGCATATCAGCACTCATGATAGCCATTCCATTGGAACACAGAGGGGACGTCTAAATTCAATGCTCCCTTTCCGTCTTGCTTCTGCATCCATTTTGTTGGCCTAACCAACTGGAAACTGATATATCACTAAATTGGGGATACATTTTTCCTGCCTAACTTACTACTTAATGAACTACGCTCTAGCTTTTGATTCCTTGATCTAGATTTATTCTACGAATCCCATGCGCTCACAGCCACGTGGAATAAATTTCATCGTACGAAGCTGGTGTCAAGCAATCAGCTAGATGAGAATAATTATCTTTCCCGTCGCTTCCGAAACTTTGGGAGTAGATCGAGGCGATCTTCAGAAGAGCGTTTGTGGACGACCATCACGTTGTTGCTCCAGTGTTCACGACGTTGCTCACGCAAGACCTGAATATCCGCGCAGGTGAGCACGTGCACGGAGAATGCCAGGGGTGATTCACGAAGAATTGTCGCGAATGGATGAAAAGAGCGATCGGTATGTAAAACATTTTGCCACCGTTGTTTAATGGATTCCTTTTCATAGGAGGTGCTGGACCCCCTTCCTCATTTCTGAATTATAGTTGCTCAAAAACGTTGAAAAATTGAGCCGATCCTAAATGCAGACGCGCAGATAATTACGCGCGAGAAATCTTGCTATACCAATGTCATGCAATGAAATATTTGGTAATGGCCGTCGTTGAATAGGAAAAGATAAAACTTGCACCATGGAACATGGCCTTAATAAATCACATATTAAACCCACCGTGAATGCACATTTCCTCTCTTTGGAAGAGAGAAGGAATAATTGCACGTCCAATTTAAGCCCCAAGGTACCACTTCGCGATTTAATTGATTGCTCGCGCACGGATGGGAATGCCGAACGAGTAAATTATGGCGAGCATCCAATAGGTTAGTTCCACTCGTTCACATTATTGCAGCCTAAAGTGTTCTATAATAAGACTCATTCTGGTTCCACGAAAGGATATCACTTGGTCGATGCAGAGGCTATAGTGTTTTGGAGTGTGTAAGCTACTGTTCCCTCCAAAGTACCACTCATTTCTCCTCTTATTTGACCGAATAAGGAAAACTACTTATAGGTAGCGATTAAAGCTTTGCTGTGCTGCAGTCACATTTGAAGATAGCTTAGGAGTGGCTTTGATGTGCTGTAATCCAGGTTTGGTGTTACCACTGGAGAAGCAATAGCACTGTTAGATTGGACAAAACGCGTCATTTATTCGACACTCGGCTGGCCATTGATTAAACTATACAATTACTAGACGTTATTGGGTCAGTTATTTTCCTCAGACTTCAATGCCACGAAGAGTTTCAAATATTGAAAAAATTGCAGTGTAAAGAACTTTGATTAATTTTATGAAAAAATGATTATATGAATTAATTTTATGTGAATATACGAGGGGGGACCCAAAAATAACCGGACGGAATTCGCTGCGTGCGTCGCTCTTGTAGTTCGGGCTTCTCCCACTGGATGGGTGTTAAGTAACCTCTCCTAAGTCATTGTTTCAAGCGGCGTCCTTTTAGATGGTTGTAGCGAGCCCCTGTGACAGTTTTCGTTCGACGAGTTTATCGACCTCTTCGATTTTGGAAATGGCTGATATTCGAGAACAGCGTGCAGCGTTGAAATTTTGTTTTCTGCTCGGTAAAAGTGCGTCGGGTGTGGTTGATATGTTGTCTACAGCTTATAAAGAACACGCCTTGAAAAGAACTTAAGTTTATGAGTGGTATTCGCGATTCAAACGCGGCAACAAGGCGAACGAAGACATTCAACGCCCGGGCCGGCCTCGTCCAGAACTGATGAAAACGTGGAAAAAATTCATGCGCTTGTGTTACAGGATAGAAAGCGTACTATTGATGAACTCGCTGAACCATCTGGTCTTTCTTGGAGTTCAGTGGACCGCATTTTAGCTGAAGAGTTGCAAATGAGACGACTTGAAACGGCGCGATTTGTGGCGGAGTGGGGACTGGTTCCCCCACCATGACAATGCACCAGCTCACACAGCCATTTCTGTGAGTGATGTTTTGGCGAAAAACCGCATGACACCGCTTTCTCACCCACCCTAATCACCAGATCTAGCATCTTGTGATTTCTTTTTGTTCTCCCGAATGAAAAAAGAGCTAAATGGGAAACGTTTTGCAGACATCCCGGAGGTGAAAAGAGAATCGAAGGCGGCGCTGCAAGGCATCGCAAAGAACGAGTACCAAAGGTGTTTCGCGCAGTGGAAAAAACGTTTGAACCAATGCATTAGCGTTAATGGAGAGTACTTCGAAGGTGACTAACGTTTCTAACTCAAAAAAATAAATTCTGATATTTAAAAAAAATTGTGTCCGGTTATTTTTGGGTCCCCCCTCGTAATTATGAATATACTTATATGATTTCAATCATTATTATTAAATAATCTTAGGCGATGACGCTCTTATGGCTTCGAGAAATTAAAATATATTTAATTATTCTTAATCCTACGCGCACTCGTCAAAAACAAAAAACAGATAGTAATAAAAGAAAAGTTTATTTACTTGGTGCATAATAAGCCGCGGCTTTGCTGCCACATTGAAATTGCTTGAACACAGCTTGAGAGAAAAAATCTATTAATGGACATTAGCTTATGCAAAGGTTAATATGTATTTATAAATATGCCAAGTAAAATTGCCAAACTAAAGCCATTAGAATAGAATCATTGGTTCAGAAAATAGTTGCTGTGTTTTAAATGACTAACGATTGATAAAGAGACGCTGGACTGACACTGCTTTGGTAAGAGATAAAAGGGCTCCGGGGGAGCGTAGTATTTTAATATTCTAATATCAGTGCAACAGAATTCGGTTCTGTCTCTCTGTTGGCGTAATTTCAGATCAAATCGCACAATAAGTGACCTCACTTCCTCCAATTTTTTTCAAATAGTAGGCCACATAGTTAGACGCATTCATGGCAATTGGAGCCCAGATATCGAGATATTTATTTAACAGGTTTGGTGCTGTATTTCGCGATTCACGAAGCACGTGCTCTTTAAAAATTCAATCCTCCTACATTAATTAATAGAAATGACTAATTATAATTTTCTTCTAAAGTAACTGGAACGCTTTCCGTATATAAAAATGCTATAGATTTATAACAATATTTATATTTTTTCTAAATAATTCTTATGTTTTTTTACCCGCATTTTCGAAGACTTAAGTGCACTCGTCGTAAAAAAAATGTAAATCCGTTGTTGAATACATTGTCTCTAAAGGATAATAGCTAAAGGAAATATGTTTTGAGCACTGTGTGTATCGGATGACCTCAGCCCTTGCCCACGCCCTGGTCATCTTTCGCTTTGCAGAGACGCCTTTTGTCAAATACGCTCAATTAACATAAAATACATGCAATAAAGTTAATTTGGAACATTTCACGGATAATATTTGGCAAAAATGGCTGCTGCACATCTAAATGATTGTCACTTTGCTCTCATTACAAATGGAACGACACTGATTTACAATCGGCTGAATACGCGTTTTGGTAATTGATATTACGTGTCCCCATAGAAGTTGCCTTCTCTTCCCCTTAGTCATTCAGGAATGCATTCAAACGTGTTTCAGCGTTCAGAGAGTTTGAATTCATGATGAGAAAACCGGCGAGTCTATCACTCCAAGTGGCTAACAGTCTAAAATATACAATGGAATGTACTGCCCCGTGAATCACCACGCGGTACCATAGTAGATTAAGGCTCATTTCGCACCAGAAATTAAATTCGTTCGATAACCATTCTACTCTCATCATCAAGCATCTCTACATCGGTTTTTTTTACTCATAGACCCACAGTGTCATTCTTTTCGTTGCCTCCGGTGAAATGTTCGCATCAAGGGATAACATATCTTTAGAGAAAAGCAAGGTGTGCAGATTCCAGCAAATTCCTGCAACCACACCTACCTTACCGCGTCCTTATTCACATGGAAATGTCAAAATTCATGAAGATATTACGTTATATTCCTTCGGAAAGTCATCACAAACCTGCGTGTAACTCATATTTTATTTCTATACGGTTTTCCCAGGTAAATTAAAATTTCCATGCCTGCCGCAAATACAGCGAAGAAATAATGGAGAAATTGCCACAGGAAAAATGACTAATTGACCAATGACTAATGAAACATGACTAATAAAAAAATGCCAGGCCCGGACCGGGAATCAAACCACGGACCCTTGGCTTGCCGGGCCAATGCGCAGGCCACTAATTTACCCAGGATTCCTAATTTCGGCGGCAGTTTAGGAGGATACAAGAGGATTTATTTCTGTGCCAATTTCTCCGTTCTTTCACACATTCTTGCATTTAACTTCAATTGCAACTACATGTTAAATTTGAGACAGTAAGGAGCGTGAAAGAGTTTGTAGGACATTGTTGTTCATATCGTAAGACAAAGGGCACGTATCACTATAAAAAGTCAGAATATGAATAAAATGACATGTAAGTCATTTTAAAGTGAAACCATTTTAATACTTGGAGATTATATTAAGATCCTGTTTTATAAATCCTGGTTTAACATTATTTTGGCGTAATAAGCGACAAATGAATCTGTTTCCCATGTATAACGTTCGCATCTGCCTCCAAAGAGTTCAACTAACTTCACAAATCCTCCAATCTCAGTCAAAACCAAATGATCGTGAAGGCGACGTCACCTAACTATGAAATTTAGCCAAACTATAGGATTATACTGCTCCAATTACTAAGATTAATGAAACACAAAACTTCATCACTGACCGGAAAGTTGTTGCAAAAGACTTAATGAATACGCCTATATACATTTATTTTCATAATCATCAAAGTCATTCGATCACGGCTCGGGCAACACGTAACCTTACATTTTGATAGTGGTTATTTTATTAGCTATTACAAAGGTCAACATAAAACTTTTCCGTTCGATTTTCCCCATTTGTTCTTTCATTTTCCCCTCTTAATTTCGTTTCAATAAATTTCCTACCCGTTAGTGAATATAGCTCGCGGTAAAATATCCTCCGCCCGTAAACACAAAAATTGGGGCAAATTAAATCAGCGATGGAATAGTGGAGAACGAGAGTGGAAATGTCATCCAATTACATTAGCTCTAGATTTTAAAATCACGGGCAACGTTTGTCCTCAATTAATGCCGACGAACGAGGTAATTGGGGAAGATGTGTGGCATTTAAGCATTGTATTTTATAAAACAGCGATTATTATATAAAACATGGCTATTGATGACATCACATGGCTCAAACTCGCTTAAAAGCTTGGCGATAATTTATTTCCCGTAGAAATAGGTATAGGAATATATAGGAATTCAAATACCTGGGGGAAATAATAACAAGTGACGCAAAAAGCTAAAGAAAAATTAGAAATAGAATACCCATAGCTAAAATAGCCTTCAACAAGAAGAAAAAAACTTTTTATTGCAAGAAACATCAGCATAGACATAAGGAAAAAATTGATTAAAGTTTTCGTGTTCAGCATTGATCTGAACGGATGTGAAACCTGGAGGGCTATTACGGATCTTGGGCGACTCACTCGTCACTCACTCGAACTTGCCACTCGCAAGTCGCCACTGCGATTACGGAACAGGGTGCGACTCGTATCTCGCTAGCGACTTGACGGGTGACTTCTGAGTGTATGAGAATCTCCAGTACAGTTTTCTGAGCCAATAAGCAGCCTTGTTACAAGTCACGTGGTGCAGCAGACGACTTGAAAATTACGAGTATAATGTGATATCGTCACTTAGCTATATAGTAAATAGTACTTCCACAGATATGTACAATATTTTGTGCATATTTCAATGCAATAAAATTGATGCTCGGATGTTAGGTACGAGAATTTGCAGGAATTAGTGGAATTTCATTTGAAGCGGTCAAAATTGATAGTACCTATTTCGTGGCCGATAGAAGCAACTTATAAATAGCTTGAAATAATAATTTAGGAACTAATAAGGGCACCAATGGATACGATAATAACTCGAAAATATCCAACGTGTGAGCTTCAATCATTTTCACTCATGAGCTAGCCAAAAATGCTTGAATGAAACGGTTATATACCAATGGGAAATAATTCGGCAACTATATAGTATAGTATACTACCTCCCTAAGTACTGTATTCCACAGCAGCACAATTTGTTTTCAGCATATGCTTTTCACTTAAAACATTTTCACCACATATGTGTGATGTGAAACATGCTCAGCATAAGGCAGTGACCATTTATCCCGCTTATTAAATGCGTTCTATACAATGACTTTGCAATATACAGGTAACTACTTGATGTATTTAATTGACTCTCCTTTTAAGGTTCCTTGCCTTTCACTGCAGACTTGCTTGCTGCCTACTGAGCTGGCGCATTTTTGGCCAGAAATGTGAATTACCTATACTAGGTATTGACGGAATAGGCCCAAGTAAAAAAATTAAGAAAAATAAAGCACCGAGTTGGTATATTAAAGAAAAAATTACGTTTACCTTGATTCAGTAGTAGTAGAATATATATCCACCTCTAAATATGGGTCTGGAGGGCAAGTAAATGCCAAAAGGAAAGGATATTTTACAATTCAAAACATTAATTCTATAAATCTGATATTTATTGTACCATATTGTACGACTATTATTCCTTTATTCGTCGATTACAATCCCTGATTTATTTTACACATGAAACTAATTGAGGTAAGGTATCAATTGAGGTAAGGTAAAGTAACTATGATCGTTGAGGATCGAGGTAAATGTAAGAAAAACAATAATACTTGACAAATTTATTTGTGTCACTTTTCTGATAAAAATATGCCAATTATAAATTAAAAAGTATCAAATACCGATCCCAATCACTTGCATCAATAGCATGGAGGAGCACATCAATAACATACTACTAATTATATGTCTCCGTTTATAGAACTTCATTCACATCAACACGATTTTACCCACCACTTGCAGTAACCCTTCACTAGCAAATCATGACTCACGACGTCCATAGAACGAAGATAATGGGCATACATTCTACAGCCAACGAACTTGTCGACAGAATCAAGAGTTGATTCGAAAGCAAACAACACAATCTTCCAAACAACAAATCCATTGTTTAGGAATAGTAACCAAAATCAAGTACGCTAGAGCTAAAGGGTAGCAAAATGAATAACATAGACGTATTATTCGAGCCAATTTCATCACAGTTCAATCACAATAAAGCTTCTGCTAAAACAACTTCGCGATAAAACATTGTCACTATCCAAATCACAACCGAAAGATAACGCAACACCACTATGATTTTTAATCAAACAATGAATCTACATTGTTACAATATTCACTGTAGGTAAATATCACTCAGTATCACGGTTGCACGAATAACTGATTAAACACATAGATGGACAGCGGCGAAACGAATACAATAGAACACATTAGGTATTAAGCACTGCACTCGCGTAATCAAAACACACGTGAGAAGAACAGGGTACCGATGAACTCGGATAAATTTATTCCTCGGAATCAACACTACTTCACCGGCAATTCGTCATTTTTAACCTAAATCCATGGCTTATCATCTCTATATTCCTGCGTAAACAACAGACAATATGGACGGAAGACATCTTTAAACAGCAGACTATCGCCAAGCGAATCGGAATCAAGCCGGCGACTCGACGAGTGAGCACCTTCGTCGAGGGTGACATGGGGAAGCGACTATTTAGTCGCCGAAGGCGACAAAACGGTGTTCCGTAATCGCTCGCGGTGAGAGCTGAGTCACCGGCGACTCCGAGTCACCATACGGCCGGCGACTCAAGATCCGTAATCGCTCAGGGTGAGAACTCAGCCTGAGTCGCCGAAATGCTAGTTGTCGCCGGTGACTCGCGGTTCCGTAATAGCCCTCCTGGACCAATGCAAAGGAAGAAAAAGGAAGACTGGATGCTTTAGAAGTGTGGTGTTATCGACGAATGCTGGGAATCAGTTCAATGGACAGAGTTATAAATGAAGAGATGTTCAAGAGAATGAGAGAGAAGGGGAATGAACTATGGAAGAATATTATGAAAAGAAGAGCAGAATTGGTGGGGCATATATTGAGACACGTGAGTCTAGTAAAGAGTGTGTTAGAGGGAATGGTGGAGGGGGTACGATACAGAGAGAGAGGCCAAGGGAACAATATCTGGCGTAAGTGAGGGAGGATGCTGGAACAACATCCTATGAAGAAATGAAAAAGAAAGCCCAGAAAAGAGATAAATGGAGGTATATATGCAAAGCAATCTAAGGATTGAAAACTGCAAGAAGAGAAGAAGAAGAAGAAATATGTTTAATCATTTTTTCCTCATGTACCTACTGGATAGGTCTGTTTTGGTTGCATTGTCCATCATTTCCCAATGTAGAGCTTTAATCGCCCCTTGGCGTCAGCAGCGACGGTTTTCTCAGACGCCCGACCTCCCATTATCTTCTCGTCTTCTAGTGCGCACCCGTGCGTGTGACTGCGTACCACATCGTTGTGTATTGCAATGATTGGAAATTTCTCGTCTTCTATTGGTTGGCGCATGCGCCTAGACCTTTAACAACTCCAAAAATATTTTGTTTTTTGTTTTCATTTTTCGTTACAGAAACTCTCTAATTAAATCACCAAATACGACAAAAGGACACCTAGAGCGACCAATCACGGTAAAGCTGGCTAAAATTAGTAGAAGTGGGAGTTCGTCATACGAAGCTCGAAACATGCCTTTAACTTACTAACATAAGTTCCACAAGACGAGCTACTTTCATGTGCTTGATATGCAATGGCGTGATTAATATGCAATTGCGTGACCTGCCGAAGTGGAGAATGTCCGCATAGTTATTACTGCGAGATAAGTATCGCGAAAGAAAGGAACACGCCATCTACAATTTTAATGATATTATGGTACTAATGCAGGTTCCTTTGAGCTTGCACTACATCAAATTTCACTTTATATCACAAGTACTAATTAAGGCATATTTTGGCAATAGAAGAATCACTTAATGAAGATTATTTAATACTTATACGTGATTCATTTGAAAAATCAGAAAGTTGATATTATTACTCTTGACACCTGATAAATCAGAGAAATGCGCAATAAGTCACAATATTTTGATTATTTTGGCCTAGTTAAATTTTAATAAGCAACTTTTCTTGAACATTTAATGCTAGCAACTTAGGATATTGAAATGTATGTGCAGCAATTCATTTGCGATTGATGTTGGACTTGAAAACCATTAGGTACCTACACAGACTTAAAATTTTCGAATATTACTTTGTTGAAGTTATTTACTCGAAAGAACGGTTTTCTTATATAAACAGTAAATTTAAATTATATTTTCATACATGTGAGTTTTAAACTTTCCTTATTTAATCAAATGTAAAACATGAAGTTATATCCGAGTCGGTGATTGGGGAGAATGGAGTTTTGTCAATCAGTTAGTTTCTGGTAATACTTACAAATGCTGAGATGACGTTTGAATAGTGATTCCCTCTTAATAATCGGTCGGTGAACTACTACCTCCAACAACGCCTTTTTGAGTCATCTATATATATAAAGGTTTGTCTGTTTATGTTTGTGTGTCTGTTTGGTTTTTATGCAGATCTACAGTTTTACTCTGATCGTGATGACATTTTGCAGACTAATAGTTTAAGACAGGAGGAAAATTATAGGCTACTTTAAAATGATCTCAGGGCCCTAAAAGGCCCCAAAAGGTATTGGGTTTTGTGCAGTGGTTTAATTTTTGCTTTTTAAAATTACTTTTGCTCAAGATAGATGGTTGAGGTTTCTTTTATCGGATGGCTGAATAAATGAAGTTTCTAATTCTTTCAATCTATTTTCTTTTACGCTTCGTATTTGTCTTAATATCATGTTTTTAGGTTAAAGTCTTATATTTTTCTCTTAAATCAACAATAGTACATTTACGTGACAACCAGAGATTTTATTTTAAAATATATTCACACCTCTAGCATTTAAATATCACGTTTTCCTGCAGGCCCATGATAGCACGTAGAAATAAAATCAGTATAAGAAGGTCCCAGAGTCCCAAGGGCCCAATGATTGATTTCTTCGGGGGTAATCGATAAAATCAATGCATATTTTAAACAATTATACTCTACAATGTATATTCTCAAAGTAGCTCTCATAGGGGCACTGTATGTATTTGAGAGAACACTTACGTAGTAAATGATACACATGAAGGAATTAAATAGACTATACTCGCAATTAAATGTGGAAGAATACTTATAAGCAGCGAATAGTAATGTTAATAGTTCTTCCATTTTTGCAACAATCACAGCGTTTTTTACTATCGTTTAATACTCAGATGTATTACACGTAGTGGCCTGCCTCTCATTACGACTGATAATTGTTTTTTCGACCAATTCCCACATCTGTGAATATACATATGAATCCTAAACTTGTCCTCAGTGGGTGTTGCCAAACATTCCGCATGCACCGAAAAATCAGGACCAAGCAGATTGTAGCGCCGCCACTCTAGAGAAGGTGGTTCTAATAAGGAAAGGCCGTGATTCAAATGGAGATACTGGAAATAAAGGTACTGGAATTGGCCTCCCTTTTGAAGCGCTATCGGGAGAAGGGAATAGTTTTTCTCGCCGATAACCGCATGTGTGGCGGAGTTTAACTACGAAAAATGACGTAATTTTCCGTATTTTATGACGTATTCTCACTCAAGTGAGATCACAAAATAACCCCCAGGTAACCCCTCTCTTAGACCGCAGCGACCTCTGCGGCTGTCGAAGATACTAAGAAGAAAAGAAAAACAGCGGGCGCACCTCCGCGTAAGCATTCAAACGTCACAGCGTGAGGAAGAATTAAACAGCAAAGCGAACGACAAAGGGTGTATAGGAGAAGGGGGAAAGGGAAGGTCACCAAATGAGACACGAACAGCGAGTTTTTAAACGGAGCCTTCATTTTTCCACCAAACTTAAAGCTGCCTCAGCAAAAGTCACGCATAAAACAGCGAGAAGTTCAGTTTCCATTTGCATTAATTACGGTAATATTTCCACATATTCAACATGCCAAATCCTCAGAACTTTACCAACCCCAGACTTTGGTACTTATCTGCTTATGAAGAAGGCGGGTCACTCAAATGAATCACAAAGTGATTTTTTTCTTGCCTGGCTGCGAGTCGCGTTGACATACGGAGTTATGAATCAGGACGAGAATTCAAATGAAAGATTCAGAGGGGCCTTAAGTAAATCGCGGTGACAGAATTCATCACTCCTTCCAAGGAGCCCACCTTAATTATGCACGTATTTTCTGAAATCCATGAACACGCAAGATTCCGATATCGAAAAGATCGTAAAAATTCTCGTTGCGGCTTCCTGCAGCATTCATTAAGGTAAGGAAGGAACAAATAAGGAGAGATAATTAAAATCTGGGATGAAGTGAAAGTTCGAATTAAAGCTTCTTCATGAGAATACTACTGACAATGGTCTCATTGTCGTTAGCACCGTAATGTAAACAGCTCTGCGAGGCGTTTTTTCCACTGGAAAGTGCACCTTTATTCGTTTCGGTGAGTACTTGAGAGTCATATTGATATTGGGGAGCCACGCACGTGGCATGCAGAAGAAATTGAAGAAAGCGGCATTTTAGGAGTGAACAGCGAGAGTACAACTTGACGATAAAATGACGAATAATATAGGAGAATGAAAATGGTTTGGACGCAACATGGATACGGTGAAAAATTTGGGGCTCGTTGCTATTCGTTTCAAGTACAAAATAGTAAAATACTTGTGAATATCCCTTTGTTTTCAGACAAAATACTGTGGGAGAACATGAATTTCTTCCACAAAAGCTGCGAATTTCAATCATCCATTTAGTCCAGCCATCATTCACAGCTGCATTAATGTGGCTAATGACTGCTCTAGAGTAAAGGCAATGGCACATAATTGTGATAGTGTTTAAGTGGATCCTCCGGGGGTGTATAATATTGCTAGAATAGGATTTCGCAAAATATCACGCATTATCCTTAATCTACCTCACTCAATGATTGTGTGAAAAAGACTGAGCAACGCTGAGTTTTCAGTTAAAAAAATATTAATAAAACACGAATTAATGATTTAATTAACTATATAGGTCTGTGATGATGTTTCAAACATGTATTTGTTTACTACATTCTATGTAAAAAGTTAATAAAAAGAAATAATTGAGGCGGTTTGCATTGGTTTCCACCATTAGCCAACTTCAAATGTTTAGACTTTCAACTCAAAAGACTAAATCATCTTTTTCTTCCTCATCCGGTCACCATATCCCTCATTACAGCGCATTGACATGACATTGCCCTCGTGTCTTATGGAATATTTCGGCCCGGAAAAGTCAAAACGTTCGCAAAAGAAATACATACAATGTTTATATTTACCGATTGCAGGCGTTATTTCTTTTGCAAAATTCATTTGTAAATGATCTTCACACAAACTTGAGGGATACACCAGTGGGTATAAAATTTAACAAAAAATCTTACTGTTATCATAAAATCCAAATATGGGATCAAAATTACTATAGCTTAGTAAGATATGAAAATTGCGCCAAACATCACATTTATACCATCTGATTGATGACCAAAGGTAGTGTGGTATTCAGGCTTTTGGTTCTGCTATTAAATTAGTTAATGTTATGCAACAGTTTCGCCATGCTATGCTGCCGGCTTCGCCGGGCTTTTAAGAACAGCAATGATCTTTTTTAAAAAAATAAATAAACAAATAAATAAACAATAAATTCTTGTTTATTTATTTTTTTTAAAAAGACCATTGTTGTTATTAAAAGCCCAACGAAGCCGGCAGCATAGCACGGCAAAACTGATCCATAATATTAAATAATTTAATCGCAGAACGAAAAAGCCTGAATACCATAAACAATGAGCTGCGAAAATCTACAAAAAAAGACCAAAGGTATTATTTAATTTGCTTCTTTTTAGAATACATGGGGAAAATATGCCTATCACAAAAAACGTTTTTATTCGGGCATCTAGGCCTTGATTTTGTTCTTCGATTATACGGGCAATTTCCATTAGGTAAAAGGATACGAAGTGTAATATCAGAACAACACTCATTTCTTACTTTTATCCCTTCCGCTGAAAATCAACGGGTATTTTCACTAGTTTTCGATACAGCTGCCAGTTCTCGATCAACGGTGATGACGACTTAATAAAATCCTTTAAATAGCCCTTAAAAAACTTAGTTTTACATTAAGTGCGTGCTCCTTCAGCAAATAGCGCCTTTTCCAAGAATCTTAAGTTTACAAAGTCACTGCTTTGGTCATTTAAACCATCTGATTGACAACCAAAGGTATTATTTAATTTCCTTCTTTTTAGAATATATGAGGAAAATATGCCTATCACACAAAAACTTTTTAGTTCGGACATCTAGGCCTTGATTTTGTTCTTCGATTATTCGGGCGCTTCGATTATTCTTGCTCCATTGCATTTGAATCATTAGGAAATAATTTTCAAAGTGACTTTTTCCCACTGTAAGAGACAAAGAAGATTATTTTTAATATGACTCCATCCGTCAGGCAAAACGGAGATTTAAAATGTGATTTTTCCTGGGAACGATAAGAGACTGTAACAGCTGTCAATGAGACTTTTAAATAGGATTGTCGATAGGTAACGTAGCTAGTTAGTTGATTTACTCCCTAAAACTATTTATATATATATATACATATATCCCTTCTCTTGGACTACAACCTTGTCGTGGTTGAAGGGCTTGCGTGCTCCGATGACCCCTAGAGCTGCACTGGCGGGAGCATTGCTCCTGGTAGGGTCACCCATGCCAGATTGGTCGAAGGTTAGGAGACAGACGAATGGTAGTCCGCGCAGCGTCTGTACCTCAGTGAGGCGGCTGCAAAAGGCGTCTGACCCCAGTGGGGCGGCCTCTGAAGTGATGGTGTCACGTAAAAAACACTATTGAGTAAGGCCAAGGAATACTACCTCAATTAAAACAAAAACCTTGAAATTATGGACAGTTCTCAATTGATAATGAATCCTGGCAACTACGGGACTCGGCCAAGAGGGCCGGGTGTCGTGCCCGGCAGCGGTGGGAGCAAGGCCCCTGCGGTCGTCATCACACGAAATCCTTGCTCAGACGACGCAGCAGCAGAGGAAAAGAAGATAAAGAAGAGGAACGAAACTATTAGAATAGGCACGTGGAATGTTAGGACTATGCTGAGGGCAGGGAAACTAGAGAATATAAAGCAAGAAATGGAGAGGGTGGGTGTAGACATCATGGGTCTGGGTGAAGTAAGATGGAAGGATGACGGGGATTACTGGAGCGGCGACTATAGAGTAATTTATAGTGGAGGGAATGAAAGTCAGCGCGGGGTTGCATTCGTAATGAATAGGAAACTTGGTAGAAAAGTAGTGTATGCAGAACAGGTGAGTGATAGAATAATAGTCGTGGAACTAAAAGCAGAACCAACGAATTTAGTTATAATCCAGGTTTATATGCCTACCTCTAATCATAAAGAGGAGGAGGTAGATGGGGTGTACGATCAGCTAGAGGAAATAATTGGTAGGATACCAGGAAGTAAGCACCTGGTAGTAATGGGGGATTGGAACGCGGTGGTGGGTGAAGGAAGAGATGGGCGGGAGGTGGGCGATTACGGGCTAGGAAGAAGAAATGACCGGGGCGAGAAAGCTGTGGAGTTTTGCCGCAGAAATAACCTAGTAATTACGAATACATGGTTCAGACATCATCCTCGACGTAGATACACTTGGAAGAAGCCGGGAGACACAGACAGGTTCCAGATAGATTATATCATGGTACGTCACAGATACAGGAATAGTGCTAAAAACTCGCATACTTATCCAGGAGCTGATGCAGACACAGACCACAACTTATTAGTCATGAAATGTCGGGTAAAACTGAAAAAGATAAGAATGGGAAGGAGGGTACGTAAGTGGAATACGGAGGGATTAACTGGGGCAATGAAGAAGAAGTATCGGGAGAAGGTGGATGAGATAATGGGTGAGGATCATGGAGTTAGATCAGTGGAAGATGAATGGGGAAGTTTGAAAAATGGAATTATAGAAGCGGCGAAAGCAACGGTAGGCGTAGTGAGTGCAACTAAAATTAGAAAACCGTGGATCACGAAGGAGATGATCAGGGAGATGGAGGAGAGAAGGAAATGGAAGAGTGTAAACTCAGAGCTAGGTAAGAGAAAATACCGAGAATTTAATAACAGGCTTAGAAGAGAAACAAAGAAAGCAAGAGAGGCGTGGTGGAGAGAACAGATCGACGCGTTAGAGAAATACCAAAAAGAGGGAAGAGCAGATGCATTATATCGGAAAGTAAAGGAACTGACGGGTGGTAATAAGGGAAGGGGAATTACAACGATAACAGACAAGACGGGAAAGGTAATCGTTGAACCGAGAGAGATCCAGAAGAGGTGGAAGGATTATGTTGAAGAGCTGTATGGTAAAGAAATAAGGCCCAATAGGTTAGATATAGAAAGGGAAGACGATATCGACAGATATGGCATCGGACCAAGTATCCTAGATAGCGAAATCGAAAGAGCTCTACGAGACATGAAAAGGAATAAGGCGGTGGGAATAGATGACATACCTGCAGAGTTTTTAAAGAGCATGGGGAAGAACGGAAGAGGAAAACTTTTTGCGCTAATTCGTAAGATTTATGAGGATGGAGTGTGGCCGGAAGACTTCGCGAAGACTGTACTAATTCCTATACCGAAGAAGAGTAAGGCAAAAACTTGCGAAGACTATAGGACAATAAGCTTAATATCCCACGCGGCCAAAGTAGTTCTGAGGATTCTAAACAGAAGGCTAGAGAAGAAGGCAAATGAATACCTAGGTGACGACCAGTTCGGGTTTAGGAGAGGGACGGGAACGCGAGACGCTATAGCGGTGATGAGGACGCTAGTAGAAAGAAACCTAGAGTATGGACAGGATGTTTTTGCATGCTTCGTAGATTTCGAGAAGGCATTTGATCGGGTGGAATGGACGAAATTAATGGGAGTGTTGAAGAAATTAGGGGTCGATTGGAGGGACAGGCGTCTGATTCGAAATTTGTATATGAATCAGACTGCGCAGGTTAGGGTAGCCAATGGAGAATCGGGATGGGCCACGATAGGACGGGGAGTGAGGCAAGGGTGCCCACTATCGCCGTTGCTTTTTAACGTGTATTCAGAAGACATGGTAAGGGAGGCTTGGGGGGAGGAGGAGGTAGGAATAAAGGTAGGAGGGGAGCTGATAAAATCAGTGAGATTTGCAGATGATCAAGCATTGGTTAGTCAGTCGGCCAAGGGGTTACAGTCAATGGTGAATGCATTAGAGGTGCAGTGCGAAAAGTATGGGATGAAGATCAATCACAAGAAAACGAAAGTAATGAGATTTTCTAGAAGTAAGAAGGCGGGGCTGAATATAAGGGTGGGAGGGCAGAAGATAGAGCAGGTCGAGCAGTTTACGTATCTGGGTAGTATTTTGGAGGCGAATGGGTTTAGTGGTAAGGACATCAGATGCAGAATTTCGCTAGCTAAAGAAGCATTTTCGAAGAGAAGGGAATTGATGAGGGGGGGTCTGAGAAGAGACGTAAAGAAGAGGCTGGTGAAAACTTTAATATGGAGCGTGGCGCTATATGGGTCGGAAACTTGGTCATTGCGAAGAGAGGATGTGCGTAGGCTTGAGGCGTTTGAGATGTGGGTTTGGAGAAGGATGGAGAAGGTTAGCTGGATGGCGAGAAAGACGAACGAGGAGGTATTGGATATGGTCGGAGAGGAGAGGAAGCTTGTGGCAGAGGTTCGGAGAAGGCAGAAGAGATGGATGGAGGAGGTTTTGAGAGGAGAGGGCATGTTGAAGAGAGTGATAGAGGGGAGAACACTGGGGAAGCGTGGGAGAGGAAGGAAGAGGATAGGAATTCTGGACGAAATAAGAGGAGGTAGAAGATATGAAAAATTGAAGAGGGATCTAATAACGGGCCATCCTTTGGAGGGAATGCGAGACAATTTCTATTAGGTTGGGATACAAAATGGGGACTGTCCAAGAACCTACCAATCAGCTGGTAGAATACTTGAATGAATGAATGAATATACATATATATATTTATCTGCTGCCTAGTACCCACAGCACGCCGTGCATGTTAGCAGTAAAACTCTTGTATCTCTGTCCATTTATATAGTTGCAAAATACATTAATACAAACGGTCACTTTAACATTGGTAGCATACCTATAGTGTAGTGCATGCTTGTGAGGTCTCATTACCTGACAAGCATTAGCGATTTATGCTAATGTACCAGCAGTCGTAGTTACACTAACTCTAATATGGTATATTACAATGCTTGTTGGTGACAACTAACTCCCTGCCACACATCCTTAAGGTGGCTATCAGGGTATTTTGTAGATGTAGATGTATCGTCTGGCTCAGCCTTGAGCACGCTGAACCCTCTGTCTAATCATGGTACTACTAAATAAGGTAGGCCATTCCGGTGGACGAAAAAGAGCACGGTTTGCGCATCTACGTCATCTGGATTTCATGCAGTGACGCCACTTTGGAATCTCTCGTATAATTTCGCGAGTGCTGACGCATCAACTCATCAAAGCTACTATTGCTGTCCTATGACTACAACTCTTGACTTCTCTAGGAATAGTTCCGAGGCCAGTGTCGTCTGCTTCTGTTGAGTGTGATAGTATAAAATATCGCATATAGGGAGCTGTTTAACTTTGCTAGCGTTGAGAATATGAAGCTAAATATTTTAAACCAGTTTAATTACATCAATCGCCAAGAATCTTTAACTATCATTGAAAACTTGGTGAATAAGCGCAGGTCTGTTATTAATGTAAAGGTAATAGACGTGCTACACCAAATGAAATGGATAATTCATAGACAATACCTTAGATTTGTAGTGACCGCACCATAATATAATACGAACTTAACAAAGTTGAGATTAAAATGTTTTGCGTATTTGAAAATGGGTACCCTGAGGAATGTTCCCATAAAAACCTTTCTGTGATTGATGCAACGAATAAAAAACAATGCATGGTAGTGTAAAAATATATTGAGTTAGAATAGCAGAGTCTAATGTTTAACTGGAATTTTCATAACCGATGTGGCACTTCAAGTAAATTGGATTCGTAGAGAATAGTATTTGCGTGGCTATTATGAATTATTACACTACACTGGTTTGCTAATATTTATTGCAGAATAGTTGTCCTTATTTCTATTATTAATCAAAAGATAGATAGTGTTAAAATCTACAATGTCGTGAAATAATCAGGGAAATTCTTTTATTTGCTTGAGCTGAAAGTTCAATGTGGCATATAAAATGGTCTTAGCATTCGAGTGGTTTAACAAGTATGCATTTTCTTCAATATTCTATTAATTTTTGTAAACCACAATCAATTAATCTATTAAAATATTCTTGAGGTTATTGGTCAGTTCCATTTAAATTCTACTCTTTGCCAACGTTTCAGTTTATTTTTAAGCCATCATTCGTTTGTTAAAAAATATATTTTCATTTCAAATCCTGGTTAACACGAAAAAAATATATAAACCACAACATAATACACAATGATTTCACTGTTTTGTGAATTCATTGTGTGTTATATTGTGGTTGATGTATTGTTTTCATGTTAACCAGGATTTGAAATATAAATTTATTTTTTAACAAACGAATGTCCTGATGCGAGTTTAAAAATAAACAGAAACGTTGGCAAATTGAGTTGAATTTAAATTGAATTGACTGCAAGCCTCAAGAATATTTTCAAAGATTAATTTTTATCAAGTTAAAGAGGTTTTTGAAAAAATGTAGACTGAGAGAACATAAATCTTATTCAAAGAGGATATGAGGAAGACGGTTATCGAGTTGCTAAAATTACCTAAAATTCAGAATTTGGATAAACTATTCACCTATCAAATTTCTAGAATACTTAAGCAATAAGTGTAAATAGAAGTAACCAGTGAGATGAAGAGAAAATCTACTGGGGAAAAAGCCTAGTGGTATATTAATAAGCAAAACTGGAGGAAATTGATATCTGTACCTAAATAACGATTTTTAATCATTCGCCAGTGTTTAAAATAAGTAAATATCTTTATGTTATGTGATAGAATGAGCCGTGGACTATGTATTAATGTAATGATACTAGTATTAGGATGGCAATTTTGTATCACTACGGTGTAATAGATATAATAGCTTTAACTAAACAAAAAAAGGCATTCAAAATTTAGCTTGTTTAATTAATACATTTATCTTATCTGAAAGTTTTAGAGTTTTATGAACTGGCATTTCTATAAAGTTATATAAAGTTTAGCCGAACCAAACTGAATGGTTGTCTCGTCTCCGGCAGGCGTAAATCAACTTATTTCTCCTCTCCAAATCCTTTGGGAAACGACAAAACTTCACTTTTCCCTTGCATTTACGATAGATATTGCCACATCCAAATACCGCACAAAAAGACATTGTCGCTAGACTCTAGAAGTGTAAACCAGAGCAAACTTGCTTGCTACGGATGCAAGCGTCGCCCGACGAAAATGCAATCAAGTCGACGTCACGCATGACGTCACGTTGCGCATGACGACATGCGCAATGGCCTACCTTATTTAGTAGTACATACCATGTGTCTAATCGTATGGCACTTAGAGTATATAGTTCAATAGTATAGTACCTTAATAACTCTATGGTATGGCACCACGGTCGCACGCAGCGGAATGAAACAAAAGAGGAGCGCACGTGCGAAGTAATAAGGACCGCGTCCGCCAGGGGCGCGGCAATCGAACGGCGAGCATCCCAACGAGGGTACTCACCCGAAGCAACCAACTGATCACACGGCTTCAACTCACCTGAAACCAGAAAAAAAACAGTTAAATTTATGTATGCGGTAAAATTATATAATTATTTTTTCTTTAAGTATATATAGGTCCATTAATATTTTTGTAATATTTTTGCCGGCAAAGAGAAATTAAATAATTTAAAAATCAATGGACCTATATCTCCTGAAACAAGAAAAAAATTACATGATAAAAGGTCATGAAGAGGAATCATCAACATTAAATGCTGGAAAATCAGTATGCACGACAATGGCACAATATATTAATTTATGTTGAAAATTTTGTATTTGTTTGAGCAAAACACTGAGTGAAAATGTGAGTTGGAAAGTATGATTATGATGCATAAATGCAAGGAAAGAGCCTTCTATGAAAATATTCCAAATTTAGCTCTATTATACATAAGAAAAAATCCTAAGTTTATGATGATGCACAATGGCAAAATGAAGGAGTAAACTCGTGCGATAATACAGATCAATAAATGGAATATCAAGTTTCCTGCACTAAATAGCTGCGCTAATTACCACATGAGGAAAACATTTCCTCGGTATGTAAAACGAAGTGAATGCGTTCTTCCATCGAGAATCAACTATCGTCTTCCAACCGTCGTCATTCAACCGTCAGTCTGATGCAGTTATACGAAACTCAAACACTCAAATATTATTATATCCACAAAAATAATACATCATCCAACGGTTCACGTTAACCAGATATTATATAACAGGGCCTGAATGTCTAAAATATTTCGTTTAAACCGGCTGTTCTCTTGGGAGCTCAAACGTGGAACTATTGCATTTCTCCTTCGCATATACGAACCGTTGGTAAATGCATTTTTTTGCCAGTGGTAAAGGCAATCTTCGACTCTTGCCATGATGGATCTGAACTCCAGAATACTTCCGAAGACCCCACTGCGTATGGGAGCACAATATTGCTGACTCCAATGCTTGTTTGCTCAGCATCGTCTGCAAAACCGAAGGCTCTGTTTCCACGGAAGTTCTCTCCGACTGCAAGACTTCCCCAGCACGAACGTCTACCCCGCTCCCCACTACACCCAACTCTAACCCCGCCGTCGAGATGGAGCCATCAAATCTAGAAACCTTCTAGTCTAGAAAACGTGAGGTGATTTGGAAAAGGAATTTGAAGAGAGAGAGAGAGGACGACAACGAACGTGGCGAACCAATACGATCAGCTCTCCGCTGTGGGAAGGAACCGCGGCTTGAGATAAAAGCCGTTAAAACAATTGGAAAGGAAATTCGACCTCAACAGAAGCGTTATGCGTCTCAAAAAACAACATTACAACCGTTCCCATTGGCGCAACTGCCACATTTGAACTTTTGAATGTATCGACCCCCATTTCTTTCAATATATAGTTTTACTTTGTCCCTTGCTCAGGCCGCATCGACCGAAGGGCAGGGCCGTTTTCCACGCTAACGGGCGCATTTGCATGAAATCTCAGGGCCGAACGGAAGGGATCATAAAAGTAAAACGACTCGCAATATCGCCGCTAATCCTCAAACGAAGGAAGAGGAAGGCTCTGAAGAATTAACTACCTCCGCACCACCTCGCCCACTCCCTTCATCTTAAAGTGATGAGGGGACTGGCGCGCCAATGGGATACTTCCGAGCCCTATCTGGGGGGCGGGGGGAGATTTAAGCTCCTAGCAGGGCCACCCAAACCGGACAGGTGATGGAGCATACATACCCTAGTCCTCCAGGGGCGGGGCTAACAACCCCATCCTCTAAAAAGTTTAATGTGACAAATGATTTAATTTACTGATTACGACTCTCGCAAACGTTTATGAATACGGCAAAATAATCAAAGTTGAACCTGGCTACTTGGAATTTAAAAACAACTCTGTAGGCGGGAAAAATGGCAGAGGTTGCTGAACAAGTACCGCGATATGAGATGGACGTCGATTTACGTAAAAGGAGGTTGAGTGCCACTGGAATAATAGATGAAAGTAGTGGGCATAATACAAGAAATTTACAATAATGAACAGCCTTTCTCAACAGCACTGAAATGCAACGAAACTACTTCAGGCTCGAGCCATTGGAAGACCGAGTGTGTAGACTAAGACTCCAAGGGATATTTGTAAACATCAATTTTCACCACACATGCGCCCACGAAGGATTATATCGATGAAGAAAAAACACATTATATGGCAGACTAGATTGGGAATGCAATAATGTACCTAAATATGATTCATTGATTATCCAAGGGATTCATTGATTGACTTCAGCGTGAAAAAGGGAAAGAAGACTTCTAGCGGCATGTAGCTGGAAAGCATACTTTACATACTCCCACAAATTAAAATTGAAATATGCTTAGCCATTTGCCAAAAGCTAATGGACCGGCACATGTTTCGAACACAATAACATGCATTACGGAAGGTCCAATGTGTCACGTACGGAAATAACCAATGATATAGAACATGTCCTGCTTTCCATAAGTCATGCTTCCTCAATTATCGATGTAAGGTCCACACAAAGTTCTTGCTGTGATTCAGACTAATTTTTGGAAAACGGTCACCTTAAGAAGTAATTCACGAAGGTTATATGCACTAAGTGGGTAACAGTAACAGTGGGATGCCGAAAAATTACAGAAACCGGAGATTTTTGCCAGAAAGCATGAGATTTTGGTTAAGAAGTTGGGATAAGTACCACAGATTGTGGCAGAGAGTGACCCAACGGAGGGAAAATGGTACGTGATTAGGAAGGCAAAGGAAGAGCCCGCAAAATAGGCAATGAAGGAGATAGAGAGGAAGAAATAAAGAGTGATTCGATGATGAGTAAGAGTGGACATAAATAGGAAGTGCAACATGGATACGGGTGGAATAATACGAGATCTCCTACATCTCCTGGCGTCTCGGGTGATCGACTGCGGTCTGGGTGACACATGATCCAAGAAACTGGGGTGCGGTGGCAGGTACGTATGGATTGAATGGACAACTAATGAGATGTGTTTATTTGAGCACAATACATTACAGGAAGCATATAGTGAGGACAACTAGGCTACAGAGAGAAAGAGAACCGAGGCAGAATTCTACATCTACAAAATACCCTGCAAGTCACCTCAACGGTGTGTGGCAGGGGAGAGAATTAAGAGAAATACAAAAGATAGCAGAAGAGGAAAATGAAGCATTGCGGAAGAAGGAAAAATAACGCATAGATGCATGGAAGGGATTGAGGAATTAAACACCTAGAAGGAAGACAGGAAGCAAAACCAGGCATCTAAATTATGAAGAAGGATTTTTCGACCAAGAACGAGTTCATGTAAAGACAAGAACAAAAATCTGGTAAGAGAAGAGGCGCAAGTCCTGCGAAGATGGGCCGAATACTCTTGGGAGTACTCTTACACGTCAAAGGAAATGATAAGGGGAGTGAAAGAGACGTTACCATGACAGTTGTCTCAGTGGTGGCTACACCGGCCTCGGAGAATCCCTACAGCGTCAACGGAACGGTAGTGCTCTAGGTTAGGATCAACTTACATGCAATACACTTAAATGTGGTTTTGATTAAAATATTACATAAATTAAATAGATGAAATATGGGAGAAAAAGGAAATACTCAAAGAATATAGGACTGGTTTAATCTTCCTTATTTTAAAAAATGTTGATGAATTATAGTTAATCAACTTCAGGGGGATCACATAATTAAGTTCCATATAAAAGGTATTCTCTACTCTTGTCTACCACAGAAGAGATTGGGAAGTCTCTACTGAGGAAACACTTGGGGAATACCGACATATTTCTTGACAGGTAAGACGAACAACCGATCCGATCCTTGTAATGAGATTTTATGGAGAGATGTAATGAATATGACATTAATCTAAATATGCTATTCATTGATTCCACATTATTTCTTCTTCTAATATTTCTATTACAATATAATATGCTAAGTTAGCTTTTGATGGTATCAATAGAAGAAAGATGCTGAATTCCATAGAGTACTAAAGAAACAAATCTACGTCTACGAAGTACCGTGCAAGCCACCTCTAGGGTGTGTGGCACGGCGAGATTCCACACCAGGCATGCAATACACGGCCCAGTTTAAATCAGGACCTCGCACGTTCTCTCAGCCACTAGGCGCAGACCAAAAATCAGTCAGGAGAACATTGCGCAGTCAAACCAGAAACTGGGAGAGTGCTACGTGAATGAACATGTAAACATGCAGTATACTGGTAAAGAGGCAACTACTGCTTTATATTACTAATACTATTAATTTATGAATGCTAAGGTATACTACTTCAAGCAGAAAACAAAATAATGCCGGACATTTCAAGCGGGGTGAAGTGTTAGTAATGATGCTATGTTATTAAACACAAGTAAAAAGTCTACTCTACCTAGTGAGGGTGGGAGTTTCATATGATTTATCTATCGCAACTATTATGATCCCTTACTGTATGTGGAAAAAATGAAATATTAAATTATCAGTTCTGCAGTATATTTCCTTTGTCTTATTCCTATGATCGCTTCTACCGTAGTACGTTGGCTCTACCAAAATACGTTGAACGTCCGGGAAAATATTGCCTGATTCGAACTTGCGCAAAAGATTTAACCTGTCTTTCTCCATTCGATCAGTTAGAGATTCCCACCCAAATTCCTTCAGCAATTCGGTAACACTGCTAAGTTAATTGCAACAACCGTTTACAAATCTTGCCACCCTCCGCTCTATTCCATCCATTTCTGAGAGGTCTTACTTCGTAAGGGAAATCAAATCTGGCTGGCGAAAACGACCTTGTAATTTATGCACTCCATGGTCAATTTATAATGCGAAACTAGTTATGCTTTTGAAGTTACTACTGGGGTACGACAAGGCGATTATCTTCATGTTGTACTTTTTACTCTGGCTCTACAGTATGCCATGAAGGATCTGAGAATAGAAGAGACAATAGTTAATAGGTCTAGTGAGGCTTATCTGGATGGAAAAGAGTGTCATGGATAATGGAGTCCCTCAAGGTAATGTTCGAGGTTCTGGAAGAGAAGAGCCAGACTATATGCTTTAGCATCAATTATAGGGAAACAAACTATGTGAAAATGTTCGCCCTAATACAAAAGATCACTCATCAATTACTCAATATAAGAAAAATTATAACACTTCTTAAATATTAACAGAGGGTATCCAAATGTTAATTTAAAGCTTCTTTCCTGCAGTACATAATGTGCTAATTTCACCTTTTTCAGTTATTCAACAACTAATTTTATAAATATGAGCTTACATGAGTTACAATTTAATTGAAAACTAATTTTTTTTAAACCTTTCGCAGAATCAAGTATTTTTCTACTTAAAAATTGTTTCACACATTTCTACTTCACGACTCACAAACGTTTTTGCGGAATAATATTCCGGGAACCACAGCAATAAGATAGCCTCCACGGCTGACGATAAAAGAAAGAGAGATACCGCTCTAGATAATATCGGAGTGGATGACCACCTCATTACACGCTCATTACAATGGCGTAATGAATACGGATGGAAGGCGGAAAATTATGCGAAAACTTAAGCAGTAGCTGTGACCCTCGGATAGCGATTCCGTCCCTCATGCCAGAGGATCGGAAGGGAATCCTTGTCGGTACATACAACCGCTAAACACGGCGCAGTTCAGTTATGTGCATCCAAAGATACTCCATCCGAATGTGGACCCCAGTCGAACGCCAAGCACTCTGCATATTAGCATAATGCATGGAAATCACGCTGGATTGAATTTTGAGCCAGCATGAAATGCGCTGAATTGCTTCTCAATTAACATGAATGAAATGAGAGAAGTTATCCATGCGATAGGCATGCCATTAAAATGCAAGAGTAGCACAAAAACAAAAGTTCGCGCTACCATATATTACACTGAACGCGATGTGTACATGATGGGAGTATGGCAGTAAGCGGCGTGGGTAATCATATTCATTTCACCAACGTGGAACTATTCCATCCCCTGCCAAGGATGGGTTTCGTGAGGAGCGGCCAGCGAAAGGACGAGCCAGCGACGCCGGTGGTATGGTGGGCTCCGGACACGTGGCTCAAGTGAATCTATTACCCTTATAGTATCCAAGGAAGTTATTTTAATTTGCATCATTTACAATTACTATGTAAAAATAAAGTAGTCTTGCATTCGTGTGCGTACACTAAAAAGTGAAGTAGTTCCATTGTGATATTAAATTTTCTATTAGTAAAAAATAAAACACGTATTGGAATTTTATAAAAATTGAATTTTACCAAAATATTGGTGTTAATTAGCTGGACAATCAGAAAAATCCTCGTTAAAAGTGAGGGACTTTCGGCAGACTAAACAGCCACAATAGAAGTAATCCTCATCTACATTTTTACTAAATGTAAATTATTTTACTTTCCATTTAACGGCAAGAGTTCGCTTCGTCAACAAATGAGTTGCGGCATATTTTAGAAGATAGCAGTTCAACTGCTGCACTAAAGCTCAAGGAAGTCGCAGCTCTCACAGAGGTCTCCAATCTTTTAATTTCCCGGCGTTTTCGACTCATTTCGATTTCTCTCCCCTTACCTACTATCCTCACCTGTCTACCCCCCCCCCCCTCTACTACTCTTTCTCTCCAACATTCTCGCTTCCATGACTTCGTGATGGATTGATGTGACACACCAGCCAATTTTTGGTGACGATTTTCGTCGCGAGCTTTATCAATCCACTTCCGGGTGGCGATAGACCACTGGCGGGACGGACGTCCGCGAAGAGGAAACGATTCAAACAGCTTATTCCATCCCCGTCGTATATCCACCCATCATGGATGATGCAATTACGAATTCATCCGTTTACGTTTTCAAGGTGATCCCGATTGTCTTACTCGACCCTACAGGAGAAAAACATGAGACATTTATCATACTTTGCGTTTACCCACTAACTTTTCATTCACATAGTCTTAAAATTACAGAAAATTACACTGTATAATTTCATGACTTAAGAATATTGTGAATTAAGATCAACTTACTTTGAATTACGTTTTTACTTAAAAAATCTTAGCTACATCGTTGAGATAGACCGGTTTTCGAGTCCAATGTCTTCCGGGACCTAAAGCATTACAGTTTTTTAACTTTTATCTTGGTATTATACCCGCCAGTGCTCGTAATCAAAGTCAATATTTAAATAGATAGCGTCTTAGGCATTAAAATCGTTTATTATGTACGCTAAAATTTACCATAACTAATAATTAAAGCGAGATTGAATGGTTAATAGTGTCGACAGCTAAAGATCGATGGAATCATAAGTTTGGAAAGCAAATCAGGATAAAAGGAATTTCACATGGAAAGGAATCAATTGTAGTTAAGTCAATGGAACACAAAGTTCTATTTCTAAATATGAGCATTTTCTCCACACATTCAAAAGAAGAATTGTTTCAGTCCTTTGAGAGTAATTTAGGCCAGACATTTCTATGTATAGCATCCTCCCATGGTGATGCATCCTAATATGTCTCGGAACTCAGAATGACTCGTTTTTATGATGCCAAAGAGTTTACAAATAACAAAATGTTAATCAATTTTGATATTAATAGAATATGTAAGTAATAGAATTAATTAGTCGATTTTTACCCCATATTTGCAATTTTTGCCTCGAAAAATCATTTTTTTAAGTCGCACAAATAAGGCTGGGTAATAAGGCTGGATATCTCATAAAAAATTCTTCAAAATGGGTGAAAAATCGACCTAATATACTCTGAAATAAAATTTTTACATTATATATACCGTAAATATCAACTTAAATTTGTTAAATGAACTATTTTTTATTAATCCTAGTGAGAAAAAAATTTAAAAACTTTATTTCAAGCAACATGGAGGAAAAACCCTTAAAAAGTCTAGAATTCCTGCAAATGTGCGTAAGAACTCGTTTTTTGGTCAGGTTAGAGTGGAAAACCTCAATCCTGCGCAAAAACTTGCGCGTGCTTCCTAGTCATAGCAAAAGAATAGGCTTGGCACCCCTCAGGAAACGAATTGCGAGATATACCCTTTTTCAAACCACCCTACTGGGTATACCTGAAACAATAGCATTAGTTTAAAATCATCTGAATTTTTAAATTCGATGGCATCAGGCGGGACATGATGGATCTCTTTCATGATAATTCAAAAGGAAAAGGGCTGGCAAGATTCCACAGATTTTTTATTACTGAATTTTTATGCTACTTATTTTATATTTTGTTTATATTAGGAATTACCGAACTTAATATATACCACTTACCCAGAGCTTAAGTGCCACTCACTACAATTAATTCGAAATTTATTTTTGTACCAAATTCGATTTAAAGTGTTTTCAAAAATTTCAAAAGAACAAAACTATCATATATAATATATAACCAACCAACCAACATATAATCTTTTACTCATGTGGAATTACATCAAATACTCTATAGAGACTTTGAGTACATTTAACGTTTTTATTACGTGCATATACATGCAACAGATTTCAGTGTCGTTGCAAAGGTTGCTCAGAATGATCACCATACTGCATTTCATATTTATGTTTGTACGAAATGGAGTATTTGGTAAGTGTAAAAAATCCTTTCCAGCATATATCTATGCAAATGACGTGTGCGTAAAATGCGTTGCAAATAAAACTACCAGTATATGTAATTAAAAACATTAGGTATGCACAAAAAAACTAGTTTTTCCTTGATAACTTCAGTCTTTACTTCTTCGCTATTCGGATGATGTTCTTTTTTCTATTAATATTTATTACTATAAATTATTACTTTCTCGAGAACAATGGTAACCTTCTATATAGTTAAAAAGTGTGCAAACAAAATTTGCGAAAAATTCACGAGAACAGCTGTTATAACGTTTCTGCAGAAAACAACCAATGCACCAGCTCACTTGAAATAATTCTATGAAAGGAGAACTAAAAATATAATTAGGAAATTAGGCTCGGAAAATAAGTCATTCTAAAAAATGATTGCGGAAGAAAGCCCTCGGACAATAGACATGAGAGTAGAATCAGAAAAAATGTGCCGGAACAATAGAAATACATACAGTGAGATTTTTTAATTCTCGCAGGCGCTAACAGGGTGACACCCGGTCGAAATGTCTGTCAAGGCATAGTAATGGGGAATTACGGCGACTATACGTGATAATTGTTGTGGCGGTAGCACGGAGATGGCTCGGAGATTATTTGCATGCGGGCTCCCTCCATTTTTAACTCGTGGACACGCAGAATTCCGCATATTATATTCGCGGAGGGAAAAGGCGGAATATGCACGAGGGGTCTGTAAATCACCTCCATCCTCGCAGCACGACTTTTGCACCAATAAAAAGCAAGCGCATGTTTTGAGAGGGCCGCGTGAAAAACGCTCGTTTCTCAGCTGGATGACAAGGGACGCTAAAACACGAGTTTAATTTGGCATAAGCCTTACATTCCTCTGTTTTCTTTTTTTCTTTTGATGGTGTACTCGTGCGCAAAGGCTAATGGATTGTTCATTTTTTTACACGTTCTCCGTCGCCAAACTTCGCTGGACTCCAGTGTATTATGTCCACCGTATTCATCTCACTCGGCGTCAGGTGTGGGCGCTTTGCCACCGGGTGCAAAGGGAAGAGCGCCGCTTCGACGCAGCGGTGCTGCCGTGACAGCGCTGCCGCGGAGACGTCTGCGTGTTCACGCGCGAGGCGCGGCAGAAATGCGTGGCAGGGGGTGTTTGAAAACACCCCCTGTGTAAATAAAAGTAAACAGAGAGTGATTCGCTCTACTTCTGTTACAATTCCAAAAAGGGAGATAGGGAATACATTTCATCGGGGGGGTGTATCTTGTGTACCGGGGGGTGAGGCTTGTGAGCTTCGCCTCCTGACAAGCATTAGCGATTTATGATTGTCAGGAGGTGTATATGCTTGTCATTACCGAATACTTAGGGTGCACATGCTTGTTATTAGTGATTTACGATACGATAGACGTTGTTACACTAACTTCAGGGTATAATGTAGTGCATTTCGGTGACTACTCACCACCTGCCACACACCCTTGAGATGGCTTGCAGGGTATTGTGCAGATGTATATGTACCTCTTATTTTTCTGCTTCTATCAGTTTCAGAAGTGTATGGTGAAAGGTTAACTTATGAATAAAATCTTCTTCCGAGTCCAACTTAAGCTTTCTGGATTTGATCAATTTAATGAATCTCACGAGGGGAGTATCTCATCACCCTCCTTTTTTTTAACATTTAATATTTAATGATTCTTAAACAGTAATACAGCAGAAATACAATATAAATACAATATAAGTCCTCCTGAGCCTCTGGCTCGTCAGGAGGTGCTTGTGAGTACAAAACATATTGCAGAGCATTGGTGGCGATATAATAAATTGTACACTTTACACTTTTACATACATTATGAAGAAGAATTTGAGTTTATATGCCGAAGTATTTGAACAAATAAAAGAGGAAAAATGTTTTCACTGTAATTTTAACACCTGCAATTATACCCACTTGTAGACTACAGGAAGTGGAATAGGGGTATATTTTAGTCGATTGGAGGGGCCATAGCTTTAGTTTGAAGTCCTAATGTTGGATTCCATTATTTTAATCTGTCGTTTTGTTGCTTGACTTACCCAAGCAGCAAAAACATTCAATTTTTAAACTCGAAATGTTTTAATACTATATGATATTATTTCCTCAAACAAATATCATTAATCTCCGTAATGATAATCTGTGTAACTGACCTTTTGCAGCAACTGGGCTGGGAATCGCTTTCAGACCGTCGATTAAAATTTAGACAATCTATTATGTAAGTTCCAATCAAATTTATTTACTTTTGACGCAAAATCATTTTACAAAATCCGACATACTACGGTAGATCAGATAATGAGAATAAAATTAGGGAACTAGACTGCAGAACAGACAGATTTAAAATGTCATTTTTCCCGCGAACGATAAGAGACCATAACAGCCGCCAATGAGACTTTAAACTAGGTTTGTCGATAGATAGTGTAGCTGTTAGCTGTAGTAGTACTCCCTAATGCTTGTATCCTTATCTGCTACCTTTTACTTAAAGCACGCCGTGCATGTTTTCAGCATTACTCTTGAATCTCTGTAGTTGCAACATATATGAATACCAACGGTCCCTCTAACATTGGTGGCATACGTGGAGCGTAGTGCAAACTTGTGAGGCTTCGCATTGTGATAAGCATGAACGATTTATGCTAATGCATCAATAGTCTAATGGCTATCCTCCACTTTACGGATGTGGGGTTTATGTGTGAACTCTAAAATATGTTTGTTTCTTTCGTGAGAAGTGCAGTGCAGCAACAGCAGTTGTAGCGACATTCAGAGGAGATAAATATAACAGAGAGCAGTGATACGCTTAGCTCTGTGATAAAAGGAACCCTCACTGAAATCTGGCCGCAGGAGCAGTTTTATTTGGAGGTACTACCTCCTCAAGGAGGTCTCAGCGTGTTCACCGTGTCGATTGAAAAGGCATTTGAAAGTGGTCTTGGTCACGTGACGAGTCTATCAACCATTCATTCCATAAAGGTGCTCTCTTGGGGAATGCAATTTGCGTGGATCTCCCAATCTCTGTCCCCCACGGGGTTACATCCCATTCCATTGCTCCGACACATAAGAGGAGGGAGCCGAGAGCCAAGCACATTGCTTCGAGGGTTAACTGTTTATCCTCACAATTTGAATAGTCATTACCGATTTTCGCATTGATCACTTTTGATTTGGCTCCTAAATCCATGCCTCCATATTGGTGTTGTTGGCAAACTTTAATTAACGGAGCTTTTAAAAATCCATTTTTTGGCTCGATGAAGTTTAAAAATAAATTTTTGGCAACGCACAGTAGTCCCGAGTCGAAACAAATCTGGAAAAAAATTCAATTTTTCATTTTTCTTAATGGCTATTCCGAATAGTGCCTATATTGTAAACTACAGAATATGGCCCATACCAAAAGCTACTAAATTTCTCATATAATTGCGTATAGAGGCACTAGTCGTACGTACGTAGAACGGAGTACTTTAGCCTGTCACGTACAATCAACCAATTTAAGTGAAATTAAATTAATGGAAGATAGCACTCAGGGCACTCAGGCCAGTGATGACCTTCATCAAATAAATATTGGAGAATTTGCATCTTCAACCATAATATATTCCTGAAGTTTTATCTTCTACAAGAATATTTTTACATCAATTTTTTATTTACTCTATTTTACTATAATGTTGAAATAAAATAATCGATGTCGTTTGGAGCTAAGCGATCCTATGCTAACATTTTGGCATAGGATCGCTTAACATTTAGCATGGCAAATAAAACACAAAAGGGAAGAAAACTCGTGCCTATGTTTGCCTACCTGAGGTCACTTCATAGTCGATCGGTGCAGTGCACAGGAAAGGGGGACCGCTGGACCAGAGCTCTCGGACCGCGTGGTCCAACTCAAAAGAATCCCATTTCTGTGGCTATGCTCGCGAGCATTTGCAATCCTCAATAAAGTAGTGTGTTGTGTGGACGCGAGCCTCTAACTGTTATCGATCGTCTATTGATACGACGCAAAGGTACTGTTAAAATCTCGAATCGAAGGCAGAAATAATGGGACGAATAACATGCTATAGTTTATACATTACATGCTTATGTTAGCCATGCTATTTTTAGTACCTACTTCAGTTACGAATAAAAATTTACTTTTGTTGTATTTTCCTAAGAGTGGAGCTGTGATAACTCTGATCTGCAGAAAAAAACACGCTCTTTACGCGGAAGGCAAGACACAAGAAGTGTAAGGTGGCTTAGAGGCATCACCCATCGCGTGAAAATCAGAATGAGGTCATTATACGTCAACTCCAACAACCAGTTGCCCTTGACCTCTCCAATTTCGACTGAATCAATAATTTAACTTCATAATTTCCACAATGGTTTTATTTACAGACGACCGGCTTCATCGCAAAGGCTGAGGATCATTTTCAAGTCAGGTACAGAATATCCATAACTGGGGTGGGGGGAAGAGGAGGATAGGAATGGGGGAGAGGAGGGGGTGGCGGAATGGGAGGGGGTTGGGAAGAGAGTTTTTGGTGGGTTGAGATGAGAGTTGCGTTAGGGGGACGTTGGCTAAAAAGTGAAACCCATTGCAAGGGAGGGGGCAGCAAATCAGGAAGGGTTTTAACCATGATAGAAAGATTGGGGAAAGATTAGACACAGTGAGATATGTTTAATGGGAGATTGGTTTTCAAAACAATTTTGTTCAAAATGCACTCTTCTTTCAAATGTTATCTTAACTGCAACTACTCCGGTGAGTCCATCCTTCCTCATTTTCCCTCTGAAGTGAAACTAGTGAAATCTCTGAAGAGAGCATTGAGGTGGGAGACTAATTCTCTCGTTGGTGCAGCGACATCAAGAGACCATGAGTCCAGCTGGCACATTTGTTTTGCCAGTGTTTGGGAGACAAATGAATCTGGGGTCTAGCGGGTTTATAACAGACACTTTATACATTTCACTTGGCATACTATATTTGGGGTGGAATTAAGGGCTTTTTTCATTTATTTTTTAAACTTAGTGGTTGAGTCACTGGGGATTTTCACATTTCTGGGGTTTTTTTCTTTTAATTCATTTTTCTACATACTCCGCCTTGTCCATCACTACCTTGCCTAGCCTTTCCAGCCTTTTCCAGAATTTAGTTTACTTCCCTTAACAGTTTTTTCCACAGACTTCAGAGATTTCAAATCGTCTCAAAGACCTCTTTTTGTGTACAATGTCACTGATTCGTTGCCTCACGTACTTATCAGAAATAATCCATTCCGACCAACTTAATTCCCGGCAGAGATACAGATGTAGACGAAATTATACTGGGTAATACAGTTTCTCGTCATGTACGAGCTCTGGAGTTTTTTGGTCACCCAAACTCTGCGAGCAATCTCGATGGATAGTCTGGCTTATGGAGATTTGGAGTTGGTGGATAAGGTCACGGTACTTCAGAATCACACCAAAATCAAGATATCTGCTATCAAAGAATATGTTTAAGTATGTCACTCGGTATTTTATAGCAAATTTTCTGTAAAGTTTAGCTTTCTTTGCAGTACGGGTATTTCTGATAAACTCAATATTCTCAGGCTTAATTTGTTGAAAATATTTGGACAATTTTTCCAATCATTGCGATTGCGCGCACGTTTCCGTTTCCTGAGCTACAATGTGGACTGGGGACGATAACATCTTATTTGCATAAACCCCCACAGATATTCGCCTTGAATAAAGATGGCTTAGTGGTGTAACTGGCTAACTCAACTGACCGGAAATTGTGACACCGGTTTCAAATCCAGGTCAAGTGAAATAATTTTTTATCGCGAAATTTACCGTCTTCGGTGTATATGTTGGTGAAAATACACTATAACTGAATCAATAATTTAAATTTGTAATGTGTATAATAATTTATTTTCAGACAACCAGTTTTATCAGCAAAATGACGAAAGATTGTAACACGAAATATATTGGACCAGCCGGGAGAAAATTAAAAACTGAAATTGTTGAACAGAAACACTATTTTAAAATTGTGACAAATCCTCTGAGATATCAAAACATTTGTTTGACGAAAACTATCATCGTAATTTTGAACTACGGATTTTACATTTTATGAACAACTAGTGACGTAAACTGGACTCTCTGGAGAATATCAAAATTGTGAATTACACCTCTTCTATACCTCAAATTACCACTCCCCCACCATTCTCAAACTTGAGTGTGACTCACCTAACTTCACTATCCCGCTAACACTCCATTGTCATTTCCCTACCCCCTCTTCCACAGCCAGTGATCGTTATTCCCAACAACACCCGCGCCCTACTTTCCTAGTATTCTATTAGAGCAAAACGTTCAAAGCTTTTCACCTTGAAAATGGAATAATATTCCTGAACCAGGGTCGGTTAGAGTAATAAAGTTAGGAATCATAACGAGTTATTCATTCTAATATGAAGAATATTAAATGTTTCCACAAAGTAACGCCGGCGAGTGTTTTATATTCAATTTAATTGGCGCGCCATCCTGTGAAACTGTCGTTCCCAGGTTTGAATCCCACATGTGACGAGGATGAAGTAAAACCGTGTAAGTCATTGTATCTTCTGTTGATATAGCTTTCAAAGATAATATTGACCTAAGTAGTCAGATTTCCTAATAACGTTGCTTTATTTTACTATGGGCCCAATTTTATAAATTTTAAACTAATTGCCCCTTCAATGAATCGTTTATATTCATAGATACAGCAAAATTAATTTCAAAATCGGATTTGGCGGGTAAAATAAACATTAGAAATAAAAGGTGAAAACTCAAAAAACGGCGTCGATACTTTTGGCCACTTTGCTTTTTTCGGTTTGTTACCATAATACGACGTGAATTTACGAATTATTTCATAACCAGGTTGAGGATTACTTTTCCACACTTATAAGAAAGTTCTCCACACATATTTTTTTATCAAATGGTGCTTAAGCGGTTTTGGTGTTTCGCATCGTTAGAGATTGCAAGATTGACACGAAGAGAGGTTACTATGGCGGCTATAGGTTATTGGCGGCTGGCATGTGCTCACCCACGGGCACCAATGTGACGACGGGGGTGGAAGGGATGCCCTCCTGAGGAGGGAAACACGAAGGTCAACTCTCAAATGGAGGGGGGGTAGGGTTATCCTCTCAGGTAGGAGGGGGAAGAGTGGTGAGGGAATAGTGACCTCGTATAGCGGAACAAGATCGTTTATCGATTAATTTTTGAAAATTCTTGCATGATTACGAACTTCAAGAAATAAATATAAAAATAAAACAATGAAAAAAAAATTGTAAGCATGCTTTTCTAAAAATTAAAATTTTATTAAAAAATCTAAAAAAAAAAATGTCTTAATATCGTACTAAAAAAGAAAAAAATACTACTTTCTTTTGTGAATGAAAGTTTATCCTAGTACTGGAAATAATAAAATTCGATTCAAGCAAATTAGCCACACAATAACAAGACTACAACGAATAGCATGGGGCGCGACCTCATTAATATTTCGCACCTTAATTTAGTCCAATTAAAATATTTTCTAGAAATTTCATATTGAAGCTCTCTATTCCACAGAATACCCAAATCTTCATATTTAATAAATTTATGTTGATATCGAATATGACTCTTCCTTGAACTACGACCTTGACGTGGTGGAAGGGCTTGTGCGTTCCAATGACCCCTAGAGCTGGACTGGCAGGAGCAAGTACATTGCTCCTGGTAGGGACACCCATGCCAGATAGGTCGAAGGGTAGGAGCCAGACGAAAGGTAGTTCCGTGATGGTGTCACGTTAAAAATACCGTTGAGTCGCGTGGGATACCTCTCAACTATCACTTCCCAGAACATGAAAGTCATTCAAAGAGACCTGATTCCTGGCAACTACGGGACGCCGCCCACTAGGGCGGGTGTCGTGCCCGGCAGCGGGGGAGGCAAGGCCTCCGCGGTCGTCATCACACGAAATCCTTGACCAGCATCATCATCAGAAGATACAAGGGAAAGGAGGGAGAAGAAGAAGAAAAAGAGGAAGAGGAGGAGGAAAACAGTGGTAAAAATAGGAACTTGGAACGTAAGGACCATGATGAGGGCCGGGAAGTTTGAAAATATTAAGCAGGAAATTGAAAAAGGAAAAATAGATGCTTTGGGATTGTGCGAGGTTAGGTGGAAGGATAGCGGGGACTATTGGAGTGATAACTACAGGGTGATCTATAGTGGCGGAGATGAGAGTCAACGGGGGTAGGCATGGTACTGAACAAAAAATTGGGACTGAGGGTGGTAAACATTGAACAGGTGAACGACAGGATACTAGTGGTAGAAACAAAAGCACGCCCGACGAATTTCGTACTGGTCCAGGTATACATGCCTACGAGCAACCATAGGGAGGAAGACGTGGAAGAGGTGTACGAGCAAGTAGAAGAAATAATTAGAGAAGTGCCGGGGAAGAAAAACCTGATAGTGATGGGTGACTGGAATGCAGTGGTGGGAGAAGGGAGGGACGGATTAGAAGTAGGAGGGTTTGGGCTAGGAAGAAGAAATGATCGCGGGGAAAAGGCAGTTGAATTTTGTAGAAGAAATAAATTAATAGTGACAAACACTTGGTTTAAACATCACCCCAGGCGTAGGTACACATGGAAAAAGCCGGGTGACACTGGGAGATACCAAATTGATTATATAATGGTGAGGCAGAGATTTAGGAACAGTGTAAAAAACTCTCGTAGCTATCTAGGGGCGGATGCGGACTCGGATCATAACTTGGTGATGATGAAGTGTGAAGTTAGATTCAAAAGGCTTTGTAAAGGTAGGAAGATAAAGAGGTGGAACCTTGAAGCATTGAAAGGGTTGAAAAGGAAGGAATACCAAGAGCTAGTAGAAAAGAACATAGGTGAAGAGAAGCGTATGGGAACCATAGAGAAGAGATGGGAGGTTATAAAAACAGGCATCGCAAGAGCGGCAGAGAAAACAATAGGAACGGTGGAAAAGAAGAGGGTTAAGAAGCAGTGGGTTACAGAAGAAATGATAAAGAAAATGGAGGAGAGAAGGATATGGAAAAACGTGAACACCGACGTAGACAAGAGGAAGTACAAGGAATTGAATAATAAACTCAGGCGAGTGACCAAACGGGCAAAAGAAAACTGGCGGAAGGGACAATGTGAGGAAATGGAAAAGATGCAGGAGGAGGGGGAAGTTTTGGGGCGCTTTGTACGCCAAGGTGAAAATGTTATCGGGTGGTAAGAGAGGTCAAGCGATACCAAAGGTTAAGGACAAAACAGGGAAGATATTAATCGAACAGGAAGATATCCAAGAAAGGTGGAGAGAATACGTAGAGGAGCTATATGACAGCGAGAATAGACCCCTTAGCCTAGATCTAGAGGACGAAGGAACAATAGATAAAGATAACCTCGGACCAGAGTTACTTGAGAGTGAAATAGAGAGGGCACTAAGAGAGATGAAGGGTAGAAAAGCCGTGGGAACCGATAACCTACCTTCGGAGCTACTGAAGAATCTAGGTAGTAGGGGGAGAAAATCGTTTTTCGAACTTATTCGTAGGATTTACGAGGAAGGAGTATGGCCAGAGGATTTCGTGAAAACAGTATTAATACCTATCCCGAAGAAGAAGAAAGCGTCAGAATGCGAGGAGTATAGAACAATCAATTTAATTTCGCACGCAGCAAAAGTGTTGCTTAGAATACTAAATAGAAGGTTGGAGAGCAGAGCAAAGTGCTATTTAGGCGATGACCAATTTGGGTTTAGGAAGGGGAGGGGAACCAGAGATGCGATTGCGGTAATGAGGACACTTATAGATAGAAACATAGAGCATAATCAGGATGTTTTCGCTTGTTTTGTAGATTTCGAAAAGGCGTTTGACAGAGTAAACTGGGAGAAACTAATGCAGATACTGGGTAAAATAGGAATAGATAGGCGTGATAGGAGACTCATCCGAAACTTATATATGGGGCAGAGGTCTCATGTAAGGGTAGCGGACGGTGAATCAGGGTGGGCAGTTATAGGTCGCAGGGTGCGGTAAGGGTGCCCGTTGTCGCCTTTACTTTTTAACATCTATGCTGAGGAAATGGTAAGAGAGGCATGGGATGAGCTAGACGTGGTAGTGAAAGTAGGAGGCCAGTGGATAAAGTCGGTTAGATTCGCAAACGACCAGGCGTTGGTGAGTCGGTCATCGAAAGGACTGCAAACTTTAGTAGATGCACTGGAAAAGCAGTGTGAGAAATACGGAATGAAGATAAATAATAGGAAAACAAAAGTAATGAGATTCTGTAGGACAAAGAAAGCGAAGCTGGTGATAAGAGTAGGAAGTCACAAACTGGAGCAAGTTGAACAATTTAATTACTTGGGTAGTACGCTAGAAGAAAGAGGACAAAGTAGAAAAGACATTAGGAGGAGAATAGCGCTAGCGAAGGAAGCGTTCAATAATAGAAGGGAGCTGATGACGGGGACCTTAAGTAAGGATGTAAAAAAGAGGCTAGTAAAGAGCTTGATATGGAGTGTGGCGTTGTATGGAGCGGAATCGTGGACCTTGAGAAAGGAAGACGAAAATAGGCTGAAGGCTTTTGAGATGTGGGTGTGGAGGAGGATGGAGAAGGTGCGTTGGACGGAAAAGAGGACAAATGAGGAAGTGCTTGACATGGTGGGCGAGGAGAGGAAACTTATAGATGAGATTAGGGGAAGGCAGGGTAGGTGGCTGGAAGGGGTAATGAGGGACGATGGTTTGCTGAAGGTCGTGATAGAGGGTAGGATGTTGGGTAAACGGGGAAGGGGAAGGAAGAGAATCGGTTTTATGGACGGGATGAAGAAAGGTAGGACTTATGCTGAGATGAAGAAAGAAATACAAGAGGTAGTAAGGGCACAGCACGTGTAAGAGTTCGTTGGATATTCTCTGAGTTTCATCACAACCTACCTCTAACCGGTAGATTACTGTAATGAATGAATGAATCGAATATGAAAGAGCGCCCCATGCTTTTCGTTGCGGTCTTGTCAATGTGTGGCTAATTTCCTTGCATTTAATTTAATTCTTTCCAGTACCAGGCTAAACTTCCATTCACTTGAGATAATATTATTGTTTCTTTATGAGTACTATTTTAAGATATTTCTTTTTTTAGATATTTTAATAACATTTTATTTTTTTATAAACGCATGCTTAAAACATTTTTTTCAATCATTAATTTTTTACTGTTTACTCCCAGTAAATAATTTTTTTATATAACAACTGGTATTGTATTGCCTAAGTTAATATTTTTTTAATAAACTTTTTATTAACTAAGACTAAAAACCCTCAAATCACAACATTAGTAGTCACTACATTATTATTGTTTAGTTAAAAAGGAAGTGGTAACCATGGATCCGTGGAACCATGGAAAAGCGAGTTAAAGAAAATCATATAAATACAGTGTTCTACTTTTGTCACATGTAATCTGTAATGAAAAAGGAATAAAATCAGATACATTCTAGTATTTCATAAATGTTTATTAAATGAAATACTTGGAAATATTTTTAATAAAACAAATAATTTATTGTTTATCTTAAAGTTTCTCACTTTTTGCTCTCGGCACTTGTCAATAACGATTTGAATTAGGTTAGGTTGATTAAGATCTCCAGTTCTAAGATTTCACAGCGCCGCACAACATAAGACTCAATACTAAGACACATGGAACATGCAGAGGCGGACATTGATCCCGCGGCCTTAGAGATGCCAACCTGTCGACTCATCAACCGGATTTATCAGCTCTTGGGACGTGTAGCGGAGTTAAAATGATATGTGCCGACTCAAACTCATCTGAGTTTCTCAATTAATCTCAGCCCGTGGCCTCCGTGAGAGTCTCCACAGACGTGTTACACTCTCCGCTCGCTCTTCGCTGTCTTCAAGCGAAGCATGCGGATTTAACTAAGAAATAAGATAAAGGGAATAGACTGCAGAGCCGACAGATTTGAAATCTCATTTTTTCCACCTGAAATAAGGGAACATAATAGTTACGATAGAACAATCATGTGAAACTCCCACCCTCACTAGGTAGAGTAGAATTTTCACTTGTGTTTAATAACATAGCATCATTACTAACACTTCACACCGCTTGATATGTCCGGCATTATTTTATTTGGTTCTATGCATGAAGTAGTATCTCGTAGAATTCATAAATTAATAGTAATATTAACCACTTGATTTGTCTTTATGTTTAATATTGTACTGTATGTTTGCATGTTCATGTATGTTTGCACTCTCCCAGTTTCTAGTTTGATACCGCACTGCTCTCCTGACTGCTTTTTGGCCTGTGCCTAGCGGACGGGGGAGCGTGCGAGGTCTCGAATTGTGCTGGGACGAGTTCTGCATGCCTGGTGTGGAGTCACTCCGTGCCACACACCCTACTGATGGCTTCCACGGTACTTTGTAGATGTAGATGAACTCTGAATTTGGTTACTCTCGCGTTTTCAAACTTCCTATTTCGGATCCCAAACGCTAGGCGGTATACTTCAGATGTGGTGTAACTAGAGTGAAGTGAGAACTCTCTTTCACTTGTTCATCCGAGGAGCTTCCCGCGATTCGCTTTTGTCAAAGCGTTGTCTCCATATTTCGGCCCGGTTCGAGTGTGCTCCCGTTTCCCGCGAAACGGAATCTCTCGGCCGCTCACTCACCGAGCGCGTCAAATGGGACTACAAGAATTCCCGCGTGCGGTCGCCGAGAGGAAAAATGCCCACCTCTGCATGAATCATTTTTCCCATTCATGCTTCATTTACATCGCTGAAACGGAATTCATAATGTTTATGCAATCACAATGCCACATTTTTATGATGCAAGGAGGAAAACATTTATAAAATTCAGCATTTAATTATGCACGAAATTGCATTAGAGAGGAGGAAATGTTCAATTGCAAATATTTATTGTGCAGAAATTTTGGCCCGGCCCGAAAATTTGCAACTGCGAATGTGATGCCGTGGCTCTGCTTTGCACCTTGTTTTTAACAAAAATATTGGCCGGTGATGCATGAGAATGGAAAGTGAAAGTTGAAATTAACTTTCACAAAACCTCTAATTATAAAACTTTTTTAAAACGTAATTCATCACTAAAATCTGATAGATACAACTGAAAATTACTCTTGCGGTCAGTAGCAACTGATTTATATTTAATTTGGCCAAGTTCCTATGCAACAGCCAACGATGTTCACAGGGGTTCTGGATAGCTGTGGGGCACACGCGGAGTAATGCTTACTCTATGGTGGAGTTGCACAGTGCAAACATAATTAAGTGCGGAACTAGTGTTTTTATCTAGGCAATGAGGATGGAGAACGCATGCATATAGTTGGTAAACGGTGTTAAAAAAGTGGGTGATTTTGCGTACCTGGTTGGGATACTCGCAGAACTCAAACTAAAGAATTTATTCATGCCTGCCGCAAATACGGAGATGCAATACGTAAAAAGTGCCATGAGAAAATATTCAATTCAATTAATTTATTATCGTGGGCCTTTCTGGCCCATGAGATATTTTTACATAAAGATTACATTAGATTTTATAAAAAAGGAGACAATTAAATAATAAAAGTATAAAAAATCATATAATAATAAAAAAATAATAAGAACAAAAATATACATTTAAATACCATTAACTATGAACTCTCCAGCATTCACCTTAAAAAGGTATATGCATATCACGCATATTGAAAGCATCCTTCATAAGTACATATTTACACAATACTTTCCAAGTTAGGTAGGACAGTAATTTATAACTATAATAGGTAACACATTTTTTAAATATATAAAAGAACAAAATTACATATATGCATTCTTTTCCACTTCACGTAAATTATTATAGCAACAAGATTAGGTATGTAGGTAACTGCCGTGCATAATTAAGAAGCAGCTTATACACTTTGGACTTAAACACTCGTACTGATTGTAACTTTCTTATCCTGAATATCGGTCTGGACCGGGAATCAAACAACGGACCTTTGTCTTGCCGAGCCAATGCGTAGACCACTACGCTACCCAAGCACCCTAATTCCCAAGGCAATTTGGGAGGATACAAGGAAACTAGATGTTAAGATCGACAAGTCAATGGTCAGTGGGTCGATTCCCGATCCAGGCCGATATTTCCCCTTGGCAATCTCTATGTATTTCAAACTAATAAGAAAAATTGTGACTAAGAGCAAAAAAGGGCGCCGACGCACAGTCGTCGGAAATTGGAAAAAGGTCCAACTTTTATTTTATTGAGGTATAAAATTGAAACTTCCCATAAACACTCTAAAATGATAGGTACATCTGGAATGGCACGTCATTTGTTATGGTTCCCACCCGTTAGTTAGATATCGACGCTCAAAGACGACCGAAGTTCCCAAAACATTTCTGTCTTCTGTTTTATCCGTATGCTTAAAAAATAAGTTAATGGTCTATTTGCAGGAGTAATTTAATGGAATAAAAAACATTCTTTTCCTTTACTATGCATTAGTTTTAGTATTATAATGGAGTGCTGATACGTTTTAAAAAGGCATGAAATGTTACAGTGAGTAGTAAAAATAAAATATATTTTTTTTGGCTGAGGCCCGTGAATTGACGAATATCAGAGCGTTATTTTAAGACATTCAAATATTTGTCTGAAGAGAACTTTAGAAATGAACGGAGATTCCGTCGATGAATTGGTTTCTTTTGAGTCGGGCATGAGAGCAGGACAGGAAACACAGCGTCTCGGTTGGATCACTCAAAAGTCGTGTCGACGCTTCTTCGCATTCGCCTTTTCAATTCAGGTGGTTTGAGAATTTTTGTTCATGCACAGATTTGCGCGAAACTTTGCAAACGCATATTATTAGTGGCTAGCAGAGGGACCCGGCTTTGCACGGGAAGCTGAAAGTTAATGGCACCGATTATACATCAAGGAACCAGGCTAATGATCGTACGAAGGCTTCTGCGGTGATTTGATGAATTTCTTTTATTCGGGTTTCTCACGCGTTGATTCATTTTATGGACAACAGTTTCACTTGCATTACAGCTAGCGTTGTCATGTCCTGAATGAGCTGCAGAGATTCTTTCTCTGTTATATACTCCGTGACCCCTGAGTGACCCTTGAAGGTCAGGGTCACAAGACGGACCTGAAGACCTGACCATCAACCTTGGAACCTTTTTAATCATATGATTCGATAAGTTTGTAGCCCCGATGCACGTTTTGTCACCCCTGTGACCTCTGAGTGACCCTTGAAGGTCAAGGGATGACAAGAGGGATCTGAAGACCTTACCATCGATCTTGGCACATTTTTAAACCTATGATTCGACAGGTTTGTAGCGGCGATTCGCTTTTCGTCACCCCTATGACCTTGACTGTGCCCTTTCAGGGTCACGGTTGCAATTTCGAACTCGAAAGTTCTTCCATCGTGTTTCTTGTGCCCAATAATCTAAAAATTGAAAGTTTAGCACAGAAATTATCTTTTTTGTATTTCGAAAAATTTAACATTGAAAGCCCATAAGGAAAAATTAGGATTTTTGGTTGGACCCAATTTATGGGGTCAAAAGTTCATGTTTGTAAAATTTCGCTTACACCTAACGAAACTTACGACCTTTTTCTACCGAGGTACCAAGTTTCATTCATGTGGCACGAAATAAAGTGTATGAAATTATAGGTTAGAAATGACACACGATCAATGGGACACTCTGTATACCTAATACCTGTGCTAGTCAGGCGCACGCTGATTGGCCGAATGGACCTTTGAATTTAATTGCTGTAAAAGACGTTTGAACGTTGAGGAGAGAGGAAAGCCGTCTTCCCTGTTAAAATTCTCTGCGTTTTTTGCTATTTCAATCGCCTCACTTATCAGCCGAGAGAAATATTTAACTGTTGTCCATTAAATGAATCAACGCGGGAGAAACCCGAATGAAAGAAATTTAACTAGGCAAATATTGAGTGTTTTACATTTTCTCGGCTAAGAACGTTTATACGTGGCATTAAATTTGAGTTTTAATTTCGATAATATATTTTAAATGGCATATTCTCTTTGTTGCTGAACCATTTACGCAGCTCACAGCCTCCCCGAGCCAAAAGAGTCTTTAACTCACACTGCAGTTTTAACCCTTCGTCACTGGTTAGAACTGACGCCACAATGTCATCCACATAGGTATCTTCTCATGTAATTCGAGATGCTACCGGAATTTCTTTACCTTCATCGCAAATCAACTGATGAAGCGTACGAATAGCCAAGAAAGGAGCTGATTTAACTCCATTGAGTGACTGTCGCTAAGTAGTACTCTAACAATTCTTCTACGGGACCAAATCTTCAAAAATTCTGTTGAATATCGAAATTATTCGGATTCATTTTAATGTTTCTATACATTTTTCGTACGTCAGCAATCGCCACAACCTCATAAAATTCAAATTGCTTTATTATGTCTAAAATATTTACTTGCAATTTGGGTCCTTCATGCAGCACCTCATTCAATGACAGACTATTTGACGTTTTCATCGAATAATCGAAAAACCACCCAAAATCGAGACAATTCATCTTTAAAACGATTAATACAATGGTGTGAAATGTAATAGACAATCCCGAAGGAGCATCCGGTGCCACAATCATGTGACGTTGCGTAAGGTTCCTCCATAAATTCATGATACTTAATGCGCAGGGCAGAGTTTTTATCTCCAATCGTTTGTATAGCATATGAAACCTTCGGAGGGTCAAACCGTAGCTTTTCCCAAATTTGGGATTAATGGTGATGAAAGGCAACTGAACAACATACATGCAGATTCCCATAACGAATCGTGTATTTTTAAAGTGCTCTTCACAAGCTTCATCTTTCGGGATAAATAAATTTCCTTTTGGCGGTTCTTCACATTCCCACAACTTTCGCAATAAATTAGTGATATCATCACATAATATTGTGCAGAAAACTTGGATTTGGTGTCCTTTGTTTCCAATTTTCGAATAGATATTGTAAATGTTACTAACAGTTGGCAAAGTATCCAGTGTCCCTGGTGGACCCATTTTTGGTACATCAACCACAACGCACGCAAACCATTCTGTGCCAAGAAGCACGTCTTATAAAACGTGCTTCTTGGCACTAATAATAACGTGGTTTGGTTAGTTTTAATCCCTCAATATACGCCCAAGTTCTGTTTGATGCCGAAATTTTAGGACACTGCGCGATATGGGATACCAGCAATGCTTTGATTTCATAATTCAACGTGCTCGACGACGACGATTTCACATTTAAGCCTACCATCCCAATACATACTCCGGTGTTATTTTTACCAAACCCAAAAACCGTTTCTCTGATTTTATCGGAATTCAGAACTAACCACTGAGCGCAGGATTCAGTGCCAAAGGTTCCTTGGCTTGCGGTATCAATCTAAAACTTAATGGCCCAACCCTCTGCCATTCAACGCGGTCGCTCGAGCGGTGGCAAGCATAGCAACGGAACCCAACGGGTTAACACACGTTTGAAATAACGACACTTCGTCAACCGGATTTGTTCCTATTTTGCCTAGGTCTGCATCCGTCGATGGTGAGAGTCGCTGTTCAGCACTAGCGTTACCATTAGTCCCCGATTTCTGACTAGGAACAACACTATTGGAAAAACAGAGCAATTCATTATGTCGCAATTAACGTTTGGGGCTCGATAATTTAGAGTTACAATCCTTAAAAAAGTGGTTCTGGCTAAAACAAACTAGACAGCACTCCTTCGATTTAACTATTCTCCGTCGGGAACCTACGGGTAATTTAAAAACTTTCTTAAATTTTTACCGAAGAGTGAGGCAACAAACAATTTGGACATGATTTTTGAACCCATTGATCATCCGTGTAGACGACTATACTAGTAGTTTTTCTGAAAACTTGTGTTTGCCTGTGAAACCTTTTCTTCGACCCATTTTCCACCTGCAATGCTTCCAGAATTTTAGCGTGCTTGTTAAAAAAAATCAACAAAATTTCGTAAAAGACGGAACGACAACTTCCAATGCAATCTTCCAATGCAATGAGTTCAATTTGCGTCGCAACAAAAAGAAAGCATTGGGGCCGACCAAACTTCCACGTCGTGCCCCACAGCGCTCAAAGCGCCAACATTACTCCATAATTAGCGTACAAAATGAGCGATGACTTGGGCTTCCCTAACTATAGGTGTCATGTCAAACAGAGCCTCCAGATAGGTATCCTTCAACGTGTTGGAGTCATTATATCGTGCTTCCAAAGTATCCCACGCAACCAAACAATTCCCCGATGAAGCTGGTAGGGAAGAAACAAGGGAAAGTGCTTCCCCCTTTAAAATCGATTTAAGATACTAGAACTTCTGCACGTCACTTAAAGCAGAGTTTTCATACACCACGGAAAGGTAGGCATCATAAAATGCCTGCCACTGCATTAAATTACCCAAAAACTCCATCAAATGGAGACTAAGCAGAGCGATCGCTGGAGTAGAATTACCCTCCGTGGCAGCATGATGCCCCATTGACCTTGAGTGAGGTTCAACATCGAGAAAGTGCGTGAGGATAATCGCCTCTGTGTTGTAGAACATCGCTTCAAACTCTTCAGACGAAAGCCGCAATTCTTTATTCTTTTCAAATTGCTTTGCATAAAAAGCAGCTAACTTTGTGATTCCCTCGTTAAAATCCTCCAGGATTTTATATTAATATTAATAATAATAATGGCGACTTTCTATAGGACAAAATTAGGCCTATGCACCCCTCTCTTACATTACACCCTCAAACATTAACACCCATGCCCTGAGTGGAAGAAAACCCACCCAGGCGGGACTCGAACCCGCGACCTTAGGATTATCAGGCGAGGCCTTTAATCCGCCGCTACCGAGGCAACTGCTTCGCCATTGCTCGCAGAAAATTCCTTTGTTTTGCAAAACTAGTCTTCTTCTCATATTCTTCCGCGATGTTATCAGTCGGTTGCATTTTTGCTAACAGGGATACGATACGGAATTCCAAATCATCTATCACTGGCATTTTCAATATTGTCCTTACATCAAACAAGGGTCAAACAACCGGACACAACCGTGAATGAAACTACTTATCTCAAATTAATCCGGCCTGAAGGACAATATGATCACATGCGTTTGCGATCTTCAAACTACCTTAAGTGGACTGTATTCCTTTTAGTTTTTTGAGCGTTGAGCCAAGAAAAAACCCACAACCATTTCAAGCGAATACCACTCACCAGTTGTGGTGTCCCAGTCCACGCTTGGTGCCGTACGATATGCGGGTGCAGCTCTCGTTCAAGGGTATCCAGCCCCACGTTCCCTCTCCCTCCAACCGCGATCCTCACCAGACCGCGTCCCAAGGCATACACTCACGTATAGCTACGGTCATTCACCAAACAACTCTAGACTGACCAGTGGCACCGCCAAGTTGGTGGGGAGGCTCAACCTCAACGTAACAAATGAACTACTAATATCCATGGGCGCGTTCCGAAATTCACTGGCAGTACTGGCTGTGCTGCCAAACCGTTCCGAAATCTACTGGCAGTACCGCACAGTGATCCATGACGTCAGCCAAATTATGACGTTTCTCACTGTGAACTCTACTGCCGCTACTGCGGCCCAAGAGCAGCAGCAGCGGCAGTAGCAGCAGACGGCCATCGAACAAATGGCGGAAAAATCAAATCTACAACGTTAATAAATAATATCAGAAGAGTTTAGAGACACTGCTTTGAACATTTTAATGTTTATATCGACGAGAGAGAAAAGTCTCGATGCACTTTAATAGCTAACAACATCTGATTAGCGTATAATAGTTTATAAAACGCATTTATTTATCAAGTAGTACCGGTGAATATTTCAATAGGATAAAAGCGTTAATAAAATGATGAGGGAATGAACAACATCACAAGTGATATAATTAGAAAAGAAATTATATTTGCGAATGTCAGTGACTTGTGAAATTAGGTACCAAAAATTAATTTAGTGTCATGAATAATCGTGGTACACATAATTATTAACAGCTTCTTACACGAGTGGTAACTTAGCATAACACTGGTATGTACAATAATTGTCGGGAAACGTAATTTCTTGCATAAATTTAATTGTTAGGGAAAATATTCTGCGATGCAATCCTCAAAAACCCGTATATTTTCCTAATTATCGATATCACTCTAGGAAACGCTTCGTACGACTGGCCATGAAGAAAATCCAGGGCTTGAAAAATATATTCTAAGACTTGTTTATAATCCCAAGATTCAAACTGCTTACTATAAATTCGATAGCGTTAATTATAACGGAGATTTGTTTATAATAACACAGGGTTTTTTCTCCATGCTCGGGTAGCTGACGCGAATTCATTTTATTCTCGTCAGAGAAAGTAACCAATCAGTATAAAGTAGCATTAAGTAGCAAGGCAATGAAAATTAGAATACAATTAGCATGCCCTTTATCAATGTCATAAGGATTAGCATTAAGAATTAACGCATTGAAAGATCGCTTATAATAAATAACCACACAATTCGGCCATATTGAATTTCAAGCCACTGCCGACCGTTCCGAAATTCATGCTACTGCAGCAGCCGCTGTACAGTTTCGCGTTCCGTTTCACGGCAGCACAGGCAGTATTGACAGTGAATTTCGGAACGCGCCCCATGACTACAACCAGACAGCGGGAAAGAGAAAACATGGGAGCCATTGCATGTGATTATCAGAGTCAATGTGACATGCTGAAATCAGATACTCTGTAAAAGCCAGTAAACGCATATGGAGAGATTTGGGTACAAAATACCCCAACTGAATTCTGACTGAAATTTTCTTTAATTATTTATTCAATATAATTTAAGCCATAAATGGCCTGGGCGAAATTTCCCGTGCATAGCCATTAATCAGCTTGCCAACGAAATTTTATATTGTAAAAATGGGAGAAAAATTGATAATTTTGGAATTGAAACCCTAATTTTAAAGCAAAGACGAAGCATAAAACAACACAATAATTGAATACTTCGTCCTTTCAGCTATCCGAAAGTGAATATTTCAATCCTATACAATGAGTGCAGGTAATTTTAAAAAGCAAAAAACCAACGCCTGCACTGATTCCAATGCTTTTCTTATGGGAGTATAATCTAGGGGCAATTTTAGGGGCCCTGAGGAGATGGGAAATTAGAAAATTTTAATAAAGCCTATGTTATTCCCAGTGCACTTATAATTACCTACATCCAAAATGTCGGAGTTGTCGGTTTAGCCGTTTTAGAGTGATTGAGTAACAGACACAAAGGCAGACACCATAAAATTTTAATAAAGTAATGTGCTATCTATTTATAACACTGAACACATAGCATTTTAACGGTTTCTTTTCTTGGAAATTCAATGCTATTTTAGCACGCAGCCTTTGGGCACGTGAGATATATTTTGTAACAATTCGATTATATATGTACAGATTATCTTCTAAAAGCGAAATGATGCATTTCATATTATTATAATGATTGATAACTAATATCAAGGTGCCACACTGAGTCAAAGATTCGAAGAAACGTATTTAAATATTAATTTAGCCTTAATTTCGAATGACAATCCGAAAACACTAGTCATAAAATTTCTTAATGAAGGCAAAAAATGTAAAATATAATTCTTGCATTATTTTCATTGCTCCATGCATGGTGAGTTCCACCGCATAAAAATATATACACAAATTAAATGTGGTCGTAGAGTAATTTTTTGACTTAGTTGAAAAATTATTACAACGTGCTCTAAATGACTCACGATTATCACTCGAGCCACCTTGAGCTGTACGCCCTGTCACTGATCTCCACATAATTCCATAACGAAGACATGGCGAGGGCATTGAATCGAGCGAATGTAAACGCGTAATGGCGGTCGAGTTAGTTTTCTTTGGATACGTGTCGAAAACATACTTTACATTCACATCTTTCGCCCCTTGCTGAAGTACTTGCTATTACTCCTAGGGACCACGCACGAGCCTCCCGAAACACGCCATCTGGGATTCTTTTGCCCACCCCTCCTCACCCTCTCCTCCCAGAACATCCCCTCCCCTCTTTGTGGGACGTTTTATGACACAGAGTGAACTTATGCCAGGAAATTTATATAATTTCTATATGCTCTAATTTATTCTAAAACACCTTACAAAGTTCTTGGTAGTCTCAAATGACAAGATACAAAGAAAAATGTATCAATGCCGAACGAATAAAGAGAAAATATGGGAAATATTAAAAACTTCATACTTTTTGCACAAGTTTAATTCACGCCAACCTAGGTTTCGACAACCAGTGTCATTATTATGGGTACGAGTGGCCAAAACCCAGGTCAGTTTGATCTACGCACCGAGAAAACAGTATTTTTTTATTCGCTTAGTAAAGAGCATCGGAAGATTTCACAATATGATGCCTGGAGTAGTTTCACGGAAAAGATGGGCTACATCGTAAATGTTCGCAGGCCTTAGTCGTGAAATGCAAATGACGGCCGTTCGGCAAGGCGATTTATTTATCCTCTTCAAACTTGAGAGGCCAAAATAATATTGCCACGTCAACTTCGTGAGAGCAGCGGTCACTTTCACGGGTATTTCATCGTGCGAGCACTTTTGAAAACAGCAGATGAGTTGCTCGTGGCCAGCCAAGCAACGAAAAATCGTCCATGGAGACTGCACTGCACTGTAAATCGGATCCTCTCTACACGATAATGTTCGTAACTAAAACTTGTAAGGAAACATCTGCAGCAGCATTTCCCGACAGGAGCGAGCGTAAAGAGTCGAAAGAGTGGAGCGGCTGTGAACGCGCGGTGACGACGCGCCCGAAATATGAAAAAAGGTCCAAAAAGGTGTTCTCGACATAACAACATGTGCCTTGAAATATCGCGTAGACACTCAAAATTGTTTGGTCAGTTAACATGGTGTTTTTTATTTTCTACGCCTTAGTTTAGAAGATTACATTTCGTGTATTCCTGCTATGACGTCACAAAATGACAGACCCTGTTTTTAGACGAAATTTCATATTAATGTGGTTTGAGCGAGATAGTTCCCTAGTCATAATGGAGGCCACATTAAAATTTTATTTTTTCATTTCAGGGTCTGTAAGAAGTATGAAATAAATATTTTAATATTAATGGCGCAAAGATATAGTTATATATGACCAAAATTATCAGTAATTAAAAGCTACAGAAGTCTCTAACTTGACTCATTTTTTCCCGCCGTACGGCTGAAAACCCTTCAAAACAGCTGGGTTTTTTGCGATTCTGTAAAAATTACTGTGGTGAGTAATAGATTATTTTTTTATAAATAGTTTAGAAAACAAGAAATCTACACACCGTTAGTTTCTTGACGAAATCTAGGTGCTCGAAGTTCCTAATTTGTTTAACATTCTCCATCTGGAACGCACAGACATAATCTATCCCATGTAAAACAGCTTGTATTTTCAGGTAAATTGCTCAAAAATTAGTTTGGCTAGGAGTTGATATTTTGATATCATTGGAAAGATGACAGTTTTTTCTTTTGAATGAGGCCAAATTCATCAAATTCTAGGTGAAGTGGTTTTTCGCTCAAACTACCTTAAGGTAGTTTAAACGAAAAATTATTTCACCTAGAATGTTATGAATTTGAACTCATTTTAAAGAAAAACTCTCATCTTTCCAATGATATCAAAATATCAACTCCTTGCCAAACTACTTTTTGAGCAATTTCCCTGAAAATACAAGCTGCTTTACAAGGGATAGATTCTGGCTGTGCCCTCCAGAGGGATAATATTGAAAAAATAGACATTTATAGCACCTACATTTCTTCAAAAAGCTAACGGACTGTAGTTTGTATCTTTAACCAACTATTTATAAAAATTAATCTATTATTCTATTTTTACAGAATCGCAAAAAACCTTCTGTTTTGAAGGCTTTCTAGCGGTACGGCGTGCAAAAATGAGTCAAGTTAGACGCTTATGTAGATATTTTTATTAAATTACTGAGAAATTTTGACAAACATGACGACATTTTTGCGCCAATAATACTACCATATTTACTTCATACTTCTTACAGACACTGAATTAAAAAAATAAAATTTGAATATGGTCTCCATTATGACTAGGGAACTATCTCGCTCAAACTACCATAAGTAATAAATATGAATGGATTTATTTCAGGTGGAAACTTTTACAACACCAGAGGAAAAATTCAAACATACACGATCTGGGTTTCCACTTGAAATAAATTTAGTGATTGAATACCACCAAGTTACTGAAGAAAGTGTTTCATTTTTAATTATGAATGGATTTTTGGCGGAGATCCGTGAAGTGACATATTTCAGAGCATAGTTTCAAAACCTTTTTCGACGCCGTAAATAAGTTGATTTTTCAATCGCGTTTTGGACCCCGGAAACGCGCACCGCGAACTTGACATATGCCGCGACGCGGTTGGATTTTTCAAGTGGCATGGCGCTACGAATTTGCCTTTTCTAAGCTCTATGTGTCGTCACTGATTTCCAAATGGACTAAAATTAAGGCATCGCGAGGATATTGAATTGAGGGAGTGAACGTGTCAACGCGGTGAAGTCAGTTTCCTTCGGGTTCGTCCCAGAACCCATCTTTGCATTCACATCATTCAACCCTTGAAAATGAGTGCTGTTGCCCAGGGGACCATGCCCTAGGGACCTTCCAGAGACAAACCACCTGGGATTCACATACGTAACACACCTTATCCTTAACCCACCACCAAATTTGTCGTGAGAAAACGTACGTTTGATGACACCGCGGAGCATTTAGCGGTCTTACTGGCACTTACAGTGTAGGTACCTTTGCCATTTCAGAGTGTTTATGTGAAGTTTCTAGATATTATCTCAAAAATCAATTTTAGACATTTGGCCAACATTTTCCGATTTCGGACCTTTGTGCATCGCCTCCATGTGAATCATTCAGCGAACGAAACGATTTCTTTCTGGCACCAAGCTGTGGGATTCCTCCATCGCTTAAGTATAGCAACTATTTTTACTGTCCGCACTATTTCAATTGCAGTCCTGACTATCGCCTAAGTGTTTATGTACACGTTCACCCCTTTGACCTTTCGCGAAGCGGCGACGCGGTAGAGTGGGATGCCCCGTGCACTTCGCGCACACTGATGGCACAAGGTCACCTGAGAGCTCCTCTTCTTAAGACCATCGCACAACTCATCATTGGAAATGGAACGGGAATCGCACGATTTTCTCCATCGCAATCGTTGGCAAATCCAAGTTTAGGATCGGTTGTATTCCTTCGTGTGAGGAGTTTTCAGGCAACTACCGATCAGAAACAAAAGCATGTATATATATTTAGTAAGCAGCTAATAGCATCGCTATTTTAAATTATATATTAAAATATTATTCATGACTCAGCTTTTCAGCGGTTTAATGCCTCGTTCACAACATCTTAACTCGGCGCAACGCCAGAGATGAGACCTTGAGGAAAGCGTCTACCAGTCCACAACGACTTAAAGCGTAACTCGACTTGGCGTAGCCTGGAGTTGAGCCCCGCTCAACTTTCTCTTAATTCCAGCCAATAGTATGGCAAGCTCTATTATCGATTGTCGGGCAGCAATCGATTGCTACACTCGATATCTACTCGTGCAGGCATATTGAAAACGTGATTTTGTTGTGAAGCCGCATTTGGATACGTTTAAGCGAAAATGAATGCGGATAAGTTGATCGAGTCAGTGAGAAATAAACCTCACATGTTCAACAAACCTTCTATTTTAATACTTCTATAGTTCAACTCATTATTTACAATTGATAATTCACCTCTACTGAGCTGTTTCGGGGGAGCTGGACTACAACTCTCGAAACTCATGCTATCGATAGGCCTTATCAATCGATTGTAAGATCGAATTTGGCAGTGGTGCGCTATGATTGGTTTGAAATTTCGCGTCTTGTTTCGCCTTCGAAGAGAGAATAAGTAAAGTTACGCCAAGTTAAGTTGCTGTGAACGAGCCTTAATTCTCTTGCATGGTTGCTGATAAATGGCGGATGGTGGATGGGGAGCTAAAGAGGGGGACAAAAGGGTCGGCGGTTTGGGTTAGGGTTAGAGGGAGGTTGGGAGGGGGAGTAGGGGGGTAGGGGAGGAGAAAGGGACGAGAGGGGAAACGCGAAAGTAAGCTGCCGTCAGCAGCGGCTATATTGCTCCTCCTCTCTTTTAGAAATGGAAGCGTCACCAAGATTGGTCGGAGGTAAACGCAAAATCGAAGATCGCCATGTTGTCCTCACTGAGTTCCTTGCATCATGGTAAGAGCGAATTACCCAAAATATGTGCAATAAGCTGTTGCTGATGAATTGCTACAGGCCATGGCTTGTACGTAAAAGGATCCCTAACCGGCGAATCCTCTCTGTCAGCTCACCTTTGCTTTCCACCTCCATTGCGACACTCTCCGTGTACCGAAGAGACAATAGTCTCCGCCATTCGGAAAAATCCACGGGATACAGCGATTGAGATGCAGGATTCAAAAGCCTACGATTCACCACATCGTACGTGGAACACTACGAGGCTCTTTCAGCTTTCCAGCGACACCCCTAGGTCTTTTTTTTCACATTCAATGCTCCGCTGTCGGCACCAACATTCGAATCACGACGACAGTTGACACAAGGTTTTTCATTTTCCATCGCGTGTGATGAGAGGAAGGGTTGCCCTCCCAGCATCTTGCCACCGTCGATCAAGAAGGACGGGCTTTGAAAGAATCCGTCGGCAGTCAAAAAAAAAGGAGATAAGTAAATAAACGAGACGAAAGAGAAGACGGTGGCGGAAGCGATGGCGTTCACGAGAGACGGCGTGAGGCATGCCGGGAAGGGAGGCCGTCGCTCGACGCGAAAGGAGACGTTGGTGGGAGGGAAGAGGGGAGGAGGAGGTGGGGCAAACGGAAGAGAGGGAGGGGCTGAAAAGTTTGCTCTCCGGGTGAGACCGACTGACTGCTTTTGGACAAGGGGGGGAAGGTGCAGGGGTGTGGTGAGAGGGAGGAAGAGGGAGGGAGGAGGTATGGAGAGAGGGGGCAGCCAGAGAGGGAAAGGAATGAATGAGGCGCACAGAGACAGAGAGAGCGGTATGAAGAGATGGAAGAAATGGAAGATGACGGGAGGAGTAGAATACGGTCGAGAGGTCCTGGGAACCTAAAATTTTGTCAATAGAGATCATTTTTTCATGTCAGATTTGGCGTTAAATGGAAAGTTATGCGTCTAAATGTTACCCTGCGAGCTGTTACATGGGCATGTGGCAAGGGGTGTTAATGGTCCACGCATGCCAATGGGGAAAGGGAATAGGGAAAGGGAATTGGATACGTAGAAAGAACGAGAAGTGAGTTTGTTGTTGGCGTACCCGTGTCACATGACCTCGCTCTGCTTTCGTTGCAGTCAACAACGGTACACAGGAAGGAGGAACATCTGCACCAATCAGTTCGGCCATGTGTCCGTATCACTCATTCTGTCGCTTCCATCAGTTCAAAAGATTTAGCGTGGGGTCCAAATAATATCCTTCGTGCCGTAATTGAAACTCGTATGATCTGTATTTTTGAATTATTCTAAATCTAGGTCGTAGCCTCCGAATCTCTTATTGGCTCCCAACGTAGTCCTTTGGTCAACTGTGCTAAACTCTCTGCTCGCTGGTGGCACATTGAGAGGAAGCGTGCTGCTTTCCTTTCCATTATGCTTATTTCGCGTGTCACATCTTTCCTTGCGGAGTCCCAAATCTTCCCGGTGTAATAGTAGAACCTACCGCTCACACTTCCAGCCAAACGCCTTCCTCCTTTTCGCTTCATAAATTCTAGTCTCTCCGATACAGCGGCGAAAATGTTTCGTACACATTTCCCCCACCTAAGGTCTGAAGTCCCAGGGTGATTCCCAGGTATTTGACTCCATATGACTCCTTTTTTACTAACCACTCCCACTTCTTATACATGGCGTTGGTGTTATTTCATTTGTAAGATGTGTACTCTAGTGAACTCACTAATACTACGTATTCCCTACTCAAGATACTGCGAATTAACGTTGTTCATATAAATTTCTTTAATAGTATTCCATCTAATATGAAAGTAAACACTCTGGATCTCTATTCCAGTGATTGCTTAGCTCCAGAAACATCAAACGTTTACCACCGGCGTAAAATGTTACGCATGAGAGAACAGAGTTTGAAGGATCAGCGTCAATTTTTTTCATATTCGGTTAATCCTTATCCCTACACGAAACTTGTACTCCCACCATTACATACTGAATCACAGCAAAATGAAGTTTTGACTTTTTTTAGTAAAAAGCCGAATATCAAGATGTGTTTTTTCTTAAAAAAATGTTTCTGAACATACTCATTCAAAATAGTTTTGAGTGTTAACGGGATATTTTGTATCAGTTGGTGTTTTTTTAACTCAGGAATTTCTCATTTCAACACTCGGGAACCTTCAGTTGAGTTTCAGTTCACATCAGAGTTAAAATTTACATTCATTAGCAATATTTCTAAAAAGATACATAGTTTCATCCTTCAGCTTTTTGCCTTTTATGTATTTAAATTTCTCCTTGTCCAGAATCTTTTCCGTAACTAATAGAGAGAAAAAACAAAAACCAATTCAAAAGTTTTTGAGTTATTTTCAAAAATACAATGTCATCTTGTGTATATATTTACTTTTGTAACGTAAGGTCCTCCGAGGAGGAAAAAATCCTTCACCAAAATCCCATTTTACATAATTTATTTGCATTTTCATAACACCCTACATTATGAACTATTGCTGTATTACAAATTATAGAGAACTGATGGGGTAGTTTTGAAAAATCAAATGACAATGAACAATACCATGGGCAGGACCGGGTCGTCTCTCTTTGGATTTTCCATCCGCAGCTTCCATTAGATATAGACAAGTAGGTACCATTCTTTATCTCTTCTGCTTCCATTATTTGCAATCCAGGGCAGATTTATCATCCCGTGGTTGGCATCCCAGTATTCTGCACCACTTTCAAGATATAATCCCAGTTTAGCATTCAAAATCTTTTATCTGATACCGATGAATAGAGAAGATACCAAGGGGAAGGAAGGACCTCAGTTTAACTTACGTCGCGTCGCACAGTAGGCTGAAATCGAAAAAAGCTGGCCAAAAATCCAAAAGTGATTTTTTCGAGCCAGGAAGCTGAAACTTTACATAAATATTTTCAAAAGACCTGTGATGCGATGACGTGTAGCATTTTCCTTAGTACTCTACCATTAACAATTTGAATGAGGTCAAAGTTTCACTTGCCTCGCCACCTTACTCCCTATTGCAGGCGGGTTGGACTAGACTCAACCGCGCGATCGAAAAACTGATGTGAAATTCGGCGTCCCAAACGGTTGCAGCATAACTCATCGGATTCGCACTGTGGAAGCTTTGTAGAGGGATCCTTATTTAAGTTACTTCGCGATGCTCGGCGATGCAAATGACTATTTCTCTACATGTATTAAAAAATGATCAAAAATGAGGGTCCGCCTTTTTGTTTAATATTTTTGGTAAATAATGACAATGAAGTAAGTAGACGACAAAACAAAGATAAAAAATAGTTTCATTTTACTACATCACTTTTTATTCCAATTCTTTACCCAAAAAGGCTTAGTAAGGGCTTGATTTTGAAGATTTCGTGAGAAAAATGAGCGTAGACCATTTTTGCGAAATTTGTGCAACTTTGACCTCATGCAAATTGTTAATTGTAGAGTACTAAGGAAAATGCTTTGCGCCATCGCATTCACATGTCTATTGAAAATATTTATGCAAAGTTTCAGCTTCCTGACTTGAAAAAATCACTTTTTAACTTTTGGCCAGCTTTTTTCGATTTCAGCCCACTGTGCCTCGGTGCCACCACGGCACTAAATCGGAGACGACGTGCCACACCGGCACGTCGGTAATAACCCTCACACCACCCCGATCCTTTCCAAAGCAACTTTTTCCTCCGACTGACTTTTTTTTAGGAGAAGGGATTTATTTTCGCCTCTCACACCCTCCTTCGATTCCCCCCCCCCCCCCCGCCCCGCCCCCTTCCGGACGTGAAATAAGCGGACGCGGCAGAAATTTCATTTTCGCCAGAAATTATCGCGTACGCCTCCCCCGCTTCCAACCCGATGGGGAATTTCCCGCCTCGTTGCCAAGGAGACTTCTTCCATCCCTCCCGACCAACCTTGGCGCGCGCGAGCGAGAAAAGTCTCTGGGAAGTTTGGGAGCTTGAGAATCCCCCCTCCCCACTTCTCCCCCCTCCCCACTTCTCCCCCTCCCCTCTCTCCCCCTCCCACTCCCTCCCCCAAAACGTTTAGTCATGAGGATAGACAAGCCGTTTTCGAATTTTATTTGAAAATCTAAACCATGAAAAGAGGCATGAGGTAAATACAGTAATGTAAATATGATAATGTAAATGGACGATTTTACAAATGACGTCACGCAACGCTTGCGTGCGGAAGAAGTTGGTACTATCGGGACAAACAAATCATATCCAACCATTGAAGTCTTGAGGGAATCAAGTTAAATAATAGTGAATATCTCTTTTGATTAATTTTGGTTTCAGTTAAACCTGGAGCCTTTGAACTAATCTTTTAATCGTTCAAAACCAGTGAAGGTGGCTCAAAATTTAACTCCAAACATAAACTCCACTCCCTTTATATAGGGCTTATTCCTATATCTCGTGTCGCTTCTGCACAACCCATAAGCACACCTTTTCACCATTTTAACGCAACTAACAAATCAGCGAGATGACCTTTTCCAATGGTAAACATACAAAAACACGATTTGTTTGTCCCGATAGTTACAGCTACTCCCGACGGCGCTACTATCGACCTTCAAGTGTGAAATCGTCCATTACGCAAAATATCTATTTATGGAAATACTGGTCCTCTGCAAATAGACGGGCATGAGTTTGAAAAAGTAGAGCATTTTAAATATTTAGGAGTAATTTTAACAAATGAAAATACGGAGGAGCCAAAAATACAGAACAGTTTAAACTTCGCCAACATATGTCTGCATGCATGCAACCGAATCCTATCTTCTTAATCCCTGTCACACAAAACAAAAATTAGACTTTATAAAACAATAATATGCCCAGTACTACTCTACGGATCCGAAACATGGAGTATGTCAAAGAAAGAGTAGAAAAAACTAATAGTAATCGAGAATAAGATATTGCGGAATATATATGGGCCCACATACGAAGGACAATGGAGAAAAAAGCACAATAGAGAAATCAGGAATCTATACAAACATCCAGACATAACAAGTGAGATGAAGTCCAGAAGAATCAGGTGAGCTGGACATATTCTAAGGAAAGAGAAGGGATCTGCTGACGGAGGTACTAAATGGGAATCCTGAAGGAAGAAGATCCCAGGGAAGACCACGTCTAATTGTAAGATGGCGGGACCAAGTGAAGACAGATATAGAAAATATTGGAGCAACAGAAAGAGAGCGATCCAGGTGGACGGGATTTGTTGATGTGGCTACATATCGCCTAAGATATAGATGGCCTTGGGAGTAAGTAAGTAATTGTCTATTTATGACAACTCATCAGTGCTTAACTCAAAAAACATATCTGTATATTTCACTTGCCTTATTTATTTCACACTGTACGCTATTAATGTCTTCATAAAAGCCGAGGTTGGTTTTCAAATTCTATCAACAAATGCTAATGGGTATTTAGTTTTACCTCTGACCATAGATAGTAGAGAGACGATATTCAAATTTTATTGGTAAGATTTATGAAGCTTTAATAATCGCGAGTAAATTTTTTAGACATCTTGGGAGTCAAGAGTATTAATGTTTCGCTCGTGTCCCGAAGAGCCACTGCCTGGCCCCAGCGATCACCCCGGGCAACGGCCAGGAGAGTTAGGCAAAGATTCCGTTCATCCCTCTGCCACCATATTGGTCAATAGTTTAACTCGCTGACAAGAGGAGAATAATGCGGGAAATAAATTGACCAGGGAAATTCTATCAGTATTTCTTAAACGTTCTAAACGGTCACCATCCTCCCTCCCCCGCTCGCTTGGCCCAGGGTAATGAGTTACCACCTATTTAAAGGGTTGATAATCTGTACACTGAATAATGCAACACACCAATGACTATACCACGATTAACATCTTACTGGCATCAATGTTTTTTCGATAAGCTCCCTCGCCTCCATTCTCTCGCCGACCCATTCCTTCAGTACCCTTTCATTCTTCAATCATTCATCCTATCCTCCATGCATTATGAAGATATACGTTTTATGAAAGTGAGTTTGCATTATGGAACCGTCAATCGTCTTTATCATTCTTTAGTCTCACTTGTTTGCTGCTGCCGCCGAGACCTGAAAACGCAGGGTAAAATTGTGAATATTACAGTAGGGAATCATTTTCGGGTTTTGTTGCAAATGCTATCACTAGGCCCCTTACCGTGGGAGGTCGCGAAGTAATGCCACTCTGTGGGAATATTAAAATCCTTCTCGTGCTGCAACACATTGTATATGTTTTTGTACTGTCCTGCAGCTCCAACAGAGAAGTAAATTATTTTCTTTAAATCCTTTAGGTACATGTGCTTTAAGGAATTGAACTAGCTTCCTTTGGAAAGAAAAGACTGCTCCCGTATTGTAGGTCATGTTCTCTGAGATGAGTAAAACATTTATTTTTTTCAACTCATTTTCTTCTCGCACATACCCAACAAAAGGGTGTATCATACTTGACTGTTGTTCCAGTGAATGCCTTGAGCGTTGTCTTGGAGTAGAAAAGCATAATTTTTGGTAAAGTCCCCCACTATGAGAACTTCCCCAGGGCCTAGATTGTCTCGCCTCATTTTGAAAAAGCCACTTTCTTCCTTGGCAATGCAGTCATGTGCTTGAACTTTTTTTTGCTACCTCTACAAAAATGTCAATAAAAGTGTCACTGTCCATTACAAGAGTCGCCAAATTACATCTGTCCGTGTCTGTCAACTTCTTTTAAGTGATAGTGCCTATCAATTTCTCTTGAAAAGGATTTTGTAAAACATCTCGGAGTCTGTATGGGTCGCCACACGTTCTGCTTTTACATTGATCGAGAGTGCATTCATCAGTAGGTGGAGAGCACTTCGATGTGCACTGAAAGCAATCTTTGTAACTTTCAAAGAGCTTCTCACCGTCATTTGAAAGAATCTCAGATAATTGGGCTCCCATAAGCATTAGTTTAAAGTTCTGGTGAATAGAGTATTTGCGTAAGTGAGGTATTTTGTTGAAATTTATTTTAGCGAGTAGTGTTTGGTTTCGAAATGCCACGTACGAAATACCAAGGTATAATTCCAACTAATTAATTTAATAAATAGCTTTTAATATGCATTGTTTTAGCATCGAAATTGCCTAGGTCTAAACGCCCAACCATTAGTTCTTCGTAGTGTGACGTCATCTCCCATATTAGCAGAAGCGAAATAGCCTATCTGTGCGTTGAGAGTGAAATAGTATTTGCCTTTTCGAAGTTATTTCGATATTTGCTAATTAATAGCTAAAGTTTCGTCCGCACGCTAAGACTACACAGTCACACAATCTCCAAATCAACAAATGGTCGACTATGGGATATGACGTCAGAGCCTACAAAACATGGCAGACCAGTGTTTCGGCGCAATAATAATTTATTAGATTTTATTAGCTAATAAAAAATTAACGAAAAGCCTCTCGAGCGTCAGAATGAAAATTTAGTGTCTGAAGTATCGATAGATTTTTTAGATGTCACTTCCCAAAAGTGTGCAAATACTCTATTGTGCACACGCATACCGAGTGCGTATTTGACGCACCGGCGAGAACACATTCAACTGGCCTTAAATCAGCAAACTTTGAAAATCCAATTGAAAGATTAGAATTTTCATTCTTGAACTGGGAGTATTTCTCAAATTACTTCATACTAACCTCTTTGCTTTATGACCTTGTTACCATTTTCGTATGAATTTGTCCACTGTTTTTGCCGGGTATTTCCCGGCGTATGTCAGGCACTTAATAAAATGATTTTACTTTTTCCTCGACATCAACTGATAGGGTCCTTCCGTGTTTCCAATCCGGAGTGCACAATATACCTTTCTCAGCTACATTTTTCTTGACTTTCCTCGCAATGTGTTTTGTAGTCGAGAACTCTCTCTGTATTTCTGCAACGGTCCACGACTGGGGAAGAACGGAAAGGATCAGCACTCTTTCATTTACGGTTTTTGCAGCTTCAAATTATCTTTCAATTGTGGGATTATCTTCCTCCCTGCTTTTTCAAACCAATGAGAAATATCCAAATCACTTGAAGGTGGGCCTTCCTCAATTTGGGGTTTCACTATTTAAAGTTTCATTGCATTTTCTAGGGATATTTTCACCAAACTCTTATCTTTTTTCACTTTTTCTTGACTGCATTTCTTCGAGCGGTACAACTAGTTCAGTGTCACTGGAATCTCGCCAAGAGTTTCTAGAGTAACGTTAATCTGATCTAATCGAAGCTTTTTTGGAGAGTAAGCACTTCTGCTGCTCTCGACTGCCTCCTCCACTTCTGTATTAGATTCCTGACTGAGCTCTTCAGCCTCATCAGGGTTTACCTAAGAAACTTCACCGACGTGAATCTCCGCGACAGGGGCCTTGGTGACCTGGATGTCCTCGGAAACGAAGACGGGCTGTGCGGATGTCCCAGGTCTCTCTTCATCCACGGTGGCAGCAGCCGGTTGCTGTGACAAATCATTAGGCAGTCCAGAAAGTTCAGGTTCTACGAGCAAATTTGACGCACCATTTGAGCACTGAATATCAAGTTTTAGACCTTCAATCACTTCTCCTAAAACGCTCCGACAACGGTCTTAAAAGGCCGCAGTGACAGGACGAAGGTTTCGAGACCTAACGTTTTTTGCAAATTCAGCGGATTGCAAAAGTGCTTCAGTTTTTCACTGAAAGTACAGGCAGGGTCATCTATACAGTTGCAATTAAATCTGCTCTTAAAACCAATCTGGGAATAATCGTTTAAAATCAAAATGAAATAGTTGATTCGCATTAAGGTCCGGGTCAACGTGCGACTTCCCGTGCTGATTCACCCACATCAGCCGCAAAATTTAGGCAGTTGCACCGCCGTTATGTATACCCGACTGTGAAGTAACTGTTTAAAGCAATGTCCATGATGTAAAGTGACCTTTTTTTGAAGTAACACTTCTTACGTTAAAAGTATATCATAGTGCATGTCTCACTGCATTGGCAAGTAGCGAAAGGCCTAACTGCTATTCAACCAGATGGGCGTGGAACCGGTAAAGTGCATGCAATAAACAAAGTGTGGTTTCTCACTTATATGACATATTGCAATGACGAAACTTTGGAGCCTCTTTACCTATACAAAGGAATACAATACTCCTTAATTTGAGATGGATCAAAGATGGGGTACATTTTGAAATTTTAATTTTAAATTTTCAAATATTTTTAAAAATTTCAAAGAAAAATTCAAATTTGGGTGTTGAATAGAATACAATATTGTTTTTTGTACAAAATGATTCTTAGCGGAACTTTCTGACTTTTTTAGGTCTGACAAAAATGTGAAAATTCTGGGACTTGTTTATACAAATGACGAATTTTTCATACCCCCGTATCTCCGCAAAAACTATATATTTTTCATAAAAATTGTATATGCAAACTAAGGGCCTTACAAGGAAAACACACAAAATATTTCGTGAAAATCTGAGATAGTAAGGGCAATTTTTTGCATTTTTGTCGGTGCATTGGCATGAAGACCCTATTGAAAAACCTTTAACAAAGCATCTTGCTCCTTACGATTAGAAAATCGCAAACATTACACCTATAAATTTATGAGCGGTGATAAAGAAGAACCCAGTAACTATAAACCGATTTCCGTTGCTTCTATCTCACACAAGATGTGGGAACGTATAATTGTCAGTTCGATAATTGGATATTTGGATAATTAAAACTTGTTTAAGCAAAATCAGCACGGATTCCGGAAAGGAAGCCTTGCGAAACCCAGCTGGGACTCTTCCTTCACGATGTTCTTTCCTCGGGACGAAGGCTCGTGCAGGTGAAAGAGATCAATCCACATCTTGTAGTTGGTGGTCGAAGGACTCCTTAAAGACGGAGTATCCCCGTTGAATAAAAACTGGCGGGGAGCAGACGTTCATGCATTCCCCGCCTATCACCGCATCCTCTCGGTTGTTGCTCCGGTAAACTTTCCCCCGCTCCCTCCTCCTCATCCACACGTTTCTTCCCTCCATTTCACCCCTCCCCCTCCATCTTACTGTTTAGTATGTAAGGGAGTTGTTGTATGTACCTTTCCGTATCATCTGACGGTGATGGTTAAGCATTGAAACCCGGGTCATGTAATTTTTTGCCATTCTGTGGTTTGTGAAAGTTTCCATCTCAAAATAAATCCTTAAACAATAAAATAATTTAATCATTAATGAAGTCAAAAAACGGCATCCGTCTGCACTCACCATCCACACACGGTGTTTGTTCTCTGTATATATATTCCGTGCCATTCATTATGAGTGACTATATATCAAAATTTCCAAAAACGAGTTCTAAAGATATTGCGGAGGATTTTTTAAACTCTTTCTCACGAGCAACTTGTCGAGGACGAGAAGTTTCCTCGCACAGGCTGTAATTGTTGAGTTGCGATAATGCAAATTTAATCAAGCTGTTTTTAATGCGCAGTCACATAGAAGAGACTAGACGCCATCAAAATAATAATTTAAGTTCAGATCTATCCAGTATAAGTCGTAGAAAAAAGATACCGGAGTAGGAGAAGGTAAGGTCTCTCAAGTGAGCTCTGACTAGTAGTTTTTTTTTAAATTAGGAAAATTTAGGAATTAGGGGTTCCACGGAGGGGTCGACAAGATTGCCACCCCTTAATCTGTATGCGTTACTCGAGCCGGTGGAATGGAATGCAAACAAATTAATGCAATCTTTCTTGAAGCCAACGCGTTTCCTTTTCTATATGCCTTCCTATTCGGAGCCCTCGGATCCACGTGGGATCGTTTCCCGCTCTTTATCGTGAGACGAGAGCTTTTTTTCATTGGACGAGATTAGCATACAAATACGTCGTAACCCGCCCCGAAATTGGACGAAACCCGCGCCTCCCCCCGCCCGGCGGTGGGGCCCGGAACTAATTAACCCTGCCGGGCGGGCATCCTGTGCAAAACAATGAACTCTCGAGGAATCCGGTCGCAATATCCCGCTCTTCTTTTGTTCACTTTCACGCCACGTGATCATGAGTTACAATAATCCTAAAAGATTTCTACGGAGAGGGATAATGTAAAAGAGTTTTTTTGTTCTTGCATGCTAGATGTGTACGGTTTCTAATCTCACCAAGGCTCAGCGACAACGTATTAACGTGTCCAAAATGCATTCATTTAATTACACTATAGCGATTTTCACCATCAGTTTTCGAATTTGTTTTCTAAGGCAATTACTAAAAGGTTAACATTAATCTCCAAATGATTTTGGGATTAGCCGATATGGAATTCAACTTATAGTTCGCCATTTTAATTTCATGCTTCGAATAAAAATATAGAGTGAGGATTATTTTATAATTAAAAAAAAAAGGTGGCGCGGTGGAAGCACATTGCTTTGCGAGAGGATTGCGACGCTCCGGGCGTCGGATTTTATTTCTCATCCCCACAGAAACCGGAATTTTCGTGATCTCATCAGTTCATATCGAAATATACCATATTATAACTGGTTCTTAGTGACTTGTGATGAAAGACTTCATGCTTTCCCCGCGAACTATGGATTTAAACATTCCTCGGTTCTTCTTCTCACCGAGTTAGCGACTTTGTCTAAATCTGCCGGCCCGGATGACGAAAAGACGTCTCTTTTCGAAATGTCGGCATAAATTGAAAAAATCACGCTATGGGAAGGAGAACCGATAAGAGTTTACATATCTGACGATTAGTTACTTGTCCTTAATCCCTTTTATATGACCTGCGGCGCAAGTGAAATTCGGCACTGGTCTTCAAATTTAGCACATGACCTTGCAATGCCTGTTATAACCAGGTAATTGCCTGATTTCTATGTCACACCATTGGACGTCAAAAAAGTATTTTTAATGAGATATGCAAAGCAAGCAATAGAATAAAGAGTTGCTTTAGAGAATTTTCGATTAAATCACTTTTTTGCCTTAAATCACCAACTGGCCTGATTCTGAATGCAAATACAACGAGAGAACGATATTCGGCCATCAAGTTCAGCAGAGTATTGTCTACATCAGTGTTTCAACCAGTACAAGCTCCTAAAATTTGTAACACGTTTAACATATGAAGTGATTTAATGCCATTTTATTTTTCCGATATACATGGAAAATACATACGAGAATATTTGTTCCGTGTTTCCAGATGGCTCTTGCATTTAATAAGTGCATGAAAGAAAGATGTTTGTATTATTAAAAAAAATGCCTAAGGATCACACGCGGACCCATCATTAAGAGTAATCAACCCACATTACTTTTCTTTGCTTGCAAATGGTAAGCACCCAGTTACTAGTCTAAATCACTGACTGGAATAATTATATAATACCCCGGTTATTACTAAATGAGTAAAAACGCGTAAATGGGTAAGTCTACTAATTCCCAGAATCATAATATTTTACCATAAAATCATCTATTTTATGTCATGTTCCCCACATAAGCAATTAAAAATTAACTAAGGAGTTAATTGCAACATTTATTCCGGGTCAAAGAAAAGGATGCTTTTCAAACGACCGCTTTCGCGCCAAAAAGGGCTTTCCATGGGTGTGACGTCAAACGCAGCATCCGGTCTAAAGCTGTAGCGCTGCTAATTCACTTCTATCTGGGTACTCTCTCATACTCAAGTAAACATAAAGTGTGACGAAGGATCTTACTAAGCATATCTATCAAATTTACCATTAGCTGATTATGGGAAGTTTATTAAATATTAAGACACGATCAAGAAACGTGCTTCCGCGTAAAATACAGGAGTATAATGAAAGCAACTATCGAAACTGTGATGTATTTCTATGGATTATTGCTTGTCATTTTCCTTAAGGGGTCGTGCATAAACTACATTACCGTTTTCGGTGATTTTGTTACCCCTTCCCCCCTCTTCCTTGACAACCGCAGTATTATTCCCAAACTCCCCACTCGACATGCAACGCTGTCTCTACAAATGAAACTTTCATATTCAAAACTATTTTCTCAATTATTGAGTGAGTTTATTTTTAGGAATAGGTTGAAATAAGACAAATAAAGTAGCCAAACTAGATATATGTAATAGAACTGTCTAATCTCAATTGTAACAAGTAATATTCATTTTTAAATTCTAAAAATTAATCATGAATCACGGCGCAAGATGCTGTGCTCATCTACTTTGTTCTCTCCCCTCCATGCATTTCTGACTGCTGCCTTGAAAGGTGTTGTCACGAGGTCACTATTTAACCCGCGAAAAGGTTAAAATGTAAGCAATTTGATGTCATGAAGACTTGCAGCATTGTAGAGGCAATGGATCAGTTACATTGAGTTAAAATAGAAGCTTGGGTGTAAGGAACACCCCGCGCGCCCTTCCTCAATTTAAATTCTGTGGTATTGTCGACGCGATGTTGACGAGTAATAGACGTAAACAGGCGGATTGTAACAGCCACGTTGCTTTGACTGAAACCCCCCCTTCCCCTCGTTACCCGCCGTAGGTTTTTAGGCGACCCCCTCCCCCCCTAAGTTGGTAACAGTGTTTATGCACGACCCCAAAGGTACCTGCGAAAAAAATAGGGATGGTAAGTAACTTCGGATATCCGCACGCAGAATATCATCAAGTAAGAATGAGTGAACAGAATAGCATCTTCGTTGTTAGTGGCAGAATGATTCCTAAGCACGTACATAATCAATAGGGACACGCTGTGGAAACCACAACCCCCCTGGCCTCTATCCCAAAAGGAGGATGTATGATTTTTCATTTTTTACTGATTCAACGGTTAGTTTTAAACCTCCCTGAAAAAATTCAAAACTCTATCTTGACTAGAAATTCTCATAAATTCGTTTTGCATGCAATAAGAAATACATAATCGTAGATCGAGGAAGTAAACAGTCTTTTTCGGTAAATGAATGCCAAGTTCTTTCCGAGAAAGAGAGAGAGCAACTGATCGATGTGCTTACGTAACGGTATAATTTATGATGCCTTATCTCCTCCAGAAATGTAAATAGGGAAATAATTTTAGTTTCTACATTACTCCAAATAAAACATTCATTGGAAAAATTTCACCAGTTATTGCTTATAAGAGACGATTAAAATAGTTTTTTACAATTGTAGATTGATAAAGAAAGCGGCTTTACATATGAAAATACATCTATTATAGCAGTATCATAAATCGAATACAATAAGTATCACTAGGTGTAATCACAGACGTCTACGTGCTTAAGGGTCGATAGTGGTATGAATCGGCGCTCTATAGTCCACGTTTCGAGCATACATGGCAAATAGACTGGCTTCTATTTTGCCTGCAGGTAGCATTTCGATTCCACGGTAAAATCGAATTGCAACCGATAAATTCCTGACCACATGACAGCGTGCAGATAATGTCAATGGAGGCAGGCGATACTTTATGGAATTTAGTTGCACTGAACATGTTAAGTGAAAAACTTTGTACTATTCCACAATATGATGTATATTATAAATATACATCATATTGTGGAATAGTACAAAGTTTTCATTTAACATGTTCAGCGTGCAGATATTAAAAATTTATCTAACATATTAGTTGGTCGAAGAGAGATACACTGAAATATGTATATGTAAATATTTCATTTGTAGCTATTTAATTCTTCGGGGAAAAACCTGAAATAATATGTAAGTAGACCGATGCCCAACAAAAAGCAATTCACATCGAGATATCACTAACTTGCCACCTACATGATAGTCAACTACCTACCGTATGTAAAGCAGCCTCTTTGGTCAAGAATTCGAAATCGAACGGTGAATCAAATGTGAATGAGTGAAACTGTGCAAAGTATCTTTTTTGCGCGGTATTCTACAGAGGAGAAATCATTTGCCATGTCCGGGATTCGAAATCGAAGGATCCGGGTTCGAATCCCGGTCAAGGCGAATGATTTTTCCTCTGTGGAATACCGCGCTTATGTGCGCTAGCGGGTGACTCCGTAAAGGTTAATACCGTGTGTTCGGACTAGGTGTGTTGTGGACGGCCAGTAGGTGGCCTGTCTTATGCCTGTTGCTCACGGTAAAATTTTCGGTAAAACGTTTTATAAAACCGACTAATTTTATAAAAATGAGCTTGCTAACGATAAAACCGTTTTATAAAACCGAGTTTTATAAAACGTTTTACGGATTAGGACAGGTTCTATTTCCATAAAACCGTTTTATGCAACAACCAATGAGATGTTCCGCTCATCGCGAAGGTGAGCTTTCGTCTCGCACATTTTTTCGCGATTTTCACCCACTTTAAACAGAGATATCGATACCAAATTCACCTCACTTATTATGCAAACTTTGTAAATTTGTTTAACACTTTCAACACAACAATGCATCAACTACTTTAGAAATGGGAAACTTTCAAACCTGAGAAGTGCGATTTTTCCTCTCCGCCATCTTGTGAAATAATGCCGTTTCCTCTTATCCACTGTACGTGGCGCAGCGATCGAGCAGTTGCTTCTCTAGCATATATACAACTCTCCTACACAGTTTCTTCCCTCCTTCCACTGAAACTCGCCCCGCAACGAGTGTTAGAGAATGGAGAAAGGTTTAACCTCAAGGTATACCCGATGCTAGCGCCATTTACGGCATAGCGGTTCATATTAGTACTGCTTCGATTTTCCTCTTATAAGGTTCTTGAGTTTTACCGTGAGCAAGCTAGTACGTTTTACGTACGATTCATAAAACTTTCAATAAAAATTTTTATAAAACTGTTTTATGGAAAATTTTACCGTGAGCAACAGGCATTAGCCTTGATTCGTGGCGACCTCATCAGTCGCAGCCGGTAGCCAGTGTAGGCTAGTGAGGGAGAGACAGAGCAGGGTGGTCTAGTGCTAGACTTCGTGGAGAGCAGACGCTTGCTCTATCCGCGCTGTGTACTCCTAAGTGTAACTTGTGTAAAATATATTATTACCTCATAAATCTAATTCCTATCCTTACCAAGCCCTATCTATACAATCCACTTACTTTCCATTGTGCTACCGGAACACCGTGGCCAGTCCCGGTATTCCCAAATTGGTATTTCTTGTGCATAAATGTGAATGCCTAAATATTGCTAAAAATTTCCCAGAATATGACAGCTCATATCAGAGTTCGAGAGGTAATGCATAGTTTCTCATTCCTCCGGACGGAAGGAGTGGGGGGAGGGGAAGTCTTAGGATAATAATTTAGTTATACTTCTTACTTCTTCCATGTTGATGTCCATAGGTACTGAATAGACTGGTTCTACAACAGATGGTTGGTAACGGGGCTGTAAATAATTTCCGGATAATAGTGGAATCTGAGAACTTGGAGCTGATGGACGTGGATCTCCCTGGCTGTTTGTTTGATTAAAGGATTCTTTCTGGAAAGACATCTCCTCTGTATTTCGTCCGCCGTATTCACTCTCTACGGCCCTTATGTTAATACGCAACACGCAAGAAATTAAGTTCTTGACATTAATTCATTAACCCCTCCTCTCACCGTGCATTGTGCTCATTCATTTTATGTTTTATATATTATGACAGTATTCTGCAGTTCTTTGATAATAAGAACGAAGGTCTCTGTCAACAGTTAAAGACAGTGAAAACTATGTTTTTTATTTGGCAGACGTTTTCAAAAGGTTCGTTGAAATTTTTGTGCTCATAACTGTTGCAAGGAGCCAGTGTAACTCATAACAGGTGTAAAAACAGCATATCATTATTTATAGAAAAATTTTATTTTTTCCAGCACAATCAACTACAGACAGAATTTGATCAAATGCCCGAATTGCTCTCTATCAAATTTATGTTACTCAGGACGACATGGAAAGATTTAAAAAACAACTACAATAAAATTCAAAATTCGAAAATAATCATTAGTGGAATTTAGAGGAAAAGAAACGTTCAAGACAGCATTGTCGATGACATTAATTAAACGTGTGATTGATTAACCAAGAGCAAGTGATGGGATCTTAATATTTCAATGAAACTGCCGTAGCGTCATGGGCAAGTCTGTGAAATTCAGTACACTTATAGATAGTTATTTTCCAGACGTAATTGTTGGAACGGAATCGTCGCTGAAGGAATAAATTCTAGACACGGAGGTTTTTCCAGATGGATACAAGGTGTACAGAAGAGGTAAAACAGTGAAGTGGGGGGGGTTGTGTTTTCCTTATGTAAAAAGAGATATATCCAGTCGACTAAAACTTTGTGACGATGTGTTTGAGTTGTTAAGCGTAATTTTAAGTACGAAATCTGGTACATCACTGGAGATAGCAGTGGTGTAGAGACCACCTAATCATTATATTGATATTATGGATCGTTTGAGTGAGTTTAACTGTGTGGGCGGGAGGGGAAGATCCGGATAAACTTGTGATCATCGCCGGGAATCGGAACCTACCCCGTGTGGACTGGGATGCCCTATAAGGAGTCAGTGGAGGTGGAGCCCAAACGAGGGTAAATATTTTGCTCAGGGAAGAAGCATTCACCCAGGTCCCGACCCGACCCAAGGAGGAAGCCTGTTGAATATTTTCTTGGTACGTTAGACCCTTCGATATGTTTTTGAGTTCAGCACCGTTGCCGGGATTAGCAACCATAAAGCCATAACTTTATTAGTCCAATGGGATCATGCATATGTAAGAGAAGGAGAGAACAAGTTGCGCAAACAATACAATAAAATGGACGTTGAACGGTTTTCAACATTATTTTAGAGAGCTTTCCCCGGATGGGCAGGGACGAAATGTGGGAAAATCTTAAAAACCTATTGAGTGAAGGGTCCAGGCGTTTGGTGCCCTCTTTTGTGCCTCTAAGTGATAAAAGAACAGCCCAAACCCAGAATACTACAATTATAGAATAAGGCGGTTGATGAAAATGGTGGAAAAATTACACGGTAAATGGGAAATAATACACCGTAATAAATCAATGAATTAAATGATTTGGCTTGCGTATTAAGATGCATTAAAATCATTTACAAACAAAAAACTCAATGCAAAGGACAAACTTTTGCAGGAATCCTTAAAACATCAAGGGTGGTGAGGCCTTATCAAATACGTACGCAGAAGGAAAAAAGAGTGTTATGCAAAATGCACGTCTCGTGCGTAAGTCAGTTTTCCGGACTTCTGTAAGATTATTCAGATTGTATAGAAGAGGGAAAAAAATCTATGCAATTTTCATTGCTTTCTCCAAGGCCTTCGAGATGTTGATCACAGTATACTAATTAAAAAATATGCTTTTATGGGAATGAATATAAGAATTGTGCACTCAGTAAAATCTTTCCTGATAAATAGTACTCAACGGGTTAGGGTGGGAAATTTTCTTTCTGATAATATTAATATATCTTCGGTCGTTCCACAAGGAAGCATGCTCGGGCCTCGATTGTTTTACATGTACGCAAATGATATCGCAAAAAATATTAAGTAGAATCTTTGCATATGATTGTGTTGTTTACCGGGTTATTTATAGTAGCAAAGACGAAGAAGTGCTGCAAAGGGATTTAACCACTTAAGAATATTGGGGAAAACAAATTAAATTATAATAAATATTAATAAAACAAATCACATAAGGTTTTGTAGGACACAAAAATTTATAGAAAGTCAATATACTCTCGGGGGTGAATTACTAAAGGAAAATAAAATTTGTAAATACTTAGGAGTTAATTTGACATCAGACTTAAATTGGGGACCGCAGATGGTGAGTTACAACTAAAGCGTCCAGGATTATAATTTTTTTATGTGGACTTTAAGCAAAAGTTCAAGCGACACAAAAGAGTTCGCACATGAAGCATTTGTGCGTTCCATTTCAGAGTACGGAGCAGCGGTCTGGGACCCACATCGTTCGGGACAGATAAAGACCATTGAAAACGTTAAAAGGAGGGCGGCCAGATTCGCTATGGGAAATTTTAACAGAGAAGCCAGTGTAGGTACCGTGGTCGCTAAAGTAGGTTGGGAATCCCAAAGAGAGAGGACTAAACTCGCAACTAAAGGCCATATATAAAGCGTATGTTGGGGAAACTGCCTGAGTGGATATCTCTATCCGGCTTACTTCTCTATGAAGGACTACGAATACGAAATCGAGCCCCCCAAGCAGAGCACTAACTGGGGGAAGTTCTATTTTTTGAACGGATGGGTGGATGCATGGAATGATGCGGCTGAAAATGTTTTAAATTGATTCACTAATAATTTAAGGTGCTTTAAGAGAAGACTAAAATGAGAGTAAACTGCTTTTTGTATGTAAAAGTATTTTCCTGTTTTTAACGGGCAGATGTATACTGTAAAACCTGTTTATGTGTTACTGACAGAAATGCCCGTTGATTCTCAACGGCAGAGATAAAAGCAAGAAAAAATATAGTAGTTCCATTCATACGGAAGAGAAACTGACTTTTTAGTTTTTCTGATATTAGTTTTTTTACAAATTGGAAATTGCCCGTTTTGTCGCTTATTGATACACAGTATCAAGGTTTTTTACTGAAATTGTTTATTCTTATTACAGTAAAACTAAAAAAGTGTCCCAGTTTCACACCGGGGGGCGTGATGGAGATCGCCATAAACTTCGATGTTTTCCCTTGAGTGAGTTTGAGCGAGAGTTTTTTCCAGTACCTATTGACCCAATATTAGAATTTTTATTTGAAATAACTATCATGCACCAAAGCTCAAAATTTCAAGATAAATGGCTCATTACTTCATTTATTCCAAGGCTAAATAGAAAGCAGTGATTTGGGGACTTAAGAGTCGATTGGAACCCCGATCATCCCACTTGAGCTCTACGACTGTATTAAAGTTTAATAGGTGTAATACGTGGGTCTCTAGCTGTGTGAAAAATTCTACGTAGTAGGTAAGCGATATACTACGCATAGCAAATGACCCTAATTATAAGAATCAATGAGACGTGCTAAATGCAGATACTATGTAAAAAGCCGTTTAGGGCACATGAAGTGGTTGAGGTACAAAATACCCCAACTGAAATCCCAATGAAATGTGCTAATATTAATCATTTAATTTAATGTAAGCTATAAAAGGCCCGGGCGAAATTTTCCGTTCATAGCCATAGCTCAGGTTTCCAAGGAAATATTCTATTCTTAAAATCGGAGAAAAATCGATAATGTTGGTATTTAAAGTAATTGAAAGCAAAAGCGAAGCGTATAACATAATCGAATGCAAGAATTAAAAACTTTATTCTATCAGCCATCCGACAGTGGATATTTCAACCCTGTATCTTGATTGTAAGTAATTCAAAAGAGCAAAAAATTAACCTCTGCATTGAGTTCAATCCTTTTCTTACGGGAGTAAATAACAGGGACATTTTAATATAGCCCACGTTCGTCCCAATGTACCTTATTACTAAGCTGAGGACATTGCCTAAAATGCCTATTTTTTCTTTTACTCAGGAAATCAATTTTATGAAGTTATAAGTTCATTTAGGATCATTTATGGCGAAATTAAAGCGATTTGTAACTGCCTAAAAATGCCTATTTCACCTGTGTATGCCTTTTTCTGCTGATATCGCCTATTTAAGGGCCTAAAAAAGCAATATTCTTTTCAACGTCGCCAAACTTATCTTTAGTGCAGAGCATGTCTGTTATTTCAGTTCCTTTTTGAATCTATCAAGGTTGAAATAATGTCATTAAACATACATAAAGAAAAATCATCCAAAGTATTAATATATAAAGAGTACAAAAACAACTATGGTAATTTTACGTGATGCATACATGCGATGATTTCAATGGCCAAAAACTTGTTTTTGAAGGTACCACTCAGTATTGCTGAGTTTAAAGGCAGATTAACTTCAGGCAGTATGCCTGAAGTTGATCTGCCTTCACGGCCAGTATTGATATTATGGGGAACATGGATAAATACTGCATTATATTCTGCAGATAAAATTATTGAAATACGTGAGGTATGTGACAGGAATAATGTGCGCCTCCGATACATCAGTTCGAACTTATTTTTCACCCACTTAAAGGTACACTATTGGGTCATTCCATGCCAAGTGGTCTGGTGGTCCCCGCTCGACCATCACTGATTTCAATGAAATTTTGTGTGGACATTCACACATATCCCCAATAAACATTTGTAAAGTTTTACATTCGCCGATGGTATACTTGCTGATATATAGTAATTTGTCTGGCCCCGTGCCGCAGCCTTCTTCAGTATGATTAAGAGATTTCGGTAACTTTGAGGCATAGTATCTCAGGAGATATTTAGATAAGAAAAACAAAAATTGGCTATCTTGTACAAATTTTTGAGCTCTATTAAACAACACAATAAAAATAACTGTAAAAGCGACCTCCTTGTAGAAAATTCAGGGCCCGAAAATTGCGGATCGAAAAAAATTAAAATTTTGGCTTTTTATATTTCAGGGAGTAAAGGTATAATCAACGTGAAACTTTGAGCATGATAACATATCAATACATGGTTTATTAACATAATATTTCATCATCCTAGTGATTTCCATTATTTTAAAAATCGAGTCAAAATGTGACACTTTTTGTAAAAACACCAAAAATAGGGTATTTTCTCTCCGCTTTTACAAGAAAAGACCCTCTGGAATTTCTTTTAGATCATTTTCATTAAAAAGAGAATGATTTCAAACCTCTAAAAAAGTATATCTGGTTTTTCATCGCGGGTATATAAGGCCCTAAAAATAGGGACAACGTTGAGGATGAAATTTGTAAAAACGACAAAAATAGGTTTTCTGCCAGCTCTTACAAAAGAAAGACCTTCTGGCTACTCTTTTGAATCATTTTCATTTGAAAGAGCATGTTTCAAACCTCTTAAAAAAGTAGACTTGGTTTTTCATCGCGAGCACATACGGCCCTAAAAATATGAACAACTTTGAGAACGTTGCTATGGTGGCGCCAAATGCAGTCTGTTGTTTGTCGTCCTGTTTGTTTTATGTAGACATTTTTAGTATATTACGTTGGTCCATGGTGACATTGTCGCGACCAGTTCAGGCATTTGAACCCGTAACCCCATCGCCGTAGGGGTCGCGCCCAAATGCCGTGCAATACCAGCCACGGGTTAGGTTTCTTGGTTGAGGATCCCAAGCCTGCAATTTGGTGTCTTCGACAAGGTTCCAAATCCTTGTGCGGGTATCTGTCTGGTTCCAAAGCCAAAGGTTAGGCAGCTTCTCCTATGTTCCCAAGCCTCAAGTTTCCAAGCCGAAGCTTGTATGGTTTTTTTTAGACTTGGGTAAGGAGACTATACTAGAGACTTTGGTTAAATCGTGACCGTGTGTCCGTTCTGTATTGAGTGACTTCGAGTTTTTTAACTTGTGAGTGATGCCATGTATTCATTTCTTGGATCCTACGAAATTCATGTTAATGAATCCGTTATTCCACTAGAGGTGCTTCTAGAATAGTGACAGCTGTTACTGGTATCGACCAACTCGTTGGGGCCAAAGTTAATAATTGAACTTTCGTCGATATATCGGTTTCGTTAATGTTTGTTTTCATATATTCGATTAAAAAATATTTTAAGCTCCTATTTTAAGTGCCTATTTTGAAATTTTTAGTGCCTATTTAGGCTGCCTATTTCTTCATTTTTAGTGCCTAAATGCCTCAGCTTACTTATTACTCACATGCAAAATTTCAAAGTAATTAGTTTAGCCGTTTTTGCGTGATTGAGAAACAGAAAAACAGACATATACCATTAGATGTTCATATATTAGTACAGGATGTATGCTACCCCTTGACCACATGGTCAACTTGTATCTGATATTTCCAAATAATAATAAAATAATATACTGGCCACCTCCATGAACTTATGTTGGACATGCTGAAATGATTTCAAGATATTTTGAGCTTGAATGTTTATGATTGGATGACATAACCCGTTACCACACATATGGTCGAGGTTGATGTAAATTTGCAATAAGAACTATTAGAACTCAAATATGATGATGAGAGTAAAAAAATGGATGCTGGAAGATATCAGAAACTCTATAAAAATAAAAAAATAGCAGCTTTACTTCCTAATTTGTGGAAAAATATCTTCAAATTATTGCTACCCTCACTTCTTAGAGTGTGGAATCGGGATATAGTGTAATTTCTTATATTATTAACAAACAAAGAAACCAGCTAAGTATTACTGCAAGAGGAGATTTTCAACCAAAACTGAACTAGACATTAAGGAATTCAGTTCTCCAACGCCAACCTCAAACAACCAATTTATTTCTTTGTGCCTTGAATAAACTAATATTTTCAAGTTCAAAACAGGTAATATATTTTATCATTTCCAATTGATTTCAATTCGTTAGTCACTTGGTATAATTAGATATCTACCAACATACTATTTCAGAGAGAGATATTCCTCCAATAGTAGGAAAAAAATAGTAGTAACGAAAGAATAAAAACTTTCTGGTAAAAAAGTGCTATCTTAAGATTGATGATTTTCATGGGCTACAGATATTAATGTAACAATATAAAAAACTTCTGGAATGAAATTCCCTTTTTTATATTGTACTTACTTTCATTTGTAGGTACTTTATATTGTACTTGACGAAGACAGCAATTTACAAAACCAAGTTTGCCTGTGATATGTAAATATATTGTTTCCATGTTCATACAGAATTATTTATATTCCTTTTTTGAGTAATTATTTCCATAAGCGCTAAATTAAATTACTGGGGTATCGGAGGGGGGTAGGTAAATTATCCTGTTAACAAGAGCATAAAAGTGGGCGTTAGGTAAAAAAAAGTTGGCTACCTTCTTAAGCATGCGTTTTGAAACAGACTATTATTAACCGGATGTTCAACAGATATTGTTAGAGCCAATGTATTACGTTAGAAACGACCACAAGCATAAGATAAATGTGAGGGAACGAAAACTCGATTAATTTAAAATGTCATTTTTTCCGTGGACAAACATTATACTTGTGTTTAATAACATATCGTAACTACTTGCTCCTAACCCCGCTTATAATGTCCGTCATGGTATATTATCTGCAATTGAATTAATATCTCGTGGTCTTGATGAAATAATGGGATTATAAATATTGATCAGTAGTAGTATCCTAACCCGTGTGTCGCATATTCGCCTACGTAACACTCTCCTAGTTTCTGTTCTGGCCATGAATAGTTCTCTTGATTGTTCCTCGATCTGCGGCAGGGAGGGGTGCTTGAGTCTTGGCCTAGAACTGGGACGATTGATATGGTGCTTTCGATTTAGCATGGCGATAGCCGGCTATTGACGGAAGCGATTGGCGATCGCCAGGGGACCAAATAAAAGTAAACAGCTCAAAGCGGCTATTCACGCATGCGCAGTCCGTCTCGCGTTCACACAAGCGGTAGCGAATAGCTGTGAAGAAATACGCTTGAAGCTCTTCCTTCAATTGTTCGGCTCACCGGGGAGAGAAGAGCCACCGATAGCCGGCGATAGATGGCTATTTCATTAAATCGAAAGCACCTTTACACGCCTGGTGTCGATTCACCCCGTGCCACACACCCTAGTGGAGGTGGGTTACCCGGTACTTCGTACAATGTAGAACATCGGAATCACGAAATGTGCAGAGATTCATTAGGGTCCTCCCAAAATGGCCGCCAGTAGCAGCGAGCCTCCGCGGCGCCGAGCACTAAGACTGATGCTCTCATTCGAACACCCGATCCAAAGAGATCATTTGAATGGCTGCAAATTTACAGGGTCGTAAGAGTGGATCGTCCCTTTACAAGCTTTAGAGGGCCGTTTGCGCGCCCATTTTCATCGTCGCTGCCATTCCCAAGACGTGCTGCCGCGACTTGGAAGCAAAAGAGAAGCCATGAAGGGGATATCAAAGTTATTAAGTGACCGACCGACAAGGTGAAGGATACTCCCCCCTCCGTTCCTTGTCCTCCCCCCCAATTCCCCCTTCCCCTCTCTCCCCTCGCGAGCATTTGCTCATTCGGAGGCGCACATTCCCGTGTCATACGATCTGCGTCCCCTAGGGTGTCACTTCCGACCGGAAACGAGATTCACTCCTTCGAGGGCCCCCTTCTCCTCATGACTCCTCGTGACACTGCTTCGCGGAGACTAAAGAGTTAGAGAAGTACGCTTCCCACCCACTCCCTCCCCCCCGCCCCATTGCTCCTTCAGGGGCGGATCAGGGTCTGTCGCACGAGGAGATCCATAAGGGCCTTGCACGCACCCGAATCACATTCCCCCGTTCCCCTCGGAGAGCATTTTAACCCTTTTTCCGCACGACGGCGGGTGGTCCTCACCAGGAAGCCGTACATCCAATCAGCTTAAAAGGCGCACGGAAGCCACCCTTATATATGTATAGACGGAGACGCAAATTCCCTCTCTCTCTCCATTCTGTCTGCCTGTGCTCAATTCCAATCCCCACCCTCCATCCATGCACTGACTCCGTCGTACGCATTTCCTTTGATGCCATCAACTCGCCGTCGTTTCCCTCCCACTCCGTTTCCATGGTGACCCCTTCAGGTCGCACGCGATTGGCTAAACGTCCAGGGAGACCAAGGGCAACGATGACTTAGGATACTTTTTAATTTTCCAAACCATTTTATAACGGCTAACTGACCCGATTCAAGGTTTTACATCACTATCAAAGGCAGTACTTTTTATATTGATGAGAAACATCGAAACCAGTGACCTGCCAATAATGACATTGTTTGGTAAATTACAAATTATTCTCATTCCTGGTTTCCCTAGGTCTCCCTGGATGTTAATCCAATCGCGTGCAACCCGAAGGGGTCACCATGGAAACGGATTGGAAGGGAAACGATGACGAAATTATGCCATGCTGCGAACTCTGTATAACAATCATCGTTATCGAAATATTTTTTTCCGAAGTATGTTTTCAACTCTGCTGATTCTAGTCTCTATGAATCCTAAAAGATAACTCGATTGCTATCTATAAACTTTTAAAACCTTTCCGTCATATACGTAATTCATAAATCAAAATGCATAAAGAATTTTAAGTTTCCATTCTATACAACTAATTGGTTTTTTCGCTTTAATTCGAGCATTGTGAATTGACGTGGATTTGCTTGGAATTGAACAGCTCGTCACATCCGTCGATGAACCCAACCATATACTCATGTCGTTCAATTGTTACCGGCGTAACATCCGCCCGAAACAAGCAATGAACATAATACATAAGTAACATATAAGTAACTTCCAAATTTTAACGTAATATGAAGACGAGCACCCTGGCGGGAAGTGTAAGCGGTCACCATTAGGGCTTATCACTGCATTCGATGGTTTCCGAAAAATTGTTCACATGCTCGCGTGGTAATACCATTTGGCATTTCTTGCTCACGGCAAAACGTTTTGTTGAATATTTTACTCATCCAGCGGTAAAACTAAATATTTGCATGACTCGTCCTAGCGACTAAATTTTTAACGGAATATATTTGGTTCTCTTTTTGCATAATAATAGGTTGCACGAAACTAAACAAAAATTTTACATATCTCTACTGAAAATTGTTATGTGATCTATGTTAATTAGTTTGTTTTACCCGATAAAATACAAAAGTGCTGTTGAGTTCCCCAAGATACTCTACGACGGGAGATATTATCTAGTTACACGTTGGGCGCTGGTCCACCAACGGACGCGTTCTTTACCCTAGTGCTACTTGGAATACACGATTGATCAGCAAAAGGATCTCCACATTGGGAGAAGATGACTAATGGCGTTGGTGGTCTAAGTTGGCAGATGTGACAATGAGGAGCAGAATCGATCGAAACTTTTGCGCATTTTGACGAAATTCTTCTTCCTCTAAACCACAGAAGGATTATTTAGACTCACGTTCCACCTAAGTCGTACGGTACGTGCTGATTTGATTTCGTTGAAGTTCCCAGAATGTATGCTAGATGGGGCTTGAGAGGTTTCGGGTTAATTCCGGTCAGAAAATGGGGTTCAAACCTTCCAGCGACTAAAAAATGGGGAAAATGTTATCCTGGCTTAAACATAACTTTGTTTATGTACGGCTAAATTGCCCATTGAAAAATAAAGTTTTTGCTAGTGGCTAGCTTCCTCCTGTTTGGCTAAAAGTATTTCGGACGAAATCACAATGGGCAGAGACTTCGCTCTACACCAGTTGCCAAAATTCACCTTTATGATCAATTCAGGTAGTTTGAGCGAAAAATCAATTCGCCTAGAATTTGATGAATTTAGCCTCATTTTAAAGAAAAAACTCTCATCTTTCCAATGATATCAAAATATCAACCACTTGCCAAACTATTTTCGAGCAATTTGCCTGAAAATATAAACTGTTTTACATGGGATAGATTATGGCTGTGCGCTCCAGAGAGAGAATATTAAACAATTTAGGAACTTCTAGCACCTAGATTTCGTCAATAAACTAACGGTGTATAGTTGGCATGTTTTCTCAACTATTTATAAAAAATAATCTATTTCTCCCCACATTAAATTTTGCAGAATCGCAAATAAACCTGCTGCTTTGAAGGGTTTTCAGCAGTACGGCGGGAAAAATGACTCAAGTTAGAGACTTATATAGCTTTTTTATTTAATTACTGAGAATTTTGGTCATATATAACTATAAAGTTGCGCCATTAATATTACAATATTTATTTCATACTTCTTACAGATGCTCAAATTAAAAAATAAAATTTGAATATGGTCTCCATTATGACTAGGGAACTATCTCGCTCAAACCACCTTAACATCTGAAATTGATCCATTAGTTCACATTTCAATGGTCACGATCGTTTAAATGAGGATATATCCTGAGTAGATAAAAAGATCTGAACATTTCCGCTAAGCTTATATTCACAAGTTGCTTTTTCACAATAAATGTAAATTCCACCGGCGAAAAAACTATACTTAACCCACCCAGGCCGAAGAAACAATTGGAGAAAATCCTTAGCTTTGTACGCTATGTAACACTCTGAATATCTCTTTGAGCTTTAAATACCTCCATTGATTTGTAAGCACAGTGTCTAATGTGAATTCAAAATGCCCACCTAGTAAGTAAGCTCTCCATAGATGGCACTGCTTGCGGCTTTTCCAATCTTTATTGTGTACGTTGCTCGGCGTTCACTCTCTAACGAACCTCCATGCTGATCGCGCTGATTGTATCCCCCAAGTTCTTTTTTCTTTCCTACTCCCACCGCCCTTACGTACCCTCGGTCTCAAGCGAGAGCTTGCATACCGAGGGGAAGGGTGGTGCCCCGCGCGGAGGACCCGTGAATCCATTGTATCCCCCAAGTATCTACAATAAATAAATATACATATATATATTGTTCATCGGGACTAATTGTCTTTTCTTTCGCAAATCAACACTTACCCTAACATTGGTTGTGGACTCAGTATGGAGTAACTGGCGATATTAGAGACTTCACTTCCGATCACGTACTTTGCCGTCACGATGAATGCTACGAGTTATTCTCGGCTGGAACCACCTAAGAAGTACCACCATGGCACGTGGCGTATGCAGCTTGAAGCACTACTCACCAGAAAGACCTTTGGCAGTACGTCAGAGGGGAGAAACCGAAGCCGTAAAGTCAGCAGAACGGATCCTAAATCGCTGGAGACATTGGAAGCATGGGAGAATTTGGACCGGAAAGCAAGGTCAGATCTAATCTTATGTTTATAAACCCTTCCAATCTTAAAAACATTAAATTCTGTGAAACCTCTAAAGGAGTTTTTATAAGCTGAATTCGATTAACGCCTCAAAAGGGCCTGCAAGAAAGGCGATGAGGTTGAAGAAGCTTGCTCTGCAGAAAATGTAAGAGGGTGACGATTCTTAAGAGCATATGCTTACATTTTTCGAAGCGGTGGATAAACCTTCGTCTATGTCCATCGAAATTAATCAACATTTACTTGTCATTATGTTGCTTTATAGCCTGCCACCTTCCTATGAAAATTTCAGGCGTGCAATTGAATCTCGTGACGATCTTCCTGATCCTGAGACGCTGAAGGTACAAATCCTTGAAGAATCGGAGTCACGGATGCGGAAATTCACCGACAACGCAACGGCTGGTGCCTTGATCGCGGGAACATGGGAAAAGCTTTCAGACCGTCGATTAAAATTTAGACTCAATCTATTATGTATGTTCCAAATTTATGTATTAGGGGTTTATTCTCTGACGACGTTGATAATATTTTACGAAATCCGACATACTACGGTAGATCAGATCATGAGAATAAAATTAGGGAACTGGAGTGCAGAACGGACAGATTTAAAATGTCATTTTTCCCACGAACGATAAGGGACCATAACAGCGGCCATGAGACTTTTATCTAGGTTTGTCGTTAGGTAGTGTAGCTCTTAGTAGTAGTAGTACTCCCTAATACTTGAATCCTTTTCTGTAACCTAGTACTAGCAGCACGCCGTGCATGTTTTCTACATAAGTCTAGAGTCTGTCCATTTGTGTAGTTGCAAAATACATATATATTAACGGTCCCTCTCCATTGTAATAATATCTGTAGTGTAGTAGTGCATGCTTGTGAGGCTTCGCATCGTGACAAGCATTAGTGATTTAAGCTAATGCATAATTAGTCGTAGTTACACTAACTTTATGGTACAGTGTAATGCATGTTGGTGAATACTCACCCCCTGCCACACACCCCAGTGGTGGCTTGCATGGTATGTCGTAGATGTAGATGAACATTTAAAAAACGAATGACGAGAGCCCCAAGCCCAAGAGACGAGGATGCTGATGCGCCAAGGAAGCAGAGAAAATTCCCATTCCGATATCGCAGATGCAATAAAATTGGTCTCAAGGCTGCGGAATGTAGATAATAAAATAAACCGGAGTTAGAGAAAGCTGCTCCTCCTTATTACACAGATACCTTATCTCTTCCTCGCCAACGTTTCTATTCGTCTGTCCCTCAGAAGAGAAATTGCAGCCGGGGGTTCGACATTCTAGAAAGAACGCACACTTTTTTACATCGTTTTTCAATTGTATATCGAACGTATAGTTAATTTTTCAGTGTCGTTTTTCCAAAATCATACATTTATAACCACATCAGGGATTATTTATTCTAGTTTTTATGACAAATCTTGCATATACTGCTCCTTAATCCATCAGGCTCCGGAGAAATTAGGCTGTGGGGAGGCGATCAGAGAGGGCATTAAGTCAGCTTGTTTGCGTTGGTTGTAGTTCAGATGGCTTCTCAACGAAGGGTATCCATTGACCGATTTTGGCAGGACTAACCTCTTCTCCTATTCATTGGAAGGTTTCAACTTCCGCCAAGGGAATAAAATTAGGCTGACTTGAAAAGAGAGGAAAGTAAGAGTTTAGTTTATTATAAACATGGTGGAAATCCATACGAGCCCTTCGCCTCCAGGCCATGTTATACTTAACGCAGTATTTGAAGGCTTGGTATATTTTTAAACGTTTATAGCTTACGTATATAGCTTCCAATTTCCAAGATAGTACCTGAAATTGTCAATTGTTTTCTTCTTCAAATAATTAATTTCAGGAAAACGTTTTTATTGTGAGAGATACGAAAAACCTAGTGGAAACAAAAATTAGAAAATTTTATTTCATCTGTATCATTGGTAAAATGATTTCCAAAGTTTAATGCTTAGCGAAGATATGGTATCTTAAAAAGTAACTACCGTTACATGAGCACATTGATCAACGGCTCACTTCCATGCATGGAACTGGTTTGAATAACCGAAAAAGACAATTACCTACACCAATATAAGCATACGTACTTATTTTAAAACGTTTGTAAAAGAATAGCCAACTACTGGAACTCGAATGGAGTTTTTTTTGTGAACCAAATGAACGTTATTTGTCTCAGAGTGCAAATATTGGGAGTTTTTTTGCTGTTGGTGCTACTTAATGCATTCATGCTGGAGCATTAGATAGAAAAGAGCCTAATTGGGTGAATACCTGTCGAACGACCTCACCATTATTATCTCTTACTTTTCGCGGGAAAAATGACATTTTAAACTATGCCGTTCCGCAGTCTATGCCCATGAGTCTAAATTATAATCTTTATCGTAGGCTATTCCTGGATGGGTAGGAGGCCTGACCTGTGCAAGAGCATGATGGCATAGGTTGAATCCACACGATGATGAAAATAGGTGGAGCCCAAGTAGACGACGAAAAAGCGAGGTTACTTCATTCCAGAGAGTATATCTACTTATCCGATAATATCAATTAAATAATGCGTAATCTTCCATTTGTCTTCGTTTCTTTTATAAATATTGTCTTCGTTGAAGATATATAATATTGCCATATTCAATCCAATATGAACAGCTTCCACCATAATTGAAGTACAGCACCTCATTTTCGCGCAAAAATATTTGACAAGATGAATAATTTCAAGAATTCTAAATTTGGAATCAACTCACTAGAAACACAATAAGTAAGCATCATCTTTAGTATGTATAGTACAGTATTTCAAGACAAATTTTCTCTTTTTCCTTTTTAAAAGGAGGAGCATACATAAAAAAATAATAAAGATTGGCAAACTCCCTGTATGTGAATTTAATATTGATCATCAAAGTAATGAACTTCGAAAAATAGGCTACGCAGGCGTCATCTTATGTCCTCATGTAACAGTGATTCAATAGCATTATCTTTCATCAGGGTGAGTACCTACCTCATATTTTTTCTAAAAGCACATTTAGGTATTCAAGATAAAAATTAAGTGAATTATCTTCGTTCTATTTCCACTACAACGAACTGATTGAGATTCTTTCATTCTACGAACAGTCATTAAGCCGGGAATGCACGATGCACCGTTCACTTCCGCATCGTAGCAAAAAATATCATTTCGGAGCAGCGTTAATTTCAAGCAGTCTTTGTTTCCGTTGCACGTTGACTGAATGTGCTGGCCTCCGCAACCGCTCCAAAGGGATTAGGGATGGCGGGGAATGGGTACAATTAAGGGCCAGGAATCGAATGAATAAAGTCGAGACACTGAAAGCAATCGAGCGACGCGGAGCGCTTCAATGAGCCGAAACAATGTCGCTCGGCACAGTGTCGTAGCTAGGGGCTGGCCAGGCGGGTGGCTGTCAGGGGCGCAACCCTCAGGGGGGCGCACTTTGCAGACCCACAGCCTGTGAGCCTAAGGGGGTTTGGTTTCCAAACAGGACTTTAGACACACTAAACCTCCAATGAAAAACTAAAGAAATCCGCAGCTGATCTCGCATTAATATACTAAGATGACTTAAATGCCAATGAGTCGTGTTTAGAGATTGAAAGCTACAAACACCAAATAAAATCATTTTTGCCTGATTTAAAAATTGCAAATTACATTTCACTTCTCTTTTGCCATAAATAATATGGCTTAGTGACCAGTTATCCCAATATAGGGATTACACTTCGCCTAGCACAGACGCTACCTGTGACTTCTGTAAGCTCTGAAAGATATTTCGACAAATTAAGATTAATAAACAAATTATTTACGATCGCAGATTGGTCAAGAACGTTTCAGTAATCTTGCTGTACTATCGATTGAGTACGACATTGCAAAACGTATTAATTTAAACCATATTACTGACAAAATGGCCTCAGAAAAAGCATCAAAAGTAAACTTTTAAGAGATTTTAATATGCCTAAATGAACAAACTCGTATTGTATTGTAATAATTAGAATAGTAAGTAAGTACTAATTTTATGCTTAAATGTATACATAACTTGTTACACTTTCAAAGTAATTGTGTTGTTCCTCTTCCTAGAAAATAAGTCTTGGGGGGCGCAAAATTCAACATGCATTCAGCTACGACGCTGGCTTGGCAAACCTCGAGAATACGAGAATGAGGCGAATAGAATGGAGGCGGGTCGTTGTGATATGACGTCAGATAAGAGGGGAGGGAGGGGGAGAGCTTCAACCAACACCGGAGAGGTGGTGGTGACGCGTGTATTAAGGTGGGTTTGATCGTAGCAGTCGACTGCTACAGCAGTCATTCGTTACGCGATACATCGCTACTGCTACCGCCACGAAGTGTCCACACCAACATTTACAACTATCGCCAGAAGTAAGCACTTCAAAATGGCTTCCATTTTGCAAGGAAGGTGACGAACTCTTCTTATAATCCTCCTTGTCAGAGAACTGCAGAAGAAGATGAAATCAACGGTATGAGGCGAGATGTTGTGGAACATAATGAATAAAATAATAAAAAAGTTGTCGTACATGTCCACTTCAAATGTTTAGCTCTACAACTAGTTTCGACGCATTAATGAATCATCTTCAGGTACTGCAGAAGCAGGATCGGAAAATAGAAGAGGATTGACTTAAGTTTAAAATAAACTCTCCTGAAAGACCTACTAATTTGTGATGGCGAGGAATATTGGAATGTTTTACGTGTTGACCACAAATAATTCCTTCTATTACATGCTATAGATTGTTTTTAAAGTGTTCTAAAGGATATTCCGTAGTGTAAGAATAATGATAATCTGTCACAAAGTTCATGTATTAACATAATTACGTATACCCTACTTAACAGACTTGGCCAAAACTGGAAAGAATCAACAATGGATTGAGAGAATTAATATCTTCAAAGGTGTGACTGGCCAGAAGTCTAAATTTCTTGGCCACTGCAGATTCCTATCGGTCTCTGAGTTGATTTGGACGTCAATATATTTATACTCCCCGCTCCTTGCGTTCCATAAGCATTCATGTTTCCTATATCCTTCGATAAATCTGAAGAGAGCACCTCCTAGCAGAGAAATCCTTACCAAATTCTTCAAATTTCCGGTCTCTTCCATAGCGAGTCGAAAACCACTAGCGAGTGTTGCGACAAATTACACTTCACTGTGATGAAAAGTAGACTTCTGCTTTAGTAATAGCTCGGATCCAGGGTCGATCACGTTCGACCTAGTCATCTATTGACTCATACTCGCATCGCAGTTCGCGTTCACACGTACAGGCGGCTTTACACATAGAAGTTACTTTCATGACTGGCTTCTATTTTGCCTGCAAGTAGCATTTCCATTCAGCGATAGTATTGCAAAACATCCATTGAAATATTCTGCCTGGTTCATATATTAAATAAGTATTTTATTAAAAGCTGTGTTGTTATTACCTTCAAAAAATGTATTTCAACTGGTTTGAATTACAAATTAGCTTGATACTCTCCTTAACGAAGTTTGAAACAGAATTCATTACACAAAGTGACGGAACTATTTCGCAGGCTCGGAGGCTCACTTTTGAACGGCCACAGACTTGTGATTCGCCGTTGTTTAAAGTAATTACTTTTTGATGTGAAAATTTGGTGGCTGTATTTCCTGATAAATTAAGTTAGTAATCAGAAGTATTTACTTAAATATTATTTTAAAACAGCTGTTTTAAGTTCCCTACATTTGTAATGCGGGTGATGTGAGCGACAAATTGGTTTATTTTTGCTCTGGTGGCGTTATTTTCCATGTGCGATTTATGTGCAGTTCTTTGTGTTAAATCTCGTTGTCCATTAAGCATACGCGAAGTTTTTATGGAGGATTTCCACTTAGTAAGATAGGCATATTAATTACGTGGTATCGCTGAGAGATACGGATTTCATCAATCTTATCGAACTCATAATTTGGCTGTGATAAAAAGACTGTGATAGTGTTTTGTGAAACGATAGAGCCATGCCCCTGTCGATGGATTTTATTATTATTTTTCCATTGTGTGTCTATACCTATGTTTCATTGTTCATGATAATTTATCTATTAAAAGTTTTGAAATGAGCCTGAATTATTTCATTTCGGGGGAAGGCATTCTTCATGAGGTTGTATGTAAATAGGTTAACCCTGTCATTGCTTCCTGCCCTCCAAGCCTGGCTGGCTCAACGAATGTGAATGCGGGGGCATTATATGGCCTAAAATGGTTCATCGAATCTGGTAAGTGTGGTGTGGGAGTTTTTTTATAGACGGAAAGGTAGTTTCAGTGGACAGAGCAAGGGAGTGCCAGCTCATTAGGCAGCAAGTAAGTCTGTAGTGAAAGGCAAGAAATTTAAAATGAGAGTAATTGTACATCAAAAGAAGTTATATTGCAGATTCATTGTAATAGAATGCATTTAATGAGGGGGATAAACGGTCACAACCTTTTGCTGAGCATGTTTTGAGATCATTATGGACATAATTTGAAAACATAAGCTGGGCATATTTGGAGTAAATTATTATCTTCTAGGAAGAGGTCAGCCCTTATTGCAAGGTGCTCCTCCACTCAACAACGTCGTCTTCTCTTCGGTCGACAACCATTTACCAACTCCAAAAGAGCTACGGCTAAAAGAGCTCTTCTTCATTTTTTTCATTTGAACTTGGTACGCCATATTCGTGTGGTTTATTTACCTCCCTTCGCCTCCTTAGTTTTGCTATTCATTTATTTGAGGATAAAACGGAAATAAAGTAGTGAGCTATGCCCTACATGTAGCGATAAAAATCGATAGTTCGCTGCACTCACTACTTCCATAGAAGCCAACTTCCATGTGTAAAGCCGCCTTACGAGTCGGACTTAACAGTCGACTGTTATGGCAGTCGAGTGCTACGTGTAAGTAGCCTTTGAGGCTAGAGGTGAGCAAAATTTCTCAGTAATCGATTAATCGTATCATATCATAATCGTGTCGCGAGAATTGATTCAGGACAAAAATCATGAAGGCATGATCGATTATTTGAATAATCGGTGATTAATCATTTGATTTTTCTGTGAAGTTCTGTAGGTTCTGTGACGAGCGGAAGAATTGGAAGAATCGTACAATTCATGTAAAGCGTGTGAAGCGTCGTCAAGGATGATTATCGTTTTGCGCATGCTTGACAGATGGCATAATCGATTATTTGAAGAATCGGTAAATAATCATGCAATTTTTCTGTGGAAACATCTGTGACGAACGGAGTAATCGAGAATGCGCAAAGGTAAGCGATGCGCCCCGATTTTTCGCCTTAAAAAGAATACTCTGGTGAAAATAATTCACGGTGTCATATGATAGGTAAAGGTGAAATAACTAGATTCAGTTATATATAATATTATCTGACTGAAACGAATGGTACTATGAAGTGATCCGGGGAGAGGTAGTTATATAAAAGGAGTCGAGTATAGTACATTTGTGTTAAATAACCTAATTGGAAAAAGAAGAATAATCGGTGACTATTAGTGGTCATTAAAACTGTTTTGTAGAGGAGAGAGAGACATAATGAGAATGTAGGTGTCTAGAATTCAGTGAAAAATATGACACCATAAGTAAAACTTGGTATAGTTCTAATTCAGACCCAGCTTTCTGCAAAAGTTACAATGATCGTAATTTACATCCTCAGTGTTGATGATACTTGAGTTATAAATATATTTATTATTTCGACAGTAGTAGTAACTATAGAGTCAATCATAAATATTAAATTTTCATTGTTCTTGTATTATTTCGTAAAATAAGTTTACTGTTGCAAAGTATTTTTTCCAAAATTTTTTTCATAATATTTATACAATATAATAATAACTGTTAATTTCCACTTGTAGTGCTCTCTTCGCATTCCTAGGTAGATTATTTTTTCCTGTTTTTCTACAGAAGGTAGTTTTGAAGCTTGTGTGTCTGCAATATGAGTAGTTTTACCGTTAGCAAGGATTAGAGCTTCCTTTTGAAACACTGCGGAAAAAGACTTCAACGGTTGAAGCTTCTAACGTTTGCATAATTAAATTTGTGTATTTAACTTCACTGCCGGAAATATGATTTTAAATTCATTCAGTAATTCAACCCGAAGGTTGGTTAGGATAGTTGAGGGTAGAGCTCATCTCGGACTAAGCCACAGGCGTGTGAATTTCACACATTCAGGGTAGGGGGGCCATTTCCTTTCCCTGGGCCACCTCGCACTCCGAGGATTTTTTTGTTCGGGGGTGTCCAAAGGCTTCACCCGGATTTGAACCCGGGACCCTTCGATCAGTAGCCAAGCGCTCTACCCACTAGGCCACCACGCTCCCCTTAAATTCATTATAAAACAATTATTTCGCCATTTGTTAATAGAATTATCCTTGCAATGAAACTGTCCGCCATTAAGAGTCGGCGAGTGAGGCACATAGAAGTGGTTACTTTTCAGGTAACAAGTGATCTCCAGTTCCACCCTTTATCGTTAGATTTTCTTGACAAAATAAATTTTCCTACGTAGCATGATTTTAATTTCTCATTGAAATTTCAATATAGCTTATGCTCGTCTCAGTGCACTCAAATACCAACATACAAAATTTCATAGTAGTCGGTAAAGCCGTTTTAGAGTGATTGAGTAACGGACACACACAGAAACCGCCACATTTTGAAATGCCTATATTTAAATGCAGAGGGAACCGGTTTCGCACGGGAAGCTGCGAATTAATTGCACCAACCGATGCACTTAAGAACCAGAAGAATGCGAAATTTGAAGTCGCACTTAATGAACCCGTCGCTGATTTCCAGAAGTTGGGTAGCAAAATCTTCTGTATTAACGTCGCTAATACGCTTTTATCTCACATTTGTAGTAAGTTTCACTTTCATTACACTTTCCCACAAACATAATTCTTAAAGACAAGCATAAATTTCATGCAATGGCTTTAATTAAGCTTTGCTCTGTAGCATTTGTCTGAAATCTCCAACCAGTACGAAAGCCAAGCCACCCATAAGCTATTTCATCATCTCGTCAATCCCAACGTCTGCACTGATCCCAATGATTTTTCCAATTGGAGTTAAAGGTAAGAAGTCTTGGGTTGTATTGCATTTTGAAACTGAATTGTATTTTGTCAACGATCTTGGAGGGCCCACTTTTCTGTCCGTGAGGTCCGAGGGCTATTCCCAAATGGCTGACCTATTTCTCATCACTATATTAAATCTACGCGCAAAATTTCAAGGTAGATGGCTTATTAATTTATTCATTCCAAAGCATAAGAGAAATCAGTGATGTGGGACTTTGAGCCCATTGGAACCCCAAACATCCTTTTCAACTAGAGGACAGTATAAAGGTTAAATGAGTGTAGTTCATAGGTTACTTGAAGTGAGCAAAAGCTTGCATGGTATGCTTTATACATCGCATACCTATGTGCCCTTATTATATGAATCAATGTGCCGTGCTAAATGCATATAATATGTTTTCGGTGTTCCTGGAACATTAATTAATTAATTAATGTGACTCTCTAGCAGTCCATTTCTTTTTTTTCGTCCTTAATCCCCTGATGTGATGTCTCTTGTCTTAATATCTTATCACATTGAGAGTTACCCAAGGATAACTCGTGCTATTGATTATGTAAGGTAGTAAGAATTAATTGGTTCAATCAGATTCTTAAACTATGAAACTCAGCGCCAGTGATCGACAGTTAATCCATGTAGATAATCTCCGCTTGAGATCCGTGTTCCCGCTTGATTGTTTACTTCATTTGGTTCACAAAAATACCTGCATTCGGGTTTCAATGATAGGTTGTTCTTATCAAAACGTTTTAAAATAAGTACGTAAGCTTATATTGGTGAATTTATATGTCGTTTACGGTAATTGAATACCAGTTCCATGCATGAAAGTAAACCGTCGATCAATGTGCTCATACAACGGTACCTACCATTTTAAATGCCATATCTTCGCTAAACATTATTTTTACCAACTATGGAGATTAAATAAAATATTCTAATTTTAATTTCCACTAGGAAAGAAACAAGCCTTAAGGTAGTTTGAGCGAAAAATCAATTCACCTAGAATTTGATGAATTTTACCTCATTTTAAAGAAAACATTCTCATCTTTCCAATGATATCAAAATATCAACCCCTTGTCGAACTAATTTTCGAGCAATTTGCCTAAAAACATAAGCTGTTTTACATGGGATAGATTATGGCTGTGCGCTCCATAGGGAGAATATTAAACAAATTAGGAACTTGTAGGACCTAGGTTCCGTCAAAAAACTAACGGTGTGTAGATTGCATGTTTCCTCAACTATTTATAAAAATAATCTATTACCAACCACACTATTTTTTACGAAATCGCAAAAAAAACCTGCTGTTCTGAAGGGTTTCAAGCCGTACGGCGGGAAAAAATTAGTCAAGTTAGAGACTTATGTAGCTTTATTTATTTAATTATTGATAATTTTGGTTACATATAACTCTATCTTTGCGCCATTAATATTACAATATTTATTTCATAGAACTTACAGACGCTGAAATTATAAAATAAAATTTGAATATGGTCTCCATTATGACTTGGGAACTATCTCGCTCAAACCACCTTAATTGAACGTGAATACACGGTTAAGGTTTGCCGCACGCGCCATTAACAAAGCAGACGTTAGGCGTCGAATCGGAATGCGGTCCTTCCGGATGACTGGCGCTTGTTGAATGCGCTCGGCGTAGCGCGACCCGCCGAAGTATTTTTTTCAACGGTTGGTCACGTGGTGGCGCCACCTCCTCCCTGCTCCTCTTCCCCACCGCCTGGCGCTAGCGGCGCTAGCGGCGCTCCCGCCCGGGCTTCTTCGCGTCGAATGAAGTCATCCGTTGAACATCCAATTGCGCCTCCAAACGACTGCGGAATTAGAGGCCCATCAAAAATCCGATACATCGTATAGAAAACAAAAAATTTCTTTCAAGTTCTGTTCGGGATTCTCTAATTGCTTTTCGTTTGTAGAGACGCTGTTCAAGCTACGTACGGCAATTTTCTTTTATTTCTTCAGCAGTTACCATATGTTGTCTTACATGGTTGTCTTCGAGCACAATTATTGTGTACTCCGCAAATAAATGCTCTCTTTCTTGCGTCAATATTTCGATGGTGTTACTTCTCAATTGACCATAAGCCAAACCATTTTATTACTGTGATTGCCATCTCATCGCAATTTTGTGAACAATATTTTACCAAGTCAGGGCTAAATTTGAACAGGGCTAAATTAGGTCACGGGCCTATGCCGTGCTTTGATGCTGTCAAGTGGTTTCGAATTACAAAATGTCTTTGCGAATACCTATCGCGCGAAAAATCCTATGAATGGGGCATTCCGCAACAGGCCAGGTTTTTTGCTTCAAATGTGGCGCCGAGCCACCCGTTCAACCCGGCCGGCATCAAGGGCAGATACGGTCGATGTTGGCTCCGTAACGCTGATACACACACAAACATATATTGGACTTACTTATATGTCCCCCCCTGGCGGAACGACGGACAATGAGTTGGGCGGTGATGCGATGCATGAATGATTGAGGCACACTGAGGCGCGCTGAGGCGCAATGAGGCGTACTGAAGACTACACAAGACCCACCAAGTAACGCAATCGCTTTAGTTGGTTAGGGGAGATGTTTCTCTAGTGATTTTAGTGGCCATATTCTAATTTGATGTTTAAATTAAAAAGATGTAAGAAGTGAGTATAATTATAGGGAATATATTATATAAATAAATATATAAATATAAATAAATATATAAATATTCAAGCTAAAATGACATACGATTTTGTTTTTAGCTCATTATTGCTTCATAAACCATGATTTAAAAATTATTTTGCATCATGACTTTCCCTCATTCAGTTATAAAACCAAATACTCTGGTGCCTTGTTTTTAAATTAATATAAGCCATGCATTTTAGACATTCTTTTAAAAAGTGTGCAGTATTTCATTTTAAACTTACGTCAGGGTAAAATGACATAGAAGTCGGGAAAATTAATAAATTTAGAAAAATGGTAGATATTTTATATATTTAATAGATTTGGAGTTAAGTACATATGAACAACTATTCTTCAAACGATTCTTCAACAACCTTCAAATAATTTTAGCTAAAATTTACCATCTGAATGTTACAGAAAATTAAGATTTAAAAATACGAGTATAATTTATTACAGTATAAGCAGGGACAATCTACGAAAGCATCACTTTTGTCTTCAGAAAGGTCTTTTTCATAGAATACGTTTTTTTCCAAAACTAAGGTTCCGCTTTGTTTTTTTCACCGCAGTGCGTTCTTCTTTTTCACATTTCTCTTCACGTTTCTGCTTAAGCTGACTTACATAGGGGCACTGGTGAGCACAGTAGGTGTCTTGTTTTGTTTTCGTTTACTTTTGAGTCCATCTGCACATGAAATAGAAGGAACGGGACTGATATCTACAGTTCTCGCGAAAGCTTACGGCCTTTAGATGCGCAGAACAGAGGAGGTGCAATGTAAGAGAAAGGAACGGAGGGGAAAGTGAGCATGTGGTAGGCAGAATGGCCAACATAGTGTCTCAGCGTAGAAATGTAATTCCGATCCGTATTGGACAATTCGACTTGTCGTGGAGTGTGGAGCAGGTAATCGACCCTTCCCCGCCGTACCTCCGTCCCGCGGCCGGGGCTGTGGAATAGATGGTCTTACGCGATGACTCATAACTGGGTATTTCAATTACTTTGAATGCATTAATATTTTTTCAACATTAATAAAAAAATAACAAATAGAATCGTGAAACGCTGAACACTGAATAAATAGACACCAAACTTCGAGCAATTCCGTTGATTTTCAGTAACGTTGCTAAAATTTTCAGCAGCGTGAAATTCTGTAATCTAGATTTAAGACATTCAACATAAAATTACTAAATAACAGTGCATTCTATATTCTTCTTTTAGTTAGCTTATGTAGTGAATGGAGTCAAACTTTGAATACCACTAGACTACGATTTCAGTCACTGAAATAAGAAAATAAAAAGTACTTGAAGAGATAATTAAATAAATTGGCACTGTGCACAATTATATTCGATGAATAAATGGGACATTGAGAACAAAAAAGAGTGGAAATTTAAGAATACATATACTAGATAGACAGAGAGAACATATACCTACATTTTATGCAAAAATAAATTGGATAATTTCCGTAATTTATTAATATAACGAAAATCGAAATTAATACGAATTTGATATCTGTTTTTGTATAATGTTTTAGAAAAAAGTTAGTACTTGTTGCAACTATAAGTCCACTACTGAGTCATCGGTCTGAGATCCCCAGGCCGTGATCCCCTGGCGCGCGCTCAGGTAGGAAGGGACGACGCGACGCCCACTCCCTAACCCATTGCGGCGAATAGCTGGGGGCATTCAAATTCATTGAAGGCATATGATAATTTTCAATGTTGGCAACGAAAATCGTAAACATTAGCCCGCCGGTGCTACCCTCCCACCCGCGGCAACCGGTTTTTAGAAAATAGACCCTTCCAGTCCCAAAATCGTCTACTGCGCAACGCCATAAGCTTTCGCGAGGACTGTACCACTGCCACTTGCGTGGGAGTCGAATTCACTTTCAAAGCTTCTAAATTTTTGTACTTAAATAAAACTGCAGTAATTGTACTGTCCACTTAAATTTTAATGTAAATATTACACTACACGTGTTTCGACGTTCCTTAGGGCGTCATCATCAGGTCTGCCTCATCAGGTAGACTTGTACCATCTACCATCAGGTAGACCTGATGATGACGCCCTAAGGAACATCGGAACACGTGTAGTGTATTATTTACAATAAATTTTAAGTGGACAGTACAATTACTGCAGTTTTATTTGAGTACTAAAATGCTGTTCCACCATGTATAGCCAGAGACTGCCGAATTCTAAATTTTTATTTGGTTTACCAACTAATGGGGCAAAAACTTCATTCACTACGTTTACCAATCGATCTCAGATCGATCTGACTGGCTCAGCTCGGTATGGTAAACGGAGCGCGCTGGCCAGATCGATCTGAGAAGCGAGCCGAGTCAGCCCGCTTTCCCTAACCGGTCTGAGATCTCAGATCGATCCAAAGAGGCCGGAGCGTGGCGCTCATCGTTCTTCTTTTGGTTGCCAATTGTAAACAAAATAAACTCGATATCATTTACGGCGTGACTTGTTGCAAGAAGGGAAAGGAGAGAAGTGTGCGGCTGAAATATGCAAGAAATCTCAAAATAATTCAAACTACTGAAATCGATAGTTCAATATCGATATTTTCAGACCGTGTTGGTAAACCAGGCAATCTGAGTTAGCTCCCTGCTGAACTTTCAGATCGGTCTGAACTCAGACCGATCTGAGATCGATTGGTAAACGTAGTGCGTATTTCTGAACTACTTAGTATTTTACCAGATGAACAGTCACCAACAAAGTTAATGCCTGCGCTACGATTAGGACCGAGCTGGAACCACGTTAAGTTGACGTGAACATCTTTCGTACGTTGGTAGTGCATTTGGAAATGTGCGCGCTAAGAAGAGTCAGAGATGGGAGGAAAGAGAGTGGGAGGACACGCACGCAGGAAGAGACGGGAAGAAAGAAGAAACGCCACCTTCCGAACGCTCCGAGAACGACTCTTCAAACAAACACGAAACGAAGACTCTCTCCTTCGCTCGAGGACCTCCGATTCACTTTAGCTCATCTCTCGCCTGGCAAGTGTCACGTTGCCTCCTCACCGCTCTTCCTCAATTAGACTCCGAAATACCTTCCCGCATTTCTCCCAGGAACCGAAACTCAACCCACTGTACTTTCTGAATAATGGACAGCTTATTTCGATCACAGTCCCCTTATATGTCAGTTCTAAGTTAGACTTCAACTTTTCATTGAGTCCCGATACGATCACTTTTATGAAGACGTCATAAGCATTTAACGAAATCTGACATACAACGGTATACAGGAGCATACAATTATAGTTATAGACTGCTAACCGGATTGGTTTCAAGTATAACACTTTGCAAACGATAAGAGATCATAATAGCTGCCTTTACTAAGTCGAATTATACTCTAAGTCGAAGTAGAATACTTTACGAATAAGGTTGTTCGACAGGTAGTTATAGCCTACTAGTTGATTTGCTCATATAAACCTTCATTATTTAAATATGCTACATTTACAACATGTCTTGCATGTTTCCTGTGCAACTCTTGCATCTTCCAGTGAAACTGGCTGTGCATTTATGCATTTGCAAAGTGCATTAGCATAGGTATAACGAAAGTTGATGGCACTCCACAGTGGAGAGTTTGAGGTTCCAGAGGGCGAATTAAGCGTTGCAGAGCGGGCAGAGGTACCGTAGGTCTCAGGTGGACCTTTAGAGAGAACCAAAACATCTTCATTTTTACTCTCTTGTATTCTCTCCTCTCCCTGACGTCATTCTCTCTACAAGCAAGTGCCGCCAAGTTTTGCTACACCTATACTCGTAAGTTCTATTACGTTTGTAGCATGTAGTGTGCTGAAAGTTGGTGAAAATTCATTCCCCGTCACGAACCCTTGAAGTGGATGGCAGGGTGCCCTGGGGATGGAGATGCTTCTCGGAATCCATGGCGAGCTTTGGAGACGAGACAGACAGACGCACTGATAATGGTGGGTAGTCAACACGCAAGGTGTTAAAAGGTGTTAGTATTCTATCACCTTGGTCAACACGGACATCGCAGGGCACGCGAATGGAGAAAGAGAGAGAGAGAGAGGGAGACTGATGAGAGACAGCGCCACGCGGCTACGGTGGGAGGAGATGGAAAGTGGGGATTCTGATAATGGGGGCGTTTACTCGGAACCGAAATTGCTATCTTATTCACGAAATCGTTAGTGGGAAACAAAAAATGAATTTTAGTGCAAGAATCAATATTCTAACCACAGCCATTCACTCATAAATTGAAAATTAAAATACGCAAAATGTGACGCCCATCGAATGAGCTGAGACTTCTACGTCATCCACCTCCCCTCGTTGGCTGTTTTGGGGAGTGGAGTGGGGGTGGAGTTGGGAAGGGGAGGGAGGGGAGGATTTTGATTGGGCGAAGGAGCTGTGGAAGAAGGGATGACGTAAGAGGTCCCACCACGCCCATTCCAGCGAAAAGGTTAAGAACATCATTTTTTCGTCGCTTATAACTCGAGAACTATACGACGGGTCGAAAAACAGAAAAATACTGGTATTTTTATGTTACAAACTCTATCAGATTCGGCAATTTAAAAAAATGGCAAACGCCCTCATTGAGAGGCTCGCGGAAAGGAAATAACTTCCGCCGGAATCGACGCTCCGTCGCCATCTCTTCAAGAAGAGTGCAAAACAGCAGCGCTTCTTCGACGTGCGGCAAGAAACATTTAAACTGGCGCAAATGCACCCCTCCGATCACCAAGGATGGAGGTAAGGACGGATAGTTATGAGCACGCCACTGTCCGTCTTTCCCCTCCATTCCTCCACACAATCCGTGAAACCAACACGCATCGCTCGACAAAAAAACTGAGTCACGGTACGCGCGGCATTACCGTAGTTCTGTATTTCGTGAAACGTCCAATTCTTCAGGAACGTTACGAGAATTACACATGAGCTTATTCGATCAAGGACTCGACGATCTCCCATCCCATAATCTTTTTCTAATAGGTATGTATTCTCTTATTTTGGGGATATTAGCACTTTTTCCGTGAAATTCACTAAGATATCAATATATCACGATTTACATAATTACTTAAAAGCAGTCTGGAGTGTGTATGTGCTTGTTTCGTGTTTTCTGCAATCCGCTTGCTTTCCTAAATCAATCCACTCCCGCGAACGATTTTTAAGCATTCTTTTTGCAACGATATTCTCTTAAACTAAAACACTCATGTCAGCCATTAGATCGTTGCTTTATGACGTGATTCCTCACTCTGCAGTCAGCCGCGACAGTGTTTATAATCACGTTTCTGGTGCTTTAGTGGATTTATATCAATTATTACGACTTTACTGATCCCAAATTGCGAATATTTACTTGTGTAATCGTGGTTGGGTTAATCGAGGATCGATCCAACTGCATCCCTTTGGTGGTCGCGGTAACTATGGGGTAATATCTTGACGGAACGGGGATCGTTTTGGACGAGCTGTAAAGACAGACATTATAACGTATTATTTCTCCAGAATATTATAAAATATATGTTAGCGCAAGTGAAAAATTACCATAGATTTAATAGACGTAACTGTAAGTATACACTTATATATAAGCTCGGAAAAACATTTTCCTGGGTACGTCATTTTGAGAAAATATAAATTGATGATCAGAAATTTTAACTGTAGAAAAACTGTGGGTAATACCTACACATAATATCCTTCCTTATATACTACTTCTGAATTAATCGACGGCATTTCAGGCCTATGATTAAATCGTACCGTTGTAAGGGAAACCGTTAGATGGTTTCTATTTTGAAGCTTTACTGCAAACTATGCAGGTTTCTTCCTCAGAAAACTATTTTTTTCGTTTACCATGGTATTTCTATGGTTATATGGTTACTATCCTTGTGAGGCCTTTATGCACCTACCGCTTAATCGCTTATGCGAGTAACTGGAGAAGAGATCCTATCTGGAAACTGCAGGCAGCACGATGATGGTAACTGGTCAACTTCAATTGATGGGAGTCATGCTTTGTCGGGGTTATTACTTGGGTAGCTCGTGTATAGTTAGTCAGTTCCACCTTCTGTTTTCATTAACAAATAATTGCGAAAGAATTTTCCCTGATGGCTTCCTTTAAAATATTACCGTCAGCATTTTTGTGAGCCTTTAATTGGACACCGCAATATGATATACACTAGGAATTGGTAGATTGGAAAGTTTTATAAAGTCCAATTATATCCTTCCACACTCTTTCTTTCATTTAATTAAATTATTTTTTTTTAGTACTCGTTTCATGTTCTTTACGTTGGCATAAATTATGACAGTTGCAAATTAAAGCCAAGAACTCGTCTCGCTCGGAGGGGCGTGGCACATTTGTTTTGCGAGTATATTCGTGTGATAACTGAATTTACTTTTATTTGAAAATTTTAGCTTAGTAATCGATTAATTTTTAAGTGTTTTCTGATAAATTTTCAATGCTGAAGTTTCGTTTTCGTGGGCGAGGTTCTCCGATTTTGGTGTCGAACGATCGCTTATCATTTATGTCACTGTGGGATCAGTGCGGCCATGGGTCAAGGCCTGGAAGCCAGAGCGCATAGTGGCGCCGCCCTGCGAATTTTTTGAGCATCTGTTCCTTGCTCAATATTCTGTCTGTGACCTTCAGCATTCCAATCTTGCTCCTGACCTCTATACTCCTTAGGAAGGAAGGCTCCTTACTCCTTGGCTGCCAGTTTATCACAGAGGGCGCTTGGGGCGCGGATCGTACTGGAAATAAATTAAGCGCGATAATGAATGGTGGCGTGCAATGTGAACGGTGTGTGCTTAGCTACCAGGTTGATATGCACACACTATAGGCACTAAGAAGGAGATCGAGGTGATCAAGTGTCTACCATCTTCATTAACCCAATTGGGCGCATTTAATAGTAGTAGTTTGACAGAGAAATAACCACAACCAAATCTGTAGCAAAGGGGTTTCCCGAATGGATAAACTAACCAACAAAAAATGACAAAAACTTTCAATTATGTTTTCAGCCAACCTGTCCCAAATTACTCCCTCACAGGCCCTATGGACGACAGTACCTTTCATGAAAAAATTATCATGTAAAGTTAACAATATATAATGTAGGTTTTTATAACTGTTCAAAACTTGTTAGAATATATTTTGAATTCCAAAGGCAAGTTTATTGCCGAAGAAAAAAGTTGCGCGTATGTGTTAAAGTGGGATACATCGGGCTGCAATTGTTTTTACGTGGGTCAAACAGGAATAAGTTTTAGCGCAAAAACTAAAGAAAACTTAGATTTTTTATCAACTGTGACAACAAAAATGTTTTCACTTATTATTTATCCACTTTTAATCGTATGTCTGGATCTCATTTGATGTTTTACATGTCTATGAAATTGGCGCAAAACTGCATTTTGTTGAGAATTTTGAAATCATGATCCACGCTAACAAGGAGACATCACGAGACCTATGTTGAGGTCGCTAACGACAAAATGTTTCTATGAAACTTGAGAGAGAGAGAGTGTAGAATAAGTGTTACGGCTTTCTCTCCCATAGGCCCGGGTTCGCGAGAAAATTGCTAATATAGAATTTCGTTCCTTTTACATTCTTTGCGATACTGTCCTTTACTCAAGAACTGTTTTGGCCAAGTGTGTTAAGGCAGTAGTAGAAAATAATGAGTCAGTGCCTAATAATAGTAATGTCCTATTAATTTCGAGGAAATTTATGTCGTTATAGGCCTTTCTTACAATTAACTCATTTTTGAGGAAACCGGGACTAGCCACGGTAGTACTACCGTGGCTAGTCCCGGTTTCCTCAAAATTGGTCAAGAGCGAACACCTCCTTGTGTTCTATGTACGGCTTTATCCTCGCGGACTGTGGCGCTTAGCGCACGACTTGGACTGCTAATGACATCATATGTCTAGCAGTCCTGACCACCATGCTCCTATAAAGCCACCAAATAATCCACAGGGGAAAAGGACGCCTCGGTAGCTTAACTGGTTAAAGCACTCGGCGCGAAATCGAGGGATCCGGGTTCGAATTCCGGTCAAGGCGAATGATTTTTCTCCCGTGGAATATCGCAATTAACTCATTACATATCATACATTTACACCTATGCCCTAAGTGGAGAAAAACCCACCCAGGCAGGATCGACCTTCGGTTTGTGACGAAACTCAATGGGAATTCGTCGTCGCGATTGAATTGGCAGGCAGGTAGACGGAGTTGAGCAAAATGAAACAACAACAGCCTTAAAATTGGATTGATTTCCAACAGGAACAATTATATTTCAAAAATATATTAAAACTTTCGCGGGTCCATATAGATGTATGTTTGTTTTTCGGGTGTACCCCGCGTACTATAACCAGGTGTGATACCTGACGTTTCGTGGCCGTTGCTGGTCACTTTATCAAAAGGAATCTTACCTCCATTTCTAGTCACTTTATCAAAGGGAATCTATCATTCCCTTTGATAAAGTGACTAGCAACGGCCACGAAACGTCAGGCATCACACCTGGTTATAGTACGCGGGGTACACCCGAAAAACAAACATACAAATATATTAAAACTCAAGTAAAGCCGTAGGCTAGGTACCGTGAACTTGGTGTAGCCAGCACGCCTTCAGTAGAATCTCCGCGAGGTGGTCTTCTTTCCGGTCGGAAGGAAAGAGAGCTCTTCCGCTGACGGCGAATTTCGCCAGTCTTTGAGGGGAAACAGCTGTTTATGCCTCGTTTAGACTACTATCGTACGTACCATCGTAGCAACTCGCACGCATTCACACTACTATCGTAACTCAGTGCTGCCCTCACCAGGAATCGCGACGAACAAGTAAAGAGCAAGCGAACAAAATAGGGATTCCCGCGTCCCAGTGGCGTTTTTAAGACTTTCGACATGGTTTTACAAGCAAATAACACATATCTTTGTTTATTCATCAAAGTACCACCATCTAATTCAATATAGTGACTGACTTTTTTGATTATCGTCATTCATCATTTCCGGCTTCCGGTCGTGATACCAGCGCTTACCACCGTAAAAGTGGCAGTGTTAAGAACTACGTGTACCGCTGTCCGGACTTGCGTTCACACGACTAATTCCGGCTACTATCGTCAGGACGATGGTTGGTACGATAGTAGTCTGAACGGGGCATTAGTGGAGGAGTGGGGAGAGTAGGGGAGGTGCTGTCGAGCTGTGGATTGGTGGGAACGTTCACAACTCGACTTGAAAGAGTGTGAAAGGTGGCAGCACAAGGACCGACCGCATAAAACTCCAGTAGGCGCAGCACCCGCGAAGACAATAAGCGATCGCGCAGTCATGAGCGAGATCGCGCCCTTGTCTCAACGGCTCCCCGGCACTTCGCGAGACCGCGACAGTCTCCCGCGGTTTTGAGTCTCCGAGGATTTCAAGTCTTCGAGGTGTAGAGTATGCCAAAATTGGCACAGGTTTGGCAGGCGAGGTGATTGCACCGCCGCCACCGAGGCCTAGGGTTCGCGGCTCTCATGCGGCATGTTTTTTTCCCGGTCGAATATGTTTGGAAAACAACGTAAGATGCCCGATCCGGTACATGTACAACGGTAACAAAAGCACTTTTAGTTTTCAACATATTTCCTGGATTCACAACTAACCCTTCAGGGAAATTAGAGTAGCCAATTGCGGGATCTGCGTACGTGCCGATGCGAATTTTCATGTGACAGATTTAATAAATGCGCTTGGTGTAGAGAAATTCTTTGGTTTACATAATTTTACGATGCATATCATCCGAAAGCATGGAGCTCAACGCTTGAACGAAAGATTGCAATAAACATGAGTGGGAAAGGAAATGTTATCATTACGCTAAATCGTTCTTGTACTGGAATCGATTATCGTACTCTCCCCAATGGTTTAGATTTAGCTTCCATAAAATACTTCACTTCATATTAAGCACTTCACAGACTTCTTCATACCCTTGGCTGCTGTTATCATTTCTCTCCAGTCAGTATGATCATCTATATTAAAGGAAAGATTTAGATACAAATATCTGCATTTGAGCATAATATCAACGAAATTCAAAGTAATACATATCGATTTGCAATAAAAATATGCATATTTGTCTACCGTTAACGGCCTCCATAACGACCCACGACCGAACGGAGCTCTGTCTTCCCCTAAAAGTATCATCGGATTTTCAAAATCTGGAAATATTCGGCGAATGGCACACTTTTCACCTTTGGAGCCTCTTTCTCGGCTAAGCATCGAATCCCGCTATTAACTACTCTGTATTCCCTGAAGGGTTAGTTGTAAATCCAGGAAATATGTTGAAAAGTAAAAATTCTGTTAGTTCGCAGGTTTCCGCGGCGTTAATCAAATGATTTCAACATTTCTCGGGCTGCATCCGCGTCAGTTGTCATTCAGCACAACAGTTTCGCCAGCTATCCTGCTGGCGCCCTCAGGTGAAGGATGGCGAGAAGGTTTTGGTCCGTCCTTATATAGGCCAAGTTAGGCGCCAAAAAGCGATTAAAGACAATTCAAAGCATCTGCCATCTCAGAGCACGCATGGAGTGAACCGGGACACACCGTGCAATTCGAAGATGCAAAAATAATAGCCAAGGAAAACAGGTACTTCCCGAGAATAATAAGAGAGGCTATAGAAATCATTAAAACACCAAAGAATTTTAACAGAGAAGATGGATACCCATTGCACAGCGCTTGGAAGAGAGTAGTAAGTTTCCCGCGCAAACGCGACGCTGCTCCATGATTGGCCTTCGCTTGATCGCTTGATCGCTTTTTGGCGCCTAACTTGGCCTACATAAGGACGGACCAAAACCCACCTGAGGATGCCAGCAGGATAGTTGGCGAAACTGTTGTGCTGAATGACAACTGACGCGGATGCAACCCGAGAAATTTTGAAATCAGTAAAAATGCTGTTGTTACCGTTGTACATGTACGGAATCGGGTACCTTACGTTGTTTCCGAAACATATTCCACCGGAAAATAATACCCCGCGTGAGAGCCGCGGACCCTAGGCATTGTCTCATTATTTCCTGCTACCGCCTTAACCCACTCGGCCACGACAGTTCTTGAATAGAGTAATGCCAAGAATTTAAAAGGAACGAAATTCTATATTAGCAATTTTCTCGCGAATCCGGGCCTATGGCAGAGAAAGCCATGACACTTTTTCTACTCTCTCTCTCTAGTTTTAGAAAAACATTTTGTCGTTAGCGACCTCAGCATAAGGTCTCGGGATGTCTCCTTGTAAGTATTTTGATACGAGTTGGTTTAGCGACCTGATTCTATTGAATAGTTCAACTCTCTACCTAATATCTGTTCCCTTCCCAAAAAAATTAAGCCCGTCTTCAGCGCGTTGTTTATTCCCTAGTCTCCCTTACCTAAGTCATTCTAATACCGCTACTTCCCAAAACTTCCCCGCCCCCTTTCTTTTCCGAAACGATATAAATTCTAACTCGCCGCAGGAAAGAATTATGCTATCCTCTTGATAATGACACGGAAGTACCTATTGAAACCGATCGAGGTTGTTATCAATAAATATGTGTACTTTTCTCACTTCTGCATATACAATGCAGAAGTGAGAAAATCGTTAAGATGTCAGAGAGTATGTCACGCCAAGATTCATGTCCATTTGTGTAGTTGCAAAATACATATATATTAATGGTCCCTCTCCATTGTGATAATATCTATAGTGTAGCAGTGCATGCTTGTGAGGCTTCGCCTCGTGACAAGCATTAGCGATTTATGCTAATGCATAATTAGTCGTAGTTACACTAACTTTAGGTTATAGTGTAATGCATGTAGGTGAATACTCACCCCTTGCCACACACCCCTGAGGTGGCTTGCAGGGTATTTTGTAGATGTAGATGTATGTGTGAGAGTTACAAAAGAATTTTTAATTTCAGAATGTCTTTCAAGTACGTTGGCATGCCAAAAACCTCTTTAAGTAAAAACGCCTGTAAGGCAACAGTATTCATTCCTCCTCGTTTTGCATCAGAAGACAACCTTCAGTGGATTTTCGTGAATTGCCGAGAAATAACAGAATAGTAACTCTTAATGTTTTTAAACCGTCAAATATAATATCCGGCTAATATTTTACCCACGACTTTGCAGTTGGAGTTACTTTACAGCCATTGCGATTTCAGTGTTTCGATGTATGGAGTGCGCATAGGCGTGTATCACGTAAGTATATCCCCACCACGCCCCGCGCACAGGAGCCTCAAGAGTCACATCTCCCGAGTAGGTACATATTATTACGACCCCCTTTGGGTACATGACGAAGTGACGAAGATGCGGTGCGAGATAACTGTCTTTTGGCTGCTAAACACACTTTTTGAAACTTTCTTAACAGTTAAGATGAGAGCCTGAGTTTTTCATGGAAGTCTACCACGGGACATGGTGATCGGTTACGTGCTGGGCTGGCAGAGGAAGAATCGCTGCTTCTAATACCACCCTGACCGCCACGGATTAGGATGCTTGTCAGGTAGATCGTGCGAGATAATCTGGCGAAGCTGGAGAAGCAAACGCTCACGTCTGCAACTGCTTGATTATCTATTTGATTGCCTAATAAGTGTATTTTACACATGTGATCCTGAATGTATACGTTTTGCTGATCAGGAAGTTCAGAGGAGTCGAACAAATAGTCTGTCGGAGGAGCACGGCTGACGGTTTCATCGGACTCCGTTGCCCGGGGAAACCCATTCCGAGAGGTGGAACAAGGCAGCCAATCGAAGAGCTCTAGCCGGTTGATTGGTCACGTGTGCTACGGCGCGTGGTGGAAAGTGGACGAAGATGGACGGGGTGGGCAAGACCAGGACATTGGAAAAGGGCTAGACCGTGGCCCTGGCTGGCAGTGTAACCCCGCCGCCGCAGGCCCTGTCCCTGGCTCTCTAGCAAAAGAGGATTTCGGAGAGTGAGGGGATGGAGGCGTTTGGGTTGCGGAAATTAGCAATCACCTTCCCCCCCTGTCCCTGCCCCATACTCCTTCCCCCTGAGAGGGAAATGATTGTGCGACGACCCCCGGAACGGACCGAAAAAGGGTTCGCCAACCAATTTCGCTTCATTTCTTTTGCAATTTCCCGGCTCTCATTTTCACGTAGTTTCATGGCATTTTATTCCTTTCCATTAATCAGTTGAACGGGTAAGGATACATTAAAATCATTATATAAACTCTGAAGCTGTTGCCCTACCTGGCAGAGGGACTACAGTTCCATTTTTTGCCATAGGGGATGAAGCTTTTCGATTCTCTGACAGTCTTTTAAAGCCTTTTCCAAGGAAACCCCAAATGCCTGCCAGACAAAAGGTGTTCAACTATAGGCTCAGTAGAGCTAGGAGAGTAGTTGAAAATGCGTTTGTAATTTTGTGTAATAGATTTAGAATTTTTTATCGGCCAATAGATTTAAAATTAAGCTCTGTAAATATAATAATCAAATGTTCATGTGCCTTACACAACTTTCTTCGCGGGCCTGCAATTGCACATGGAGATATTGATCATCTTGATGTTCCTATAGACTCAATTTCATTAAGGTAATCATTCCTCTATAACTGCTAGGGCAATTCGTGGAGAATTAGCTGATAATTTTATGCGCGAGGGGGAAGTAGAATTCCAGTGGACTTCTGTTCGGTGAGTTTTATTTCAATATTTTAATTTTGTATTCATTAAACTCACAATTGCCCATATTATAAACATATTTGAAAAGTATACAGAACTCCACTGATGCACTAATGTGATTCTTAAAACCAAAGTGAATCTGTTATTGCTGGGATTGTCGTAATGGTTGCATAACTAAAGGGTTTCATACCACATTCACAGGGCCAAAAGTATATTTTTTTGCAAGTTAAAAATTAATGAAGTCATTATCAAAAAATCATTAAAGTTACTGTGTACATTATTTGATCTACAAACTATTATTAACGATTATCAATACATGGTATTTCAAAAAAGAATTTCTCTTAATATTTATATTTGGTTAAAATACAAAAATGTAATAATGTAAAAAAAAGTCCAATAAAGAATATTGTACGTTGACGTCTTTTTCACTTACCTTTATATTAAGTAGGTAAAAAATAGTATTTTAAGAAGTTCTGATGATTTTGAACCTTTAATGACATTTTAACCGTTGAACGTTTCACATGACTTCACATAATTCAATACATTTAGACACCTTACTAATTAACTAGATAACTTGAGAAGAAATAACACTACAACAAAATTCAAAAGGATGAAAGAAATTACCTGGTCACTGGACGTTGTTTTCCTAGGCACAATCACATCCATCAGGAAATCGAAGTTATTGTACTAAGAATTGGTTGGAATGTAAACGTCTTCTGTACCACTTCCCGTGCGTATGCTCGCCGCAATCTTCTTCCTCTCTTGCGAATATGTTGACCTCAAACTAATTATTTTTTTACCTGCTCCACAGTCATTCCGAATTCTTTTGCAATATCTGAGTTTACCGAATTTCAACTAACTATCCTCTTATGGCCTGGACACCTAGGGTTCCACAAACGTTCATGCATTTTATGTTTCAATGAATCGTATAATCGTTTCCTCTGACATATTTATGACTTGCAAATTCTTATGTTCAAAATTGGCAGCCATATCCTTAAACATGTTGATTTTGTAATCCAATAGCTGCTAAGTCATTTGTATTGTGCGCCGTACTGCAGTGCCCCTAGTGGTTGTATTATGAAACAGTATTTTCATTCACTCACTTGCCAATGCATTGTCTCTTGCCTTCGTATTTGTAGTGTCAGTCTCGTTGACCACTTGTCAACATTAATCTATCAAGTGATAAATACATCCGTTAATAGCTCGAAAATGTTTTCCGCTAGTCGTCATTTCCCCTGCCATATTCTATAACAAAAAACACCTTACTTAAGGAAATAGTAAATGGCGAAATAGTTACACTTTGGGTAAAATATTTATTGATTAGCTATACCCCAGCAGCACAAATGACATTTTGAACCTTTGAACCTTTGAATTCTGTGATGTACTTATGTCCAGGAGGGCATAAGCTCAATATATTTGGAAAAATATGTCCAGCCTTTACTCAAAATATGCCCAGCTTATGTTTTCAAAATATGTTCATCATACACTCAAAACATGCTCAGCACAAAGTTGTGACCATTTATCCTCCTCATTAAATGCATTCTATTACAATGAATCTGCAATATAACTTCTTTTGATGTACAATTACTCTCATTTTAAATTTCTTGCCTTTCACTACAGACTTACTTGCTGCCTAATGAGCTGGCACTCCCTTGCTCTGTCCACTGAAACTACCTTTCCGTCTATAAAAAAACTCCCACACCAAACTTACCAGATTCGATGAACCATTCTAGGCCATATAACGTCCCGGCATTCACATTCGTTGAGCCAGCCAAGCTTGGAGGACAGGAAGCAATGACAGGGTTAACCTATTTACATACAACCTCATCAAGAATGCCTTCCCCCGTGATGAAATAATTCAGGCTCATTTCAACACTTTTAATTGATAAATTATTATGTACAATGAAACATAGGTATGGGCATACAATGGAAAAATAATAATAAAAACCATCAACAAGGTCAGAGCTCTATCGTTTCACAAAACACTATCACAGTCTTTTTATCACAGCCAAATTATGAGTTCGATAAGATTGATGAAATCCGTATCCCTCAGCGATACCACGTAATTAATATGCCTATCTTACTAAGTGGAAATCCTCCATAAAAACTTCGCGTATGCTTAATGGACAACGAGATTTCACACAAAGAACTGCACATAAATCGCACATGGAAAATAACGCCACCAGAGTAAAAATAAACCAATTTGTCGCTCACATCACCCGCATTACAAATGTAGAGTACTTAAAACAACAGTTTAAAATTGATATTTAAGTAAATACTTTTGGTTACTAACTTCATTTATCGGGAAACACAGCCACCAAATTTTCACATCCCTAAGTAAACTACGGCGAATCACAAATCACAAGTCTGTGGCCGTTCAAAAATGAGCCTCCGCACTTGCGAAATAGTTCCGTCGTATTGTGTAATGAATCCTGTTTCAAACTGCGTTAAGGAGAGTACCAAGCTAATAATTAATTCAAATCAGATGAAATACATTTTTAGAAGGTAATATCAAGATAGTTTTTAATAAAGTACTTATTTATTATATAAAACCAGGCAGAATATTTCACCGAATGTTTTTCAATACTATCGCTGAATGGAAATGCTACTTGCAGGCTACAGGCAGAAGCCAGTCTATTTTCCTTGCATGTGTGAACCAGGGTCGATTGGGTCCGCTATCAACCCCTACTGCCATGGAAGTACGTGCTTACACATTGAAGTACCACTTGCATGTGACTTGCAAGGCTACTGTCATGGAAGTTCCTTCCATGTGTAAAGCCGCCTTAATCTGCTTGCGATTACTATCGATTGGTAAGCATCGATAGATTTTGTAGCATGCGATACTTCTACGAAATCATTAGACAGTTTGATGTTTTTACGTGTGATAGTTATCACGGATTTTCTAGACTCAACCCTCATGGGTAAAACTTCAGTAAGAGTAAAAAAATGGCGATCATCTGTAGCAGACGTTGACGACGTAGGGGCTTTGATTGCGGGTGGATCGCCAATCAGAGGAAAGCCCGCGTTCATAGATACCGAGTGGCAGGAGAGAATCGTTGAGATCATTGTTGCTCTATCAAAAACTTTAAAAATAATTCACGAGAGAGTATTCAGAAAAAAACAGAGCAAGTCTGTAGATAATAGAAATAGCTACTTTTTTAACCAATGGTAGGTCATATAAATTAATGTATTTAAATTAGAGCTACACACTATAAATTTCATTTTCACTTAAATAATTCTGCTTCACGTGGTTTTCTTTAAAGCACCCTAAGCACATTCCCGTGTTACAAGGTTGGCACCATTAATCAGTCTCTTTCTCCTTCCTTATTTCGTAGACTACACATGGTCTTTGTGGTCTGTGCATCTTGCTTCTAGGAGATATTCTTCACAAGAGATGGCTGTCAGCGAGTCATGAAGGATATTTTTTGATAAATGGCGACCTGACTTACTAAACTGTTGTAACGTATTTTACAAATAGGCAATCTACTTACTGATTTCTGAATGGTAGATAATAGACATTTTATCAGCGTTTCCGCGATGTATTATCATTGAATTTTGCACAACATAATTGACAGGTCTGCAAAAACATTTCCTATAGGTACCGTAGATTCAGTCGCTTCCTTTCGTGTCGTTAGGATTTAAGAATCTGATCTCATAGGTCAACTCCCCCGTTTGCTTGTTGCAGTCAACCACGCACCTTCACAGGTCATTCGAAACAAGGTAAAAATACGTATGGAAACCAAGCATAATTATTTCCTGATTTACAGAACCTGCAGCTCACGATTTTTTATACGAATCACTAAAATACGTTGTTATTCGCATTATAATGTTGGGGCCCGGGAAGGTCTATGAAGGGAAAGAAAACCGGAGCCTTACTCATTAGCAATCGCATTGCTGAATTAAAAAATAACTCCCGCACTTGTACGAGGCCCAAAGGTTGCCTCATCCACGCCTCTTCTCCCTCCTGCTCTAGGTGCCCTCGTGACCCCTGTCCGCTCCATCCATTAGGCTACTTAAACCAGAGTCCTCCACCCCACGTGGCCACCCCATTGGCCATTCCGTTTCCTAATTTTTTTAAAGCAAACCCTCACGGCGCCGATGTTCCGTTAAAAAAGGGAGTGTGTCAGGCACATCGTACTACTAAATAAGGTAGGCCATTCCGGTGGACGAAAACGAGTGCGGTTTGCGGATCTACGTCATCTGGATTTCATCCAGTGGCGCCACTTTGAAATCTTCCGTATAATTTCGCGAGTGCAGACGCATCAACTCATCAAAGCTACTATTGCTGTCCTATGACTACAACTCTTGACTTCTCTAGGAATAGTTCCGAGGCCAATGTCGTCTGCTTCTGTTGAGTGCGACAGTATGAAATATTGCATATAGGGAGCTGTTTTATTTGGCTAGCGTTGAGAATATGAAGCTAAATATTTTAAACCAGTTAAATTACACCAATCGCCCAGAATTTTTAACTATCATTGAAAACTCGGTAAATAAGCTCAGGTCTCTTATTATTTTAAAGGTAATAGACGTGCTACACCAAATGAAATGGATAATTCATAGACAATACCTTAGATTTGTAGTGACCGCACCATAATAGAATACGAACGTCACAAAGTCGAGATTAATATTTTTTTACGTATTTGCAATGGATACCCTGAGGAATATTCCCATAAAAACCTTTCTGTGATTGATGCAACGATTAAAAAACAATACACGGCAGTGTAAAAATATATTGAGTTAGAGTAGCAGAGTCTATAGTTTAACTGGAATTTTCATAGTTGTCAAATACCGTAAAGTTTGTAATAAAAATGCAAAAGTTTAAGTATAGTAGCTTCCAAGCCGAATATAACGTGAATAGATAACTGATACGCCTAAAAATATGGAAAAAATAATGTCATGAGTGAGACTTGAACCATGACCAGATTACTACCTCAGACTGGCAGTCCAACATTTTACCCCGGATTTTACCCCATTTAGTTAGTAGTACTATGGCACGTACCCCGGATTTTACCCCATTTAGTTAGTAGTGTATTGGAGGAAAAAATGAAGACATTGTGCTAGAGGATAGCAATGAAATAGTAGAGGCCTGTGATTCATATGACTATTTAGGCATAAAAATACACAGCAGTGGAAAGAGCGCAGAAACGATTAAAGATAGGATTAATAAAGGTAGAACAACCATTAATATGTTAAATTCAATACTATGGAGCAAAGATATATCAAATAGAAATAAAAGATACATATACAACACCATATTTAAAAGCCTACTTACATACGGGAGTGAAATATGGCAAATGAATGTGAGTGACGAAAAGAAACTTTTAGCTACAGAAATGGACTTCCTCAGAAGGGCAGCCGGAAAATCCAGGCTTGATAGAGTAAGAAATGAGAGAATTCGAGAAATTATGAAAATGACAACAACCATTCTGGACGAAATCAAGTCAAAACAACTGCTGTGGTACGGACATGTTCAGAGGATGCTCAAAGAAAGACTGCCCCGCACTATCATGGAGTGGAAACCCTATGAAAGGAGGAAGAGAGGAAGGCCACCTAACTCATGGAGGAGCGGAATAACCAAAGCCATGGCGGAGGGAAACCTGCAAGAAGGAGATTGGGAAAACAGAGAGGCCTGGAAATTGGATGGCGTAAAGCGCAATCAAGCGCTCTAAAGACGGACATATATATATATATATATATATATATATATATATATATATATATATATATATATAGTTAGTAGCACGTAGGAAAACAAATGGCTACGTGACTACGGAATACAAAAAATAGATATAACCTCTATAAGGGCAGCTGACAGATGTTCTAATAAATAATTGAACAAATTAAAATGGCTTGGTGAAAAGAAGAAATATAAATTCCAATTTAAAAATCAATAAAGTGATGATGACAACTCTGAATCATTGTTTTTCACCCATTGACGATTAGAGCCCTGCAAAACGGCCTCCGTACTCGGCTGGCAATGAGTCACCGCCTCAGCTACGTTTTTCACAGAGAAACAGGCGGGGAGCCCGCACCCTGGCGGAATATTCGAAAACCTGAGCCTGAGTATGGCTATACTCGATGTCGCCGAGTGCATTCATACTCGGCCGGCCGCCGCTAGCAATTGCTCCTCGCCTTTCCTACCGGGAAGTCGCTCGCAGTATTACATTCTGACTCGGCTCGCTCCGGTGACTTTCCATGGCATGGATACTCCGGCATGTGTGCAATACACAAAAATATATTATTGATAAAATAGTGGACGAAAGATGTGTGCTATAATCAATAGCACGGTCAAGTAGTTGCCTAGACGCATGATTTTTACAACTGCCTAACTTTCCAAGCAATATTTTTATATATGTACAAAACACCTTCCAGATTATAGCCACATTATCAGAGGACTCAGCAGAGACTTTTACGGCTACATCAGGGAGTTGCAGACTATATTTATCGGAATGTATATTTTTCCCAGCGAAGGGGTTCAGAACGATATCATCCAAATACTTTCCGATTTCCCTCTATTTCGAAAATTTAATTTTTCCCATTGGCAGATGAATCGACGGAACGCATCGAAGCATTTAAAGTCGTTTTCTCAGATCAGAATTTCTTACAGGACGACATCTTATTCCAAATCGGTGAACTATGACATGTTTACAGACGATGAAGATTTTTAGTGGATGAATGCGAAGGGCGATATAATTTTTAAATGATGAACTCGATATATTGCGCCATATGTAGTGAATTTTTTTTTCATGTAGGAGGCTATATAATGGACACCAAACTACGAATCCGAGTCGCTGCGCTCCGGCTAGCCTTGACGGAAATCTAAGCTGCCGTCGAGTGTGTTTATACTCGCCGGTTGTTCGTAGACTCGGGGCGAGTGATCGGCCGAGTAAATCCAGGCTCGGTTGACTCTGCAGTCGAGTGTGTGCATTCGATTCAGCCGGCAACCGAGTGAACGTGGGCGAGTATCGAGGATCTTTTGCAGGGCTCTATTGACGATACACCGATACAGGATAATTGTCCTGCAAGCGCCCTCAGTCGGCGTGAGTTGTGCAAATCCGAAGTTAACAAACAATTTGAACCATTCAAACATCCTCCTCGAGTCATTCAGCTGTTAGTATAAACACGTATGCAGCCCATCGTTGAAGAGCCTTCCATAGAACGACGGACGATCTGTTATCAAGGTGTTTAGTTGGGCATACTCAAAATTCAAAGGAAAGTTTAAATTCCACCACGTGGCGCATTGCTCCAAAACATTTGAATAATAAATAGTTAGAATAGTTAAAATAGTTGAAATTGCCTCCTATTTAGTCAGAGCAATGTTTAATGAAGGCTATGCACCAATTTTAATGATCACGAAACTGCTTGAAATAAAATTGGCCAGCAGTGTAAGATGTTCGCCGATTTGAACGACGCGTAGCAGATGCAGAGTGGAAAGACCAGCGCCAGCAAAGCAGCAGCAAGGACACTCGTACCTACTGCTCCTCATAGGCTTGAACAAAAAGGAACGAAACGAGTTTTGAAGATTCCTAGAACATGAAAATTATTTCATGTTCTAGGAATAGCTGATATAAACGTGTCGTTCATGTCTCTCATCCAGATCTAGAGATTTTCCATTGCGTTTTGAAGCGCTGTTATCTCGATGTTTGTCGATTAGACATTAGCAGACACTGGGGAGATAGAAGATCGCATCGACTATTGACAACATTACAATTATGGGCTGTTGCCTCAAAATGATTCACACGTGGTATCATGCCATTATTGAAATTCCGAAGAACTCTCCTTCCGTCCCTTGCCCACGACGTCCAAGCGAACATTCTAGAAAGAAAAACGAACATAAAAGTCCTAAAATTCGGCAGTTGGCTTATTCCCTAGATATAGAGACCAGCAATGGCCACGAAACATTGGGGTAACATCCACTCAAAATCACGCACATGGTACATCCGATTAACAGATATGTCTAGTTAAGTTTATCGTCTTTGTGTTCACATTCACCACAGTGCTTGCAAGTTGGGTACATGAGACAGTGGAGCCGAAGATTAACGAATATAGACGATTAAAACACCATGTCGGGCTGACCGGCTATCACTAACCCAATTCACGGATGGCACCTCCAATTTACGTTTAAAATGAACGTCGATCGTCAGGTATCCTCTTCCTCTCTCGCGATTTTTCCATTGCCGCATTACTCAATCACCCTAGTTTGATGTTTGTCATGTGTATCGTCACTTTGTCATCATTGAGGTCCGGATTCACTTTCGTTAATGACGGAGTCGGAGTTGGCCCGGCGAATGATTCGAAAGAAGTCTTTCTGGGGTTTCCGCCGCGTGGGTGATTCATCTGACGATGTTCCAAGAGCCTCCTCCGTCATCTTCTTGCGGGCTCCTAGAAGACGAGTGCTCGCATAACATAATCACGACAGCATAGTTGAACTTGCGATGCCTAATTGAAAATCTCTCTGAAACTTTCACTCATTGCACAAGTGAGATGAGAAATTTCACGAACATGCATTGGAGATAAGAGATCAACTAATTTTGTGGCTCTTGTACAACAATCTAGGGAGAAAGACTGTACTTAGGCATTTTCTAAGACAGCCAACAGTGGACTGCCTCACCAATGAGATAACTTTGGTCACGGAATGATGAAGAAATTTCCATTCACAAGTTACATTTCTGATGGCTTCTTAAGGGCTTATGTCAGGAGGAGCAAATAGTGACCAAATCCTTAAAGGGAAGAAGAAAGGATATGATGATGGAGAAACTGACCTTCAGCCATCATTCCACCTCAATTGGAGGCTCAATTCAAATGTGTGCTAGATGTCTAAACCATCCAAACTGAAGTGTTTTAAAAAGTATATATAACAATTAGTACTTCAATAAAACTACAGTCATTGTACTCTCCACTTAAATTTTAATGTAAATATTACACTACACGGTTTCGACGTTCCTTAGGGCGTCATCATCAGGTCTACATCATGCAGTAGACCTGATTATGATGCCCTAAGGAACCTTGAAACCGTGTAGTGTATTATTTACATTAAAATTTAAGTGGACAGTACAATTACTGTAGTTTTATGAAAGTACTAAAATTCTGTTCCACCATATATCGCCCGAGACTATCGAATTTATATATAACAATGGTTCAAAATTTTTCAACGCAAAGCATAGCCGATCAATATATTTTGAACATGAAGGCACGGCTGAGTAACAGGGACAGTAACACGCGAGGGATTTTCCTTGAGATATGCTCATTCCTAATTGAGTCAATTTGAGACTCCTCTATTCCAAATCGCCACATCAATCGAAACGAGAGTTCCGTTCGCGTCTCGTCGATGACGCACAACGTGACTTTCATTCGTTTTCACAGGGCGATACGCGCGCCATCGACCCCGCGGCGGAGAGACTGGGAGAGCACGTGCCCATTTCCGCGAAAGACTGTGGTTCTTGGAATAAAAATGAAACAAAAATGAAAAACGACATCCATGGGTATAGCCCACCCGCCCTTTCCATTTCCACCGATAGTTTTGAGCTTAGAGACGCTTTTTAATCACCGAGGGAGAGAAAAAACATGATGACGCACAGATTTTGGAATCCAAACTTTTCGGTTTCCACGGTGATCGATTGACGGTAAATAAAGTGGAGGAAAATATCGCAGGAAAAATAAAAATGGACGGTGTACATGTAATTTGCTCGAGATCGAGGAGAATTTAAAAAATTTACATCATTGTCACAAGACGGCCTTTCGAAAAACAACCTCATGGCCATGGTGAACGCTTTAATTTCAGTGAGAGTCACCTGTTTACGTTATTCACAGCCAAATATACTCTGCTCGGTTCGAGTTGAGTAACGAGCCCAGTAGGTAGCCATTGTGCGGAATGTTAACGCGATCGTTTGAAAAGCCTCAACCAACAGACACGAGGGAAAAAGAACCTCAATATACTATTACATTTTAAACATGTAACTAGTAACAGTTTACGCGATAAAAAGAGTCGTTTCAGACTTGATCTGGTGGAATATCATAATTAAATAATATTGGCCATTTTCCACAATATAAACTTTTATGCGACTAGTTTTGATGCACTGCATAATCATCAGGTGGCGATGTACTGCATCATCACATGATGATGATGCAGATAATCGAAACCGGTCGCATAAAAGTTTATATTGTGGAAAATTGCCAATATCCTTTAATAATAAGCCTACGCGATATTTTCATGCAGGCTTCTCAAACTTTTTTGATGTCATTTTTATCCGAATTCTATAAATTCACGAATAAAAATTAATAGCGGTTAACGCAACTCAAGTAATAGTTTCGCCTTTATGTCCAGATTTTCTCTCGTTACATAAAAAAGAATCAATGCATTCAGCCGGCCATTCTAAATCAAATTACTTACTATGAAACTTATACGCTATGACCAGCATAGCGGACCTCGTCGCAACCAGCGACCCACCAACTTCCATTTAAATCCCTCGAACCAAAACCCACCACTCTGAAAGAATCAATCTTGCTACCACATTCTTCCCTTGCTCCCATAAAATCAAAAATATCCTCCACGATTTATACCCAATATTAAAGAAAAATACTTCCACTTCCCTTCTCTTACAATTATGTCCAACAGATCATGTATGGAGGCCAAAACGTCGTGTATGATTAGGTAGCAGTCCTAGAGTAGAAGATCTGAGCGTAGCTCTCCACACACAAATAACATGCCGTATTCATGTATAACCGAAAATGACATAAAGAAATCAATATGGATGCAGCAGAGGGGTCATGTAGGATCGTTTTGGCATACGGCGCTAAAATTCCTTTTCCATTAAAAACTTTAAATAAATTGATCAAGCGCCTGTGAAATGCGTGACTTTAAAACGCGACGACGGACGTACACATTGACGTACTAATTTCATTACGTACCAATGGGGTAGTCTGAGGCTGGACTGACTCTTATTGTTAGATAGTAAGACGATAAAAAATATACCCACCATTTCGTGCATTTCTTCATAGAATATGATATAAAAAAGAAGACGTGTTAAATATAATCGGCCCCCCCACTCTTTGAGTCTGCAAAATGTCAAGGGTTTCCTAAACTCAGCATTATTTGGAGTCCCCACTCCCTTACATTGCAGTTTGGAAATTATCTACCCATGAAACAGAGCCACGTGCTCTCTTCGAACACACGTAATTTGCAAGCTAGAGAATAATACTGTGGAATCATGAAGTATCATGAAAGCCAGCTCAAATATGAGCGCATCGAGAATGCAAACAAAAGGTGTTATTTACGCACGAGAAAATGATGGAGTAAATATTACTCCTGGAGCTGAGCGAATGGGAGATCGTCGAGGTTCGGTCACTCGCGCCGGAAGCGTAGAACTGTCTGCACAGACATGAAACGGTAAACAAAGCGTCCGTTGCTAGGAGCTGCCGCGTGATTGACTGGACCGTGACATTTGAGCTTTCCCTTGAAAATTTTTAGTTAAAAGATATAAACATTTAAGTTAATAGGGCTGTCACATACGTTTAAGCATACGTTTAAGGTAAATCGATTGGTTAGGTTAAGCTAATGTGACACAGTCAAATTTAATGCTCGCAAAGATATTTTATATATTTTTTATAATTCTTTTGTATAACGATCGTTCCTAAATATGAGTTCTACTTGCTTCAAACAAAACGCACCATATTCTGTTAACTCATAAAACTGACAGATAATTATAAGTATATTTATAAGTGGGCCAAAGTGAGATTGCTTAAAATAAGGGGAAATTGGAGATGATATAATAAGTATTTTTCGTACAATCAATTTCAATTTTTTTTTCATCAATTATGATATATGCTCATTCACTTAGAGAAGCAACCAATGTGTCAATTGTCTGCTCCTTTCCCAGTTGCAGCAACATGAGAGCATTACTTGTCGTATTCAGTGTCATCAGTCACTTAATTCATTACTGCTAAGAATTATTAATAATAGTCAAAGGGGGTGCGAAAGTCGGACCTCCCCGTGGCGTGCCTGGTAACAGCTATTGCCGGTTAATAGTGGAGGTCTATGTGTGGGGCCAACCACCTCACACGCATTAACACTGGTTCCGAATAGAATAACCAGGAAAGCCACCCATAACCTCACGGATGGGACCCCAGTGAAGTTGGATTTGATAATACAGATAAGACCTCTAAGGGAGCTCGTATACATTGGAAAAAAGCCCTTAGGGGTGACCTTCTTGCATGCTATGAGGCCATTGAGCCCGAACGCAGGGGGTATAAGGCAAGGATGTACTCTTTCTGGTGTGAGATGCATCCGGAACACCACCACCTATTGCAGCAGAATCTGGGCTCCTCTAATTTTTCATCACACTTTTCCCATTGCTCTCTTTTACTCGGCATTGACAAGCAACTGGCCCACAAATGGCAGTTGGGTAGCACATAGGACGGCTTACCAGTTCCACATGATTCTGTTAATATACAGAGGTCATTATCTGCTTCTCAAAATGCAGTGAGGCAGGTTTCCGGTTTAACTGCAAACCTGTACGCCGCGAAAACCTGCGTCAGAAACTGCTTCTCAAAATGGCTACTCAACCATATTTCAATGAACTCAAGTCTGTTTCATATGAAGTAGTCACTTCAGACAAGGGAAGGTATCATGGCGATACCTCTCTTAACTTTTCAAATCCTAGTCAAGAAATAGATTCGGTTGCTAACGGATAGGATTTCAAAAGTTCAGGCGGAATTAACAATCCAATTAGTACAAATAAAATAAAAGAACGTTTCGGACATTTCACTCAACTGTATCAAAGATCTCGATTTTTAACTTAGGTACGATCAGTGTAAAAGATACCTTATTGGTATTATTATTATTATTATTATTATATTGACAATGTTACAAGTGGACAATTGGCCCGGTGGTAACATAGATAAACAAGGTACGAACAATATACATCATCGCCCTATATGGGAGGGGAAAAGGTCGACACCGGAATAAGCATGCTCTCATGGAAAAATGACATGAAAGCCAAAGAAATATATATCACATCCGACGGACGGAACACAGTGCATGAAATACTCTCCTCTCATTGCACCAACAAAAAGAATCGGATTGCCCAGGAAAATGTACACTCTGGGGGGGTCAGGCAAGGGTTTATTTATTTACGTGTATAGTTTAACGTTTGCCCGACAAAATAATTACAGGGCAAACAAAACAAAAAATAAGAAAATACAAAGCATATTGGAATCAATTGAATTTTACAGAAATTTCGAAACATATCAAGAAACTATATCATTTATCAATTTTCAAAAGAGACTTCTTTTTTG